>OX031066.1:7340126-10115126 GCA_943736015.1 Tridacna crocea | reverse complement strand
TTGGCTTGAATTTAGCAGTATTGCAGGTATTTAAGATTTAAGACTGTTTACACACAATCTGAGTTTTAATGATCCTGAGGAAGCAGCTGTTTGAAAACATTGTGGGAAAATGAGAAAATGCTGGAAACCAGCATTTTCTCCTTTTCCCACAATGTTTTCTATTCTTTTAAAGACAAATTTCATGATTTGAGCCACATTTATTTTGACATCTGCAAATGCTTTCAATCTGTAGAAGTCGAAGATTTTGTTGCTTATTATAGAATGAAATGAGTCATGTTCTGCAAAAAGTCGACCTAATTCAATTGCAAACAGTATCCAAGTAGGCAGTCTGCTCATGCTGAAAATTACTAATGGAAAATTATGTGCATGTCAAAGGGCCGAGCCCTGGTAGCTCAGTAGGTAGCATGCAGGACTTGAGAACACGGAGTCCAGGGTTTGATCCCTGCTCACAACCCCAGGCTTGGCTAATTTCTTTCTGAGGATTGATGATAGTCACTGCAGCAGGACTCTTTCCTCTCCCACCGCTGACCATTGTTTAGACAGTGGTCATCCGGGAAAGCAGGCAGTGGCTTGGAAAGAAAATTGTGTGAAGCGCTGGTAAAAGAGACTCCAGGAACGCATGGATATTTGCACTATTACTGAAATAATGTTGAAAATGGTATTAGACACCATATAATCAATCAAAGCATGTCCAAGGAACAGCGTATCTCATAATTGAGTTGGTTGTTAGACAGAACAGATTTAATGTAACCATTGATAATTTGTTTTGTGCAATAAAGGGTTGAAATGCATTTTAAGTCCCCTTCCACCAGAACAAGCCTGAAATCTATTTTACATTGCTTGTGAACAAAGTCCTACAGTTAATGTTAGTCACAACTGATGATTGTTTTCTCAAAACTTTTACCACACATACAAAGTTCCAAAGGTTGACCCAATTTTAATGACATTCAAAACCAGAAGCTTCAATGTGAAAGGTTGATAAATTACCCCTTTGCCACTGACCTATGTTCATGACCGGGATAGGTTTTCCTGCAATATTATTAAGAGTTAATGTAATGCAATTTTTTACTGAGAAGCAAATCTGAAATGCTTCTAATTAGACAAGTACAGTTTGTTGGACTTTAATTCTCATTTTTGATTCGTCACTTGACATTTTTGTCAGAAAGTCCAAAATCAGCCCCGCCAATAGGTCTTTTAGACAGGTTGAAGAACAACATCAATGCTTGAATTAGATTGAGGAAGGGCTCACAGTTTCTTCATTATATTACAGGAAGTTGAGCTAGTTCCTGGGGCAGATTATGATTCTGAAGCTGTTGACGATGGAAACCAATATTTTATGACTTTGATGAGAGATGATATGCAAATACGACTAGGTGCCTGTGTTTATGTAATGAAAGAAAATCAAAGTCGAAGATACTCCTACAAAAAATCTGGAGGACTAGATAAAGACAGGATGGACATATTCAGGATAGAAAGATTGTGGAAAAATAGAAAGTGAGTAGTGACCAATTGCTATTTGTAGTTTTATCTGTTGTTTTGTTTATGAAATTGAAAAATGTCTCATTTATAAAGCATTTATAGGATAGCAAGTCTTGCATGGATATCTAATTTTCTTTCTGTCGGCTTGAATATTAATATAAAACTTGAATGAATTTCTGGTATTTAATGTGTATTGATCAGTAAGAATTGAAATCCTCTGATAATATATTTTACTTGAAAGAAGATTATGTTCAAGAAGGAAAGTTGGGTTATTATATTTCTTTGTTTTATATTTCAGAGGAGATAAGTTTGCTTTTGGTCACATGTATGTCAGGCCACATGAAACATTTCATGAACCAAATCGGAAATTTTTCCCTAATGAGGTAAGTTAAAGCATGAAAATTCTTAAATATTATGCATAACATATTTGGTAAATTCTCAACTTTACAAAGTGAATGTAATTTCAAGAAACAAATTTGAAACTTTTACAAAAGAGATGTGGTTCTCAGATAGGATAAAAAATACTGTGGGATGAGGAGAAAGTCCTGGTTTCCAGCATTCTCTCTACTTCTGACATTGCTTTTGGAAGCCTTACTTTGCAAGATTTTTATTATTATTAGATTATGGAGTAAAGGTTGTGTAGTTTATACACTGGCCAGAATATCATTATTTGTCTAAAGAGACAAGTTGATCGTAACTTGAAAATTTATGTTTGAGGATTGTTGATTGTGTCCTTTGCATGTTTAGAAAATGTTATTGATGTTGTAACTGAAACTTTTCCGTCATATGGAAAGTGTCTACATTTGATAAGTATTCATGCCTACTCTGTTGCCATGATGAGTATGAAAATAAATTTTGACTTTACATGTTGACTTTCTTCAAGCTATTATACATTAGAAATTATATTGTGTATTGCCTTTGATTGTGAGTTTTTTTTAGCATTTTATTTTGCTTCTGTGTTCTAATACAGTGTCCATTGGAATTACTATAAACTTACTGGTCCATAATATGTAGTAGTCTACCTTGAAATTTTTTATCCTAGAGTACTAATATTTCCTGAGATATAGTCCCTTAACAAGCTCCACTCGGCTTATTTGTCGAGCACTGCACAACCATATCTCTTCTTTTATTTAGGTGTTCCGCACACCATTGTATGAGATGTTTCACCTGGAGTCAATAACAGGCTACTGCTGTGTTTTAGACTTACTCACCTACTGCAAGGGAAAACCCAAAGGCTATAAGGATGAAGATCTCTATATCTGTGAATATCGAATGGATAAAACATTACATCTCTTCTATAAAATTTCAGCTAAACAAAGGTAAGTTACTAGCATTTGAATCAGGGCTTATGAGGTAATCATCATTTGGTGCTTAAACATGATTGTTTTACATGGATCATGAGGCAAGTACTACAAGTAAATCTTACAAGCTATGTGATAAGTGTGAGGGAGACTTCAGAATTACTTACATCAACCCATGAGATCAGTTAAAAAGATTGCCAAGTATAGACTTTTGATTTTTTCAACACATTACCAGATGACAATAGCTAAGACATGTCATATTTGAAAGCATTTGCATGTGACAGAAAGGAAATGGAGACAATGTTGGGTTATTAGCATTTCTCCTTTCACACAATGTTTTCAAAAACCCTCTTCATCAGGGTTGTTTAAAGTCTGGGCTGTTGTGTATAGAGTAGTTGATCTCCGATATGTTTCTGTTGCAGATGTCCAGTCAATACTAGATCCTACTGTTTTGATATGTATGAGAAAAGGCTGAATCCAAAGAGAACATACTCAGTAAGCCATTTAATTCATCCATTTATTAGATTAGTTTTGCAGGTCTAGATCATTTACCACAAATAAAGGCTTCAAGGCCTGTAGGTTAGAAAACTTGCATTGAGTTTAGGAATTGCTTGGCTAAAAGCTTGTTGAGTTATAGTAAGACCCTAAACTTTGTTAGTAATGGCTTTTGACATTTGCTTTAAGTGTGTTAAAACCCCTGCTTGAGTTATCCTAAAAAAACTGTAATAGTTGCTGAAGTGTTTGAGATTTGGTAAATGTCATGTGTCAAAATGTGACTGCTTAGAAAATTGCTAAAAATAGCCCAGAAAAAATATGTACAGAACAGATTAACCCTCTATCTTTTGTTCAATGACATCTGAGAAAGTAGCCTTTTGAAAACGTGACTTGGAATTTTTTATCGACATATTTAACACATTATGTTGTATACTGTGTAAATAAAGAAAAACCTTTTGAAATAAGATCTTTAGTGGATCAGATGTTCTATAATGGTTTCTATAACAGGTGACATTGGTTTAATACTGAATACTTGCAAAAGAAGCATTCTTATTGTTTTAAAACCTTTGCTCAAGAATTGTTTTAAGTGCTGTTAAACCCAACCCAAACATTTGACCAAATGCCAATTTTCTTACTTACTTAAAGCCTCATGAGGTACCAGAGTCCTATAGGCGTAATTGGCGTGAGAAAAGTTCTGGAAGCAGTGATGACAGTATGCCAGACAAAAAACCAGTATCTGATGAAGAGGAAGACATTCCTTTGGTGAAAGTGAAAATAGAACGGGTATGTCTCTTTCAGTTGGGGTCAAATATGTTGTAATTCAACTATTAGCAAAACATCTGGTAATAATGGTTTCCCTTGCTACATCTTTGATAGCCATAGATGACACTTTGCCTCATTTTTCCTTTGCTTTTAACCTTTTACCAAACAATCCCAAATTTAAAAGACCTTGACAAAGAAATTTTTCAAAAACATTGTAGAAAAAGGAGAAAGTTATTGTTACCGGTTTTTTCTCCTTTTCTCATACGTTTTGCACTCTATCAAAGACAGCATCTATAATTTAATCCTTCACCACACAATCCAGACTTTTGTAACAACCTCGAAGAAGAAGGCTTTTGAAAACAGTGTGGGAAAAGGAGAAAATGCAAGTAACCAGCATTTTCTACTTTCCCACAATCTTTTCTACTCCTGAATGACCAAGTTTAATAATCTGATTAACCTTTGATTTGTTGTCTGCACATACTCAAATTTTGTTCAGTCCATGATTTTGTTCATTCGTAAAGAGTTGAAACCCTCCTTTATTTTGTTTTCTGTAAATGCTTTGGAATTGGCCATTTTGAAATTTTGGTTGTGGTAAAGAGTTAACTCATTACCTAACGACAAAATTTTTGGCTTGTCCATATCAAAAGCATTTGCAGACGACAAGAATAAATTGAGTGAAAATTTGAAATTTGTTTTGTGAAGGGTAGAAAACTTTTCCCACAAAGTTTTCTGAAGGCTTCTTCTTTCTCAAGGTCGTCAAAAGTAGGGGTTGTGTGGTAATGGGCTAACTAACAGTCAAATATACATTTGTGTAACAGTTTGCAGCAAAAGTTGTAAAGCTGTCTAGTCTAAAAATGTAAGAAATAAAACATGGTGTAATAATAAAAGATATATGATTATTAGAACCAGCTCATGTGTCAAACATGAAAAGGTATTGCAGTATCAACACAAATTTTGTCAGTCTACCTGTATAAAAAACTTCACAAGGTAAGTTTCACTCTTTACTACACAATCCTGCCTTGTGACAACCCTTGGAGAGACTTTCGAAAACATTGTTGGAAAAGAAGAAAATGCTGGTAACCAGCATTTTCTCCTTTTCCTACAATGTTTTCCACCCTTCCCAAAACAAATTTGAACCTTTGTGTCACATTTATTTTGTCATCTACAAAAGCTTCAACTTCAGACAGGTCTAAAATTATGTTGTGTGGTAAAGAGGTAAAGAAAAAAGTGCACATTTTGCACCATTTTACCATAATACAGCCTGTCTAAATAAGGAACTACAGTTGTGCTTGGTACTCAAGGTACAACCTGAATTTTTTGTATTTTTTCAGAGAAAAGAAAAAAGAGAAAGAGTGAACAAGATTTTGGATTCCCTCTCCAGAGGTAAACTCTCTCCGAGTAAAAAGAGAACTGACTTGACATATTTGCTAACTGAGTGACGTGCAACCATCCCAGTTCTGTAAACTAAATCTACCCACCCTTCCTCTACAATGAAACAGTCTTGTGTTTTGAACGTTTTTACGCTCTGCTTTGCTGGCTTTTTTAAAGGTGTAGCATGAATTTTTACAGTTAAAAGAATATTTAAAGGAAAGGTAAATAGTCTCATAAACAGCATGAAAACTTCTGTTGGAAAAGGAGTAGTTGCTGAAGACAATTAATGATAAATTATAGAAAATGTAAGAAAGAGCAGAAAAATCAGAATATGCAGCCTGATCTTTGATCTACATTCCTTTAGGCTTGAGAAATTCTAGCCTTTTTCATCTTTAATCCTTTACCAAATAATCCCTGGTTTCTACGACTCTGAGAAATAAGCCTTTTGAAAACGTGGGAAAGGAGAAAATGCTGGTAACCAGCATTTTCTCCTTTTTCCAGGTTTTCTACTCCACTGGAAACAAATTTCAATTTTTGAGTTCCATTCATTTTGTTGTTTGCAAGTGCTTTGAATTTGGACCAGTCCAAACTTTTGTCATTGGATAAAGAATTAAAGTGAACAGTGGTAACATTTAACATATCAAGTTAACTTCATGAATTGCTTGTGACAGTTTGAAGGTTACTGCCTGAAAAATGCAATGGTAAAAGTTTCACCACAAGGCTGTCAGTTGTAAGGAAGATGAGGTATATAGTCATAAATCAAATGCTGTTTTTTAGATTTCATTTTTGTTATGTGAGGAAATTGAGACATAACATTTTCACATCAACAAAACCTTTCCTTGATTGATTTAACAGATAATCTATTGGGCTATATATTTTGTTCAGTCTGACCTTGATTCACGCTGTCAGCAAAGAACCGTTTGTGTACATTGTAAGGGTATAGTACAGTTTCAGTGTAAGGTTAAAATGATTTTTATCAACAGAATTGTTCTGTATTATGTTATGACAATGTAGCATCTATTTAAGAGCAATTTGTGTATGATATGTTAATAATTTTTCATAAGTATCAGTTAATGGCGATAGGCAAACATTACTAGTATATTGAAAATATTATGACAATTTCATTCATTTGTACAGTTTAACCTGTGTAAATAGTCAAATGAGTAAAGCAGCCACCTGAATTAAGTGACCACCATTTTATGTTCCAAAAGCTTCAGTTCATATTCCCCAAATGTATATATTTTTGTGATTTGGAATTCAAGAACCTGCCATGGGAATGGCTAAGAAAGAATGGCGCAGTCATTTATATGGCATGTTTTCACATTCTGAATTAGAAATGAAGCCTGAATGGTTGTTGAATATGATCCTTGATTTTGGATATAAATTTTTTGTTAAATAGCTACCTGCCATAAAAGTTTAGATTATGTTGTTCACTTAGGTGACTGTTATAGATAAATTACATCTGTTATGTTCTTTTTACTGATGAGATTGTAAATAATATTGCTCAAGTATTTGTACATATAATAGCATCATAGCTGAAAATAATTCACAGCTGCCATTGTTAGTCACAAAAACCATTGTTATATACCCAGAAACAAATTTGCAGCAGATGAATTTGAAAACATCCTTTTAATTTCAGGATGCGATAATTACAATGAATAATAGTTCTTGGTACTTGGAAACAAGAATACATGTAAAAACATGTATTGACAAAAGGAGAAATTGGTGATAAGTTTGTCTTTTTGCCATATTATTTTTTTGAAAAGGCTTGATGTAGATTAAAAAAAAATTGTCTGCTATATGTAAAATGTTTAAACAAGTAAATAAGGATGTCGAGGAGTTAGTTGTTTTTCATAGCAATGTAGAAAAATTTTGGTGCTTGTATACTACCCATATATAGGAATGTGTATGATCTGTACATATAATTGCATTTATATGTATATATTTGGATAAAGGAGTAAATAGTATTACGAGTGTAATTTGCCATATGATCAAATATGTTTTAACTGTTAAACAGGAGTGCAATACTTTTCAAAGGAACATTTTTTGTACATCATATAGCATGCTCTTGAATGAAATGGCTTTTTTAAATGCATCTTTGTTTTTTACGTATTTTTCATTAAAAGAGGGCAAGTACATATTGTGATCTTCCAGAAACCAAGATTATCATTTAATATGACATCAAACTGCTATTCTTAACTCTTTACCGAATGGCAAAATTTAGACTGGTCCAAATGGAAAGCATTTGCAGACCACAAAATAAATGTAACTCAATAATTGAAATTTGTTTCCAGCAGGGTAGAAAACATTGTGGGAAAAGGAGAAAATGCTGGTTACCAGCATTTTCTCCTTTTCCCACAATGTTTTCAAAAGGCCTCTATCTCAGGGTTGTAAAAACCAGGGATTGTTTGGGAAAGGGTTAATCTTTAAATTCCTGAACTAGTTTCTTGAGAATATCTATTTGAAGACTAATTTTGGATTTAAGATCTAGAGAAATTTGCAATATTGATGTTGATTGGGCAGTATTAACCAGCCATCTTACTTGCAGTCTTTATCTAATTCCAGACTTAGAAAATAAGAGTTTTTGATTGGCTAACCTCTCTTTAGCCATCCTGAAACTGTATTCCATTGAAATATTTAAAAGTCTAAGACTAAAAATGTATTTCAGAATGGTTGGTGAATTTGGTCCTGCACAGAATGTAGGTAATCAAACGGGCAATAATATTTTTGTGCCATACAGTATCTCAAAAAATGACTTGAGACTAAATCATTTTCTGTTGTTACTTTGGAGATTCTTAGTTTTGGATTGAATTTTACATTTTGATTAATGCTGTTGAAGTCTTTAACCCATTACCACACAATCCCTACCTTTGATGGCCCTGAGGAAGAAGCCTTTAGAAAATGTTGTGGGAAAAGGAGAAAATGCTGGTACCCTTCACAAAACAAATTTCAAATTTCCAGTCACTTTTGTCATCTACAAATGCTTCCAATTTGGACAAGCCAAAAATTTTGTTGTCTGGTAATGAATTGATTATTTGTCCTTACCTCTATTCACATTAAAGCATTGTCGTATGAATTCATAGAAAATTGTGTGTAGAAAATCAATCTCACATAGAAACTTGGATTCATGTCCGAGATTTTAGAAGTCCTTTTTTTTCTAAAACCCCTTTGAGTAATCTGCTGATTCAGAGTTTTTGATGATGCCATATTACAGCATGACTTTACTATAAAAATATAGATTGAATAGATGGAATTATCAAATTTGGATATTTTTCTCTCCTTTGTTCGTTGGAAGATGTTGAAGTTTTTAGACAGGAATTTGATACAATTGCCAATACCTTGTTAGTTTGAATAAATGTCATGATTTTTATACTGCAAGTATAGTTTGTCCCTTTATCACATTAAGAATTTGTTGTTTTTTTTTTAAATACATCAGTAATATGTTCTTGATATCATCAATGTACATAATGTGTATGTAAATACTCTTGTATATAATTATGATCCCATCATGTACTAACTTGCACCTTAGTATTTTTTCGTTCTAGGTATTACTTTGTAATACATGTGCATGGCAAGTGTGACCTGGCCTGAAGGTTCAAATAATTGGTGGGTTCCTTGTGCATGGCAAGTGTGAACTGACCTAGAGGCTTAAATAAGTGGCAGCTTGATAAAAAGTTGTTTCCATCTTAAAACCCATTGCCAAACAATCTTGTTTTTAAAGGATCTTGGGCACAACAACTTCTGAAAACATGGTCTGAAAAGGAGCAGTTACGAGTGACCAGCATTTCTTCCCTTCCAAAGTGAAATTCCATCAATTAAACCTGATATTATCAGTTGTCTGCTAATGCTCTAAATAGGGACTTGTAAAAAATTTCTCCATTTATGGAAGAGTTAAACCTATGGTGTTGGTATTTATAAGCATTGTTTGGAGCAGTTTCAATAAATACCCACAACATGGGTCATTATGTAAAGAGCTATTACTCCTTGAACCTTACAGACATCATATCTGTTTCTGCAGACATAAACATACTCAAGCAAGGATTAAAATGAATGGCTGCTGAGATTACATCAGTGAAAAACCAAAACTGCAATTTGGAAACCTTGTCAATTTAGGCTGCTAGCAACAACTGCACTGGTATTTAACAACAATGTTGATCACTGAAAGTGCAGTCTGACCATTATCCATACTATCTTGGATCTTCATCTGTACGATCAGGATTAGGCATCCTAGGGGCTAAGAGGAAGAGAAAAAGCTAGTTACTGCCATTTTAAGAGTTAACTATAAGTTCATTATTGGGTTCCTCTATAGTTCACACAAGCACTTTGCTCAAGGTGAGCTCTTGTGATCAGTCTCTGTCTGTCTATGAATACACATAAAATAGTAGAAAGAAATTGTATGAAATATTAAGTTCAGTCTTCTCAGGATATGGACAAGAAATTGAAAGCAAATAAGCCAGGTGACATAGACAGAGGATTGTGATGTTTGATCTATTCCTAGATAATTCAAACATAAACACTGTGCTATGTATGAGTTCCATTGATTGGCCGTATCTTAAATCCTGTCTATAAGCACAAAGCTTGGAAACTCTTTCCTTTTAACTTTTACAATTATGTATACTCAGATGAGTGATATAGGACCATCTTGGCCCTATTGTTTGTTATGAATTACACTTGTTTGGTCTATGCAAGAAGTTTTGTTATCTAGTTAGTTAAGTGTAAGTTTTCCTATACCTTTGATAATGACTGGTTCTCAAGTCTGACCCAACGAAGAATACGCAAGTTTCACTTGTACTGTATAAACTGTCTTTAAGCTTTGGTTGTGTTTGTAAACCAGACTAGATACTGAGCAATCAGTAGCTCATCTCAAATTATATTATATTGCTGATATTTTTTAACACTTATGACCTCTACATATCCCTCTCAGTGCTAAATAGATGAAATTGGCATTTCATGGCAATGGAAAAACTACAGATAAAGCCATTTCAAAACATTTTGTTTTTTTCCCTCAAAATACTTGGAAAAGTAGCAGACATTGTTGGTCCAAGATCAAATTGCATATTTAGTGCAATCTGATCTTAATTTAACTCTTTACTAAACGACAAAATTCTAGACTGGCCCAAATTGAACGCACTTTCAGACAACAAAATAAATGTGTGTCAAAAATTGAAATTCTTTTGGGAAGGGTAGAAAATGGGGGAAAAGGAGAAAACACTGATTACCAGTATTTTCTCCCTTTTCTCACTATTTTTTTCTCCAAGCCTTCTACCCAGGGTCTTTACAAGACAGCATTGTGTGGTAAAGAGTTAAATTGTTTGCAAAAGCCTAGTTCATTGAAAAGACTAGTTAGATACTTTTTACACCAAGAAAGTGTGTTACAAGTTCTGAAACCGTGAAGGTACATTCTGGGTCCGTATTCACCAACCATTCTTAAGAAAGTTCTTGGTCTTATTCTTCAAGATTTCCTGACTGTGAAAGTAACGGAACTGGTTTAGCCAATCAGAAGTTCTGTTACTTTCATAATGACAAAATTCTGGAGAATAAGACTAAGAATGTTCTCAAGAAAGGATGGTGAATACGGACCTTGATCTCACAGCGATGATAGTGATGGCCACCAGATCATTACTCTCTCATTGCAGATTATGATCATGTTTGAAAGCAGCCTGTGGTTTGAGAAGAATATTGTGATATGTTACACTGGCAGTCACAGAGTTACATAGTTAACTCATTACCAAACAATAAGATTTAAGATTTGTCCAAATTGAAAGCATTTGCAGACGACAAATAAAAGGTGAATGAAAAACTAGAATTTGTTCTGGGAAGGGTAGAAAACACTGTGGGAAAAGGGGAAAATGCTGGTTACCAGCATTTTCTCCTTTTCCTACAGTGTTTACAAAAGGCTTCTTTCTCAGGGGCGTCAAAAGTAGGGATTGAGTGGTAATGTGTTAACCCTGTACCACACAAAAAAAATTTAGACTTTTCCCATTTGAAAGCATTTGCAGACAACCAAATAAATGTGACTAAAATATCAGAATTTGTTTTGGGAAGGGTAGAAAACTTTGTGGGAAAAGGAGAAAATGCTGGTTATGTTTTAACAATCCTGAGGGAAAGAGCTTCTAGAAAAGTAATACGAAAAGGAGAAAACCAGTATTTACTCCTTTTCCTTCAATATTTTCCACTATTTCAAAGAAAGAAATCATATTTCAAATTTGAATTTGTCATCTGCAATGCCTTGTTTAAGTTGGAGAAAAATCTGGCACTTTGTTCTTTGGGAAAGAATTGAAGGTTAGCTTTAGACCTGTTTCCTGTGTATTGTACTCTAGAGGTTTAAATGATCTGCATTTAAAGAAATTTAGTTGCCATGCTTTTCTGCTTTCGGTTTTCTTTCTCAATGGTTATTATTCTGAAATATATATATACATACAGCATTGAAATTAATAGTGTGCTACGCAGATTGATTTAACCCATTACTACACAATTCCTACTTTGATGCCCCTGAGAAAGAAGCCTCTAGAAAACATTTTGGGAAAAGGAGAAAATGCTGGTAACCAGCATTTTCTCCTTTTCCCACAATGCTTTCTACCCTTCACAAAACAAATTTCAAATTTTCATTCACTTTCATTTTGTCATCTGCAAATGATTTGAATTTGGACCAGTCTAAAATATTGTCGTTTAGTAATGGGTTAAGCTTTGCTAAACATCAATATTTATTACAATTTCAAATTATTGAAATGACAAACTGGAATTGAATAACCAAATTGAAATATTTAATGGATGCATGACACCAAATTTTATTTAGAAAAATGAAAAAAGTAGACATGAAACTTCTTCAGAGAGATGGGCAAGAAAAGGATGGCATAGTGTCCTGATAAGTTGTATTATATTTTTGATAATGCCCTGTACAGGAAGGAATGACGAAAGGCTTAAATCCTTTACTAAAGAACAAAATCTTAGAAATATCATGTTCAAAGCTGTTGCAGATGATAAAATCATTGTAATTCAATTGATTAAATTAGGCTGTGAAAGGGTAAAAAAACATTGTAGGAAATGGAAAAAATGCTGGTTACCGGCAATTTCTTTTCCAAAAGTGTTTTCATAAGGCTTATTTTTCAGGGTCGTTATAACACTACATATTTGGTAAAGTGATAACTCTTTACCAAATAACAAATTTTTAGACTGGTCCAAATTGAAAGCACAAATTAGAACATAACTCAAAAGTTGAAATTTGTTTCCAGCAGGGTAGAAAACAAGGAGAAGATACTGGTTTCAAGCATTTTCTTCTTTTCCAACATTGTTTTCATTAAAACACTAAATGTTTGGTAAAGTATTAAACCCTTACCAGACAACATGTTTACATGATTTTGAACTTAATTGCACTTGAGAAAAAAACTGTTTTATAAGAAAGAGAAAATCCTTTTCAAACATTGTGTTCTGTTGTTCAGAGGTCATTTTAGCTTCATTTAGTTTGCTTTTAAAGATACTCTCAATTACAAAATAGACAAGTCTAAAATTTTGTTGTTAGGTAAAGAATTAAAGTAGATATAAAGCTTTCTCATTAGTTGTAATATTTTTGAGCATTTTGTATGGAAGCAAATATGATCTTAATTTTGTTTCATTATTATTTATACATGGATGTTGTGACAAAAAATTGTGATGTACTTTTTTTATTTTTTTGTTGCATTATTTTTTCAATCATAACCATACCTGCTTTGTTTTTACTGTTTCTGAAACAGGAATGCTTTTTAACTTATTTTAAGGAAAAAAACAACAACAGAAAACCAGAAAAAAAACACTGTTTGTCCCCTCAAAACCCTTTTGAAACAACAGACTTATGGATTTGACCATTTTCAGATGTGTTTGTAGCAGGAAAATTAAGTTTTACTAAAATGACAATTCCTGTCACAGATAGGGTAGAAAAAGTTGTGAGAAAAGGAGGAAATGCTGGTTACTAGGATTTTCTCCTTTTCCTTGAATAGTTTAAATGTTTTCAATGTTTTTCCCTGTGGTTCACTTAAACACAGGATTGTTTTGTTAAAGGTTAACTAGACTCTTTAAGTACCGGCTAGATGAAATTAAATGGTTTCGATTTGATCAGTTGTTTTTTTAACCCTTTCACTACAATGGGCAAACACAGGGTTATTGGAACTGCATAGACTAAAACCAAACGTTGTTGAACAAGAAGTCTGATCTTTAATTTATACTGTCTTATTGTAAAGTCAAACTTTGAAGATAAATACCTTTTGAAACTTCAATAAATTTAAAAGTAGACAAATCAAGATCTTACCAGCTGTATTCCTGTATTCCCCCTGCCCTTTTTTTGTTAAACTCCCAGAATATACCTTTTCACTGCCAAAGAGATCAAGTTCTCCTCTCAAGCCTTAGAAATAAATATGAGCTATGTGTAATGCCTCTGCCAAGTATCAATCTGGATTAACATGCACAGTCCATGCAGTCAGACCTGGGCTGAAACTTTTTGCCATTAGTCAATTTTCTGTATATCTAAAGTCCAGTCTTCTTGTGATAAAGTTGGCTGTTAAATAAAGAGGCTGTCATGGACCCATAAGGATGTAATGGCCTTCATTTAGCCTGCTTTTGTCAGAGCATGGCTCATGGTCCTGGTTGATCCTGGTGTTAGAATAAAGTATCTGACACAGTAGATATATGAAAAAACTGTTTGGTCTGTGATTTTGATGAACACAGTCCATAAAGTTTCATATATTTCTGTTCCAAAATATTGTTTGCTTATTTTAAAAACATTTTAGCCTTGTTTCAAAAAGTGACCAAAATTTCCTTTCTGTATGGAATGTGTTCTTTTAAGTCTTTACCAAACGATACAATTATAGACTGGTTCAAACTGAAAGTATTTGCAGACAACAAAATAAACATGACTCAAAAATTGAAACTTCACTTTGGTAGATTAGAAAACTTTGTGAGAAAAGAAGAAAATCCTGGTTACCGGCATTTTCTCCTTCGCCCACAGTGTTTCAGAAGGCTTCTTCCCCTGGGGATTGTTAAAACCAGGGATTGTTTCGTAGAGGGTTAACCCTTCACCAAAAATTCTCCTAGAAGTGAAGCTTTTTATA
Organism: Tridacna crocea; assembly: GCA_943736015.1. Classification (NCBI taxonomy): domain Eukaryota; kingdom Metazoa; phylum Mollusca; class Bivalvia; order Cardiida; family Cardiidae; genus Tridacna; species Tridacna crocea. The sequence goes on along the minus strand of OX031066.1, from coordinate 10,100,638 downwards.
CCCAGCATATTCTTATTTTCCCACAATGTTTTCTACTCTATCAAAAGCGAGTTTCATCCTTTGATTCACGTTTTTTTTTTTGTGCAAATGCTTTTAATTTTAAATATCTCCATAACTTTGTTTTGTGGTAAAGGTTACTCTTTACCATACAATCCCAACTTTTAACGGCCCTGAGAAAGAAGCCTTTAGAAAACGTGGGGAAAGGAGAAAATGCTGGTAACCAGCATTTTCTCCCTTTTCCTCAATGTTTTGTACCCTTCCCAAATCAGATTTCAATTTTTGATTCACAATTATCTTGTCATCTGCAAATGCTTTCAATTTGGACAAATCTAAAATTTTGTTGTTTGGTAAACAGTTAAAGAAAGTATTTACTCAGATATATCTCATTTCAAAAATGGCACCACAGAAATCCTTTACTTACCAAAGAAAGCAGTTTGCTGTAGTACAAATTTGATATTTTCATTATACTCAAAAATACTTTCATATAGATGAATTTGAAACCCCGTTTGTAAAAAAAATTGGTAAGAATTGGGCATGTTCCACACAGCATTTTCTCCTTTTCTCACAAGTTTTTCAAAAGGCCTCTCCCCAATGGACATTAAAACCAGGGATTGTCTTGGAGAGAGTTAACTCATTACCAAACGACAATATTTTAGGCTAGTCCAAAACGAGCATTTGCAGAAAACAAAATGAAAGTGACTGAAAATTTGAAATTTGTATTGTGAAAACATTGTGGGAAAAGGAGAAAGCGCTGGTTTCTCCTTTTCCCACATTGTTTTCTAAAGGCTTCTTTCTCAGGGTCTTCCATATTAGGGATTATGTGGTAATGGGTTAAACAGATATTTCCAGTCTAGAATCAATTGCCTAAACAGCAGATGAAAAATATTGTATGGGTAACAGCTTTTGACCTTGAGTAGACGTTTGAATTCTCAGCACATACAGAGCTGTTAGGTTTTTCCAAACATTGTATCGAATGTGAAAGGATTCATAATCTGCTGTTCTTTTACTGTGCTTCTTTTCCAACAGCCTATTGAGAAGCTGTCCTTTGGATTGCATAAACCCTTACTGAACAGTGCTATGTTTTGGGCCCTGAAGATAAAGGTTTTTAAAAATATTGTCGGCTAGAGTGAAAATGCCTGTGTGTACCTGCATAATCTCCCATTTTCTGGTGTTTCTCCTACCTTGTGAAGGACACCATTTAAAACTAGTTTGTTGTCTGCAAATGCTTTCAGTTTGGGCAAGTAAACAAGAATCTTCATCTGAGAAAGGTTTATGGTCAACTTTTTGTTGAAATGTGCTACCACTAAGCTAAAAACACTGCCTTTGTACTTGTTTAACTCTTCACCAAACAACAAAATTTTAGACTGGTCCAAATTGAAAGCATTTGTAGAAGACAAAATTACAGTGACTTAAAACTTGTAAAAAATTGAAACTCGAATTTAGAAGAGTAGAAAATATTGTGGGAAAAGGAGAAAATGCTGGTTACCAGCATTTTCTCCTTTTCTCACAACGTTTTCCAAAGACTTTTCTTTCAGAGCCGTAAAAACCAAGGATTGTTTGGGAAAGGGTTAAGAGAATTCTCACAAAATTTTGTTCCCACCTGGTGTAAACTGAACGGATCACAATATCAGTTTCTATTTTGTTAATGCCTTTTCTGTTGACTTATTTTTCTCATTAAATCTTTTACTGTTTAACTTTGAAAAAAAAAGAAGAGTATTTCTTTTTATGCAGTGACTGTTCAGTGTTGTGCATATTCTTTTATTACTAAAGAATGGAAAAAAAAAAAGAAAGGGAAAAAAGCAAAGGGGTGGCGGTGGGGGCTGAGAAGTGAATGCACATACACATTCTTTCACCACCATTTTACATTGGATGCATTCTAAGGTTTAGAAAACTGATCATATTCTTTACTGTTATCTGTTGCTTAGGTTTTTGTTGTGTTTTAGAGCACTTGAACATGTACGCATTTTATCTCTCTTTTTTTTTTGTTCTATTGGCAGCTTTTAATCAGCTTTGAACGCTGATTTATACTATTTGTAGACGTTTGTTCATTGTCAGAAGATGAATGACATTAAAACCAATCGCAAAGTAGACCTGTTGAGTTGAATTTGTGTTGTACTTACCAAGTTTTGCCTATTTGTTTTAGCTTTTCCACATTTTTTTAGCTCGGTTGTTTTCGAAGAAAAGGATGAGTTATTGTCAAAGTTGTTAACTATCAAAAGGGGTAACTTATTACAAGAGGGGCAGGCAAGAATCAACATATTCCAGACACAGTTATACCCCTTTTCAACTTACCACCGAGCACTTACAGCTGAGTATTGGAACACGCATGCTGTGCCCTTGTTTAGAAAAGATTCAATCTTTTTTTACAACACTTAACCCTTTCCCAAAACTGCAAGTTTTAGGCTCTTTCAAATCCAAAACATCTGCAGACGACACATTCAAAATGTATACAAATGAATAAAAGGTCTCTTACAGGGTAGAAAACATTGTTGGAAAAGGAGAAAATGTTGGTTACCAGCATTTTCTCCTTTTCCAACAATGTTTTGAAGAGCAGTATACCTCAGGGTCGTGAAACCCCGCTATTAATTGGTAATGGGTTAAAAAGAAGCTTTGTGAACAGCTAAGGGCAAAACAGAAAACGTTGGTAGACTATGTTACTGGAGATCACTCCTTCCTTACTCCATATCTTTCCCATATAAAAAAAAATTACTTGACAAGTGTGTCAGAAAGAATTCTTTCTGGCTCAGTGGTTATGGTATTGGTCTTTTAAACCTAGAAAAACGAGGATATTTGTCCCTTCAAGGGTTCGAATCCTGCCAGATGCAGTTTGTATTTGAGCTATGCATTTATTGGTTTCTTTGTTACGGACTTTGTTCGTAAGAACTGCACTTTCTCCTTCAGTGCCTGTACTTTCTCAAAGTTCGTATCATTTTGAAGCAAATGAAAATTCTAGACAATATTCCCCAAAACATGAGCCATTCTCTGGCAAAAGGGAGGTTAAGGTAAGACCTGTGTAATGGAAAACAGCTATTTCCACTAAAATATCCTGCAAAATTAGCTATAATTAAAAATGAGTACTGTTGATCTACTTTCACCAATTCATTTTTTCCTTTTTGAATTATCATTTATAAATCTAAAACCACTATATTCTCAATTCAAAAAGCGATGATAATTACCTCCCTTTTCAGAAAACTAACAAAAGTATGAAAAAATAATTTCAAGATGGACATAAACAGAATTTCTGATCCGTTAGAAATGTACAAAAATATTATTTCTGAATAAATCCTTATTTATCCTTATTTATCAACCAAATATAATTTTCACCAGAGGGGCATTACACAGGTCTTACCTTAATGTATCTCTATAGTACATTATACCTCGCAAGCCATTAGATAATGGTGATTCGTTAGCATCCATTTTGTAGAACAACCAGCTGAATCATAAGGCATACTGGTCCTTTGACATGCAGAAAATTGACCGATAGAAAAAAAGTTTTGGCCAATGTCAGCCCATGCAGGCTGATGCGAGTTGATACTTTTTTTTGCGGACGGATTAAGGTAGTTGACCTGTAATACTTCTAGTGCAGTATGGCATAAAATTTCTTGATAGTTGATAAATAGGATTTATATAGATATATACTTTTGCACGTAATTAACCGACTAGAAATTCCTTTGATGTCTATCTAGGAAAGAACTACCGAAATATTAGTTTAATTAGTTTAAACATATTTATTTTACATCGATTGAGAAACAAGTTCTTACAACTTATAGGTTAATCTCTCTCGATTCTGCTTCCTGGGAACTACACCAGTTCTTGCGCCGAATGTGTGGGCCAATGAAAAATCCCAAAGTTGACACCCGGATATTGAACTCAAGACCTTTTGGTTACAAGGCCGACGCTCTACCTTACGACCACGGACACCACAAATATTCAGAACCAAGATAAGACCTTGACGTTAGTGTTGTCCGATCTTGATATCACCGCATGTATGCAAACGTTTCTGAAGCAATACCATGCAAGGTAAGGCATTAACACGACAAGGCGTGTCGATCTCACATGAAAACGTTTGGAGCCGGTCGATTTCCTCGACAGTTCAATATGGCTTGCAACAGGCGAAGAGGGTCATTCAGGCATTTGCGTAAAGTGTCGTCTCGGATCAGGTCGTGCAGTTTGCACAGGCTAATCCGAAGCGAAACTTTCCGATTTTATGTGATTTTCTGTTTTACGCAATTCTACTCTAACACAAAATCTAATGTAGTCGTAAAGTACCGTCTCAGATTAGCCTGCGGGGACTGCGCAGGCTAATCCGAGACGACACTATACGCAAAATGTCCGAAAGCACCTTTTCGCGTGTTGCACTCCATATAATAGTCGAAGGGAAATAACTTTAAGGGAACGTTGTAACCATAACATTTACCTCCCCTGATTGGTATTCCAACCTTCCTTGTTCAGTAGTTTTTCGTTGCTTCTTTGGTGTGTCTATTTACATGGCCGCAAGCCTTTTCCTAACAAACTTATGTACAACTTTACTGTAAAAGAATGCTTTTGAAATCATTGCAGAAAAAGGGGAAGATGCAGGTATCCTACATTTTCTCGTTTTGCCATTGTTTTCTACACCTTCAAAGACAAACCTAATTATGTTCGTCACATTTAGTCTTTTCTTGACAAATTCTCTGGATTTTGAGGAATCTAAACTGTTAATGTTTTGTTCAGAGCGATTTATGCCAATAAGTTAGAACTTCTTAAATCTGGAGAATTTATCTGAAAATTAAAGTTTGATTTCTCTATCTTCTGTTATTCTGTTAGGTGGCCTTTGTTTTTTTTTTAATCAATTTGAACATACAGAACCGTACCGCTTTTTTCAAAAGAGGGAATTTCAAAATGAAGTAAATGATAACTCAATAGAACTTTACTAGGTCCGATTTATCTAACCATGCTTATCTAAAATAATTGCATGATTTAATGCTCTTTTCCTTTTAACTAAAAATACCTTACAAGAATTTGTCGCAAAACCATCAATGCCAGGGCTTTTATCATTTTTCACGTGTTTCAAAGTATGGGCTACTTCGTGATACTGTAATAAGCCTTCAATGCTATCTTTTGGAGCTTCGTCTTGTTTAATTGTGTTACAATTCACTTAAAGTCATTTTGTAGATTAAGATTATTATCACAAACTTTGTGATATGTTTTTTAATTCTTTAAGTATTTCACTTTGGTAAGAAAATGTTGGAACCGTCTTCTTTTTCTAGGAAAAGGATTGACTTCGATGCAATATGTTGATTCACTAAATTGCAAAACATAGCCTACCTGGTAATTTTTTTAGCGTTGTCAACCTAATTTGCCCTAGATCTAATGAAAACAAAAAAAAAAAGAACTTTTCATTTTATTTTTTTGTAAGTCATCCATTTCATTTTCTAAATCAACCGCTTGAGCCTTATTAGATTCATTGAAGTTTGATTTCTTTAAGAAAATATATTTTCTCTCGAGTCTGTTAAGGTAAGACGTGTGTAATGCACTTCCGGTGAACACTGGGCAAAAATTCTATTTGGTTGATAAATAAGGATAAATAAGGATTTATGCAGAAATAATATTTTGGCACATTTCTAACGGATCAGAAATTTCGTTTATGTCTATCTTGAAATTATTTTTTGATACTTTTGTTAGTTTTCTGAAAAGGGAGGTAATTATTATTTCTTTTTGAATTGAGAAGAAAGTGGTTTTAGATTGAAAATTATAATTCAAAAAAGGAAAAAATGAATCTGTGAAAGTAGTTCAATAATACTCATTTCTGATTATAGCTAATTTTTGCAGGATGATATTTTAGTGGAAATAGCTGTTTTCCATTACACAGGTTTTACCTTAATATATTTTATTCTAAAAAACTAGGCCACTAACACTGATATGTTTTACAATACTATAACCAAGATATCTTCAGTAAATAACATTACTCGGGTGAGCACTTTATGGCCAATGAGTCTCCTGTTCATATGTAATTGGAGATCTGTCTAATTCTTTCTCAGACGGCAAAATCTCAGACTTTTCCACATTGAAACGTTTGCAGAATGCAAATCAAATTGTTCTTGAAAGGGTAGAAAACATTGTAGAAAAAGGAGAAAATGCTGGTGACCAGCATTTGAGAAAATGCTGGTGACCAGCATTTTCTCCTTTTCCTACAATGTTTTGAAAAAAAGATGATAATGATAATAATGATACACCGAAGGACTTTGAAAACGCAAAAAATGAAAATTTATTTTTTGTACAATAAATATTTTTAGTCTTCTTTAATAGGTAAAAACTCGAGTGGTAACGGCTGTCTGCTTTTATTTACATTAGATACCGGCGTTTTTAGGCACTGGCCACCACGATCTACGCGATCGCTGTTTTACCAGGTTTAGCACGTGGCATACCCCACAAATCGTTGAAGCAAAATATTTTACCATTCCACGTGTAGCTTGTAGTCTTACATGTATAAAAAACAAGTTGGCATTTTATTTTTTACTTTATTAATCATGCCACGTTTGTCCGAACATGAACGATCTGGAGCAATTGAAATGCTACAAGCCGGGGTACGTGTTTCTGACGTCGCGAGACACTATAATTGCCATCCGTCAACTATTCTTCGCCTAAGAGATCGTTACCAGGCCACTAGGACAGTTAAAGATCGACACCGGCCTGGTCAGCGAAAAATAACAACCCGACGTCAAGACGCTAACTTACGTCGATTGCATCGAAGGTTTCCATTCCGACCGGCTACCGTCAGTGCCAGAGTAACAATTGGACTCCAAGGGTAAAATCTTTCATCTTTGTAATAAACGATCTCATTACAATTGCTTTAAATTACGACCCAATATCTAGACAAAATTTTAAATTGTCTCATTGCAGATGCCCAATCTATGCTCGTACAGTTCGGCGGAGAATTCGAGAAGTTGGGGTCCGTTGCCACAGACCGAAGAGAGCTTGCATTTTGACCGACAGACATAAGACGGCGAGGTTAAACTGGGCTCGGGCTCACTTACGATGGAATCGCAGGCAGTGGGGATCAGTTTTTTTTTACTGATGAATCCAAGTTTAATGTGCAAAATTGCGACGGCCGTACAAGAGTGTACCGTGAACGCGGTCAGCGGTTTTTGGAGAACTGTGTTCAGAAACGTAACCGTGGTGGTGGTGGCAGTGTTCATGTGTGGGCTGGTATAACCCAGTTTAACAAAACAGATCTTGTTATTTTAAATGGAAATGTATGCGTTACATTGACAACGTTCTTCGTCCTGTGGCATTACCCTTTTTACGGCAAAAGTATAGGAGAGGTAACTTTATATACCAACATGACAACGCCCCAGCTCATAGTGCCCGCCTCACTGTCAATTTTCTGGCAACAAATAGGATTCCAGTGCTAGTCTGGCCGTCTTTTTCTCCAGACATGTCTCCGATTGAGCATGTCTGGGATGAGCTGGGCAGACGCATTAGCGCTCGACGTCAGCCGCCTAGGAACGTAAATGAACTTACCAACGCCTTGATCAATGAATGGAATAACATTCCTCAGCAAGTGATAGCAAACCTTGTTCTTTCAATGAGGCGGAGATGTACTGCATGCATAGGGGTAAATGGCAGTTACACTCGCTATTAATTACTACTTTTGAATGTAAGGGTATTGCTATTTGATAGACTGTTACTCTTACATTATTCAATATTTTGGGATAAAATTTAGAACAAGGTTTGCTAACATGTAGTTGTTCTTATTTTGCATATTTTCAAATGAAATGATAAACAAAAAATTGAATTATTACATAAATTACATTTTTTGCGTTTTCAATGTCCTTCAGTGTACATGTAATAATAAAAAACAAAATTTTCTTCAGTTCGTTAAAACACGAGAAAGTCTGGCAAAGCATAAACACTGAACAGCTTAGTTGCATTACCATACAAAGTCCAGTTTTTATACCCAATCAGCAGAGAGCTTTGTTCAGAGCATTCTTTGGAAAGGGCAAACGCTGAGGTTTAGGCAGACTCTTGTTCATTACAAACAACATTTTTTATACCATGTATGAGGAATAGGGAGAGATAAAAATCCGATCACGGTGTGAACCTTGTCTGTTGTTTTTTGGCTATCTTGACCAATTAATCTTCTGTAATTCTAAACTATTTTTCACACACGTTTGGCACTTTCTTTGATTTCACCAACATAATTCGCACATCCAATAAGAACACAGAAAGATTTTTAAAAAAAATCTCTACCTGGAAATCATTTGATCAAAGGTATTCGATCTGAAGACGACCACGATGATGCAGGAAGGCTCTATTTTGTCTGTCATATTTATTTCTATTTGTTGTATTGGAGCTACACTGCAGCAAAACCTGTCCGAGTTCGAGTACGATGACTGGTTAATGCGGACTGTAGGGGACGAACCGTGGCTAGTCCTGCCAGATGATAAGATGGACTACCTGTGTCCGAACTCGGACATCTGTTCGACTAAATTGGGCTATACGGTGACAAGAAGCGGACCTGCATGCTGCGGAGGTATGTGAGAAAGATGCATGCTATTATATTGTCTTGATGATCGTAACTTATTTAAAGGTTTTCTCCTTACGTTGAATTAAATACGTATACTTTTTTTTTTCTCTTGATCATCGTATCTCATTTACGGTTTCCTCCTTATGTTGATATACAATTTAATCTTAGCCTTACGTCATCTTTTATTGTAATATACAAATATATGGACGGGAGATCGGTGGCCTTTCTTTACCATAGTTGAATGGTTGAATGCGTTGGATCTTTGATGCGTCCTGTCCGATATTTCCTTCTACAGTAAATGTATCATAAAAAAAACGTTCGATCAGGCATTTTATTTCTTTCAAAGGATGCCATTTTAGAAAGTTTGCTATGAAGAACTGATGCGTATTTTGCATTACGATGATTAATTACCAGCATTTACTTTGTTACCATAGTATTGTCTTATCTTTCAGATACAAATCCCGTAATTTAGCCATATCATGATTACGTAATTTGTCGTCAGCAGACATATCTGTTTGGACAGATCTAAAAATTTGTTGTTTAACAATATTGTAATACCTGCGTTTTCTTCAACCACTAATTATTAATGCTGAGATGCTTTGCGTTTTATACTGTCTTCTTCCAGAATGTTCTTGCGAGCCAGAATGCCAGTTAAATAACAACTGCTGTTTCCCAGAAATTGGCCCGTTCTTGGAGCCCCCAGAGTTCCCACACTCCTGTATTCACCCCACTACCAAATTAACGCCAGAAGGTCTTTACGAGATTACTAGTTTCTACATGGTAGATCAGTGTCCGGGAGACTCAGCTTGTGACACCTGCGGCAATAAAAACGTTGCGGAATGGGGAAGTCTGTATCCTGTATACTCCAGAACGTCTGGGCTCATTTACAAGAACCCTATCTGTGCCGATTGTTACAACGAAACTGACGTTGTAGTTTGGAATTCATTATTGATCGTAAATCTAGACTCGCAAGAGAAGAAAACAAAACTTGCAGGCCATATTCTCATGTCCAAGATCTTTGACACCCGTGATACTCTGGTCAGGTTTTTTCCGCCAAGGGAGGACGCCGTTGATGCGCAACGATGTTACAAGGACGTAATCGACTCGTGCGAACATGACTACCAGTATCACATCTTTGACAATCGAACCGACCATGCATTATGCCAGTCCGGACTTCGAGCACCTTACTTTTATGATGGAAATTACTACGCAAATATCTTTTGCGCCATGTGCATAATGCCTAGTCAAAATTCACGATTTATCCCGTGCAATGCTCGGCTCGATACGATGACTGCTACTTTTGCTGCTATTTTTGACAATGTCACATCGTTTAATTTGGGTTCGTCAGAGAAAAAAATCGCCTGCTCGGCGGATGGAAAGGTAACTCTAGGTTAACTCTTTACCAAACGACAAAATCTTGGACAAGACCAAATTCAAAGCATCTGAAGACAACAAGTTAAATGTGGCCCAAATTATGATGTCTGTCTGTGATAGAGTGGAAAAAACTGAGGGAAAATGAGAAAATGCTGGTTACCAGAATTCTCTCCTATTTCCACAATATTTTCAAAGGCCTTTCTGTTCAGGGTCGTCAAGACTGGGGACCGTGTCATAAAGGTTTAACCCTTTACCAAACAACAACATTTTTGACTGGTCCAAATTGAAAGCACTTGCAGGCAACAAAATAAACTTTACTAAAAAAATGGGATTTGTTTCCAGCAGGGTAGAAAACATTGTGGGAAAAGGAGAAAATGCTGGTTACCAGCATTTTCTCCTTTTCCCACTATGTTTTCAAAAGGCGTCTATCTGAGGGCCGTAAAAACCAGGGATTGTTTGGTAAAGGGTTAACAAAGATTTCTTACACAAGTAGCCAATGCCTTATTGTTTGGAAATCAGGAAGAAACTACAAACATGGTATGATGCACAACAAGAAAATCGGTAATGCATTGCAATTACATGTATCTTACTAGAGGTCATCCCTGTATGACCATATTGCCAATTTTTGCCACCTCTTTTTCGCCTCGCAGACCGCTTTCGAAAACGTTGTAGCAAAAAGAAAAAATAATGCTCATGAAGATTTTTCCTTTTTGCAACATGCATTCTTTTTTATTTTAAATATCCCGAATTTTCACAAATTATCAATAATAAACTCTCCCTCACAAATTCAAAGATTGTTTACTTGAAGTTATTCTTAGCAAATAATACTAAACTTTGTTCTGTTTTCAGACGTGTAAGGAGGTGTTGTGTCCTGTGGGACGTATCCGTAAGAACGGAGATTGTCTTCTAACCCACGCAAAATGGCTGAACCCAAACATTCAACTTCTTCTGGAATTCAAAACAAAGGGCGACAAACACCAACAGTTAGTTGGCAACACTGCTGATCTAGACGTATCATTTTCACTCCCACAGGAGACCAAATGGACGGTCAGAGCAATCATTGTCGAGACTGAGGACACTGGAGCCCTGTTAAATGTATATGCCGACCTTGTTTGGGAAGCTGACGAGGATGAACAAAGATATGGGGTGACATCGGCTGTTGTCCTGTATGACACAGAGAATCTGATCAAGAACGCAGAATGCTTTGTCCAAGATGGCGAACAGACTTATGTGTATCAGGCAAGCTTTTCTAGATATGCCAGTTTAGTACAGGCAGCTCAGGGTGGAAAGGTATTTTACCAACCTTTATGGGTCTCTGTAAAAGGAAGTTCGACATTCGTAATTAACGGATCCTACAGTAAGGTAACAGAGATGGTACCAACATATACGTACACCAAACAAGACAGTCCTTTTGATGTACTCATACCGGTATCTCTGGGTAAACTGTTCTTCTGTGAACAGATTCATCTGTCAGCAAACGAATTTATTTCATTTTACAGTGGCACTCAGTTATATTATCGCAAGACGGGTACGTATTTGTTTGACGGCGAATTTGCGAACATCATTCGGGCAGACCGACCTGACAAGGCAAGAGTATGCCTGGAGGATAGCGAATATCGCGTGGTAACTAGCAACTGTGATAGTCATGCATGTAACCTCTCCATTGTGCTAACCTTTGCAGTGTTGGCCTTTACTCTGATGAATTAACATAGACCACTTAGAAAATATTGTAACAAGAAGAGACACTTTGGAAGCACTAGTAGACTATAAAAAAACACCAGATGAAATCACGAATAACATTCTATCATTCTTTGATACTTATAGCATAGCAAAACTTGATCAGTATATGTATTTCGTGCAAACTACATAAAAAAGGCAGAATCTGGTACTATCGTCATTCTCCTTGTCTTTTATTCGTTTCGTTGTGTCTCAAGTGATTGAATCTTTAATGTGCAAATCTGGCTTTGACCCCTACTGGCGCTTGGCTCTTTTTTTTTTCCTTTGGGCATTGTACTTCGAAATCCTAGTTTGCACCGGTGAAACACCCCATTAAATGTTTAAATAATGAGGTTTTGCTATCGGCGAAAAACACCGTTTCAGGACTGCTTTTCGATTCCCTGGCACCAATTAGTCCTTTCAGTGCTTTGATTCTGTGCTTCGCACAACCCTGTACCAGAAGATAAAATCTTATGATTCAAATTAAAAGAATGATATGCAGACGACATATATACTGTAGTTTACGTGATGAGATTTGTTGCAGAATGGGTTAGAAACATCGTGAGAAAAGGAGAAAATAGTTGCTTACCAACATTTTCACATTTTCCAACAATGCTTTCAACGGGAGGTGGGTTTTGATGATATTCGATATTACAGGATTGATTCTTCTGTTCCGGCTGATCATTGTGTCGGGGATGGCTCTGTGGAAAAGAAGCCGGTAGATAGAGAAAATATTGAGCAGAGCACTGGTAAAAAATGTAGTAGAACATAAAGTCAAATCACTACCTGTCGCTATATAAATGAATAGATCTTATATAAATTAACTCTTAGCACTGAATAAATAAACTACATGTACATTTTCTCAAAATACATTTCCTCTTCAAGAACAAGAGACAGCTCGGTTACAATTAAGAATATAACAGTGGACAGTGCAGATCAGAGATCAGACTGCACGTTCTGTGCAGTCTGATCTTGATCTACATTGTCCCAAAAAGCTTCTGGTGTCGTCTATGGTAGGCCTATAGAAAAATAGAAAAAAAACAACAACGGAGTTGAGCACCAAACAAAAACACAAACCTTGGTGCCGTTATAACTTGGTGTTTTTTAAACACGAGGAAGAGGTTGTTGTTACACTATCGGTTGTCAGGTGTTGGTAATTCGAAGCATTTGTTGGCAGGGTTTTTTTTAACACCAGACTCGCTTAACTCTTTACCACAACTCCTCCCCCCCCCCCCACACACACACACTTTTAGCAACTCGGAGAAAGAAGCCTTTTGAAAACCTTGCGGGAAAAGGAGAAAATGCTGGTAACCAGCATTTTCTCCTTTTCCCACAATGTTTTCTACCCTTTCTAGACCAAATTTCAAATTGTCAGTCACATTTACGTTGTCGTCTGCCAATGCTTTCAATTTGGACCAGTTTATAATTTTGTCGTTTGGTAAAGAGTTAAATCTCATACCCAAAATGCGTTGCAGCAGTTTTCATTGACAGATATCCAATAACCAAGAAAGGTGCTGATATTGGAATCGTTTTATCGACTGTGACACTAGATACCGTAAAAACCTTGTGATGTACTTTCTCTTTTCTATCTAATTTTTCTTTTCTTTTTGTCTTGAATCTAGCGTCTGCAAATGCAGTCGATATTCGATATCCACAAATCTAAAATTATGTCAGATTCTAAACAATCAAATCCATATGAGCGACAGATTTAACTCTTTACCACACGACAAAATTTTAGACTGGTTCAAATTGAAAGCATTTGCAGACGACAAAATAAAGGTGACTGAAAAATTGAAATTTGTTTTGTGAAGGGTAGAAAACGTTGTGGGAAAAGGAGAAAATGCTGGTTACCAGCATTTTCTCCTTTTCCCACAATGTTTTCTAAAGGCTTCTTTCTCAGGGGCGTCAAAATTAGGGACTGTGTGGTAATGGGTTAAAGGCACATTAGTGACCAATCAATATGGAGACAGATTTAAATCCTACAGTTTAACTCTTTACCACACAATCCCTACTTTTAACGACCCCGAGAAAGAAGCCTTCAGAAAACATCATGGGAAAAGGACAAAATGCTGGTAACCAGCATTTTCTCCTTTTCCCACAATGTTTTCTACCTATCACAAAATAAATTTCAAATTTTCAGTCACTTTTATTTTGTCGTCCGCAAATGCTTTCTATTTGGACAAACCTTAAATATTGTCGTTTGGTAATGAGTTAAAAGTCATCTTCGCCAGCCAAGTTTACGATCACTACGTGGATCTTACCTTGGCGGATTGAGCTTGATTTCTACAACCCCCCGATACATCTTTTCATTGGATGCAGCCAGCTCTAGCTGCATCGAATAAAATCGCTCGTAGCATTTCATCTTTGATAAAAAAAGAACACGGTCTCTACCTTTCGAATAATAGGTAAAACATGGAAACACACGTAGATCTCTGCTTATCGCTTCATGTGTATTCGTAAGCGGTTTGTAAAACGATATTTCATTTGCTTTTAGAAACATGATGTAAAGGGGAGTAATAACCAGTATCCAATAGAGGGCACATCAGAGGAATCTCGAAATCGGGCTCAATCAGCCAAGGTAAGATCCACGTAGTGATCGTAAACTTGGCTCGCGAAGATGTTTAAAAGTATGAATAGCATCATGCGTTTGTGTACTTCTGGTAGCTTGTGGGTTTTCAAGTGCCGCTCACGAACATTAGACGTTATGGTAGTCGACCCGTAACACTTCTAGTGCAACAGGGAATAAAAAGTTTTGATAGTTGATAAATAAGGATTTATACAGATGTAAAACTTTTGCACATTTTTAATCGGCCAGAAATTGCTTTGATGTCTATCTTGAGATTATTTTTGATAGATTTATTAGTGTCCAGAAAGGGATGTAATTATAACCTCCTTTTGTAATGAGGAACTAAAGATTTTAGATTTAAAGATGATAGTTCTAAGAGGGAGAAAAAAGAAAAAGTGGTTCGATTAAAGAAGTACAACAATTCTCAATTTTAATCATAGCAATATAATATTATAGTGGTAATGCTGTTTTCTAATAACGGGTCGTGCGAGATTTGACCTATACTGTGCGTTACTTGATGCGCTCTATAACTTGGTGAATCGGTTTCTCTATCATGTTAGGCATCTCTCTCTCTCTCTCTCTCTCTCTCTCACATACACACACACACACAAACCAATCCTATGTTTTTTTACCGAACCCGAAGAGAGAAGTTATTTGAAACAATACGGGAAAAATGGATAAAATGCTGGTAACCAGCATTTCAAATTCCTATTTCGAAAAACAATTAACTATTTCAAGGACAAAACAAATTGAGCTCCATTGAACGTGTCCTCTGCAAATGCTTTCAGTTGGTCGAGTCTTAATATTTTGTCGTTTAGTAAATATGTAACTCATTACCAAACGACAAAATTTTAGGATTATTCAAATCGAAAGCATTTGCAGACGACAAAAATAAAGGTGACAGAAAATTTGAAATTTGTTAGGTGAAGGGCAGAAAACATTGTGGGAAATGGAGAAAATGCTGGTTACCAGCATTTTCTCCTTTTTCCATAATGTTTTCAAAAGGCTTCTTTAGTAAGGTTGCAAAAAGTAGGGATTGTGTGGTAAAGGGTTAATGATAATTCAGGGTATTATGGAGTCTTTCTCTCATATCTCGTCCAGCCAAATTCTCTGCTCACTAATACAAACACGTGATAACAACCATCAGTTGTGCAACTTCATATAAAACTTTATTTTAAGCGACAACCACCCTTTTTTCATCTTTAGCTACCCAAGATGACGATCACTACGTAGATCTCAAGATCCACGTAGTGATCGTCACCTTCGCTAGCGAAGATCCACGAAGTGATCGTCACTTTGGCTAGCGAAGAACCACGTCGTGATCATCACCTTAGCTAGCGAAGAATCACGTAGTGATCGTCACCTTGGCTAGCGAAGATCCACGATCACCTTGGCTAAGGAAGATCCACGTCGTGATCGTCACCTTGGCTAGCAAAGAACCTCGTAACAGAAAACTGAAATTAACTCTTTACCAGACATCGAAATATTAGATTTGCCCAAATTGAAAGACACTTCATACGACAATTTAAGTAAGGCCTGATTTATGGGAGACTTAACCCTCTACCAAACAATGACTTATTTAAACGACCCTGAGAAAAATAGCTCTTAAAACATGTAAGAGACAGAGAAGATGCTGGAAACAGCATTTTTATACTTTTTTTTTTTTTATAATATTTTACGCACTTCAAAAGAACTTTCTAAGCAATCTGATCTTGCAATATACTGTCAGTTAAAGACAGAATGACTTTGGGTCAGATTTTTTCGACTATAACAACTAGAGCTGTTTTACCACACAAAAGCCGGGCGACGATAAGCCACTGCCAATGAGGGTCATCTGTGCAGACTGATCTTGGACAATACGTCATGGTAACTGGGTTTTTATCAAAGTTTACACACTTTATCACACAATCCCGACTTTCACCACCCTGAAGAAGAAGGCTTTTCAAAGCGTTGTGGAGAAAGAAGAAAATGCTGGAAACCAGCATTTTCTAAATTTCCACAATATTTTCTTACCTGTCAAAGAAAGAAATCCAAATTTGGCTATACTCAATTTGTCCTCTGATAGTTGCTCTCAGTTGAGACATGTCTAAAACTGGTGACGTTTGGTACAGGGTTAAGGCGCAATTAATCGATTGTAAACCTTTAAATATTTAAAAACAAGGTAAAACCCCTAGGAAGTTATGTTTGTCTGCTCTTTGAACATGAATATTTCACAGTAAAAGAATACCTTAAATACATTAGTTTAAGTTGCTTCTGAACGTCACAAACAATTTTTCTCTTGCCTCTTTTTTGCACATAACCGTACATTAAACTTCCATGTAGACCATTCAAATCTTTCAAGCATGCTTTCAAATTCGTCTGCACGGCAATTTGTTTGTAAAGGATAGAACCATAAAGATTATATTAAATATAAACTCGTTTACGAAACCAAATAAGTGTATTAAGGACGGTTGCACTAACTCCCATTATCTCCCGCTGGATGGCATTCTATAAATACACATCTAATTTTGGCATTCTGGGTACCGAAGCGGACTAATTTTTCAAAACTTCAACCGTTACTTTTAATTTCATACTAAAATAAACGTTTACTCTATCAGACGCTATCTGGTGCGATTCATTTAGCTATTATCAGCAGTTTAGAGAAATCCGGTGGTAAAACAGGCCTAATTTCTCCTCTAGCGTATTGACAAAAGCCATTTTCTCCATTGTTACCTTATAGCGTGTATTACCACAATCCCTAATAACGAGGGGGGGGGGGGGGTGTTGCGCGTCATGCGCAGACAACGCACTTACTCCTCAACCACCAAATAGGCTTATACGAGTAAACTCGACCGCTTTCGGCAACTGAAAGTAAATTCTTCTGAAACTTGTAAAGTGTAAAACTTGTCACGTGTAATCCCTAGTACAGGGCTTAACTGTTGACCAAACAACAAAATTACAAACTGGTCTAAATTGACAGCATTTTGCAGACAACAAAATTCATGCGACTGGAAAAATGAAATTTGGTTTTGGACGGATAGAAAACATTGTGGGAAAAGGAGAAAATGCTGGTTACCAGCATTTGCTCCTTTTTCCATAATGTTTTCAGAAGGGTCCTTTCTCAGGGTAGTTAAAAGTCAGGATTGAGAGATGAGAGTTAACTGACCCTAGCTAACTCTTAGAATACTGAATTAATGAAATGGACCCTTTCAGTTATAGGTCAAAAGAGCCCGAATCATATTGTATTTCAAGGTTGTCAGCGCTAAAGTTTATACCAAAGTAGTGGACTGGGTAGATTCAAGTTCAGACTGCACGCTCTGTGCTATCTTGAGTTGGTTCCTGCGCTTGGTCCAAGGTTAACTACAGACTGATTCTAGACGACACTTTACGCAAGTATAACGAATGCCAATTATTATGGTATTGACAGAGTGCCAGATCCAGATACTATGTGCTCTCCTTGTTTATTCAGTCACACAGCCTTCACAGTTTTAAAAGTATTGGTAAGTGGGTACGAAGTTACCAATAATGTACGAAATGACCTCGGTACCTCGGTACCAAATTACCTAGTTACGAAATGACTGGAAGCCGAGTAAACAATATGGCTGCCTCCATAGACCTGTACTTTTTAAAACCGTATAAAAATCTAGTGCCGCCGCTCTTGCAGCCGCTCTTGCAGCGCCACAATTATATCGAGTCTATGTAACAGTGCACTCTGTCAAAGTTCAGGTCGCTGGCAGAAAAATATATATTGTAAACTAACAACAACAACCAAACTAGAAAAGAAGTTGGCAGCTTTTGCCTTTGTATTACATTTTTTCATCAACAGTCTACTACACTTTAACACATCGTCAGAATGAAATAATACCAATACTTCTAAATGTCATTTGCTACCCAAACGGTTGACATTTGGTAGCTAGTTGATATTAACTCTTTATCACAAAATCCCGACTTTTAACGACCCTGAGAAAGAAAGCGTTTGAAAACATTGTAGGAAAAGGAGAAAATGCTGGTAACCAGCATTTTCTCCTTTTCCCACAATGTTTTCTACCCTTCCCGAATTGAAATTCAGTTTTTGAGTTACGTTTATTTTGTCGTCTGCAAATGCCTTCGATTTGGACTATCGTGTGGTAAAGGCTTAATCATTTTCGGATTCTACTAGTATTTTCTATTTTTACATACTGCAACGTTGACAGTCTGTCGAAAGGACGCACGTGCCTTCGCCTGGTACATCATAGGGAAAAAAAGTATGTATGCCTAATAGCTTTTTGCCAAGTGTTCTGCCGACTGTCCAAGCTCTTTACCAAACGACGAAATCTTAGACTGGTCCAAGTAGAAAGCATTTGCAAACAACAAAATAAACATGACACAAAAACTGAAATCTGAATTTTGAATAGTAGATCTAGAAAACATTGTTGGAAAATGTGAAATTTTAAGTTGCTCTCGGCAATGAAAAGAGCTATTAGAGAGGTCATCAGACTTTAAAAGGCAGACTGTCTCAGAAATTGCTGTCTAAATCCATTTTCTTTGTGAAATTGTTCTGATACACAGTCCGTTTCGTCATGGCGTAATAAACAAACCGAAATCAAAAAATGTGAAGTAGGAAATTGACATGGTTTGTTTTCATTTGACGGATTTCAAAGGAAATTTGTTCTATTGATTTAATTTCAAACGTCCTCTTTCATAGATCTTTTTTCCTTTTATTACGCTGAATAATCAGGCTGAGCAAAGGGGGGGGGGGGGGGGGGGGCGAAAAATCGTTAAAAAACAGAAAGAATGCCGCGCAAAGGTCACTTGACTTTGGAAACGTGGGAAGGATGTCACGAGACGGCCGTGCACTGCATGCGAGATAACTTAGCTTCATTTTTTGCCTCGTTTATTTACCCTTTCCCAAACGAAAAACCTTTTGACTAGACCAAATTGAAAGCATTTGGAGACGACAATTCAACTCTTGCTGAAAAGATTATTTCTGTTTATGATAGGGTAGAAAACATTGTGGGAAAAGGAGAAAATGCTGGTTACCAGCATTTTCTCCTTTTCTCACAATGTTTTCAAAAGGCTACTATTCCAGACCCGTAAAAACCAGGGATTGTTTGGTAAAGGGTTAATGTCGTTCTTGTTTCTTTACATATACCAGAATATATGGAATTTAATTTAGCAAATAAACTGTTCGTAAACGTTGATGCTGACCTCTCCTGGCTTCTTTTTTAAAGAACCTAACTTGTAAATGACATTTTGCTACCTGGTAGAGTTCAATTAAGATTTATTATTTCAAATCAAGACCTATTGATTTTACCTGACGGACAATTACCGTTATTCAGAGTTCGACCTCGAAATAGCTATACGCGTGGTACTGTACTTCTGTCACGAGGGCGAGATAGCTATCGTGATAATTTTAGAAAACTATCGCGATACATTTAAGTTTCCTGGAAATTTTATCGAGACAGGGAAAACTTCCCTGAGAAAAAACACGATAAACTAAATATTTTACCACAACATTTCTCTTTATCACGGAAGTAAATACTAGTAAATCATGATGATTGAATTATCGCGATATTTTTATCGTGAAATTTTTTATCATCTCGATGATATTTCCTGGAAACTTTGTTTTATCCCAGTAGTTCTCTTACATTATAGCAAAAGCTATTTTATATCTCGCAGCAGAAATATGCCACCATACAATAATCAAAGCGTTGAGAACACTGAAGTGGTATTTGTCAAGGAAGTCATTGTGTGGAATTAGTGATTTGAAAGAAAAAGAGAAATATATAATCAAATATTGGCGTGAAAGTCAACCTAATAAGCAAATGAATACCTTTTTAGTTGAACGGAGAGTACTCATTTCAAATTTAGGATTATTTGTATATTGATGGTCTACTTTTGACCATTAGGCGGAGTCTGGAGTAACGTCCCTTGACGCTATGATGCATGATGGTTAGAGAGAGAAACCATGTGAATGTAGATTAAAGATGTTCCTAAAAATTATGATTCTGAAATATCTTTAGCCGTTATCATTAATTTCCAACAATACAATCAGTTATTTCGATCTATGAATATCCATGCGTTATCGAATGGAGTAGCGCAATCATGGGATGAACTGGTTTTGAAACGAAAAAGCCCAGGACAAAGTAATCGGTATACAAATTTTGTAAATATCATAGCGCAAATAGAAGGCTATCAGCGAGTGAAGCTATTTTCAATTTAAAAAATAGTATTTCCACGATCAATGGCCTGACCTAGTGTATTTTAACATGTCATTTCCAATTACTTATCTGAGTGCTACCTAAAAACTCATTTGTCTGAAAAAAAAAGTTTAACTGGGTTTATTTCATTCGTCTTTGCAAAAAATACGATACATTGTCGTCAAAATTTAATATTGAACTCATAAAGGTCTTTTGTTCGACAAATACATGTATGACTACCACGAAAACCACGTAGTCATCTACCAATTAATTGTAGATCATGAAACGCCGTTTACGTGTGCCTTGTGATGTTGCATTCATTTTCATAACGAGGTTATGGCGTTTGATATCTTCTGAGCAAGCTAAAAGAAATTGGATTACAACGTTGTCACAGAACTGGGTCCGTATTCACAAACCTTTCTTGAGATTCTTCCTTGTCTTATTCTCCAAGATTTTATCTATTCGAAAATAACACAACTTCTGATTAGCTAAACTATTTGATTAAGCCAATCAGAAGATGTGTTTCTTTTAAATAGTGATACTGACCCTGGTGTGATTACCTGACGACAAAATTTAGGACCGTTTTAGCTTGAAATCATCTACATAGGAAACATTAAATGTGGCTTGATTCTCAAAAAATCTTCAGAAAGATTCGAAAATAATGCTGGAAAGGGGGAAAATCCTTGTTTCCAGGAAATTTTCCTGTTCCATATAATGTTTTCAAAAGCTTCCTTTTAAGGTTTAGTGAAACACAGGATTGTTTGAAAAGAGGTAAATGAAAAGTGGGTGTAGATGGACATGGTGTAAACCCAGTTATCTGGACCTTGCTTATCAGCATTCTAATCCTTACACCCAGTTTAACCATTATAAAATAACTTTAACCTCCTAAATAACTAGAATGAAATTTTTATTTCGATATTATCTAAAAACCCAAATATTGCTATTTCTAAATTATGTCTAGGGGGATAACATCTCCTTATTAGACAGTGTAGATCCAAGATGTGCTGTCTGATCTTGATATGCACTGTTCCCAAAAAAGTCCTAGCGTAGCGCTTAACAGCCAAAGGGTTAACAAAATGCCTCCACCTGGTAAACTTCCTTTTATTTATAACGAAAATTTATCCAACGCAAAAAGTTTCGACATAGGTCAGTCTCCACGGACTACGCAGGCTGACCTTGGTCGATATACTTGTGTATCTAGTCTTAGTTATGTGACCAAGTGGGGTGGTAGCTAGCCTTTCGAATGCCTAATCTGGGACGCGCGTCATGTCTATCGCAGTGTTCCAGAAAGTGATCTGGTGACAACGCATAAACATGGCGGATATCTTAACGTTCTATGTCAATGGAAAAAAAATCAGTCCACATTTTAGGCAAAGAAAACCTTAATTAAACGGGAGGGGAGGTCTAGTGGGTGGCATACCCCTACAAAAACTTTGAAATCAATTTAGTTGCGCTGTGGATGTTATGCACCAACGTCAAACCCTCTGAATTGCATTCTACGTCTAATTCTAGATTTTGAAAGTAATACAATTTCTGATTGGCTAAACCATTTAGTCTAATCAATCAGAAATTTCGTTACTTTTAAATGTTAATTGGCACCGAGGCAGCTATCGCTGATCTGGCTCGGCTAGGGTGCGCTAGCTGGCTCTGTGCCAATTCAGGGTTTTTTTTCCTGAAGTTCGAATCCTAGTAAGGTAAAACTCTTTGATACAGAATGACAGTCATTATGACGTAACTTATCTCTTTCTCACCGCTTAATATAATTTAAATTTTCGTTTTGTTCAAAGGTAGCCGATGGCTTTGATAGGTTTTGTGCGTATAGTAAGGACAAAGAAGAACGTATCTTTATAAATGGATGCGTTGTCCTCCCCGATATGATTGAATCACTGTCGAAAACTGTAAAACACAATCAAATCCTACAAAACGAACAGGATTTAGCACCCCCGGCACCCTTATCAAAACCGTTTACAGACGGTGAATCAAATTTTACACCAGGCCAAAGGAGTGGAAAACAATGTGGGAAAAAGAGAAAATGCGGTACCAGCATTTCTCCTTTTCCAACAATGTTTTCAACAGCCTTAATTCCCTCAAACATCAACGCACTGTACATGTATTTGTTTTGTAAAGGGTTAAAACAAACTTTTAAATCTGATTTAAACGGGCCCCTTTACTGCTGGCTCGAGAAAAGTTGTAAACTTCGTTGAGACCTTATAAAATCAACAAACTGTGCCGAATCTGTAATCTGGAACGCGCTTATGGGATAGCGCAATTTTCTAAAATCGTTGTTGAGTGTTAACCCAGAAATATGGCGGATGTTTTAACGTTTTATGTCAATGGGAGAAAGGTACCTAATTTTTGTTGAGCAGAATCATAGTTTTCGTAGTTGCCGTTTCATTTGTCTGTTTTAAATTCAGCCGATTAATGTACAACCCCCAAATTGAATTCACGACAGTGTCTCTTCAGAAGGCCCACATATGCACATTTATTTGTATTGGGTATGATAAGAATGAATGTGAATGCACGCGAAAATATAGATGCAAACGTTGAAATTGATCATTACGAGCTTGAAGCTACTGTGGGTACTTTAAAAGGGATGTCCATCTGTACGGCGCAGTTTTGTGTTTTCGTCTCTTTCTATAGGTTTTAGCCTGTTTAGTTGAAATTTTAATGGAAGCCTGCCTACCCCAGAACTTATTTACATGTATCTACAATTTTCAGCCTGATATGCAGACTATTTCAGGAGTTGCAGGCCCTTAGATTAATACTCGATTATATTCTGCATTCAATTCTTTAACCCTTTACCACACAATTCCGCCTTTTAACGCCTCCCCCCGAAAAAAAAGAAGCCTTCTGAAAACATTGTAGGGAAAGGAGAAAATGCTGGCAACCAGCATTTTCTCCTTTTCCCACAATATTTTCTACTCTTCTGAATCCAAGTTTCAATTTTTGAGTCAAGTTTATTTTGTCGTCTGCAATTGCTTTCAATTTGGACGAGTCGTTCGGTAAAGAGTTAGGCACAAATGATCCCAATTTTTAAAGGTCAAAATGAACCAAGGTGTCTCGAAAAGATGAAAAACAGAAAACGGTTTTTGAATCTAGTAGGCTGCGATGAATTTGCGTGCACATCCTTTGAAGTTGAACATTTGAACAAATCCCACATTTTGTCGTCTGGTGAAGAGTAAAAGAAAGCGATATATTTTGTTGTTTGATGCATCTTGTCGGATTTCTGAATTTTTCGATCGATTAAATGTTTTGCACCGCTTTCAACATTATGTCAGTCATATCATGGCAACAGCTTAGATACTCGTGTACATGTATTTCCTAAGTAATGTGTCTAAGTCTGACAATAAGTCTTACCTCTTTGTACTGATTATTTTTTTTGGCAGGTTGAGGACCCCAAACCAGACCCGACCCTTTCTTTGCTGCAATATCTTAGAAGAAAGTGTATCTTTTTATTATTTAAAACTCATAGTAAATCATAACATAACCCCCTGAAACATATTTTAGCCATGGTTAGGCAGATAACGATTTCAAATTCATCTTCGGAATATATTGATAATCAAGCTATTTTTTTAAAACTTTTTATTACCCTTATTCTATACATATCTCGAGTTTAACAGCCCTGGGAAATATTTTGATCAAAGGTACGTATATTTCGAAGAATTTTTTAAAATGGTATTCAAGCTACAAATATCGTGTTTAGCTTTATTTCATATCTATGAGTGGCTTAAATGACATAGAAAATATTTAAATTTTTAACTTCAGACACCCCCCCCCCCCCTCCTCCACACACACACACCAGGTAGACTTGGAACTTCAGAATTTCGACGCATAAAATTTAACTCTATACCGCACAATCCCGACTTTCAACGCCCCTGAGAAAGAAAGCCTTTGAAAATATTGTTGGATAAGGAGAAAATGCTGGAAAGCAGATTTTTTTCTTTTTCCCACAATGTTTTCTACCCTTTCCAAATCAAAATTCAATTTTTAATTCACATTTATTTTTTAGTCTGCAGATGCTTTCAATTTGGACTAGTCTAGTCCAAACATTTTGTCGTTTGGTATAAAACCCTCTTATTATAAGTCATGGCGGTTTGATAGGTCAATAGAGGTGAAGTTTTATCAGAAAGGCTATCCAGTGTCAATATTTGTATCGTATAGGTCAAACCATATCTAGAACACTGGACACTAGTTGCTTTAATAACGGATAGTGTAAATCAAGATCAGACTGCACAAAACTTGCAGTCTGATTATTGATCTACACTGTCCGATATTTCCAAGGTATTCTCACCCACACAATGTTGACGATGCAATATTTAGTTAACTTTCACTTTTTTTGCCCTTGCTAAAAGGAAGTTTCATTTAACCCTTTACCGAAAAATTCCGAGATTTAACAATTCCGTGGATCATGACAAATTTAAATACATAGTGGGATAACGAGGAAATGCTGGTAACCAGGATATTCTCCTGTTCCACCATCCTTTCTGTCAATTGAAAGACAAATCCCATCATTTGAGAGCTCTACATTATGTCGTCTTGGATGAGTACAAAATTTGTCTTCTAGGATAGGGTTTAAAGACTGTGTGTAATTAATGCGAGTCAATAAATAACAGTTGACATTTTACCACAGGAATAATTTAGTCTTTTGTTTCTTGTCGTAAACAGTTTCTGAAAACATTTAGGAAATAAGTACTACCGCTAATTCTTCCTGTTAATATGCTTTAAAAGAAGGGGTTTTCCCCTTTTCTTCATTCGTGTTGACCAGTTTTCTCTCGGTCACATGTACACTAGGAGTGGGTAGGTCTAGGGTAAACCTTTATATATCATTAATACGCTATCCAAATAATTCTTATTGGCATTTGTTCTGCTTTTTCGATATTGGGCCCAAGCTTGATCTATAGATAGGAAAACTGTAGTGTAAACTGTATAGATCTAATAGATGAAAGATTACGAAGTCAGTTCAGGGAAGGAGAAATTATGTGTGTCATATTATGTTCGTCTGCTCGTCAATCTCCTGTCCTTTGTGTTGATTTGGCTTACTTGTGTTCTTTAAAGCGTCCATTATCATTCGTACAACGATTCGTACAACTATTTTGAACGAGCAGAGATTCGAGAGCATTCAGCAATACCAGGATTTTGAAGAGGTTATTAAATCGATACTTATTTCCACAAGTGAACATGTGACGAATACATTACTCTAGACATTTCAACTAAAAATAAATTATTTCTTGCTATATTATTTGAGATATCGTTGCTAACATCGAACAAAAATTGAAAAAACATCGGTTTCTGAAAAAAGTCAGGTTCTCCTTTGAAGAGAGTATTTTTAGGATAGCGGCTAAAACGGATACGACTTATTCCATAATTTTGGTCACTGTTAATATGAATATAGGCAAAGCCTATAGGCGAGCAGCGCTGCAAGTTTGTGCTATTATGGTAAAGTTTGCAGAAATGTTCTTATCAAATGCCTTAAAACAAGCAAAGCATCTGCAGGTGAACCACCAGAAAAAAGAAAGAAAAAAGAATAGATTGTTAATAATTCCATCTACTTTACCCCCTCCCTTGCTAACTTACTTTCAAGCTATTGATTACTTTTCTTAAATGCATCAAAAGTGAGAGGCTAAAAGTGCTGGAATTATAGTATGCCTGAACTGGGTATTGAACCCACAACCACCAGGTCATGAGTCTGGTACTTTACAAATAACTGAGCTACCTGGCCAGGATGGTTTTATTCCTGAATTAGGCAAAGGGTGAAAACTTTTAATTGATCAGTAATGTGTATTGATTGTATGTGATTGTATTCAAATTAGTAAACTATTTGCTGGCATAGCAGTAAACAGAGCAACATAATGGCAAATCACATCTATTATTTGAACACAAAATTTGCAGCTTTTCCTTGACATGATTTGATAAGAGGTCTCCAAGGTTGTTCATCTCAATGTAAAAATAGCTGATAATTCTCACTGTGAAATACAAGTCTTAATATGATTTTTTATGTTCATCAGGGACAACTGCCATTCATGGTATTTATGATTAGATACAGTTTTAGAAATCTTGGTTTCCAATCTTATGAATTCTCCTTTTCCCTGAATGGTTTTAAAGTTGTTCTAAGTGGGCCATTTCAAGTTGTCTTTGTAATTAACAGGCCAGTTCATTTCATGACTTGTGTAGTCAAATTTTAACAAGATGCAACTGTAAATTATTCAAATTATAATTTAACTGCCATTATACTGCCACCGTATGAAGTCAAAAACTACCAAGTTCATTTAAATGGTGACTTAAGTTTTTATAGATGTCGATAAATAGGTAGAAAACTATCATGATCATTTCATTTTGAATATCACAAATTATTAGCACAAATTAGAAACTTTGTGTAAAAATATGATCTGATCAATGTGAAATTTTCTTGATACAAAAGTTTGTCATAATTTGTTTTTTTCAGAAAACTTTTAACCATCCAAATAAATATTCTAGGAAATGTAGGATCAGAATCCAAAGACTTTTGAGTTGTTTTGGATAGCTTAGTGCTGAAGGTGTTGAGTCAATAATCTTAAGTTTCTGTGTTAGATCCTAAGCCAAGATGCCCCTGAGAAAGAAGCCTTTTGAAAACACTGTGGGAAAAGGAGAAAATGCTGGTAACCAGCATTTTCTCCTTTTCCCACAGTTTTTTCTACCCTTCCCAGAACAAATTTCAATTTTTCAGTCAGCTTCATTTTGTCATCTGCAAATGCTTTCAATGTGGACCAGCCTAAAATTTTGTCGTGTGGTAAAGAGTTAATAAGATACAAGATCTTCTAAACAGTGTTTGTGCTGAGTCAGGTAAAAGCAAAGTTAGCATTAGCTCTCTTCCACGAGGCAAATTTTAGAATTTTCCTAATGTAAAACATTTGCAGACGACAAATTCAGGGTGAGTCAAAGAATTCAACTTGCATTTGATTGAGACTAAACATTGTTGGAAAATGAGAAAATGCTGGTACAGCATTTTCTTCTTTTCCAATAATGTTTACGGGTTGTTAAAACTATGATTGTATAGTAAAGAGTCAATACTGCACCAAGGTTTTCTTTTCAGCCAGTAAATGAAAATTTAACTTTACCAAACAAAAGAATTCTAGACTTGTCAAATATCAAGTGCAAACAACAAGTTAAAACCAGATTTGAATAAAAACAGTTATATCTGGGAGGTTTTTCTAAAATGTTTTCAAAAGCCATAGATCTTCTTCATTGTCTTGTAGTTTAAAAAATCTGACTTATTAATTCCAGAGACATATTGTATGTCTCTGTTAACCCTTTACCAAACAATCCCTGGTTTTTCTGACCCAGAGATAGAAGCCTTTTGAAAACATTGTGGGAAAAGGAGAAAATGCTGGTAACCAGCATTTTCTCCTTTTCCCACAATGTTTTCTACCCTGCCAGAAACAAATTTCAATTTTTGAGTTATGTTTATTTTGTCGTCTGCAAGTGCTTTCAATTTGGACCAGTTTAAAATTGTGTCGTTTGGTAAAGGGTTAATTCTGTGATGTAGAGGCTAAACATGCATTCACCAGGAGCATAGATCACTGATTTACTTAACACCAATCCAGTAATATTACCAGGTACAAAGGAAGGTTGTGGACATGGCGGCTGTGGTTCATGCACTGTTATGTTGTCCTCCCACAGTGGAGCTACAGATAAAGTTGTGTATCCTTTTATTTATCCCTGAAGTACCTTTTGACAACTTCACCATTTATCTCACAGTCTTGCGTGTTAACAATAATTGTTGGTAGGTTGTTTGTATTGGGGTTTAATGCCATTTTAACAGCTAAGGTCATATCATGGCAGTCGATGATGCACATGTGTTTTCTAGCTTTCTCGCACCAGCACTAACACAACTTTCTTTCCAGAGCCACCGACTACTTTTCTTACATACTTCAGCAGAGATGAAAGGCGAAAATATGCTGGAAAGAAAGTTTGCCTCATCTGGGTATCAAATTCACAACCACCAAGTCATGAGTACGACACACTCACCACTGAGTCACCTGGGTGGGCAACAATAATTGGAAGAAAGCCTTTTGAAAAGAATGCAGGGAAAAGCAAAAAATACTGCTAACCAACATTTTCTCCTTTTCCCACAATTTATCTACCTATTTAAACTACTAATTTTACTCAGATACATATTTTCTGAAAATATTTTCTATTAGGGCATGTCAAAAATATTGGCAAGTTGTTAAGTACATGTATATATACATAGCAAGTATGGATCAAGATCAGACTTTTTGTATGAAAGCAAAATGGCTCTTGTTTCTAGATTGAAAGTGTCTTGCGGGTGTATTTGGCCTTATAAGAATGAATTGATAATTTGTAAGTATAGATAACATGCATTTGTTTGCTATGCAACTGAAGCTCATCAAGCCATGCCCCTCACAAGCATAATTTACAGGAATGTAGAGTTCAGGGCTGTGGAATTATGAAAGTAATTATGACAAAGTTCATTTATTTCTCATAGCTGGACATTATTTGATGACCTTTAACATTGTGAAAAAGCAGCCAGTGGCCCATAAAAGTTACTTCAGTACTTGTTGCAGCAGACAGTCCCTATGTACAAGTTTCCAAGATTTGAAAGCAATTAGCGTTAAAGCATCAAAGTCATCTGTATGTAGAGATGTGATAACCCTTGTAACACCAAACTCAGCTTTAGTGGTGTAAGTCCGTTATACAGTGTAGATCAGGATCATACTGCACAGAATGTGTAATCTAGCTTATCTTGGATCTGCACTTCTTTGCCAGCCATTGTGACAAAAGCAGCATGCAATTCCTATATATATTCTTCATGAGTATTTCACTTAACTCTTTACCAAACGATAAAATTCTGTTCTAGTCCAAATTGAAAACATTTGCAGACGACATACTAAATGTTAATCAAAAAGTAAAATTGATTTGGCATGGTTAGAAAACATTGTGGGAAAAGGAGAAAATGCTGGTTACCAGCATTTTCTCCTTTTCCCACAATGTTTTCAAAAGGCTTCTTTCTTGGGGTCGTTAAAAGTCGGGATAGTGTAGTAAAGAGTGAAAGAATGTCCATTTTGTTTATTTTGCATTACACAAAATAATACTGAAACCAGTTGGCAGACATTATGGTCCTTAATAATGTACCATAGCCATTTTAGCGTGAATGCATGCCTGTTTCCAGTATGTGCTGTGCATGGTTTGGCTGTGACAACTGTGGAAGGAGTGGGGAATGTAAACTCTGGTCTGCATATTATACAGGTAGGTACTGTTGTTTCAGGATTACTTGAAGTTGACAATATTTTGTGAAAGGAGATTAGATTGAGTATAAATATATTTATGTTAAGGGTGCTTTGTTACTTATTATACTCTGTCGAGTGCATGTTGCGCACGGGCGCGTCTCATTGTAGTATAAATAGAGAGCGCGCCTCTTTTCTGGTCATTCGACGGCTAGACTACACACGGTTTACGACTTCGTATAACCCGCCCGCCCACCCGTTTTCTTTCTTGGAGGGAATTACTTCATTATTGCATACATTTCTGTATTGCTTTATATGTTTTTCGTATATTTAAGAGGTTGATATACATGTATGTTGAAAAATTCGATTACAATGCGTAGTCTAGGCCGCTACTCCTATTTCCGACTTCTGTTGTTTATTATTCCATAATAAGTTCATGCAATGGAACATAAATGTTTTATATTTGTCGGAGTGGAACGAAAGAAAATATAACTGATAATTTGTTAAGATGTGTGCTTGTTACTGGGGCATGAATATGACATAATACTGGATACTTCCTTCCACTTTATTGCGAAAACCCATGAAAATAATTTTGTGACAAAAAAGAATGGAAATCTATACAGATTCATTCTGTGAACACCTTGTATAGTAGTGGTCAATGGGACAAAGCTGAAAAATCAATTAATTTCTTACATTTCGTGCATAATGCAATACCAAATATGTGCATAAAACTGTATGGTGGGTGGTGAGGGTTTGCTTATATTAAGAATACATGTGAAAATCTTAACCAAAGCGAGAAATTGCTAATGGCAATAAATTTTGCCAAAATTTGCAGGTGGTCTACTGGTGGATGATACCATGTTTTCCTGTACTCACAGTGTTGCTCTGGCTTGGTTCCAAACACCTTTACTTATGTTTGTATGTGTGGCCTTCAAAGATCACATACTTTTGTGTTTATTTTTTAAAATTATCACTCACCAGCACTGTAAAATGGGACCAAAGGTTGACGTCTATGTTGTCTGCAATTGTTTTCAGTTTGGACTTTCCTAATTTTATTTTTTCTTGAATAGAGTTAATGGTGTGTATGTATATTTTTAGCAAAAGTTGATAGATTCTCATGGACTGCAGTGTGGGTTTTGTACACCTGGATTTGTTATGTCAGCCTTTACCTTGATCCGTAACAACCCAAATCCAACCAGGGAGGAAGTAGAAAGAGCCTTGGAAGGTATATAGCATGCTTTCTACCCCCTAGGGGTCCGTAGTTCCATTCCTGTAACCCGTAGACTATGTAGTATAATCAAGGGATTCAACTGTATGCAGCTCTTAACTCTCCCCTGGTTACAAAAAAACAGTGTATCTTTTCTACATTACCAGGTATTCTCCTTATTCTTCAAACAGCTGATAGCTAAATCATTTGCAGTGACGTAGAAAACATTTCAAGATGGGGGGGCTAAATTTGAAATACTGAGATTTTTTGCGTGGTTGTTTCATTGTGCTAAGAACTCAAATTTTAGTTACTATGATTTTCAAAATTATTGGGGGGAGGGGGGGGGGGGGGCTCAGCCCCCCCCCCCCCCCCCTCCCTAGCCCCCCCTGTTCCTACGGGCCTCATTTGTCTGCCAGAAAAACTCAACTATTTGTCAGTGACAGATGCAGTCTGGCTGCTACAGTCCTTCAAACTTGTAAACTCGTTAAAAAATCTTCGCCATTGACAAGAGTTTGTACACTTGATACTGCTGGTCGCATATATAACCCAATGAAATTTCTCATTCCAAACACTGACACATATGTGAGCAGCTGTACGAAGTTTCATTGGTAGAATGCATGACTGTCAATACATATTAACCCATGAAATTTTTCGTTCCAAACATTGTAATGTGACACAAGATGTCGGCAGCTGTTTGAAATTTGCATCTTAAGAAAAAATCCACAAATTCTTAAGCGATTAGACTTGAACACATAGACTACATTAAGGCTGGTTTAGCTTTTCAAGCATAAGTAATCCCATAAAGGCCTGTAAGATCTCACTCAAGTAAAATTCTATCTCAACAGGTAACTTGTGCCGTTGTACTGGCTATCGTCCAATTTTGGATGCAATCAATGGGGCTTGCAAGGTAAATCTTGGCTTTGTTTTTTTCTTATTTAATTTTATGAAAGGCTAATGATGGTGTAAGAATCTCTGACACAAAATGCCCAAATGAAGCTTGAATAGAAATGACTTAACTCTTTACCAAACGACAAAATTTTGGACTGCTTAAATTGAAAGCATATGCAGATAACATAGTAAATGTAAATCAAAAACTAAATTTTTAGTTTGAGAGGGTAGAAAACATTGTGGGAAAAGGAGAAAATGCTGGTTACCAGCATTTTCTCCTTTTCCCACAATGTTTTCAAAAGCTTTTCTTCTGAGGGTCGTTAAAAGTCGGGATTGTGTGGTAAAGAGTTAAAGAAACACAGTCCGCTTAGAAAATTTGTCTTCAGTATTTTTATATTATAATTATATAGTATGAGAGTTTGTAAAAAAAACCTCTTCAAAAGAGCATGCTAGGATATGCATTCAAACTTGGTTGAAATTTTAGCCATATCCTTTACCATGCAATCCTGACCTTTGACGACTCTGTGAAAAGAAGTTAAGTAAAATCATTGTGGGAAAAGGAGAAAATGCTGGTAACCAGCATTTTCTCCTTTTCCCACAATGATTTCAATCCTATCCAAAACACATTTCAATTTTTGAGTCCCATTTATTTTGTCATCTGCAAATGCTTTGAATTTGGGCCTGCCTAACATGTTGTCGTTTGGTAAAGAGTTATGCAATTGGTACTGGTACAATGTATCATGAAGATGCAGTGAGTCCCTTTTACCCAGAACACCACTCATATCTATTTTCAGTCAAGAAATAATAACTGTTTGCGCCAAAATATCTGACAAAAAATTAAACTGGCTAATAGATCAATTTACATGTACTGTCTGGTCTGAGTAATCTGATCTTGACCTACACTATCTGCAAAAGCATAAGTTCTGCTCTTAGTATCTGGAAAACTAATGTTTACTTTAACTCATTACCAAACGACAAAATAATAGACCAGTCCAAATTGAAAGCTTATGCAGATGACAAAAGTTAATGTGACAGCAAAATTGAAATTTGGTTTGGGAAGGATATTGTTGGAAAAGGAGAAAATGCTGGTTATCAGCATTTTCTCCTTTTCTCACAAAGTTTTCAAAAGGCTTCTTTTTCAAAGTCGTTAAAAGTCGGGATTATGCTGTAGAGAGTTAACCCTTTACCACATGACAAAATTTTAGACTGGTTCAAATTGAAAGCATTTCCAGACGACAAAATAAAGGTGACTGAAAAATTGAAATTTGTTCTAGGAAGGGTAGAAAACACTGTGGGAAAAGGAGAAAATGCTGGTTACCAGCATTTTCTCCTTTTCCTACAGTGTTTTCAAAAGGCTTCTTTCTCAGGGGCATCAAAAGTAGGGACTGTGTGGTAATGGTTTAAACTGAAGTTTTACTTATTTAAACAGGATGTTTGTGAAATGGGGGAATACTGCTGTAAAAACAAGCCTACAACTACAGAAACCCAGGTAATCTATGGAACAACATAATTATCTCATTGTAATATTTATTTCATTTTTTTCAACTCATCAATCACCACTATGCTGCTCTGCAATTTTATTAAAAGCTGATTCTGTATAATTATGTGGGTATGTAATAATAATAATAATAATAATATTGCCATATTATTATTATATTATCATTATTATTATTATTATTATTATTATTATGTATGTGAGTTGAAAAATTTGTGATCACTGATTACGGAGATTTTTTCATTGGGAAATGTTTGCAAATTCAAGACACCATTTATTTGTTGGTGTATTTGTGGTAAAATATATGAATAGAAAATTTTGATAAATTTTTCAAATTGAATTTAAGACTGGCAGAAAACAACAGAATAACCAAAAGTCTACTTTAATTACTTACCACATGACAGAATTTTAATTGAAATTAAAATTGAAATTGAAATTATTTGCAGACAACAAAATGAAATGTGGATATATGGATAAAATGATGTGCTTTAGCTTTGGAAGCTTAGAAAGCAATGTAATAAAAGGAGAAAATATTGGTTTCCAGCAATTTTTCCTTTTCCCACAATCTGTTCAAAAGCCTTCTTGCTTAGGACTGTTAAAACTCTGCTAAAGGGTTATTGCATTTTTTATTTTATGAAGATGTTGATCCTGTCCTCTGAAAAACCTTTGAAAAGAAGTCTTTATCTGCCATACTCCTTTAGATGTACACCTTTTGGTTTATTTGAATGAAGAAGGCTGTAAACTACTTATGTATGCACATATACGTTTTTCTAGCCAACTGTAGCTGATTCCAGCAAGGGGATGACAGAGAAAAGCCAGGTACCAATTTTCCCACCAGCACTTAAGGTAAGCTTGTCTCACATATTTGATTACTGTCATTTTTCAGTATTTTATTATTTAGTAAAACAGTAACATGTAGACTGGCCCATATCAAAAGCATTTGCATATTGCTACTCAACAAGATGATGATGGGGGCAGTGATGACAACAACAAGTTACAACAACAACACCACACAGAGCTACCTTTAACCCATTACCACACAATCCCTACTTTTGATGCCCCTGAGAAAGAAGCCTTTAGAAAACTTTGTGGGAAAAGGAGAAAATGCTGGTAACCAGCATTTTCTCCTTTTCCACAATGTTTCTACCCTTCACAAAACAAATCTCAAATTTTCAGTCACTTTCATTTTGTCGACTGCAAATGCTTTCAATTTGGACCAGTCTAAAATTTTGTCGTTGGTAATGGGTAAACCTACAAATTTTAGATCAGATGATGCAAAAACATTCATAAATGCACCTGCAGTATTTTCTATTAGACCCATTCACTTGTATGAAATGAAAATGATGTAAAAAATGATGTCACACAGATGTGATATCAAACATGTATAAGATTAGAAAATTCATAATGAGTACCATATAACGTTTTTTTTTTACGTGCTGCCAATTTTTACGCATGAAAAAGATTTGTAAAAATTTGACGCATAAATAATTACAGCGTAAAACCGTATTATTGTATCGATATGAAATAAAGGGTTATCAATATGTAATACCTGTGCACTAAATAC
Source organism: Tridacna crocea (assembly GCA_943736015.1). NCBI lineage: Eukaryota > Metazoa > Mollusca > Bivalvia > Cardiida > Cardiidae > Tridacna > Tridacna crocea. Next base: position 10,065,940 of record OX031066.1, on the reverse strand, counting down.
ACGCAATATAAGAATTTTTTCACTTGTGTTCTGATTACGTGTGATATGACTTCTCTCAGTCATCTCTATTTGGATATTTTAAGCCACGGCTTCCGTGCCCAAAAGGAAAACTAACAGAGAATTCCAATCTATACTGTACTTGAATTAAATATTCAGGTTAAAAATGCTTTGACACCACGTAAATGAGGCACCTTCATGATACTCGACACGTTGATTGTGGCAGCGATGAGAATTTGACTCGGAATTTGGACGCTCCAAAAATGTCACGAATGGGTCATGTGAAAAGACGTGGCTGTACAATGGCAAAACCCGAGGTTTTAAAATTTCGATGAGCTAAAGGAGGGCTTTCTAAACAGAGTGAAAAAAGTAATGACAGATGACAATGTGCCTCCTCAGTTAGTTATCAATTATGACCATACAGGTATCTGTTAAAACAGTTATTCGCACATCAAAACAATTACCGCTATTCACATGCCAAACAAAGAGTAACACTTTTCTTTCAACCTGTATTTAAAACAAACTTATAATCTGAAATGAAAAGGTGGACAATGCACTGATATTTTTAATGCTGTAATATTTTACGCATGTTTAGAATTAGTAAAAAATAAAATATTAAAAATTTAAATCACATGCTTTTAGCTCAAATTCGTAAACTTTAACAGCAGTAAAAAAAAAACCCCGTTATACGGTATGTTACACTGAAAACAAGGGAGGTTATGTGATAATTCTAGATAATCAGTATTTGCTGGTATACTTGAAGTAAAATTTGAGAACAGAAAAGTTGATGAATTTTTCATATTCTTGAAATTACAAAATTTTCCATGTCACAAAAATTTCCACTTTTACAGTATTTTTCAATTTTTTATCTCCAACTACTCCCACTTAAGAAGAATCTTAAATTTTGTCATCTGGTAAAGTTAAACCAGAGCAGATTTTTCATTCATTGTATTGTTTTCAAAACCGTTTTGTTTTATAGCTTAGTGGAACCAAAACAAAGAGCCTGAGGTTTGAAAACAAAAGCTATGCATGGTACCAACCACTAGAGTTAAAGGAACTTCTAGACCTGAAAGCCAAATTTCCAGGTTCTCCCATCATAATGGGCAATACTACCACAGGTAAACTCCTTTAACTCTTTACCAAACAAAACAATTTAAGACTGGTCCAAAGTGAAAGCATTTGCAGGCAACAACATTAACCCTTTATCCCATAACGCATATCTATGGTATCTCATTGACCCTAGATAACAGCAAGGATGAAGCTGTTTCTTATGTGTATATGACACCTTTTGAAAGTATAGAAAACATTGTGACAAAAGGTGAAAGTGCTCGTGATGAGCGATTTCACCTTTTGTCACAATGTTTTCTAAAGGCTCTTACAAGCAATGTGTAGAAGTGAGTATCTATGTAGTAAAGAGTTAAAGTGACTGAAAATTTGAAATTTATTTTGTGAAGGGTAGAAAACATTGTTGGAAAAAGGAGAAAATGCTGGTTACCAGCATTTTCTTCTTTTCCCACAATGTTTTCAAAAGGCTTCTTTCTCAGGGTCGTTAAAAGTCAGGACTGTGTGGTGAAGCATTAAACCCAAGGGTGATTAATTGGTGAAATGGATCTCCTCAGTTTGAAAAAAAGAAACAAATACAGCTTTGCAACTGCAAGATTGTTTCTCTAGAATAGGTAAGAAAGTAGCAGACATTGTAGATGAAAGATCAGACAACACATTTAGTGCAGCCTGGTCTTGATCTACACTTTCTGCAAAAATTTTTGAAGTGGATTTGAACATTTTAACTCTTTACCACTTGATAAAATTTTTTTTTTCCAATTTAAAAACATCTGGAGACAACAATTTCATTGTAGCTTAAAGGTGTGATTTTTCTTTGAAAGGATAGAAAACATTGTGGTAAAAGGAGAAAATGCTGGTTTACAGCATTGTTCTCTTTTTTCCTCAAGGTTTTCAAGAGGCTTCTTTCCCTGGGTTCCAAAATTTTGTCATCTGGTAAAGACTCAGGTTATGTTCTCTGTTGGGTAAGTATTTTATCTCCTTTAGAGCAAAATATATTGACTCAATCTCTTTTGACGGCTATAGATAAAATTTTAAGAAATTTTGGGAAGAAGTCCAGTTTTGATTTTATTGTCCTCTAGGGCTGAATGTGTTTGTATCAATTTTTCATTTTCTCTTTACAGCCATATCTACAAAATCAGGGGCTTTTGACAAGTTGGGAGTACTACTGTATGGTAGGCAAGTAAAAGAGCTGAGATCTGTCAAACAAGTTAAGGATGGTATTGAAATTGGGGCTGCAGTAACAGTGACTGAACTTGGCAACTTTTTGAAAGATGTTATAAAAGATATTGATGGTTTGTATCGAACATCCTCAGTTTTCAATACCCTAGGTACAAATGCTTTAGAAAACATTGTGAGGAAAGGAGATAATTCTTGTTCCCAGCATTGTCTCTGGACTATTCCGACAATATTTTCTACCCTAAATTAAAAGCAGAAAATTACATATTTTGGGCTGATGTGACCTATCATCGACAAATACTTTCAATTTGTACAATTCTAAAATTTGTTCATCTTTCATCTGATATAGAGTTAATGCAGATCCAGGGCCCATATTCACCGACGATTCTTTAGAACTTTCTTTGTCTTATTCTCAAGAATTTTCTACATTTGTCAGTCACAACTTTTGATTGGCTAAACCATCCGGTTGAGCCAATCTAAAGTTGTGTTACTTACAAATTTAAAAAACCTTGGAGAATAAGACTAAGAATATTCTCAAGAATGTTTGGTGAATACGGGCCCTGGTTTGCAAGTTAGTGATTGTTATGGAGCTTGTAAGGGGAAAGTTTGATATCACGCTTTGTCAAAATTTTCTCTGGGGATTTTTGAGAGTAATCACAATGACATTTGTTCCTTCCTCATGGATGAACATTTCTTTTCATCAGGTTATACATGAAAGCAATTAGTTGCTTTGGAGTAGTATTATAAAAAGATATGAGTGGGTTGATTGTTGTACTGCCTGTCAAGATATGATTAAAATATTTGCTGAAAACAGTGTAAAAGAGCAACAACCAATTTTTTCTAAATATGTATAGCTTGTATTCTGATTTGCAAACATAATGTTTGAATCTTAAAAAAACTTTTAATAACTGAAAAAACTGTGCAGAAACTCTTTTTCCAATATTTTTTATCTTGCTTTTTAATGATGAATATATTCATCTAGTCTAGACTGGAATGCTTCTAGTTATCTTGGTTCTATAATTTTACAGCTGACAAAAGGAGACATTTTCCAACTCTTCTGTATATGGTGAAAAGATATGGATCAGACCAGATCAGAAATGTTGCAGTAAGTTCTGCTAGCTTTTCATGAGTAAGATGAAGGGTTTAAAATAAAACTTAACTTTTTGAAGAGGTTTTAACCCTTTACCATACCAACCCCTACTTTTTACAACCGAGAGAAAGAAGTTTTCTGAAAATATTGTGGGAAAAAGAAAATGCAGTCCATAGACAGCATTTTCTCCTTTTCCCAAAATGTTTTCTATCCTGCACAAAACAAATTTTAAATTTTCCATCACTTTTACTTTTTCATCTGCAAATGCTTTCAATTTGGACCAGTGTGAAAATTTTGTCATTTGGCAAAGAGTTAATCTAAAGTTTGTGCACTTTCGCCACGTAAATTGTCTCATAGATCTACTAGAACCAGTAAAGTCCATTAGTGGTCAAGAATAAAGATATACATGTATTTGTTGTTGCATCAAGTTTTTAAATGTCTACCTGAAAGGATTGAAAAATTTTCCTGTCTTGAAGAAATTTTTTGGGTCTGAATGCGTAATTTGTTTTTTGCATGATTATTTTTAATTTGTTGCTTTCAACATTGTTTCCTCATGGCAAAAGAGACATGACCTACAATCACCTACGTTTCTAGATTAAATCCATGTCTTCATTTTGTGAAAAGCAGCTGGAAAGTACCTACATAGTTGATTGGATAACTGATATTTTGTAGACAATTGGAGGGAGTTTAATGTCTGGAAGAAACAACAGTGACATCATTACTCTGTTTATGGCCCTTGGTGCTAAGGTGAACATTGTCACAGGTAATGAATTTCTTACAGGAAAAACTTTGAATCTTTCAAAACTGGACTCTTCATTAGTTCTTGAACAATAATACTTTAATGATAGCAAATAGTTTATGGTCATTCTCTTTGAAAAGAGGTTTAACTTTTCACCAAACGACAAGATTACGGCCAGGGCTAAATTGAAAGCATTTGCAGACTATAAAATAGATGTGAATTGAAAAGTGAAACTTGTTTTGAGAAAGGTAGAAAACATTGTGGCAAAAGAAGAAAAATGCTGGTAATCAGCATTTTTTTCTTTTCCCACGATGTTTTTAAAGCTTTCTTTCTTAGTGTTGATTAGGATTGTAGAGTTAATGTTTCTGTTAAAAGTATGGACTCAGGTCAGCCAGTGGAGTCCATGGCAGACTTTTTCAATTTTTCAGCATTTTGCTTGTCTGAGGACTATTCTACCAAATGATTCAGCTGCTTATCAGACAAAATGGATTTCATTGATCTATAATTATAGAATGACTTGCTCAGATTAAAGCATTATGGAGATGCTTTAATCTTTTAACACACAATGACAAGTTTAAACGAGTTGGAGAAAGAGGCCATCGTGAGAAAAGGAGAAAATAATGGTAATCAGCATTTTCTCTCATTCTCACAAAATTTTTACCATGTCATGGGCAAAAAAGAGGAAAAAGGAAATAAAACTCTCAGAGAAGGAGATGAATGGAATTATAAGTTTTCAGGGAAAAAAAGACTGGCTGTTTTCAAGAGTTGCTTTATTTCATGTAATTTTAGAGTATAGATGAATGAGCTGAGATTTTTGGTTTGGTTTGAGGGGAAAAAAAAGAAGAACCTAAAACAATTACATTTTCAGGGTTCTTTTTTTTAAAGAAATATCAGACAGTGGAGATAAAGATCAGATAGACTGTTTTTACAGCTACACTGCCTGTAAAATTTTGTAAGAACTACTGTAGATCTGTTATGAAAAACTTGATTTGTTTAGCATTTTCTATTCCAGCCAAGACCCAGAGAGTGACCACCATACAAAACTTGTCATTGAATGATGGTGAAGTGATCAAATCTGTCACTCTTCCATACTCAAAGCAGGTACAGTTCTTAGAGTAATTTTAACCCTTTTCCAAAACAAGCCTTTTGAAAACATTGTGGGAAAAGGAGAAAATGCTGGTAACCAGCATTTTCTCCTTTTCCCACAATGTTTTCTACCCTATCATATAGAAAAATCATCTTTTTGGCAACTGTTAATTTGTCATCTGCAAAATGCTTTCAATTTGGACAAGTCCAAAATTTGCCGCTTGGGAAAGGGTTAAGCTGCTATGCAAGACTCATTGACCTATTTGCAGACTGTGTAGATCAAGATCGACTGCACAGAGTGTGCAGTCTTATCTCAGATCCACCCTGCCCAATAATGGGATTCTTTTCTCTAAGAAATAATTGTTTGAAATAGCATTAAGTTGGGTGTTATTGTCAGCTTGAAAGATTTATTTAACCTTTTACCAGATGAGAAAATTTTAGCTCTGTCCAAAACTGAAAGCATTTACAGATGACAATTTCAATGTGGCTCAAATTGTGAAACTGGCTATTGAAAGGGTAGAAAACATTGTGTGAAAAGGAGAAAATGCTGGTTACCAGCATTTTCTCCTTTTCCCACGATGTTTTTGAAAGGCCTCTTTCTAAATGTCATCAAACATGGTTATTGTGTGGTAAAGGGTTAAGGTATACAGCAGGATAAGGGTTAGATGTTGTTATCAATGTTTTATGTAATGGAGTAAGTCTGTAATGAACAACTCTCTATTTTTTATGAGGTTAGAGGGTAGGGAATTAACCCTTATTCAAATGACATTTTTTTCCACTCCTACAGACAACAATTTAAGAATTAATACAACTGAGCTGAAATTCTGATAAAGTAGAAAATATTGTGGGAAAAAGAAACAAATACTGATTGCCATCATTTCTGTTTCTAACAATGTTTTCGAAATTCTTTAATCTCAGGTAGCTTTGACCCTTTACCACACAATGATGACTTTTGATGACATTTTTAAAGAGGCCTTTCGAAAACATTGTGGGAAAAGGAGAAAATGCTGGTAACCAGCATTTTCTCCTTTTCCCACTATGTTTTCTAAAGCCTTCTCTTTTAGGGGTGTTAAAAGTTGTCATTGTGTGATTAAGGGATAACCAATGTGATTTATCTTTATAAGAGTAGAAAACATTCTTTGAAAAGAATTAAACACAGATTCCACTCTGTTTTAAAAAGTTATCATCATCATCAGGGCTTTCAAAAACAGGGTTGTTTGGTGAAGTCTTTATACATGAGAAACCTACATTTGAAAACACTGTACATCTACACAAGATATTGCTAGTTACAAAACAGTTTAAAAAGCCTTAAAATGTTCACTGACCAAAAAGCCCGCTACAAGTAGCACTGTGTGAGTGTGAAGTAAACCTGGTCCTCCCCACAGTTTTTGCCTTGACATTTACTTTTTCTTTACCATAGAAATCATACTACCAGTTCTACAAACAGACAGAAAGAAGAACATTTTCTCTTGCAACTGTCCATGCAGGGATGATGCTTTGTTTGGATGAGAAGGACTATGTGCAAGACTTCAAGTAAGTTATTATTTTGTGGACTTTTTTCTTCCATAGCTAAAACATTAGACAGTCCAACATATAATAAGCATGCATCTTAGGGAAACTCTATATGTACTTGCTCAATTTACCTGTTACCAAACAATCCTGTATTTCAATGGCACCAATGGACAGGGCTTTTGAAAAGATTTTTGGAAAAGGATAAAATGCTAGTTAAAAACAGACGGATTGAGCCACAGATTGCTATAAAATGTCCTTCCCCCTCCTTGAATGCCAAGTTTGCAAAAGTTGACGAAGTTGCTCCTTGTTTACTAAAGTTAAGCATCAATCTTAACTTTCCATATGCTTGCAGGCAAAAATATGCTTTTTAGTATTTATCTGTATTTTACCAAAAAATCTGATTCGCATCCAAACATCTATCATAGGCTTAGTAAACCCCTCTGGGAGGATTATATTAAAAAATTACCTCAATTTTCAGAATTTCCATTGGAGGTGTGAGGAAGAAGGCCTTACTTCTGTCAGATGTGACATCAGTTGCCAAAAACAGGTATGAGATTTCGATACATGGTACCTTTTAACCCTTTCCCAAACGACAAATTTTGGACCCTTCCAAACCGAAAGAGTTTGCAGACGACAATTTTAGATTTCGAGAAAATTGCAGAAAGTTCTAAAAAAAGGTAGAAAACACTGTGGGAAAAGGAGAAATCGCTCGTTATGAGCAATTTCTCCTTTTCCCAGAGTGTTTTCAAAGACTTTTACTGCAGACACGTAAAAACCAGTGTTTGTTTGGGAAAGGGTTAAGTGCCTTCACATCTATGACTGGCTTTGCAGCTGATGTAGATCAAGATTACAATTCCCAAAATGTGTAATCCAATCTTTGATCTACACTGTTTTTCATTGGCATAGTGGTCAAAAGTTAACTTAAAATTACAATTGTTTTAGTCTTGTGTCTGGATTCTAAATGAATTTAAGGTAAAGTCCTTATTTGGTTAAAATATTTCATGTCATATACAGCCAGATCTCTACATACGAAGTACCTTCAGCATTAGGAAAATGATAAAATATTGCTTGCTTACTGGTGCTTGCTTAATACAATACTTTCGCACTATGTTTTCAAAAATAGTCTCCATCATAGGGTCTATTAAACATGGGATTGGTTAAGTGATATGTATTGTGTTGAAAATAACCTTATCAAGCTTATTTATTGTTCTTTTTTGTTTTCTCAGAGCCCTTTCAAATGACTTACTTCATGAAATCCTGACTTGCTTGAACAAAGAGCTGGGCCAAGGGAACGGTAAAGAGCTTGACCCATACAAACTGTCTGTAGCAGGGTCCTTCTTCTTCAAGTTTTTCTGCTTTGTCTTGAATGAAGCTGTAAGTGAATACTTTCTGTTTGCTGGTATACTTTGTTTGTGGCTTTACATTGTTTCATCATTGTTAGGTTGGCTGGTTTTTGTAAGAAAACATTGAGGTAATGTTGTTGCCCTGATGTTGTCTGTGTTGTCATTGTCATTTGGGTAGTCATGGTACAAAATGTTTGAAATTTTATAATTCTCTCTTATTACAGAAGGTATTTACTTCAAACTTAGGCTAGTTGTTAACTCTTACATTTCTATATAACTAAAACTAAATTTTCATTTTGATATTAGTATTAACCAAATATTGTTGTTTCAAAATGACATTTTGGGGAATAATATCTCCTTTTTGGACAGTGTAGATCACAGATCAGACTGCACATTTTGTGCAGTCTGATCTGTGATCTACACCGTCCTCGAAAAGTCAGTGAGCCGTGCTTAGCAGCCAAAGGGTCAACTATCAAATGGAGAACTTATACAACAAGGGCAGGTAACCATCAAAGTGTTCTTAACACAGTTATGCCCCTATTTTAGTTCGAAGTTTTACTGAAAATCAAGTAACCACAGCCAAGCAGTGGCGCATGCATGCAGTGCTCTTGTCTTATTTGTTTTGATGGTCAGTGCACCTATCCATGTTCTGTTAGAGTTTCTTTTACCAGTATTTGCATTGTATTTTTTCCAAGCCTTTGATTGATATGGTATATAAAAATTGTTGAAAATATATTCAATGGTGTGCGAGGTATAAATCAGGTTCCAATTACTATTGTTCATCCTTGGAAAGAAAACTTCCAACTTTTCTAGGATTTGTCTTGGATTTCATAGAAAATATTGTGGAAAAAGGAGAAAATGATGTTTTACATCATATTTCTCCTTTTGTCACAATGTTGTCAAGAGGAATTCTTTATTAGGGTTGTTGAAGCAGAGGATGTTTTGATAAAGGATTGATGACTTATTGTATCATATAGCAAGCCAGAACTTACACCATTTTAAAGTTCAGTTATCTTCATTTTACATTTGAGCCTTGCTCTGGGAAAAGGTGCTTCATGCATCTCTGTTGTGCAGTATACAAAGCAAGCTATCACAGTTATGGATCCATTATGACCACTTTCTTTAACAGTCGACTTAATGTAGAATGGTCCTTGGTAATAAAGAAACTTGACCAACAGCAAAAAGTTTCAGCTCAGGTCTGACTGCTTGGACTGCGTGGGCTGACTTGGGTCCATGCTTTTCGGAGATGCATTAAGCCCCCTTTTTACAGAACATGCCGTTTTTTTCAAGGGTAAACAAAACAATGTTTTGTGTGATCCCAATGTCATTGAAAGTGTGCCCCTACAAGCATCTACAAGCACAAGATTTTATGACCCCTGTACAGAGCCCGATCAGTCTGAGAATGATGCTGTTGGAAGACCAGTGCCAAATGTTTCCTCTACAGCCATTGTGTCTGGGGATGCTATTTATGCTGATGACACACCAAAAATGGATGGTTTGTACCTGTCTTTCTGTTTTTAGGACCACAGTTCCAGCCAGCTTTTGTTGAATGTTCATTAGTGTATTCAAGTATTTGCAAGTACCTATGACACACTCGAAATGTCACAGCCTTCAACATGTTTGCCTTCTCGGAAATTTGCTCTCTTAACTCATGACCAAACGACAAGATTTTGGGTTTGTCTAAATTGAAAGCATTTGTAGATGCCAAAATAAAAGTGACAGAAAAATTGAAATTTGTTTCCAGCAGGGTAGAAAACATTGCTGGAAAAGGAGAAAATGGTTACCAGCAGCATTTTCTCCTTTTCCCACAATGTTTTCAAAAGGCTTCTGTCTCAGTGTTGTAAAAATCAGGAATTGTTTGGTAAAAGGTTAATATAGGTGTTCACTAGGAAAGGTTTTATGCATATTGCATGAGAATACTTTAGTGATGTCTTTAAAATTCAGTGATGGCATTATGATTCGCTCATGACTTCAAAAGTCTCTTTCAAGATTATGCTCTTTGAAAGACCGAATAATTTGGTAGAAGGTAAATGATTCATCATTTCATTCATTATACCCCCGCAAAACGAATGTTTTCAGGGGTATACAGGAATCAGCCTGTCTGTCCGTGTGTCCATGCTTCTGTTTGACAGTTGATGTGTCTGTCTGTGTACAAATAATTGCCTGTCTCTGTCAAAGCGCTACCTGGGGTATTAAGTCACATTCAGTGACAACTCTAGTTTCCTCTTCAATTTCAGGCGAACTTTCCTTAGCCCTGGTAGTCAGTTCCAAACCTCATGCCAAGATCATTAAAGTGGATCCTACTGAAGCCCTTGCAATGGAAGGGGTCACAGACTATGTAGACTACAAGGATGTTCCAGGTAGTAATACATTTGGAGCTTTCCTTCCAGACGAGGAAATATTTGCCACAAATGAGGTAAATCAAGGATCAAGTTCTTTTACCTTTCTTAAATGAGTCTGATTTCTAAATACTTGTCATGTGACTGGCTTTGACATCCAAATTTCCAAAGACTAGCCATATGATTGGCTGAGACAGGAACTCTCGTAAATTGTATGGGTTAGCTTTGAAATTTAGAATTAGAATGGAATTATTACTAGTTGTTGAATACAAATTCAGATCAGTATTTTCACATTGTTCTCATTATGGACCTGTTTGAGTGACAACCTTTAGTAAGCAAGCAATCTGTATCAATATTTTTCTCAACAATCCCCTGTTTTAACAAATCGTAGGAAGGGGCCTATTGAAAAACTTGCGGTAAAGGATGAAATACTGGTAACCAGCATTTTATCATTTTCCTAAAAAGTTGTCTACTCTATCGTAGACATAGATCATTGATTCAGCTATATTAAGATGTCTCCTACAAATTAATGCTTCCAATATGGACCAGTCTAAAACTGCCTAGGTGGCAGATTTTAAGCAAGACTACTAAAATTGAGTTCCCAGAGAAGACAAAAACATGTAAAATTGAACTGTAACTGTGCTCAGCAAACACCTGGCTTGAGCAATCAAGTTTTGAGTGTCACTTTGGTTTTGAGTATTAATTCTTTTCCACGCAATCCCAACTTTTAACAACCCTGAAGAAGAAAGCCTTTTAAAAAACATTGTGAGAAAAGGAGAAAATGCTGGTTCCCGGCATTTTCTCCTTTTCTCACAAAGTTTTCTATCCATTCTGCTATAATTTCCTTTTTTTTAGCCCAATTAAAATCGTCATCTGCAACTGCTTTCAATTTTGAATTAGTCTAACATTTTGTCATTTGATAAAGAGTTAATGATTTGGACTCTATTCTGAGGTAATATTCAGTTGACTGGACTGTATTCTGGGATAATATTCTGTTGACCTTGTCATCCTCTGACAACTCTTATTACATTACTATATACCGGTATTCCAGGTGCACTGTGTAGGCCAAGTTATAGGTGGAATTTTAGCAGAAACAAGAGAGATAGCCAACAAGGCTGTCAAAAAAGTCAAAGTGGAATATGAGGAGCTTGAGGCAGTGTTAACTATAGAGGTAATTTTCAGAACAGATGTTTATAAAGAAGACATCAGAGTCTTGTCATGGCTCATTACAGATTGCCATCAGTATCTCTGTGCAAATACTGAAGATGTTTACCTTGATTTTTGACAGCTGTCAAAAAGGGGACCTGTACCAGTAGGATATGAAGTTCTTAACCCATTACCACACAATCCCTGCTTTTGACAACCCAGGGAAAGAAGCCTTTAGAAAACATTGTGGGAAAATCAGCATTTTCTCTGTTTCCTACTCTTCTTCACCACATTACAAAATTTTAGAAAGGTTCAAATTGAAAGCATTTGCAGATAAGAAATTAACCAGACTCAAGAATTGAAATTTGTCCTAGGAGGGTAGAAAACATTGTGGGAAAAGGAGAAAATGTTGGTTACCATTACAGTGATGTTTTCAAAAGGCTTCTTTTTCAGGGTCATAAAAACCAGGGATTTTTTTGAAAGGGTGAACTCTTTACATGATTGTAAACTTTTATACAGAAAACATTGGAAGACAAACAGATTGAATATTTTTGAAAATGAGAAGTTTGTCTCAGAAAGAGTAAAACATGCAGTAACCTGTATGATACCTAATTTCACAATGTTTCAAAAACTTCTGCTGCTAAACTGTTTAAACAAGACTCATATGGTAAGGGCTAAGGCTTACCTTGTAAGGGCTCAGCCCTTTATCAAACAATCCTGAATTTTAAAGCCTTGAGGAAAAAGTCTTTAGAAATCAAAATAATTTTCTTCGGTCTAACAACATTTTTTACCCTGTCTGTTACAAATCCTTACATTTGAGCCACACTTTTCATATATAAAGGCTTTCATTAGGAAGAAATGTAAAAAGCTATTGTCTGCTACAGACTTCAATAAAATGTTTTTTTTTTCTTTTCCCTCAATGGTGTCTACTTTTTGTCATTTTTATGAGGTGAATCCTATATCTAAAGATTTTTTTTTCATCATGAGGACAAAAACACTGCTGGAAATGAAGAAAATGCTTTTAACATTTCCCAGTGTGTAAGCTATTCCTATAATTGGTTGTCCGCAAATCCCTTTTATCAAAGGTTTATACATATTTGTCTGTTTAGCTTCATGCAAATGTATTTTTCGTTGATACAGGATGCACTTGCAGCAAAATCATTTTTAAGCAAACCAGAAAAATTAGAACATGGAGATCTGCAGAAAGGGTTTAAAGAGTCTGATTTTAGTGTTGAAGGAGAGATTAGTAGTGGTGCTCAGGAACATTTTTACATGGAACCATTCAATTGTATAGCCTATCCAAAGGAGAACAATGAAATGGAAATACTAGGACCTTCACAGACTCATAATGAAGTACAGGTTGGGTTCTTTTTTTTTTTATATTTTTCTGGTTTGAAAAGGAAAGTTGATTGGCCAAATATACTTCTTTTATTTTATTCAAATCCCATTTACCAAACATTTTTATATTTTAATGACCCTGAAAAAGAAGGCTCTTGAAAATATTTTGAAAAAGAAAGAAAATGCAGGTGATCAGTTTGTCCATCCATCTATCCCTTTTTTTTTTCCATCTTTTAGTGTTTCTGTCTGTCTTGTCCATGTGTCTTTCTGTGTTTCTGTACATCTGGCCTTATTTGTTTTGTCCTGTCTTTTCATCTGTTGATCCTGTTCATCGTTTCGTTCTGTCCACTTGTCTATCTGTCCACTGATCTTGTTCTGCCCCATATTCCTTTCTTCCATTCAGTTTTGATTTTTGCTTTACTCCTTTCCACACAATGGTGACTTTTAATACCCCTGAAAGGGAAAGCTTTTGAAAACAGTGTGGGAAAAGGAGAAAATGCTGGTTACCAGCATTTTCTCCTTTTCCCACAATGTTTTCTACCCTGCTGGTAACAAATTTCAATTTCTGAGTTACATTTATTTTATAGTTTGCAAGTGCTTTCAATTTGACTAGTCTAAAATTTTGTCGTTTGGTAAAGGGTTAAAGTGCCTTCCTAAGTCACAGGATATCAGTGTTATTATATTGATATTGATATATTGATTTACTCTATAACAGAATGTTAGACTTGTCCACACTCAAAGCATTTGCAGATGATAAAGTAACTGTACATCAACAAGCCATTTAGAAAAGGCAGTTGCGGTTTGAACTAATGAGAGATGCCAAGTAGCATGCATTTATACATGTTGTTGAGACTGATTGCAGCTTTTGTGCAAAGGTTCAAAATGTGATTAGTTACTAAGGCTAGACGCCATATTGGTCCTAGCCAAAAATGATGGAATCTGTCACTGAAGACTTAGAAACATTGTAAGAAAAGGAGAAAATGCTGGTGTTTTCTATCCTTTTAACCCTTTCCCAAACAGCAAATTTTGGACCAGACCAAATTCAAATCATTTTGCAGATGATAAATTAACAGTTGCTAAAAAGATGATTCTTCTATATGACAGGGTGGAAAACATTGTGGGAAAAGGAGAAAATGCTGGTCACCAGCATTTTCTCCTTTTCCCACAATGTTTTCAAAAGGCTTCTATTCCTGATCCGTAAAAACCAGGGAATATTTGGGAAAGGGTTAAAGGATCCACCATCATTTAACAATCCTGTAGAAAGAAGATCTTTAAAAAAAAAAATTGTGAGAAAACAGAAAATGCCAGTTACCAGCATTTTTCTGCCTATCTCACTATGATTTGTACCATGTCAACTACAGAAATCATAATTCTAGCTCTTACCATTTATTATGTCATCTGGAAATGCCTCCAATTTAGTGAAATCTAAAATTTTGATGTTTGGCAAAGATTTAAACTCTGATAAGTGTAAAACTATGATGCCTAGGAAAGAGTTTACTGTATTTTTCAGGAATTGGTTTCCAAAGCTCTAAATGTACCAAGGCATAAAGTCATTAGTAAAATGCGAAGAATAGGTAATGCATACACATTCCATACATGCATTTTGTTGGATCATAGAAGTTTTACTGTAATTTATTACCATATAATTTCAATTCAAAGGTTATGATTACAGCAAATAATTTGGTGGGGACAAATTTGTTTTTGATACAGTTTCTGTCTGTACATTATATCTGCTATACTCTTTCTTTACCATAGTTGACACTAGAAGCTTTTGTTGATAGTGTAGATCAAGATCATATTACACAGATTTTGCAGTCTAATCTTTGATCTACACCATCCGCTACTATACTCTAGATCATGACCAAACTGTCTTTTGATCTTGCAGAAAAAAATGTAATTATAGCCTTTGAGAAAATGCTGTTCTTATACTCAGGCAGAGCGAGATAGTTTTAGCGTCGTCCATCTGTCCGTCTATCTGGGACAATATCTCCAATGCCATTTCGTAAAACATTAAATATGTGCATAATAACCTATTCAGGCAAAAAATTTTTTTTTGATTCGCACAAAAATGGCTGACTGGAAGTGACTTTGAGATAAGTAGTTGTGTAAATTTCTGAAGACAAAATTTAAGTTTTTTCAGTGACACAAACTTTCGAATTACAATATGACAATACTGTTAAACAATATTTTACCCTTTTCTCACATTGTTTACAAACACCCTCTTTCTCAGGATTAAAAAAATTAAGACAGGAAATGTTTTACCTCTACATGATAAATACATGTATTTTTTCATTAACAGGAGGATCATTTGGTGGAAAAGGAAGACAAAAGATACTGTACCTTCCTGCTGCTGTGGCTGCCAGAAAGTAAGTGGATTTTATGCTCAAATTTTTTTGAGTAAGGCCTTAACCCTTTACTGCATGACAAAATTTTAAACCTGTCCAGATTGAAAGCATTTGCAGATAACAGTTTCTATCTGGTTCAATGATGCAATTTTTATTTGATAAGGTACGTAGTAAACATTGTAGGAAAAGGAGAAGAAATGCTGGTTACCAGCATTTTCTCCTTTTCCCACAATGTTTTCAAAAGACTTTTTATTCAGGGCCATTAGAAGTTGGCATTGTGTGGTAAAGGATTAAATAGCTTTTTAAGGATCCTGCATAGCTTTGTGGTAAAGTGTGGGACTTGCAACCTAGTGGCCCCAAGTTCAAGCTGACTGGATCCACTGGGCTTTTTCATGGAAGTGTCCTTGCTCAAGACACCTCACAGCCCTAGCCTTGTAATGTTAACCTGTTGAAAGTGGTACAGAACATCATTCAATCTATAAGTTATTCACAAGCTTTTGCAGATTGCAAATCATCAAGAACGGATTGCATAGAATATGCTATCTTATGTTCTATCACCGTTATCAACAGACGACAAAATTTTAGCCTTGTCCAGATTGAAAGCATTTGCAGACAACAATTTGAGTGTGGGTCAAATGGTGTAATTTTTCTTTGATAGAGTAGAAAACATTGTGGGAATAGGAGGAAATGCTGGTTACCAGCATTTTCTTTTTTTCCCACAATGTTTTCAAAAGGCTTCTTTTCCAGGAGTGTCAAAAGTTTGTATTGTGTGGTAAAGGGTTAATTAATCAAACCTTTCACAACCATTCGATGATGGCCTTTAGAAATTTAAGAGAAAAAGGAGAAAATGCTAGTTACGATAATTCTTTCTTCCCACAATGTCTCTGACCCTGTCATAGAACTTCGGTTAATTTTTACCACTTCAGATTTCTTGCCTCCAAATGGTCTCGGTCAGGACGAGTCTCAGCCTGTTGTTTTGGAAAGGACTAAACTTTGATCAGAATTATATTCAAAAGAGTCTATAAATCTAATTGAATATAATTATTTTGAGGCATCAAGAATAGTTGTAATATTCAGGTGCTCAATGAATATTATGATGTTATACAATTCTCCTAGGTTACTGTCACTTAATTGATGTGGTAAGTGCTATTCGCAACTTAAGCTCCCTTGCAGGCAGTAGATCAAGAGCAGACCACATGGAACACACAGGCTTGTAACCAGCATTTATCCTTTCCCAACAGTATTTTATACTTATTCAATGATAGATGAAATCATCTAGGGTAAATTTAACTTGTGCCTGTAAATGGTCAGAATTTTGTGAAGTCTGAAATATTTAGGTTTCACATTTGATTGGAAGAGTTCTGTTTCAGCAGATCATGGACTTTATTCATAACTAGTTAAAATTCATGGGGACCATGCTCTGTGAAATGGGGGCTTAATGCACCTGCAAAAAGTATCAACCCAGTTTTGCTATTGGTCAATTTTCAACATGTCCAAGGGCCAGTGTACCCCATCACTCACTTAACTCTTTCCTAAATAATCCCTGCTTTTTACGATACTTTCAAAAAAGGCTTTTGAAAACCTTGTAGTAAAAGGAGAAAATGCTGGTTACCAGCATATGCTGGTTACCAGCATTTTGTCCTTTTCCCACAATGTTTTCTACCCTTTTAGAGGCAAAAATCATCATTTGCCTGACATTTGATTTGTCGTCTGCAAACATTTTGAGTTTGGTCTTGTCCAAAAAATTGTTGTTTGTGAAAGGGTTAATTTAAAACACATAGAGGACTATATGCATCCAGGATTATTTAAGGACTTGATAGGTATGATGCATCAAGGATGCGTTAAGCCCATAAAAGAACGAGGCTCATTTATTATTCTTACTGCCAGACAAGCAATTTGGTTGGCTGGGATAAAGTGTGAATCTGGTAGCTACTCTGTGAATCAAGTGTATAATGTCTTGATATTTGGTTTTGAATTACAAAATTAGAATTGATTTAAAAAAAAATGTTCTTTTGTGTATTAAGTTTTAATTTGGAACTTAGCTATGCATACTTTAGTAAAGTATTTGCATCAGTGTGTAATTAACCCATTACCACACAATCCCTACTTTTGACGCCCCTGAGAAAGAAGCCTTTAGAAAACTTTGTGGGAAAAGGAGAAAATGCTGGTAACCAGCATTTTCTCCTTTTCCCACATTGTTTTCTACCCTTCACAAAACAAATTTCAAATTTTCGGTCACCTTTATTTTGTCGTCTGCAAATGCTTTCAATTTGGACCAGTCTAAAATATTATCGTTTGGTAATGAGTTAAACTATACTCTATTCTGTATATTTAACCAGGTGGAAAAGACCTGTGCGAGGTGTACTCCAGAGGGAGACAGACATGTTGATTTCAGGCAAAAGACACCCATATCTGACTAAGTATAAGGTATAATGTATCAAGGTTTTTATTTTTGCATCTAAACCATTCAGCAGCCTAAGTTAAAACAGACTTTTTAGACAACATAGATCATACAGCACAAACAGCAGTCTCATCTTAACCCTTTACTACATAGATACTCATTTTGACGCATCAACAACAAACAAGTTTTGAAAACATTGTGGGAAAAGGAGAAATTGCTTGTAACGAGCAATTTCTCCTTTTCCCACAATGTTTTTCACTCAATAAGATAATTGTTTCCCTATTTGTCCATTTTTTGACATCATATGTTTATTTGCTGCTGGATCGGAAGAGCCTAAAAATGGTATATGAGGTAAAGGGTTAACTGTACCTTTAGCAAAGCCTGTATCTTTCTGATTTTCAATTAGTCAGCCAGTTGAAAGATCTTGAGTTTTTTCTAGTTGGGCTGAAACAGTTCACATTTCACTTGATTTCAGTTTCTCAAAATGGTTGGAATCATCATTGAAGAACTAGAAAGCATTTTGTTATACCCTTTACCAAACAACACAATTTTAGACTGGTCCAAATTTAGAGCAGTTGCAGACGACAAAATGAACATAACTCAAAAATTGACATTTGCTTCCAGCAGGGTAGAAAACATTGTGGGAAAAGGGGAAAATGCTGGTTACCAGCATTTTCTCATTTTCCCACAATGTTTTCAAAAGGCTTCTATCTCAGGGTCATAAAAACCAGGGATTGTTTGGTAAAAGGTTAAGGAGTGATTCAATAGCTACAAAACTAAACCTCTGTAGGATTGGAAACATACAGGATTATCTTATGAAGGGTCACCTCATTACCTCTGGGAATCAAATTTGCAGCAGTATATTTTGATAGCTTTTAAAAAAATTAATTTCATTTACTGTCACACGTGAATAGTGGTAAACATTTTATCATGCATCAAAATTTTGAGTAGACCAAATTGATAAACATTTGCATAGGACATAATTATTCAGTGTTGTTTAATTGATGATTTCTGACATGTTTTCCATTACTCTGTTATTACTGAGGCTGTTTACTTAATAATTCAACTAAGTTATTCAAAATTGAAATCGAAAATCATCACAGAAGGGATGTTATTTTATTAAGACATTTTTTCACAGTTATGTCTCTCTTTCTCAGAAAAACACAACTTTCATCCTAAATACTTTCATATTCTTGCAGTGGACCTGTGATATATTTTCAACAAATTTTGTATATTTGAATATTATTAGTGAAAAGGGGGTGGAGTAGAACCAAGATCAGACTGCTCATACACGGCATTCTGACTTAGACCTATTGTATCCTTAACTCTTTACCAAAAAACGAAAATTAGACTGGTCCAAATTCAAAGACTTGCAGACAAGAAAATAAACAGAGCTCAAAAACTGAAATTTGTTTCCAGCAGGGTGGACAACATGGTGGGAAAAGGAGAAAATGCTGGTTAGCAGCATTTTCTCCTTTTCCCACAATGTTTTCAAGAGGCTTCTATTTCAGGGTCGTAAAAATCAGGTAAAGGGTTAAAAGGCAGTCTGATCTTGATCGGCGTATTCTTCAAACACATTGGTAGTTGTGCTTGGTGCTGTATGGATGAAGTATTCTTTATCTTAATTTTTAGGTTGGATTTACAAAGGATGGGAAAATTAAAGCTTTGGAAATTAACTTTTACAATGATGGCGGCTGTACTATAGACCTGTCTCCAATGGTATGTCCGATTGCTCATAATGGAGTTACTTGTATTAACTCTTTACCAAACGAAAAATTATAGACTGGTCCAAATTGAAAACATTTGCAAATGCTAAACTAAATGTGACTGAAAAATTGAAAATTATTTTGGGAAGGTAGAAAACAGAGTGGAAAAAGGAGAAAATGCTGGTTACCAGCATTTTCTCCTTTCTCACAATGTTTCTAAAAGATTTTTTTTCTCAGGGTAGTTAAAAGTTGGGATTGTGTGGTAAAAAGTTAACCCTCTACCAGACGACTAAAAAAACTTTGCCTTGTCCAAAATGAAAGCAATTGCAGATGACAATGTCGGTATGGCTGAAAAAGTGATACTTTCCTTTTACATGTTAGAAAGCATTTTAGCAAAAGGAGAAAATGCTGGTTACCAGCATTTTGTCCTTTTTCACCACAACATTTTCAAAAGGATTCTTTCCCAGGGTTGGTTAAAGTCAGCACTATGTGGTAAAGGGTTAATGCACCGTCAGCTGCTTTTCTCAAAAATCACTGCAAATGAATTTGCCACAGTCAATCCATCCGTCAATTTGAATTATATCAACAAGAAAAGAATAAATTGTTTACATTGCATAATATGAATAATTTCACAAATTGTCATTAACACCTGACTACATAATTAAGGTATTCTGAAAGCTATTTGCTTTCCTTATTTTTTTTTCAATTAACTGCATTGAATGCCCCTCTGCTGGCCATAAAATCCCAAGCAAGATAAATAGAAAAAAAAACAGATAAATCTTACCTGATAATCCTTTCATTAACACTTTATACCTCTGCCTGTGTGGCTCAGTGGTGAGTGTGTCGGACTCATGACCTGGTGGTTGCTAGTTCGATACCCGGTTGAGCCAAACTTTCTTTTCGGCGTACTTTCGCCTCTCACCTCTGCTGAAGCATATGAGAAAAGTAGTCAGTGGCTTTGGAAAGAAGGTTGTGTTATGGTATGAGAAAGCCAGGAAACACATGGTGCATCACCGACAGCCATGATATGACCTTAGCTGTTAAAGTGGCATTAAACACCAATACAACCAACCACTAACACTTTATATCATTGCTTGTTTTTGGAAATACAGGTTTAACTTATTACCGAACGACAATATTTTAGGCTTGTCCAAATGGAAAGCATTTGCAAATGACAAAATAAAAGTGACTGGAAATTTGAAATTTGCTTTGTCAAGGGTAAAAAGCATTGTAGGAAAAAGTAGAATATGCTGGTTACCAGCATTTTCTCCTTTTCCCACAATATTTCCAAAAGGCTACTTTCTCAGGGTCATCAAAAGTAGGGATTGTGTGGTAATGGGTTAAAACCTAGAGGCCTGATGAGATAATATAAACATCATCGTGTAGAGTATTTAAATTATCTCCTCCTGATACGTGATTTAACTCATTATCAAACGACAAAATTTTAGGTTTTTACAAATCGAAAGCATTTGCAGATGACAAAATTAAAGTGACTGGATATTTGAAATTTGTTTTGTGAAGGGTAGAAAACACTGTGGGAAAAGGAGAAAATGCTTGTTACCAGCATTTTCTCCGTTTCTCACAATGTTTTCTGAAAGCTTCTTTGTCAGGGTTGTCAAAAGTAGGGATTGTGTGGTAATGGGTTAAACTTGTTAACACAAACAATGATATAAACAGATCCTAAAAAATATTTTGTTTGAGAGTAATATGTTTCCGTATGTTTATTGTGTTTGACTATTTGCAAAAGCCTTTGGTCACTGAGTTGCCTTTAAAACAATCACTCTTTTCTAAGCAACAAAATTTGGGAATCAAATGACGATATGGCTTAAAGGTGGGTATTTAGAATTTTTACATCTCGCCAAATTAAAAAATATATATTTCACTGAAATTTATATGAAAAAATAGTACAAATCATCAATAATTAAGAATCCTAAAATTACAAAGAAAAAATTTGTTGATGGTATTCCCTTAAAAGGATACGTAGCCTCTTAAGCTATTTTCAGATTTCGCGGCAAAAATCAAAATAGCATTTTGGCAATGTCAAGTGACTGGCACGTGACTAATAACACTGAAATTCCATTACAAAACAACCATGTAATAATTATTTTCCATAATGTCTTCTTCTGACGCTAGGTTTAAAACTTTGTCTGTGAATTCCTGTATGTAAATGAGAGAATTGATCATCTAAAAATAGAACGTGTCTCCCGTTGGTGTCAGTCTGGGCTGTAGTAAATCTCTAATTTCTCGTGTTGTAGGATGGGTTTGGACAATTGGGGTTTTATGAACGCAAATTAAAAGACTTTGGGAGTATAAGGATGATTTATTTGCATTTTTGTAAAATTTTCGTCCCAAAATCTGAAGGGCCACCTTTAAGTGATGGGATCTATTTCTAAGAAAGAAAAATAAAGTGTGGGAACAGGAGCAAATACCGATTACCAGCATTTTCCTTTTTTTCCTCCACAATGTTTTCATTGTGTTCCTATTTGAGTTATCCATACTAGATTTTTTGTTTTTTAACTCTTTTCCAAATGGCAAAATTTTAGACTTGTCCAAATTGAGAGTATTTGCAGAGGACAAAATTAATGTGACTCAAAAACTAAAATTTCTATTTGGAAGTATAGAGAACATTGTGGGAAAAGGAGAAAATGCTGGCTACCACCATTTTCTCCTTTTCAAACAATGTTTTCTAAAGCTTTCTTTCTCAGGGTCGTTAAAACTTGGGATTGTGTAGTAAAGAGTTAACAGGTAGAAAACTTTCAGAGGAAGAGAAAATGTATCATGAGCATTATATGAATTTTCATTCTTTCCACAGTTTTTTTGAAAAGATTCCTTTTTCGGGATTGTAACAGTGTTATAAGAACATGTGGGCATTTTGTAGAGGGTAAGAAGTTTGTACTGTCTGATTTCAGGTGATGCAGTTGTCAATGATGGGCTTTGAGAACTGTTATTTGGTAGAGAATGTTGTTGTTAATGGTGTTGTATGTAAAACCAACACAGCATCAAACACAGCCTTCAGAGGGTTTGGTAAACCGCAAGCTGTCTTGGTTATGGAAGAAGTCCTTTTCAAGATTGCCTGCAAACTTGGATGCTCTCAAGATCTTGTAAATAGAACTAATATATTGTTAGCTCTACTGGCTGAAAGCCAGCAGAGCTTATGTCATGGCATGGTTTCCATCGTCCATCCGTCTATCCATTAGTCTTTTTCTTGTTTACGCAATAAAGTCTGCATTTTTAGTCATATTTTCATGAAACTAGCACAGATTGTTTATCTTATCAATAGCTTTAATCCTATAGAATTTGAAAAAAATCTGACAAACTGTATAGGAAAAGTAGCCATTTCAAGTTTAAAATTTCCATTTCTTGTTTAACTCTTTACCACACAAGAAATTTTTAGACCTGTTTAACTTGAAAGCATTTGCAGACGACAATATAAAGGTGACTGAAAAATTAGAATTTGGTTTGGGAAGGGTAAAAAATACTGTGGGAAAAGGAGAAAATGCTGGTTACCAGCATTTTCTCCTTTTCCCACAGTGTTTTAAAAGGCTTCTTTCTCAGGGGCGTCAAAAGTAGGGATTGAGTGGTAATGGGTTAAGTGATTAAGTCTGTATTTGTTGTCAGATTTCCATGAAACTTGCAGAGTTTGTCTATCTTATCAATAGCTTCAACCCTATTGATTTTGAAAAAAATCCAATAAACAGTATGGGAAAAGTAGTCATTTCATGTTTGAAACTTTCTTTTCTTGTTTACATGATAAAGTCTGCATCTGAGGTCAGATTTTCATGAAACTTATATACCTTGTTTATATCTTCAAAAGCTTAAACCCTATTGAATTTAAAAAAAAAAAAAAAATCCAACAAATGGTAATGGAAAATTAGCCATTTTTAGTTGAAAATTTTGATTTCTAATTTACATGATGAAGTCTGCATTTGTGGTCGGATTTTTATTAAGCTTGCACAGTTGCTTTGTCTCATCAACAACTGGAACCCTATTGATTTTGAAAAAAATCTGACAATCAGTATGGGAAAAATAGCGATTCAAAATTGAAAATTTCCATTTCTTGTTTATAAGTGCTTCCCTTCGCAATAATTTTACTGGTTTTCTTTTTGAAACATGAATTCATAGTGTATGCTACTTTACTTTTATTTCTTCAATGGTAGTGATCACAAATACCAAGTTAGTACAAATTAGCTAAAGATCTCTGATAAGGTATAAATTATTGATAGGTCAAAGACAATGTTGGAAAAGGAGAAAATGCTTGTAACCAGCATTTTCTCCTTTTCATACAATAGTTTCCAGAACCCTCACTATTAGGATCATTAAATAGCTGAACTGTTTGGTAAAAGATCAGCTTATGACATCCCAAAATAGAGTTTCAGCAGATAACTGTTAACTGCTTACCAGATGACAAAGTTTTGAAAATTTTCCAAATTGGAAGCTTTTGCAGAATGATACCAAAATCCAAATCCAAATAATTGGCCTATAATGAACATGATACAATAAATTGCACAGTTTGGAGAGAGGTATTACTTGAACAAACTGACCCAAAATTGACCTCCATGCAAAGAATAACTAAAAAGTAAATATTCACACCATCGGGCACAATCGGGCAGTACTGAAACTCTGTTAATAATAAATGTCAGGTTTGACCCTACAGTGCCTTAGTCAAAATATAAGAGCATTTGTTGATGACATAGACCAAGATCAGTCGACATACATGGAAAGTACAACTTAGATCCATGTTACTGGCCACAAATTACCACTTTAAACTGATCATGTTGATTTCCAGTATTTTCATTATTCTTTAATGACAAGATAAATATATCAGCCACCTAAAGACCCAAAAGGCGTGCACTAAGTTTTTAGATTGTTTTCAAAGCCTCTTCTTTGCAAGGTTGTTTTAATAAGATTTGAAACAGTGCTATGTCATTAGTAGATAACTTTAATTGAATATAAACAAGCAACTTTAATTTTGGTCTTTTTAAGTTTAAATGTGAAAACATTGTCACAAGAAAGGGAAGTTTTAAGTTTTCTTCTTAACTGGCACCTGAGATTAATTCTTAAAAAAAATGATCCAGTGTTTTAATCCTTTACAACACAATCCTGACTTTTAACACCCCTGTGAAAGAAGCCTTTTGAAACCATTGTGGGAAAAGGAGAAACTGCTGGTAAACAGCATTTTCTCCTTTTCTCACAATCTTTTTGTCCCTTTCTAAAATAAATTTCAGTTCTTTAATCACATTTATTTTGCCGTCTGCAAATACTTTTAATTTGGACTAAAATCTAAAGTCCAAAATTTTGTCCTGTGGTAAAGAGTTAACAATCTAGGAAAACAGGCTTTAGAAAACCTTTTTGGATAATGAGAAAAAGTATTTTCTCCTTTGCCCATAATTTTTTGTATCCTTTCAGAGAAAAATATAATTTCAGCCACATTCAGTTCGTTTTCTGCAACCCCTTCCAATTTGGACCAGTCCAAAGTTTTGTCAGTTGGTATAGAGGTGGAAAGACATCAAACCCTTTGAACATTGAGTAATTTAGGATGGACAATTTTAGTCAAGGAATAAGACTCAAAAGATCACAGTTTATCTCTTTACCAATCAACAAAATTTTAGATTGGTCCAAATTGAAAGCACTTGCAGACAACAGAATTAACATAACTCAAAAATTGAAATGTGTTTCTAGAAGGGTAGAAAACATTGTGGGAAAAGGAGAAAATTCTGTTTTCTCCTTTTCGCACAATGTTTTCAAAAGGCTTCTGTCTCAGGGTTGTAAAAACCAGGGATTGTTTGGGAAAGGGTTAAAAATTGTGTAGACAAAATGGAAAGTTTAACCCTTTACTACATAGATACTCATTTCTATGCATTGCTTGTAGGAGCCTTTGAAAAACATTGTGGCAAAAGGTGAAATTGCTCATGATGAGCAATTTCACCTTTTGTCACAATGTTTTCTATGTGAAATTGCTCATGACGAGCAATTTCACACTTTGTCACTATGTTTTCTATGCTATCAAAAGGTGTCATATACACATAAGAAATGGCTTCATCACAGCTGTTATTTATGGTCAATTAGAGATAACATAGAAATGCATTATGGAGGAAAGGGTTAAATGAAAGATCAGATCACCATTTTTTGTACATGTTGTCATGACTTAGACTAGCTGCAGTGGCAAATCTATTTCAGGTCCGGGAGAGAAATCTGTTAAGTGAGGGTGATCTACTTCCCTATGAAAACAAGGTAAAAAATTGCACTGTGCAAGAATTGTGGAATAAGTGTAAGGAACAGAGTAATTATGACAAAAGAGTGGAAGAGATAAACACATTTAACAAGTAAGAACTTTTCTTTTGTTTAGTGTAAACCATTTTGCACATGTTAATTTTAGACACCACAAAATATTAACTTCATACAGAAATGCAAATTCTTTCACATTTTTTTGATTGAAAGCATTTGTGGATAAATTGTACTCAAATGATAACAATGATAAGATATAATTTTGGAAAGAAAGAACATGGTGGAAGAAGTATGAATTGCAGATAACAAACAGTTTTTTGCAACCATTTTTTTTTTCCAAAAATGGGACTACGTAGGAGGGAAAAAAGCTTCATTTTATGCTCTTATATATATGACAGCTAAAAGCATTTCTCTGATACAGTAATCAAAATTATTATGGATCTATAAAGTCCTTTTGGCCCGACAGCCAACTGAATCATGAGGTAGACTGGTTGTTTGATATACAGGAAATTGAATAATAGCAACAATTTAACCCAGGTCAGCCTGCAGATGAAGTAAGCCCCATTTTTCAAGAGCATGGTTCATGTAAGGTTTTTTTCATCATTTAGTATCAGTCATATTTTCCCAAGAGGGCATTATCAGTTGCTATAGAGAGTTTGAAGCCAGGGTTTTGAAATGGCAATATCATTTGGCAGATGGCAAAATTTTTGACTTATCAACATTAAAAGCAGTTGCAGATGACAAATTCATAATGGCTCAAATGATGCAATTTATCTGTGATGGCTTTGGAAAACTTGTGGGAAAAGGAGAAAATGCTTGTTACGAGCATTTTCTCCTTTTCCTACGATGTTTCCTCAGGTTTGTTAGTAGTCATCATTGTGTGGTAAAGGGTTAAGTCAACTAATATTCTTTGCAATACTATTTTTCACAGACAAAATCGGTGGAAGAAGAGGGGTATATCTATGACAACCTCAAAATTTGGAGTGGGAATTGGAATCAAATATTTTAATCAGGTATGCAGATATCTAGTTTTATCACTTTCACACGATAATTTTTGCATTTTTAGGCATAAACAAAGATAAACAAAGGGTACACAGGTTAAGTGTATTGCTTCTTTACGCTTCATTACGGCAAACATCTCACTTCGGTATAAAATGGTGTAGTTTTGGGGTACATTAACCCTTTACCCCATAAGGCATTTCTATGGTATCTCTAACTGACCCTAAATAACAGATGAAGCTGTTTCTTATGTGTATATGGCACCTTTTGATGGTGTAGAAAACATTGTGGCAAAAGGTGAAATTGCTCGTCACGAGCAACTTCACCTTTTGCCTCAATGTTTTCCTAAGGCTCCTACAATCAATGCATAGAAATGAGTATCTGTGGAGTAAAGGGTTAATGGTATTATTCGGCCATGACAATTTTAACACTGAAACAGTACAATCAGCATTTTAGAAGAAAAGTCTACCTGTCTCCTCTATTTTTAAGAAATCTGACAGCTTTAAAAAGACATTATCACTGTCAGGGGATAATACATAATGCATTGCTTTTATTGTCACCTGAACACATCTACTAAAATGAGATGAAATAATTTATTTTGCATCATGCTATTACGTATGCAAGCATAAATATGTAAGATATGTAAGAGCTGGTGAAGATGTTCCGATAAAATAATAATAATAATAAATGTAATAATAATCATGATAATAATTTACAAACATCTATGTGTTCCATTGATACACAGCCCTGACACTGTAAAACTTTCACAGATATTTATAAGAGTAAGCAATTGTTTGCGTTCTAAAGGCAGTAACTACAATGTGTTCGTTCTTTGCCAAATGACAAAATTTACTGGTCCAAATTGAAAGCACTTGCAGATGACAAAATAAATGTAATTCAAAAATTGAAATTTGTTTCCAGCAGGGCAGAAAACATTGTAGGAAATGGAGAAAATGCTGGTTACCAGCTATGTTGCCAGCATTTTCTCCTTTTCCCACAACGATTTCAAAAGTCTTCTATCTAAGGGTTGTAAAAACCAGGGATTGTTTGAGAAAGAGTTAACAAGCCCTTTTCCTAAGGGGTTTTGTATACAGTTTTAACAGCATAACATGGGTAATATGTACATGTATTTCTTCTTTAAGGGTGCTGCACTGGTCAATGTGTACACAGATGGATCAGTTTTACTGGCACATGGAGGGGCTGAGATGGGACAAGGCATCAACACAAAAATGATACAGGTAAAGATGGACCATGGAATTTTCTGATCACAATTAATTATTTACCACACAGTCCAAAGTTAACGAGTCCTTTGAAAACAATGGAGGGATAAGAGAGAGTGCTAGTTATCAGGATTTTTTCCTTCTCACACAGTGTTTTCGACCCTTCACAGACCAAGTCCATCAAGTGAGCCACATTCAAATTGTCATCTGCAAATGCTTTCAGTTTGGACAAGTATAAAACTTGGTCATGTGTTAACTCATTACCACACAACAATATTTTAGGCTTGTCCAAATCCAAAGCATTTGTAGACGACAATATGAAAGTGACTGAAAATTTGAAATTTGTTTTCTGAAGGGTAGAAAACATTGTGGGAAAAGGAGAAAATGCTGGTTACCAGCATTTTCTCCTTTTCCCACAATGTCTTCTAAAAGCTTCTTTCACAGGGGCATCAAAAGTAGGGATTGTGTGGTAATGGGTTAACTCTTTACCAACTTTTAACGACCCAGAGAAAGAAGCCTTTTGAAAACATTGTAGGAACAGGAGAAAATGCTGGTAACCAGTATTTTCTCCTTTTCCCACAATGTTTTCTACCCTTCCCAAACCAAATTACAATTTTTCAGTCACATTTATTTCGTCGTTTGCAAATGCTTTCAATTTGGACAGGTCCAAAATTTTATCGTTTGGTAAAGAGTTAAAGCTACAATCCTATATCCTACCAAAGCCTATTTCAATTGAAAAACATTTGAATGTTGAGAAATACATATTTTTAGCTCACCTGAGCACAACATGCTGAAGGGGAGCGTTTAGGATCACTGGGTGTCCATCGTGCGTCGTCTGTCATCAACAATTCTTTAAACATCAACTCCTCCTTAACCACTGGGCCAATTTGGACCAAACTTGGCTGGAATGTTCCTTTGGGAGGTCCTTTTTAAAAATTGTTCACAGAATTTGATTCTGTCAAAAACTCTGGTTGCCATGGCAACCAAATGGAATTTTCTAGGAAATTCTTTAAAAATCTTCTCCTCTGAAACCGCTAGTCAGATTTTAAAATAATTTAACAGAGATGTTCCTTGGGTGACCTTTTTCAAAAATTGTCTATGAAATTTTGATCCGTCAAAAAACATGGCTCTGGTGTATGGGGGCTTCTTGCACTATACAGAAATAAAGGAATTCTTAAAAAATTTTCTTCTCTGAAATAGCAGGTCAGATTTTAAAATGATTTCACAGAGATGTTCCTTGGATGACCCTTTACAAAACTTGGTCGCAAAATTTTGATCCGTCAAGAATCATGGCTCTGGTGAATGGTGGCTACTTGTACTATACAGAAACGAAGAAATTCTTTAAAATTCTTCTCTGAAACTGCTGGTCAGAATTTGAAATAATTTCACAGAGATGTTCCTTGGATGACCCTTTTCAAAAACTGTTTGCGAAATTTTGATCCGTCAAAAAATGTGGCTCTGGTGAATGGGGGCTACTTGCACTATAGGGAGATGAAGAAATTCTTAAAGACTCGTCTTTTCTGAAACCGCTGGTCAGATTTTGAAATTATTTCACAGAAATGTTCCTTGGGTGACCCTTTTCAAGAGGTGTTCATGAAAGTTTTATTCTTCAAGAAACATGGCTCTGGTGAATGG
Source organism: Tridacna crocea (assembly GCA_943736015.1). NCBI lineage: Eukaryota > Metazoa > Mollusca > Bivalvia > Cardiida > Cardiidae > Tridacna > Tridacna crocea. The sequence continues at coordinate 10,036,581 of OX031066.1, read as the reverse complement.
TGGCTACTTGCACTATATGGCCATGAAGGAATTTTTTAAAATTCTTCTCTGAAACGGCTGATCAGATTCTGAAAGAATTTCAGAGAAATATATCCTAGTTGACCCTTTTCAAAAATTGCTCGAAATATTTTGATCCATTAAGAAACATGGCTCTGATGGCTGTGGGCTATTTACACTAAACAGCCATGAAAAAATTCTTAAAAATTCTTCTTCTCTGAAATGGCAGTTTAGATTTTGAAAAAAATTGGCTATGGTCCTCTCAAAAATTCAGGTGAGTGAACCAGGGCCATCTTGGCCCTCTTGTTTTCGATATTATGGGAACCTATATGCTGTTCACTTGTTATCTCCTGCCAAGGATGGAAGGATTTAGTTTTAGCGTTGTCTATTTGTCCTTTCTTAATATCTCCAATACTGTTGGATGGAATTTCATGAAACTTTATACATGTGTAATTAACCCTTTCTGCAGAGATGCTTTTTTGTCTTTTTGATTCGATGATTCGATGCAAAATGGCTGACCGGGAGTGATTTTAAGTTACAGGTTTTATTTTAGCGGGGATATCATTTCAACCAAATTGCTTGTTTAGATATGCACCTACACAATACATTCTGCAACAATGTAGCAGTAAAAACCTCTCAAAAATGTTCCTAAAAACTTTTCATGGTAGATCTAATAAATATGATATAATTATTTAATCAGTCGTCACATAACAAAACCACTTGTAGATGACGAATTAAATATGAGTCAAAAATGAAATTTGCTTTGGAAAAAGCAGCAATTATTGTGGGGAAAGGTATAATATGCTGGTTTCCAGCATTTTCTCCTTTTCCTGCTATGTTTTCACAAGGTTTCCTCCTAAGGGTTTTGTGTATTACTGGGTTTATATATGAAATCATGTGAAAAGATTGTGACGAAAGAAGACAGTACTTGTAACAAGTGATTTCTCTATTTGAAATAATGTTTTGAAAAGATTTCAGCCACAAGCAAAACTGTCACATATGGGAAAAAGTTGGTTTTGTTATAGACATTTTGTCTAGAAGTAATTTTGAAATGGTATAGAAGGGGAATAATCAATTTCAAACTTTAAAAACATTTTAAACTGATTTTAGGTCTTTTCAGTTTTTGCGCCAGAATTTTGCCAAGGCTTGGTGAAAAGTCAAGTTGATCAATTATTTGTGCCAGGTGGTAGGGATTTTATCCAAATGAATATGATGTATATCGTAATAATAGACAGATTTGTTTATCATGAAGTGACCATCCAATTTTTAGACTTCAGAAACTCAACTTTTGAAGTTTTGATAACTGCTCAACTCTTTACCAAGACTTTTAACGACCCTGTGAAAGAATGCTCTTGAAAACATTGTGGGAAAAGGAGAAAATGCTGGTCACCAGCATTTTCTCCTTTTCCCACAATGTTATTTTTTTCCTTTCCAAATCAAATTTCAATTGATCAGTCACATTTATTTTGTTGTCTGCAAATGCTTTCAATTTGGACCAGTCTATAATTTTGTCGTTTGTTAGAGTTAAAATCTAATTTTATGCCCCTTTAACTGTTTACCACAAAATTTCTGAGTTTTAACATCCCTGGGGGAAAGGGCCTTGGTAATCAGCATTTTCTCCTTTGCCAACAATGTCTTTTTTCCTGTTATAGAAAAATCCAATCATTTGAACATTTAATTTGTTGTCTGCAAATGCATTCAAATTAGACGAGTATACATTTTTATCATGAGGAAACAAGTCAACACCTTCCCCATGATATATTAACAGATTGCCTCCAGGGTGCTGGACATACCCATGGAAAAGATATATACCAATGAAACAAGCACAGGAACCATTCCCAATCCAACAATTACTGGAGGGAGTACGGGAACTGATATGTTTGGTCCAGCAATAATGGTGAGTGAAACATATAGTAGTTTATTTCATGCTTTCCGGTAGGATATCGAAAAATAGCAGTGAAAATATTTTTCAATATTACACTGGTACGACCAGTGAAAATACCAATTTTCATGTTCTTGTTACCATAATTAAATTGCATGTGCCTCTCAACCAGATGGAAATATGACGTCATTTACCTTACCTTTCTTTCGCTTAAAGTAATATTGCAATGTGTTGCTATGCAGGAGGGGTACGCCACAGGCAATAGCGGAAAAGAACATTGCTGGGTTTTGATAAAGCTTCTCCCAGAAAGAGTTAAAAGCATGAAATAAATAGAATATTTGTTGTTTTTTTTCAATGAAAGATTGAAATGTATTTCATCTCATGAACACCATCGTGAAAATATTACCCATGATGTTCACTGGATGAAATTTATTTCGATCTTTCACCGAAAAAAACAAATATCCTCTATATCCTTATTTTTTGATAAATATTGCATACCCGTAGACACACAGTTTAATAAGAATCTGTTAAACTTGTACTGAACAACAAAAGTTTTGACTGTTTCAAGGCGAAAGCATTTTGACATTAAATGTGACGTAAACAATGAGATATGTCTTTAAAAGGGTAGAAAACATTGTAAGATAAGGAAAATATGCTGATTACCAGCATTTTCACTATTTCCAAATTAAAAATCATCTTCCCTGAACTTGTATAAAACTGGGGATTGTTTTGTGTAGTGTTAAGCCAAGATTAAATCATACTTATAAGTCAGATAAAAAAGGATGGCATTGGGATATCAAGAACAAATTGCTCCTTTTCCAACAATATTTTTACAGGCTATAAACTGTAGGCAGTCTAAAAAAATTTTTGTACTGTAATAAGTTTTTAACTTGATTAGCATCAAGTATGTAAACTCACTTTCTCTTGACAGCTGAAATAGAACTGCACAATATCTCAGATTTTTATCTCCTACTTTTGACTAAACAAGTCAACAGTTCTGATTAAAAGATCAAACTGCACAATCTTCACAGTTTGGTTGTCATCTACGAGTCGTCCAACAGCAATGTTGCAGAAAGAGCTAAACATACAGGATGATACATAATACCTGTCATGGTTTTCAGCGTTAATGGCATAAATACAGTTTGGAATGGCTGTACTCACTCCCTATATACATAATCTAGAGACCTGTAAGTTTTGTTTGATAGTAAAAGCATTACAGTTACACTTTCATCATGGTCTGTATCTTGATCTATAGATTTACATCATATGATCAATGTGACGTCCTTTTTGGGCATTAATGATGTCAAATCTCTTATTGAAATTGTCATTCATGAACTCACACATTTCCGGTTTAATTATCTCGATTTCTCTATGGTCGGCGTTTTTCAAGTCTTGTAAAGTGGCTGGTTTAGGTGCGTATACCTTATACTTAGGGTATCCCCAAAGGAAAAAGTCAAGCGGATCAAGGTCTGGGGAGTGGGGAGGGCAAATCTTTTCAGTTTTGAATAAGATGAAATTTTCACTGAAAGTTTCATGTAACCAAGACAACACGTTTTGCTGTGTGAGGTGTCACCCCGTCCTGCCGAAAGCTCATATTTTCTATATTTATACCAATTCTTCTTTAAGCTGGCCTAAATTTATTCTTGAGTAATTGAATATAATGCTCACTGTTCACTGTCACGTTCTCACCTTTTTTCTCAAAGAAAAAAAGGCCCTATCACGCCTGCACTGCTTAACCCTTTCCCAGACGGCAATTTTTGGACCAGACCAAATTCAAAGCATTTTGCCGATGACAAATTAACAGTTGCATAAAAGATGATTTTTCTATACGATAGGGTAGAAAACATTGTGGGAAAAGGAGAAAATGCTAGTTATCAGCATTTTCTCCTTTTCCCTCAATGTTTCCAAAAGGCTTCTATTCCTTTCCCGTAAAAACCAGGGATTGTTTGGGAAAGGGTTAAGGCGACCCTAACAGTAATTTTGCCATCATGCTATATAGCTGTCTAGCAGAAAGTTTTCTTATTTCTGTATCGTTTGGGTATCTTCTTCTAATGGTTTTAAGTCCTTTAGTAGCAGAATGACTCTTAAAGTAGAGCTGAAGTGCTTCAGCAATCATTTTCCTGGACATCGCCATCATGGAAAACAAGTACTGTTTATGACGTTATGAATGACGTCATGACGTTAGCTTCTTTTACCCTAGTTAAATCGTAAGCGGATAAAAAGTTATTTAACAATGAAATCATGACAGATATTATGAATCACCCTGTATGAAGAAAAAGTGTTAATACGTCTTTACTTATTCAGAAATAATTGATGAGTACGGATGCAACACTTTATAATATTTATACCCCTGCAAAATGAATATTTTCAGGGGTATACTGGAATCAACCTGTGTGTCCATCTGTGTCTCCATGTGTCCATCTGTGTACAGAATCAAAGTGATGGTGGGGGTATTAAGTCAAACTCAGTGACAGCTCTAGTTTTTATAACATGTATAATACCCTTATAAGTGTATGGCCATTTTTCTACAGGATGCTTGCAATACCATTAAAACAAGACTACAGCCAATCAGAGATCAAAATCCAAACATCACTTGGGAAGAACTGGTAAGTTACAGATGTTTTTGTTGTATATTTTAATCCTAAATGTATCTATTACAACTCGAGTTAATTTTGTGGTCATTGTAGATCAATATGCAACATCACAAAGGTTTTGACGAGACATTCTATACAAATGAATTGAGATATTGAGATATTTTTCTCCAAAACACAACTTAGCAACATTTTTAGCAACATTTAGGGGTTTATCATTGAGTTAAGAGTTTCATTTATTAAGTAGAGTAAGGGTGAAATAAAAGTAAACCAGCAGCATGTATAAAATACATGGAAGATTCTGTATGGTTCTTATCAAATATGGATATAGAGCTTATATTATAGACTGAAGATGTGCTTTGGGTTTGTTGTTTGAAGTTTGACCCAAAATTTTGTGCATGAACTAATATAATGGATGTCTGGCCAGCTCCTATTTGTCCAAAATGCATATTTGTCCTAAACATTTGATTCTGTTTTTCATACCAAAGAACATGTTGCTGTAAAATTTACTTTTTGTCCTTTTCCAAATAACTCCATGGATACTCATTTCTACACATTGCTTGCATGAGCCTTTGGAAAACATTGTGGCAAAAGGTGAAATTGCTCATAACGAGCAATTTCACCTTTTGTCACAATGTTTTCTATGCTATCAAAAGGTGTCATATACACATAAGAAACGGCTTCTTCTTTGCTGTTATTTAGGGTCAATTAGAGATATCATAGTTAAATGCATTATGGGGTAAAGGAAGATTTTGAAAACATTTTTGGAAAAGGTGAAAATGGTGGTGACCAGCATTTTGTCCTATTTTGCATAATGTATTTTGTACTTTTCTGACGACAAGTCCCATTCAGTGGATTTCTTTTTCCTTATTCATAATATGTGAAGGTTTTATAGTGAGTTAAAATGAGTTGAAATTTTGTCATCGGATTATGAGCTAAATGTTTTGATTCTTAGAGTCCATTTAACCCTTTCCCAAACAGCAAATTTTGGACCAGACCAAATTCAAAGCATTTTGCCGATGACCAATTAACAGTTGCTTAAAAGATGATTTTTCTATATGATAGGGTGGAAAACATTGTGGGAAAATAAGAAAATGCTGGTTACCAGCATTTTCTCCTTTTCCCACAATGTTTCCAAAAGGCTTCTATTCCTTTCCCGTAAAAACCAGGGATTGTTTGGGAAAGGGTTAACTACATTTACAGTGTATGGTTTTGCTGTATAAGTTTACTTCCTTTTAATTTTAGATTAATAAAGCTTACTTTGAACGAGTCCAGCTGTCTGCCACTGGATTTTGCAGGTATGTTTGTTTTTTCATCAATGTTTAACCCTTTACCACACAATGATGAATTTTGACGCCCCTGGAAAAGAAGCCTTTTGAAAACATTGTGGGAAAAGAAGAAAATGCTGGTAACCAGCATTTTCTCCTTTTCCCACAATGTTTTCTACTCAATTAAAGAATCATTACACCATCTGAGCAACACTGAAATTGTCGTCTGCAAATGCTTTCAATTTGGACAAGGCTAAAATTTTGTCATCTGGTAAAGGGTTAAAGATGTCTTCAATATTTCTATATCCAGGCAGTCAATGCACCTGTTCAGGCTCCTTGTAAGTTTCTTTTACTAGTATCCAAAGCAACACATTGGAAGCTTTTCCATATAGACATTACTGAAAGAGTATTGAGTAGAGAGGGAAATGAATCCCGTAGCGATGACTATCATCAGCCATCAGAAAGAACATTGCAAAAAAGTCAAAATGGTGACCCCTGGATTTCATTCCTGTAACATTTCAGATTGAGCTACCTGACTTGGTGGTGTAGATTTGACTCTGTTTGTGGACCCTTAGTGCAAAATACACTTCTGGCCGGGGAGACAAGCTTATATCAAAAGCATGAAAATCTTACTCTGATACTGGTTTAAATTTTAACCAAACTATCCAAGTTCATGTAAATTTTTCATGACTGCCAGGTCATTAGACTTTTTGAAAACATTGTGTACAAAGGAGAAAATGAAGGTAACCAGTATTTTCTCCTTTTTCCCACATTATTTTTTTACCCTGTCAAAGGACAATTCCACCGTTTGAGCCTTACTGAAATTGTCGTCTGCCAATGTTTTCCAACTGCACTAGGCTAAAATTTTATCCTCCTGGTTAAAGGTCAAGAAGGAAAATGATAGCTGAATAAATATGGTATCGCTGAAGGAAAGCTATATACTTTTATTCTACAGTACTGAAAATGTTGCAATTTTTGTTTTTTTCAAGCAATGTTCCTTTTATATAATGTTTTTCAAAGTTAACACTTTACTCCATAGATACTCATTTCTACGCATTGCTTGTAGGAGCCCATTGAAAACATTGTGTCAAAAGGTTAAATTGCTCGTGATGAGCAATTTTACCTTTTGTCACTATGTTTTCTATACTATCAAAAGGTGTCAAATACACATAAGAAACAGCTTCATCCTTGCTGTTATTTAGGGTCAATTTCAGATACCTTAGAAATGCCTTATGGGGTAAAGGGTTAATGCATTGTTATCAGGATACTCATACCTGAGTGTACAGTTATTGGTTCATAGCAAAGTACATGTATGGTATCTTCTAGGGGTGATGTTAAAGAAGACTTTAACTTTGAAAAGAAGACAGGTAAGGCATTCCAGTACTACACATTTGGTGTTGGCTGTTCAGAAGTGGAGATAGATGTACTGACAGGAGAAAATCAGGTACTTTGGTCCTTTATAAAACAATTATGTGTGTTGCTGATCCTGAGAGACGAGATAATTTTTCCAAACAAACTTAATTGTTAACTCTTTCCCAAATAACAAAATTATAGACTGGTCAAAACCAAAAGCACTGGCAGAAGACAAAATAAAACCAACTCAGAGACTGAAATTTGTTGCCAACAGGGTAGGAAACATTACAGTGGAACCCCATTACAACGAAGTGCGCTATAGCGCTGATTCCGTTATAACGCGGGTGTCCTTTGGCTCCCAAAATTTCGGGGGTTGACCATTTTCGAGTCTGATCCAAATCCACCGTTGCTCTCACAAGAATCTTCGATGTAAAAAAAAAAGACCACTCGCTCAAAAAAAAATCGATACCATACACATAACGTGACAATTTTTCACACCTTTACCTTGTTGATTACATTTATCACCTATGGCTTTGCACAATTACTTTGACAAATACACGCACAGTAGGTAACAAAAGGCCCTCGTCCCATAATTGTCTTTGCAAACAATCTTGCATTATACAAACTTTACGTCAATATGTCTGTCAGTATGTAGATCGTAAAGGCGATATCAGAAAATAGCCGAATGACTCGCTTTCTACAGACTACACAACGTGCATGTGACACGACTGGGGTACTCTTGCAATTATCATTACGATACACAGAAGGGTTGTATCAGAAAATATAAAGCAACAGAGATACTGGCTTATTGCGTGATTGCATAGTTTTGAATGGAGGTCAGCCCATAGCCAGGTGTAAATTTTTCAGGCGAAACGGTTTAAGTGTGTACGACAAACACTTGCACTTACAACCCTTTCGCTTTGCATTATTGGTGTGTTACGTCATACATGAACCATTAATGCAAACTTTACTGCAAACATTGTGTGGATAAACGACTGATGTGATTTCTTTACGGATAGCAGGTTAAATTCCCCTGTGACTTTCAACATGTACGGAGGTCTTATCTCGTTTGATTATGAAAGAGATTTCTTTCGTCATTGCTGATTAGGGTTCGTTATGCAATCGTCAACATGATTAAAAAAACATGGCGGCGGCACCGTCTGCAATCCAAAACGATACCGTTTAATTTAATTTTGGAATGAATCTTGCAGTAATTTAACAAGACAGCGGCTGAATAATTCTTAAAGAAACGGTCCTAAAGGTAAAATAAGATCTTACGTAGTTGTAACATTATTTGATGACAGAAACTAACTGGGAATAGTTCAGGCGTTACGTAGAAAAGAATCTAAATTGTTCAATGTCCTATAAATAATGTTGAAACGTAAATAGGCATGTCTTAGTTTTAGTATTTGGAACATTGCTATTTCATTTTTGTCAGAATAAATTTGCGATAAACTGTAATTAATAAGCCATAGATCTAGTTCTGTAGTCTGGCAATGATTGGCGGATGGGCTGCGGGTAGTGTGTGTGTGTGGGGGAGGGGGGGGGGGAATCAGTGTTATAAACGTAACCCTGGATATAACGCTGTTGATGACCATGGCTCCCACCGACAGCATTATAACAGAGCTCCACTGTATGTGAAAAGGAGAAAATGCTGGTTACCAGCATTTTCTCCTTTTCCCACAATATTTTCAAAAGGCTTCTATCTCAGGGTCGTAAAAGCCAGAGGTTGTTTGGTAAAGGGTTAAAAGAGAAAATGTGTGTAACCAAGATTTCTCCTATTCCTATAATGTTATCATCCGAGTCCCTTTTCAAATAAAAGTGCTATGATTTGAGCCATATTTAATTTGTTATCTGCAAATGCCTTCAATGTGAACAGGACAATTTGTTTGTCATCTTGTTAAGGGTTATGCATTGGCCTGGAGGTTCAGGGTGTTCCCAATTTATGTACAGAAAAAAGTAGCATGAAATATGTAACTGCCCTCATTCAAGATTTTTCTTCGCAGTAGTGTTATAGATCTCCATTTAGCTTTAATGTTAATCAAATGTGGTAGAATCATTCACAAAGTACCTTGCACCTACCATGTTGACATTTGTAACATTTTAGGTACTACAAACAGATATTGTATTTGATGTTGGCAAGAGTTTGAATCCAGGGATTGACATTGGACAGATTGAGGGTGGTTTTGTACAGGTAATGTTGTTGGTTTTTTTTACCTAATTTATCTTTTACCAGATACCCTTTCTTCCCTATCCCTTGAGGAATGCATATACTGTTAGGTCTTTGTTTAACCCTTTCCCTAACGACAAATTTTGGACCAGACCAAACTGAAAGCATTTTGCAGATGACAAATTAACAGTTGCTAAAAGTATGATTTTTCTATATGATAGGGTAGAAAACATTGTGGGAAAAGGAGAAAATGCTGGTTTTTCAGCATTTTCTCCTTTTCTCACAATGTTTTCAAAAGACATCTATTCCTGACCTGTAAATACCAGGGATTGTTTGGGAAAGGGTTAAAGACCGCTCAAGGGAGAGTTGCTGACAACAAATGGTCTTTTAATGCAAATTTAATACACTTAATAGTTTAAATGAGTGGTCTCATAGAACAGTAGTGTTTTTTTGTACAGATGACCATTATGAGAAATGTAATTGAATTGGCTTTATATTAGAGATAATGTTAAACAGACCTTTACAATTTTCTGCCATTTTTATTCTGACTTGATAAGAATGATGGTAATGAAACATATGGTAGCTTTGTGAATAATATTTCTTGGTCAAAGGTCTGAAAGCTCGAATGAGACAGAGTTGTTTGCTACCCATGAATCTAGATTATTTTTGAAATTCAAGAACTGTTATTACTAAAACTGATAACAAGTATTCTCTTTTTTTCCCAAAATATTTTCCACCTTAACGACAAAGTCTATTATTTCAACCTTGTTCGATATGTTGTTTGCAATGCTGTCAGTTTTTTGCCATGAAATGATGGAAATAATTTTCAAAATAGCATAAAACTGAAATAATATTGAAAAAGGGCATAAAACAGTACTTGATTTAACTCATTACCAAATGACAAAATTTTTGGATGATCCAAATTGAAAGCTTTTGCAGGCGATAAAATAAAATGTGACTGAAAATTTGAAATTTGTTTTGTGAAAGGTAGAAAAGATTGTGGGAAAAGGAGAAAATGCTGGTTACCAGCATTTTCTCCTTTTCCCAAAATGTTTTCCTAAGGCTTCTTTCTCTTCATAAGTAGGGATTGTATGGTAATGAGTTAATGAAGAGTAAATATACTATACAGGGTATGGGTATGATGACCTCAGAGAGGGTAGATTTTGGTAAAGATGGTGGAATGGCAAACTGTAGCCCACTGAGCTATAAAATACCCAATGTTAGATGTATACCTAGAGTGCTGAATGTTACCCTGATAAAGAACCACAACTACTCTACAGTTGTCTATTCATCGAAGGTAAATTTCTTATGTATTACCTCTCTTTTATAAATTGATCACAATATAAACAGAGCTACATTGATGTAGAGATGTATTGTATTTTGATAGGGACAGACATAAGATTCAAGATTCAGTGGCAGGGTGGAGGTGGTACTGTGGTAAAACATAGGCTTGATTCACAGGCTTGGTTCCTGGCCTGGGAAAGCAGCCAGTGGCTTTGGAAAAATATTCTGTAAATAGTGGCACTGGCAAAAGCACCTCCATGAAAAGAAGGGATAGGTGCACAGGCTACAGCCATATATCTGAAAATTGTTGAAAAATAGCGTTAACCCATTACCACACAATCCCTACTTTTGAAGCCCCTGAGAAAGAAGCCTTTTGAAAACACTGAGGGAAAAGGAGAAAATGCTGGTAACCAGCATTTTCTCCTTTTCCCACAGTGTTTTCTACCCTTCCCAGAACAAATTTCAATTTTTCAGTCACCTTCATTTTGTCATCTGCAAATGCCCTCAATTTGGACCAGTCTAAAATTTTCTTGTGTGGTAAAGAGTTAAACACCATACATACAATATAATATTTGGGCATGGAGGTTCATACTCTCTGGCAGTTTATACCAAATATGTTGGATCAAAGATGAACTACATCTACAAATCTGTCAAGACCATTAGATGAATTTTTTTTGTTGAAATGTACATGTTTTCAAAGTTTTGCCTGCATTCAGTGAAAGTTAAGTGGTAGCGTCCATTCTGATGAGATTAGTTTTGATTTTCTATTAGTTTTATCCTAGTACTGTTCAGGTTGTTGTTGTATTGATGTTTGATGCCACTTTAAGAGCTGAGGTCATATCATGGCGGTCGGTGACGTACATGTGTTTCCTGGCTTTCGAGCACCAGTACTAACACAACTTTCTTCTAAAAGCCACCGACTACTTTTCTCACATGCTTCAGCAGATGTGAGAGGCGAAAATACGCTGGAGAGAAAGTTTGCCTCAACCGGGTATCAAACTCACAACCACCAAGTCACGAGTCCGACATGCTCACCACTGAGCCACCCAGGTGGGCAGTACTGTTCAGGGTATTAAATCCTCCTTAAATGATTACTCATCATAGTAGTTATAAACATTTTTGTAGTTAAGGAAAATAGTGTTTTGAAAAGTTTTGAAAAAGGTTGAATTAAAACTTTACCACAGAATCTAAATGTTTAGCAACCTTATGGTAGAAAACATTTTGAAAAAAAAAAAAAACTGTTGGAAAAGGAGAAAATGCTGGTTACCAGCATTTTCTCTTCTCACACACTTCTCTCAAATCTTTCTGAAGCTAATTTCCGTTTTGAGCCATATTTATTATGCATTCTCAATTTAGACTTACCTAACATTATGTTGTAAATAAAGACTTATTTGAGTAATACGGTATTTTATCTTGATCCAACATTAAAACTGTTAATTATATTACTTAGATACATAAACATATAGCCCTTGCAGGACAATCTTGTGTTTTTATTGTCCTGAATAGAAAAGCTTTTGAAAACATTGTGGAAAAAGGAGAAAATGACCAGCATTTTCTCCTTTTTATGCAATGTCTGTTCTCCTTTCAGAAGCAGGCCTAATTACTCGATCCAATCATTAAACGAAGTGATATTCTATTTAAGAATAATGTCTAGTGCACTACATTTACATCATAAATCTTTCAAGTCAAAGTTTGTTCAGTATAGTGACTCATAAGTCATTTGTATGGCTGGGTAATACATTTTACATGTGCATTGTTTCATTACAGTGCTATGCTGTTTGTTTACTTATGTATCATGCGTCACTTTAGTGAATAAACAACTACTACTACTACTACTATATTATTTATTGTCTGCAAATGCTTTCTGTTTGACTTGTCTAACATTTTCATTCGCTAAGACTTAACTCTTTACCACACAATCCCTACTTTGATGAACCTGAGAAAGAAGTATCTAGCAAACATTGTGGGAAAAGGAGAAAATGCTGGTAACCAGCATTTTCTCCTTTTCTCACAATGTTTTCTACCCTTCCCATCACATATTTCAATTTTTGATTCAAGTCTATTTTTTCTCCTGCGAATGCTTTCAATTTGAAGAAGTCTAACATGTTATCATTTGGTAAAGAGTTAATCATGTATCATAATATAACAGGGTATCGGAGAGCCTCCTTTCCTGCTGGCTACGTCTGTGATAATGGCAATCAAGGAAGCTGTCATGGCTGCTCGTGAACAGATAGGGTTAAAAGGACATTTTCAGCTAGATGCTCCAGCCACTGTTCAGAGAATAGCAGAAGCATGCGGGAATCAGCTTGGACAAATTTTTAAAAAGTAAAGGACTTGCAAAAATTTCCCACATTGTTTCCAAAACATTCTTGTCTTGCCTTATCCCCTCCAAGCAAAATTCTTTAGATGCACCCACCTAATATCTGTAGAACTTATGTTTATAGGTATAAATTATTTTCCATCGGATAGAATTTGAGCCTTATTTAAAAGTATTATCGCTGTTGACAAAATAAAAACTGACACAAAAATTTATGCTTCAAAAGGTATAAAACATTGCTATGCTGTCAATATTATCTCTCAAATATTGTCAACAAACACCTTTTTCCTTAGAGTCACTGGACCGAAAGATTGTTTAGAAAAGTTTTGATTTATTCAGCATTTGTAAAAATTCTTATTAACTTTTGGGACAAGATGGACCAAGAAAAGTTTGAAAGGCACTTTGGTCTTATCTTTATATGTATACTGTTTGATATACATGTAGATTTTGAAGTGTATGATAATTGTTTTGAAATGATAAATTTAAATTTATTGTTTTAACCCATTACCACACAATTCCTAATTTTAGTGACCCTGAAAAAGAAGAAAATAATGTAGAAAAAGGAGAAATTCTGGTACCAGCATTTTTTCTTCTTTTCCCACAATGTTTTCTTCACAGCCCAAAACAAAAATCATTATTTCAGTTACATTTAATTTGTCGTCTGCAAATCCTTTCAATTTAAACCAGTCTAATTTTTTGTCGTTTGGTAAAGAGTTAAACTAAAAAAAAAAATGGGAAAAAAAGATTTGAGGATGTTGTCAGCTTGAAGAAATATGCATAATGAGTAAGATGCTGATGTGCTAATTTTTATACTTGGTTGTATTGTGTTCTTTGAATTGTTTTTGTAGTTTTTTGAATTAACCAGGAGTGATGTTATGCAATGTTTGAAATGTAAATTTCACTTTTTCTTTACTTTGTTTGTTTGTAAAAATATAACCAAGATTATAATAGAACATATGTTTTGAGGATTTTGTTGTGGTAGGTAACAGACATCTATTAACCCAGAGATTTGTAAGTTTTGTGTAAGCAGGGTATACTATACATTCTGTCTCACTGATAACTGTTTCTTTTTTCTTTGAAAAATTGCCTGAGGGCCAGATGCTTATTCTAATAAATACTTTTGTTGAATGAATACTGTCAATGCCATATGTAATATTATTATAAATTTCCACAGATTACATATAAAAAGACCTGAATATACTTAGGTTTATCCAGATCCTCTTTTCCAAAGCCGTATCTCATCGCAGAAGGCTATTCTTGCTTTGTGCTATATGTAATAGGCTATGCGCCATAATTAGGGGGCCTGTTGTGATCCATGCATGCTGATATGGGTCAACATTTTATGCAAGTTTTAAATCTTATGCATGCCAAAGGACCATTCAAACTTCAGATTCAGACAACTGTTAGATTAAATGGATTTTACGGATCCCCTATTTTGTGAAAACTTGATTTGTATAATGCATTACGGAGATACCTCAACTCATTACCACACAATCCCGACTTTTAACGACGGAGGTACCTCAATTCATTACCACACAATCCAGACTCTTTATGACGCAGATACCTCAACTCATTACCACACAATCCCTACTTTTAATGACAGAGATACCTCATCTCATTACCACACAATGCGGACTTTTAACGACAGAGATACCTCAACTCATTACCACACAATCCCTACTTTTAACGACAGAGATACCTCAACTCATTACCACACAATCCGGACTTTTAACGACTGAGATACCTCAACTCATTACCACACAATCCCGACTTTTAGCGACAGAGAAATCTCAACTCATTACCAAACAATCCGGACTTTTAACAACTGAGATGACTCATCTCATTACCACACAATCCTGACTTTTAACGACAGAGATACCTTAACTCATTACCACACAATCCTGCTCATTTACACACAATCACGTCTTTTAATGATGGAGATACCTCAACTCATTACCACACAATCCTGACTTTTAACGACAGAGATACCTTAAGTCATTACCACACAATGCCGCACATTACCACACAATCATGACATTTAACAACGGAGATACCTTAACTCATTACCACAAAATCCTGACTTTTAACAACAGAGATACCTTAACTCATTACAACACAATCACATCTTTAACGATGGAGATACCTTAACTCATTACCACACAATCCTCACTTTTAACGACAGAGATACCTTAAAGGTGGGCCCTCAGATTTTGGGACGAAAATTTTACAAAAATGCAAAAAAATCATCCTTATACTCCCAAAGCCTATTAATTTTCATTCGTAAAACCCCAGTAGTCGAAAACCATCCGACAACAAGAGAAATTATAGATTTACTATGGCCCAGGTTGACACCAATGGGAAACACGTTCTATTTTTAGATGATCAATAAACTCATTTACACACAGGAATACACAGATGAAGTTCAAACATAGCATCCGAAGAAGACATTGTAGAAAATAATTATTACATGTTTGTTATGTAATGGAATTTAAGCGTTATAAGTCAAGTGCCAGTCACTTGACATTCCCAAAATGCTTTATTGATTTTTGGCGCAAAATCTAAAAATACCTCAAGAAGCTACGTAGCCTTTTAAGGGAATACCATCAAAAAATTTTTTTTGTAATTCTATGAATCTTAATTATTGATGATTGTATTATTTTTTCATATGAATTTCAGTGATATATATATTTTTTAACTTGGTGAGATGTAAAAATTCTGAATACCCACCTTTAACTCATTACCACACAATCCCGCACATTACCACACAATCCTGACTTTAAATGACGGAGATACCTTAATTCATTACCACACAATCATGTCATTTAACGATGGAGATACCTCAACTCATTACCACACAATCACGTCTTTTAACGACTGAGATACCTTAACTCATTACCACACAATCCTGACTTTTAACGACAAAGATACCTTAACTCATTACCACACAATCCCGCACATTACCACACAATCATGTCATTTAACGATGGAGATACCTCAACTCATTACCACACAATCACATCTTTTAACGACTGAGATACCTCAATTCATTACCACACAATCCTGACTTTTAACGACTGAGATACCTCAACTCATTACCACACAATCCTGACTTTTAACGACTGAGATACCTCAACTCATTACCACACAATCCTGACTTTTAACGACTGAGATACCTCAACTCATTACCACACAATCCTGACTTTTAACGACAGAGATACCTCAACTCATTACCACACAATCCCGCACATTACCACACAATCACGACATTTAACGACGGAGATAAGTCAACTCATTACCACACAATCACATCTTTTAACGACGGAGATACCTTAACTCATTACTACACAATCCTGACTTGTAATGACTTCTAGATAGAAGCCTCTTGAAAACACTTTGGGAAAAGGAGAAATTGCTGGTAAAAGTGCTGGTAACCAGCATTTTCTCCTTTTCCCACGTTTTCTACTCTGTTAAAGACAAATTCCATCATTTGAGCTATTTTTGAATTGTTGTCTACAAGTACATTGAATTTGGACAAGTCCATTACTTACTTGCTCATGTGGTAAAGAGTTAAGCCCCTTTTTCTCAGAGCATGGTTCCTTTTATTTTATTTTTTTTTGTCTTGCCCATTATCATGTAAAAAACACTACAAGAAGGACAACTCTTGCGATCACAAGCCAAAAACAAGCCAATGAAGTTATCGTTCGTGAAACTGAACATGGACACGATACTTTATGCCTTTCATTGGAACAACTTTGAAAACATTGAATCTGACTTAACCCTTGGGTTGCTGAGTGTGACTTGATAAACCTGTCCTCAAAAGGTCATTAAGTCTTGCTATGCTGCCTAAAGGTTAAGAATCTATAGCCAAGCGAAATAGACGTACAGGGTGTTTCATAATATCTGTCCCCATTTCTAAACCATTGTTGTTTCGTCAAAACTCAACACACAGTTAAAGCAAATACGTATCTGCATAGCAGACAAATTTTATATTGATATATAATTTGTATTAGTACCTTTGAAAATGTCAATCCTGCCTGGCATCAATCTTATAGGAGATGTTCAATGTGACGTCTGTTTTCGGCAATTACAACGTCAAGTCTTTGTCTGAAATTATTGATCATGTTCTTACATGTTTCTTGGCCAATGGAGCGGATCTCTCTCCTGATGGTAGAACTGCAGAATTTGGGGAACTGAGAAACCCGACTTTTGTGTAGAGAAACCTCTACATAGTGAAAAAGTTACTGTCTGGGCAGCAATGAGTGTCAACTCTATCGTTAATCCGTTCTTTTTCGAAGATGATGAAGGTAAAGTTGAAACCGTAAATAAGGATCGCTACCTTAATCTCATTAAGAGATAATTTGTTCCAGTGCTGAAGACGAAGGGGGTTAACTTTGACAGGATATGATTTCAGCAAGATTGAGCTGCTCCACACACTGGTGCAGACATGTTAAACTGGCTGACAAAAACCTTCGGTAGCTTCATCTCCCTCAAGACTGATCAGGAATGGCCGCCACACTCGCCTGATCTGAGCTCCCTTGACTTCTTCTTGTGGGGTTACTTGAAGGACAGGGTCCACAGACCCACACCAGCAAATACAGATGAACTTAAGAGTGCCTTCAGGAGAGAGATCCATTCCATTTGCCGGGAAACATGAAGGAATGTGATAAATAATTTCAGACAAAAACTTGACGTAGTAATTGCCGAAAACGGACGTCATATTGAACATCTCCTATAAGATTGATGCCAGGCAGGATTGACACTTTCAAAGGTAATATGAAAATAGGCAAAGCCTAAATACGGGCAGAAAGGCAAAGCAAAATTACCTTTTTAGATTCTACACTTTAACAGCAATTTTTAAGATTCAAATACTGTATCACAAAAATATATATGTTATAGAGATGACTTGAAACTAGTAACACTAAAATGTTACAAATCATGATACTGACAAACAATTCCATGTTGCAAATTGAAAACAACTTCCATTTTGCAAAATGAAATCAATTTGCATGAGATTTATATTTACATTATTCAAAAACAATTATTTATATAGATCGCTGTGATATCTTATGGTACTTCAAACCCCTGCTGCTTTACAATTCATTTAGATCTAGATCTACTAATGAAAGTAAGAACAAACTCCGCACTAACCTTTTACAAAATTACTGAATGTTACACTGGTCGAAAGCGAAAGCAATAACAGTTAAATGGCTCCAATAACTTGATACTGATGCAGTAGAAAACATTGTCGGAAAAGGAAAAGCACTATTTAACCCTTTCCCAAACAACAAAATTTTGGACTAAATCAAATTGAGAAGGTCTGCAGAACAGGAATTAAATGCACCACTCATGATAATTTTCTATTTTTGATACATGAGTAGCTGTGATCATGTAAAACTGTACTTGGGTTATGACAAATCCTTTTGGTTTTAGATTCAAATGATAGCAATATTATAAATTGGTCTTTTTGAACATCCATGTCTATGTGCCCTCTCAAGTAATTTACATTTGAACCAGGACACAATGTTTTCAGATACCTTCAGGGTTCTGCCAACATGGGACTTTGAGTCAAACAGGCAAGGGCAAGGTTGAAAAAAGTAATAGGTCATGTTTAAGATGAAAATTTATTAGCCAACTTTCTTTTTCTTTCATAGATTGCAATTTTTGTTCTTATATAATACATAGAATTATGCAGACCAATCTGTTTTCATTTATTAGAGTTTAACTTATTACTGTACTCACCGTACAGGTGAAATACAGAGCTACTAATCACACTGGGCTAAGATGCATCACAAATTAGATTTTTTCACACATGTGAGAAATAATTTGCTGAACGATTCTATTTGCATAAACCTTGGAAAAGGAGTAGTTGCTTTTGACAAATATCTTATTTGTCAAAAGCAACTGCTCCTTTTCCAACTCCTCCTTTTTCAGCATTTTTATCATGTTCTACAGTTGAAGTCTATTAACCCTTTAGCATACTCACTACGGAAGATGGCTCTTGGAAACATTATGGAAAAAGAAGAAAATGCTGGTAATCAGCATTGTCTCCTTTTCTTACAATGTTCTCTGCCCTTCCCAAAATAAATTCATGTTGTTGAGCTTATTTCATTTTAATGTTTGGAATTGGTTTCAATATGAGCAAGACTATAATTTTTCATATTGTAAAGAATTAAGCTATAATTGTGAAATGAGATTTGCAACACAGCTAACAAAAGTATTTGTGAGAAAAGGGACCACAATGTGTTCTTTTTATCCCCCGCCGAAAGGCGGCGGGGGATATGGTAATAGTCTCCGTCCGTCCTTCCGTCATTCCGTCCTTCCGCTTTTTGTCCGGAGCATATCTCCAAAAGTATGAAAGCTAGGAACTTGAAACTTCACAAGTGGATAGAACTCATTAAGGAGGCGTGCAGTGTACAAAAACCATTACTCTATCGTCAGTATTTTTGGAGTTATTGCCCTTTGTAAATTTTTACTTTGAATTTTTGTCCAGAGCATATCTCCAAAAGTATGAAAGGTAGGAACTCGAAACTTCACACACATAAAGAACTCATTGAGGAGGCGTGCAGTGCAAAAGATCCATAACTCTGTCTTCAGTAATTTTGGAGTTATTGCCCTTTGTAAATTTTAACTTTGGATTTTTGTCCGGAGCTTATCTCCAAAAGTATGAAAGCTAGGAACTTGAAACTTCACAATTGGATAGATCTCATTAAGGAGGCATGCAGTGTACAAGAACCATTACTCTATCTTCAGTATTTATGGAGTTATTGCCCTTTGTAAATTTTTACTTTGAATTCTTGTCCAGAGCATATCTCCAAAAGTATGAAAGGTAGGAACTCGAAACTTCACACACATATAGAACTCATTGAGGAGGCATGCAGTGCGAAAGATTCATTACTCTGTCTTCAGTAATTTTGGAGTTATTGCCCTTTGTAAATTTTAACTTTGAATTTTTTTTCGGAGCATACCTCCAAAAGTATGAAAGGTAGGAACTTGAAACTTCACAAGTGGATAGATCTAATTAAGGAGGTGTGCAGTGTACAAGAACCATTACTCTATCTTCAATATTCTTGGAGTAATTGCCCTTTGTACATTTTTTTCTGGAATTTTTGTCTGGAGCATATCTCCAAAAGTATGAAAGCTAGGAACTTGAAACTTCACACACATATAGAACTCATTGAGGAGGCATGCAGTGCAAAAGATTCATTACTCTGTCTTCAGTAATTTTGGAGTTATTGCCCTTTGTAAATTTTAACTTTGAATTTTTGTCCGGAGCATATCTCCAAAAGTATAAAAGCTAGGAACTTGAAACTTCACACATATATAGAACTCATTGAGGAGGCATGCAGTGCGAAAGATCCATTATCCTGTCTTCAGTATTTTTGGAGTTATTGCCCTTTGTAAATTTTAACTTTGAATTTTTGTCCGGAGGATATCTCCAAAAGTATAAAAGCTAGGAACTTGAAACTTCACACATATATAGAACTCATTGAGGAGGCGTGCAGTGCGAAAGATCCATTATCCTGTCTTCAGTATTTTTGGAGTTATTGCCCTTTGTAAATTTTAACTTTGGATTTTTGTCCGGAGCATATCTCCAAAAGTATGAAAGCTAGGAACTTGAAACTTCACAAGTGGATAGATCTCATTAAGGAGGCGTGCAGTGTACAAGAACCATTACTCTATCTTCAGTATTTTTGGAGTTATTGCCCTTTGTAAATTTTTACTTTGAATTTTTGTCCAGAGCATATCTCCAAAAGTATGAAAGGTAGGAACTCGAAACTTCACACACATATAGAACTCATTGAGGAGGCATGCAGTGCAAAAGATTCATTACTCTGTCTTCAGTAATTTTGGAGTTATTGCCCTTTGTAAATTTTAACTTTGAATTTTTTTTCGGAGCATACCTCCAAAAGTATGAAAGGTAGGAACTTGAAACTTCACAAGTGGATAGATCTAATTAAGGAGGTGTGCAGTGTACAAGAACCATTACTCTATCTTCAATATTTTTGGAGTAATTGCCCTTTGTACATTTTTTTCTGGAATTTTTGTCTGGAGCATATCTCCAAAAGTATGAAAGCTAGGAACTTGAAACTTCACACACATATAGAACTCATTGAGGAGGCATGCAGTGTGAAAGATTCATTACTCTGTCTTCAGTCATTTAGGAGTTATTGCCCTTTGTAAATTTTAACTTTGAATTTTTGTCCGGAGCATATCTCCAAAAGTATAAAAGCTAGGAACTTGAAACTTCACACATATATAGAACTCATTGAGGAGGCGTGCATTGCGAAAGATCCATTATCCTGTCTTCAGTATTTTTGGAGTTATTGCCCTTTGAAAATTTTAACTTTGGATTTTTTTTTCTGGAGCATATCTCCAAAAGTATTTGAAATATCAACTTCAAACTTCACAAGTGGATAGATCTTATTAAGGAGGCATGCAGTGTACAAGAACCATTACTCTATCTTCAGTGTTTTTGGAGTTATTGCCCTTTGCACATTTTCTTCTGGAATTTTTGTCCGGAGCATATCTCCAAAAGTATGAAAGGTAGGAACTTGTAATTGTTGAGTTATTGCTCTTCGTAAATTTTCACTTTGGAATTTTGTCCGGAGCATATCTCCAAAAGTACAAAGGCTAGGAACTTCAAACTTTATACACTTATAGAATTCATTAAGGAGAAGTGCACTTCACAAAAACCAAAACTCTGTCTTTAGTAATTTTTGAGTTATTGCCCTTTGTTAATTTTTATTTTGGATTTCTGTCTGGCATATATCTCCAAAAGTATAAAAGCTAGGAACTTAAAATTTCATACACATATAGAACTAATTGAGGAAAAGTGCAGTGCACAAGAACCATAACTCTATCTTCAGTATTTTTGGAGTTATTGCCCTTTGTAAATTTTTACTTTGGATTTTTGTTCGCACATTTTCATTTAGATTACAGGCTTTTTTCGACTGATTACCCTTTGATGAATTTATTTCATCATGGACATATAACAAAAAGGCCACATGTACATGCAAAACACAATACCTCTTATACGTTTGTATCAAAAAGGTCTTTTTCGGCGGGGGATATCATTTCAACGACATTGCTTGTTTAAAGTATATTCAAACAAATGCTCCTTTATGATATAGTTTTGATTTGGGTTCTAAAAGAAGGTCCGTGGTATGGTTAATTGGCTAATTAGTCCATTTTACTATCACACCAAAGTCTCTGGTAGTTTACTGTTTCTTTATCTAGCACCAACACTGTAGCTTTTTTCTGGCCTCCAGAATGAAACAAACTTGTAACTTTATGCAAGCACCTGAAAGAAATGAAAATATAGAAATACTAGTGAAGCAGCATGTAATTGTGTAAAACTTGAGGTTGTCTGTGAGCTTTTCCTTATGTTTATCTGCTTACAAAAAAAGTAAAGTTTTTCTGGTACATATATATGTGTACATATATCTTATTAGATATTTCACATAAGTGAGCAATATTCCATTTTCAGAGATAAAAATTTCTTGAACTTTATTTTTTCTTTTTACTTTGGTCAAAGAAAATTCTAGTTAGATTGGATTTTCTAAATAAAAATGTCTGAGGCACATTTTTTCAAGGCATAGTTTGCAATAAATGTGTCATTCTGGTGAAAGAAACATTGTCCCAAGTGACAAGATTTGCACATATCCAAGTTGAAAGCATCTTTAGATCACAAATTCAAAAATGATATCAATGAGCTAATGTTCCTTGATAGTATCAAAAATGTGGTGATGGAGAAATTAATTGTAATAAGCGATTCTCCTTTACCTACAATGTCTTTAAAGACTTGCTTCCCCAGAGTCATTAAAACCTGGGATTGTTTGATGAAGAATTAATGCTTCTCTGCGATCCTTTTTACCAAATAAGTCATATCATGATTATGGATCCATAAAACCAATTTTGTCTAACAACTGAATAAATCAGATGGCAGAGTAGTATGTTGATATGCTGGAAATAGACTAATAGCTTAGCTGCTAAACGTTTCAACCCAGGTCAGCCTGCATGGACTGCACAGACTGTGTATGCTGACATAGCTCGATACTTTTTGCAGATGCATTAACTCTTTATCACACAATCCCGACTTTTAACCACCCTGAGAAAGAAAGCCTTTGAAAACATTGTGGGAAAAGGAGAAAATGCTTGTAGTCAGCATTTTCTCCTTTCCCACAATGTTTTCTACACATCCCAAATCAATTTTCAATTTTTGATTCACATTTATTTTGTTGTCTGCAAATGCTTTCAATTTGGACTAATCCAAAATTTTGCCATTTGGTAAAGGGTTAAGCCCCCTTTTCAGACAGCATGGTTAAAATACTATGGTTAACCCTTTCCCAAACAACAAAGTTTTGGACCAGACCAAATTGAAAGCATTTGCAGACAACAATTCAACTCTTGCTGAAAAGATGATTTCTGTCTGTGATACGGTAGAAAACATTGTGGGAAAAGGAGAAAATGCTGGTTACCAGCATTTTCTCCTTTTCCCACAATGTTTTCAAAAGGCTACTATTCCAGACCCGTAAAAACCAGGGAATACATGTACTGCCAAAACATAGCAGCTCAATCCATACTAGTATAAATTTAACTTTTCTACTGCAAGTTGGAATTACTTGTGAAATACTGATAGTGCCAAAACAAATAAAATGGATATTCTACAACTGATCTAAAGCTGCAAATACTGTATTTTCAAGGGCTGTTTTCCATAATATTTGGCAAAGAAGCAAATTGTGGATTCAAGATGAAATTACCCATTTTTAACTTTCTGCATTAGCAATTCAATCTGAGTGTTGCCCTTCAAGGTTGAATAAGGGGACAGTCATTTTGCAGTCGTGAAATCTGTCTATCTTCATGAGATAGGAAATGACGTCACTAACTATTTGAATGTGATCCCACATAATCAACACATAAAATTGATCATGTGACATCCCCACATAGACCTTTGCAAATCATTCCTATGGTAAATTCTTCACTACAATTCATGACAAAATTTGAGATTTATCAAAACTGAATTAATTTGCTGACAACAAATTTCTTTCTATCCTTTCAATGACAAAACCAATTGTTTGAGGGACATTTGTCACCTGCAAATGCTTCCAAATTGAACCAATCAGATTCTAGAAAAGGAGTAAACATGCACTTATTTTCCAGCCATTTTTCTAAAACCCTTTTCATATTTATTTTATGAAACTAATCTATACTTGCATTTTCATACTAAATGTTGTCCCAAACCATTTGAAAGTTACACAGATTACGTCGGACAGAAAATGCATTTTATTTTCTTGCAGTCTTCAAAGAAACAACTGCTGTCATCCCTGGTTTTAAATCTTTACCAAACAAAAACATTTTAGACCTGTCCAGATGACAAAGTAAATGTGACTTGAAAATTGAATTTTGTTTTGAGAAGAGTAGAAAACAGTGTTGGAGAAGGAGACAATGCTGGTTACCAGCATTTTCTCCTTTTCTCAAAGTGTTTTCAAAAGGCTCCTTTCTCAGAGTTGTTAAAAGTCAGGATGGTGTGGTAAAAGGTTAAATCATAGACAAATCCCTCATCCCTCAAAACAATACATATTGGTGTTTTACATATGTTTACATGACCTACTCCTGAACCATTCTTTCCTCTGTCTCCTTTCAACAACACTTTTGTCTCTTTGGCTGCAAGTATGTATCTTTATGGAAATACAATTCTGTACATTCTATCTTACTTCTCTTTCATACGAGCTAGTTGTTGCCATTATATGTCTGAAATAATGTTGAAAATGGCATATGACACTGTTAACCCATTACCACACAATCCCTACTTTTGACGACCCTGAGAGAAAGCCTTTAGAAAACATTGTGGGAAAAGGACAAAATGCTGGTAACCAGCATGTTCTCTTTTTCCAACAATGTTTTCTACTCTTCCCAAAACAAATTTCAAATTTTCAGTCACTTTTATTTTGTTGTCCGTAAATGCTTTCAATTTGGACAAGCCAAAAATTTTGTCCTTTGGTGATGAGTTAAAAAAAAGTCATATTAGATCTATATTCAATATTGTTAAAAATAGCATAAACACTGTTAAAAAAAAGTCATACTAGCTCTATTCAGTCATGAGAAGTTTGGGATGATTTTGAAAATCTAAAAATATCATTTTATGAACCTGAGCTAGTTATAAAACTATTTGGAGTTCAACAAAATTCAATTTTTTTCCCTGCCTCTGCTTCCCTATTGAAAACATTGTAACAAAGAAGAAAATAGATCTAGTATCTGCAGTCTACTTGTCACTATGTGTTTACTTGTAGACATTCAGATATTGGTGTTGATGTCGACTCTTAATTAATGTCTAGCACCAATCATGTATCAATGCAGTTTGTTAATCAAGGGAGGTAAATAGTACCATATATTATCTTCATAAAAAGAATTATTTCCCTTGAGTAACGTTTAAAATGAAGTGACTATTTTTTGAAGCTCATGTTAACCCTTTACCCCATAAGGCATTGCTATGGTATCTCTAATTGACCCTAAATAACAGCAAGGATGAAGCGGTCTCTTATGTGTATATGACACCTTTTTTTAGCATAGAAAACATTGTGACAAAAGGTGGAATTGCTCGTCACAAGCAATTTCACCTTTTGCCACATTGTTTTCCATAGGCTCCTAGAACCAATGCGTAGAAATGAGTATTATGGAGTAAAGGGTTATACTTGTGATCCCTGGATGGAGCCAATTTTGACCCCAGACCTACAATATGAAACTAGAATGTGTGGTTATAAACTTGACCCCACAAAGTTAAAATTTGGGCCCTCTTGGTAGAGACCCATTAGATAAAGTTACATGCAAAATTTGGTAGCCCAAGGCCTTAGGGCTATGTACGAGTAGATTATTAAAGTTTCCCTATATAAGCCCATGTAAAACTTGTGACCCCCTGTGATTGGGCTAAATTTGACCCCAGGGCTATAATTGGGGCACCCTTGGTAGAGACCCCCTAGATAAAGCTACATGCAAAATTTGATAGCCCTAGCCCTTATAACTAGGTCCAAGAAGATTTTGAAAGTTTTCTCTATATAAGCCCATGTAAAATTTGTTACCTGCCGGGGAGGGGCCAAATTTGACCCCTGGGCTATAGTTTGGACACCCTTGGTAGAGGTCTACTAGATAAAGCTACATGCCAAATTTGGTAGCCCTATGCCCTATGGCTAGGTAGAAGAAGAATTTTAAAGTTCTAGGTAGAATTTTAAAGTTTGGTAGCTCTAGGCCTTACAGTTTCAGACAAGAAGATTTTCAAAGATTTTCACAATTTTTCAGTTTTGTTGCCATGGCAACCAGAGTTTCTGAAGGAATTAAATTCATTCAAGAAATTCTGAAGAGGACCATGGCAGAATCATTTCTGTGAAGTTTCATCAAAATTGGATGGGTAGTTTCAGAGAAGAAGTTTAAAGAAAAAGTTAACGCGCAGATGGACGCACGGACGCACGCACAGACGCACAACGGGTCATGACATAAGCCTCGTACTAGATTAAAACTAAAACATCGTACGAGATAATGGGCCTCGTACCAAAATTACGGAGTACAATGAAATCAAAGTACTGAAAGTACAGTTGAAAAGCGAGTTTAGAACATAGGCATAACATATCGCGATACATTTTCCTGATACAGCAAAGTGTATAGGCTTGTGCTATGTTCCTGTGCAGCAGAGACCAGCTGACTATCCTGAGTTATAACAAACTTGCAGAGACTAATCCAAATCGATACTTTCCGTTTTTATATAATTTTCTGTTTTTCACAAGTCTTCTATGGGCTGCGCAGGCTGATCCGAGACGACACAATACGCAAATGTCCGAATATCATTGTTTGCGCCATGCAGACCGTGTAGTTTCAATTCAAGCAACCTCTCGTTCCCACTAAAAGCCAGAAAACAAAGGTATAAAAGTCGAAAAAAACAATTTCGATTTCTGAAAAGTAAAAAATTCGACCTGATCAAGAAACCTTTGCCAGACTCCAGAGTTCTTTGTTAATGCTGAATGTAAAATGGCGAAATGTAGTTTAACCCATTACCACACAATCCCTACTTTTGACGATCCTGAGAAAGAAGCTTTTAGAAAACATTGTGGGAAAAGGAAAAAAAAACACACACAAACCCTACTTTTGACTACCCTGAGAAAGAAGCTTTTAGAAAACATTGTGGGAAAAGGAGATAATGCTGGACACCAGCATTTCCTCTTTTTCTCGCAATGTTTTCTACCCTTCACAAAACAATTTTCAAGTTTTCAGTCACTTTTATTTTGTTGTCTGCAAATCCTTTCTGATTTGGACAAACTTAAAATTTTGCTGTATGGTAATGAGTTAAATATATTTTACAATAAGGACATCACAGTTTCAAGTATCGTATTATAGCAATGCCAGTGTGCAGACTGCGTTCCAGGTTTAGATTATTAATAAGTCTTTTATTTTTTTGTGCGTTAATACTACAACCCAAAGAGTTGATATTTTTTTATTACAGTGTAAATGTGAATCTGTTCCACGCTAGAGTTAACCAATATTATCATGGAAAGTACATTTGTATTCGTAGAAAGCAAATTGTTGTATTAAGATTTCCATTGAGGCTACTGTTTGAAATTGCCCTTGTCCTTGCAATATGGATCGTGTTACTTATTTTATTGTCCGGGGATGTTCATCTAAACCCCGGGCCTTCCTCTAGTGAAGGGTCAACTTCTTCATATACCAACGACTTGTATAATTTTTTAAATTATCCAAACCATTTATCGACAGTGCATTATAACGTCCAAAGTTTACGGCATAAAGTTGACGTATTGTTCGTAGAATTCTCTCGATTTGATGTAATTTCGTTCTCTGAAACATGGCTTGATAAAAATAACTCATCGACTGAACTTTTGTTTCCTTCCTTCCATTGTCCGGAGCGTAAAGATCGTGAAAATGAGCCTTATGGAGGAGTAATCATATATATCAAAGATAATCTATCTTATGTAAGAAGACATGACCTTGAACTTGATGCATTAGAATGTGTTTGGGTGCACATTAAATTGGGTAATAATAGAAATGTTTTATATGGTGTAATTTACAGGCCACCAAATTCGTCATCAGTATATAATTCTTTAATTGAGGAGTCTATAGGTCGTGCTATCGACACAAATATTACTGATATCATAATAACAGGAGATTTTAATTGGAATCAGTTGAATGCAAACCATTTGAATAAGGTAAATTCTCTTTGCTCACAATTTAGTTTATTTCAATGTATTAATGAGCCTACTCACTATACTGAACATTCTGCGTCCTTAATAGATCTTCTTTTAGTATCGAATAAACATTCAGTCCTTGTAACAGGAGTTGGAGAACCTTGTCTTGATAACCATGTTCGCTATCATTGTCCTATATTTGGAGTATTCAATTTTATTAAACCAAAACTCAAGTCGTTCAGAAGGACCATTTGGATGTATGATGTGGGTAATTATGATGATTTCAGGTTGGAGCTTACGAACTTTGATTGGAATGCCTTAAAAAGTGAGAATATAAATACGTATGCTATGAATATCACAAATGCAATATTACAAAACGCGTCAAAGTTTATTCCTAATAAAAATGTATTTGTTAGACCTCATGAACCTCCATGGATTACCAACGAAATCAAATTGAAAATAAGAAAAAGGAAAAGATTGTACAGGAAGGCGAGACAAAGTAACAACGAACATCAATGGCATAAATTTAGAACGTTACGAAATGAAATCATTACTCTTATCCGTCAAAGAAAAGAGGAACACTTTGATATTTTAGCATCCAAACTGAATTCTGGATCTTTGACTTCTCGTGACTGGTGGAAAACTATAAAACAATTTATGCACCCATCTCAGGTTAAAACTTCACAGGTACCTTCTCTTTTTGATGAAGGGAGAGATATGTTAATACTTGATGAAACTGAAAAGGCTAACTTACTTAACGACTTTTTTGCAAGCCAGTCAAGTGTTGACGACTCCGCTAAATCTTTGCCAGCTGATTATTATCCAGCTCCCTATGTTACACTAGATTTTATTGAGGTCACCCCTGAGAAAGTTTACAAGGTTCTGAAGAATTTAAACATAGGAAAAGCTTCTGGTCCAGATGGAATACACTACAGGACTCTTTGTGAAGGAGCCCCCCAACTTGCTTTCCCTCTCTGCGATCTGTTTAATGCCTCTCTTAGTTTATGTGCCGTGCCTTCGTCATGGAAAATGTCAAATGTCTGTCCCATCTTTAAGGGTGGAGACCCATCTATTCCATCTAATGATAGACCAGTCTCTCTTCTGAATACTATCGAAAAGGTACTAGAAAAAATTATTTTTAATCATGTCTTCTCATATCTTTCCCAATCCAATTTTTTTACTCCGTTTCAATCTGGTTTTTTGCCTGGCGATTCCACAGTTAATCAATCACTGTTACTTTATCACAATATTTGCAAAGCTTTGGATAATGGACATGAGTTCCGCATGGTATTTTTTGATGTGAGTATAAGGCATTCGACAAAGTATGGCATAAAGGTCTCTTATTTAAATTGCATCACGCTGGGGTTCAAGGTAGACTTTTAGAATGGT
Source organism: Tridacna crocea (assembly GCA_943736015.1). Classification (NCBI taxonomy): domain Eukaryota; kingdom Metazoa; phylum Mollusca; class Bivalvia; order Cardiida; family Cardiidae; genus Tridacna; species Tridacna crocea. Next base: position 10,007,145 of record OX031066.1, on the reverse strand, counting down.
TTACCGATTATCTTTCAGATAGATATCAAAGAGTTGTTCTCAATGGGAGCTACTCTGATTTAAGTATTTTAAGAGCAGGTGTCCCTCAAGGGTCTATATTGGGTCCATTACTATTTTTAGTTTACATTAATGATATAGTCGATAACCTGGAGACTAATATAAACCTCTTTGCAGATGACACTAGCCTATCTCTAGAGATTGATAATCCTGATTCCTGCTGGGCTAAATTGCAGTCTGATATAAATAAGATTAATGATTGGGCACAAAAATGGATAGTCAAATTCAATCCTTTAAAATCTGAGTCATTAGTTATTACACGCAAAAATATAAAACTTGTACATCCTGACTTATTTATGTCGAATGCAAAAATATCAGATGTTCAAATTCACAAGCATTTAGGCATATATTTATCTCATGACGGTACATGGGAATGTCACATCAAAAAGTCCGTGGACAAAGCTTGGATTAGAATAAATATAATGCGCACTCTTAAACGTCGTTTAGATAGGAAATCGCTCCAAACTATTTATTTTTCCTTTATACGCCCCTTAATTGAATATGCAGATGTAGTATGGGATAACTGTCCACAATATTTGAAAGAACAACTTGACAAAATTCAGATTGAATCTGCTAGGATAGTGACTGGCTGTACAAAATTAGCATCCCTTGATGATCTTGCCAAGGAGGCAGGATGGGAATCCCTGCAAGACAGAAGGCGCAAGCATAAACTTATCTTATATTTTAAAATGGTCAAAGGTTTAAGTCCTAACACCTTGAGCTCATTAGTACCTCAAAATGTCGGTAGCATAACCCCATACAGCCTCCGTGGGTCTCAAAATCATCGAATTCCTCAATGTAGAACCGAACTTTATAAAAAGTCTTTCCTTCCCGCGGTCATTGAAATATGGAACGAGCTACCAATTGAAATACGAAATGAAGATTCTTTATCGTGTTTCAAGTACTATCTGAATCGGGACAAACCCAGTCCCAATAAGCTGTACTTTATTGGAGAAAGGAAGCTACAGGTTATACATACTCAAATCAGAAACAAATGTAGCTCTCTCAATCACCACTTATTTCTGAAAAACATTGTTGACTCTCCTCTCTGTACTTGTGGTGGGATTGAGACGAGTGAACATTTCTTTTTTGAATGTAATAATTATGATGCTACCAGGACTAGTCTATTTAATGCAATATCAGTATTTGGTAATATTGATCTTGAAATGTTACTCTTTGGGAAAGGTAATCTACTTTATCGTGATAACGAGAAAATTTTTCTTGAAGTCCAAAACTTTATTAGGCTAAGCAATCGATTTCCAGTTTGATAATTCTGTTTTCTACCTTTATGAAAAATTTTCATCAAGAATACAGACAATTACTATAGAATGGAACAAATTTATATTTTCATCGTATAAAAGCCATTTAAGAACACTCCTTCACCTTATCTTCCTTACCCTATCTTTTCCATTACCTTATCTTTCCCCCTTCTCTCTTGTAATTCTCTCTAACTCATTTCATAGTTTTCAATCAAAATATCTTTCTTCTATTCTAAAACATTATTGAATAATATTATCTTTTTATCGCTGTATAGCATATTAGTTTAAATTTGTGACTTGTACTCGCTAGTTTTGGCTTTCAACTTGGAGAAGAACATTATAAGCATTTGCTTTCGTTCTTATCCATTTTGCAAAAAAAATTTTTGAACTGTATTTGTAAATCATCTTGTACATTTTAGTTGATTTTGCAAATAAAATATGTTTAAACTAAACTAAGTATCGTATTGCTTAAACTGAAATCAAACTTGGTACGTCGACCTCTTTCAAAGATCATAATCATTTAACTATAATATTGTAGAGCTTCTGGTGTATGTGAGAATCATCAGCAAAAAGTAAGACAAATATAAACTAGTAATTTCATATCGTGTAGCTCGAATAAGCCTTCTATATTTTCATCAAAACTAGAAACAATGTCATGTACGAAATACAGCATACAGCGAAATACCTGTTTAGCTCCTATATTAGAGATGGAAGTAGGTTGATACATGTACTTTGAATTAAAATTAATCGTATCTTTAACAACACTATTCTTACGAACGAAGTCCGTAACAAAGAAACAAATGAATAAATGCATGGCAGAAATAAGGATCGGAGCGGGATTCGAACTCCGAACTCCCGGACGCAAAGCCAATACCCTAACCACTGAGCCAAAGAGATATCTCCCTGACGCAGTAGCCAGTTATTGTATTTAAATCGGGAGTATGCCATGCAGGAAGGAGTGGTCTCCCGTAACACACCCCCTCTTAAAGTCATCATTTATTGATGACTCGAAGCCTTATTAGGCAGGAAGTCCGATTTTGGACAACAAATGGGATTAATGGCTCAATGGCCAATCCCGGACGAGCCCCCATCTTACGAACGAAGTCCGTAACAAAGAAACAAATGAATAAATGCATGGCAGAAATAAGGATCGGAGCGGGATTCGAACTCCGAACTCCCGGACGCAAAGCCAATACCCTAACCACTGAGCCAAAGAGATATCTCCCTGACGCAGTAGCCAGTTATTGTATTTAAATCGGGAGTATGCCATGCAGGAAGGAGTGGTCTCCCGTAACACTATACGGGTAATTCTACAAAAACTGTCCAGATTGAGTCAGGAAAATTTTTAATATCGGACTTTTCGCAATTTGCATAAAATGTGTCTTGGTGTCAACGTTGAACACTCTAGAATCAATATGTAATGCTCGCAACGCTACCGGACAACATACCATAGCATTGTGTGGCTTGAAACTTTTAAAGGGTGCTATTTTTTTCACTACCGTAACAATTGTTTAAAAGGTGAAAATTGTGCTTAATATTAACTGTAAGACATGGAAGTTTGCGGTTGTGATAAAAGTTCAGTTTGAAAAATAGTTTTTTATGGTGCAGATCTGACAGATCTCGACTGCATTTGAATTAATTTCACAAATAATGTGACAGAATGAAATTTTTACATATTATTGGTCTTTAACATAGCGCTAAAAAACTTAATGGTCTTTAAATGGTAATAATTTTCACAATGTATGATGGGTCATCATTGAAAGTATTCTATCAGCTTGACAAGAGAGACATTCAAATTATAGTTTACAATTAAATTACTTATTTAGTGGCTGTTATGGTAGTGAAGTCAGTGTTACGGTAGGGAATATGTTACGGTAGTGAAATAGCTGGAAAGAAACAATAATAAATGTGATAATTTCAAACATGTTTTATTCATTCGAACTTCATTTAGATCTAAAACAACAAAACAAATAAACTATGCAGAACAATGCATAAAGAGAAAGTGAAGTAAAATTCAAAGATCAAGCACATCCTCAATGATCTCCCAAAGCTTTGGTTTAATCTGGTAGTGGCGTGACCCAACTTTGGCTGGAGGCGGAATTAGAGTGACAAATTTATCATGGAAATACCACAATACATCTTGCATATGAGGCCATAAAAAAGAAACAGTTCGGCCCTATACTGTGAATAACATTGACCTCAATCTCCTTCTCGTCTATGTCTCGGATAATGCCTGGGTAAGGCTTCCCGTCATATGTGACTACGCAAAACCAGTCTATGAGACATCAAATTGATCTGGTCCTTTCAAAAAAGAGAAAAACAAAAATCTTTACCACCAGTAAAATACGTTTAAAGCAGCCGATTGTAAATAAACCTGGCACATGACAAACCTTCATATAATAATTATATAAATGCTGCTTAACCCTTTACCATACACTGCTGACTTTAACGACCCTGAAAAAGAAGCCTTTTTGAGAACATTGAAGGAAAAGGAGAAGATACTGGTAACCAGCATTTTCTTGTTTTTGAACATTGCCACATGACACCTAATCCTATAGGCAGTAATGGATTATTTCGTTGACAATGAATTTAAATATTACATCACGAAAACTTAGGTCATCGATTTTACATTTTTGTTTGTAACTGATAAAACTTTCTTAATGCTCTAAATTTAGACTGGTAACGTTAAAAATAAGCTCTTTAAAAATGCTTTTTGACCCAGATTCTAAACTCCGGCTTGTAATTTAGAAATGCGAGTTCTCCATTTTTTTTTTGCAGCTATTACGACCTGATTCAATGTCTTTCACTACGTACGATAGGCCTACTAGTAGGCAGTGGCTATGTGAAAAAACAGAAGCTTGGGAAAAACAAGAAACAATTTTTAAAATGTAGTCACTAGACTTTAATAACAGAGCGTTTATTGTATTTCACTCAGTCAGAACTCCCATTTACATATGAGACGTGCTCTGTATAAAAGGGGCTTAATGAATCTGGAAAAAGTATGGATCTGGATCAGTAGACTGTGCAGTTAACATTGGTGAAATCAGTTTGCAATTGGTCAATTTTCTACATGCTAAAGGTCCGGTCTACCTCACGATTTTGTCAGCTTTCAGGCAGTATTTATAAAATGGTGTTTTATGGCACTTTCAATATTATTTCAGTCATATCATGGCAACAGCTCACATATTCATGCTCTGAGGTGCCTTGCCCAAGGACACCCCCAAAAAAAACCCAGAGGATCGAGTGCGGCTCGAATCCGGGGCCTCCAGGTCACGAGTCTGGCACTGTACCACTGAGCCACTCTGGACCCCTACCTATCAGACAAAAAGGATTTTATGGATCCACAATCACGTGAGGAGTCTGAGGACTTAGAGATCTATTATTCTAATGCACCACGTAGATACATAGACCCCCATTTTACAGAGCATGATCCATATAGATCAAGATCTATTTAATTATTTTTTCTCTTGATCTAATCAATAAATGTAGACTTTATTGTTTCATTAGAATCTTGATAATCAATATCTTTTCCTTCCTTAAACTGTAAGATTTTAAGCATTTTTTCACTACCGTTACGAATCCTTCACTACCGACACGAAAATGACTGTTGCGGTAGTGAATTGTTACGGTAGTGAGTTTTCTTCTTAAGTTAAGCGTTTGGAAAAGTCTGATAATAAACAAATACGCATAAATCAACATATTAATATCTCTTCCTCTTCCAAAATTCAGTTGTATTGAAACGAGGTTAATATATACATGTATAAATAACTTATATAGCGTTCGGTAGTGAACTATCAAAAGTGTACGCGGCAAAATTACTTACCTTTATCTGCTTTTCCCGCGTTTTCTATGCTGCATCTTCACCTTAAACTTTCCGCCTTGAAAACTCAATAAAAATGACGTCATTACATACCATGTGATTCGCCAAAATGTAAGTCACACCCAATTCATAAACGAAATACATGACTGTGACGGTAGTGAACTTAAAATGCATGGACATTCTTCAAACGCCAATATTTTTTAACAAGTTAAGAATATACTTATGGAAAAGATCTTTATTCACTCTATGTTGCATATAAATTGCAATTATGTAACCATTTTACTTGTAAGTGTTTTTAGTGATTTAAAAAAAGTTATCTTCTTGGGGATAACAGAGGTATGGGACAAGGCAAAATATACCAGGGGGCAACATTTTAGGATGAAAAAAGATTAAGAAATGAAAACAAACCCCTATAACTCTTATACTGACTTATGCAGAATAAAATAAAGATTCAGATAACGCAAATTTCACTTTGATATCTTTTTTAGTAAAATAAATATACGTGTTTTTATCCGAGGGACTCAATTTGCCCATTTTCTGTAGAAATACCCATACATATTTCGAATTGCGCTACAAACTTAGTATTGACATATTCTTTCAGTAATTTTTAAGGGATGAATTATTAAGTTTACCAAAACATTTTCAAAGCCTATAAAAGCACCACAGCTTCTTATTTAAACTGAATGATTTTCAAATCATCAAGTGTAGCATAAAAACGCAATCTATGGAAGATTTGGATCAGTATATTAACCCTTTCCTAAACGACAAATTTTAGACTCTTCCAAACTGAAAGAGTTTGCAGACGACAGTTTTAACTTTCATAACAATGGCAGAAAATTATCCGAACGGGCAGAAAACACGGTGGGAAAAGGAGAAATTGTTCGTAACGAGCAATTTCTCCTTTTCCCATAGTGTTTTCAAAAGACTTGCACTGCAGACAAGTAAAAACAAGGGCTTGTTTGGGAAAGGGTTAAGTAATATTTGAGAGTTTATCTTTGCAATGACATTTACAAATGTAATACCCCTGTAGGCTTTGGGATCACCTATATGGATTGCAACAAGCAAAAAGGGGCAGTTGGACATTTGCGTAAAGACTCGTCTCGGATGAACCTGCACAGTCGGCGCAGACACTTTCCGTTCTTATGTAATTTTCTGTTTTGCACAAGTCCACTGTAGCATTAAATCTTATGTAGTCGTAAAATGTCGTCTCGTATTAATTAGCTTGTGCGGACTGCGCAGGCTGATCCGAGACGGCACCTTACGCAAATGTCCGAATGCCCCTTTTCACGTGTTGCAAGCCAATTATCGCTTCCTTTATGTATTGGGGCAATAATGCCCGTTCCCCATCCTGTAGGGTAAGTTCCAGTCTAATAAATATACTTAAAATAATTTCAACAAAAATGGAGATATTTCAGGAAATGCACGTTTGTAAATTTCAGAGATAAAATTATCTAATCCACTTCTTTTGCTATTTATTTGCAAAAACACGGTCAGTTTTCTAATTCTAGCATACTTATTTCTCTATTGAGATCGTGAAAATATTTATTTTCTTAATTTTCAGAAATGTTGCGATTAGTGATATTGTTATCAATTCCTAGATAATGTGGATCATATTCTTCACCATAGAGAGACTTAACCCTTCACCATACGATGACGACTTTTAACGCCCCTGACAGAGAAAGCTTTTGAAAACATTGTGGGAAAAGGAGAAAATGCTGGTTGCCAGCATTTTCTCCTTTTCCCACAATGTTTTCTACCCTATCAACGAAAAATCATTTCATATGGGCCACACTGAAAACATGATCTACAAATGCTTTCAATTTGGACCGGTCTAAAATTTTGTCATGTGGTAAAGGGTTAAAATGTTTATACAAATCATCAATGTCGATGCTCCAAAATAATTTGGTGCCAGATTGGCTTTTAAAATTGCGTAAAAATATTTTTTTGAAAAAAGTTTGAATTAAAATTTGTCTTAGCAGAACGTTTAGTTGTATTATAATGTTTCTTTGCTTCTAGATACGCATGCCGTAAATCATCGTCGCTTTTATTTCTCAAAAAGCGATTTGTAGCCAAACTGAATTTGCATCTGGCTTCTTAACATGTTTGGATAAACCAAGACTTTTTATTCTGTGACTGATAACAGCATTTTTGGTATTTCGCGTTTAAGCCAAAAAACAGTCAGAACAAACATCTGTTAGCTTTTTTGAGATAAAATTGGCATCAGAATTTTTTCGATTGTCAAAGTGAGACTTCTAAATTTAAAAAAAAATCGTCTGTTTTCACAGCGACAGTATTCTAAATTCTCCTGTTTTTGTAGCATTCCATTTGATGGATGGAATATTTTTTGTTTTGTTTTGTATATTTGGTTCTAAAATAAGAATTGTCTGAAAATTCATCTGGTTAGCTTACGTACATATGCACGTGACCTGTGATTACTGTCCGAAACATATTTTGCATAACCTGAGGATCTAATCATGGCAAAATATTTGGAGAACTTTAAACATAGAGTGTAATTGTTTTATGGATGTATATTTGGCTGATTACGCTTAAATGACTTAATGCTTATTTCTAAATAAGAATGGCCAGACAATTCATTTGGTTAGCTTATGTACATATATGCACGTTACCTGTGATTACTGTCCGAAACATTTTTGCATAACCTTAGGGCCTAATCATGGCCAAAAATTTGGAGAACCACAAACACACAGTGTAATACTAGTATTGTTATAAACACAATATTAACAGCTCTTACCTACCCGGCTCTGTGTCTTGACCCTTTCCAATTTTAACCCATTACCACACAGTTCCTACTTTTGACGCCCCTGAGAAAGAAGCCTTTAGAAAACATTGTGGAAAAAGGAGAAAATGCTTGTAACCAGCAATTTCTCCTTTTTCCACAATGTTGTCTACCCTTTCATTTATTTTGTCATCTGCAGATGCTTTCAATTTGGACCAGTCTATAAATTTGTCGTTTGGTAATGAGTTAACTCTTATCCTGTTACATAGGTTAACCCTTTACCATACGATCTCGAGTTTTAACGACCCGGAATAAGAAAACCTCTGAAAGCATTGAGGGAAAAGGAAAAAATGCTGGTTATCACTATTTTCTCCTTTTTCCACAATGTTTTCTACCCTATTAAAGCGAGAAATCACAACTTGAGCAACGGTACTTTTATTTTTGTCGTCTGCAAAGGCTTTTATTTTGGTCAAGTCCACAATTTTGTCGTTTGGTAAAGATTTAAATGAACATTTCAAGTTGATAGTAATATATCTTCTTATCAGACAGTCTAAACCCAAGATCAGACTGTACATTTTTTGCAGTCTTATCTTGATCTACACTGGTCCCGAAAGTTCGGTGAGTTGCGCTTTGCAGCCGTAGGGAATAGTTCGACCTCGCATTGACGCAAACATTGAAATGGCCCTCCCGGGTGGCTCAGTGGTGAGCGTGTTGGACTCATGATCTGGTAGTTGTGAGTTCGGTACCCGGTTGAGGCGAACTTTCTCTCCGGTGTACTTTCGCCTCTCACCTCTGCTGAAGCATGTGAGACAAGCAGTCGGCGGCTTTGGAAAGAAAGTTGTTTTAGTACCGGTGTGAGAAAGCCAGGAAACACATGTGCGTCACCGGCCGCCATGATATGACCTTAGCTGTTAAAGTGGCGTTATTTCCCAATGCAAGAAACCAATGCAAACATTGAAACAGACACTAGTTTAATCTGCTGACAAATATCGTATTTCAAGCGCTTGAATTGGTGAATAGGTGAAAAAAAATGGACAAATATTCATGTCACACAAAGTCCCAAGAGCAACTACTTCTCACTTTCCAAACCCATTACTTACACAATAACGTTACTTCTAACTCGTTACTAGAAGACAAAATTCTAGACTTGCTCGGTTTGAAAACATTTGCAGGACTCGATATATCCACAGGGGCTGAAGTTTTGTTTTTGGAGTATAACGCCGCCCATTACCACACAATCCCTACTTTTGACGACCCTGAGAAAGAAGCCTTAGAAAACATTGTGGGAAAAGGAGAAAATGCTGGTACCCGGCATTTTCTCCTTACCCCACAATGTTTGCTATTCTTCACAAAACAAATTTCAAAATTTCAGTCACTTTTATTTTGTCGTCTGCAAGTGCTTTCGATTCGTGCATGCCTAAAATATTGTCGTTTGGTAATGAGTTAAATAATGTTTTGGTCTCATCGCCCACGCATTTGTTTCCTGGCTTCCTCACACCGGTACTGACACAACTTTCTCCCCAAGCCACGTCTACTTTTCTCACATGCATTAGAGGCAAGGTGCTAAAAATTACTGGAAATAAAGTTTGCCTCAACTGGGTATTGATACCTTTCGGTCACGAGTCAGATAGCTAGCTACCGGCTTGGCTACAATGATGGAATCATTGGTGAAAGGTAAAACAACATTGTTCCAAAGGGAGAAAAGGCTGTTTTTAAAGGCCTATTTTTTTCCTTAACGGATAATGAAAAGAATTCGTATTCTAGATCTATCTATAAGTTAAGAAAGAAAAACATTTTGGAAAAAAGAAAAATTCTCGTCACTGCAACCATATAAATCTAGATCTCCCGCAGTCCAAGTTACCACACACACACACACAAAATTAACTGCTTCAAATTGGCAGCATTTGGAGACGACAAGATGAATGCAGCAAAAAAAAGGGGGGAGTGTAATAAACATTTAACAAGTTGTTTTCTTAAGAGCGCTGAAGATGTTGACACCCGTTGGTCCGCCATATCTTCTATTGTCGCGTTTATAAATGACCCTATGTAAAACCCTTGGGGAGGAGCTAACAAAAGTCTTCGACATTCGGCAAAACACGGTAGACACATTAGATAGTCTTACGGAATCGGCCGATTAGCGACGAGTGAATCTGTAGGTCTCTTCGGAGCTGTGACGTCAGCGCCCCGTGGAGTGTTGAGAAAAAAAATCTATGCACTCACTGGTACCGGAGATCTTACCTGAACCACAGCGATTTTTGCTACAGACTTGGACTTAGGCAATATTCTGTGTGAGTACTGGCTGAATTTTGTCCTTACGTTGTCTCTAAACGGTACTCGATTTATTCAGTCGGTTGTGCAAGAATTGTGCGACAAGAGATAACTTACCATAGCCTAGCCTACCTCGATTCCGTAACTGCATCCAACCAGTAGTGCTAGGTCTTGGTTTAATATTGTTGCAAAATGGCGTATGGCGCGACACGTGGCACGAGATGTCCTACCTTCAGTCTGAAGGTCTGCTCTGATGCTATTTTTGTTACTGGTCTCTGCATACTTTCAAAGTCAAAGCAACATTCTTTAAAAGTATCTGGAATTAATACGATTTTACTTGAATTTTTACGAACGGCGCTATTCCACAAAATTTCCAATGTCAGCTTAGGAGGCATTGGTCATTAGATAAATGATTAATCTTTAACACCGCACAAACTGTGCTGCAAAATACCAATTAAATCAATGGAAATTCATCTTTTACCCCCATTGTAAATAAATCCAGTGTAATTTGTAAACAACTTGCATTAAACAGAATATTAATTCCAGGCGTGGTTGATGAAGGTTGCTTTGAAGATTGGTGCAGACCAGTAACAAAAATAGCAGTAGAGCAAACCTTCAGACTGAAGGTAGAGATGTCCTACCCCCTGATTTGGGTACTATAGCTCTGATGTTACTAGCTCCACTGGCCAAAGGCCAGCGGGCTTATGTCATGGCATGTTGTCCGTCATGCTTCCGTCCGTGTCAGTGTGATCGCCTGTGCATGCGCTAACTTTTATTCAAACATCCTTTTCTCTGTAACTACCCATCCAATTCTGACAAAACTTTACAGAAATGATTCTGTTTTGCTCCTCTTCAGAGTTTGTTGAAAGAAGTTGATTCCTTCAAAAACTGTGGTTGCCATACCAACAAAACTGAAAAATGTGGAAAATCTTTGTAAGAAATCTTGTCTAAAACCATAAGGCCTAGGGCTACCAGATTTGGCATGTAGCTTTATCTAGTGGACTTTAACCAATTTCCTTCAAATAATAAGCCAGGGGTCAGAATTGGCCATGTCCCTGGAGCCACAATTTTTATATGGGCTTATATAGGGAAAACTTTAAATTCTTTTTGGTACCTAGCCATAGGGCCTGGGGCTACCAAATTTGGCATGTATCTTTATCAAATGATTGTCTACTAAGAGTGCCCAAATTGTAGCACTTGGGTCAAATTTGGCCTCATCCCTGGGGTCAGAAATTTGACATGAGCTTTTACTGGGGAAAACTTTGACACTCTACATGTACTTGTACCTTGCCATAAGGCCTAGCACTACCAAATTTTGCATGTAGCACTCTTGTTTATAGAAAGGTCAGTTACTTACAATCAAAGTATTGAGTACACTGAAGTAGTATTTGTCAAGAGATCCATTGTATGAAATTAATAATTTGAAAGAAAAAAAAAGAAATATTTTCGAATATTGGCTTGAAATTCAACCTACAGCAATTAAATAACCTCTCTCATTTATAGAAAGGTCAGTTACAATCAAAGCGTTTGGTGCACTAAAGTAGTATTTGTCAAGGGATTCATTTTATGGAATAAATAATTTTGAAAGAAAAAGAAATATTTTGAATATTGGCTTGAAATTCAACCTACAGCAATTAAATACCTCTCTCATTTACAAAAAGGTCAGTTACAATCAAAGCGTTGAGTACACTGAAGTAGTATTTGTCAAGGGATTTATTTTGTGGAATAAATAATTTGAAAGAAAAAGAGAAATATTTTGAATATTGGCTTGAAATTCAACCTACAGCAATCAAATACCTTTTCATTTTTGCATGAAGGTAAAATACTCATAACAAAAATAGGATTGTTTGTGTATTGGTGGTCTCCCTTTGATAATCAGGCAGAGAGAGGAGTGATGTCTTTTGACAGTAGAGTGCATGATGGACAGCAAGAGAAATCATGAATAAATCGAATGAAATTCAGTTTAAATTTGAAAATTATGATTTTGACATATCTTTGGTCATCAACATTTAAATCCCAACATTACAAAAGAAATAATTATTTGTAATAAAATGAAATTGGCTATAGATCTATTTATTATATTTCCATCAGTAAATTAACAGGATTTTTTAGAGTATTTTCAGCTCACCTGAGTACGAACTGCTCAAGGTGATCTTTTGTTATTGCCCAATATCTTGTGCATCGTAGGATGTCCACAATTTCTTTAATCCAAACAGTCCCTGGTTTTTACAACTCTGAGATAGAAGCCTTTTGAAAACATTGTGGAAAAAGGAGAAAATGCTAATAACCAGCATTTTCTCCTTTTCCCACAATTTCTTCTACTCTTCTGGAAACAAATTTCAATTTTTGAGTAATGTTTACTATGCTCCCCGAAGGGCGAGCATATAGTCGCCGCTTCGTCTGTCCGTCCATCCGTCCTTCCATTCGTCTGTCCGTCCGTCCGAAGCGATTTCTCCACAACCCTTGGACCAAATTGGATAAAACTTCATATATGAACTCCTTGGGGTAAGGTGCCGATATACACTTCCCGGATTTTCAATTTGACCCCGTGTCATGGAAAAAAGGGGCTTAATGCAAAATTGCAATTTTTACCAATATCTCATTCAGTTTTTGTCAGAATATCATGAAACTTCATGGTTATATTGTTTATGAATAGTTTTAGGATGTGCCCTTGCTATTTTTAATCTGGGCACTTTTTAAGTTGATGTTCTGTCATGGAAAAAGGGGGCTTCTTGCAAAATTCCAATTTTTACTAATATTTCATTCAGTTTTGGTCAAAATTTCATTAAACTTCATGGTTATATTGTTTTTTCAGTTTCACCATGTGCTCTTGTTTCTTTATCTATGTGTTTTTCAATTTGACCCTCTGTCATGGAAAAAGGGGGTTTCTTGTAAAATGAAAAAGGGGCCCTAATGCAAAATTGCAATTTTTACTAATATCTTGTTCAGTTTTTGTCAACATTTCATGGTTATATCTTGTTTTACAAGTTTTAACATGTGCCCTTTGTTTTTGCAATCTATGAATTATTAATGCGCAAATATGTCTTTCCTGGTTTCTCAAATTAAGGCTGCATCACGGAAAAAAGGGACTTCATGGAAAAAATTGTTTTTCACTAGGTTTTCCTTTATCAATGCTCAAAACTTTGTGAAATTTCAAATCTGAACTTGTTGGAGCGTTGCCCAGGTACCTCTCTTCCTGTTTCTCAATTTTAGGCTGCGTCTCGGAAAAAGGGGGCTTCATGTAAAAAGTTGTTTTATGTAATATTTAATGCATGACTGCTCAAAATTTTATGAAATTTCAAAATTTTGAATTATTATTAAAAAATGCCACAAACCACACACCCGTTGTATTTATTGCAATGATCCAATATTGTCTTATGGGAAAAGGGGGCCTAAAAGGGGCTTATTGGGCTTATTGTCCTCTACAAGTTTGTGTTGGCTATCTCTAAGATAGTAATTGCCTTTTCACTTCAAATTTTGGGGGGCATGAACAGGTTCTTCTAGGATAAAAGAAGTGAATTTATATCAATTTCTTATATTTTATGACAAGCGCTTGTTCGGGGAGCATAACCCGTCTCTGACGGCTCTTGTTTTGCTGTCTGCAAGTGCTTTCAAGTTGGACCCAAGGTTCAAGAATCTAGGCGATTCAGGCGAAGTTGTTGCAGAAATGTGCTCGACTTCGCCTTTTTTCGACAGGTGGGCGAGAAAAACTTCGGCCAAAAATTTTGGACTAATAGAAACACAATTCAAGTTTTGTGTATGAAAGTGATAAAAAAAGGGTGCCTGCCTGACCTGTCGAAACTTTACAATCACTTTTCATTCATTATCAATTAACTATGGTTATGTAATCCCTTGCAATGTGTGAAAATAGATAATTAGAGCAAGTTCACTGCGGGTGGTCATTACTATATACACACCGTGTAAAGGTAGTTAAAGATTGTGACATAATAAGAAACAAGGCGTGGCTTTATAAATATGGGCGGCGAATAAATTTCGTTCATGATTCCTGATTGGTTCTCGGTAAATACTGTGTGAAAATTATGTCAGACGGATGGAGATGGCGGCATGGCGACCTCTACATTCGATTCATTAGCATATTTTGACATGTATGCCTGCACTCAATGTAAAATCTCGCCAAAACACACTCAAAGTCACGCTTACTGAACCTGTTAGCAACTGGTCAGTTTATTTGTTTGGGACACTGCCAAGATTTAGACTAGTACACCTGTTACTGTCGGGAGGCAGCTAAATTTATGAATCTTATCAGAGGAAAATCTCGGCGTTTTTCAGTATCGTCGCTGCATACATGTATGATAACGTGTTGGTTAAATTGCTGAGTATTTTTGATAGACGAAACTTTAGGATTAAATTGACGACTAGTAACATTTTTCTCATCGTTTGTTTGTTAACCAATGATTGCGACGAAACCGAGACTCATCTAGCGTAACAACGTCAACAACCAAGTTCAAGACGATTATATCGTCGAGTGTCCTCGTTCTGTGAGTGTCCGTAGACCAATGACAAATTCAAGACAAATGCGCCAAAAAATAAACTAATTATCACATGTTGAAGAAATCTACGTATTTTTTCTTGATTTTAAGTCGTGTTCCTTCTCAAAAAATACAAAGATCATCGACTTTCTGCTGTAAATACTAGGCCTACCTAGCTACCGGAATTAGGTCATGCCATGTTTGCAATAGAAGGCCTATGGTATGTTCTTTATTTTTGCACATTGAACACGAAAATAGTTATCAAAGTTATTCTTTTGATACGAAAGTGACCAGAAATGATTGTTTTTGAAGGCAAGTAATTTCTAGCTCATATTCTGGTCGCAATTCTTAATTAAATCAAGTTGTTTCCTTATCACAGAATACAGACACTCGAGGCTACTGTGTTGGAAAATAGAATAATAAACATCCTTTGTCTTGTTTTTAGAATAAAAGGAGTGATAGAATGGTAGAAAATCAACTGAGTAAACCATTGTGAAAGATAAGAATCCTATAAAAATTTTTCTTTTTTTTTATTCTTCAGCAGAAATTGATGTTTTGTGCACTTATTGTAACAGCCTAAGGCTGTTTAAATGAGTACCTGCAGCATGTTTTTAAGAAAATTAAAGCATGTTATCTTAAAAATATCTCAAGATACACATAGATTTCCTTTTCACATTACCCGTAATACACAGTCACAACTTTTAAGCATTAGAGGAGGAAGGTCTTTGAAAACATTGTGGAAAAATAAGAAAATGATTGTAATCAACATTTTCTTCTTATCTTACAATGATTTCTATTCAATGGAAGACAAACCGCGTTCAATTTGAGCCAAGCTAAAATTTTGTTGTCTGACGCAGAATTTCGGTTAGCGAAAAAACTTCTCCCTTGCTCAACAAAACTTCTCCCTGAATTCTCAAGTGGGAGAAGTCACTTCTCCCTAAATTTCTGGGCTAGCTTGATCCCTGTGGACCAGTCTAAACTTTTGTTGTTTGGTAAACGGTTGAACATCTATTACCACTGCTATTTGAGATGAGGACAATGAATTATTGTCTGAGGCCTGGACAGTGTCTTCTATGTTGCCATCCTGCCAAATGTTTCTTTGATGTTTGATAGTATCTCTATTACTGTTGAAGATATTTACTCCAAACTTGAACAAATTGTTAATTATCAATATGGGAACTCATAAAAGAGGGGGCATGTTTTACTATCGCAATATTTTTGACACAGTTTGGCCCCTTTTTGCCCTTAAAATTTTCAAGAAACTTTAACATTTTATAATGCCTCTGTTGTTACTGAACATATTAATTCGAAACTGGATTAGTTGTTAACGACCACATGGAAAACTCATACAGCACACAACATCTGTCAAATTATTTCTGAGACAGTAAGTAAGGCTGGTGTCAAAATACTTTAAATACTTCATCCTGCGACACGATCTATGCCTTGTTACAAGCAATCTCTCCGTTTCCCACAATGTTTTCAAAAGCTGTCTTTGTTGATACGTCAAAATGAGTATCTACCCAGTCAGCAAAATTTATGGGACCGATATGGGCCCCATGTGGGATTTTATATGGGTCCAAAATGGGCTGCCCATGTGGGACTGAGCTGGTTTTTGCAACAGGAATCCATGCAGGACCCACATGGACAAACATATATTGGTCATACATGGGAACTATATGGGTCCAATAAGGGTAATTTGTAAATACCCACACTGGACCCATATGGTTCCCAGATCTCTAATATAAGGGCACTATATGGGAATCTTGTAGGTCCAATGTTACTACTTGGGTCCCATTTTAGTCCTGCTTTGCATGAAATTGGCTGCATACGGGAATCAAGTCGGTCCAGTTTTGATGTACTGTGTGAGGTTGACCTGGTTATCCATATGGTTTGGCAGAAACATCCTTGAACTTCACAGATAGAAAGTACACATAGCCAAGCAATCAGAGGGGCTTGCCTTTAGCAATTCATACATGAGTGAGGCAGTATTCTAAAGTCCTTTGTCCACGAAGTAAGTTGGTTGACTTATAAGCACTAAAGACTAGAATGCATATCAGCTGGCTGTAAAATCATCTAATATTTAGGTCAAACTACCATAAACTACAGTAAAATAAGAAATAATTAATGTATTTTCAAGCCATCTCTTTATTTTGTTTTAGTATATTGCTTTCATTCAAAATTACAATTGCAAAAGTATAGAAAAAATATGGTAGTTAACATTCACAGATATATAAAACAAAACAATTGTGTTACTGCTTTGAAATAACATAATTATCGTATGATATATCTTTAAACAGCAAGGAGTCAAGATTATCTAATAAATGCAAAAAAGAAAAATACAAAATGTTAGATTTGTCAAAAATCAAAGCATCTGCAGGTGACAGCAATTTAGTTTAACTCAAAAGATGTAATTTTCTTTCAGAGAAAATTTTGGTTATCAGCATTGTATTTGTTTCCCAAAGTGTATTCAGAAGCCAACTTCCTATGGGTCATTATTCCTTAGACTGCTAAGCTCATCTCAAGTACCTTTTGCAGACAATGTAGATAAAAATCAAACTGCAGAAAATGTGCACTCTGATCTTGGATGCACACTCCATAAAACGATATTTCCCCTAAAAGATCACTGAAATTAACAACAAAATTTGGAACTTACTGTTGGCTTGAAAGTTTCATTTCAGTTACTTGATGTATTTAGCATGTTAAGGGTTAAAACATGTGACTTTACAATGTAAGGGTAAATGTTTACATTCACTGTTGTTTACACAGATCAGGAATCAGGAGCTACATGTTAGTAAAATCAATCAAGGTCCTCATTTGCAGGATTTTTACGCAACACTGTCCTAAACATCTCTCTTTTCTGCCCTCGATCTCTGTGTTGAGCACTAGTCCACTTTATACTGTAGGTCTTAGCTTGCAGAGTGTTGTGTTTAAGGCTTCTTACACAGTCATCCTATAAATTAATAAAATTCAGTTTTAATGATGCCATTAGCTGTTTTCAGCAATACTGCATTGATATCTCAACAAAACTTTGGACTTAGGCATACTGATAGCATTTCTAAAAATAAACGGGAATGAAAAATTGGTATTTGTTTTCAGAAGGGTTGAACACATTGTGCAAAAGAAGAAAATACTGGTTAGCAGTGTTTTCTTCTTTTCCAACATTTTTTTCAAAAGCTTTCTTTCTTGAGGTTGTAAACTCTTTACCAAACAACAAAATTTAAGAATGGTCCAAATTCAAAGCACTTGCAGACGACAAAATAAACCTAGCTCGAATATTGAAATTTGTTTCCAGCAGGGAAGAAAAATTTGTGGAAAAAGGAGAAAATACTGGTTACCAACATTTTCTCCTTTTCACACAATGTTTTCAAAAGGCTTCTATCTCAGGATCATAAAAACCAGGGATTGTTTGGTAAAGGGTTAAAACTTGGTAATGTGTGGTAAAGGGTTAAACTACAATTCAGTTGAAATCATCATGACCATAGGCCTACCAAAGAAATAATCATTTCCTGTAAAACTGCTGTGAAAAATGAGATGGTTTTAAAGACAATTCTACAGATACATAATAGATGTACACATGATACACATACTGTGGAATTGGGTGCAAAAAAAGAAAAACAGTTAAACTCACCAAATATCATAACTGTAAATCCAAGGTTTTCGAATTACAGCTTTCCCGTAGTTCCCATGAGTTTGTATTTTCTTGCATGTTCAGTTACAAGTACAAATTGTCCTTCCTCCATGTTCAGCCAAGCGCTGCATCTCACCTATGTGTAAATAATACAATGTTATTAAAAGTCACGTCATACCCTGAACTGATAAAAACTAAACTATTGAAAGTCGAAATATACCTCCAGCCACTTTAAGCTGACTCTGATACTGCGCCTAATAAATATCTAGTTTTTAATTTTCTGAACAACATATAGTTTTCATTCTCCAGATAGTAAGTATTAGATGTGTTAGTATTCTATTTATGACAGAAGTACGGGCTTGAACACAAGCAGAAATTCTTTGGTAAGAATTCCAATAGCAGGTACTGTATTTGTACGATCTGCCATCCAAAACAAGAAATATCTTTAAAAAAAAAGATAGTTTCGTTCATGACTTTTGAATGGAAGCTCATCAAAATCCAGAACCGTGATTTAATATGGGCAGACGGATAATGCCATGTTTGCAGATAAAACTTTAACAAAACTGGTGCGACGCGAATTCATGTGACAATACGAAATTTGTGTACAATTTTACGATAACCAGCTGACCGATTTACAAAAAAAGTGTAGTGAGTAACGATTGAAATACATACCATATACATGCCTGCAACGAGGAGTAGATTTCATGAGTAGAGCTTAACGCATTTTGAATATGATTCAAACTGCTTACTTCTTGCTCTCAACAGATATTTCTGTTTACATCACGTGATAGCGCAATTTGTTTTTGAATATAAGTTCAATCCGTAAATGTGTTTTCTTCATATTTTTTATCAGATAAAATATGTTTGAAGGTTAAAAAATGTAAAATGGCACAATTAAACAGTAGAGAAATAGAATTAATAATAATTGTTGGAAAAAACTCTCATACCAAAGTTTATCGGTAATTTACGTCTCCACCCGTCGCTGCTAATCGATAAATGGGACCCAAATGGGACCCATGTGAATACCTTGTTACAGGTTTTGGAGCTTAAATCATCGCTAAACTTCTACTATAACAGACAAAAATAGAGTACGGTGAGAGAGTGAACTTGTTTGGATTTATTTTATTTTACACTGTAAAGGTTTATGAGTATATAAATAACATAGGCTCTATGTGGGTTCCAGAAGGGCTGAAATTCCCGCAAAGGACCCACATAGGTCCCATATAGATATTTAGCCCAGGATTTGCCCATATAGGACCCAGTTTATCATGTTTGCTGGGTATGGAGTAAAAGGTTAAATACTTCATCCTGCATTAAGATCTATGCCTCTCTCGTCACTGACCATAATTTTGACTATGGTTATGTGGGAAAGCAGCCAGTGGCTTGATAAAAATATTGTTGTAGTACGGGTAAAAGAAACTGCAGGAAAGTATTGATAGGTGGACTGGCCACCATCATATAATAAAATAATGTTGAAATGTCAATAAATATACAAACAACCTATATTGCAGGGTGAACTGAATTCATAAAAGATCTGCCGCTGAGCTATAGCACCTGCAAGGGATGGTCTTGTTATATATTTACAGAATTTTGTTTTTGCTTTCAGGGAGTGTTACAATCACATGTACATTACAAGACAATATCACTAAAATACATTATCAATCGAGGAATAGGCAACACAGCTGCCAGTTTCAATACAGATTATACAATACAGAAGGTAAGTTTGGCAATGAGTTTATTACCTCCGTTGTTTAAGATGAGAACAAGGAATTATTATCTTAGCCCTGGTGTCTTCTTCATATTATGTTGCTATCCTGCCGAATTTTTCTTTGACATTTCGTAAAGTGGGTATTACTTTTGAAGATATTTACCTTATACTTGAACAAACTGTTAATTAACAACATGGCAACTCATAAAAGAGGGAGCATGTAACCATCAAAATATTTTTGACACAGTTTGTCCCCTTTAAACTTTAAAGAAACTTAAACATGTAAATTCCTCCGTTGTTACTGAGCATATTAACTCCAAACTGGATAAGTTATTAATGACCACAAGGAAAACTCATACAGCACACAACGTCTGTCAAATTATTTCTGAGACGGTAAACAAGGCTGGTGTCAAAATATTTTAAATACTTCATCCTGCGACAAGATCTATAACTCTCTCATCTCGGATCATAATTTTGACAATGGTTATGTGGGAAAGCAGCCAGTGGCTTGATAAGTGCTGGTTAAAGAAACTGCAGGAAAGTATGGATAGGTGCACTGGCTGCCATTATTCAACTGAAAAAATGTTGAAAATGTCATTAAAACAAACAACATATAATTATATTACAGGACAATATTACCCAAATACGACTTAAATAGAGGAACGGGGACACAGCTGCCAGTTTCTGCACAGGTTATACAGAAAGTAAGTTTGGCAATGAGTTTATTACCTCTGCTGTTTTAGATGAGCACAAGGAATTATTATCTTAGCCCTGGTGTCTTCCTCATAGTATTTTGCTATCCTGCCAAATCTGTCTTTGACATTCGTAAAATGGCTATTACTTTTGAAGATAATTACTTCAAACTAGTGGTGAAACGGTTTACCGATATACCGATTAACTGTGGTCTGTTCAAAGAAAAAACCAAAACCGGTACGAATTTTACCGTATCGGTATTTCTTCAATATGTCAACTTCTCGTAATTGCATTTGAAAGTCCGGTTTTCCAAAAAATTCGGTCAGAAATCGATCGTTTTTCAACAATCCGAAAGATTTACGAAAGCGAAAGTTGTTTATTTTTTCTACAGGCAGTGTCACCGGTGTTAAGGTAAAATTATGACCGCCTCAAATTCGCCATGGACACGAACTCCAAATAACCGTCGACCTTATTACTGATTTTGGACCAACAGAGTTTGTTATTCATTTCCTATAACTTTGCTCACACTTATTTTCGCGTTTTTTTCCCCCGGTAGATAAGCGGGAAAGTATCTTGTGTTTAACAGAGTAAGTTAGTGCATTGCACTGTCTTCTCTGTTGAACTCCCGAAGTTCGGTATAGTAGCCCTGACTAGTTTCTACATAAACAAGTGCGCTCTCTGAGCGAGTATACAGTACTGCTGGTGACTTTTTGTCAGCATAGAGTGTTTCTCTGGGTGCTGACAGGGTTGACATAATAATATTTTTGAAAAAGAACATGACTTGAAATGTCACTGAGTCATTTACTTGTTTCTATGGATAATTCTTAATTTCTTTGTCATTTCAGTCTAGTCTGTGTTAAAGACAAGTCAATTTTTATACCCCCGTCGAAGACGAACGTATTATGGGATCACCTGTGGCTGGCGGGCGGGTGGGTGGGCGGCGTCCAGTTCTTTGTCCGGAGCATATCTCCAAAACTATTCTAGCTAGGGTTATGAAATTTCATGGGTGGATAGATCTCATCGAGGGGGAGTGCATTGCGCAGCAATCATAACTCTTGCTTGCTTAATTTTTGAGTTATTGCCCTTTGTTGTTTTTCATACTTGAATTTTGTCCGGAGCATATCTCCAAAACTATACTACCCAGGGTTATGAAATTTCATGGGTGGATAGATCTCATTGAGGGGGAGTGCAGTGCAAAGGAATCATAACTCTTGCTCGCTTAATTGTTGAGTTATTGCCCTTTGTTGTTTTTCATACTTGAATTTTGTCCGGAGCATATCTCCAAAACTATACTAGCTAGGGTTATGAAATTTCATGGGTGGATAGATGTCACCAAGGGGGAGTGCAGTGCAAAGGAATCATAACTCTTGCTCGCTTAATTTTTGAGTAATTGCCCTTTGTTGTTTTTCATACTTGAATTTTGTCCGGAGCATATCTCCAAAACTATACTAGCTAGGGTTATGAAATTTCATGGGTGGATAGATCTCACCAAGGGGGAGTGCAGTGCACAGGAATCATAAATCTTGCTTGCTTAATTTTTGAGTTATTGCCCTTTGTTGTTTTTCATACTTGAATTTTGTCCGGAGCATATCTCCAAAACTATACTACCCAGGGCTATGAAATTTCATGGGTGGATAGATCTCATTGAGGGGGAGTGCAGTGCACAGGAATCATAACTCTTGCTTGCTTAATTTTTGAGTTATTGCCCTTTGTTGTTTTTCATACTTGAATTTTGTCCGGAGCATATCTCCAAAACTATACTAGCTAGGGTTATGAAATTTCATGGGTGGATAGATCTCACCAAGGGGGAGTGCAGTGCACAGGAATCATAACTCTTGCTTGCTTAATTTTTGAGTTATTCCCCTTTGTTGTTTTTCATACTTGAATTTTGTCCGGAGCATATCTCCAAAACTATACTAGCTAGGGTTATGAAATTTCATGGGTGGATAGATCTCATCAAGGGGGAGTGCAGTGCACAGGAATCATAACTCTTGCTCGTTTAATTTTTTACTTATTGCCCTTTGTCATTTTTCATACTTGAATTTTGTCCGGTGCATGCCCCAGCTTTACAACTTGGGGTAAGACGGGCGTATCTTGCGACAATTTGCCGCTCTTGTTTTAGCATATGCAACCCTAACAGTGACTACAAGTGGTTAGATATGCTAATGTCAGCATATAGAGCGTATTGCAATACGTATTGCAATACGGGTCAGCCGTATTGCAATATATTGCAATATATTGCAATACGCTTTTTACCGTATTGTTTCACCCCTACTTCAAACTTTAACAAATTGTTAATCATCAAAATGGCAACTCATAAAAGATGGGGCATGTAACCATGGAAATATTTTTTACACACTTTGGCCCCTTTTTCCACTTAAAATATTCATGAAACTTAAACATTTTGTAATATCTTTTGTTTACTGAGCATATCATCTCCAAACTGGATTAGGTGTTAACGACCAAAAGGGAAACTCATGCAGCATACAACATCTGTCAAATTATTTCTGAGATGGTAAACAAGGTGGAAGTCAAAATACTTTAAATACTTCATCCTGCGACAAGATCTATGCCTCTCTCATCCCAGATCATAATTTTGACAATGTTTATGTAGGAAAGCAGCCAGTGGCATGATAATATTGTTGGAGTACTGGTAAAAGAAAGTATGGATAGAAAGTGGTGGACTGGCTGCCATGATATAACTGAAATAATGTTAAAAATGTCATTAAATATACACACAACCTAGAATACAGGTTGAACTGAATTTTTAAAAGATCTGCCACTTAGCTATAGCACCTGCAAGAGATGGTCTTTTAATATATAATTCCAGTTTTTTTCCATTTTCAGGGAGGCTAACAGTAATATCTCGCAACAATAATTGTCTTCAGTAGAGGGACAGGACTGCCAGACATAGATTATAATACAAAAAGTAAGTTTAGCAGTTAGTTTTTTACCTGTGCTGTTTTAGATGAGAATAAAGAATTATTGTCTTAGCCCTGGCTATGTTGCCATCCTGCCAAAACTTTGACATTTTATAATATCTCTATTACTGTTGAAGATGTTTACTTTAAACTTTAACAAATTGTTAATTATCAAAGTGGCAACTCGTACAAGAGGGGGTATGTAACCATGGAAATATTTTTGACCGATCGGCCACCTGTATAAGAGCGCCACCTCCGTAAGTGAGACACTTCCGTACATCCCCAATGCAATCTACTCTAAAATGAACCTTGATAAGAGTGCCACCTGCATGACCTGGCCAACGGCCACTACTTTTGGGTCCTAAAATCGGCTGAAACCTGCATAAATGCACCACCAAAATTTTATGATGGCCGGTTTTCAAACTTGTAGACTCTGGTAAAAAGATCAAAAACGCCGCCACCATTTTTGTTTACCAATCGGGAAACCCGACATACATAGTCCTGTGTTTAAGGGTTTAATGTCGCTGACTTGGCTTGATTAGACAATCAGTGATTTTTTTACAATTTTCTATGAGTGAGTCCTGGGACTCGCTGGGATGAAAAACTATGAGTCTGAAACCAACTTTACGAGTCCCACCTTTTAACTCATTAACTCATTACCAAAAGGCAAAATTTTAGGTTTGTCCAAATCGAAAGCATTAACAGACAACAAAATAAAAGTTATTGAAGATTTGATTTTTTTTGTGAAGGGTAGAAAACATTGTCGGAAAAGGAGAAAATGCTGGTTACCAGCATTTTCTCCTTTTCCCACAATGTTTTCTACAGGCTTCTTTCTCAGAGGCATCTCTCCAGAGAACTCGTACCCTTCAAATTAGGGTATGAATTCTCCAGAGTATGAGTTCTCCAGGGTACGAGTTCTCTAGCAACCGGGATTGTGTGGTAATGAGTTAAACCTCATTTTAAAAAAAAATATTGTTCAAATTGTTAAAAAATCTGTATGGTCTGATTTATGAATTCTCAGTCATAAATTCTCTTCACTTCAGTAAGTTAGCCAACTGAAAAGTTTAAGCCAGTGTGACTTGAATTCTCTCGGTTTTGAATCGGCCGGGGCCAAATCCACGCCGATTGAACTAGCCGATGATTTCTCATTATTCTCGACATTTTTATCGGTATGTAAGTCACTATGAGTCGGCGGGTCAGACTCTTGTGATTTCGTAAACAAACTAGTCGAGTTTGTTGATTGTGATCGGATTTCGCCGTCTTTTTTGGCGGCATTGCTTGCGCTTTACATCGTTAAGATCTACGCATTGGAATTTGTTCGACGAAATGGAAATCGTTTGAAGATATCGAAATCACCCGGGTATAAAAAAGATTCAAAAAGTAATTTTTTGCCGATGAGGACATGAAGTGATAGTTGTTCAATCATATTGACTACAATTTTCTACAATTAAGAAAGAAAGAGTAGGCTATGCTTTGAAGGGGATCTATAACGTCCCTGCTGGATGTTGATCTTCCATGTACCCGAATAAAAAGAAAACCGGAAACCATTCCATACACAAGAACATTACTTAGGCTAAAAATAGACCAGAAAATGGGGGTACCAGTCTAGAGTAGAAAAATTACTGGTGTTTCGATAGAAATTGTTAACACTTTAATTGATCGGGATCAAACAAAGTTTTGCAAAAGGCATTGATATCAAAATCAATGCGTCTCGAAAATGCACATATCTCAAAGTTTTGCGTCCTCAGTAATTTCTTTGCGTCCCTGACGCGGGACGCACAGGTAAATGAAACACTGGACAATGAAATCAAGAATTGGTCATTTGTAAATCATTTTATGACCACCAAATACTATAAAGGAGATGATTAGATGGAAACACCCTTCAGCCGTAAAATGGGTCAGAGATTGTCGCAGTTTGACAGGTGACATTATTAAATTACTGATCATTGTAGAGCAACAGTAGTCCAAATATTTAGATGTATTAATGGAATGTGATAACCGTGGCCTTTGTTTACAGTAATTCAGACCATTCCATTTTCGTATACGGGAAGGAGAGGTAAATTATCCGATAATTTTAGTTAAAATGTACATTGAAAAGGCTT
The DNA here is from genome assembly GCA_943736015.1 of Tridacna crocea. NCBI lineage: Eukaryota > Metazoa > Mollusca > Bivalvia > Cardiida > Cardiidae > Tridacna > Tridacna crocea. The sequence continues at coordinate 9,981,462 of OX031066.1, read as the reverse complement.
AAAACTTTTACAAGTTCTTTATTGTACTAAGCGAGCAGTGGTGTAATGGATAACATCACTGCCTCTAAAGCCGGCGATCCTCGTCCAAACCGTCAGACCTACATTTTTTTTTTAAAGGAAGCATGTAGCATTTTTTTTTTTGTTTTCGCTTTACCTTTCTTTTTTTCCTCTCCATACTTTTCTTTTCCTTGTTTGAATGTCTTTTATGTTTCTTTTCTTTATCCTTTCTTCTTCCTTTTTTAGACGTTTATATCTTTTTTTTTGTCATTGATATCATTTTGTTACTATTACATTTTATTCTTATTCATTTTATTCTTTTTTTAAAGCATATTTCTATATGACTGACTCAACAATAAAATGATAAGTGTGCAACTCTCATCCCGTGCTCTGGCAGTATCTGAAGTTGCTTCATTTTCACTGGCCTTATCAGTACCCTAACCCTCTTAACATTCAGTATTTGTTGCTTCCTCATCGCTGAATTGCTCACAGGTTTCTTGAACTGCAATGTCTGCTTTTTGAAAAAAATATTTATTCTGGTAAGACTGCACATCTTAGTAACTTTTTCACTAGTGGTTCCGTTCCACTGGTGTTTCAATTTAAATCCAATATTGGGAACTTAAGCATATGCTTCCGATATGCTTAAGTTCCCAACTGTTGTGAGTATATAGACATGTCTCTTCTGTCAAAGCCATGAAACAGGAAGAAAACTAGTAGCCAGAAATTTGTAGCTGTAGTCATCTTAGAAGTCTAAAGCACGAGGCTATTTCTAGCATCAATTCCTGTACAAGAAATGTCTTGGTTCATTTTTCCCATCTTTCGAAGGATCAATGTGCAATCTCATGTGATGTCAATTAAATATGAATGAAACTACAAAGTAAAAGTAAAAATATTCACTATGATGTCATAAAAAATAATGTAACCATTGAGTTAGCTTAAAAAAAAAAACAGTTACTTTACTGAAAAAAAAAATTCTCTGTGACTCGAACTCGATCCATTTGGGAGGTAGCAGAGTCCCTTTGACCACTGCACCACACTTACACTTACATGTCTCAGTTGAAATTTAGAAATAAATAACTGCTTCATCCCTGGTATTCCCTATTTGAACTGATCCAGTGTTTGTAAACAAAGGCTACAGTTATCACGTTTTATAGTACACGTGCTTATTTGCCGTTCAACACTTATTATTTGGACATTTCACATTTTACTTTTCTGGTGCATGTTACGTCTAAACAGGCCCTACTTAGTTCTATGTTGCAAATTCCATTTCCTGAAATCCGGGATAATGTTGAAAAAACACTCGACTAAACATATGAAAGATAACTGGATACAAATTTACTTTTCTGAGTCTGAAAATGGGCCACATTCATGATATATCGTGTAACTTTTTCAACGCAAAAGCAGCCATGTTTACCAGCATATTTCGGGTTAAATAAAAAACCGAATTTCCAAACCATTTTTGAATGAAATCAGATTAGCCCCCCACCCCCAAACGGATTGTAACCTTAGGTTTCACATTTTTAGCTCACCTTAACACAAAGTGCTAAAGGTGAGCTATTGTGATCGCCCAATGTCCGTCGTCCATCAACAATTTCTTTAAACATCTTCTCCTCCTAAACCACTGGGCCAATCTTCATGAAACTTGGCAGGAATGTTCCTTGGGTAAAGCTCTACCAAAACTGTTCAAAGAATTTAATTCCATCCATAACTCTTGTTGCCATGGCAACAAAAAAAAAAAAAAAAACCGAAGTCTTTGAAAATCTTCTCCTCTGAAACTAGAAGAGGTAGAGCTTTGTATGTAGCATCTCCCAATGGACCTCTACCAACTTTGTTCAAATTATGCCCCTAGGGTCAAAACTGTCTCCGCCCCGGGAGATAACGCGTTTTGGCGCGTTTGAGCATAGGAACAAAGAAGGAAAACTTTAAAAATCTTCTCTTCTGAAACCTGAAGGGGTAGAGCTTTGATATTTGGTATGTAGCATCTCCTAGTGGACTTCTACCAAGTTTGTTCAAATTATGTCCCTGGGGTCAAAAATGGCCCCACCCCAGGGGTCACAAGTTTGAGCATAGGAACAAAGAAGGAAAACTTTAAAAATCTTCTCCTCTAAAACTTGAAGGCGTAGAGCTTTAATATTTAGCATGTGACATCTCCTAGTGGATCTCTACCAAGTTTGTTCAAATTATGCCCCTGGGGTCAAAACTGGCCCCACCCTGGGGCTCACAAGTTTGAGCATAGGAACAAAGAAGGAAAACTTTAAAAATCTCCTCCTCTGAAACTTGAAGGCGTAGAGCTTTGATATTTAATATGTGGCATCTCCTAGTGGACCAGTGTTTCATTTACCTGTGGATCCCGCGTCAGGGACACAAAAAAATTACTGAGGACGCAAAACTTTGAGATATGTGCATTTTCGAGACGCATTGATTTTGATATCAAGGCCTTTTGCAAAACTTCGTTTGATCCCGATCAATTAAAGTGTTTACATTTTCAATCGAAACACCAGTAATTTTTCTACTCTAGACTGGTATCCTCATTTTCTGGTCTATTGTTAGCCTAAGTAATGTTCTAGTGTATTGAATGGTTTTCAGTTTTCTTTTTATTCGGGTACATGGAAGATCGACATCCAACACGGACGTAATAGATCCCCTTCAAGGCTTTGCCTACTCTTTCTTTCTTAATTGCAGAAAATTGTAGTCAATATGATTGAACAACTATCATTTCATGTCCTCATCGGGAAAAAATTACTTTTTGAATCTTTTTTATACCTGGGCGATTGCGATATCTTCAAACGATTTCCATTTCGTCGAACAAATTCCAATGTGTATATCTTAACGATGTAAAGCGCAAGCAATGGCACCAAAAAAGACTGCAAAATCCGATCACAATCAACAAACTCGACTAGTTTGTTTACGAAATCACAAGAGTCTGACCCGCCGACTCATAGTGACTTACATACCGATAAAAATGTCGAGAATAATGAGAAATCATCGGCTAGTTCAATCGGCGTGGATTCGGCCCCGACCGATTTGAAACCGAGAGAATTCAAGTCAATTGTCCAACTCTCTAATATGGACTTGACCACAGATTTACTGCTCGGGGGATAAGACTTTAGTGTACCCTAAGCGGAAATACTGGTTTTGGTTCCTTCTATCAATCTATTAGCAGCCGTAAAGAAGGACTAGGAATTAATTTTCTTCAAAACTACCGTATAATAAATCACCTGACAATATTCAGTGTCATATTCAAAGGGTTTCATGTGGAACAGATGTTGCATGCAAAACTCCCATGGCGTATCCATGGCGTATAAATTCTCCATGGCGTATTTCAGTAGGACTTGTTAGAATCTGGTGAAATTAATTCAGAATATGTGGGAACGAACTAGATTTGGGACGAGTTACTGGGACATTCTCTCTGCGTTTCTTTTATTAGCTCACCTGTGCACAACGTGCTCAAGGGGAGCTTTTAGGGTCACTGGGTGTCCGTCGTCCGTCGTCTGTCGTGCGTCGTCAACAATTCGTTAAACATCAACTCCTCCTAAACCGCTGGGCCAATTTCAACCAAACTTGGCAGGAATGTTCCTTAGGAGGTCCTCTTTAAAAAAAACTGTTCACAGAATTTGATTCCATCAAACACTCTGGTTGCCATGGCAACCAAATGGAAATTTTTAACAAATTCTTTAAAAATCTTCTCTGAAACCGCTGGTCGGATTTTGAAATTATTCCACAGATATGTTCCTTGGGTGTTCAAAAATTGTTCGTGAAATTTTGATACGTCAAAAATTGTGGCTCTGGTGAATGGGGGCTACTTGCACTATAAAGAAATCAAGGAATTCTTTAAAAATCTTCTCTGAAACCGCTGGTCGGATTTTGAAATAATTTCACAGATATGTTCCTTGGGTGACCCTTTTCAAAAACTGGTCGCGAAATTTTGATCCATCAAAAAATGTGGCTCTGGTGAATGGGGGCTACTTGCATTATACAGAAATGAAGGAATTCTTAAAAAATCTTCTCTGAAACCGCTGGTCAGATTTTGAAATAATTTCAGAGTTGTTCCTTGGGTGACCCTTTTCAAAAATTGTTCGCGAAATTTTGATTGGTCAAGAAACATGGCTCTGGTGAATGGGGGCTACTTGCAATATAGGGAAATGAGGAAATTCTTAAAAATTTTTCTTTTCTGAAACCACTGGTCAGATTTTGAAATAATTTCTTGGGGATGTTCCTTGGGTGACCCTTTTCAAAAATTGTTTGCGAAATTTTGATTGGTCGAGAAACATGGCTCTGGTGAATGGGGGCTACTTGCACTATAGGGAAATGAAGAAATTTTTAAAAATTCTTCTTCTCTGAAACGGCTGGACAGATTTTGAAATTTTTTCATAGAGATGAGCAGTGAGTAGCAGGGCATCTTCTGATAAGAAGGACTTTAACCCTTTCCCAAACGACAAATTTTGGACTAGACCAAATTAAAAACATTTTGCAGATAACAAATTAACAGTTGCTAAAAAGAAGGTTTTTCTATATGATAGGGTAGAAAACATTGTGGTAAATGGAGAAAATGGTGGTAGCCAGCATTTTCTCCTTTTACCACAATGTTTTCAAAAGGCTTCTATTCCTGACCCCGTAAAAAGCAGGGATTGTTTGGGTTGAACTATCTTCCCATCTTTAATATTGAATTTAAACAATGAATTTATGTACACAACTATCTTCTCATCTTCAATGCTGAATTTAAAGAATGAATTTACACAAATCTCTGAATAAAGCAATAAGTGGAAACTGAAATTCTGTTCATGAGTGGAAAAAAAATGGTTTTATGAAATGAAAATAAAGATCTATAGCAGACGTGGGGTGGTGGTGGGTGGGTTGTCTGCAAATGCTTGAAATATGTCTGATTCTTTTTGGAAATTAAAATATAAGGAACAAAATGAATACAGCAGAAATTTTTAATGTAATGTATTTCTATTGACTTATTACCAAATGACAATATTTTAGGCTTGTCCAAATCGAAAAGCATTTGCAGACGACAAAATTTGTTTCGTGAAGGGTAGAAAACGTAGGAAAAGGAGAAAAGGTTACCAGCATTTTTTCCTTTCATCCTTTTCCCACAATGTTGTTTCTCAAGAGATGTAATGCTGGAGACAAACAACAAAAATAGCTTCGGAGCAAACTTTGTATAATGATCTAGAGCTTCATTTAACCTAGCTTGCACGCAACTATACTGGTTACCGCCCCTGATACTACTACGTGTAAGTAATACAATGGTTTACAACGATGGCCAGTTCAGCGCGCAACTGGCAGAATATGGGCAGAGCACTGTCAGTATAAATTAAGAAGGACACGCAGATGATAAGGAAGCTAGCGAGTCATTTATGACCATGAAAGTATCAAAGGTGTTAATCCTCTTATCCAGTATAAAGTGACAGCTTTTAAAGTTACCTGTCATTGAAACTAAAATGCCTAATTGATGTCATATCATTTAGTAATACTTCAACAAAAATTAATTGTCGCGAAAATATAGATCACAAAAAAAAAGAAAAATGTGAAAACCAATGACACTGCAATGAGCAGCGTGGCATCTTCCGATCAGAAGGACTTTAAACTATCTTCCCATCTTTAATATTGAATTTAAACAATGAATTTATGTACACAACTATCTTCTCATCTTCAATACTGAATTTAACCCATTACCACACAATCCCTACTCTTGATGCCCCTGAGAAAGATGCTTTTTGAAAATACTGTTGGAAAAGGAGAAAATGCTGGTGACCAGCATTTTCTCCTTTTCCCACAGTGTTTCCTATCCTTCCCAGAACAAATTTCAATTTTTCAGTCACCTTTACCTTGTCGTCTGCAAATGCTTTCAATTTAGACGAGCCTGCAATTTTCTCGTGTGGTAAAGAGTTAAAGAATGAATTTACACAAATCTCTGAATAAAGCAATAAGTGGAAACTGAAATTCTGGTCATGAGGAAAACGAGAAAATGCTGCATACCAGCATTTTCTCCTTTTCCCACAATGTTTTCAAAATGCTTCTATTCCTGACGCGTAAAAAACCAGGGATTGTTCAGGGAAGGGTTAAAACCATGTAGACAATCTTGTCACAGTATTTAAAGATAATCCCTTTAAGTTTTTAGTTAACTGAATCAACATGCAGGTGCCAAAGGTAATAGACACTTTACAAGTGTTGATTAGATTCTTATCATCTCCAAGCAAGTTTGCACTAATTGATGCTTTGAAAATTAATTAGATAAATATTTGCCCCACTAAATAGTATAAGTAGTACTATGCATGAATCAAAATCAAAGGCGCAGATCAGCTAGTCTGCTTTTATGTTTTTGCATATAACATGTTTTATCATGACAGACGCTGCGCAAGACAAAGATTTAAAAAAAAAAGTATTACATAATTATGTAGCATCCATTCGTTTCTTTCCTATGCTAGAATTTCCAGCCAGTTAGGTGTTGACATATGACGGGTCTGAACATATGGCATCCATTCTATTGAAGCACCCCAAATCCCCCCAAAAAACTATTTTTATTTGGTTTTTGACATCATTTTGTGTAATATGAATCCAGAAAAAAATTTGGCTTTTGACATGATCTTGTGTAAACAAAAACACATACTTCAACATACTGATACTGATAAAAGTCGCAAAATAAAATATAAGAAATATTTAGGTATGAGTTGACTTCGGTACGAATTGACTTGGGTACGAGTTGACCAAAATAGGTACGAGTTGACTTAGGTACGTGTTTACTTAGGTACGAGTTGACCAGTTACCTTCGTCCCAGGGCTTGTTCATCCCTGGGTTTTTCGCTCTGACTTGTTTTGTAATCACCCAGAAATAACTTTGAATTTTCAATCACATTTATGTTGTTGTATTCAAATGTTAACAGTTTGGACTAGTCCAAAATTGTCATTTTGTAAAGAGTTAAAAGGCTTGCAGTTCTATTGTCACTTTCTTCCGGGAAAACTGTTATTCAACACATTTTTTGTGAAATTTGTGAATTTGAACACTAGATCAAGCCTGAGGATGGATTGTTTTCTTCAAGAAAAAGTGGAATACTGTAGACATTATTCATATTTTAACCCCTTACCACACAATCCCAACTTTAACTGAAGAAACCTTTTCAAAACATTGAGGAAAAAGTAGAAAATGCTGGTAACCAGCATTTTCTTCTTTTTCCACAATATTTTTTACCCTTTCCAAACAGATTTCAACGTTTTGGTCCCATTTATTTTGTTGTCCGGCAGGTAATGCTTTCAGTTTTGACCATCTAGGATTTCGCTTTTTGGTAAAGAGTTAAATGAGCTAAAGGCCTGAAATTTCCTATTCTATCGTATTCAAGTTATGATTTGTAAAGAATAATTTGTGGAAGTCCCCTTTTTCACAATACTGAATACTGTGGTAGGTGCATGGTGAGCAAATTTTGAAATAATAATAATAAAAAAAAAGATTGCTATGTGAACTATTAACGAATCATCTTAGTGCAAGTCCCATCCAATTCAGTGAAAAAATGAATTTTGCCACCTTACCCACTCTGTGCAAATTTGGTGCTCGGTGCACATGTTGAAAAAAAATAATAAAAAATTAGACTGAAGTACAGGCATTACTTCTTGGGTTTTCTTTGTAGAGGATTGGTAGTAGGACTGGTTGATGCAGAAAGAAAAACAATTTATTTGGATTTGACTTATTTTATAAGGTTGAGGTAAAATTTGCGACTTTTCCCATAAAAATAATTTGGGTGTTTTTCAACAGATTGCAACAGACCATACTAAAAAATTCTTAAAAAAAAAAGCACTGGTCCGATAAGAAAAAAGTTTAGTGTTTTGAACTTATCAAATCTTAGTCCTGGTTATGTGGAAAGTTTCACATTTCTGTTCCAAAATTCAAAAAATCATTGTTCCACCCTACTGAAAGCCAGCAGAACTAATGTGGCATGGCCTGGTTTCTGTTGTCTGTTTGTTTGCCTGTCCATTTATTGTTTATGCAGCCAATCACCAGTAGCTGAGTCGGTAGCGTGCAGGACTTGAGAACAGGGGGGGTTGAGGGCTTGATCCTTGGCTAAGCCAATTTCTTTCCCAAAACTGCTCGTAGTCGTTTTGACAGAATTCATTCCTCTCACACCACTAACCATTGCCTGGACTATGATTATGTGGGAAAGCAACTGGTAGCTTGGAAAGACACTTATGCAGAGTACTGGTAAATGCGTCCAGGAAAGCATAGATAGGTGCACTGGCTGCCACTTTGTAACTGAAATAATGTATAAAATAGCATTAAACATCATACAATCAATCAAATCTTGTTGCAATAAAGACTGTAAGCATGGCCAGATTGTAGTGACACTTCCACAGTTCATTTTTATCATCAATAGCTTGAGATCTTTGATTCAGAAAAGAATCTGTATGGCAACAGACTAGCCATTTAACCCTTAACATAATTCTGACTTTTAATGACCCTTAGGAAGGAAGCTTTTGAAAGCAATTAGAAAAAGTAAAAAACACAGAGGTAACATGTTTTCTACCCTTCCAACATCATAAATCACTTTTTTTTTAACCCTTTACTCCATAGATACTCATTTCTACGCATTTCTTGTAGGAGCTTTTTGAAAACATTGTGGCAAAAGGTGAAATTGCTCGTGACGAGCAATTTCACCTTTTGCCACAATGTTTTCTACTCTGTCAAAAGGTGTCATATACACATAAGAAACGGCTTCATCCTTGCTGTTATTTAGAGTCAACTAGAGATACCATAGAAATGCCTTATGGGGTAAAGGGTTAAGTCACATTTATTTAGCTGTCTGTTAGTCCATACAATTTAACCCTTTACCAAACAGTCCCTTATTTTTACGATCCTACCATAGAAGCCTTTTGAAAACATGTGGGAAAAGGAGAAAATGCCAGGAACCAGCATTTTCTCCTTTTCCTAAAATGTTTTCTGTTCTGTCAAGGACAAATTTGGCCATTAGATTTTTAGCCATCTTTAATTAGTTGTCTGCAAATCCTTTCAGTTTGAACCAGTATAAAATGTTGTTGTTTGGTAAAGAGATAAAAAGGTCCAAAACTTTGCTGTTTGATATAGGGTTAAAATTAAAAAAAAATCTTCATTTCTTGTATATTTTTATCGAATTCTTTTGAAAATTCTACACATCATTTGTATCACCAGAGGATTAAGCCTAAAAAGTGAAGAAGATTGTCATAAGTTCAGAAAAAGCAGCCATTTGAGGACTAAATCTTGATTACTCAACACAGTCAACATAATTAGTCATAATTCTCTGAAAATAACAAAATTGTTTAACTCTTTACCAAACGACATAATTGTTTACTGGTCTAAATTAAAAGCACTTGCAGACAACGAATTATATGTAACTCAAGAATTGAAATTTGTTTCCAGCAGGGTAGAAAATATTTCGGGAAAAGGAGAAAATGCTGGTTTACAGCATTTCTCCTTTTCCCACAGTGTTTTCAAAAGGCTTCTATCTCAGGGTCTTTAAAAGTCGGCATTGTGTGGTAAAGAGTTAATCCTTTACCAAACAATCCCTTGTTTTTATGGCCCTGCCATCAAAGCTTTTGAAAACATTGTGGGAAAAGGAGAAAATGCTAGTAACCAAAGTTTTCTACCCTGCTGGAAACAAATTTCAATTTTTCAGTTATGTTTTTGTTGTTTGCAAGTGCTTTGAATTTAGATCAGTCTGAAATTTTGTTGTTTGCTAAAGAGTTAATTAATACAAGGACTACTGAAGCCCTATGAAGTTTGGCTTGTTTCTAATTTAACCCTTTACCACTTGACAAAATGTTAGATCTGTCGGAAATGTAAGCATGTGCAGATGACAGTTTCAATGTGGTTCATATGAAATAATCTGTCTTTGATAGGGTAGAAAACATTCTGAGAAAAAGAGATATTGCTGGTTACCAGCATTTTCTCCTTTTTGTACAATTTTTAGCTCACCTGAGCATGAAGTGCTCATGGTGAGCTTTTGTGATCGCCCAATGTCCATCGTCCACAATTTCTTTAAACATCTCTTCCTTAACCCATTACAACACATCCCTACTTTTGACGCCCCTGAGAAAGAAGCCTGTAGAAAACATTGTGGGAAAGTAGAAAATGCTGGTAACCAGCATTTTCTCCTTTTCCCACAATGTTTTCTACCCTTCACAAAACAAATTTCAAATTTTCAGTCACTTTTATTTTGTCGTCTGCAAATGCTTTCAATTTGGACTAGTCTAAGATATTGTCGTTTGGTAAGGGTTAACCACTGGGCCAATCTTGATGAAACTTGGCAGGGATGTTCCTTGGGTAAAGCTCTACCAAAGTTGTTCAATAGATTGAATTCCACCCATAATTCTGGTTGCCATGGCAATTAGAAGGAAAAAAAATAGCAAAATCTTTGAAAATCTTCTTCTCTGAAACTAGAAGGCGTAGAGCTTTGATATTTGTTATGTAGCATCTCTTAGTAGACCTCTACCAAGATTGTTCATATGATGCCCCTGGATTGAAAACTGGCTCCACCCGGGGGGGTCACATGTTTGAAACAAAGGAACAAAGAAGGATAACTTTAAAGTTCTTCTTCTCTGAAACTAGAAAGTGCAGAGCTTTGATATTTGGTATGTAGCATCTCCTAGTAGACCTCTACCAAGATTGTTCTTATGATGTCCCGGAGGTCAAAACTGGCCCGCCCCAGGGTTTACAAGTGTGAAACATAGAAATAAAGAAAGAAAACTTTAAAATTCTTCTTCTCTGAAACTAGAAATTGTAGAGCTTTGATATTTGGTAAGTAGGATCTCCTAGTACACTTCTACAATGTTTGTTCATATGATGCCCCTGGGGTCAAAACTTGCCCTACCCTGGGGGGTCACAAGTTTGAAACATAGGAAAAAAGAAGGAAAACTTTAAAAATCTTCTTCTCTGAAACTGGAAGGAGTAGAAGTTTGATTATTGGTATGTAGCATCTCCTAGTGGACCTCTACCAATTTTGTTCATATGATGCCCCTGGGGTCAAAACTGGCTCCGCCCCGGGGGTCACAAGTTTGAACATAGGAACAAAGAAGGAAAACTTTGAAATTCTTTTTCTCTGAAACTGGATGGCTTAGAGCTGTGATATTTTGTATGAAGCATCTCCCAGTTAACCTCTTCTAAGTTTGTTCATATGATGCCCCTGGGGTCCAAACTGGCCCTGCCCCGGGTGTCAGAAGTTTGAACATGGGGAAGAAAAAGGAAAACTTTAAAATTATTCTTCTTTGAAACCAGAACGTGTTGATCTTTGATATTTGGTATGTAGCATCTCCTAGTGGACCTTTGCCAAGTTTATTCAAATGATGCCTCTGGGTTCATAATTGGCCCATCCTCAGGGGTCACAAGTTTAAACATGGGAACTAAAAAGGAAAAAAATTAAAATTATTCTTCTCTGAAACTAGGAGATGTAGAGCTTTGATATTAGGTATGTAGCATCTACTAGTGGACCTCTACTAAGTTTGTACCTAAGATGCCCCAGGGGTCAAAACTGGCCCCGCCCAGGGGTCACAAGTTCTAAACATAGGAACAAAAAAGGAAAACTTTAGAATTCTTCGGAGAGCTTTGATATTTGGTATGTCAAATTCACTTGAGACTTGGTGAACATGTTTGTTGTATTGCCTGTCCTTTGCAACTATTATACCTCCTCGACAACTGCCGGTGGGATGGGCATATGTTGCGACAATTTGCCACTCTTGTTTCATTATCATTTGGCCTTAAACCTCAATATTTGGCATCTATCTTCATTGTAGACCTTTACTGCTTAGTACTTAGGTGAGCGATATAGGACCATCATGGTCCTCTTGTTTTCAAAAGCCTTCTCTTTCAGGGGTGCTGAAAGTTGTTATTGTGTGATAAAGGGTAGATGGGTTTTGAGAATTTCAACTTCAATATTTCACTATTTTTTCAATTCACCATGCCAACGTAATGATGCTAAAAAATATTAGAAAAATCGCAAACGGTAGAACAGTTCAGGCCCTGAAGGGCCTCTAGTTACAATAAGCAAGGAGATAGCTTATTTATGTAATGTTTATTAGTGCATGCAAAAGTCAACATAAAGTAGAGCAGTTTAAACTTTACATTTTTACAGAGGCCTTGGTATGTCGAAATTTGGCTGCTTGTGTCAAGTGTAGCTAAAATAATGGGGGGGGGGGTATTCCTTTTGCTACTCTGAACACTCCAAACATATTCTAGGTCAATGGAGTATTTCGGAACACTGTGCCATGTTCCTCAGAACATGTTCTGACTGTTCTAATCCAACTGAGGTGTGGTGCACCTGCTGAACGCTTACTAGGTGATACAAGATGGCTGAAAGACGGACAAATCTTCATGGCAAAATTTGCAATTGTCCTTCTTTACAATATGAACACCATAAATAGGGGCATTGTAGACTCGACTCAACTCTCTCCCTCAGCTAATCATATCCACAACTAACACAGCTAAGACAGTAGCTCTTGCAACAGCCATCATGCCCATGTGCTTTTATTTCGATATAGTTTAGAATAAAGTTCCAAACATGCTCCATTCAGGACATACTTCCGGAACAGTGTATTGTGTTCTGAAATATTCCTTTTGCACATTCCAGAACAGCATTTCAGAACACAGAACATTGTGCCAGAACAGGTAAAAGGAATACGCTCATGACCTTTGTGTTGTAGATGGGGGTAAAAGCATTGTGTGGTTACTAATATTGTATCTGTTTCCATAAGTGTGTCCAAGCAACCTCTGCTTTAGGGTTGTTAACACTGGAGAGTATTTGGCAAAGGGTTAACTCTTTACCATACAATCCTGACTTTTAACGACCCTGAGAAAGAAACCTCTTGAAAACATTGTTGGAAACTAGCATTTTATCCTTCTCCTACAATGTTTTCTACTCTTTTGAGTAGAGCTGGGTATCGCCAAGAAAAAGGTATCGCGATACTATCGCGATACCAGACAGTTGATACGATACAGTATCACGATATCTGATTGGTTCAGATTTACTATGTAATCATCAACTTTTTACCACACAATTCTGACTTTTAACAACCCTGAGAAACAAACCTATAGAAAACTTTGTGGGATAAGGAGAAAATGCTGGTTACCAGCATTTTCTCCTTTTCCCACAATGTTTTGTCCTATCAAAGTCAGAAATCATCATGTCACATAGATTTAATTTATTGTCTGCAGATACTTTGAATTTGGTCCAGTCCAAAAATTTGTCTTTTGGTAAAGAGTTGAGTAAATATGATTTTTGTTGCGCAATATTTTTTCCATGGATGAAAATAAAACTTACCTGTTCAATAATAAAGTGTTGGTTTATTATGCACATCCTTTTAAGCTAAACACAAAACACAATAAGCAAGAACTGAAAAAAAAAAATATGTTTTGGCATCAATTAAAGTGACTAGTACTGAGTACCCAAATACTTGGAAAGAAGCATTTGGCACAGTGTATGTGATACATTTATTTAGGCCAAATTCTTGTTCAAAAACACAAGGTAATCAACATGTTTTGGTTTAATGGAAGCTCTTCTGTCATTAACTACTTGGCCAGCTTTGGAAAATACCCTTTCAGAAGGAACGGATGTTGCTGGGATGCATAAATAATACTTTGCAACTTTAGCCACTAGTGGATATTTAAGTTCATTTTGCTTCCACCACAATAAAGTATTGTCAGACAGAGGCACTACTGACTCGGCTTTATAAGCAATAATTTCCTCATTTGCCCTTCAATGATTGGCATTGCTGGTTCAACTTTTGTAATAAAAGTGTCAGAAAACAAATCATCTAAAGCAGAAGTTGATGGCTTTATAATGTTTATATCTGGCTCATTCTGTGTCATGGGCTTAACTTCAAGGGTGAGATCTTGGGGAGCCATGGGTTGGTCAAGAACTACTGGAAGGGCCGGCAGCACAGGCATAGCTTCAGTCTGTTCACTATCTTTTGGCAGCACAAGGAATTGGTCTTCCTGCTTCTCAGCCTTCACTTTTAACTGGAAAAGAGATATCATCTGAGAGAGAACAGCCTTTGCAAACCAGCAATTGATAAAAAACTACACAAAGCACAAATATATCAAATGATCAAAATTAAGAGAAATGGGACTATGTATTTCGTCTTTGTGAGTGGTGCACCAGGACATAATAGAATGCTTCATTAGGTAATAAAACATTGAGCTACCTTCTCACTTCTGATAACTGCTTCAGCTGTCAAACTGGAATAAGCAGCCAACCTTTGATCATCTGACAGAAACGGGAGGGTTTTAAAACGTGGATCTAAAGCTGTCCCCATAGCAAGGAACTCATACTGATCTGTGTACCTGAAATATTATTTGTGACAGACATGAGAAAAGACAAGAGGATGTCAATTTGATCAGACTGATCCACCTTGAATTTAGGTGAATGGATATGCCATAAAATTTTTTATTCAGACAAAAGTTGGGTTGTCCTTACGCCTTAGTTAAGATCTTCCATTTGCCTCATATAAAAGTCTCAAGCTTTGTTACAGCAAGAGGTGCAAAACACGGAAAAAAGTAAAATAAGTGATTACGATACATGAAGAAATTACACGTTCATGGAAGAACCAAATTGCTAATTGCCAGTACTCTTTGATGTAAAAGCATAACTATTTGATATTTGAAGTAAAATGCTACCGGACTACTAGTATATCAGAGCTCCAGGCTAGAAGGGGTGACAGTGATTATTCAAAGACAATAATTCTTATTTCTAAAGGGAAAAATATTTGTAATCCCTCATTTGAAATGTCACAGCAAGACAGCTCTAATGGGAGTCTTAACTCATTACCACACAATCCAGACTTTTAACAACCATGAGAAAGTAGCCTATTGAAAACATTGTGGGAAAAGTAGAAAATGCTGGTAACAAGCATTTTCTCTTTTTCCCACAATGTTTTCTACCCTTTTCAAAACATGTTTCAATTTTTCAGTCACATTTATTTTGTTGTCTGCAAATGGTTTCAATCTGGAGAAGTCTAAAATTGTGTTGTGTGGTAAAGAGTTAACGTATGGTTTGATGTAAAATTAATGGAAATTATTTTTTCTACATTATTCCTGTTAGCCCTTCCTATCTGGAACACTTACCTTTTGCTCAGATCATTGTGGAAAGCAGTCTTAAGAGCCTTGATCACTGCTTTATCGGTCTCTCTTGGTGTCATTGCTGAGAGCAGTTGATTATACAGGGGATATATCAAGGAGATTGTTGGCGTCTGCTCTGAACAGAGAACAGTAGTTGCAGTTTTGACTGGCTTAAGTATTCTAACAATGTCTTCTGCAGCACTGATATCATCTTCAGTTATTGATACTATGTCCTTCTCAAACTTTCGCACCTCTTTACTCATGACAATGGCTAATATTGCTGGCTGCTGTTCTAAAAATCTTTGCAGCATATCGTAAGATGAATTCCACCTGGTTGGCACATCATTTATTACTTTATGATGTGGTATGTCCAGTTGTGTCTGTTTTATTTTGAGAAGTTCCATTGCTGTGGAGCTTCTGTGGAAAAAACGGACAATATATTTTACTCTGCCAAGTAAATGACCAACTTGATTTAATGAAAGGGCTCTTTGGGATGCCAGATTAAGTGTATGAGCAAAACACTTTATATGTTAGGATATTTAGTCTCAGCTGCAGCTACTGTCATGTTACTAGCATTGTCACTAACTAGCACAGGATCTTTATCTGCATATCCCCATTCCCTACCAGCTTCCAGCAACACTTCTGCTATATGGGTCCCTGTATGGGACTGCGGGAGAATTCTTGTTTGTAAAACAGAGTTACAGATTTCGCAGTTTATATCAATGTAATGACATGTTACCGTCACATAAGACTGGGTGGCACGTGACGTCCACCCATCTGTTGTTACTGCGACCCTGATACCAGATACGACAGTTGATTTTAGCTCCATATACTTATTAGGAATGGCCTCCTCCGAAAAGAATTTTCTGTCTGAAACTGTGTACCTGGGCTCCAAAAGATTTATAAGTTTCCGGAATTTGACATTTTCAATGAAAGAATATGGGAGCATCCCATCAATTATTAATTCAGTTATTGCATTAGTTATTGCCATGATCCTTTGAGAATTCCTTGCAAGTTTTGATTTGAAAAATGACTCTTGAAGAGTTTTTTGTGAGCTGCTTGAAGTTGCCTTCACAGGAAACTGCTTGGTCGAACTGATCGGTGGTGAACTAGAGGCCGAACTGTACTGGGGGTGATGCCTCTTCAAATGAAACGCCATGTTGGTGGTGTTGCCCGCATACTTTATAACAGATTGGCAATGCAGGCATATGACTTTACTTTTGTCAGATTTTACAAAACCAAAATGTTTCCATATGTAGGATTTAAACGCCGATCCCGCACATTCAATTTCTGGTTCAACATCCATGATAATTAGTTACTTGTTTACAAAAGAAGGGTGGTAACCGCTTACATCATTAACAAATAGGTACCTATAGGCCCTGACGAACTCGATCCCTACTCCCTAGCAGTAACAAAACTCAAAATCAAATAAATCTAAATGGCAGGACTAAAAATAACACCATTATAGCTTAAAAAAAGAAGTTATTGAACATCATTATTCATGCTCGATTGACTTGACCAGAGATTTCTATGCGAGTAATCGGTATGCGTCAATCGCTGTTCAAATTAATATTTTCTGTCGGCGTAAGCGGCGGAAAAATGGTTTACAGTCAAAACGTCCCACAGTCAAAACGTCCCACAGTGAAAACGTCCCACTTTTGGTTAAAACGTCCCCCTAAATTGATTAAAACGTCCCACTAGTCCAAAAAATTGGTCAAAACGTCCCACTTCGAATTATTTAGTTCTTATCAACTACTAATAAAAGTGTAAGTGGTTGATAAATGAAGGAATTTTTTTGTATGAATTATAACAATAAAATTGTTTCTTCACAGATTTTGTTGATGTTAATTGCAAGTGTGATAAATCAGGTATAGGCGAAAAAGAAAACTGGTTAATTGGCTGGCATACAATGACTAATGAACAGAGCAGAACACACATTTTAAATACTTTGTAGTCGTACATAGTCATGCAAAATAAAGATGAATTAATGGAAATCAACGTTTTTTGACATTGTTCCTTTGTGCAGATATCTCGCACATTGATAAATTCCTATTGGAATATATTTCTGTGCGTTGTGTGCTCTGCAGTGCTCTTGCAATATTAGTACATTATATTATTCCTTAGAGTAGTTAATTTAAGATAGATTTTATTCATTAAGTATGCACATACATTTTGCATCACGCAGATTCATGTTAACATATTAATAGCTAGGTAATCACAGGTAATCATTTACTGACCCTTAACCTCATGATCCTTAGATTTAATAAATATGAAAGCAAATGCTTTTGAAAACAGCGTTGGACAATGAGAAAAGGATCAATGGACATGAGTGTAGTCTGGTATTGAAGTACACAGCTACGGTATTGAATATTGATTTAAGTCATATTAATTAAGTTGAATGTCATAAGATTTGTCGAAAATTAATGTTGTGCCCTTTAGAACTATAGGTTCGACAGGATATGGGTTAAAATTAAACGGTTAAACCCTGTAACAACAAATTTGTGACCTCATAAGGTTACACATCAAATGTGAAAGTTTTCTGAAATAATCAACCAAGATTAAAGTAATTATCTTTTATAAGATATACAGGGACATTTTAGAGGGACGTTTTAGGGGGACGTTTTAACCAATTTGGAATGGAATAGGGGACATTTTAACCAACAGTGGGACGTTTTGACTGTGGGACGTTTTAACTGTGGGACGTTTTGACCAGATACCGGAAAAATGCATCGCTTATGTTTCGGATGTTTGTTTTGCACACGACGTAAATGTATCACCAAGTATCAATACAACAAGTAAGTATTGCGATATACTATCGCTAGCAAAAATATCACGATGCACCAATGCTATCGATGATATCGCCCCAGCTCTACTTTTGAGTCACTTGAATTTTGTTTTATGCTGTTGTAGTTGTATTGGCGTTTAACGCCACTTTAACAGCTAAGGTCATATCATGGTAGTCGGTGACGCACGTGTTTTCTGGCTTTCTCAAACTGATACTTACACAACTTTCTTTCCAAAGCCACTGACTACTTTTCTCACATGCTTCAGCAGAGGTGAGAGGCCAAAATACACTGGAAAGAAAGTTTGCCTAAACCAGGTATCAAACTCATAACTACCAGGTCATGAGTGTGACATGCCCACCACTGAGCCACCCGGGCGGGCTTGTCTTATGCAAATGCTTTCAAATTGGACAAGTCTAAAACTTTGTCTTCTGGTAAAATGTAAAGAGGACATTTAACCAGATTGGGGGAGGGGGGAGGGGGAGGTGAGAGAAGGTTGATTGCTTTTTATAGAAAAAACAGAAAGGAGAAGATTGGTTATGCTTAGTTGTTGAAAAGCATATAAAATTATACCAGGTGTAGGTACAAGTAATTGTTTGGTCATAACTACAGTATGCCACCAAGGGGATGGAGCGAAAGGGGCGTCAAATTTAGCCTAGTCGCTAATGGAGCAAAAACAAATTGTATAGGGTTGTATCTCCTAGCAAGGCTACGATAGTGACCGATGTAAAAGTCAATTGCTATCGGATCTCAATGGTCGGAACTTAATCGCCAGCAGATTTCGACTCGTAATCTATGTGGGAGTGTCCTCAAAATCACCACTCTGGCAGTGGTCTATGGCTCCCTGTATCAGCGCACAAAGCGCCATAGATCGGGGCCTAGTGGAATGGGGGATGTGTGGTGCAAGCCCTGTCCATATTGATACAGAATTTGCCATCTGGTAAAGAGTTAATTAGGTATGCCAGAGATTTCAAGTTTTGGTGACAAAAATGGAATTTGCTGGTTGGTATTTGATATTGTTGCATTGTATTGTTAACAGAAAAATGGAATGATTTTGGGGAATTGTTGAGTTTTAGTTTTATTTGACATTTCAGTGCATGATTTGTAATAGACGTCTATTCATTAACAAACTAAATGGCTATGAAGTACATGTTAAATCCATTACCACGCAATCCCTACTTTTGACGACCCTGAGAAAAAAGCCTTTAGAAAACATTGTGGGTAACCAGCATTTTCTCCATTTCTCACAATGTTTTCTACCCTTCACAAAACAAATTTCAAATTTTCAGTTACTTAAATTGACGTCTGCAAATGCTTTCGATTTGGACAAGCCTAAAATATTTTCATTTGGTAATGAGTTAAATAATACAATGATACTGTACCTGTGTTTGTTAATCCATTTTCATGATCCTGAGTCAACAATCCTACGAAAGAAAGCTTTTAAAAACATTGGAAGAAAACGAGAAAATGATGGTTACTAGCTTTTTCCCACAATGTTTTTTACCCTTCTCAAAACATTTAGAATTTATGAGTCACTTTTGACACCTGCAGATGGTTTGAATTTTTTACTTGTCTGAATTGTTTTTGTTTTGTAAAGAGTTAAGGAACAGGCCAAATGTTGGAAATAATGTTTGTACCACGTAAAACACAAACATATAAAGAAACAAGAGGGCCAAGACAGCCCTGGATCGCTCACCTGAATTTCTGAGAGAACCATAGTCATTTCTTTCAAAATTTAATCAGCCCTTTCAGACTAGAAGAAGAATTTTTAAGAATTTCTTCATGTTTGTATAGTGTAAATA
This sequence comes from Tridacna crocea, assembly GCA_943736015.1. Classification (NCBI taxonomy): domain Eukaryota; kingdom Metazoa; phylum Mollusca; class Bivalvia; order Cardiida; family Cardiidae; genus Tridacna; species Tridacna crocea. The sequence continues at coordinate 9,961,808 of OX031066.1, read as the reverse complement.
GTAGGGATGGCAACGGTTAACCGGTTAACCAATCAAATTGGAAACCGGTTAACCAGAAACAAATATAGGCCTATATTGTTAAAGTTTACCAAAATAATCATAATTATAAAAAAAAAAAATACAAAGTGAACTTCGCTGGTTCTGACAACAAATACTGCATCATACCCACATCCATGTCGCCAAGACGCGGCGTAGGTGTGATACACAGTTTGACATGTCTGTGCAATATTGAACATTGTTAATTTGCTAATTAGTCCCCAGTCTCCGATAATAAACAATCAAACATGTGTCCTCTTTCCATCAAAGGCACTGGCTTATCGTAATTGATTTGCTTGGATTATTTCATTAAGTACCCGCCCCCAATCAACTATATGCATGGGTTGACCAATCAGCGTAAGAAGGATTGAAATTTATAAATCAATCAATCTGTATTCGAGCAGGCACAGCGATTTTCTCTTCGTTCATTCATTATCACTTCGATAAGTATCTTCGAAAATCATAGCATAGTGCAGAGGCTTTGAATTTGGGAGAGTCTAAAATTTAAACCTGTCGTTTGGGCGATGGCTAACACCTGATCACTTAGCGATGACCGCTTTGTTTGACAATTAATAACCATACCATCATCTGTATGATTCAGTTTGAAGATTTTGTAAAGTTTTGTAAACAGCAATGATCCCACTAGTTTTTTTCTTTCGATGTAGCACTAAAGTCTGTTATTAATATATCTATGGAAGTTGACTGCTTTCAATCATCAAAAATCTGAAAAGACGATCTGAAGTGACTCTGATCGGACAATGTCGAAAGGAACATTTTGTTCTGTCATGGGTTTCCATGTTTTTTGCATCGAGCATTTTTTCATGAGTTTTAATTTATGGATAGGTATTTCCGCCTGATTTGACAATAATTTATCAATAGGGGTAGCAAAGAACTTCAAATCCTGGTATTTTACACAAGTTAAGCAGATAATGTTTTTTTTTGTTCTTTCTAACGTGAGGTCTTACGTGAAACCAAACTTTTTTTACGTGAATTTCAGTTCTATTAGGTGATTTACACAATAATTTGCATAGTGGAAACACTGAAATGGCTTGATAATTTCTAGTCCTCTATGGAAAACATTGTGGAAAATTGATTTTATTACCGAGAGGGAGAGAGATCGTCGATAGATTGGCCATCTTTTGCACCAAAGTACAGAAATATTAAACATCACGGGAATGCATTACTCACGCACTGGTTGTCAATGTTGACATATAGAGCAGGTACCTTCATCTTATATGATTTTACATGGTCGTTCGGTTAACCAGTTAACCGATCGAAAGATTGGACGGTTAACCGGTTAGCAAATTTACTAACCGTTTCAAACCCTAGTGAATAGCTCACAGTCATCAGAGCCATGTTTCTGGATGGATCAAAATTTCTAGAGCAATTTTTAAAAAGGGTTAGCTAAGAAACATTTCTGAGAAATTGTTTCGAAATCTGATCAGCCGTTTCAGAGAAAAAGAATTTCTTCATGGCCAAATAGTGCAAGTAGTCCCCATTCACCAGAGCCATGGTACTAGACAAATCGGCATTTTGCGAACAATTTTTGAAAAAGGTTACCAAAGGAACATTTCTGTGAGATTATTTCAAATTCTGATCAGCCGTTTCAGAGAAGAAGAATTTCATGGCCAACTTTATCATGCAAATCAAACCTGGTAACTGCTATTTGACCGCTATGTAAGCCAATTAAATTATGGGAGTTTGATCCCTTTTGGCCGTGAAATCGATCACATACAGATTGATATATTGACTGTCGATCTCTGCAAACCCTTTGCACTTATAACCCGAATTTCGTGCTTCCAGTGTAGAGGGTTTCAATTTATTGGAAAACAAATCTGTGGGATATCTGAGGTTGTAAATTACTGGGGTACTAATTGTAGGATTTGTTTTCCTTTCAGGTCTTACAATTTGATCTACACCAAATTTTACCGAAAGTACGCATTTGAAAAATTATGGACAGCTATTGAAATGCTGGTGACAAGCATTTGCTCTTTTTCAAGCAATGTTGTCATGCCTTAATTGATACAAATTGAATAATTTGAGCCATATTTATTGTGTTGTCTACAACTGCTCTAAAATATTGGGGCAGTCATACATTGCCAGTTCCTGAAGACTTAAAAAGAGAAAAATACCAGCAGTACAAGTTTCTAATGATGGGACAAAAGCCGGGGGAGGAGAGCGACATGAACGCTCGAAATGTAACACCATGCACAATTTTGTTTACTGCATCTTTTGAAATTTATTCCAGATTTTTTTCATCATAATTTTGAATTCAATCTCTGATATATATTTTTATTGATTTAGCAACAAAAATGGTACAATAGTAAAAATACTTCGGTTGGATATATTTCTGAATGGCTACCCACAAAGTTAAGGATATTATGAAGAGGCTTCTCTTGTTACAATGTTTTTGAAAACATTAATCTCCAACCTGTAGCATAGAGCTATTACATAGTCAGCAGACAGCATTTTATTGTAATTTTGTTTAACATCGCCACAAATACATGTATGTACATGTATATTAGGCTGGGAAAAGTGTGGTGGTAGATCAGACCACACGGGTATCATCTGATCTATCATGAACAAAACAACCGAATACAAATTTTACTTTTTAACCTTTATGTTCAATAGGTCAGTTCTGTTTGAAATAATTTCGTCATTTTTTAGAAGAAGTCAGTGGTTTTGTGAGCGCACGGTAAACATAAATAAGCCTGCACATTTTGTTGGAAAATCAAAATTACCTTCAGGGAAGTCAAAAACCTTACTTATTGTTCTTTAATATGGCATAGTTTTCAGCCATTTAGATAATACATTTTTAGCCCATTTTATACTTTTTTAAAGCAGCTATCGTTTTTTTTTTTCTTTTTACCTGATCATTCGCATTGTGCCGGAGTTCCCCGATGATGACCGAGTCTCACTGTTAGATAAGACGTCTATCGGGTATCTTGATCGGTGTTACGTAATGGAATACATTGACATACCGACCCCATGCTATGTTCGTTTACGATATACAAGTACCTACATAGTAATGGACTGAAGTTTATGGCCTGGTTATGTGATCATGACAGCATCCTAGTGAAATATGTATCAAGTATCGTATAGATCTCATATAAGATCAGACTTCTTTAGGGAGAGGAACTGTATAAGCTTTGATGCTTTCATTTCAATCCTTTTCGCAATATGTTGTTGTCAATGACTGATATATGTTATCATGTAGAATAAATTATGTTTAAACTAAGATCAGACTTTTTATGAGATTATTTATAAGGATTTAAAGTCAAGTTTAACAAGATTTTGTATAAGGAATTCCAGAAACGCAAATTGTTTTCTGCTGATTTCAGTCACATATTAATATTGCAAGGTCAACTTTTTTAGGCCAAAAGAATTTCGATGTACATAAAATAAAACCGATTCAGCCCAGGATCGGACTGCTTGTTTTGTACAGTTTGTTACTGGTCTACTGACTGCCTAATTATTATAATGATCCAGTAGAACAACAAATTCAATCTTCTTTAAAAACAAATTCAATCTTCTTTAAAAATAAAGACTAAAAAGAGAAATAAATAAAAATATGCAAATTATCTATTTACCACACAAGAAAATTTTAGACTGGTCCAAACTGAAAATATTTGCAGAAGACAAAATAAAGGTAGCTGAAAATTAAAATTTGGTTTTGGAAGGGTAGAAAACACTGTGGGAAAAGGAGAAAATGCTGGTTACCAGCATTTTCTCCTTTTCCAACAGTGTTTTCAAAAGGGTTCTTTCTCTGGGTCGTTAAAAGTCGGGATTGTGTGGTATAGAGTTAAAGAAATTTATGCTAACAGACCAAAAATAAATTGAAATTATTTTCTGAAAAAAAAAAAAGAAGACAATACTGGGAAGATACCGTTTTCTACAAATCTCTTAAAAGTTTTCACTGTTGCAAATAATGTACACAAACATGTATGAAAATGATAAATACAGTCATTATATATTTGGACAATGTGTAAAAACAGGACCCATGTTTAACAAAACAATAGACAAGGTTAACATGTCATTCTGTTCTTTTCTTCCCTTTATCCATTGCTAAATCTTTTCACCCAGTCTTAAAATCTCACTTAGCTCGATACAGCATTTTTTATACAAAAATTAACTATACTGTCGTTTTTAAACTGAAATGGACGCAAATTCTCAATTTAACAAATGTAAACGAATACTTTGATCTTAATCACAAAAAAACAGAGAATACTTCAAGACGTTATAGATTTTTTTCTTGCAGTTCATTTTTATTTTATTTAGCGTAAAAATCAGCGAAAGAGCAAATTTCTTAAACCTATCTATAGAAATAAGAAGGAGAATGGGTCAGTAACTTTAAATCAAAATGGACGAAACTTCCCATTTTGCTACAGAAATTAAAATTATATTGAAGTGAAGTAGAGATATTACAGAATACTTCAAGACGTTATAGATTTTAATCATTTTAGGAGAAAAATGTGTTTTAGTCGATCAAAAAATGTTGCCTTCTGAATCGTACATGACGGGCCGATATCGGAAATCTTTTTGGAACAGATAATCGATAAGTTCCAAGGACAGTAACTCTTGCTCGACCTGCAGCATAAAGTTGGGGATGTAAAGAATTTCTTCATGGCCATATAGTGCAAGAAGCCCTCATTCACCAGAGCCATGTTTCTTGATGGATCAAAATTTCATAAACAATTTTTAAAAAGGGTCATCCAAGGAACATTTCTGTGAAATTATTTCAAAATCTGACCAGCGGTTTCAGAGAAGAATTTTTAAGAAGTTCTTCCTTTCCATATAGTGCAAGTAGCCCCCATTCACCAGAGCCACATTTTTTGATGGATCAAAATTTTATGAACAGTTTTTGAAAAGGGTTACCCAAGGAACATATCTGTGAAATTATTTCAAAATCTGACCAGCTGTTTCAGAGGAGAAGATTTTTAAATAATTCCCTAGAAAATTTCATTTTGTTGCCATGATTTTGATGGAATCAAATTCTGTGAACAACTTTTAAAGAGGACCTCCCAAGGAACATTTCAGCCAAGTTTGGTCCAAATCCGCCCAGCGGTTTTGGAGGAGTTGATGTTTAAAGAATTGTTGACGACTGACACTGGGTGATCCTAAAAGCTCCCCTTGAGCATGTTGTGCTCAGGTGAGCTAAAAAAAGGCAGGCATTTTTTTATGGGGGGGGGGAGGTTAACCTATTACCACACAATCCCTACTTTTGACGACCCTGAGAAAGAGGACTATTGAAAACACTGTGGGAAAAGGAGAAAATACTGGTTACCAGCATTTTCTCCTTTTCCCACAATGCTTTCTACCCTTCACAAAACAAATTTCAAATTTTCAGTCACTCTTATTATGTTGTCTGCAAATGCTTTCGATTTGGACAAGCCTAAAATAATGTAATTTGGTAATGAGTTAAGCATTACTGACAGCTTTGGTTACCTTTTCTGAGATCAAGATCTGACTGCTAAAAATACACAAATTGTTGGATTTTAGATGTAATACATTATCTCAGTTGGTGATATAACTGCATCAATTACAATTTCGCTGTTGTTCTTGTTGCAATCTCTAGCAGACAAACATTTTGTCCAGTCTGATTATGATCTATACTCTCAGCATTTAACTCTTTACCAAACAATCCCAGGTTTAATGATCCTGAGAGAGAAGCCTTCTGAAAACACCGTTGGAAAAGGAAAAAATGCTGGTAACCAGCATTTTTTCCTTTTCCCACAATGTTTTCTACACATCCACAGCCAAATTTCAAAGTTTGAGTCACCTTAATTTTGTTGTTTGCAAATACTTCCAATTTGGACAAATCCAAAATTCTGTCTTTTGGTAAATTGTTAAGGGAGTGAAACCTTGTTCAGTTATACTAGGGTTTCTGAAAATTCTCATTTTCTTTTTCTCTTTTCTCTTTCCAGATACAGAAGGATTAAGTTAAAGTAAAGTAAACCAGTACCTTGTTAAGTAAACTACTTTATCAGAACTACTAAATTTAAAAAAATGCTTTTTGTCTCAGCTTTTGCTTTTCATACAGTTGGTGATATTATATCATGGATAAAGAAGCATGCAGAGGTAGAAACAACTCCTGCATCTTCTTTTGTTCATGATAATGAGATCTCCTTCTCTGCTGAAGAAGGAACCTCTGTGGACGCATCAGTGTCTGTGGAAGAGGATATTGAAATGGAAGTGGAGGAAGAAATTGGAATGGTTTCTTCCTTCATTTCCATTACCGTCAATGATGTAGCCATGGAGGTTTCGGATAATGCAGAGGTGGAGATCTTGCGTGCAGCAGGTGATTCGGAGGACATCGAGGTTGAAGTAAGCTTTGGTGAGCTAAGCTATACCTCGGTGTCCTTCTCATCAGTGGACATGCCTGATTTGCCAACTACTCAGGATTGTTTTGGTAGGGTTATTGGGGAAGAGGCCGAGCTTGACTTGGTCCCTCCCCATATTTCTAAACCTGTTATCTGTGATTCTGACCGAGAGCCAGTAGTGGTGACTCGTAGTGGGCGGCGAAGCCGGCGACCTGACCGGTATGGTGACTGGGTTTACTATTAAACGCTTTCAGAAGTTCCAGTCGCAGAGGAATGTTTTCAAAAGTTTGTCAGTCTCAACCAAATGTTTTCAAAAGTTTGTCAGTCACCCACAGATGTTTTCAAAAGTTTGTAAATCACAGATAAATGTTTTCAAAAGTTTGTCTATAACTAGAAGTTTTTTATTCTGTTCATAATGAAGGCTGAAATGTTGTCCATTGATCATTTAGAACTTCCCCACTTAATAGCCTGTATATTGAGGCTAAAGAACCATCTGTTTATGGCAGAAGGCAAAAGTTGGCCCTTCAATAGCTTTTTACCCTTTACCACACAGTGGTGATTTGATGTTCTTGGAAAAGAAGCTTTCGAAAACATTGTGGTAACCAGCATTTTCTCCTTTTCCCACAATTTTGTCTATCAAAGAAAAATTTTACAGTTGGAGCCACAGTGAAATTGCTGTCTGCAATTGCATTTAAAATTTTGTCTTCGGGTAAGAGGCTAAAACTTAAATGAAGCTGTCTTAATCCAACTCATAAGGTTGTTTTTAACCCTCAGTATAAAAGTTCTATTTGAGAGGAAACCCAAAGCAATACCAACTTTTGGTATTTGTTTGGAATCTCACATAAGTAATCTTAACATAGTGGACCCATAATAGAAAACAGCTATTCCACTATAATATTATCCAACAAAATTTGCTAAGATTAAAAATGAGTATTATTGTACTACTTTCACCATGCTAATTTTTCTTTTTTGTCCTTCCTAGAATTATCATTTATAGACCTACAACCACTATATTCTCAATACAAAGGGATATGATAATTACCTCCCTTTTCTGGAAACTTACAAAAGTATCGACAAATAATTTAAAGACAGACATCAAAGGAACTTCTTGTTGCCTCTTTCATATTATTACTGATATGTATTTTGCATTGATCATTTGTGAGACTTGTTCCTGTATGTGAAAGTTTGTTCGAGTTCAAGCAATATTTGTTCCCTTACTGCTTAACTCTTTACCACACAATCCCGACTTTTACCGACCCTGTGGAAAAGGCCTTTTGAAAACACTGCGGGAAAAGGAGAAAATGCTGGTAACCAGCATTTCTCCTTTTCCCACAAAGTTTTCTACTCTTCCCAAAGCAAATTTCTAATATCCGGTCATGCTTATTTTGTCGTCTGCAAATGCTCTCAATTTAGAACGGTCTAAAGTTTTGTCGTCTGGTAAAGAGTTAAAGTTCTTTATTTTGTAAAAGCCATTAAAATACTTATAACAGTATGTGTCATCAGATAACCTTTGGTTTTCACTACTGACTTCCCAATATTTTGTAAGATACTTACAGCTCGACTGTCAGGGGTCTAATCTTTAAATTCTCCTCAGTTTGAGAACTTTGAATAATTTGGTCAGAAATCCAGCTTGTCAGAAATCCAGCTGTATCAGTTTTACAGGTAAGATGCATAGTTATTACTATTATATTGTTACAATAAATTGTGGCAGCCAGTGCAACTATTTATGCCCTCTTGCAATTTGAACGTGGTATTCTTACAAAGTCACTGGCTGCTTTCCCACATCACCAACACGGTAACAATCATCAGTGGTGAGAGAAAACTGTATCTTCATGCAATACCTATTATAATATACATGAAAAGACTATGACAAAACTAAGCGGGATCCAAATCAGTTTCAAATCCTGTTATGTTACCAAACTACTGAGCTATGTTATTGTAGCATGATCAATCAACACATTCTAGAAATTTTATTCTATCTGAATTCAATCCTATTGTTCCTGGTCCCCGTGGGGTCCCGGGGGTTTTACTGTATAGAATAGGACCTCAGCCTTTCTCTATGGCATGTCGTAGAAGGCGACTAAAATTAGAGACAAACGGCTGCTTTCCTCGTAATTCGTAGGATTGCAGCAGGCTGGGTAGTTCTTATTCCAAATCCTATATTTTTTTCTCGATGTAAAAAGGGTTTGGAATGGGAATCAATTGGCCTGTGGGACCCCGTGTGGTTTAATCGGGGCTACAAGAATAAACCACTGCAGTCCCGCGATCGTCACATCTGCCATTTCATCTGGCGGAACAAAAGTGACAGCATGCATGTCGTAAAAGGCGACAAAAGGGGCATCATTTTGTGTTTCATCCATTCCTCATTTATCATGTTTGTCTTGTGTTGTTCGACATGTATGTTATTTTCACCTCACATTATTGTTTACCAAGTAAGTGCACCCAATATGACCTAAGTTGTCGACGGGCCCTAAAACACTATTCATTCATTCATTCATTATTGTTCCTGGCCATATGACTAATTGAAAGCGTTTGCAGACAAACAATTAAATGTTGCTCATATGATGGAGAGAGTCTTGAAAGAGGAGAAAACACCATGGGACAAGGAGAAAATGCTGGCCAGCAGCATTTTCTCCTTTACCCACAGTGTTTTCAAAAGTCCTTTTCCTCTCTGTTGTTTAAATTCTGTATTGTTTGAATAAAGGGTTTTACCTTTCATGATATGTAACTAACAACTATTGTTTCGTCTAGGTTTCATCTAGGTGTTGACTATGATTATATTTGGTGTTGCTGTTGGTGCCATCTACTGGCAGATTGATGACTCGTGTACCTCAGGACTTCAGAATAGGTCAGTACATGTATCTGTAGGCTTCCTATCGGCCTTGATCATATTGCTACAATGGAGTCAGGTATAGCCACTGTTTATGCCTAAAATATGCTACTTCATTTACAATATCTTATGCAGTTTTTTAATAAACTCTTTAAACTCTTTACAGAGATTGACAAAATTTTAGACTTGTGTGAATTGAAAGCCTTTGCAGATAACATTTTATATATGGCCCAATTTCTAGAGTTTTTATATGAAAGAGTAGAGAACACATCTGGAGAAAATGCTGGTAAAAAGCATTTCTTCTTTTTGCAGTTCCTTCTTTTTTCAGAGACATTAAAATATGAGATTGTAAAATAAAGATTTAAAAAGTCCAGACCAGATTTTCATAAAACAAGTTGGATGAGAGAAATATTTAGAAAACATTGTTAAAAAAAGCAGTAAAAAAAGTGTAAAATACACAAAAATATTACTTGTTGCTTATTTGTAAGTTGCAGAATTATCAACCTGTAACCTTGCTTGAAGCTATGGGTTTTTCATGGGAAAAACTGTTTAGAGCATTAGTCTTGTACTGGTGGAACCCAGGATATACATGAATATAAGTGAGCTGTTTCAGTGATATGTCTGAAATTGTATTGAAAGTGGTGCAAAATACCATTCAATTGATAATTAATCAATTAAGAAACTTTCTGATTTCAGGGTTGGAGCTTTCATCATCTTTATGAACATGATATGTGGCATTTTGTCAGTTGTTAAAGTGTTTAGAGCATTTTTCTTGTAAGTACAGTGTCTTCTTAGTCAAGAAATGCATTGCCTCTCTCTTGCTTCATTGTGTTCTTTAACTTTTTACCAAACAACAAAATTTCAGACTACCCAAATTAAAGCATTTGTAGATGACAAAATTAATGTGACTCAAAAATTGAAATTTGTTCTGGGAAGCTTAGAAAATATTGTGGGAACAGGAGAAAATGCTGGTTACTGGCATTTTCTCCTTTTCCCACAAGGTTTTCAGATAGCTTCTTTGTCAGGGTCTTGAAAATTCGTGATTGTTTGTTCAAGGGTTAAAGATTATTAATTCTTAGAGCGCCATACTTTTAAAGATTCCTTAGTGTGCCAAATGAATCTAACAGAGAATACTTTTTAAATCTATACTTCACAATCCTAATGTATAAAGACCCTGAGAAAAAAGGCTTTTGAAAACATTTTTGGAAAATGAGATGCCAATAGTGAACATTTTCTTCTTTTCCAACAATGTTTTCAGCCTATTCCTAAACCAAGTTCAATTATTCAGTCAACTTCTCTTATTGTCTGCAAATACTTTCAATTTTGACAAGTCCAAAATTTTGCCATTTGGTATTTTGATTATCACATAACCTCACATTTTCAGTGTTATATACCCATTACGAATTTTCTTATCTTATACACGTTTGATATCACATTTGTGTCACGTCATTTTTGATGTCATTTTGCATGCATTTCATACAAGTGAATGAGTCTCATAGAAAATACAGCAGGTGCATTTATGAAGGTTTTTGTATTATCTGATCTATATTTTGTGAAATATTGTTATTTGATAAAAAGAATCTGACATTTGTGGGCGTTCAAGATAAATTTTTATCAAACTAGTAAAGGAAAATGTTATTAAGCTTGCCAAAGGCTCACTTAATAACATTTCTCTAGACTTGTTTAATAAAATCTTATCTCAAAAGCCCACTCATGTCAGATCCTATATATTTAAGACACCTGGTGAATATTTGCCCAGTTCTGAAAATTGAACTATCAACATTCTCACTTCAGCAAATCATTCCTTTCAGGCACTGTCCATCAATGAACTGAAGTAAATGGAATTTGTACCAGATGGATCCTCATACTGGTAGGTATCAAACAAAGAAAAGTTTATGGACCATAATCCATGAAAAGGGGTTTAATACATCTGCAAAAATGGGGTCAGCCTACATGGCTTACATGGGTCGAAACTTCTCGCTATCTTGAAGTATTTCAGAGGACCATTCTAAGTCATGATTGGGCTGGTCGTTAAATAAATGGACTATTTGGATCCATGATAACTTGCTTAGTATAATGCATCACTGAGAATGTGAGAAATTTCCTTTTGCCAGAGTTTGGCTGTGACATATCGATAGGTGAGTGCAACACTCTTCTAAGTGTCTGTACAATGTACAGGCACTTAGAATAGTGTTGCACTCACTTATCGATATTAGTCCTTCAACAGATTATCTGATGGTTTCATGTCACTAGGGATGAAGGCTTGAGAAAATTGTATGAAAAGGATAAAATGCTGATAATCTATTCTGACTGAAGGCCAGCAGGCTTATGTCATGGCCTGATGTTCATTGTGTTCATCATTGCATGCATCAACTGTTTCTAACATCTTTGCAGAAACTATTCATCCTGGCAAGTTGCTTTATTTAATTGACCTCTACCAAGATGGCCAAAAGTTGCCCCTCCCCAAATGTCACAAGTTTAACATGGGCTAATAAAGTGCCAAGTTATCCATGGCTGGGGGCGGAGGAATATAGTTTTAGCAATGTCCCTCATCCTGTTTGTCCATCGGTCCATGTGTCCATTGGGGTGAATATCTCCATGGTTACCAGCATTTTTTCTTTTTCCCACAATGTTTTCTACCCTGCTGAAAACAAATTTCAATTTTTTATCATGTTTATCTTGTCGCCTTCAAGTGTTTTCGATTTTGACCAGTCTAAACTTTTCTTATTTAGTAAAGAGTTAATGGTTTTGAATGCTGATTTCAACATTATTTCAGTGATATTCACGGAGTTTCTTTACCAGTACTTTGCAGGAGTCAGAAATTTTTATCACTTTATCACACTATCCAAAGACACAATGATGCCCAAATAGAGGTCTTTTGAAAACATGTAAAATGAAGAAAATAGTTGTGTAAAGTATTTCTGCAAATGGACAAAGAATATTAATGGTCAGACTACACGTTTTGTGCAGTCTGATCTTGATCTACATTTGCCTCAAAAGCAACTGAAGTAGTGAAAGGTAAATTGTCCTTTGTTTTGAATTTCTACAGCTTTTTCCTTCAGTAACTTCAGTTACAATTTACATATTTCCCTGTCTGACCTTTCAGATGTCAACATGGAGTTCCCTGATGACACGTCCATCATTACCTATGTGGTCACTTTTCTATCTTTACTTCTCCAAGACAAAAGCTGAAACTGTACAGGGCATACATATTGGAAAGGTAAGCTAGCTGGATAGTAAATTTTAGAGGCAAAGTAATAATTTTATCTCATTACCACACAATCTTTAATTTTAACGACCATGAGAGAGAAGGCTTTTGAAAATATTGATGGAAAAAAGGAGAAAATGCTGGTAACCAGCATTTTCTCCCTTTCACTCAATGTTTTGTCATCTGCAAATGCTTTCAATTTGGACTGGTCCAAAATTTAGTCGTTTGGTAAAGATGGTTAAAAAAGAGTTTGACATCAAAAGTCTTGCACTTTGAATACTGAATGATACACTTACTTTTTTACAGAATGTTCTGTATGAAAACTTTTGGTAGAGGTTTAAGTGTACAATAGTCTAACAAAACTGAATCAGCAATTGATGAAATGCTCTTTCTTTGTTACGATAGGTACACGTCTTAACTCTGAGAGCAGTAGGTAAAATCAACTGGTATTTCTATTCTAGAAATAAAGCTGTAATAAGAGCAATTTCAAGGTTGCCCTTTTCCAGAATGTCTCTGCAAAGTGGACAGCGTAGATCAGTGATTGGATTGCACATTTTGTGCAACCTGATATTGATCTACATGGGCCACAAAAGCAATTAACCGCTTTCCCAAACGACAAATTTTTTACTCTTCCAAACTGAAAGAGTTTGCAGACAGCAATTTTAAATTCTATGAAAATGGTAGAAAGTTCTCCTAAAGGGTAGTCTCAAAACACTGGGAAAAGGAGAAATTGCTCGTGACGAGCAATTTCTCCCTTTCCCACAGTGTTTTCAAAAGACTTGTACTGCAGACACGTAAAAACCAGGCTTGTTTAGGAAAGGGTTAACATAGTGAGAGCTGCTGTTAGGTTTAACCCATTACCACACAATCCCTACTTTTGACGCCCCTGAGAAAGAAGCCTTGAGAAAACATTGTGGGAAAAGGAGAAAATGCTGGTAACCAGCATTTTCTCCTTTTCCCACAATGTTTTCTGCCCTTCACAAAACAAATCTCAAATTTTCGGCCACTTTTATTTTGTCGTCTGCAAATGCTATCAATTTGGACCAGTCTAAAATATTGTCATGTGGTAATGGGTTAAATAGGAGTAACATTATTTCATAGATTTATTTCTTTCGTACTGTTTTCTTTAAGGTCATTGACAACACCCTTGACAACTAGCGAAATGTCCAGGATCATGAAACCTTCACCTTCGACCTTTTGGAATGGATTGAACAGACCATGAAGATTCTGAATGTCAGGGAATTTGCTAACTGGCTGGTTGGTGTCCAGCAACAGCTTGTAGCCTTTAAAGATTACAGAACCACAGAGAAACCACCAAAGTATGTATAGTAAATGTTTAGCCATTTGCAGGGAACCAATCCAAATTAAAATTGTTTGCATTTATACATCTATCTTTGAATTTAAACCTGATCGGAGTTCCTGATAGAAGGAGTGATTTTGATTTCATAATTTAAAATATTAACCCTTTACCAAACGACAAAATTTCAGACTGGTCCAAATTGAAAGCACTTGCAGACAACAAAATAAATGCAACTCAAAAATTGAAAGTTGTTTCCAGCAGGGTAGAAAACATTTTTGGGAAAGGCTTTCTTAGTTCCCTTCAAAAGGCTTCTATTTTAGGGTTGTGAAAACCAGGGATTCTTCGTAAAGGTTTGATTATTATTCTCCATTAAACCCTATTTTGTGGGTACTCATTTAGATTGCCTCATAGTGGCGACTCTAATGAGTACCCACAACATAGGTTTTAAAAGAGAAATAATGGCTTTAGAACACAATCACTCTCTTGTATAAGTGAGCTGTGCCCGATACGAATATTTAATTTTCTGTTAGAATTTGGCACCACCTACTTGTGAAAAGGCAGTGGTTTTAGGGTCACAACTGAACAGTTGATTCATCACTGCTAGATTTTTTCTGCTGCTAATTATATTCAACAGGCCCTGTGGCTTCAACAGATTCAATAATTCACTATTTTGTGGATTTGGGAGGGGGGAAGATTTTTATGCAGCATATTATGTTAGTCTGAAATAAAATAGAAAAGGAGATTTACCCATATCAAGTGTCTTGTTTACACCATATGACACAGTTTCAAGCCGTTGACTGGATTAACTCATTACCACACAAACCCGACTTTTCACGACCCTGAGAAAGAAACCTTTTGAAAACACTGTGGGAAAAGGAGAAAATGCTGGTAACCAGCATTTTCTCCTTTTCCCACAGTGTTTTTAAGCCATCCCAAACCAAATTTTAATCTTTCATTCACCTTTATTTTGTCGTCTGCAAATGCATTCAATTTGGACCAGTCTAAAATTTTCTCGTGTGGTGAAGAATTAACCCTTTACCCCATAAGGCATTTCTATTGTATCTCTAATTGACCCTAAATAACAGCAAGAATGAAGCCGTTTCTTGTGTGTATATGACAACTTTTGATAGCATAGAAAACATTGTGACAAAAGGTGAAATCGCTTGCTACGAGCAATTTCACCTTTTGCCGCAATGTTTTCCAAAGGCTCCTACAAGGAATGAGTAGAAATGAGTATCTATGGAGTAAAGAGGTAATGTAACTTCTGTATTCAACTTTTGATAACATTTCTACAGAGCTTTAGAAAAGAGGGAGTGGTGGTATTTAAATCCATTATTTCTCTTTAGAACAATATGTTGTGGGTACTCATTAGAATTGTCACGATGAGACGATTCTAATGAGTACCTTCAACATAGGTTTTAGAGGAGAATTATTAATATTTTCAATTTTGAAATCAAAATCATGCATCCCCTCAATCTGGAGCTCTAATTCTGGCAAAAGATAAATGTTTGTAATTAGAAAAAAAAAAGAAAATGTTTTTCTATAGTGTTTTCAAATTAATTCTTTACCAAAGAATCCCTGGTTTTTATGACCCAGAGGAAGAAGCCATCTGAAAACATTGTGGGAAAAGGAGAAAATGCTGGTAACCAGCATTTTCTCCTTTTCCCACAATGTTTTCTACTCTGCAAATGTCAAATTTCATTTTTTGAGTCATGTTTATTTTGTCAATTTGGACAAGTCTAAAATGTCATTTGGTAAAGACTTAATTCATGTATTCAACCTTAGTTTTTGTTTGATGGTTCATATTTTTCATGGATGCTTTCCAAGATGTTGGCTGCAAATTTTTTTCAGGATATGATGAGTAAATGGCAGTTAAAATTTGCTAGTTTGATGTATGTAGTTGACCTGTCAAGAATTTTTTATAACTTAATTCTTTATGCATTTAGATAAATAGATTTTTTGTTAGCAGAGACGAGTGAAGCGTTGCCCTGGTTTTATGTACAAAATAACATACAGCAACTTCGATCTACACTGTTCACAAACCTGCCTGATAAAATGTCTGGAGTTGCCTTACAGGAAAAAACACTGTACAAATTTTCTAACAAATTTTCTCTCTGTATCGTTTTGTATAGGAAAGACAATGTCATACATCTGTGGAACTTCTTAGTGGAACTGTTACGGACTAGAAGAATGTGCATGGAAGTCTCCCAACAACAACAACAAATCTTCCAAGAAATGCTCTGTATACTTGACTGGATGGAAGAAATTAAGGTTAGAAGGACAAAACTTTAAACTCTTGACTTGTATAAAGTATTTTTTGACTCGCAAATTTCCCCAATTACAGACAGATTGTTCCTGAGAGGCACTTTCAAAAGCTTTCTCTTTCAGGTGTGTTAAAAGTTGTTAAATGATACAACATTCTATCACAATATCAGCTTTTTTTTTAAATCTTTTAGTTCTAGGTTTCTTTATTTTAGAAGATACAGAATGAGTTTGGACATAAAGATCATTTGTGGTTTAAATTACGTAATACCATACGTATAAGAATTTTTCATTGAATGGTTTTGATTTACACTAGGCTACAGACCAAGCGACCCAGAGATCGTCAAAGATCCCATCAATACAATGTTGAATGTGTACGAAGAACTCAAGAGATTGGCAGAGGAGAGAAAAAATGGGCTCCTTGAGTACTGCAAACTCTGGCAGTTCTACTGGCACATGGCTGATGAAGAAGGATGGATTAAAGAGAAAAAATGGCTCATGTCTGCTCCAGATTTGGGTCCTGACCCTACTAGCGTTCATCGCTTACCTAACAAACAAAAGGTTGGTTATCATGGCTACATATGTTTATCCTGGTTTACGCTATTTTGCATATTATATATTGATAGGCGAGTGCAACACTATTCTAAGTGCCTGTACATCGCACAAGCACTTACAATAGTGTTACACTCATCTATCAATATGACTAATAACCTGTGGGGTTTGAATACATAAGTTTTGGGTTATACCAAACAAAGTTCCTTATGTTTTATGTTAACAGAACTTAATGATCTCATGGCTCTCTGTGGCCATGGTAAAGATGTTAGCATGTAACCTTATATAACACTGAGATTGATTCCAGCTAGCAGTAACTGGCATTAAATGGCAGTAGCCAAATCAAACCTTCATTTTAAGATGGTATTGATTTACAGAATATAGAGGATGAGATGACAGCCAGACACACCCATCAGCAGTCTGTATTACAAGTTGGTAATGATCTCATTTTGGCTGGCAGTTTCGGCGCGGACAAGATCCAAGAGCACATTAACAAGATCAAGTAGCAGTTGGAAAGTCTCATAGATCTATCTGAAAGCCATCAGAAAAATGTCTCAAATGAAGCTGTGGACTTCTATCAGGTATGGATAATCAGTAATCATCCACAAAATCAAGTTATGAAAGTTGAAAATGAATGCAGTAGGTAAAAATGCGATGTTGACAGGTAAAAGGTGATAAAATATACTTTGTCAGTTTTCTAATTTTTACAGTCACTGGTGATGGATACATGGATTCAAGATTAACTCTTTACCAAAATGGCAAAATTTTGGACTTGTCCAAATTGAAAGCATTTACAGACGACAAAAATAATGTGAATTAAAAACTGAAATTTGATTTGGTTACCAGCATTTTCTCCTTTTCCTACATTATTTTCAAAGGCTATTTTTCTCAGGGTTGTTAAAAGATTCAAGATTAAAAGATCCACTAGCTGCCAAAGGTAATAAACTGTCAGGTCAAATTGCAAGCAAATTTAACCCTTTCCAAAGCGACAAACTTTTGGACTAGACCATAATTGAAAGCATTTGCAGATGACAAACTCTTGCTGAAAAGATGATTTCTGTCTATGACGGGGTAGAACACATTGTGCGTAAAGGAGAAAATGCTGGTTCCCAGCAAATTGCAGGCAAATTTAACCCTTTCCCAAACAACAAACTTTTGGATTAGACCAAATGGAAAGCATTTGCAGACGACAATTCAACTCTTGCTGAAAAGATGAATTCTGTCTATGACAGGGTAGAAAACATTGTGGGAAAAGGAGAAAATGTTGGTTACCAGCATTTTCTTCTTTTCCCACTATGTTTCCAAAAGGCTACTATTCTAGACCCATAAAAACCAGGGATTGTTTGGGAAACGGTTAATTCACAGAAGTATTTATGTTACCATGTCTTGTCTTGCCTTGTCGAGACTCATCTTGACAATGTACTTGGTACAATCTAAGTTCCAGAGAGGTCTTGACCAAACAACAAAATTTTTTACTCAACCAAATTGAAAGGATTTGCAGGCAACAAATTTAGCTCAAGTGATGATTTCTTCCTTTGATGGGGTAGAAAACATTTTGGGAAAAGGAAAAAATGCATGTTACCAGCATTTTCTTGTTTACCCACAATGTTTTCAAACGACTTCTGCTTCAGGCTTGTTAAAATGCAGATTATGAGGTAAATGGATAGGCATAGATTAACCTACGCTCGAGTGGACACCATCAGTAATATTTTCACAAGTGGCAGAGCCATGAGTGAAAATATTACCAATGGTGTTCACAAGATGAAATAAATTTCCATCTCCCACTGAAAAAAAACAAATATTCTATTTATTTCACGCTTTTAACCCTTTCTGGGAGGAGCTTCATCAAAATCCAGTATAGTTCTTTTCCGTTATTCCCCGTGGCGCACCCCTCAGACATAGCAACACATTACAATATTACGTCAAGTGTGAGAAATGTAAGGTATATGACGTCATATTTCCCATCTGTTTGTTAGGCACGCGCAATTTACCTAGGCAACAAGAACGTGAAAATCGGAATTTTCACTGGTTGTACCAGTGTAAGATCGAAAAATATTTTCACTGCTATTTCTCGATATCCTACCAGAAAGCATGAAATAAAAGTATATCCTAATCATCAATGTTCTCCTTCATCTTTCAGTTTTTTTGTTGATGCTGACGACACATGGATGCATGATACATTGCACATGGTCTCTAGTAATGATGTTGGTCATGATGAAGCCAATAACCAGTCCTTGTTGGAAAAAAAGCCAAGGATGTGACGGATGAGCTGAAGAATTACCAGGCAGTGATAGAAGCCTTGCATGAACAGGCTGCTAACTTGGGAGAGCAGGTGAGCCCTCAATGTACACCATGTGTCATCATCAATAAACCCTTTACCACACAGTGACGACTTTTTATGACCCTGAGAAAGAAGCTTTTTGAAAACATTGTTGGAAAAGGAGAAAATGCTGGTAACCAGCATTTTCTCCTTTTCCCACAATGTTTTCTACCCTATCAAAGCAGAATTGCACCATATGAGCCACTTTGAAATTGTCGTCTGCAAATGCTTTCAATTTGGATAGGTCTAAAATTTTGCCATGTGGTAAAGGGTTAAGTAGATGTTTATCCAATATATATGTAAGCAGAAAGGAATAATTTTTGATACATTTTCAAACAAGAGTATATTTGACCTTAGAGTAGCCCAGATTTTGAAAGGATAGAGGGAATTGTAGTAATCGACTGTTTGTTACAAAGAGTGAATGGAACACTGTCTTGATTATTGAGTTTTATTATGCTCTTCAGTAGCTTGTCAAAAAATATAGCTGGATTATGGCTTGTATTTCATGGTTAAGACCAGTGAAAAATACTGATCTCCTATTTTCTAACTGTTCAATTAAAGGGGAAAACAGTAGTGCTGTGTTTAAATTGTCTATGTAAATAGAACCTGCTATTCAACCAGAGGGAAATACAAAGTACATGCATTTGGTTCGCATGCTTTGTGTAATATTGCAATTCACTGTTATGTGAGGGGTCGTGCCATGGGGCAACAGAAAACAGCTGTACTGGATTTTGGTCCCAATTTAACAGGGGCTTGGAAGTATGAAATAAATAGAATATCTGGTGAGGTTTTTTTGGTTAAAGATCAGAATTTATTAGGGATGGCAACGGTTAGTAAATTTGCTAACTGGTAAACCGTTCAATCTTTCGATCAGTTTACTGAATGACCATGTAGGAACATTTAAGATGAGGGTACCTGCTTGATATGTCAACATTGACAAACGGTGCGTGAGTAATGCATTTCCATGATGTTTACTATTTCTGTACTTTGGCGCAAAAGACGGCCAATCTATCGACGATCTCTCTCCCTCTCTCTCTGTGCAATAAAATCAATTTTCCACAATGTTTACTATAGAGGACTAGAAATTATCAGGCCATTTCAGTGTTTTCCTACGCAAATTATTGTGTAAATCACCCAAAGATAACTGAAATTCAGGTAAAAAAGTTTGGTTTCACGTGAGACCTCATGTTAGCAAGAACAAAAAAAAAACCCCACCAAACCATTATCTGCTTAACTTGCGTAAAATACCAGGATTTGAAGTTACTTGCTATCAATTCTGATGAATTATTGCCAAATCGGGCAGAAATCAGGCCTATCCGTAAATTAAAACACATGAAAAATGCTCGATGCAAAAAACATGGAAACCCATGACAGAACAAAATGTTCCTTTCGACATTGTTCGATCGGAGTCATTTCAGATTGTCTTTTCAGCTTTTTAATGATTTTAATCGGCAAATGTCCATAGATATATGAATAACAAACTTTTGTGCTGCAGCAAAAGAAAAAAAACTAGTTGGAACACTGCTATTTACAACTTTAGTGCTGCATCGAAAGAAAAAACTAGTGGGATTAGTGCTTTTTACAACTTCACAAAATCTACAAACTGAATCATACAGATGATGGTATGGTTATTGATCGTCAATCGAAACAGCCATCGCAAAGTGATCGCGTGTTAACCATCACCCAAACGACAGGTTTAAATCTTAGACTATCCCAAATTCAAAGCCTCTGCACTATACTATGATTTTTGAAGATACTTATAGAAGTGATAATGAATGAACGAAGAGAAACCACTGTGCCTGCTTGAACACAGATTGTGCCTGCTTGAACACAGATTGATAGGCTCATAAATTTCAATCCCTCTTACACTAATTGATCAATCCATGCATATATTTGATTGGGGGCGGGTACTTAATGAAATTTTCCAAGCAAATCAATTACAATAAGCCAGTGCCTTTGTTCCAAAGAGGACATGTGTTTCATTGTTTATTATCAGAGACTGGGGACTAATTAGCGAATTAATGATGTTTAATATATTGCACAGACATGTCATCAAACTGTATATCACACCTACGCCGCATCTTGGCTACGTATGATGCAGTCTTGGTTGTCAGAACCAGCAAAGTTAACTTTGTGTTTTTAGCTCATGTGAGCACAACATGCTCAAGGGGAGCTTTTAGGATCACCCGGTGTCCGTCGTGCGTCGTCCGTCTTGCGTCGTCAACAATTCTTTAAACATCAACTCCTCCTAAACTGCTGGGCCAATTTGGACCAAACTTGGCAGGAATGTTCCTTGGGAGGTCCTCTTTAAAAATTGTTCACAGAATTTGATTCCATCAAAAACTCTGGTTGCCATGGCAACCAAATGGAATTTTTTAGCAAATTCTTTAAAAATCTTTTCCTCTGAAACCACTGGTCGGATTTTGAAATAATTTCACAGATATGTTCCTTGGGTGACCCTTTTCAAAAATTGTTCGTGAAATTTTGATTCGTCAAAAAATGTGGCTCTGGTGAATGGGGGCTTCTTGCACTATACAGAAATGAAGAAATTCTTGAAAATTCTTCTTCTCTGAAATGGCTGGATAGATTTTGAAATAATTTCACAGAGATGTTCCTTGGGTGACCCTTTTCTAAAATTGTTCGTGAAATTTTGATTGGCCAAGAAACATGGCTCTGGTGAATGGGGGCTACTTGCATTATATGGAAATTAAGAAATTCTTGAAAATTCTTCTTCTCTGAACCCTGTGGTCAGATTTTAAAATAATCTGACAGAGATGTTCCTTGCGTGACCCTTTCCAAAAGCTGTACATATAATTTTGATCCCTCAAGAAACATGGCTCTTGTGAATGGGGGCTACTTGCACTATACGGACATGATGAAATTCTTTAAAATTCCCTTTCTCTGAAACCCCTGGTCAGATTTTGAAATAATTTCAGAGAGATGTTCCTTGGGTGACCCTTTTCAAAACTTGTTCGTAAATTTTGATCCATCAAGAAACATGGCTCTCGTTGATGGGGGCTACTTGCTCTTTTACAGAAATGAAGAATTCTTAAAAATTCTTCTTTTTGAAACTGATGGTCAGATTTCGAAATGACTTTTACAGGTGACCTTTTGAAAATTGCTTGGCAAAATTATAAATTTGATTCCAATGTTTCAATACCTCAAAAAAAAAAAAAAAAAAAAAATAGACTGGTCATCTCAAAAATTCAGGTGAGCGATCCAGGGCCATCTTGGCCCTCTTGTTTTTTTTTAATTATAATGATTATTTTGGTAAACTTTTGATAATATATAAATATTTGTTTCTGGTTAACTGGTTTCCAATTTCCTAACTGGTTAATCAGTCATTGGATAGGTTAACCGGTTAACCGTTGCCATCCCTAGAAGTTATATCATGGTGTGAAAATCATTGGTAATGTTTTCACTTGTGGCACTTTGCTAGTCGTGAAAATAATACTGATGATGTTCATTTGATAACTTTTGATTGTTCACTGAAAAGAACAAATTATATCCTTTATTTTATCAATTTATGTTGTATTACAGGATAGAGTTTAAGTCTGTACAGCGTACATTGGGTAGCATCGACAGACATTACCAAGAACTACTGGAACTTGCTAAGATTAGAAAACAAAGATTATTGGATGCATTGTCCTCGTTCAAACTCTTCAATGAAGCTGACATTGTGTTGCATCAATGTGAAGGTAATTTTGTGTAACCAGTTACAAATGATCAGTCTTGTGTTTATGCTACATTGAGGTAGAAGGCTTTTGAAAAGATTGAGGGAAAGAAGACAAAGCTGGTAACCTGTATTTTCTGTTTCCTCCATTTTCTATTTATTTGAAAGACAGATTCAAACGTTGGAGAAACATTTCATATGTTATCTTCCAAAGCTTTCATTTGAGACGAGATCAAAATATGGTCACATGGTAAAGACATGTGTTGTTGTAGAGTTGAAAATAGCCACAAGTACTGTAAGTTTACATATAACATGCACATAGCTGTGAAATTGAAAAAAAAAACATTTTTATATGCCCGAAGGGTTGTATTATGTTATACCCCCTGTCGTCTGTCAGTCTGTCAGCAATTTCTTGTGTGCGCAACTTCTCCTACAGTTTCCATCGGAATTATTTGAAACTTGCCACAATGAATCTCCATGATGTTTAGTTGTGCATCTGACTCTTAGAATTTGGATCGCTGTTTGTGTTCTAAATTATCTGCCCTTGATTTCTTAAATAACCAACTTTTCACTTTGAATTTTTGTTCAGGCCATAACTTCCATACTATAAAAGGTATCAACTTGAAACTACATACAGTGATAGAACCCATTATGGAGAAGTGCAGTGCATATGAACCATAACTCTGCCACCTTTATTTTTGAGTTACTGCCCTTTGTTCATTTTCAGTATGAATTTTTGTCCAGGCCATGACTTCTAAACTATAAAAGGTGTTAGCTTTGAATTTTTGTCTGGGACAAAATTTCTAAAATATTAAAGCTATTATCTTGAACCTTCCAAGACTGATAGAACACATTGTGGATAAGGGCAATTCACAAAATTTGTAACTGTGCCACCCTTATTTTTTTAGTTATTGCCCTTTAATATTTGTCACATATCATGGAGAATAACTACTCTTCATTCATGGCCCATCTGTCATTTCAACTCATTACACTGACAAGCCCCTTTGGGCGTATATGCACTGCTTTGCAAACGTCTTGTTGAAAAATGTGAGCTTACAGATCATGTTCATCTGTTTTAAGATAATTGAAAAAGTTGAAAGTACAAAATAAGAGAGTTTACACTTCATTAACAGCCATTTAATAACAGAAAAATTAGAATTATGAAATAAGTGAGCTTACACATTTCATACAATTACAAGAAAAATTAAACCCAAGAAAAAAGCGAACTCTCTAGTCGTATACTGGTACAACCATTACAGTGAAAGAAAAATTGTGTAAGAAAAGTTAAAAACAATGATCTTAACCCATTACCTCACAATCACTACTTTTGACGACCCTGAGAAAGAAGCATTTAGAAAACATTGTGGGAAAAGGAGAAAATGCTGCATTTTCTCCTTTTCCCCACGTTTTCTACCCTTCAAAAACAAATTTCAAATTTTCAGTTACTTTGGACAAGCCTAAAATACTGTTGTTTGGTAATGAGTTAACCCTTTACCAAAAGACAAAATCTTAGACTGGTCCAAATTGAAAGCACTTGCAGACGACAAAATAAATGCAACTTGAAAATAGAAATTTATTTCCAGCGGAGCAGAAAACATCATGGGAAAAGGAGAAAATATTGGTTACCAGCATTTTCTCCTTTTCCCACAATGTTTTCAGAAGCCTTCTATCTCGGGGTCGTAAAAACCAGTGATTTTTTGGTATAGGGTTAAATACCATATGCGAGAGTATTTGATTTTTAATCTAGAGACACTATTAATAGGATAGTGAAAAACCATCATATATCCAAATCAATATTGTCAACCCATAAAATTCTTCCTTGGCTATTCCAGGATAAACTCCTCACTACTATGATTGTAACTGACGACATTGAAGAGCTTGCCATCATGAAGCACCATTTTGAAGGCTTTGAACATGATGAATGCCAATGCTTCCAAAGTTGGTTTGATGAACCAACTTGCATGACAGCTTCTACCAGTGGAACATCCAAATGCTGCTGAAGTTGTCCAGCGACAAGTATGTGCTAAATTAATTAACCCTTTACCCCACAAGGCATTTCTGTGGTATCTCTAACTGACCCTAAATAACAGCAAGGATGAACTGTTTCTTATGTGTATATGACACCTTTGGATAGCATAAAGTTTTGTGGCAAAAGGTAAAATTGCTCGTCACTAGCAATTTCACCTTTTGCCACAATGTTTTCCAAAGGCTCCTACAAGCAATGCATAGAAATGAGTATCTATGCAGTAAAAGGTTAAAAAAAAATCTATTTAATCCATAGCTCCAGATAGGACATCTTCGCGAGCCAAGTTTACGATCACTACGTGGATCTTACCTTGGCTGATTGAGTCCGATTTCGAGATTCCTGCGATGCGCCCTCTATTGGATGCTGGTTATTACTCCCCTTTACATCATGCTTCTAAAAGCAAATGAAATATCGTTTTACAAACCACTTGCAAATATACATGACGTGATAAGCAGACATCCACATGGGTTTCCATGTTTTACCTTTTATTAGAAAGGTAGAGACCATGTTCTATTTTTATCAAAGATGAAATGCTACAAGTGATTTCATTTGTTGCAGCTAGAGCTGGCTGCATCCAATGAAAAAGCATATCAGCTGACCTAAAAATCAAGCTCGATCTGCCAAGGGTAGAGTAACGGTAGTGAATCATCAGCCTTGGCTTGCGAAGATGAAGATAAGAGGGAGTATTTGTATTCTAAATCCATTATTTCTCTTCCAAACTCCATGAGATGAGACATTTCTAATGAGTACCCATAACATAAAGTTTAGTGGGGGTTGATTTATATTTTCAGTTTTGATATCAAAATCACTCCCTCTAACCAGAGCTCTGTCATCTCATGTAGAAACTTTGAAAGAAAATTGAAAGAGGAAAAAAATGTCTGTTTACAGTCATGCAGAAGTATTTAATTAAAGTGCTTAGCTCTTTACCGCACAATCCCAACTTTTAACAACCCTGAGATAGAAGCCTATTGAAAAAGTGGGAATTTAAGGAAAAAATACTGGTAACCAGTATTTTCTCCTTTCCCACAATGTTATCTACCCTGCTAGAAATGAATTTCAATTTTTGGGTTACATTTATTTTGTTGTCTGCAAGTGCTTTCATTTTGACCATCTAAAATTTTGTCGTTTGGAAAAAGAGTTTAACTTATTAGCATGATCAATTACTTTTGGAGATTACTTGTAGAAATTTGAAATGGGTGCAAAATATTCGAAGGAAATTTGAAATAGGTGCAAAATAATCGAAGTGAAAATACTGACAATGGAATTTGTAATTCTGAGCAATTACGTCTTTTTCACAATGTGTTAAAAATTCATGCAGAGGAAATAAAGACATAGCTACTCTTCACCCTTTGTATAGTTAATACCTATTTCCAAAAGCAAGCACTGTCTTCAACTATCTAAACCTGTTATATGTTTATTTTGAAATTACAGATGGATACAATCTTCGAGAGATGGTTAAAGGGAAGAGAGATGAAATTGACTCTACCCATGGTCTACAAAATTTCCATATTAAATGCAATGAAACATTGTAAGTTATTCCCATTTCATCTTCCTGTTTATATGTCATGTAAATTCTTGAGAAAGTTCTTTACTACAATTTAATCATAATAATGCAGTTTTACAAAAAAAGATGAAAATATTGGTAGTTAAAGTTTTCTTTTAGAATTATCAAGGCAGCAGTCATCTGGAAATCAGCAACTTAACAAAAGAAAATTTGTTGGTTTTGACAGTAATTGTACCAGTTACTAACACATTGGCCATTTTCACAATTCCTTTCACAAAAATTCTTTGTCAGAAATCCCAATACTGTCTATATTAAGATAATTTTCTAAAAATGTGTATGGCACTTGTCCAAAACATTGCTTTTTGCTTACCTGATAACATAGTGTTAGGGACAAGTCATTCAGACTATCGGGTCATTTGAATCTGTCATGCACAATCATCAAAAAACACAAGTTGGTGCAATTTTATGACCACTTTTGCTGCCGAATGTGATTTAATTTTATTATTTAAATTTACACCGCTCACAAATGTATGTCAAGCCTAACCATAAACTAACTTTGTTGAATTCCTGTGATTGAAGCAGATGACATTAAGAGCCTTGCTCTAAACTACATGGTATGGCCAAGCATGTAGTAACTGGATGAATATAATCATGCTGTCTACTGTACTCACGAGTTCTGAAATGTTCTTTTTTCTAAGGGACAGGGAGGTCAGAAATAGTTCTTTAAACATTATATTGACATTATAAATCAACACTTAAAAAGTCTGCCTGTATGGGGGCATTTGTGTTTCACAAACACATCTTGTCTAAGTGAAACTTCTTCAGTGAACTTACTTTAATGAGGAAAATGCATATAAGCATATCAAAATGATGTCATCATTATCTGTTTAACTCCTTGTCGCATGAAAAAAACTTGGACACCAACTGATTGAAAGCACTTGCAGACTACGAAATTAGTGTAGTTTAAGTGATACTCAGTGTTATCAAAACATTGTCTTTTTACATCAATAGAACCCCTTTTTTCCATGAAGTTTGCTACCCTTTTGCCATATTTTCTTTGCTTCCTCCGAATAATTTCTAACTGGACAGGTATACAATTTTGTTCTCTATTAAAAGATTATGTAAAAAGGAAAATATGAAAAGAATAATACATATTTATAAGGGTTAGACTTTATTTACTAATTATATCTAAGGGCAAAAGTTAAGCCTATTTTATATTCGTTAAAAAAAGAGGTAAACAAAGTCCAAAATAACATGGCATATGACTTTATTTTGTGTGGTGCATTTCATCCATTCATTTAACTCTTTACCATACAACAAAATGTTAGACTGGTCCAAATTGAAAACCTTTGCAGACAACAAAATTAATGTGACTCAAAAATTGAAATTTGTTCTGGGAGGGTAGAAAACTTTCTGGGAAAAGGAGAAAGTGCTGGTTCTCCTTTCCCTACAGTTTTCAAAAGGCTACTTTTTCAGGATCAAGAAAGTCAGGGATTGTTCAGGAAAGGGTTAAACGCTAAACATAGATATCAAAAGAAAATTGATACATTTGGGCAAAAGAATTGTTTTAACTGAATGAGATGGAATATGCTT
This sequence comes from Tridacna crocea, assembly GCA_943736015.1. Classification (NCBI taxonomy): domain Eukaryota; kingdom Metazoa; phylum Mollusca; class Bivalvia; order Cardiida; family Cardiidae; genus Tridacna; species Tridacna crocea. Next base: position 9,934,184 of record OX031066.1, on the reverse strand, counting down.
AACCCTTTACCAAATCACAAGATTTCAGACTGGTCCAGTTTGAAAGCATTTGCAGACAACAAAATATATGTGACTGAGAAAATTGAAAATTGGTTTCGGAAGGGTGGAAAGCATTGTGGAAAAAGGAGAACATGCTTGTTTCCAGCATTTTCTCGTTTTCCAACAATGTTTTCAAAAGGCTTCTTTCCAAGGGTCATTAAAAGTTGGGATTGTGTGGTAAAAAGTTAACTTTTTTCCCATAGGTATATTTTAGTTTTTTATTTTTCCAGATAATAACAGGATGTTCTAATATTCGACTTTTAAGAGGTCAAATCAAATTTGATGACTTATACAGTAACATTGTGACAGAAGTACCAACACTTACCCTTACAGAATCATGTAAGTACCATCTTTTATCATCTTTTAGTATTGTTGTTTCATTACCAAACAATATAAACTTAAGATATGTCCAGAATTTGGCTCTATTGGTGAGACTTGTCTTTATAGTGTGGAGAACATTGTGGGAAAAGGAGAAGATGCTCCTGAGGGAAAAAAAGAAAATGTTGGTTATCAGCTTTGCCTCCTTTTCCTACAAAGTTTTCAAAAGCTGTCTTACTCAGAGATGTTAAAACATGTGATTTTTTGGTAAAGTTTTGACTCATCACCCATGAACGAAATTTACCTCAGAAAACTTAATAATAAAAAAGGTTAGCCCTGAAGTCCCTCGGCCTGAGCCATTTTGCCAAACATACCCTTTATCCAAGTCTCTTCTGAGATATGATTGTCTCACATTTTTGTCCCCGTGGGGTCCCGGGGTTTTTTTTTTACTGTATAGAATAGGACCTCGGCCTTTCTCTATGGCATGTCGTAGAAGGCGACTAAAATTAGAGACGAACGGCTGCTTTCCTTGTAATTCACAGGATTGCAGCATAACTCTTTACAACACAGTTCTGACTTTTACTGATCCTGAAAAAGAAAGCTTTTGAAAACATTGTGGTAAAAGGAGAAAATGCTGGTAGCCCTACTCAAATCAGCTTTCAGTTTTGAGTCACATCAATTTTGTTGTCTGCAAATGCTTGCAATTTGGACTAGATTAAAATTTTGTGGTTTGGTAAAGAGTTATGACAATCATTCTAACAAATTGGACTGAAAACATGGTCTCTAGAGTGCATCCAAGCTTTTCTGTAGTACTTGTTTAAGTTACATACATTTTACCTAAACATAGGTCATTTTCAAACTTGTGCAGATATCATCATGACAAATCTTCTGACCACCTTTCATAAGTAATGGAAAAAAAAAAAAATGTGGCTGGCCTGCAGATGCATTATATGTAGCAAGACATCACATCATTTTGGATCCATAAGATCTATTTATTGTTAACCCTTTCCCAAACAAGCCCTGGCTTTTACGTGTCTGCAGTAAAAGTCTTTAGAAAACATGTAGAAAAAGGAGAAATTGCTCGTAACGAGCAATTTCTCCTTTTCCCACATTGTTTCTAGTCTTTTTCTGCCATTTTCTCCAAATCTAAAATTGTCGTCTGCAAAGTCTCTTTGTTTAGAAGAGTCCAAAATTTGTTGTTAGCGAAAGGGTTAAAAAGAATTGGGAGAATTGGCTGAATCATTAGGAAGAATGGTCCTTAGAGATGCAGAAAATGCAAAAAGTTTCTTCCCATAGCGATTGTCCATCTCTCAGTGTATATATGCATTTTTTTATGCCCAGCCAGGGTTTGATAGGGTTGAAAACAATGAGAGAAAAGCTATGCTGTTAAAACTCATTAAACTCGAATACATGGTATTTTTTTTTTTCACATAAAAGATAACAACTTTGTTAGATTTCTAAGGAGTTTGTCAAGTACCGTATGTGATGCAGGTGGTGCCAGGACTAGGGCAAAACCTCATAATTTTCTGTTAACTCTTTACTACACAATCCAGACTATTATCAACCCCAAGGAAGAAGCCTTTTGAAAACATAGTGGGAAAAATGTGGGAAAAGGAGAAAATGCTGGTAACCAGCATTTTCTACAAGGTTTTCATCCCTGTAACAGATTCAAATCATCATTTGGGCAGAATTTATTTAGTCGTCTGCAAATGCCTTCCATTTCGACCAGTCTAAAAGTTTGTCGTATGGTAGACTTAAATCTTTAGCACACACTTTGGACTTTTAACTACCCTGAGAAAGAGGCCTTTTGAAAACACTGGGAAAAGGAGCAAATGCTGGTAATCAGCATTTTCTCCTCTTCCCACAGTGTTTTCTACCCTTCCCAAACCAAATTTTAATTTTAGAATCACCTTCATTTTGTCGTCTGCAAAATTAATGCTTCCAATTTGGACTAGTGTAAAATTTTATCATGTGGTAAAGAGTTAATACAGCCAAGTTAAAGATCATGTGTGAAAAGGCTGGAAAATGTTGTTGGAGGAGAAAATGCTGGTAACCAGCATTTTTATTCTTTTACCACAGTGTTATTCTAAGCTTTCTTTTACAGGGTCATGCCTCAAAATTACTATTTTTTTTTACCTAGACTAAACTAAAGGCATCTGTAGGCAAAAAGTCAAATCTAGCTCAAAGAATGATTTCAGTCTTTGATTGGATGGAAAACATTGCAGGAAAAGTAGAAAATGCTGGCCATGTCCACCTTTCTAGGATTTTTGTGACAAAAATATTATCGAAAGTCAAATTATGTATCTCTTGTAGACTGAAAAGTTTGTGTTGAATTGTTCAAGGTGGTAGAGTTTGATTAGGGCCGACTATTAAGGGTAAACACAATTTTTTTCATGGCGTTTCTATCAGGACAACCATTATCAAAATGCCGTAACTATAGAAGGTGCAATATTGTGATGCATTATAATTCTTTCAAAGATTGATTTTCTAGGGTTCTTTATTTCGTATTAGAAAAGACAATAATTATCATTCTGTAAACATTTACAGAGAACCAGTGGTAAAACTGATAGAAATAATGTTCTGTCTCTCCGTTGAAAAGAATGCCACCAAAAACTCGCCTTTTCAGATTTCAAAATATCTGATGATTATATAGATTTATCTAATGGATCTATATTAGCTCATTACCTCAAGACAATATTTTAGGCTTGTCCAAATCGAAAGCATTTGCAGATGACAAAATAAAAGTGATTGAAGATTTGAAATTTAATTTGTGAAGAGTAGAAAATAGTGTGGGAGAAGGAGAAAATGCCCTTTCCAACAATGTTTTCTAAAGGCTCCTTTCTCAGGCTTGTCAAATGAGGGATTGTGCGGTAATGGTTTAAGTTTCGTCAAATTTGGCCCTTGGAGTTAAAAGTTTTACCAGGGCTTAATTAGGGAAAGCTTCCAAATTTCGCATGTAGTTTTATCCAATGGGCCTCGACCAAGAGAGCCATAATCATAACCTTGGGGTCAAGTTTGGTCCCACCCTTGGAGCACAAGTTTTACATGGGCTTTTATGGTGAAAACTCTACAGATCTTCTTGCCACTAACCATAAGAACTAGGTCTGCTTAATTTAGCCCTGTCTTAGGAATTTCATTTTCTTAGGTCTTTCAGTTTATAACCACACATCCTGGACCTATATTATTTGGTATGGGGCTTCGAATTGGGGACCTCCACCACGAGTCAAGTTATTGTAGAATTGTGGCTTTTCCCTGGGGTCATAACTTTCTTATTTAATTTTATTGTAAAGATTTTGTATGTCTTGTGTATATAATAATGCCCATTTTAATGATTATTATATATGTAACTCAAGCCACTCACGGATTATTACATGTTCATACTACAGGCCCCTGTAAAGGATTTTAAATGTAAATTAAGCCACTCATTTTTACATGTATGTACTATAGTCTCTTTTTAATAATTAAGATGTGTATAACTTAAGCCACTTATTGATGATTACATGTATATACCCTAGCCCACTTTTAATCATTAAAATATGTGTGAGTTGAATATCTGTCATGGAAACTACTCATATGTAATTATATGTATATACTTTGCCTCTTTTAATGCTTACACATATTCATACTATAAAATATGATAAAAATGTCTATAACTGAACTCACTCATGGATGATAAGATGTAAATATTATTGCTCCTTTCATCAATTAAAATGTATATAACTCAACCAGTGCATGGATAATAACATCACAAATAAGATAACCCACTCAATGATAACTGTGCTTTCAACCATTAAAATATCCATATATGAACACACTATTGATATATCTATACTATTGCCCCTGTTGAGGATTAAAGTATCACTGAACATACGCATTTATAATCATATACTACTATCCCTTTACACAATTAAAATATGCATAACAGCACACCCTCAAAGATATTTATTGATACAAACAAAGTCAATATTCAAACCCATAGTTACTTTGCAATCAGTAGCTTTGTCTTTTTTTAAATGAGATATAATATCATTTCATAACACTGTTGATGCTATTCCACATAATCAATATGTAGTTGTACATAGAACCGGCCTGTCCCTATGCCATGAGTTTTGCAATATGTAGTCCTTTGTATATTAAAAGTTACATTCAATTTGCTGCTCCTCTCTTCTTAAATCCCCTGCCCATTTTCAGTGAAATTTTACAGGACCTTACATTCAATAACTGATTATGCATAGTGTCAGCATATCCCTTTGCAATGACTATTTGCAGAGTTATAAATTTTTCTAAGCTACATTTGATTTTTCAGCTCTTTTTTTTTTCTCTCATGACTTTGCTTAATGTTGATAAATTGTAAAGGATTCAGATGTCCTTAGTGTGAGCATGTCCCTTTTTAGTAAATAAATGAAGTGTTATGGGTACTTTTAATTGCTATTTTATTAATTTTGTAAGCACTTCTTCATCTTCATACAATTATTCAGGAGTCATCAGTAAGACATCAAGCTGTGCTTAGTGTCAGCATACCCTTTTCAAGTGAAACACTGGCAGAGTTATGTCCCTTGTTGAGTCTAGGATTTATTCAGAAATTTTGAGAAAAGTTAGATTCCCACCAGTACAGATCATGGTTAGAAGAATGATGTCAGGCAAGATATTTCATATGTTCTACTTACTGGTTTGGGTCCAGGAAAATTTCTTCAAGGTGTATGTATTTTACATAAATGGTCATACTAGCAGTCATGGAAACAATTATTTGGTTATAATAAAGGCCAATGTACCACTACTAATTATCACTAGTACATCTGCCTTTCATGGTTAGAACAATAAAAAAACAAGATATTTTATTTGCTGCTTCTGGCTTGAGTCTTGGGAAAAAAGTCTTCATAAAGGACATGACATTGTGCTTTACATTAAATGGTAGAACTTGCAACCATAAGGACATGTATTAGGTTCTGAATAAGGGCCAATGTCAGCTACTCTAATACTGGTTATGGTAAAGGTTTTATCCATAAATAATGGAAAAGGCTGAATTGTCATTGTCATTGGCTATGGTTACAACAATTATATCCAAGTTTTTATACCTTTGAGCTGCTCACTGGTTTGGATCTAGGTAATGGTAAAGGTGGTAACCATGGCTGTAGGGCAGGAGGAGGTCATAATATATCTCTAAATTATAATGCACACAAAAAAACAACAAAATTGAGAAAATAAATAAATATTAATACAAAGACACTTGGTAGGATAAAAGGTGGTAAGGGTTTGGCTGTAGGGGAGGAGGAGGCCGTAATATTTCCCTAAATTTTGACAAGAAAAAGCAAACAACAAAATTTAGAGTACAACTAGTAATACAAAGACAATTGGTGGTAAATAAAGGTGATAAGAGTTTGGCTTCAGGGAGGAGGATGAGGCCAATATCTTCTTGAATTACGACAAGAAAAACAATTAAACAAAAAAAATTAAAATACAAATAGTAATACAATGATATTTGGTAGATAAAAGAGGGTAAGGGTTTGGCTGTAGGGGAGGAGGCAGCCATTATATTTACTGAATTATGACATGTATTGGATTTTAAGCACTCATCCAACAGGTTACAGTATAAATGGTTGGCACTGTGGAAGGAAGAGGCCATTATATTGTCCTGAATTATGACATATATTTTGAATGGTTTAAAACAGAGGATTAGAAAATCAAAGTTGAATTTTGAGTTTGTCATCTCTTAGTCATTGATCAATGTGGAATTTCAGGTTATGTATGTACATATTACATAGATCATTATGACAACTTTGTAAAATTTATACACATTGACAACACATTTCATAAACTTTGCATTGCTTCCACATTTGTAACTGATAAAGGACAGCTCTACCTGACTTGCAAGGTTTGGGCCTGTTTTCAACATCCAACTCTGTTTGTGTCATCTGGCAAAAGATATCTCCTCGTATCTTGGTTATCCATACTTGCCTGTGTAAGACATAGGAATACGTTTAAGTACTGTACCTGTACCCAGCCTATGTGAAATTGTATGTGAGGTCTTGATGTTCGCATGCACCAAAGAAAACTTTTGTTAACCATAATTATCCAATGGATCACAAAGGTATATGTTACCTTAGCTAGAATATGACTTGTTAAATAACATGTGAGATTAGAGCGCAAGCATGTTCCAAGAGAAAACATGACTTTTAGGAGTTGTCGTGGTTGTATGTTTCCCATGCATGCTATACAGACAAAAACAATGACAGTCTACCGCCATTGCCAACGTGTATGTTTCAGTCATAGAATTACAAATTTTGATAGGACGTGATATTCATAATTTGATGTGAATAAGTGGTCCTCAGCAAGGTTTGAGATGTGTATGTGTTACTCCATAAAAACCATCTGCTGTTTAGTCCGTAGGAAGCTATTTTCCCATGTAGCAGACAGTGTACAAGGGTTGTCCCATTGAATCATAGACACTTGTTATAAAAAGATTTCTTAATGTCTTACTGCAATAATTTTACAAGTATATATATTTTAGAGCTGTGATGTGCTATATTTTAGAGCAGTGATATGCTATTTCTAAGGAGCATAAGCTTACTGTTACATGTAGTTGTTATCTTCACAATGTGCACTGGTTGGCAATTTGTGATCTATTTCAAAATGTTTTAAGTTAATGACTATACTTTCTATCTTAATGATGTTTTCAGCAAATAGTAATGTAAGGTTAACCCTTTACCAAACAACCCCTGGTTTTTTAAGATCCTGAGATAGAAGCCGTTTGAATACATTGTGGGAAAAGGAGAAAATGCTGGTAACCAGCATTTTCTCCTTTGCCCACAATGTTTAACACCCTGCTGGAATTAAATTTCAATGTTTTAGTTATGTTTATTTTGTCATCGGCAAGTGCTTTAAATTTGGACCAGTGTAAAATTTTGTTGTTTGGTAAAGAGTAAATAAAATGATGAATAGAAACTGTACCCCTCAGTTTAATTGTCACTCCGATTGTCTATGATTCAATGGGACAGCCCTCGTAGATCTACATCAGGCTGCTGTCCCTACTTTGATGTACACTTTGATATTTTGTGAGGTATTCTGGTGAGAGCAGCCTTGAAATTGCTTTAATTATGCCTTTACTACCTATAAACTCACCTGAATACGAAGTGCTTCATGTGAGCTATTGTGATTGCTTATTGTCCAACAACATCTACTGTATGTCTGTTCAACCACAATTCCAAAAACTCCCCCCAGACACTAATGGATGAAAGAAAATTTAATGTCCAAACTCCTCTAAACATGTCAATCCAAAATTGATTCAAAATGATTTTAATAATGTGAACAATTTTACTAATTGCAGCATCTGTGTTGAAGACAGCATTTACATTTTTTTTTTTTACATTTAAGATTTTTAAGAGCTTAGACTGTCTAAACTATGTGGATTGGTTCATATTTGTTACAATGATAGGTATACCAGTAGGTTCAGAGTTTCTGTCAGCAGTGCAATGCCCATGATCTTAAAGTCCAGATTGTAGACTTTAATACTGTACATCATAGTTATACTTTCTGTTACTTTTTTAAGAGCTCTTTAAGAGCTCATATTTTCCAAAGTGAATGATGGGTTAGGTTCATAGTTTTGTTGCAGCATTGCATTGTTAGGTTAAGCTTTATGTTTCTTTTTGTTATACCCACTGTTAACTTGGTACATTTTTGGTAGTTTTGTATGGGTCTTTAAATGCTAATCATTTCCAGCTAACTTTTGAATTTCATATTGGTCATTACAAGTTTACTTCAAAATTTTTGAAGAAACCACATCTTCAAAACTGTACGATGACTTTGGTTCATATTTGTGATAGAGATCCAAGGTTTCTCTCAGCAAGGTTTCACCCCTCCCCACACCTATGATTTTAAAATCTAGGTCATGGACAATTTTGAAATTTCATGTTTAAATTGTTCTAGAGTGGTTATTTTCTCAAGATCAAATGTTGAAGTTGTTTCATATTTAGTTTGGTGATGGATACTTTTTTTACTCATGCTATTGAGTAAGTCTTGGGTTTTCTGTCCTGGGCTGGGACCCTGTTGCTGTTTTGGGCACTGCCCCACACCCCTCCCCTGACAAATTAACTTATACAGGCAAACTGTGCTGTATGATGACAGTTTTTGTTTATGGATTCTATGTTTTGCGCTACATAATTATGTATTAAAAATTTTGCAGATTTTCTTTTATAGAACCACAAGACCTTCAATGTTGATACTTGATATTTAGCATGATTGGATAGTTGTTGGTCAAAGTTCTTCATTATATGTCCCTGGGGTAAAATAATGTCCTGCCATATTGATCATAGGTCAACCATGGAGTAATAAGAGGAAAATGGTAGGAAAAAATCTTGCCTGATACCCCAAAACTTATAATGTTGATGTTTGGTATGTCTACTACATAAGTTGATCCATTGTCAAAGTTGTTCAGATTGTACCCAAAGATGTTAAAGATTGTCCAGTCCCAGGGGTCTCATGTTTACATTGTGTTCTGTTTGAAGAACTTCAAAATTCTTCTCTTGGTTCTGTAGTTTTTAACATTCTATGAGTTAAGTCTGTGAAACTTGACTGTGATAAATATCTTTATATAGAGATGATCTGCTCACTTTCATTGACCAACATTGTCATGTACACTGTTACTATAAACAGCAAGAGTGAAACCTACAGTTTCTTCAACACTCTGAGCTAAGTTTGTGGAATTTCAGCTGGCAATAGGTTTTAGCAGGTAGATTATAACAGTACTATTCATTTACAACACATTTTGCTATTACTTAACCCTTTACCAAATGACAAAATCTTAGACTGGTCCAAATTGAAAGAACTTGCAGGAGACAAAATAACCATAATTCAAAAATTGAAATTTATCTCCAGCAGGGTGGAAAACATTGTAGGAAAAGGAGAAAATGCTAGTTAACAGCATTTTCTCCTTTTCTCACTATGTTTTCAAAAGGCCTCTGTCTCTGAGTCATAAAAACCAGGGATTGTTTGGTAAAGGGTTAATGAATATAGTTCAATCAAGATTCAAACTCTGAGCTAGTATGAGTCTTATCTTTAGTCATGCAGTTGTAGCTCTTTTTAACTAGGTGAGCGATGTATGACTACCATGTTTTTCTTGCCAAATTTGTTATTTTATTTATATGACAGGCACTTAAACTCTTCTATTGTGAAAGCAGCCTTCTATTAGGGCCAAAACAGAGATACACCTTGGTAATTTGGAACTGACTTGAATCATCTCTAGGGGCACAGTCTATTTTGATCACCTGTGAATGCCAGCAAGTCAAGGGTGTGGCACCAACACACCAGTGTGGTGAGATGGGACGACTCTGTCAAGCTTTGGAACATCACTGGTGGCAAACCTGCGGTAGTCTGTCACAAACTAGGGCTGAACCTCGGTAGCCTTTGGTCAGAACATGCAATCCATCTTCTTGAACTGGGACAAAACCAGGTAACATCGGGTCTATGAGAGTGTTACCCCATTTTTCGGTGAAAATGCCCCTGGTATTTATGTTACTCTTCACCATGAGGAATTCAGACCATTATCGTGACCATGAGTGTGAGAATGGGATTTAATTGGAGACTTGGAATGATCCTCAGTAAAGTAGATTTTGAATTTCTTAGAGTCAAGTACAACTTTTAGTTCCTATTGCAGAGTGTAGATTAAGATCAGACTATTCAGAACATGCGGTCCCATTTTTGATGTACACTGTCTGACAGTTTGTGAAGAATGATGGTGAAAGAAACCTTGAAGTTGCCATATCTGTGTCTTGTATATTGGTTTTAGATATCCTTTTCATATTTGGCAGGCACATTAACTCTTTCCAAACAATACAAAAATTGAAAGTGAGAGTATTTGAAAATCAGAAATTCCTTGTGATTCCATTGGTAAGCTTTGTATTTTAAAAAGAAGAAAACAATACAAAAGCAAATAAAATACTGCATACTCTCAATTTTTAGCACTGTTGGTCAAAGGCCGGCAGAGCTTACATCATGGTGTGGTTTTCCTAGTCATTGTGTCCACCAACAGCCTTAAAACCCTATTAATTTTGAAATGAATTCCCAATTTGGGAAACGTAGCCATAAAAAGATGCAAATTTACAATTCTTGTTGATGGGATGAGGTCCACATTTTTCGGCTGGATTTTTGTGAAACATGCTTAGTTTCTTTATATCATCATTAGCTTGAACCCTATTGATTTTGAGAATAACCTGATGATTCAAAGGGTAAATTAGCCATTAGAAGTAGAATATTTGCATTGTTTTCACAATCAAACCTACCTTTGTGGTCATATTTTTGTAAAACTTGCACAGATCAGTTATTATTTCAATAGCTTTTATTATATTGATTTTGAAAAAAAATGTGACAATATGGAAGGGAAAAGTAGTCATTTAAAGGTAAACAACAATTGTCTTTCTTACTTACACAATTTAAGACTACATTTGTTGTCAAATTTTCTTGAAACTTGCAAAAGTTGTTTTTATCATCAACCCAAACCCATTAGAAAAAGTTGCCATTTTGAGTTGCACTTCTTGTTTACTTGATTGAGTGGGCAATTTTGATCCAATTGTTTGGAAACTTCCACAGATCATTCGTATAATTATCAAGGGATTTTACGCTTTTGAAAATGAAGAAAATCCAGTATCATTTAGGGTAAAGGACCCATTTTATTACTAAAAGTCTTGGGTATTCAACCAAGTCCACACTTTTGGTTCATGTAAACTGTATGAAATCCATAACTTTTGTCATAATGTGCAGCAATCTAACAAGTACTGAATCCTTGTCAGATTTCCAAAGTGGTTCCAACATTATCTATTTTTAGTATTTCACTAATTGTTTATGCCTACATATTATGCTGTATTAGTGGATTCAAGCCCAATTACAGCCCCCCCCCCCCATTCCTCACCCCCAGCATGTTTTGTCAGTGTTTCCATCTTTTTCCTTTAGCATCAATGATTGTATGCTAGAAAATACTAGTAAGGAAACTTACAGCCAGTAGAGCAATTCAGTCCCACAAGGGCCTATGGTTTCCTCAACTTCCTCAATTAGGATTTTAAATGCACAAATTGTTTTGTAAAGGGTTAGGTCTTTGCCACACAATCCCGACTTTTAACGACCCTGAGAAAGAAGCCTTTTGAAAACATTGTGAGAAAAGGAGAAAATGCTGGTAACCAGCATTTTTTCCTTTCCCCACAATGTTTTCTACCCTTTCCAAACCAAAGTTCAATTTTTCAGTCATATTTATTTTGCTGTCTGCAAATGCTGGCAATTTGGATCAATCAATAATTTTGTTGTTTGGTAAAGAGTTAACTCATTACCACACAACTAGTTTTTAGGTTTGTCCACATCGAAAGCATTTGCAGACGACAAAATGAAAGTGACTGAAAATTTGAAATTTGTTTTGTCAAGGGTAAAAAACATTGTGAGAAGATGCTGGTTACCAGCATATTCTCCTTTTTCCACAATGTTTTCAAAAGGTTTCTTTCTAAGGGTCGTCAAAAGTAGGGATTGTGTGGTAATGGGTTAACTCTTAACCAAATGACAGAAAAAATCTGGACATGTTTACTCACAAATTGAAGTTTTGATGGATTTTTCTTTGCAATGGTAACCAGCATTTTCTTTTCTCACAATTTTTTCAAAGCTTTATTCAGTAAAAGATTAAGAGTGAGGAGGTCAAGCTTATGCCATTATCCCGGCCCCACATATGTTTTTGTCTACTCTGATTTTTGTGCTGCCAGAGAAATGAGGAATAAGTGTTGAGTCTGTTTCACCCAAAATGAAGACAAGATTACAAATAAAAATACATGTAGGCCAAATGGAAAAATCACTCACCAAGAAGAGTTTCCTTTTGTAATGGCAGAGACAAGCAATGGAAACTTTCTCTAAAGTCAAATGTGATTGTTGTCAATGCATTTTTCCATACTTGGTTACATAAATTGCGTGTCTTAAGAAACAAATGGGCCAAATGAAAGTAGTGTGTAAACTCAGAGGTAAATTATAAAGAATTATTCTTATTCAGGACAAAAAACCCTAAGATTATTCTTGAGCTGGAATTGCAAAATCCTGGAGCCAGTTTTGCAAAATTCTGGACCCAGTTTCACAAAAAACCTAAACTCTTATTTTGCTCTGATCCACTAATGGACTCTGTGTCTGATTTAAGTTGTCTTAATCATTTCAGTCAAATTTCTTTAACATTTGCAGGCTTTAGAAATGCTCTCCAATCCCATGTTGACTCAATGTTTCAGACATAGCTTATCAAAATAATTATCCAGCCCAAGTGGCTCAGTGGTGAGCATGTTGGACTCATGACCTTGGTGGTTGTGAGTTTGATACCCGGTTGAGTGAGGCAAACTTTCTTTACGGCATATTTTTGCCTCTCACTTCTGCTGAAGCATGTGAGAAAAGTAGTCAGTGGCTTTGGAAAGAAAGTTGTGTTAGTGCTGGTGTCAGAAAGCTAGGAAGCACATATGCGTCACCGACCGCCATGATATGACCTTAGCTGTTAAAGTGGCATGAAACTCCAATACAACCAACCAATCAAAATAATTGATTTAAAAACATCATTTTAACAGACTTTATTCCATCGTTTTGCTGAAATGAGTGAGAAATGTGTCAATTTAGGATTTACGGTATATCTTCTAAAAATCCAACGGATTTTCATATTATGAACAGAAAAGTTGAAATAGCCTGTCACCAATGATGAATCAAGGCATTCCAGAAAGCTTGTTGACCTATTAAGGGGCATATAATTAAAGGAAAGTAATCCCAGCATAATTTATTTGTCTCTATTCAATGCAGATAATTGTAGAGAATTCATTACAACAGCCCTTATCTTTCTCTATCCATAAATTTTTGGGAGGGTAAGATTTCCATCAAAATAAGTCATGGTTTGTACAGTTATAGTTAGCAAGATATTTTATACAAGCTAGACTAGTACTGGCCAAGTCCAGGATAGTGGCAGATTGGCAACTGTCCACAGATGGGGTCAGAATGCTGTCACCAAGGACGGATCAAGGCAAGCTAGAAAAGTTGTCGGTCTATTCAGGGACAGCTGTGTTCAAGTGTAAAGTCAATCTTACACATCTATAGTATTTCTTCAAACTGAAGAAATGGGAAATATTTATCAAGTAAATCACCCACAGGGCAGACCATTTTCACACACCACATCAATGGACTTTTTTCACCTTCTAATCAAAGATTGTGATTGAAATAAATTTAACATATCACAGAGATCAAGACTAGACTGCAAAAAAATGTGTAAAGACCAGTACAAGGCCAAATATATTTTTCAGGGGAATTTTTTCCAGGATCTTGGAAAGTAATGAGCTTGTGTGACAAATCTTGCCTAAAATTGTCCTAACCAGGACTTAATATGGTGTAACTCAAACTCTTCCTTAAATGTATGGATAGAACCTAGACTTTTTACCAGTATTAGAGTAGCTGACATTGGCCCTTGTTATTACCTAATACTCATTGAGATAATCTTCAGTCCTACCAAATTCAAAATACATCTTACTTGAGTTTTTCCTGGATCCAAATCAGTATATGGCTTGCATATTTTTGCTAACCATTGCACTTACTGTTTGGATTCTTACTGTAAAATAATTTCTTTTTAAACTGGCAGGTGACAATTAACGTACTAGGAACTTTGATAATTATCTCTGATAGAGAAAATAAAGCTTGAGAGGATATTTTTTTTTACAATTATCTACCCCTAAAAGATCAATAATCTTTCCGGTTTGTTTTGATCCAACTTTAGAGGCAGTATATCTCCTCTTTTGTGCTGAGAAACTGAAAATCTTGGTCTTTTCACTTAAGACATAAGACTTCCACTATTCTGTCTTGCGATGAGTAATCGACTATGCACTTTTTTGACTGGAATTTCCCTGATACTGAACAGAGCAAATTAAAAGTTTTGGAAAGGTTTTGTGTGAAATTGATAGAAAAAAATTATACTTTTTTTTTACAACATGCTTTTAAGATTTTTTACAACTTTACGACCCCCCTCTTTAATCCCACACCTGGCTCAGCAAATTTCTTTATGGGGATTCATTCCTCTCTCACAGCTGACTATTGTTTCAACAATGATTATGTTGGAAAGCACCCAGTGGCTTGGAAAAAAGATTATGTGGAGTACTCGAAAAGAGACTCCAGGAAAGCATAGATAGGTACTCTGGCTGCAGCAATTTAACTAAAATAATGTTGAAAAACAGCATCAAACACCATACAATCAAAAGGGTTACATAATTCATTTATTGTTGCACTTTATTGAAGTTATTTTCAAATTTGTGCTTAGAGAGTTAATATGAGAAAAAAAATCAAGAAGTGGATTGCTCTACAGCCCTAAGGCCAGAAGAGCCAGTGCCAGTGCCAAGGCAAGGTTTCAGTCATCTATCCATCCATCTGTCCATGTATATACATTATATTTGTGATAAATTTTAGACACAACCAAATTGAAAGCATTTGTAGAAAACAAATTGAGTATGGCTCAAATAGTGAAAATGTTCTTTAAGAATGGTACAAAAATGTTTGTGAAAATGTTGTTTACAAGCATTTTCCCTTTTTCCCTCAGTATTTCAAAACTACAATATTTTTTTGAAGATTTTTGTGTACAAAGACTTGAGGATTTTCCATATTATTGCCCATTTTTTCCATTGCAAGATATGTATTAGGCTGTTTTTATTCTGTTACTGCAACTGTCACATATTCAGGCCCAGTGCAAACCTGTTTTTTTTTTTTCAATTTGGTATTAGTGACTAATGGATGTAAGAAAATGACAGAAATTTCCTGAAATATTGCTTTAACCCTTTACCAGACGACAAAATTTCAGCCCTTTTCAAAAGGAAAGCATTTGCAGATGACAATTTCAATATGACTCAAATGGTGTAACTGTTTATTGATAGGATAGAAAACATTGTAGGAAAAGGAGAAAATGCTACTTACCAGCATTTTCTCCTTTTACCACATTGTTTTCAAAATTGGTCATTGTATGGTAAAGGGTTAAAGGAATTAGAAAATTTTTCCCTATGGCTTGAAGCTGTAAGAAAGTTTAGCATGAATTTAACTGCTTCTTTCACTTTACTGGTCAGTAATTGTTGGTACAGCGATTTAGGCCCTCATGGGCCTGTTGTTCCATTTGTTTAACGGTATTTTCATGTATAAGTCTCTCTATATTTAAGGCATAACATAAACAAGCTTGATCTTCATTTCTCTAGCAGTATTCAAGTTAGAGTAGTTGAAATTTTCTATAAGGGGTGGGGGTAATGGTATAAGCTTGACCCTTGAAAGTGCCTGCCAAATAAGAAAAGGACCATTAATATTAATAGAACAGACATAGATTATGTAATTTCAAGGTTGATTTCACCGGAACACCGAACAAACTGTCGGGCATCGCACATCACAGATGATACTGCATGCTCTGTGCAGTCTGAACTTGATCTACCATTTCTGCAAAATGAACTTAAAGTTGTACTTGGCTCATGATTTTTAGCAACCCAGTCTCTGTAAATGCAATTCAAGAAAGGTCGGATAATACAAATTCAGAATCTACTTTAGTAAGATCGGCCTAAGTCTCTTGTTAAGGCCCCACCCTCACAATCATCACAGTGTTTGCTGGGTTCCTCTGGTGAAGTGTAGCTGGTAATCAGAGGGTGTTTTCACCCTAAAAATGGGTTAACATTCTCATACACCTGATGTTTCCGTGGTTTTATCCTGGAAAAGAAGATGTATTGTGTGTTGTGACCACAGACTGTCGAGGTTACGCCCCACTTTGGGATGGAATACCAATGGCCTGTCGTTAATGATGGTCTGAAGATTGCCAGAATTGTCCCATCACACCCCACTTGTGTGGAAGTGACATGCCAGCGTCATGCTGTCATCAACAGGTTATCAACATGGGGTATGTTCCTAGAGGTGATTGAACTTGCTGCCAAATCACCAAGGTTTGTAGTGATTTTGGTCCTGATAGGTAATGCAATTTCAAGGCTATTCTCACAAGAATACCTCACAGAATATGTTGTACATTGAGATTATTATCCCCCACCGTAGGCAGAGGGATATAGTTTTAGCGTTGTCCATTCGTCCTTCCGTCTGTCTGTCCATCCGTCCAGGTGCCTGTCCCAAAGAATATCTCCAATACCATTGGACGAAATTTCATAAACTTTATACATGTGTACAATAACCCATTCTACTGCAACCTTTTTTTTGTTTTTGTGATTTGATGCAAAATGGCTGAATGGGAGTGATTTAAAGTCACCTGGTTGAGTACACTTTTGATGTTTTGAGTCTTATCTTGAAAACTATAGTTTTCACATTGAACTTCTCACATCTATCAACCACCATTAGCAAATGCAGGAAAAAAAGTTTAACCCAGATTGACCTTGCAACACCACAACAGTTATATATCCCTGTTTTTGTAATGCTGTTTCATGGAAAAAAGGGGGCTTCATGTTATACTTCATTCCATTTCTTTTGAATGCAACTCCTCCCACGTTTCTGGACAGATTTGAATCGAAATTTCACAATGTTTCTCATCATGTGACCTATTGCATGGTGTCAAGTTTTTGCAATTTGTAGCTCTGTCATGGAGAAAGGGGACTTCATGTTATATTTTATTCTATTTCTTGTGAATGCAACGTTTCCCACATTTCTTGGCAGATTTGGATGGAATTTTCACAGTAAGTTTCTCATCATGTGACCCTTCGCATAAATTCAGGGTTTTGCGATTTGTAGCTGCGTCATGGAAAAAGGAGGTTTTCATATTTTATGTCATTCGATTTCTTGTGAAAGCAAAGCCTCCCATGTCAAGGTTTTGGGATTTGTAACTTCATCATGGAATAAGGCGGCTTCATGTTAAATTTCATTTTTCACCAACATCTCTTTAATTACTGGACATATCTCAACAGAATTGAATGAAATTTTCACCAATCATGTGACCTTAGCCATGTTGTCAGGGTTTTGCAATTTATTGCTGTATTTTGAAAAAGGGGGCCTCATGTCAAATTCAATTCTTTATTGCACATGTCTCAACAGATTTAGATGAGATTTTCAGAGATCATGTGACCTTGGGCATGTTGTCAGGGCTTTGCAATTCATTGCTGTATCATGGGAAAAGGGGGCTTCATGTCAAATTTAATTTTTCATCGATGTATTCCCAACTGGGCATGTTGTCAGGACTTTGCAATTTATTGCTGTATCATGGAAAAAGCGGGCTTCCTGTCAAATTTAATTTTTTATTGCACATATCCCAATAGATTGGGATGAGATTTTCAAAGATCATGTGACTGGGCATGTTGTCATGGTTTTGCAGTTTATTGCTGTATCATGGAAAAGGGGGGCTTCATGTCAAATTTAATTTTTTATCAATGTATCTCCAACTTACGATCATTGTTCCATGAAACTTAATATTTTTATTGGTTGATCAAACCCAATGACCAATGAGTCCATCATGCATCAGTCTGTCCATTCATCAGTCTGTTGATGATAAACCTTTTAGATCACAACACAATATATCCATTGAGCTACCAAGGCAGGTGCTACAAATTCCAACACTTTAGTCTCTAGCTAGCTGGTTGCAATGGCAGCAATGTGATGGGGTATATTGAGAGGAATGTCTGCTAAAGTCCTTGACAAAAATGGTCAAACTTCATTCATGCCCTCTGTTTGATAGTCCGTTGATGCAATTTTGTTCTAAATATATAATGATATATAATGATGATTCATTATGGAAAAAGGTGTTTTTATGTATATTTTCTTTATTTCTGTTCTTTACATGAAATGCCAAGTTCTGTAAAAAGGATACTTAATGTGTAATCATGGATCTCTTATATACCTTTTTATGTAATGAAATGCTGTCCCATGGAAAAACAGAGCTTAATGTATCATTTCATCACAGACCAATTACAAAAAGGTCACATGTACATGTATGCAAAACACAATACCTCTAATATATTTGTATCAAGAAAGGTCTTTTTCGGCGGGTGATACCATTTCAACGAAATTGCTTGTGTCACTTGAAATAATCTCCTTATGTGGCCCTCAACTTCAGGTTTATCCTTTTACCTTTCGATCCTGTTTTAACAACCTGAGACAGAGGGTTTATGACAACACAGTAAAAAAAGGAGAAACCAGCATTTTCTAAATTTTCCAACTATGTTTTCTGCCCAGTCAGTGAAAAATTCCATTTTTTTTTTATAACATTCAGGGCTTTAAGCCTGATAAGTGCAGTCTGATCTTAAATCTATGTTCATGCTGACTGTTGCTTCATTCTAGACTAAGATTAGACTTGAGATTACCTTTATTATACCTCCCCACAATAAAGTTAATTGGGGTATACTGGAATTGCCATGGCTGTGTGTCCTCCTGTGGAATTTTAAACAAAGTTTTTGGGGAAGTTGACATTGACAATGTTTTGATTCGATTATTTGTTATACCCCCACTAAACACCCCGCAAATGTGTTGATTTGATTATTTGTTATACGCCCACAAAACACCCTGCAAAACCCCCGCTTAATAAATGTTTTCAGGGTATTCTGGAATCAGCCTCTCTGTCCATGTGTCCATCCGTGTGTCCATCTGTGTACAAAATAATAGTAATTTTGTGTTGCAAACTCCTCCTTCAGTTTTCCTTCAACTGTATTGAAACTTTGCACATATATTGAACATATATTGGAAATTTGCAAGAGGCAATTTTCAACTGTCAACTCTTCTTGGTTGAGGAATTCTCTCTCCTTGAACTTGACAATTTTTTATGTCAAAGCACTTGCAGGAGAATTAATTCACATTCTCTGACAGCTCTAGTTTTCTCAGTCATGGCCTTTAATTTTATTATTTCTAAGTTTGTTTCCATGCTGGGCCCCTGCTGCTCGGGGCCTAAGAAATAGGAGGCTGCCTTCGCCTCTGTGGCATATGGGTGGTAAGAGTCCCCAGAAACAGAGGAGACCAATATGGAGCATCACCCTTCTCCACCAGCCCTTCTTTGGTATAATTGTCTGTCTATCTGTTCACTTGACCGTCTGTTAGGACCCCTGTCTTTAAAAAGTGTAGGGGGGTACTCGTACTAGAATTGCCCTGGCTATCTGTCTACCCGTCTGTAGACACTTTGGTATGTTTTATCATACTGCTTCCTGTAAAAAAAAAAAAAGCCAAAAAATCAGCAGTGAAAAAAAAAAAAAAAAAAATGTAAAATATAAAAAAAATACTAAAAGATTGAAATATTTTATGTATAAGGAAAAAAGAATTAAAAAAAAAAGAGAAAATAATAAAAAAGAAATAATGAATTTCATAGTTTATAAGTTTGTTTCCATGCTGGGCCCCCGCCTCTCGGGGCCTTAGAAATAGGCGGCTGCCTTCACCTCTGTGGCATATGGGAGGTAAGAGTCCCCAGAAACAGAGGAGACCGGTATGGAGCATCAACCTTCTCCACCGGCCCTTCTTTGGTATAGTTGTCTGTCTATCTGTCAGGGCACCTGTCTTAAAAAGTGGAAGGGGATACATGCATGTCTTCCATTGGATAGTTTTTTGATCTTATTTTTGTCTAAATATGTAATTACATGTCATGGAAAAAAAAGGGCTTAATGTATATTTTCTTTGCTTTCATTTCATTAAAGGCCATGATTTGGAAAAAAGAGACTTGATGAACAGTCCCATTATGGATCCTATATATGTTTTAGCATACTGCTTGCTATGAAATGAAAAATAAAAACCGGTAAAGAAGAAAAAAAAAATATAAAATATACATAAAAAGTACAAAAAAACTGAAATATTTTACATATAAGAAAAAAGAACTAAAAAAAAAACTTTGAGAAAAATGATAAAGAAATAATAAGAAATAATGAATTTAATAGTTTCTAAATTTGTTTCCATGCCGGGCCCCCGCCTCTCGGGGCCTTAGAAATAGGTGGCTGCCTTCACCTCTGTGGCATATGGGAGGTAAGAGTCCCCAGAAACAGAGGAGACCGATATGGAGCATCAACCTTCTCCTGCAGCCCTTCTTTGGTATAGTTGTCTATCTGTCAGGGCACCTGTCTTAAAAAGTGGCGGGGGATACATGCATGTCTTCCATTGGATAGTTTGTTGATCTTACTTTTGTCTATATATGTAATTACATGTCATGGAAAAAAAAAACTTAATGTATATTTTCTTTGCTTTCATTTCATAAAAGGCCATGATTGGGAAAAAAGAGACTTGCTGAACAGTCCCGTTATTGATCTCTTATATGTTTATCATACTACTTGCTATGAAATGAAAAACAAAAAACCCGTAAAGAAGAAAAAAAATATATAAAACATACATAAAAAGTACAAAAAGACTGAAATATTTTACATATAAGAAAAAACTGGAAAAACCCGTAAAGAAGAAAAAAAATATATAAAACATACATAAAAAGTACAAAAAGACTGAAATATTTTACATATAAGAAAAAACTGGAAAAAAATTAAGAAAAAAGGATAAAAAAAGAAATAATAAGAAATAATGAATTTAATAGTTTTTAATTTTGTTTCCATGCTAGGCCCCTGCTTCTCCGGGCCTTAGAAATAGGAGGCTGCCTTCGCCTTTGTGACATTTTGGTGGTAAGAGTCCCCAGAAACAGAGGAGACCGATATGGAGCATCACCCTTCTCCACCAGCTCTTTTTTGTATAGTTGTCTGTCTATCTGTCCACCTGACCGTCTGTTAGGACCCCTGTATTTCAAAAGTGTAGGGGGGTACTCGTACTAGAATTGCCCTGGCTATCTGTCCACCCGTCTGTAGACACTTTGGTATGTTTTATCATACTGCTTCCTGTGAAAAAAAAAATGCCCAAAAATCAGCAGTGAAGAAAAAAAGCTTCAAAATATAAAAAAAAAAATACAAAAAGATTGAAATATTTTATGTATAAGGAAAAAAGAATTAAAAAAAAAAGAAATAAAAAAAAAAAAAAAAAAAAAAAAATGAATTTTATAGTTTCTAAGTTTGTTTCCATGCGGGGTCTCATTATTAATCCCTTGTATGTTTTATACTGCTTGCTATGAAATGAAAAACAAAAAACCCGTAAAGAAGAAAAAAATATATAAAATATACATAAAAAGTACAAAAAGACTGAAATATTTTACATATAAGAAAAAAGAATAAAAAAAAAAAAAAAAAAAATTGAGAAAAATGATAAAGAAAGAATTAATAAGAAATAATGATTGTTTACATGTTGGGCCCCTGCCTCTCGGGGCCTTAGAAATAGGAGGCTGACTTCGCCTCTGTGGCATATTGGTGGTAAGAGTCCCCAGAAACAGTTGAGACCGATATGGAGCATCACCCTTCTCCACCAGCTCTTTTTTGTATAGTTTTCTGTCTATCTGTTCACCTGACCGTCTGTTGGGACCCCTGTCTTTAAAAAGTGTAGGGGGGTACTCGTACAAGAATTTCCTTGGCTATCTGTCCACCCGTCTGAAGACACTTTGGTATGTTTTATCATACCGTTCATGTTTAAAAAAAATACCCAAAAATCAGCAGTGAAGAAAAAAAACTAATATATAAAAAAAAATACAAAAAGATTGAAATATTTTATGTATAAGGAAAAAAGAATTAAAAAAAGAGAAAATAATTAAAAAGAAATTAATGAATTTTATAGTTTCTAAGTTTGTTTCCATGCTGGGCCCCCGCCTCTCGGGGCCTTAGAAATAGTGGCTGCCTTCACCTCTATGGCATATGGGAGGTAAGAGTCCCCAGAATCAGAGGAGACCGATATGGAGCATCAACCTTCTCCACCAGCCCTTCTTTGGTATAGTTAGTTGTCTGTCTATCTGTCAGGGCACCTGTCATAAAAAGTGGAGGGAAATACATGCATGTCTTCCATTGGATAGTTTGTTGATCTTATTTTTGTCTATATATGTAATTACATGTCATGGAAAAAAAGGGCTTAATGTATATTTTCTTTGCTTTCATTTGATGAAAGGTCATGATTGCGGAAAAAGAGACTTGATGAACAGTCCCATTATGGATCTCTTATATGTTTTATCATACTGCTTTGCTACAAAAACCCATAAAGAAGAAAAAAAAAAGATATAAAATATACATAAAAAGTACTAAAAGACTGAAATATTTTACATATAAGAAAAAAGAAAAAAAAAAAATGAGAAAAATGATAAAAAAAGAAATAATAAGAATTAATGAATTTTTATAGTTTTTAAGTTTGTTTCCATGCTGGACCCCTGCCTCTCAGGGCCTTAGAAATAGAAAGCTGCCTTCTCTGTAAACATATGGATGGTAAGAGTCCCCAGAAACAGAGGAGACCGATATGGAGCATCACCCTTTTCCACCAGCTCTTTTTTGTACAGTTGTCTGTCTATCTGTTCACCTGACTGTCTTTTAGGACCCCTGTCTTTAAAAAGTGTAGGGGGATACTCGTACTAGAATTGCCCTGACTATCTGTCCACCCGTCTGTAGACACTGTGGTATGTTTTATCATACTGTTCATGTGAAAAAAATGCCCAAAAATCAGCAGTGAAGAAAAAAAACCAGTAAAATATAAAAAAAAATACAAAAAGATTGAAATATTTTATGTATAAGGAAAAAAGAATAAAAGAAAAATAATAATAAAAATAAAAAATAATGAATTTTATAGTTTCTAAGTTTGTTTCCATGCCGGGCCCCCGCCTATCGGGGCCTTAGAAATTGGTGGCTGCCTTCACCTCTGTGGCATATGGGAGGTAAGAGTCCCCAGAAACAGAGACCGGTATGGAGCTTCAACCTTCTCCACCAGCCCTTCTTTGGTATAGTTGTCTGTCTATCTGTCAGGGCACCTGTCTTAAAAAGTGGAGGGAGATACACGCATGTCTTCCACTAGATAGTTTGTTGATCTTATTTTTGTCTATATTTGTAATTACAAGTCATGGAAAAAAAGGGCTTAATGTATATTTTCTTTGCTTTCATTTCATAAAAGGCCATGATTTGGAAAAAATAAAGTTGTTGAACAGTCCCATTATGGATCTCTTATATTTTGCTATGCTATGAAATGAAAAACAAAAAACCCGTAAAGAAGAAAAAAAATATATAAAATATACATAAAAAGTACAAAAAGATTGAAATATTTTACATATAAGAAAAAAGAACTTAAAAAAAAATCTGAAAAATGATAGAGAAAGAAATAATAAGAAATGAAGAATTTTATAGTTTTTAAGTTTGTTTCCATGCTGAACCTCTCAGGGCCTTAGAAATAGAAGGCTGCCTTCCCCTCTGTGGCATATGGATGGTAAGAGTCCCCAGAAACAGAGGAGACCGATATGGAGCATCACCCTTCTCAACCAGCTCTTTTTTGTATAGTTGTCTGTCTATCTGTCCACCTGACCGTCTGTTAGGACCCCTGTATTTCAAAAGTGTAGGGGGGTACTCGTACTAGAATTGTCCTGACTATCTATCCACCCGTCTGTAGACACTTTGGTATGTTTTATCATACTGCTTCCTGTGAAAAAAAATGCCCAAAAATTAGCAGTGAAGAAAAAGAACTTCAAAATAAAAAAAAAAAAAAAAATACAAAAAGATTGAGATATTTTATGTATAAGGAAAAAAGAATTAAAAAAAAAAATCAATAAAAAAAAGAATAATGAATTTTATAGTTTCTAAGTTTGTTTCCATGCCGGGTCTCATTATGAATCCCTTGTATGTTTTATACTGCTTGCTATGAAATGAAAAACAAAAAACCCGTAAAGAAGGAAAAAAAAATATATAAAATATACATAAAAAGTACAAAAAGACTGAAATATTTTACATATAAGAAAAAAGAACTAAAAAAAAAAAAAAAAAA
Organism: Tridacna crocea; assembly: GCA_943736015.1. Taxonomy (NCBI): domain Eukaryota; kingdom Metazoa; phylum Mollusca; class Bivalvia; order Cardiida; family Cardiidae; genus Tridacna; species Tridacna crocea. The sequence continues at coordinate 9,910,058 of OX031066.1, read as the reverse complement.
ATTGAGAAAAATTATAAAGAAATAATAAGAAATAATGAATTTTATAGTTTTTAAGTTTGTTTCCATGTAGGGCACCTGCCTCTTGGGGCCTTAGAAATAGGAGGCTGCCTTCGCCTCTGTGGCATATTGGTGGTAAGAGTCCCCAGAAACAGTTGAGACCAATATGGAGCATCACTCTTCTCCACCAGCTCTTTTTTATATAGTTTTCTGTCTATCTGTTCACTTGACGTCTGTTAGGACCCCTGTCTTTAAAAAGTGTAGGAGGGCACTCGTACTAGAATTTCCTTGGCTATCTGTCCACCCATCTGTCGACACTTTGGTATGTTTTATCATACTGTTCATGTTTAAAAAAATGCCCAAAAATCAGCAGTGAAGAAAAAAAAACTAAAATATAAAAAAAAAAAATACAAAAAGATTGAAATATTTTATGTATAAGGAAAACAGAATAAAAAAAGAGAAAATTATTTAAAAAAAAATGAATTTTATAGTTTCTAAGTTTGTTTTTCATGCTGGGCCCCCGCCTCTCGGGGCCTTAGAAATAGGTGGCTGCCTTCACCTCTGTGGCATACGGGAGGAAAGAGTCCCCAGAAACAGAGGAGACCGATATGGAGCATCAACCTTCTCCACCAGCCCTTCTTTGGTACAGTTGTCTATCTGGTAGGGCACCTGTCTTAAAAAAAAGTGGAGGGGGATTAACTGGAATTGGCCTGGCTGGCTGGCTGTCCGTCCGTCCTTAGACACAAATATGCCATATACATATAAGCAAAGAAGACAAAAAAATCTACAAAATATATATTAAAAAAAGTAGAAAAAGATTTTACATAAAAGAAAAAAAAAGAAGTAAAAAGGAAATAATAATAGTAAAAACGAAATAATAAGAAATAATGAATTTTATAGTTTCCAAGCTTGTTTCCATACTGGGCCCCCGCCACTCAGGGCCTAAGAAATAGGAGGCTGCCTTCACCTCTGTGGCATATGGGTGGTAAGAGTCCCCAGAAACAGAGGAGGCCGATAAGGACTATCACCCTTCTCCACCAGGCTTTCTTTGGTATAATTGTCTGTCTATCTGTTTACCTGTCTGTCTGTTGGGGCCCCTGTCTTTAAAAAGTAGAGGGGGGGTATACTAGAATTGCACTGGCTATCTGTCCATCCATCTGTAGACACAACTTTGCTAGGCAAAATACTCTATATATGACATGTCATTGAAAAAGGGGGCTTGGTTTATGTTTTCCTTGTTTGCATTTAAAGAAAGGCCATGTAATGGAAAAAGAAGACTTAATGTACAATCCCATTTTGGACCTCTTACGTTTTATCAACCTGCTTGCTATAAAAAGAAACAAAAAGCAAAATTAAAAAAAACTATAAAATTATATTAAAAAAAAGTACAAAAAGATTGAGATATTTTATGTATAAGAAAAAGTGAAAAAAATGGAAAAAAAATAAAAAAAATAAAGAAATAATAAATAATGAATTCTATAGTTTCTTTCCATGCTGGGCCCCGACCACTAGGGGCCTTAGAAATAGGTGGCTGCCTTCACCTTTGTGGCGTATGGGTGGTAATTGCCATGTAATTGAAAAAGAGACTTAATGTACAATCCTTTTTTGGATCTGTAATATGTTTTATCATCCTGCTTGCTATAAACAAACAATAAGGCAAAGGGGAAAAATCTATAAAGCTACATGTATATAAAGTGTGAATATATTGAAATATTTTACGTATAAGAAAAACAAGAAGTAACAAATGAAAACAAGAAGAAAATAAGAAGTATTGAATTTTATAATCTCTAAGTTTGTTTCCATGCTGAGCCCCCGCCACTCGGAGCCTAAGAAATAGGTGGCTACCTTTGACTCTGTGGCGTATGGGTGGAAAGAGTCTCCAGAAACAGAGAAGACCGATATGGAGCATCACCCTTCTCCACCAGCCCTTCTTTGGTATAGTTATCTATCTGTCAGTGTACCTGTCTTAAAAAGTGGAGGGGGGTATACTGCAATCGCTTTGGCTGTCTGTCCGCGAGTCTGTTAGACACAAATTTGCCAGGCAAAATACTCTAGCAGTTTTTCAGATACTGGATTCATACTTACAGTCTATTTGCCCATCTGTTCCCCCAGACCGATATCTTGCAAAGTCCTTGATGAAAATTCATGAACTTCATGCCTGTCTTTTATTGGATAGTTTGTTGGTACTTTCTTTTTTCTATATATGTATTGACATGTCATGCAAAAAGGGGGCTTGATATAGAATTTCTTTTGTTTTCATTTTATGAAATGCCATGTTACGGAAAAAGAAGACACAATGTACATTCCATTATGCATCTCTTACGTTATATGTTTTATCATACTGTTGCTTTTAAAGGAAAAAAAAATTATAAAATATATATATAAAAGTTAAAAAAGATTGAAATATTTTACATATAAAAAAGAAAAAAAAAAAAAAAAAAAAAATTGAAAAAATAATAGTAATGAAAAAAAAAAAAAAAAGGAAATAATGAATTTTATAGATTCTGAGTTTGTTTCCATGCATGGCCCCAGCCAGTTGTTGCCTAAGAAATAGGTGGCCACTCAGGGCCTTAGAAATAGAATCGCCTTGGCTGTCTGTCCGTCTGCCTGTAGACACATATTTGCCAGGCGAGATACTCCAAAGTATTTCAGGTGCTGAATTCATTCTTACACAGTCTATTTGCCCATCCATCTGCCGAGACTGATATCTTGTAAAGCCCTTGATGAAAATCGATGAATCTTCATGCACCAACTGCACAGTCAATCAAATTTCTAAGCTTACACAATTTAGGTAGACATAAAATAGTCCTAATATAATTATTATTCAAGGACACTACTGTTCAATATTTTTATGTAAAAGTTCATTCCATTTTGCTGAGTAGAGGATTTAAATACTATACTTATATGACATATTGTAATTCTGTGATTTCATCAGCTGGCCAAACCATGAAAAAGATTTATTCATTGAAGTATACGATTAATCAACTTTCAAAGGTAAAACTGTAACCAAATGAGTGTGAAAAAAAGTCTTTGGTGGCATTTCATTGTGTAATCCTGCCTTATTTTGGCATTGGTAGTATTTTCCTTTCAGACGAAAAATAATACATATAAACAATGTTGGACACCAAATCCATTCTTTTCTTACAAAAACAGAACAATCTCTGATTGTTTAGGGAATTCCCTAAAGACTTATAATACCAATATTGCACCTTTTATAAGAAATTTGACCTGTATTGCAATAGAATATTGTTCTCAACCAGTGTACCAATGTTTGAAGATTTTTTTATAAGAAATCTGTCCAGAAACGAAATATCAGTGTTATATTTTATTGTATATTATGGAATACTGTCCAGAATTGATGTATATGTGTTGGAAATAGCGCATGAATTATTGTATTTTTAGGATTTTTTAATAGAATATTGTCTGTAACTACTTTGTAGTATGAATGAGGCCGGTATTTTAGTCTTTTTTTTTTTTTTTTTTAATCAGAATACTGTCTGAAGGCGATGTATAAGTGTTTGAAGGAAGATATGAATGAGGGTATTTTTTAAATTTTTTTTAATAGAATATTGTATCTGTGTTGGAAAAAGTTTTTGAGTGAGATTTTTTTAAGGATTTTATAGTGGAATGCTGTCTAGAAATGATATTTCAGTATTGGAGTAACATACATGTATGAATGAAGGAATTTTCAGAACTTTTTAGTGGAATACTGTCTGGTACCAATGTATCAGTGTTTGAAATAACATGTGTGAGAATATTTTTAAGATTTTTCGGTGGAATACTGTATCTGTGTTGAATAAAGTGAGTGAGGTTTTTTTTAGGATTTTTCAGTTGAATGCTGTCTAGAAATGATGTATCTATATTGGAAGTAACATTTGAATGAAGGAATTTTCAGGATCTTTTAGTGGAATACTGTCTTGAACCGATGTATCAGTGTTTGAAGTAACATGAATGAGGGAATTTTTAGGATTTTTTTAAATAGAATTCTGTTTAGAACAGAAGTATAAATTTGTGTTGGAAGTAACATATGAATGACAGATCTTTTAGTGCAATACTGTCTGGAACCAATTTATCATGTGTTGAAAGTAAGATATGAATGTGGAAAATTTTAGGATTTAGTTCAATAGAATACTGTATAAAACAGAAGTATAGATGCTGTGTTGGAAGTAACATGAATGACAGCAATTTTAGGATTTTTTTAAAAAGAATTCTGTCAACCAATGTATCTAAAGTAACATATGAATGAAAGTAGGTTTTTATTAAATTTTTATTAGAAGATTGTCTGGAACCCATGTATCGGTGTTTGAAGTAACATATGAGTGAGAATATTATTAGGATTTTTCAATTGAACACTGTTTCTGTTATGGGAGAAGTGTATAAACGAGTTTTTTTAAGGTTTTTACAGTGGAATGCTGTCTAGAAATGATGTGTCTGTTTTGGATGAATTTTCAGGATTTTTTTTTAGAATTCTATTTAGAACTTACGTATCAGTGTTGGAAGTAACATATGAATGAAGGAATGTTCAGGATTTTTTAAAAAGAATACTGCTTAGAACAGAAGTATCTGTGTTGGAAGTAACACATGAATGAAGGAATGTTCAGGATTTTTTAATAGAATAATGCTTAGAACAGAAGTATCTTTATTGGAAGTAACATATTGAATTAACTCATTACCAAACGACAAAATTTTAGACTGGTTCAAATTGAAAGCATTTCCAGACGACAAAATAAAGGTGACCGAAAAATTGAAATTTGTTCTGGAAAGGGTAGAAGACACTGTGGGAAAAGGAAAAAATGCTGGTTACCAGCATTTTCTCCTTTTCCTACAGCGTTTTCAAAAGGCTTCTTTTTCAGGGGCGTAAAAAGTAGAGATTGTGTGGTAAATGGCTTAAGGAATTTTCATGATTTTTTAAAAGAATTCTGCGCAGTACCAATGAATGACAATAATTTTAGGATTATTTTTTAAAGAAGATTCTGTCCGGAACAGGGTTTTCAGGATTTTTTAGTGGAATACTATCTGGAACCAATGTATCGTGTGTTTGAGGTAAGGTATGAATGAGGGAAAATTTAGGATTTTTTAATCTTCATGTGTTTGAAGTAAGGTATAAATGAGGGAAATCTTAAGATTTTTTATTAGAATACTGTTTAGAACAGAACTATCCATGTTGGAAGTAACATAATGAATGAAGGGAAATTTTCATGATTTTTTAAAAGAATTCTGCCCAGTACCAATGTATCTTAGAAGTAGTGCATAATTATGAGGATTTTTAGGATTTTTTTATAGAATGCTGTCTGAACTTAGGATTCTGTGCTGGCAGTAACATAAGTGAATATAGTTTTTAGCTCCAGTGGCTGAAGGCCAACGGGTTTATATCATGGCCAGGGGTCCATCGTGCGTCTGTCCATGCATGTGTGCGTTAAATTTTATTTCAAACGTCTTCTCTGAAACTACTGTCCAATTTTGATTAAACTTAGAAGTAGTGTATATTGAGAGTATTTTTAGGACTTTTTATAGAATGCTGTCTGAGCTGATGTACCTGTTTTGGAATTTACATAAGTTAGTTGTCCACTGGCTGAAGGCCAGCGGGCTTATGTCATGACCTGGTGTCTGTAGTGTGTCTGTCCGTCTGGTCGCCCTTCCATCGATGCGTTAACTTTTATATCAAACATCTTCTCTGAAACGACTTAGAAGAATATTTTGTGTGTCATCAAGTTTAAAGCCAATTGGACAAGTATTATAATGTTTGGCTTGTAAAGTTTTGACTTATAAGCTAGTGGAGCGATACAGGGCTGTCGTAGCTGTGTTGTTCTATTAATCTCTGTGGCTGAATCTTCGGAGATGCTGGGTAAGTATAAAGCAACATATAAGGTAATCATTATTTACCTTAGATGTTTAAGTCTTGCACATGGGGTCAAAGATTACCCTGTTCCCAAGGTCTGTTGTCTGATTTTGTTCTGTAAGTTTTTTAAAAAAACAATTTTGGCCAAAAGTATGAAGATGTTAGTCCAAAGAATCTATATAGTAAGTTTTTAGCATCAAAACATAACTATTCGTAGAAGTTGTTCAAGTCCTGCACATGGGGTCAAGATGGCCCTTTTCTCATGGTCTGTTGTTGTAGTTGAGGTTCTATAATTTCTAAAGTCTATCTGGCTGACACTTTTGAAATTACAGACTTAACATTCTGAATATCTGTATATAAAATAAAAAGAGAATTGTTTATCTAAGTGTTCAAGTTCTGCAAATGAGTTTTTTCCAATGTTTGTTGTACTCGGGGTTCTCCGAGTTGGTTTTATTTTATACACTGCCAGACTTAACATATTATGTCATCTTCTCCCGCTGTAATTCCTTCCATCTGCCCGTCTTTGTGTCAGTATGTACATATGTTTCTTTTGAATACAACTCTTCCAACATTTCTTGATGGATTTGGAGGAAATTTTCACAGAATGTTTCTTATCATGCGACATATAGCATATTGTCAGTTTTTTGTGATGTGGCAGCATATATTGTGATGATGGCACTCTTGTGTTTAATGTTTTTGGCTGAATCCATGACATATTATATGTGAGAGTCTTAATAACCAGTATATAGAATAAAAAAAAATATATATATATATTTTCAAAGTTGTTCAAGTCAAAGATTTCCCTGTTCCAAGGGTTGGTTTTTGTACATGTCCACTGGGGGTTCTATCATTATTTTAATCTTTTTGGCTGAAACTAGAAATGTTGGATCAAAAACTAAATGTTAATTAAGTATCTAGCATCAAAAGATACTTATTCATCAAAGTTGTTCAAGTACTACACATGGGGTCAAAGATGGTTCCATTCCTAAGGTCTATTGTTGTACTTGGATTTAAATACTTTTTTTAACTTTATGGCTGAAACTATAGGGATGTTAAGGGAAAAGCTCTGAATATTAATTAAGTATGTATCTTTAAAAATTAATTATTATTAAGTTGTTCAATTCCTGAACGAGGGTAAAACATGGCCCTGTTCTGTAGGTCTATTGTTGTACATGCAGTTCTAAAAGGTTGTTCAAGTACTGCACATAGGGTCACAGATTTTTTTTAATCCCCCCGCAAAACAAATTATTTCGAGGGTATACTGGTATCAACCTGTGTGTCCATTGGTGTGTCTGTCTGTACAAAATACTTGTATTTGCCTTTTTCTGTCAAAGCGCTGGCAGGAGCATAAGGTTACATTCAGTGACAGCTCTAGTTTCATTCTTCTTTGCTGAAAAATGGAGATGTTAGACCACAGCCTGAATATCTAGCGTATAGCATCAAAAGATCAGTATTCATCTAAAAGTTGTTTAATGTCTTGCATCCTTGGTCAAAGATGGCTGTGTTCGAAATGTCTGTCTTTGTGCATGTACATGTAGTTCTGTAATTTTAAAGAGTTTTTGCATAATTTATATGTCCATCTATCCACTGAGCCCTGTTTTTATATAGGAATCAAGAATAATGGGTCACTGGTTCGATCCTCAGATCTGTTAATTTTTTTTCCAGGGATTGATGATAATCATTGCTACAGATTCATTCCTCATTCACTGCTTATCATTGTTTCAATACTGGTTATGTTGAAAAGCAGCCAGTGACTTGGAAAAATATTGTGAAGTGTACTGGTAAAAAGAAACTCCTGGACAGCGTGGATAGGTGCCTTGCAGCAGCTATAATTATAACTGACATAATTATGAAAACTCCAATTTATACTATACAATCAATCAAGTAAGCATCCATCCATTCTGACAGATAGCTTCTATATCCAGGTCTGTTGAACTATATAAAGTTCTAAAGATTTTACTTAAATCTTCTTGGCTGAAACTGTGACCGTTTTTGGCCTTAAGTGTTACATTTATGTGAGCAGTATCAAAAGAATGTTCTTGAGTCCTTGGTGAAAGATGGCCCTTTTCCAAGGGTTTGGTGTTGTACACAGTAACTGTTCTGTTTTTTTTTTTTTTGCTACATTTATCTTGAAGCACGATGGTCAGTAAAGTTATTAAAATTGGTCATATGCAATAAAAGATTGCCATGCCCAGGATAACCATATTTCCAAAAAATAGAAATAGTCATTATACAAATAACGAAAACTTCCTCTAAAGCCAGTAGGCCTGGCGTGTTGATATTATGTAGTATCACATGGTCTTGTATAAAATCATCAAAACAGGTCCTGCACATGGGTCAATACCAGCCGATACAGCTCAGTAGGTAGAGCGTAGGACGCATGAACACAATGTTTCGGGTCACTACAGGTTGTGGGTTCGGCTGGCTAACTGAAAAATTACCAATAGTCTTTCGGATGAGACATTAAACCGAGGTCCCGTGTGACGGTGCTATACGCCCAGCACATTAAAAAACCAGGCGAAGCTCTCGGTAGTTTCGACCTGTATCCTTGCACTGTCCCCCATAACAACTAACCGTCTTTGGGGGCGTCACTTAGATGGGCAAACCGGTAGCATCGATAAATAAACGGAAATAACCAACCAACATGGGTCAGTTATTTTGCAGAGTTACAATTTAATTTTCTTTTTATTTTCCTTGTCTTAAACTATGAGCCATGAGCCAGATATTCGGTCTCATCTTTATGAAATATTCCATTTAAATCCAAGTTGTTTAAAATGTGCATCTGGGTCAAAGAGGGCCTTCAAAGGGGTCACCTGTTTTACTTTGTGTTCTGTTTCAGAAATTCATTCATATTTTTTTGTTCCTGTCTGAAACCATGGAGCCTATGGCGTGATAAATACAGTAGTATCATAATGTGGTCCCTAGTCAAGTTGTTCAAAATGTGCCCTTAAGATCAAAGCCCAGGTACACATATTTTGCAAAAAGAAACATATGAGTACACATATTTTACAGAAAGTGACATAAGTAAACATTTTAAAATAAACATCTCTTTTAAGACCATAAGGTCTGATGTATAGATATTTGTTACATAGCATTATACTGTTGTCCTGCATCAAAGCTGCGTGTCAATGCCAATTCTGCCATGAGATAAAGGTCTACTCTGTATCTTTTGAACCCTTTGCCTGGTCTTAATACTATTCCACATATACCAGTCTTGATGCTTGATGGCGTGCAGAGTAGAAGTTTGCATACCTGTCTTTAAGGTCGAGGTCATTGCTGCAGTTATAAGTTCAAAAACGCAGAATTTGATGCCCATAAATATCTTTTGAAATTTGTCCAGTTCTGAAGATCAATTACACTCATCATGTCATCAGAACCTGTACTGCTTATAAAACATCACAAAAAGACACAAGTACTGAGTAGATATTGATACTGTAAGCAGCACTCTTGGGAAAGGGAGCTTCATGCAACTTTGTAATGCATTATACAAAGCAAGCTGTCACACAGTTTGAATTAACTGTGTCTAAATACCAGGTGAATCATAAAGAAAATTACCACAATTTGACCTATAGCCAAAGTCTGGACCCTGGTAAGGCCTCATATACTCAGAATGTCTGCATAAGATAATATATGTTGTATATTATAGATTATATTAAATATGTATATACTATAGAATATTTTAAATATTATATCATGAAAATGTTCCTTAAAAATTCCCAGGGGCCATCATATCTTTGTTGACATTATTAAACTGAAGCAGACTCATTGTAGAACTCAATATATGAACCAGTCTTTTACAGAAAAGTTTTCAAATGCATTTGTTCCAATGACAAGTTGGAATGCATGGTTATGTCTCCCAAAAATTTATTTTGGAAAGACATGTTGATTGCATTGAATTTGCCTGTATCTGTCTGTCCATCCATGTGTCATAATTTTTGTTTAATCTCCGAACTGCTTACCAAATCATAGAAAAAGTAATTCACACAAATGTTTACCATAATCAGATGACATGCAGATGTCTAACATAACATGCAATCATCCTTTATCATCATATTGATGGAAGATTTTATTCAAACAAGTATCTAGTTCAAATGACAATTATTACTGTAGCATAACTAAAACTACACAAAAAATCTGGCTAATATCTACATGTAGCTGAAATACATAATGTAACTCAAACTACATAAAAGACTTCTGGCTCTTCTTAACATGTTAACTTATGTAGATTAGATTCTATTCCTCTAGTATCAGCATTGATATCTTTACCAATCGACAAAATTATCAGCATTTTCTGCTTTTCCTTATGACGTTTTCAAAAGGCTTCTTTCTCAGGGTTGTTAAAATGACATCAGTTAGTTAATAACATTGAAATACATGTATATGGAAAGACCTTATTGAAATAAACAATGTCTTTGAAATGAATTGCTCAGACAAGTCCTGGCCAAATGGGTGATTTTGCTGCACTAGTAAAGTATACATGAAATATAAACTTGATTAGGAATTCATACCCGTATTGTTTTGGGGTTTTCTGGTTTTTTTTGTCCATGAATTTTGGGGAAGAGTAAGATTCTCACCAGTATGAGTCAATAGTTAGAATAACTGTAGTCAAGATATTTTATACAAGCTACTTTAGTGCTAGCTGAAATCCAGGTAATTTTCAGGTAGAAAATAGTCTACCAATGAAGAGTTTATGCTGTCACCAATGACGGATCAAGGCAAACTAGAAAAGTTGTCGATCTATTCAGGGGGAGCTGTGTGTAAGTTGCAAAATCAGTAGAATCTACGCTAGTTGGAATCCAGGTAAATTTCAAGTTGAAAATAGCCTACAAACAAAGGGTTAATGCTGTCACCAATGACGGATCAAGGCAAGCTAGAAAAGTTGTCGATCTATTCAGGGGCAGCTGTGTTTAAGTTGCAAAGTCAGTAAAAGCTACTTATATTGCTTGCATGGTCAGTAGAAGCTACATTAGTTGAAATCCAGGTAAATTTCAAGTTGAAAATAGTCTACAAACAAAGAGTTAATGCTGTCACCAATGACGGATCAAGGCAAGCTAGAAAAGTTGTCGATCTATTCAGGGGCAGCTGTGTTTAATTTGTAAAGTCAGTGAAAGCTACTTATATTGCTTATATGGTCAATAGAAGCTACTTATACTGCCTTTTTCTTTTTGAGAGGAATTAGTAAGTTCATTGAGGTAGCATTTAACAATCTGACTAAAAAAGCTTAACCCAAGTTTGTCAGAGGTATAGCAATTTCTACCATTGTTCATTATGGTGCTGGACCCATACCAGAAAGAAAGAACATTATGATGCATGTTTGCCTGGACCCATACCAGTAATTAGCTTGCATAAAATGATATCTTGCCTACAATTGTTCAAAAATGACTTATATGGAAGGGAATCTAAACACCCCCAAAGATTTATACATAAAAACCTCGACCCCTATCAGAATTTGACTCGCTGACATTGACCCAAGCTATAACTTAAAGATAGGAGAATTAAAGTAGTACCTTGTCTATGTTACAAGAAAATGTTTCCTGAACCAAAGCTAGTGTTTATTTTGCTTAGATCTTGCCTACCAATGTCTACAACACCACCTTAATTTCCTGGATACTGAACAGTGCAAGAAAACTACCCATTCTGGTAAAAAGGTCTGAGCAATTAATTTTTGGAATATTTTGTGTCGATCATACAGTTTTATTTTGATTTGATATGTTTCCAAAATTTATTAAATCTAAGACTATCACTTTGATTAAACCCACCAGAAGCTTTTATTGTGAGATGTTGACTTAGAATTTACTTTGAGTCAAGCTCTATCAAGTCAATGTTGAACCCTTTGCAAACTGATGGAATTTTAGATCTCTCCAAATTGTAAGGTTTGTCACTTACAGATATTTACATAATGGTAAATACCAAAACCAGCATTTTTCATAATGGCTCTCAAAGTCCAATTGAGATCCTTCTTACATTTGTCTGTCTGTCTGCCTGTACACTCCATATCATTTGTGCCTTTAATTTATAAGATAATTCATACATGTCTACCTTGATGGGACTACATTCTAAGCAGGGTATCACAAGCTTAAGTTTGTATTTAAAGCCAACATGTACTACAATATCTCTTGAACCCCTTCTCTGACTACGAAAATATTTCACAGACATCTCTCATTAATTATTTGACATGACATGATATGCAGAGTGAAGGCAGAATTTTATTAGAAATTAATTTTCTTGTTCCAGTGATGTTTATTTGGTGACAGCCGATATTTTCTACAGTCTGCCTCCTTGTATTTTTTAGCACTTGTTTCTTTCTAAATGTGCTAGCTGCTTTCCTTAATAAACACATGACATATTGCAAATAAGAATAATTTGTAGACACTGTATTCTAAACCCACTAGCTGCTTTCCCTCATAAGCAAATGAAAGATTGGACTTTTAAACACTTTATTCTTTCTAAACCTTCTAGGTGCTTTCCTTTATAAACAGTAACTTGACATTTTACAAATAACAGTGCGCTTACTTTCCAACAATGCAATTGAATTTATCTCATATATCACTGTATGGATTGTCTAAACATTACAATGATATGATGTTTTTTATCATCCTGAGGCCTCAGATTATCATGCTTTTTCTTTTTATAATTCTTTTAAATAGTTTAACTGACAGTAGTTTTTTTTACATAGTTTTACGGTTAGTACTGGTGAAAACCAGGAAAATATGAATAATTTTATGAGCTGTTGCCATGATATGACTAAAATAATGCTGAAAGCGACATGAAACACCATTCAATCGATCAATACATAGTTTTGCCATACATCGCAGTATATTGGCACTATCTTCTCCATCTGTACATCTATCCATCCATCTGTTCCTTCATCCATTCATACACATGTCCATTTCTTGTGAATGCAACTCCTCCCAGTTTCTTGAAAGATTTGGTTGAAATTTTCACAGAATATTTCTCATTATGTGACCGATTGCATACTGTCAGGGTTTTGCAATATGGCAGCGTAAATTGTGACAATGGCACTCTTATTTTTAATACGCTTGATTCACATTAGCATTCTATACAATGACAATAATTTCATGATGGCAAATTACTATATATACACACACGGTCCTAAAGCTGGCTACAATGAGTTGGATGGTATCCAATGACACCCCTGCAATATTTATGCAGATAATACTTTGTGACCATACATTGATCTTTTACAAAGACAGATTTTAATGTATGAGCATAAAGGGGGACCAGTATCCTTGGACATACATTATCCTTTTAATAGACAACAAAATTTTAGCCTTTTCCAAATTCAAACCATGGCAGACGACAATTTCAATGAGGTTCAGATGGTGCAGTTTTTCTCTGGTAAGTTAGAAAACAGGAGAACCAGCATTTGCAACTTTTCTCTGGAAGCTTTCTCTCTCAGGCTCATTAAAAGTTGGCAATGTGCTGTAAAGGGTTAAAGATTGCACAGCCCGCCCGGGTGGCTCAGTGGGAGCGTGTCGGACTCATGACCTGGAGGTTGTGAGTTCGATACCCCGTTATGACCAACTTTCTTTCCGGCATATTTTCGCCTCTCACCTCTGCTGAAGCATGTGAGAAAAGTAGTTGGTGGCTTTGGAAAGAAAGTAGTGTTAGTACCGGTGTGAGAAAGCCAGGAAACACATGTGCGTCACCGACCGCCATGATATGACCTTAGCTGTTAAAGTGGCGTTAAACCCCAACACAACAACTAAAGATTGCACAATGTCATTCACATATGAGCTGTGCTCTGGCAAACAGGGGCCTAACGTATTTCTGTGATGTATTATGCCATGCAATACATCACATAATTAGGGATCCACAAAACTGTCTACGTATATGTATACTACTCAAACTTTGATAGGGATCAGTTTCAAATTGCTGTCTGGGTTTATAAGTTACAACAGTTTTGCATAAACTCTTTACCATACTGTAAAACTCTAGATTTGTCCAAGTTGAAAGCATTTGCTGACCAAAAACGAAATGTATCGTACACTATGCTGTATGTAATAGGGTAGAAAACATTGTTGAAAAAGGAGAAAATGCTGGTATTTTCTCCTTTTCCAACGATGTTTTCCAAAGGCTTCTTTCTCAGTGTCTTTAACAGTCAGCATTGTGAGGTAAAGATTTACAGATTCATTTCCACTGGCCATTTTATTGATCAGTGTGGCAAAGTAACTTATTGTAAAACCATACATGATAAATGCCACACATATATATTTGGAGCGAATCTTTTAGGGTGATCCCTAGCAAGTTTTGAGTAGTATATAACAACCAGATGTATCATAAGATACACTGGTGCCTTGACATGCAGAAAATTGACCAATAGCAAAAAGTTTTGGCCCAGATCCGCCTGCATGAACTGCACAGGCTGACCTGGGTTGATAGTTCTCACATGTATTAAGACCCTTTTCCCAAAGCATAGCTCATATTATACGAATAAATCTACCTGAAACTGAACTTTATGCAAATAATAAATAAAAAGTGAATATTTACATCATAGACTGGTCCAAATTGAAAAGATTTGCAGACGACAAATAAAATGTAACTGGATTGGTGATTTTTGTTTTGGATCGGGTAGAAAACATGTGGGAGAAAGGAGAAAATGCTTGTTCCCCGGATTTTCTACTTTTCCTACAATGTTTTCAAAAGCCTTCCCTTACACGGTGGTTGAAACGGGATCGTGTGGTAATGTGTCATGGGATTAAGTTTTTAAAGGCTAAAAACATTGTGGAAAAGACAGAAAATACTGTCTTTGTATCTGTAAGGGTTCCCGCTAGACGTCAAAGTAGAATATTGTCCACCATTGCTATTGACTTGGACAATGTTACGGGATGTTCTAGAGGGCAGTGAAGGTAAGAAATTGAAAAGGAATTATCCGCAATTTTGTGTCACAAACTCCTCCTACAGTTTTCCTTCAATTGTATTGAAACTTTTCACATATATTATCATATATTGAAGATTTGTAAGATGCAATTTTCAAATATCAACTCATCCTGGTTGAGGAATTATCTCCCCTTGAACTTGACATTTTTTTCTGTCAAAGCGCTGGTGGGGGTATTAAATCACATCCAGCGACAGCTCTGGTTTTTTTTTGCAAGTCTACCGTAGCACAAAACCTAATGCAATTGTAAAGTGCTATGTCGGATTAGCTTGCGCGGAGTGCTGATCCGAGACGACATTTTACGCAAATGCCTTGATGCCCATTTTCGTGTGTTGTAAGCCAAATCATTTGTCAATGGAATTACGAAACCAAAGTGGGGCTTTGTAGATGGTAAAGATGTAGATCAAGATGGATAGCACAGGAAATGCAGACTGACCTTGGATCTACGAGTAGATCTGTATATAACGTCCATGGGTTTGTTTAGTCATGTAAAGAATAAAAAAGGATATTCAAGTTTTCTTTTCAGCCGTCAAAAGATGTCGACTTTGTATATTTGCAACTGTAAGAGTGTTAACCCTTTACCAAACGGCGCCCCGGTTTTTTTTTTACTGTATAGAATATGACCTCGGCCTTTCTATGTGGCATGTCGTCGAAGGCGACTAAAATTAGAGACAAACGGCTGCTTTCCTCCTAATGGTTAGGATTGCAGCAGGCTGGGTAGTTCTTACTCCAAATCCTATATTTTTTCTCGATGTAAAAAGGGTTTGGAATGGGAATCAATTGGCCTGTGGGACCCCATGTGGTTTAATCGGGGAGGTGGGGGGGGTATAAGAATAAACCACTGCAGTCCCGCGATCGTCATTTCTGCCATATCATATTGCGGAACAAAAGTGACAGCATGCATGTTGTAAAAGGCGACAAAAGGGGCATCATATTGTGTTTCGTCCATTCCTCATTTATCATGTTTGTCTTACGTTGTTGCACATGTATGTTATTTTCACCTCGCATTATTGTTTACTAAGTAAGTGCGCCCAATATGACCCAAGTTGTCGACGGGCCTTAAAACGCTATCCATTCATTTATTCAGTCATTCATTCATTTACCAAACGGCATCATTTTAGACCCATCAAATTGAAAGCATTCGCACACGACAATTTCATAGTGCTTCCAATGTGCAATTTTTCTTTGATAGGGTAGAAAACTATGGAAAACGTAGAAAATGTTGGTTACCAGCCAGTAGCGTAGCTGGATCCTAAATGACAGTCCGCATATTGGAAGGGGGTTTAAGGGTGCAGAGCCCCTTATGGGGGGACCAGGAGGGGCGAAAATGAAAATAAGGCAATATAGAGGTATAAAAGTGAGCTCTCAGAAGCCGTTTTTACATAAGCAAAATAAAAACAAAATTTAGGTAGATATCTGAGTATATGTCAGTATGTAAGTCATATTTGTGGCTACATTGTGTATGTACGTGCGTATACATGCATACATGGCAGCTACGCCACTGCCAGCATTTTCTCCTTTTCCCACAATATCCTCCACAGGGTATCAAAAGTCGCCATTGTGTGGTATAGGGTTACCTGCTAGATGTAGATCTAAACACAGGAATTTGACATTCTATAACCAAAATAAATGATCAAACATGAAAAAAAAATCTCCTCTTTATTATATAAACACAAGGAATGCAACGTCTCAATTGCCGGTGTAATGCAGAAAAATGACCCCCATTACAAAATGACCCTCGGGTCATTTTCTCGACGTAGAGGAATGATCCATGGGTCATTTTTCGACGTAGAAAAATGACCCGGGTCATTATTCTACGTCGAGAAATGACCCAGGGGTCATTTCTCGACGTAGAGAAATGACACATGGGTCATTATTCTACGTCGAGAAATGACCATAGGTCATTTTGTAATGGGGGTCATTTCTCTGCATTACACCGGTGCTAGAACAAGACAGCCTTTACCACCCCAAATCACCCAAGAGACAAACATTGATCATAATTTCCTTTAGCCTAGCGATAGACAATAGAAAAATGTACCTGCGACATTCGGCGATTCCTTAGTAGACAACTTTTAACCGGAGATATCCGTCATGTTTCACATTTTTTTTTTTTTAAATTTCTCTCCATCGAGGAGACCATTCGCCGACGTCACGAGAAGAGCCAGGAAGGACCAGAAAGTGTTTTTTCGGATTACGTATAGAGTCAAATATCTTTTCTTTAAAGAGAATACGGTCAAATACTTTTGTTTGTTACTTTTAGAAAAGTATTACGTATCATGTGATGTCCATAAATATATCTAAAAACGAAAAAAAAAAAAATACCAGTACTGTAATACGTAATCCGAAGCCACATAGAACCTAATAGTATGGTCACAAATCAGTAAATGCTCCCTGCCGGCGTGGTAACTGCCAGTTTTCATTCAATTCGGCCGGTGGCAGCTCAATGGTAGCTCGTTGGCAGGCACAATCGGCAGGCGGCATTTTAGACGCCGCCAGGACGCCGCTGAAGTTTTAAGAAAAGGTTAAAATTCTATCTGCCACCGGCCGATTTTTTCCAATTGTGCCTGTCGTCAGAGCGCCGGGCGGGCGCATTTCGTAGTCGCGCGGTGGCTTTCAAGCGGCAGACAGCCCGCGATTTTCACTCGGTTGTCAATGGGGTTCTAGGGCCTTCAACCTTCGGCCGGCGATCGGTAGGAACCGCCACTCTCCAGCATCCGGCCTGCTACCGTTATGCCAACGTGCGATTTCAAAATATCTGCTGGCGGCAGGGCAGAGATTGAAAAGCAGATGGAAGGCGGCTGTCGGTGTTGGTAGGTGGCAGAACGGCAATCAGCCGAGTGCAGACTCCCGGGTCCCTGAATATAAATTCGAGGCTATTCACAATAAAAAAAAAGTCATCATGGCGATTCTAACAGCACCAGAGCGACTCAGAGACTTGAGTATTGCTGGGTTGGGCTCTGGTCTCTTGTGCTTCAGTGCTGGCGCTTTGTCCTGCCCCTTGCCTTTAGAAGGCAACTTGTTGGAAGGAAAAAATTCTTAAAAATTAGATCTATTTATCTTGTAGTTGATAATAATGATGAAAACTTTGTAGTGATACGAGAGCAATCTAGCTTTACATATCCCCCGTAAACTAGCCTGCCGCCGTCAGATTTTTTGGCGGGCGCCTCTCGGTGACAGTTCGAACGCCCGATCGCCGGGCGGTGTCAGGTGTAAATGGTCAATGTCCGCCTAGTCGCCGGGCGGTGGCAGGTAAAATCTAACGGCTGCCGGCCTGTCGCCTAACTGCCAGCAGCCGACACCCTGATAACGGCCCATACCCCTGGAACTTAAGAAACTGCCTGGCGCCGCCCGGAACCCGCCAGGCGGCCTTTTTCTGGCATTTTTTTAATGACCACTCTCACCGATTTGTAAAAAATCGGCCGGGGGCACGCAATTTTAAGAATCCACCGATGTTTAAAAATCGGCAGGCGGCAGTTTTACATTGTGACCATAGTGTAAGGTGTATGCCCCGGTCTACACCAATCATATATTATAGAGCCAAGCACAGATCTAGTCCTTGTAAATAACACAAGCCCCATAGAACCTCAGCTGTATGTCCCTGATGCGCAACAACGGTATAATATAGAACCCAGGCCGGATCTAGTCCTTTTAAAAACATAAGCCCTATAGAACCTATCCAAGCACAGATCTAGTCCTTGTAAATAAGTAAAATAACACAAGCCCCATAGAACCTCAGCTGTATGTCCCCGACTCCAACAACGGTATATTATAGAACCCAGGCCGGATCTACTCCTTTTAAAAACATAAGCCCTATAGAACCTAAGTTGTATGTCCTGGTCTGCAACAACCATATATTATAGAACCTAGGGCGGATCTGCTCCTTTTAAAAACACAAGCCCTTTAGAACCTAAGTTGTATGCCCTAGTCTGCAACAACCATATATTATAGAACCCAGGGCGGATCTGCTCCTTTTAAAAACACAAGCGTTATAGAACCTAAGCTGTATGTCCCAGTCTGCAACAGCCATATATTATAGAACCCAGGGCGGATCTACTCCTTTTAAAAACACAAGCGTTATAGAACCTAAGTTGTATGTCCAGGTCTGCAACAACCATATATTATAAACCCAGGGCGGATCTACTCCTTTTAATCTAAGAACTGAAAGTACTCATAGAAGGTGATGGTAGAAATTTTCTACTAGGTTTTATCACTGGACCAATTAATTAAACATTTCATTCATCTGATAGTTGATAACATCCTTTTCTCAAATTCTTGTCATTTTTTGTAGAGTCTGCTCAGCAATGACCAGTATATATGTTGATTTTTAACTTTATTGAACACAGGTTTACATATAGCTTGGGGACTGTAAAAAAAGCAGAAAATATATAACATAGAGTTAAGCAGACAAAATACACAAAAAAGGGTAATGAACAGGTAATAAAACACAGACAATATAGAAAAAGAAGACTAAACCGTTCAAGAAGGTTTTCTGAAATACTTGTTAAATGAGTAAATAGACTTTGATGAAATTTTGATTGATTATATCTCAATTCAGCACGTTATACCAATCGGTGTATAAAGGGGGTGTTGTTACCTAAGTTTCATTTCAACATGCATTTTAATTTGAAGGCAGACTAAACATAAGGTGTTATTTATGTTTTTATTTCTTTGACTGAAATGAATCTAGCATCTCTATTTGGACCTTACAAATCATAAAAATGGATAAATTGTACTGTATATTTCACCTGGCGTAGCTTTTGAATATAGGTACCTGTTTTCATCATTTTGTCCCAAAGCAATGAATTAATAGTGTGTGTGTGTGGGGGGGGGGCTGTTCAAATAAGTGAATGTTTCAAGAAATCTTGTTTTAAATGAAAAGATATTTAGCCAATAACCAGGAGGAAAGTCGGGTATTTCTGAGTACCTTGAACTTATGCCTTTTGCATGTAGCCAATATAAAGTTATCTACAATGTCAGCGTTTTATCACCTGTTCCATTATCCTTCTTTGTGTATATTGTCTGCTTAACTCTATGTTCTATATTGTCTGCTTTTTATTCCGACCCCATGGGTTGTTTGGATTGATTATTCACCAGTATATCTAAAGAACTAAGTGGGTTTTCTTTACGTTTTCACAAGCTTGTTTACATTTCTTAGCCAAAACTCTTGATTTTTGGCTTTTCAACAAATATGTAAAGGGCTCAATTACTGTAATTTGGAGTGAATTTCCTACAAAAACTTGACAATACCAAGTCAAGACTACAACCTTTTTTTGTTTTAGTTTTAGGAACATGCACTATGAATTCCATCTTCCTTTTGGAAGGATAAATGAGATCTTTATTTACCCTAAAATCAAAATATTTAACTTCATCTTGATGTAAAAAACGCTTTTCTTTCCTAACTCAATTAAATATTTATTTGGGCTTGTCTTTTCAACACTAACTCATCATCATCATTTTGACTTGTAGTAGTGATATAATATTTTATACAAAGCACAAAATCCAATATTTTCAGCGCCATGATCATAGTTAACTTTGTTGGAATATTGCAGGTGAACTTGAAGGTCCATATGTGTACATGGATATATGTGTGTGTAGGCTTGTGGGTGTGTGGGTGTTGTAGTCCAAACTGGAATCTAGGCATATATGGAATCTGCCTAGACCAAACAGGAATTCTGCCTAGACTAAAATAAGATCCCGGCTCCACAATCTACCTAGACCAAATTGGAATATTTTCTCGTATAATGTGGTGAAACTACATATAAACCATCTTATCTAACTTAAACACCAACATAACGATTTAAACAGAAATTCTGAGTAAGATTAAATTTTTTTTGAATTTTTTGCACTTTAGACAAGAAAAAGCAATGTGGAAAACAGGGAATCTCAGTTGTATTCACATGTGAATTAATATGATTAAAAAAAAATTGGAAACAAATCTATTTTGGTCTACACAAAATCATAATTCCAATTTGGTCTAGGCAGATTCCAGATCTGCCTAGATTCTGATCTGGCCTACGACATAATTATACATGTACATGTGTCAAAAAAATTGAATTACTGATTATGTTTGCAAATTCAAAACACTTATTATTTGTTGGTATATTCTGGTAAAACATGCATACATAAAATTTGCAAATTTTTCGAATTCGTAAAATAACAGAAATGTCCACATCACAATTATTTCCACTTATACAGTATCAGTAATGACCATATATTGTGAACTTGTCACATATTTGTGCGACTGGTCATTTAACTATACATGTTAGTGCACATGACACATGTCAATTTCTTTAAAGGTTTGTTTCCAATCTAATTTTATGAACACATGTTCCCTTGATGGTAATGGATAATCTGCTGTATCAAATACAGGGTTAAACATGACTTTGAAATGTCCTTAAATTCTAACTGTAATGTTAGTTTTGAATACTCAGGCCTCTGCCAACTCTCACAATTTGAGGATAAGCAACTTCCCCCTTGCCTGAGAAGTTTTTTAATATGGGGAGAGGTGGTCAGACTTTGACAGACATTAGAAACAGTATATGAGCGGAGTAACACAAGGAAATAATATTTCAACAGTTTAGTAGTTTGATTAAATAGAAAACATGTCAACACATGAAATTATATAATACTTTCTATCAATTTGATATCCTTATTCCTGTAAACAACTATGTAAATCTTTGCAGCACAGCAAAGTTTTAGACCAGTCCAAATTAAAAGCATTTGCAGATGACAAATAAAATTGGGTACAAATGACAGTATCTGTCTAACCCTTTCCTGTAGGTAAAAATGTCAGAGGTAAAAATGCTGGAGATAAAAATGTCATAGGTAAAAATGTAATAGGTAACAATGTCAGAGTCAAAGTGGTAAATATGCCATAGGTAATAATGTCATAGGTAAAAATGTCAGAATGTATTCATCATAGTATAAATATATGTGGTTAGCTTAGTTGGTCAAGGCTTAACAAGTTCGAAATCTTGTTGGGGTTCACTTATTTCTGGCCTCTGAATCATCTGAGGTACCTGTCAGTCAAAATCAAGATTGGTGAATGGACTAACAGAAGAACTAAGATCACATACTATTGTCAAAGATACTTTTTCACAACTGTTTTTACCAAGGTTTGCAATTAACTCAAAAATTGAAATTTGTTTCCAGCAGGGCAGATACAGTGAGGGAAAAGGAGACAATGCTGGTTACCAGCATTTTCTCATTTTTGCACAATGTTTTTTAGAGGCTCCTCTCTCAGGGTCGTTAAAACCAGGGGTTGTTTGGTTAAGGGTTGCTGAATGAAACAGAAAATTATTTCACAGTATAGCATGGATACAACGAAGGTAAAAAAATAAATAATAAGTAAATGTATAGGACTACTGGTATATTATCAAATCTACAAAGAAGGCTTTACTTCAATGGATCTGGTGAGAGGCCAGAGCCACATGTTTTTTTCATACCATATACTTAGTATCTCTCACATTTTTATCTATGACATTATTACCTATGGCATATTTACCACTTTGACTCTGACATTTTTACCCATGACATTTTTACCTCTGACATTTTTAGCGCACACCTGGTGACCATCATTTTCTCCTTTTCCAACAATAATTCAAAAGGCCTCTTCTTCAGAGTTGTGAAAACAAGGGACTGTTTGGTAAGGGATTAACACTTTAGAATGGTCCAAATTGAAAGCACTTGCAGACGACAAATAAAAGGCAACTCAAAAATTATTATTTGTTTCAAGCATGGTAAAAAACATTGTTGGAAAAGGAGAAAATGCTGGTTACCAGCATTTTCTCCTTTTCCAGCATTGTTTTCAAAAAGATTCTATCTCAGGGTCGTAAAAATCAGGGATTGTTTGGTGAAGGGTAAAGATTTTGAAAACAATATGGAAAAAAACAAAATGCTGGTTAACAACAATTCTGTCTTTTCCACAATGTTTTCAAAAGCCTTTTTCTTCAGGGTCTTCAAACCTAAGAACTGTGTGGAAAAGAGTTAAAAATGTTTATTGTTTCACCAGTTCTATTCACTCACATTTTGGATGAAAAACATTATCGGAAGAGGACACATTACTTGGTTGAATAATAGTTTCCCTGGGCACTTTTTGTTATCTTGTTTATTCAACCCTTTATCACACAACACAATTTCAGACCTTTCTGAATTGAAAGCATTTGCAGATGATAGTTTCAGTACAGCTCATATCAAATGGTCCTTCTTTGATAGGGTGGAAAACATTGTGGGAAGAAGAAAATGCTGGCAACTAGCATTTTAACCGTTTCCCATAATGTTTTCAAAAGCTTTCTCTTTCAAGTCGTTAAGTCATCATTGTGTGGTAAAGGGCTAATCTTCCAAGCACTATTATTTCCAACATCTTGAACAGAACTTTTTACTGAAAATAATTCTGTTTACCAGGTAAGATAATTTCTTACTGTCAAATTGAAAGCAATTGCAGCAGACAAATGTAGGTAATGCCTTAACTCATTACCAAACAACAATATTTCAGGCTTATAAATTCAAATTGAAAGCATTTGCAGACAACAAAGTAAAAGTGACTGAAAATTTCAAATTTGTTTATTCTCCTTTTCTCACAATGTTTTCTAGGGCTTTCTTTACAGGGTCATCAAGAGTAGGGATTGTGTGGTAATGGGTTAAAGAATGTAAATAATGTTAAAAAGTAATTGAAAATATTTTGTTGAAAGGAGAAAAGCTTCCTACCAGCTTTTTTCACTTTGCCACAATGTTTAAACTTTCTCATGTTAAATAAAAACCCAGTTTCAACGAAAATTTTAGGAATAAGATTGTATCTTCAAGTCTGGCTTCACTTGCGGCAAAAGTCAACAAAGAGAACATATGCAGAGACAGGAAAATGCTTGCAACCCCCATTTAGTCCTTTTGCAACAATGTCTCATCTTTCTCATGAAACCTCAGTGTCAGGAAATTTAACACTTTACCTCGCAATCCCGACTTTTAATGACGCTAACAATAAAAGGCCTCTGAGACATTTCATATAGGAAAAAGGACAAAATGCAGCATTTTCTCTTTTTCCAACAGTGTTTTCTACCCTTCCAAGCACAAATTTCAATTTTTGAGTCAAATTTATTCTGTCAGCTGCAAATACTGTCAATTTGAAGAAATCTAAAATTTTGTAGTTTGGTAGAGAGGTAAGACTTGTTATGACACAACTTACAAGAATACTTTTCCTAACTCTTAATATAAATTTATCAGTCAAACATTCTAGTTCAGTTTTTTAGAAAACTTACAACCTTCCACAGGACTGGTTGATAAAGCGATATTACGGCCTCTATTAATTTTGGCAACTTTCAGTTTACTAGTTAGGTTAATATGCATAGTTAGGTTAATATGCAAGGAGCCCTTCTTGTCTAGAGACAATGAAGAAAAGCCTGTACAGGACAATTTTGGAGTTGCGTATTCAAAGTTTGGACCTTTTCCACTATATACTAGTCTTTGTAATTCTGTTTTGATTTTGTTCTTTAATGCAACCCATACAGGTCTTAGTTTCCAAAATTTTGACTGATATACTTGTGACATTTGGCCATTCTCCCTCATTTTAATTTTCAGACTCCAAAGTTTGATGTTGATTCAGAAGGTGAATTTTGGACATTTTTTAATTTCTCTTCTCCTGTTACTCCATAGACTGTGATTTTCTGTTGGTCTTTTATGACCTTTTTGGAGACATCTTGTTTACATAACCTGACCTTTACATCTACAACACTTGGCATTCTTGTAATAACAATTCTGTCACAATTAGTTTTACCACCCCTAAACCACTGTGTGAACACTTTATCATGGGCCCTTAGTTTCTGATGCTTCAGTCTCTACCAATTCCATACTTACAGCCACATCAACTGCCTGTTTGAAAGTCAACTCTTCTTCTAACAATAACGTTCTCTGAATAATGTTCAATGTTCCGTAACACTCTGACAAAAAAAAAAAATACTCAACACATCTAAAATTGTCCCAAACTCACATGATTCACTCAGCAACATTGATTCTACCAACTTCTGGGTTACAGTTTCATTTTCACTTTGCATCTTACCATGAAACATAAAAACGTTCTGCCATGATGAAAGTTTCGGCTTGCAGGTTACTTTAGATAATGGCTTCATAGCCTTGCCATTAAGCTTTTGAGGTGTAATAAAATTACATAGCAGGCATAGCAGGCTTAAGTCTTAGATCCACATGGAGATAATAAAAGAATCAGCTGTCATCATCATCGATCCTATTCACTACATAAAACCACAGAGCTTAGATTAGCGTATTCCTCAGTGCAACTGTCAACGTACGGTCTAAATTGCTGTATTTTACCCAGCGTTTCATATTTCAGGTTATATTTACTGTATGCGGAGGGGTTGGAATATCCTTGTTGCTACTGTTTTGTGGTCCGAATAAAGCAGTAATCAGCAATTTAACTTAATTGATCATAATCGTTATCTACTTTCGGTTTCTATCCCAGACACGTACGCCATCATCTCCTGCTAGATGGCATTCTCATGCGCAGTCACTGCTATAATACGCAACCACAATTAATCATAGTACATTAAGTAATTCGAACTTAAGCGTATCATATTATTAAAATTGATTGCAAAAGTTCATGGCTGATTTCCATAAAATTGTGTATCTAAGCGTTTCGCATGCACTTTTATATACCAGAAAAGTTTTTTGAGGTGTAATGGCATAGTTTTGGGTAATTTTCGAGTGTTTTGGGGTATTTTTGAATTGTTTGTTTCATCTCAGACATACTTTACAAACTAGCTCAGGTCAAAGCTGCGGAACGAGACAATTTTTCAAATTAAGAGCAAGTTCTACGATATTTAAATCTGAAATTCATTGTTTGTGTGAATGGCTTACACTGGTTTTTAATCTGCATATCATTTGTAAATATCAAATGACACAGACGCGTCTGTTCATTGATCTTTGAGGACCTGTTTTTTTTTTTCGAAACTGGGGTGTAATGTGTGCTTGTGTGGAAAAACCCTGTTGGATGGCATAAGAACTAAGTTTGTTCAGATGATGCCCCAAGGGTCAAAAGTAGCCGCAACTGCGAGGGTATATTTCAATGAAACATCACAGAAATGATAATATTATTTAGGTGATGCGCTTTCAGAATAATTCAAAGTTTTAATTCAATAAAGTACTCTGGTTGCCATGGCAACCAAAAGAAAAAAAACATTCTTGCCCCAAACCATAAGGGCTAGAGCTTTAATAATATATGGCATGTAGCATCATCTGCTGACCATCTATTAAAATACATGTACTTCAAATGATGGCCCTGGTGTGTGAATTAGGTGTGGGTTGTGGGGTCTAAGATTTCACATAGAGATTAAGAGTGAAATCTTTAGAGATGTTCTTGTCCTAAATCCTAAGGGCATATAGTATTATCTGGTGGACCCTTTCTACAAGACTGCAAATTATAACCATAGTGCCATGATAAGCCTATGTTGAGGGTTCCCAGATTTTACATAGAGATAATGAAGGATTTCTTTTTAAAATCTTTGTGTCCCAAACTGTAAAGGCTTAAGCTTTCATACCATTTGGCCTTGAACATCGATATCTGGTATTTATCTTCATTTTAGATCTTTACTGCTTAATACTCAGGTGAGTGATATAGGACCATCATGGTCCTCTTGTTTTATTTTTTGTTTTAATTTGCGTGGAAGGTTTAGTGGGGAAATAACAAAAAAGCTGGTCACATGCAATTAATTCTTTTGTAACAATATCATTAGACACGGCATGTGACAATTATGATCACCCAAAGTTCATTGTCAGGTAAAAGACGTTTTTTTTATTTAACAATTACCTCAGAATTGCAAGATGTCCAGTTTCTCGAGTTGGATCACGCATGTGCTTGGTTATTGTGGTTTTAATGAAAAGACGTGTATTAAATGCACATTAACAGGTTATTAAGCAGACTTGTATATACGGGTGCTTTTTAGGAAATTGTACATGTATCAAATGTACACTACAAATTAATGCAGTCATATTCATTAGTATTTAACGTATGTGACCTTAAATTTGGTTCTGACATACATGGAATCTTACTGAAGTTAACAAGAGCACCGCATGTGGGTGCCAACACTTAGCTGTTAGGTGATTAACATATATTCCGAGTTTCAAGTAAATAGCAATAGTAATAACAGAGATATATAAAGTGTCTGTTTTACCACGACGACTTAGACAACGATGATGACGACCACGAAGCCAAAGCTATAGAAATACCTCCTGTTTTCTCTGGAAATAGCCCGGCTAAAAATGTACTGTTATTGTGTGAGCTAAAAATTGCTGGAAAGAAAGCTTGCCTCAATCAGGTATGGAACCCACAACAACCAGATCACAAATCAGACACACTAACCACTCAACTACCCTGCTGGACTTCCCAATGTTTTCAAAGGCCTTCTTCATCAAGGTTGTGGTACCGGATTAAGCTTTAACCCTTTACCAAATAATCCCTAGTTTTAATGACCAAAAAAAGGCCTTCTGAAAACATTGTGGGAAAAGGAGAAAATGCTGGTCACCAGCATTTTCTCCTTTTCCCACTATTTTTTCTTCTCCCCTAAAGTCAAGTTTCAATTTTTAAGTCAGGTTTTTTTGTTGCATGCAAATACTTTCAATTTGGATTGGTCTAGAATTATACTGTGTGGTAAACAGTTAATCTTTGCTCAGATTAATACCTCATACAGTGGAATATTCATAGAGCAAAATCTATTTTTTTCTATGAAATACAGAAACTACTATTTGATATGCAAATTAACATTTTAATGTAAAATTTTGACATAAAATTGCATATACAGATATGTGCATGCATACCTACATTTATGGTCAGATAAACATTTTTCATAGAATATTTTCTTAGCATGAGTGTCCTTAGACAAGCCACTTCACAGCCCTAGCCTAATACTGGTGGAATCAAGGAAATGTATGAATATGTGACATTTTGTTCTGATATGACTAAATTAATGTTGAAAAGCGAATAAAAAATTTCAATCAATCATTCACCCTAAAACGGTATACCTGGTACATAGCTGTAGAAAAACAAAACATGAAAATGGCACAAAAAAAGGGGAAAAAATAGTTGTTTTCAAAAAAGGATTTCTTTACATATCACGATAATGCCTCATCAAAATCAAATTGATTCAATATAAAGGTCTTTTGACATAAGGACATAAAGCCTTTACCACATGCCAAAATTTTAGACCAATCCAAATTAAAAGCATCTGTACCAAATCCAAATTAAAAGCATCTGTACCAAATCCAAATTAAAAGCATCTGTACACTAAAATTTCAAAATGGCTCAAGTAGTGTAGTTTTTCTTTGATAAGGTAGAAAACTTGGTGGAAAAAGGATAAAAGGCTGGTAACCAGCATTTTCTCCTTTCTCCTACAGTGTTTTCAAAAGGCTTCTTCCTCATGGTCCTCAAAAGTCATCATTGTGTGGTAAAGGGTTAACTCTTCACCAATCAATAAAACATTAGACCAGTCAAAATTCAAAGCGTTTTGCAGACGACAAAATAAAAGTGACTAAAAGTTGAAATTCAATTTGGGAGGGGTTGAAATCATTGTGGTTTAGGAAGAAAATGATGGATTTGTTGACAAAGGAAAAAATGCTGCTTACCAGCATTTTCTCCTTTTTCCACAATGTTTTCAAAAGCTCTTTCTTTGGATTCTTAAAAGTCAGGATTGTGTGGTGCACGGTTAAAAGGTAATTTGTTAATGCAGTTCTGTGATGCATGATATCAAGCAAGTCATCACATAAGTATGGATTCATAAATCACATTTTCCATGAAAATCTAATGAAATATAGGGTAGAGTAATTCTTTCAAATGCAGAATATTAACTGATGGCAAAAAAGTTTTTGACCTGCATGGATTGGACAGCCTGATATGGGTTGATACTTTTTGAGGATGCATTAACGTTACAATCCCAACTGTTAAAGACCCTGTGCAAGAATGCTTTTGACAATATTGTAGGAAAATTATAAAATGCTGGTAACCAGCATTTTCTTCTTTTCCCACAGTATTTTCTACTCTTCAAAAATCATATTTCAATGTTGGAGTCACATTTTTTTTGTCTGCAAATGCTTTTAATTTGGACGGTAGCCCAAAATTTCGTCCTTTGGTAAAAAGTCAGGCCCCTGCGTTGATACTTTTTCAATTTTGCATATGTTCCCTTTCAACTATTTACCAAATGACAAAGTTTTATACTGGTCTAAATTGAAAGCACTTGCAGACAACAAAATGAATGTGACCCAAAAATTCAAATTTGTTTTGGTAAGGGAAGAAAGCAATTTAGGAAAAGGAGAAATGTTGATTACCACAACTTTTTCAGAAGGCTTCCTTTCCAGGATCGTAAAAATCAGTGATTGTTTGGGAAAGAGTTAAACTCTCTTTTCACAGAGCATGTCTCAATCTAATTTTATCCCATAGTTTGAATGAAATTAAGACATTGTGTATAGACAAACAGATGATGGCCAGATATTAGTCACAATATATTACAAAAACAAATCTGTGAAATATTGTAACACTTGAAAGAATTGCAAACAAAATGTGTACAGTTGTCATGATACTTTCAAAATGTGGCCTACAAAAAAGATTATAAGCCTTCACAATCATGTCCATTTATGTGCAAACTTTTACATGCATTCCTCATAACATTCAATTCTTACATATCACACTTCTGATATCATTAAAGAAAATATATGCATGAAGATTACAATGCAGTGAACTAATGAAAATGGAAAATTATTCACGAAAGTACCAGCATTTTCAAAACAAGAACACCATGATGGTCCTATATCGCTCACCTCACTACTAAGCAGTAAAGCTCAACAATGAAGATAAGCACCCAAGATACGTACAAAATATCGAGCTGAAGGCCAAATGATAATTTAAACAATAGCAAAATGTCAAAAGATACGCCTGTCCCACAGCCAGTTGTCGAGGAGGTATAATAAATGCAAAGGGCAGGTAATGCAACAAATATGTTTACAAGTCTCCAGTCAATTTGACTTGAGGTGACAAAGTTCTGTTCCGGACGAGCAAGAAATACTATATAAATGAAGATTAAAGTGAAATCAGCTTCAGGTGGAGTTATTGTTCTTGAGCGTAATATTGCAACAAATATGCATTTTAAGTTCGATGTCGGTCTGACTTGAGATGACAAAGTTATATTCCTCACAAGCACTAAATGCTGTAAAAATGAAGATCAAAGGATAATAACTCAGAGACAGTACAAAGTAGAGTTACAAATCTTGCACACTGCATTTCCAAATATTGCAACAAATAAACTTACCATACTTCAATCCATTCCTACTTAAGATGACAAAGTTTTGCTCTCGACATGCAAGAAATGCTATAAAAATGAAGATCAAAGGGGGAATAACTCAAAATTCATACAAGGAAGTGTTTTGGTTCTTTTGCACTGCACTCCATATTATTGCAGCAAACACAAATGCCAAGTTTTCAGTTTTGACATGACATAGTTATGCTCTGAACAAAGAACTACATGTATTTCAAAGAATTTTCATTTTCATGGGCAAATAACTCCACTCATTTTAATCCAATAACACCAATATTCGAATCCATCCGAGATCTTATCGTCAAATATATTCTGACCAAGTTTAGTGCTGATTGGTTAATATTTCTAGATCCTAGATTGTAAACAAAATATTATTTTAATATTTCCATCTCTATGTGAAATCTACCAACAACATAGGGCCAATTTCCATGCCAGGGCAATAATTTGAAATATTTTGGTAGAGGGACACTAGATGATGCTACATGCCAAATATAAAAGCTCTAGCCCTTTACGGTTTGGGAAAAGAAGATTTTTAATGATTTCCCTTTTTAAATCTATGTTAAATCAGATAACACACAACATAGGGCCAATTTCCACAATGGGGCAATAATTTGAAGTATTTTGGTAGAGGGCCACTAGATGATGCCATATATGAGAGCTCTAGCCCTTATGGTTTAGGAAAAGAAGATTTTGAAAGATTTCTTCTTTATCTCTATATGAAATCTGAGAACCCACAACATAGGGCCAATTTCAACAGCAGCGCCATAATTTGAAGTATTTTGGTAGAGGGCCACTAGATGATGCTACATGCCATAAATGAAACTTTACAGTTTGGGACAAGAAGATTTTTAAAGATTTCCTTCTTTATCTCTATGTGAAATCCAAGGACCCACAACATAGGGCCAATTTCAACACTGATGCCATAATTTGAAGTACCGGGGGTATTTTGGTAGAAGGTC
Source organism: Tridacna crocea (assembly GCA_943736015.1). Lineage (NCBI taxonomy): Eukaryota > Metazoa > Mollusca > Bivalvia > Cardiida > Cardiidae > Tridacna > Tridacna crocea. The sequence continues at coordinate 9,879,062 of OX031066.1, read as the reverse complement.
ACTAGATGATGCTACATACCAAATATGAAAGCTTTAGCCCTTACAGTTTGGGACAAGAAGATTTTTAAAGCTTGTTCACTTGGTTGCCATAGCAACAAGAGTTGTTCACTGATTTCAATTCTTTGAAGATTTTGAAAGAGCATGACCTAAGGATCATTTATGTGAAGTTTGATTGAAATCTGATTATTAGTTTAGGAGGAGAAGATTTTTTTTTAAATTGTGAATGGACGGACGGACATTGACCGATCACAGTATCTCACCTTGAGCACTTCATGCTCAGGTAAGCTAATAAAAATCTTTAACAAACTGCTATGTTACTGTCTTATTTTTTTTCTAAGTGTTTAGCTCTTTATCAAGCAACATTTTTGACTCATCCTAACTGAAAGCAAGTTTTAGACAAAATATTAACATTGGCACATATGACTAACTTGTATAACTGACTTGTCTCAGCATTAAGAGAAAATACTCTGGTAAAAGGAGAAAATGCTGGTGACAAGTCCTAGACTTGTTTCAATTTAAAGCACTTGCAGAGAACAAACATGACTCAAGAATTAAAATTCATTTTGGATATGGCAGGAAACAATTCTGGGAAAATCAGTAAATGCTAGCTGTAACCAGCTATTTCTTCCTTTCCCAAAATGTTAAAAGGGCTTTTACTTTGTTGCTAAAACTTCTAATTGTGTGGTTAAGGTTTAAAACATGACAAATCATAATAAAATACATTTTGTCTAACAATGTTGAATCCAAAAATAGAATGGTCCATAATCCTTCACCACACATTTCCAACTTTTAATAACCTTGAGGGAGAAGCCTTTTGAAAACATTGTGGGAAGAGAAAAATATGCTGTTAATCAGCATTTTCTCCTTTTCCAACAATGTTTTCTACCCTTTCAAAGACAAATTGTAACATTTGTAACTGTCCTCTTCAATTGCTTTCAATTTGGAAAAGTCTAAAATATTGTTGTCTGGTACAGTTAAACATTCAGAAAGATGTCCCATGTCAAAAACTTCCGACCCATATCAGTCTGTCTCTGTGCGACTGCAGACGCTGATCTGAGTTTATACTTTTTCCAGATGTATTAAGCCCCTTTCACAAAGCAGGGCTTTATTTTTCTTCAACTCTTTTAACACACAATCCTGACTTTTAATTACCATGACAAAGACAGCTTTTGAAAACATTGTATGAAAATGAGAAAATGCTGCTAACCAGCCTTTTCCTCTTTTTCCCACAATGTTTTCTACCCTTCGCAAATCAAATTTCAGTTTTTGAGTCGCATGTATTTTGTCGTCTGCAAATGCTTTCAATTTGGACAAATCAAGCTTTTTGTCCTTTGGCAAAGAGTTAAATCCCCGAGAAAAACTGCAGAAATCAATAAGACATAGCCACTTCTCATGACCTTTAACATTCTGTATGCAAAATAATGGTGCTTTCAGGGCCAGTCTTTGGAACATAAAAATTTGCAACAAATGCATAGTTCAAATACAAACCACACCTGGCAGGATTCAAAACCATACTGAAGAGAACCTTCACCACAGAGCTTAACCCTTTGCAAAACAATCCTTGGTTTTTACGACCCATATCAAGAAGCCTTCTGAAAACATTATGGACATCATTTTGTTCAGTCATACGCTTCTTTCCATCCCGTCTTTTTGACCTATAATTTTCAAAAATACAACCCAGTGTCACATACTGTTTGTAGACATTTTTGACAATATTAGTTCTCAGCTCCTCGTAAATCTCAGCAGCTTTGATATGTCCACTCACTGTTTTACTATGATACAATCCACCTCACTCAAGATCGTTCATATTATCCAAATATTTCCCCGCCAGTAAGGAGGGTCATGTTCTGTATTATAACGGTTATAAAATACACTAAACTGAGACACTGATCCAAGTCCAAAATCCGTCAAAAGCAATCGCTCATTTTTAAAATCTGTCAAAATCTGAAACAGTTTCGGTGAGGTGGGTTCAACAATCATTAACAGAATGGGGAATAAACTAACATAGCCAACTGCATTTACAAAGTCAAGTTGCCGCTCTGCCAAAACAACTTGAACTCTTTCACAGTTCATCTGTGGAGGTCTTTGTCAAGGCTGAAAGTTGGTTGGAGGTTTTTAGTCGCTCAAGTTAAGTTTTATCTGTTTGTAAACCATAATCACTATACTGCTGTTTTTTCTCTGACCAGTGTAACTGATCTGGTAATGCATCATCTGTCAAAAGTTTACCGGTCGAAATATAATCAGCACGCTTCTCTCTGATCTCTGAGTGCTTATGATATATCCTCAATTAAACCCGAGGCTAATGCCATCCAACATCTAAGATCCACATTATATACATCCTCAGGATGTGAAGCTCGTGGGTAGTCATCTAAGCCTGATGTCAAAGTTTTACAATTTAATTCCTTGTTGGTTTTCTCATTCCTACCCTTCCATCTGTACGTGAAAGGCTGGGAACTGAGCTGTGTTGTATTATGCCATGGAAACAAAGCTTCTACCCAAGGCAATATTGCTTTTAGAAAATGCTCATCCTTGTCTATCTGGCCACTGAGCATAGATATGATCAATCTCTGTAAAGGTAAGATAAGTGTCGCCCGGTCTGCATTCTGGTTTCTCTGCACAACAAAGTCTGCTGGTACCTTTGCTCCAGCTTTGTCCCTGACATTTTCTTCACGAGGGATCCAACCCTGTATGTTCATTAAATCTAACCGGGGAGATACAAAATCTTTTGAAATTTCTGTGTTCCCTTTGGAAATCAACAAATTATGGAAACCTTCATACCATAAAAATCCTCTAACAAAATGACCTTGATGGTACACCTGTGTATAGGGGTGCATTTCAGTATAGAACAGGTTCTTATAAACTGATTGAACAACAGATGAACCATAGAAAAACCCAATACCTCCCACCATGTTGCTTAATGCTGCTTCGGCAAAATTCATCTGTTATTCACCATAACTTTTGATTCTAGATAAAAAGTCTTGCCAAAGCTTTTGTCGAAGGCTGCCTCTTGCTCTTCCAGTAACTTGTCAAAAGAGTCTCCATCCAGTATATTACAGTATATTACATCTGTCTCTGAAACTTCCCAATTCAAATATCACTTCCATTTCAAAGGGTAGCTCAGTTGTGATTTGAAACACCATGAAGTTTTGTCCCCCTTCTACATCCCTGGGTACATGTCTCCTACCATAAAGAAGGTTATAGTCCGGGCCTTGTCCCATGCATCCACTTTGATACCATTCAGTATTGCATCATTCAGTTTGTCTAATTGTAAAGCATGGGTTATCAGATAATTGTGTCTGTACAGCCAATCTGATTCAAATTTTGGACAAATGAAACGGAAGTTTCCAAGTTCTTGGAAAAATCAACTCACAGCTGACCATTCTTTGATATGACAGGCTATAGCTTTCCTTGCGTGTCCAAAGCAACATAAAACATGACGGAAACAAGTCTAGCCTGTCCAGGAGTCTGAAATAGGCAATAATGCAAGATTTGCAAGGCTAAAAAAGGTAGTCTTTTGCAATGTACACGTCACCAAACCCCTATGGAATCTGTATAGAACAAACCCTTTTTTAACTCCCTTGAAGCCTTTTGAAAACCAGCATTTTCTCCTTTTCCCACAATGTTTTCTAATCTTCTATATTCAAGTTTTAATTTTTCAATCACATTTGTCATCTGCAAATGGTTTCAATTTGAACAAGTCTAAGATTTTGTCGATTTGTAGATTTAAAAAAAAATGAGATCAAGATAATATTTAAAAGCTCGTACACGGCTTTGATCAATGCTCTGCCAAAAGGAGAGTTAATGTACCATTATATAATTTTAAACTATGCAGATCGTTACATACTAATGCAACCAAAATATCTGTTCAGTCTAATACTACTTCTTTCAGTCGTTCTTTCACATGCAGAAAACTTTCACATAGCAAAAAGTTTCAACCATGTAACTCTGCACAGAGTGAGCAGGCTGACATGGGTAGATACTTTTTACAGATGCATTAAACCTTTACCAAACAATCCCTTGTTTTAACATCCCTGAGATGGAAGCCTTTTGAAAACATTGAGGGAAAATGAGAAAATGCTAGTAACCAGCATCTTTCCTACAATGTTTTCTAAAACTGTCCCCCACCCCCTATTCCTGGAAACAATTTCAATTTTTAAGTTGAGTTTATTTTGTCATCTGTATGTGCTTTCAATTTGGACCAGTATAAAAATTTGTTGTCTGTTAAAGGTGGCCCTTCAGATTTTGGGATGAAAATTTCACAAAAGTGCAAAAAAAATCATCCTTATACTCCCAAAGCCTTTTAATTTTCATTCATAAAACCCCAGTGGTCGAAATCCATCCGACAACATGAGAAATTAGATTTTACTACGGCCCAGATTGACACCAACGGGAGACACATTCTACTTTTAGATGATCAATTCGCTCATTTACTTACAGGAATACACGGAAGAAGCTTCAAACATAGCGTCCGAAGACATTATGGAAAATAATTATTACATGTTTGTTATGATAGGGAATTTAAGCGTTATGAGTCACGTGCCAGTCACTTGACATTCCCACAACGCTTTATTGATTTTTGGCACAAAATCTAAAAATAGCTTAAGAGGCTACGTAGCCTTTTAAGGGAATACCATCAAAAAAATGGTTTTTTTTTTTGGTAATTTTATGAATATTAATTATGGATGATTTGTATTGTTTTTTCATATGAATTTCAGTGATATATATATTTTTTAATTTGGTGAGATGTAAAAATTCTAAATACCCACCTTTAAAGAGTTAAACACCCTTTCATGGGACATTGACCTTTGTATGTGATTCTTTTTATACCTTTTTGTGTGGTTTGGCAAATAGTCAAGCTTTCCAGTCCCCACCATGCTGTCTACAAACTCTTTCTTGACGCCAAAATCTTTATCCTGAATCTCCTGAACACCAAAGTTTACTCCATCATGTTTCAGCCAGACATACTTAGATAGACCATCTCCCTGGTGAAAATGTAACAAATCTTTTAAAGGTATGTATAATATGACAACATTTCGGACTGGTCCAAATTGAAACCTTTTTCAAACAAAAACTTGAATCTAGCACAAATTATTATTTTGGTCCTTGATAAGGTCGACAAAATATGAACATCGTTGGAACTGGGATAAAGTGCTGGTTACCAGCATTATCTCCTTTTCCAACAATGATATCAAAAGCTGCCTTTCTCAGGGCTATTAAAACTCAGGATTGTGTGTTAAGTTGTTAAGTACATAATGGTTTGCTTTCACATAAAACCTCCCGCTTGTAATTATGTTCAAATCTACTGACAGTCATTCTTCTGACTTAAGTTTATTTCCTTATTAGAGTCACATTTCATGTACATTTACAGACTTATTTAACATTCTAAAACCCTGAGTTGGCACAACTTTCCAGGCTCAACAAAGTACAACAATGGACTTAGATCTGTTAATATGTCAAACCTATTAAAACTCAGGATTGTGTGAAGTTGTTAAGTACATAATGGTTTGCTTTCACATAAAACCTCCCGCCTGTAAAGTTTAAAGTTTAAACATATTTATTTTACATTGATTGAGAAACAAGTTCTTACAACTTATACTAATCTCTCTCGATTCTGCTTCCCGCCTGTTATTATGCTCAAATCTACTGACAGTCATTCTTCTGACTCAAGTTCATTTCCTTATTAGAGTCACATTTCATGTACATTTACAGACTTATTTAACATTCTAAAACCCTGAGTTGGCACAACTTTCCAGACTCAACAAAGTACAACAATGGACTTAGATCTGTTAATATGTCAGACCTGGAGTAACTTTAGTTTAACTCTTTAATAAACAACAAAATTATAGACTGGTCCAAATGACAGCATTGGCAGATGCCAAAATACATGTAAATATGACTGGACAATCAAAATTTGATTTGGGAGGGATAGAAAACAATTTGGGAAAATGAGAAAATGCGCTATGTAATTTCTATTGAATAAGAGACAAAAGTGCAACCAAAGAGTGAAATTTTCAGTTTGCACAAAAATATTGCATTAGATACATTGAAATGCAAATTTTGATTTTTTTTTTTCAAAATTCAATACACTTAAATGGGTCGTATTTACCCTTTAGTATGAATGGGCTAGTCCGTCTGAACTGGATTGTAGAATATTTATTAGTCACTAGTGACAGGCCTTGACAATCAATCAAATGAATGGAAAAATAAGAAAGTGGCCATACTTCCCAGATTGTCAAGGTAGGTTTGACAAAAATGCTGGGATCGAACCTATTGATCCAAGTTGTAGTGACTTTTTTCAGTTAAGTTTGATTCAGATTTTATATTTGATCATTACAAGAAAATTTTGACTCCTGACCAAAAATGTTCATTAATTTTTGTGAGCTTATTTATGCTTAGGTGAATGGAGAAAGGAGAACACAGTATACATGTACAATTTTATGCAACAGAAATGCCGTGACATATGAACAAATATATTTTTCACTTCCGTACTCCTAAGTGTACTCTATGTGACAACAAGAGGACCAAGATGGCCCTGGATTGCTCACCTGAATTTTTGAGATGACCATAGCCAATTATTTTTTTGAAGTATTGAAACATTGGAACCAAAATTATTATTTTGCCAAGCAATTTTCAAAAGGTCACCTGTAAAAGTCATTTCAAAAATCTGACCTTCAGTTTCAGAAAGAAGAATTTTTAAGAATTCTTCATTTGTATAAGTGCAAGTAACCCCCATTCACAAGAGCCATGCTTCTTGACCAATCAAAATTTTACAAACAAGTTTTGAAAAGGGTCACCCAAGGAACATTGATGAGAGATTCTTTTAAAATCTGATGAGGGGTTTCAGAGAAGAAGAATTTTCAAGATTTCCATCATGTCTGTATAGTGCAAGAAGCCCCCATTCACAAGAGCCATGTTTCTTGATGGATCAAAATTATATGAACAATTTTTTTAAAAGGGCCACCCAAGGCACATTGCTGTGAAATTATTTTAAAATCTGACCAGGGGTTTCAGAGAAGAAGAATTTTCAAGATTTTCCTCATTTCTATAAAGTGTAAGTAGCCCCCATTCACCAGAGCCATATTTCTTGATAGATTAAAATTTCGCAAACAACTTTTAAAAGGGTCAATCAAGGAACATCTCTGTGAAATTATTTCAAAATTTGTCCAACGGTTTCAGAGAAGAAGGATTTTCAGAGAATTTCTTCATTTCCCTATAGTGTAATCGTCCCCAAACTTTTTTTTCATTCTCTCTCTCTCTCTCGTATATATTTTCCTGTCCTTTCCTACTTGTACATTTTCCATCACCCAATACGAGATTCATGTCCAGCCGTCGATCATGAAGTCATTAGTTCAATCCCATAAAGTGTGTTTTATTGACTCACATCTCTGGTTACTGTATATTGAAACCCTTTTCCACAAAAGCATTTCCTCCTTTTCCCACAATATTTTCCAGCATTTGAAAGACGAATGTTACTTTTTCATTTACATTTGATTTGTCTTCTGCAAATGCTTCCACTTTTTATCCAGAAAAAAAATGTCTTTTGATTAAGGGTCATTTCTGAAAACAAGAGGACCATGATGGTCCTATATCGCTCACCTGAATACCAAGCAGCACAGGTCTAAAATAAAGATATATACCAAATAACAAGGTTCAAGGCCAAATGATAATGAAACAGGAGCAGCAAATTGTTGCAATCTAACTTGAGACTTTGAAGTTCCATTCCATACAAGCAAGAAATACTGTAAAAATGAAGATCAAAGTGGAATTACTCAAAATTCCTGCTATGTAGAGTTATTATTCTTGTGCACTGTACTCCGTAATATTGCAAAAAACATGAATACCAAGTTTGAAGTCGTTCTGACTTAAGATGACAGTTATATTCAGGGCAGGCACTAAATGCTGTAAAAATGACATTCAAAGAGAAATAACTTAAAGACAGCACAAGGTACAGTTACAATTCTTAGGCACTGCACTTCCAAATACTGCAACAAATAAGCATACCAAATTTCAAGTCATTACTCCTTAAAATGACAAAGTTTTGCTCCTGACAAACCAAGAAATGCTATAAAAATGAAGGGGGAATAACTCAAAATTTGTGCTAGGAAGTTATGGTTCTTGTGCATTGCACTCCATAATTTTTCAACAATCATGCATGTCAAATTTGATGATGTTCAGGCTGTAGATGACAAAGTTATATTCCAGACAAGCAGAAAATGCTGTAAAAATTTCAATCAAAGGGAATTAACTTATAGACAGTATGAAGTAGAGTTATGGTTCTTTCACACTGCACTCTGTTTTATTGCAATAAACACAAATGCCAAGTTTCAAGTAAATTGGACTGGAAATGACAAAGTTATGCTCCAGACTAAGAACTATTCTAAACAAACTTTCTAATTCAAGGGCAAATAACTCCCGTTGTTCTGGTCACCCATAATCGGACTCATCTGAGATCTTAGAGTCATATATGTTTTGACCAAGTTTGGAACTAATTGGTTGATATTTGTAGATACTAGAGTGTAAACAAAGTGAAAAACAGCAATTTTTCGAATTCAAGGGCAAATAACTCCAGTTGTTCTGGTCCGATTACACCCACAATCAAACTCATCCGAGATCTTATGGTCATGTATATTTTGTCCAAGTTTGGTGTCGATTGGTTAATAATTGTAGATGCTAGAGTGAAAATCAAATATAGCGATTTTTCTAATTCAAGGGCAAATAACTGCGGTTGTTCTGGTCCGATGAGACCCATAATCAAACTCATCTGAGATCTTATGATCATATATATTTTGACCAAGTTTGGTGCTGATTGGTTGATATTTGTAGATGCTAGAGTGTAAACAAAAATAAAATATAGCAATTTTTCGAATTCAAGGGCAAATAACTCCAGTTGTTCTGGTCCGATTACACCCATAATCAAACTCATCTGAGATCTTATGGTCATGTATATTTTGTCCAGGTTTGGTGTCGATTGGTTAAAAATTGTAGATGCTAGAGTGAAAACAAAGTCAAATATAGCAATTTTCTTAATTCAAGGGTAAATAACTCCGGTCGTTCTGGTCCGATGAGACCCATAATCGAACTCATCCGAGATCTTATGGTCATATATATTTTGACAAAGTTTGTTGCTAATTGGTTGATATTTGTAGATGCTAGAGTGTAAACAAAGTGAAATATAGCAATTTTCTTAATTCAAGGGCAAATAACTCCAGATGTTCTGGTCCGATTTGACCCATAATCGAACTCATCCGAGATCTTATGGTCATACATACTTTGACCAAGTCTGGTGCTGATTGGTTGATATTTGTAGATGCTAGAGTGTAAACAAGAAAATGTGAACGGACGACGGACGGACGGACGACGGATGCCGACGGACGGTGAGTGATCACAATAGCTCATTCTGAGCACTTCGTGCTCAGGTGAGCTAAAAACCAAACACTTATTTACAGACATTCAAAGGACAGAGATTTCAGAGACCTGTATGATTAGTCTGTGATGAGAGAGAATTGTACGCTTTCACAATACCTATCATCAAACCCCAGAAGGAAATTGACAGAGCTGGTGGACTCTTAACCCTTTCCCAAACAATCCCTGGTTTTTACAGGTCTGGAATAGTAGCCTTTTGAAAACAACATTTTCTACCCTATCATAGACAGAAATCATCTGTTAAGCAAGAGTTGAATTGTCATCTGCAAATGCTTTCAATTTGGTCTAGTCCAAAAGTCTGTCGTTCGGGAAAGGGTTAAAGTGTACTTCGGTACCAACTGAACTATATTCTACTGATAAAACCATCATTATAACAACACTTCAGTTGTCTGCAAGATACTTTCAATGTTGATAATTCTGTAAATCTGGGGATTGGAGGCATACTGAATAGTGCAAGCTATAGATATCTTTCAAACAGCCTATTTTCTCTCTCTCCCTCAAAATTACCGTTACACCAGACAGGCTGATTTAAATAACATAACAAAACTTCATACATATTTTTCCATGACAACCTGGCCAATGACATGAAAATTTGAAGATTGGGACGATTTCTAATTTTTTGGGGGGATGATTTCACTAGATAAATTGTCCCCAAGGAGTTAGGGGCCGATTTCTCCTGGGGCCGATTTCTCCTGACACTAATCTAATGTTCAGTTACGGGTCAGCTTGCATGGACTGTGAAGGCTGATTCAAGATGTAAATTCATGCAAACGTTCGAATGTTCATTTTCGTTTGTTGCAATCGATATGATCTGTAGGCCTATGGCTTTCAAAAATTTTGTCGCGAAAATACATGACATTTCAAAAAAAACTCCACATGATTCTCTTGTCTAATCTCAATCTTTATCGTACGCCAAATTGTGAGTTTGTGTGAAATTGTTGTAAAAACATGAATTTCAGCTGTCGTTTATATTCAGAACAAGCGTTTCCTTGATAAATGTTCAGCAAAGAGTTTACCTTGATTGGGCGAGTCAACGGTGTCATTTTCGGACATTGAACTTGGCTTAAATTTTATCTCTTGCATGGTTCGAGCTCAGTACTTCAAAAATAATTGCAAGAAAAAAATAAATTTCGGCAAAAAAGAAAAAGGATGACCTGTGAATTCTTCCTTTACAAAATAGAGGTAGATATGTAAATTATTAATGAAATATTTTGCCATAAAAGTCATTTTTTTTTTATTTCTTTGATTATGGTTAATCAAGTTTCTCCAGCTTTGAATTCCATGCACCCGACAGCGCGGGATGCCTAAAATACGAAACATTTGGATTTTTTCACGAAATGGAAATCACCACTGACTTTCTTACCTGATTTAATTTGCATCAAAATACTGTATTCACAAAATAATCATGAAATAAATCTAGTGCAAAAGTCTTGATGCAGGACTCAGTTTAAAAACATTCTTGACGAGCAATTCCCTTTTTCCCACACTGTTTTTTTTTTTAACTGCACAATTATTATCTTTATGATCTCACTGATTATCTGCATTACAGACTATAAAGTCAAAAGAAAACATTTGGGGATCAGAAGAAATTGCTTTCGATGAGCAATTTTGCTTTTTCCCCAATGTGTTTTTTTTTTTTTCTGCCAATAAACTTTCGACTACAATGATATCATCTCATTGTTATCTGCAGACTCTTTCAATTAGAGACAGTCCAAAGTTTGTTGTCTGATTATAATTAAGTCATTTTGTGCATAGGGACCAGACAGAGCCTACAAGCTATCAAATAGCTGCAAACCATCACAGTGCAAACTGACAAAATTCCACTCTATGGCTTTAGTAAGCATAATAGCAAAAATTCATAAGATACGTTACGAAAAGAATAAGATGCGTTATGAAGCCTATTCTGATTTCCAAGAACTTTTCTTATGTTGCTTTAATGTGGAATACACAAAAAATCTCTATACAAATCTATGACAAGACATCAACACTGTATATGTATAATGTTAAAATATATTTCCAGTTGGTTTTCATTAAAATATGTCACATTTCATAAAATGTCATGGCACAACCTATTTTCGACCACTTATGAATTCGACCGGCCATGGAAAAAGCATAGAATATCGTCACGCGAATGAGATTTTGTGAGTGCACTTTCAGCGTATGTTTACAAGAGTGCCCAAACGTCAATTGAGTTTTTCTGGTGAAAAATGGAGATAAGAAAGGTTAAAAAAATGTTATACTTTTAAAGAATATACTTTTTAGCTGTAATTTTCTTATTACAAAATAATGATAATGTTTCCATGGTGATATCTTTGCAATTCATATAGGCCCACTGTTTTAAATTTGAATTTTTTGCAGTCTATAATGATTATAGTTTTGTGTTTATAGTTTGACAAGGTTTGTAAAATGTTGTTTAGAAAATCAAAACCTTGGTATCTGAGTACAGAAGTTTCAATATTTCAAAAGTGTCTTGCATCATGATGATTAATACTGGTTTTAGAAATGCTTAAAATGCGATGGTAATGAAAAATATAGTCACCATGTTTAGAGCATTTATTTTAGCTCGCATATTTACAAACTCTAGGGTGAGCTGATGACATTCTCAATCTGACTTACAGCATAATCTCAGGCAAAAGCTACATTCACTAATCCCTCTGAAAACCCTTGACTTTTAGTACAGTCAAATAAAGCTCAGCCAGTTGGAAAAGTTGTTTCAGAGATTTTTCTGATCATCCTTCAAAATGGGATAATTATAGCTACACTTACCTTAGTTAAAACACATTGTATCCTTTATGGTGTAATGGAATGGGGAAAAATGACTTTGGTAAGAATGAAAAAACAAAAAGGCCCTGGAACGCTCACCTTAGACTATAGCTTATGAGTGAAATTCAATTCTTTGAGCAACTTTGGTAAAGCTTCACCCAATGAACATCCCTACTAAAGTTTCATCAAGATTGGCCATGTGGGTTAGGAGAAGAAGATGTTGAAAGAAATTGTTGACGGGCGACAGATGCCGGACATAGGGCAATCAAATATCATAGCTAGAACACCTTCCAATTTCAAAGAAGAATTTTAAATTTTCCTTCTCTGTCCTATGTTCGAACTTGTGGTCCCCGGGGCTGGGTCAATTTTAACCAAAGCAGCATCCTTAGAACAAACTTGGTAGAGGTCCACTCAAAGATGCTACATACCAAGTATCAAAGCTCTACACCTTCCCGTTTAACAGAAAAAGAAATTTAAAATTTTCCTTCTTTGTACCTATGTTCCAACCTGTGACCTCCGAGGCATGGCCAGTTTTGACGCCAGGGACATCATATGACCAAACTTTTTTCCTCCCAAGTGGAAAAATCAAAACACATGGAATCTGAAGATTTCTCTGGTCCAGAAGATGAAGTTCCAGACAAAAATAAATGCATTGTATGTAAAAGATCAAACCCTGACTGGCAGAAAAAAACGTTCATTTTAATTGTAAATTGGGGACAGTGTGACATATGCTCAGGATTTCATTCTGCAGTTCAATTAGAGTAGGGTAAATCCGGGTAAATACGGACGATTTTTACACAGCTCACTTCACCAGTCAACTACTGTTACAATGTAAAAGCTATGACCCCTATAACCTATGAGTTAACATTTCAAGACTTTCCCCTTTGATATTTTTGCTATATTATATAGTTTACTCTGCCCGAGATTTTGCGAAAATGCAGTTGAAGTTAAACTACTTAGTCAAATCTGAGTAAATACAGACATGAGGGGTGAAGTACAGACACAGATTGGAAAATTAAGGACACCTTACTTTAAATGGGTTATATACAGTATTGCTCGGCACTAGATATCTCTTCTTTCCCTATTATGTTTTCAAAAGAACAATACTGCCAAAACCTTATAAAACAATGGACTATTTGTGGCCTAAACGGACAATAATAGCAATATATCTAGCACAACCTGCACATTAGGCTGGACAACAGTTACAAAATGCAGTGTAAAATGAAAAAGCATTCCGGTAGCCCATACATCTGTGGCTTAATTTTATTTAATGTGTCTTATTTCAGAAAGTATTGGATTCTACTTGTGTGACTCGAGCTATAAATTAACTTCTAGATATCGTCCTTTTCAAATATTTGATAAACATGAATTCTGTAGGTAATTACCGATGGTGTCTGTAGATACTTCTTGTAAGTGTCCGTAATTTTACAGTGTGTTCAAACGACTGGTTTATCCCATTACCAAACAACATTTAAAACTGGTCCAAATTGAAAGCATTTGCAGACGACAAAATAAAAGTGAATGAAAATTTGAAATTTGTTTTGTGAAGGGTAGAAAACATTGTGGGAAAAGGAGAAAATGCTGGTTACCAGTATTTTCTCCTTTTCCCACAATGTTTTCTAAAGGCTTCTTTCTCTGGGGTGTCAAAAGTAGGGATTGTGTGTGGTAATGGGTTAATACGGACAATGTATCGACGGACTACAAGTTAAAGAAAAGGTAAGGTTGTATTTTTTTTACTTCAAAAGCATGATATTAAGGAAAGGAGGAGATTGCGTTAAGGTCACCGAAACTGGGCAACCCACGATAAACTTAATCGTCATCAAAAATAGCGCACTGACACAGAAATAAGATGGGAGTGCCATATATAGATTGTGGCATGGGTATTGTGGTTTGAAATACGCTCTGGTATTTTCCGAAAATATGGTGCATGTCCCTATTTATACCTCTGTCCGTATTTACCCGGATTGACCCTACTGAGATGGGAAGATAGTTTCAAGTGTCCCCAGTGTGACGCTAAAGATCATTGCCTGGAAACGGACTTCTTCCCTCGTTCCTCAATTATTAATTGCCGATACAGTACACTCCTCGCGGATTTTGCTCAAGTCCGCGAGCCGCGATGGACCAATTTGTCCGCGGCAAATCTGCTGTACAGGTATCGGCCGCGGAAACGCGGTGGACGTGTCACCGCGGCCTCAGAAAATATCGGGCAACTTCACAGCAGGAGGTAAACGCCGTGGATCGCGGCGACTGTGCGAGGGATCGCGGAGGAAAATTCGCCAGGATGACTGTAAATTTTTATACATAAATATCTGTAATTTTCCCCACTGTTTTGGGAACCAGAAACTAATTCTTCCATTACGACCGCAACATTTGCGTACCTTTAAATGCGGATATAAGCTTTGCCAACAGGGATTAGGCTGAAAGTAAAATTTTGTTTGTTTGTCCTCGACCGCCCGACCCACAATTTACCCCCCGACTCAAAAAATTATATTGCATTCTCGTGAGGACAAAATATTTTTATCGTTCGCGGCCGAAACATCCGGTTATTTGGAAAGAATCCGGTTTTATCAAACAAGCTCGGTAGTTCGATGCCAGACATAGACGTTCGTTCCTCTTGATCTGTCCGAAGCTTTGTTGTCACATCAATATGCATAATCAAGCGTTCTTACGCTCAAGACAGATGGTAGACTGTGCTAGAAGAATTTTCAGACAGAAAGATTACAATTTCCATTAAATAACACGAAAACCCGTCTATAATAGGGTTTTACTCGTCAAAACGGAAGTCATGATTCGGACCCAAGAAGATTCGGCTCAGGGCCTTCCAGCGATTTTTAAGAAGATTCGGCCCAGCAGGTGAGAAGATTTGGCCCCGAGGGCGAGAAGATTCGGCACAGGTTGTATAGATTGATTTTATCAGTAAAATTATCTGATTGGACTATTTATTCTGAAACGTTAAAGTAATCTTAATGATTAATCGTACATGTGAATACCGTACATGTGGTTTTGCAGAACGTTACGATCATTACCGTGTTTTGCTAATCCCATTATTAGTTGATTTTAGTGGTGTACTTCTCAGGACCGTACTTCTCATCCCTTTTTTGGAGAAGATTCGGCCCAATCGTTGAGAAATAGAGGGAACTCGGTCCAGTTTTCATATTTTGTTTTTGTATTATTGGGTGTATACATACGCGTTTTGTTTGCTTTAAAAATTTAGGAATGTAATTTCCTCTTTGTTCTTGAACGTTTTTACTGAGACATCGAAAAAAATCAGTTTTGAACTTTATTTGGCCATGGCGAAAGTATTCTTGTTGGGAAATTCCTGTAATTGAATAATACATGCACTGATTTCACCTATTACTTCTTTAAACGACAAATGTAGACAGGAGAAAGATGTGGACTTGTCAATTTCAAAACACTTCGGGTCGACAATTTAATATGGCTAAGAGTTAAATATTATTGTGGGATATGAAAAAAAATGAATTTAAGGATAAAAGAAACATATGATGGCCACCAGCAAATTCTCTCCATTCATGATGTTGTGCACATTAAGCCATCAGACATTAACTGTAGATCCATTTGTATGCAATTCAGTCTACATATTTTGTAATGTTAAAGGTTATTAACCCTTTACCAAACTATTCCTGGTTTTCTTGACTAAAGAAATATAGGCTTTCGAAAACGTGGGAAGAGGAGAATATGCTGGTAACAAGTAATTTTCTCTTTTTCCCACCAGATTTTCTACTTTTGTAAGAGAATTAATATTAACATTTTATGCACATCTAACCTTTCAATTTGGACCAGTCTAGAACTATGTCATATGGTAAAGAGATAAGGATGTGCAAATTTATAGAAAAATTGTGATATTATATGCCAAGTACTTCAATTTGAAATGTAATGCTGTTCCTGAAATCTAGATTCTCTCTTTGCTAGTTGACTCCTGCTGTTGTAACTGGTTTAAAGAATTGCGTCTCTGTCAGGGGTCATATATGTATATATACATGTACTATCCCTGGTCTCTGTATATGGATAAAATCGCCATAGCAGTTTCTTCACTGTGTATGCACACAAGACTTCCCAAGTTCTACTCAGTCTATTGGTACATTTTAGATTTTATCCAAAGTTTTATGGCAGAATTGATTTTTTTTGTTGCTTGTATCAAAAAGAAAATCTATTAAAATGTTCTTGTTGCTGACAATCCTTAGATATTTAACTCATTTAAATAGCTGTGAATTCATTCTTCTTTTCTAACCAAATGTTTTGGTGATTTAAGGCCCCTTCTTTAGATCAAAGAATATCTGACAGATCAAACTGACAGAAAAACAAGTTGTTTCTTTAAAAAAAGAAGCCAGGAGAGGTCGACATCAATTTTTTTCAAATACTTTTTATGCTTTCAAAATAAATATATCTCGGTACATGTAATGAAACAAGCAAGGCAATAAACAGGTCTTTGAAATCTGTTCAGTTGTAAATACATTCATCTGTCCTTGTAATTTTGTGAGTCACATGACCTTCCTGCGTTTTAACGTTACATGATTTTTTTGGCTGTGTTCCTTTTTATTTTAAGAATTTTTTTGTTCTTTTTTTCCTTTTTGTTTAGATTTAACTGTTTAATACAAAACTGGGAAAAAAAAATGTCATATGCTATCAAATTTTAACAATTCTGTTGAAATTCGCCATATAAAAACAAACCACTTCTATTTCCTATTTCATTTTTTTGACTTCGATTCTTTGATAAAATCATGACAAAACAGACTGTGTGTCAGAACAATTCCCCTACAAAGATTGGATTTAGACAGCAATTTCTGAGGCACTCTGCATTTTAAACACACCACTGTTGGAGAGGTCTGATAACCTCTCCAATGATCATTTGATCCCTCACCACCACCAAATAGAGTGAAAAGTGAGTTCACAGACTTTTATAATACTCTTGTTTCTTGAGACCCTCCCACTTTCTAGAGACTTTTGGACCCTCACAATACAACAGAAATCACAAGCAAGGCAAAACAGCTACTATGCTTAGATTGGCCTCTGAGAATTTTTTTTCCTGATTATTTGTAGATAATAATAAAGACAAATGTTTTCTTGTCAGTATTTAACATTTGTTGACGGTGCAGCGCAAAGCATTATGAAAACATCATAAAAAAAGATGACACAAAAATTACATTCCCAGAAACCAAATATAAGCCAAATTTAAGAAGTACCATAATGATTAAAAATTTGGAACATACTCAGCATATGCTACAATAAGATCAAATATTTTTTTAACATCCTAATCAAGCATTTGTAAGGTTCAAATGTCATTGCTGTATTAAACGTCATGTCTAGGTCTAGACTGTTTGCTCATGATTGCATTTGTTCTAACATTTATGATCTTGCGGTTCATCTACAAGCTGTTGGTAAAGCATAAAGGTTTACATCTATTCTACTGAGGTGTGGTTAGGTCAGACATACACATGCTACAGATATTTGGTTAGTAATACTAGCGCTCATCATGAAAGTGCTAAACTACAACCTTTAGCTTAATATGTATATACAGGGGCATAGAAAGCAAGGTTAAAAATGATTTAAAAAACCCATTCAATGAAAAACAGATGCAGAATAAAAGGCTATGCAAGCAGCAAGTTCTGTGGCTAAAATGTTTGAAAATCTTTTACCGGTATTTATGTTATTTGTCTGCTTTCTACAGAACGCAAAATATAATATAATAATTTCCCTACCTACCTACCCAAGACTGAAATACTGGGTAGGTAAAGGACAAACAAACAATTTTTTAATTTAGGCCTTACTTAAGTTAGGATGCCACGAAACGTTATATATCATTTTAATCAGCTATTCGCTAAGTTACAAATTTGTAGGCCTATCCCATATTTAATGTTAGCGATATGAAATTTCGAATTTCGGATTAAAAGTGCAATTTCATGCTGGATTCCAAACACCGAAAACCAAAGTTACTACTTCTTGATTGTTTGTGACTCACAAGCGTGTACTTAAAAGAGGAAAAACTCCGACTGGAATCCCAATTAATAACTTAACCCATAGAGCGCCGAAAATCCATAACATAATCTATAATTTAATTTGAAAAAAAAAAAAAGAAACCCAAGAACAATTAAAAAATTATGCTACCCTGTACGTGTATGTTAGCACACTGTTTATCCTCATTTTCTCAGTCTCTGGATGTAAGGAAACCAAAGGGTAACGAATAGAACTGTACATATATTCAGCTTTTTCAAAATGCAGGCTGGATGGTCAGAAAAACAAAACATCGGTCCACATTCTGAACTAAAATGATCCTCTTGTTCTCTTAACCCTTTCCCAAATGACAAATTTTAGACTCTTCCAAACTGAAAGAGTTTGCAGACGACAATTTTAACTTTTATAACAATGGCAGAAAATTATCTGAACGGGCAGAAAACACTGTGGGAAAAGGAGAAATTGCTCGTTACGAGCAATTTCTCCTTTTCCCACATTGTTTGCAAAAGACATGTACTGCAGACACATAAAAACAAGGGCTTGTTTGGGAAAGGGTTAAATGAAAACCCGCTCTTTTCATTGCCTTTTAACCCTTTACAAAAACATTCCCTTTTTTTAAGACGCTGAGGTAGAAGCATTTTGAAAACATTGTGGGTTAAGGAGAAAATGCTGGTAACCAGAATTTCTCATATTTTCCCACAATGTTTTCTACTCTGCTAGAAACAAATTTCAATTTTTGAGTAACATTTATTTTGTCCGTCTGCAAGTGCATTCAATTTGGACCAGTCTAAACTTTTGTCCTTTGATAAAGGGTAAAATAACATATGCAAACTTAACACAAAGGAGAGGCAAGGGTTAACTCGGTATTCCTTTGATGTTGGGTATAGCACTCCGGCAGTGTGAAGTACTGTCCCAGTTGTTAGTTCCATATGCACGTGTCATACTAAACCGACTGACACTTTTTTATACGACCTTATCTAACCCTTCTTAAATATTTACGACTTAGATTCCGATGATGGATTACCACTTCATTTGGTAAGTCAAAATAACTATAGATCTGTTTAATTTTCTATAAGAAATTAAAAAATATTCGAATAGCAGCGAATGTCTAGAAATATGTCGCTTAAAATGTTCGGAATATTTTCTCCTTTTTTTTCACCAAAGTTATTTTTAAACCGAAAAAACGGTTACATCTCCATTTTGCTGCCATTAGGCCTAGATATTCCATCCCATCAACTTTGCTGAACATAGTGTAATCTTTTGGACTTGAAGGTTATCCCGACTAGAATATCTCGCCATACCGTAACAGATTTAACTCATTACCAAATGACAAAATTTGAGGTTTGACCAAATCGAAAGCATTTGCAGACGACAAAATAAAAGTGGCAGAAAATTTGAAATTTGTTCTGTGAAGGGTAGAAAACATTGCGGGAAAAGGAGGCAATGCTGGTTAACAGCATTTTCTCCTTTTCCCACAATGTTTTCTAAAAGCTTGTTTCTCGGGAGTCAGAAGTAGGGATTGTGTGGTAATGGCTTAACTTTCGGCACTTTGGTAGTTTTCCAAAACGAGACTGGGGTTCTCTTCAGCATCTCAAACCTTTCAGCATAAAGCTGCTTTTGCAGAGAAGACCAAGATCAGAAAACGTCATGCGTTCACATCTTGGAACTTAACTGTCTGAGATTATGAAAGACTTTTTTATTATATTCAAGTTCCCAGAAGGCATATGAAAGACTTTTTTTTATTATATTCAAGTTCCCAGAAGGCAGATTCGAGAGAGATTAACTCGTTTCTCAATCGATATAAAATAAATATGTTTAACAGGCAATTAAAGAAGAAGGAAATGGGTTAAAATGTCTACTAAAAGGAGTGAATTCAATTAGATACACAATATTATTTCTATTTCATCATCATTTTTGGGAAAAAAAAAACTATATGAAATTAATATGTCAATAGAAATTGTAACAACTAAAGAGAAAATTACCATTACACTAAAATATTATAGTTCACGTCAGGTTTTTTTTTTATGATACCATTCACGTTATAAGTTGCTTTTCATATTAAAATAGTTCTATCATGAACACTGGTGTAATTTGAAAGGAGAGAGAGAGTAAATCAAATATGCCGTATAACTTGCAGAATCTTATAACATGCAGAATTTATTTAGATAACCAGATATTATAAATTAATTTATGCATTTATTAACCATCATAATGAAGCCGTCTACCTTCGAACTGGTAATCGGCTGACCTACGAAAACAACCATACAATGAGTTATTTTCTCGTTGAGTGCAACCTGAATGAGTCATACTCTGTGAAAAATGGTTCTAATGCATATCCGTGACGCACCAAGCAAGCCATCACAAAACATGGATCCATTTTATTTAACAACCGACCGAGTCATGAGGTAGAATGACATGCTGAAAATTGACCAAAGAGCAAAATGTTTCGACACAGGTTAGCCTGTACGTTCTGTGCAGGGTTACCGGAGTTGATACTGTCTGTAGACACAACAAACCAATATTTCACAGAGCATGGCTCAAATGGAATCGACATTAACCGTAGGCAAGAGTTGCATAAATAAATTGTAGAATCAGGCTGTTTGGATAACTCTGACACTAGTATGCGGACAGTGATCTATTAAAGATCAGACATAGCGTGATGCGTTGTCTGATCTCAATCCACGATGTCTGTAAAAATCGTAACAGGCACTTTAAATGAGTACCAGTTGTTTTGACTGCATTCGAGTGCTGTAGGTAATAATGTTTGCCGAAGTAAACAAAGCTGGTGTTAAAATGCATTTAAAAGAGTGAAAATTATGAAGATGACAATCTGTTATTGCATGGTTGTGCCAGGGATCTTGTATATAAGATCCCTGGTTGTGCCAACTGTTTGTCGCTGGATATTAATACAAAATTAGGTTAAAAGTTGGCAAGTCTTAAGTTTACTTTTTGCCTGACTTTGACATGATTTGGTCTACCTGCAACTTGCATTCGGACAAAATACACAGATTGTCATCCTCGGAATATTTTCCATACCTTTAGGTTGAAGCCTATGCTATTCGTATCCTACATCTGAATAAGGCGACAAATTTTTAGACTTGTTCAATTTGTATGCATTTGCAGACGAGAAATTTAGTGTGTATCATAATTATGATTATGTTTCTCTTTGAAAAGTAGACAATATCGTGGAACAATGGTGGTATATTGCTTTACAGAATTTTCTCCTTTCCCAACATTGTTTTTAAAACCTTATTACCTGGGCTCCCTAGATTGTTGATACAGGCTTTACCCTAGTTTATCTTAAAATAATACAAAAAATTACTCCACCATACAAATAACAAAGAATTTAAAGCTTTTAATCTTGTCTCGGCAAGAAAAGCTCACAGTGCATATAGTTGTAAGAGATAGTGCAGCACGATCTTCATCTACATCGTCTGTAAACGATACTGAAAGGAATTTAAGCTGAAATCGGTGCGTTAAGCGCTTACCGAATAATACTATTCGGCTTTTGAAAACATTGAGGAAAAAGGAGAATGCAGGTGACTAGCAATTTATCTTTTTACTCTGATATTCTAAGACATGTTCTAACTCAAAACAATAGTGAAAAGTTCATAATCGTCGTCTTCT
This sequence comes from Tridacna crocea, assembly GCA_943736015.1. NCBI lineage: Eukaryota > Metazoa > Mollusca > Bivalvia > Cardiida > Cardiidae > Tridacna > Tridacna crocea. Next base: position 9,857,279 of record OX031066.1, on the reverse strand, counting down.
ACACATACGTTTCAGCTCCATTTATTTATTGCTGTATGGACTAAGGGTTAAAGCTTATATTACACCCCTACAACCAAATTTGGCAATAAAAACCGGCGGGGGTTGTCCGTTTATTGTTAACCCTTTACCAAATAATCATGGTCCAAGTTTCAAGAGCCTCGAGAAACCATAGTGGGAGAAGAAAATGTGCTGATATCAGCAGCTGCTTCTCTTCCGACAACGTCTTCACCCAAAAGACAAGTTTCGTTGTTTGAATTACATTTGGTAATCTGCAAATGTTATAGAATTGGATATGGGTAAAATCTGGAGGTCTGGTAAAGAGTTAACACGTGTCATTTGTGTATGAAATCCTAACCCTTTATTTTTTAGAACATGACGGAATGTTGTCTCGTAGGAAAAAATAAGATAATAGGTCGTAATCATAAATATACCAGTCTTCAAGAACGAAAACAATTATCATATACTCTTCATTTTATCACATGTACATGGAGACAAGCACAACCACTTACATTGCACAGATATTATTTTTCCCAACTGGTTAACCTATTACAACACAAGACCCAGTCTGAACGGTCCCAAGACAATAAATTTTCCCACAAAGTATCCCAACCTTTTAAAGACAACTTCTCTCATTTCAGCAAAAATGCTTTTAATATGGATGAGTTTAATATTTTGTCGTCTGTTGTACGGATAAAGGTCGAGTTTACCTATTGTCCAACTTTAGAACAAGATCAGCCAAATATGGGGATTGACAATCTTTATTTTGCAAAATGCACGCCTCTTTTGTTAATTAAACCCTTGTATCCCTTAACAGTTTTGAAAGTTTAACCCTTTGCCAAACAATCGCTGTTTTTTACGGCCCTGACAGAGAAAACTTTTGAAAACATCGTGAGAAAAGGAGAAAATGCTGGTAACCAGCATTTCCTCCTCTTCCCACAATATTTTCTTCCCTGCTAGAAACAAATTTTGCTTTTTGAGTAACATAAATTTTGTCGTCTGCAAGTGCTTTCAAAATGGACCAGTCTAAAATTTTGTCGTTTGGGAAAGGGCTAACACGCTAAAATTTAGTTTACAAACCGAACTCTTTTCCCGCTGATCTGCAAGTCCTCTCCCATGATATTTAAGAACGTGATATCCAATCTTGAAAGTTAGCTAGTAATGCAGGCTTAAGACGCGGGATCCAAGATCAGCAAAACTGGTTTCTAGGATTGATATTGGTCATTACGAAAAGATTCATTCTTCTCTGACAACTGAGCATTTTGCTACGATTTGTGTTTAGAGCAGCAATCAGTGTCTTCATCGTCTTGAAAAATAATTTTACAAAGTGTGGAAAAGAGATGCAGATGCACTAGCTGGGAGCCTTGAGCTGGCTGAAATCATGTTGAGAATAGTGCTCAACACTATATACATGTAATGATTTTATCTACTCATTGGGAAGAAGTCTTCATTGTGAGGAGAGAAAACAGTGATCGTAGCCAGCAATTTCTCCTTGTCCCAGACGGTTTTCTATCACATTGCTACTTTTAGTCGTCGTCTGCATATGCTTTCAGTTTTGGAAAATTTTGTGACTTTGTAAAGAGTTGATTTTTAACCAAAACCCTCGCGGAGGAACCAGGGACTTTGATTTTATGTATTCAGTCCTACGAGATTCATTCCTCTAATTTTGTAACGAACATGTGGAGATAACTTTATCAATTTGTAAAAATAAACATTTTGTTTGCTTGTGATCGTTATCGCTGGTAGAAAAAAAAAAAATAAGCTCAAGAGTCAAGACCTAATAGGCCTAAGAGCCGCTCGTGAAATATTTCTCCTTGACGGTACATGCCGGTGTAATGCAGAAAAATGACCCCCATTACAAAATGTCCTCCGGGTCATTTCTCGACGTGGAGGAATGACCCATGGGTCATTTCTCGACGTAGAAAAATGACCCATGGGTCATTATTCTACGTTGAGAAATAACCATAGGTCATTTTGTAATGGGGGTCATTTCTCTGCATTACACCGGCGCTGTCATTATGCCTCAAACCAGCATTTTCTTCCTTTTCCCGCAATGGTCTCACCTAACAAAAAACACGTTTTATATTTTGAGTTAGATTCAAAATTTCGCCTGCAAATGTTTTATTCAATTTGGACAAATTTTGTCGTTTGGTAAAGAGTTCAGGAAATATGAACATCACTCGTAATATATATTGTCGAAGAGTGTTTGACAAGGTAGATAAACATTGCATAGAGAAAATGCTGGTTGCCGGCCTATTAATTTTTTCCTACAATGTTTTCGCAACCCTTGTTCTGCAAGGCACTTTAAAATCATGATGTGTGGTTAAAGATTTATGTGTTTCGATTCTATAACCTATTAATTCAGTGCCCGTTGAATAATTTGCTTGGCAATGATGACTGCTTATCGTCTTTTTTCTTTCTGATATAAAAAATGCTCGTGGAGATACATACGTGTAATATGACTTCGTAAAAGAGTAAAATGGTGCGTAACTTCATTCATTCTTTAATCATTTGCTACACTGAAAAGAAACTTACCTGTCTGATCGCGGTGGAGTCATCGCGTAGTTTTAATTGCGTAATCAGACCGCCGCGGTCCGCTAGGGATCGCCGCGTTTAAACAGCACTCCGGGTTAGTCCGCGTTCACCTGTGTTGTAAAATCGCCGCGTTGGGTCCGCGCTAAATCCATCGCGGACAGCGAAAATAGCAAAATCCGCGAGGAGTGTACTGTATATAGTGTTACGGTATGAAAATTTCAATTCAAGTTTTATGTTTTGTATGCGATGTGAAATGGTTGTTAGGCGGTCGAATATAGGTTAAACCGGGATACGTTACATAAAAAGAAGAGTTTCAGCATGAGGTTGCTCCCCCTTACATTTAACAATTAGCTAATTATAATTGAAATCGACAAATTTTAATCACAAAGTTATAGAATTACAGTAGATCTAATATGTTGTTCAAATCAATAAAAAAACGTGAATACTTACTGAAATTCCCGAAAGTTTTCTATCCTCAAAATTTGAATTTTTTCCCTCGTCGAAAGATGCCAAAAACCAGTCAAAAACAAAGCCTCGTGGTTCTGCCGGAAATACGACGCAATCGTCACAACTCGGCCGATTCCGTTGCACATCTATGGCTAGTCTGGATTACCTGCCCCTACCACTACTTTAAAGTACGGAGGGGTACCAGACCAATCTATGGCTCCCATCACCCGAAGTATGCCGAATGAAATACGACGTTGTCTGCGTAACTCGTACCCTGGAGAACTCGTACTCCTGTGAACTCGTACCCCATTCTGAAAGGTACGGGTTTTCTGGAGAACTCGTTACCCGGGTACGAATTCTCCAGAGAACTCGTACCCTACAGATATTTTGGGGATAGATTTGTATATATCATTCAGATTTTGGTGAATTGATTATTTTCATTTTATCTTTTGTGAAATGAGTAAGTTGTACAATAATCAAGCATTGGTAACGGATATTTGTAGTAAAATATCAGTTTTGTTACCGGATGTTTCATGGATTAAAATGAAAAGGAAGTAAGGTAAATGGGCAGGTAAATTCAAGAAAGATGAAATTATCAGTTAGATCTATATAATCTGGATTCATCTAATGATTCAAAGATAGGCTTTTTTTTGAAAAGCTATTTTGACGACCTTGAGAAAGAAGCCTGTAGAGGACACTGTGAGAAAAGGAGAAAATGCTGGTAACCAACATTTTCTATTTTTCCCACAACGTTTTTTCTACTCTTCCCACATCACATTTCAATTTTTTATTCACAATTATATTGTCTGCTGCAAATGCTTTCAACTTGGACTAGTCCAAAATATTGTCGTTTGGTAAAGAGTTAAATTTTTGCCTATACAGCCATGCAAGCTTTCCCGATGCATGCATGAATTGACAATGTGAAAAGTTAACTATTTGTTGTTTGTAATCATCAGTTCCTCTTTTTGTACATTTTTGTACAAGAGAAGTAGATCTATAATAATAAAGTTGTGTGTTAATTGTTTAGATATTTTTAGGTTCGTTAACGGAGTATGGCATTTCTTTTTTAAGCAGTCAAAGGTGTCGGGTACAATGAAGTCACATGTGAGATGTGATAAACATGATTGTGCACACTTGCCATTTACCAGCATTTGAACCTGTATGGTTCTTCAAAAGGACTCTTAACCCTTTAACAATTAATGGCATGGTTTTACGAGGAATAAGACTTATATAAACATTGTTGGAAAATGATTAATCGATAATAACCGGTTCTTTATTACGTAACATTAAAAGAAGAAATCTTTGAATCTTGATGGATCCAAATAGTGCCGAGTTGCTAAATACCATCCTGTGGGAGATAGTTTTTGAAAATGTTGGAAAAAAGGGGGAGGGTGCTTATATAACTAGTATTTTCTCAAGACTTTTTCCACCCTTTCAGTCCTATAAATAAATACGTCTGTACATGTACCAAATATGAACTTGTTGTATGCAGATATAGATCTATACAATTTTGAAGAGACTATGAGTTCACATATAGCAATATTTGCATTCTCATTTTCATTGCACATTCTTCTTCTATGTTTTTAGAGATGTTTACTTCACGATCTCGAGTTTCAACCACATCGAATATGTTAACATTGTGGGAAAAGGTGCAAAATCAAATAACCAACATGGTCTCCTTTTTCCATGTGCTTTCTCACTTTTCAAGCAATTTTGAAAGCTTCTTCAGACGGCTTACATAAAATTTTCGACTTACAAGCGATTCTACGGAGGCATTTTTGTATTGCAGAAACATTGTGCACAAATGATCGATGTGTCTGACGTTTCCAATTATAACGTAGTGGTAAGGGCAGGTAATCCAGACTAGGGCCTACTGTCCTCTTTTGTCGTTTTTAGGCATACCCCGACCACGTGATTACTCGAAAGTCACGCGATTACTCAACCTTTAGGCGGATGAACTGCAAACATGGGCGAAATAGTTTGATCCAAAAAAATGTAAGCGTAAGTAGAATTTATTTTATCCGTTCGTAATCTTTAGAGATTGTATTCCTGAATGATTTAATGTTGACCAAGTGTGGCAGATCTAACTGTAGAGACTATTACGATTCATTTAGAGCGGTGTTGGCAATTTCCGGATACTTTATGAGAATCAAAGCGTTGAAAACGCTGGATTGGTATTTGTAAAGGAAATCCATGTGTGGAATTAATAGTTTGAAAGAAACAGAGACATATTGTTCAGATATTGGCTTAAAAGTCAACCCACCAAGCAGGTTGAAGGGAGAGTATTCATGACAAAGTTTGGTTTATTTTTGTATAAGTGGTCTCCTTTTGATCATACGGAAGAAGCAGGAGTAACGCCCCTTGACAGTAGGATGCATGACGAATAGAGAGAAAAAAAATCCTGTTCATATATTGAACAAAATTAAGTTTGTTCCTGAAAACTATAATTATGAAATATCTCTAGCCTTTAACATTCGATTTCCAACATTACTATCAATAGACGGTAAGCGATATTTCCATTTTATCGTAAGTGGCGCACCAGTAGTATCACGTGACACCAGACAATCAAAGCATTATTTCAGTTACAGATGCCGTATGTCCCGTTTGCAAATCCTTTAAATTTGGACAAATTCATAACTGAAAAGAAAATGACATAGCAAGAAATCTATGGAAATCAATTCTAACACAATTCAAACATATTTCATGATATTGCCTTTGAAAAAGAAAGTCACAAACAGACAAAATATGCATTTTATAAAATCGTATTTAAATAAAGAGCATGTAGAGACTAAGAACGGACTTAGCCTCTGAAACCTGTATAAAATTCATAATCCTGACCATTAATGATAACCAAAGGGGTAAATTAATATGAAACAAAAGATAAGAAGAGTCAATTTAATGTGACACATGTGTGCTAATCTGTAAGAAGCAAGTATATTACAGCTGTTCTAAAGGTCACCCACTCTGCAGTGCGATACCGAGATACATATTTTTTATACTCAAAATGAAGCTTAAAAGAAGTTATGGAAGGACTGAATTTTGATCTTAAGCCACATTTCTTTTGTTCATGATCGATAACATAAATTATTCGTCAATAGGTACATGCCTGAAAGAATGCTGATAACAGTCATTTTCTCCTTTTCCCACCATGTTATTTTGACTGTCTGATATAAATTTCATTATTTTTGCCATTTTGAATCTTTGGTTACTTGTCTACCAGGTGTCAAATTTTAAATTTGTCTGAACTTAACCCGAAATGCAACAAAATGCAGATTTACCGACCCTTAGACATACCCTTAGGCATAAGGATTTTAAAATACTGTGGGAAAAGGAGGAAAGGCTGGTAACTGGCATTTCCTACTTTTCCCACATTTATTTCTACATTTTAAAACATATTATGACTTTTAAATTACATTTATATTGCCAGCTGCATATATGCTTTGAATCTATACAAATCTGATATTTTGTTGATTGGTATGGGCATCTGCACAGAGTGAATTCTCTTTACAGCAGACCATCCTCACAAATATTGATGTAGATGATAGGAATGTTGTTGGCATAGACTCTACAGATAGAGGCAAGCCCTAATTAACCTCTGTGCTAATGCATGGGACTTGTAAAAATAAAATTTCAGGGCCACTTGTGGGTGAAAGTTGAATTCCCAATGCTAGCCACTTAACCCTTTCCCAAACAATCCCTGGTTTTTACGGGTCTGGAATAGCAGCCTTTTGAAAACATTGTGGGAAAAGGAGAAAATGCTGGTAACCAGCATTTTCTCCTTTTCCCACAATGTTTTCTACCCTATCATAGACAGAAATCATCTTTTCAGCAAGAGGCGAATTGTTGTCTGCAAATGCTTTCAATTTGGTCTAGTCCAAAAATCTGTCGTTTGGGAAAGGATTAAAATTACTAGAAAGTCTTTTGGATGACAGATTAAACCTAACCTCCATGCGATGGTGCTGTACATGGAGCACATTAGCTTAACCCTTTACCAAACAATGCTGACTTTTGTTGACCTTAGGAAATGAGACACTTGTAAACATTGTGGGAAAAGGAGAAAATGCTAGTCAACATTAATTTCTCCTTTTACCACAATGTTTTCTACCCTATCGAATACATCTTCTACAATTTAAGCAATGTTGAAATTTTGGCCTGCACAATGCTTTCAGCAGCTTTGGATTTGGATGGGTCTAAAATTATATCGTGTGGTAAAGAGTTATATGCTTCATACAAAATTTTCCAGGAAATGCCCATGAACTAAAGTTAAAAATATTGCTAGATGCATATATTTATTGTACAGAATACTGAGGGTGGAAAAAATACTGATAACAAGTATATTTTTTTCTTTTCCCATATATTTCTAACATTTCCAAAGGAATATAATTAGACTATAAATTTGTGACACTTAAAACTTTTTGTCTTCAAATGCTTTCAAATTCATCTAGGGTAAAACTTTGATATCATTGTATATTTATGAAATTCATAATATTATGCACAGATAAATTTTAAAAATATGTGTAGCTTTTTCTATAAGTGCAACACCTTGGTGTCTGGTTTGGTGCTTGATTACTCTCTTAGGTTGACTGCGTTCAAAGAAAATGAGTTTTTGTCATAGTTCTGGTATAATATCTCTACTATCGTTGAAGATATTTACTTCAAACATGGTAAAGTTGTTAACTATCATAAGGGGAACTCATGTAACATGAGTAGATAACCATCAGTCCAACGAATCACTGAAATATCCCTAATTTTTTATTACTACGTTATTATTACTTTTGAAGTTCAACAGATTTGTCTTTTTTGTGGAATTTGACCCAAATAATGTCAATAGAGATGAAGAGCTGTTAGTTTAAATCATAATGACAAAATAACAATGTATCAATGAGGTCCGACGTACACAATGCACCGAGATAGACGTATGTTTACAAGTTCACCGAAATACCCGCTCGATGTTGTCAATATTTGTTGTGTAGGGATTCAACCTCTGCAAGATTTGGCTCTTTTTCGCATAAAACGTGACTATATTAATGATCACAATAGAGAAGATTAACCCGTTACCACGTGGCAAAATTTTAGACCTATCCAAATTGAAAGCATTTGCAGATGACAATTTCAAAGTGGCTCAAATAGTGTAAATTCTGCTTTGATAGGGTAGAAAAATTTGAGGGAAAAGGAGAAAATGCTGGTTACCAGCATTTTCTCTTTTTCCCACAATGTTTTCAAAAGGCTTCTTCCTCAGTGGCATTAAAAGGTGTCATTGTGTGGTAATGGGTTAATGTTGAAGAAAAATGTTGTTTGTATAATATATGTTGATCATTGATTCACATAGAGAACAATCAAGGAAATACTCGCAAATCCTGACACAACGAAATACTTAACCTTTATTACACACAAAATACAGACATGGGAGTTATCAGATGGAATTATCACCTATGTTTTATTTCTTCATATCATAAACACAGATAGATCTATATACTCCACAGAGTATGCAAGTGAGTTCCATTTGGGAACGAAGTACCTAAATTAAGCGTTGCGTGATGTATCCATCGTCACACACCTGTAGCATTGGTCAACATTTTCTGCTTTTTCCACAATGTTTATGGACCTATATGGTGAACTGCAAATATATATATTTTATATTATGTAGATCTAAAATGATATTTGATTTATTGTCAGTAGATCTGGAATTTAGACAGACAAGTCTACAAATTAAGGCGGGGTAACATGTTTACCCGATTCGAAATGGCTGCCAATTGTCTTTCTAGATCCATTAATTTTTAGCTCTACTGGCTGAAAGCCAGCAGAGTTTATGTCATGGCGTGGTTTCCGTCGTCCGTTCGTCTGTCCGTCAGTCTTTTTCTTGTTTACGCGATAAAATCTTCATTTTTGGTCAGATTTCAATGAAACTTACACAGTTTGTTTATCTCTATCAATAACTTTAACCCTATTGATTTTGAAAAAAACCCCGACAAACAGTATGGGAAAAGTAGGTGTTTCAAGTTTAAAATTTCCATTTCTTGTTTACGCGAAGAAGTCTGTATTTTTGGTCAGATTTCCTTGAAATTTGCACAGTTTGTTTATCTGATCAATAGCTTCAACCCTAATGATTTTAAAAAAATTCCAACAAATAGTATGGGAAAAGTAGCCATTTCAAGTTGAAAATTTTCATTTCTTGTTAACGTGATAAAGTCTTCATTTTTGGTCAGATTTGAGTGAAACTTACACAGTCTGTTTATCTCATCAATAGCTTAGCTTTAACCCTATTGATTTTGAAAAAAGTCTGACAAACAGTATGGGAAAGGTAGCCATTTCAAGTTTAAAATTTCCATTTCTTGTTTACGCGATAAAATCTGTATTTTTGGTCAGATTTCCTTGAAACTTGCACAGTTGGTTTATCTTATCAATAGCTTCAATCCTATCGATTTTGAAAAAAGTCTGGCAAACAGTATGGGAAAAGTAACCATTTCAAATTAAACAATTTCAATGTTTGTTTACATGATAATTATTTATTTTGTGATCAGATTTTTGTGAATTTTTCAGCTTGCTTATCCCATCAATAGCTTTTTAACCCTATTGATTTTGAAAAAATTCAACAAACAGTAATGGAAAAGTAGCCATTTTGAGTTAAAAATGTCATTTTTTTTGTCTTTTTGAAAAATGAAATTCTAATGTATGCTTTATTTAAAAGACGAATCTATGCCAGTAGAGCATAGTCAGGCCCTTCAGGGCCTTCTATTTAATTTCATTCTCCAAATATCTTGAAAGAAAACCATTTTTTCCAAGCATATTCAATATGGATACAGATCCGACACATCTACCTTGTAAAAGGGCTACTGTAGTGGGAACCTAAACTCCCTGAATCAACTATTTTACTATGTCGTGCGGCTATTTCCGTGGACAATGGGCTCGTATTTCAGTGAACATCTATATTACGGCGTATGTCAATGGTATGTTGTTATTTTGTCATTTTGTTTCAAACTAACCACCTTTCATCAATATAAACATAAGTTTGTGTTAAAAACAAAATTAACCCCAATTTTTTTCGCACAAAAAACCCGGGATGTTACGGTGATTAGTCGGACCTGATAACCATCACAGTATTTTTACAGATTACCGTTATGCCCCTCTTTTGGCTTAAAATTTTCACAGAGAGTCAAGCACTTACAGCCAAGTGGTGTCTTACGAACAAAGTCCGTAACAAAGAAACAAATGAATAAATGCATGGCAGAAATAAGGGTCCGAGTGGGATTTGAACCCCGGAACTCCCGGACGCAAGGCCAATACCTTAACCACTGAGCCAAAGAGATATCTCCCTGACGCAGTAGCCAGGTATTGTATTTAAATCGGGAGAATGCCATGCAGGAAGGAGTGGTCTCCCGTAACACACCCCCTCTTAAAGTCATCATTTATTGATGACTCAAAGCCTTATTAGGCAGGAAGTCCGATTTTGGACAACAAATGGGATTAATGGCTCAATGGCCAATCCCGGACGAGCCCCCATCTTACGAACAAAGTCCGTAACAAAGAAACAAATGAATAAATGCATGGCAGAAATAAGGGTCCGAGTGGGATTCGAACCCCGGAACTCCCGGACGCAAGGCCAATACCTTAACCACTGAGCCAAAGAGATATCTCCCTGACGCAGTAGCCAGGTATTGTATTTAAATCGGGAGAATGCCATGCAGGAAGGAGTGGTCTCCCGTAACAGGTGGCATTAGTATGCTGTGTCCTTGTTGAAATTGGGTATGAGGAATCAACAGGATTTTTTTTTGTCTTTGTAGATGTGAAGTTTGATGAAAAGTGGACATAATTGAGGTAAGAGTCACTGTACATAGGGTAGTTACAGGTCAACTTAAAAACTAAATAGATACTTTAAATTCCTGATATTGTGTTAAATGTATACCAGGAGAAAATGAGATTTATATTTGAGATTTTCATCTTTAGAACAATGATAATTGATGGTTTACTAAATGAGATACTAAATGGCATAACAGGTGAGAGACAATATGCCAATATAATTACACTGTTCCAGCAAAGAAAACTCTAAGAGTTGGCATCAGATTTCCAATTTCTAGCAGCATTTTGATAGTGTTGTGCTCTATCTTCAGATTGTCATGATTGTGCTTCCCTCCTATCAACCATGAATAATTAAAGTAAGGGTACAAAAATGCATTGCATCATCATGGCATGTAGCTGTAAAGTCATCATTATCCATCTTTATCACTCATGAGCTGCCAATTTGTAAATTCAGTGTCTGTAAAAATTGGTTACAATAGATGAAAAAAGATAAAGAGCGATCTTTAGTACTTTGTTTTAAGCCTGCATAAGTTATTAAAAAAAGGTGAAACACTATAAAGGCTAGGAGTGCTACTAGAGCACTAAGCGCTCATGATGAGCTTTTTTAATTGTTTTGCATCGGCCATGGGCAGTCGCCATCCTAAATTTTTATCTTGTGTACACACAAGGGGCTACATTTTTAGTTCAGTACACATGAACTTCAGTTGAGATGTGTATCTTGATGGTATCTCTGAAAGTATTGGGTCAAAAACTAATTTACCAGGTCAAATAATGGAAAAAAACATTATCTGTTAATAGCCACATTATCAGTTCAATACTATTGAAAGTCAAAATTATGGTCCTGATAATATCTGGGACCGTTTTGAAATTAGGTCATGTCAGGTTAAACTAGGTCATGACGTCAAATCTTTAAAGGATCATTCTCTATAATACTTGTAAAAGTTAAACAGATGTTCATCTTGACAACATCATAAATGGGTCACAAAATGGGTCACATAGTCAACAAGTAGGTCATCAGCTGAAATCTTTGAAAAGGCATGTGTATGTTCTAGAGGTCATATTTCAGCCCAAAATTCATAAAATTAGTCAGAATGTTTGATAATCTTGGATTAATTCGAGAATGGACAAAACATGGTGTTGGGTCAAAAACCATGTAAACAGGCCAAATCTTTGAAAAACTTTGAGGGCACTCTGGAAGCCATTTTTTCAGCTAAAACTCAGAATAATTGGCTGGAATGTTTGTATAGATGATAAATAGGATGTGTTGGCTAAAAACGTAGGTACACTAGAAAGGGTTGCATTTTCAGTCCAGTACTCATAAGAATTGATCAGAATGTTTGTCTTGATGATATCTTACACAGGTTTGAAGCTGAGCTTCATCAGGTCCACGAGTAGGTCACTAACATATCTCAGATTAACCATGTATACACTCTTTAGGTCACCTTTTCAGTCCACAAATCATGTGAGTTGGTCATTTTGTTTGCCTAAATGATATCTACATTGAGTTTTTGTATGGGCCAAGTTGGGTAAAAGAGTAGGTCACAGAGACAAATTAGAAAAGCTTGTGTACTCTCCAGAGGCCTCATTTTCAGTCCAGTAGTCCTGAAATGTGTTTAGATATTTATCTTGATATCTTGAGATTTGAAATGGGTCTTGATGGGTTGAAAAGGCTCAAGAGACCCAGGACTATCATGGCCCTCTTGTTTATACTTTAATTTTTTAAATTAATACAGCAATACATAATAGGTGAATAGAAATCAAAAGTACATACCACTGTAAATACATGTAACTTTAAATAATCAACAATAAATATAACAAAATACATCACTTTTTTGTGAATAAAGGCCTCTGGCCTAACATACAATAAACAAAAATATACATATCAAGTAGATTATGTCCCCCTTACATTATTTAATTAACTACACACAAGTTATTTAAACTGTGCACTACAAAATTTATGAAACATACATTTACAATCTATAAGACAAACTGTTTACATCATATTTTTGGGGACAAAATGTTATCGATTTCTGATTAGTCCCATATAGATGTATTCTAATATTGTTACTTAATTACTTTAAATGTTTTAAATTATACCAGTATAAATAAATTGGGCAACTTTATGGATAATTAATATTTCTGCTTGAAATAATTTGATAACATATTTACATATTTTTTGTACTAATAGCAACTTGCAGAATGTTAGAGCTGAGGACTAAATAATATCAATCTACCGTTATACATGTAAATATGAATTACAAAATTATTGTATTCAAACATGAAGAAAATGTTTTAACCTAATTTTTTGCCAATTTTGTATACAGGTGACAGGGATTTTTTTAAGTCATGAAATTGCATGGTAGGATTTACTTACGGTTTAACTCCTGAAGCTATGGTTTTGACACTTATAATTCAAAAGTGGTTTTGACTCTTTTGGCTTAGAAATCATTGGCTCTTCAGCTTTAGGGTTGATAGGGGTGAATCTGCCATAGATATTATGTAAAAGTTTCAAAAGTCTGAGGTTTGTTGTCTTGGTTTTTAAAATATTCCATTAGTAAAGAGATACATAATGACAAAACAAAATTTTTGCAAAAGATGAATCCTTTTGAATAGTACCATGTCTTTCAAATTGATAGTTGTGATACATGAAGTATCTAAACATGATGTGTGTCTATCAGACACACATTGGCTCATAACATGTTTGAGGGTCAGGAAACCAAGGGGATATATTATAACCATTAACCCTTTACCACACAACAAAATTTTAGACTGGTCCAAACTGAGAACATATTATGCTTTCAACAAATAAAATGTGCCTAAACTTGTTACATATTTCCAGAAAGATTATAAGCCATTGTGGGAAAAAGGAGACAATGCTGGTTACCAGCTAGTTACCAGCATTTCCTCCTTTTCCCACAATGTTTTTAAAGGTCCTATTTCCAAGGGTCTTCAAAATGTGGGGACTGTGTGGTAAAGCGTTACAGATATGATCAGCATAAAGTATTTGATTTTAAAGATCTTAACACTTTATCAAATGATAAAACTTTAGACTTTTCCAAATACAAAGCCTTTGCACACAATGAATTAATTATAGCTCGATTCATATTTGTCTTCAAACAAATGGAAAGCATTTAGAGAAGGAAAAAATGCCAATTCTCAGCATTTTCTCCTTCTCCAATGGTTTTTTCAAAGACTTCTTTTTAAAGGTTGTTTTAAAAGGAGATCATTTGATAGAGAGTTAAACCCAAATTATCACAAATGATTTTAATTTTTCAAATCAGTTTGCTTATCTATTCCATTATTACAACAAGAAGTATAAGGAAAAAAACTAATTTTTTTTTCTGTGAGAATGTAAAGTGTTTGCATGTTTATATCATCTGTGGCCGTCAATGCATTGAATTATTCCGTAACTCTTTCCCAAACAAGAAAATGCCAGACTAGACTTACTTCAAAGCATTTACAAACAGCAGAATCAGTGTATCTATAGACAAGAACATCATTTCTGTCTTTAAGATGGTAGAAAACAATGTGAAAGAAGGAGGATATTCTGGTAATTACCATTTTCTTCTTTTTCCACCATGTTTTCAACAACCCTCCTCAGCATGGTGGGTTTAAATGAAATTGTTTGGTGAAGGGTTATTTTTTTGTATATTGTGCTTGTGACTCAATGAATTATGTAGTCTATGTTCACTCTTTACTACATAATCATGACTTTTAACGACCCTGAAGAAGAAAACTTTTCAAAACATTGTAGGAAAAATAGAAAGTGCTGTTAAAACAGCATTTTCTCCTATTCCCACATTGTTGTCTACAATTCCAGAGAGAATTTCATTTCTAGTTGCCCTCTGCAAATGCTTTGAATTTGGACAGGTCTAAAGTTTTGTCATGTTGTAAAGGGTTACGGATCTTTCAATATCATGTAAATGAGAAATAATCTGTATCCTGCAATGATGAATGTTAAGGATCTTAAATCCAAAAATAACTTTGCATTTAAGTCTAATGCAACAAATAATCTTAAGGTTCTTATATCCAGATTAAAAAAAAAAAAAAAAAAATTATAACTTCAATATCTTTTGCAATGTTTGATGTTAAGGATGTTAAAAAGTAAATTAGCAAAAACAAAACCCAATATGAGACTGACCAATGTTAAAGAACACTGAATTGATTTTTCATGAATGAAACCTTCATTGAAGGAAGCTCAATCTATTGATGTAAATTCTGAAAATGGCTTGGTAAAATAAAACAATTTTAGTATTTTGGCAAAATTTTGATTGGGATGAAATTGTGGTATAGAAATAATCAAAAATGGTAAAATCCATGGCACAGAAAAGCTGTCTTTGTTCTATGGGTGATTTCCTTGCACTGGTTAGTATCCAGGAATCATAGATACAGAGCAGAGTTGACTACTGGGTTGGATCCAGGAAAAACTTGAGCCTTGCTATCAAATTGTTTTATTGTTTTTTATTGTGTTTTATTGTTTTATATATGAGCTTATGAACAGCGAGTAAACTGTCACCAATGACGGGTCGAGGCAAGCCAGAAAGGTTGCTGATCTATTCAGGGGCAGATACAAATGACAGGAAATTCATCTTCGCTGAGTAAAGAAACACCAGCTCCTTGTGGACATAGATCTCTAATAATGAATATTTCATTGTTTGATAATTACTGGTTTGGGTCCAGGAAACTATCATCTTTTCACAACTACAAGGTTATAAACAGATTCAGCATTAACTAGCATAGTACTGGTTTGAGTCCAGGTCAATAACAGGTCAGATGTATGCAAAATTGTCTACAAATAAGGAGCTGATGCTGTCTGAGCCAATGACAGATCAAGACAATCTTGAAAAGTTGTCGATTTATTCAGGGGCAGCTGTGTTTCATTGGTAAAGTCAGCTTTTCAAAATTCGAGAATCTGAAAAAAAAAATTACAATATTAAATTCAAAAAAGGTCATTTTGAAAAATTACATCAGTGGATTTGTTTCATCTTATCACTGCCAGAAACCATATGACAGCTGTCAGAGATCAAGATCAGACTAATGTATCACCAGATTTACTAGGCCCTGATCAATCAAACAGCTTTGAAGTCAATTTTAAGTTAACAGTTGATTCCAGAGCTGATTGAAAAGTTGACCCTGTTCTTGGTCAACTCGAAAACAAATGAGAACATGCAGTGATGTTAGGTTTCATTCTGTATATTTCTATGTCCACTCCAAGGGTCATGTAATTATAGGGATCGTAACCCCTAAAGTGCTGTTTATCATAACCATAATTTCTTTAGGCCAGTGTAGATTGAGATCAACTGGATTGCTGTTCTTGCATATACACTGCCCAATTTATAGTGATGCTCACCAAATTCTGCCTTTCCTGTACAATGTGTTTATCTAGCACTTTATGGGTATTTTTCTAATAAGTATGAAAAATTCTCAGATATATACATGTACACATAAATTTGCATGCATAATTTTTGATGCATTGATTTTTTTTTCTTTTTGTACCTGTTATTTCAAGTTATTTGAGGTTGTAATTGAAATTTTGTATTTGAACTCTTTACCAAACAACAATATTTTACAATTGTCCAGATTCAAAGTTGTTGCAGAGGACAAATTAACCCTTTATCCCATAAGACATTTCTATGGTATCTCTAATTGACCCTAAATGACAGCAAAGATGAAGCTGTTTCTGATGTGTATATGACACATTTTGATAGTATAGAAAACATAGTGACAAAAGATGAAATTGCTGGTCACAAGCAATTTCATCTTTTGCCACAATGTTTCTCAATGGCTCTTACAAGCAATGCATAGAAATGATAATCAATGGAGTAAAGAGTTAAATGCGTCTCAATGAAAACCAATTTTAGATAGGTAAAAAACATTGTTGGAAAAGGGGAATTGCTTGTTACCAGCATTTTCTCCTGTTCCTACTATGTTTTTGAAAGGGTATTTGTCTATGAACAGGTAGAAATCAATATGGAAAAAGGGGAAAAATGCTGGTTATCAGCATTTAAACATTTTTCCATAATGTTTTCACAAACCTTATAATTATATTATAAAGGTTGTTAAAAGTTAAGATTGTTTAGTAAAGAGTTAATCTACAAAACTACCATCAAAAGTTGTTTTTTTTCTGTATGTCATTTATAAAAGTCTGAAAGTAATTCCTTTTGGTTTAAAGACATTTCAAAGATGTTTTGCATGAAGATATTTTACACTTTAAGGGGGAAAAATATCGAACAGATATTGGGTAATCCAAGACATGGTGCTTATTAAAAGGTTTATTTGCTGCAAGCCTTGGTCTAAATGTGTTGCGATGTCTTATTTCATGGAAATCAGTTTTTGGAGTATTTTGAGTTCCAGTAAGTGAAAACCTTTAACTTTTGTCAACTTGTCAAATCATGTCAGACACTTGATATATTGCAACATCTTCGGCAAGTTTCTTGCCATTCAGGATTAATTGCCTAAATTCTTGAAAACCTACAGCAACAACAAACTCTTTATATGATTTTTTGTCAAGCCCCTTACCTGTCAGAGAAAAAAAGTTATCACTATGTTACCCTGCTAAAACTTCTTCATAATTATAGCAATAAATGGATTGGTCTTACCTTAGCCTAGACTTTACACATGGTTGGATTTTAAAATAGATTTTCACAATAGTTCTCCTTTATGTGTTTATGTGGCATTCTAAAAATAAGGTCAAGGTGATACTTGGAGATCATAACTTAAGGCTCTAAATGTACTTGTTCATAGGAAATACTCCTATAATCATGCAAATTTCAAAACAGGGATCTAAAATAAGAATGACAGACATTTAATGATTGGTCACTTTTTGTCCTAGTGCAGTTTCAGTTCATTACTAATTCACCCCTCAGACAGTTTTCAAGTTTCTATTGTTTTTGTTTGTCAAGGTCATTTTGTAAAAATTAATATTACTTTTGCCTGTCAAACCAAAATTAGATAACTCTATAAATTTTCAGTAGGTCAATAAATGGTTTTTTATGCAGCTTTTTTCTACTTCTGCAGAAAACTAGTTATAATGGTACACCATAATTATAGAAACTTACATGGAGTAAGTTGACACACAAGTTAATCAAGAATAAGGCAAAAAGCTAAAGCTACAATTAATGAAAAAATTAGCAAGGTTAAAAAGTCTCACTCAATAGTCTATATCAGCAGGTCACTCTCAGTAACAAACATAGGTTTGAGCAAGAAAAACCTAAGAATTCTGCTAAAGTAGTTTAAATTGTAAGATTGCACATTTACCCTATAAACAAATGCATAGGTACATCCAGACAATTTTTAATCAACAAAGCTTAAAAAAATACAGACCAAAGTAAACTAGTTCATACTAGCTAACATGTGAGAGAAAACTTAACAAGCAAGCGCCATATATTCTGCTATAGAATTGGGTGGAATTTAGATACAGACATCAGAAAGTTTTGCTTGATTGTTTAAAGTAAATTGCAAAAGATCATGACCCTTGCCTTGATTTCTACATTTGTGACAAGCCTAGAAACACTGTTAATTTCTTAAGAAACTGCAGGCTGGATTACTCAGTGCACTACACATTTAATATATAATAGCATTCACATAAATGCATAATTCAAGAATCCATATTTTCAAAATCACAGATAATTGATATTCATCATTATGCCTCACTTGATATTCATCATTATGCCTCTTCAACAGAGATGCATGGGTAGCAGTTTCCACACCACATTAGGAGCATATTGACACGGGCATATTGACTCGGACATGTAAGTTTGACATGTGGAAACAGAAATGGACTGAGTGGGTTTTGAAGGGTTTTGTAGTTTTAAATTGGTTTTAGACTACCAGATGGACAGACAGAGAGTCAAGACCTGCACTTGGGTTTTGAAGGCCGGTACTACTATTATGAAATATACTGGGTTTCTGGGCTATTTGCACTTGATGAAATTGAGACACATTTTGAATACCCATTGATTTATAAATGTGATAGCAGTCTTTCTATTTTTGTATTTTTTTTTTAATGATAAAAATAGATCTTCAAATTTTTTTCTTTTAAAGCTGCCTAAGCACACTTATCTCTTATTTTGGAAATTTCGTTAGTTTTATCGTCGGGTAAAAAGGATTAAATATGCAAAAAAATTCTGAAATTTAACAACCCCAAGATAGGATCCTTTCAAAAACATTATGGGATAATACTGGTAAACCAGCATTTTCCCCACCTTTTCCCACTGTCACAAAATGATAAGGCCTGGTGTGTATAATCATATATTCGGAATCCAAGTTCAAACTTTATTATAATTTTCCTGTTAAAAAAAGAATTATGACATAAAAATCTATCACAGAATAATAGATAGCCTTTAGATCTCCGATATCTTATATATTTAAAGCAGCTAAAATCTTAACACTCTTAGCTTAATCCATTTCATTTCCTAAAAGTTCTTATGATGCCTATTTTCTGAATTTCCTCCAAAAATTCTTCATGTGGTACCCTGCTTAGTATTACCCTGAGCCCACCAGTGTTTTTGGCGTGATATTTCCTGTCCTCCCAAATACAGGCTCTTTTACCACCAACCAAAATTTTTACTGGGTCACTGTGCCTATGTGCCCAATCTATAGGTCTACCTTGCACAAGCCACAACACCCTCACTGCCAGTTTAAAACATAACTGTTTGTCTTGTAACCAGTATTTTCTCTTTTTTCCATAATGCCTTCAACCCTTTTGCAGACAAATCCCATCATTTAAACATTACATTATTTGTTGTCTGTGAAGGCTTTATATTTTCTAAAGTCCAAAATTTTATCATTTAGGCAAGAGTTCAGATGATTTATTCATAAATATTTTATTAAGAAACTTAAATTCACTAGTTTAAACTACAGTTCTTATTTTCTGTGTTTATAAATTCTTCCTTCCATTTTCTGCTTAACTTAGCTATTTCCATGTAGTATTAAAATAATCTTTTTTTTTCTTTAAGGCTATTTCAAATGGTTATGTGTGCTTCTGATACCCCCTGTCCCTGGTCACAATACTGCAGAAAGGATCAGAAGCTAGCATAGCCATTTTATCTTTATTTTCATGAATAACTGTAGGAATTTGAAGAGAGCATGGGAGATGAGAAATCTGGAGAGAGGAAGGGAGAAACAAAGAGAGAGAGAGAGATTTTTAAGAATGGAACACTGAAAGAAGACGAGAAAAAGTGAGAGAAATTTGCAGAGAGAGAGAGAGAGAGACTGATATTAAAATAAAGAAAACTGTCTCAAAGATGTAATACAAAAGTAAGGCTTTGTTTCTTCAATCAATTTCCAAAACCTGGCTAATTTAATGTAGTATCAAAATAATCTTTTTTTTTTCCCTTAAGGATATTTCAAATGGTTATGTGTGCTTCTGATACCCCCTGTCCCTGGTCACAATACTGCAGAAAGGATCAGAAGCTAGCATAGCCATTTTATCTTTATTTTTATGAGTAACTGTAGGGATTTGAAGAGAGAGAGTGGGAAAGGAAAGATTTGGACAGAGGAAGAGAGAGAGGGATTTTTTCAAGAGTGGACTACTGAGAGGAAGAGGAAGAGAGTGATTGAGGAATTTGCTGAGAGAGAGAGAGAGAATGATAAAGAAAACTATCTCAAAGATGTAATGCAAAAGTATGGCTTTTTTTTCAATCAATTTGGATAATATAGATAATTCCATGTAGTATTAAAATAATCTCTCTTTTTTTTCCTTAAGGCTCTTTCAAATGGTTATGTGTGCTTCTGATACCCCCTGTTCCTGGTCACAATATTGCAGAAAGAATCAGAAGCTAGCATAGCCATTTTATCTTTATTTTTATGAGTAACTGTAGGAATTTGAAGAGAGAGCATGGGAAATGAGAAATCTGGACAGAGGAAGGGAGAAAGAGAGAGAGATTTTTAAGAATGGAATACTGAAAGAGGACGAGAAAAAGTGAGAGAAATTTGCAGAGAGAGAGAGAGACTGATATTAAATAAAGAAAACTGTCTCAAAGATGTAATACAAAAGTAAGGCTTTTGTTTCTTCAATCAATTTCCAAAACCTGGCTAATTTAATGTAGTATTAAAGTAATCTTTTTTTTTTTCTTAAGGATATTTCAAATGGTTATGTGTGCTTCTGATACCCCCTGTCCCTGGTCACAATATTGCAGAAAGGATCAGAAGCTAGCATAGCCATTTCATCTTTATTTTTATGAGTAACTGTAGGAATTTGAAGAGAGAGTGGGAAAGGAAAAATTTGGACAGAGCAAGAGAATGAGAGGGATTTTTTTAAGAGTGGAATACTGAGAGGAAGAGGACGAGATCGATTGAGAAATTTGCTGAGAGAGAGAGACAGAATGATAAAGAAAACTATCTCAAAGATGTAATGCAAAAGTATGGCTTTTTTTTTTCAATCAATTTGGATAATATAGATAATTCCATGTTGTATTCAGATAATCCCTTTTTTTTTCCTTAAAGTAAGGCTATTTCAAATGGTTATGTGTGCTTCTGATACCCCCTGTCCCTGGTCACAATACTGCAGAAAGGATCAGAAGCCAGTATAGCCATTTTATCTTTATTTTATGAGTAACAGTAGGAATTTGGAGAGAGAAAGAGAATTGGGGAGAGAGAGTGGGAATTTCAGGAGGAGGAAGAGAGAGAGAAAGATGATAAAAAAATATCTAAGTTAGGCTTTTTCTATACATTTTAAGTCATTTAATCCTTTACAATACAATTCCATATGCTCAGTTGAGGGAGTTTAGTTTTGGACAATATTGAGGGAAAAGGAGGTAGGCTTTGAAAAGTATTATGGGAAAGGAATAAACAAAACTGGTTACAGAACTTTTCTTTCTAACACTTATTTATAATTTCCAAAGACAGATGCCATTGTTTGATCAAAATTTAATATGACTTGTCTGCAATTATTATGCTGTAAATTTTGCAGAGGTAAAAATTTTGTCATTTGACACAGTTTCAACTATATTTCAGTTATAAAGTGGGGCTAGTGCACCTATTCATGCTTTCCTTGAGCTACTTTATCCAGTACTTTGTACTATATTCTTCCAAAGCCACGATGTGCTTCCCACATAACTGTCTTGAACCCTTTACCAGACAATCCCTTGTTTTTATGAACCTGAGATAGAAGCCTTTTTCTCCTTTTCCCACAGTGTTTTCTACAGTGCTGGATAAAAATTTCAACTTTTTAGTTATAGATATTTTGTCTTCTGCAAATGCTGTCAGTTTATTTTGTCTTCTGCAAATGCTTTCAGTTTGGACTCGTCTAAAATTTTGTTGTTTGGTAAAGAGTTAAAACATTGATTAGAATTGAAAGATGAATGAATCTTGTTGCAATGACTGTCATCAAACTTTGGAGAAAAAAACATTGGCCTAGCTGAGGATTTGAACCAGAGACCTTCTGGTCTTATGTTGTGTGCACAACCAACTACAATGCAGGGGGAGAGGCTCGGCAAGGAAGTTATGAAATACTGTTGGAGTTGGTGCAAAATTACACTTTTGTTCACAATTATCAACTAAAAACATTTAGCTTGTAAATGCACCAAAAGTATTATCCTTTACCACACATCCCAACTTTTAACACCCAAAGAAAATAAGCTTTTAAAAAAGAAAATGCTGGTAAAAACCAGCATTTTCTCCTTTTCCCTCAATGTTTTTCTTCCCTTGTCAAAAGAATTATCAGCTTTTGGGTCACATTCATTTTATGGTCACATGCCTTCAGTTTTGACCTTTAATTACCTTCGTTTTCTCTCACATGGTGGCTAATAGAAATTGTTATACAGGAAATTATTGGTCAACCCCCCTGCCCATTAAAACATAGGTTTTCCTGGTCTTTTATTATTTATACTTAAAGGTACCCTGGCTTTGTAGAGGCACTGCTTAGACAGCATGACAAACACTTTAAACTAAGAGAAGTCTACAAGATGACACTATACTGAGATGGTAAGTTGAACACTTTACCTATTAAATCACAATATATATCAATTGTAGTAACTTCAGGAACACACAGGTCAAGCAAGTTCAGGACTCATATTTACCAACCATTCTTAAGAACGTTCTTTGTCTTATTCTCCAGAGTTTTCCTCGTCTGTAAGTAACACAACTTCTGATTGGCTAAGCTGAATGGTTAAGCCAATCAGAAGTTGTGTTACATACAAATTCAGAATAACTTGGAGAAAAAGACTAAGAATATTCTCAAAAATGGTTGGTGAATACGGGCCCAGACTGCACATAATATAATATCACATAGTCCGGAGTTTTAACAATCCTGAGATGGATGTCCTTAGAAAACATTGTGAGAAAAGGAAAGAGTGCTGGTAACCATCATTTCCTCCTTTCCCCACAATGTTTTCTACCCTAAGACAATGCCATTGTATGAACTACGCTTAACGTGTTACCACACAATCCCTACTTTTGACGACCCTGAGAAAGAATCCTTTAGAAAACATTGTGGAAAAAAGGAAAAATTGTAACAATGTTTGTTACCGTTCACAAAATAAATTTCAAATTTTCAGTCACTTTTATTTTGTCGTCTGCAAATGCTTGCAATTTTGACAAGCCTAAAATATTGTTGTTTGGTAATGAGTCAACCACGTGAAAATGTCATTTCTGTTTGCTTAGCAACCTACTGAGTCAAAGCAAATGTGGAGGGAAAGGTTTTGAAAATGCTTTAGTAAAATAGGGATTATTGAAATGAATTTACCTAGATTGAATACACATGGAAACATAGTGACAGAAATTACTCATAAATAGTTACCCCATCTGCCACAGAGTTTTCAGAACTACTGTGCTGGAAAAAAGCTATCATCTGGTGTGTTAGTTATTCCCTCTTCAGCAACTCCTTAACCCTTCTTCTGCCAAATAAGTAAATTGAAATTTTCAGTTTGACAGTAAAAACCCCAAATATTGCTATTTCAAAGTTATGTTTTGGTTTATGACATCTCCTTATCAGACAGTGTAGATCCAAGATCAGACTGCACATTCTGTGCAGTCTGATCTTGATCTACACTGTCCACAAAAGGTTCTTTTTTTGTGCTTAGCAGCCAAAGGGTAAATCTTATTCAATTTTTCTTACAGACAACATGAATATCTGGATACTGCTCAAAACCCACTGTCCCTAGACAGGACCTAGCATGGAGGGAATTCTACACCTTGGTCATCTAGGAATGCAGGACCCGCAAGCTTCACACATATTTTTGACATGTAGACACTTTACCAGACATCAAACTTTAACTCGGGTACAAACTTAAATCATTTTCAGATGATAAACTAGTTTTAACTGTTGTACAAATAAAGCAATTTTTCTTTGAAAGGGAAGAAAACTTTAAAGGAAAAGCAAAAATTTTGGTTACCAGCATTTTCTACATTTTCTCACAATGTTTTCAAAAGGCTTCTTGACTTCCTCAAGGTCGTCAAACCTTGGGATTATGTAGTAAAGAGCTAAATGTAAATCAAATAATGAGTTTTTTCTCTGAAAGGGTGAAAAACAGTGTGAAAAAAGTAGGAAAAAATGTTAGTAATCATTCATATCTCAAAGGGTTCTTTTTTTCTAAGGTCATTAAAAGATAGATTGTGTGATATTTGACTAATTGGTCCTAAGGAGGACTTGAACTGTGTTATCTACAGTTCTATAGATCCAGATCAGACTTCATAGGTCATAATTTGGGAAACAGTTATTTATGACAAGCAATTGTTCTTTTTCCACAATATTATTGGTCCTCAGAATCCTGGAGAGAACCTGAACTGTATTATCTGCAGAGTACCGTTATCCAAGATCAGTATCTGTATTCCACTACTGTTTTTCAGAAGTAAATCAATTGGTTTAACCAATCAGATATTGCATTACTTTCAAATTTAAAATAATCTGGAGATTTAGGCTGAAAACAATCTTTGGAATATTTGGTGGGTACTGACCCAGGCCTTCATAGGACAGCATGATGAAGGAAACACTTGCTTGTAACAAACAGGTGCTGCTTTCCCAGTGTCACCCAAAACTGAAGTGTAAAAAAAGGAAACATGGGAAGGAAATATCAGTTTGGTTAAGAAATACAAGCATCATAAGGGATGTGTTTCAGTCAAGTATTTCAACCCTTTACTGCATGACAAAATATTGGACCTGTCTGAATTGAAAGCATGACAGTTTCAATGTGGCTCATATGATATGATTTTTCCTTGATGGAGTAGAAAACATTGTGGGAAAAGGATAAAATGCTGGCAACCAACATTTTCTCCTTTACCCACAATGTTTTCAAAAGCAGGATTGTTAAAAGTCACTCTTGTGCAGCAAAGGAATAGAAATAGCCAATAATACCAGAAAACAAAATTTTAGAAAAAGGAGAGGATACTTGTTACCAGCATTTACTCTTCTTACTTTAGTGTTCTCTAAAGCCTTTCTGTCAGCTTTTGATAAAAGTCTGGATCATGTGGTGAAGATCGAGATAAGAAAATTTGAAAGCAATATAATTTGTCTGACAGGTTTCACATTTATTTTGTCTGCAAATGCTTTCAATTTTGACGAGTCCATGATTTTGTTGTTTGGTGAAGAGTTAAGCCACCTTTTCTAGTGCATGGTTCATATATACATGTATACTGCCAGCAATCTCTTGCTGGCATGCAAACCTTCATACCTTTAACCCTTTACAATCCAATCCCAAGTTTTAACGACCCTGAAGAAGAAAGCTTTTGAAAACATTGTGGAAAAAGAAGAAAATGCTTTTAACCAGCATTTTCTTCTTTTCCCACAATGTTTACTACTAATGTCAAAACAAGTTTAGATTCTTGAATCAAATTTATTTTGTCATCTGTTTTGGCTGTTCAAACATTTTGTCATTTGGTAAAAAGTTACACTGTTTCCACCAAAAAATATGAGTGGTTTCATCTCAACATAATAACTTGTTCTTTTTACTCCTAGGCAAAAAGATATCATAGCTGTCAGTGCACTACAAAATGCCATTCATTCATTCATTCATTCATTCACAGTTTTTGTCTTTTAAATATGTTTCAGGAGAGGCATGAGCTTGCTTTAGGAAAATTCAGCTTGAAGACAGTTTGGGGGTAGGTCAAAGTTTTCAGTCAGTTTCTAGCTGTTTTCTCAATTAATTTGTTTTCTAAACTCATACTGCTTTGGCTATATAGAACTTTTATTCATAGAGCTAAGTTGGGTTGTTGGGTTATTGTGTATTTCTTTATTCATCATTTTAATGGATAGAATACCTGTCTGCATTTCTCTTAATTTGGCTGTAATGGTTCAATAGTTTGAACAGTAGGTACAAGATATTCATTCTGATTATGAGTGTACAAAGCATTATAATGTTAAATTGTTAAAGGTGGGTATTTAGAATTTTCAAATCATACCAAATTAAAAATTGTATATGTCACTGAAATTTATATGAAAAAACAATACAAATCATCAGTAATTAAGAATCATATTTACAAAAAAAAAATTTTTTGGTGGTATTCCCTTACGTAGCCTCCTAAGCTATTTTTAGATTTCCCTCCAAAATCGAAAAAGCATTGTGGGAATGTTAAGTGCTTTGCACGTGACCAATGAATATTAAATTCCATAACATAACAAACATGTAATCATTTTCCATAATGTCTAGAACTTCAGATGCTATGTTTGAAGTTTCGTCTGTATATTTCCGGTATGTAAATGAGCGAGTTGCTCATATAAAAATAGACCGTGTTTCCCTTCAGTGTCGACCTGGGCTGTAGTAAATCTCTGATTTATCTAGTTGTTGGATGGTTTTCGACTACTGGGGTTTAATGAAAGAAAATTACAAGGCTTTGGGAGTATAAGGATGACTTTTTTGTATTTTTGTAAAATTTTTGTTCCAAAATCTGAAGGGCCACCTCTAAATGATCAAAAACAAAACAATCGGGCCCTTATGGCCCTGTATTGCTAAACTGGCAAAACAAAATTTTTTGCATTATTGATCTTTTAGTAATCTCAAACAGCAAAATTTGGAAATATTTTTTAAACAACCTGTGCTGTGATTTTTTTCAGTTCAAGTGATAACATTCAAAAAAACATTCCATTTAAGAGATCTATGAGGTTCAGTAAATTGACAGTAGAAACTTCCATTATATCGAGCGCAGCTGGTTTTTCGGTATTTTTAAAAATGAAATTCCAATTTTGTTCTTGGTTTTAGTCTAAATGTAAATAGGGATGACTAAAAATTCAGTGTCTTCTGGTTAATCGAACAGCGTTACACATATCACAATCTTTCGCACAAGTACCTGATTGGTCAAAAATGACTATAATTATCTACCGATAGGATGATTACTTAAAAATCATCGTCAGTTTCATGTGTAAAGATTGTATAATTTCTTACTGACTTTGAGGTTGTTAAGTGTCTATTTGTGTATAACCATACTCTATGATTTACACTAGTAAATGGTGATGTCATTAATCATACTATTCTTACATCAGGCATAGGCTGTTTTTTCGTGGAAAGATTCATATATACATGTATAAATTTAAGAAAGAAAAATGCTTATCACTTTTGACAACGCTCAAACTTAGTTTTGGCAAAGCCTGAATTGATCTCAAAATCTAGAATCTAGCTTGTCATTCGAAATAATAGATATCTAGTCCACAAATTATTCACGTCAGTCATATTGAGGCTTTGCCTTTTCATATTATACTTGTACATTCTGCCCAGGGGTTATGAAGCACAAATGAAAGTTTCAACTATCAGTTTGCTGGCAGAACTGCTCTCAGAAATAATTGTAAGCAGGTCAAATATAAATATCAAAACGAAATTTCTTGAGCTTGTGAAACTTGCATGAAATTCCTGGGAATACCAACATATAGCTGCATGTATTCATGCAAATGGACTGTTGGCTCAAATACATCATAGAGTTATGACAAGTTCAGTCACCTTTCTAAAATGACCTACATTAAATTCAGGATGGTGGCAAACTGATCAATCAAAGCATAAATTGACAAGTTTCATAAACTTACATGTACTTACAGGGGATTCAGGTTTCATAAAACCCATCTTTCACATAATTATGTTATCCACTAGGTTAGATACGAGCCAAAGCATTAGGCTTAAAGTTTACTTAAAAAAGAAATCATACTGGCATCAAAGGCCTATAGGTAGGCTAAGAGTAGGAACTTCATTTCATATACTGTGGCCTGGGACAGGGGTTACTTTTTTCACACTATTTATATTTCAACTGATTGTAAGCATTGGGGTCATTTTTTATACTTGAGGTATCAAAGCATAACTTTACAGGCCTGGTCAACTTAAAAACTTACCTCCAATGCATTATTTTTTGTTTTGAAAAACCATCTTTCAAATATAAATAAGTTACCTGCTAGGTTAGATATGAATCAAAGGATCAGGTTAAGCATATACTCGTCAATTATCCTTCTAACAGTATATTCCTACAGGCAGGTGAGGTTCAGTAGACTGATAGTAGGAATTGCCATTGTATACACTTACATTGTGGCCAGGGACAGGGGTTTTATAGTACAAATGGAAGTTTCAACTATCAAGTCGCTGGCAATGCCTATTTTTAGCTCACCTGAGCACAACATGCTCAAGGCGAGCTTTTAGGATCACCCAGTGTCTGTCGTCCGTCGTGCGTCATCAACAATTCTTTAAACATCAACTCCTCCTAAACCACCAGGCCAATTTGGACCAAACTTAGCAGGAATGTTCCTTGGGAGGTCTTCTTTAAAAACTGTTCACAGAATTTGATTCCATCAAAAACTGTGGTTGCCATGGCAATCAAATGGAATTTTTTAGCACATTCTTTAAAAATCTTCTCCTCTGAAACCGCTGGTCCGATTTTGAAATAATTTCACAGATGTGTTTCTTTGATGACCCTTTCACAGATATGTTTCTTTGGTGACCCTTTTCAAAAATTGTGCGTGAAATTTTGATTCGTCAAAAAATGTGGCTCTGGTGAATGGGGGCTACTTGCACTATACAGAAATGAAGGAATTCTTTAAAAATCTTCTCCTCTGAAACAGCTGGTCAGATTTTGAAATAATTTCACAGATATGTTCCTTGGTTGACCCTTTTCAAAACTTGTTCGTGAAATTTTGATCCTTCAAAATATGTGGCTCTGGTGAATGGGGGCTACTTGCACTATACAGAAATGAAGGAATTCTTAAAAAATCTTCTTCTCTGAAACCGCTGTTCAGATTTTGAAATAATTTCACAGAGTTGCTCCTTGGGTGACCCTTTTCAAAAAATGTTCGCAAAATTTTGATTGGTCAAGAAACATGGCTCTGATGAATGGGGGCTACTTGCATTACAGGGAAATGAAGAAATTCTTAAAAATTCTTCTTCTCTGAAACAGCAGGTTAGATTTTGAAGTAATTTCACAGGGTTGTTCCTTGGGTGACCCTTTTCAAAATTTTTTCGCGAAATTTTGATTGGTCAAGAAACATGGCTCTGGTGGATGGTGGCTACTTGCACTATACAGAAATAAAGAAATTGTTAAAAATTATTCTTCTCTGAAACTGCTGGTCAGATTTTGAAATAAGTTCTCAGGGATGTTCTTTTGGGTGACCCTTTTCAAAAAGTGTTCGCGAAATTTTGATTGGTCAAGAAAAATGGCTCTGATGAATGGGGGCTACTTGTACTATAGGGAAATGAAGAAATTCTTGAAAATTCTCTTTCTCCAAAACCCCTGGTCAGATTTTAAAAGAAATTTTCCGAAATATTCCTTGGTTGACCCTTTTCAAAACTTGTTCCTAAATTTTGATCCGTCAAAAAACATGGCTCTCATGGATGGGGGCTACTTGCTCTTATACAGAAAAAAAGAATTCTTAAAAATTCTTCATTTTGAAACTGATGGTCAGATTTGGAAATGACTTTAACAGGTGACCTTTTGAAAATTGCTTGGCAAAATTATAAATTTGGTTCCAATGTTTTAATACCTCACAAAAAAAATAGACTATGGTCATCTCAAAAATTCAGGTGAGCGATCCAGTGTCATCTTGGCCCTCTTGTTTAATTTTTTGTAAGCACTTGGGTCAACAGCAAATCAAAATTTCTTTTAGGTAAGTCAAGTTTCAGTTAACTGACAGTAGGAACTTCCGTTTTATATTATGGCCTGGGACAGGGGTTTCTTTTTTCACACTATTTATATTTCAACTATTTGTAAGCATTTGGGTCATTTTTTATACTTGAGGTATCAAAGTATAACTTTATAGGCCTGGTCAACTTGAAAACTTATCTCCAATGCATTCTTTTTTGTTTTGAAAACTCATCTTTCAAATATAAATAGGTTACCTGCTAGGTTAGATATGAATCAAAGGATCAGGTTAAGCGTATATTAGTCATTATCCTTCTAACAGTATATTCCTATAAATCACTGATAGTAGGAACTGCCATTGTATACACTCATATTTTGACCAGGGACGGGGGTTTTATAGTACAAATGGAAGTTTCAACTAGTATGTTGCTGGCAATGCCTATTTTTCATTTTTTTTTAAGCACTTGGGTCAAAAGCAAATCAAAATTTCTTTTAGGTAAACATATAAAACTAGTCCTCATTAAATTCAGGAGGACAGAAGTGCCATCTTTAAACCATAATTGGGTTTATGTTAGGTTCTGCATATAAATTCATAAAACAAGCCACATTGAATACAGGTCAAAGTACTACCTGTACACCATTTCTTCATAAATTTCTTCAGGTCAACTCTTAAACATAGGCTACATTAAATTCAGGTGTCAAGCGATACCATCTTAAATCTCTGTTACGTAAGGTTCGTAAGATAAACTTACAATACTAGCTCACACTGAATTTAAGTTCTAAGCAATACCATCTTTTAAACTTGAAGTTATTTGTTACAAAAATTTCTTCCATGTAAACTTTAAAAATAAACCTATCGGTATGTTAATCCCAGGTATCAGCAAAACTCTTGTCAGGTAAATTTAGAAAACCAGCCAACATTGTTCAAGTCAAAAGCAATAGGTACATCTTTCAACTACACATTACATTAATTTCTTCGGGTAAAATTCTAAGGCTAGCCTTCTTTAAATTCATGTCTCAAACAACACTGTCTTAAATCCTTTTCTACACAATCCAGAGTTTCCATGATCCCCAGGTAAAAGCCTTTTGAAAATATTGTGGGTGAAAGAAAAAATGCATATCACCAGCTTTTTCCATACCTTCTGCCTTTCAAAACTAAATAATTTTAGCTGCACTTGATTTATCATCTGTAAAAGTTTTCAATTTGAACTAGTCTAAAATTTTGTACTGCGGTAACCCATAGAATTGTTTGAAAAGTCTTCGGCAGAAAAAAAAATCATATCAGGTAGAGACTCTCCAGCTTAAGTTTATATTGCATGAATTTTCAATATAAAGAGACGGTTTGCAAACTCACTGTGCAAAATATCAAATTCTTTCAGTAAATGTTTATTGTTCAAAATTTTAGGTAGTTTAACTCTTTACCAAACAATCCCTGGTTTTTATGGCCCTGAAATAGAAGCCGTAAGAAAACATTGTGGGAAAAAGAGAAAATGCTGGAACCAAATTTCAAATTTTGGGTTACATTTATTTTGTCGTCTGCAAGTGTTTTCAATTTGGACAAGTCTAAAATTTTGTCGTTCAGTAAAGAGTTGAAGAAGATTTAATGTCATAAAAGCCATGAAAACTTTGTACAATTCAAGCTAACACTATGAATGTCTTGCACCTCTACTTGTATTACAGGATTGTTGTTGTCTTTTCATGCTTAATTATGTCTGATTGAATGAAATAAGAAATATGTATACCCACAAATCTTGGCATAAATTTTCAAAATTCAAATTGATTTTGTTTCTTTGTGTATTTGTTTGTATGTTTTTGTTTGTTTCTGAATGTGTTTATTTGTTTGTTTGTTTTTTCATGTTTATTTCAAACTTTTGCAGAGGTTTTGTGTGCAGTGCTATCACCACATTGATTACCTAGGTACCGGTCTGCAAAAATGTACCTGAAATGGCCAATGTGCAGAGAGGATTATAGGCCTTTCCTTTTCTGATGCATGTATTTGCAGGTTAAGATAGTACTGTCTTGGAGTGTGTTTGCAACCCAGGTCCAGAGATCTTATATGGATATAAGATCTCAGGGGCCCAGTCTGTTTCAAAACCTCACCCCCAACGAATTACACTTTCTTTATATAAAACAAAAAATGCATCCCTGTCTTCTTGATCTACATAAGACTGTAAGGCCAAGGGATGTCAGAAAACATTGAAATTGTGACCCCCAAAGTTACAGTTAGATGGCCATTTACATGCTGACACCCATATTGTATTGAGCAGGTAAGAAAATGGCCATTGGCATGCCTAGAGAAACTGCTTCTATCTATATTGGCCACACCGTGCTAGGTGGACAGTCTTGTCTGATGTCTGGATTGTTAAACTATATTAAATATTGTGTCAGCATTTTAATATGGGTAATGAACTCTACCTTCTACCGTACATTGCCATACCTGTATGGTGGTTAGGTTTTATAAAGACTGTGTGGCAAGAGTGTTTTTGAAAGCATCTGATCGTGATCTCACAAAGACAGTGACAATGGTCATTGCAAAGCTGACACCAAAATAAGCAATTCAAGAAAATGACCATTAATGTGTACAACATACTTTTCCCTAAATATTGGTCACACTGTGCTAAGTGGGCAGTCTTGCCTGGGTCAGTGTTTGAATTTGTATGATACAGAATACAATAGTGTGTCAGCCTATACCGAAAGCATTAATAAATATAATCATACTGTTTTCAAAATTTGCAGTATTGTGAAAGCAATAAGCTGAATCGAATGATTTCTTTGGCCTACTTGGGGATGTGTTTGTAGTTCCTTACCTCTGCTTTTTATTCTATTTTTAAGTACAGAATAGTACTGGAGCCACATACAATGTGGTAAAGCGGAA
Source organism: Tridacna crocea (assembly GCA_943736015.1). Taxonomy (NCBI): domain Eukaryota; kingdom Metazoa; phylum Mollusca; class Bivalvia; order Cardiida; family Cardiidae; genus Tridacna; species Tridacna crocea. Next base: position 9,824,647 of record OX031066.1, on the reverse strand, counting down.
ATGAGCCATCTTATTGAGAAACAGAACCTAGACTAATGAATGTTGTTTATTGAACAAATGTAAACTGTGGTGGTCCACAAATTATACATTCTTCAGATTGCTGAAATGATTTGGGAAAAGCTGTGTTTTTCACACTGCTGTGTAAGTGCTGACTTTATTTTTTTTTAAGTTGTGTGAGTCTAGCCAAACTGATTTTGATGTTACAGGAATGGCATTAGCAAATTCACTCTTACCTTGGTATTTTGTCCTAAATTCTATTCTATAGAATACAGCTACATTTCGTCAATAGAATGCTAGCTAAAGTAATAGTTGTACCTAAAATGTAATTAGCGACCCTTGAGTTGCTATGGGGAACATGTGCACAGCTCAAGGGTATGCAGGTCAATGATGTTTCTGATATTAGTCTGTTTGGTTGTGGGATAACCTTTTTTTCTATAGATTGACGAGTATGATTAAGTATGATAAAATTATATGAATTAAAGCATTGAGTCCATTTCCTGCTCTTTTTTTTTTTCTTTTACAATGGTTATTCTTGCCAAAGCGTTGACTAGCTAAAGTAATAGTTGCACATAAAATTTAATTAGCGACCCTTGAGTTGCTATGGGGAACATGTGCACAGCTCAAGGGTATGCAGGTCAATGATGTTTCTGATATTAGCCTGTTTGGTTGTGGGATAACCTTTTTTCTACAGATTGACGTGTATGATTAAGTATGATAAAATTATATGAATTAAAGCAGTGGGGCCATTTCCTGCTCTTTTTTTTTATTTTACAATGGTTTTTCTTGCCAAAGCGTTGACTAACTCTCTTGGCAAATTTTTAGCCTTCTTCATGTTGAACCATAGGATTTCTCTCTTTTCTTAACCCAGGATATTTACAACACCTTCTTTCTTATGGTCTTCACTTTCTACCACACTAAAAATCTTTAGATTTGTTAAAATTTAAAATCTAATTTCCAGTAGAGATAAATTATGAATTTTGTTATCAGCATTTTTTTCTTTTCACACGATGATTTTGTAATTCTTCCATCCCAAGTTGGTGCAATTTTGAATTGTTTGTAACTATTTGAAAAACGTACTTGGTAAAGGATTAAAATATTTCTTTTCATTTGAGACATGATTATTCAAATCTTTGTTGTCTGTTGTATTGCCTGAATTTATCTGTCCCTTTGGTTAGATTTTTAACTCTACCTGCTGGAAATGGCAAAATGTTAGACTTGTCCAAATTAAAAGCTGTTACAGACAACAAAATAAACATGACTTAAGAATTGAAATTAACTTTAGAGGAGTAGAAAACATTGTGCGGAAAGGAGGAAATGGTTACTAGCATTTGCTCCTTTTTCCATAATATTTTCAGAAGCTTCTTCCCCTGAGTCATAAAAACCAGGGATTGTTTGGTAAAGGATTAAAAGAATAATTACACTGAGTGAAGAGCAGCCAAAGAACAACAGAATTTGCTTTATCTTATCACCATGGATCCATGAATTGTTTACCAGTAATGCTGTTTGTCTGTCCCTCTTCTTAAATCCTTGGCAATAACTGATGAAACATCATTTATCTGTTCCTTAAATGCTAGTCAGCAGTTTTATTTGTGTGTGGGAGTGTGGATGTATTATTTAATGCAGTGTCATGGAAAAAGGGGGCTAAAGAGTCTTTCATAAAACAGTCTTTCTCAGTTAAGGATATCATTTCAAAAAAATAACCTGTTTTCTTTTAAATCTCTTTCAGGAAAGATATGAGCTCATTGTAGGAAAGTTCAGCATGACGACAGACTGGAGGTAGGTCAAAGTTGTCAAACAGTTTCTAGCTGTTTCTAAATTAGTTTGTTTTCTAAATTCATATTGCTTTGGCACAATAGAACTTTTATTCATAGAGCTAAGTTGGGTTGTAGAGTATTTTTTGTTTCATCTTTTTTAGCATAAAATCCTTGTCTGCAATGTGCTTCATTTGGCAGTTCTGTTTTAATAGTTTGAGAACTGGAATATTGGTCTTGAATGTACAAACTGTTATAAGGGTAAAATGAGAAAACAAAAAATTTTTTTTTTTTGAAAAATAGCTCTAATCAAAATTCATTAATAGGAAAATTGGATTTTTTTTTTCATTTCAAAAGAGCCTTTTATTCTCAAAACTACGATTATTATAACTTTTTTCTAATCAACTCATAAAAGATTCATATTACTTGGCATTTTACTTAACATGTGAGGTTAAGTAGACTGATAGAAGGAACTTCCATTATTTATTTATATATCAAAAATATGCAATGTGGCCAGGGACAGGGGTTATATAGTACAAATGGAAGTTTCAACTATCAGGTTGCTGGCAAAATTGTTTTTTGGCAAAGCTGAATGTGCTTGCTTTTAACCTAGGTTTTTGGCATTGATGAAAAATGAACAAACAGAAATTTGGGATTGGTAAAAAATGTATACATGTTTATATTAAAGCCCCTGCCTATTAGCTGGCAAATTTATGCAGTCAATCTTCTTTGAAGATATTTCTTGTTAGAACTAATTGGAAAGAGGTCAAATCTACAATGAATATCAAGTTAGAATTTCTTGAGCTTGTGAAACTTACCTAAAATTCTTGGCCATACCACCATATAGCTGCATGGATACATGCATTACATTAGTTGTTAGCCCAAATACATCAAAGTGTTGTGACAAGTTCAGTCAACCTTTAACTTACATGAAATTCAGGTTGCTGGCAAACTTATTGGTAAATTGCATAATCATTATCTGCTTTTTAGGGTCAAATATTTAACAAAGCAAGTATGTTCAACTCAAAAACTTACTTACAATGCCTTCAGGTTTCTCAACAATCTGTCATATATAAAAATGTAACCTGTTAATTTAGATATGAATCAAAGTATAAGGTTAAAAGTTTCTTTAAAAACAGTGAGGTGAGGTTCAGTAGACTGACAGTAGGAACTTCCATTGTTTATTTATAAATATATATTGTGACCAGGGACAGGGGTTATATAGCACAAATGGAAGGTCCAACAATCAGGTTGCTGGCAATACCTATTTTTCAACAATTTGTAAGCAGTTAGGTCACATGCAAATCATGGTATCTAATGTAATATGAAAAGGTTGGTCAGCTCAAAAATTTACGTACAATACATACAGGTTTCTTGAAAACACATTTTTCAAATATGTAGCAATACCATTTTTCAACCATTTGTAAGCACCTGTGTCAAATGCATATCAAAAGTTCGTCCAGGCGAACTTAAAAAACTAGCCTTCATTAAATTCAGGTTAAAAGCAGTGTCCTCTTAAAATTATGTATTTTTTAAGTGTCTTCAGGTAGACTTACAAATTATCCTACATTAAATTCAGATGGCAAATCCCATTTTATTTGTTACATAAATGTCTTCAGGTAAATTTATAATACAAGTCTACACTAAATTTAAGTCTTTAGCAATTCTGTCTTTAAACTATCTGTAAAGTATGTTCCCTCACTTAAAGTTAGAAAACTAGCCTACATTAAATTCAGGTCTCATTCAAGCAATACAATCTTTAACGCTTCACCACACAACTCAGAGTTTCAATAACCCTAAGGAAAAAGAGAAAATGCTTGTTACCAGCAAAATATCATCTTACTTCATTAAATTTTTCTCTTTCAAAACTTGAGGTAGTTTAGGGCATCTTCAATGTCACACGAAACTTACAATTTTAACTCTAAACCATATAACAAAATTCTAGACTGGTCCAAATTGAAAGTGTTTGCAGACGACAAAATAAATGTGGCTGAAAAATGGAAATTTGTTGTTGGAAGCATACAGTATGAATATTTTGTACTTCTGTTCATACAGAGTCTGGATTGTGGTCACTTCCATGCTTGATTATATCCAAATGAATGAAATAACAAATACTTGAACCTGTAAATCTTGGCATTAATTTTCAAAATCCCAAATTGTTTTTCTTTGTTGTTGTGTATTTGTTTGTATGTTTGTGTATATGTTTGTTTTTTCATGTTTATTTCAAACTTTTGCAGAGGTTTTGTGTGCAGTGCTGTCACCACATTGATTACCTAGGTACCGGTCTGCAAAAATGTACCCGAAATGGCCAATGTGCAGAGAGGATTATAGGCCTTTCCTTTTCTGATGCATGTATTTGCAGGTTAAGATAGTACTGTCTTGGAGTGTGTTTGCAACCCAGGTCCAGAGATCTTATATGGATACCGTATAACATCTCAGGGGCCCAGTCTGTTTCAAAACCTCACCCCCAACGAATTACACTTTCTTTATACAAAACAAAAAAATGCATCCCTGTCTTCTTGATCTACATAAGACTGTTAGGCCAAGGCATGTCAGAAAACATTGAAATGGTGACCCCAAAATTACAGTTAGATGGCCATTTACATGCTGACACCCATATTGTATTGAGCAGGTAAGAAAATGGCCATTGGCATGCCTAGAGAAACTGCTCCTATCTATATTGGCCACACCGTGCTAGGTGGACAGTCTTGTCTGATGTCTGGATTGTTAAACTATATTAAATATTGTGTCAGCATTTTAATATGGGTAATGAACTCTACCTTCTACCGTACATTGTCATACCTGTATGGTGGTTAGTTTTTATTAAAGACTGTGTGGCAAGAGTGTTTTTGAAAGCATCTGATCGTGATCTGACAAAGACAGTGAAAATGGTCATTGCAAAGCTGACACCAAAATAAGCAATTCAAGAAAATGACCATTAATGTGTACAACATACTTTTCCCTAAATATTGGTCACACTGTGCTAAGTGAGCAGTCTTGCCTGGGTCATTGTTTGAATTTGTATGATACAGAATACAATAGTGTGTCAGCCTATAAAAAGAGCATTAATGAATAAAATCATACGGTTTTCAAAATTTGCAATATTGTGAGAGCAATAAGCTGAATCGAATGATTTCTTTGGCCTACTTGGGGATGTGGTTTTAGTTCCTTACCTCTGCTTTTTATTCTATTTTTAGGTACAGAATAGTACTGGAGCCACATCCAATGTGGTAAAGCGGAAATGAGCCATCTTATTGAGAAACAGAACCTAGACTAATGAATGTTGTTTATTGAACAAATGTAAACTGTGGTGGTCCACAAATTATACATTCTTCAGATTGCTGAAATGATTTGGGAAAAGCTGTGTTTTTCACACTGCTGTGTAAGTGCTGACTTTATTTTTTTTTAAGTTGTGTGAGTCTAGCCAAACTGATTTTGATGTTACAGGAATGGCATTAGCAAATTCACTCTTACTTTGGTATTTTGTCCAAAATTTTATTCTATAGAATACAGCTACATTTCGTCAATAGAATGCTAGCTAAAGTAATAGTTGCACCTAAAATTTAATTAGCGACCCTTGAGTTGCTATGGGGAACATGTGCACAGCTCAAGGGTATGCAGGTCAGTGATGTTTCTGATATTAGCCTGTTTGGTTGTGGGATAACCTTTTTTCTATAGATTGACGTGTATGATTAAGTATGATAAAATTATATGAATTAAAGTAGTGGGGCCATTTCCTGCTCTTTTTTTTTTATTTTACAATGGTTATTCTTGCCAAAGCGTTGACTAACTCTCTTGGCAAATTTTTAGCCTTCTTCATGTTGAACCATAGGATTTCTCTCTTTTCTTAACCCAGGATATTTACAACACCTTCTTTCTTATGGTCTTCACTTTCTACCACACTAAAAATCTTTAGATTTGTTCAAATTTAAAATCTAATTTCCAGTGAAGATAAATTATGAATTTTGTCATCGGCATTTTTTTCATTTCACACGATGATTTCGAAATTCTTCCATCCCAAGTTGGTGCAATTTTGAATTGCTTATAACTATTTGAAAAACGTACTTGGTAAAGGATTAAAATATTTCTTTTCAGTTGAGACATGATTATTCAAATCTTTATTATCTGCTGTATTGCCTAAATTTATCTGCCCCTTTGCTTAGATTTTTAACTCTACCTGCTGGAAATGGCAAAATGTTAGACTTGTCCAAATTAAAAGCTGTTGCAGACAACAAAATAAACATGACTTAAGAATTGAAATTAACTTTAGAGGAGTAAAAAACATTGTGCGGAAAGGAGGAAATGGTTACCAGCATTTGCTCCTTTTTCTATAATATTTTCAGAAGCTTCTTCCCCTGAGTCGTAAAAACCAGGGATTGTTTGATAAAAGGATTAACCCTTTCCCAAACAACAAACTTTTGGACTACGGTATACCAAATAGAAAGCATTTGCAGACAACAATTCAACTCTTGCTGAAAAGATGATTTCTGTCTATGATAGGGTAGAAAACATTGTGGGAAAAGGAGAAAATGCTGGTTACCAGCATTTTCTCCTTTTTCCATAATGTTTTCAAAAGGCTACTATTCAGGACCCGTAAAAACCAGGGGTTCTTTCTGGAAAGGGTTAAAAGAATAATTACACTGAGTGAAGAGCAGCCAAAGAACCACAGAATTTGGTTTATCTTATCACCATGGATCCATGAATTGTTTACCAGTAATGCTGTTTGTCTGTCCCTCTTCTTAAATCTTTGGCAATAACTGATGAAAAATCATTTATCTGTTCCTTATGCTAGTCAGCAGTTTTATTTGTGTGTGGGAGTGTGGATGTATTATTTAATGCAATGTCATGGAAAAAGTGGGCTAAAGAGTCTTTCATAAAAGAGTCTTTCTCAGTTAAGGATATCATTTCAAAAAAATAATCTGTTTTCTTTTAAATCTCTTTCAGGAAAGATATGAGCTCATTGTAGGAAAGTTCAGCATGACGACAGACTGGAGGTACGTCAAATTTGTCAAACAGTTTCTAGCTGTTTCTAAATTAGTTTGTTTTCTAAATTCATATTGCTTTGGCACAATAGAACTTTTATTCATAGAGCTAAGTTGGGTTGTAGAGTATTTTTTGTTTCACCTTTTTTAGCATAAAATCCTTGTCTGCAATGTGCTTCATTTGGCAGTGCTGTTTTAATAGTTTGAGAACTGGAATATTGGTCTTGAATGTACAAACTGTTATTAGGGTAAAATGAGAAAACAAAAAAAATTTTTTTTTGAAAAATAGCTCTTCTCAAAAATCATTAACAGGAAAATTGGATTTTTTTTTTCATTTCAAAAGAGCCTTTTATTCTCAAAACAACGGTTACTATAACTTTTGTCTAATCAACTCATAAAAGGTTCATATTACTTGGCATTTTACTTAACACGTGAGGTTCAGTTGACTGACAGAAGGAACTTCCATTACTTATTTATATATCAAAAATATGCAATGTGGCCAGGGACAGGGGTTATATAGTACAAATGGAAGTTTCAACTATCAGGTTGCTGGCAAATTGTTTTTTGGCAAAGCTGAATGTGCTTGCTTTTGAGCTAGGTTTTTGGCATTGATGAAAAATGAACAAACAGAAATTTGGGATTGGTAAAAAATGTATACATGTTTATACGAAAGCCCCTGCCTATTAGCTGGCAAATTTATGCAGTCAATCTTCTTTGAAGATATTTCTTGTTAGAACTAATTGGAAAGATGTAAAGTCTACAATGAATATCAAGTTAGAATTTCTTGAGCTTGTGAAACTTACCTAAAATTCTTGGCCATACCACCATATAGCTGCATGGATACATGCATTACATTAAGTGTTAGCCCAAATACATCAAAGTGTTGTGACAAGTTCAGTCAACTTTTAACTTACATGAAATTCAGGTTGCTGGCAAACTTATTGGTAAATTGCATAATCATATCTGCTTTGTAGGGTCAAATATGTAACAAAGCAAGTATGTTCAACTCAAAAACTTACTAACAATGCCTTCAGGTTTCGCAAAAATCTGTCATATATAAAAATGTAACCTGTTAATTTAGATATGAATCAAAGTATAAAGTTAAAAGTTTCTTTAAAAACAGTGAGGTGAGGTTCAGTAGACTGACAGTAGGAACTTCCATTATTTATTTATAAATATATATATATTGTGACCAGGGACAGGGGTTATATAGCACAAATGGAAGTTCCAACAATCAGTTTGCTGGCAATACCTATTTTTCAACAATTTGTAAGCAGTTAGGTCACATGCAAATCATGGTATCTAACGTAATATGAAAAGGTTGGTCAGCTCAAGAATTTACGTACAATACATTCAGGTTTCTTGAAAACACATTTTTCAAATATGTAGCAATACCATTTTTCAACCATTTGTAAGCACCTGTGTCAAATGCATATTAAAAGTTCGTCCAGGCGAAATTAAAAAACTAGCCTTCATTAAATTCAGGTCAAAAGCAGTGTCCTCTTAAAATTATGTATTTTTTAAGTGTCTTCAGGTAGACTTAAAAATTATTCTACATTAAACTCAGATGGCAAATACCATTTTATTTGTTACATGAATGTCTTCAGGTAAATTTATAATACAAGTCTACACTAAATTTAAGTCTTTAGCAATTCTGTCTTTAAACTATTTGCAAAGTATGTTCCCTCACTTAAAGTTAGAAAACTAGCCTACATTAAATTCAGGTCTCACTCAAGCAATACCATCTTGAACGCTTCACCACTCAACCCAGAGTTTCAATAACCCTAAGGAAAAAGAGAAAATGCTTGTTACCAGCAAAATATCGTCTTACTTCATTAAATTTTTCTCTTTCAAAACTTGAGGTAGTTTAGGGCATCTTTAATGTCACACGAAACTTACAATTTTAACTCTAAACCAATTAACAAAATTCTAGACTGGTCCAAATTGAAAGTGTTTGCAGACGACAAAATAAATGTGGCTGAAAAATGGAAATTTGTTGTTGGAAGCATACAGTATGAATATTTTGTACTTCTGTTCATACAGAGTCTGGATTGTGGTCACTTCCATGCTTGATTATATCCAAATGAATGAAATAACAAATACTTGAACCTGTAAATCTTGGCATTAATTTTCAAAATCCCAAATTGTTTTTCTTTGTTTGTTGTTGTGTTTGTTTGTATGTTTGTGTATATGTTTGTTTTTTCATGTTTATTTCAAACTTTTGCAGAGGTTTTGTGTGCAGTGCTATCACCACATTGATTACCTAGGTACCGGTCTGCAAAAATGTACCCGAAATGGCCAATGTGCAGAGAGGATTATAGGCCTTTCCTTTTCTGATGCATGTATTTGCAGGTTAAGATAGTACTGTCTTGGAGTGTGTTTGCAACCCAGGTCCAGAGATCTTATATGGGTATAAGATCTCAGGGGCCCAGTCTGTGTCAAAACCTCACCCCCAACGAATTACACTTTCTTTATACAAAACAAAAAAATGCATCCCTGTCTTCTTGATCTACATAAGACTGTTAGGCCAAGGCATGTCAGAAAACATTGAAATTGTGACCCCAAAGTTACAGTTAGATGGTCATTTACATGCTGACACCCATATTGTATTGAGCAGGTAAGAAAATGGCCATTGGCATGCCTAGAGAAACTGCTCCTATCTATATTGGCCACACCGTGCTAGGTGGACAGTCTTGTCTGATGTCTGGACTGTTAAACTATATTAAATATTGTGTCAGCATTTTAATATGGTAATGAACTCTACCTTCTACCATACATTGCCATACCTGTATGGTGGTTAGTTTTTATAAAAGACCCTGTGGCCAGAATTTGTTTGAAAACATCTGATTGTGATCTCAAAAAGACGGTGAAAATGGTCATTTCAAAGCTGAAATCAAAATAAGCAATTCAAGAAAATGACCAGTAATGTGTACAACATACTTTTCCTTCAATATTGGCCACACTGTGCTAAGTGAGCATTCTTGTCTGGGTCAGTGTTTGAATTTGTATGATGCAGAATACAATAGTGTGTCAGCCTATAAAGAAAGCATTAGTGAATATAATCATATGGTTTTCAAAATTTGCAATATTGTGAGAGCAATAAGCTGAATCGAATGATTTCTTTGGCCTACTTGGGGATGTGGTTTTAGTTCCTTACCTCTGCTTTTTATTATTTTTTTAGGTACAGAATAGTACTAGAGCCACATACAATATGGTGAAGAACAGAACCTAGACTAGTGAATGTTGTTTATTGAACAAATGTAAACGGTGGTGGTTCACAAGTTATCATACATTCTTCAGATTACAGAAAAGATTTGGGAAAAGCTGTGTTTTTCACACTGCTGTGTAAGTGCTGACTTTATGATTTAGTGTAAGTAGTGTGAGTGTAGCCAAACTGATTTTGATGTTACAGGAATTGCATTAGCAGATTCACTCTTACCTTTGTTTTGAATAGGGTCACCTTATGACAACAGATATTTTGTCCAAAGTTTTGTTCTATAGGATTGAGCCTCATTTTTCAATATAATTGAGCTATATTTTGTCAATAGAATGCTATCTAAAGTAATAAATGCACCTAAAATTTATTTAGCGACCTTTGAGTTGCTATGGAAAACATGTGCACAGCTCAAGGGTATGCAGGTCAATGATGTATCTAATATTAGCCTGTTTGGTTGACACCCATATTGTGTTGCGCATTCAGGTAAAAAAAATTACCAATGGCATGCCTAGAGAAACTGCCTCTATCTATATTGGCCACACCATGATAGGTGGACAGTCTCGTCTGATGTCTGGACTGTTAAACTATATTAAATATTGCGTCAGCATTTTAATGAGTTCTACTTGCTACCATACTGGCTCAATTTTTGTATCGGTTGAAAAAAATGGAACAGTGCAAAAGTATTTGTAGAAAGGCATCTGTTTTGAAAACAAAGTGAAAATTTGCACAGGAATGGAGGCATTTGTAATGTGCTAATACTACATTTCCTCTGACAGTTTTGTTTAGAGCTTTAACCCTTTCCCATACAAGCCCTTGTTTTTACGTGTCTGCTGTACAAGTCTTCTGAAAACACTGTGGGAAAAGGAGAAATTGCTTGTAACGAGCAATTTATCCTTTTCCCACAAATTTTTCTGCCCCTTAGGATAATTTTCTGCCATTGTTATGAAAGTTAAAATTGTCGTCTGTGAACTCTTTCAGTTTGGAAGAGTCTAAAATCTGTCATTTGGGAAAGAGTTAAGAGTCATAACTATATGGTGGTGAGTTGATAAGTTTATAAAAGACTGTTACACAGGGCATTTTTGAAAACATCTTATCTTGATCCAAAAATATGACAGTAAAAAATGATCATTACAGAGCTGACACCAAAATAAGTAATTTCAAAAACATAAATTTCCTCAAGTATTGGTCGCACCGTGGTAGGTGAACAGTTGTGTCTGGTTCTGTGTTTGAGTGTTTATTACACTCGCAATATTGTGTCGGCTTACAAGGAAAAGTCTTAGATAAATTTTATATCATTGCATATGTTTACCTCACATATTTGTAATTCTGTTAGAGCAATAAGCTGATTCCAATGATTACTTTGGCCTACTTATGGATGTAGTTTTTGTGCCTTACCCATGTTTTTGATATATTTTTAGGTCAAGTAGAGTGCAAGAGCTACATACACAGACTATGGTAAAGCTGAGATGAATCGTCTTTTTGAAAAAAAGAACCTAGACTCATGGATGCTATATATTGTACCAATGTAAACAGTGTTGTTCCACAAATTACCATATATTCTTCATTCCCTGAAAACAATTTACAAGAAGCAGTGTTTCTGAAACATCAATGTTAATTGTTTGAGTCCAGAACTGATCATGATGTTACAGAAATGGCATTCCAGAATTGTCCTGTGAAAACTGAGAATTTCTACTTTATCTGCCTATTCCGGAATTGTATCAGACAATTCTAGAATTGCGCGAGGCAGCTGTAACATACTATTGTCTTAAATAACCAAGGGTAGATCAGGATAATGATAAATATGCAAGGACATTCCCATGTATTGCAAAGGTTCTAGATTCTGCCGATCGTGATTCTCATACTTCCTTTACACACAGTGTTTTCAACTCTTTCAGTCAAGTATACAACATATTCCGTCTTTCAAGTGACATCTGATTTCTTGTTTTGCAAATGCTTTCATTTTGGACTAGTCAAAAATAATTATGGTTATGTCTCATGATCCTCATACTTCCTTTACACACAGTGTTTTCAACTCTTTCAGTCAAGTATACAACATATTCCGTCTTTCAAGTGACATCTGATTTCTTGTTTTGCAAATGCTTTCATTTTGGACTAGTCAAAAATAATTATGGTTATGTCATAAAGGGTAAAAGTTAAAAATGTAACAATCTGAAAGTTCTTTTCAACTGAGAGATAATCTCACAGTATTAAAGAGTGTTTATTAAAGATCAGGCTGCACTCTTGTGCAGTCTTATCTTTGCAAAACCCACCATGTTCATGCTTAGCAGCCAAACAGTTGAGCCTGAGACATCTTTGTGCTAACTTTAGACCGAGACAAAACAGATTTAGTAATGGTCAACCCATTGCCAAACAATCCCTACTTTTAATGATCTTGAAAAAGAAGCCTTTTGAAAACAAAGTGGGAAAAGGAGAAAATGCTGGAAGTCAGCATTTTCTCCTTTTCCCACAATGTTTTTTTCTCTTCCCAAATCAAATTTCTATTTTTGATTCTCATTTATTTTGATTGTAAATGCTTTTGATTTTGGCTTGTCCAAAATTTTGTGTTTGGTAAGGGGATGAATTTTTAGACTCAACCAAATTGAAAGTATTTGGTAAATTAGATGTAGCTCAAATGAAAATATTATGGACAGCATCACCATGTCCTCACCTTTTTTTTCCAAAATTGTTTTTTAGGAGCTTTCTTCTTCAGGGTTTTTAAAACTTTGGATTTTGTGACAAAGGGTTAATTTAAGAGAAAATATTTTATAGGTTTTGTTTCCTATTAGTTCATACTGCAAATTCTGCACATCAATTAGATGATCAAAGATTGTGTAGATGATCAAAGATTGTGCAGGTCAATTTAATTCGATACTTCAAAAATATTTATAGAGTAAGGTAGAATGACCACTTTTTATACAGAAAACGTCAGAAAAGAGAAAAGTGTCGACCCTGGTCAGCCTGTGCAATCCACACAGTCTGACCAGGGTTGACGCATGTCACATTTCCAATGTGGTACATTTTTGTCTAACAGGTTACAATTTTTAGCTCCACTGGCCAAGGCCAGCAAGCTATTGTCATGGCCTTGTGTCCGTTGTGTGTCCGTGACCTTTTTCTTTAAAAACTTCTCCTCAGAAACCATTCATTGGATTTTTACCAAATTTCACAGGAATGTTACTTAGGTGGTCCTCTTTCAAATTCCTTCAAATAATTGTGTTACATGAAGAATTCTGGTTGCCATGGCAACCAAAGTAAAAAAAAACTTTAAAAATCTCCTCCCAAACTGCTACTTGGAAAGCATTATTATGTTGCAGGAATGTTCCTTATATAGAGGTTTATAGAAATCCTTTTAAAAAAAAAGTTCCATCAAGTATGGCTTTTATGGGAGACTCCTATTCCTTTTATGGTATAAATTAAAATCTTTGAAAAATGTCTTCTCTCAAACTATTCATTGGATTTCATTGTTGTATTGCAGGTAAGTTTCTATGGTGGTAAGTCTCTACCACACAGTCCAAACTTTTAACGACCCTAAAGAAGGAGTCTTTGGAAAAAAATCTTGGAAATGGAGAAAATGCTGGTAATCAGCATTTTCTCCTTTTCCCTCAGTGTTTTCTACTCTATCAAAGAGAGAAATCATCATTTCATCAATGTTTCATTTGTTGTCTGCAAATGCTTTCAATTTGGTCACATCCCAAATGTTATCTTTTGGTAAAGGGTTAAAGAGGGTTGCTTTACATAATCTATAGTCCTTTTCATATAAAACAAGAGAACCTCTGTACTTTTATTAGTTCTGGTAAAGGTTTGTTATTGGTGACCAAGTACAAAATGGGACAGAGCTTTACTGTTGTGATAAGGCATTTGTTATCCTATCAAACTGATCCTGCAACTTCAATAAAACAATTGCTACATTAAAGATTTTCTATATTTTGATGTTTCCCCACTCAGAATGCTTTGTAACAAGACCCTTTTTAACTATAACCAGAAGACAAAATTTTTATAACTTGTCATTAATTGAAAGATGTTCCAGACAACATAATATATCTTCAAATTGGTAAAACTTGTTTCAAAAAGGGTAGAAATTATTGTGGAAAACTAAAAAAATGCAGGTTACCATTATTTTCTTATTCTCTCACAATGTTTTTCACAGCTTTTTTTCTTCAGTGACCTAAAATGCAGGACTGAATGGTAGTTGTTAAAAAATCTTCACCGTTACAGAGAAATCAGGCCTGTGGAGCGATACAGGCGCTCAAGTGCCTCTAGTTATACAAGTATGGTACCCTGGTTGTCACGATAAACAATATAGATCTACATGCTATCTCATTTATTGTATTGTCTGTTTACTTCAAAAACCTCATAACTACAGCTGACAGCTTGTAAGCTGTAGTTAGAAGGTTTTTGAAGTAAACAGACAACAACCTGTCAACCATAACTTAAAAACATAAATTTACAGAGAAATCAGGCCTGTGGAGCGATACAGGCGCTCAAGTGCCTCTAGTTATACAAGTATGGTACCCTGGTTGTCATGATAAATAATATAGATCTACATGCTATCTCATTTATTGTATTGTCTGTTTACTTCAAAAACCTCATAACTACAGCTGACAGCTTGTAAGCTGTAGTTAGAAGGTTTTTGAAGTAAACAGACAACAACCTGTCAACCATAACTTAAAAAACATAAATTTATGCTTAGAAGATGATTTATGGCAATGTAACTATTCAGTGCATATTTCTTACAGTATTCTATGTAATTGTGCCTTTCGATGGTATTATAGTTAGAACCAAATTCAGTTAAGTTGTTCTTGTGAGTATCAGTCACTCAATACTGTAGGGGCAATCCGGGTAAATACGGACGATTTTTACACAGCTCACGTCGCCAGTCAACTACTGTTACAATGTTAGCCATGACCCCTATAACCTATGAGTTAACATTTCAATAGACTTTTCCCTTTGATATTTTCGCTATACTGTATAGTTTATTCCGCCCAAGATATTGCGAAAATGCAGTTGAAGTTACTTAGTCGAATCCGGGTAAAAACGGACATGAGGGATGAAGTACGGACACAGACTGGAAAATTACGGACACCTTACTTTAAATGGGTTAAATACGATATTGCTCGGCACAAGATTTCTTCTTTCCCTACTATGTTTTCAAAAGAATAATACTGACAAAATCTAATAAAATAACGGATTGTTTGTGGCCTAAACGGACAATAATAGCAATAGATCTAGCCTGCACATTAGGCAGGAGAACAATTACAAAATGCAGTGCAAATAAAAGATCATTCCGGTAGCCCATACATCTGTGGTTTAATGTGTCTAATTTCGGAAAAGTATTGGATTCTACTTGTGTGGCTCAAGCTATAAATTAACTTCTAGATATTGTTCTTTTCAAATATTTGATAAACATGAGTTCTGTAGACTCTTTTTGTAAGTGTCCGTAATTTTACAGTGTGTTCAAACAACTGGTTTAATACGGACAGTTGTCTTTTTAGCTCACCTGAGCACAACGTGCTCAAGGAGAGCTTTTAGGATCACCCGGTGTCCGTCGTCCGTCGTGCGTCGTCAACAATTCTTTAAACAACGACTTCTCCTAAACCGCTGGGCCAATTTGGACTTAACTTGGCTGGAATGTTCCATGGGAGGTCCTCTTTAAAAATTGTTCACAGAATTTGATTCCGTCAAAAACTCTGGTGGCCATGGCAGCGAAATGGAATTTTGTAGGAAATTCTTTAAAAATCTTCTTCTCTGAAACCGCTGGCCAATTTTTGAAATGATTTCACAAAGATGTTCCTTGGGTGACCCTTTTCAAAAACTTTTCGCGAAATTTTGATCCGTCAAGAAACATGGCTTTGGTGAATAGGGGCTTCTTGCACTATACAGAAATGAAGGAATTCTTAAAAAATCTTCTTCTCTGAAACCGCTGGTCAGATTTTGAAATTATTTCACAAAGATGTTCCTTTGGGTGACCCTTTTCAAAAATTGTTTGCGAAATTTTGATTGGTCAAGAAACATGGCTCTGGTGAATGGGGGCTTCTTGCACTATACAGAAATGAAGAAATTCTTAAAAATTCTTCTTCTCTGAAACCGCTGGTCAGATTTTGAAATAATTTCACAGAGATGTTCCTTGGATGACTGTCTTCAAAATTTGTTCGTGAAATTTTGATAGGTCAAGAAACATGGCTCTGGTGAATGGGGGCTACTTGCGCTATAGGGAAATAAAGAAATTCTTAAAAATTCTTCTTCTCTCGAACGGCTGGTCAGATATTGAAATAATTTCACAGAGATGTTCCTTGGGTGACCCTTTTCAAAAATGTTCGTGAAATTTTGATTCATCAAGAAACATGGCTCTGTTGAATGCGGGCTACTTGCACTATATTGAAATGAAGAAATTCTTGAAAATTCTTCTTCTCTGAAACGGCTGGTCAGATTTGAAAATTGTTTCACGGAAATATTCTTTGAATGGTCTTTTTCAAAATTTATTCGTGAAAATTTTATAGGTCAAGAAACATGGCTCTGGTAAATGGGGGCTACTTGCACTGTATGGAAATTAAGAAACTCCTAAAAACTCTTCTTTTTTGGTCCTTGGGCAAGACACTTCAGAGCCTAGCCTAGTACTGGTGAAACCCAGGAAACATGAATATGTGAACTGTCGCCGTGATATGACTGAAATACTGTTGAAAGCGGCGTAAAACACCATTCAAAAAAAAAATCTTCTTTTTTGACACTGCTGGTCAGATTTTGAAAGGACTTTTACAGGTGACCTTTTAAAAATTGCTTGGCAAAATAATGATTTTGTTTCCAGTGTTTCAATACCTTAAAAAAAAGGCTATGGTCCTCTCAAAAATTCAGGTGAGCGATCCAGGGCCATCTTGGCCATCTTGTTCTTCTTTATTTCTGCTAACGTCTATTTTGTCATTATTTTGATGACTTATTATTTTTCTTCAATCATATTTCACAGTTTTTAACACCATTACGGCTTAGTGAAAAAGATCTTTAACTTGTGAAAGCGTTCAAGTACCTGTCAGAGTTGTAGCACAAATCTTTGAATGCAAGGACAGTTGAGAAAAGGTGAATCAAGTTTGACACTAAATGTGCTTGCATCATCACATAAACTTAATCGTCATCAAAAATAGCGCACTGACACAGAAATAAGATGGGAGTGCTATATATAGATTGTGGCATGGATATTGGGAGTTGGAATACACTCGGGTATTTTCCGAAAATATGGTGCATGTCCGTAATTACCCGGTATTTACCCGGATTGACCCTACTAGGAGACAAACATCAATGATAATGATCAGAGAATGATGAAAGAAAATGGAAAAAAAAAAAAAAGTCTTACTTTCTCCCCAATTCCTACTTTGCCGAGGGACAATTCAGAATTGAACAATGCCAGGTAGGCATTCTTAGTTCCTCCTGCAAAGTGAGAATTCCCACTTGGGGTGGGAAGATTCCAGTATTATCCCGATTCGTACTTTGTGCAGAACATAAATGACACATCCTGTTGGTTAAAGTTATTATCCCCCGCCTAAGGCGGAGGGATATAGTTTTAGCGTTGTCCGTCCTTCCGTCCGTGTGTCCGTCCCGGCAAATATCTCCAATACCATTGGACGGAATTTCGTGAAACTTTATACACATGTACAATGACCCATTCTCTCGAGACACTTTTTTTGATTCGATACAAAATGGCCGACTGAGAGCGATTTTAAGTTTCACCTAAGTTACACTTAAGTACACTTAAAGATTAATGTTTGGAGTCTTCTCTTCAAAACTATACAAAGTTTTTACATTGAACTTATCACATCTGTCAACCTCCATTAGGAAATGCTGGAAAAAGTTTCACCTACATTGACCGTGCAACGACACAGTTATTTGCCCTTGTTTTTGTGATAAAGTGTCATGGAAAAAGGGGGTTTCATGTTATATTTCATTCCATTTCTTGTGAAGGCAACTCCTTCCACATTTCTGGATGGAATTGAATAGAATTTTGACAGAATATTTCTTGTCATGTGACCTATTTTTGTCAACATTTTGCGATTTGTAGCTGCGTCATGAAAAAAGGGGGATTCATGTTTTATTTCATTTTATTTCTTATAAATGCAACTCGTCCAATATTTCTTGACAGAATTGAAATGAATTTTCACAGAATGTTTCTCATCATTTGACCTATCGCAAATTCTCAAGGTTTTACGATTTGTAGCTGCGTCATGAAAAAAGGGGGCTTCATGTTTTTTTTTCATTTTATTTCTTGTGAATGCAACTCGTCCCATATTTCGTGAAAGAATTGAAAAGAATTTTCACAAAATGTTTCTTATCATCTGACCTATCGCATATTCTCAAGGCTTTGCAATTTGTGGCTGCATCATGAAAGAAGGGGATTCATGCTTTATTTCATTCTATTTCTTGTGAAGGCAACTCCTCCCACATTTCTTGGCAGATTTGAATGGAATTAGTAGTAGGCAAAATGACCGATCTGGCTTTTTTTCCCATGAATAACACAATGAGTCGAAAAATTAAACCATAAACGCATCAATCAACCACAAAATCGATCGATCGGCGTAACGAATCACCCACTTATGCGTAACTCAACCACAAAACCCTTAACTCATGCATCAATCCACCCTCCAATATACTACATATAATATACATGGTTGGTATATTATATGCTTAACTTATTTATGTGGATGAATGCACCAATAATTCAATTTTATTGCATCACGCCACCCCTCCCATGAATCGATTGACTCACTATATTATCTAACCACAAAAAATGGTTAGATAATTGTGAAATGGATAGAGCACTACAAGATAACATTTATTTTTTAATTAGGAAATTTTTTTGTTTAAAATAAAATTTTTTTATTTTTGAATTTAAAGAAACTTTTTTTACAAAAAAATCAGAAAAATGGGTGTGACTAAGAGATTATATTCTAAAGAATTAGAAATCATTGATACACAAACTGCTATAATATCGAAGTGTGATGAATATACCAATAAAATTAAAGAGCAACTTGATGAGCTAAATGAAAAACATATAGAAAATTTAGAAAAAATTAGAGATAAAGAATTCCCTTTTAATAATGAAATATTTGAGGATGAATTAGGTGAATTAGTTGGCGTTTTGGAATATGATTATAATATGGCTGTAAAAGAAGGAGAAAAAGTAATTGAAAGATTAGAGAATATTAAAAAAAAGACTTGGAATGATATGTTAGAATCATATAAGTATGTTGATATAGAAAATTTTCTTGGTGTTTATGAATGTTTTGAACATTTTTATAAGTACTATCACCAACAAGTTGAATATTATTTTGAACTACAAGAAGACTTTGTTAGATCTGGATTAAGCAAGGAGGAATTTGCTGAGAGTATTAGAATATAACTTTTCTCGCAAGAAGAAAAAAGTTATATTTCAATTTTTTGGTATATCTTTATGCCCATAGGCCAAAGTGTCTATATTGTTTTTTAATATATAAACCTTATCATCCTTATCACTTAAAGCAACTTTATTTAATTCCACCGTATAAATATCATGCTTATCACTCCTTAATAATCGCATTGTTCTATATTGTTCGGTACTATCAAATAAACAATCCTTATAATTTTTGAAATGCATATCTTTTTCAACAACAGCTTTTTTTATTCCCTTACATTTTTTAGCTTCTTCACCCTTTAAAGTCTTATAAGCATACATCTTAGACCTAAGTCCAACGAATTCCATCATAATATCACCTTTTAACTCATCCTTAAACATACCTACCACTCCTTCATTTATACCAGTAGTAAGACCTGAGGGATGATTCTTCTGGAATTTGCTAGTATCAAACCAACTCTCTAAATCATTGGATATATCTTTATAGAAATCTTCCGTTTCTGTTTCTAAAATGAAACTATCAGTATCAGTATAGCATAATTTAACTTTTTCACCGTATTTTTCCTTAAAATAATTATAGTAAGCATCATACATATGAAATTTACTAATGTCCAAAATACTCATTCCTAAATAAATTGGTTTATTATACTCTAATTCAGTATGATTTAAATGAACCGCAACGAAATTTTCTCCGAATATTGTGGTGTGCTTATAATTTGGTTTTGCTACTACTTTTTTGTATCTTTCTGTATTATTAACTAATTCTATGTTTGCTCTATTTCTTATATTTTCCATAGTTTTACCAAAAACGGAATTATTCATTAGCTTAAAAAAATCTTTTTCGAATTCATTAACAGCGGCGGTTCTCTTTTTTATATTCAAGTCTATATATGTTTTTAACCATGAACTTTCTTTAAACATGATACCTCTTCTTATGTTTGTTATTACTAAACCTAATTCTAAATATTTCTTTAAAGTTTTGTAATGTAAAACATATCTTTCTTTGTCTCTTAAATTTGGTATTAATTTTTTTACATTTCCTACTTTTAATCGCTCTGGCGCTAATGGGTAATCATTATGTAAATAATGCAACTCTTCAGGATACCGTAAATCAACTTCTAGAAAACAAGGTCGCCTTTTCCAATTAACTAATTCATTAACACTCATCCATTTAAAACCTTTTGTTGGTAGTGGGTGACTCATTGCCCATGGATAAAGACTATTTGCATCTATATAAGAAATATAAGTAGAAGGTTTATTAGGATCATACATTTCTCCCATATATTTATTATTAGCTTTAGAATGTCTTTTTCTACAAGTAGAAATTCCCCCTCTAATACCACTTTCTATCATTAAAAGCATATCCACATCTGATAAAAGTTCTAATTCAGCATTTCCTATTTTTAAAGCAGCATCCCAAGCTAACCCTGGTGAGGTATAATACCAAGCAGGATCTAAGTCATAAGTTTTACAACAAACATCTCTAAAATTTTCAAACACTTCTGCTAGTAGTAATGTATCAACCTTATTATAAAGCTCTAAATAATCCTGAAATGTTTCCATCTTGAAAGTATCCCAAACATTTTGAGCATGTGCATGGTTCTCATCACTGATACCTTCTTTATTTAACTTGGAATAAAAAGCTTCTTTAGATGGTAATTTTGTTTCCTGGAGTCTATCAAAAGAATCTAAGTATTCATAAGGAAAGAATCCTTTTTTCCTAATTAAAGATAAATCATTAAAAAATTTTGGTAAAATTTTCAACTGATCATCAGTTAAATTTTTAGAAAGCTTATCTAAACTGCTAGCCATAAACTTAAAGCTGTCCAAAAATCTAATATTATGCGGTATACTCTTACATTTATCTTCATCCTCTTTATCCTTGTTTATGCATGAACCCTTACAATTATTTTTACATTTTTTTCCTTCAATCCAAATATTTTTACTGAAACTAATATATTTTTCTTCAGTGTTCGGTATGGCACTAATTTTTCCTTTTGTTTCCCCCAAAAATTTAATAAACAAATGAGCATCATATCCACTTAAGTTATGAAAAAAAACCGGAGTGAAGTTAGGTATCTTTGCTTTATTAATATTGCAACTCTGATGAGCGGCCCCTCTATATGAACCAGTAAAATGACAATGATCCCTTACTTTAATATCTTTATCCGAAAATTCTTCATTACAAATCCAACAATTATTTTGTTCCTTAAACTCTGATTCATCTTTTTCAGACATTTTAATAGGAATCGGATTTTTGTAAACTTTTTCATAAATTCTTTTTAAGTCTCTCGTTAACATTCTTACAAACATTTCTTCCGCTTTTCCACCAGTATAAGATTGTTCTATAGGTTCCATAACATTATCATCAAAGCATTTTATAACATAACAGAAACTACAAGGGATATGTTTTTGGTATTTAACAGTATAACTTTTTTCAGGATCTGGTTGACAGGTATCAATGGGTTGCAAAATACTTTCGAAATCAGCATATACAACGAAGGGAACCCTAATCTTTCTACCATGGTTTGCAAACTTTAACATGGTGCCTGGTTTTGGCATTTTTATTTTTATAGGATCATTGCTACCGCAATAATATTTATGCTTTTCTAAAGCTTCTACAGTTCTAAAAGAGTTTAAACATCTTTTACAAAATTTACGAGTATTATTTTTATCTTTTTGTGCGCGTAATAAACCATCGAAATTTCTTATTAAAGCGTAATGCGTTTTATTTTCATCATCATCTTTAAAAAACCAGAGTAAATCGATATGCCTATCTTTTTCTTTCTCGGTAACCCTTAAAGAGTGAAATTCATTATGTTCATTATAAGAAAAAATACTTACACTAATAGTAGGATTTTGCTTTTCAAACTTGTCTACATCACATATTTTTACAGGATATTTAATACCATCCATATTTAACTCCCCCTCCCTACTTTTTAAATCTTTGTCAATCATTTCTCCATTATCTTTTGGATGTAATGCTCTTAAAATACACCATAAAAAACACTTATTATCTTCGTTTTTCATGTTAAGCGTACATCTTTTGTTTACGACCCATTGTGGTAAAGGTAACCAACCTCCTGCGTTTAAAGGATTATATGTAGCGGTATGTAAATCTACTTTAACTATACTATGTAAAACCCATCCACTTTCCCGCTGAAGAAATGCATCTATATCCCCCTGAACCTCTTCTATCATTTTTCTTAGAAGATCAAAGACTCCTTCGTTGGTTAAATTTATATGGTGTTTAGAATGGAAACCGAATTCGATAATTACATCAGGCCTTTCTTGTTTAAAGAATTTACAAGCCAAAACAAGTTTTACTTTTGTCCTTAAATTCCTTCTAAGTGAATTTATTAATGGTTGTCTAGCATCCATAAGGAATACTCTAAGATCAATATCATCATCCCTACCTTCTATCTGAAATGCATTAGTGAACTCCCTAAAAGCAGAACGATTACGTATTGCTTGGAGTTGTGGTCTTGGTGGATATTCAGTGGCTAACCTATCTGCTATTTCTCTTAATACCTCAGGAGCCTGGTCTCCCCTTGTATTATCAACTATCCAATTAGTAAAATTATTGATTCTTCGTCGAACTGGTTCAGGTATAACATTTCCTATGACTCTTCTAGCACCTGAATAAGCAGTAGAAGCAGCTTGTCTAGCTATATTCGAAATTCTATTAAACCAACTCATTTTATATAGTGAATATAATTTTCTTAAGCTATCAAAATTTTATTATATTTACACGTAGATATAATAAAATTACTGAATGTTAATCCTATATTTATCTTTCCAAACCCTTCCGTTCCAGTTCATAATCGTTTGAGGGCAACGGTCTATATATTTACCAGCCTTATAGATCGACCGGAAAGTTTTTATTTCTCCAGTTTTAACATCTTCTAGGGTAACCGTTTTAGGATTTTTCATAATAGTCTGTAATCTATCATACTTAGGATCAACCTTTTTCTTTTCTGGTTTAGGCTCTTCCTCTGGTAGTAAGCCATGTTCTTTTACCAACTCTAATAACCGCTTTTTATCCCAGTAAGAGCGAAAATTTATATTATTTTCTTTAAGAATTTCTTTTAAATCGGAAAACTTTATCATTTTTAATATATAGAAAATAAATACTTAACTTAATACACTACACTCATCTTATTACCATCAGACTGAAAGTTAATTAACCTATCACTAATAATAACAGCATATGCCTCGGTGTTTACATCCACATTTTCATCAAAATATGCCTTAATTTGAATATCAGTAACTGAATACTTTATCTTTTCACTTTGCTTAGAAACATCAAACAAAAACAAAAGATATAGGGTTCTATAATCTGATGGCGAAATATTAGGGTTTGATACTAATTCATCCATGTTAAAAAACTTAGCCCTAAATAATGCAGCATCACCATAAGCTCTACTAAATTGCTGTCTTGTAAATGAAAGATCGTATTCAATCGCTGGGTATTTTGTAGAATTTAACGTAACATAAATATTTTTAACGTTTACATTGTCGAATGTAGCTGGGTTTTGCTCTTGGTTTCCATCTTTATCAGTCTGAAAACCAACAATAATAAAACGAGGCACCTCAGGAGATGATTTAACTGCAAGCCTCCAAGTAAATGATGTTGCCTGAGGAACCTCGATAGAGTCGCACTGTATCATTCTATATCCAACAGGAAATTTTTCTTTTTTCTCGATAAGTTTATAAAGTTCATTTTCCTCCTTAAGTGCGGGTTCAACATGCGGCATAAACCATGATATTCTATCCAACGTAATCTTACCAGCATCAACACCGTTAGCTCTAAAAATTGCATCATTATCACCATTTCTTGTCAAGGTGAGAGTTTGCTTCATTCCATACAAAATTTTATTATAGTCTTCGCAAAAACCAAATATATGTTTTAATGGAACTCTAAAGCTAAATGTTCCTTTTGGGTCTGAATTATTAATGATGTACTGTTTCCTTATATTCCAACCTACGTTTTGATTTTGTGCTACGGCTGTTGTATCCTTATACCACAATTGGTTTAGCCCTTGTGATTTAGAAAAATCGTCTGGATATTTTAACAACCCAAGCATTGTAGTAGCTTGACCAGGGTTTATTATGGATTCAATCTCTTGACCGGAAAGTTGGTACTTAATATTTTTAAAAAGATACATAAGGGCGTTATTTGTTAGAGAAATATTGTCAGCATTTGCGTAAGCTGTTCCATCAGCCTTTGTTAAGCGACCTTCTATAAGTAAATAACTTTCACACGGGTGCGTAAAAATATCTTGGGTTTCGATGTTAATCCTAATATCTCCCCCTGAGTTGTTTAACCTTGTACCAGTAATTGGGTTATACTCAAAGTGCTCATACATATCAATACTATCATATTTTACAATTGGTTCGGCGATATTTAGTATGTCCATTTTATTAATACAATCATAATTTTTTAAAGCAAAAAATTATAATTGTCTCTAATACTCTAACCAAAGCTGCGGAAAGGCTTTTTTCTCCTTGTTAACCCACACACTTTTAAGTTTAATGCTTTTTAGTTTATCTTCTCGGATATATTTTCCCTTTTTAGGAAAAACCCTGTTCCCATACACAATTGTTATTGGCGAAATACCTATAGAGCTTAAATACTCATTTACCTTTTCCTCAATCTCCTTCATTATAGTTACTTTTTCAGGAGATAACTTCACATCCGCTTTTTGGTAGTTATATTCTGTATCATTAACTTCAAGTATTTCGCATTCCTCCTCCATTTTTAGAAATGTAGTACCAAATACGTTGATAGATGTAGTTCCATATTTATCATAATTTTTACGAGTAAAATTTAATCTTGCCATTTTTTATATATTACTTTTTTTTCTTTAACTTAAATTATTTTTTTTCTTCATGTTACTTTAATACCTGACCCACTGTTTAATTTTTTTACTAAATCTTGAATAGCAATGGCACTCCCATCCATTAAACTGCTAATGCTTTGTGTTGTAGGATTGCTAACCGTGTTTACAGGTGTAGAAGTATGTTTTTCCAAAATTTTACGCGATTTTGGTGTTAAAGCTTTTGTAACTAATTTCTTTCCCGCTTCTACAGCAACATTCTTTCCAGCCTCTAAAGCTTTCTTTGCTCCTTCCTTAGCAACACTCTTTCCAACATCTAAGGCAGAAGATGCAAGTTGTTTAGCCGCGCTACTAGTAAAAAGACTCGTGAGAAAGTTCGCAATACTGCTAAAGATTCCGCTACCTCCATATGCATACCTTTTATTAAATCCTCGTTTCTTAGGCGATATCATTTTTTATAGTATAGACATTAATTTTTTATAAGCGTTTGAATCTATAACACCTTGCCTTTTTAATTCATCACATATGCCTACTAACTCGTTTCTTACACCTGTGTTACCCGCTTCTTTGCTCGCTAATAACAGGTCAAGTCTTTCTATTAATGCGTTAGGATCACCTGGGATAACAACGATACCCTTTCCAGCGTACTTTTCTTTACTATGCCAAATAGGGGCAAGTGTACTATTCCATTTTTTTCCTCCACTGCTTCTGGGACGTCCAGTGCTTGGGTCGTAATCACGATAAAGAGCGTTTGTTTGTATCATTAACTTCGCGTAATTATTATACTCATCATCATCATATTCACCTTTTTTAGGATCTTTTGACATAAGTAACTTCCATAGCCCCTTGGTGCCCTCATATACTTTATTACCAACGATAATATCATTACCATCAATTTCTACATATTTGTCACCAATGTAAAATTTACCTTTTTCATATCTTATTCCAAATGTTTTATCAGCGTCAGACTCTCTTAAAAATTCTCTCGATAATTCCCCTAAAGGCATTGAAGTTCCACTCGCTTCTTCGGTTGGTTCATAAACTGGAAACTTAATAGCTCCTGGTAAGGCTTTTATACCTTCCTTAATAGGTTTAAGTTCTTCTGTAACCTCCTTAGCTGTAGCTTTTTGTGTTTCTGTAATAGGTCTAAAAAACTTTGAAAGGTCAGTTTGTAATTCTTTCTCCCCTGTTCTCTCTGCTAGTTGGTTATTCCGGATATTCCTTTTTGTTTCGAGGTACTCTTTTACAATTAAGTCTCTTTTTGCAGGATCAGTTATTTTTAGAAATGACATTTTTAATTAGCAACATATTTTTTTAACGCAGATTTAAACGTTGTTTTTAACGCAGATTTAATCGCAGTTTTTAACACGTTTCACCGCTAACGCAATTAAAACTACATTGGAAAGAAAAATTTATTTTAGGCTTGTTATTACTTTTAGTGGGTGTCAGAATTCTTTTCAACCAACCTCCGAAAGGACTCACGCGCTTCTTGCCTCCCTTTCTCAATTAATGATTCTTCAGTTTCAGCCAATATCTTTTTCTTCGTTTTTGACCTAACTTCTTCCTTCATTACTTTATACTTTTCCAATTCTTCCAAGATTAGTTGAAATTCTTCATCAGTAACTTTGTTATCACTCAAAGCTTTCGATATATGAGAGGATATCGTATTTAACTTGGTATCCGCGATTGTTCTAATTTTTTCGTGTTTTTCAGCTTTTGCAGTGGAGCGTCTTACGCTATACTTTCCAATTAAGCTTAAAAGACCAGTAAAAGCTGCCGCACTTTCTAATGCTATCACTGCAGGTATCGCGACTACTGTTGATAGTAAACCTATCCCACCTGCTCCTGAAATCAGGGTAACCGTAACTAAAACCGTATCTATGTTATCTACTATTCTTGCTGCTCTAAAATATTTCTTACTTAAGGCTTCTCTTTTAGTCTTTTCATCTTCTAAAAATTTTTGGATTTCATTAATTTTTTGCAGTCTATATCCTTGCCCCTCATCAATTGGAGGAGCCGTTGGTAATTTAGGGTATCTGATCTCTTTCATCTCCATTTTTTATTAGAAATATATTTTTTTTAAAATGAATAGTAAACGAGGCATAAAAGCTCATTTTCCTCAATTGCCACACTTTTGCTAAAACCGTATCTATGTTATCTACTATTCTTGCTGCTCTAAAATATTTCTTACTTAAGGCTTCTCTTTTAGTCTTTTCATCTTCTAAAAATTTTTGGATTTCATTAATTTTTTGCAGTCTATATCCTTGCCCCTCATCAATTGGAGGAGCCGTTGGTAATTTAGGGTATCTGATCTCTTTCATCTCCATTTTTTATTAGAAATATATTTTTTTTAAAATGAATAGTAAACGAGGCATAAAAGCTCATTTTCCTCAATTGCCACACTTTTGCTAGTATTGTTTGTAATAGTAATTATAATATTCTCAACATTTTCGAGGTTAACTTCATTTTGCAAACTACACCACTTAATTTTTAAATAGGATGGTAATGAGGTTAAAACAACTCCTTTAGTCATCTTAAAACCAAACCCTAAGAGTATATGTTTAACTTCTTTAGGCGCTAGTGTAAGCTTTTCTTGACAAAAAAATTCCCAGGTTGTCGTATTTACTTTTCGAGGCGGATATTTCAAGCCTTGTAATGGTATCCAATGTATTGTTTTTGGTTGAATAATATTTCCTTTAGTAACACCGAGTTTATGGATTTTCAGTTTTTTATATAAATATTAATAATATTTATAACATTACAATATAGCCCCTAAGATAGGTATATTAGCAAATGGACTATTAGGACCTAAAAGCAGTCCACTCCCATCATGAAACTTTCCTCCTTGCTTTAAATACAAGCCATCACCAACAGACCCTAACCCACTGCCCTTTGTAGGTGATAGGTAAAGCCCTTTTCCATCAGTTTCTACCTTACAAACGCAACCTCCTTTTTTAAGGTAAAGACCTGATCCTAGTGCTTTATTCACTCCGAATGAACCTAATCCAGAAAGAGCTCCAAGGCCTAAAGCTGGTAACGCTTTTGAAGCCAATCCAGCCACCATCGGTAAAGCTCTAGCAGCTAATCCTGCCAACATTCCGAGAAAACCACCTTCAATCTTCATGTTATGTTTAAGCTGTTTAGCGCTCATTCTAATCGTTATGCCTTTACCATTTTCATAGGCTTTTGCCATTTTCTTTACTTGTGAATCGGTTAATCCTATAATATCATTACCTTCTAAATCCTCATGACCTAAACGAATACTTACCGGACATCCACCTTTAACAGCATGTTGAAGCTTTTGCTTTTGCCCTTCTGATATATTAACTTTTACAGTCGTATAACTTGTCATTTTTTTATATGTATAATATTTTTTTATTACACTTCCCTAATATGAAATCTAATTGTTAAAGTTTCTCCTCTAAGATTTAGTAAAGTTCCATTTTGGTCTGTAATTTCTACCGTCATGTTGTGTATTTCATACACTGTTATAGGTAAGTATATTAGGTTTCGAGGAGTTTGAACAATTTTATATCCGGGAGATACCTCTGGGAAAAAAGAGTAAATCGTATTTTGTGTTGAACCGTTAACATAACTTCCTGAAATGATATCAATGTTTATGAATATACTGTTTATATCGAGAATGTTTACAGTATTCTCCGACTCATGAAATCCTTGGGTATATTTTGAATGAGTAAACCCTAATACTTTAGAAATGGAGTTCGGATGATTAAAATCTACTTGGTATCCATCTTCTATATCAATAACTGACTTAAGGGTATTAGTGTTAGCAGAAATATTGATATAATATCCATCATTGGCTTCATCATAGTGGTTGTTTTTTCTCATTTCCTGCTGAATTGTATCATTAATGTTTGTGATTTCATAAGATCCTTCTGGTATTTCAACTTTATTCCATGAAGTACCATTATCCGGAGAATAAATGAAGATGTTGTTTGTTACATCAATGTTTGGAAAAGAGTAGTAAGTTTCAAGGTCTACCAGGGCGATTTCGTATTTTTTATCCGTGTCAAGTTGAATAGGTGGGTTAAACCTATTTTTAATGCGTGTTTTGTTGCCACTTACTATAATTTGAAAGGACGTTTTGGGTTTTGTATTCTTTGCAATTTGTTTTAAAAGATCTTCCATTTTTGTTATAGAAATATATTTTTTTAGATTAAAAAATATATTTCCTCTAAAACTTGTTTTTACTAAGTAGCAACCATTCATTAAGTATTTCCTCTAAACTCTTAGATTGGATTTCATCATTGTAACCATTTTTTATACGAAGTTCCAACCACTCACAAAATATTTTATCCAAACTATATTTAATTACCAAGCATTTATTTTCATAAATATCATCATCAGTATCTATTATATTAAGTTTATGAAAGTTACATTCTTTATACCAATTAATAACAACAAACCCCTCTGTAGTTTGAATAACTTCAAAATTACACCCACTTCTTTCATTTTCTTCAATATATTTTTTCATATCCGTAAGAAGATAATTATAATGTCGCTTTGCAAAATCGCTTTTAGACTCACTGATGCAAGCATTTATTTGTTCAATTATAGGTTGTAAACGTTGTTTTAAAAGAGTTCTATTATAGATTTTTTTAAACAAAGTATTCATTTTTTATATAATAAATATTTTTTTTAAATTGGAATAAAAAAGTTATCAAAGCCACATCTGTACTTTCCATTATGTTTTTTACTCGTTAAATCGATAATAACAAAACCATGCAGTTTTTCCCAACACTTATGACAAAATTTTCTAAACTCCTCCTTAGACATATCTTCACTTACATGGTCGTTATAAATATGATTAATGTTTTTTAGGTCTTGTTTGAAAAGACAGATAAAATTTGCGTTTTCTCTAATAGTTTGTCTCGGTAATCTAAAATAGTTTTGTGAAAGATAAAAGCAGTCAACATTACTATGCCTCCCACGAATGTAATAGCACTCACACTTATTTTGCTTTTCTAAAAGTAAATCGTCAAAAATCATTAAATTTTTGTTTTCTGAGTTTAAATCTCGTGGGTCAGGTACATCGTCTGCTGTTTCAAAAAAGCTACACTTTATATCAGATTTATTTTTAAACGTCTTTACCCATTCTTCAACCAAAGCTGTTGGTGAAACATTTAAATCTTGTATTTCATCTCGCATATTAAATAGCTTTAAGATACCTTCTTTTGGCAGTCTTTCTTCAAAGGCTTTTTTAAGTATGCGGTATTCAGGTTGAAAAAGACTTTTCCCAAAAACGCATAAGTTGTTGTAGTCCATCCAACCCGGTCTAAGTAAAAGGTTAAGTAAAAGGGTGGTTTTACCACATCCTGATTTACCTACTATTAATCCTCTGATACTCTTTGGTAATAGAGGGCTATTAAATCTTTTTGATACTACTTCATTCCATGATGAATCGATTACATCCATTTTTATATAACTTTTTTAATTATTATATAAAAATGTATTGCGTTAAATGTAAAAAAGTTACTGATACGAATAACATAGAATATACTGTTAGTAAGAATGGAAGAAATATGAAACGAGGAAAATGCTCGGTTTGTGGAACAACTAAAACTCAGTTTATTAAGACGCAGAAGGGTGGGTCAGTTTTAAACAAAATGATTAACAATATGCCTTTTGAGATGCATCTCCCTGGTCACAATTTTACGGGACCCGGCACTAACCTTAAAAAAAGGTTAAACCCAGACTTAACTCCAAAGAAATGGAGCAAACCTATCAATAGAGTAGATAAAGCCGCTTATCATCATGACATATGTTATCTCCAAAACGATGATACAGCTACAAGAAATACTGTTTGTGATAAAAATATGTTAACAGAGTTAAAAGGTATTTACAATCCTACTTTAAGGAGAAAATGGAAAGGGGAATTGTTTCTAGCTTAATTGGAACAAAGAAACGATTTGGAATGGGGATTAAAAAAAAAATTTCGTAGATTTAGCGGAAGAATTACACAAGCCCGTAAAGAGAAAATTCAAGAAGAGGAGAGTTGAAGTAGGTGGTATTGATAGGATATGGGCTGCGGATTTAGTAGACATGCAAGCGTTTTCTAAATTTAACCGAGGTGTAAAATATCTTCTCGCTGTTATTGACATCTTTTCTAAATACGGTTATCTGGTACCATTAAAAGACAAAACGGGGAAGTCTGTCGCTAAAGCATTAAAGAGTATTTTTAAGGAGAGAAAACCGGAGAAAATGTGGGTAGATAAAGGTAAAGAGTTTTATAACAAAGATGTTAAAGACCTGATTGAATTGTATTCTACCGAGAATGAGGAAAAATCTAGCGTAGTTGAGAGATGGATTAGAACAATGAAAGAAAAAATGTGGAAGTATTTTTCTGCTAACTCTACGAACGTTTACATTAACGTGTTACAAGACCTCGTTAAAGAGTATAATAACACGAGACATTCTTCTATTAAGATGACACCGGTAGACGCGAGTAAAAAAGAAAATGAAACCGAAGTTTGGAGAAATCTTTACCCCGATCGTTTCAAAATAAGAGATATAAAACCTAAGTTTTCTGTTGGAGATATAGTAAGGATAACTAAAAAGAAAAAGACTTTCGAGAAAGGATATACTACAAGATGGACTGAAGAGGTTTTTACGGTTTCCGAGGTTAAAAATACGGAGC
Organism: Tridacna crocea; assembly: GCA_943736015.1. Lineage (NCBI taxonomy): Eukaryota > Metazoa > Mollusca > Bivalvia > Cardiida > Cardiidae > Tridacna > Tridacna crocea. Next base: position 9,792,829 of record OX031066.1, on the reverse strand, counting down.
CTGTAACGTATAAAATAAAAGACCTTAATGGAAAAGAGATACAAGGCACCTTTTATGAACCCGAGCTACAAAAAACTAGCCAAGAGTTGTATAGGATAGAAAAGGTTATTAAAAAGGGAAAAAATAAATCGTTAGTAAAGTGGAAGGGTTATTCCGATGAGTTTAATTCATGGGTTGATAATAGTGATATAGTAAATATTTCATCATAATAAAAATGAGAAATATTGCAGTAGGAAACCTTATACTACCAAATAGACCGTTAAACAATTTCGAATTAGAAAGTGCGGCAAAAAAATTAAAGATTCCTTCTTTTAGAGGAGCCCTCGTCCGAGACGCTTTACCAAAAAAGTGTAGAAAAAAGGAATGCGGTATATTAAACCTCGATGACGCAGGTGGCCCTGGTACTCATTGGGTTGCTTGGTATAAAGACGGTAAAACTAAAAATTACTTTGACAGTTATGGTATACAACCCCCTATCGAAATTCGAGAGTATCTAAAAAGTCCAATACATTACAATAGTGATCAGATACAGCCAGCTGAAGAGGTATTTTGCGGGCATCTGTGCCTTTACGTACTTAAAGAGTTAGGTAGAGGTAAAGAGTTCCAAAATGTTTTAAATACTTTATTTTAGTAATAAAAAAATGCCTGTTGATAAATTTGGAAGAATGGATATTGAATCAAAAACAAGCGGTGATGGTGTACCACTCACTTACATAAATAATAACTTTTTACGGAAAGATGGAACAACTAAAGTTACCGGATCTATAAATATGGATGGAAATACACTTACTAAGGTTAGTAATCCAACTAATCCTCAGGATGTTGCTACAAAGGATTATGTTGATACGAGTAAAGGAAAGGGTTTTTTAAAAAGGAATCAAGATGGAAACATTGTGGTAAAGAAAGATTTAGATATGGATGGTAATAAACTGTTAAATATCCCCTTTCCTGAAAATGATGGTGATGCTGCAAATAGAATATATGTTGATTCAAAGAGTAATCAACTTAGAAATTACTTTGATGGTAATTCACCTTTTGTTATTGCTCCGGGAGACGCAAATGGACCAGGTAATAAATTTCAAACGCAAAATAATCTTCATATGATGAATTTTAAGATTAAAGAGTTAGGTGAACCTACAGAAGAGGCTGATGCTGTCAATAAGAAGTATGTGGATAGCGCAAATGCTTTTACTCCGAGAGATGATGATGGGTGGAGCGCAAAGGGTACAATATTTTTAGCTAGTAAAAAGTTAGGTGGTTTAAGAACTCCTATAAACGGTCGTGAAGCCGCTAATAAGGAGTATGTGGATGATGCTGTAAAAGAATATGTGGATAAATACGTTGGAAAATTTAAAGATGAAAATGGAAATTTTGTTACATCTTCGGGCGTAAACATGAAAAATAAAAAACTTTTTGGTTTACCTACCCCAACTGCGCAAGATGATGCTGCAAATAAGGAATATGTTGATAGAGTAGGAAACAATGCTAAAGAGTATACGGATAGAACAAGCCAAATGTTAGGTAGACGAATTGTTGATTTACCTAATGTCTTTTTAAAAGATAATGGTAGTTACGCCGCAACAGCCCCCATCAACATGGCTTTTCAACCTTTGAATAATCTCAAAGAACCTGAAGAGGATGCTGATGCTGTTACCAAGAAGTATGTAGACAAAAACATAGAGGGCGGTGCACTTACTAAAACAAATATTGTAACTGATGATGATGGTAATGAGGTTGCCGTTTTACTGGGTAAGGGACCCCACTACGTAGCACAGGGTGTAATTGGAAGTAACCACCGAATTGCCCTTTTTCAAGACAGCTTTATTGATAGTGACGCTGTAAACAAAAAATATGTGGATACTCTCGTGGCAGATAATGTTAGAGATGGAGCTATTCCTGGGATTGCCGAGGGAACCGTATTTTTTAAGGAAAATGGGAATTATCAGGCTACCGAGAATATTAATATGGGGTTTAAGCAGTTACTGAATCTTCCTAAACCTGTTAACCCGAGTGATGCTACTAATAAGAAATATGTGGATGATGGATTGGAAAAATTAAAAGATAGAGCATTTATTAAACAAAAGGAAATATATGATGATAATGGATTATCTATATTTAAATTAGATAATGAGGAATTTTTTTCAACAGATAAAATATATATGAAAGATAGACTTTTTTTATTTAATGAACCTATAAATGATTTACAAGCCACCTCAAAGAATTATGTGGATAATACTTATTTCTTTTCTGGTACAGGTATAGCTGTAGATAAAACAGATCCTAATAAAATAATAGAAATAAATGAAAATAGCTTTCCTTTTTCTTTTGATGGTGGACCTAGAAATTTTTCAAAGGATGATGAAAAAAGTTCATACTACTTGGGTTTTATGATTCCAAGAAAAGCAGTTCTATCAAAATTAATTTTTCGTACTTATATGGGTTGGAATTATGATAATCTTCCTTTTTCCATTAATATACATCATATAAAATCTGATCCTGTATCAACTGCATCTTTTAGAAAAGAAGGTGTATACAAAGCAACTATTACTAGCATTAATTCAACATATTTTCAACCTAATTCTGATCCTATTAATGTAGAAGAAGGTGATTTTATAAATATTGAAATGCTTAGAAATCTTCGAATAAGAATGATGTATGTTAAATTATATTTTGTGAATGAAAAAAGTTTTTTTATTAAGGATCCTTATGATATATTTAAATTACATAAAGAATGGAAAAAATATGAAGAATATAAAGAATATGAAAAATTAGTTTTAGAAATGAAAAGAGTAGATAAAGAAGGAAAATATGATGAATTTTATTATCAAACAATAATGGAAGAACTATTAAAAGAAACTACAAAAGAAGAAAAAGAAGATTATATAAGGCGATTAAAAGAAATAATAAAAGAACTAAAAGAAGAATAATATATAAATATAACTTCTCTCATTAAAAGAAAGAAGTTATATTTTTTTAAAAAAGAAAATATAGAGTTATACGCGTAGAGTAAAAAAAAAAGGGTAGTTTATCGATACACATTCATTGAAGATTACAGCGTAATCGTAAACGTTTATACTTCCTCTTTGGTTGTAATGAGGGTAGTATTTCATTAAAGATTACAGCGTAATCATTAACATTTATACTTCCTATTTGGTTTACTACGCTTTAGATCAACATGCCATAAAAATGAATATTTATGAGCTTATGTTTATTAAATATGTTCTAATGGTTTCTGTCCTACAAATCGGACAGTTAGCGTTATCCATCATATTGCTACAGTCATCGCAAATAGCCAGGTGCCCACATTCTTCATAGAGAACTGTAGGCTCGTTATTTAAGCACACGACACATCTATCTTCTTTAAAATTTTTTATTTCGTTTAAATGTTCTATAGGCATCGGGATATACCACAAAATTGAAATATAACTTTTTTCTTTTTGTGAGAAAAGTTATATTTGGTATTTTTTCCTAATCAGCATAATTTTCACTATAATACTTGTAAAATATATATAAAGTATTAAAATTCGAACAAATTTCCTCGAAATCTGTATTGCATTGAAGGTCATCCACTTCTTTTAGTAAGATATCTGGTGGTAAAGACCATTCTTCACTACTCCCAAAACTTTCACTCTTTGTTTTGATCTCTCCTAGTTTTTCAAGCGCAATTTTACTTTGTTCAACAGCTAAATTATAGCTACTTTTAAAAAAATTAAGCATTTTAATGATTTTACTATCATTAGGATTATCATTTCTAATCACTTCTAAATTTTCTATATGTTCCTCTTCTAGATTATTGAGTTTCTCTTTAATTTCTTTAATATATTTATTACACTCCTCTACTATCATACTTTGTATGGCAATGATTTCTAATTCTTTAGAATATAATCTCTTTGTCAAACCCATTTTTCTGTTTTTTTGTAAAAAAAGTTTCTTTAAATTCAAAAAAATTTTTATTTTAAATAAAAAAATTCCTAATTAAAAAAATTACGGTGCCGCACCCATTTCGTACAACATATTTCACAGCTTCCGTTATCTAACCATTTTTTGTGGTTAGATAATATAGTGAGTCAATCGATTCATGGGAGGGGTGGCGTGATGCAATAAAATTGAATTATTGGTGCATTCATCCACATAAATAGGTTAAGCATATAATATACCAACCATGTATATTATATGTAGTATATTGGAGGGTGGATTGATGCATGAGTTAAGGGTTTTGTGGTTGAGTTACGCATAAGTGGGTGATTCGTTACGCCGATCGATCGATTTTGTGGTTGATTGATGCGTTTATGGTTTAATTTTTCGACTCATTGTGTTATTCATGGGAAAAAAAGCCAGATCGGTCATTTTGCCTACTACTGGAATTTTCACATTATCATGTGACTTTAACACAATGCCTCCCACATTTCTTGGCAGATTTGGATGGAATTTTCACATCATGTGACCTACGGCATATTGTCAAGGTTTTTGGATTTGTAGCTGCATCATGGAATAAGGGGGCTTCATGGTATAATTTAATTTTTCACCTGTATCTCTTTAATTACTCGACATATCTCAACAGATTTGGATGAGATTTTCACAGATCATGCGACCTAGCACATGTTGTCAGGATCTTGCAATTTATCACTGTATCATGGAAAAAGGGGACTTCATATCAAATTTAATTTTTTATCAGTGTATCTCCAACTTTTGCACATATTTTCATAGAACTTCATATTTTTATTGGTTCACCAAAGCCAGTGACCAATGAGTCAATTCTGCATTCGTCTCCTCATGCATCAGTCTGTTCGTAAACCTTTTATCACAAGTCATACCATATATCCATTCAGCTACCCAGGTAGGTGCTACAAATTTCAACGCTTTAGTCTCTAGCTACCTGCTTGAAATGGCAGCAGTGTGGCGGCTTATATTGTGAGAGGGATATCTTCTGACATGTCATGGAAAAAGGGGGTTTTATGTATATTTCCTTTATTTGTTTTCATTTTATGAAATGCCAAGTTCTGCAAAAAGGGTACTTAATGTATAATCCTGTTATGGACCTCTCATATTTTTTTATGTAATGAAATCCTGTGCCATGGAACCAGGGACCTTGATGTATAATTTCATCATGGACCAATAACAAAAAGGCCACATGTACATGCAAAACACAATACCTCTCATACATTTGTATTAAAAAAGGTCTTTTTCGGCGGGGGATATCATTTCAACGAAATTGCTTGGTTTTTTTTTTGTTTTGTCCATTATCTTGGAAAAAATACAAGAAGGACAACTCTTGCGATCACAAGCCAAAAACAAGCAAATGAAGTTATCGTTCGTGAAACTGAACACGAACACGATACTTTATGCCTTTCATTGGAGCAACTTTGAAAACATTGAATCTGAGTTAACCCTTGGGTTGCTGAGTGCTTGATAAACCTGTCCTCAAAAAGTCATTAAGTCTTGCTATGCTGCCTAAAGGTTAAGAATCTATAGCCAAGCGAAATAGACCTATGCGTGACTTAACCCTTACCCAAACGCCAAATTTTAAACGAGACCAAATTGAAAGCATTTGCAGGTGACAAATTAACAGTTGCTAAAAAGATGATTTTTCTATATGACAGGGTAGAAAACATTGTGGGAAAAGGAGAAAATGCTGGTTACCAGCATTTTCTCCTATTCCCACAATGTTTTCAAAAGGCTTCTTTTCCTGACTTGTAAAAACCACGGATGGTTGGGAAAGGGTTAATTTATTGAAACATATTAAGTCTTTATTTGCAGAAGTTTTATGTATCGTTTAAAGATATACCGATGGTGCATTGAAAGTTCATGATACAGAAATTTTACGACTCTTCAGTTGATCGATTGATTAAATGGTGTTGTACGCCGCTTCTGGAAACGGCAAGTTACATATTGACATATAAATACAGAACTTCTCTGAATGGGTAGAAAACATTGTGGGAGAAGAAGAAAGGAGAAAATAGTTGTTATCATCAGTTTGTCTGTTTATCACAATGGTTTCAAAACATTTCCTCCTCATGTGACTGCGCAGGCTGATCCGAGACGACTTTTTACGCATATATCCGAATGACTCTTGTCGCTTTTTGCAAGCCATATGTTTTCGTCTATAAAAGAGTTCACGCCAGATCGAGTGAAGACCCATTTTCCATGACCAGTCTTGAACACAAAGTATCATTTCAATATCACAAAACCTTACGTGATTTTTATCGTGCTCTTGGCAATACATGGAGTTAGAAACAACAGACATGGATATACAACGTCAGCTCTTAACCACACAACTAAATATTCGACTTGTCCTGTTTGAAAGCAATTGCAGAAAAAAAATCTTTATATCTCCATTTATTAGAATCGTTATCGAAAAGGTAGAAAACATTATGCAAAAAGGAGGAAATGCTGATTACCAGCGTTTTCTCTTTTTTTTTCTAATTGTTTTAAAATTCCTTTATTCCTAGAGTCGTTAAAGGTAGGATTTGTGTAGTAAAGGGTAAACTTTAACGCCTTGGATACTAAAGACGATGTCATTGTTTGCTACGGACTTTATAGATCAAGATCAGATTGTACATAATGCGCAGTCTTTCGAGTCTTCTGAGATACACTCTCCGATAATATAGACGGTTATTATTATGGTATTCATTTCTTACATAGACTCACGGCATCTACATTTGCTTTAACTCTGTATCTTTTCCAAAAATGCGGACTTCTAGCAACCCTGAAAAAGAAGCCTTTTGAATCATCGCTGGAAAAGGAGCAAATCCAGTATTTTCTCCTTATCCCACAACGTGTTCTAACTTATCAATGAAAAATTACATTAGTTGAGGCACATTGAAATTGTCGTCTGCAGATTCATTCAAATTTGGACCGGGCCAGAATTCTATCGTCTGGTAAAGGATCAGGGTAGAGTGTACCTAATAAAGCGTGTTTTGTCATGGACTAAGGGAATATGCATGAATATAAGCCCGAAAAGCATTACAAAACGTTTACTGACATGACAAGTATTAGTGAGTTTATTGCCTTAACCCTTTCCCAAACGACAAATTTTTGGACTAGACCAAATTGAAAGCATTTGCAGACGACAATTCAACTCTTGGTGAAAAGATGAATTCTGTCTATGATAGGGTAGAAAACATTGTGGGAAAAGGAGAAAATGCTGGTTACCAGCATTTTCTCCTTTTCCCACAATGTTTTCAAAGGGCTACTATTCCAGACCCGTGAAAACCAGGGATTGTTTGGGAAAGGGTTAAATACCATCACCTAGAATCAGTAGAAGCTGTGTAAACGTGATTTTAAACTTTGACTTTAGATGCCATTATTCACAATGGAAGTGCATTATTTGCTGTCGATAAAAGTCGGTTTAATTAATTTGGAGGCAAAACAACGAAGACAGTTATGGACATTTGCTAAAATTTGTGAGTTCAATGTCGGAGACTCCCAGAGATGTTCTGAAAAAGGAAAAAAGAAAATACCCACGGGAATCCTGGGAAAAAGCAATAGTAACGGTTGTGAAGATAGAAAAAAACAACTTTTATTTGCATTCGAAGTTTATTGATAGACCAAAAAAGTCATCTTTATTTGGTAGCAATAATTTAAATCTTCACTTAGCGACACAATTTAGTCTTGTTCAAGTTAAAAGTATTCGCACATTATAATTTAAATGTAGCCCAAATAATAGATATGTCCCTGGAAGGGTTCTAAACATTGAGGGGAAAAGGAGAAAAAAAATCTGGTTACACGCATTTTATCTTTTTCCTGTGGTGTTTTGTTTTTGAAAGCCGTCTTCGGCAGCTTGTTTGGCAAAGGATCGAGAAAGATACAAAACATTGCAAAAACCCGTTTTTCATTCGTGTGCATTTTTCCGTTGTCTACGGTCTATAAAATACAACATTGAGGTGTTGTAAGCTGTGAATTACGGACCTTATGGCTGGACTTAGACATAATGGTAAGTCGTATTCAATTTTTTCTCTAACTAACTCTAAACACGTCGATCACAACGTATGTTTGCTTTGCTAAGAGTGTAGATTAAGATCAGACTGCGCAAATTTGTTTAACCCATTACCAAACGACAATGTTTTAGGCTTGTCCAAATCGAAAGCATTTGCAGACGACAAAATAAAAGTGACTGAAAATTTGAAATTTGTTTTGTGAAGGGTAGAAAACATTGTCTGAAAAGGAGAAAATGCTGGTTACCAGCATTTTCTCCTTTTCCCACAATGTTTTCTAGAGGCTTCTTTCTCAGGGTCGTGAAAAGTAGGCATTGTGTGGTAATGGGTTAAACATCCCTGAGATTGCAATATTTACTAACTGGCTAAATATCATTGTAACTCGTTAACTCTTTACCAAACGACAAAAATTTTAGACATGTCCAAATTGAAAACACTTGCAGACGACAAAATAAACGTTACTCAAAAATTGAAACTTGTTTCCAGCAAGGAAGAAAACATTGTGAAAAAAGGAGAAAATGCTGGTTACCAGCATTTTCTCCTTTTCCCACAATATTTTCAAAAAATTTCTATCCCAGGGTTGCAAAAACCAGGGATTGTTTGGTAAAAGGTTAATTAGCAGCACAAAAAAATTACCGACACAGAAAGGAGTTGCTTATAAAATTTGCGTGAAAAGGAGAAAATGTTGTTTTTTAGCACTTTCTTACTTTTACTTTATCTTATCTCTTCTCTCAAAGACATATCCTATACTTACAGTAATATTTAAGGTGTCTGCAATTGCTCTCAATTTGGATATATGTCAAATTTTATCGTCCTTGACGGTGCAAGTCACAGGCACCGTACAGGCTAAATGGATGTCGGACGTTTCTTTTCAGTTTTTTTAACCCTTTACCTGATAGACCAATTTGAGGCCCTTCCATTTCAGCAACAAATAAAGATAGGATGTTAAAATTATGGACAAATGAGGATACAAATATCTGATTGAGTGGAAAATATTGTGGGAAAAGGAGAAATTGCTCGTTATGAGCAATTTCTCCTTTTCCACAATGTTTTCAAAAGCTGTCTGTTGTTTATACGTCAAAATGGGTATCTATGGAGTAAAGGGTTAACTCATTACCAAACGACAATGTTTTAGGCTTGTCCTAATCGAAAGCATTTGCAGACGACAAAATAAAACTGACTTAAAATTTGAAATTTGTTTTGTGACGGCTAGAAAACATTGTGGGAAAAGGAGAAAATGCTGGTTACCATTGATTAATTAAATGATGTTTTATGCCGTTCAGCTTGACACAGCTTCGTCCCCTTAGAAACAGCTTACCTATTCGTGTGTGTCCTATATTTACTAGTAATAGGTTTTGATGTGTCATATACAAAAGGACACTCCCAACCCAAGTCTGAATCGAATCCGCAGCTTACGGATCGCAAATTTAACATCTTAACTTGTGTGGCCCTTGTATTTCTCTGCAAACCAAGGGCTGAGAGAGAGAGAGAGAGAGAGAGAGAGAGAGAGAGAGAGAGAGAGAGAGAGAGACTATCGTAATAAACAGATTTGTTTAGGTGAAAGATTGATGTGCTAAATAAATGGAATTGACATTAATGAAGTAGGCAAGACCGAATCTCTTAGCTCAAGGTTGACTTTTAGGCAATGTTTACCATAAAATAATCGTACAATGAAGACAGTAGACAGCTTAGATCCAAGATCAGAGGTCTTATCTTACTCTAAATCGTCAGAGTTACTCAAGTTCGTACCGTCAGCCACTCAGAACTCAATCAGTCTTCGCTTATAAAGCGTCTGTTCCATAGGCTAGGCTACGAATTTTAGTTGCATAATGGAAAGGTTTCGCAATGCCTGACGGGAAGTTTGCACAATGCCTGACGGGAAGGTTACCCAATGCATGATGGAAATATTGCACAATGATAAGTTAGGCCACTTCAGGGCTAACATCACATTGGAACGCTTCCAGAATTGAGAGATACTGTGATTTTTTTTATGGTGATGATGGCCGAAGTGACGTAACGTTTCATCCCCCAGTATGTCGGCAAAATAGCAGTATATAAATTGACGGCGTTGTAGATGTATATATATAACGTTTTTTCCGGGCTTTTATATCAGTGTCACTCCCTGATAACGTTGTTATTGTATAGATAAATAAACGAAGGCGTTGTGTATGTCGATATCTATTGTCTCTAACTGACTTTTTAAAAGCCAAGTTCATATTTATGATCCTTGCAAAGTAGGAATGCCGGACAATTCCGGAATTGCCCTGTGCATAGTAGGAATTCTCACTCTGCCTGGCGAAGTAAAAATTCCCACCTGGCACGACTCAAAACCGAAATTGTCCCGGCCGAAAGTGGGGATCGGGGAAAAGTGAGAATTTGTTCATTTCTCTGCACAAAGTAGGAATCGAGGACAAATAAAACGGTTAACTCTTTACCGCACGACAAAATTTTAGACTGATTCAAATTGAAAGCATTTGCATACGACAAATTAAAGGTGACTGAAAAATTGAAATTTGTTCTGGGAAGGGTAGAAAACACTGTGGGAAAAGGAGAAAATGCTGGCTACCAGCATTTTCTCCTTTTCCCACAGTGTTTTCAAAAGGCTTCTTTCTCAGGGGCGTCAAAAGTAGGGATTGTGTGGTAATGGGTTAATAGGAGTCATGAGCACAAAATGTAGAGTCAAGAATAAACGTGTAATGAGATAATAATAAGTTTGATAAAATTCATCGTTTAACACACGATCCTAAACTTTTACGACCATGAGGCAGAAGGTTATTGAAAACTTTGTGGATAGACGAGAAAATGCTGATAACCGAACTAAGCACAAGAGGTACAGTCTGATCTTGGATCTACACAGTAAGATTTGTCTGATGAAAAAAAAAACTTTGATTTTGCTATATTTTGTAGTTTTTACCCTTTCTATGTAACACATTTTGACTAGTCAAAACGAAAGTATTTGCAAGCAACAAACAAGATATTGTTTGAAGGGCGGGACTTGTCTTGGAAAGAGTAGGGAACACTGAGGGATAAGGATGAAGTGCTGATGAGCAGCAATTTCTCCTTTTTCTCATGATGCTTTTATAGTTCAGTACGAAAGTGTTGATCTACACTTTCATCGTCGCTTGATGAAGTTTGTTGATTCATCAGGGAATGGAGAAATATTTTCAGTTGCAAGACATTTAACCCATTATCACACAATCCCTACTCTTGACGCCCCTGAGAAAGGAGCCTTTAGAAAACATTGTGGGAAAAGGAGAAAATGCTAGTAACCAGCAATCTCCTTTTCTCACAATGTTTTCTACCCTTCACAAAACAAATTTCGAATTTTCAATTACTTTCATTTTGTCGTCTGCAAATGCTTTCGATTTGGACAAGCCTAAAATATTGTTGTTTGGTAATGAGTTAATTCACTTTTTCTGCACCTTTAGATGTTTCATTTAAAACCCCTTTCGTTATTTTCACACCGTCTGACTATTCCCACTTTGCACTACCCTTTGAATTCTTACGTTGTCCAAGCCTATTCTGTCGGCATTTTGCTAGCCAGTAACAAGACTCAAAGTGTATATTTTACGTCATGCTCGCCTTGTATCTGCTGATTTTTCATTTTCATTTTTGTATTTTTATAGACTATGTACAACTGTTTACTTGTCGTAAAATAAAATTTGTTCTGTTCTGTTCCTATTCCTACTTTACGCATAGACCATTATCTAACCATAATACTATATATCTCTCTTGCGCAATTCTAGAATTGTCCGATACAATTCTGGAACCGATGGGCAAGGTTGGAATTCCTACTTTGTGCTGGTCGATTCCAGAATTTTACCGATTCTTACTTTGCGCCGAATATATGTACTTTTGTCTTCGAGAAAAATAATCGAGGGAAGGAATAAATGTTAAAATGTGCAATTATTGAGTTGGTACGCAGAATTGCTCAGAGTACACGTATGTCAGAATAATACTAATACATGTATACCTACAATGATAGTTACCCCTCCACCGCACGACAAAATTTTAGACCTGTCAAAATTGAAAGCATATCCCCGTCGACAGTTTCAATGTGGCTCAATAATGTGAGTTTTGTTTGATAGCGTAGAAAGCATTGTTGGAAAAGGAGGAAATGCTGGTCAAGAGCATTTTCTCCTTTTCCCACAATGCTTTCAAAAGTCCTCTTCTTTCAGGTCGTTAAAAATCGACATTGAGTTGCAAAGGTTCACCGTAAAGGCTTGACCAAAAAGCGACAGTATAGTGCGAAAATCAAACTGCATTTTCTTTCAAAGTCCTATATTTTCGCCTATGGGTCTGAGAAGGTTAAGTCTTCGGGAAAAAATCCAAATTCATCATTTGGCGCCGCACCACTTATACGAAAATTATTATGTACAATACTGCAGGGGTGGGAGTAATAATGCATTACATCCCTGTATCATTTCACCATTTTTTAAAAATATTTTCTCATCCATATCAGAGTCAAATTCCATTACATTATTTTCACTGTATTTACTGTCTGCAAGTTTTTAACTTCTACAAGGCCAGAATTTAGACGTCTGGTAAAGGGGAATCTACCAAACAATTTCGTGTTCAGTAATTCTTTACCAAACGACAATTTTTTTAGTCTTGTTCAGATATGAAAGCGTTTGCAGACGACAATTTCAGTGTTGCTCAAATCGTGCAATCTTATTTTGATAGGGTAGAAAACCCTGTGGGAAAAGGAGAAAATGCTGGTTTCCAGCATTTTCTCCTTTTCCCACAATGTTTTCAATAGTCTTCTTTCTCAGGGGTCGTTAAAAGAATTTTAAGCGACTCTGAGTAACAAATGTATTTTAACATCATTGGAATAGGAGAAAATGATATTGATTACTATTTGGTCATTTTGTCCTTTCAAAAACGAATTCCACTGTTTGAATTACATTTGAATAACATATTCTAACGCTTTTAATTTGGACCCGCTTAAACATTGCAGTCTGGTAACAGATAAAATAAGAATAACCGACTGTAGTCAAGTTTTTATGCACTGATACTGGTGAAGACAATGTGAAACAAAAAAAAAAATGATGTTTTTTTTTTTCATCGCGAGTAATTTTTCCTTTTGACACACTGTTTTCAAGTGGTAAACTGCAATATGCAAAACAAGTCTACATGAGGAAACGAGTAAACACATTCAGATACTGAACTTCTCAAAAATCGCGTGCGCAATGTAATAAGAAGCCATCAATTAGTAATTTGACGATAAATTGTCAAAATTTAATTACTTTTCATTCATCTACGAAACGTAGAGAAACGGGGTTTTGTATGCAATATCTGCACTATGATGACTTTAGCTCGCCAAGCTGTTCGATCTCTCCGTTGTTCTACTCACATGATAGCGAAACTTCGTAAATATCAACTCTGGCTAGCGAAGATGCATCATATAACGCTTCTCTTGTTCCAATCTCCTGCTCTTTTAAAGTTCTCTATAAATTCTATTTGAACATTTCGAGCGTTAAGTTAGAATCCTAAACCGTCAAACGATGTTGACCTACGTCGGAGTAGGGGGTGAAGTGGGGGGGGGGGGGGGGTTCTTGATCTTTTGCGTGTGAGCTGGATTTGAAACTCAAAGGCCCTTAGTTTGATCCCCTCTCGAAGAGGGTTTTGCGTGGGACTGTCCTTGATAACTATATCGTGTGTCTGACTTTATCAATAAACACGGTCTACAACCAGTAAAGGTTTTGATTTTCTGCAAGGGCAATGGCGTTTTGAGGGGCAAATAACGAAAAAGTTCACAGACCATACATACAAGTGTATTACTAGACTGGTTACCGCCCCTGATACTACAAGGTGTAATACACGGTATACAACGGTGGCCAGTTCAGTGTATTACCTCTTTAATAGACGACGGAATTTTGACTGGTCTAAATTCAAATCCAGATACGACTAGTTCATTCTGAGCTGTCCTTTTAAAATATGTTAACCCTTTCCAAAACAATCCCTGGTTTTTACGGTTCTGGAATAGTAGCCTTTTGAAAACATTGTGGGAAAAGGAGAAAATGCTGGTAACCAGCATTTTCTCCTTTCCCCACGATGTTTTCTACCCTATCTACCCTATCATAGACAGAAATAATCTTTTCAGCAAGACTTGAATTGTCGTCTGCAAATGCTTTCAATTTGGTCTGGTTCAAAAGTTTGTCGTTTGGGAAAGGGTTAAAATATACTGTAGAAAATAGAGAAAATGATAGTTAAAATTATTTCTCCTTTCCTCACGATAACCCTCAGGCTGCACAGCTCCGCTCACCGATCTTTTCCGGACAGTGTAGATCAAGATCAGACTATACAGAACGTGCAGTTTGATCTCGGATCTCGGATCTACATTGTCCTAAATGGAAATATCTTCCTCCCAAAGACACCTTTGAAATAGAGAAATTTAGGTTTTTACTATCGGCTTGGGACTTTTATGTTAGTTCTTCAGCAGGAAAAAAGGCATCTTCGCAAGCCAAGGCTGACGATTCACTACGATACTCTACCCTTGGCGGATCAAGCTTGATGTTTACATTCCCCTGATACGCTTTTTCATTAGATGCAGCCAGCTCTAGCTGCAACGAATAAAATCGCTCGTAGCATTTCATCTTTGATAGAAATAGAATAAGGTCGCGACATTACCACTAGAAGGTAAACGTGGAAACCCACGTGGATGTCTGCTTCATGTTGAATTATTGTATTCGTAAGCGGTTTGTGAAACGATATTTCATTGGCTTTCAGAAATATGATGTAAAGGGGGTAATAACTAGCATCCAATAGAAGGGGCATCGTAGGAATCTCGAAATCGGGCTCAATCAGCCAAGGTAAGATCCACGTAGTGATCGTAACCTTGGCTCGCGCAGATGGAATAAAGGTTAAAACCTTATTCTACAGAGGCGTGAAGTGAAAGGCTGGTTTGGTAGACGAGTACATGAGGCAACCTTTTCACGTGTGCAATAACTGCGTGTCGTGATGGGACAGAATTAACGGCAGGATTTAACCTATTACCACACAATTCCTACTTTTGACGACCCTGACAAAAAAGCCTTTAGAAAATATTGTGGGAAAAGGAGAAAATGCTGGTAACCAGCATTTTCTCCTTTTCCCACAATGTTTTCTACCCTTAACACAACAAATTTCAAATTTTCAGTTTCTCATCTGCAAATTCTTTCGATTTGGACGAATCTAAAATTTTGTCGTTTGGTAATAAGTTAATCTTTTTACATTGATCCACGGACCACCCATGTAACAAAAGGACTTCTGAAGAAATCCGGTCTCTGTCAAGATCAGTTTTATACTGAGTTTTATCTTTAATGTCAGAAGGCTTAATCGACTTTTACCGTAATTTTTCTGCTATAGAATGTTTGAATATTTCCCAGATCTTTTGTAGTAGAAAAAGTCCGAAAGCAATTCTATGCTGAAAATGTTTTAGGGATGCTTTATAGACAGAGGATCAACCCGTCCCCAAACAAGCCCTTGTTTTTACGTGTTTGCAGTACAAGTCTTTTGAAAACATTGTGGGAAAAGGAGAAAATGCTGGTAACCAGCATTTTCTCCTTTTCCCACATTGTTTTCTACCCTGTTAGAAACAAATTTCAATTTTTGAGTTATGTTTATTTAATTGTCTGTTAGTGCTTTCAATTTGAAATAGTGCAAAATACTGTCGTTTGGTAAAGAATTAAGATTGGCTCTAACGACGAGATTTCTATAGAAACCTTACTCTGGCAAAAACCTTTTTTTATGCATCTCCGCTTTGTATTATACAATAAATCAAATTATCAATCACATAATCATAGACCAATAAAATTCATTTTGTCCAACAACTCTCTGAATTCTGAGGTAGAATGGTAGATAGGACATGCAAAAATATACCAAATGCAAAAAGTGTTTTTGGCTCTGGGTCAGCCTGTACAGACAGCGCAGGCTTACCTGGGTCGATATTTTTGGGAGATGCAACCAAGTACCTGTTTATAGAGCATTGCTGATTTATAGAAGTAGCCAATTACCACACAATCGCTGCTTTTGATGCCCCTGAGAAAGAAGGCTTTAGAAAACATTGTGGGAAAAGGAGAAAATGCCGGTCACCAGCATTTTCTCCTTTTCCCACAATGTTTTCCACCCTTCACAAAACAAATTTCAAATGATCAGTTACTTTTATTTTGTCACCTGCAAATGCTTTCAATCTGGACCAAGTTAAAATTTTGTCGTTTGGTAATGGGGTAGACAGCACTGGGAAAAATGAGAGAAAACAATGCTTATCAGCGTTATTTCCTTTTCTAACAACGTTATCAAAGCATTTGCGTCTTGAGTATGTGCTTACAATTGCACGATAGCATGCAAAATCCTATTTTAAGATAGTTTGGCGTCGCAGAAGAGTCAATATCGGAAAAGCTTTCCAATCTTTTATTATTACTAGCGTAATTAGACTAGCATGATAGTTCGAATTCGATTCTTAAGATGCAGTATACAGAAAATAATAATAGTAAAAAAAAAAAACATTTGGAGACGGTGAAGTTCTAGATTTAATTGTGCAAAAATGCAAAATATGCTGTCTGATCTAGAATATGCACTGTCTAGTATTTTGTAGTAAATACACCCCTTCCCAAATTAGTTTTGACATGCTATCCTCCCACCTACAATGTAAGTGTTTAACTCTTTACCACAAAATGACGACTTTTTACGAACTTGAGGAGGAAGCCTTTTGAAAACATTGTGGGAAAAGGAGAAAATGCTGGTAACCAGCATTTTCTCCTTTTCCCACAAAGTTTTCTACCCTATCAAAGAAAAATTGCATCATTTGAGCCAGTGTAAAATTGTCATCTGCAAATACTTTCAATTTGGATAGGTCTAAATTTTTTGCCATGTGGTAAAGGCTTCATCATTTGTCGCACTATTCAGTATTCTGAACGACCTTGCGGAAGGAGGCCAAAGAAAACATTGCCGGAAAAGGAGAAAATGATGGTTACCAGCAATTTCTTCTATTCACACAATGCTTTCTATCCTTTCAGAAACAAATCTTTTTATTTTAGCTACACTTGATATGTCATTTCCAAGTGTTATCAAACAAAAAGAGTCTTAAACTTTGCTCTCTAGTAGAGTTAAAGAATAGATGCCCTTTTTGCACTAGACTGGTACGTTGTAACTCACAACCTAACGGATCACCTTTTTTTCCCATTCGCACAATATTTTCTATCCTTTCAGAGCAAATCCTTTCATTTTAGCCACACTTGGTTCGTCATTTGCAAGTATTATGAAACAAAAAGAGTCTAAAATTTTGTTCTCTTGTAAAGAGTTGAAGAAAAGATGCCCTTTTCGCACTAGACTGATACGTTCTAACTCACAACCAAACAAAACACTTTTCTGTCTGGCCCTGCCCCCAGCAACCTTAGAAAACATTGTGATCGGTAAAAAAAAGCGCACGTATCAAACACTCCCTCGGCCACATTTTTCATGCGTCTCCTTGGATTCACAAATGTAAATTATTTCGATTTTATAAATCTTACAATGTTTTATGATATTATGATATTATTCCCAAATAGGTCCTTTGAAAATTCGATAAAAAAAGAATGAATGAAGGGAAAGGCTTGCACTTTTTGAAACAGTACTAACAAAATTAACACGTTCCCTGAGGACTGAACCGTAAGTATCTCCTTCCAAATTGATAGTTTCTCCAGACGACAAATTTAACGCATTTTCGCAAGCCAAGGGTGACGATCCACTGCGCTACTCTACCCTTGGCGGATCGAACTTGATTTCGACATTCCCCCGATACGCATTTTCATTGGTTGCAGCCAGCTCTAACTGCACAATCAAATCGCCCGTAGCATTTCATCTTTGATAAAAATAGAGCAAAGTCGCGACCTTTTGGATAAAAATAGAAGGTAAAGATGGATAATACAGTAGATGTGTGCAGGATCTGTAATGATTTATCACCGGAAAAGCATAGATGAACAATATTTACAGAAAGTGTCAGTGTGACCAATTATCGGAGGTTTTAGGCTCTATTCCAGCACATGACAATGAAATATCGAAGCACGTTTGTAGTTATTCCCTCATGTTTAATTATTGTATTCGTAAGCGGTTTGTAAAATGATGTTTCATTGGCTATCAGGAATGAGATGTAAAGGGGGATAAAAACAGTATTCTATAGGTAGCGTACCGCGGGAATCTCGAAATCGGGCTCGATCCACCAAGGTAAGATATACGTAGTGATCGTAGCCTTGGCCCGCGAAGTTGAATTTAACGTGACGATGTTAATTGCCTTTATAAATACATGTAAAATGAAAGTAGGAAACTTCGAGGAACGAGTAAAATGCTTGTTACCTGGGTTTTCTCATTTTACCACAATGTTTTCATATACTGTCTTTTCCTCAGGATTGTTAACCGTTTGGCTGCTAAATGCGACTCATTGACCTTTTGCAGAGTACATCAAGATCAGACTGCACAGAACGTGCAGTCTGATCTTAGATCTACACTGTCCGATAAGGAGACATCTTCTCCAAACTTAAGTTCGACATAGCATTATTCGGGTGTTGTAATCGGTTTGGAAGTTTTCTTTAATTTACAAAGCAGAATAAACGTTTTGGATAGAATTGCTTGGTAACGGTTTTATTGGTTTTTAATCGTCATGACGTGCCATTATTGTTCTGTCTCTATAATTGTCGGAGAGTCACTATTCCTAGATTGCGTAATTTCACTAATCGGTTATTTTTTTTCAAATCAATAATTTTTTGTCTGCCCGCCAACACAAAGTGATGCCTTACATTTTCAACATCGTCAGCGACACGAGAAGGTTAAAAAAAAAACAAAATCAGTACAAAATGGACGAATATCTCAGGCGAGAGAGAGAGAGAGAGAGAGAGAGAGAGAGAGAGAGAGAGAGATACGAATTTGTTAAAGTGAAAGATTGATGTGCTACATTAATGGCATTGACATTAATGAACTAGGCAAGACCGAATCTCTAAGCTCAAGTTAGATTTTTTTTTAAGTTTTTTTTTTTTCAGGCAATGTTAACTATAAAATACAATTAAGACTGTGTACAACGTAGATCCAAGATCAGACTGAAATTGCTACAAGGTCTTATCTTGCTTTACATCGTCAGAGTTGCTCAAGTTCGTACTCAGCCACTTAGAGTTCAATCATTCTCCGCTTGTAAAGCGTCTGGTCGATCGGCTAGGCTGCAAATTTTAGTTGCATGATGGGAAGGTTTCACAATGCTTGACGGGAAGATTGCGCAATGCGTGATGGGAAGATTGCACAATGATAGGTTAGGCCACTTGAGGGCCAACATCACGTTTGAATGCTTCCAGAATTGAGTGTTTTTACAATACTTTTGAAGCTGATGATGGCCAAAGCGACGTAAAGTACCTTCGCCAAGTATGTTCGCAAAATTGTAGTATATAAATTAACGGCATTGTACTTGTAACATAATTATGTTACGTTTTTCCTGGCTTTTATATCGATGTCACTTTCTGGGCACGTTGTTATTGTATATAAAAATATACGAAGGCGTTGTGTATGTCGATATCTAATGACTCTAGTTGACTTTTTAAAAGCCAAGTACATGTATATGATCTGTGAAAAGTAGGAATTGGGACAATTCCGGAATTGTCCTGTGTAAAGAAGGAATTCTCAGAAATAAGAATTCCTACCTTGCGCAGTTCAATCCCGGAGATGCCCCTGGGCAAAGTGGGGATCGGGTCAAAGTAAGAATCTATTAATATCTGCACAAAGTAGGAATTGGGGACAAATAAAACGATAAATATGATTCATAAACACATAACCAAGAGTCAGTCTGATCTTAGATCTACTGTCCAATAAAGACTGAGATATCTTCTCCAAAATTAAGTTCGACATAGCATTTTTCGGGTTTTATAATTGGTTTGAAAGTTTTCCTTTAATTTACTAAACAGGATAAACATTTTAGATGCAATTGTTTGGTAAAGGTTTTATTGGTTTTTAATCGTCATGGCGTGCAATTATTGTTCTGTCTATAATTGTCGGAGAGTCACTATTCCTAGTTTGCGTAATTTCACCAACCTTTTTTTCTTTAAAAAAAAAATCAATAAATTTCTGTCTGCCCGCCAACACAAGATGAAGTCTTTTATTTTCAGAATCGTCAGCAACGCGAGTAGGTAAAAAACAAAATGCTTACAATGTAGACGAATATCTCAGCCGGAAAAGAAAACATTGTGAAAAAAAAAGGAGAAAAATACGGGTAAGCATTTTCTCCTTTCACAACAATGTTTTCTAAAGCCTTTTACTTCAAGGTCAATAAAACGCATGATCGCTTGATAAAGTGTTAGACTAAACCAGCTGCATATTTTTAGAAATATGTGACCCATCATGCAAAAAGAGACCATCTGGCAATTCTGTAGAGCGCTGATCAAAGTTGACACTTTTCGCAGTTCCATAAAGGTCCCTTTTAGAATGATGGGTCACATATACTCGTATTTCGGTAATGATTGTCTTCCGAACTACTTTTCTTTAGCTGATAACACAACGTTTCGGACTAACGCAAAACCATATAAACATTGCATCAAACGGACAGTATCGCAAAATAAATGGTCTTAGTTCAGTATTTCCTCTCTGTGGCATGACTATACAATTAACCCTTTAGCACACATTGCCGACTTTTGACGCTCCCGGAAAAGAAGCCTTTTAAAAACATTGTGGGAAAAGGAGAAAATGCTGGTAACCAGCATTTTCTCCTTTTCCCACAATGTTTTCTACTCTATCAAAGTAAATTTGAATCATTTGAGCCAAATTGAAATAGTCGTCTGCAAATGCTTTCAATTTGGAAAAGGCTAAAATTTTGTCGTCTGGTAAAGAGTTAAATAATTCATAAACCTTTGTTCGTGTTTTCCCTTTCAAATGAGGCCCTCTTTGGCTCCTTGGTAAATTCAGGTTGGTTCGAAAATAACTGATCATGTGAATGGTTCCTTCAGCGAATCAATACATGGTCATATCTTAGCCTTTCTGGAACCCAGGGAAAACGTAATGAGTGAGCTCTTACCCATCTTTGCAGGCCAAGGCTGACGATTCACCACGCTACTCTACCCTTGGCAGATCGAGCTTGATTTTTACATTCCCCCGATACGCCTTTTCATAGGATGCAGCCAGCTCTAACTGCAACGAATGAAATCGCTTGTAGCATTTCATCTTTGATAAAAATAGATTAAGGGGCTACCTCTCGAATAGAAGGTAAATACAGAAACCCACGTGGATTCTGCTTATCGCTTCATGCGTATTCGTAAGCGGTTTGTAAAACGATATTTCATTGGCCTTTAGAAATATGATGTAAAAGGGGGTAATAACCAGCATCCAATAGAGGGCGCATCTCAGGAATCTCGAAATCAGGCTCAATCAGCCAAGGTAAGATCCACGTAGTGATCGTAACCTTGGCTCGCGAAGATGGCTCTTACCGTAATACGAGAATAAAAGGCCTAGCTATTAAAGTGGCATCAGCACAATAAAAGAAAAATACTATGCAAAGACAATCAGATCTAAAAATAACATATAAATTTACATGTGCAAATTACAGGTTATAGACTATTATAGAGCGGAAGTCGAATGTCATTGCACTATAATTATCTGTTAATGAGCGTCTGAGAGACTTGGTTCTTCCTCGGCAAATACTTAACTCAATGTTCAATGTGCTCTTGAGAAAATATAAACCTCTAAGTGCAGAGATATTAATAGAAAAAAACATATTCATGTAAATGGATGAGTTTCACGTACGATCATATTTGTAATCTACATTTACAAGGGTGTTTTCTAGGATGTCTGCTGTTGGCCTACATTTGAACTTGTAGAAAGAGAATGAATGGGTGAGAGGGTATGGTATAACGTAACTTGATAGAAAATTGTCCTCGTCGTCTGTTACGATAATGATCACAAATAGACATAAACGCCTTGAAGGATGTCCTCGTGAAATGAGGCGCTAACCTTTTTCCCGCGTATGGACACAATCGACGGAACTCAAAGATCGTTCAAGATATATTTTTGACCCATCACGCAAAAAGGGACCATCTGGGAATTCTGTACATTAATTTCTATGAAAACAGATCAGCAAAAGTGCAGGTCAGTTCAAGATGATAATTCAAAAATGATTGTATAACAAGGTTCAATGACCACTTTTCATACAGAAAATGTCATTAAAGCGAAAAGTGTCAACCCTGGTCAGCCTGCGCTATTCGCGCAGTCTGACCAGGGTTAACACTTTTCGCAGTTCCTGAAAGGTTCCTTTTTGCGTGATGGATCACAAATTTTATAGCTCCTAAGCAAGCGACAAAAATTTAGACCAACATAACTGAAAGTATTTGCAGACGATAAATTCATTTTTTATCTAAATAATTTGATTCACCTTTTAAATTTTTCCAAACAATGTGGGTAAGGGAAAAAAATAATGGTTACCAACATTTTCTTCTTTTGCAATATTTTAAAGTTGTCTTGCTAACGATCGGGATTGAATAAACAATTATTGGGATGTCAAAGAAAAAGAGGGTCTCGAGTAGACTGCTTGCTGATCTTGATCTACACTCTTTGCAAACGATATAATAGGCTGTGATTGGTAGGATATCGGTTGACTCTTTGTTGGACTCAAATTTTTAGACTTGTTGAAATTGAAAGCATTTGTCAACGGCAAATTAAATCTGGCTCAAATAATCAGTCATTGCAATTACAATAGTGGGGAAAAACATGACAGGAAATACAGACATTTTCTCCTTCTTTACACAATGTTTTCACTGGTATTTGTCTCTAAGTTGTTAAAACCGAGCGTTGATTGGTAAATGTGCCCTTAAGCGCAACTCCGTCAAGTTTGTCTGCTGTCCATCATCATTCGGACACTTGTGTAAAGTGTCGTCTCGGATTAGCCTGCGCAGTCCGCGCATGCTAATTTGAGACGGCACTTTACGTCTACATTAGTTTTTCTGCAACAGTAAACTTGCGCTAAACAGAAAACTACACGAAAGCGGAAAGAGTCGTTTCGGATCAGCCTGCGCGGACTGCGCAGGCTGATCCGAGACGACACTTTACGCAGTTGTCCGAATGCGCCTTTTCACGTGTTAAAGGCCATATAGTCCTTTTTTGGTCTGTTTGTTGCGTCTTTTGTATATTTCTTGTAACAACTCGTCAACAAGGACAAACGAACAAAAAAGACAGCTTGTCTGAATTCACATTCAACTTTCTTACGTTCACAAAATTGAAATAGTCTGGGGTAACACTTGACCGAAGTGTTCCATGTCGCTCTATTCGAAAACTTGAAATCAAACTTTCAGAAAATATGAATCTACAGATTTACAATTTTTCTGAATTCACATTCAACATTTTTTCGCAAAATTAGAATAGTCTGGGGTTACGCTGGACCGAATTGTTCCATGTCGTTTTATTCGAAAAACTTGAAATCAAACTTTCAGAAAATATGGCTCTACAGATTTACAATACTTATCAGATAATAATTTGGCGATTTTCTATGAAAATTAGCATAATTCTGCTATGTCTTGGCGGGGAAAGTATTTATGTCTGATAGTGCATTTTGAAGAATAGCTTATAGCGAGAGAAAGCATTTTTTACCGAGATTTTCAATGTGAAGTTTTGTTTGGAGAAAAACACAAATTACAAAAAAAAAACGCGTAATGCTTCATTCTCTATCTTTTTTTTTAGGTTATTCGGCTAATTTTTCTCAGAAGTAGACTTGACTAAAACTTAACCTTTTACTCTATAGATACTCATTTCTACGCGTTGCTTGCAGGAGCCTTTTGAAAACATTGTGGCAAAAGGTGAAATTGCTCGTGACGAGCAATTTCACCTTTTGACACAATGTTTTCTATGGTATCAAAAGGTGTCATATAAACATAAGAAACTGCTTCATCCTTGCTGTTATTTAGGGTCAATTTGAGATACCTTAGAAATGTCTTATTGGGTAAATGGTTAATCGGAGATGGACCAAACCTGATTTTTTTCAATTTCAAACAATATTTTCTTTCCGTTAACCCATTACCAAACGATAATATTTTAGACTGGTCCAAACTGAAAGCATTTGCAGACGACAAAATAAAAGTGACTGAAAATTTGAAATTTGTTTTGTGAAGGGTAGAAAACATTGTGGGAAAAGGAGAAAATGCTGGTTACCAGCATTTTCTCCTTTTCCCACAATGTTTTCTTAAGGCTTCTCAGGGGTGTCAAAAGTAGAGATTGTGTGGCAATGGGTTAAAAGACATATTTCATAAAATGGGCCACATTTTGTTTGTTGTCGACATTTGCTTTCATTTTTCTATGTAACACTGTGAAATCTACTTTTACAAAATTGTTGTCTCAAGATTTTTGTTTTTTGACATACTTGAAAATATTTCGGGAAAAAAAGGACTAATTTGTCATTGTAATCAAAATAAATTTCGAGCATTCAAAATCAATGACCATAGCTTAAAGTTGGAAAACGGTTACAGGACATGCAGTGTGAACAATCTCAGAATTCCATACATCAATTAGATGAAAGCAAATCAAAGCAAGTGCAGGTCAGTTTAAGTTGATAGTTCAAAAAATGATTGTATAATAAGGTATAGAATGACCACTTTTCATAGAGAAAATATCATTCAAGCGAAAAGTGTCCATCCTGGTCAGCCTGCACAATTCGCAGAGGCTGACCAGGGTCGGCACTTTTCGCAGTTCCCAGATGGTCCCTTTTTGCGTGACGGGTCACAATATATTAAGTTGGCAGCAAGACTTACAGCGGAAGTTACAGGGCGGATAACTGTCACAAATATCTATACAAAAAGTAGATCTGTGGACGATGTCTCACCGTTGTCTGCGCATGTCATATTCTTCGAGGATTCGACTGTCTTATATGACGCATCACTAGCCCCGAAAGCGGGCTGACTGTAATATTACGCTCTATAAAGTAGCAATGTAGAAAATAGCTTTTATCAATACGTTTGAGGAGAAATGAGACCTGCTTTAGCTCCAGATTTCTCTAAACTGCTGATCATAGCGGAGTAAATTGCATGAAGTAGCGTTTTATTGAGTAAACGTTTATTTCAGTTTGAAATTCAAAGTAACGGTTGTCGCGTAGGAAAGTGGTTCGGCTCTGTACCCAGGATGCCCAAATCAGATAGATGTGTATTTATAGAATGCCATCTAGCGGAAGATAATGGATGTCTCACCAATAACTTCTTTATATACCGAGAACCATATGAATTTCGCCGTCTGACCCTCTACTGCAGGATAAGCAGCATTGTATCCCTTTTCCTACAATGTTTTCAAAAGTCTTCTATTTTAGAATCGTTAAAACTCAGGATTGTGGCAAAGGGTTAAACGTTTATGTAACTGCCAGTAAACTTTATCTACAGGATCTATAACAGAGTACTTAGATCATAAGTAAATAGAGTAATGACTTTTACAATTCGTTATTAACACGGTATATTAACCGAAGGAAGAGCAAATAATTCGAATGAAAGTATGTTAAATTGACCGCAAGGATTGGCGCTCGAGCGATTAAAGACCGACAAGGACTCTGCCCTGAAAGTAATTAAATCAATCAGTTTTGGAAGCATACGAATTTCTTGTGATACAGTATACTTTTTTTTTGCCAACGGAGAAGCTCATGAAAAATTCCAACACCTTCAGGAGGGTGACTCTCCTTAAGTCTTTACCACACCAGAAAATTTTAGACTAGTCAAAATTGAAAGCATTTGCAGACCACAAAATAAAGGTGACCGAAAAATAGAAATTCGTTCTGGGAAGGGTAGAAAACACTGTGGGAAAAGGAGAAAATGCTGGTTACCAGCATTTTCTCCTTTTCCCATAGTGTTTTCAAAAGGCTTCTTTCTCAGGGGCGTCAAAAGTAGGGATTGTGTTGTAATGGGTTAGGAATGGATATAGCATCTTCTTAATCATTTGGCATATATTTTACAAAAGGCATGGAGGAGTGAACAAAAGATTTTTGAGAATCTTATGCTACTAACCGTCTCAGAAACTTTAGAGAAAAACGTTTTAAGAGAAAAGTTTTTATCTCAAGGCTGCCAATCGACACTAGATGATCTTTTGCGGAAAATGTAGATCAAGATCAGGCTGCACAAAACGTGCAGTCCGATCTTGAATCCACACTTTCCGTAAAAAAGATATTAATTTTTCTTCCAAAACTAACTTTGTAATGGAAAAAGAAATGTTTTACCATTGGCTTGAAAAGTTCTTTTAACTTATTGATCACAATAAAGGTTAACCCTTTACTCTGATTTACTATGGGGTAAAGGGTTAAAGACAGATTCCAGGTTTGATTCTAGTGTTTAACCCTTTAGCACACAACCCGTGAAAGAAGCCTTTTAAAAACATTGTGGGAAAAGGAGAAAATGCTGGTTACCAGCATTTTCTCCTTTTCCCACAATGTTTTCCTCCCTTCCTAAAACGAATTTCAATTCTTTAGTCACATTTACTTAGTCGTCTGAAAAGGCTTTTATTTTGGGATAGTCTGAAATTTTGTCGTTTTTTTCTTTCGATCTTAAACCTTATCCTACTATATAAGTAAAACGAGATTTTCATTTCGATAATAAAACCCGAAATATTGCTATCTCACGGGAAAGTTTTGGAGAATAATATCTATTTATCGGACAGTGTAGATCCAAGATCAGACTGCACATTCTGTGCAGTCTGATCTTGATCTACACTGTCTGCAAAAGGTCAGTGAATCACGCTAAACTGCCTAAGGGTTAAACTTATTTTTTAGAGAAAATATCTCCTTATGGGACAGTGTAGATTCAAGATCAGGCTGCATGTTGTGTGCAATCTGATCTTGATCTACACTGCCTACAAAAGGTCTCTGAGTCGCGAATAACAAGGGTTTAAAATGTGACTCTTATCATTATGTTATGTACTCGCCACGCTTCGTGCAACCTTCCCGTCGAGCATTGCGAAAACTTCCCGTCATGCACTGTACAACCTTCCCGTCATGCATTTAGCAACCTCCCGATAATGCAACTGAAGAGCGTAGCCGATTTGGGATAGTCTGAGATTTTGTCGTTTGGTAAAGAGTTAACTCTTTATCTCCAGTTTTAATCACTCTGAAGAAGAACGCTTTTGAAAATATTTTAGGTAAAACAACAAAATGTCGGCTCCCGGCACTTTCTCGTTTTCCTACAATGTTGTTCAAAGACAATCAGAAACCACTTTAGCTACATGCACCTCTGTCGTCCGTAAATGTTAGATATAGCAGAGCTTCTCTCCCTAGAGAACTCTACATGTATAACATCCATCTCAAAGATTTTTGAAAGGAGGGAATTTCTGATGCATTTAGCCGGTTTCAGAACAGTCAATATTTCAAATTACGCTGCAGTATGTACAATGCAATAAAGCCTACAGAGACAATGTAATCTGCAATAATGCAAGTAATTTCGCTACATTGTCATGTTGATTATGTTTAATCTAGTCACTATGCTCTTTTCCATCTTATCACGTGAAACCTCCTCCGGCAGTGAATGTAACCCATGACTTATTTTTGATAATACACTAGTGTATTTTATTTCATGTTTTCTGGTAGGATATCGAGAAATAGCAGTGAAAATAATTTTCGATCTTACACTGGTACCGATTATCATGTGCGTGTTACCTAAGTTAATTGCGTGTGCCTCGCAACAAGATAGAAATATGACGTCATTTACCTTACATATCTCGAGCTTGACGTAATATTGTACATGTAATACCTTGCTATATGGGAGGGGTACCCCACAGGGAATAACGGAAAAGAAGTGTACTGGATTTTTATAAAGCTCCTCCCAGAAAAGGTTAAAGCATGAAATAGAATATTTGTTTTTTTTCGGTAAAAGATCAAAATTTATTTCATCTCGTGAACACCATCGGTAATATTTTCACTCGTGGCTTCGCCAGTCGTGAAAATTTTACCGATAGTGTCCACTCGATGAAATAAATTATGATCTTTCACCGAAAAAAAAAACCAAACAAATATCCTCTATATCTTTTTTTTTTTTTTGGGGGGGGGGGTTCCCCGGTTCCGATCAATTTTCAGTCATGAGCGCATGAAGCCAGAGAAACCAACCACAGCATGCGCGGGAATTTGTACTGCTTCGTCATTTCATGGAAAAGTGACGTAATTGTTGCTTGCGTGGAAAGTTCAAGCTTTGAATTTTATTATTTGTTAAAATCCAAGAAATGCAGCGAAAGTCTTTTAAAGTCAATATTATTTGGGAAATAGGTGGACTAAAGCATTCTATAAAGTATTTATTTCTGTTCTTTTTTCGGTGTAAATAACAAAGAAAAAAAACTATTTCTTTTCGTATATGTACAGATTTGAAACAAAACTACAACTATAAACATGGACCTGTGAGCAGTATAGAGGCTAAAGGTGATGATGCAGGATATTTTTCGGCAAGTCACTTGTGTCATGTGATAAATAGGATATCACATTTGTGTTGATGTTTATCATTATTATCAAACTCGTTGCTGGTAACCAGCATTTACTCCTTTTCTCACAATGTTTTCCATCCCCTACCCGAACAATTGTCAAGTTTTGAGTCATGTTAATTTTGCCGTCTGCAAACGCTTTCAATTTGTATCAGTCTGAAAATTTGTCGTTTAGTTAGGATTTAAATCACACGGTCAAATTCTCGACATTATGAACACTACAAAAGACTACACGTTTTCGTCACTGCTGTTAACATCAACAACTCAGAATCACCTTGCTTCATGGAAGACCAAGTGATGAATTGTACGAGTCCGGGGTTCGATCCTTACTTGAACAAATTAGGCCTATACGTTCATAAAGCTTTGTTGCATTTACAAGGAGTTTGATGGGCGACAAGTTTTTTTTTTTTTTATAAAAGACTTATCCTTGTCCAACTTGATGAGCTTCAAGGTCAAATGAATAGGTTCGATTGTGCTTCATAGGTTAGATTATGAAATGTATTTCCTCTTTACCAAGAAAGTCAGTGTTTTAATTACCATATGAGGATAAAAAGTTTAGAAAAATCCTTGTGAGAAAAGGAGAAAATGCTTGTAACCAGCATATTCTCCTTTTCCCGCAAGCTTTTTAACTCGTTGGAAGAGAAAATTCCAATATTTGAACCATATTTCGTTTTGTGACTTTTAAAACTTTCAGTTTAATATTTTGTCGCGTTGCAAAGAGTTACAGTGTTTGAAGAGAACTTGTAGGGGTTTATTGTAATATCTACTTGTTCTGTCTTGGTCAAATAATAGCCGAGCATTGTTGTCACAGAGAAAAAAAGTTTGAGACACTGTTCTCAAAGAATGAAAAAAAACAAAAAACTATCAACCAGTAGCGCACATGCTCATATACATATAAGTGTAGTTCGATAGTAGTTTGCACAAAAATTTACAATGCAACCTTGTTTGCGTAAAAAATTCAGTTCGATCTCAGACAACACCAGAACGAATTTGCAAAAAATCTTCAAAATTTCGCTTTTTCGCATATGTGACCTGTCCCGCGAAAAGGGACTATAATTATGGGAATTCCGCACACCAATTAGATGAAAACGGGTCAAAGGTAGTGAAAGTCAATATAAGCTGATAGTTCAAGAATGATTGTATTATAAGGTAGAATGACAACTTTTCATACAGAAAATATCATAAAATATCATAAAATATCATAAAATGTCATAAAAAGGGAAAAGTGTCAACCCTTGTCAGACTGCGCAATTGCGCAGTCTGACCAGGGTTGATACTTTTCACAGTTCCTAGAAGATCCCTTTGTGCGTGATAGGTCACATATATGTTGCGTACAAAGTCGTTCACTGTCATTGATCTGCCGACAAAACATGACACACTTGCACAAAACATGACATACTTGCACAAAACATGGCATAGTTGCACGAAACATAGCGTACTTGCACAAAACATGACATTTTTGCACAAAACATGACAAACTTGCACGAAACATGACACACTTGCACAAAACATGGCGTACTTGTACAAAACATGGCGTACTTGCACAAAACATGGCGAACTTGCTAAAACATGACATACTTGCACAAAACATGACACACTTGCACAAACATGACATAGTTGCACAAAACATGACACACTTTCACAAAACATGACATACTTGCACAAAACATGGCATAATTGCACGAAACATAGCGTACTTGTACAAAAACATGACATTCTTGCACAAAACATGACATTCTTGCACAAAACATGACATACTTACACAAAACATGACATACTTGCACACATTTTCGATAATTGAGGAAGTTCTGGCAAAAGGGGGTTTAATGCATCTCTGTGATGCATCGGTGATGCATCGAAAGGAGAGATGGTCCTTGGATATCCATTAGGTTTTCAAATAGCCTTGGATATCCATTAGGTTTTCAAATAGTCTTGGATATCCATTAGGTTTTCAAATAGCAAAAAAGGTTCGACCTATGTGTCGATATAAAACCTATTTTGTTGTGCATGGCTCAAATACAATTTAACCCCTTTGTTGCCTAGCGCGACTCGCTGACCTTTAGCGGACAGTGTAGATCAAGATCAGACTGTACAGAACGTGCAGTCTGATCTTTGATCTACATTGTCCGATAAGGAGATATCTTTCTCCACAACATGTCTTTGAAACAGCAATAGTTTTAGGTTATTAGAATCAAATTGAAAATTTAATTTTACTTTTTTAACAGGATAAGGGTTAAGCATTTTTTCATATTGACCATTTACCGTGTTATGAATTTCATTTACTTAACCCATTACCACACGATCCCTACTTTTGACGCCCCTGAGAAAGAAGCCTTTAGAAAACATTGTGGGAAAAGGAGAAAATGCTGGTAACCAGCATTTTCTCCTTTTCCCACGATGTTTTCTACCCTTCACAAAAGAAATCTAAAATTTTCAGTCACTTTTATTTTGTCCTCTGCAAATGCTTTCGATTTGGACAAGCCTAAAATTTTGTCGTTTGGTAATGAGTTAAAGAAGCGTAGAATTAAGATAAAAGTTGTCATCCCTGCAAAAGATTATTTTCAGTTAGGTATAGACAGTGGCTTTTGCTGGTGTACCTTTTCCTTTGATTTAAAAATGTACAACTGTTGCTCTGAGTACTAAAAGATATAGAGGATATTTGTTTTTTTCGGTGCAAGGTCGAAATTTATTTCATCGACTGGATACCATCGGTAATATTTTCACAAGTGGCGCAGCCACGAGTGAAAATATTACCGATGGTGTTCACGAGATGAAATAAATTTCGATCTTCCACCGAAAAAAAAAACAAATATACTATTCATTTCATGCTTTTAACCCTTTCTTGGAGGAGCTTTATCAAAATTCAGAACAGTTCTTTTCCATTATTCCCCGTTGCGTACCCCTCCCGCATAGCAACGTTACGTCAAGCGCGAGAAATGTAAGGTATATGACGTCATATTTCCCATCTGGTTGTTAGGCACGTGCAATTTACCTAGGCAACAAGAACGTTAAAATCGGTATTTTCACTGGTGGTACCAGTGTAAGATCGAAAAATATTTTCACTGCTATTTCTCGATATCCTACCGGAAAGCATGAAATAAATTATATTTATACACTTAAAGACAATATTTTCTACTCAAACGTCTTTTATATAGTACTTTGTCACTGGATGCTTAGAAGTTGTACGACAGAGGATAGTTTTGAACTTATTTTAGAACGCTTTAACTCTTTACTCCATAGATACTCATTTCAACGCATTGCTTATAGGAGCCTTTAGAAAACATTGTGACATTGTGAAAACATTGCTCCTGACGAGCAATTTCACCTTTTGTCACAATGTTTTCTATGCTATCAAAAGGTGTCATATACACATAAGAAATGGCTTCATCCTTGCTGTTATTTAGGGTCCATTAGAAATACCATAGAAATGCCTGATGGGGTAAAGGGTTAACTCTCCATCCGCCTCCCAGAAGATATGAAAATCCTGGAAAAGCATAGAAGAGAGAGTGTTCGCGTTGATACGACTGAAACAATTTTGAAAGACGAATAAGTAAAGTGACGAAAGAAAAGTCAACTGCGAATATGACCCATGCCTGATCATGAAGAAATGGGATAAAAGCAGTGCTAAATTGGTAGCTATATAATCATCACTTAAATAATTCTAAAAGCTTTGTAAATATTTTAAATATTTTAAGTAAACTTGTAACAACAACTCCGAAAGTTTTCCATCATTCTTATATTTGCTTTTAAAACCTTTAACTCTTTCCCAGACAATAAGATAAAACATCTATCCATTATATGGTATTTGCAGATAAAATGTTCAAGCCTGGTTCAGTTGGTTGGACGTGCCAAAAAAAAAGAAAGAAAACATTGCCTGAAAATGAGAAAATGCTGGGAAGCAGCATTTTTATCCTTATTTCAAAATGTTTTCAAATGTGTCCCCTTCCTTAGTGTTGGTGAAATTCAGGGTTGTTATATCTACTTATAAAACCTTTAAAACCTGAACTTCGGCTCAGCTTTGATCCATTCGAGGAAGATAAAAACTGACCTTGTACAAATGTATTTACATAGTTAGTTAGTCGATTAGAAATATAGATAGATAGATAGATAGATAGATAGATAGATAGATAGATAGATAGATGGGAGGCGAACACCTAGATAAATATTTGAATGGGAGGCGAACAGCTGCTTTGTTATTGTACCCACATAATTTATTCATATGATATGATGGCACGCATTAATGCTTTTGTGGGCTTGAAAACGAAAGGAAAAGAAAAAAAATCAATTGTTGGATAAAGGAAAGGAGAGCAATCAAAATTATTAACTCGTTTTGTTGACCGTCACGGAGCGGAACGTTTTGTAGTGCAGTCTTCCCGTCATGCAATATGCAACATTCCCATAATGCATCGGGCGACCTTCCCGTCATGCATTCTACAACCTTCCCATCATTCAACTGTGCATTATGATCTATAACCTATGCTGGGTGCTGTCTGAATAAACAAACCAATCTGGGTTAAGAATAGAGCTAAGAATATTTAATTTATTTTTCTAGAACATAAAATCGTCAATTCCAATTATTTTGCATATTAATTCTTAACCAAGTGATTTCGCATTTACACTGAAAAAAGGACCAAAAGAACGAGAGCATTCAATTTGACAGATGGTCCTCAAGGTGTACTACTATAATTGGAGTGCAACACGCGAAAATGTGCATTCGGACATTTGCGTAAAGTGTCGTCCCGGATTAGCCTGCGCAGTCCGCGCAGGCTAATCCGAGACAACACTTTACGGCTACATTAGATTTTGTGTTACAATAGACTTGCGTAAAACAGAAAATCACATAAAATCGGAAAGTGTCGTTTCGGATTATCCTGTGCAGACTGCACACGCTGATCCGAGACGACACTTTACGCAAATGTCCGAATGACCCTTTTCGCGTATTGCAAACCAATTATAATGGTATGCAATCTTCTCTTTGTGGATTGAGAAATCTTCCCATGATATATCGTACAACCTTTCTGTCATGCATCCTTCCATTCTGGTATTGTATAATTGTCTTATCATGCAGCTAAAACTTTTAACACAATAGACCGATTGGACACTTTACAGAGCTTGGTTAAAGTCACAGAAACTGATGAAAAACTTTTGTTATACTGTAAACGACAGAGAACAAGGATAGTTTGATCTTGAATCTACATTGTGTATGATCTTAATTAGATTTTGTGAATAAAGGTGGGTACTTAGGTTTTTCACAACTCACCAAATTAGAAAATGTATATATCACTGAAATTTATATGAAAAAATAATACAAATCTTCAATAATGAAGAAGCATAAAATTACAGAAAAAAAATGATGGTGTTCCCTTAAAAGGCTATGTAGCCTCTTAGGCTATTTTTTAGATTTCGCGCCAAAAATAAAATAAAGCATTGTTGGAATGTCAAGTGACTGACACGTTACTAATGACGCTTAAATTCCATAACATAATAAACATGTAATAGTTTTCCATAATGTTTTCTTCGGACACTATGTTTGAAGCTTTGTCTGTGTATTTCCGGTATATACATGAGCAAGATGCCCATGTAAAAATAGAACGTGTTTCCCGTCGATGGAGACCCGGGCCGTATTAAACCTCTAATTTCTCTTGTTGTCGGGTGGTTTTCGACTACTGGGGTTTTATGAATGACAGTTAAAAGGCTTTGGGAGTATAAGGATGATTTTTGTAAAATTTTCGTCCCAAGGTCTGAAGGGCCACCTTTAAGGGCTAGTGAAAAAGGTTATTATTTACCAATAAAATTCGATGAAATAGAAAAGAAAGGTGCATACTCTAGAGACCAACATTTTAGTCTAGTACAAACGAAATTTGGTTAGAATGTTTGTCTTTATGACATCTCAAATGGATACGAAGTGAAGACGGGTCATTTTAGTAAAACGATAGGCAACTTGGTCAGATCATAAAAATACCCTTTAAGCACACTGGTGGCTCTATCTCTAGGTCCAAAGGTTAATTGGTCTGAATATTTTCTTAACATTTTACCAAACAAACCCTGGTTTTTACGACCCTAAAAAAAGAAGCCTTTTGAAAACATTATTGGAAAATGAGAAAATGCTGGTAACCAGCATTTTCTCCTTTTCCCACAATGTTTTCAAAAGGCTACTATTTCAGACTGGTAAAAACCAGGGATTGTTTGGGAAAGGGATAATGCATCTCTGTTATACACTAGACTAACCGACCGAATCACGAGATAAATTGGTCCTTTGACAAACAGAAAATTAACCATTAGCGAAAAGTTTCGACCTAGGTCAGCCTGCGCAGTCTGTTGGCAGATGCATAAAGCCCCCTTTTTACAGAGCACGTCTCATAAGTATGTATGGATGTATACATTTTCAAATAATTTGCATAAATCCACAGAGCTTGTTGAAACGCCTTCCAGGTGAACAGTCCCAACCCCATTATCGA
This sequence comes from Tridacna crocea, assembly GCA_943736015.1. Classification (NCBI taxonomy): domain Eukaryota; kingdom Metazoa; phylum Mollusca; class Bivalvia; order Cardiida; family Cardiidae; genus Tridacna; species Tridacna crocea. The sequence goes on along the minus strand of OX031066.1, from coordinate 9,758,037 downwards.
CCACCTTCTATACAACAAGTGGCATCATTTAAAACGCACTATTTTTAATAGTCTACATTGTGTTTCAAAATTGACAGGGCTAAAAGTTTGTTGTCCGGTGAAAAGTGAAAAAAAAAGAAAATGATTGGCTAATTGATTATATGGTGTTTAACATCGTTTTCAACATTATTTCAGATATATCGCGGCGGCCAATTTACATATCCATGTTTTCCTGGAATCTCTTTTACCAGTACTCCGCACAGCTTTCTTTCCAAGCCAGTGGCTGCTTTCCCACGTGATTATCATCGAAAAAATGATCAGTGGTGGAAGAGGAATAAATCCCGACTTAGTGACCATTATCAATCTTCGGAAAGAAATTGGCCGAGCCAGGGGTCGTAGTCAGCGATCGAACCCTGGACCCCGTGTTCTGAAGTCCTTGACGCTACCGATTGAGTTACCAAGGCTCGGCGAAGAGTAAGGAAAGGAAATGGAAATCCAATTCATAGAGATGGGACCTCTGCGAGACGCTTCAGTGTAATGTTAGAGCTGTGCTAAGATGAATTTGCGATAATTTCAAGATTCATATCTGTACAATGCTCTGCAGGAATACTCCTAGGGTCCATCAAACAAAGAAAAAGTACATAAAATTGTCTGTAACCCTTGGACCGGTGAATAATGAAATCGACACTTTCACTTAGATAATAAGTGCAGTTTCAATACTGACTCTGCTTATTTTTGCATCCTATACTAAATTTTACATCGTCAACCTATACACCTAGTCGTGTTCAAAATGAATAAGGTTATTAATTTGATTCTTGTGCAACACTTATTTCTGTCTTCCAGAATTCAAAGTGTTTACTATAGATGCAATAAAACACAATATGTAAAAAAAAAATCGCTTCTTATTGGCGATTTCTTCATCTAAGACAATCTTTTCTTTTGTCTACCTGCTTTCAGTTTTCATTTTCTACAGTTTTTTTTTCTTTGCAGCTTACATACATGTAATACCCGACGGCTTGGTTATGTTATGAGAGAAAAACATAATAAAACTAAATGATTCATTTAGGATATTCCGGTAAAAAGAAATAAAGTCAAGCATTAAAACATCTGGGTCCGTATTCACCAATCATTCTTTAGAATGTTCTTTGTCTTATTCTTCAAGATTTTCTGACTGTGAAAGTAACAGAACTTTCGATTGGCTAAACCAAATTGAGAATAAGGCAAAGAATATTCTGGAGATGATCTACAATGCCGAGAAATACGTGACTAAGAACCGTTCCTAAGAATGGTTGGTGAATACAGACCCCAGCTCTCAAATCTGATTATCAAGGTACATACATGTGTGAAATAATTCGTAAGTCTAAACAATATAAAGTGTATACAGAATCTAAAGACTTAAGATGACCTTGACCCCCTTTACCGTTAAAATCCTGACTTTGACCTTGTCTATAACCCTAGCTTTGCACGGTCAGTGTGCATATGAATTTGATATATCTTGAGGTCGAAACAGGGGTTCTAGAAATAAGAATCGAGTATGGTTTAGGAGCATATGACCTTGACCTTGTGCTCTGACCTTGGATTTGGAGCCTTAGGTCAGAATCTCGACAAGTCGTCTCATTGAGGCGCATACACGCGTATCTGTAGAACATTTCCGATAAAATGATCTGTAATTGAAGAGATAAGTAATAGATACGATTAAAGAGCACACGGCCTTTGACCCCTGCTGTGACCCTGACCTTTTGATATTGATATAAATTTTCCACCCGATCCGTTGTCTCGTCGTCTCATCAAGGTAGATAGGTGTGGATTTTTTGTATGGAACAAAGGGTTTAGAAGATATGAAACAAGAAACTCCTATCTGATGGAAAGGTGAATCCATAGATGGACGAACAGACGGACGGAAGGACAGGCAGCGACATAAGATTAATAGTGTAGTTTGACCCTTCGGGCGTAATAAATAATATTCATAAAAAGCATCAAAGAAACGGAAACTTTCTGTATCATTTAGCCATGGAGTTAGGCCTTAACCCTTATCGTGCTTTATAAGTGACATAAAAAATTCCAAGCCGGTTGTAAAAACCCAAACAATATCATTTTAACCTTTTAGCCCATAAGGCATTTCTATGGTATCTCTAATTGACCCCACATAACAGCAAGGAGAAAACCGTTTCTTATGTGTATATGACACCTTTTGATAGCATAGAAAACATTGTGACAAAAGGTGAAATTGCTCGTCACGAGCAATTTCACCTTTTGCCTCGATGTTTTCTAAAGGCTCCTACAAGCAATACGTAGAAATGAGTATCTATGGAGTAAAGGGTTAAACCTTATCCAACCATATAACTAAAACTAGATTTTCCTTTCGATAGTAAAACCCCAAATATTGCTATCTCACGGGAATGTTTTGAAGAATAATATCTCTTTATCGGACAGTGTAGATACAAGATCAGACTGCACGTTCTGTGCAGTCTGATCTTGATCTACACTGCCCGCAAAAGGTCAGTGAATAGCGCTTAGCAGCCTAAGGGTTAAACTAATTCTCTAGAGAAAGTATCTCCTTATCGGACAATGTAGATACAAGATCAGATTGCACGTTCTGTGCAGTCTGATCTTGATCTACACTGTCTGCAACAGGTCTGTGAGTCGCGCTTAGCAGCCTATGTGTTAAAGTTATTATTTAGAGAAACTATCTCCTTATCAGACAGTGTAGATTCAAGATCAGGCTTCACGTTGTGTGCAATCTGATCTTGATCTACACTGTCTGCAAAAAGTCTGTTTGTTGCGAATAACAAGGGTTTAAAATGCGACTCTTATCATTATGTAATCTACTCGCCACGCTTCGCCCAACCTTCCCGTCGAGCATTGCGAAAACTTCCCGTCATGCACTGTAGAACCTTCCCGTCATGCATTTCGCAACCTCCCCCATAATGCAACTGAAACTCGAAGCAGAGTTGATCGATAACATACCGTACTGAAAGAGTCCGATTAAACGTGCAGAGACTGAGGACACGTTTATGTAATATTAAGGACAATGTAGAACAAGAGCAGATTCTACAAAACGCGAAGTCTGATCTTAGATGTTTACTTGTGTGCTGTTTTTATTAAATATATTTTTGTTTTTGTAAACAGCCTGAAAGCTAGACGCAGCAAAGAAATTTGTTTACTGTTCTTCATACACATTTCAGTTCCATTAACTCTTTCCCAAACAAGCCCCGGTTTTTACGTGTCTGCAGTGAAAATCTTTGAAAACACTGGGGGAAAAGGAGAAATTGCTCGTAACGAGCAATTTCTCCTTTTCCCACAGTGTTTTGTACCCTTTTCGAGAATTTTGTGCAATTTTCTCCAAATCTTAAATTGTCGTCTGCAAACTCTTTCGGTTTGGATGGGTCCAAAATGTGATGTTTGGAAAAGGGTTAACTTTTTACCAAACAAGAAATTTATAGACTGGTCCAACTTGAATTTTGAAATTTGCAGACGACAAAATAAATGAGACTGTAATATCCAAATTTGATTTGGGAAGGTTAGAAAACATTGTGGAAAAAGGAGAAAATGCTGGTTACCAGCATTTTCTCCTTTTTCCCACTATATTTTCAAAAGGCTTCTACCTCAGGGTCATCAAAAGTCATCATTGTGTGGTAAAGGGTTAATTAAGCGAGACCGTTTCTTATTTCACAATCCTGGCTAATGAAGGAACCATGGTAAGCTAGGTCCACCAAGTAATGTTGAAAACTGGATCTTTTATGCAGTTGAGCAAACTGTCCGTCCGTCTGTCTGTCTGCCTATCTTTTATCTCTGTGTGTCTCTTACGGTGACTCTGTTTCTCTCCCTTACAGCTGTTGAAAGGAGTAAAAAGCCTTCCTTCCCAGTGTCGTAAAAACCAGGGATTGTTTAGTAAAGAGTTAAACATGACTCAATGGATGGAAAAAAAAAAATCTTTTGAAAACGATTGTAAGGAAATGAGAAAATGCTAGTGACCAGCATTATCTCCTTTTCTCCATTTTTTTTTTCGAAAGTCTTAACGCTCATGGTCACACGGTATGTCCGGTAAAGGGTTAAATGAAAATGAATGGCAAACAATTCTTCTTATTCACACTTTTAAATCGATTTCGGGTTTTAAAGTTCCCATTCTAAGATTTGAATTATCGTCATTAACTTTTTATCGTAACATATCTAGTTTCACATTCACACTCAATGTATCGCCATTATTCATCCATAATACTTACATATATTTGTCTTTTTCATAAACATCAGAATTGTCTATACATCCGTCTATCCGTCCGCCCATTTAACCTTTTATCCTCGTTCTATTTGTCTTGTTTCTGTGAAAATCTTTGTCCGTCTGTCTGTCCGTCCCTCTTTCCCTCTCACTCACTCTCTCACTCTCACGCTCTGTCTCTGTGGCTGGCTTTGCCTTTGTTTTTGTCTGTCTATTTTTGTTTCTGTCTTTGTGTCTGTCTACGAGTCTGTCTGTCTTTGTGTCTGTCTTTGAGTCCGTCTGTCTTTGTGTCTGTCTTTGAGTCCGTCTGTCTTTGTGTCTCTCTGTCTTTGTGTCTGTCTTTGTGTCTCTCTGTCTTTGTGTCTGTCTTTGTGTCTCTCAGTCTTTGTGTCTGTCTTTGTGTCTCTCAGTCTTTGTGTCTGTCTTTGTGTCTCTCTGTCTTTGTGTCTGTCTTTGTGTCTCTCAGTCTTTGTGTCTGTCTTTGTCTCTCACTCACTCACTCACTCACTCACTCACTCACTCACTCACTCACTCACTCACTCACTCACTCACTCACTCGCTGTCTTTTTGTATCATCATTTCATTATATATTCCCTTGTCTCTCTGTCTCTCTTTCTGTCTCTCACGGCCTCCGTTTTCTCAATTTTCTGACTCTCAGTGTCAATTTTCCATTTTCAGTCACTGCCTTTTGTTGTCTTCTGGTCGTTTGTCCTCATTCCTTTATATTCACTTTTGTTATTTGCATTGTGCAAGACAGCTATACACTTTATTTTGGTTACACTTATAATTTCCTTTCTGTACAGTGAGATTCCTTACATAATGAAATATTTGACCTAAATGATTTACACAAATAGTTTAATTGTTGACCTCGAAAGGTTTTGAAATCAGCAACAGAAAGTTAATCTATTTTCACCACAAACATTTGAATATTTTTTTGCTATTTAACGTTTCATTAGCTTGAAGTCAACTGCCCTTTTTGTACTCCTGTTTATTTGCTCAAATGTTTTAAAAAAATAATATAAATTCTAAATACCACCAGAAAAAAGGCATTTAAAAACATTGTTGGAAAAGGAAGAAATGTTAGTAACCAGCATTTCTACCTTTTCCATAATATTTTCCACTTTTTTCAACCCTCCCCCATACACACACAATTTGGGCAACATTTATATATGACCTGTCACGCAAACAATTACCTGGGAACCACAAACAGTATCGACCTTGGTCAGAAAGATAGACCAGGGTTGACAGTTTTTGCATTTATAATATTTTCTGTATGAAATTTGATCATTCTACCTTGTTATACAATCATTTGGGCTATCAGCTTAAATTTGAACCATTGTTGATCTGTTTTCATGTAATTGAATTCCCAGATAGTCGCTTTTCGCGCGACGGGTCTTATACTTTGTAGTCTGCAAATAGCTTCAATTCGAAGGATTCAGAAAGCTTTGTTGTTGGTTACTTCGTGCTCCACCCATGTCTTTGTCGCAACTGATTTAAGCTGCTCTCTAGTAAAGGGGGAAATGTGTGTGTGTGTGTGTGGGGGGGGGGGTCAATGCATCCACCGCGATGCAGTATACCAAACAATTCATAATATAATCATAGATCTATAGAACAATCCAACCGTCTGAATCATGAAGAAGAATGGTCCTTGGACACGCAAAAAAATACAAATTGCAAAAAAAGTTCCTACCTAGGTCACTCTTCACGGACTGCCCTGGCTTACCTGAGTCGATAGTTTTTCCTGATGAATTCAAATACCTTTTTACACTGTGTTGCTTATGTACATAATATTATGTTCAGTAACTCTATACAAGATGTCATTGTTTTAGAATCTAAAGAATTTGAGGGCGACAGCTTCATTGCGGCTAAAAATTGATGGGGTTTGGTCTTGAAAGGCTAAAAGACATCATGGAATAAAAGTGAAAAAAAAAAACACTATTAAAAATGATTTTAAAAAGATATACAGAAAGTCCAAACAATAAATGCGTTGAGAAACACGTTTGACATTTACTTATTGAAAACTTTTAACCCTTACAGTGCTAAGCGCGATTCACTGAGCTTTTACGGACAGTAAAGATCAAGATCAGACTGCACATAACGTGCACATAACGTGCAGTCTGATCTTCGATCTATTCTGTCCGATAAAGTGGTATCATTCCCTAAAACATGACTTTGGAGTGGCAATATTTGGGTTTTAACTATCGAAGTGAAAATTTCGTTTTAGGTATTCCGCAGAATAAGAGTTAATTTCAATTCGTAAAATTCAAAACTAGCAATAAAATAAGACTTTCTGTCATAAATCACAGCGGTTTGATACACCTCTCTCACATCGAAACGAAAACGAGGGCGTTTTAAAAAAGTGCACGATCCGTTTTACATGGAAATCTACCACCCTTTAGGTGGCCAGATATTTATCCTCCAGCTCGACGAATGTAAAAAACATTTTGCACACGACAAAATAATAATGTGTCAAAAATTGAAATTTGTTTGGGGAAGGCTTTTGAAGAAATTGTATAGGAAAAGGAAAATTGTTTGTCACCACTATCGAATTGAATATTCTATTTTAGTTATTTAACCCTTTACTCCATAAGATACTCATTTTGACGTATCAACAACAGACAGCTTTTGAAAACATTGTGGGAATAGGAGAAATTGCTCGCAACGAGCAATTTCTCCTTTTCCCACAATGTTTTCCACACAATCAAATATTTGTATCCTCATTTGTCCATATTTTTGACATCATATCTTTATTTGCTGCTGAAATGGAAGAGCCTCAAATTGGCATATCAGGTAAAGGGTTAACAGGATAAGAGTTAATTCTTATCAGGTAAAGAAAATATCTATTTCATTCATTTGGGATTCAAATTGTTCGGGATAAATGTTATAAAGGACAATATGTGTTTATCCGCATGTAAAAGAATAGTGTTTCACAGCCCGTCCGGGTGGCTCAATGGTGAGCGCGTTTCACAGCCCGTCCGGGTGGCTCAATGGTGAGCGTGTCGGACTCCTGACCTGGTGGTTGTGAGTTCGATACCCGGTTGAGGCAAACTTTCTTTCCGGCGTATTTTCGCCTCTCACCTCTGCTGAAGCATGTGAGAAAAGTAGTCGGTGGCTTTGGAAAGAAAGTTGTGTAAGTACCGGTGTGAGAAAGCCAGGAAACACATGTGCGTCACTGACCGCCATGATATGACCTTAGCTGTTAAAGTGGCGTTAAACCCCAATTCAACCAACCAACCAACAGTGTTTCACTATCAGATCGACTTGAATATCTAGTACCGAGATCGTGTGAACCGATGATACGTGTGGAAACTTCGGGTAAATTGCTGTAAGGGCTAACGTATGTGTTTTCGTAGACACGGTAAATTAAGATCAGACTGCACAGAACGTGTATCTAATCTTTGATCTGCACTGTCCTATGATTTGTGAAATGTTTTGTCCATTAACCCTTTCCCAAACAATCCCTGGTTTTTGCGGGTCAGGAATAGAAGCCTTTTGAAAACATTGTGGGAAAAGGAGAAAATGCTGGTAACCAGCATTTTCTCCTTTTCCCACAATGTTTTCTACCGTATCATATAAAAAACCCATCTTTTTAGCGACTGTTAATTTGTCATCTGCAAAATGCTTTAAATTTGGTCTGGTCCAAAATTTGCCGTTTGGGAAAGGGTTAAAGTCTGACAATTGGAATATCCGCTTACTATTTCTTACCGGCTGAACTATCCCCTATTTCTCATTTAGCTTTAAGTTAAATTTGCAAGCAACTATACCGATGAATGTGTTACACAGTGCTACTCAACGAAAATACTCATTCAAGATTAATTTTTGTGAGATACTGAGTGAAAAGAAATTGTATCAACCTTAGAAATAGAATATACATCTCTAGTAAGTAGAATTTTTAATTCATTTAGTTTTATTTATAAATGACGTATTCTACCGAAAATAAAATACAGCATAAACAATGGTTTAAGACAGCATAGTGGCACGGTATCGAACAGTGTAGAATTTGGATCAGAATGCTCCGATTGTGCAGTCTGATCTTTGATCTGCCATTTCTGTCTGGCAATCGTTTACAATATTGTTGGAAGAGGAACGATAGCACAATACATGTTTCAAGAATATAGCATAGAATGTTGATGGATATGGTACCTGATTGATGGTTCGTTGAACGATAACATTTTACACGTAGTCAAAGTGAAAGCATTTGCAGACAACAATCTAAATGTAACTTAAAATAATTTAAATTGTATGTGAAAGGGGAGAAAAGCTTGTTGGAAAAAGAGAAAATGCTGGTTACCAGCATTTTCTATTTTACCCAAAAGGTTGTCTACTTTAGGTCCTTAAAACCCGGTATTAAGTTGTTAAAGAATTAACAAGTGCTTGTGCCAATGCTTCTACTATCAAATACTATAGTAGTCTATTGCATGACCAAAGTGGGTGCTTAGACCATCCACCTAAGATCTTCTTGACAAGCTGTCGAACACTATGGTCACCTTGGCGGTCCGGTGCTGTTGTTAATCTACAATTACTTTCTCATTAGCTTTATTAGCTTTGGAATTCAATGGGAATGCCAAGCAGAGATATTCCATGGTGTTACGGTTCTGATATTTTACTGTCAACGACAAATATTTTTTGTGTTGTAAATTACTAACTTGTCATTATTTAGATTTAATCTACAGATTTTGCTGGCCATTGGCCTCCAACGTAATCATTTTGAAGCTTCTTAATTAGATGACCCCAGAAAATATTGTGAATAAAAGACAACTTTGTCTCGTTTTCATAAGTGTCACCAAACTTAAATTCATGCAGTTTTCGTTTTTGTTAAAACACGCAGTTTCTATCTTCAAAAAAGGTAAAACATTTTAACCTCCATTTGTATTAGCGAGTTTACCCATTACAACACAATCCCTACTTTTGACGGCCCTGAGAAATAAGCCTGTAGAAAACATTATGGGAAAAGGAGAAAATGCTGGTTACCAGCATTTTCTCCTGTTCCCACATTGTTTCCTACCCGTCACAAAACAATTTTCAGATTTTTAATCACTTTTATTTAGTTGTCTGCAAATGCTTTTGATTTGGACAAACCTAAAATTTTGTCGTTTGGTAATGAGTTAAATTTGTATGTATTTTTTAAACATGTCGTCACAGTTGGTTTTAACTCTTTCCTAGGAGGCACTATTTGGGGACATGTCAAAATTGTAAAACCTTTGTAGACATCATATTAAGCGTGTCTCCTATGAGGAATTTTATTCTTTGGAGGGTGCAAAACATTGTAGAGACAGGAGAAAACTCTGGCTTCCACGGTGTTCTCCTTTTCCCACAATGTTGTGTAACCTATCAAGACAAAAACATTATTTGAGCTACAGTTAGTTAGTCGTCAGTGAGTCTAAATTTGGTTGTCTGTCACATAGTTAAAGAGAGACAAAATAATCTACCCTTTATGTGGAGACAAGCGTTATAAACTTGCACATAATGACAGAACCAAAAGACAACAAAAATGTTAAAAAAAAATCTGTTTACAATAAAAAATCTTAAAAAGAGAAAGATAACCTAGCTCTTCATAGGAAGACAGTTATTGACTTGTACAATGTTGAAAAATTAAAAAAATAACCGTCAAATGGATTTCAACCGTTGAATATAAAAAGATTTGTCTTTAAAAGGGTAGAAAACAACGCCGAAAAATAGCCTCTCCCTTCTCCACGGTGTTTCCATAAGCTGCCCTCCCAGAGATCGTAAGAACTCGAAATCGATGGTAAAGGGATAAAGACATAAGTTGCACCTAAATACCTTGAAGGTGTAAAAAAGAGAGCTGCAATTTTAAAAGTTAACGTCTCTTTTTTTCTGTAGGATCACATTGCACAATTATTTTCTTTGATTGAGCTAAAAAAATGTTTAAGGTCTTTTCTTTCAGTCCTTAAGTCTGCTTGTCCCAATCCCCTTCTGTCTTTCCTCACTTTCCTTTCCCGCCCTCTCTTTCTCTCTATCTCTATCTCCATCTCCTTTTTTTGTCCCAATCCCCTTCTCTTTCCTCACTTTCCTTTCCCGCTCTCTCTTTCTCTTTATCTCCATCTCCTTCTCCCTCCCTTCCTCTCTCTCTCTCTCTCTCTGTTTACTCATTCAATGGGATTCACTAAGTGGGTCCCATACAATAGTTGTCCTCTTTTATTATTTTAATAGTAAGGTTAAGAGGTTTTTGAAATCTTTTAACACTGCAGATTGTATGGAAATGAAAACATGTTATACAAACTTTTAATCCCTCGGTCCAAAAATGTGATTTCAGTTGCTTGTTTCGCCATTTTAACCATTTGGCTGTTAAGATGACCTTTTGCGGACAGTGTGGATCAAAGATCAGACTGCACAGAACGTGCAGTCTGATCTTTGATCCACACTGTCTGATAAGGAGGTATTATTTCCCAAATCATTACTTCGAGATACATGTAGCAATAGTTGGGGGGTTATAGAAATCGGATCGAAAATTTCAGTTTAGTTATTTAGCAGGATAAGGGTTAAATCAAGATCAGACTGTATATAACCTTTCGTCTGATTTCTCATTCAACCCTTTCCCAAACAATCCCTGGTTTTTACGACCCCAAGATATAAGCCTTTTGGAAACACTGTGGGAAAAGGAGAAAATGCTGGTAACCTGCATTTTCTCCTTTTCCCACAATGTTTTCTACCCTTCTCAAAACAAATTTCAATTCTTTAGTTACGTTTATTTTGTCGCCTGCAAGTGCTTTAATTTTGGACCAATCTAAAATTTTGTCGTGTGGTAAAGAGTTAAACTCTCCGGCATGTCATGCACGACTCCTAGTGACTTGCAAACAATACAGATTAAGATGAGAGCGTGCACGACAACAACAACAACAACAACAACAACACAAAAAAGCACTACTGAAGTTTTCCTTATGAAGTGTCCGTTTCATCATTTCATCGTTCTAAATTTTCATTCCTATCGCTTTATATCTATTAATGCATGATTATGTGTGATGTACGCACAATGAGGATCACGACCTGACTTTCAGAATTTGCCGTCTAATCTTGAATACATCATTTCCCACATATCTAGCGCCACATTCGTCTTCTTCAAATGCTTTAACTCATTACCAACAGACAAAACCTTAAGTTTGTCCAAATCGAAAGCATTTGCAAACAACAAAATTAAAAAAAATAGTTTAAAGTTTAAAAATTCGTTGTGTGATAAAAAAGTCAGTGTTCAGTTTTCTTTCTACAATTAATGAGTTTCATTTCATGTGTTGCAGTAAGACTTAAACTTTGTAGCACTGAACCCGACTTTTATTTGCTTTTTTGGACATTGTAAAGCCAAGATCAGGCAGCACAAAATTTACAGTCTGATCTTGGATGTACAGTCCTCTTCCTTCGCAAATATGACAAAAATAAGCTTCACGATTGCAATGTCCATTTTTTATTTTGCACTATACAGGGTGAATCCTTTCTGAGCTATGTGCAAATACATGAACTTTTGCGGACGTATAGACCAAGATCAGAATGGAAAGAAAGTGCAGTCTGATCTTTGATCTATACAGTCTGCGTGTTAAGTCAAGCCTATTCTATCAAAATCTATCTTAGTTTCAAGGGATTGTAATTTTAGCCGTCGAGAAGGATCGACTGTACTTAGTCGGCGCTGAGAGAGTTTAGGTAAAAGAAAAGCGGTACAATATTTTCATTTCTCATCTGATTGACCTTTTACCAAACGAGAAAAATGTTAAATTTATCTACACTAAAACTATTTTCGGACAAGATAAACGTGGCACATTTAACTGAGCTAACTTGCCTATGAAAGGAGATAAAACATCGTGGGAAAAAGGAGAAAATGCTGGTTACCAGCATTTTCTCCTTTTCCCACGATGTTTTCAAAAGGGTCTTAAAATTATAGAATTGTGTGGTGAAAGGAGAAAAGGCAGGGTGAGTCAACAAAGTGGTTTTATAGGGTGATCGCTATATTTGCTTTGCTTTTTTGATCTGTATAAAAATATTATTAGAATTTATGACTGACACTTAACGCTTATCCTAACATTCGCGGAGAAGTTTTCTTCCGGAGAATGTAGATCAAGATCAGACTGCATTCGGTTACTCTATCAGTAATTCTAGTCGTATTTTCACAATGGACACATTGATAAAGGTATTTGAACTTTTTTCATTGTGGTAGGTAACAAGACCAATTCAGTGGAATAAGGTAAATCCCGTGTTTTAGAGACTGTTGAAAAACACACTGGGAAAAGAAATGTTAGAAAAATGGAAAAATGCAAGTAACTAGCATTGTCCTTCTACGCTTTCAAAAAACAAGTCATCATTTTGACTACATTTAATTTGTCATCTTCTAAAATCTAAAATCTTGTCTTATTTAAAGGGTCGAAAAAAGTATCTATTAAAACATTACCACACAATCCCTACTTTTGACGACAATAAGAAGCCTTAATAAATCATTGTGGGAAAAGGAGAAAATACTGGTATCCAGCATTTTCTCCTTTTCCCACAAATGTTTTCTATCCTTCACAAAACGAATTTCAAATTTTCAGTTACTTTTATTTTGTCGCTTGCAATTCTTTCCCATTGGACGAGCCAAAAATTTTGTCGCTTGGTAATGAGTTAAACTATCATAAAGGGTTCCCAACGGTTATTTGGGGAAATATTTGTCATTGACCTTGAAGATGTTTTGTAGGTATGTATGTTTATGTAACTAGAAAAATGGTTAAAGAAAAAATAAATAATAAATGATAAATGTCCCGGAAACTTGCTCTAGTGTACTGCCATTTTTTTCATGTACCTGGCAAATCCACCTGGAATGGTATTGGCGAACCCTTAACCTATTAGCTGCTAAGCACAACTGGCTGACCTTTTGCGGACAGTGTACATCAAGATCAGACTGCACAGAACTTGCAGTCTGATCTTTGATCTGCACTGTCCGATAAGGAGATATAACAGCCAAAAACACAACTTTGAAACAGCAATGTTTTGGTTACTAATATTGAATTGAAAATTCATCTCTAGTTATTTAGGTGGATGAGTGTTAAGTTGCTATACAGTTAACCCATTACCACACAATCCTTACTTTTGACGCCCCTGGGAAAGAAGCCTTTAGAAAACATTGTGGGAAAAGGAGAAAATGCTGGTAACCAGCATTTTCTCCTTTTCCCACAATGTTTTCTACCCTTCACGAAACAAAATTCAAATTTTCAGTCACTTTTATTTCGTCGTCTGCAAATGCTCTCAATTTGGACCAGTGTAAAATATTGTCGTTTGGTAATGGGTTAAAACAGAAATACCCTCTGAATAGCAGAAATCCAAATGCTGCCATTCTCTTTTAACCCTTTCCCAAACAAGCCCCGGTTTTTACGTGCCTGCAGTAAAAGTCTTTTGAAAACACTGTGGGAAAAGGAGAAATTGCTCGTAACGAGCAATTTCTCCTTTTCCCACGGTGTTTTCTACCCTTTTTGAGAACTTTCTGTCATTTTCTCCAAATCTAAAATTGTCGTCTGCAAGCTCTTTCGGTATGGAAGGGTCCAAAATTTCTCGTTTGGGAAAGGGTTAAGTTGATTTTACAGAAAAAAAAGTCATCGGACAGTGTAGATCCAAGATCGCTGAGCAAATTGTGCATTCTGATCTTGATCTACACAGTCCGCAAAACGGCCTTGAATCGAGTTTGGAAGCTTAACGGTTAAACATGTTCGAGAAACCTTCAGTGGTATAGAGCTCCTGTTAGAGCATTAGATCTGTATTCATTCTTTCTTAGTTTAGACCGGTCAATTTCGAAAGCACTCGCTGTCAAAAAATTAAAGACGCCTTAAGTGATGGGATTTTTCTACGAATTAGCTGAAAACATAGTGCGATAAGGAGACAACTATAGTTTCAGCACTCATTCGGCAACTATGTTTTCAATAGCGCTCTTTTCATCAGTGTCATTTAACTTTGCGTTGTAAGGTAGAGGATTATAACAGCGATAAAACCTAACACAAAAAGGTCTGATGCATGGAACTCGTAGCCTTGAGGTTCCTGGTTCGAGCAGCACTTGATCCACTGCGTTTTTGGTGGGAGTGTCCTTGGGCAACCAAGACACTTCAGAGCCCTAGTACTGGAAAACATGAATATATGAGCTGTTGCCGTGATATTACTGAAAAAAAATATTGAAAAGGGCGTAAAACAGTATTGAATTGTAAATAAATAAAAAAAGAAAACAAAAGTCACCAGTTCGTTAAGCAGAAATCGTTCAGTGCAAAACAACTAAGACCAGAAGAAATTCCTATCATTGCTTGAAAAGAAATGATAAAAAGAAACCACGAGCATTTATTCCAGTGGGCGTGTATTATTTGGTCTGCTGATAATTAGTTTGTTAAGAAGTTACATGAAGGTCCACTTGTTTTGATCAAGTACTTTTCTTCAAAGAACACATCAGCGTAAACCATTTTACCCTTTAAAAATAGCAAAATTTTTAGACTGGTCCAAGTTGAAAGGCTTTGCAGATGACAAAATCAAAGTGACTCAAAAAATTAAAAAAGAAATGACTTTAGAAGAGTATAAAACATTGTGGGAAAAAGAGAAAATGCTGGTTACCAGCATTTTCTCTTTTTCTCACAAAGTTTTCAGAAGGCTTTTTTCACTGGATCGTAATAACGAGGGGTTGTTTTGTAAAGTGTTAAACTAATGTATTCTTTGAATACTAGGAACTAACCTGTATTAAGGACCACCTACGATTCAAAATGTGGGGTGTATTGTACGGCTTTTGCCGCCGAACCTCGGTAGCTGAGTCGGTAGTGTGCAGGACTTGAGAATAGTGGGTCGTGAGTTCGATCCTTGGTTCAGCCAATTTCTTTCCGAGAATTGATGATATAGTCATTGCGGCACGATTCATTCCTTTTCTACAGCTGTCCATTGTTACGACGATAGTTATGTGGGAAAGCAGTCAGTGGCTTGGAAAGAATATTGGTGCGGAATACTGGTAAAAGATACTCCAGGAAAGCATAGATAAGTGCACTGACCGCCGCGATAAAATTGAAATAATGTTGAAAACGGCGTTAAACCACATGTAATCAATCAATCAATCAATCAATCAATCAATCAATCAATCAAGGCCTCTGCCAGACAACACAATTTTAGCCTTGTCCAAACAGAGATCATTTGCAGACGACAACTTCAATATGGATCAATAGTTCAATTTATCAGTGATGGGTAGAAAACATTGTTGAAAAAGGAAAAAATGCTAGCTATCAGCATTTTCCCTTTTTTCAACATTTTTTTAAAAGGCCTTCTTTGCCAAACTCGTTAAAATTCGGAATTTTGCGGTAAAGGGTTAAATTAACCCTTTACCAAACAATCCCTGTTTTTTTACGCTCTAGAGAAAGAATCTGTCTGAAACCATTGTGGGAAAAGGAGAAAATGCTGGTAACCTGCATTGTCTTTTTTTCCCACAATATTTTCTGCTCATCTATGGTCAAGTTTCTATTTTCTAGGCACTTTTATTTTGTCGTCTGCAAATACTTTCAATTTGGACAAGTCTAAAATTTTGTCGTTTGGTAACGAGTTAATCGGCTGTAGGACTGTATGTTGCCCTGTAGCGGTCTATGTATATGGGGCTCTCTCTGTAATATTCTGGGTCTGTCTATATACGACTTGAGGCTATGCCCATTCAACTTAGTATGTACTCAAACGTTCAATGTCATCTTTATACACCTCACAATGAAGTGAGGGGGTGTACAAGAATCGCCATGACTATCTGTTGGTCTTTCCGTCCATCCGTCCAAATTGAAAGGCTTTGCAGATGACAAAATCAACGTGACTCAAAAACTGAAACTTGACTTTAGAAGGATATAAAACATTGTGGGAAAAGGAGAAAATGCTGGTTACATGGACACAAATTTGTCCGGCGGAATACACCAACACTTTTTCAGATACTGAACTCAAATTTACACACAGTGTTCCTATACAATTCTGAATTATCTCCCTTTATCGAATCAAACATAGGCGTGAAACAGGGAGATCCCTGCTCCACGATTTTGTTTTTATTCTTCATCAACGATATCGTTAACAGCATAGACAGCAATATAGATGGTATATTTACAACAGAGAATTTAAAACTTTTTATTTTACTATTTGCAGACGACGCAGTCATTTTCGCTGAAACACCCAAATCACTCCAAACCTTATTGAATGAAACACAAACTTACTGTAGAGCATGGAATTTAACTTTGAACATCAATAAAACTAAGATTATGATATTTGAAAATGGGCGCCCAACCAAGAAAATATTTTATTACAATGGACAACAGCTATCGTCCGTAACAGAGTTCAAGTATTTGGGATTAACATTATATAAAAATGGAAAATGGACTCGGACGCAAAAGAAATTAACAGAACAATCCCAATATCCTTTACATAAATTATTTACAGTTTTTAATCAAATTGATCTTACTATAAAAAATAAATGTCAGTTATTCGATAATTTTGTGGCACCAATATTAAACTATGGAGCGGAGGTACTTGGGTATAATGAGTGTAAAGATATAGAATCTGTTCATTGCAAATTCATGAGAAAAGTATTACATGTTCAAAAGAGTACAAATCTTGATGGTCTATATGGAGAATTAGGGCGTTATTCAATGAAAGTTAGAAGACAAATAACAATGGTTAAATTTTGGACAAAACTACTAAACTTAGACAATAATAATATTACTAAAAAGATTTATAATATGTTAAAAAATGAAGCAAATAATAACAGGACATTAAAGGGAATAAACTGGGCCTCTCATATGAAAGCATTACTTGATAGACTGGGACTCTCTAATTTGTGGGCTAATCAGGATACTTTAACCATCAACTATAATTATATAAAACAACGGATTATTGATAACTACATACAAATTTGGCATTCCAACATTCATGAATCTAAACGACTAGAATCCTACAGTAAATTCAAAGAAAATTTCGAGTTAGAAGAGTATCTTTCTATAATAACAAATAAAAAATACATAACATCACTAACAAAGTTTAGATTATCATCACATGAATTACTCATTGAAAAGGTAAGACATCTGCATATCACAAGAGAAGATCGGTTATGTAAATACTGTAATATGAATCTGGTTGAAAACGAATATCACTTTCTTTTAGTTTGCCCGAAATATGCTAATCTTAGAAAAGAACATCTTACAAATTATTACTGCCGGTGGCCTACCGTCGAAAAAATTAAAAACTTAATGTCTTCAAAGTTAAGATCGGAACCTGAAGATATCTGATTTTTTTTTTCATCAATTTTCCATCAAATATTGTTGATTGATTCTATGTTTCTATTTTTAAACTTTTTATGTCAGAATTTATACTTTTTACCACTTCTCAGACAAAACAGAAATTCCAACCTATTTTGATCAGGTACAAACATATTACGTGGTCGTTAGTTGCCGGATTGTGAATTTCACAGTTTGAAATATTATTACTATTATTATTTCTTTATAATTATATATTTTTCATACGCATGTGCAAATGTTATTTGTATCAACACATCAGCTAGAAATTCATGTAATTTTATGCTGAATAAACTGAAACTGAAACTGAATCCTATACATAAGAAGTTGTGCATGTGCAATTTTCATGACCCTGCTGCAATTTGTTGTGGACCTATCTCCCCTTGAACTTTTTTCAAGTCTAACTTTTGTACTAAACTATTTTTCTTTCTGTGACAAAGACCTGTTTTTGTGACAGGGAGCTGGTAGGGGTATGACCACGTTTACTGATAGCTCTAGGTATTTCTGTAAGTACAACAGGGAAAATAGTACTCAGGTGACCGACATAGTACCATCTTGGTCCATTTGTTTACCTTTTCTATCAAGTGTCACCAGTGGGTTTTTATTTCAAAGCTTTCATTTATTTAGAAGAAAAAAAAAAGTTTGATAAGGTAAAATTAGTGTATAAATTTGATATTTCATACATAGCTGAGTTGGGCATGAAATAATCTTATTAGCACATACACAGAACTCCAGCCTTGAACATGCAAAACTAAACAATTAGGATGGCCACTTTCTAGCTTAAGCGTTTAGCATTAAAATACCCCAGAGAAAAGCGGACAAAGGCATACAACAAAACTCACACGCCCAATTATTCATTAACAAGGTTTATTTGAGCGGGACAGATTGAAGGTCTCCGCAGAATAAACGTTCAATTAACCACATTTATTCGCGCTAAAAGCCTTGAAAGACCCACAAGCACCGACGGCCAAGAGTAAATTTAATATATTGGCGTGCGAATTCGTCTCATACGTCAAAGAGAAATTCAAAAGATTAGCAGACGGCAAAGAGGTCAACGTACAGGGTGTTTCATAATATCTGTCCCCATTCTAAACCATTATGGTTTCGTCAAAACTTAACACAAAACTAAAGTGAATAAGTGTCTGCATAGCAGACAAAACAAATTTTATATAGATATATAATTTGTATCAGTACCTTTGAAAGCATATAAAGATTGACGCCAGGCAGGATGGACACTTCCAAAGGTACTGATACAAATTACATATCAATATAAAATTTGTTTTGTCTGCTAAGCAGATACAATTTCGCTTTAGCTGTGTTAAGTTTTGGCGAAACCATAATGGTTAAGAATGAGGACAGATATTATGAAACACCCTGTATGTATGTATGTACTATATGTATGTACTACTTAACCCTGTACCACACAATGACGACTTTTAAAGCCCATGAGGAAGAAGCCCTGTGAAAAAATTTGTGTGAAAAGCAGAAAATGCTGTAACCAGCATTTTCTCCTTTTCCCACAAATTTTTCTACGCAAAGCAAACTTGCACGATTTGAGCCACTATGTAATTGTCGTCTGCAAATGCTTTCAATTTGGATAGGTCTAAGATTTTGCTGTGTGGTAAAAGGTTAAAGGTTACTGATGTATTCTAGTTAGCCATGTTCTATGAAAAGGGGGCTCAATGCCTTTCCAAATGATGTCGTTCCAGATCAGCCTGCACGGATTCCGCAGGCTTAAATGCATCCAAATTTTAATCACATCAGCCTTTTGATTGCCAATTGCGACCAAAGGACCTTTTGCAGACGGTGTAAATCAAGATCAGACAGCACAGATCGTGCAGCCCTAAAGATATTTCTCTTCCAAAAATGCCTTTGACATAGCAAAATTCGTTTTTTTTTTAACCCTTTACTCCATAGATACACAAATCTACGCATTGCTTGTAGGAGCCTTTGGAAAACATTATGGCAAAAGGTGAAATTGCTCGTCACGAGCAATTTCACCTTTTGCCACAATGTTTTCTATGTTATCAAAAGGTGTCATATACACATAAGAAATGGCTTCATCCTTGCTGTTATTTAGGCTCAATTAGAGATACCATAGAAATGCCTTATGGGGTAAAGGGTTAATATCAGTTCGAAGGTTTCATTTCTTTACCAGGTTAAGGAGTTAACGTTATCTCAAAGTGCAGTCATGTAGCCTTCACATTGATGCGTAAAATACCATCTTTTGGTGCTTTGTAAACGTTGAGTAGTATACGTGTTTTTGTTTTTAAACACATGCATTTCTATTTATTTCTTTTGGCCGACAGTTATACGATCATTATTTTGCACGCTGATTTAGTCACTCATTGTCGTATTTTATTTTTTTTAACTGATTTTTTCAAGGTTTTTCTTGATAACAAAGATGTGAACCGATATGTTTCAATACCACCCAACTTTTGAATTCAGCCATGTGCAACTTGTAATGTGAGGTCTAATGTTAATGCACACCATTACCCTTTATTTTACAATACCGAGTTTAAAAACAACCTTGCCACCCGGCTGGTAGCTCAGTGCTTAGCGTCTGTGGCAGTTTCGGTAAACATTATTTTCTGCGATTTTTATGGTATTTGTCGAAGACAATACCACTATGAGTTCAATATTGAATTTTGAAGACTATGCATAGTGTTTTGTGCAAAGCCGAAGGAAATAAACCCAACTATACACCAATCTTTTTCTGGCTGATGAGTTTTTGGTAAAACTCAGATATGTAATTGGTAATGACATGTTAGAATACAATGGTTGATGCCATCGATCTTGGAAATACTAATTCTTTCATTGAAAATAGCTTCTCTCGCTAACAGCCTTCAATTGGTGCAATGATACATAATTTGTCTACCGATTGCTTGATCCAGGGTTTTTTCGTTCCAAAAACAGTTCGTCCCATGGCTCGTTCATTCATTGAATGCATGCTACCCCACTTGAATGGGCATGAATTTTTATAGATCGAAATAATTAATTGTTATATAGGTAATGTTATGTTCACGGCCAGAGATATTTCAAAATTATAGTTTTCAGGTACGAACTTTTTTTCGATTTATTCACATGGTTTCTCTATCTATTTGTCGTACATCATACTGTCAGGAGAAGTTAGTCTTGATCAAAGGGATGCCACTAATGCACAAATAATCCTAACTGCGTCATGAGTAGTCTCCCTTCAACCAAAATTAAAAGGTATCTCCTTTGTAGGCTGACTTTCAAGCCAATTTTTGAATACTGTACTGTTTTTCTTTCAAATTGTAAACTCCATACAATACTTTTCTTGACAAATACCACTTCAGCATTCTCAACGCTTTGATAGAAATTGGTGAGAGTAATAGTCCTAGCCAAAATGGCGCATTATGCGGTTTCCCGCCAACTGAAAATTTTTATTTTTTTTCGGCGGTCAAATGCTTCAACTCGTTATCACAGAATTCTGAATTTTAATAACCCTGAAGAAGATTCTGAAAACAATGTGGGAAAAAGGAGAAAATGCTGGTTACCAGCATTCTCTCCTTTTCCCGCAATGTTTTCAATACTATCAGAAAGCTACTGCTCATACATGCAAATTTTTCGAAGGCGTCTTCTGTATCTCCTCGTAATTTGGGATAGTCAACAATTTGGTGTTTGGGTAAGGGTAAACATAAGCATCTGGAAATTTGATTGAAACTTTATAAGAAGTTCAAGGATATGTTTGGGTTTTATTGCGGTATAAATAGATAAATCTTTTTTGCCTGTGGTTTATGGTTCGCATTAATGAAGCCATTAAAATGACCGCTGGCACTGAAGATCGTTTTCACAAAAAAGAACTTTACTTTTAACTCTTTACCACACAACCCGTACTTTTAACGACCCTGAGATAGGAACCTTCTGAAAACATTGAGGGAAAAGGAGAAAATGCTGGTAACCAGCATTTTCTCCTTTTCCCACAATGTTTTCTTCCCTTTCCGAAACAAACAAATTTCAAATTTTCAGTCACTTTTACTTTATCGTCTGCAAATGCTTTCAGTTTGGACCAGTCTAAAATTTTGTCATTTGGTAAAGAGTTAGCGTGCTTAGAAAGAGAGCGTGTTTGCGCTATTGAGGAGAGTTTGAATAAAGATCAGTATCCACAGAACGTTGTGTTTTTGCCAACAGTATATGTCAAGATCAAACTCTAATAATAAAGTCAGTTGTTTTCATGAATAGTGGTGAATTTTGATTGGCTGAAAAAAATCATAGCTCCATGAAAAAAACAATCAAATCACCATTTGTCGGAACTACTTTTGCTGAAGGTTACTTTTGCGGGTCCTACACACTGCCCTGCTCATTTTCTTTTATTCTATTTGTTAATATTCAGTATTAGGGATCTAAAAATAGCTTCCCTATTGTAATCTTGCGCCCCATACAAATATGAGTGGAAGGGAATTTAGAAACTCCAAAATTAGATTTAAAATTAAAGAAAATGGATGCAGTTTGAATTATTTCAGTGGATGTATGTTGTCTGCAATATTAAATTGTAAGGAACGATGAGAATGTTATTTTTTTTTTCATGGAGGTATGAAAACAAAACCTAATCACGCTGTATGAAACCGCGAAAACAGTGTGATTAGCTTTCTTCATACTTCCATGAAAAAAGAAAATAAAATTTTCTTCATTCCCTAACAAAACGTGCAGAAGTCTAATCTGCAAACCAATCAGAGTGACTATTCTGGTCCAAATGAAAAAAGAAGGGCAGTAAAAATACCAACAATTGACTGTCTATCCTAGCCCTCATATTTTTAGTCAGTCGTGTGTTGGTTGACTTTAATCTTTCTGACTCACTCTAAACGATTTGTATATGAAATGTGATGACCAAACATGTTTTTCTTTTAGATTAACATGAATCATAAACATGTTTTTATTTCTTCTGTATTTCAGTGGTTCTGATTTTTTTCCCCAAAAATGAATCACTGGAGTTCTTCTATAGAGGTGTTTTACTTTGATAAGCTGTTTCACTTTTCAACCCTTAGGCTGTGGTAAGCGCTTCGTTGACCTTCTGCGGACAGTGTAGATCAAAATCAGACTGCACAGAACGTGCAGTCTGATCTTGGATCTACACTGTCCGATAGGGAAATATCTTGCTCCCAAAAAAACCTTTAAGATAGCAACATTTGGGTTTTTACTGTCGGCTTAAGAGTTTCATGTTAGTTATTCGGCAGAATAGGGGTTAATCCTTAAGCTGCTAGGCGAGACTCACTGACCTTTTGCGGACAGTGTAGATCAAGATCAGACTGCACAGAACGTGCAGTCTGATCTTGATCTACATAGTCCGCTGAGGAGCTGTTATTACCCAAGGCATAACTTTAAAATAGTAATATTTGAGTTTTCACTGTCGAATTGAAAATTTCATTTTAGTCATTCAGCAGGATAAGGGTTAGTGGTTATTTCAGAGGGAGCGAGGGTGAGAACTGAGCCAAAAGAAGGGGTCGAAAAAAGAAAGGGACAGAGAGACTTTTGGGAACTTAACCCCTATCCTGCTAATAATTCAGTCGAAAAGTAAAACTTTCAAACCGATACTGAAAGCCCTAATTTTGTTATTTCCAAGACAATTTTGGGAGAAAAAAATATTCTCATTGGACAGTGTAGATTCAATGTCAGATTTCACGTTCTGTACAGTCTGATCTTGATCTACAATGTCAGCAAAAGAAAGCTTGGCAACCTAAGGGTTAAGGAATTAAGGGGATAGGGTAAAAAGAGAGAGAGAGAGAGAGAGAGAGAGAGAGAGAGAGAGAGAGAGAGAGAGAGAGAGAAAGAGAGGAGAGAGAGAAGGAGGGAGAGAGAAAGAGAGGATGGGAGAGAGAGGGGGGAAAGAGAGAGGAGAGAAAGGCGGAGGGAAGAGAAAGAAAGGGAGAGAGAAAGGGAGAGTGAGAGCGGGAGAGACAGAGAGAGAGAGAGAGAGAGAGAGAGAGAGAGAGAGAGAGAGAGAGGGAGAGGGAGAGGGACAGATGGGGAAAAGAAAGACAGAGAGAGATATATATAGAGAGAGGGGACAGAGGAGAGAGAGAAGGAGGGAGAGAGAAAGAGAGGATGGGAGAGAGAGAGAGGGAGAGAGAGAGGAGAGAGAGAGGAGAGAAAGAGGGAGGAAGAGAGAAAGAGAAGGGGAGAGAGAGAGAGAGAGAGATGGAAGGGGAGAGAGATGGAGGGGGAGAGAGGGAGAGTGAGAGTAGTAGAGTGAGAGTAGTAGAGTGAGAGTGGGAGAGAGGGAGAGTGAAAAGGGGAGGGAGAGAGGGAGAGTGAGAGGAGAGAGAGGGAGAGTGAGAGAGAGAGAGAGAGAGAGAGAGAGAAAGAGAGAGAGAGAGAGACAGACAGACAGAGTGAGAAAGAGATGGAAAGAGGGAGAGAGAGAAAGATTTGTGTTAATTTTTTGGTAGCTCTGAAAATTCTAATAAGAGAGATTATAATGTATCATTCACCTGTTCATAAAGGATGATAAATTCATTTCTTTTCACCTAAATTTCAAGACATTTCTGACCGACTGAAATTCAAATATCCTTGGCATTTAAATTAGACTAATATTTAACTGCTGGTTTGAAAGGAAACGGGAAATTCACAGCATCTGCGCACGTGTTAAATACAAGTATGATTATAATGTGCCGTTCTCTTTTTAACCCTTTATAAACAATCCCTGGTTTTTACGACCTTGAGATAAAAGCCTTTTGAAAACATCGTGGGAAAAGGAGAAAATGCTGGTAACCAGCATTTTCTCCTTTTCCCACATTTTGTCCTGCTGCTGTAATGCAGAGAAATGACCCTTCCCTACAAAATGACCCATGGGTCACTTCTGTACCTAGAGAAATGACCCTCTCGGGTAATTTCTCTACGTAGAATAATGATCCTGTCGTTATTTCTCTACGTAGAATAATGACCCTGGGTCGTTTCTCTACGTAGAGGAATGACCTAGGGTCATTATTCTGTAGACTCTGGGTCATTCCTCTACGTAGAGAAATGACCCATCGGTCAATGTATAGGGGAGGGTCATTTCTCTGCATTACACCGAAAACGGTTTCAATGTTTTAGTTATGGTTATTTTGTCGTCCGCAAGTGCTTTCAATTTGGACCTGTCTAAAAATTTTTTCGTTTGGGAAAGAGTTAAAGCGGGCTTTAGGCATCCCGAGAAGTATCAACCCGTATTAGGCTGACCTTGTCAGAAACTGTTCGCTAATGGTCATTTTACTGTATATCCAAGGACAAGTCAATGATTAAATCGGTTTTTCAAAGAAGAAGCTGCTTTGGATCCCAAATTATGTGATGGCTTGCTTGGTATTATGGAGAGTGATGTAACTCAAGATCAGATAATACAGAATGTTCAGTCTGATCTTTGATCTACACTCTCCACATCATCAGTCAGGGTAGATTCAAGATAAGGTTGCAGGTTTTGTGCTGTCCAATCTTGATCTACAATGTACTTAAAAGCGCCCGAAGTCGCGCTTTGAAGTCTAAAAGTTAAATTGATAACCCATGGCCTTTAGGTTACGCGTTGTCTGCGCATGTCATATTCTTCGAAGATCTGACGTGCCTTATATGACGTATCACTCGCCCCGATATTAATACGCGCTATAAATTACCAATGGAGAAAATGGCTTTTAACGATACGTTTGAGGAAAAATTAGGCCTATTTTAGCTCCGGGTTTCTCATAAACTACTAATCATAGCTGAATGAATCGCACTAGGTAGCGTTTTATTGAGTAAACGTTTACTTTAGTTTGAAATTCAAAGTAACAGTTGTCGCGTGGAAAAGTAGTCCGGTTCTGTACCCAGGATGCCCGAATTCGATAGATGAGTATTTGTAGAATGCCATCTAGCGGGAGATAATGTTAGGTTACGAGTCCTACACTTTACCACGGAGCCATACAGAACCATACGATACTAAAGAGAGATGTTCTTTGAAAACACCGCTTGGTAAAAGGGGAAACACTGGCAAACAGAATAGCAAGCATTATCTCCTTTTTCCACACTGGTTTCGTGTTTTCTTCCCATTCGATAAACAAATTCAATCATAACAGATATAACTCGTCTTAGGCTGACATGTGCCGATGAATTTTCGCAGATGCAATAACTCTTTGTCACACAATCCCGAGTTTTAACGACCCGAAGGAAAAGTCCTTTTTGAAAACATTGTTGGAAAAGGAGAAAATGCTGGTAACCAGCATTTTCTCCTTTTCCAACAATGTTTTCTACTCTATCAAAGGCAAATGCCACCATTTCAACTACATTTCAATTGTCGTCTGCAAATGCTTTCATTTTAGACCAGTCTATTTTTTGTCATGTGGTAACGAGTTAAACCCCCTTTTCAGAGAGCATAGATCATTTATATTTGATAATTCCTGAAATGCATGATGCCAATTTCGTCACATCCGTCACAATTACAAAGCGATTGAGTGACAGCGTTGCAATAAAAACAGATTATTGCGTTCTTTGAAACTCTATACTGTCATTGTTTTTGTAAAACGTTAAAGTGAACATGTGACTTTTTTACGCCACTGTGATGATGAACTCCTTTGGGAACTGTTAGTGGAATGATAGCATTTGCCTGTTGCATGCAGTTTGTCCTTTTCTAGCAAATACAAATACAAATAGTTTATTCAGCATATATAAGGCCACCGGCCCAAAATACAAAAAAATCTGAAAAGACATATATCAACAACAACAGTATATTTTGTGTTATATAGCATATACATTATCTCGCCCTGGTAGCGAACTCAGTAGCGTACTGGACTTGGGAACCAGAGGTTGTTGGTTCGATATCAAGCTCAGCCAATGCAAGTATTTGTATAAATTTGGGTCGATAAAATCCATTTCGTCGAAAAACCGACAGATCATAAGATAAAGTGGTCCTAAGATCTGTAAAGATATACATTTAGCAAAAAAGTTTTTTCCGTGTCAGCCGGCGCAAAGTGCGCTAGCTTACATGAATCAGTACCTTATACAGACAGATTAAACACCTTTTTCAATTGTAACACGAAGAGCCTGGTTCGATCCTTGGTATCAGAAGCTGAGGTGCGGGAGTTTAGTTCGGTTAGGTACTGTACATCCTCGGATACCCCGGGGTCTCCCTATTTGCTACGCTACATCGACCCCTGGGACAATTAATTAAATTTCCCTCGCTTTACCGCTGACCGAATGCTGGCTTTCCATTGGTTCCATCATCATTTTGTGATGGGCGAGTGGACTGTACGCTTTGACGTTTCGTATCGATTTTCGGCGGCTGATTCAAAGTTTTATATGTCAATTGTCCCAGGGGTCGATGTAGCGTAGCAAATAGGGAGACCCCAGGGTATCCGAGGATTGGTACTGTAAAATTCATGCCATGTATTTTTTAAACGCGGAAAAATCTGCCTTTCTGGTGCCAAATATGATTGAAATGCTGCAGAACAAATTGTTGAAATACCCTTCATCAAAACACGCAAACATTTGTTTTCATATTATCGCCTTCTGTTTCATATCACAAAACTGCAAATGTCCAGGAAATGTGAATAAATGAGTTGAAATTGAGATACGATATGATCCTTAACTCTTTAGCAAACAACTTATTTTTGAACAGGACCAAATTCAAAACATTTGCAGCCTACAAATTAAATCTTGGTAATATGATGATTTCTGACTTTGATAGGGTAGAAAATATTGCGGGAAAAGGAGAAAATGCTGGTTACCAGCATTTTCTCCTTTTCCCACAATGTTTTCTATAGGCTTCTTTCTCGGGGTCGTTAAAGTCGAGATTTTGTGGTAAATAGTTAAAATGCATACAATACCCTTAAGTCTTTACAAAAAGACAACGTTTTAGACAGGGCCATATTCAAAGCACCTGCAGACTACAAGTGGAATCTTGGTAATATGCTGTTTTCTGGCTTTGATAGGGTTGAAAATATTGTGGGAAAAGGAGAAAATGCTGGTTACCAGCATTTTCTCCTTTTCCCACAATGTTTTCTATAGGCTTCTTTCACAGGGTTGTTAAAGTCGAGATTGTGTGGTAAAGAGTTAAACTGCTAAATGAATATAATTAAGATTTCTGTTCAATAGTACATACCGAAACAGTGCGATTTCGAGGTGCTTGTCATTTGGGAAAAAATACCGTATCAGAAGGCATAGATCCAAGATCAGACTACATGTTCTTTGCAATCTGATCTCCATCTACGCTGCCTGCAAACGGTGCGCCAGACTCAGCCGCCAAAGTGTTAAATACATACGAAAATGAGACTCAGAAAAACAATATGATTCTTTCTCATTATGACATTTTCCCCAATTATAAAACATTTAGCGTTGCATATAACTTCAAGAAGGGGAAAAACTAGCTTTAGTCATTGTCGGTAAATGCCATGATATAGTAGAAAAGCTTACAAATTTGCAGGTTGATTTGAAATGTCAGGTAGCCTGCATTTTCGTGTTACTACATCCTCATAGAAATAAATTGACTCTGACAAACAACAACATCAGATGTGGAAAGTAGTACGGATTTTGTAAATTCATCCGCGCCCCGTAACATATTCACCTACCATTCTTGAGAATATTCTCAGTCTTATTCTCCAAGGGTTTCTAAACTTGTAAGTGACACAAATTCTGATTGGCTAAACCGAACGGTTTAGCCAATCGGAAGTTGTGTTACTTACAAATGTAGAACGTAGTTCTGGCGAATAAGACAAAGAACGGTCTTAAGAGTGGTTGGTGAATACGGGGCCTAGTCTATAAGTGTATGTAGGTAAAAACCGTGGGCTATAACTTTTACTGTCTCTTGTTCATCAATTTGCAGGACACCCTAAAACGTTGAATTTTCTGCTAAATTCAGCAACCTGCTGATCAGCAGATATATACTAAAACAGTGAACTGCTGAATTGCTGAAAAAATAAAGATGTGATATTTTCAAACTTTATTATGCATTTATAGGTCGTTTTTCAAACTTTATATAATCATATTATTGATATCAAAGAGGATTTCGCTTACATATTTTTTTTAAGTTTGATTTCTCGAGAAATGAAAGTTTAATAAGGTGTTTCATTGCCGAATTGCTGACAAAAATGAATTCATGTTTTTTTCATGCTTCCTCAATTAACTAACGTAGCATTATTATCTGACTGATTGATATTTTTGAAAGTAAAATATTTTATATGTTATACTTTAGCCATTTTACAAGAAAAGTAAGTTTGAGCAAGGTTTTGTTGATGAATAAATGATAATTTGCATCAAAGCAAAGATTGTAGATTCAGATCATAATATAAAAAACGGCAGGGTCTACTGTACTGTACTATAAAGTGGAGACATTTGTCTGACGAGTGAGTTGTATTGGCATAAATCTTTCAGTGCCAAATTTATAAACTGGACCTCTACTGAAACTCAGAAAAGACCTTATATTTGACCCAATAACTGAACTGTATAGATATAGGATCAGACTGTACGTTCTGTGAAGCCTAATCTTATCTATCCTGTCTGTAAAAATGCCTTATGACTTTGACAGGGTTAAAGAATAGATAATGCCCAGAACTCCAGATGGAGGGAGTGATTTTTATTTCAAAATTAAACATTTTAACCCATTACCACACAATCCCAACTTTTGACGACCCTCACAAAGAAGCCTTTAGAAAACATTGTTGGAAAAGGAGAAAATGCTGGTAACCAGCATTTTCTCCTTTTCCCACAATGTTTTCTACCCTTCACAAAACAAGTTTGAAGTTTTAAGTCACTTTTATTTTGTCGTCTGCGAATGCTTTCAATTTGGACAACCCTTTAATTTTGTCGTTTGGTAATGAGTTAATAACTCTTAATTAAACCCTATGATATGGATACTCATTAGAAACGTCTCAATGAGACGATTCTAATGAGTACCCACAACATAGGGTTTGGAAGAGAAACAATGGATTTAGAATACCATCACTCCCATTTACCTGGAACTCTGATATTGCAAAAGAATCGTCGGATATTAAGAAAATGTTACTCTCTGGGTTGAAATCATCTTCGCGAGCCAAGTTTACGATCACATGGATCTTACCTTGGCTGGTTGAGCCCGATTTCGAGATTCCTGCGATGCGCCCTCTATTGGATGTTGGTTATTACCCCCCTTTACATCATATTTCTAAAAGCAATTGAAATATCGTTTTACAAACCGCTTACAAATACACATGAAGCGATAAGCAAACATCCACGTGGATTTCCATGTTTTACCTTCTATTCGAAAGGTAGAGACCTTGTTCTATTTTTATCAAAGATGAAATGCTACGAGTGATTTTATTCGTTGCAGCTAGAGCTGGCTGCATCCAATGAAAAAGCGTATTGGGTGAATGTAAAAATCAAGCTCGATCCGCCAAGGGTAGAGTACGTAGTGAATCGTCAGTCTTGGCTTGCGAAGATGAGTTGAAATAGGTACACCGGGATGCAGTAAACATCAGTTCACCTCATCGAGACTAGTTTTTCAGTGCAAAGCACCCCATGCAGTGACTGCCAATAATGTTGAACGATTTCTTCTGACTTGTTTTCTCATGATGCGTTGATAACAATGACATAGACAAGAAAAGATTGCTCCCAATAATTTGCTGTAAAGTTCTATACAACACTTTACGTCTGTAACATACAAATGTCATGAGACTTGATGGAGCGCGTATGCAGATCATCTAGTGGATCGTGTTATGCTTCAAAAATAATATTCTTTTACTTAACTCTTTACCACACGGGAAAGTTTTAGACTGGTCCAAATTGAAAGTATTTGCAGATGACAAAATAAAGGTGACTGAAAATAGAAATTTGTTCTGGGAGAGGTAGAAAACACTTTGGGAAAAGGAGAAAATGCTGGGTACCAGCATTTTCTCCTTTTCCCACAGTGTTTTCAAAAGGCTTCTTTCCCAGGGGCGTCAAAAGTAGGGATTGTGTGGTAATGGGTTAAAGCTATGGTGAAAGTCGGCTATTCATTGCCTGCATGGGTGGCTCAGTGGTGAGCGTGTCGGACTCGTGACCTGTTGGTTGTGAGTTCGATACCCGGTTGAGACGAACTTTCTTTCCGGCGTATTTTCGCATCACACCTCTTCTGAAGCATGTGAGAAAAGTTGACGGTCACTTTGGAAAGAAAGTTGTGTTAGTACTGGTATGAGAAAGCCAGGAAACACATGTGCGTCACCGACCGCCATGATATGACCTTAGCTGTTAAAGTGGCGTTGAACAACAGTAGAACAACAACAGCTTGGTTATTGATAGTATCCTCATCCTTGGTGACCCAGTTTCGATTCATTCTGTAATTATTCATGAAGCATTTTGATTGGTTATGTCAGTTTTTCTTTGAGAAAATTTAAACTATTTTTATCACAAATACGCCCTCATTTCTATTTTTAACTTGTCGATATCCAATCACATAATTCGTTTCCAATCAAGCTGAGCGATACTTTGAATATGGCGGTGCCCATCAACACCACAATCGAGAAACTTTTAACCCTTCCCCAAACAAGCCCTGGTTTTTACGGGTCTGGAATAGTAGCCTTTTGAAAACATTGTGGGAAAAGGAGAAAATGCTGGTAACCAGCATTTTCTCCTTTTTCCACAATGTTTTCTAGCCTATCATAGACAGAAATTATCTTTTCAGCAAGAGTTGAATTGTCGTCTGCAAATGCTTTCAATTTAGTCTAGTCCAAAATTTTGTTATTTGGGAAGGGGTTAAAAGAGATTTTCGGCGTAACACGGAAGATTATCAGTTACAAAAATCAAAATGTCGTCCTTGTCGTCACTGTTTTGCCGAGTGGCATATCTCACAGATGACACGCACACCGACGGCCATCATTTTTGTTGACAACCTCAGTTTTTTTCCAGGGTTACTTTTATTGATAGAAGAAATGAAATTATCCTATCTACAAGAGAATATCATTATGTTATCGATCTTTTGATCGGCTATTAGGGTACTTCCTTACCGTATAAACACTCATAAGAAACGGCGATGTGCTCGTCAATTTTCCCAGAAGTGATGCATAGAGAATAATGTAATGCTTCAAACCTTGGTTTCGAGGATTTAGAATCCTCTTTCTGTGACGATTCTAGCATGTACTTGGTCAAATCTGTACGTAGTAAAATGACAAATTGACCTCTAAAGTGGCCTTTTACCTGTAAAGCCTCGTTTTTCTGTACTTGTAGGAAGGTAGAAGCAATATAAGCCTCGGATCATAATAAACTCTAATATGTGTGAGGTCTGGTTTAGGAGGATTTAATAATAATTGAAACCTTTGTATTCATGTCAGGATTCATGTCTGTACCGATATCATTTCACTCATCTTGCGGTTACATTAAACACAACTTCATTACGTGTTGTATAATTCTAACATTCGGAACGTTTTATTAGACCTACAGTGATATGCATCATCTTCCGCTAGATGGCGTTTTTTCAAATACACATCTATGTAATTTGGGCATTCCGGGTACAGAAACGGACTATTTTTTCAAAACTACCGTTTATTTGAATTAATTTTTTAAAAATGGAATAAACATTTTCTCAATAAAACGCTACCTGGTGCGATTCATTCAGCTATGATCGGCTAGCATTTAACCTATGCATTGGTCATTTATTTAAACAGTCCCAACATGCTAGGGTAATTGGGTAATAGTTTCGGTGTAGGTCCTACTCTCTCAGGTATACGGGGATGGGTAATGCGTCATAGTAGACAGGTCGAATCTTCGAAGAATATGACATGCACAGACAATGCAGTGATATGTGCATTCGTGCTTTTCGGTAATTACCCACTATCAGGGTAGACAATGGTAAATAGTATAGACCTAGATAAGATGGCTTAAACCCGACGTCCTGGATCTGGAACTATGGTATTACAGTAG
The DNA here is from genome assembly GCA_943736015.1 of Tridacna crocea. NCBI lineage: Eukaryota > Metazoa > Mollusca > Bivalvia > Cardiida > Cardiidae > Tridacna > Tridacna crocea. The sequence goes on along the minus strand of OX031066.1, from coordinate 9,725,766 downwards.
GACTAGATATATTTACCAGCAGTATTAGTAAATGAGCCGTGCTTGTGAAAAGGGGGCTCAATGCATCTACGAAAAGTATCGGCCCAGGTCAGCCTGCGCGGAATGCGCAGGCTGACCTGGGCCGAAACGTTTCGATATTGGTCAATTTTATGCATGCCCAAGGACCAATGTACCTCATGATTCAGTCAGTTACCGGACAACACTGATTTTATGGATCCATAATTATGTGATGACTTGCTTGATATCATGGATGACGAGGATACATAAAGCCCCCTTCTCCTGAAGCATGAGGGAGAGAGAAAGAGAGAGAGAGAGAGGAGAGAGAAAGGGGAGAGGGAGAGAGAGAGGGAGAGAGGAGAGAGAGTGGAGAGAGAGTAAGAGAGAGGAGAGAGAGAGAGAGAGAGAGAGAGAAAGAGAGAGAGAGAGAGAGAAGGAAGGAGGGAGAGAGGGGAGAGAGAGGGAGAGAGAGGGAGAGAGGGAGAGAGACTGAAAGAGAGAGAGAGAGAGAGAGAGAGAGAGAGAGAAAAGAGAGGGAGAGAGGAGAGAGAGAGAGAGAGAGAGAAGGAACATTGATATATAAGTTAATCGGGATTTTTTTTAAAGAGAATTGTGTAACTCTTGCAGCCGCACTTGTACAATTGTACAAAACACGACCTCTTACGGCTGTTCAAAATAAGTCTGCCCATCCCAACTTCATTCCCCTTTCTTTTCTTAACTCATTACCAAACAACAAAATTTTAGACTGGTTCAAACTGAAAGCATTTGCAGACGACAAAATAAAGGCGACTGAAAAATTGAAATTTGTTCTGGGAAGGGTATAAAACATTGTGGGAAAAGGAGAAAATGCTGGTTAACAGCATTTTCTCCTTTTCCTTCAGTGTTTTCAAAAGGCTTCTTTCTCAGGGGCGTCAAAAGTAGGGATTATGTGGTAATGGGTTAATATAATGTAGGAAAGTAGCCGCTGACCTGGAGATAGCGCTGTGACCCATACTTTCCGGATAAGGTATACAAAGTGAATGCAAAGGTAGATTGCAGATTCAAGAACAGGCGTGTCCGAAAAAAACGACAAAAACGATTAACCCATACGCTGCTAAGGGCGACTCACTGACAATTTGCGGACAGAGTAGATTAAGATCAGACTGCACAGAACGTGCAGTCTGATCTTGATCTACACTGTCCGATAAGGAGATATTATTCTCAAAATGGTAGTAATTTTGGGTTTTACTATCGATATTGGGGATTTCTTTTCAGTCAGTTTAGCAGGATAAGGGGTTAAAAAAAACCAAACAATCAAGAACATTATTTAAACTTTTACTGCATTATCTCCAGCTAGATGGCATTCTATAAAAAAATTTATCTATCTAATTTGGGCATCCTGGGTACAGAACCGAACCACTTTCCTACGCGACAACCGTTACTTTGAATTTCCAACTAAAATAAACGTTTACTCAATAAAACGCTACCTTATGCGATTCACTCAGCTATGACCAGCAGTTTAGAGAAAACTGGAGTTAAAACAGGCCTGATTTTCCCTAAACGTATTGATGAAAACCATTTTCCCCATTGCTACTTTTATAGCGCGTATTACTACAATTTGCCCGATATCATATAAGACAGGTCGAATCTACGAAGAACATGACATGCGCAGACAACGACTTTTACTGCAGCTAAAAGGTACATTTACAGATCTCCGTTATTGTTACTTCAAAATTACAGCAATAAAGAGTTTGCATTGGAATAAATACAAAAGAATTTTGAAATTGGAAGTTATGAAGCACAAGAGGCAGTGATCGATTTGCAGTTACCAGAGTTAAATCTGAAACCATTAGTCGTAATGGAAGTTGCGTCTATATAACAAAGGAAAGCTTTTATCGATGTTAAACACTGATGTCAGTTTTCACCCCGTATCCTGTGCATTGCGTCCTTAGAGGCTTCTCTTGCTAAAAGTGTAGACAAGGATCGGCCCATATGTCCGGGCAGTCTGATCTTCTTTTTTTAACATCTGTATATTTCTTTTTTTCCATATTCGTGGAATTGCTCTTACACATGCTTTTGTAAAATTGATAGCGTTAACTGAAATTGAAAGGTTTAACTCATTACCAAACGACAAAATTCTAGGTTTATCCAAACAAAAACATTAAATTTTCCAGACAACAAAACAAAAGTGACTGAAATTTTAAATTTGTTTTGTGAAGGATAGAAAGCATTGTGGGAAAAGGAGAAAATGCTGGTTACCAGCATTTTCTCCTTTTCCCACCATGTTTTCTAAAAATTCTTTCTCAAGATCGTCAAAAGTAGGGACTGTATAGTAATGGGTTAATAGAAACATAACATTATAATCATATGTTTAAAACCATAAATACAGAAGCTAAGAGACGCGCAAACTGATCTTGGTCTATACAATTGGCAAAACAGCATCTTACTTCAGGTTAAAGGGTTAAGTTTTCGATGCTTCACAGCGTTTAGTTATTTATGTTTAATTCAACGGGATAAGCGTTAAACGGTTTTGTTTGTATTGCATTCATTGCAATCGTTCTTCTAATTGGCACCTGATCATTCATAATACCCCGGTCACATATTCACGGAAGGCCGCCACGGAAGAGCTACGGATTCGTTCCGGCATTGTCCGTGACAACTCGTACTAGTCTGTAGCTCTCCGTATTGTAACCGTAGTCATTCGTAGTAGTCCTTGTATATCCGTAGCGGTCCTTGACAATTTTTGAACATGCACAAAAATTCGCTACGGATCAAACGACCGTAGCGTATCCTTACTAGTCCGTATTAGACCGTACTGATACGTTCTGGTCCGTATTAAAACCGTATCAGTCCGTACTTATCCGTAGGCCCAAAATTTTTTCAGGATTTGATACGGAGAACTACGTATTAGCACGGTTACACTACGTTTTAGTTACGTTATGCTACGGATTTGTCACGGAAAGTCACGACCTTAATACGTTGTACTACGGAGAGACAGGGATTCGCACGGTCTTTTACGGTTTACTACGTTGCAACACGACACAGTATGGAATTGTAAGGACCACTATTGTTTGGTAGGATAAATTCAAAATCATGTACTTCAACAAGGGTATTTTTACTCTGTCTTTGTAGAATACAACGCAGTTGCGCTTTGTTGTTGAGTTCACAATTATGAACCATCAACAAATGATGTTTGCAATAAATTGGCGGCAACTGGATATTGGTATGGCACAAAATGTCAAGGCACTGGTCCAGCAGCTTGATGACATACATAGATGTAATAATTATATTTTTATCGTATTACTAATAATACCTTTAATTTAAGGTTACATATTTTACAAAACATTGTACGAAAATGAGTAAACACCAGTATTATAATGTGACATTCTATCCAAACAACGATGCTAAACATGCAAGTAAAACGATCAAATAGTCCGAGTACATAAAACTGTCACCGTTTCTGGTGGTTCTGACAACCGCCAACGAAAGAGGAGGTCATAGGTTCGAGTCCCGCCAGGACCTTGTTCTGATATGGCTGGTTGGTGAACCGCCAGCTAGTTAAATGTATGGTTACTGGTTACCTGCCTGGTGCCAGGCTGGCCCTTTCGAAATGGGTTATACTAACTATAAAGACAAGCACTTTACTTTTAAAACATAAACATTCACGATAATCAGTGTAACTGTGGAATAAACAGCAGATTTTATGAACATAAGAGAAACGTTATTGATCAATATTTTCATTGAACCCTTTGCCATTCAATCCCTTCTTTTTATGGGTCTGCAACAGACAAGTCAAGAAAACATTCTGATTCTAGGAATCAGGACGATTGTAGTACGGATATACTACGAAAAAAAAAAATGCTCAAAATGGGCAATTTCTCCATTTACCACAACGCTTTCTACCTCATTGTAGAACTGAAGCTCATTTGTACCAAATTTACAGTTGTTGTCTGCAGATGCTTTCAATTTTGTGGAGGCCAAATTTTGTCAACTTGTGATGGGTTATTGATTATAATAATCAGGTAATAAAAGACAGAGAATATGTGGACTAGAGATTGGCTTTTACGAAGACCCCTCCATGGCCAGTATGAGGCTCTCATGGCCGAACATGTTGCATTTTGAAAGTGAGCGGGCTAGAGCATTTGGACGGAATGCTAAATCGTGGTAGCTCCGTATCGATCCGTGACGATTCGTATTACTACGTATCGGATCGTTCTTATTCGTACTAATCCGTACCTGTACCGTAGCAAATCGTAGTGTATCCGTACTACAATCGTCCTGATTCGTGTCGCTCCGTATTGAACCGTGTCCAACCGTAACAGTCCTTATCTCTCCTGGAACTGTGACCTGTTGTAGATCCGTCGAACTCCGTACTCACACCGTTGTGTATCCGTATTGGAACCGTAGCGGACTACGGAATTCGTCATTTCCGTAGTCATCCGTGAGAGATTAGACCGTAGCTCTTCCGTGGCGGTCTTCCGTGAATATGTGACCGGGGCTTAACTCCCTGCTATTGACATACGGACGGTAAAATATGGGTTCTGTTACTGAATCAATATTTTGATTAATGTTTCCGCTTTGATGGGCTGTCATCACTATTAGCGAGGAGGAAAGCGGATACATTTATGTCATTGACAGGCAAGAGAGCAACAATTACTGGTATGGCGTGCAACCCGCGAAAAGCAGCATTCGGACTTTTGCGTAAAGTGTCGTCTCGGATCAGCCTGCGCTGTCCGCGCAGGCTGATCCGAGACGGCACTTCACGACTTTGTTAGGTCTTTGTCCCTCAGGAGACTTGCCCAAAATAGAAAATTACATAAAATCAGAAAGTGTTGTTTCGGATTAGTCTGCGCAGACTGCGCAGGCTGATCCGAGACGACACTTTACATAGGTATCCAAATGCCCGTATTGAAGGCCTTATAATCTTTATTCTGCTAAATGGGGACATCTGAAGGAATCTACCATTTCATGTTCCTTTTGCAAGAAACCTCGATAAATTGGATATTTAACTCTTTATCATACAATCCCGACTTTTAACGACCCTGAGAAAGAAAGAAGCCTTTGAAATCATTGTGAGAAAAGTAGAAAATGCTGGTAACCAGCATTTTCTCCTTTTCCCATAATGTTTTTTACCCTTTCCAAAATTAAATTTCATTTTATGATTCACATTTATTTTGTCGTCTGCAAGTGCTTTCAATTTGGACTGGTCCAAAATTTTGTCGTTTGGTAAAGAGTTAAAGGCCCAACAGCGGCCAAAAGTAAAGAATGTGGGTAACAAAATACATATGAATTTATATCATACCTTTTGAGAGAATGCAATTATTGTGAAGATGATGATCAGTTATTTATAAGATCAGTCCAAGTATAGGTCAGTGAAAAAAAAATGAATTTTAGATTCAGGTAAAGAGTAAACAAAAGATAGAGCGGCTTATTAACTTATTATAATTGGTTTGCAACACGCGAAAAGGGCATTCGGACATTTTCGCACAGTGTCGTCTTGGGTTAGCCTGCGCAGTTCGCACAGGCTAAATTCGCGATTGCACTTTACGACTACATTAGATATTGTCCTGCATTAGACTCGCACAAAACAGAAAATAATATGAAAACGGAAAGATTCGTTTCGGATTAGCCTGCGCGGATTGCGCAGGCTGATCCGAGACGATACTTTTCGCAAGTGTCTGGATGCCCCTTTTCGCTTGTTGCAGATCATATAATTCTACGTAGAAAAACATAATATTGAAAACATTTTTTGCTACAAGCGACCAACACTTCGAACTAGTGTACAATAACAGATGATCATCTTCACAAACAAAAATGCTCATATCTGTCAATGGTATTGTTTAAATTTAGTTGCACATTTACAATTGCATTGTTTATTTTTGGCCGCCATTTGGCCTTGAGAAATAACATTCTGAAATGTATAGCATTCATGCAAGCTCAGCAAATTCCATTCTGGCAGCTATTTTAAGGATTAGCAAATTAAGTACATATGGTTTAAGATTTTTGTTTGTAAATTTTACTCGCAGCTGAATGATATAGGTAGTATATACTGACACTTCTTGAAAGTTAATGTTGGCACTTTATTGGGGAGCAAAAATCCATTTCTTTTGATGATTAATGTTTGCATATTTGACAAGAGCTTACAGAAAAGAAATGTACGATGTGTAAGGTGCCGGTGAAATGCAGAGAAATGATCCTCCCCTACAAAATGACCAATGGGTCGTTTCACTACGTAGAGAAATGACCCGGGTCATTATTCTACGTAGAGAAATGACCCCAGGGTCATTCGACGTAGAGAAAAGACGCAAGAGGAATATTTTCCTACGTAGAATAATGACTCAGGTCAATTCCTTTACGTAGAATAATGACCCATTGGTCAGTGTGTCGGGGAGGGTCATTTCTCTGCATCACACCGGATTGTGTTACGGTTTAGAGTATAAATGCTTGAATCTATTGCAGAAGACAACAGTGAAAGATATAGGGTAATACTTTTGCAAAATATTTCTGTTCCATGGCGAAGCAAAAACCGACGAATAAGGGTAACTGCTGTTAGCACATTTCAAATGGTGCGATATTCTACGATTGGTCAAGGAAAATAGATTTTTGCTCATTTTTACTATTTACCAAACATTCCCTGATTTTCACGATCATGAGACAGAAGCCTTTTGAAAACATTGTGGGAAAAGGAGAAAATATTGGTAACTAGCATTTTCTCCTGTTCCAACAATGTTTTATACTCTACCCAAAACAAACTTGAATTTTTGTGTCACATAAAGTTCGTCTTCTGCAAATTCTTCCAATTTGGACGAGTCTTAAGTTTTGTCGTTTTGTAAAGAGTTTAGGTAAAACTTAAAACAGATAATTCATTTGAGATCAAAAGTTACACTTGATCAACATAGTCACTTGCACACTCACAATTCTCACACAATATGTTTTTTCTTTTTCACAATTATATACAAAAGTATGCTTTTTTTTGGTCCACATAATAGAGAAAAACCATTTAAGAAAAAGTAAACATTGATTAGTCTAATACTAGAGTTAAATCTTTATGTTTTTGTAAATATATCAATAATAGGACTACAATAATAAGTGTAAAAAATTAGAATCTTTATCTACATTTTTGTTTGATGTTTTCAGTTACTAATACGGATTACTAATACCAAATTGTAAGGTGCATTGAGGGATGGCCACGACCCTCTTGCACCGTTTTGACGTGGACAATAAAGTTTAAAAAAAAAAGAACAATTCATATGAGCCGTGCTGGGTGATGTGTGTGTGTGTGTGGGGGGGGGGGGCGGTCTTTAACACATCCGCAAAAAGAGTCTAATATTAACTCATATCAGCCTGTACTGTCCGTGAAGGCTAACTTTGGTAAAAAATGTTTACTGTATGTAAATATTTTGTATGTCAAAAGACCATTCTAATTGCAGATTAAGTCGGTTAATAGACGAACTAGATTTCATTGGCCAATAATTATGTGGTGGCTTGCGTGATATAGTTTATCACGGAAATACATTAAACCCCAATTTGCCAGGGTGCGATTCGTATTATTTTGGTGCTGCAAGACTGCAAGAGGTGAAGACAGAGTAAGAAATACCTAAACCAAGCTTCGAAAAGCGTAGAATGCGTCGGTATGAGGTCTACGAAATTGTACACGTGTCAGATTTGACTCTTACAGTGCCAATTACATTTAAACTCGATCCTTTTTCGATGTCTAAAATTAGAAACCACTGAGATTCATACGGGTTTTTTTTGTCTCATAGGCTTGACTAAACAAGCGGACAGCATAGATCCAAGATCAGACTGCACGTTCTGTGCAGTCTGATCTTGATCTATACTGTCCGCATAAATCCCTGTTTTAGCCTCTGGTGCCAAAAAGGTTAATCGACAAAATCTGCCAGATATCTGTAAAAATGATAAACATTTTTATCTATATCAAATTGAACAGAAATGAAATTAAACGCCACTTAAAATGATTTATAACCATTATTTTTGTTTTTGATGTTTTCGCCCACCAGTTAAAAAAAAAAAACCTGCATTTCTTTTTTTTATTTTCGCCGTTGAAGAATAAAATCACGGAAAAAACCCAAGAAAAAGGAGAGAGAGGTTTTCCTTACTGTAGAAAAGAAAGGCCGTAACGTTACATTATTACGGGTAAAGACTTAATAATTTTTTCGTGGTAGTATCAATGTGCAAAGCATCGTGTGATCTTAGCTTAATATTGGTGAAAAAAGTGCATAAATGAATATGTGAGCTGTCGACGTGATATAACTGCTAAGACTCTTTTAGCGGCGTCCTTCCTTCCTTCCTTCCTTCCTTCCTCATTCATTTATGCCAATATCGTCTGGCTTTTTGGGTATCCTTTTTTTACTTAAAATAAGAAACACGGCAACCTGAACATAATATTCATTAATTCACCATCACCCTCCACCAAAACCCTTCATTCTCTAAATTGAAATTTAACTCATTACCAAACGACTAAATTTTAGGTTTGTCCAAATCGAAAGCATTTGCAGACGACAAAATAAAAGTGAATGCAAATTTGAAATTTGTTTTGTGAAGGATAGAAAACATTGTGGGAAAAGGAGAAAATGCTGGTTACCAGCATTTTCTCCTTTTCCCACAATGTTTTCTAAAGGCTTCTTTCCCAGGAGCGTCAAAAGTAGGGATTGCGTGGTAATGGGTTAAATGAGGTTTTACCCATTCATTTGCAAGGTGATCCAGTCCGTTCACTTCTATAACTGTACCTTATTTACTTATCAACAACAGAGAATCTGTATCAAATTCTTTGATTTATGCTAGACAGTTTGTTGCCGTCGAAGACCCGTCAAGAATGCTGATGGCTGTCTGTCTGCATTAAATCATCTTACGGGAGAAAATCAGGCCTATACCCTTTTCCACACAGTCCAGTGTACTATCAACTCTGAGCAAGACAGCTTTTGAAAACATTATGGGAAATGGAGAAAATGCTGGTTTCCAGCATTTTCTCCGTTTCCCATAATGTTTTCTACCGCTTTCGGAGGATTTTAACTCATTATCGTCTGCATATGCTTTTGTTATGTACATGCCCAGTTATTATTAGCTTTGTTCATGTGTGTATCTATTTTTGAATGGTTTTCCCCTGTTGCTATTTTTAGAACTGGATTCTCTCTTGTGGAATATTGTGCTGGAAGTTTCCAGGCCTTTTTACAATCTGTTTACTAGAAGTTATGCAACTGATTTTAACATGAATTTTCTGGAAGTTTCCCTGTTATTATAAAAGGAAAAGCTTTTACATCTCAGTGTTCACTAGTTAATACATGATTGCCAGACTACAGTGGGGATTATCTTGTGTTTGTGTCATAATTAGTGCCTGGATTACATTCAGTTTGGATTTGGATCAGACTAGACTAAAGTGAGGATTACTTTGTGTGCTTGGATTACATTCAGTTTGGATCAGGATCAGATTGGAATTAAGACTGGAATAGTTTGTCTTCTGAATTTAACGTCTAAGGTATTGTTTTGTACTATTGTAATATTGTCACTGTTTATTTGATATTTTTGTTAATAAATTCTGTTAATTGTTATCGTTTGTTGCTGGCTTCTTCTTTCTAGTTACGCCTGACTCGTAACAGAAATTGGGGGCTCGTCCGGGATTGGAAAATAGACTAACGTATTTGTTTTCCATTTTGGACTATCCATCGATTGGAAACTAGACTAACGCATTCGTTTTCCTTTTGGGATTAACCATCGATTGGAAAATAAGACTAACGCATTCGTTTACTAATCAGTAATTATAATACAATTTTGTACTTGAATCCAGCAACAAACAAACATGTCTTTTGACTTAGATAAATTTACGGCTGAACCGTCTGTGGAGTTATTGAATTTGGGTAAAAAGACTGATTTGCTTAATCTTGCGAAGCACTATAAATTGTCTGAAATAAAATCTTCAATGCGTAAACATGAAATTAAGAACATTTTGGTACAATATTTTGTTGATGAGGAGATTTTCAATGAAAATGCTCTTTCCCTGATAGTTGACGTTCAGTCAGTTTCAAGTTCGAAAGAACTTGAATTAAAACTTCAGATCAGACAGTTAGAAATAGAAAGAGAAAGGGAAAGAGAAGAAAGAGAAAGGGAAAGACAGAGAGAAGAAAGAGTAGAGAGAGAGAAGGAAATAGAAAGAGAAAGGGAAAGAGAAGAAAGAGAAAGGGAAAGACAGAGAGAAGAAAGAGTAGAGAGAGAGAAGGAAAGAGAAAGAGAAAGGGAGAGAGAAGAAAGAGAAAGGGAAAGAGAAAGGGAGAGAGAAGAAAGGGAAAGGGAAGAGAGAGAGAAGGAGAGAGAATTTCAATTAAGAATGAGGGAAATAGAAATGCAAGAAAGAGCAAATCAGCCCAAGCAAAAGATTGAATACAATTTCGATGTTACAAAACATATTAGGCTTGTTCCTCCATTTCAAGAAAAAGAAGTTGATAAATACTTCCTACACTTTGAAAAAGTTGCAGAAAACTTAAATTGGCCAAGAGAGCACTGGACTTTGCTTCTGCAAAGTGTTTTGATAGGCAAAGCTCGTGAAATTTATACACAACTAGGTGTTGAACAATGTCATCATTATGAGACTGTTAAAGAACTTATTCTCAAAGGTTATGAGCTGGTCCCAGAAGCATATAGACAAAAATTTAGAAATTGTAAAAAAGATTCCAACCAGACTCATGTTGAATTTGCTAGAAACAAAGAACAGTTATTTGATAGATGGTGCTGTTCTAAGAAAATAGACCAAAATTATGATAAACTAAGACAACTTATGTTAGTTGAAGAATTCAAACGTTGTATTCAATTTGATGTTAAGACATTCTTAGACGAAAAAGAAGTTGAAACTTTAGAAGAAGCAGCTCGTCTGGCGGATAATTACTACCTTACACATAAAGTTTCTTTTATTAATAAACCAAAACCTACTTCCTCACATCCCCAAAATAAATTTACGTCTGGTAATTCATCTGGCATGCCCAGTCAATCCAATACACCCAAACCCAATTCTACTAGTGAAACCAAAAGTCAATATCCCTTATCTCGACCCACTTGTAACTATTGTAAGAAACCTGGTCACCTTGTTTCTGAATGTTTGAAATTAAAAAGGAAGTTAGAAAGTGATGAAGCCAAACCAACAGGGCTCACCACTCTTAGGCCAAGGCCACAGTCTTCTATCAAAACCAATACAATTGACATAGTCACAAAACCCAAGTCTGATTCAACTATGGAGATTTTTGAACCATTTATGTTGAATGGTTTTGTATCACTTTCAGGTGATAATTGCCCACCTACCCCTATTAAAATTTTAAGAGACACAGGAGCTTCTCAATCTCTTATTTTGGCAGATATACTGCCTTTTTCTGAGAAGACTTCTTCCGGTACTAGTGTCCTTATTCAGGGTGTAGAGTGTGGAACTGTTAATATCCCTCTCCATCATGTTAATTTGTCATCAGATTTGGTTACTGGGCCTGTGGTTATTGGTATTAAACCTTCCTTACCATTTAAAGGTGTCCATTTACTGCTAGGCAATGACTTAGCTGGAGATAAGGTTGTGGTTAATCCACTTGTAACTGACACACCAAATATAGGTCAAACAGATGACCCTATCGAGCAGGAAATTCCTGACTTGTATCCTTCTTGTGCAGTTACCCGAGCTATGGCTAAAAAGGCCATTTTGAAAAACTCAAACTCTGACATTGACTTGACGGATACTTTTATCGGTCAATATTTTAATAATGAGATTAAAAAGTCTCTTGATCCCAGTTTGTCCGATACTCAGACAGACTCGTCAATGTCTTGTCATTTACCACCACGGTCTATTGACCAAGGTCATGACACGCTGTCAAAGTCACAGCTTATCCAGGAACAGCAGACTGATCCTGAGATTTCAAAATTAATCTTTAGGGCTTTACCTGAAGATGAAATTTCACAGGTCCCAATGTGTTACTATATAAAGAATGGGATTCTTATGAGAAAATGGCGACCATTTGATGTCCCAGCTGATGATGAATGGGCTGTTTACCACCAAATTGTGGTTCCAAAGTCATATCGTCATGAAATACTAAGTATAGCCCATGAAAGTCCTATGTCAGGTCACCTAGGTATAAACAAGACCTATCACAAAATTATTAATCATTTTTATTGGCCTGGTCTCAAATCAGATGTCTCTAAATATTGTAAAACTTGCCATACATGTCAAATGGTAGGTAAACCCAACCAAACCATTCCCAAAGCTCAATTACAACCTATTCCTGCTTTTGATGAACCTTTCAGTAGGATACTTATAGATTGTGTTGGTCCTTTACCTCGAACCAAGTTAGGAAATGAGTATCTCTTAACAATTATGTGTACTTCTACACGTTTTCCTGAAGCTATTCCCTTAAGGAACATAAAAACAAAGTCAATAGTCAAAGCTCTTATAAAATTTTTCACATTTGTTGGTCTTCCAAAATCAGTTCAGTCTGATCAAGGGTCAAATTTTATGTCTGGTATATTCCAACAGGTTATGCATGAATTAGGGATCAAGCAATACAGGTCATCCGCTTATCACCCTGAAAGTCAAGGTGCTTTAGAAAGATTTCACCAGACATTAAAAAATATGATAAGGTCATATTGCTTTGACACTGAAAAAGATTGGGATGAGGGCATCCATTTGTTACTATTTGCAGCCAGAGAATCTGTACAAGAATCTCTTGGTTTCAGTCCTTTTGAATTAGTTTTTGGCCATTCTGTTCGTGGACCTTTAAAACTTTTGAAAGAGAAATTTCTCTCAAATGATGAAACACCTTTGAATTTACTACAGTATGTTTCTGACTTCAGAAATAGACTGTCTAGGGCATGTGAGGTTGCTAGGTCTAATCTTAAAACGTCTCAGGGCAAAATGAAAGCAAGATATGACAACCATGTTATTGATAGAAAATTTAAACCAGGTGACAAAGTCCTTGCTCTTTTGCCAATACCTGGCAGACCTCTACAGGCAAGATATTTTGGACCCTACTCTATTGACAAGAAAACAAGTGATTTAAACTATATAATTAATACTCCAGGAAGGCGTAAAAACAAACAAATGTGTCATGTAAATATGTTAAAGGAATACTTTGACAGAGATAGCTCTATTTCAAAACTAATTACAGTTGTAAACACTGTCCCACAAGAATCAAATGTATCTGATCTTGAAGTAAATTCGGACTTTATTGATAAATCTGATCCTGGTCCATCTAAACTTGAGAATTCTGATATTTTGAGAAACCTTGACAACAAACTTTCGCACTTGAAACCATCACAGCAGGAAGAGCTGAAACAGTTGATACATGAATATGAACATTTATTTCCTGATATCCCCACAAGAACAGATAAAATCTATCATGATGTCATTGTGGAAGATTCTAAACCAATAAAGCAACATCCATATAGAATGAATCCTTCGAAACAGAAATACCTCCAAGATGAAGTAAAATACTTACTGGAAAATGACTTTATTGAACCTAGCCAGAGTAATTATAGTTCACCATGTATATTAGTACCTAAATCTAATGGAACTTATAGAATGTGTACTGACTATCGTAAAGTGAACTCTGTGACAAAAACAGACTCTTTTCCAATACCAAGAATTGATGACTGTATTGACAAAGTTGGAAATTCTAAATATGTCACCAAATTTGATCTGCTAAAAGGATTCTGGCAAGTTCCACTGACTGATAGAGCAAAAGAAGTATCAGCCTTTGCTACTCCAAACGGCCTGTACCAGTACAAAGTTATGCCGTTTGGGATGAAAAATTCTCCTGCAACGTTTCAGCGACTTGTAAACAACGTTATATGTGGATTAGATGGTTGTGATGCATATATTGACGATGTCATCATCTACTCAGACAGTTGGAGTGACCACCTTCAAAGAATCAGGAAGTTCTTCGACAGACTCAGTAAAGCGAAACTGACTGTGAATCTTGCAAAAACTGAATTTTGTCATGCTACTGTAACATTTCTAGGACATCTTGTGGGACAGGGTCAAGTTAAACCTTTAGAAGCTAAAGTCAATGCTATCTCTGAGTTTGCTGTGCCTAAATGTAAAAGACAGCTGATGCGATTTCTTGGTATGGCTGGCTACTACAGGAAATTCTGTAAAATTTCTCAGGTATTGCTGAACCTTTAACAAATTTACTTAAGAAAAGCACAAAGTTCAAATGGAATGACAAATGTCAAGATGCATTTGATCGTCTGAAAGCCATACTAAAGAGCGCACCAGTTCTCTTGGCACCTGATTTTGACAAATGTTTCAAATTAGCTGTTGATGCAAGTGATGTTGGTATTGGTGCTGTTCTTTTACAAGAAGATAATAATGGTATTGATCACCCAGTTTGTTACTTTTCTAAGAAGTTTAACAAACATCAGAAAAATTACTCTACCATTGAAAAAGAGTGTCTTGCTTTAATTCTGGCAATCCAGCAGTTCGAAGTTTATTTAACCTCTTCAACTTCACCAATTGTTGTATTCAGTGATCATAACCCTTTAAGTTTTTTACACAAACTTAAGAATAAGAATCAAAGATTACTGAGGTGGAGTTTATTGCTTCAAGAGTTTAATCTTGACATAAGACACATAAAAGGGAAAGACAACATTATACCAGATGCTCTTTCAAGAGTTTGAAATTCAAATAGTCATTTTCCCTAAATCATGTTCAAACTGAATTTTTAAATTGTACTTTCATTACCTTGATTATTTTCATTAGTCTTAAATAATTAATATTTGAGTTTGTTATTTCCTCTGTAATACTTCAGTTAAAGTGTCATATACGTGTATATAAATAATATTGCAAAAAAGAAAGATTTATTTCATAAACCTTTCTTTTTCTTTTCAAGGGGGGAAGTGTTATGTACATGCCCAGTTATTATTAGCTTTGTTCATGTGTGTATCTATTTTTGAATGGTTTTCCCCTGTTGCTATTTTTAGAACTGGATTCTCTCTTGTGGAATATTGTGCTGGAAGTTTCCAGGCCTTTTTACAATCTGTTTACTAGAAGTTATGCAACTGATTTTAACATGAATTTTCTGGAAGTTTCCCTGTTATTATAAAAGGAAAAGCTTTTACATCTCAGTGTTCACTAGTTAATACATGATTGCCAGACTACAGTGGGGATTATCTTGTGTTTGTGTCATAATTAGTGCCTGGATTACATTCAGTTTGGATTTGGATCAGACTAGACTAAAGTGAGGATTACTTTGTGTGCTTGGATTACATTCAGTTTGGATCAGGATCAGATTGGAATTAAGACTGGAATAGTTTGTCTTCTGAATTTAACGTCTAAGGTATTGTTTTGTACTATTGTAATATTGTCACTGTTTATTTGATATTTTTGTTAATAAATTCTGTTAATTGTTATCGTTTGTTGCTGGCTTCTTCTTTCTAGTTACGCCTGACTCGTAACACTTTCAAATTTAGAGGAGATCAAATATTGCCGGTTGGAAAATAGTGAACACAACAACTCCAAGTTTGGTCTGAAATTATGATTTACATGTCTGGCTCCGAACTCTTTATCCAAGACTTCCGCATTGTCGGACGGTACAGAATGGAATGAATAAGAGCAAAATTTTTGATCCTGTGATTGTGCGTTACATGTTCAGGGACATTGACGACAAGACGGACAGTTGCGGACAGCATAGATCATGATCAGACTGCACAAAACGTGCAGTCTGATCTTGGATCTATGTTTTCCGCTTGCTTTGTCAAGATAGTTTGCCTTGACAAAGTTAAAGATACACCCATGCTCGATTGCAACCAGTGTTCCACCCGTTTCATTCCTATTTTTTGCAGGGATAGTACATATAGATATGTATATAATTATAAGATCCCTGTTTTTGTAGTATTTGTCGAAGACAATACCACAATGAGTTCAATATTACATTTTGAAGACAATGTATCGTATTTTGTGCAAAGCCAAAGGAAATAATCCCAATTAAACTCAATTTTACTGAGAAAAATGAATTTTTCGTAAGCACTCAGATAAATAATTGGAAATGACATATTGAAATACACTGGGTGAGGCCATTGATAGTGAAAATACTAATTTTTGATTAAAAATAGCTTCACTCGCTTGTAGCCTTCTATTTGCACAATGATACAAAATTTGCTTACCGATCGCTTGGTCCTGGGCATTTTCTGTCCAAAATCAGTTCGTCCCATGATTGTGTTTGATTCCATATGACTGGGCATAAATATTTATAGGTCGAAAAAATTTATTGTAACATTGGGGAATTAAATGTTAACGGCCAAAGATATTTCAAAATCATAGTTTTCAGGTACAGATTTAATTTTTATTCGATCTAGGAACTGTATTCCTGACTCCTCCTTATGATCAAACGGAGACCACCAATACACAAATAATCCCAAACTTCTTATGAGCATTCTCCCTTCAGCCAAAAGGTATTAATTTTCTTAATAGGTTGACTTTAGAACCAATATATGAATAATATTTCTCTTTTTCTTTCAAATAATTAAAAAATCCGACACAATGGCTTCTATGAAAAATAGGCTAGCTCTTCAGCGTTCTCAACGCTTTGATATGAACCTGATTTTATTCTTGTGTCTTCGTGCAAGATGTTGCCCCGATGGCTGCAAGGTTGCACAGATTACGAAGGTTAAACAGTGTATTTCTTGCTTTGGAGGCCTTCCACGCTATCAATGTTTTCGTTTCCGGTTTTAATCAACTCAACTCAACTTTAATGAGGACATGTAGATAGGTTGAATTTCTTCATCCCGTCCACCATTTTTATCGATTATTTTAACCCTGTTTACACTACTGATCAATGTCTGAACAATTTTACACGCTATAAAGTAATAACTGCATTTCATTTTTTTCCCTTCCTGACTGTAGGGTCATATTCTTAATACATAAATACAGAGATGGGTATATGAATTTTTATAGCTGGTGAAAAGCACGAAATTGGCTGAAAATGATGGCATTAATAATAATAATAATAGTAATAATAATAATACCAATAATAACGATAATAACAATACCAATGATACTACTACTAATAATGAAATACATGTACTATTACTAAGATAATAATAATAATTACAATACCAATACTATCACTAATATTAATAATAAAAAAATAGAATTAAAAAAAAAGCAGATTGATAGCCTATGCTCACTATTTTGTGCATAATAATTATTTTTTCAGTACTAAGTTCGGAACTCCGTCTGGGCATTTCTTATTCCTTCACCATATTCTAATGAAATGACTGACGGGTCATTACACTACAATGCAGACGAATAAGCTTTTAATGGATGGACTGCAGATTTGCTAATTTACCAGACATATCACCATTTCATTTACATTTGTAAGAACGTTTCAGACTGATGTTAAATATATTTCTGATGATGTAGTGTCTCGATTTTTGTACGACTGTGTTGTAAAGATTTTTGCCGAAAACGTATTTGCACGCATACTCTTTACTTCGTCTCTGTTGAATTAAATCTTTCCCAAACAAGCCCTGGTTTTTACGTGTTTGCAGTAAAAGTCTTTTGAAAACACTGTGGGAAAAAGTAGAAATTGCTCGTAACGAGCAATTTCTCCTTTTCCCACAGTGTTTTCTACCTTTTCTTTAGAACTTTCTGCCATTTTCTCAAAATCTAAAATTGTCATCTGCAAACTCTTTCGGTTTGGAAAAGTCCAAAATTTGTCGTTTAGGAAAGGATTAAGCATTACCTTCTTTCGCAACAAAAGTACAAAAAAAAAAACAAACGAGATATCTAGTTCATGTTGTAGGTTAAAGTAGCGGACAGCATATATTCAAAATCAGACAGCACGATTTGTTTAGTCTCACTTTGATCTAGACCGTCCGGAAAAGCCGCAGCATTGACCATGTCCCGTATGAATAGGGTAAACGGACTTGTTAAATCAGCAACATTGGTTGCTCTTTATCATAGACTCTATTCATATCTATTACGCTGTGGTAACTAACTTAAGGACACATGGCACAGCTTGTTTTCCCTACGGACAATTTTTTTTTTGCGCACTGTAGCCAAGGGACACTCCCTCTAAACAACCAGCGCCATTGTCTCCAGCTAGATGGCATTTTATAAATACCAATCTATCTATTTTGGGCATCCTGGGTACAGAACCGAACCATTTTCCTACGCGACAACCGTTACTTTGAATTTCAAACTAACACAAACGATTACTCAATAAAACGCTACCTCGTGCGATTCATTCAGCTACGTTCAGCAGTTTAGAGAAATCTGGGGCTAAAGCAAGCCTGGTTTTTCCTGAAACGTATTGATAAAAAACCATTTTCTCCATTGCTACTTTATAGCGCGTATTACTACAATCTGCCAGATGTCGGGGATAGTGATGCGTCATATAAGACAGGTCGAATCTTCGAAGAATATGACATGCGCAGACTACGCAACCAGCGCATCAAGTTGTGGTACCAAGTACCTTGGGTCATACTGGGATCCAAATAATTTTTATTAGGCTCAAAACGACACAGCGATAAGAAGTATCATATGACACGACATGCCACTGACCAACTGTTTAATTATTCATATCGATACGGCCAAACATGAAAAAAAGAACCGGTTTCATGAAGCGAAGAGTTTGCTCACAATTTAGATTATTCACAAGAATCGATTGGTGTGTTGATATATACTAAAAATGTCTTCTTTGGCCAAGCTCATTAATTTGTTCTATAGGTTTGCGTGATGCTTTTTTTCGTTAAGCGGGAGGTCAGTTTGCCTCTTGTTACACTGGTTACTTGCAGTGCTTTTCTGTAACCCTTTATTATTCGATACAATGTGTTAAGAACCTAGAAAAATTGAAATTTTAAAAGCAATGTAGCAAAAGTGGAAAGAAACTAGAACATGTAGAAAAAGAAACAGCTGGTAAACACTGCTCAAAAAACAAACTAATGTTCACAAGGTGCAATATATGACACAGATTGTTCAGGAAATAAATCTTTGCACCTTTTGTAAAGTACAAATGCAGATTGTCTAAGAAAAAAAGGTTCAGGAAAATGCATTGTTGCTCCGTTTTGCAAAGTACAATGCACTACTGGTGGAGTAGGAATATAAATGCTGGCTCATTTTGCGAGGCGCAGTACCAAACAGATGGGCAAGGAATATAACTGTTGGCTACTAATTTTTGGTAAAATATAATACATACGGTTGTAATTGCTTTTTTAAAAAAACATCTTAGTAAATGAGACAGGCTCTGAGGATAGGGGTTTTAATACATTTGAAGAAAGTATCAAGTCAGGTCATCCTGTGCATTCTTCACAGGCTGACATGAGTCGAAATCTTTTTCTATTTGTTACTTTTATGCAGCTCAAAGGACAGGTGTACCTCACAATTTGAGCACTTGTGAGACAAATAAATTTTATGGATCGATATTTGCATGATGGTTATAGTGAATATTTGGGTTTTTCGGTGAAAGATCGCAATTTATTTCATCGAGTGAACATCATCGGTAATATTTTCACGAGTGGCGCAGCCACTCGTGAAAATATCACCGATGGTGTTCACGGGATGAAATAAATTTCGATATTTCACTGAAGAAAAGAATTCTATTTATTTCATGCTTTCGGGGAGGAGCTTTTATCAAAATCCGGTAAAGTTCTTTTCAGTTATTCCCCGTGGTGTACCCCCTCCGCATAGAAACACATTATTACAATATTACGTCAAGCGCGAGAAAATGGAGGATATTTGTATTTTTCGGTGAAAGATCGAAATTTATTTCATCGAGTGAACACCATCGGTAATATTTTCACGAGTGGCGCAGCCACGAGTGAAATATTGCCGATGGTGTTCACTCGATGAAATAAATTTCGATCTTTCACCGAAAAAAACAAATATTCTCTTTATTTCATGCTGTTAACCCTTTCTGTGAGGAGCTTTATCAAAATCCAGTACAGTTCTTTTCCGTTATTCCACGTGACGTTCCCCTCCCGCATAGCAACGCATTACAATATTACGTCAAGCGCGAGAAATGTAAGGTATATGACGTCATATTTCCTATCTGGTTGTTAGGCATGCGCAATTTACCTAGACAACAAGAACGTGAAAATCGGTATTTTCACTGGTGGTACCAGTGTAAGATCAAAAATTATTTTCACTGCTATTTCTCGATATCCTACCGGAAAGCATGAAATAATGTAAGGTAAATGACGTCATATTTCCATCTGGCTGTGAAGTCACGCTCATAGGTAACTAGAATATGAAAATCGCTATTTTCACTGGTCGTACCCGTTGAATATCGAAAAATATTTTCACCGCTTTTTCTCGATATCCTGCCGGAGAGCATGAAATAAAGCTTGGTTTCATGTATTACGGAGATGCTCTAAAACTCCTGTTTGTCAGAGAAAGGTTCATACAATCGGTATATAAATTTTTGCTGAAAATATCGTTAATTGGTTGTACATATAACTGGTGTTACCTTACAGCAATTTAGAGCATGACATGGATAAAAGAATCTAGACAACTAATGTTTGCACCTTTTGCGAGGTAGAAGAGAAAGATGCTTCAGATAGATTATTTGGTGATAGCTAACTAACCCTGTATCACACAATCCCGAGGCCTAACGACTCGGATGTGAAGACGTTTGAAAACTTTCTTCGAAACGGAGGAAATACTGGCAGCCAGCATTTTCTCCTTATCTGATATTTTTTTCTGCCTTTCTGATACAAATCGTATCATTTGTGTATCATATTATTTGTCGTTTGCAAACGCTCTAAATTTGGATAGGTCTAAAATTATGTAGTAGCATTGTAGCATAGCATTTTCCGAAGTTATAAAATGACTTAGCAGGAATAACAAAAGTGGCCTGTTACAGAACAAAAAACATATACCACCAGATCAAAATAAGACCAGGGAAAAACAGGTTTGAAATATTTCTCTTTTCATATTTTGTTGTGCAAAATTGGCTCAAATAAGTAATACATCTTGCAAAATCATACAAACAGGTTGTAAAATGCAGTCAAGAAGCATACATGCTGAAAAGCAACATAGGATACATAGGTCCGTGCATAACAAGCAAAATGGCGTCGATAAGAACAACCAAGTCAGTTACAATACCAATGACCTTTTTATGATCAATACATCGTATAAATCAAAGTTAAAATCTTCATTTATTTGGAAACCACCGATTCATAGCCACAAAACCAGGTCTCTGTGGATATAATTTCATCTGATAAGGACACACAATCTGATACAACCCATAAACAGAAACGGCTGCTTTTAGACATTCCATTGTTCTGTACAAATGGGCAAAAGAAGAAATGTACAAACGAAAGGCAAATATATAGTAAAACAAAGTGGGGGAAAGACTAATTGCTTATTTCCAGTGATTATTATATTTCTCGCACTCTTTTCTAAAGCTGGTCGTACTGTATCGATAGTTAACAATAGTCCAAACAAAGTTCTAGTTGACGCAGTTGTTCTCAATAATAAGATAAGAGCTCCAGAAAGGAGGGAACAATGGTACTCTATATCCATTATTTCTCTTCCAAACCCTATGCTGTGGGTACTCATTAGAATCATCTCGACGAGACGATTCTAATACGTACCCACAATATAGGGTTTAGATGAGAAAAATTAATATTTTTAGTTTTGAAAACAAAATCTCTCCCTCTGTCTGTAGCTCTGGATCATAAGGATGCTTGATTTGATTTCCAATAAATTACAAAACAGGGCCTGCATTCACCAACCATTCTTGAGAACGTTCTTGGTCTTTTTCTTCAAGATTTTCTGATAGTGAAAGTAACAAAACTTCTGATTGGCTAAACCATATGGTTTAGCCAATCAGAAGTTCTGTTACTTTCACACTAATGAAATTCTGAAGAATAAGACTAAGAATGTTCTTAAGAATGATTGGTGAATACGGACCCTGGCTGTTCTCAGATATACACATGTACTATACAAGTTTACAAGTTTACAAGTGACCAGAGAGTAACATGATTACACAAAAGAAAGACGAAGATCTTGTTGAATAATTTTGAAAATGCGATGAGAAAAGGAGTAATTGCTTATAACCAGGAATTACTTTTTGTCTTAAAATGTTTTCGGAAGCTGTTAACCCTTATTCTGCCTAATAACTAGAATGAAATTTTAGATTCGATAGTAAAAACCTCAAATATTGCTATTTTAAAACTTTGTTTTAGGGAATAGCATCTCCTTATCGGACAGTGTAGATGCAAGATCAGACTGTACGTTTTGTGCAGTCTGATCTTGATCTACAATGTCCGTTATAGGTATGGAGTCGCTTTTGGCAGCCTATGGGTTAATTACAGGGAAGCTAAATATCGTATCTCAGCAGAAATGGGTGAAATCTCTTTGTAGCTAAAAATACAGGAATTGTTCATTGCTTAATCATGTTAGAAGATAAAATATGACATATTGCTGCTATTATTGCTGTCAGCAGTTGGCATTTAGGGCCCAATTATTACATAATGAAATACGCCAATCTGAAGTACAACTTTATTTCATTTCGCATTCATTTTTCGTTCGAGCTGATGTTAATCTATAAATCAAACCACAGTTCAAGGTTAGAATGCGATTCCATTTGCTTGATTCTTGTAGCAAGCGGTCACAATGGCGTCACTAAACTCTTTAAATATATTGTGAGTCAGCATTGTCACGAACACTGAATTATATGTACTCTCGATTTATGAGCCATGGTCTGACAAAAGGGTAGTTAATGCATATACCATGCAAGACATCATAATTTATACTCAGTTCGATAAATAAGCGTGCACTTAATTTTCTTTTATTTTCCGTCGCATGTTTTGCTGAAGACCAACGAATTTAGTATCATAGTTTAGTTCAGAGTCTATAGAAAATACCAGGCTAATCAGATTTTGACTAATAGAACGTTTAAGTTAGGTTTTTGCAGTTTAAATGAAGATGGTACTAAAATCAAAGTTGCGAAAGTACTTAACGACTATGGTAATATTACAAGTAAGTTTTTCTTAAAGTCATATGTCGATGAAATTTATATGAAAAAAAAAAAAAAAAAATACAAATCATCAGTAATTATGAATCATAAAATAACAAAGAAAGTTTTTTGGTGGTATTCCCTTAAAAGGCTGCGTAGCCTTTTAAGCTTTTTATAGATTTCCCCCCAAAAATCAAAAAAAGCATAATGTTAAGTGACTCGCACGTGACAAATGACTATTTAATTCCATAGCATAGCAAACATGTAATTATTTTCCATAATGTCTAGAACTTCGGACGCTATGTTTGAAGCATCATCTGTGTATTTCCAGTATGTAAATGAGCGAGTTGCTCATGTAAAAATGGACCGTGTTTCTCTCCAGTGTCGACCTGGGCTGTAGTAAATCTCTACTTTATCTAGTTGTCGGATGGTTTTCGACTACTGGGGTTTAATGAATGAAAATTATATGGCTTTGGGGGTATAAGGATGATTTTTTTGCATTTTTGTAAAATTTTCGTTCCGCTATCCGAAGGGCCACCTTTGAAGTTACTGCAATTTTTCAATCAATATCTTGTATGGCCACCTCTGATATGATTGCTGAGCCATAGAATCCATTTACTTTTACAACCGACTGAATCTTGAGGTACACTGGTCCTTTGATATGCAGAAAACTGACCAATAGCAAAAAGTTTTGGCCCAGGTCAGCCTGCGCGGACTGCGCAGGCTGACCTGGGTCGATACTTTTTGCAAATGCATTAAACCCCCTTTTTACAGAGCATGGTTCATATATTTTTAGTATGACCTTCAAAGTAGTTTGGATAATAACATCAAATGGATTTTGTCACGAATAGCAAATTGCATGCGCTATACATAGTTATTTCTTTCAGTAAGATTTCCAATTCAGTTTGAACTTCAAATGGGTTTTGCTGTTATTGATGTTGCCTTGTATTTTAAGTTTAGTGGTTCAAAAACGAAATCTTTTGCCTCGTCAAACTTCAGTCGTTCAAAAACGAAAATCTTTGCATCTAGAATGGTTTTATTTTGAATCTTTGATAATGAATTACATTGTTTAACATAGACAAAAATTGTTTTGTTAGTGCTTTCTTTGCCTTTTGAAAAGACATCAAATAGATTCTATTTGATTCTATTGCTGTTACCACCAGGTCCAAGTTTCGTAGTCAGCATTTTCTCACTTTCTAACAATGCTTTCTACCTTACCCAAGACGAATCACGTCATTTGAACTAATTTCAATATGTCGTCTACGACTGCCTTTGTTATAAACCCTTACGCTCCTAAGTGCAAATCAATGACCTTATGCGGACATTGTAGATCAAGATCAGATTGCACAGAACGTGCAGTCTGATCTAGGATCTACATTGTCCGATAAGGAAATATTCCCCCAAAGCTTTGGATTTGACACCATTGGCTCGAGATTTTATTTTTTCTTATTTGGTAGATAGAGAGTTAACAGTCGAAAGATTTTGTCGTCTGGAAAAGGGTTAACCTCCGATCAAGTATGTCAGAGCTTAATCAGCTCTGTATCAAAACTTGTGACGAAGATCAGAATGTGCAGACTGCATCTATGCTGATCTAGGTCCACATTCACCACCCATTCTTAATTTCATTGTTCTAGGTTTAATTTCATTGTCAGTATAATTTTTGGTTTACAAAGCTACACACTTTCTAATTAGTTAAACCAAATGGTTTAGCCAATCAGAAATTGTGTTACTTTCAAATATATAACAAATTGCTTGAGATAACGCTAAAAATGTTTTTACGAATAGTTTGTGAATGCAGATCCTGGGCGCGCATTCACCAACCATTCTTAAAAACGATCTTTGTCTTATTCTCCAGAATTTTCTACATTTGTAAGTAACACAACTTTTGATTAGCTAAACCGAATGGTTTAGCCAATCAGAAGTTGTGTTACTTACAAATTTAGAAAACCTTGGAGAATAAGACTAAGAATTTTCTCAAGAATGGTTAGTGGATGCAGGTTCTGATCTTGTTCTCATAGTGTGCTAAGAGCTAAAGCCAGGATAAATATCAATTACAGCAAACGGAAATGTAAACCAAACATCAATGGGAAGATGAAAGCAACTCTCGCAGGAACACAGTTTCCGTCCCAATGCTCCCATAGAATATATCACATGTTTCTATGTCTTCACATTTTCTGCTTATTTTCCTTCACCAAGTTTTAATTAACTCTTTCCCCCGCCAAATAAATAAGATTCACGTTAAATATTCACCGAGTGATAAAATTGCGAACATGGTTAGTGTTACCAATCAAGTAGCTGACTTGGTGGACCAAGATCTAACTGAGCGTATCTGTTATACCACGTTCCCACTGTCGCGAGATTAGTTACGAGAGCAACGATTCTCAATCCGCAGCTAATCGTGAAACTTTTGGGAATTTTTTGGTTTGGATACGAGATGATACGAGTAGAAACACTAAGATACGATTACTTGCGCTTGGATGCAACATAACACCGATTGGTCATTTCTGGTCACACGACCATTTACGATCCGGTCTTACGTTCGTATACGATCCATTCCAATCCACGAAGATTACCCCTTTTAAGTAATGCTACGTTCCCACTGTCGCGAGATTAGTAACGTGAGTCACGATTCTCAATTCTCGTAATCAAGGGGAGCTTTTAGGATAACGGTGTGTCCGTTGTACGTCGTCTGTCGTCAACAATTTTTTAAACATCAACTCCTCCTAAACCGTTGAGCCAATTTAAACCAATCTTGGCTGGAATGTTCCTTGGAAGGTCCTCTTTGTAAAGTGTTCACAGAATTTGATTCCATCAAAAACGCTGGTTGCTGTGGCTACCAAATGAAATTTTTTATGGTTACATTTTGAAATTATTTAACAGAAATGTTCCTTTGGTGGCTCTTTTCAAAAACTGTAACGGAATTCTTTATCCGTCGATAAACAACAGCCAACTGCTTGCATCTGCATGCGGGGCTCTTGTTCGACTTATATTTTAGTCACTGTCGAGCATGTGCTCTTCTCCAAGGAATTGTCCTTTGATGATCTATCCAAAAATTATTTGCAGTATTCTGATTCATCAAAATCATTGCTGTGGTGATGATTGCCGGGGTGGTGACAGATTTTGAAAGGACTTTTACAGGTGACCTTTTCAAAATCGCTTGGCAAAATAATGCTTTTGTTTCCAAAGTTTCAATACCTAAAAAAAAATGGCTATGGTCCTCTCTAAAATTCAGGTGAGTGATTCGGGGCCATCTTGGCCCTTTTGTTTCATTTTTGAGGGTGAAAATGCGGTAATCTGTTCTCTGAAATTCTCTATTTATGCTCTCCTCTTTCGACCCAACCAACCAGGCTTGCAGGCTTCTGGAAGGCTTCTGGATTATTTTCAGAATTGTTGATGTTTGTAAGCTGCTACGAGAAGAACCTGAATTTAAAATGTTGAAGGGAGTATGTTCGTTTTAAATAGCACCATGTACTGCTGCTGCAAAGGATGCTGCATTTCTTATGCGGATTGTCTCGATGTGGGAAATCAAAAAGGAGAAGTTATCCTATCCTATTATCCAGGAAATCAAACCAGGGTTTTGCCTTTGCCTTGTCCAAGATTGGTCCCGATCAACACGTTTTAGAAGCACGATTTAATGCCATTTGCTACGTTTTGTTAAGATTCAATACTATTAGATGCGATGACCACGACTGAAAATCAATCGTGTTGATCGTAGAAAATTTTTTGACAGCCAAAAAATTTCATACGATTATCACGATTGCCACGATAAACATCAAGTTCTGATACGACCTGATAGCATCATCACGAATTGCTCACGATTAGGACCGCGATTTCAATCGTGGCGCAAATCGTGATAGTGGGAACATAGCATATATAAAAAGAATAACATATGCATTTGCCGCAGTTACTGAGAACACTTTTAGCGACATATACGAAAACGGGGGCTCTTGCGGATAACATAGATCAAGATCAGAATGCACAGAACGAACGGTCTGATCTAGGATCTATACCGTGAGCTTGTTCTTTAGTCTAGCTCATAAGGAACATTTTCTGGGTTTTAGTGGAATGATTTTCCAGCCGTCGATAAAAGTCGAATCAATATGAGCTACGCTCTGGTAAAAGGGGTCTCAATCTATCTCCGTGATGCATTGTTCCACAGGCCCCAGAAGCTCCATTGTTCTGTAAAGGGATAAAGAAATTTTCATTATCGGACTCTGTTACTATAAATAGCACACTGGGTATTCCCTCTCTATTGTTTATAATAAGACAATACAGAGGGTATCCCAAATGTACTAACATATTTATAGTAACAGCGTTAATGAAAGTTTGTAAATATATTCAGTGATAGACCAATCTGCTATGGATGTTAAATGATCGACCAAGGACAATTTAAGTGTTCTGTGACAGACCAATAGAGCTTCAAAGGCCTGTAATTTTATAAATCAAATTTTTAACTATGCCAGGCAAAAGAACCATAAGTATGAGCTTTATAAATTACTGATTTGAGTTCCAGGTCTCTCTCTCTCTGTCTCTTTCTTTTTTTCTCTTTCTCTCTTTCTCCGATTCTCTCTCTTTCTTATTCTGTCTCTGTCTGTTTCTGTCTGTCTGTCTGTCTGTCTATCTCTCTCTTTCTCTCTCTCTCTCTAAATGCTGTCAGAGAGAGGAAATGGGAGTAATTGCGCATGTTACTTCCCTATTGCAACTGTGTTTGCCATTTCTATTAATTGTGTGATCTCGGTACTGGCTGCATGTTTATGATTATGAAGAAAAGAGTATATATCGTTATATATGAGTTTTATGTTTGTGTCCGTACGTGTGTATGTGATGTTCTGTAATTTGTTAAAAAAAAAAATCAACTATAGCTTCAAATTTACAGAAGGGGGGGATAACAATTTATTTGTAAATTTTATGCCATGTTATATGTGCCTGAGGCCTTAAAGGTGGCCCTTCAGATTTTGGGACAAAAATTTTACAAAAATACAAAAAAGTCATCCTTATACTCCCAAAGCCTTTTACTTTTCATTCCTTAAACCCGTGTAGTCGAAAACCATCCGACAACAAGAGAAATTAGACATTTACTATAGCCCAGGTCGATACTGAAGGGGGACACAGTCTATTTTTACATGAGCAACTTGCTCATTTACATACAGGAAATATACAGACGAAGCTTTAAACATAGCATCCGATATTCTAGACATTATGGAAAATAATTAAATGTTTGTTATGGTATGGAATTTATTGATCATTAGTCACGTGCAAGTCACTTAACATTCCCACAATGCTTTTTTGATTTTGGCGGGAAATCTAAAAAATAGATTAAGAGGCTACGTAGCCTTTTAAGGGAATACCACCAAAAAACATTTTTTTTTTGTAAATTTATGATTCTTATTTACTGATGATTTGTATTGTTTTTTTTCATATACATTTCAGTGACATGTATATTCTTTAATTTGGTGTGATATGAAAATTCTAAATACCCACCTTTAATTACGAATAAAATGTTCTGAGTTCTGAGTTCATCACAAAATCATGGATTCACAATACCGATTTTTTTTAAAACAATCGATCGGATCTGTAAGTCCTTTGCCATAAACAAAAACCTGACCGATGGCAAAAAGTTTCGACCCATGTCAGCCTGCGCGGACTGCGCAGGCTGATATGGGTCGATACTTTTTGCAGATGCACTAAGCTTCTTTTCCACAGAACATGTCTCAATTGCATTCTGGCTCTGGATTTCGGAGTTCACAAAACTCTGACAAGGAATCAGATAAACATAAACTTGTTTAGTTGGTTTCAAAACTGTTTAGTCTGATAGCGCGAGTGGCCGTCTGAAAAGATAAGTATAAAACGCCACAGTGTATGGTTTGGTTTTTGGCTACGAATTCAATATAACTTTATTACTGAAAGTTGATACACAGCTCTTCCAATGCACTCTCTCTCTGACATCAAAATAATACGACTTTGTTATCACATGCATGTATTTCAAAAGAGAAGCATGTGACGCAAGTGGTATCCATTGAACATCGTATTGCGGATCTCGATGCGTGGTATCCCAAGAGATTTTGAAAACTGATTTAACCTTTTATTGTGTTTAATAGACAAAAATCGACTTTTCCTCAATTTCGAAACGGAATTGTTTGTCCTTTGGATTAGAAAAAGGTTGAATAAGCCTTTGAAATGTTAGGTCGAGGACTAGTCTGAAAGTTCTGCGCAGCCTTATTTTACGTTGCACATTATCTGGAGGGCAAATGATGTCGCCTACACCCCACTGTAACTTTTTTATTTCATGGATTACTTTTTAGAAGGATGGTTATGTATAAACAGAGCTCCAGATAAGAGGGAATGATGGTATTTTAAATACATAATTTCTCTTCCAAACCCTACGTTTTGGATACTCATTAGAATCGTCTCGATGAGACATAAGGTTTATTGTAGAATGATAAATACTTTAAATTTTTAAATCAAAATCAATCCCTCTATATGGAGCTCTGTTATCTAACTGGACTGAACTTATATAATCATGTACACTGGCAGAACCAACGTAAAAGCAGTTTCTCTTTCGGGAGCCCCGTATGCATGACTACACTACCAACACAACATCCGAAATGACGGCGTCGATCAAGATTTACATCAAGGTTATTCGCCAAGCTGCACATTTTGATGCGCATGACCAAGGTTTCAGCGACGTCGGTTCCCAGTGCATTCGGCATACCTCGGGTGATGGGAGCCATCATATCCTATGATATATCCTATATGTTAGATGTTAGTTCGGAATCGGCCGAGTTGTGACGAGTGTTCCCAGTGACGTCAGTTTTCATTAAATTGGGGCACTCGAAGAAAATTCTACTTCGTCAGCATACTCCATATTTTAAACAGAAAAGAAGACAGGTAAAAATTGCTTAACAAACGTTGAAACGTTGAAATGGTAAAACTTTGCAGTATAATAAATTCGTTGTACGACCAGGGAGCAGGGGACTTGAAAACTTGTTCACGACTTTGGTGAATCATGTCGCCGTCTCACCTTGGGCTCGGGGCGACATGATTCACCACAGTCGCAAAGAAGTTTCCTAGTCCCCTACCACCTGACCGTACTAGTAATATTGTACATACATGTATGTATGTGATACATTGTACCAACCAAGTACTCGCATGATTATGGATCCAAAAATTCATTTATTCTAACAATGGATTGAAAATAGAAGTAGACCGGTGTTTTGACAATCAGAAAATTGAACAATGACAAAAGATTTCGACCCATATCAGCCTGCACGGACTGCGAAGGCTGACAAAAGTCGATACTTTTTGAAGAACCCCTACAATATTTTCTTTTCACAGAGCATGGTATCTTGTGTAGACCACAACACTATCGACTAGATACTGTCTGGAAAAATAACAAAAGCTATGCTTAACACTCTTAGGGTGAAACTCTTGAAAGTGTAAGTATGTGATACATATCGTCGGGTTACTTCGAAAACCTCGTAACTACAGCTTGTTACAAGCTGTATACATATAGTTACGTGACTTTCGAAGTAAACCGACGATATAATGTGTTAGTCCTCACTAAGGGCGTCAGCGGTTGCGATTTGTCGGATATGATATGTTTGGCATTTCGCTATGTGGCCCAATAATTTGCAAAATGTACATATAACATACAGTATGTTTGTTTGGCATTATTTCGACTTATTAATCATAATTATGTTAACATACTGCGGTATTATGTAATCATAATAGGGCTGTAATTACAAAAGCAATTTTCCTTATTCAACATTCCTGGGATTTGTCTCATTGGTGTCAGACATGTCTGTAAATAGATCTATTTTCCGAATTCTAGAGCATCCGTAGTTTTCACATATAATTTATAGTTTGAATATGACGACTTCTCTTATCTTACACAATTTTAACGTAGTGGACCCGTAATAGGAAACAGCTATTTCCACTATAATATCATCCTACAAAATTTGCTAAGGTTAAAAATGAGTATTATTGTAACTACTTTCACCAAGCTACTTTTTCTTTTTCCTTTTTGTCCATCCTAGAATTATCATTTATTAACCTAACATTACTATATTCTCATTACAAAGTCACATGACAATTACCTTTCTTTTCCTGGAAACTAACAAAAATATCAACAAATAATTTCAAGATAGACATCAAAGGAATTTCTGGTTGGCTAAAAATGTGCAAAAGTATTATACACGTATCTGTATAAATCTGTCTTTATCAACTGTCAAGAAATTCTATACCATGCTTAACAACAAGTATTACGGGTCCACTGCCTTAAGATGACGTCATGACGTTTATGACGTCATAGAAGCATCATGTGACGTCGTTATGAAAGCATAAAATTTTTGTCTAATATTTCAAAAACAGATCTGCCATGAAACTCTCACTCTTCAAAATTAATTTTAAACTGTCAAAAATTGGTGATACTGGGAAAGCTAAGATACGTTTTTATGTTAGATGTGAATAACGAGTTGTTAAACGCGTAAACGTTTTTGAAACTTTGCTCCAGAAAGTTTGACGTCTTATCTCCGCAATGAAACGTTCAAAATTAGGAAAATTTTCAGACCTAACCCTTTACCATACAATGACGACTTTTGACAAACAAGTTAAAGAAGCCTTTTGAAAACACTGTGAGAAAAGGAGAAAATGCTGGTAACCAGCATTTTCTCCCTTTCCCACAATGTTTTCTACCCTATCAAAGATAAATTGCACCGTTTGGACCTCACTTAAAGGAGTCGTCTGCAAATGCTTTCAATTTGGACAAGGCTAAAATTCTGTTGACTGGTGAAGGGTTAAATAAGCTATGGTTTAGACAGGGCTATATCTAGACACGTTTTCTCGCGGATTCTGAAACAAGAGGAGGAACGGGTGACATGCTGGCATGCTGAAAGCAAACCTTTGAGAGTATTCAGGTGACTTCTGAGTCTTTTGAAGGCGATCTTGACAAAGTGCTGTATTTCATTAGAAACTTGACTATTAAAAGGCCCAGTAAAGGCCAGATATCAACGCAGGCTCCATAATAAATTAAATTTAAATCATACCATTTAAAAGTATGGAAAATATTGTGAAGACTGCATTCTGTCGTTGTGTAGTCGGGCCATATTTTAGTCGCAGGGAGAAAAAGAAACTAAAATCAGGCATAAAGTAAACAAAAGACACAGCAACCTGACAGGTTTAAACCTAGTTTTGAAATTAATTTCTGTCTGCGACTTACACTTGGTCCAACCGTGCAATGACAGATAGTCATCTTCACAATAATTTCCACTCTTGTAGGTCTAATCTAAGTTTTTTTCTCTTCTTTTGTTTATAATCAAGAAACGTATTTCTTTCTTTTCCACTATTACAACTTGACCTTTCCATTGCCGTTACCGTGTTAGAGAATAACTGGAACAAAATTGTCGTTCAAAAATAAATTTAAAAAGTAGTGTAATATTTCGAAAGCCAAAAGTGAAAATGGGCGACTCTAAAAAATGTAATTTTATAAAGGGAATGACCGAATCTAGGTTGCGAGAACTTGTCGTCAGACCCTTTTGCTTAGTCGTTTGATCATTTACAATGTTCTGTATTGTAAATTTTATTCTTGTAACATAACTTAGCAATAAAATGTGTTTAAACTAATAATTCAAATGCATTTAAACACTAGCTTAGTGGACATCTGGCCTTTGTTGTTACTTTAGTTCTTTGTCAGATGCCAAAAATTAAGCAATTTCCAAATTGAAAGGATTTACGGACCACCAATCAAATGCTACTTAGAACATGGAATCGTTAGCAGGTCATCAGCACTTTATCCTTTTCCTGTATTGTTTTCAAAAGCCTTCTGCCTCAGGGTTGTCAGGGGTAAAGGTTTGAGAGTGAAGGATAAATCAAGATATAAGTACTCCACTTGGTAGAGTCAGAGCTCCCAAAAGATGGAAAGATTTTGATTTCAAATTCGAAAATTTTTTTCTCCACTAAACGCTATGTTATGGGTATTCATTAGAATCGTCTCGTAGAGACGATTGTAATGGGTACTCATTAGAATCGTCTCTACTCATTAGAGACCATTCTAATGAGTACCCATAACATGGGGTTTTGCTTAAAAATAATGAATTTATGAAATTATCACTCCCTCTTATCTGAAGCTTTAGTAGATTGTTCTTCGTGCACTCAGAATCATAAAAATGAGCCATCGCTGTGGCAAAATGGGCCTTAATGCATCTCCTTAGTTTAGTTTAAACATATTTATTTACATCGACTGAGAAACAAGTTCTTACAACTTATACTTATCTCTCTCGATTCTGCTTCCAGGGAACTACACTAGTACTCGCGCCGAATGTGTGGGCCAATGAAAAATCTTAAAGTTGACACCCGCTCCCGAGTATCGAACTCAAGACTTTTAGGTTCTGAGGCCGACGCTCTACCTCACGACCACGGACACCACACATCTCCTTGATGCAATATAAAAATCCAGTCATCATATGATTATAGATTTATAACAACTATTTTGTCTTGTAACTTATTGATTTATGAAAAAGGTGCAAGACCGGTTCTTTGTCATGCAGAATTACCCCGTCTTGCCAGATAAAGACTGTCAAAGATGACCAATGACATGGTGATCCGTTCACCTGTATTCCTTTGTTTTTATCCTTGGTACCCTTGAGGATGTTGCGGTAATCATAATATTGACTATATGATATCTGTTTGAAGTTCACTTGTATTTCAAGTCAAATTCTGTTCTTAACTACCAGGAATACCATATATATATAGGATATTTGTTTTTTTTTTCGGTGAAAGATCGAAATTTATTTCATCGCGTGGACACCATCGGTAATATTTTCACGAGTGGCGCAGCCACGAGTGAAAATATTATCGATGGTGTTCACGAGATGAAATAAATTTCGATCTTTCACCGAAAAAAACAAATATTCTATTTATTTCATGCTTTTTACCCTGTCTGGGAGGAGCTTTATCAAAATTCAGTACAGTTCTTTTCCCTTATTCCCTGTGGCGTACCCCTCCCGCACAGCAACGTTACGTCAAGCGCGAGAAATGTAAGGTATATGACGTCATATTTCCCATCTGGTTGTCAGGCACGCGCAATTTACCTAGGCAACAAGAACGTGAAAATCGGTATTTTCACTGGTGGTACCAGTGTAAGATCGAAAAATATGTTCACTGCTATTTCTCGATATCCTACCGGAAAGCATGAAATAAATAGATTTGTTAAACTATCTAACTAGATTTACTTGAAATAATGTCTCGTGAAAAAGGCTGTTCAGTGCAAGAAAATCAAGGATAGAATTCGTATAATTCCAATATCAGGGTCCAATGTAGTGCTGTAGAAGAATCAAGGGAAATAACCAGAGAATTTCACTCATTTCCACGCATTGTGCAGGCTGACCTATGTCCATACTTTTTGCAGATGCATTAAGCCCCCTTTTCACAAAGCATGGTTTAAATTTAACCACGTGTAAAGGCAGCTATAGGGCTGGAAGACCTGTAAACTGTGAAACTGTGCTCGACGACATAAACAGGACAATTTGGCGAAAACTACGTTCTTTATGGTGCAGATTTGTTCGTATTTGTTTTATTCTCGTCTTAATGCCTGGGTTTAAAAATAAAATATTTATGTTGGGGGAATTTAGATAAAAGTTGAAGCCATAAACGATTTAAAACGACTACCTAGAGTCTTATTTATTGCTGTTTGGCTTGTTTTCATTTACCGGATTTCGCTGTTTTAAATGTCTATCTACACAATAAAGCTGGCGTAAATCTTGAATTATTGGAATCTGACAGACGAAAGTTATCTTTTAGCGCTTTATCAAACGACAAAATAAAATAGTATAGCCCACCAAATTTTAAGGCTTTTCGCAGGCGATTTTGTCGTTATAATGGTTATCTGATCTGCACATCTCTCTCTCTCTCTCTCTCTCTATCTCTCTCTCTCTGTCTCTCTCTCCCTCCCTCTCTCCCTCCCTCTCTCTCTCTCTCTCTCTCTCTCTCTCTCTCTCTCTCTCTCTCTCTCTTTCACATTCAAAGTAAAACGATATACAACCTTGCAAATGCTTTCAAATTAGAAATGTTTAAAATATAGACCTTCAGTAATGATTTGTCGTTCATTGTGCACGAGCAATTTCACCTTTTGCCACAATGTTTTCCAAAGGCTCCTACAAGCAATGCGTAGAAATGAGTATCTATGGAGTTAAGGGTTAAAACTGGTTGATTGCTGTACTCAGGCCACAAAATTTTCCATTTATGCAATTCCAAAGCATTGGCTGACGACTAACTAAAGATGGCTCAAGTTGTTGATACCGTCTTTGAAACAGCGGAAAACAGTTGAAAGGGGGGGGGGAGGAGGGGGGGAGGGGTTTTAGAGGAAATGATACCGGTACTCAACATTTTACTTTTGTTCCAACAGTATTTTCAAAAGCCTTTTTCAGAGGGCCTCAAAACTCCAGACTGTTTAAAAACACGCCAAGACATACGGGGCAGCAGGAGGGTCCTGCGTCACTGATTGGTAGAATGTATGACTTGTTACCAGTAACCTGATGGCTGTGGGTTCGAGCTTCACTGGGAACAACGTGTCTTTTGTTGGAGCGTTCTTGGGCAAGACACTTGTGAAACCCAGCCTAATACTGGTACTGAAATCGAGAACATAAATGAATATGTGAGGTGTCGCCGTAATATGACCGAATTGATTTTGAAAGCGGCACGCAACATCATTCACTCAATCGATCAATCAAACATACAGGGGCTCGTAAATTCAAACTTAAGTGCCTGGTATTTATCACAAAAGTCAAGTTCTTCATCTGTTACTCAGTGATTAATGTGAGAAATGTGTACGGACGGTTGGTCCGTATTCACCAACCATTCTTAAGAACGTTCTTTGTCTTATTCTTAAGGATTTTCTGACTGTGAAAGTAACAGAACTTCTGATTGGCTAAACCAAATGGTTTAGCCAATCAGAAGTTCTCTTACTTTCACATTGACAACATTCTCGAAAATAAGACTAAGGATGTTCTGAAGAATGGTAGGAGAATACGGACCCAGGATACGTTGACTAAATCACCGCCATCGTTATTGTGTTCTAGTTTTTCTTTGGCAAAGATGTTCATAGCTCCAACTTAGTATTCGTAAAACCTAAGAGGAAAAATTGTGGAACCCAGTTTTTTTTCTCCTTTTCCTCCCCCATTATTTGTCTTGTGGTTTCTGTCCCCTTTCTCCTCCAAAAAAATATAAAGAAAAACCGCACTGCCTCATTTTTCATGCAGGCGATTAACGGTCCTTTTCATGTTTTATTGTAATGGACACTCATTAATTATTTCAGCATTTAACCACAAGTGTCCGGACACCTTTTTAGCAACGTACACTTCTCCCCGGTTTTTGTAACGGTGTCCTTTGGAATTGAATTACAAACGAAAATCGGCTATAGTTGGTGTATCAAATATAGAGTAATTGCGGATGCAGTGATTCTTCACCATCTAATTTATTATCGAAGAGAGTCGGTCAAGATCAGACTGCACGGATGTGCAGTCTGATCTTGATCGACTCTCTTCGCAAATGACACCGGAGGTCCAGATAGAGGGAGGGGATGTGGATTAACCCAGTTCTCTTTTGTGTACGCTACTCTAAATTCTCTTTGATTAATGTCTAGTGCGAGCAAAAGTACTTGTTTTATCGTTTATCAATGGACACGTGACATCAAGCGAGTAAGACATCGACTTAGCATTGTATACCATTGACAAGCAATAAATCATGTTGTCGTTGTAAACGTGACATGCATACAGATTTCTTACCTACTGCAGAGAAAGTTCAATAATTGCATCTTAAAAAGCAAGCTTTTTTCCTTTATTTGTTTCCTTTTATTTTGGTTCATGTACTTAGGTTCTTTATCTTCTTGGTTTCTTTTTTTTTCTTAAAAAAAAAAATCAACCATTGTTAAGCAAGCATAAGATGTGACATTTAAATTGTGCTTGCTTAAAGTAACAATAGCTGCCAAAAGCTAACAAAGCGGTATAGTTAAAATGAAGTAAAGTTGAATCATACCATTTTGAATGAACGAAAATTAATTTGAAGATGAACAATCTTTATTTCATGTTTTCCAGGCGGATATCGAGAAATAGCGGTGAAAATACTTTTCGATATTCAACGGGTACGACCAGTGAAAAAACAGAATTTTATATCCTAGTTACCTAGTTAAAATGCGCATGACTTAAATATGACGTCATGTACCTTAAATTTCTCGCGCTTGACGTAATATTGTTACGTTGCTATGCTGAGGGGGTACACCACGGGGAAAAACTGAAAAGAACTGTACTACTTTTTGATAAAGCTTCTCCTAGAAAGGGTTAAAAGCATGAAATGAGTAGAATATTTGTTTTTTTTTTTTGTTTGAAAGATCGAAATTAATTTTATCTCGTGAACACCATCGGTGCGCCACTCGTGAAAATATTATCACTGATGTTTACTCGATGGAATAAATTCCGATCTTTCACGAACCCGCCCCAACCCCAACCTCCTCCCCCCTCCCCCCGGTTACTAGCATTTTCTCCTTTTCCCACTTTTTTTTCAAAAGGCTTCTTTCTCATTCTCGTTAAAAGTAGGAATTGTGTGGTAAATGGTTAATGCAAAAATTCTTTACCTATGGCTGCCAATTGGCCTTTAAAGCTATACCGCATACAATCCTAGTCTTAACGACCCTGCGAAAGAAGCCCTTTGAAAACTTTGTGGGAAAAGGAGAAAATACCCGGTATTCAGGATTTTCTCCTTTCCACACAATATTTCTACCATGCCGAAGATAAATTCCATCATTTAACTATAGATTTGAAATTTTCGTCCGCAATCGAAATAGAATTAGCAAGACTACATTTGTCATTTTTTAAAATCTTATTTCTATAACTGAATTTCCTTTTAAATCCACTGTGATCGAGCTGAAATTCATTTTTAATGCAATTTTAATGGACATTCTTAATGTTATGCTCATATATGAATGGACTCCAAATATGTATTAAAATTCTTTCATTGTGCATTTTGATAATATTGGGTCACGTATTAATAGATAATATATTGGATATCTTAATATAGCCTATCATTTGATGCTTAAACCCTTTACCCCGTAAGGCATTTATTTCTATGGTATCTCTAACTAACCCTAAATAAGAGCAAGGATGAAACCATTTCTTGTGTATATATGGCACTTTTTGATAGCATAGAAAACATTGTGACAAAAGGTGAAATTGCTCGTAACGAGCAATTTCACCTTTTGCCACAATGTTTTCCAAAGGCTCCTACAAGCAATGCGTAGAAATGAGTATCTGTTAACCCTTTGTAACAGAATGACGACCTTTAACACCCCTGAAAGAGACGGCCTTTGAAAACATTGTGGGAAAAGGAGAAAATGCTGGTCACCAGCATTTTCTCCTTTCCCCACAATGTTTTATTTTTTTTCCTTTCAAAGAAAGATCATATTATATGAGCCACATTGAAACTGGCATCAGTAAATGCTTTCAATTCGGACAGGTCTAAAATCTTGTCGTATGGTAAGGGGTTAAATGATATTTATTGAAATACTAATCTCCTTTAGTTCTTTTACCAAACGACACATAAGACGACAATATAAACGTGATTAAAAAACAAAAATTGGCTTGAGCAGGGTAAAAATATTGTTGGAAAAGGAGAAAATGCAGGTTACACGTATTTTCTCCTCTTCCAACAATGTTGTTAAACGGCTTTTATCTCATGGTCGTACATACCAGGGATTGTTCGGTAGAAAATTTAAACAATACCGACTTTCAACGACCCGGATGCTGAAGGCCTGAGAAAACATTGTAAGAAAAGGAGAAAATACTGGTCATATCCTTACCCACAATTCTTTGTATCCTGTCTAAGGTCAGTTGTCGTCATTTTAGACACATCTAATTCATGTTTTCTGGAAATATTTTTGAACAAGGATTTCGTCATCAAAGAGTAAAGAGTAAAACGAAATTTTAACCTGGTCCAAACTGAAAGCATCTGCAGAACAAAAATAGTCATATTATAAAATTTTTATTTTAATAAAAGTTATTTTAATAAAAGTTATTTTAAAAGGGTCAGAAAACAATGTTCGAAATGAAAAAAATGCTGGATACTAGCATTTCTCCTTTACCTACGACGGTGTCAAATTTCCCGTTCCTTTTTATCGTTCAAGCTTAGGATTGAGATATAAAAGGTTAACTGTGAAAGTCTAAGCCTACGCTCAACCATACGAAATAAGTCAAGTTTTTTCCTTCGTCAAAGCACTTGCAAGCAACAAAATGAATGCTCCTTAACCCATTACCACACAATCCCTACTCTTGACCCCCTGAGGAAGAAGCCTTTTGAAAACACTGTAGGAAAAGGAGAAAATGCTGGTAACCAGCATTTTCTCCTTTTCCCACAGTGTTTTCTTATTTCCCCAGAACAAAGTTCAATTTTTCATTCACCTTTATTTGTCGTCTGCAAAATGCTTTCAATTTGAACCAGTCTAAAATTTTATCGTGTGGTAAAGAGTTAAATACACAGATTTGTCCTGGAAATGGTACAAGCATTTCTTTTCTTTCCCAACATCATTTCAAAAGCCTTCGTTTTCCCTCGTTGTCATCACAACACGTAACGTTTTGTAATGGCAACGTGAAATAGAAATTATCAGAAATTCTGGTTTATCTAAAATATTGCGAATTCAAGACTGTTTAACCCATTGCGACACATCCCTTCTTTTGACGACCCTGAGATAGAAGCCTTTAGAAAACATTGTCAGAAAAGGAGAAAATGCTGGTAACCAGCATTTTCTCCTTTTCCCACAATGTTTTCCAAATTTTCAGTCACTTTTACTTTGTCGTGTCTGCAAATGCTTTCGATTTGGACAAACCTAAATATTGTCGTTTGGTATTGAGTTAAGTCGAAACATTTCATAAATCATCAGTAGGTGTAGATCCAAGATCATATTGCACGCTCTCTGCACTGCAGTCTGATCTTAGTCTACACTGTCTGCGAAAGCACCAACTGATGTCCTTAAAATAGACGCGACAGCCTTACAACTCGAAATAATAGCGAGCATCTTTTGAATGGACCCCAAGTAACATCTGCTATCAGTGAAAAGACCTGGCATTGATCTAACACTTAAAGCACAAAATAAACCTTATAGCTGTTGTCGGCTTAGAAACAGAGTGCCCAAAATTGCGATTTCTATGGTTACTTTTTGTGCAAAAGTTCTTGTGTTGAAGAGGATAATGTAGATCAAAGATCATGCTGTACGTATTCTGCTATTCGACCTCGTTTTACACTGGTCCCAAAGATAACTACAGGCGCAAAGGCGCTCTAAGTGTTATTAACTTGGGAATTCTACAGCAAATGTAGGCTACGTCTATGTTCTAGCTGAACTTCAGTTTCTTTTACCTTAACAGCGCCTGTCACTACACTGATTGCTTTCATGTTTGCATAAATAAAGATCAGATTGTACTAAACATTCAGTCTCATCAAAGGTATACAATGGCTGCTTTTGATGGGACATCTGTGGACCAAAGCAAACCGGAAAGTGCACTGATATAGGTTTTTTTTTCCAGACATAAAATGTTTAGTAGATTATTTGGGTAAACCTTTGGCAACTAATCCCGCTTTTCAATAACAGTCTTGGAATTAAAATGCCGTTTGAAAACATTGTGGTTAGGGAGACATTCTGGTATCTAACATTTTCTGCTTTTCCCACAATGTTTTCTGCAATTTTAAAGATAAATATTACTATTTGGGCTACATTGACGTCCCTTAAGGTTTTTGGTTTGTACAAGTGGAGAAATTGAAGTTTGGTAAAGAGTAATAAGAGAGTGATACCATGTGATATCGTGTCAAACAACCATTCCATGAAACTGTGCTTTCTTGACAGGATCTATATATAACCAGTGAAAGGTATTCTGGTGTTCATTAGTGATAAAAATATTGAACCTTTTGCGTCCACATGACACTTTTAGGCCTTTTTGCAGAAAGTGTAATCTAAGATCAGACTTCACTCTCAATCAATTCAATCTTACTTGGATTATTACCTTCTGGTATTTTGTGATTTACAAACTTTATGGACTATTTAGCATTGACTTGGCTATTTAGATATTTCCTACCTGAATAAAAATGTTTGTTCGATTCAGATGTGCGCACCAGGGATGAACAGTTCGATAACCAAGTGAATAAAAAAGTCATTTGATGTCTGCGGAATCGGTTTTACTACTTTATATACAACTGTGAATTAACACGATGGATTTCGATCAGGGTAAGTCTCGTCTTATGGTGATATTTTTTGAGAATGGTCTCAGTGTACTTTGTATCTGAAGCACTTTACATTGTCAATTGAATGCGGAGGATTAACTCTTTACCAAACGGCAAAAGTTTGGATTAGACCAAATTGAAACCATTAGCCAACTGCAAAGATTATGTAGCTCAGTTTATTATATATGTTACATTTGTCTTTGATAGGGTAAAAAACAATGTCGGAAAGGAGAAAATGCTAGTCATCCAATGGCAGCATCTTCTCCTTTTTTCCCAGTATTTTCAAAAACATTTTCACATGGGTCATTGAAAATCAGAATTTTGTGGTAAACACTATGTTTGCCATTGCGCATTAAAATAGAGTAAATTTTGAAAAAGCGAGTGTTCCTTCATTTTTTTTTTAGGGATGTAGGCTTTAATCCCCTATTGTTAGGTTGTTCAACAGGATACATACAGGACGTATTACCACCGCCTATGTAAACTGCGCGACGGAAAGTAGATCTTTAACACTATTTAATTTGGAAATATAAGTAGCTATCATACTGAGGCATTATGTTTTAATGGTGTTTAATGCTGCATTTTTGTATCATGGGGTTTAATGCATCTGCAATAAGTATCGACTCAGGTCAGCCTGCGCAATCTGCGCAGGCTGACCTGAATCGATACTTTTTGCAGTTGGTCGATCTTCTTCATCTTAATGAACCTGTCCACCTCATGATTCGGTCGGTTTTTAGACACAATTGATTTTCTGGATCTTTCATGTGATAACCTGCTTAGATAATGCAATACGTAGAAACATTAGATCCCTTTTTAACAGGGGGCTGCTTGATAATTTGGTGGCTGGATACTGAAGTATATATTTCAACGTCTCAGCTCTTAGCGGTACAGTGTAAAATTACTTCCATAAATAAATCCCGGTACAGGGTGGCCTTTGGTTACCGGTATCTTCACAAAGACGGCATTCAGCGGAAAGTGGACATTAATTAGTTTTATTTACATTGTGTTTTCATCTGTGATGAGTCGATATAGATCCACAAATATGGGCTATTTTTAATTTGATGGCTATCTCGTGTCTTAGAGGTAAGTTTCTTGTTTATCAGAATGGTTTGAGCTGTTTTTTCACGAATAGTATATACTATGGCTTGCAAGACGCGGAAATGGGCATTCGGACAATTTCGTAAAGTGTCGTCTCGGATCAGCCTGCGCAGTTCGCACAGACTAATCTAAAAGGAAGCTTTCCGTTTTTATGTAATTTTCTGTATTGCGCAATTCTACCATAGAACAAAATCTAATGTAGTCGTAATGTGCCGTCTCGGATTAGGCTACGTGGACTGCGCAGCTTGATCCGAGACGACGCCTAACGCAAATATCCGAATTTCTATTTTCGCGTATTGCAGGCCAATTGTGTAATAACACACTAAACCGAACGTTCAGTTTGATCTTGTATCTGCTGCTGCACTTTACCGTTTTCGTTTTTGTTTCCATCAAAATTTGCGATAGTTGGGCCATATTCAGCGTCGTTTTACTTCAAAAACCTCGTAACTACAGCTTGTTTCAAGCTATAGTTACGAGGTTTTTGAAGTAAACAGACTTTATGAACTAAACG
The DNA here is from genome assembly GCA_943736015.1 of Tridacna crocea. Lineage (NCBI taxonomy): Eukaryota > Metazoa > Mollusca > Bivalvia > Cardiida > Cardiidae > Tridacna > Tridacna crocea. The sequence goes on along the minus strand of OX031066.1, from coordinate 9,682,992 downwards.
TTTCCATTTAGTTGAGCCATGCTCGTAAAATGTTTTTTTTTTCTTTACCAAACGACGAAATTTTATACTGGTTTGAAAGCATTTGTAGAAGACAAAATAAATGTGACTTTCTCAAAAATTTAAACTTGACTTAAGAAGAATAAAAACATTGTGGAAAAGGAGAAAATGCTGGTTACCAGCATTTTCTCTTTTTCTCACAATGTTTTCAGAAGGCTTCTGCCTCTGGGTCATAAAAAAGCAAAATGCATGAATTTAAACTTTTGCTGCGTTAAATTGTCTGCATTTTCAAGGACCACGCTTCAGCTAATTGTAAGATAAATAAATATTTAGGATCCATACTTATGTGACGACCTGCTTGATATATAATACACTACAGAGATGCATTAAACCCCCTTTTTGACCGAGCATTGCTGAATTCTTTTAAGGCTTTCCACTGCAAACGACTTTTTCACGCACCCTCTTAACCTTTATTAACTTTTACGGTCTAGCCTTAAAGTACTGTGGGGGGATAGAAGCAATTGCGTGTTGAAATATCGCCGTTTTCCTCGCAGAAATGACGTAATTGCTTGTCTTGAAATTCTGCTGATTCATTTCTTGTGTCTAAGTACATTTTTATTTTTCTTTCTCTATGTAGGCTTTCAGACAAAAGCAATTTCCCATCATGTTATACATAATCTCTAGATATATCATGCATAGGTCAGTACATTATCAAAATTTATTGGCGCTGGTCACGTGAGCGTGTCTGTGGTCAAGGCACTGAGGAGCCTGGGCATGTTGCTAATGAATACTAGGAAAATCATGAACAAGTCTCCGCGAAATACTGTTGAAATAGTCGCAAAGTAACCTGTGGTAACTTTAACGTCGATAAAAATAGCAGTTAGACATATGTATAAATACTTATTAACGAGATACCTATAAGCGTCTGTTTATTATCACTTCAAAGCTAAACCTCAATTTTATTTAGTAGTTAATACTGAATCGTTGTCGTAGAAACCCACTTGAGGTCTGAAAAATATTGACTTTGTTGCCTGTAGGCTCTCTTACCTTACTGAGATTTCTTTATAGGCCTTACTCTCAGGTGAGTTACATTCGAAATTGTATAATGAGGGTTGAGTTTCAAGTCTATTTTGGAATATGTTTGACAGCATGTGCGAAATTAAGTACAGTGACATCTTAAGACACAAATGTAAATACTCGTCCTCTATAAAACAACTGAAGTTATTATACACTGAAACATTTGCGGGTGTTTTTGATTTTCAATGGGCTTGGCTAAGCAAGAGGGTGGTATTTAGATACAAGAGGAGACTGTAAGTTACTGTACCGTCTTATCTTTATCCATGTCTTCCGCGAAGCCACTGTTTTCGCCTGTAGCGCTTACTGGGTTAGCCTTTCTGAATCTCCATCGAGATACTATAACTGCTGAAGTTGGTATTCCTACCTAGAGCCTCGGGTACGTAGCCAGGTGACGGTTAAACTACTCACCACCCTTGTCAAGAGTATTGGTTCCCCATTTGTTTTCAAAGTCAGTGGTGAATACGGATCAACTTATCAAAACTTATTTAGAAAGAATGAGGTTGTGATATTTTTTAAGAAATTGAAGATCTATAACGTAATAGATTTAAGACGGAAGGTTTCAGCCAATGAGATGTCTACATTTGGAATGAAGAACTGGAAAAAAATTAAACATCGTTGTTAAATACCAACCAGTAATGCATTTATCGCCGCAAAATAACTCAACATTATGGGAAAAAGAAAAAAAGTATGCTTGTTACAAGTATTCTATCCTGTCCAATAATTTTTTCGCTCCGAAAAATATAAAACTTTTTCATTTGAACGACACCAATCTGTTAAAATGTTGTTTGCTAATGCATTTAATTTGGACATCTAAATGCTTTTACATGTTATAGAGTTAAATATGAGTACATGTACATGTTTGAACGACATCAAACCTTTCATTGAGATAACCATGGATACTTTCCTGAAGTTTGTGGAAAAAAGTTCCAAGCTATCAGATTTTCAAGGCTGCTTTTCACCAGAATGTCTCAGTGCATCTGACAGTCTACGTGATGGTTGTTTTTGTAACATCTTGTTCCACGCAGTCCGCGAGATGCACTTATTCTCCACACGGCATTCAAACGAAACAGACGCCTGGCAAGCCCATTACAAGTCTGTGCGATCTTACTTCTATTGTAGTTTCTTCACGTTTTTGATTTATATGTCTCAGGAAGCAGTTCTTGTCAGCCAAAATACACGCTATTGTGTAGTTGTAATATGTGTGAGCCTCGCTTTGGCAAAAAAGGCTAAAATGTAATCCGTTACGTAAGAAGAGACCAGGGTTGACACTTTTCGCTTTTACATGTTTTCTGTATGAAAAGTGGTCATTCTGCTTTGTTATACAATCATTTCTAAATTATCAACTTGAATTGACCTGCACTATTTGTGGCCTGTTTTCATCCAACTGATGTACAGGATTTCTCAGATAGTCCCTTTTCGCGTGACGGGTCACAATTAAATCTCTCTTTTACATTTTATCAAACAAGTCATCACTTATTAATAATCATGGAATAATTTCTTCCATTTTTGTGGAACAATCGACTGAATCATGAGCTGGGATAGTCCTTTGACATGCAGAAAATTGGTCAAATGCAAAAAGTTTCGACCCAAATTAGCCTGCACAGACTGTGCAGGCTGACCTGGGTCGACACTTTTTGCAGATACATCAAACTCCCCTTTGTAATAGAGCGTTGTCCATATGGCCTGCGACACGTGAACAAGGGTATTTGGACATTTTCGAAAAGCGTCGTTTCGGATCAGCCTGCAATATCTGGGCAGGCTAATCCGAAACGATACTTTCCGTTTTTATGTAATATTCTGTTTTGCACATGTCTACTGAAGGACGAAATCTTATGAAGACGTGAATTGCCGTCTTGGATCAGCCTGCGCGGACTACGCAGACTGATCTAAGACGGCACTTTACGCAAATGTCCGAATGCCCCTTTTCGTGTCTGGCAAGCCATATAATACAGTATAGGGAGAAATATTACGTGTTTAGCTCGTGTATTATAATGCCAGACACCCGTAAACGTTACCAATTACTGGAATTACTATTGCAAGAATTTATGAACTTTATCTTACAGTAAATGATAAATAGACAAAGATGGCTCCGGATATTTTATGACTACTTTTCAAATTGGACTATGTCATTGAACCCAAGGGATCTGCAGGGAATTCGGTCTCTTTTACTATTCAAGAACTTTGAGCTATCGCTAAAAAGGTTTGCTGCTTGCTGAAGGCATCACCAACATCGAATCTATCCCTTTGGCTGCTTAGCCCAACTAGCTGACCTTTTACGGACAGTGTAGATCAAAATCAGACTGCACAGAACGTGCAGTCTGATCTTTGATCTACACTGTCCGATAAGGAAATATTATTCCTCAAAACATATCTTTGTAACAGCAATATTTCGGTTATTAACACGGTATTGAACATTTGATTTTAGTTATACAGCAAGGTAATGGTAACATCACAACCTGCAGACATGTATCGATGGTGTTTCTGCACTAGACCTTATGGACCAAGCTACCAACAGCTTTTTTAATATATTGTCAAAAACTGTGATTCAGGGATGAATTTTGTCTCAATAACTACCATTATGCCTCGAAAAGACAGTATATATTGCAGACCAAGACTGGACTCAAAATGGCAACCTGTCCATGCTTATCGCTACCAGTTGTTCCATCAGGGCTTTCTATAGTATTTAATTGAGTAATGACGGGGACATTTTATAATTTGAAATTTCCCAGCGTGCACTAATGCGTTCCATTTCATAACAAACATTTATGGCTTCACATTACGTTCCAAGTATTTAAAAAATTTTCCTCGGAAAGACGAGCATTTTTGCGGCTTTTTCTTTGGACCAAAGACTTTTTGAGTGATTTAAGCAAGGAAATAAAAACAAACTGATTTGCTAGGGTATGCTGTCAAATATCTTTGAAATTTATCTGGGTCTTAGAACTTCTTTTTGCTCCATTTTGGTCTGATGTTTTGTCCTTTTTAACTCAAAGTAATATTTTCATGAGACTGCGATCTTTTTTTTTTTTAAATTTCATTTTCAACAGCATTTCAGTTCTGTCATATTGACATAGTTGATGGTGAAACGACACCAAGGGTACTCTTTTTTAAAATAGTGACAACAAAAAACATGACTTGTGTTATTGTGTCTTTTTCCTTTACATTTTCCATAGAATACATATTCTTCTCTGAAATGAGCTTTTGCACCTTTGTGTAAACTGAATTTCAACCAAGCTCTGTGACAAAGGGGGTTAAATGCATCTTTAACAAGTATCGACCCAGCTTGACCTGTGCAGTTCCAGAAGGCTGACCTGTGTCAAAAAAGCTTTGTTTTTGGTTCATTTTCTGCTCGTCTATGGACCTTTCTACCATTGTAATTCTGTAAGTTATTGACAAAATGGATTTGAGCCATGTTCTTACAAAAGGGGGCTTAATGCATCTCATTGATCCATAACAAGTTACCGCAAACTCATTGAACCATTTGGTCAAAGTGTTTCTTTTTAATAACCAGCTTCATTATGAGAGAGACTGACCCTTGGACATACAGAAAATTGACTAATAGCGAGAAGTTTCGACCCAGGTCAGCCTGCGCGGACTGCGCAGGCTGACCTGGGTCGAAACTTTTCGCAGTTGTATTAACCCCCCTTTTCATAGGGCATGCTTCAAGTATAATTATGTGATGGCTTGCTCTGTATAATTCATTATAAACGTGCAATAAGCCCCCTTTTCACAGAGCCTGGATCATTTTCATATCCAGATTGAAATTGGATCAGTTGTTGTCATTCTTTTTTTTTTATTGCAGGACGAAAAAATTCCTCGAAAAGAAAACTTCTACTTTTTTTTTATCAAACTGGAAAAATTTCGACCGTATATGGTCAAAACATTTTAGTGTTGATAACTTGAAAATTTATTTTTACATGTAAAACAGAATAACATTTTACAGTAACTAAAAGAGAGAGTTTTTTATGACAAAATGTAGGCTTTCAAATTAACATTTTATTCTTCCGTTTCTAAATTTCACTTTCATGCGTGCGAAATGACAACAGCTGTCGATGCGCCATAAAACACCAATTAATAATAAAAACAATAATCTACTGTTTTTTTTAATTTTGTGAAAAAATGGGGTAGGGTTGATGTGTACCCTTTTAGAGTATTGACTGACATCCAACCTTCATTGCTTGTCACTTCAATTCAAATCCGTTTTAACTAGAAATTATATGACAAATTATAAAAAGTTGTCAATCTTTCGTTAAAAAAGATAAATTCATTTTTATAATTCATGACAACAGGCAAGAATACACATAGTTTGGGACCCATAAAAGTATTTTTGTCGTACAACTGACTCATTCATGAGGCAGAATCGTCATGGGTCATGTATAAAAATCGATCAATGGCTACAAGGTTTGACTGCGCAAGCTGAAATGGGTCAATTTAGTTTTGAAGATGCAGTAAATCCTGTTTTCATACGACATGGCTCAAATAGGTTTTAATCTGCATGCGTCAATAAAATACGATTCGATAAATTTGTTCAGTGCATTCATTTACCCAATATATTCTATCGCCTGCCAGGATTTAATTACTAAACGCTCGGTGAGTTTGTTTGTAAAGTGTTTCATTACAAGAGGAATCGTCCGGAGCCACGTTTCTGATTAATTTGATGATTTGAAGCTTTATTTTTTTAAACTCTTTGTCGAATGATAAACATTTACACTTTTCCAGATTGATGTCAATTTTTCAGATGATAATTTTCAGTGAGTCTTGAACGATCGATTTTGTTTTATGATAGGCTAAAAATGAGATGTAAAAGGGAAAATGCGCTGTTAACCAGTATTTTCTCTCTTTTTTTCCTCGTCAATGTTCTTGAAAGTCTTTTTCGTCGGTGTCGATAACAATGAGTATTATACAGTAAAGGATTAAACGCTTATCTTACTTTATGTGTACCACTGAAGAACAGAACTGGTTTCTTAAGTTTTAATGATATGCCCTATGGATTTTATGACACCGAGACAATGTTTGAATAAGTGGACAGTCTAGATAAAGATTAAACTGCATGTATGTTCACTCGGATGTTGGCCTGCATTCTCCAAAAAAGTCTATAAATAGAAGAGTGTGACAAGAGAAGGATTACATTGAGCGGCAGCTGACTCACAAGCTTAACCCTTTACACCATAGATACTCATTTCTGCGCATTGCTTGTAGGAGCCTTTGGAAAACATTGTGGCAAAATGTGAAATTGCTCGTAACGAGCAATTTCACCTTTTGCCACAATGTTTTCAATGCTGTTAAAAGGTATCATATACACATAAAGAAACGGCTTCATCATTGCTGTTATTTAGGGTCAATTACAGATACGATAGAAATGCCTTATGGGGTAAAGGGTTAATCTGCATGATTAAAAAACTTTATAAATGAGCCACGCTCTGAGAAAAATGGGGATTTAATGAATTTGCAAAAATTATCGACCCATTTCAGCCTGCACAATCGGCGCAGGCTGACATAGGACGATATTTTTAGCTGGTCGATTTTTATGCTTGTCAAAGGAGCATGCTATCTTTACATTGTTTGATAAAATGGATTTAATGGACGGATAATATTATTGTGATGACTTGCCCGGAATAATGCGCAATGGCAATGAATTAGACCCCCCACTTCTTCAGAGCATGATTAAAAAAAAATCTCTTGTCCGCCTGTCATGTTATATGCTGTGAATCATGATATCGTAAACACTAAATTAAATACGACTTATCGGACTTATTTTCTTCACGACAATCTGTTATGGCTTGCGCATTCATTTCTTTTTTACGACAATCTGTTATGGCTTGAACACAGTCATGTTTAAGAATTTTTTCTGTTAATTGTCAATGGCCGTCAGCTATTGTGCATTAGCAATAGCAATAATCTAGATGTAAAATTCATTTTAACAAAAAAACATACCGGAAAAAAAATGTTGATTTATATTATACTTTACAAGACAATCCCTGGTTTTTACGACCCTGATATAGAAGCCTTATGAAAACATTATGGTTACCAGCATTTTCTCCTTTTCCCACAATGGTTTCTACCCTGCCGGAAACAAAGTAAGTTCAATTTTTGAGTTAACGCTTATTTTGTCGTCCGCATGTTCTTTCAACTTGGACCAGTCTAAAACTTTGTCGTTGCGTAAAGAGACAAAGATACAAAGCCCTATGGTGGCCAAAAGTAAACATACCAGGTGTAACATGCATTGAAATTATACCATTTGAAAGTGTGGAAATTAGTGTGAGGAGGACAGTCTGTTATTATACTGTCAGTCAAGTGTTAGTTGCTTGAAGAAAAATGAATTTTAAATCTAGGTCAAAATCTGCCAAGTGTATCATTTGTTTACTTTTTACCTGGTTATCAACATTTTCTACTTTTCCCACAGTGTTTAAAAAAGCTCTCTTCCACAGGGTTGTTAAAATAGCGATGTGGTACAAGGAGAGGGACCATTAAGCCCGTGTCCCGCCAAAGTAGATCTCAGAACGTCTTACCTTGGCCTGACATGATCGGAAAACGGGTTGCAGTTGGTTTAAAAAATGTGCAATTTTGGTCGGAAAATGCCTGGAGCCCCTGTCTCACAAAACCTCCTCATAGAAAGTATTACCCTTGTCAACAAAATAGTAAAACGGGCTGTGGTCGGGGCAGGACGGGTAATTTCGGCCGGTAATATGCGAAAGCACTGCCAATTGATACCCAGCTGTGCCACGTTTCTAATGGGATCAAAAGTACGGCAGTTCCGTTTGTAGTACGTCCATCTCGATTTAAGAACGTTGTCACTCCGTCTATTGATAGACGGAAAAAGAATGAGCAGGCTCAAAGATCTGGAACACTTTTCCCGCCCTAACCCGTCCATTAAGTCCGTAAACAGATCGTCAAAGGTTGCTGTCACGTCGACTCCGTCAGAACACAGTTCAAGTCCGTTTTCAAAAAAAAAAATGGGACCGGAGTTCAAACGAGTTTAGTGTGACGGGTGTATTAAGACTTATCATTTTAAATTCCTATACAACTCCACTAACAAAAGAAAGGCCAGTCTATGCACTGTAAAAGCGGGTGTTTTAAATCCAAACACGATAGAAAACACTTTTCTGTTACACTTTTTTAACACCCGTTCGTGTTTTGAGAAAACACCAGTGTTTTAAAATTAAACATGATGAAAACATTAGTGTTTTGTGAAAACACCTATTTCAGTGTTTTGTTTGAAAATGGGAAACAGGTGTTTTCGAGCCTGTTACACTTCTTAAACACGATTACGTGTTTTCAGGACTAAGGTGTTTTATTTCGAAACAGGTGTTTTACAGTTCAACGTCAAATATACTACACTGAACAGGCTTGATATACTATAATAGTTTTGTCTCACTCTCCATAGAGAGAAACAGGTTTAAAAATGGATATGATGATGACGTCAGTAACATCATAATTATACCCATTTTCAACAAATGCAGCTAGCATATGTACTTGTGCAGCCTAATTCGAATATAGCCAGGTGACAAAACCAGAATACACATTTTCTCATGTTGCGACTATTAACATGAACTGTCACAGAAAATTGAGAACAGGTAGATAAGTATTTGTATTTAATTTTATTTTTTTCTCAGGAAACATAAAGCATTTTGATCTTTCAGTCAGTAAGATTTTCCTCATCTTGGTGGTCTGGGACCAAATGTGCAGTCTTATGATTAAAGCCTTTTAATACTAATAAAATAAGCCTCGTCATGAGAAAACCTGTTTTTGCATATGTAAAAACAAAATCACAGATAACCACACAGTTAATATGCGACTTTGTTTTTTGCTACATTGATATCACAACCCCTCTTAACCCTCAATTTTAGATTTCAAGCTTCTAACCATTTTCTGTGGTTGGACAGCCTGGTTTGTGTCAAACCTGATCAAAATCCAGGACAGGTTTTCATGACATGATTCAAATAAGATCTGCTATCCTTCAAACTAACAGTCAACAATTTGAAAATCTAACTTTATGTAACTGCACAAGCAGCAGATTAGTAATCCAGCAATTTATATAAATAAAATCTAAATCACTTTAGTGTTGCCAGGGATACCATGGAAATGGACAACATGACTAATCATTTTTGTTGTGCTGTTCTTTCATATCATATAGCAAGAGTGGCAAATTGTCGCAAGATACGCCCATCCCACCGCCAGTTGTCGAGGGGGAATAATAATTGTAAAGGGTAGATAGACGAAAATAGCAGTACAGCAGATATCATGTAAGTGATTGAAATAGGCATGAATGTCTCCTCTAATGTTAAGAAAACATGCATATAAAGTTTCAGGTCATTCCAACATGAAAAGACAAAGTTATATTGTAGAGAAGCATGAAAACCTGTAAAAAAATTAATGAATAGGGAATAATTCCAAAAGGATATTAGGTAAGGTTACGGCTCTAGTGGATTGCATTTTTCATAAGTGCAACAAACATGTTTACCAAGTCTCAAGTGAATTTGACTTGAGGTGACAAAATTGCCTTCTGGACAAGTAAGAAATACTGTAAAAATGAATGTCAAAGTGGAATTACTCAAAATCCACGTTAGGCAGAGTTACTGTTCTTGCGCACTGTACTCTGTAATATTGCAACAAACATGCATACCGAGTTTGAAGTTGTTCTAAGTTGAAATGACAAAGTTATATTCCAGACAAGCACTAAATGCTTTTAAAATGACAATCAAAGGGAAATAATCCAAAGACAGCATGAGGTAGAGTTACAATTCTTGTGCACTGCACTTCCAAATATTGCAACAAATAAGCAAACCGTATTTCAAGTCATTCCCACTTAAGATAACAAAATTATGCTAAGGACAAGCAAGAAAAATTATAAAAGTGAAGATCTAAGGGGGGAACAAGTCAAAATTCATGCTAGAAAGAGTTATGCTTCTTGTGCACTGCACTCAGTAATTTTTCAACAATCAAGCAAGCCAAATTTGAAGATGTTCACACTAAAAATGACAGTTATGTTTCGGACAAGCAGAAAATGCAGTAAAAAGAACGATCAAAGGGAAAAAATTTAAAGACAGCATAAGGTATAATTATGGTTCTATCACACTGCACTCTGTATTATTGCAACAAACACAAATGCAAAGTTTCAAGTCAATCGGACTGAAGATAACAAAGTTATGCTTTGGACTAAGAACTGGACACCACCCGCCCACCCAGCTGCCTGTACGCCATGTGAGATCCCATAATACGTCCCGTCTTTGACGGCCGTACAAAAAAGACATTGCTGTCTCTGTTGCTAGTATTCCCCTATGTTTCAGTAATAAAAGTCACATTGGTGGTGATTACAACAAATGACTAAAAAAAATAGAACAACTTATACATATAACAATTCAATGATTAGCATTTCCATGCTAAAAATAGTACATTTTACAAATTAACTCTTTACCAAACGACAAAATTTTGGACTTGTCCAAATCGAAAGCATGTGCAGACAACAAAATAAATTTGAATAAACTAAAACGTCCTGAAGGGCCTGAATATGCTCTACTGGTAGAGAGTTTGCTTTTAAATAAAGCATACATAGGAATTTATTAAAAAGCAAAAAGACAAAAAATTGACATTTTCAACTCAAAATGGCTACTTTTCCATTACTATTTGTTGAATTTTTTCAAACTCAACAGGGTTAAAAAGCAATTGATGGGATAAACAAAAAAAAAAGCTGAAAAAAAATTCATAAAAATCTGATCCGAATAAATACTTTATCGTGTAAACAGGTAATGAAATTGTTCAATTTGAAATGGCTACTTTTCCCATACTGTTTGTCAGATTTTTTTCAAAATCAAAAGGGTTCAAGCTATTCATGAGATAAACAAACTGTGCACATTTCAGGGAAATCTGACCAAAAATGAAGACTTAATCGCGTAAACAAGAAATGAAAGTTTTCAACTTGAAATGGCTACTTTTCCCATACTGTTTGCTGAAACTTTTTCAAAATCAATAGGGTTGAAGCTATTGATAAGATAAACAAACTAGATCTGCAAGTTTCAAGAAAATTTGACCAAAAATGAAGACTTTATCGCATAAACAAGAAATGGAAATTTTAAACTTGAAATGGCTACTTTTCCCATACTGTTTGTCGGATTTTTTTCATAATACGGTTCAAGCTATTGATGAGATAAACAAACTGTTTAAGTTACAAGGAAATCTGACCAAAAATGAAAACTTTATTGTGTAAACAAGAAATGACAGTTTTCAACTTGAAATGGCTACTTTTCCCATACTGTTTGTAGGAATTTTTTCAAAATCTAGGGTTGAAGCTATTGACAAGATAAACAAACTCTGCAAATTTCATGGAAATCTGACCAAAAATACAGACTTTATTGCGTAAACAAGAAATGGAAATTCTAAACTTGAAATGGAAGAATGTAGAATGTAGAAAACCTTGTGGGAAAAGGAGAAAATGCTGGTAACCAGCATTTTCTCCTTTTTCCACAATGTTTTCAAAGGCTTTCTTTTTCAGGGTCGTTAAAGGTTGGGATTGTGTGGTAAAGAGTTAGCTTATTTTATGTTTGTCCAAATCCAAAGCATTTGCAGACGACAAAATACAAATGACTGAAAGTTTGAAATTTGTTTTATGAAGGGTTGAAAACATTGTGGGAAAAGGAGAAAATGCTGTTTACCACCATTTCCTTCTTTTCCCGCAATGTTTTCAGAAGGCGTTTTTCTTAGGGTCGTCCAAAGTAGGGATTGTGTGATAAAGAGTTCAAGAACATTTATTCAACAAAACAATGGCAAAAGCTTAAGAACTGTCATTTAGCCCATTACCACACAATCCCTACTTTTGACGCCCCTGAGAAAGAAGCCTTTAGGAAACATTGTAGGAAAAGGAGAAAATGCTGGTAACCAGCATTTTCTCCTTTTCTCAAGTTTTCTACCCTTCACAAAAAAAAATTCAAATTTTCAGTCACTTTTATGTTATCGTCTGCAAATGCTTTCGATTTGGACAAGCCTAAAATATTGTTGTTTGGTAATGAGTTAAAAATTCATTTACAGGATTTGAGAAATGAACGCACAAATGACCATGATGGTAATATACACTGTTATTTTTCTTGGTTGTAGAAATAAGTATAAAAACGAAATGGACCAAGTAAAAAAAAGTTTAACTGTGTTCAACAGAATTAGTAAAATGATTTTGAGAACCACAACCATGCGTTCTAAATCTGTAGCAATGAGGAATGTTACATGTATTAACTCGTTACCAAACCACAATATTTTAGTTTTGTCCAAATCAAAAGCATTTGCCGTGGACAAAATAAAAGTGATTGAAAATCTGAAATTTGTTTTGTGAAGGGTAGAAAACATTGTGGGAAAAGGAGAAATTGCTGGTTACTAGCATTTTCTCAGTTTCCCACAATGTTTTCTAAAGGCTCCTTCTCAGGGTCGTCAAAATTAGGGATTGTGTGGTAATGGAGACAGTAGGACTAAATTTACAATGGTTTATCATACAATTTTTTTGTTCTTCAAAACAAGGCACTGTGAGTACAGGAAAGACAATTTTCTAGAAACAATTTCCACTTTTCCCCTTATAATTCTATAGTAATTATAAGTTGCAATAGCAACCAGGGCCCAGTTGTTCAAAGCCTTGTTAGCTAAACAAGCTCGTTTCGGGTAATTTCTTTAAGTGTTCTAATGAAGATATTATTGCATATACTGGTATTTTTTGCTGAAAAAAATTGAGCAGTCTTTCCATTGAAAAATCTACACACATTTTTTCATTAAAAAAATCACCTTTTCTTGTATTACATGATACAAATGCTAACGTCTCTTCAATTAACAATGTGTTCAGCTTTGAGCAACTGGGCCCACAGTTTTTATCTGCCTAACAAGAAACCATGACTATTTGTTTCCCCACTACATGTGAAATATGAAAAGAATTGACCTCCCCAATTCATCAGAGAAGTCACTTGAAACCCTAAAACTAACAAACTACTAAAAATCTGTAACATATTTCAGCCAGAGTTTTAAAAATTCACAAAAATATGAGGATGTTACTTTCTGATGTAAAGGAACTTACTTTATTTCATGCTTTCCAGTAGGGTATCGAGAAATAGCAGAGAAATAATTTTCGATACTACATGGGTACGACCAGTAAAAATACCGATTTTCATATTCTTGTTGCTTAGGTAAATTGCATGTGCCTCACAACGTAATGGAAATATTACATCATTTGCCTTACATTTCTCGCGCCTTGAAGTAATACTGTAATGCGTTGCTATGCTGGAGGGGTATGCCACAAGGAATAACTGGATTTTGATAAAGTTCCTCCCAGAAAGGGTTAAAAGCATGAAATAAATAGAATATTTGTTGTTGGTGAAAGATTGAAATTTATTTCATCAAGTGAATACCATTAGTAATATTTTCATGAGTAGCACAGCCACTTGTGAAAATGTTATCAATGGTGTTCACTCTATGAAATAAATTTCAACCTTTCACCAAAAGAAACCAAATATCCTCTATTCAATTAACTTAGAAATATCTTGCTAGTGACTTTTAAAACTGCAGGTTCCTGCATAGAACTGCCATATTTTCCAACATGTAAGCCTCATGAGGGGCGGTAGTAAGTGTCTGAGCAATCCTAATGAATTTGGTTTGATTTTAGCTTTAACTTTTACAGAGGAGAAATACCATACATTATATATTTCTCTGCATCAACTGTTCGCACTGACAAAAATTTGTTGAGTAATTTCTAATTTTTCTTGCACAAAATGTGCAAAATGCAGAAGTTGGTAAATCACAAAGTTAAAATGTCTTTGACTAGGATTAAAGAACAATAGACTATAGTCTCTAACTGTAGTCACAGCTTTTTCCACTTTATTCAGAAATTGAATAAGGGCTGTAGATTTCTGGCATTGAAATGGTTGTTTAGCACCAGTTGCTTGCAAAAACCTAGCAGTTGTGAGTTGCATCTTGTGTACTCCAAATCTGTAATATAATACCAAGCTAAAAAAAGAAATAGTGCCTCATTCAGTGACTTAGTCGTTAAGGAGATTCTGGTATCATCACCAACGATGAACACACTGTCAACTTCTTCATTCAACATTCCGACAGCAACAAGATTAGGTGGAGTCATAGGTTTAGAGGACAAGAACTTTTCAATTTCTGACTCCTGAACATCCTGAAAATATACATGTGAATTCATGGGTCCTGACTGAAAGGTTGAAACCATTTAATTTTATGCCATGGATTCCTCCATGACAATAAACTCAAGGAGTCCATTTTCCATCAAGGGATGTCTGGTCTAATTTTAATGTAATTTTGATCTTTATTAGAAGTTCTTGTTAGGATACAGTGCAGACTCCCATTAGAAGCTGCAATACATGTATATGCAAAGTCTGATCTGGACGTGCACTGTTTGACTTCATCCCATTTAACTCTTTACCAAACAACAAAATTTTAGACCAGTCCAAATTGGAAGCACTTGCAACAAAATAAAAGTATATCACAAATTGAAATTTGTTTTTTGCGGGATAGAAAACATTGCGGGAAAAGGAGAAAATGTTAGTTACCATTTCCCACATTGTTTTTAGAAGGCTTCTTCCTCAGGGTCGTTAAAACCAGGGATTGTTTGGTAAAGGGTTAAGAGATGCAAGGCAATACTGTATTAAAATATAAGGCAGTAAAAGGATGTCTGGTCTAATTTTTTCTTTACTTTTATTTTAACAGAAATTCCTGTTTGCAAAGAGTGTAAACCCTGATCAGAAGCTGGGATATATGGGGCATCTGATCTGGGTCTGCACTGTTCACCTATTTCCTATTTTTTGAATAAACAGTAAACTGTAATGAGTTAAAATAAAACCAAATAAGACTATTTACCCATTGTGTACCTGAGGACTCTTCTATTATTACAAGCTTGATAAGTCATTACGTCGTTTAAGGATTGTCAAGTGCACTTTTTCATTTCTCTTCGATTTGTGATGGAAAATTCTGTAAGCAAAAAGACTAAAGAGTAGACCATGAACATGCAGTGTCTGATCTGGGTCTGCACAATTTGTCTGATCCTTTTATGGGGTTCCAGTTTGCATTTGGTTGAGTTTTGATGCATCTGATTTTTTATCAAACATGGCTCATTCACTAGAAATTTGATGCTCTTAATTAACCCATTACCACACAACAATATTTTAGACTGATTCAAATTGAAAGCATTTGCAGACGACAAAATAAAAGTGACTGAAAATTTGAAATTTGTTTTGTGAAGGGTAGAAAACATTGTGGGAAAGGGAGAAAATGCTGGTAATGCTGGGGCGTCAAAAGTAGGGATTGTGTGGTAATGGGTTACAGAACTATTATGAATGAATATGTTTTGTTTGTTTTGAGGCATAACATCCCTGTCAGCAACTTAATTTAGACACCATGTGTCCATATTTTTAGGATCGTGTTACCCTCTTGAAACAACATTATCCATTATCATTACTATTATCAATATTATTGCAAACATTGTATGGAAGATTGTTGAAAGTGTGGAATATGATTACTTATTCAGAAACTTTTACATACTGTGTATTTCAGAAACATACATGTAACTTCTTTGTTATTTACAATGTATGGATGTGAGCTTCATTGGGAGAAAATCTGTCTTCAGGGTTTCAAGGCAGGCCAAACACAAACAAAGCTGTACAGCCACAAAAGATGGGTAGATCTGGGATGTTTAAAATTTTGAGTGAAGAAAGTATATGGACTGTACTATCATTGTGGCAAAAACAAAGGCACTGATTGGCTGCACAGTTACTACACAGCTGATCTGCACCTTCGTTTTCACATACATGTGCAAATAGCAGGTTTTCTCATGACAAACTATGCAGTAAAATCTTCATGAACTTACCTCCTTGCCACCAGGCTTCAACAAGGTCACTGCTTCAAACAATTGTGTCTATCTGTCAGCACAAGTATTTAAATGATCCACACCAAGGATGTACTTATTTCAATCATCATCTGAAATCAGATGCAGTCAGCCAAGTCATATAAGCAGCACAGCACAGAATATATTTTAATCATACCTGCCTATTGCTTTAATCTCTCTCTCTCTCTATGAAGAAGTTGGGATCATTATTATGAAGACGCACAATATATCTTGTGTACTTCCGCAAAGAAACACTATAGAATGAACACATAAGCAAAAATGCATTTTGGTATTATTTCTAATAGGACTGAGACAATATATATCAGTACAATGACATATGGAATAAATGTCTTCCCTTCCTTAAACTTTCATTTTAAAGAGTATTCATTCGATAAAACATATTGTATGAGATGACAGCAGGGCTTTTTTTCCAAAAATTGGAAAGGGGCCTTAGCCTTTCATTTTGGGAAATTCAAGCATGATTTTGGCCCAATTGGGAAATTAGACAGACTTCAATGTACATCAATAAAACAATGGCAGTGTACGTATATATACAGTATATAGAAGGGGCAGCAATTTAATTTACAAGTGAAACAGATTCAACATTCAAACTTTAACTGTTTAAACTTTGGCCAAATATCTCACAGAATTTGCACATGTAGGCTTAGAGCCCTTTTTAACACTACTGTTAAAAATTGAGCTTGAATGTGTTAAGAAAACCTTTTTTTGTCACCTGTAAGTTTTTACCAAAGACAATTATATAACATGTCAATGGATTTAATATTGAATGATGCTTACAAAAAATTAATTCCTTCGATTAACCCATTACCACACAATCCCTACTTTTGACACCCCTGAGAAAAGAAACCTTTAGAAAACATTGTGGGAAAAGGAAAAAATGCTGGTTACCAGCATTTTCTCCTTTTCCAACAATGTTTTCTACCCTTCACAAAACAAATTTTATATTTCTAGTCAGTTTCTACTCAAAATACAAGGAAAAAAAGCCCTGGACAGCCATAGCATCGCTAACCTAATTCTTAAAAAGACTATGTGTTAGATATACAAAAAAGGCACACACACGACAACTCAGTGTTGCAGTTACAATTTCAGGGCCAAAGGGGTGAAGAGATTACTCATCTATACACTTCTGTTTTTACAGATGTCATACAGGTCACATTGATGTTTAGAAAGCTTAGAAAATACCCAAAATTGGCAATCAAAACTTCCCAAAAGTATCACCCCGCCTCGGTGGTTCAAAGCATGTCAGACTCGTGACCTGGTGAACTCGTGACATGTTCGATACCCGGTTGAGCCAAACTTCTTTCTGGCATATTTTCGCCTCTCACCTCTACTGACACATGTGAGAAAAATAGTCGTTGGCTTTGGAAAGATAGGTGTGTTAGCACTGGTGTGAGAAAGCCAGGAAACATATGCGAGTCACCAACTGCCATATGACCTTAGCTGTTAAAGTGGCGTTAAACCCCAATACAACGAACCAACCAATCCCAAAATTATTGGGTATGATATGCTTTATACTACTTTAATCAATTCACCACTAACTAAACATGTAACAAACTTGTATGCAGGATGTGCAGTACCATGAAACATCATTATCAGCCTAGTTTTGTTGGTTTTTATTGTGTGTGAAAAAACACTTTATCCCACCCACAATCATCTCCAGAAGACAACTGGAATCACGAATAAACTGGCAGTAAAATATAAAATACCCTGACACACATTCAGATTACGGGGATAAGTTTGAAATTTATGCTGAATTGCAAAGGAATGCAAATTTACCGTAGAAATACAAGTATTTTTGAAATTTATTGTCCGAGATTTTCAATATGCCGTCCAGGAAGAAGCGTCTGCAAATGGCCCGCTTTTTCTTAGGCGCTTGTCATCGTGAATTTTACAGTCGTCAATAAGCGTCTCAGTAAGAATGATTTGATAAATATATCTTTAAAATCTATTATTTTAAAGTTTTCATTTAAAATAGGTTACGAAATGACCATTTCTTTCATGAAAATGGCTGTTTTGAAAATAATATTGAAAAAAAGAGAAAAAAAAAAAAGCCGTAGTGTGCTAAAAAAAGAATTACGGACGTTTCGTGCCATAATCCTTTCGCACCAGGCACTTCGTACCACAACTTAAACCATTTCCTACTACAATACTATTTCGTACTATAATCTTACCACTTCTTACCATAGTCTTAGTATTCCATACCATTTTTTGGGACCTATTATAAAATATTGACATAGGAAAACTTTCGACATGACATTATTAAAGAAGAAAAAGAAGTGACTGCATACCCCTAATAAAACGCCCTCGTGTTTTACAAGTGCAACACGTTAAAAACAGTGACCCGTTTTATAAACTTAGATGCCAAATGTGCCCATTGATTCTGAGGCATTTATAGCGTTTTTAACGCCTAGCTCGATGTATATGAGGAGGTATCTATATGTATTTTAACAGAGAGAGGGCAACCCTTTAAACAGTCACTGTAATCGAGACAACAATCATTTGAAGCTCAGCTCACTTATGCCATTTTATATGTTATATCTTTATTCTACATCATTCTTTTAAATAATTAACAAGATAACATTTAACATAATATACTTACACAAATCAGTGCCTCGAATAGAAATAAGCATCCGAAGCCATCTTCTGTAAGACCGTCAACAAACAAAACGACGGGTGTTATGGTATAAAACACGCTCACTAAGACACCAAAACACGTACAAAACACCAGTATTTATTCTAAAAATACTGGTGTTTTAGTATGTAATACCCTAAAAACACGTGTCGTGTTTCTCAAAATTTACAGTGTGGAAGAGGGCAAATTGTTGCCATTTCGAAGCCATTTTGGCAGGAATGCCAACTAAAATATCTCTACAAAATGCAGGTTATTGATTTGGCGACAAAAGGAGTTTTACTCTTTGGCTGTTAAGCTCGACGTACTGACCTTTTGCGGATAGTGTAGATCAAGATCAGACTGCACGGAACGTGCAGTCTGATCTTTGATCTACACTTTCCGATAAGGAGATAATCTTCCCCAAAACATAACATTAAATTGCAACATTTAGGTTATTACCATCGAATTGAAAATTTAGTATTACATATTCAGCAGGAAAAGTGTAATTACATATCTTCTGTTTGTTTTACAAATCTGAACCTGTAATAACTGTGGCCGCTAGGGAAATTACTAAATAAAGCCTAGTCTGAGAATGGGAGTAAACAAGATTATAAGTCATCCAGAGGCGCAGTTTTGTACTATTGTGATATTCAGAACTTTGTAGACAGTTATCTATCAAATCAAAGTGATTTTGGCGCAAACGTTCCATTGGATAATTGTACTCTGTACCAATGTTCCTTTAGAAACACAAAACGTGAAACAAAGAGAAATCATCTGAATGAAATTTTGCAAGATTACTGTTGAAATAATTGAATAAAACCTTTCAGTTGGGATATCTTGCAAAAGCGAGTATACTACAAAGGAAACCAAACCTGAGGAAGCTTGGCTTTATCAAATGTGTAATTTACACGAGGTCAAGAATGTCACCCCGACTTTTGATAGAGATCAGAGCTCCAGGTAAAAGGGAGTGATGGTAATCTAAATCCGTTATTTCTTCACTAAACCCTATGTTGTGGGTACTCATTAGAATCGTCTCGATGAGACGATTCTAATGAGTATCCACAACATAGGGTTAAGTTGAGTATTAGTAATATTTGCGATTTTTGATATCAAAATCACTCTTTCTATCTGCCGCTCTGGAAATTCTCCTTCGTCTTCTTTATTATCTTCGTCTCCTTCATCACATTCTTCTTTTTCTTCTTCTTCTTCTCTTTGTTGTGTCTGCAGTCGTCTCTTGAATTTTCATTTTTTCAATATACTCTTCCTTTTCTACAAATTATCAGGAAATTTGGTGTTCTCGTCTGTATTATGATTCAGGGTACGGGAGTCTAAAAAAATTTGTCAACCAGTAAAGGCTTAGCACCTGCTGTGCTGTGTACAAACACCTTGTTTAATTTCTACGGTCCTGTGTGGCTCAGTGGTAAAGTGCAGGACTCGTGATCTGGAGGTCACGGTTCGAGTCTCTCTAACTCCACTGGTTTTTTTCACAGGAGTGTCTTTGGGCAAGACACTTCAGAGCCTAGCCTAGTACTGGTTAAACCCAGGAAACATGAATATGTGAACTGTCGCCTTGAAATAACTGAAATAACGTTGAAAGCAGCGTAAAACACCATTCAAACAAAATTCAAACAAATTATTTAATTTCTGTTATAAGAATGCGCTAATATTCTAGGAGGTGATCGATTGATACTTGCTCAAGTTTGGTTTGCTGTTCTGATCAAAACCAATGACTTTGAGTGAAAGTACGTTGCTCAACATGCGTATCATTATAAAAGAAAAGCTACAGGAAGACATGGATAGTTTTAATTGCCATCACGAAAAATGTTGATAGAAATGTTAGAATGGCGTTTAACCCTTTACTCCATAGATACTCATTTCTACGCATTGCCTGTAGGAGGCTTTTGAAAACATTGTGCAAAAGGTGAAATTGCTCGTGATGAGCAATTTCACCTTTTGCCACAATGTTTTCTATGCTATCAAAAGGTGTCATATACACATAAGAAACGGCTTCATCCTTGCTGTTATTTAGGGTCAATTAGAGATACTATAGAAATGCCTTATGGGGTAAAGGGTTAAGATAAACAATTATTTGCAGTAGTGAGTTGAAAGTCGGTATTCACGTATAATACACATCCATTTTCTTTGTCCCATTCGCATTTAAATAACGGATATTTTTACAATTTATTTTTGTAGACAAATGTCAAAATGCTTTATTTCTGCAATAATTATAGTAACACTTTCAATTTTGTGTCTCTACTACAGACGTATCTTTCATTGCAAAATAATCATCAGATGCAATATCCTCCTTGATAAGCCATAAATCCTTTTGTTTTCGTGACAGGGGTTTCCTCGAAGAGGAACTTCGGTCTATATATCATAATTTCCTCACCAGATTTTTTTGTCTCCAAATTTCCTGGCTTTCGATGAAATATGCGAATTTTGCAAATTACCGAAGGTATTTATAAAGTAGATTTACATGAATTTGTTTTTTTTTTCTCAAATCATCACGGTGAAAATACAAGTGACCGTGCTCTGGAAAAAGGGATTTTAATGCTCTTCCGGGATGTGTTATACCAACCAAGACATTATATGACTTGCAACACATGAAAAGGGGCATTCGGTCATCTGCGTAAAGTATCGTCTCGGATTAGCTAGCGCAATCGGCACAGGCTGATCCGAAACGACACTTTCCGTTTTTATGTTATTTTCTGTTTCACGAAAGTCTACTGTAGGATAAAATCTAATGTAGTCGTAAAGTACCGTCTCGGATTAGCCTGCGCGGACTGCGCAGGCTGATCCGAGACGGCTCTTTACGCAAGTGTCCGAATGTCCATTTTCACGTGTTGCAAGCCAATTATAATTTTGGATCTATACAATAACTTTTGTGTAATAATCTAATGAATATTTATGAAGTATTATGGTTCTTGAACATAAAAATGCTAAAAAAATTGACCCGTTTTAGCCTTTGGAACTGCAATCAATCAATCAATCAATCAATCAATCAATCAGTCAATCAATCCAGTTAACTGCATGGCCAAAGTCTGATATTGGTGAGCCCCTAGAGAGACATTTATAATATTGCCTAGATATCACAGACATATAGGGTGCGATTTTGGAGAGATGGTGGTGGAAACTATTGGGAACCGTGTAACCAAAAGTGTTGACATTGAATTTTTTCTTGGAAAACTGCTGCAGATGGAATATGAGGTGACGAATTGGTAAAGGAACACATCCGTGTCTGAACATGGTCCCTTTAATCTATTGAAATATAAAATGATTACGACCCTTTTCATGAGTTTAGCATTCTTATTTTTATACAAAACGATATATTTCCGATGCAAAGGTACAGTAAAACTCCTCTATTAAGACCACACGTGGTACTTTTAAACTTTGGTCTCATTGGTGGGGTGGTCTGATTTCGAGGATGGCGCGGGCTGACCTGGTCGATACTTTTCGAAGATGCATTAAGCCCCTTTTTACAGAGTCTCGCATTCACTAGATTATGGGTGTTGCTGTACAGTAGACCTACTTTTGAAAAATGAAAAGAAAATGTCAACCAAGATCTCATCCTACATCAATTTCTCCTATATTTATTTTTTTCAAATTAAACGTCTGGAACGGTAGATTTATGTCAACAATATGAAATTATTACGACTTGTAATTTTCAAAACCCACGTCGTTACTCTGGAAGAAATGACATTCCAAGGGAAGTACTTTTTCTGATTGGGACACTATGATCTATAGAGGATGGCCGCCACAGAGGAAATCATTGTCACAAATTGAAAGAATTTATTGCCTATCTTGAGATTTTGTTGCGTATTATTATTTCTCATAAACTCTATATGTGAGGGAAATGAAACTATTACATAAAGTTCTTTCTGTTCTTAGAGATGTCACGATAAAGTGTTTCTTCGTCGCCCCCCCCCCCCCCCCCCCCAAAAAAAAAAGGGGGACGGCAGGTGTAATGAAGAGAAAAGATCCTCCCATACAAAATGAGCAATGGGTCATTTCACGACATAGAGAAATGACCCATGGGTCAGTTCACTACGTAGAGAAACGACCTGGGTCATTATTCTACGTTGAGAATTAACCCTCTTGGATCATTTCTCTACTTAGAATAATGACCCGGGTCATTTCTCTACGTAGTGAAATGACCCAAGGCGGGTCATTTCTCTGCATTACACAGGATTAAAAAAAGACATTATTTATTGGTTCATTTGCACATTTTTTGTCGGTCTCAATGTGATTTACAATGGTTCAGTAATATGAGGTTTTGATTCGGGTCTTGAATCGATTTCTACTGCCCCCGCTGGTTTCAATGGAGTTTACTCTACGAGACCAATGAAAAGCCCAAACCCGGAGTCATGTACGAAATTCCCGCATAACCAGAATTCAGCTAGGCCTTGCATTTTGAAGATTGAAACATATTTATGTCCTGGGTCCGTATTCACCAACTAATCTTAAGAACATTCTAGGTCTTATTCTTCAGAAATTTGTCAATGTGAAAGTAACAGACCTTCTGATTGGCTAAACCATTCACAGTTAGAAAACATTGAAGAGTAAGACCGAGAATGTTCTATAGAATGGTTGGTGATTACGGACCCTACTCTGGCAAAAGAGGGTTTCTGCATCTCTGTAATGCATTTTATCAAGCAAGACATTCCATGAATTCATTAAATCCTCCCTGTTTTATAACCAACTTAATCATTAGAAAAACTGGTTATTTGAGTTATAAAAAAATTGGTTGTATTGGGGTTTAACGCCACTTTAACTGCTGAGGTCATATCATGGGGGTCAATGACACACATGTGTTTCCTGGCTTTCTCACACCAGTACTAACACAACTTTCTTTCCAAAGCTACCGACTTCTTTTCTCACATGCTTCAGCAGAGGTGAGAGACGAAAATACGCTGGAAAGAAAGTTCGCCTCAACCGGATATCGAACTTACAACCACTAGGTCACGAGTCCGACACGCTCACCACTGAGTCACCCGGGTAGGCTATTAAAGAAAAACTGACCAGCACATACAAAAGTTTCGATCTAGGTCAAGTGGTTTAACCCCCACCCCTTTTCACAGAGCATGGGTCATTTGTTTTATAAGATATTTTATTTGCTATCAATCTACGGGAGTGTAAGTAAGTAAACAAGAGAAAAACAAATGGAATGAAGCCCACAAGTAACATCTGTACGTCATGAAAGGACTGCGATTGTTTCGATCACGACCGAGTTCTTTTCTGTACTGTATGAGGCCTTATTGCTAATATCATAGTTAATATCATTAGTATAGTTTACCTTTAACTTACATGCTAGAATAACCGTTGTTTCTTAGCACATTACAGATCAAAACCTGGCTGCACAGGATGTGCAGCCTGCTCCTGATCTACTCCAAACGTTATGCAGACGTGTTAGTGACAAACACAATCGTCAAATTGCATACTTGGATAATGAATTTGGCAGACAAAAATGCATTTATTTTTCAGTATGCAATCTTAGGGTTAAAGTTTCAGCTATTCTGTAATTATATAGAACACGATCGATAATATCGTACTCGAAATGTAATTAGAGTTAAATTGGTGCAGGTAACCGCTTAAGGGGAAAGTGAAGGTTGACCGTATAAAAGGGTGATCTTTGGTATATGTTAATTTCACCCTTAACCGAAAAATCGACCCTGACTTTAAAGAACATGACTTTTGTTAGAAAAGAGAAAAATGAGCATTTTCTCCGTTTTTTTTTTTTCATGATGCTATTTCAATATTTAAAAGGACAAATCTTATATTTTTTTGTAGTTGCTTTTAATTTGGACGGGTCTGGAATTTTAGTGAAGATTTAATGACTGCTCGTAAGGTGTTTACGCCTTTTGCAACATCATTTCAGATATATTGCGATACCCGTACCAAAGCGTTCTTTCGAAGCGATTGACTGCTTTCCCGCCTAGCATCGTTAAAACAAATAATCGACAAAGAGAGAGAAATGAACCAGGTCACAATTGCTATCATAACTCCCTGGAAAGAAATTTGTCGAGCTGGGATATCGCACCCGCACTCCCCTCATCCCTCCGTCAGTTTTAAACCAGTTACGACTTAGATACCGGGCATGGCATATCTTACTTTATTTTGATTCCACTTTACTGTCTACCGGACGAATAAAAATCTGGCATTAAAAAAAAGTTGCAGATGCCAATTCTAATGAAACTAAAATGTTGAAAAGAAGAAAACACATTTTGAAAAATTGCTGATCACCAGTAATTTTAAACCCTCCTCCAACTTTAAAACCTTTTTGAATAAAGTGACTAAGTTGAGTTTGTGTGGAAGTGATTCATAAATAAGACTAATAATAATTACTGTTTTAAATTTCATTCCACTCAGTTGTGATTTAAATGATAGGATTTGTCTCTGAAAGAGCTTATCACACAGTAACCGTAAAAGATGGAAGGTAATGTTACTTTGCACAATGGTCACATTCACCTACATTATTTACAAGTTTTCTTCAATGATCAGGTAGGGTAAAAGGTAAAAGGATAATAAATAATGACGAGGAAATTGTAGCTCATTGTCTTTTCCAAATACATTTTTCAGTGAATACTGCCAAATGTGTGAATGGGAACTAAAGTTGAAGAAACAAAATTATATTAAAAGTATTTACCCGAAATTACCAAGAAAAAGAAAAAGAAAATCACAAAGAAAAAACCCCTGTACTCCTGACTTAAACATTTATATCTGGTACAAGACTGCCTAAAATTATATATGCAAACATATAGGATATAATGAAGATGGGGAAACCAAATCATGACGGTATGAAGATATCAGGAAATTGTTTCAACTCCCTGACTGTTAAACGCAGAATTATTTTGCCTTTGGCTGTGTTAAATATTTCACAGTCTTAAAATAAGGTTTTCCAAATTTCACTTTCTTCCCTGAAAAGTTCACGCTGAATCAATATCTTTTCAAAATGGAAAGTAATCGTACTTTATGACCATGAGCAGAGGTTAAATAACAGTCATTAATTTTACCAGGCGCTTTGTTATTTATAACATCTTCTTGTCTGAGAGTTGTCTGATTCTCTCAATTGTTTTAACTCTTTACCAAATGACAAAAATTTACGAGGCACAAAAAGTGTAAAAGATAAATTTATTGCGGTGCAAGAAATAGTTTGTGTTTTCAAAGGGGCAGAAAGCATTGTTTGAAATGAAGAAAATGTTGTTTACCAGCATTTTCTCATTTTCCAACAATGATTTTGAAAGCCCTCCTACAAGGATAGTTAACCCTTTCCCAAACAATCCCTGGTTTTAACGTGTCTGGAATAGTAGCCTTTTGAAAACATTGTGGGAAAAGGAGAAAATGCTGGTAACCAGCATTTTCTCCTTTTCCCACAATGTTTTCTACCCTATCATAGACAGAAATCATCTTTTCAGCAAGAGTTGAATTGTCGTCTGCAAATGCTTTCAATTTGGTCTAGTCCAAAAGTTTGTTGTTTGAGAAAGGGTTAAATCTAGAAACGGCGTGGTAAGACATATTTATTGCCGTAAAGAAGCTTTCTGTTCCCAGAAATTTTACCTCTTAGCTAATCACAGAATGAAAATACATATTGTTAGGCAAGAGGACGTCTTTGTCTAATTTCTTATAAAGCTGATTCGATCACATGTACTATAAAATTAAGTTTTAAACTTATGGAAAAATGGTAGAAAAAAAAAAACCTGAAAGAAAATTCAGCGGTTATATTTTTTTCCAAAATTATTTACTGTAAAATTGAATTGAAAATGGAATTTGTGATTTGCCTTTTTTCCTTGAGGTTTTAACCAAAATTCACTCTACAAGACTACAAGACTGAACTTGGATTTAAACCTCCAAGGACAAGAATTTCAGTGTTTTGTTGTACTTACATGTATACTCTACACGATCTGATTTTTGATACCACAGTGAAAAAGTTTGAATGTGAAAATTTTAAAAATGTTTATCCGTGAAAAATATTGCAAAATGAACGCGTTCAATTAATGGTGTACAGGAATAAACCTGTACGTCTCTTTATATACTCGTCTGATGACATACTCGGTGTTTTCAGACTAAAGATAAAAGATCACCTGTGTATTTCCACCGATAATGACACAGATTCAAATGTAAAATTTTCCCGCACAAAATATGCTTTCCCGGTTAGAAATCATAATTGTGCAACCTTGATTTCACATATAAAATGTCCGTTAATCCAAAGTAATAGACAGAACAAGGTCTCAGCGATACAAAACAAGATTTCCACTTATAAATACATTGTGCAGTTCAAGTCCATCTCTATTTGCCAACGCTGCCTTTGTCATCCTTGTGTTTTCCCGGATGCTGTATGTCTCGTCTAGTTACGGGTTGGTCCAACCGCTAAGAAAGTGAAAAGCATGGACATTTATCTAAAACAAAACTCTTTAGGTATTAAAATACCAAACATCAAACTGATATATTCTTTAATCAAAGATACACATAGATGTTTTTATGAGTGCATTTTCTTTTATGACTAGTGGATTCCAGATCAGACTTGATAGTGGGGTTCGACAGAGTTGGAGTTTACCAGATTGATCCATATTTTTTCAACTTTGTGTAGAAAAGCAACGCATTCCACATTGGTTAGTCTGTCAGTACTTTCATTCCTTTTTACGTCCCGTACAGTCTGATCTTGATCCATACTGTGCGCAAAATGCCCTTGAATCGCACTAAGCAGCCCAAGGGCTGAGAAATGTCTCCCTTGGTACTTGAATATTTTTGTACGTAAGGCAGAGCAAGATTTACGTCTGTTTTCTTAACTCATTACCAAACGACAAAATTTTGGACTAGTCCAAATTGAAAGCATTTGCAGACGGCAAAATAAAAGTGACTGAAAATTTGAAAAATTGTTTTGTGAAGAGTAGAAAACATTGTGGGAAAAGGAGAAAATGCTGGTTACCAGCATTTTCTCCTTTTCTCACAATGTTTTCTAAAGGCTTGTTTCTCAGGGGCGTCAAAAGTAGGGATTGTGTGGTAATGGGTTAATCAAAGGCCTTTGCTACGTTATTTAGTTACTATTTTAGTGACCGTTTTACCATATTGAGATTTCCACGAACTAATAAAAAACACGTGTTTCTTAGAATAGAAGAAAAATATAGATCAAAATGTGTGCATTTAATAGCAAAAAGGGATATCCCCATATGCAATTAAAAGGATAACACTGCACAAAGATACGCCACAAAACCGGCTTGCAAATGAAAGTTAACACGTGGAGGAAATCCTATCAAATAGCAAATTCGATTTATGCCAAAGTGTTTTGCTGCGCGTGTCTGATAGGTTTAAAAGCATGTTTATGAGGTAAAAGGTCAGGTTAATTACGACAATTTTACCTGACGAGTTTCGGCTGAATGATGCAATATATCTTAATGAAGAAAACAAATGGGAAACACGCACGAGTATGACAGCGCTTATATACTTAAACGACGCTATTGTATCACTACATTCGACAAGCCTCTGGTGATCCCTTCATCAAATTCCTTCCTGTATTATAATGTGTGTATGTAACTACAAAGCGCACTCTTCGCCTGAAATACGCCGCTTTAACGTTCTGGTTATTGTAAAGCTTCACTAAAAAACAAGAAAACACAAGTCACACTTTTCCGTTGAGATCTGTCTAAAAACATTTCACTTGAATAACAGCTTGTACATTCAACATTTAAAGTGACCTATTGTTTGTGAATCGAGAATTGTGTTTTGACTTGTTTTAATATAATAGATTACGAAATTGCAAATGAATCCCTTTTGCCAGGGCATGTCATTTTTCTATCGGATTACATGTACATGTACTATTTGGTTTTACTTTTACCTTGTCACACTCTATCGCCTTTTGACTATATAGCAAGCCTTGCAAGTAAATAAAGCGGATGTTGGTTGAAACGGTTCTCAAGTTTATATTCATACAGTGCGCTGTAAAGTGTCAATTATTACGCCAAAAACATTTCTTTGTGTTATTCTTTTATTTATAACTTTTTCACATTGATTTTAACATTATTTCAATAACTTACTCGTCAATACATGTATCTGTCCACATCTTAACTAGTACTAGGTTGGGGTTCTGTTTCTAGGTTTTGTATTTCAACGGCACTCCGATTTCACAAGTCACTCTTGAAAAAAAGGCATGATCAGTTTAAAAACATCAAAGGAGTACTGAAGATGATCCCACAGTGAGCAGAGACATAAGATTAACATAAAAAAAGAACACCCTTCTTACGTGACGGTGCTCTAGGTAGCCGTTATGATCGTTACATACAAAGAGTCATTACACTTTTGTTTTTAAGATCAGTTTGTCTGAGACCTTCCAGTTTTTATCCTTATGGACGGATCCTAAACATTTTAAAATTTAAGTATAAAAGCAGAAGTAGTCTTGTTTTAATTACTGAATTCTATGAACTTTTTGCTGAACCCTTGTACAACTCCGAATGATTCGCAAATATTGGCTTTAAACATTGATTCTATGACAACCGAAATATGGAACAAGATTTTTGTCCTAAAAAACATTTCGGCCAGTTCTGATATCTTTTGTTGGAACTGAAAACTCCTACCACACTATCTTACTCTAAAAATTTGTCTGTATGCAATCATTTCTAATCAAACCCTGTTCGTTACTATGTTGCCTGAAGAAAGTACCTCAGCTAGTCGATGTTCTCGCTCGATTTTGTGACGAGTCCACTGGCTTACTCTTTTACATAACAGATTTACAATCAAGGATCGATGGTCCAAAGCTCTGTAGGTCAGCGAATTTCTTTCCGAGGATTGGCGATAGTGATTGCGACGATATTCATTTCAGCTCTTATAGCTGATCGATCTTTGAATGGGGATTACTAGTATAGGGGAAAGCAAAAAGTGGCTTTGAAAGAATGTTGCGTGAATATCTGGCAAAGCAGGGATAGGTGCAGTGGCCGTCGAGATAAGATGCAACACATGATGTAAGAAGCGTTTAAACGTCATGCAAACAAATGGGAAAAGAAAAAACGTATATGTATTTGATCGGAAGGTTTGTAAGGTACGAATTCGGCCTTTGATCTGAAAAGTATCGACCCATTTCTGGCATCTTTTTTTAGCTCTCTTTTCTGAAAAAAATCTCATTATTCAACACTTTTTGAAACCATAATTTCTAAACAAATAAATCAATGGCACAAAATGCAAATTCTATTGCCAGGAAAAATACAAAAAGACCGAAACAAAGAGTTTTCCAACTCTAGTTACGAATGATAAATTGATTCTGCTTTTCAGTGGTACACTGCTACTGAAAAGAAAACCATTCACGATGAATTACGATACCACATATTTTTGGGAATTTAATTCTTTTTGTTTGTTTCTGACCCTTTCCAAGCAAAATATCTAACCTCAATCCCTTTCGACTGCCGAAAACACAAATGCACTGAATCTATAAAGGACTTTTATTTCTTAGGATTATTTAAACAATCCAAGATCAGACTGCGCTTTCTTTTCTATCTGCTATTATTCTATGCCACCCACCAAAACAAATGTTTTCACCCTTGAAGCGAATAGGACTAATTCATACGTTAATATCTGCAAATGCTTCAGGGAAAATATTATACAATTAAAACTCGATATATTTCAAAATATAAAAGTCCGATAATCCGAAAACAATCAGGGCAAAGAAACGATTTAACAGATTGTTTTGCGATGATGCTTTGGGTCACATCAAACATATTCTAGTATTATCGCGGCCGAAGATTATTTACTATTTCTCTCCAAGGTATCACAAGCAATACGTTTAAGTACTAAAGGAAAAGAACACTTGCGCGAAAATCTGGAGCCTTTGCAGAGGACGAACACTAAGTTCTCCATGATGATTTATCAAACACGATTTTCGTTCTCCGGGATTACGTATCTAACACAATCTCGGGTTCACGAGGATTACGTATCTAAAGGAATCTCTGGTTTACTAAAATAAAATATCGAACACAATCTCGGGTGCTCGAGGATGACGTATCCGACGCGATCTCTGGTTCTTCAGGATGACGTATCTAACGGGATTTCGAGTTCACTAAGATGACATATCCAACGTGATCTAAGTTTCACCAGGCAGGATGATATATGCGACGCGATCTGTTTTTCCAGGATGAGGCATCCAACGCATTCTCGGCTTGTCCATGATTACGTATTCATTGCCATCTCAGGTTGTCCAGGCTTACATTTCTACGTGTAATCTTTGGTTCTTTCGCGACCCGGCTTCTCCTTGATGTCGTATCAAACATTATATAGGGTTCTCCTTGATTACGGTCATGTGTGGCTCGGTGGTAAAGTGTAGGATTTATGACCTGGACGCCCTATGTTCGAGGCTCACTGGCTCTGCTGGGTTTTCCACATCAGTGGTTTTGAGCAAGACACTTCATATCCCAAACCTAGTACTACTGAAGCCCGGAGAAACATGAATATGTGAGCTGCTGCCGTAATATGACTGAAATAATGTTGAAAGCGGCGTAAAAATCCTTTCAATGAAATCTCAATGATGACATATCCAACGCGATCTCAGGTTCTCCAAGATGACATAGTTAACTCGAACTGGGGTCCTCCTTAATGGCATATCTAATGCGATCTTGGGTTCTCCATGATGATGTACCCAACGCAACCCCCGTGTTCTCCAAGACGACGTATCAAACACGGTTTTAAGTTCTACATGATGACTTATCTAACGCAATCTCATGTTTCCCAGGATGATGTATCGTATTTAAAACTATCATCGGGTTCTCAAGGATTACATATCCATTACGTATCGATTGGGTTCTCCATGATGACGTATAATCGCGATCTCGGGATTACCAGTGTGGCGTATTCAAAACGATCTCAGAATCTCCAGGACGACATATCCAACGCTTCCCCATGTTCTCCATGATGACGAATCCAACGTGACCTCGGGATCTTCAAGATGACGTAACCAAAGGGATCCATGTTCCCCATGATGGCATATCCAACGCGATCCTAGGTTGTCCAGAATGACTTATCTAGGGCGATCTAAATGATAACGTTTCCAACGCAACCACAGACTCTCCAGGATGATGTATCTAACGGAATCCCATGTTCTCCATTATGACGTATCCAGCGGGATACAAGGTTCTCTGGGATAACATATCTACGGAATTCCAGGCTCCCCTAGATGACCAATCCAGTATAATAGAAGTTTCCTTATAATGACGTTTCTAACGGAATCTCAGGTTCTTCCTGATGGGATCCAAGGTTCTCCACATTGACGTACCCAACGGAATCCCACGTTATGCAGGACGACGGTTTCAGCCCAATCCTAAATCCTCGAGAATGACGCATCCGAAGGCTTCTTGGCTCTTCAGGATGACGTTTTCAAAGGGATCCAAGATAACTTTTCCAACGTAATCCCAGGTTATCCATAACGACGTATCAACCCAATCCTAAATCCTCGAGAATGACGCATCCAACTGATTCCTCGGCTCTTAAAGATGACGTTCAGTACGGGACTAAAGGTTCTCTACGATGACGTATCCAACGGAATCCCAGGTTATCGAGGACGACGTATCCAACCCAATCCTAAATCCTCAAGAATGACTAATCCAACGCACTCCTCGGCTCTTCAGGATGACGTTTTCAAAGGGATCCAAGGTTCTCCCGAATGATGTATCCAACGCGATCTTTGGTTGTCCAGGACGAAATACTAAAACCCGATTCTAAATTGTCTTAGGATGACATTTCTAAAGACCCCTAGCTTCTTCAGGATAATGTATCTAACGCGATCCTTTGTGACCAAGGTTGACTTATCCAACTCAATTCCCGGCTCTTAAGGATGGCGTATCCAACACGATCCCAGGTTCTTTAGGATGAGTAGAGATACTCGAAGCAATCGACTATGACCCTAAACAGGTTTATGATATAGAGAATGAAATAAATTTCGATCTTTCACCGAAAAAAACAAATATTCTATTTATTTTATGCTTTTAACCCTTTCTGGGAGGAGCTTTATCAAAATTCAGTACAGTTCTTTTCCCTTATTCCCCGTGGCGTACCCCTCCCGCTTAGCAACGTTACGTCAAGCGCGAGAAATGTAAGGTATATGACGTCATATTTCCCATCTGGTCGTTAGGCACGCGCAATTTACCTAGGCAACAAGAACGTGAAAATCGGTATTTTCACTGGTGGTGCCAGTGTAAGATCGAAAAATATTTTCACTGCTATTTCTCGATATCCTACCGGAAAGTATAAAATAAAAATCGTAAACGTCTTTTACAGCCCCTTTGTCTTTGCGTAGAAATTTTCGATAGCCGTGCACCAAACGTCTACATGTATATCGTTACCTATGGCGGATCAAAACTATTGAAGTCTGATAGACGCGTAACCATCGAAAACGTCTGAATGGTGTAACCATCACTACTGACCACCGACTGACAACCAAGGTTCTATAACTAAAAAGAGAAATGTGAACAAAAGTGAAACAGAATAAAAAAATAGAAAATAATGCAAATAGAACAAAAGATCAAAGATGGTAAAGAAAATATCAGCACTGGGGTTCGAAAAATTGACCAGGAGGTGATATTGTCAAAAAGTGTTGAAGTGTTGTATAAGTGCACATCGTAGTACACCTAGATTCCAATGTATTCTGCGATTAAACAAGCGTTACAGTTTGGTTATTTCAACGTTTTCTTGTCCTTAGTTAAAAGAAATACTAAAAGTTAATAACAAAAAGTGTCTCTTCAATATTTCTGCTGAATGTACGCTGAAGAATTTGCGAAATAACACTTTATGAACCTCTGATCAAAATGTTTCTCACTCCATAACCGGAACCGGATATCAACACTATAAAGCCAAACTCGTACTGAAGAATGCTTTTATTCCTTGTTGCTTACTGATGCAGTAAAAAACTGAAAAGAAAAAATACGAAATTGTAAGTTCACTGAGTAAGATTATTAAATTTGTTTGAAAACTCTGAACTAACTAGTTGTAATTGGTTCATTCCCCAGAATGGTTCCAAAAAACAACAAGTAACAATTCAGACTAACTACCTAGTAGTGACGTGTCTTGGAAAGAACGAAGTTTAAGTCTAACAGAGACTGAACTAGTACGAACCAGAAGAGGGGCGAAACCCCCAATGCGAGAAATTACGGGAAATGTACTCCAAAATGATTCAAGATCTAATATGCAAAGAACTGACAACCTATAACAAGAAAAAACTTACTCGATCCGGGCCAGTGAACTAACAACGACGTGTAAATGAACTAAAACAGTCTTCGAATAACATTTCTGTCTCAAATGAAAACGTTCTCGATACGTAAGTAAAGGGCGGCCGCTAATCCAGGGGAGGTAACTCAACAACAGGAACATGTTAACGTAATCGGACAAAACACTCCCCGCCTGATTTATAATCATGTCCTACTCAGCAATACTGATTCGTCCTCCACGATATAAATGGAAGAGACTCAGCACTGCTCAGTACAACAAGATCACGCAATCTGGTATTCGTTAAGACATCATTCTGATTCCAACAATAGCACAACTTCACACACTGGTCGCACGTAGAGACATGGCTTCCCATTCTTCATTACGCGCAATTCGATTTTCCGGACAAGTCCGTCGCTGCTTGAAAACACTTGGGTAATAATGCCAACAGGCCAGTTATTCCGACCACATTCACTGTCTTTAAGCAAAACAGTATCACCTGATCTCAAATTCTTTGTCACACTTAATCCTTTTTGACGCGACTGAAGAGATGAGAGATACTCTTCTTTCCATCGTTTCCAAAAGGTGTTAGCCAGAACTTGAACAGTTTTCCACTGACTTTTGTACATGTCCTTAATGTCCATATCATGGAAGTCGGTGTTGCAATCTGAGGTTTTCTGTGTAAGTAATACGTCAGGAGACAAGACAAAGGGCATTTCCGGGTCCGAGGAGACCGGAACAATCGGTCTCGAATTCATAACTGCTGTCACTTCAGCCATGAAAGTCACTAGCACCTCATGTGTAAGACATCTGCCCTTAAATTCTAACAGCATACCGTCAAGAATACGTCTGGCTACTCCAATCATACGTTCCCAAACACCACCAAAGTGGGAAGCATGGGGTGGGTTGAAATGCCAAGTCATTTTGTTTTCATCCAGATATGTTCGAATATGATCTCCGTCTACGTTAATTGAATTCATTTTCAGTTCCGAAACTGCTCCCACGAAATTAGTCCCTCTGTCGGACCGAAACTCTGTGACTTTCCCACGAATAGCAACAAAACGGCGCATTGCGTTGATGAAAGATGAGGTCGACATCTCCTCTACCACTTCAATATGGACGGCTCTACTATACAGACACGTAAACATAACTGCCCATCGTTTCGAATTAGCACTGCCGCCTCGTGTCCGACGTGTAGTAATTTCCCAATGTCCGAAAACATCCACACCAACAAAGGTGAAAGGGGCCGACCTGGTCAAACGATCTTCCGGGAGATCTGCCATTCTCTGAGTAATCTGCCGTCCACGCAGTTTGCGACATGTGACACAATGATGTATGGTGTTTGCCACTAAACGTTTAGCCCCTGTTATCCACAGACCAGCACTCCTTATTCTTCCTTCTGTCAAATGACGTCCCTGGTGATGTACTTTCTCGTGGTGGTAAGCGACAAGTAATTTAGCTATGTGGCATTTTCCCGGGATAAGAATAGGGTTTTTCTCTGCTAGTGGTAATGTAGCGCGTCTAATGCGACCACCTACTCGCATGAATCCTTCTTCGTCTAAGTAGGGGGACAGGGCAAGACAGTTACTGTTTGACGGAAGCTTTTCCGTATTTAATAAAGCTCTAATTTCATTAGGAAAATGTTCACTTTGAACTGATTTCAAGATGAATCGTTCTACGTCTTGAATTGAAGGTCTTTCGTCATGACCTTTCAGGCGTCGTAGTCTGAACTGTATAGTCTGCACAGCGCGAATCAATGATTTCCAAGTACCAAATCTTGCGAAACGTGATAAACCTAGGCTCCGAACCATAGTCTGGGTTTTCTTTGCGGTCACCAGAGGGCGAACCTCTGCGTCTCGGTCAGGCTCTACTAAATCAAAACTGGGTAAAAATTCTTGACTAGAACTTTTGCCTAAGAAAGCAGGTCCACTCAACCACTGACTTGACATTAAATCACCAGGGGACAATCCTCTAGTACCGTCATCTGCTGGATTGGACTCGGTCGCGACATACTGCCACTGATCGGGGGACGAACTCTTGCGAATACGGGCGACACGATTACTGACATACACATAGAAACGTCTTTGTTCGTTTGATATGTATCCAAGAACCACATTGCTGTCAGAGTAATAACAGATGTCCTGTAATGGTATGTCTAGCTCCCCAGACAGCATTTCACCGATTTCTATTGCGAGAACCGACGCACAAAGTTCCAAACGCGGAATAGTATGTGGTGCTACCTTACTCTTGCCAAACACAAACCCAACATGAATACCATTGTCCCTAGTAATACATTTCACATAGGCACAAGCTGCGATAGCACGTTCCGAGGCATCAGAGAATACATGTAAGGTCTTGCTTGTGCACGCCGACCACGGTATAAAACATCTTCGAATATGGATCTCATTTAGGCGATACAGTTCATCCACCCATGATTCCCAGGCACTTACGTATTTATCAGGTATGACTTCATCCCAATCGCCTCCATCTCTGACAACGTCTCTCATAATTAACTTTCCTTGAAGAGTAACTGGGGCGATAAAGCCTAGAGGATCAAAAAGACCGTTGACAGTTGACAGGATACCACGTTTTGTGTTAGGTTTGGGATCACTCGATGCCTTGTATGTAAATGTATCTGTCGAAAGTTCCCAGCATAGCCCTAGACTATGGTGTAGGGGTAAGTCATCTCTGGTAAGTTCCAAAGGCTCAATAGTCTTTGCTAGATCAGAAGGAGAAAAGTGTGCCATGACTTTCTGACTGTTAGAGGCTATCTTGTGAAGTCTTAACTTCCCACTCTGTAAAAGTACATTTTGAGTCTGCTGTATAATGTCAACGGCCTTCTCGACGGTAGGGTAAGATGAAAGTCCGTCATCCACGTAAAAATTTCTCATGACAAAATCTTTAACCTCATCATTGGCTGGACATTCACTGTCATTAACACACTGACGTAGCGCATATGTCGCCACAGCAGGAGAGGGCGCGTTACCAAACACGTGTACTTTCATCCGAAAATCGTCCAAGTCCTGCATGGGGTCGTTGTTTTTATGCCACAAGAATCGAAGGTAATCTCTATCTGATTTGTGAACTTGGAACTGGAAAAACATCTGTTCTATGTCAGCCACAACCGCATATGGTTCTCTGCGAAACCTGAGGAGGACTCCATCTAATCTATTGAGAAGGTCTGGACCCTGTAACAAAACATCATTCAAAGACATGCCCTCAAACTTACACGAAGAGTCAAAAACCACCCTTATTTTGTTCGGTTTTTTTGCACTGTAGACCCCAAATATCGGAAGATACCAACACTCCTTGTTATCTGCAATAGACGGAGCCTTTTCTGCATGCCCAGCATCAAAAACTGACTGCATAAAGGTTACAAAATGCTCGCACTTCACCGGATTTCTACGTAAACTAGATTGAAGTACTTTGGCTCTTTTCATGGCAATAGACCTGTTGTTGGGTAGTGAAGGTCTTGGTGTCCGAAAAGGAAGTGGGGCTGACCAATGTCCACTAGAATCCTTACACATCCCTTTACACATAATGTCTAAGAATTTCCTATCTTCGATAGAAGGGCCTTTACAGTTATCACGCCTACTAGACTGGTAAAGGTAAGAATCAATATCTTGACTTTTAACATAAAAGTGCATCTCACAGTCTTCAAAAATGGAATTTCGACTAGACACAAATGTTTTCTTAACAGTTAAATTTGTAGGAGTGTGTGCTCCTTTTAAACATACTTCACCCACAATCACCCATCCTAATATAGTTTCCTGCGCAAAAGGGGTTCCCTTAGGTCCCACACACTGCCTGAGCACATGGTGGGCTTCTGGTACATCACGTCCTATAAGTAGAAGTGTGGGTGTTTCCCTTTGTAGAGCGGGGAGATGGACTTCACTCAAATGCTGGTGATATGTGGTGATGTCAGGAGTAGGTATCTCAGATCGGTTGTCTGGTATCTCATTGCATTCTATGATATTTGGTAGCCGCAAAAAAGCTGCGCCATCAAACGACTCTACCGTGAAACCTGAAGCTCTACGACCTATCATAGTTTGTTTCCCACTGCATGACGTTAACGAGTATGATTCTGCAGTTGACCATGAGACCTTCATTCTGTCAAACAACTCGGCTCCAGCCAAAGTAGAGTTGCTTTGATCATCGAGGATTGCGTAGGTTGTAAGAGCTAGTTCTGGTTGACCATCCGGAAAAATCTTTACTAATACAGTCTTAGAGCATGAGCGTCCACTGAATTTACCACAGATTTCGGTGCATTTTGAGGAGATAATTTCCTCCCCGCCATGCATTTGGGTGGATTCAGGCATTGAAACAGAATTTGCAGTATTTACGTGCAGCACGGTTGGATGGTTGTTTGCGTCACAGATAGTGCATCGCACTATGTTGGTGCAGTCTTTGTAAGTATGTAAAGTGGTTTCACAGCACTTAAAACAGAAGTTATAATCTTTCAAAAGTTTCTTTCTTTCATTAATTGTCAGTTTGCGAAGGGCCCTGCATTGATTTGGAGTATGATCAGAATTATGTAACACACACTTGTCACCCGAACCGGAAGATTGGTTTACTAATGTTTTCTTGACATCCATAGAGTTTTTAGTGTGAGCAGACTGGTGTTTGGAACCTGAACTATCCTTTTGAGGTACCTCATACACGAAACTTGGGTCATTTCGTATGCGACTCATTTCATGCACAAATTCTACAAGGGCACTGAAAGGCGGATATGTGCGATGTCTTTTGTCATAATTTGAGGCAAGATTTGTCCATTTATCTTGTATGTTGTAAGGCAATTTACACACAATTGATCTCATTCCACCCGGGGAATCGTAGTAACACAACGACCGATGGTGTATTGGGTCCTCCAAACGTGCTTGAATCTCCGTAAGAAGGTCGGCTAGATCATACAATCTTTTCAAATCGTTGTTGGTAATTTCACAAAAATTCGTCAAACGCGTTTTGAGGGCTGTTTCAACCAGAACAGGACTCCCATAGCGATCTTCCATTCTACACCAAATCCGTTTTAGGGCTTCTTCTGGATTATGAGAACATGCACATTTAATACTGGTAGCCTGTTTCTTTGATTCCGGTCCGAGATATTTCAATAGTAAGTCAATCTCTTCCCTAGAACTAGGATTTAATTCTGCTTTGAGGCTGATAAAGCTATTTTTCCATGACTGGAAAGTCTCTGGATTGTCATCAAAAGCCTCCATGCGACTGTTTATCAAGAGCTCTCGCTTTAAAAGGTAATTTGATAAATTACTGAACTGTGAAAAAGGAGTAGGCATTTCAAAGGCACTATGACATTGTTCACTTGGCTTAGGAACTTGGCTTCTAGGTGTGGACTCCTCAGCATCTATAAACTGCACCTTAGTTTGTGGCATACTGAAATCTGGGGCGTTTGGATTTAAAGGGGTTGATGTTGTTGGTTTCTTGTTAAATTCTGATGACAGGTATCTGTGTAACAAAGGCATTTGTGGTAAGCTAAATTTACTATGACAGGAATCATCATCAGAATCAAATCCATTTTCAGCAAGTTCCTGTTTGATACTAGCATAATCCGCTGCGGCCATGGCAGCCTCCTTCTGAGCCCTAATCACTTTCAATTTCATATCAGCGGCTGCCTGACTTTTTGCAATCTGAAGCTCTCGTTCTACCTCTGCCTCCTGTTGAACAAAGGTTGCATTTGCTTCTGCCTTCTTTGCAATGGTCTTCGTTTCAATCAGCAATGAAGTGGATGTCGATCCCCGGGATGTTCGTGACCTTCGTGAGCTGACTGAGCTTGGCCGCCTAGATTTAGATTCATGTTGTGATTTGTCAGTCTTGGAGTTAAATTGCACTTCCTTGGTGGTTGACATGGTTCTCAAGTTGCTTAGCCCGATTTTTTACTATAAAGCCAAACTCGTACTGAAGAATGCTTTTATTCCTTGTTGCTTACTGATGCAGTAAAAAACTGAAAAGAAAAAATACGAAATTGTAAGTTCACTGAGTAAGATTATTAAATTTGTTTGAAAACTCTGAACTAACTAGTTGTAATTGGTTCATTCCCCAGAATGGTTCCAAAAAACAACAAGTAACAATTCAGACTAACTACCTAGTAGTGACGTGTCTTGGAAAGAACGAAGTTTAAGTCTAACAGAGACTGAACTAGTACGAACCAGAAGAGGGGCGAAACCCCCAATGCGAGAAATTACGGGAAATGTACTCCAAAATGATTCAAGATCTAATATGCAAAGAACTGACAACCTATAACAAGAAAAAACTTACTCGATCCGGGCCAGTGAACTAACAACGACGTGTAAATGAACTAAAACAGTCTTCGAATAACATTTCTGTCTCAAATGAAAACGTTCTCGATACGTAAGTAAAGGGCGGCCGCTAATCCAGGGGAGGTAACTCAACAACAGGAACATGTTAACGTAATCGGACAAAACAAACACGATCCCAGGTTCTTTAGGATGTTGTATCCAACCGGATTCTATGTTCTCCAGTTATCCAACACGATCCTAGTTAGTTCAGGATGACGTTTTTAAAGGGATCCTTGGTTCTCCAGTCATCTAACACGATCCTAGTTAGTCTTGTTTGACGTATCCAACACCACCCCAGGTTCTCTAGGATGGCGTATCCGACCCGATTCTACATTCTCCAGTTATCCAACACGATCCCTGTTGATTCAGGATGACCTTTCCAAAACGATCCCAGGTTCTCGAGGATATTGTATCCAACCCGATTCCAGGTTCTTCAATCATCCAACACGATCCTAGTAAGTTCAGGATGATGTATCGAACGGCATTCCAGGTTCTCTAGAGTTACATATCCTATGTGTCCCTAGGTTCTCCCGGATGACCTATCCAATGCCAAATCACAGTTTCCAGATAGAGTTTTTCAACACTATCTAAAGTTCTTCAGGTTCCCACTTGGCTCAACGTCTGATGCCAAATATCCTCTAGTAATTTCAGGCTGCTAGAGGTGGGGGTCGAACGAAAACCCTCAAGTTGTCAGAGAATAGACGATCACAAATCCTATGGTCTACTATCTGAGCTGTTGGGGCTGGCTTGATCATTGTAGTGAGTTTAATAAGTCTTGCAATACTGATTCCTGGTCCTATCGACTTGTAAGAAGTGCTATTTGGCGTCATCGCTCTTAGTTGATCAAAATAGCATAAAGTATATTAATGAATGATCTCGTAGTTTTACCCTGCTTGTCGAAATGCAATACTCTATTTTTCTCGCTATTTTCGAACATTTTGCAGCCAATAATAAACAAAAACGTGTTGTAATGTTTTCTGATTTCTTGTTGTTTCGCCATAATGTTGTTGGTCCCTCGTTAGTACTGATAGTAAAATATTTATGAGCGGTCTAATTTTAACTTTCTTGTCACAAGGGATAACTCCTTTTCTCTAGCTGTGTTTTACGCAGTCAAATTGGAAACACAGCAGTGTTGTAATGTTTCCTGCTGCATGCTGGTACCGCTCCATAGTTGATCGAGATAGCAGGCAGTATATTAACGAGGGATCTGATTTGACAGTGCTTCCCTGGTGGGTTTTAGATAAGTTGTTATAGTTTTATTCTTGGAAATTCGACGGGGAGATTAAGAAATACTTCAATTATCATCTTTCTGTACGAATCCGCATGCACAGGTAAATGGGTATTACGATACATAACCACTTCAACGCTATTGTCTAAAAAGCGAGATATTTCGGATGACATAGATAGAATGTGCAGTCTGATCTGAAGTTTATATTTATACCTTCGACTTGTTTATTCGAGTTTATGAGATAAAAATCTGTCTGAGTTTTAGTGAATTGCGTCAGCAGCCGTTGAAAGAGGTTTGGTTGATATTTTGTAGCTTTAGAAAGTTTAACTTATCAAACTTTAATTTCTTGAGATCTGATTTGATAATATGCAGCATAATATATTCATGTATACTCGCAAATTCCACGTAAAAGCACTTTCCCTTTCGGGAGTCCCGTGTACATGAAGTCAGATACTTTCAATACAACATCCAAAATGGCAGCGTCGATCTACACGAGCCGCACACAAGACAAACATACTGAGTTGTCTGCACCATAATATCCCTGCTTTCCCTTGATGGTTTTCATTAAAGTGGAGAGAAAAGATCATTTTATTTTTTGAATTAATTGAATCATGGTCCTTTACTTTTGCCAAAAATTAATCAAAATGCATAGCTTCTCACCCTGAAGGTGTTTAAATCCATGTGTAAATAAACATACGTCGAATATTTATCGCAGTGACTTCGTCAAGCATATGCTCCAAACAGCACGCTTTACGAGTAGCAAGGTTTGAGTGACGTCAGTTCTCAGCAGGCCCGTAGGAACAGGGGGGGGGGGGGGGGGGGGGGAGGGGGCTAGGGGGGTGATTTTGAAAATCATAGTAACTAAAATATGAGTTTTTAGCGCAATACAATTACCACGTAAAAAATCTCAGTATTTCGAAGTTAGCCCCCCCCCCCCC
Organism: Tridacna crocea; assembly: GCA_943736015.1. Taxonomy (NCBI): domain Eukaryota; kingdom Metazoa; phylum Mollusca; class Bivalvia; order Cardiida; family Cardiidae; genus Tridacna; species Tridacna crocea. The sequence continues at coordinate 9,640,775 of OX031066.1, read as the reverse complement.
CCCCCCCCCAATCTTGAAGTCCTTCCTACGTCGCTGCTCAGTGACTTCAGTGTTCATTGAATTGAGGCACCAAAAAGGGAAATTCTCTTTTTATACCGTAATCAATTCGGAACACCATGAAATAGGAAAATGTCGCTGAATACAGCTAGAATGTTGAAACTCTGCAAGATTATAAATTCGTTGTACGGTCAGGTGGCTGGGGACTTGGAAACTTGTTCACGGCTTTGGCGAATCATATCGCCACTTTGCCTTCGGCTCGGGGCCATTTTCATAGCCAATCAGAAGTTATTATACTAAAAGATTTTGAAATACTTGGGTTATAAGACTAACAATGTTCATGGGAATTGTTTGTGAACACAGGCTCAGGAGTGATTTTTACTAGACAGTGATAAAAATTTCTCTATGTTCTTAACAATGGTAATTGCTATAATGGTCTAGTGTTTTTCTTCCCTGGAAATTTCAGTTGTTCAATAATAGCTAAGTTCATAAGTCAATTACACCAATTATAAGATTTTGCGACGGCAATTTTTCCAGAAGAAAAAGAACATTTATTGTTTTAAAACTACTGCAGTCACGCTCGCGCTCTTTGTTTTTCTGTGAATTTCTCTCGGGTCAAAAAACTTTATACATAAGTCAAGCTTTGTGATAAAAAGGGCTTGATGCATTTGCGAAAAGTGCGGACCGCGCAGGCTAAACTGGGCCAAAAACTTTTCGCTATGGATCAATTTTCTGTATGTCAAGGGACCAGTCTACCTCATGATTAGGTCGGTTGTTTAAAAAAGTAGCTTTTATGTATCCATAATTATCTGATGGCTTTATCGGTATAAAACATCATAGAGAATAGAGATGTATTAAGCCCCCTTTTGCTACAGCATGACTCGTTTTTATGTTCTCCATTTCGGGGAGCATATAGTCGTCACGCTGTGCGTCCGTTCGTCCGTCCGTCCGTCCGTCCGTCCGAAGCCATTTCTCCACAACCCCTGGACCAAATGTTATGAAACTTCATATCTGAACTCCTTGGAACAATGCACAAATACCTCTTTCCCGGTGTCTCAATTAAAGGCTGCGTCACGGAAAAAGGTGTATTCATGTAAAAGATTGTTTTTCACTAATATCTACTACATCATTGCTCAAAACTTCGTGAAAATCAAATCTGTACTCGTTGGAACGTTGCCCAGATACCTCTTTCCCTGTTTCTCAATTACAGGCTCTGTTGCAGGAAAAGGGGGCTTCATGTAAAAAAATGTTTTTCTCTAATATCTCCTACATAAGTACTCAAAAGTTCATGAAATTTCAAATCTAAACTTACTGAAACATTACCCAGATACCTCTTCTCCTGTTTCTCAATTTCAGGCTGTGTCACGGAAAAGGGGGGGGGGGCTTCATGTAAAGAATCGTTTTATGATTCCTCTTTACCGGTTTCTTAGATAGTAATTGCCTTTTCACCTCAATTTCTGGGGGCATGAACAGGTCCTTTTAAGATAAAAGAAGTGAATTTATATTAACTTCATACATTTTATGACAAGCACTTGTTCAGGGAGCATAACCTGTCTCTGACGCCTCTTGTTTCTCGCTGTTATTGTAAACTTATAAGAAGAGGACAGAATTTTAGAATGGTTCTTATTGAAAGCATTGCAGACAACAAACAAAATCTGACTGAAATGATTCTTTTTATAGCTTTGCTATGTGAAAAATGAATTTGATAATCTTGAAGAAGTATCGACTCGAGTCAGACTGCCCAGTCCGAGAAGGCTGATCCGAGTCGAATCGTATTGTTATCGGTAAATTTTCTGCATATCGCTGGACCAGTCTACCTATGATTCAATAGGTATATGGTCAAAATTGATTTTAACGTATCAATAATTAATTATATGATGAATTGTTTGGTTTAAACCATATACCACACAGCAAAATTTTAGACCTATCCAAATTGAATGCATTTGCAGTCGATAATTTCAAAATGGCTCAAATGGTGCAATTTTGCTTTGATATGGTAGAAAACTTTGTGGGAAAAGGAGAAAATGCTGGTTACCAGCATTTTCTCCTTTTCCCACAATGTTTTCAAAAGGCTTCTTCCTCAGGGGTGTTAGAAGTCGTCATTGTGTGCTAAAGGGTTAATCATTGACAGATACAGATACAGATATTTTATTTAGACTTGTACATGTACATCGTCTACTTCACATACAATTACAAAACATAGTAAATCATGTGAATTAAAGTAAGGGAAAAAGGGTTATTTGAAATAAATTCAAACATACAGACATGCAAATAAAAAATCACAGTTGCTAATAGTAACACCTATGACTGTCCGACAGACTGTATAACGAAGTGTACTGACAATAAGAAAGGAATGTGGCATAATTGGGCAAGCGGAAATGAATATTTTAACTTTCTACTTTTATAATAGTTTTACTAAATTGAAAAAGGTTTTTTGAAAGTAATTCAAACACACGGACATATAGACAAAAATCACAGCTACTGACAGTAACACCTATAACTGTCTGACTGACCGTGTGTACTGACTAGAAATTAATAAAGGAATGTGGCATGATCGGGCAAGCGGAAATGAACATTTAACTCTCTACATTTACAATCATTTTACGAAGTAGAAAAAGTTTTTTGAAAGCAATTTAAACACACAGACATACAGACAAAAATCACAGCTGTTAACAGTAACACCCATGACTGTCCGACTGACTGTATGATGAAGGGAATGTAGCATTTTCGGACAAGCAGAATTGAACATTTAACTTTCTACATTTACAATAGTTTTACTAAGTGAGTAAAACGTTATTTGAAATTAATTCAAACATACAGACATATAGACAAAAATCACAGCTGCTGACAATAACACCCATAACTGTCTGACTGACTGTATGACAAAGGGTACAATAAGAAAGGAATGTGGTGTGATCGGGAAAGAAGAAGTGTACATTTAACTTTCTACATTTACAATAGTTTTTCTAATCGAAAGAGCTGACACTGATGTTGACACCAAGTAAAAGCACCGAAAGAAGTTGTCAGCTGCAGAACCGAAAACGCCATTTTCAAATGTAAAAAAGAACGATCAATATTTCGATCCAAACGAATTTCGATTCTTTACAAAACTTTACTGTCATCCAAATTCAAAGTATATACAGCAGACAAATCAATTCTTTTACAAGTAAGAAAATTTTCAGACTTCCATACTAGAAGCAGGCTCAGACGACAAGAATACAAATGAATGCAGAATATATATGAATTTAGAATTGGTCTTTAACACATTTCCACATGACAAAATTTTAGGTGTGTCCAAATCGAGAGCATTTGCAGACGACAAAATAAAGGTGACAGAAAATTTGAAATTTTATTTGTGTAGGGTAGAGACATTGTGGGAAAAGGACAAGATGCTGGTTACCAGCATTTTCTCCTTTTCCCACAATGCTTTCGAAAAACTTTTTTCTCAAGGTCGTCAGCAGTACGGATTGTGTCGTAAAGGGTTGAAAGGCGAGAAAACATTGTAGAAAAAAGGAGAAAATGATGGTCTACCAGCATTTTCCCCATTTTCCACATTTTTGTTTTATAGAATCCCATTTCCTTCGGGTTCTTAAAAGTCAAGATTGTACGGCAAAGGGTCAAATATGACTTAAATTATAAAATCTTTCTGATTGAGTAGAAAAAACCTTGTTGGAACAGGAAAAAAATTTCTCCTTCAAGCTACAATGTTATCTAAAGCCTTTTCCCCTCATGGTCATAAAACTCAGGTTTGCTATGTAAAGGGTTAATTGTTAATTTCTGATGGCAATTTTTTGGTCAGTAGATACTAGAGGTAATGCGAACTACGCAGGCAGATCCGAGATGACAGTCTAAGCAGATGTCCGAATGTTCCTTTTCCCGTGTTGCAAGCCTAATTAACAAAAAAAAACGCGAGAACCTGATTGAAGTCCACAAAAACTCGGCTATCGTAGCTTTATGGATTGAGTGTCTGTCTCTCACAATGATGGTTCTAGGTTCGAATCCCATGCCGAGTGAAACTAACTTCTGGAACTACATATATTTTAGAATTTAGAAATTTTATAGAATCTATCTATAAATACATATACTCTCGGGAAAGGGGGATTAATGCATATCTGTGATGAATGATACCAGGTAAGTCATCACATTGTCAAAGACTCTATGTGTTCTAGAATGCCAGCATTTTTCTTGTTTAACCCTTTCCCAAACAATGCCTGGTTTTTACGGGTCAGGAATAAAAACCTTTTGAAAACATCGTGGGAAAAGAAGAAAATGCTGGAGACCAGCATTTTCTCCTTGTCCCACAACGTTTTCTACCCTATACCATATTGAAAAATCATCATTTTAGCAACTGTTAATGTGTCGTTTGCAAAATGCTTTCAGTTCGGTCTGGTTCAAAATTTGCTGTTTGGGAACGGGTTAAAAGTTGCATTCAGATGGAGAGGTGAGTGGGGGGGGGGAAGGGGGGGGGGGGGAAAGCGCTCAATGATGTAATTGATCTATCCCCAACATGTAAAAACAATTAACGAAACACGAACTGGGGGTTTTATTTTTGGAAAAACAAGAATTGTACCCTTTTGAATTCTTAGAATACATCTTTGGAAAAAAAAAAAAGGAACTGTCGACTTGAATTAAAGTTTAACACCGGCAAATAGTAGAAAAAAAATCAGTGTGGGAAAAATCAGTGTGGTTACCAGCATTTTCTCCTTTTCCCACAAAGTTTTAAAAAGTCGTTTTTCTTCGGGACCATCAGATAACGGAGAATTTTTCAGTAACGAGTTGAACAGGGCCAATATTAGTTAGGTATCATTAAACTTGCAGACTATTATGTATAAGCAAGAGAGGGTATTATTTTGCTCTGGCAGAAGCGGCAGTCGAAATGCTACTATTTAACAGAACGGTACGAGGGCAATATCGGAGTCAATACCGCGCTGTAAGTGAAGTTCGTTATATTTGACGTTCTTTTATTTGTTATAGCGATTATTTTTTGAGCGCGCTATTGGAAGTTAAGGTTCATTTACGGAATGTAATAATTTTTGGATGATTGAAACGCAAGTTGTGACGGTTGGATTTTTTTACTTTGGTCGTTGGATGGGTGTTTCTAGTTTTGAGTTTTGTCATTTTTTTTAAAAAGATGGATTATGACTGTATTCTAAGAAAAAGACGGTAAGCAGAGTTAGTGTATATCATATTAGTGTTTTAAGGATGCATGGAAGCGAAAAACGGAGTTGAGATCTGCATTTTTAAGGTATTTATAGACCTTTTTTCAACATCTTTTTCTGATAAATCCTATTACCGGCAACATCAATGTGAAAAAATACGGACTTTTTATTTAAATATCATTGATGAAATTAAATATTCCAAAATACTTACTAAAAATAGGTCTACACCAATCATAAGAGAAACATGATATAGTTTTAATGAAATAACCTCCCTTGTTTTCGGTGAATTATGGCCGTACAAACTTTCCTACCTTACACAAACGTTTGAGATAAGGTTTTGATACGTAAATAGAAGCATAAATTAAAGCTTTGTATTATTGCCTTTTACGTCTAAACCATACCAGACACAAATTTCTGGTCAGTTTAACTACCAGAATTGCTGATCGTAGCAAAATTAAGATTTGTTAAATATGTTTAAATTGGCCTGCAAGACGCAAAAAGGGGCATTGGTACATTTTCGTAAAAGTGTCCTTTCGGATCAGCCTGCGCAGTTTGCGCAGGCTTATCCGAAACGACACTTTCCGATTTTATATATTCTTTATTTTGCACAAATCCACTGATGATCAAAATTTAATGTAGACATAATGTGGCGTGTCGGATTAGCCTGCGCGGACTGCGCAGGTTGATCCGAGTCGACACTTAACGCAAATGTCCGATGCCCATTTTAGCGTGTTGCAAGCCGTATAGTATCCAAAAGTTTAACATCAGTCTCTTTGGGATTATTTTTGTTCATGAACGTGAACCCCTTTCAAGGCAGTGCGTACTTCGTATTTATTGATATAGGCTATAAGGTTAGCATAAAACTATTATTTTACATGTAATATTTAAGATTCGGTTTTATGACAGAACTATGAAATTCGCTGACTATTTAGCCAGAAGCTCATTTACTTTGTCAAGAAAAATAATGCTCGTTCTGTGAAATAGTTCCTGTCGTTGTAAAAAGTATCGAAAATTAGCCAGCAGGCAGGCTGGTCTTGTTCGAAACCTATTGCTTTTGGTCATATCACTAGAGTGTAAAAGAGCAATAAAATATATATGGGAAACAATATAATAAATATGATAATATCCAAAATCGTCTAGTAAGAGGACCGGGGTGTGGGAGTCCTCAGAAAGAGCTTTTCAGATTTTTTATAATCTAACCAAACAAGATTCATTACTGAAACAGGTAAGTCGATATAATAATAGCAGATAATAGTAGATCATTTCTTAACCGTTTTGGTGCTAAACGCGACTCCCTGACCTTTACGGACGGTGTAGATCAAGATCAGACTGCACAGAACGTGCAGTCTGATCTTGGATCTACACTGTCCGAGATATTATTCCTCGGAACATAACATTGAAGCAGTAATTTTTGGGATATTAATATCAAAGTGAAAAAATTACTTTTATTCATATAGAATGATAAGAGTTAACCCATTACCAAACGACAAAATTTTAGACTGGTCCCAATTGAAAGCATTTGCAGACGACAAAATAATAGTGACTGAAAATTTGAAATTTGTTTTGCAAAGGGTAGAAAACATTGTGGGAAAAGGAGAAAATGCTGGTTACCAGCATTTTCTCCTTTTCCCACAATGTTTTCTAAAGGCTTCTTTGTCAGGGGCGTCAAAAGTAGGGATTGTGTGGTAATGGGTTAAATTTCGTACTATGTGATATTATTTGTTATCACAAGCTTGCAGACGACTTGCTTTGCAAAACAGTTGTGTGGCTGTATGACGAAGATTATTCTCTATTTTTTTAAAGCAGTTACTATTTTCATAGGTAATGGTATATTTGTGAGTCGAGATTCATAGACCAGCAAATTATCTTCTCAAGTGTTACCTTTATTAGATAGTGTTTCTTCTTTCAATACTTAGACTGCGAAGTACGATAAAATGACGTTTTGCGGACAATGTAGATTAAGATCAGACTGCACGGAACGTGCAGTCTGATCTTAGATCTACACTGTCCGATAAGGAGATATTTTGAGTAAAAAAAAGAAAATGAAATAACGTTATTCAGGCTTTTATTTTCGGCTTTAAAGTTTGAAATCACTATTTTTTTCAACAGAACAACGATTAACCATTTACCACACAATCCCGACTTTTAATACCCCTGTGAAAAAAAGTCTTTTTAAAACATTGTGGGAAAAGGAGAAAATGCTGGTAACCAGCATTTTCTCCTTTTCCCACAATGTTTTCTTCCCGTCCTAAAACAAATTTCAATTTGTTAGTCACATTTATTTTGTTGTCTGCAGATGATTTCAATTTGGACTTGTCTATAAAATTGTATTGTTTGGTAAACAGTTAAAAAATACATGCTGTAATTAATCATTTCGGGCCTCTTGATTTTTTTCTTGGAAAGATTTTTAATAAGAATAATCAAAATTTTATGAGGGAGAAATGCGTTAAAGTACGTCATTTCCGTCTAGACTCTTCCAAAAACCAGGATATCTATGTGGAGGAATTTATTAAGGTACAAAATATTTAAACACCTATTAACGTTAACAGTTAATTGTCTGCAAAGCGGATTACAAACATTCGTGATGTCGCCAAGGCTCTCTGAAATACAGAGAAAAATATCTTGTTTCATGGTATGCTATTCTTTTTTTCGGCGTAGCTCTATGGAATAGCTTTTGATTTTTTTGACCTACTTTTTTTTATATTAGTCTTGAATGAAGAAATAGTAATGCCTGATTGGTCAAAAATGAAGACATGTTTATTCTGCGGACCTATATGCTGGTCAGCTTATGACGTTAATCCATAAATAATGCGACCGTTAGTCGATACCCCGCTGCATTTATTCACATCTTAGCAGATTAATATGATGGGGATATTTTGTTTTTCTTCTGTATAGGTAATTTATCGTTTTAAATCTTTACCAAACAATCCCTATTTTTTTTCAACATGCAGGAAGAAGCCTACTGAAAATATTGTGAGAAAAGGAGAAAATGCTGGTAACCAGCATTTTCTCCTTTATTTTGCTTTCAAATGCTTTCAATTTGGACAAGTCTAAAGTTTTGTTGTTTGGTAAGGAGTAAACCTCTAACGCATTACTGTGCAGTCTACTCGTAATTTTAGACTCACCAATTCTAGCGGCACCTGCTCGTTTTCCACCGACGACTTTTAAAATCATCAGCTGACCTTGCATAAAGATATGAATCATGCTATTATAAAAGAGGGCTTAATGCATCTCCGTCATGTATTATACCAACCAACCCATCACTGAATCAAAGCCAATGAATCATGGGGTAGAGTGGGACTTGGACGTCGTTGTACTTACCATCTGCGAAAAGTATCGACCCAGGTCAGCCTGCGCAGTCTGCGCAGGCTGACCTGAGTCGATACTTTTCGCAGATTTATTGAGCCCCCGTTTTACAGAGCTCGGCTCAAATCTTATCGAAAATGTCACTTTTCAACAATATGCAAATCAACGAGGAATCAAAGTGTATTGCTAAAGTGGTTACTTTTTTTAAAAAATCAGATTCTCATTGACACGGGTAGGAAACTTCATATTCGGAGCCAATGGCTCCGACGAGAAAGTGTTGTGTTGGTCTTCCGTTTCTGAAGATGCCGGCTGAAAAACAATCCCAAAACAGGTAGGCAGGTCAGTATTTGTAATTATGTGTACTTATGTCTTTGACTTTCAAACAAAGGAGAATGTCACGCAATGCTCTGATCTTTCAAAGTGTTTTCTAAACTACGGAAAGTTATAACACAACGTTTTCTCGTCGGAGCCATTGGCTATGAATATGAAGTTTCCTACCCGGGTTGAATCACAAAAGGATTTCTCACTGGTTTAAACCTTTAGTTCATCTTGTTTTCTTTTCGAGGATTAATGATCATCATTGCGACAGCATTTATTCATCCCTCACCGCTGATTAATATTTCGACATACATGTAAGTTCTGTGGGAAAGCTGCCAGTGGCTTGGAGAGGAACTTTTCCGAAGCACTGGTACAAAAACGTCAAGGAAAGCACAGATAAATTCATTGATCGCCCCGATATAATATCGTTTTAAACGGCGTGAAATATCATGAAACGAAATACCATAGAACGAAGAAAACAAGTTAAGGTTAAAATGGGTTAACACTTAGGATGATAAGCCCGACTAACTGACCTTTTGCGGACAGTGTAGATCAAGATCAGACTGCACAGAACGTGCAGTCTGATCTTGGATCTACACTGTCCGATTAGGAGATATTATTCCTCTAAACAAAACTTTGAAATATCAATATTTGGGTAACACTATAGAAATAAAGAAAATCATGCCAGTTATTCAGTAGGGTAAGGGTAAAGAATTGCTTTATTGGTCATTGTCGACCGTGGTTCAACAACCACTTTGGGATAAAAAGACAAACGTGTTTATTGCTTGTTTACGATCGTGCTACGAAGAAAAGATCATCGATTAGACAGATGAATCTTATGAAATAGGTTTGTCTGGTGCATTGACTTGTATCAACTTTGATTGAGAGATTAGACTCGAGACCACAATACAATATTTAAGATGCTACCTCTTAGGAAAAAATAAAAAACTCATATAGCATGTAAACTCAGTTCCATAAATAAGTGTGCACTTAATTTTCTTTTATTTCCCGTCGCATGTTTTACTGAAGACCAACAAATTTGGTATCATACTTTAGTTAAGAGTCTGTAAAATATGCCAGGCTGATCAGATTTCGACTAACAGAATGTTTAAGTTAGGTTTTTTGCAGCTCAAATGGAGTTAATACGCGGTATAGAGTAGCAATGGAGAAAATGGCTTTTATCTATACGTTTGGGGGAAAATCAGGCCTGTTTTAGCTCCAAGGTAGTACTAAAATCAAAGTTGCAAAAGCACTGAAATACTAAAATAACATTAAAGTTAGGTCTTTCGTAATGTTCTTGTAATTTTTCAATCAATATCTTGTATGGTCACCCCTGCACGAAGCAGTCAGCAGTTACTGAACAGACCAGCTTTATCGCCGCATATGAATCAAATAGAATATGTCTGTGATTACATAGAAAGAAAGGTTCGATCATGGCGAAACATCAACAATCTCATGGACTTGGCCACGACTCTCGTTCAGGAATCAAATAACATTCCTGATGCAATGATTTCACGTTATGTAGAGTCTATGCGACGTCGAATAAATGCTTGTATCTACAGCAGAGGTGGCTATACTAGATATTGTTAGAAATTTAAGAAAAACCTAACTTTAATGTTACCTTTGTCTTTGATTACTTATGCACCTTTGATTTTAGTACCACCTTGATTTAGACTGCAAAATCCTTATTTATTTTTTCCGTTAGTCAAAATCTGATTAGCCTGGCATTTTCTACAGACTCTGAACTAAAGTAGATACTAAATTTGTTGCTCTTCAATTAAACATGCGACGAGAAATAGAATAGAATTAAGTGCACACTTAACTACGGAACTGAGTATTATAATGTGCCTCATTCTTTTTAGAAAGAAAACACCGCTGTAAAAGTGAGAAGATTCTGGTTACCAGCAGGTTCTCATTTTCCAGTGTTTTACATTACCGGTATGGTCGTGAAAGTATGGCATTTTATGGTCAAGAGTTAACTCTTTACCATACGACAAAATTTTAGACTGGTCTAAATTGAAAACAGTGGACGGTGTTGCTTTGGAAATGGGACTGGGAGTGGGCAAGATGACATTCAGCCTTTTGTCGTTTGAAAGATAGAAAACGAGTTCGTGAAACGGTGCAGATTTTTTTTTTATTGTTGTGTTTGATGCCAAAAGCTTTAATGTTTTTTTTTTAACCCTTTCCCAAACGACAAACTTTTGGACTAGACAAAATTGAAAGCATTTGCAGACGACAATTCAATTCTTGCTAAAAAGATGATTTCTGTCTATGATAGGGTAGAAAACATCATGGGAAAAGGAGAAAATGCTGGTTACCAGCATTTTCTCCTTTTCCCTTGATGTTTTCAAAAGACTACTATTCCAGAACCGTAAAAACCAGGGATTGTTTGAGAAAGGGTTAAACATATATATTTAGAACTGTGAAGTGGGGTTTTGTTTTGATTAGTAACTGAAGCAGCCATAATTTATTCAACAGAATCAATCTGCATCCGCCTTGTATAATAAATATGAATTTGTTTTCTTTTGATCAAAAATTAGTCATATAGAATTAGTAAAAGTCTTCTATATATTGCGGTGTATCGTTAAATAATCCAAGGTTGTGAATTCTGGCGCGCAATAAATAAACCAAAAAGGTTATTACCCTCGTGGTTGATTTATCGTACCTCATAACTCGGAAACGCGGTTTATTTTATAATAAACCAATATACGAGAAAGAAGATTACATCTTAATTATCTCATAATCACTAAAAATAGATAAACGAACTCATTTCGAAACGCTCCCTTGTTTAATCCATTACAACAAAATCCCTACTTTTGACGACCTTGATAAAGAAGCCTTTAGAAAACGTTGTAGGAAAAGGAGAAAATGCTGGTTACCAGCATTTTCTTCTTTTTCCACAATGTTTTTAGAAGGCTTCTTCGTCTGGGTCGTAAAAACCAGGGATTGTTTGGTAAAGGGTTAAAGGACGTTAAAATGGCCAGTGAATTTCTATTCTTTTTTTTTCGAAACTACGCAGTTGCTTTAAATGGTCTAGATTTTAATATAAAATTAGTCTCAGAAACGGTTCCATTTTTCGTACAATAAAGAAATGTCGACACGAACACTGTTTCTGTCGAAAATATAATATATTCGGAACAAATTAGTACTTTCGTGTTTATTTAGAATCATTTTTTTTTTCATCAAACTCGTCATTAAAGAAATTGACGATAAGTATATGCACGGCTTATATTTCTGTGTATATTGTACAAGAAATGGTTGACAGAAACAAAGGCATGGATAAAAAATCATTAATGAACAAGACCGTCTGTCGTTAACGACACAGGTTCATGTTTTCGACATTTTTCACATTGTTTCCGTCTCATCACTCACAACCCGTCGAAACAAATGTACTCTGGGACCATTATAACATTTTTCGCGTTGTTGTTTTTATTAGTTTTTTCCTCCAATTGGTAGAGGAAAGTGAGAAAACAGTTTACTTGATGAGCTGTGAGCAAGAACCCTTTATCAGTGCTTAACTCATGAGCTCTTTCACTTCCGATGTCGCCATGTACATCTTTTGGGGATGGTAAAGAACAAGATCAGAGTGTACAAAACGCACAGTCTGATCTTTGATCTACGCCATTTGCCACCTGATACTGATATATCACCTACACCAGGACGATGCTTCACGAAAAAAAAAACCTAATGTATTTTATTTTGATCAAGTCTGTTGCCGGACCTGTTTCTCACTTAACTCTGTTCAAAAAAAAAAATTGACTCATCCATATTGAAAGCCTCTGAGCACCGATGACAAATTAAGTATGGCTGAAAGGTTGAAATTTGTCTCAGGTATGGAAGAAAACATTGTGGGAAAAGAATTACCAGCATTTTCTTCTTTTCCCATAATGTTGTCAAAAGACCCTCTTCCTCGGGGTCGTTAACACTCAGTACTTTGTGATAAAGGTTTAAGCTGGGTTTGTTACATCTTCGCGAGCCAAGGTTACGATCACTACTTGGATCTTACCTTGGCGGATTGAGCCTGATTTCGAGATTCCTGCGATGAGCCCTCTATTGAATGTTGGTTATTACCCCCCTTTTACATCATATTTCTAATGGCCAATGTAATATCGTTTTACAAACCGCTTACGAATACACATGAAGCGATAAGCAGACATCCACGTGGGTTTCCATGTTTAACTTCTATTCCAAAAGGTAGCGACGTTGTTCTATTTTTATCAAAGATGAAATGCTACGAGTGATTTCATTCGTTGGAGTTAGAGCTGGCTGCATCCAATGCAAAAGCGTATCGGGTGAATGTAAAAATCAAGCTCGATCCGCGAAGGGTAGAGTAACGGTAGTGAATCGTCAGCCTTGGCTTGCGGAGATGGGTTTGTTACTGAAGACCTGTTTAACACACTGTAAAAGCGTTAAGAAACATGATCAAATCCTGAGTTAACACAACATTTTACACTTAACGGAGCAGAATAATGGATTAAGTCTGTTAAAATGACTTAAGTCCATTATTTTCAGATCTGAGTATGAAATGCTACATGTCAGCTTCGGATTAGAGAAGGTTTGTAAAATCTCGGGAAAAAAAAAAACAAACCCAAATGGAAAATGCGTCCCAAATAACAAACTCATAAGTTTTGTTTGAGAATGTTTCTCTTTGCCGACTGGAGCAGAGTAAGAGACTACCTTTTCCGTGAAACCGGGCCCTGATTCAAAAGCAGCGTCAATATAATTGGCTTGCAACACGCGAAAAGGGGCATTCGGACATTTACGTAAAGCGTCTTTTCGGACCAGCTGCGTAGTCCGCGCAGACTAATTCGAGACGGCAATTTACGACTATGTTAGATTATGTACTACAGTAGACTTGCGTAAAACAGAAAAGTGCTTAAAAAAGGAAAAAGTCGTTTCGGATAAGCCGTCGTGGATTTCGCACGCTGATCCGAGACGATACTTTGTGCAAATGTACGAATGCCCCTTTTCCTATGTTGCAGGCCATAAACTTTCAGACATAGGGAAAGTATAGAATCCATTTATTTGGCAGGGAAAGAGTTAATAGACGCCAAAAATCCAGCCATGTCAACTTTGAACCCTTTACCACACAAACCTGAGAAAAAATCCTTTTAACCCTTTCCCAAACAATCCATGTTTTTTACGGGTCAGAAGCTTTTTGAAAACATTGTAGGAAAAGGAGAAAATGCTGGTAACCAGCCTTTTCTCCTTTTCCCACAATGTTTTCTACCCTATCATATAGAAAAATCATCTTTTTAGCAACTGTTAAGTTGTCATCTGCAGAATGCTATCAGTTTGGTGTGGTCCAAAATTTGCCGTTTGGGAAAGGGTTAAAAAAGATTGCGGAAAAGTAGTAAATGCCACAATTTTCTTGCCCTTTTTGTAGGCAAGCCTTGTCATAGATTTTGAGTAAAATTAAAATCTATAAGTTTGCTAAAGCTTGCAGCTTGAACGAGAAAAAGAATTTGTCATTCGTTAACAAATTTAAGAGTTTGCAGACTGTAAACTCAGTCTGGCTCACATGGTAAAAGCTGTCTTTGCACGGGCAGAATACATTGTGGGAAAAGAAGAGAAAATTCTTAAGAAGTCGATTAAATTACCACACAATCCCTACCTTTGACGACCCTAAGAAAGAAGCTTTTTGAAAACATTGTGGGAAAAGGAGAAAATGCTGGTAACCAGCATTTTCTCCTTTTCCCACAATTCTTTTCTGCTCTTCCAGACACAAAGACCAACATTTGAGCTGCATTCAATATATCTACAGGATGTTCTTTCAATTTTGACCTGTCTGAAATATTATGTGGTGAAGAGTTAAAATACTGGTTAAAAAATGTTTTCTGCCGTTTCAAATGCGAATATCGTCATTTTAGACCCAGTTACGTTGTAGTTGTCTTTAAATGTGAGTAAAAATTCCAGCCTCCAAGTTTGCCGTAAAGATTTACAGATGTACAGATATAAATTACCGTATCGAAATCTAGAATCTGGTTTTGCAATAATCAGAAATATACATTTGATGTGATATGCGTACTATTTATGCTGACAAAATATCTTGCGAGTACGAGATTTTCAGTGACAGTTATGGAAAGGGTCTGTTAGACTTCTATACACAGACATGTGCCCTTTTAAAATAGCAGAAAATAGACTATCTCCCCCCAAGCCAGACTCCCCAACTTTATTGTCTCAGGTTTTTCTGAAATTTAAACAACCACCTTTCATGTTAAATTTCAGACATGATAAAAACTAGTTCAAGAGAAATTGAGGAAGTTGTTGGTTTTTTAGCTCCACTGGCCGAAGGCCAGCGGGCTTATGTCATGGCACGTTGCCCGTCCTACGTCCGTGCGTCCGTGCATGCGTTCGTGCGTTAACTTTTGTTTCATTTATTTTCTTCTCGTGAAACTACCCATCCAAATTTGATGAAACTTCACTGAAATTACCCTGCCATGGTCCTTTTCAGGATTTGATTCCTTCAAAAACTCTGGTTGCCATGGCAATAAGACTGAAAAAAATATATTTTTAAAAATCTTCTTCTCTGAATCCACAAGGCCCAGGAGTACTGAATTTGGCATGAAGCTTTATCTAATTGACCTTTAACAAGTTTCTTCATATTATAGGCCTGGGATTAAAATTGGCTCCATTCCAGGGATCACATTTTTAACATTGGCTTCCATATATAGACCCTTCAATTTAAACAGTAATCAAGGGGAGTAACTTTTGTTATAAAGGATAAAGTTTGATACCTTCCTTGATTACCAAATTGCAGTGATATATGATTGGTGCCAGATATTTAAGTTTTTTTTTTTTATAGAAAATATTCTGTTTTCAGGGAGAGTGATTTATTTTGATGCTAATAGTTATGCTCACATGAGTGAAATATTAGATTCAAAGTAGAGTTTCTGTCATTCAGCTTTTTATTCCAAGAACTTTACCTTTAATGCCAATGAATAGACCTGCTTGTATAGCCTGACAGTATTCATTGTTTTCAAAAGCCCTCTTTTTCAGGGTCAAATTGTGTTGTTAAGGGTTAAAAAGCCAGTGGAGCGATACAGGGCCATCATGGCCCTCTTCTTTTAACCTTGTCAGACAATCCCGATATTCATAACCCTGAGGAAGTAAGCATTATAAAGAACCGGGAAATTTCATTGTGTAAGCCATATTTCATTTTCCGTCTGCAAATGCTTTCAAATTGGAAAAACCGACACACTGTCGTCTGCTGTACTTTTAACCCTTTACCACACAATCCCTTCTTTTGACGAACCTGAGAAAGAAGTCTTAGAAAACATTGTGGGAAAAGGAGAAAATGCTGGTATCCAGCATTTTCTTCTTTTCCCAAAATGTTTTCTACTTTTTCCAAAACCAACTTCAAATTTTCAGTCACTTTTATTTTGTCGTCTGCAAATGGTTTAGATTTTGACAAGCCTAAAATATTATAGTTTGGTAATAAGTTAAAGGGTGGTGATAAGATGATTCCTAGATTTTTTTTACCAATTATCAAACAATCCCTTGTTGATTCTTTTCCCCCATGAAGCATGCTTTTGAAAACATGGTAACTGGTAACCAGTCTAATCTGATTTTACCACACGGTTTTTCACTCTTCCACAGACAAATTCAGTTTTTCCTACCTCATTAAATCTACCGTCTATGGTTGCTTTAACTCTATAGCAAACGACATTTTAGACGGTTTCAAATTCAAAGCACTTGCAGACGACAAAATATAACGGAACTCAAAAATTGATTATTTTTCTAACAGGCTAGAAAACATTGTGAGAAAAAGAGAAAATCCTGTTTAACAGCATTTTTTCCGTTTCCCGCAATGTTTTCTGTATGCTTCTTTCTGTATCCTTCTTTCTCCTGGTTGTTAAAAGTTGGGATTGTGTGTAAAGATTTAGATTGCGGAAAGACTATAATTTTGTTATCCAAAAATCATTTTCAGGGAGCATGATGCAATTCTTTCATTTTCTCACAATGTTTTCTACCCTTACACATAGAAATTCCATCACCTGAGAAATGTAAAATTTGGTTGGTGCAACTGAATCCAATTTGAAAATGTTTTGAAGTTTATCGTCTGATAAAGCGTGCTGCAAAACATTGTTGGAAAAAGAGTAACTCACTACTGCTCCTTTTCCTCCAAAAAATCTTCAAAGTTGAAGACAACCTGATGATATTAAACATGTTATATACTCGTATGACACTAGGTCAGTGCAGTGCAGTCAGTACAAAGTAATTTGCGGCCTAACCACAACTTGTTTTATAACCTCTCTGACAGGGTTCCAGATAAGACGGAGTGATGTTATTCTAAAACCATTATTTCTCTTCCAAACCCTATGTTGTGGGTACTCATTAGAATCGTCTCGACGAGACGATTCTAATGAGTAATCATAACATAGGGTTTAGTAGAGAATAATTAGTATTTTCAACTTTGAAATAAAAATTACTTTTTCTATCTGGAAGTGGGGGGGGGGGGGTAAGATATTAATGCCTAGAAGTCTATTTTTAGTCTTTCAGAGCCATGGGTGGGGTCATTACATAGTACCATTGCCTAGACTTGCTAATCATACAACCCTACCGAAGATTTCACCCTTCTATAAAGCTTCTTGTGCTTGATTAAAAAAAAGAAAAACTTTCAAAGCACTTCGATTTTGTTTTTTTTTGTAAGAAATGGCAATGTTTTGATTTTCGCCTGTCTAACATTTATGTATATTTACAGAATAAGCCTCTGTATAATTTGAGACCCTTGTCGCGAATTGGCACAATCTGGGAATTCCGCACATCAATTTCAAAGTGAAAGCAGATTTGAGATAGTGCCGGTCACTTTAAGCTGATACTTCAAAAACGATTGCATACCAAGGTAGAATGGTCACTTTTCATACAGAAAAAAAACGTAACATCGAAAAGTGTCGATCCTTGTCAGCCAGCGTAATTGGCGCAGGCTTAGCAAGGTCGACACTTTTTGCAATGCCCAGAAAGTTCCTTTTTGCATAACAGGTCACCATAGGTATAATTGTTTATGCACGTCCACTCAATCGAACTTTTTAACCCTTTACTACACGACAAAATTTAGGACATCTCGAAAATCCTGTCGAAACCCAAAGAAATTGCAGATGCAAAATGACTGTGGCTAAAACTGTGGAAGTTTCCTTAGATAGGGTAGAAAACATTGTGAGAAAAGGAGAAAATTCTGGTTACCAGAATTTTCTCCTTTACCCACAATGTTTGTTAAAGTGTTCGTCTCGAGGTAGTTAAAAATCTGCACTGTTTTGATAAGAGTTGATATGATCCTAATTATGGTAGAGAAGATAATGAAGTTTCCTTAACCTTTTCCCAAACAATCCCTTGTTTTTACGGGTCTGGAATAGTAGCCTTTTAAAAAACATTGTGGGAAAAGGAGAAAATGCTGGTAACCAGAATTTTCTCCTTTTCCCACAATGTTTTCTACCCTATCATAGACAGAAATCATCTTTTCAGCAAGAGTTGAATTGTCGTCTGCAAATGCTTCCAATTTGGTCTAGTCCAACAGGTTGTCATTTGGGAAAGGGTTAATCAATAGAACATAGTGTTACGTCACTATCTGCACTTAAGGTACTAGACCTGTAATACTTCTAGTGCAGTATGGCATAAAATTTCATGATAGATGATAAATACGGATTTATACAGATATAATACTTTTGCACATTTTTAACCGACCAGAGATTTCTTTGATATCTATCTTGAAATCATTTGTTGATACTTTTGTCAGTTTCCAGAAGGGGGGGGGGGTGTAATTATTATCTGCCTTAGTAATGAGAATACAATGAATTCAGATTCATAAATGATAACTATTAGAAGGACAAAAAGGAAAAAGTGGCTCGGTGAAAGTAGTACAATGTAATACTCATTTTACTCATAGCAGATTTTGTAGGATATTAAAGTGAAAAAAGCTGTTTACTATTACGGATCCATTATCTTAAAAGAGGTTTATGGAACCTTCAAAAACGAATTGCATTCAGAGAGAGAGAGAGAGAGAGAGAGAGAGAGAGAGAGAGAGAAAGACAGACAGACAGACAGACAGACAGACAGATAGAAAGGGTTTTCATGTTCTACTGAAATGCTTACAGCTGAAATAAAAAACCCTGACGTGGATCACTATAAAGCAAATATGAAAATAACATCTATGTTTAACCAGGAGCACTTGCACATCATCTGTATAACTAATCCAGTTAAACCCTTGCCTTTACAGCACCTTTCTTTACAACAGTTGTCTGTGCGAATAGTGCTGATCACGATCAGACGGCACAAAACTTCTTTTCTGATCTGTTCCAATCTTCATTGAAACATTCTACACAATATCAAGCTTGAGATTACAATTAATTTGAGTAATTTCTAGACACAAAATTTTTGTTATAGTTTTTTACAGCGCTTTCATCGGTTAACTCTTTACCATACAATTTCGAGTTTTAACGACCCTGAGAAAGAAAGCCTTTGAAAACATTGTGGGAAAAGGAGAAAATGCAACCAACATTTTCTCCTTTACCCACAATGTTTTCTGCACTTTCAAAATCAATTAAATTTCAATTTTTTGATTCACATTTATTTTGTCGTCTGCAAATGCTTTCAATTTGGAATGGTCCAAAATTTTGTTGTTTGGTAAAGAGTTAACCTTTAAATAAATGAAATGAAACTTTCAGACCGACAGTAAAAATCAAGACATTGCAAGTTCAGTTATTTTGAGCCAGTGATATCTCCTTATCGGACAGTGAAGATCCAAGATCAGACTGCACGTTCTACACTGCCCGCCAAAAGCTTATGAGTCGTACTTGGTACCCTTATTGTTAACATTACTTTGATAACATTACAACGTCATTCACGAAAGCCTCACAGCATGTCATAGTGTTTCTAATTCAGGTACAATCTAGTCCCTTTACCATTTTGTACCCGGAAGTAAGTTATGAAATCAAAGTTCCTATGGTATCAATCGACGTATTTCTTTGAGGAAAAAAAAAAAACTATCCTTATTTTAGCATTATAACCCATCACTCTTTTTAGCGATATAGGAGCTTACTATGCACGGTATAGGATAAGATCAGGCTGGACAGATGTGCAGTCTGATCTTGGATCCACAATATTAGCCTATTTAGTAAAGTCTGTGGTATACAAATATCTCTAAGTTTCTGTGCCTTGTAATTTCCGCCGTGGAAAGATGTCAAGTTTACAAGTTACAAGTAATAAAGTGCATTGGAGATCAGGTTGTCTGTGACTTCTTTAGTCTCTACCAAGTCTGGTTTTGGATCCCTTGATAGAAATTTTCACAAAAGCAGTCATAGAATCGAAAAAAGAAATGTATTTCCTACTGACTTAACTCAACGCCAAAGATATAAACTCGACCTATTTGGTCGATTGAAAGTACAATCAGCTGCAATTCAGACACATTTTGCATGTTACATGCTTGACTTAAACTTTAGGCTGCTAAGCGCGACTTACTGACCTTTTGAGGACAGCGTAGATCAAGATCAGACTGCACGTAACATGCAGTCTGATCTTGGATCTACCCTGACCGATATGGAGATATCTGTCCCCCAAACATACGTTGAGAATAGCAATATCTGGCTTTTTTTTACCATGGAATTGTACATTCCATTTTAATTATTTGGCAGGATATGTGTTTACAAAAAGAATGTACAGATACAAGACTGCACGTTCTGTGCACTCTGGTCTTGATCTATACCGTCTACAGGAGCCATGGCTTTTTATCTTAGGTACTGAAAGGGTTGATATTGTTTTCAAATAGGGTCAACAGAGAGAAAGAGAGTGAAGAAAAAAATAAAGGTGAAATCAAACTTGATCAAAATTTTCAGTTTGAAGGAAAAAAGAATGAAATCCGTACTGGGTCCGTATTCACCTACCATTCTTAAGAACGTTCTTGGTCTTATTCTTCAGAATTTCACCAATGTGAAAGTAACAGAACTTCTGATTGGCTAAACCAAATATGTGAAAGTAACAGAACTTCTGATTGGCTAACCCAAATATGTAAAGTTAACAGAACTTTTGATTGGCTAAACCAAGTATGTGAAGGTAACAGAACTTCTGATTGGCTTAACCAATTATGTGAAAATAACAGAACTTCTGATTGGCTAAACCAAATATGTGAAAGTAACAGAACTTTTGATCGGCTAAACCATTTGGTTTAGCCAATCAGAAGTTCTGTTACTTTCACAGTCAGAAAATCTTTAAAAAATAAGACTAAGAACGCTCTTAAGAATGGTTGGTGAGTACCGACCCGTATTTCCAAAACATTTGAAGGAAACTGCGTGTCCTCGTTTGCATAATGCAGGATTCCAACCCTGGACGCTCTGGGGTTCAATCCTCACATAAGACATTTGGTTTATCTCTGGCAGTCGTGGTATGACTGAAATAATAAACTGAAAGCTCCATAAAATATCATTCAGTTCCCAGAACTTTGCTAGTAATTATTGAGAAGGGTAGGAAACTGCAAGTGCTCATAAATTATATCCGACATCGCTATTAAATGAGGGCCGTATTAATTACAAAACTCTGTGCCTAATATTGAAAAACACAGTATGGTGGATGCTGGTATCTTTTCGAAAACATTAGCAATATTAACTTGATCATCTCCAAGGATTTGTTTTGTAGAAAAGTAAAGGCAAAGATCAGACTACACATATGTGCAATCTGATCTTTTTTCTACACCTTCTACTGACAATCCACTCTCTTTCTCTGCTAACATACATTCCCGACCCTCGTTGTTGAAGATTTAGTATAAAATGTAGTTTAGGCAGGAAATGGGTAAAATACTCAGACTAAATTTTTCTTTCCTTCTCTTTGCCTTGAAATTTTCTGGTCCTTTGTGTGTTTGTCTGTTTGTTTGTTCACTTGTATGAATAGAGCTTTACCATTGTTTCACAATGTGTTTAAGTTATATTACGTCAACAGTTCTCTTATATGAAGATATATTTATAGGTATAGTGGTGCATTTTACCATCGACCTTCTTGCAAGTTCTTCTTTAAACTTATACACAAGCCCTGTCCTGTGGAAAGAAGATTTAAACCTTTCCCAAACAAGCCCTGATGTTTACGTGTCTGCAGTAAAAGTCTTTTGAAAACACTTTGGGAAAAGGAGAAATTGCTCGTAACGAGCAATTTCTCCTTTTCCCAAAGTGTTTTCTACCCTTTTTGAGAACTTTCTGCCATTTTCTCCAAATCTAAAATAGTCATCTGCAAACTCTTTTGGTTTTGAAGAGTACAGAATAGGTCGTTTGGGAAAGGGTTAATGCAATTGCAAAAAGTATCGACTCAGATCAATTTGTGCAGTTTGCAATAAGGTATGGCGCATATTGTTTGCTATTTGTAAACTTTCTGTCTGTCAAAAAGCCATTTTATCTCACGATTCAGTATGTTGTTATAAAAAATGAATTGTATGATCCGTTGTAACATAATTTGTTTTGTAAGAATACGTCTTGAGACTCTTAAAGCTTCCCTTTTCTAGGGCGCTGCTTATATAATTGTGACCCATCACGCAGAAAGGGACCATCTGGGAATTCCGCACACCAATTAGATGAAAACTGATCAACAATAGTGCATGTCAGTTTAAGGTGATATTTAAAAAAATTTTGTATAACAAGGTACAATGACCACTTTTCATACAGAAAATGTCATTAAAGCAAAAAGTGTCAACCCTGGTCAGCCTTCGCAATTCGCGCAGTCTGACCAGAGTTGACGCTGTTCGCAGTTCCCAGAAGGATCCTTTTTGCGTGATGGATCACAATCACTAGCAATGGCTCCTTGGTGCTAATCTGAGAGACACTCTCAAGCGACAATGCTGTTTGACGGATCATTCCAAGAACCTGTGTATGTATTCATTCGATACCTATACTACGGAGCCCGCTGAGGCCAGACTCGTTATGTTGGATTGCCTTTACAAGTTATGTAAGAAGTAACGAGAAATTCTATTAATGTTTAAGAACGAAGCAAAGCAAAATGATTAAACTTGAAAGCATGCATTAATTGCATAAATTGTGTGCCAATTCACTGCTTTTTTCCAATCCTCTCCTGATAGAATGTAGATTCAAGATTTTATTTTGTAGAAGGGGCTTTTCTAAAATATTTGTTACAACTGAAAAATGTTCGATTTTGAGGCGTGAAATACTCGCATGTGTTCACACATGACTTCTGTCATCGTGATAAACGTTTTTATCAATTTCATAACTGTGTTTAAATTTTCATCCACAGTAGGTCGGACGATTACGATAAATTCACTTTCTATTAACCTAGTTCATTCACTTTCTATTAACCTAGATTTTGTGATAGTATTTCTTTATCCCTTTTCCAAACAATCCCTGGTTTTTACAGCACTGAGATAAAATCCCTTTGAAAACAATGTGGAAAAAGGAGAAAATGCTGGGAACCAGCATTTTCTCCTTTTTTCCACAATGTTTTCTATCCTGCAGGAAACAAATATTTCCATACTGTTTTATTCCCTCCACAAAACAAATTTCAATTTTTGGGTCACGTTCATTTTGTCATCTTCAAGTAATTTCAATATGGACCAGTCTGAAATATTGTCGTTTGGTAAGGGGTTAAGTAAAGAAAATAGGGTATTTTCACAATTATTTCCAAAATATTATGTGAGAGAGAGAGAGAGAGAAAGAGAGAGAGGTGCACTAAAAAAACTCATTATGACTATTTTCGATGTCTAATGTATTCTATATGCACCACCTAGTGGCAGTTACTATTCTGTGGCAGCCGTCATGCTTTAAAATGATATATAGAAATAGTAGAGCTATGCCCTGGCATAAAGGGCCCTAATGCATGCCTGTGATGAATTATAACAAGCAAGTTCATCACATAATTATCATTTTATGGATTCATAAAATCCATTTTGTCAACCAAACAACTAAATCATGAGGTAGAGAGGTTACTTTGACATGCAGAAAATTTGAATATTTAAAAAAAGTTTCGGCTCATGTCAGCCTGCGCGGACTGCGCAGGCTGACATGGGTCGATACCTTTTTTAACAGATGCATTAAGCCCTCTTTTAGCAGAGCATTACTCACCTGTTAATGTGAAACAGTATTCGCACTCTTCCTAAGAACCACTTAACAAAAAAAACCTTACTCGAATAACTACAATGTGCATGCTAAAACAATATGATTTATTTACTAGTATGCTTTCATTACAGTTTGAGTAATACTCCTGTCGTACGCAGTGTTGTATTCCATAGATTCGTTCAATATTTGAATAATTTTCTTGCATCAGTTTCATCTCGAAATATGGGGCGATATAAATCTTCGTATGATCCAGTTTCCTTTTGGTATTAATCATCAGGAAATTTTAAAATGATACTGATTTGGCAAGCGCACTTTTTTCTTGTCAAACGTTTTTTTTTCCCTTTCCTTTCCTCCATGGGAGACAAAAATAGCTTTAACCCATTACCGCACAATCCCTACTTTTGACGTCCCTGAGAAAGAAGCCTTTTGAAAACACTGTGGGAAAAGGAGAAAATGCTGGTAACCAGCATTTTCTCCTTTTCCCACAGTGTTTTCTACCCTTCCCAGAACAAATTTCAATTTTTCAGACACCTTTATTTTATTGTCTGCAAATGCTTTCAATTTGGAAAAGTTTATTATTTTCTTGTGTGGGAAAGGGTTAGCGGACGACTTGGATCAAGATTAGACTTCACAGAACGTACAATCTGATTTTTGGTCTAGTCTGTACGGTTCGATTAGATTTTTTATTCAGCGAAAAAACCTTTGGAAGGCAATGTGTGGGTTTTTAATATCGAGTGGAAACTTTCATTTTCGATATTTATCAAGTTCACTGTTGAGATTGTGGAGGAAGAAAGAGCGATGCAATTCTGTTAAATATTTAATTAGATTTTTAATCACTTCCGTTGTTGAACTGTCGAGAGTCAGATGGGCGCTTAACCATTGTAATGTTATTTTTTTTCTTCGGTAATTTATACATTTAGACAAGATCGTTTTTTAATTGTGAAAATACACCAAGAAAGAATTTAGAGATGCATATTACTCAACACCGTTACGTCAAGGAATTCGGTACCAACGGCAAATAAGACAAGCCTGACATCCACGGCTAAAGGAGCCTAGCTCGGGAACCGACGGCAGACAAACACAACTAAGTTGTGTAGCAAGGGAACCTAATGCAGACACGCGATCAAGGCGTTAATCTTGGGCATTAGATGCAGGCACATAAGTCAAACTCGCTTAGCAGTGGTTTCTAATGCAGATTAAGTCTAAGGCGCCTAGCTATGTCATATGATATAGATAAACACAGGTAAGGCGCCTAGCCTTGGCATTAAATTCAGACACAGCTAAGGCGCCAAACAGTAGCATCTAATGCAGACAAACACAGCTTAGGCGCCAAACAGTGGCATCAAATGCAGACAAATACAGCTTAGGAATCTGGCTGTGACATCAAATGCAGACAAACGCAGATAATGTGCCTAGCTGTGGCATCAATTGCAAACAGACACAGCTAAGGCGCCTAGCTGTGGCATCTAATGCAGACAAACACAGCTAAGATGCCTTGCTGTGGCATCTAATACAAACAAACTCGGCTGATGCGCCTAGCTGTGGCATCAAATGCAAATAAACACTGCTAAGACGCCCAGCTGTGGCATCTTATACAAATAAACTCGGCTGAAGCGCATAGCTGTGGCACCAAATGCAGTCATACGGGACTAATGTGCCTAGCTTTGTCATCAAATGTAGACATACATAGGGCGCCCGAACAGTGTCATCTTATACAGACAAAGAAGGCTGACCTGTCTAGCTATGGCATAAAATGCAGAAAAAAATAGCTAAGGCGCCTAGCTGTGGTATCAAATGCAGACAAACACAGTTAAGCCGCCGAGCTGTGGTATCAAATGGAGACAAACACAGCCAAGGCGCCTATCTGTGATATCTTATGCAGACAAAGATGGCCTAGGCGCCTAGATGTGGCATCAAATGAAGACAAACACGGCAAAGGCGTCGACCTGTCGCATCAAATGCAGACAAACACGCTTAAAGCGCTGAACTGTCACATCAAACATCACAGGAGCTTAGCTGTGGCATGAAATGCAGACAAACAAAGCTAAAGGGCCAAGCTGTCGTATCAAATGCAGACAAACATGGCTAAGGCGCCAAATGTAGCATCAAATGCAGACAAACACGGTTAAGGCGCCGAGCTGTCGCATCAAAAGAAGACAAACATAACTTAGGCAACGAGGTGTGGTATCAAATGCAGACAAACACGGTTAAGACGTCGAGCTGTCGCATCAAAAGCAGAAACATTACTTAGGCACAGAGCTGTAGTATCAAATGCAAACATGACTTAGGCACAGGGCTGTAGGATCAAATGCTTACGAACATGATTAAGGCGCCGTGCTGCACCATCAAATGCAGACAAACATTGCTAATGTGCCAAACTGTCGCATCAAATGCAGAAAAACATGGTTACGGCGCCGAGCTGTCGCATCAAATGCAGATAAACACGGCCAAGGCGCCTAGCTGTCGCATCAAATGCAGACAAACACGGCCTAGGCGCCTAGCTGTCGCATCAAATGCAGACAAACATGGCTAATGCGCCGAACTGTCGCATCAAATGCAGACAAACATGACTTAGACACGAAGCTGTTGAACCAAATGCTTACAAACATGGTTAAGGTGCCGAGCTGTCGCATCAAATGCAGACAAACATGGCTAATGCGCCAAACTGTCGAATCAAATGCAGACAAACATGACTTAGGCACGAAGCTGTTGAACCAATTGCTTACAAACACGGCCAAGGCCGGAACTGTCGCATCAAATGCAGACAAACATGGCTAATGCGCCAAACTGTCGCATCAAATGCAGAAAAAACATTGTTACGGCGCCGATCTGTCGCATCAAATGCAGACAAACACGACAAAGGCGCCGGGCTGTGGCATCAAATGGAGACAAACACAGCCAAGGCGCCCGTCTGTGATACCTTATGCAGACAAACATGACTTAAGCGCCTGGCTGTCGCATCAAATGCAGACAAACAGGGTCAAGGTGCCGAGCCGTCGCATAAATGCAGATAAACACAGCTAAGGCGCCCAGCTGTCGCATCAAATGCAGATTAACATGATCCACGCCCATAGCTTTCACATCAAATGCAGACAAACACGGCTAAGGTGCCTAGCTGTGGCATCAACTGCAGGCAAACACAGCTAAGGCGCCCAGCTGTCGCATAAAATTGAAGCAAATATGGCCATGACGTCTGGCTTTAGCATCTAATACTTATACACACGACTAAGGTGCCTAGCTGGGGCATCAAATGCAGACAAACACGGCTAAGGTGCCTAGCTGTGGTAACTAATACAAACACGGCTTAGGCTTGTAGCTGTGGTATCTAATACAACGAAAGCTCGAGTGCGTAGCTTAGGTATCTAATACAAAGACGGCTTAGGCGCCAAGCTGAAGCATCTAATTGGAGAGGTCATCAGACCTCTCCAACAGTGTTGAGTTTAAAAGGCAGACTGCCTCAGAAATTGCTGTCTAAATCCAATCTTTGTAGGGGAATTGTTCCGATACACAGTCTGTTTCGTCATGATTTTATAAAGAAATCGAAGTCTAAAAACTGAAATAGGAAATAGATGTGGTTTGTTTCTATATTGCGAATTTCAACAAAATTGTAAGGATTTAATTGCATATTCCCTTTCCAACAATTTTAATTTTTGTATTACAGTCTTAAATCTTAAACAAAAAGAAGAAAAAGAAAAAGAATTTCGTTAAAAATAGAAAATAGAAACGAACACAGCGGAAAAACTCACGTGACCTTAAAACGTGGGAAGAAGGTCATGTGACTTACATAAATTACAAGGACGGATGATACGGAATCCTGTTTTTGCCATCCACTTTGATGAATGTGTATTTACAACTGAACAGATTTCAACTACCCGTTTATTGTCTTGCTTGTTTCTTTACATGTACCTAGATATATTTAACCTAAAGGTATAAAAATTATTAGAAAATAATGATGTCGTCCTCTCATGGCTTCTTTTTTAAAGAAGCCACTTGTGTAGACAAACGCGGCTTAGGCGCCTAGCTGTGGTATCCAACGCAGATATGCACGGTTTAGGCGCCTAGATGTGGTATCCCACGCAGACAGAGACGGCTTGGGTGCCTAGCTGGTGCACTTATTGCAGACAAACACGTTTTTTTTAATGACAAACAGGGCTAGAACTCCTCATAAGGACACTTTAAATACTCTTTACCTGACAATTCCGAGAAAGAAAGAAGACCCTGAAAGACAACAGCTTTTGAAAACATTCTTAGAAAAGAAGGAAATACAGGTAACCCATCAACGGCAGAAATCGTCCTTCAAGGTAAACATAAGTTATCATCTGCAAATGCTTTCATTTTGGTTGAGTCTAGCACTTTGTCGTTTGATAAATGGTTTATTAAATTACAGCTATGGCATCTAGATTGCCAGCCATACATATTGACTATATCTGCAATGAAAATGCTCAGATTTGAATACTGTATGACAGCATCCGTGTTTAGGATGATTTACATACAACGAAAAACTATAAATAGTATTTCAAAAGTCAATAACTTGCCAGGGAGGAGATTTGTACAGAAAAATGATTGATTAAAATACTTTTTGCATTCAAAAGCTTTCTATGGCGATGATTTCAATTTATTTTGAATGATTTTCAGATTCACTCTCTCGGGGCCCGAGAAATTGTACGGAGTATGTAGATCCTATATCCGATATTCTTAGTCGTAGTCTCTAAGAATTTCTAGATTTAAAAGTAACGCAAGTTCTGTTTGGCTAAATCAAACGGTTTAGCATATCAGAAGTTGCGTTACTTTCAAACTAGACAAGTTTGGATCCAATATCGGATATTCTTAGTCTTATTCTCCAAGAATTTCTAGATTTGAAAGTTACGCAAGTTCTGTTTGGCTAAACCAAATGGTTTAGCCAATCAGAAGTTCCGTTACTTTCAAATAAGACAGGTTTGGAGATTGAGACCAAGAACGTTTTTAAGAATGGTTGGAGAATACGTACCATCTTTGGGCTTTACTTCCATTTTTTGTGGAATGTAGGCGCTGAACAAAAGTAAATTCATTTACAGTCAACTGATGAAGCGTTAGGCACAACTGTAGTTGTTTTGCAGACATTTACATTATGACAAGACTTATTGCCGAAAGGGGTCATACGTAGCTTATTGTTAAAGCGTAAGACTCGCTTCCTAGCGGCCACAGATTCGATCTGGACGTGTGGACTTCATATATTGAAAAAAAAAAAGACATTTGACGCATTGCAACTCAGGGTTTTGACAAAAAATGACGGTATCGTTGATGCCTCTCTCACCTTGTCCTACCGTTGCCAACGACATTCGGTGTTTTTTATACCCAGGGTACACTTGAAAACAGTTACAAATGCAGACTGTGGTTTTTTCTTTAATAACTTTACCCCCATACGAAGTAGAGGTCCTTCAATCAACCCATATTTTCGTTTCCGATTCTAAAATTTTAAAGCCATTTGACCTAGAACTGAAACTATATACAGATATATGTCATGACCCATGGAGGTGCTGTAATGTTTTTGGGTCACGTGGTGCTGTGGGTGGGGGTGCTTGTCTGCTTTGTGACAGTTCTTGTTCGGCTTGCAGTATATCATATTGAAAATATTTTGTTATAAGCAGAAACATGTCGAGATCTCCTTTCATCTGACAAATAATTTGCACATTCTGTCATGTTTTAACCCATTACCACACAATTCCTACTTTTGACGCCCCTGAGAAAGAAGCCTTTTGAAAACACTGTGGGAAAAGGAGAAAATGCTGGTAACCAGCATTTTCTCCTTTTTCCACAGTGTTTTCTATCCTTCCCAAAACAAATTTCTATTTATCAGTCACCTTTACTTTGTCGTCTGCAAATGCTTTCAGTTGGAACCAGTCTAAAATTTTCTCATGAGGTAAAGAGTTAAATGATATTCTTGTTGATTAATCATGTTTTTATAGGATTGCCTTCCATTCATGCGCTTAAGTGTTGTTGAATATTCAGCTTCTATATGCGCGACTCAATTACCTTTATCGGGCAGAGCAGATCGAGATCAGACTGCACAGAACGTACAGTCTGATCTTTGATCTACACTGTCCGATAAGGACACATATTCCCTCAAAAGAAAATACATTTGAGATTACAAAACTTTGGTTCTTACTATTCGGTTAAAATGATCATTTCGCTACCTTAGCAGGGTAAGTTTCAGAGTGACTTTCGCGGGCGGCATAGATCAAGATCAGACTGCACAGAACGTGCAGTCTGATCTGTGATCTCTACCGTCCACGTGTCTAGTTAAGTTAATACAATCGAAATCTTTTATAAGTTTTATTGAGTTGTATCTAGAGCTGTCGAGAGAGGTCGATTATAATCGTTTGACGCTGTAAGAGCTACTGAGGTATCGAGTAGGCACTTAAAAAGCAATACTAAAGAACATAAAGTACTATATTAATGGTAATACTGACCATTGTTTAACCCATTACTAGACAATCCCTACTTTTGACGACCCCTGAGAAAGATGCCTTTGGAAAACATTGTGGGAAAAGGAGAAAATGCTGGTAAACAGCATTTTCTCCTTTTCCCACGATGTTATCTACCCATCACAAAACCAATCTCAAATTTTCATTCACTTTTCAATTGTCGTCTGCAAATGGTTTCGATTTGGACAAACCTAAAATATTGTTGTTTGGTAATGAGTTAACTTTTTTAGCGCTATAGACGCTATAGACGAAAAAATAGTCTTTTGCGGATGGCATAGAATAAGATCAGACTTCAAAGATAGTTCAGGCCTATCTTTAAGCTACATCTTCTGGTTGTTTTACTTTTTAAGCCAGTAGATAAAAGAAAAATGTACCAGGCTTCACTGGATATTATTTTTAGCGGTCGAAGGTGTTCGAGTTTATCGTCGGTTTACTTAAAAAAAAAACCTCGTAATTATAGCTTGAAACAAAAGGTAGTTACGAGGTTTTTGAAGTAAACCGACGTTATATAATAAGCCTGCAACACGCATGAGGCAAAAAAGGCATGATGACATTTGCGTAAAGTGTCGTCTTTTAAAGTGATCAGCTTGAGCAGTCCTCGCAGGATAATCTGAGACGAGACTTTCCATTTTTATGTAACTTTTTCGGTTCTTTGCAAGTCTACTCAAGCAAAAAATAATGTAGTGTAACTTGCCGTCTCGGATCAGCCTGCGCGGACTGCACAGGCTGATCCCAGACGACACTTTACGCGAATGCTTGAATGTCGCGTTTCGCGTGTTGCAAGCTTTTTCCATTGCACTGAAAGAGTTAACCAGACAATACAATTTTAGACTGACCCACTTTGAAACTATTTGTGGGGGGCAAATCTAGTATTGTAGAATTTGAATTTGTCTTTGAAGGGTTATAGAAAAATATTGGGGAAAATAGGAGAAAATTCTGGGAATTGGCATTTTTTCTCACATTCTCATATTGTTTTACAAAGCTCCTTTCCCGATGAACGTTGAAACTTGGGATTACGCGGCAAAATGTTAAAAGGGAAATTTATATTCATTGTGATAGTTTAATAATAGTAGTTACTCATTTTAATACTGTTTGTATTAATTCTTAACTGTAAAAAGGCTTTGGTTTCTCTTTTTAACATCAAGACTTCAAAACGTTTTTATTGTAGTCGTTTGATGTAGCTTTCACGTTATTTTGTCCATGTTTGTCTTTCTTATAAAATTGACAGATGGCACTATGAGCCACCTATTCATCAATTAGTTATTAAAAAGTGACATTTATCAAGCCATCGATTTGTTTGGTTGAATGGTTGTTTTACGCCGGTTTCGAGAGTATTTCAGTCATATCACGGCAACAGTTCACATATTCATGTTTCCTGGGTTTCACCAGTACTAGGCTAGGCTCTGAAGTGTCTCGCCCAAGGACACTCCTGTGAAAAAAACCCAGTGGAACCACCGAGGCTCGAACCTGGGACCTGTAGGTCATGAGTCCTACACTTTACCACTGAGCCACACAGTACCCTTATCAAGCCATCGATAACATTGATGAGTTTCATATGCAAAAAGTGAATATTTGAAGATCAAGATCGGCCTACATATGTAAGCCGTTTGATCTTTTGCGCTTCTCTAACAGGTTTTCACTGTACAATTTCTATTAAACCTTCGGCTACTAAGGGCGACTAGCTGACCTTTTGCGGACAGTGTAGATCAAGATCAGACTGCACAGAACGTGCATTCTGATCTTGGATCTACACTGTCCGACAAGGAGATATTATTTCCCAAAACACAACTTTGAAACAAAAAATATTTGGGTTATCAAAATCGAACTCAAAATTTAATTTTAGTTATTTAGCAGGACAAGGGCCATTAACTCAACGCATCATTCCTATGCAGTGATTCAATGGTTAAAGGTAAAACTTTATTTAGATCTCCGATTTATTTATTGATTGATTGATTTATTTATTTATTTATTTATCTTTCTTTTCCGGGGGAGGTTGTCTACAGGAGAGGCACTACAGCGCCCTACCCTAGTGGTGAAGAGGTGGAGAAGCCTGTTAACCCTTTACCAAACAATCCCTGGTTTTTACGACCCTGAGGTAGATCTTTTGAAAACATCGTGGAAAAAGGAGAAAATGCTGGTAACCAGCATTTTCTCCTTTTTCCACAATGTTTTCTATCCTGCTGGAAACAACTTTCGATTTTTGAGTTACATTTATTTATTTTGTCGTCTGCAAATGCTTTCAATTTGGAATATCTAAAAAGTTGTCGTTTGGTAAAGAGTTAACCCTTTACTTCATAGATACTCATTTCTATGCATTGCTTTTAGGAGCCTTTGGAAAACATTGTGACAAAAGGTGAAATTGCTCATCACGAGCAATTTCACCTTTTGCCACAATGTTTTCTATGCTATCAAAAGGTGTCATATACACATAAGAAACAGCTTCATCTTTGCTGTTATTTAGGGTCAGTTAGAGATACCATAGAAATGCCTTATGGGGTAAAGGGTTAAAATTGAAATATCTAAAATGTTGTCGTTTGGTATAGAGTTAAGCACATGCATAGGTAAGCTGTCTTAGTGATAGAACTGAAATTACAAAACGTGCTAAATTTATTTAATCTCTTTTTTAGACAGACGAAATCTCCCAGACCACGCAGATGTCCTGAGTGGGACCGACACTTTAGGGACGCCTCAGACATAATTCATTTAGACTGCCGTTGTTGTGTAACAACGCTTCCAGAACCTACTTCCTTGCTAATGATCGCCAAGGGACTAAATTTACGTGAGTAGTTTTGCATGTTAAGAGTTGCCGTTTCACAGGAGACCAAAATGTGATGGAATTACAATTTTCCAGTTTTAGATCAACTTTTAGAAAGAGATGATTTTTTTTTCTGGATTTGGATTTTTATGTGAATATGTGAGATAAAATTTCCAGGAATTTTACCGAAAAGATATTGAGTTCGAACTTGCCTAAAAAAACATCTGTGTTCAAGTGAAACTACCTCTTCGATATATAGCGCTCTCCGGATATGTGGTGTGGTCAAACAGACGGGGAATTCTTTAGATTCTTATAGATTTTACGGTTTACCAAGGAAAGTAATTCAAGAAAGAGTGTGTCGGGAAATAATGTCTGAATTTGTTAAAATTTGAATAGATAGTACATTCTATAAATGGATTAGCATCACAAGTGTGCAACTATGCGGGGAATACCTATATTTCTGTGGATAAAGAGATCGTCTATCGTTCCACTGTTACTCACCGTCTTTCTGGAATTGGGTAAGTCTATGTCTTTACGTCTCATTTAGTACAGAACAAGACAATTTTGGTGCATAACATCAATGACGCCGCAACTCATTTCTTCCCCAAATAAGGCACATTACAGCATTTCAAATTGACCAAAGTGAATTCATGCAGAACTCGGTGAGAAATGAACTAAGGAGTCCTAAACAAGCTTTGGAATGCAAACTAAAAACTTAAAAAAAAGAAAGAGCCAATAATTGTAAGACACATGCTATGTACACTGGCAGTTGCTACAAGAAAATATTATTAAAATAAGGTTCTAAATTATCAAATTGATGTTAAAAACTGAGCGTGCGAAATGATCAAAGTGAGTACGAAATAAACAAAAGAAAAAGTATCCATGGACACGAAATAACCAAAATTGTACGAAATTGCCTTGGCACGAAATGACCTAGTTACGAAATGACTGAGGCTGAGTAAACAACATGGCTGCCTCCATAGGTACTTTTCAAAGGCGAATAAAAATATGGTGTCGCCGCTCATCCGGCGCTATAAAAACGTTTATCAGTGGCGACCTCTATAACAGTACCAATAGAGTAAAAAATGAAACGATTTGGCGGGTGGGGAGATGCGGTTCTTAAAATTAATGATAAAGTTACATGCAATTAAAAAAAATTGACGGATGGAAGAAAATCAATAACCAAGCCAAACGGGTGATTCACCGATAATGAACGTAATGTGTTGAAAAAAAAATTGAATCATGATGTGCGAAAAGGGAGCTTAGTGCCTCTGCAAAAAGTATCGACCCAGGTCAGCCTGCGCAATCCGCGCAGGCTGACCTGGGCCGAAACTTTTTGCCATCGGTCAATTTTCTGCATCTTAAATAGACTAGTATAGCTTATAATTTAGTCGGTTTAAGGAAGTAGACCATGACACTTCTGGTGCAGCACGGATTGAATTTCTTGATAGTTGATAAATACGAATTTATACAGATATAAAACTTTTGCACATTTTTTAATCGACCAGAAATTCCTTTGGTGTCTATCTTGCAATTATTCGTTGATACTTTTGTTAGTTTTCAGAAAAGGGAGGTAATCATTATCTCACTTTATAATTAGAATATAATGGTTTTAGATTCATAAATGATAATTCTAAGATGGCAAAAAAAGGAAAAAGTGGCTCGGTTAAAATAGTACAATAATACTCATATTTAATCTTAGCAATTCGTGTAGGATAATATTACAGTGGAAATAGCTGTGTTCTATTACAGGACCACTACCTTAAATACAACATCGATTTTAAGGATCCATAACTATGTGACGACTTTCTTTTTTCAAATTCATAACGGAGATTCTTTAAACCCCCTTTCGTCAGAGGATGGTTCATTTAATTATTTCAACGACGTGGGCGGTGGTGACTTTTTAGAGAAAAGGGATTAATTAGCTTCATTTCATTTAATCCTGTTCAAGATAACTCTAGTATTATCGACTCTGAGACGGAAGAATTTTGAAAACGTTGCGAGGAAAGGGGAAAAAATGCAACCAGCATTTTCTCCTTTTCTCACGATGTCCTCTGCCTTTTTCCATGCAAATCCTATCCTTAATTTGACATTTTGTAGGTGTACCGCAAGTGCTTTTGATTTGGAAACGTGTAAAATCTGTCGTGGAAACTGAAGTGATATATTGAATTACTACAAAAAGAACGCACCGTCAAGCTTGTTGCGTCCACTCGGCTGAGGGAGAGCTTCTGAGGTATATTCCGTTGAGGACCATTAGTAAAGATAACTAGCGATAACGAAATCAATCAATCAATCAATCAATCAAATAATCAATCGATCAATCGACCAATCGACCGATCAATCAGCCAACCAACCAATAAAGAAACAAACCAACCAACCGACCAAACCAACCAACATACCAAATCAGTCAATCAATCAGTCAATCGATCAATCAATCAAACAATCAATCAATCAATCAATCAATTAATCAATCAATCAATTAATCTATCAATGATGTTTTGTTTTAAAAAACAATAGACCTATTAAACAAACCGGTTGCCAAAAATGTTCATTTGGTTTATAAGCTCACTAAAGTCTATGGTAATTACAGGACAGTACAAATAGGCCACGACTTTAGTTTTCTAGTTCTGCTTTGACCTTTTTTGAGATAATTAATGGGAAAGGAGTACATCGGTGGAATGAGTTTCCCGCCCCTGGCGTAATCTCTCAGCCTTTTCGTTAGATAATTATAGTTCAGTCCATAATCCACAAATGTATGGGACTGATTAACTAAATGTGTAGTTAAGACTAAGACGTTAAGATCTTAAGATATTTGGTTTGAATAGTAAAAAAAAAAAGAATTATCTGACAGAGTTGATAAAAGATCAGGCTGCACGTTCTGTGCAGCCTGATCTTGATCGACTCTGTCAGCCAGAGGTAGCGAATCATGTCACTTTAGCCGAAAGGGTTCATAATGCAACAGTGTCCCCGAGCCCTCAATCAACCTAACGGAAAAAAAAATCGGTAAGGAAATCCAATGATAAATTGCAAATCTATGCTTGCTCTCAGAAAGGACAGGTGAGGAATATTTGAGCAATGTAAATTGCTTGTTGGACTGCCATTCACTGCCATCTGATCTTGATCTACAATGTAAGAATAAAATGTAAAAAAAAAAAAATCCATCGAATGTTAAACGTAACATAAGTTATGTTAAACATTAGTTAGTATGTAAAAAAGATTTGATAGGACGTTTTCCATCTTTTATTTGAAACAGGCAGTTCAAAGAAGTTATTTTTTTCCGTTCAAATTTGCTAAGTCCTTCTTCTAACCATCTCTCGTTTCAATGACCCTGCTGTAGAAGGTTTTTGAAAATACCACAAGAAAAATCAACCTGTAAAATCGTTATTTTCTTCCCAGTTATATTTCTTTTCACTCACAAATTCCATTATTTATGCCTAATTGTACCTACCGTCTCCAAAATACTTTCGATATAGACGAGTATAGATTATAATTCAGAGCTTCAGCTAAAGGGAGGAGTGGTATTCTAAATTCATAATTTCTCTTTCGAACCCTATGTTGTGGGTACTCATTAGAATCGCCTCATTGAGAATTAGAATCGTCTCATTGAGACAATTCTAATGAGTACCAATAACAAAGGGTTTTATGCATAATAACTGATATTTTTTAAATTTTAAATTCAAAATCATTCTCTCTACAGAGCTCGAGATAGAGGGAGTGCTTTTGATTTCAAAATTAAAAATATCAATTACTCTCCACCAAACCCTATGTTGTGGATACTCATTAGAATCGTCTCGAAGAGACGATTCTAATGAGTACCCACAACATAGGGTTTCGAAGAGAAATAACGGATTTAGAATACCATCACTCCTCCCTCTTATCTGGAGCTCTTCTCTATTTGCAGCTCTATATTATTGTAATTCTGCAAAGAGTAAAACTGTGATAGATCCTACGTAATGCAATTTAAAGCCAATGTTTAAGCAAAAGTATCTCGCTCTTTGAAGTACGAATTTAATTTACACAAGTCTTTGAAACGCCTTTAAAACTCTTTACCAGATAAAAACATTTAACTCTTTACCAAACGACGAAATTTTGGGCTAGTCCAAATTGCAAGCATTAGCAGGTGATAAAATAAAAGTGACTGTAAATTTGAAAGTTGAAGAGTAGAAAGTTGAAGAGTAGAAAACATTGTGGGAAAAGGAGAAAATGCTGGTTACCAGCATTTTCTCCTTTTCC
Source organism: Tridacna crocea (assembly GCA_943736015.1). NCBI lineage: Eukaryota > Metazoa > Mollusca > Bivalvia > Cardiida > Cardiidae > Tridacna > Tridacna crocea. The sequence continues at coordinate 9,603,505 of OX031066.1, read as the reverse complement.
CACAATGTTTTTTAAAGGCTTCTTTCTCAGGGGCGTCAAAAGTACGGATTGTGTGGTAATGGATTAAATTGACAAAAAAATTAAGGCATTTGCAGACAGAAAATATCAATCTAGCTGAAAAGATGGCAGTTCCCGTTAAAAGAGTAGAAAAAAAACATGGTGGGAAAAGGAGAAAATACTGGTTACCAGCATTTTCTCCTTTTCCCACCATGTTTTTAAAAATCTTCACACTTGTGTGTGGTAAAGAGTCAATCTAGGCTGTTTCGGAAAGGTCTTTTAATGTTAAATGTTTCTCGTTTAACATTGAAGATTTTACATGTTTATAAGATTTCGCACATGCTAAGCAACTGCCAGCGGGCATAAATATTGAATTAGTAAATTGCAAGGCTCTTATAAACTATTTTATAGCTTTCCTATTTCTTAACGATGCCAAAATATTCCAAGGAAGCTTGCCAACTCTTTTCTATTTTGTTTTTTCAAAAGACTATCACATCGCAGATAATATTTATTTTCGTGTTTAGGGTTACATTGAGTAGGTACCATGTTTTTATAATTTGACCTTGCTTTCTGATTTACGTCGTAAGTAATGACGATGATATACGGAAATTACCGAAAGCTGTTTTTCGAAAATCTCGGATTTTATCGATTTCGTGCATTACAACGCAGACACTAAAAAGACTGATATATCTCTTGCGCTAAATATCTAATGGAAATGTTTCTAAAGGGTGGATGGGGAGTAGATCGCATTTGTCACCAGGGTCGATAATTACCCATCTTTGCGAGCCAAGGTTACGATCACCACGTGGATCTTACCTTGGCTGATTGAGCCCGATTTCGAGATTCCTGCGATGCATCCTCTATTGGATGCTGGTTATTATTCCCCTTTACATCATGTTTCTAAAAGCAAATGAAATATCGTTTTACAAACCGCTTACGAATACACATGAAGCGATAAGCAGACATCCACATGGGTTTCCATGTTTTTACCTTTTATTCGAAAGGTAAAGACCTTGTTCTATTTTTATCAAAGATGAAATGCTACGAGCCATTTCATTCGTTGCAGCTAGAGCTGGCTGCATCCAATGAAAAAGCGTATCGGGTGAACATAAAAATTAAGCTCGATCCGCCAAGGGCACAGTAACGTTGTGAATCGTCAGCCTTGGCTTGCGAAGATGGTGTTCACCAACCATTCTTAAGAACATCTCAGTCTTATTCTCAATCATTTTCTACTTTTGAAAGAAACACAACTTCTAATTGGCTAAACTGTTCAGTTTAGCCAATCAGAAGTTGTGTTGCATTCCAGTTTGGACAAACTTGGAGAGTAAGACTGATAATGTTTATAAGAATGGTCGGTGAATATCGACCCTGGTGTTGTCCTTGGGCAAAGCCCTATGGAGTCCCAGTCTTATACATTTATGACCTTTGAGTGAGTGAGTTGTCATATGATGACGAAAACCTGTTAAAATTGACACAAAAGACTGGTCAAACCAACTAGTTAAAATATTACTTGTAACATGTGATTAGAACTGTAATAGATGATATAAAGTATACAGCAACTATAATCTTGTGAACTTTTGTTGTTGGATTACTTGAAGCATGCTCTAGCATAAGGGGGTTCAATGCATCTCCGTGATCTGATACACTCAACACGGCATCACATGATTGTGCAGAGCTCCGCATATACGGAGTAACTTTGAGTTCAAAGTTGGAAATATTAGTTATTCTACACTAAACCCTATGTTATGGGTGCTCATTAGAATTGTCTCATCGAAACGATTCTAATGAGTACCCACAACATAGGGTTTGGACGAGAAATAATGGATTTAGAATATCATCACTCCCTCTTATCTGGTGCTCTGATTGTGGATCTATAAAATCCGTTCCGTCTAACAACCGTCTCATCGAGACGATTCTAATGAGTACCCACAACATAGGGTTTGGAAGAGAAATAATCGATTTAGAATATCATCACTCCTTCTTATCTAGAGCTCTGATTGTGGATCTATAAAATCCGTTCCGTCTAACAACCGTCTGACCAGTAAGTTAGAATGGGCCTTAGACATGCAGAAAAATTACCGAGAGCAAAAAGTATCAACCCAGGTCAGCCTGCGCGTACTGCGCAGACTGACCCGGTTGATACTTTTTTGCAAACCCGTTAACCCTTTACCACACAATGACGACTTTTAACGACGCTGAGAAAGAGGCCTTTTGAAAACTTTTTTGGGAAAAGGAGAAAATGTTGGTAACCAGCATTTTCTCCTTTTCCCACAAAGTTTTTACTGTAACTATAAGATTTGCAAGATTTGGGCCACTATGAAATTATCGTCTGCAAATGCTTTTAATTTGGGATAGGTACAATATTCTTCTGTGCGGTAAAGAGCTAAACCACCTTTTCATAGAGTATATGGCTTATGATGACAAATTTCCCCATTGACATATAATCACAACTTGAACTCGAAGCCATTCCTCCACGATATCAACTAAGACTAACGTCCCATCAGTACAATAATCTAGAGGTATCCTGCTTACATCGGAAACAGAATCAATCATTGTACTGTCAAAGTAAGGCGAAATCCCAAATTGCTTAATCAATCATAAAAGTAATGGAATTTTAATGGGGTAGAGTCGCCTATCATTTTCTTACAAATGTTAGATAAGGTCCGTAGTGGATTCGTCTTGATAATTCGTTTACTATATGCTCGTAACGTCGATTTATTTAAAAAAATCTACTAACTACAGCTTGTTTCAAGCTGTAGTTACGGGGTTTTTGAAGTAAACCGACGATATTAAGTTAATGAAACGAAAGGTGCATGCATATTCAACTACGAATTTAACCACATGACATATTTTTACCTGTGTTGAATGTAGATTCTGGGTACGAATCCCGTGAATAGTAAGGTCAACCGTTGGGACAACTTATATGGGCAGCAATACATGAAAAAGGGCATTTCGGACATTTGCGTAAAGTGTCGTCTCAGATCAACATGCACAATCCGCACAGGCTAACCTGAGACGGCAATTTCCGATTTTATGAAATTTTGTTTTGGGCAAGTCCAATAATTTATTCAGATGGAGCTGGGGCTGTGGGCTGTGACCAATATGCATGTACATGCAAAATTGATCCCACAGCTACCTACCCGCCATTTATTCGGGAACAGTAAACAATATATCTCTTCCCTGTTAACATGTTTTTCTCCTATTTTCTCCCTTCTAAATCTTCCATCTCCTATATACTTTGTGTAATATATATTATTGTTAATCACAGTGGTATGAATATGGTGATATTTAATGCAAATAAAGATATGTACATGTATGTAAAAAAAAAAACACAAAATGTAGTCGTAAAGTGTCGTCTCGGATCAGCCTGCGCAGTCCGCGCAGGCTGATCCGAGACGACACTTTACGCAAATGTCCAAATGCTCCTTTTTGCGAGTGCAAACCATATCGACATACAAATTCTGGCCAGGTTTTTGAGGATGCATTTGCCATGATTGATTGAGCTAAGCTGTACTCTTTCTTTTTCAGTTGATGTAAAATAAATGAACCGTGCCATAGGAAAGGGGGGCTTTAACGGATATCTGTGATTGATTATAGGGGGTCACCATATAATTTTGGATCCACGTATCGTCGGTTTACTTCAAAAATTTCATTCAGTACTACAGCTTGAAACAAGATGCAGTTACGAGGTTTTTGAAGTAAAATGACGATATTCAGTTTGGGTTTACATCCAATAGTATCAAATGGTAAACTGGTCGTTTGTAACGCAGAAAATTTACCAAAAGCAAAAAGTTTCGACCCAGGTCAGCCTGCGCAGATTGCGTAATACTATTGCGTGCGCACGTAGTAGCTAATACGTGCGCACGTAATAGTTTAGTTATTACGTGAGCACGTATTAGCTACTCCGTGCGCACGTAATACTACTGCGTGGGCACGTATTACTTATTACGTGCGCACGTATTAGCTACTGCGTGCGCACGTAGTATGAAATATATCTTCCATGTCACTTTTGTGCCACCGTAAGAATGTCGTCTTGGTAAGACGAGAAGTGGAAAGAAGTCAAGTTGGCTTCTTTACAAAAGAAGGCAGGAGAGGTCAGCATCAGTATTTTCAAATATGTTATTGGCTTTTAATTTCAATATATATTTGGTACATGTAAACAAACAAGTAAAAAAGCCGCCGCGTAGAAACCTCTTATGCTTTATATGACGGTGATTTGACTTTCTTCCCGCGTTTTCAAGTCGCATGATCTGGTCTAGCGGTCTTCTTTCTCTTCTTTAACGAAATTCTACATTTTCTTTTTGCTTAGATTTATTTGCTTAATCAAATATTACAGTTATTTGAGTGGTCATTTGCATGACCTCTTCAAGATCATTTGCATGACCTCTCGAATGAACTTGCAAAAACAATGAAAGTTGAGAACCGTCGCATCTGTAGGCCTATCGCTGGAGCTAGGGGGCGGAAATGGGCTTCCCCTCTGTCAGCGTGGATCTATAGCTGTACTCGAGGAGCGACCATATACCTCTCTCCGCAGTTTGATTATAATAATGGCTGACATACGTCATCCGTCCTCCTCCCCGAAAATTAAAAAATAAAAAAAAACGGTCAGTGCTGATGAATTGTAGGCGATATAATTTGCTTTATCAAATTTCTCAGCTCCATTTCTGAGGTTTATTTGTGCAGAGAGGGCTATTAAATGACTATTAATTTTGGCTTTCTTTTTTTCAATATCAGAACCATGTTGACTCAGTATTGGCGGCTTCTGCGTGCCTGGTAATTTTAGATTTTATACCATTAAAATCAATACTTTCGATTTTTTTTTCGCACTGACGAATGATGGAAAATCCGTTATGACAGATGTTTGCGTCACGTGCAATGGCCAACACAAACGGCTTCACGCAACACGACATTCGCGCAGCGCGTTTTAACCCTTTACCAAACGACAAAATTTTAGATTTGTCCAAATTGAAAGCACTTTCAGCTGACAAAATAATCGTGTATCAAAAATTGAAATTTGTAAATAGCAGAGTCGAAAACATGGTGGGAAAAGGAGAAAATGCTGGCTATCAGCATTTTCTTCTTTTCCCACAATGTTTTCAAAAAGGCTTCTATGTCAGGGTTGTAAAAACCGTGGATTGTTTGGTAAAGTGTTCACTATTTGCTTAAAAACCGTACTCGAATTTTATACATGACAGTACTGAAAGTTGTAGCAGACAATAAATTCAGTGTGATCACGTGATGGGTTTTTACATTATCTTCCGCTAGATGGCATTCTATAATACTTTGTCGAATCTTCGAAGAATATGACATGCGCAGACAACAGGGGTTTTATGGTAGAAATATGGCTCAGAGCATTTTCTCCTTTTACAATCATTATTTTTTTTCAAAAAATTCCTGCTTACTGTCGATTGCAGACAGCAAATTCAGTGCGATCACGTGATGGGATTTTATTGTAGAAAACATGGTCGGAGAAGGAGAAAATATTGCTTTAGAGCATTTTCTGCTCTTACCATCCTTTTTCAAAAGCATTATATACTGCTTAGTGTAGTGAAATTTTGTGTATTCTAAAACTTTAGCCCGTTTCTCTACTAGTTATTTTTGTCAAATATTTTGAAAATCCTGTGTGGATACTTTTTTGAAAATGCATTAAAATCTGCTTTTCATTGAGTAAGGCTCAGAAAGTTTTCAAGCACTCATAGGTCAAGCTTTTATTTGATTGGCATGGCACAAATCCTAGTCTAACGTGATTAAAATAAAGGTAACACGGAGAGAAAGGGTTTGATTAGAGAATCGCATGTTTGAATTGTTTTATGTTTTAGGTAACGATAATCAATAGTCTGCTTAGGTCGACTCGCTCACCTTTTGCGGACAGTGCAGATCAAGATCGGACTACACAGAACGTGCAGTCTAATCTTTGATTTATATATAAATCTAAACTTTCCTTAATGTAAGGAAATACAGAAAGGGTACAACACATTGAGGGACAAGGAATAAAAAAATGCATTTTCTCATTTTCCCTCCATTGTTTCTACGAGCTTTGTGCCCAGGGTCATAAAAAGTCGGATAGAAATCAAGATTCCTCTATATATAGGCGTAGGTATACGAAGCTAAGTTAAGCACTTAAAAACCGAGACGTTAGATACCGGAAGTTAAACTCCGTATAATTACTTCATAGTCAGGGAGAATTACCTTCCGTCTATTACGAAGACTTATGAACATATTGTTTAACCCATTACCAGACAACTGAATGCAATACATAACTGTTGCATGCTATGTGAAGAGAAAACTTAATACATCTGCGAAAAGTATCGGCCCAGATCAGCCTGCGCAGTCCGCGCAGGCTGATCTGGGCCGATACTTTTCGCTATTTGTCAATGTTCTGTATGCCAATGGTTGGTTGGTTGTGTTGGGGTTTAGCGCCACTTTAACAGCTAAGGTCATATCATGGCGGTCGGTGACGCACGTGTGTTTCCTGGCTTTCTCACACCGGTACTTACACTACTTTCTTTCCAAAGCCACCGACTACTTTTCTCACATGCTTCAGCGTATGCGAATGGACCATTGTACCTCATCATTCAGTCGTTCCTAAAAATAGAAAGAGAACCAATAATATTGTTTCTGCGAAAAGTATCAACCAAGATCAGCCTGCGCAGACCGCCCAGGCTGACCTGGGCTGACACTTTTCGTAATTTATCAATTTCCTGTATGCCAATGGCCCATTCTACCTCATAATTAAGTCGTTTGTTAAAAAAGAAAAGAATAAGAAAAGCGTGGCAATTATGAATCTATAATCACGTGATGGATTAATTGTTATAGTACAACACGGAGATGCGTTAATCCGCTTTTTGCCTGAGCTGTAAATGCAGGCTGACACTGTCCAAAGCTTTTTACTGTTGATCAATTGTTAGCATGTCAAAGGCCATTCTGTCTTATGATTGAGTCGATTGATGGACAAAATAGATTTTAGAGAACCTCACAATTACCTATGCGATGACTTAATTGGCATGACGCACCTGCATCTCCTCTTTTTGTAGGTATCTTTTCAAAAAGCTTTTTTTTTTTTCTCAGGTTCGTTAATCTTTATGCTGCTATCTAAGTTGCATAAAGATATACGCCATTAATACACAATTCGTATATTTGACGACCCTGAGAAAGAAGCATTTTTGAAAACATTGTGAGAAAAAGAAAATAATGCTGGTAACCAGCATTTTCTCCTTTTCCCGCAATGTTTTCTACTATATCAAAGAAAAATTACACCATTTGAGCCTCGCTGAAATTGTCGTCTGCCCATGCTTTCAGTTTGGAAAAGGCTAAAATTTGGTCGTCAGATAAAGGGTTTTTTTTACCAGTTTGTCTTTGTATCGTGAACATTTTATATAGAAGATTTTTTTTAGATTGTTTTCTACCCTGTCAAAGACAAATTCCATTATTTGAGCTATGTTTAAATTGTCGTCTGCAAATGCTGTCAGTTTGGACAAGTCTATCATTTGCTGTTGTTGTAAAGAGTTAAGCCGATTAGTAAAAACCCAAATTTGGCTATTCTAACGGTAGTTTTGGGTGAAAGATAGCTCCTCATCTGACAGTGTGGATCCAAGATCAGACTGCACGTTCTGTGCAGTCTGATCTTGATCTACACTGTCCGCAAAAGGTCAGTGGGTCGCGCTTTGCATACAGCCTAAGAGTTAATAGTCAGGATTGTGTGAAAAAGCCTTCACCCTTTACCAAACAATCCTCGATTTTTACGACCTTTGGAAAGAAGCCTTCTGAAAACATCGTAGGAAAAGGAGAAAATGCTGGGAACCAGCATTTTCTCCTTTACCTACAATGTTTTCTACCCATCCCAAAAGAAATTTCACTTTTTGAGTCACATTAATTTTGTTATCTGCAAATGCTTCCAATTTGGACTAGTCTAAAAGTACGTCGTTTAGTGAAGATTTAAAAGTGGAGAATAATTGGATGGACGTGAATGTGAAAACTCGAGATGCATAAATCAGAAATAAGGAGATGCGATATGGGTGCAGAAATGAAATGTTTACTTTTGATGGAACTATTTCTTACAATAAACGTGCTTATCCTTAGCGCGAAAGATTTTCGTTTTAGACAAAGATACTCAATATATTTGCATTTAAACCCTTTCTCACACAATGCCGACTTTCGACGCTCCTGGAAAAGAAGCCTTTTTGGAAACATTGTGGGAAAAGAAGAAAATGCTGGTAACTAGCATTTAATCCTTTTCCCGCAATGTTTTCTACTCTATCAAAGAAAAATTACACCATTTAAGCCTCGCTGAAATTGTCGTCTACCCATGCTTTTAATTTGGAAAAGGCTAAAATTTTGTTGTCTGGTAGAGAGTTAAGGCCGTTTTTTGACCGGTTTATCTTTGTATCGTGAACATCTTATACCTACACTGTCCAAAAAATCATCTGCAACATACAAAAAATGTGTTTTAACTAATTATCAAACGACAATATTTTAGCCTTGTCCAAATTGTAAGCATTTGCAGACGAAAAAATAAAAGTGAATGAAAATTTGAAATTTGTTTTGTGAAGGTGCAGTAGGGTAGAAAACATTGTGGGAAAAGGAGAAAATGCTGGTTACCAGCATTTTCTCCTTTTCCCACAATGTTTTCAAAAGGCCTCTTTCTCGGAGTCGTCAAAAGTAGAGTTTGTGTGGTAACGGGTTAAGAGTAAGAACTATAAGATTGTGGCGGAATCAGGATTCCGCATATTAAACTTGTCGATCATGGTTGATAGCGTGCTTTAGTGCCATTGGATTATTCTTAGTCACTCGAAGCTTGATATCAATTATTAAATTAGTAACCTTGACAGATGGTAAATGAGTCAAAACAATCGTTTTTAGTTTTTTCCAATAATTATTATTAACTTGAAAAGCCAATTGACCGAGGGAAAATATTTTGAACAGTCACCGAGGAAATGAAACAAGCGTTGGCTTGTAACGTACAGCAATAGACCTAGTTTCTTGTTGTACAAGTATTTTTGATGAAGTGGTGGCTGTTTTCATCAAACGCACGCAGCCTCGCTTTGCTGGAAAGCTGACATAGAAGATCACTCAAAACTTTCATCCTCATTGACGTTCATGGACCCTTTGAGAGCGTTGTAGATTCTTAATGTGCAGTAATTGTATAGATATATATGAGCCAAGCTCTGAGAAAAGGGCTTTAGTATGTGCTAGATCGCATCGACCCAAATCAGCAAGCGCAATCCACGGGTCTACCGGAAAGATTCAGTTAAGAAAATTTATGGATCCATCTTTGATGACTTTTCTCGTATAATGCACCAGAGGGATGTGTTACAATCCATTACGCTAGAGTATGGCTCCTTCATGGCTTGCCCTTGCTTTCATATCTAGCAATTTGCCTTTTTTTTTTAAAAATCTGTATGCAATGGTGTTAGTGGCTGGGAAACTGATGCTTTTCAACAGAGAATTGCATTTCGATTTTAAGTGTCTATATTAGGAACTTCGATCACATGACTACGTTGACCAATCATCTTCTGAATCGATTATTACCCCATCTTTTTTCTCACATTATGATGGTTTGACCATTTGCTGCTGAACACGAGTAAAACAATCTGAAAGCTTTTTTCTCTCTGTTAAGACGTATAATATAAGAACGTAACCTATGATGACTGGGTTTTCGTCATTATTTCATGTAGGTCGCGCGGCGGCAAGTGCACCTTTCCATTCTTTTTTCAGTTAGTTTTTGCTAAAATTTCTCCCCAAGCTACTTTTCTACATAAACACTGAATATTATATACATCTACGAAAAAGAAAATTATATTCATCTATGAAAAAGAAAATTATAGTTTAGTTTAAACATACTTATTTTTAAATCGATTGAGAAACAAGTTCTAACAACTTATACTAATCTCTTTCGATTCTGCTTCCGGGGAACTACAGCACTACTCGCACCGAATGTGTAGGCCAATGAAAAATCCCAAAGTTGATACCTGCTCCAGAGTATCGAATTCAGGACCTTATGGCTACGAGGCCGACGATCTATCTCACGACCACACAAGAAAATTATATTTATCTACGAAAAAAAAAAAAATTATTTCTCTGGCTATGACTCTCATTAATCTTCAGACAGAATTTGGTATCGAATGAAATATATTTAAAGAATTTGGAAGAACTTTTGATCGCTCTAGCCATCCCTTATTTTAAAGCCCTGTTCATTAACGACTCAGCGACCGGGGCCTAGGATCTAGCATATCAATAAAAGGAACTAACAGCATATGTTCAAACATGTAAAGGGTTCGTATAAGCAACGTCTGATATAAATCTCATGAATATGTCTACGATATTTGATGAGAAGTTAGGTGTAAATAGGAAATGTAACGATAAAAACAAGATGGTCGATAAACTATCATCAGATTGTATACTGTGTCTTTTGTTTATCTCGTTACCTCGTAATCCAGTGTTTAACGAAGAGGAACGCTACAGAAAGCATTGTGGAAAAAAGGAGAAAATGCTGTTTACCAGCATTTTCTCCTTTTTCCACAATGTTTTCTATCCTTTCAACGAAGTTTCATTTGTTGTATACGAACCCTTTCTCTCGTCTATTATAGAGTTAATTTAGTAACAATACACTAGACTTGTAAAGGGGGTGAAAGCGGCCAGTGGTTGGAACAGATTTATTGATTGAATTTGCGTTTATTTATCGTAGCCGCCATTAGTGTGCCATTCCCCCTGAAGACTGTTAGTATTGTCCGGAGGAGACAGTACAGAAACATGACAAAAAACATCGTGTATATATTAAGCCTATTTCAGTCATACTCTGTGAAAAGGGAACTTTTCCTTCAGTTTTCCGTATGACAAAGGATCATTCTATCTCCTGATTAAGTCCCATAGTAAAAAATGTGGCTATTGGGGATCCAAATATATACTAATGTGATGGTTTTTCTTAGTATAAACATCACAGGAAATGCCAGAGCGGGACAATTTTGTAAAAGACAAATCAGATTATTTCCCGAATGATGAAAAATGTACATGAAAGAGTAAAAAACACTACAAGAAAAGGATGAAATGCTGATGTAATCATATATTTTTTCTTTCCCTACAATATTTTTTTTTTATAAACTTTGCTCCTCGAAGACATTAAAATTCGGGATTTTTGGGTTGATAAAGGGTTAAATACTGCCCCCCCCCCAAAAAAAAATGTAAATTTCTTGTTAATGTGACTCCCCAGAAATATGTGTTTACAGAGAACCTCGTATATCGAGAAGCCCTCATCGTTTTACCACTATTGATGTTTCACAGTGTTATCTAAGTTTTATTACAAACACATTCATGTTCTTAATCTCTTCCCAAACTACAGACGACACTAAAAGCTTCTGCGGACAGTGTAGATCAAGATCAGACTGCACAGAACGTGCAGTCTGATCTCTGATCTGCACTGTCCACTGCTATGTTAACTATTAGTGCCGAACTGTTTCTTGATTTTACTAAAGAAATATTTTTTTTTTGTCCTGTACGAAAATGGAAATTATGTATTTAGTGGTAAAAGAGTTTACCCCTTACCAAACAATCCCGGGTTTTCACGACTCTAGAAAGAAAGGCTTTGGGAAACATTGTGGGAAAAGGAGACAATTCTGGTAACCAGCATTTTCTCCTTTTCCTACAATATTCTCTATCCTATCAAAGACAGAAATCATCATATGACCTACTTTTCAATTGTTGACCTCAAACACTTTCAGTTCGGTCTGTCCCAAAATTTTGTCGTGTGGTAAAGGGTTAACCCATGTCTCTTGCAGCCTCTACCGTTTTACATGCCCAAATATTGATTGTTTTGATTGTGTTTGCTTTTTCTAGACAAATTTGATACCGCGATACAAAGTTAATTATTTCTGTATACACTTTTAGAGCTTTTTTTGTTGTCTGCTTTATAATCCTTTAGACAGCTTGGCATATCTTTTAGCTAGACATGACTAAGTGCGCTTTTTCGGACAGTGTAGGGTAAAATATTGAATCTGCAATGTCCAATGCGGTGTGTGTGTGTGGGGGGGGGGGGGGTGTCGGTGAAAATAACATTTAACCCATTGCCACACAATTCCTACTTTTGACGACCCTGAGAAAGAAACCTTTAGAAAACATTGCAGGAAAAGGAGAAAATGCTGGTAACCAGCATTTTCTCCTTTTCCCGCAATTTTTTCTATCCTTTACAAAACAAATTTCTTGGTTGAGGTAAACTTTCTTTCTGACGGTCGTTCGCCCTTTCACCTCTATTGTATGTGAGAAAGTAGTCAGAACATAACATAACACAATATAACATAACCTATCTCTTTATTGAACCCAAGTTTTTTACATTACAATATGGGGAAATAATACAACTTATGCGGTTCGGGGAAAAAAGGAGTCATTATAGGGAGTAAGATAAAGAAAAAGAAGCTAAAAGATTTGTTTTCACAGTAAAAAAGGTAGTCTGTCGGAGCATAACAATGTCGGAAATAGAGAGAAAATAGCAATAATGGACGTACCATAGACGGGGGAGGAGAAATAAGTAAACAATTTGGGACTGCATTTTACAAAAAGTAGGAATTAAAAATGTATATACGTATCATAACCTACGAATGATGGATGAAATTACATGACATGTAATTTCATCCATCATTCGTAGGTTATGATACCCGAAAAAATGTTAAAAATAAGACGCTCTCTGGTGCATTCTGGCGCATTTTTTTTTGAGGTTTATATTATACATATAAGCCATACTAAGTTTTTTTCCGGAGGGAGGGATGCTCCCCGGAAAATTTTTTAAGAAATAAGACGCTCTCTGGTGCATTCTGGCGCATTTTTTGAGGTTTATATTACGCATTTAGCCATGCTAGGGGAGTCCGGGGGCATGCTCCCCCGGAAAAATTTTGAAAATAACACGCTCTCTGGTGCATTCTGGCGCATTTTTTGAGGTTTATATTACGCTCTTTTTTGTCGAAAAAAGGTCTGGCTATTTTTCATTTCGGCCGAAATTTTTAAGAAATAAGACGCTCCCTGGTGCATTTCTGGCGCATTTTTTGAGGTTTATATTACGCATTTATCCATGCTAGGGGGTCCGGGGGCATGCTCCCCTGGAAAAATTTTGAAAATAACACGCTCTCTGGTGCATTCTGGCGCATTTTTTGAGGTTTATATTACGCTCTTTTTTTTCGAAAATTGGTCTGGCTATTTTTCATTTTCGGCCGAAAATTTGGTCCGGCCATGGCCGGACCGGCCGGACCGCTTCCGACGGCCTTGCATGTACACGTTCTACCCCGACCGCAACCCCTTTTCTGATCATGTAAGGACAAGGGAAGACGTTCTAAGATCTAGTTTGGTGTAACGGTGGCTTTAACAATTAATTGAACAATTCTATGTTTAATGACCCAGGGAAAAACACCCCTATAAAATATTTCAAGACAAGTGGCTAATGCTGTTTCAAAGATGTCTCCCATCATTGAGTCGCAGAAAACTAGCCTAGAAACGCTTTCAGTTTGAGCGACTCTAAACTTTTGGTGTATCCTTCTAAACCCGTTATCAAACAATGCCTGGTTTTTACGACCTAGAGGAAGAAGCCGTCTGAAAATATTGTTGGAAAAGGAGAAAATGCTGGTAACCAGCATTTTCTCCTTTTCCAACAATGTTTTCTACTCTTCTAAAGTCAAGTTTCAATTTTGATTCACTTTTATATTTTTTGTCTGTAAATCCTTTGAATTTGGACAAGTCTAAAACTGTGTCGTTTAATAAAGAGTTAAGTGTTTTATCTACGTTGATACTGTTAATGCACTTTTAATCTAACAAAATTCATATTTTATCGCAAGAATTAATAGACCTAAGTCATCTAAGCTGGACAAAAATGCATATGGATGCCGAGTTTTCAAAATGAGGGATTGTTGTATTGCATGTAACAGTAGGGAAGAAAGGACATTTTACAGACATTGGGGTTTACACGTGCCGGGTTTCAGACATTAGCACTTGATTAATTACGCCGTTCCGTGCCTGATTTAATATGGTATCGAAGCGTATAATGGACCTCGGCTCGAGGGGTTGCTAGAATGAAATAAATACCACCGAAAGTAAATTATATAATCATGGTTAATTACCCGGATGTCAAAATCAACTAAATTCATAATTACTTTTTCGAGCGCTAGAATGGAAATAGGACATTTCCAGGACGTGAAATAGTTTTACCTAATTTTGTTTTGCAATTTTGAGGAAATTCTGAAAAGAATCTTTGAGAATCAATAGATCTAACATTGGAGGTTGAAGATTTAAGGTCAGACCACAAGTCACGTGCAGTCTGATCTTAAACTTTGCAGTTTGCTGTTGCTAATAGGTGCAAATGAGCCGATCTGATGGAAAACATTAAGTACGTTTTAAGGTTATAGATAAGGCATATTTACAATTTGAGTCACTTAGAAATATGCTTAATTCTTTCATACAGATACTCATACGGGCCCTGTAACATCTGACATCGGACAACATTTTTTACAACAATGCAAAGATTTTTTTTTCGCGAACTGATTGGATAATATGCCCCGAATATATACATCAGGTACACTGGGAAAAACCAACGAAAAAGCAGTTTCCCTTTCGGGATCCCTGTGTTCAAGACTACACCATCAACACAACTTCCAAAATGGCGATGTCGATCAAGATACACATCAAGATTATACGCCATCTATCGATACGAATCATGTCGCTACCTCGCATCCTCCTCGGGACGACATGAATCACCACAGGCGTGAACAATATTAGTTGTACTGTCAGGTGGCAGGAAACCTGGAAACTTGTTCACAGCTGTGATGAATCATATCGCCCCGAGCCGAAGGCGAGGTGGCGACATGATTTGAAACAGCCGTGAACAAGTTTCCAAGTCCCCTGCCACGTGACCATACAACAAATTTATCAAACTGCAAAGTTTTACCCTTTCAAATCACGTTAAGCGAATTTTTCCTGTATTATAATCTCACGAATCGAGTATGCTGACGAAAAAGAAATTCCCTTCAGAGTGCCCCAATTCAATGAAAACCGACGTCACTTGGAACTGACGTCACTAAAACATGCAGTTTGGTACATAAATGTGCTGTCTAGTGATCGATCGACGCCGCCATTCTGGATGTTGTGTTGCACGTGTAGTGATGTTTAAGGGGCACTCAAAAGGGAAACTGGCTTTACGTGCTTTTTGTCAGGGAATGTGTTCCTGGCATAATAAACAATTAGATCATGAGAAATTTCTTTGCAGTATAATAAGTTTTCAAGTACGACTAATGCTGTATTCAGAGTGTGACCTTTATCTACACTGCAAGAAAAGGCTATCCCATTTGTCATGGCGAGGTAGAAAGTTTTCTTGAAAGTTAGGTGTAAGAAACTGGTAATTCTAAATATAGGAGGAAATCTCGGAGATTAGTCAGGTCATGACCATTGTTTACATTGATTACAGTAAAACCTTTCCTAATGGCCATATCTGTGCAGTTGTCAGCCTGTACCTGGCAAGGATATATTTTCCTGTAGAAGCCGAAATTGTTGAAATAATGTTAGTCAATTAATGTAGGATAGTGAAATTTTACTGGACGAAACTAACCCGAGGTTCCTGGCTCTTAACATACCTGGCATATAGCACCTTGGAAACAAGGCCTAGACTTTTAAGCATCATTCGAAAAACTGTTAGTAATTTTAGTTAACCAGCTGTAAGAATCAAACCTGCACCCTCAAGTACCCTGAGATTTTAATTCCCTCGATTTTTTAGTTGAGCTTACACTGCTGACAAATAACGAGCGTAATTATGCGGGATCGTATCCAGTCAGATTCGATGACGTCACGTCCGGTATCGTAGATATAAGTGATGTTTCTAAATGTATATCGATCACACCGTTAACTTTCGAAATTGTATCTTTGTTTTTTTAAACGTAGTTTCCAGTTTTCGAATGCAAGTAAACAAAAATTAGGGATATTTAAAATTGTTTTTCGAAAAACAGTCGCTGCTTGGTAATGTGTCTAAAGAGGACCCAATACTCTGTAGTGCTTCGACTTCTTCTATCGAAATATCAACCAAATGCAAGACAAGACTACAAAGAGTGTCTTCATTGACGCGAAATCAGGGACCGTTCTAAGGAAAACATATAATTTGGATAAAAAAGATCTTCGGAAACATCATTGTAACTAGAGAAAAAACACTTATCAATCTAATCTGTCCTATGTAACGAATCGTTTTTCGGGAGATGTCTGCTCTATGGGCGTCAACCTGTCTAAACGCGGGAAAAGGTTGATTATTCATTGTAGACATACGTATAACTACGCTGCATAAAAAATAGTTACCATTGGAACTGATAGAATAAGAGATTGGTTAATAATGATTTAACATTTAAGCGTCTAAGTGCGGCTTACCCACCTTTTGCGGACAGTGTAGATCAAGATCAGACTGCACATAACGTGCAGTCTGATCTTTGATCTACATTGTCCAATAAGGTGATAATTCATATTTGTCCAAATGGTTTAGCCAATCAGAAGTTGTGTTACTTTCAAATTTGGAAATTTTTGGGGAATAAGACTGAAAATATTCCTATGAATGGTTGGTGAATACGGGCCCTGATATTACGTGAAAAAGCCTTGAACTAATTACAATGCAACTTACAAAAAAGCCCTACACAACTTCTTCTCCCACAGCGCCGACCCAAAATCAAATAAGCGAATGGACATAGTGAAAAGTGCAAGTGGAATTGGGCGAGGCAAAGCCATTTCTTTGAATACTTATTTCGTATTTGAATGTAGGAGCTGTTTCGGTTAGTAGTTGAATGTCCGATCACATATAAAACAATGAATCAGGTTTGACAGGTTATTTGTGAAGATGATATAGCACGTGTTTACTTCAAATGTCTAGAGAGTTTGCTTATCTCGTGCATGAAGAAGCTTTAATGATCAGCAAGCTCTTTCAACTATGTTCCACGCAACAAAATTTTATACTTGTTCGATTTGAAAGTAGTCGCAAGTGACACATTTAATGTATCTGAATCGATGAGATTTGTCACTGGAAGTGCATCTTCGCAAGCCAAGGCTGACGATTGACTACGCTACTCTACCCTTGGCGGATCGAGCTTGATTTTTACATTCCCCCGCTACGCCTTTTCATTGGATGCAGCCAGCTCTAACTGCAACGAATGAAATCGCTCGTAGCATTTCATCTTTGATAAAAACAGAAGAAGGTCGCTACCTTTCTGATAGAAGGTAAACATGGAAACCCACGTGGATGTTTGCTTATCGCTTCATGTGTATTCGTAAGCGGTTTGTAAAACGATATTTCTTTGGCTTTTAGAAATATGATGTAAAGGGGGATAATAACCAGCATCCAATAGAGGGCGCATTGCAGGAATATCGAAATCTGGCTCAATCAGACAAGGGAAGATCCACGAAGTGATCGTAACCTTGGCAAGCGAAGATGGTGAAAGTGTAGACAACACTTTTGAGAAAGGAGAAAACACTGGTTATCGGCATTTCTCCTTTTCCTGCAACTTTTTAAAAGAAAACTAACTATTCCAGTCCTTTAGCACCCAGAAAATTTACTAATGGCAAACAGTTTCAACTCAGATCAGCCTGCCTAGATAGCGCAGGCTTGTTTGTGTCGATCCAAATACATTATAACCCATTTTCACATAGTATGGGTCATTTTGAGCTGGAAATATGAACAGTTGCCCGGATAGTTTAATTGATATACAGAGGCTTATTTGAACGTTTAACCCTTTGCCCCATAAGGCATTTCTATGGTGCCTCTAATGGACACTAAATTACAGGAAGGATGAAACCATTTCTTATGTGTATATTATACCATTTGATAGCATAGAAAACATTGTGACAAAAGGTGAAATTGCTCGTCATGAGCAATTTCACCTTTTGCCACAATGTTTTCCAAAGGCTCCTACAAGCAATGTGTAGAAATGAGTATCTATGGAGTAAAGGGTTAAGGTAGTAGGTTCTAATCCTAGCGGAGGCAAACTGTTATCGTCAGTTTTCTTTTTATTTTCCAAGCTAGCGTATAATTCAATTTCGTCTACATGTTTTTTCTCCGAAAAGTCTTTTTTTTTTTCTTTTCTTAACTTCAAAAAAAAAAAAAATGATTAAATCTCGTATTTTATTCTTCAGAAAATCGAACCTTCTCCGTTGTGACGAATAAGTATGTAAAATTAAAATAAAAATGGAGAAAAAAAATTTTTTGGGGGGTAAAACATTTTCCTGTCAATATAACAGTTCAGTTATATTATTTTCAAGCAAAGTAGATACTCTTTTATTAAGGCAATGGCGTAAGCTTTTAACCCTTTACCAGACGACAAAATTTTAGCCCTGTCCGAACTGAAAGCATTTGCAGACGTCAATTTCAGTGTGTCTCAAATGTACCATTTTTTTCATAGGGTAGAAAGCATTGTGGGAAAAGTAGAAAATGCTGGTAACCAGCATTTTCTCCTTTTCCTACAATGTTTTCAAATGGCTTCTTTCTCAGGGTCGTTAAAAGTCGATATTGTATGGTAAAGGGTTAATAAGTCATGCTGACGCCTATTCAGCCCCTGGTTTTACTTCTTGTCAAGTAATATAGGACGTCCATGACAAAAGTTGTGAACAATTTTTATAGAAAAAATAAAAGAATCTTATGTTATGTCGCGTGAAACACCTTCCTTAGATAATATAAACATTTGAAAATACTTTTATACAGACTCGCCGAAAACCAGTCTATTTGTTCTTTGTTGTAAGCATGTGTTGTTTGAAGAGCGGGCTTTATATAGCATGACGGCTTTAACCCTTGACCAAACGACAAAATTTTAGACTTATCCAAATTGAAAGCATTTGCAGACGACAACATAAAAGTGACTCAAGAATTGAAACTTAGCCTTAGAAGTGTAGAAAACATTGTGGGAAAAGGAGAAAATGCTGGTTACCAGCATTTTCTCCTTTTTCCCCACAATGTTTTCAAAAGGCTTCTTCCTCTGGGTCCTATAAACCAGGGATTGTCTGGTAAAAGGTTAACTCTTTCACTTCTAAATAAATAACCTACATGTTATCAATGGCAGCAAGTATATTCCCTCTACAGGATGATGATACAGTTTGATCATAATCTAGAATATAGAAGAGTAGACAGTGTCGATCAGAGATCAGACTGCACGACAGGTAGTCTGATCTTGATTTTCACTGTCCACTAAAAGATCTTGTTTCGTCTACAATAAAGGAAAGAGTTACTGTAGGAATTCTGAATTCCCATCATTCCAGGTCAACGGAAATAACTCGTCACGCACTGTACACTTTGGCGTCCACTGTGTTCAAAGAATGGCAGAGTCAATATGAGGGAGTTACATAAATTATATACGTTTTAATTAACCCTTTACCAAGCAACAATGTTTTAGACTAGTCCAAATGCAAAGCAATTGCTAATGAAAAATTAAATTTCCCTCTCATGATAGGATTTGTATCAGAAACAATAGAAAAAAATGCGGTAAAAGAAAAAAAAATGCTTGTTACCAGTTCGTCTTTTCCCACAATGTTTTCAATCAGTCTTGTTGTAAGGGTCGTAAAAGCCCTGGATTGTGTGGTAAGAGAATACTCATAACACTTGGTGTGTTAGCGCGTTTGATCAATTTAGATATCTTGTCAGGGCGATCAGTTGGGGTACCTCTCTCTTTGTGTCTCTGTCTCTCTCTGTCTCTCTGTGTGTCTGTCTCTATCACCCTCTCTCTCTCTACATGCCGAGCCCTTAAGCTCTGTCGGTAGCATGCTAGAATTAAAATGTTGGGGTCGGTCGTTTGATTTCCCAGCTCAACTATAATTGTTAATAGTTCTATTCTACCGCTGAACATTCTCTTTTCGATTTTTTTTTAAAACCAGAGGCTAGGAAAGACGGTTTGCAAAGTAGTGGCATACAAATACCAAGAAAGAATGGATTGGTCCTAAAAATGTTAGAAAACGCCATAATTCCATAGAAACTCTTTTATAACATATAAAGGATATTTTGGGGTTTTTTTGGTGAAAGATCGAAATTTATTTCATCAAGTGAACACCATTGGTAATATTTTAATATTTCAATATTACCGATGGTGTTCACGAGATGAAATAAATTTCGATCTTTCACGGAAAAAAATAAATATTCTATTTATTTCATGCTTTTAACCCTTTCTGGGAGGAGCTTTATCAAAATCCAGTACAGTTCTTTTCCGTTATTCCCCTTGGCGTACCCCTTCCGCATAACAACGTATTACAATATTACGTCAAGTGCGAGAAATGTACGAGCCTAACGTATATGACGTCATATTTCCCATCCGGTTGTGAGGCACGCGCATCACGGGTGGTACCAGTGTAAGATCGAAAAATATTCTCACTGCTATTTCTCAATATCCTACCGGAAAGCATGAAATTTATAAGTAGAGGAATTCAGATGCAAACAACACTTGGTAGAACCCATCTATCAACCGTCAGTTTAATGTTTTCTAACCCATTGTGTTCTCCTTGTGCGTGATATGCTATTTAGTTAAAGACTTTTGACTAAGACACGACTTAAAAAGGGATTCATTTTGAATATCTGTTGTCTGAGTTTTAAGCTCTTTTTATGATTGATATCGATGAAATTGGACTACGTCCAATTGGACAATACAAATGTTAACATTTCAAAAGTTTATTAATGTGAATAGCAAGACGATAGGAAATATGTATAGAACTGGCTTCCAAATACACATAATGCAGTACTTCGGTAAAAGGCGAAGAAGAGCACCAGAACACACTGACAGCAGGATAAAACATCAAAATACTATTGATTATGATCAAACTAACCGATCAGCCAACCAACTAGCTACCAAACCAACGCCCCAAGCAGCAAACCAACAAACATTGGCCTTTCTGTGTGAAGGTTCTCTCTCTCTGTGTCTCTCCCTGTCTCTCTCTCTCTCTCTCTTTTTGTACATCCGTCCGTCCGCCTGGAGGTTCGCCTGTCCCCTCTTCTGTCTCTCCATTTATTCATCTATCTCTCCGTCCAGCCGTCTCACAGTCTGCAGATACTTCCTTATCTTTTTCTCTGTCTGTTTTTTCCTCTGTCT
The DNA here is from genome assembly GCA_943736015.1 of Tridacna crocea. Taxonomy (NCBI): domain Eukaryota; kingdom Metazoa; phylum Mollusca; class Bivalvia; order Cardiida; family Cardiidae; genus Tridacna; species Tridacna crocea. Next base: position 9,582,452 of record OX031066.1, on the reverse strand, counting down.
CCTATTTATCCTAGTCCTTTTTTTGATCCGTTATTTGAGACCAGTTTGATGCATCGCAGACAAGATTAATTCCACAACTGTGCAGTTGTATAGCTTACTTGTCATATGTAAATTTTCAATTTAGATTCCGGAGTTCATCGAACCTCGTAAAAATGGGAAATGATGACATTTTTACATATCACGTGGTTGCACAAAGCATGGCGGGAAGGTTGCACAGTGCATGATGGGACTAAGCCTGACGGGAAGGTTGTGCAATGCTAAACGGCAATGCCTGATTAAAGATTGCAAGATGATAGGTTGCGCTTCTTGTTCGCCATCTCCACGACTAAATGTTTCCGAAAGTTTTGCTTTGATGCCTTTTCTGGTGGATATTTCTATACGCCTGAAGGGGTGTATTATGACATGCCATAGTCGTCCGTCCTTCCATCTATCTACTTTTCCGTCTATTCGTCCTTCTGTCTGATTGCATTTCGTGTCTACTCAATATATCCTGATCCCTTTGCCCGAGTTTGAAAAAAAATACAACTTCCCAACACCTGTCCATCTTGATGGAACGACGCCCGGAGCAGATGATCCACACACCTATCTGCGAGCTTAGGGTCACAGCAAAGGGTCAAAGGTCACATCCTCTTTACTCTTTACCAAACGACAAAGTTTTAGACAGGTCCAAATTGAAAGCATTTGGAGACAGAAAAAAAAATGTGACTAAAGAATTGAAATTTGTTTTGGGAACGGAAGAAAACATCGTGGGAAAGGGAGAAAATGCTGGTAACCAGCATTTTCTCTTTTTCCCACAATGTTTTCAAAAGGCCTCTTTCACTGGGATGTTAAAAGTCGGGATTGTGCGGTAAAGGGTTAATAAATCAGAGGACAAATTCCGAAGATGACTTCAAAAACATCCTTGTAAATTTGAAAGAAAAAAACTAAATTCTCTTTCGGTAATGAATTTTATTGAGACATGGGGGGGGGGGGGCGCAAAAAATGGACTTACGTATTACTAGAACCCCTCTCCCCCTTTTGCCGCAGTCTTTTCAAATATGACCAGCCCTGCTGCAAGACGACGAAAAAGGGCTTTTGAAATAGGATTAAAAAATATAAGAATACTTAAATTCCTGAAATAAACTTAAGGAAACTCGTTAAGAATAATAATTAAACAGGCTCTTTTGGCAAACAGGCATTCATCTTGAAAAGATGCATCAGTTATGCTAATGAGAAAAAGCTCTTACGGCCTGTCGACATTATTCTGACATTTTAAATTTGGCCTAGATATTTCATACTGTACTTAACTCATTACCAAACGACAATATTATAGACTTGTCCAAATTGAAAGCATTTGCAGACGACAAAATTTAAGTGTCTGAAAATTTGAGATTTGTTTTGTGAAGGGTAGAAAACATTGTGGGAAAAGGAGAAAATGCTGGTTACCAGCATTTTCTCCTTTTCCCACAATGATTTCTAAAGTCTTCTTTCTCAAGGGCGTCAAAAGTAGGGATTGTGTGGTAATGGGTTAACAATCCTTTAAAAGAAAGTTTTTTGAAAACATTGTGAAAAACAAAAAAAAAATAAAACAGAAGTGCTTGTAACCAGATTTTTTTTCTACCACATGAAAAACAAACCTTGTCTTTATAGCCTTTTTTTAATTGATGCCTGCAAATACTTTGAATAGTTATTAAGCAGTCTCAAACATTTCATCTTCGCGAGCCAAGTTTACGATCACTATATATGTGGCTCTTACCTTGGCTGATTGAGCCCGATTTCGAGATTCCTGCGATGCGCCCTCTATTGGATGCTAGTTATAACCCCCATTTACATCATATTTCTAAAAGCAAATGAAATATCGTTTAACAGACCGCTGACAAATATACATGAAACGATAAGCAGACATCCACGTGGGTTTCCATGTTTTACCTTCTATTCGAAAGGTAGAGACTTTGTTCTATTTTTATCAAAGATAAAATGCTACGAGCGATTTCGTTGCAGCTGGAGCTGGCTGCATCCAATAAAAAAGCGTATCGGGTGAACGTAAAAATCAAGCTCGATCCGCCAAGGGTCGAGTAGCGTAGTGAATCGTCGGCCTTGGCTTGCGAAAATGCAAACATTTAAGTGTGGAGTGCTCTTAGAGAGCGATTTCTCCTTTTACCTCAATATTTTAACAAGTACCTCACCATTAAACGATAAATCCGTATTAGAATGTTATACAATATACAGCCGAACCTGTAATAAACAAACGCCTAATGGACATAGGATATTTGCTTGCTTTAGATAAATGATTGCTTTATACTAGTACATTTCAATATCTTTGCATTTGCTAGAAATACGCCAATCCCAGTGGCACCGTCTATTATATGAACCCATGGGTTTCTGACCCGAGCCTCAGCTTTGCCCATATCTTTTCGAGAATTGGGGAATGATTGTCTTGTTAATATTGTGCTTTTTTCATGATTGAACATCGTTTCGACTATGTATTTGTGAGAAAGCAGCTAATAGCTGAGGAAAAAAATGCACAAAGAATTTGTTTTAGAAAGCTGTGGTATAATGTAATCATCTTGAAAGGTCGTTAAATACCTAAAACCAAAGGACAACGTTGCTAGCTTAACCTTTTACTAAACAATCCCTGGTTATTACGACCCTGGGGTGTAAGCCTTTTGAAAACATTTTGGGAAAAGGAGAAAATGCTGGTAACCAGCATTTTCTCCTTTTACCACAATGTTTTCTAACCTCTTCAATTTTTGAGTTACGTTTATTTTGTTGTCTTCAAATGCTTTCAATTTGGACCGGTCTAAAATCATTGTTGTGTGGTAAAGAGTTAACTCTGTACCTCACAATCCTTCTACATTTAACAACAGAAGGAATCAGTATTTTCTTCTTTTCCCATAATATTTTACTGCTCCAAAAGGGAATGTCTTATTTGAACCACATTTATTGCGTCGTCCTCAGTTACTTTGAATTGGGACAAGTCTAGAGTTTGTTGTTTGATACCTATTTGTCACACAACAAAATTTTAGGCAGGTCCAAATTGAAAGTTTTTCTAGACGACATTTTATATTATGTGCCCAAAATGATTGAGTTTGTTCTTTAACCCTTTACCAAAGGAGACAATTCTTGACTGGTCCAAATTGAAAGCACTAGCAGACGACAAAACAAAAATTGAAATCTGTTTCTAGCAGGGTAGAAAACATTTTGGGTAAAGGAGAAAATACTGTTTACCAGCATTTTCTCCTTTTCGCAAAATATTTTTAAAAGCCTTCTATCTCAGTGTCGTAAAAGAAAAAATAACAGGGATTTTTCAGTAAAAGGGTTAAAGATTAGAAAACATTGTCAGAAAAGTTGACAATGCTGGGCACCAGTACTTTCTCCTTTTCCCACAATATTTTCAGAAGTATTATTTCTCATTGTCGTTAAAACACGGGTCTGTGTGGTAAAAGTTTAACTCTTTACCAAACGACAAAACATTACACTGGTCCAAATTGAAAGGATTTGCAGACGAAAAAATTAAATGTAACTGAAATCATGATTTTATGTTTTGGATGGGGAAGAAAACATTGAGGGAAAAGGAGAAAATGCTGGTTACCAGCATTTTCTCCTTTACCCACAATGTTTTCTAAAGGCTTCTCATACACTGGTGCTAAAAGCAGTTATTGTGTGGTTGAGTTATAAGGATACTAGAGGTTCCCAACCGCAATGGGTTTCTCTGCATTTTGATTGAATGTTTTCAAATTGTCCGTTGAGAACTTGCGCCAGGTGGCGATGAGTACGCTAAACAGATAATAAATGATAGTGTCAACTCGTAATCAGTAATAATAAAAATGCATTATCTTAATGATTGGGAAGTTTTATTACGTGCACAATTATTTAATAAAATAAAACAGCGAAGTGCATTTTCGCTATTTGCAGTAAATGCCACAATTTATGTATTTTGAATGGGCTCCCGACGGCGAACTTCAAGTGACAATTATGCTTTACAGTTTCACCCTTTCAGCGTGATTGCGGAAAAACATGTGGTTTTTACGGACGCTATAGATCTACGAGAGAGTGTCAGAAAGTTCATAGAACAGCGTTTTGGGTCAAGCGTAACACAAAATCTCTTTGTTACTGACCATAAAGCAATGATGGAAAATCAGAATGTTGAGTTTTGGGCACAAGTCAAGGATTGCAAAAGCTGTTATTTTCGAATGTAAGTTTGATCAACTTGATCACCCACCATACAGCCCAGATCTGGCTCCCAGTGATTATTACCTACATTTATTTAGAAATTTGAAATCTCATTTGCGGGGAACCAGATTTCGTGATGACGATGATGTTGAACTCAAGGATGCCAAATAGGCATGGTTTGAGGACCAAATCGAAAAATTCTATTTTAACGGTATAGTCAGTCTGAAAGAAAAGTGGGCCAAGTGCAACCAAGTAAATGGGGGAAATATATTGAATCAAAGTACTGAAAACACTAATAGAAGGTGATGCTAGAAATTCACTTGCAAATAGATTTTAACAGTGGGTCAGTTCATTAAAAAATTCATTCATCTGATGCTTGATAATATCTTTTTTCTCAGATTTATGTAATTTCTTTTAGAGTCTGCTCAATAGAAATTATCAGTATAAATGTTGATTTTTAACTTTTTATTGGTCACAGGTCTACAAATGGCTTGGGTGCTGTAAAAACGGAGACAATATTGAACATAGAGTTAAGTAGCCAAATTACACAAACAAGAGGGCCAAGATGGCCCTGGATCGCTCACCTGAATTTTTTAGGGGACCATGGCCATTTTTTAGGTATTGTTATGAGGTGAAAAGTCTTAGTTTCAGTTGACTGTGTTTTGAGTTCTCAATATAGAATTCAACTCTTTTTGGAACCCACTTTTTGAGCCATGTTCTATGAAAAGGGGGTTTAAGGTATCTATAAAACATTTCGACGTAGGACAGCCTGCGCGGTCCGCGCAGGCTGACCTACGTCGAAACGTTTTGCTGCTGATAAATTTTCTGCATGTCAGAGGACCACTCTACTTCCGGTTTAGACAATTTTTAGATTAAATGGAGTCAAATAACGAATTGCTTGGTTTGTTTTGTATCATCACCAAGATGTCATAAATACCCGTTTTTTCCTCGAACGCTGCCTGTATACTTATTTTAGTGTGTTTCGTTAATATCTCTTTCACATTTTATGTCTTAAACCCGAATAGAGAGTTAATCTTATTTGGATGAATTGAAATATTTCTGTATTTTCACAAGTTTAATGCATGACACAACTTGAACCTTTAATGAAACCTAAGAAAAACATAAATTAGTCAAACATTTCGTCGATTTACCTCGAAACCTCGTAACTACAGCTTGTAACAAGCTGTAGTTACGATGTTTTTGAAGTAAACCGACGATTTGTAAAATGTTTGATATTTTCCCGTCATGCATTATACAAAAGGATTTGTTACATAGTAATAGATCTATAAAATCCACTTTATTGGACAGTCGGCCTAATCCTCAAGTAGAACGGTCCTTAGGCATGCAGAAAATTTACCAAAAGGAAATAGTTTCGATAATGGTCAGCCTGCACGGACTGCACAGGTTGACCTCTGCCAATATTTTTCTTACAGGCGTCAAAGCTCCAGATAAGAAGGAGTGATGGTATTCTAAATTCATTATTTCTCTTCCAAACCCTATGTGGTGGGTACTCATCAGAATCGTCTCGACGAGATGATTCTAATGAGTACCAACAACATTGGGTTTAATTGAGAACAGTTGATGTTTTCAATTTTGAAATCGAAATCACTCCCTCTATCTCGAGCTCTGGATGTATGGAACACCCTTGGCTAAAACGAGTGATATGGCTTTAATATTGTTGAAATCACCTTAGAGAACTGTTCAGAAACAACCGACCAACCAAACAAACGACATTTTACCGTCTGGACGTAGATTCAAGTATAAAAATGAGCTGTCTAAAATGTTGAATGAATTGACAGATCAATTCGGCCGCCATGACTAACTCTGACAGTAAATGCATCCGTCAGACTAATTGAATGTCTGCTTGGAGAAAAGCTGCGAGCGGAGATGTGAAGTTAGCCCCAACAAATATCTAATAACAAATCATTGATTTGTAAAACTCGTTACCGAAGGGATATTGTTTGTTTCTGTCAATTGGGTTTTGATTGTAAATGGACTTTCATGCACGAATTCAAGGTTAAGATAGTTTTTCTTGTCTCGATCCAAAGAATCATCTATCGATATGGGACTTGCTCTGCCATCTCGGCAATGCATGATGCCAAACAAGTCATCATGGCGTCATACATCCCTAAAACCCGTCTTGTATAACAACCATGAGTACACTGCAACTTTGACATACAGAAAATCGACCGATGGCAAAAAGTTCCGATTCATGTCAGCCTGCGCGGATTGCGCAGGCTGGCATGGATGGAAACTTTTTGTTGATGGATTAAGCCCTCTTTCCACTGTCCATGGCTCATATATAACGTGTGAAGAAGACCATGCAGCATAAGATAAATGGTAGGAGTCATTTGTGGCGCGGTTGATATGGAGTTGGATCTGTGGCTTGAAATCTCGTTTCGATCCTGATTGGCTGCTTTGGTCATGTGATGGTATCCATCAATAAAACGCTCCTTACGAGCTGTTTCTCTTCTTTCAAATTTTTCACATACATCCTACGAGCTGTTTCTCTTCTATCAAATCTTTTCACATACAATCATGCCCACAGCTAACAAATTGACCTAAGCTCTAATTTTGGTCTTGTCTTGCAGCAGCAAACACGATCTGTAATGCAAAAAATATGGTCCTTGGTGATAGGCACTATCAAACAAATACCAAAGACCCCGTGTAGTCCAGTGATAAAGAAGTCAGAATTTTTATTTATTCTTTCATTACCAAGTAAATGATTTACATTGTTACATTGGCTATAAATATGGTACCATTGCAAGAATAATAGATAGTCTGGCCTTCATTTAAAGTAAAATGGTGGACACTGTAGATATGTGATTAGACTGCAAGTTCAGCGTAGTCTGATCTTGATCTACACTGTCCATAAGGTCTCCTTCTACTGTGAACAGTAAGGATAGAGTTAAGGAATTTATATCCTATTTTCACTTGTGGCAGGTGGAAGTGCCTTTTGTGCCTTTGAGGGCAATCTACTTGTAGGCCAAAACCCAGTTTTGGTCATATTTTTGAAATACACGAATATGAGGTACTGTCGTAATTTGACTAAGAGATGATTTTGAAATCAATCAATCAAATGATAATCAACATGTTAACAAAACAATCAGTCATCCAATCGAACGTCGGCCGACCGACCACCCGAGCAACTCAATCTCATAGACTTACTAGTTACCGTTTGAAATGCGTTTCTTTCCTTTCCTTACATTTCACTTTCCTCATCCACCAAAACGTTGCAACACTTTTCGATCAACTAGGTCGTCATTAACTGCATAACTCGGTATTTTCCAGACAATTTTCCAGGTAGAATATGCGTCAACCCTTTACCAGGCGAAAAAAAAAAAAAATGTGTACCCGTTTTGTATTGAAACCATTTTCAGGTTGTGCATTTGGTGTGGGTCAGAGTTTTTTCCCTTTAAGAGTAGAAAATATTCTCCGAATACGGGCGAAAACCTTTTTGTTTTGTTATAAGCATCTTCTTCGCTTACCACGATATCTTCATTTAGCTGACTCTCTCTGAATCAAAAAACCACAGGATCATTAAGTAAAGGGTCAAACTGTCTAGGGAGGGAGGGGTACCTATAAACACATTTAGCGCAGGTCGTATTTTCTTTAGATTGATATTTTTTTCTCCATTTCTATTATTTCAATTGCTTGCACGTGTGGCAGATTTCACTTGAAAGTGCATAACACCCGGTACTTTATCCTCCTTCAGTAATTTAAAGATGCTTTTTGTACCCCCACCCTATTCTTTTTGTGATTTTATACGATTCTTTTAACGCTTTCAGCGACTTTATGGGCCTTTCCGGACGGTATAGGTCAAGATCAGACTGCACGGAATGTGCAGTCTGATCTTGGACCTATACCGTCCGCTAGTTTAATTAATTCTGCAGGATAGTTTTTCTGAGTTTCAGTTGATTTTGATTTTAGCTTACATCACATACTTCGGGCTGAAAGAGTTAAGATTTGTACTGTAATTTTTGTGCTGGAGTAAGCATCAAGGGTCTCATATGCTACGGATATCTATTCGCAGCAGTTATGTTCATACATGCACACTTCATAATCGCTCCGCTGGAATGAATCTTTACCCCCCTCCCCTCCAACACTTTATGCTGCAAAGCACGGCTATCTGCGGATTGTGCAGACAGTGTATGTCAAGATAATATTGCACGAAACGTGCAGTCCTATTCTCGCTCCACATTGTCTATTGAGATGAGAAGCTTATTTTAGGATGTAGATTTTTGCTGGAAATTTTCGACCCACTTTTTTAACATGTAAACGGTTTACCTTTTCCTTTTTTTAAACATATAGTTTTGGGTGCAAAAAAAACCTGAATGTTCATATTTCAAATTTATTTTTGAAGAAACTTATTGGACAGTGTAGATCCAAGATCATGTCGTCTGAATGAGCTTAGCAGCCTACGGTTAAACTCCTCTAGAAAAAAAAATAGATAAGAATCGCTCGAACTCTTTTGTCGGCTGAGAAAATACATCAGTCAGAAACTGGTAAGAATTAGTATCAATGTGTGAGTGCAATACTATTCTAAGGCACTTAGAATAATATTGCACTCACCTATCGGTATCGGTTTGACTAAATAAGTGAACTTATTTTATGCTTTCAGGTAGGATATCGAAAAATGGCGGAGAAAATAATTTTTAGTGGTGAAAATATTTTTCGATATTTCACGGGTACGACCAGTGAAAATACTGATGTTTTTATTCTAGTTACCTATGTAAAATCCATGTGACCGTCACAACCAGATGGAAATATGACGTCATTAATTATACATTTCTTGCGCTTGGCGTAATACTGTAATGCGTTGCTATGCGGAGGGGGTACGCCACGGGGAATAACTGAAAAGAACTGTACTGGACTGTGATAAAGTTCCTTCAAGATAGGTTTAAAAGCATGAAATGAATAGAATATTTGTGTTTTTTTCCTCGTGAACACCATCGGTAATATTTTCACGAATGACTGCGCCACTCAAGAAAATATTACCAATGATGTTCACTCGATGAAATAAATTTCGATCTTTCACCGAAAAACAAACAAATATCCTCTATATCATAATTCTAAGATCTAACTGCAAATTATGAGCAACTTATCGTGGTTTTATTTCATTCGCAAAAGCCCTCATTTTCGCCTGTAGCGCTGAAGGGTAAACTAACAACACATTTATTGAGACTTTCTGAAAAAAAAAACAGACGGGTACATTGTATTATTATACAGAACGCAATAACACGAAAATGCCTCTATTTCCACGATTTCGTTCACATTTTCGCACAAATATCTAAATTGCCGATGATAGCATCTATATAGCTATCACATAATTTGTATAATACGGAATAAATCGTCAGGTTGAATACCGTGATTTTATCAATGAAAGAGCAATGATCCTTTGGTCATGGTAAACCCCTCCCCCCTCTCTCCCCGCAATTCATAGAGACCCTTAACCCTTTACCCCGTAAGGCATTTCTATGGTATCTCTAGTCCCTAAATAACAGCAAGGATGAAGATATTTCTTATGTGTATATGATACATTTTGATAGCTTAGAAAACATTGTGGCAAAAGGTGAAATTGCTCGTCACGAGCAATTTCACCTTTTGCTACAATGTTTTCCAAAGGCTCCTACAAGCAATGCGTAGAAATGAGTATCTATAGAGTCAAGGGTTGAAATAATTTTCAACTTTTTTAAGTATCAAGCGTTGATTATTACCAGACTGCAGTTTTTCTACGGCCGACACCGACGGGAAACACCGTCTATTTTTTTTTTACATGAGCAACTTGCCCATTTACATACCGGAAATACTCAGACGAAGCTTCACGTCCGAAAAAGACATTATGGAAAATAATTACATATTTGTAATGTTATGGAATTTAAGCGCCATTAGTCATATACCAGTAACTTGACATTCCCGGAACGCTTTTTTTTATTTTTGGCGCGAAATATAAAAGTAACTTAAAAGGATATGTAGACTTTAAGGGAACACCATCAAAAATATTTTTCTGGTAATTCTATTATTCCAAATACTTGATGATTTGTATTGATTTTTGTGGTATTTGTCGAAGACAATACCACTATGAGTTCAAGATTGAATTTTGATCATCATGTACATGTACATGTATCTTATTTTGTGCAAAGCCGAAGGAAATAAACCCGGTTAAACTCATTTTTCTCGGTCAGATGAGGTTTTCGGTGGCACTCAGATATGTAATTTGAAATGGCATATTAAATTACATGGGCTAAGCAATCGATCGTTGAGATACTTATTTTTGATTGAAAGTAGCTTCTCTCGCTCATTTGGTGCAATGATACGAATTTGCCAACTGACCCTGGGCTTTTTCGTTCCAAACCCAATTTGTTCCATGGCTTGTTCGTCCTAAAATTCCATGCCACTCCATTTGATTGCTCATGAATATTTATAGATCGAAGTAATTGATTGTAATATTGGAAATTGAATGTAAAAGGCTAAAGATATTTCAAAACTATAGTTTTAAGGTACATGAGTACTCTCCCTTCAACCGACAAGTTATTCATTTGCTTAATGGGTTGACTTTTAAGCCAGTATTTGAACAATATGTCTCTTTTTCTTTCAAAATATTAATTCCGCACAATGGGTTTCCTCGACAAATACCACTTCAGCGTTCTCAACGCTTTGATTCATACAAGTTTAGGTGATATGTAAATTCTTTAATTTGATGAGATGTGAAAAAATCTAAATAGATCTACCCATCTTTAGCAGGATAAGGAATAATGGGAGTGACTGTCATAACTCCATCCCCCACCCTTCTGGCTTTGCCAGAATATAACTTAATTTCCATGGTAAAAACTCAAATATTGATATTTCAAAGCTTTCCCGTGAGGATTAATATCTCCTTCTCGGACACTGTAGATCCAAGATCAGACTGCATGTTCTGTGCAGTCTGATCTTGATCAAAACTGTCCTCAAAAGGTCAGTGGATCGCGTTTAGCAGCCTAGGGATTAAGATATGGGGCTTTAAAGGTGGGTATCTAGAATTTCCACATCACACCAAATTAAGAAAATATACATCACTGAAATTTACATGAAAAAAACAATAAAAATCATCAATGATTAAGAATCACAAAATTACAATTTTTTTTTAATGGTTTTCCCTTAAAAGGCTACGTAGCCTCTTATTCTATTTTTAGATTTCCTGCCAAAAATAGAAAACGCATTGTGGGAATGTTAAGCGACGGATGACTCTGAAATTCCATAACACAACAAACATGTTATTATTTTCCACAATGTCTTCGTCAGATGCTATGTCTGAAGCTTCGTCTGTATATTTCCGGTGTTTAAATGAGCGAGTTGCTCATGTAAAAATAGACCGTGTTTCCCGTCGGTGTCGACCTGGGATGTAGTAAATCTCTAATTTCTCATGTTGTCGGATGGTTTTCGACTACTGGGATTTCATGAATGAAAAATTTAAGGCTTTTGGAGAATACGGATGATTTTTTTTTGTATTCTTGTAAAATTTTCACCCTAAAATCTGAAGGGCCACCTTTAAGCCAGGTATAACAGGTAACGAAAGTGGTTTAGTAAATGAAGGAGGGCAATAGATACTATAATACATTCTTTGAACTGACACAAGATCTTAGAACAAATGATGCAATGAGCGGGTGCACCCGAGATAACAGTAATGATTTATATCAGTATGATTTTCCTTGATATTGTTCTCTAAGTTCTAAAGAATATTTTCCCATTTCCCTGGATAGACTTCGTTCCAGTTAACTCTTTACCACACAGTGACGGCTTTTGATGACCCTGAGGTAGAAGCCTTTTTATAAGACTTTGTGGGAAAAGGAGAAAATGCTGGTAACTAATGTTTTCTATCCTTTCAAAATGTTTTCACAATGTTTTATATCCTTTCCAAAACAAATTTCGATTGTTTTGTCAGAGTTAAACGTGCTCGACATGGTGTTGTGGGTGGAGGCTGAGATTGGGCGTGTTGGAGAGAGAGGGAGAGAGAGAGAGAGAGAGAGAGAGAGAGAGAGAGAGAGAGAGAGAGAGAGAAAGAAAGAAAGAGAGAGAGAGAGAGAGAGAGAGAGAGAGGAAGAGGGGAGAGAAGGAAAGAAAGAATGAAAGGAAGAGAGAGAGATAGAGAGAGATGGGAGAGGGTGAGGGAGAGAGAGATGGGAGAGAGTGAGGGAGAGAGAGATGGAGAGATGGAGAGGGGAAGAGAGAAAGAAAGAATGAAAGAGGGAGAGAGAGGGAGAGAGAGAGAGAGAGAAAGAGAGAGAGAGAAAGAGGGGGCAGGTAGGGAGAGAGAGGGCGGCGATAGACATTCTTATAACGAATAACCGTCTGTGGAATGGATAGTGTTGTTTGGTATAGAACGAATAACGATAAAAAGACGTGACACCTGCAAAAGTGCTAAAATGCATTGTTTTTGTTTACCTGATACTCATTGCAAAACGCTCTCGCAATTATATATTCAAAAAGTCTAAGTGAATTCTATCATAAAACAGGATCAAAATACGCGTTGGTTGAAAAGTAATTAGCCACGAAAAGGACTTGAATGCCAGATGAAACCTTTAACTGTTAAAGAAATAAAAGGAGTCAACATTTCATCAACATTATCTGCATTATGTGGTGCAGATTTTATGCCGTGAAACTAATCTGGATGTTTGTTTTGTAACCCATTTTCTCATTAACCCCTTCCCAAACAACAAACTTTTTGACTACACCAAATTGAAAGCAGTTGCAGACGACAATTTAACTCTTGCTGAAAAGATGATTTCTGTCTATGATAGGGTAGAAAACATTGTGGGAAAAGGAGAAAATGCTGGTTACCAGCATTTTCTCCTTTTTCCACAATGTTTTCAAAAGGCTACTAGTCCAGACACGTAACAACCAGGGATAGTTTGGGAAAGGGTTAAAATGACTTCTTAGCCTTGTAATATAGATAATATTTGTCAATTAAATTGTGGTAATAGGAAGAACTGCACCTATAGATCTACTATCTTTTTCGCAATGTTTCAACATGTATTCCCTTTCCCTTGTCAATTTTGTTTATCAATATGCGATAGGACATGATGTTCAAAGACATTTTCAGAGTTGTTTTATGTTGCAAAGTTGAACACTGAATTAATTATTCCTTCACAATCCGAAATTTAATCGGACCCTCCTCCCCTACCCTTTCTCAAACAATCCCTGGTTTTTACCACCCTGAGATAGAAGCCTTTTGTAAACACTGTAGGAAAAGAAGAAAATTCTGATGACTAGAGTAAAATGGTTTTCAATAAAAAGATGCACAAAGGAAATCCGCTAACAATTAAAAGGTGTAAAAATGCTTTTAAAGTTTTACTTAATTCTTGACGTCCGTACGTTTCACTGACTATTACTCTCTGAACCCATGTTTACTTTTTGACTTTGTATAGCGATCTTGGACTCTCAAAGCTATTAGTGTATATATCAAGACCGGCTCCGTATATCTGCATAGTCTGATCGTTACCTACACTCCTCGATATTCACTAGACTGTCTCGTTCCCCAGACTTCAACCCTCTCTCAATCGCAAGCTTTTATTTGGTAAGAGAGTTAAGTCATTAGCTAAGGTTGAGCACGCTTTGTTTCTTTTTGAAGCCGTTTTAACACGTATCCTGCTGAATAGGTAAAATGAAATTTTCATTTCCATAGAAATTTCTATTTCAAAGATATGTTTTGGAGAATTATATCTATTTATCGGACAGTGTAGATCCAAGATCAGACTGCACGTTTTGTGCAGTCAGATTTTGATCTACACAGTCGTCAAAAGGTCAGCGAGTCGCGTTTTGCAGCCTACAGGGTAGCATCTTGGGCCAAATCACAATGGTCAGTGCATGCACCTCCGGGTGCGTTTTCTGGCTTTACTCACACCAGTACTGAGCAAACTTTCTAATAATATTACTGACTACTTTTCTCACATGCATCAGAGGCGAAAAAACGCAAGGAAGCAAGTTATTCTCTAGAGGGTGCCGAACACGCAACCACCAGGTCAGGAGTCAGATAGGCTATAGCCACTAAGTTACCCGGTCACAGTATTTTTTGATACACAAAAAACGTTGAGCGTATTATTACACTTACTCTTATCCCCTTTATTGCACGCCTTATAATAAGTAAACGAGATCAACTGGTACAGAGCGGAAGACGCACTTAGTTTAGTTTAAACGTATTTATTTTACTTCGATTGAGCAACAAGTTCTAACAACATACACTAATCTCTCTCGATTCTGTTTCCTGAGAAGCATTTGAACATTACGTATTTCAAAGTGTATAAAGTAAAGCCTTGATGTTGCACAAGTTCTTTTGCAATACCAGATGCCGCCGTCTTATTGCCTGCATTCAAGGCTCTGACTAGCCGTAGGTGCCGAATCTGGTTGAGGTGCTTGTGGTGTTGTGTAAATAAGTACTTTATTAAAGTGACATGTATAAAATTTTGCAATAAAGAAAGGTTCAACAAGATTAATGAAAAAGGTACACCCGGCCCCATGGGCTTATAAGTCACTGTCAGTTTTAAACAAGTATATGTATGATAACTCATTACGTCGGATAATAGGTTAAACAATAATTACGATGATAATGATAGTAATAAAAGAATGCGATAATTCGATAAAATAGAAGTAGGTAAATAGTTTTTTGTAGTTTCTCGAATGCGTGACCAGTGAATTTCGCAAGTGAGGTGACAGGATTCTTCACGAGATGAGAGTTTGTCAAAGGGAGATAACAGTGTAAAATGATCTTTGTCCTGTACATCACCAGAAAGCTTCAACATTGACTTTATTTTCCATACCAGAATTATTGCAGTCGGTGAACACTCTATTTTCAATAGTGTCTTCATTATACTGACCAGTTTCAATACTTATTTATACCGACCCGTTGCAATACTTATTTGGTGGGAACCACAATGCAACCGAGCAAACACAGGTCGTTAATTTTCTTCCGATTTAGATATAGGTATGTTTCTGTCGATAAAGATTTCTTGTAGTTTCTGCAGGAGCAAAGTTTTGGCGTTTGATGGATATATATTCATTTCTGATTTGTAAAATATTCTCTTATATTTGTTTGACTAAGCCAATGAGACGGGAAACAAACATAGCGAAGAAGGCACCAAGCAAAGGGATTAATTGTGGGCATACAGATAGAGACATACGCCAATACTGCGATCTAGCAAAAAAGATTTTCATCGTGAAAATGTCGTCTGCACAGCGTCTGCAGGGTATAATGAATTAAGTGCCCGCTGGATTTGTGTCCCATCATTTCGGCTACACCAGCCTATTCAACGACTGATCTAATTTTGATGTATATTGTGGCCCAATTTCAGTGTTATGTTCAGGAAATTATTGTCATATTTCCTTACTCAACCATTTTACTTTCAGTAACGACACAGATAACTTTTGTTAGCTGGTTTTGTGAGATGCTTAGATCAACAGGGTCCATATTCATGTACCATTCTTAAAAATATTCTTAGTCTTACTCTCCAAGGTTTTCTACATTTGTAAGTAACACAACTTCTAATTGGTTACACCGAATGGTATATAACAGATATCAAGTTTGTTTAAAAGCTTTTAAACTTTGGGGAAAACAAACGAATATCTTTTAACATCACGGAATTGTATGTTTTTTACCAGGTTTGAAGGTTGGGCAGAATAAGGGTTAATTTGAAACAAGCCTAAAACTTGAAAGGTCGTTTAGTCCTCCGTGGTGAAGTTTTAGATTTTATTCTTTACCTTTTACCTAATAACCCCATGATTCATGGACCACGACGAAACAGGCTTCTGTGAGGAAAGAAGTAGGGGTAAAGATGACCTATGACGAAAAACGGGACCTTCTGGGAACTGCGAAAATTGTCAATCCAGGTCAGACTGTGCGAATTGCGCAAGCTGACCAAGGTTGACACTTTTCGCTTTCATGACATGTTCTGTATGAAAAGTGGTAATTGTACCTTGTTATATAATAATTTTTGAATTATCATCTTAGACTGACCTGCACTGTCGTTGATCTTATTCGTCAAATTGATGTACAGAGTTCCCAGATAGTCAGCCCGCCCGGGTGGCTCAGTGGTAAGCGTGTCGGACTCATGACCTGGTGGTTGTGAGTTCGATACCCGGTTGAGGCGAACTTTCTTTCCGGCGTATTTTCGCCTCTCACCTCTGCTGAAGCATGTGATAAAAGTGGTCGGTGGCTTTGGAAAGGAAGTAATGTAAGTACCGGTGTGAGAAAGCCAGAAAACAGATGTGCGTCACCGACCGCCATGATATGACCTTAGCTGTTAAAGTGGCGTTAAACCTCAGTACAACCAACCAACCAACCAACCAACCAACCAACCCAGATTGTCCCGTGATGGGTCACAAATGCTTGTTACCAGTATTTTCTATTTGTAATATATCTTCTACCCTACTAAAACATATCCCTATCATTCTTTTAACCACATTCGATTTGTTATCTGCAAGTAATTTCAAGTTTGACAACCTCAAAGTTTGCTTTGAGGTGTGGTTAAACTTCCGGAAGTGGGGAATAAAAATAGAAAATGATGAAAGTGATCCACTTTTTGTGGGATTGTGGTTCGACCCCAAACACTGTCATGCAAAGGTCAAAGAAAATTACAAAAGTTTGATGCCCATCCTTTCTAAAGAATGCCAGCCTAATGTGTCTGGATGCTGAAACCCGTTTTTTACCTTTCAGAGCTAAATATAATCATAAACTCGACCGCTTTGGATGGTTTTATAAAGCCTGCAACACGCAAAAAGGGGCATTCAGACATTTGCGTAAAGTGTCGTCTTGGATCAGCCTGCGCAGGCTGATCCAAGACGGCATTTTACGACTGCAGTTGATTTGGTTCTTCAATAGACTTGCGCAAAACAGAAAAATTAGGTCAAAACGAAAAGTGTCGATCCGAGACGATACTTTGCGCAAATGTACGAAAGCCCCTTTTGGCGTTTTGTAAACCAGTTACACACTTAAACTAAGATTTTCATCTACTCGCTCCATTTACCAATTGACTGGTAGACTGCACTTTCTAAGCAGTATAATCTTAATCTATACCGTCTGCAAAGCCCCTATTTCTGCCCGAATGGGGCTGAAAGGAATAAAATGTTTCAGAGACGATGATTTTCATTCCAAAATTCTGCTAGTTTCGGAGCTGTCCAACAATAAAAACAGTAACGACGACGACAACAACCATTATCTCCCGCTAGATGGCATTCTACAAATACACATCTATCTAATTTGGGAATTCTGTGTACAGAACCGGACTACTTTACTACGCGAGAACCATTACTTTGAAATTCAAACTGAAATTAACATTTACTCAATAAAACGGAAACTGGTTCGATTCATTCAGGTATGATCTGCAGTTTAGAGAAATTTAGAGCTAAAATAGACCAGATTTCTCCTCAAACTTATTGATAAAAGCCATCTTCTGCATTGCTACTTGCATGTGTTACTACAATTCCTCCAACTTTGGGAAGAGTGATGTGTCATATGAGACAGGTCGAATCTTTGAAGAATATGACATGCACAGAAAACGCGAAAACAACAACAACAACAACAAAGACAATAACAAATCATTTATCTAAGAGAGAAAATGGATTATTATATTCTGAAGAAGTCGTGTATCATAAATACCATAACACCATTGCGAAGGATTGGCCAATGATATAGAATGACGATTTTTTGGCGCCAAACTACACCGTTTGTCATTGTTATTTTCACCATCGGTCACTGTAATTGAATTTGGCGCGAATGGCTTGCTCTCCTTAATTCCCCAGTCACACAGATGATTTTTGTTCATTTTGCAGGAGGCCACTTTTAAACAGCATCGACTAAAGAGGGGAACATCACGTATAGAGCAGTATGGTTTCCCAAACGTGACTAATATGTTGAAAGCTGCTGCATCTTTTCATCCTGACTTTCAGGAGCTCTTCGAAACTTGTCTGTTTAAACCCAAGAATGGACTTCCATTTACGGAAGAGAACAACTAGCCCTCTAATTGGCTGGGACAGACTGTCGGTCTCACCCAATAAAGTGGCCACTACTGTACTTGAAATCTGCACCACCAGTCTGGTTGAGCCACATCAAGACCGATACGGCACATAAGGTCCAATACACTTACCAATCGACACATTTTAACTTAATAACCAAATGACCTTGACCAATTGACTTACTTGACCTTATGTCAGAGGGTTTCTTCTTTTGATCACTCTCAAAAGGGGTCATGTGTAGCCCAGTGGAAAATGTAGGACTCGTAACCCCTGATTCGAATCTCAGTCGAAGTACTGGGACTTTTGTGAGGGTGTCTTGAGACAAACCTCCCTGGAGCCAAAAGCTATAATTGATGAAACCTAGGGCATACATGAATATGTGAGGTTCTATTGTGATATAAAGTATAGTTGCAAGCGGTTAAACACCATTCGATAAATTATACTTTAGATGTACATCAAGTGTGAAAACGTTCTCATGAGTATACACTCAAACTTCTATGGAAATGATTATTGCCTATATGCAGGAGGCAAAAATAGATGGACCTGTCAAAAATGTAACATACAATCGAGTGGCGCTGATGGAAGAGGGATTTAAGTTCTCCACGTCTCCGTGATGCACTATACAAGGCAATTTGTCATGTAATTATGGATTCATCAACCCAGCCTCGATAACTCAGTCGGTAGCGTGCTGGACTTGAGAACACGGGGTCCAAGGTTCAATCTCTGGCTACGACCCCCTGGCTCGGCCAATCTCTTTCCGAGCATTGATGATATTCACTGTGACAGGATTCATTCCTGACCATTGTTTCGACGATGATCATGTGGCGAAAGTAGACATCTGCTTGGAAAGAAAACTGCGCGAGGCACTGGTAAAAGAAACTCCAGGAACGTATGGATAGGAGCTCTGGCCACTGCGATATAACTGAAATAATGTCGGAAACGGCGTTAAACACCATACAATCATTTAACCAATCAATGGATCCATCAAAGCCATTTTTGTTTAAGAGTGGATTAAATCATGAGGGAGGCAGACTTGCCCTTTGACTTGCCCCCCCCCCCCCCAAAGAATAAAAAGAAAAAAAAAAAGAATGACCAACAGCAAAAAGTATCAACCCATGTCAGCCTGCGCGGAATGCTTTTTGCAAATGCATTAATCTCCCTTCTCCCAGGGTATGACTGATATCTATCAAGTGTAGCAATAAACAAAAGGATCGTCAATTGGTTTCGGCCTCCTTGATGGGATCTTTATCGACTTGACTCTGTTAAGTAGTGTACTCTGAGTATGGTTCGATGGTCTCATTTTTGTCTATTGAATTATTATCGACAACAGTGTTTTTCATAT
Source organism: Tridacna crocea (assembly GCA_943736015.1). Lineage (NCBI taxonomy): Eukaryota > Metazoa > Mollusca > Bivalvia > Cardiida > Cardiidae > Tridacna > Tridacna crocea. The sequence goes on along the minus strand of OX031066.1, from coordinate 9,562,975 downwards.
CGACCTCTTGGTCACAGTATTTGATGTAAGAGTTGCATGAATAATTTTTGGGTCATTTTATGATGATTTACAAAGAAAAAAATACGATTTGTATGGATTGCCTAGGAGTCATCTTAGATCCTCTTCGGGTCAGTGCCAGGTTATGAGAAAAAGCTGTTGAAAAAGTTTCACTCCAAAAACTTTAGGTTTGATCATATCTAGCGGTAATGCTATCCTAGGCAGGTAACTGCATATTCTTAGGTTAGCACTGATGAAATCACGAAGAAGATAAGTTGCAGTTATAAAACCAAACAAACGCCCAAAGCGCAGTTTTAACGTCCTGCAGACGGTACCCCTTAAAAACTCCGAAAATTTATATGGACACATTCACTCCGTTTATTTAGATTCTTTCAGCGCTATAGCCAAAAGTATGCCTTTTCCGGACAGTACAGATTAGTACCAGAATATGTATAGGTTCTGACATGAGTTGGTTATTAAGATAAAATCTTATTAAATGAGTCTACAAATAAGTTATTTAGCGAGCCTTTGGCGAGCTTAATAACATTTTTTGTGGAGGAGTTTAATAGTTTTACCTCAAAAACCAACGACTGTCAGGTGTTTTATAACATTTCTGTATAACAAGAATTATAGTCCAAAATGTATTAAACTAGAGGCATAAATGTATCATGTGTAGTGAAATTGACATGAAGCCTGTGCACTTACTTTGACAGGTACATTACGAACGAAAAAAGTTCCGATGATACTTGCATAATATTGATTTTTGTTTGAATCTAACAGTGATTAAATTAACAACTTTATTACGTTAAGAACTTTTAGCGCTAATTTCATTCAGAAACATAGGTCAGCAGTGTTATAGAATGAAGCGTATAATATCAGAGTTTTGACCAAAAACAACACTATTTTCTTATATCACATGTGTGTGAGACAAGAAAATTCGTAATGGCTGTATTACATTGAAAACAAAGAGAGTTATGTGATAAAACATACTTCCCACTACCAGTGGATCTTGTTTCCCGTCGTCGAGAGAGGTTAGGTTTATTTAAGCGCAAAAACAGTGAAGTCCAAATAAATCAAAATCACAGACAGTGTAGATAAGAATAATACACCAGTACATTTGAAGACATAAAATCGAGAAGGACAAATTGCACCGAAATCCTCCCTAGAGTACACGCAAGTATTTCTGCTAAACTTGGTTCGACGCCAAATGTTGATGGCAATGGAATGGATCGAAACAAATAACGTGTTTATTTGGAAAGAGAATTGAGGAAAATTATCTTTTTTCTCCTAGGGAAACGTCACATCAAATGTATTGTTGTTGATTCACGGAAACATTTTAGGTTGAAATGAGACTCAGCAAAGTTGATGCTGAATCCCAGAAATAGAAGTGATTTAGTTGTACCGGAAGTTCCATCAATTACGTTAAATTGTTTGAAAATTGAAGTATATTTTCAGTCTACCGAACGACCGAAATTTACACTTGTCCAAATTGAAAGCACTTGAAGTCGACATATAATATATGATCTGCAAAACGCAAAAAAGGGCATTCGGACATTTGCGTAAAGTGTCGTTTCGGATCAGCCTGCGCAGTCAGCGCGGGCTTATCCGAGACGACACTTTACGTTTTTATGTAAATTTCTGTCTTGCTGAAGCACAAAATCTAATGTAGTCCTAAAGTTCCGTCTCGGATTAGCTAGCCTGCCATTCAGGCCCTGCATTTAAGTCATTCTAATAAACAAGGTACACAACTACAGTAAAGTCACAGAAATATGTGTTGTTATTTGCCCTTCTTCTGAAATCAGACATTCAGAACATTGAGAACACAGAGTTTTCGTTAAGCAGTTTTAATTGATGATTTTGTTTTAATGAAAAGGCTTTATTTAACGGACTGACACCAGTCTACGGATTAGCCTGCGCGGACTGTGCAGGCTGATACGAGACAAAACTTCACGCAAATGTCCAAATGCTCCTTTTCGCATGTTGCAGGCTATACATAGCTGAAATAAGGAATTTTGTCTTTAAGAAGGGCAGAAAAGTTCTTCTGTATGAGTCAATCAAACCTGGGAATGTGTGGTAAAGGGTTAAACCTAATGTCAAGTCTTATTCCGGACAAAATTGAGCCTAAACGATTACTCTGAAAGTCCTCAGGGCAGGAGTATGCGAGAATTTCTGGTTAATATGTTGCCTGTTCCAATTTTTGTGGCGGTGTAAATCAATGACTTTTAAATAACACGTTTCTTGCCAAAATTGTTCTTATGCATTTTACGTTAAAATGGAATATTATGTTGTAGAATTTTTCCTGGAGTGGGTGTTTGTTTCGTGCTGCATAGGAAAATTAGATACCTCGAGAGACCTAGGTCAAAATTTTCCCACACAACGAATAGTAAATCTATACAAGCCAAAAGGAGTTACTACGACTTACATTTTATTTTGTAACTGCTAAATAAATTTAAAAAAAGTCAAAATACTGTATTTATTGACCAAACTTTGGAAAACGATAAGAATTAAAGGTGAAACCTCCGTGACCAGTCAAATCTGAAACAAATCTAGAAGCAGTCCGCACACGGATCATGTCATCATACCATAATTGGGAAAGTATGTGATACTATTAGACAAGATTTTCTGTTGTGTCTGATGCTTTCCACTTACGATGCATACGTTTGAGCCACAAACTTTGTAGATACAGTCGAATCTCTATACCTCGAAGTTCGGGGGACACTCGTAAAAACTTCGAGTTATAGAAAGTTCGACGTATATGAAAAACTTTGGTACAAGTTCAGTTTTTATCGAGGCAACAGTTTTTGTGGACAAAAATGTACCCTGGTACCTTGCAATAGCTAGTAAAAGTCAGAACAAAAAAAAAAACAATTCTCAGCCTAAAAACCTTTTAAACAGACAAATAATTCTATTTCTTTATGTCATGCATTAACAGAAAACCCAAATTGTAGGCTTTTCTCATTAAGTGTAGAGCCGAATCCTTATCCTGCTAAACAACTTAAATGAAACTTTCAAACCGAAAGTATAAACTCAAATGATGCTACTTCAAAATCATTTTTTATTAAAAGATACTACTAGTCGGACACTGTAGATCCAAGATCAGACTGTACGTTCTGTGCAGTCTGATCTTGATCTACAGTGACCGCAGAAGATCAGTGAATTGCGCTCTGAAGCCAAAGGGTTTCCTCTTTTCCAGTCGCCAAATTTTGGACTTATTTAAATTGAAGCGGTTTGCAAAGAACAAATCGCATGGGTTGTAAATTATTGGAGTTGTCTCGTGAAGGACGAACATCAATATGTGAAAAGGAGAAAAAGCTGGTGTCCTTTTCCCGAAATATTTTGAAAAAGCGATCTTTTCTTTCAGTGATGAAGACACGGGAGTATTTGGTAAAGAAAAAAAGGACGAAGATATTGACGAATATTATTTGTTATAACGCAGATTCTCTCTGTTTGCGCCTGCAATAGACCATAAATGCATGTAATTGAATTGACCAATAATTGCTTGCCACTCAAAGAGAGCCCTGTAAGTGGTTTGGGGATGAAACTCCCACAATATAGACAGTAACGCTGTTACTGTTAGACAACGTATGTGTATACAATGTTTAGCTGTCATTCAGTGTTTTCTGGGGTATACTGGAATCAGCCTGTCTGTCCGTGTGTCCGTCCGTGTGTCCATTTGAGTACAAAATACTAGCAATTACCTATTTCTGTCAAAGCACTGGCGGGGGTATGTAATGACAACTCCAATTTGCCTATGTATTACTGCTACACTGTTGAAGACGGGTCTCTGCGTGGCTCAGTGATAAAGTGTATGACTTGTAATCTTGAGGTCCCAGGATGGCTTGCAACAAGCTAAAAGGTGCATTCGTACATTTGCTTAAAGTGTCGTCTCGGATCAGCCTGCGCAGTCCCTGCAAGGTAATCCGACACGACACTTTACGACTACATTAGATATTGTCCTACAGTAGACTTGCACAAAACAGAAAATAATATAAAAACAGACAATTTTGTTTCGGATCAGTCTGCGCTGACTCAGAAAGCTGATACGAGACGGCACCTTACGCAAAAGTCCGAATGCACCTTTTTGCGTGTTGTTGGTCAGAATGAGCTTCGCTTGATGAGCTGATTGTCCTTGCGAAGACATTTTCGAGCCTTACCAAGTACTGTTGAAGCACTGGATATACATGCGAGTTGTCGCCACGCTTTGATCGAACTGATGTTGAAAGCCATATAAAATACATATCAATCTATCATTCAATCCAAAAGTCTTGAACGGAAACGCTATACCAGGAGTTATTCTTTCAAATTCCACGATCAGTTTATGAAACCCTTGAAAATGTTCATCTTTTAGCGCTTTAAGTATATTTAGTAGGGTTTCCAGAAAACATTCATCAAGAGGGATTGGTTTAAGTCGTCGACCTTGTTTCTGGATGAAAAATGGTACTACTGCTTTTACCTAAGTTGTCAACTGCATTGCACATTTAAGATAGAACGTTGCGATCGTAGCTGGTACGGCATGGAGTTCTAGGATACGAAGGTCATCATGGCGTGCTTTGTATGGACTGAGTAACTCGAAATCAGACTGCACAGAAAATGGCGTACATGTATCATATTGACTCTGTATCGTCAGTTATATAATGTCTGGTTTGCGTAGAGCTAGCAGCCAAATTCTAAATGGTATTTCCAGTAATAAACTCTTGGACAAGCAATTCGATTGGCAATGACTGAATGGTTAGATAAAGTTAGTTATGTCTGACAACTACTGAGACTCTAGATGCTTGCATTGGTGTTCTGACTCGTAGAAAATTGACCACAAACAGAATAAGTTTCGTTCCAGGTTAGCCTCCGCGGACTTTGCAGGCTAATCTGGATCGCAACTTTCAGCAGATGCATTAAGCCCGGTTTTTCACAGAGCATGGGTCACACCATAGCATAGACGCTGAAAACGTCCTCTTATTACCACGAACTTGACATTTTGATAAAGGTCCTTTTTGATACTGACATTAAATTTCAATTTCGTTCGTTCTGCACTGTATGCAGTTTTATTCCCGACGTTCTCTAAATGGAAACAATATATAACTTGCAAAAAAAACGAGAGACTCGTTTTGAGATGTCGGGAGGTTTTTTAAGCTTCAGTACCGGGTGACAAAAATAGATGGATTTGTCAGAAATGTTAGATAATATCTATCAAATGTCACAGTTTATACGAAAATGGTAAATAGCTGTTGGATTTTGATGGGTTTTATAGATTTCTCTGTCTTCAATCCTCTCGCTTTTTTGACGAGCTTCAAGAGGCTGTCTCAACGTATTGAATTTCCTTTACCACAGGAGTGTAAGTGAAACGTATGTATCGTCGGTTTACTTTAAAAACCTCGTAACAAGAGCTTGTTTCAAGCTGTAGTTTCGAGGTTTTTGAAGTAAATCGACGATACATTCAGTGCCCAGGATATTTTATAAGGATGGTGAAACATATATCGTCGGTTTACTCCAAAAACCTAGTAACTACAGCTTGTTTCAAGCTGTAGTTACGAGGTTTTTGAAGTAAATTGACGATATTGTCAGCGCCCAGAATATCTTATCATGGTAGTATTTTGATCAGAGTGCCCGGCGAAACACCTTCAGTTGACAGTGGATCATACTGCAAGTTATATCCAGACTGAATTAAATCTATTTCTAAGAAGAAAATGGAGGAAACCAGATAGAAAAACGTCGCCAATAGGAGATGAAGAATCCATATTTTAGCCAAACAGTCCGGTCTCTCCACGAAAAAGTGGGGGTGGGGATGGTTACAATCAAATTATTCTAAACGTGGAATATGTAATAGCCTTTTACAATATGAGTCCTAATCAGATTTTTTCGCGATGGTTTAGGTAGGAAGGCAGCCAGTGGCTTGGAAAGACTAAAGAGCAAAGTACTGATAGAAGAAATCCCCATGAGCCCGCCCGGTCGGCTTTGTGGTGAGCATTGTGAGTTTGATACCCGGTTGAGGCAAACTTTCTTTCCTGCGTATTTTCGCCTCTCACCTCTGCTAAAGCAAGTGAGAAAGTAGTCGGTGGCTTTGGAAAGAAGTAGTGTTAGTACAGGCATGAGAAATCCAGGAAACACATGTGCGTCACTGACCGCCATGATATGACCTTAGCTGTTAAAGAGGCGTTAAAACCTAACCAATCAATCCCCGTGAATACATGGAAGTGTCCTTGGACAGAAAACTTAAAAAAAAGAAAACTATTAGTGAATTGCAACGTAGATATCAAGCGTTTTCGACGTGATTTGACTGAAATATTGTTTATAGTCACATAAAACCCCATTCGAGCTGGTCGAAAATGGTGATCTTTGTGCAGAACCATAAAATTATATACCCGCCCTTGCATGCTTACGTGCCAATGCTGTCAGTTATTCGATAAAATCTTTATAAGTTTCGTCTGGAGTGTATATCTTACTCTGACACAATAATGCAAAACGCCAAATTGTTCTGTCAAACCTTTCTCGTGCTACTGAGCAAAGGGAAAATACCCAACCTGTAAAATACAATTTGGGATTTATTGTGGTTAGCACGCAGAAATATTTACTTTTTGGGCGCCATTATATATGACTGTTAACCCATTACCACTCGAGAAAGTTTTAGACTTGTCCAAATTGAAAGCATTTGCAGAGGACAAAAAAAAAAGTGACTGAAAAATAGAAATTTGTTCTGGGAGGGGTAGAAAACAGTGTGGGAAAAGAAGAAAATGCTGGTTACCAGCATTTTCTCCTTTTCCCACAGTGTTTTCAAAAGGCTTCTTTCTCAGGGGCGTCAAAAGTAGGGATTGTGTGGTAATGGGTTAAATGCGGCCATTTTGTTTTACATACAAAGGTACAAAGAAATATGGAATGCCAAGATGATAGCATAGTTCACATAGGTGGAGTTTCTGGGGCAATAAGCTTGACTGCATGTGTTCATGACAATACATGATAAAGATATGGTATATATCTATATATATAATATTCATGTCATGTGTCTGAATATCAAGGCTATGAGCGATAAATTTTAATCAGAAGATTCCTATACACACAAGACCGGCACCGTGACGTTTTATGACCTCGGTTCAGGGTGACTACATTACGTTTTGATGGTTATGTCGTAGCTAAATCTTGCCAAAATAAAATGTATTTTCCTCCGTCTGATCATTTTCTGTATAATACGTGAATTATAATGAAACAGGAATAGCCTTTGAACTATTGTATTCGCCTTTATCAACGACCGTGACCAAAAGGGCTTTTTGAAAACATATTAGAAAAAAAAAAAGAAAATGTCAGTAAACAATATTTTCTCTTTTTTTTTTCAATATTTTTTATCCCTGTAAAGACAGATGTCATCATATCAGACATATCTACATATCAACATATTCATTTTGTACAATTTAGCTTTTTACGTTTTATAAAGAATTAACTGTTAGAGAAAATGATTGACTAAATTTTACAGTGAGTCGAAATTATGTTTTCAGTACAGAAAATTTGCCGATTTTGAGTTTTTTGTCTTGCAAAACCATCTTTCGCACTATTCTGTCATTAAACACTTCCCTAAATTCTTTATTCCCTAATTTCTGTATAAAGGTTACTTTATTGATAACTAAGTGGATCTTGTCTGACTTACAATGAAAGACTGCGTCTCGAGATTGTAACAATAGGTAATAACAATCTTTCGGTTTTATTTCCCATCTATCTAGTATTGCAGGTAACAAGTGATGAAAGATTGCATTTTTGGATTGCACCATGATCAGTCTGTTGCTAAGGTTATCAGCGGTCAGCTGGAGATTCATGTCATGATTTATCAACGTTGTTTATTCGGACAAAAATCTAAATTATTCTGCTTCGATGGAATTGAAAGTCCTATTCCGTGACAGAAATAGATATGACTCCGAATTCATTTATTACTAGAAATATGGTTCTTGCATGTAATAAATATCAGTCTAATACACAGAGGAATCGCCGACTTTGAGGGCCTTACTCTCATAGAAGCATCTCTTCGCACTCTTTTAGCATAAAATACTTCCCTAACATCTATTATATTTCTGTAAGAAGGTACTTTATTGTCACTTAAGTAGATCTTGTCTGATTAACGATGAAAGATAGCGTCTCGGGATTCTTACAATAAGTGATAACCCGCTTTTGGTTTTATTGTCGCTCTATAAAGTTATTGCATTTGGATCTTGTTGCCCCAGACAGTGATATGTTTGAACAAAAGGTTTTTGTTAAAGGTAGGTCTAAATCTTTAACAGACACCAAAGGTTTGATTTGTCCAAATACGGTGCATAGCAGAAAATAAACTGAATGTGGCTCAGATTGAAGAAAATTTCTTTGAAATGGTACAAAGCATTGCAGGGAAAAGAGGAAACGCTGCTTTCAAGCATAGTCTGTCTTTTCTGACAATGTTATCAAGAGCCTTCTTCCTCAAGGTAGTTAGCACTCGGGAGTTTTATTGTCGAGAAACAAATAAGAATAAGAGTTAAAATATACAGACATTATCTTACAATATACAGTAAAACCTGTTTGGAGTGGCCATCTGCATTGTGCATGCAAACGCTATGACTTTTAATTGCTCGCTACCTACAGTTTGGCTGTATTTGAAGGTGTGAATCAAAGATCTTATTCCACTCTCAAAACCCACATTTAAGTCAATCTTACAATTATGGCAAGCGTTTATGGCTCTAGAAAAGCTGTAGAATTGTTTATTTTTTATCCTTATTTTGTCCTTTCTCGATAATACGTCATATCAGACACACAATGAAAAAAGTAAATTATTGCTCTTGGTTTTTGAAATTTGTATTTCATATTTATATTTCCCTGTAATTGCATTTTTGAAACGAAGACCTTTTTGAAAGCGGTACTTTTTAACATTGTCCCAAATAAAAATTAAAGACAATGCAGCTTCCAGAGATATTGCCGAGAATAAAGAAGGGGGGGGGGACTTTCTTTAAAGTGATAATACTAAATCCATCAGAATGTTTTGTTCAGGCATCGGATTTTCCATATGGTATTGATTTGGAAGAAACTTTTATCCAAAAACATATTAAGTTATTAAGTTTAATGGGCCATTAAATTCCTTGCATCATTTTAAATTGTTCATTTTATGGCGAGTTTCTGCCAGCTTTGCAATTAAAAGGTTTTTCTTCTAAATACAATTTTGTTTTGGGATTTATTGCCTTTGCGTGTGCAGTACTGATATTACGAAAATCAGAATTACTTTTTAGATGGATTCCCTCGATAACCTTTGAAGGTTTTAGAACAACTTAAATTGCTTTTGCCACTTAAGATTAGACTGCATAGAATGTTCGATTTGATCTTAGATGTACACATTCCGATGCTTTGCGGTATAATCTGGACTATTCATAAAGCATTCTTAGAATTGGAGTTAATACCTATCACTTCCTCTTATTTTGACACTTGAGGGTTTAAAAGACCAGCAGTTTCAGTTTTTGTTTCAATCATAATATTTTTTTCACAAATAAAGGCGATTTATACCGTTTTGTTTACGGATGTCGTAAATCATGGTCAAACTGAACAGTACTTTCACACTGATCTCACTTTCCGATTCATTGACATATGTTTTGGCTTAGTCCAATTACGAATTGGTTACATCTTTTCGGATATGTTCGTAGTTTATTTACCCAACGACGATTTTGGAGATCGTTTCACGACGATTGCAAAAGAGTTGGCCTTGCGAGTGCGGAAATACGTAGTGGTACAAATTATGTTTTCATAGATGGTAATAACACATAACGAACTTAAATATGGAGTTTAGAGAACACCAGAAAGAGTTTATTAGAAACTACATTTTAATGAACAAGAGCGAAACCTAAGTCAACGAATATCAACGATCTCCCAACTAATGCTCTCTGCGTGTGCTCTTGATCAGTTTTGAAAGTAAAAAAGTTAAAAGGACACTGCCTAGGTATTCTTGTCATTACATGGCTAACACGTGACAAGTTTATTAATGAGGCATCTTACAAATTTTTCTAATTGACAGATTTAAAAATAAAAGTGCCTATACAAAGCCTATCATACGGCTAGGAAATTTAATTGATGACCAAACAATAATATTTTAGGCTTGTAGTTAAGAGGTTTTTGCAGACGACAAAATAAAAGTGACTTAAAATTCAAAATTTGTTGTGTGAAGGGTAGAAAATATTGTGGGAAGAGGAGAAAATGCTGGTTACAAGCATTTTCTCCTTTTCCCATAATGTTTTCTAAGGGCTTCTTTCCTTGGGTCATCGAAAGTAGGTATTGTGTGGTAATGGGTTAAAGTAAAAAAGTTGTGGGTCATAGTGGTAGTTTCTGAGAAATTTGCTGTCGAAAAAGGTATATATCGTTTAAAAAAAATCAATTTATATTTGATTTAACACACTTTTTTAATAGTTAAACAAGCGAGGGAGACAATTTGACCAGGGGAACATGGTATATATGTTAAGGGTTAATCAATAATTAACACATACTTTCTACTTTCTTACTTTGCTGGGTACCAGCATTTTCTCCTCTTCCCACAATGTTTTCAGAGGGCTTCTTCCTTTGGGTCTTGAAGACCAGGGATTGTTTGGTAAAGGGTTAAATGTCAGCTTCAGATACTCTTGGAAAGGTTAGTAAGATGAGATAACACACTGCGACGGGTCCTAGGACATGCAAGCCGGTGACTGAATATCTTCGAACACTGGAATGCACTAGGTCAATTGGTTATAGTGTAGAGGCGCCTTGAAGACCACCAGAGACAATCCCATTTCAATTCCAATTTCAATCATTTAATCTTTATGCGTACCGTTGTTGTCTTGTATTACCCATGACAGAACGATCATCTTCGAGAGTCAGATGAAATTTAGGTCCTATAAAACAATGGAAGGAAAAGTTTAGGAAAGATCATGAAATACTTTCTTGACAATAAAAGGAAATATCTTTTGAAAAGGTGCATGTTCAGAGCGAATGCTGGTTTTTCTTCTGATATAATCGACGTTGTCTTCGTGCGTAACTTAATTTTCTAAACTTTTTCGATAAAAAGGTACCATAAAAATGAATAGAATTACGTACAGCAATAAAGATTTTGTCCGCTTTTGATGTCAATATTGTTTGGGATTGAATAAGTATGGCACTAAATCTTTGTTTTTTCGATGAAAATGACAAAGGTTACTTTGACGAAAGTCTATTTGAAATCTTATCTACTTCAATAAATCATTATTAGTAACAAAAATATTGTAAATAAGAATAGCTCGATATAATATCAAGTGCACTTTTAATATGGGAGAAATCTTTGAAACAGCAAATACTATACCCTTACTTTCTGTCTCATTGGCCTTAATTACTGTCTCATTGACCTTAATTTCTCTTTCATTAGCTGGAAATGCATCATGTCACCTATATTGTTGTTCTTTCTCATACACTCGCATAGTTACTTTTGTGTGTCATTTCCTAACCAGAAACTGTTTTGTTTATCATGTTAAAATTGTGTTTGTATGTTCCATTTTTTTATAACCGTTTGTGCCATATCCTTTTTGTAAATGGTCAAAGGCAAAATGTATTTGCCGATAACCAATAAAACGTATGTATGTATGTATGTATGATGCAAGTTTATAATTATGGCCTGCAGCAATATCTATTCAAATGGCGGATACTCCAATCTGTTTGCCCCCAGTAATCCCTCACTTTGGCGCCTTCTGTTTGCCTTGTGTGTATGATTCTGGTTCAATTATGTGCGTGTAAAGGTAAATAATTATATACAGCTGTATATAAAAAAACATTAACTCTTTACAAATGACAGATGATAGAATTAACGTAACTCAAAAATTGAAATTTGTACTAGGAGGGTAGAAAACATCGTGGGAAAAGGAGAAAATGCTGGTTACCAGCATTTTCTCCTTTTCCCACAGTGTTTTCAGAGGGCTTCTTTCTCAAGTTCCTGAAAACCCGGGACAATTTCTTACATTGTTGAGAAAGTTCTGGCAAGTTTCAAGTCCTGTCTGTTATTAACTGAGCTACGGAACTGTTAAAGTGACGCGACCAAAATTTTGTTGAAAGTGGCGTAAGACCATATTCATTTTTCCGAAATATCCTTGATATTACAATATTTGTCGAGCCCCGGTAGCACAGCCGATAGCATACTGGACTTGAGGACACGGGGTCTGGGGTTCGATCCCTGGGTACGACCCCTGACTCAGCCAATTTCTTTCCGAGGATTGATGACTGTCACTGCGACAGGATTCATTCCGCTGACCATTTTTCCGACGATGATCATGTGGGAAAGCAGCTACTGGCTTGGAAAGAATACCGTGCGATGTACTGGTAAAAGGGACCCCAGGCACGCATGTATAAGTGCACTGACCGCCGCGATATAACTGAAATAATGTTGAAAACGGTGTTAAACCCCATACAATCAATCAATATTACTTGCTCAAGATACACAGTTATATTTATTTGGCACCCTAAGACTGAAACTAAATAGAACGCTATAAGTATAACAACAAACAGTGTAATTATGTTCATGTAAAGCTCAAAAATAGATTTGTTTTATGATCAAATTATTAGTTTACTGTGGGAAATGATGACTGGAATGCCATTGTAGGGGAGATCAAAACAACTTTTACCAGTGTTATTTCTGTTTATAGATATTACTGATACTTTGTATTAGTAAATTGCCTGATGTAGACGACATTATCAAGGGGAGGCAAGTTCACCTATCCATGATTTCTTCGAGTTTCTTTCAATATATTTCCAACGGGCGGGACAATATTTCAAGTTGCAGCTCTCCTATAGTAGAAAGCTTCCACACAGGCAAAGCTACAGCGACTTACTATTATAAAGGGTAGGCAAAGATCAAACTGTTTGGACGAATAGTCTCATCGTATAGTACACATTCCTTATAGGTCTGCTACACCATCTTCGCTAGCATCTTCGCAAGCCAAGGCTGACGATTCACTCCGTTACTCTACCCTTGGCGGATCAAGCTTGATTTCTACATTCCCCCGATACGCTTTTTCATTGGATGCAGCCAGCTCTAACTGCAACGAATGCAATCGCTCGTAGCATTTCATCTTTTATAAAAATAGAACAAGGTCGCTACCTTTAGAATAAAAGGTAAACATGGAAACTCATGTGGATAGCTGATTATCGCTTCACGCGTATTCGCAAGCGGTTTGTAAAACGATATTTCATTGGCTTTTAGAAATATGATGTAAAGAGGGGTAATAACCACCATCCAATAGAGGGTGCATCGAAGGAATCTCGAAATCGGGCTCAATCAGCCAAGGTAAGATCCACGTAGTGATCTTTAACTTGGCTCGCGAAGATGCTTCGCTAGAGGTTACGATCCAATACGCTACTCTACCAGTGGCGGATAGAGCTTGATTTCGACAATCACCCGATACGCATTTTGGTTGCAGCTAGCTCTAACTGCATCAAATCAAATCACTCGTAGCATTTCATCTTTGATAAAAATAGAACAGAGTCGTGATAAAAATAGAAAGTAAACATGAATACCTCCGTGGATATGCGCAGGTTCTGTAATGATTCATTACCGACGAAAACACAGAAGAACAATATTTACATAAAGTTTCAGAGTGACCAATAAATCATCAGATGTTTTAGGCTATATCCCAGTACCTGACCATGGAATGTGGAAGTACATTTAAGGTTCTGCTTCATGTTGAATGATTGTATTCGTAAGCGGTTTGTAAAACGACATTAAGAAATATTATGTAAAGGGAGATAATAAGTAGCATCTAATAGGGGGCGTGTCGCGGGAATCTCGACATCGGTCTCGATCTGCCAAGGTCAGATCCACGTAGTGATCGTAACCTTGGCTCGCGAAGATGGGGGTTACACTTGAAATTTACAATATCATTGTGCATTTATGGACGGATTGCTTAAACGTTTTACCAAACACTAACTGGTTTTTACGACCCTGAGATAGAAGCCTTTTTAACATTGTGGGAAAAGGAGAAAATGCTGGTAACTAGCATTTTCTCCTTTTCCCGCAATATTTTTTATCCTTCACAAAATAAATATCAAATTTAAAGTCACTTTTATTTTGTCGTCTGCAAATTCTTTCAATTTGGACCAGTCTAAAATTTTGTCGTGTGGAAAAGAGTTCACGCTTAAAGCTTATGCTGCTAAGTAACTTTAATGAAACTTTCAATGAGATAGTAAAAAAGGAAACATTGCTGTTTTGAAACAATGTTTTGGAGAGCGATATCTCCTTTTCAGACAGTATAGATCCAAGGTCAGGTTGCACGTTTTGTGCAGTCTGATCTTGATTAACACTGTCCAACAAAGACCAGTGAATCGCGCCTTGCAACCGAAGAGTTAATTGACTACCAAAGAGCTCGGATCAAGATCGAACCGTTCGTGCACGTGAACTTATCATGTAACAGTTTATCTAAAAGGTTTCGATGCATTCGCTTGAGATGAAGTGACCAATATCATACATTTTTGGACGAATTTATTACAAGAATCAAAGCGTTGAGAACGCTGAAGTGGTATTTGTCAAGGAACCTATTGTGTGGATTTAATAATTTGAAAAAAAAGAGAGAAAAACTGTTCAAATATTGTCGTAAAAATCAACCTACTGAGCAAATGAATACCCATTCGATTTTAAGGAAGAGTACTCATGAATTGATGGTCTCCCAACGATCAATGGGAGGAGTCAGGAGTAACGTCCCTTGACAGTAGGATGCATGATGGATTGAGAGAAAGACCATGTAAATACATCAAATAAAATAAAGTTTGTACCTGAAAACTATGATTTTGAAATATTTTGCTGTTAATATTTAATTCCCAACGTTACAATCAATTATTTCGATCTATGAATTTTTGTGCGTGATCAAATGGAGAACTGAGCAATCATAGGATGAAAAAGCCATTAGACGAACTGGATTTGGAACGAAAAAGCACAGGACCGAGAGATCGGTAAACATGTTTTTTATAATTGTGCCAATAAAAGGCTACGTGTGAGTGAAGCTATTAATACTGACCTCACAGTGGTACTTCCACAAAAACAAACCGCAAAAACATAAAAAAGACGGCGTAAAAGGCACTGGGATATGTATAATTTGATTAGTTTTTAGTATAATATGTGGAGAGATTATGAAAATAGCTCTGAAAATAGCCTGTTTTAAATCGGTTTGCATATGGTTGAAAGCCGAATTTCAATAAGACTTCAATTAAACTTATGTGGCAAAGGGTTAAACTTAAAGCGCCTATCACTATTAACGTACCCCCCCCCCCCCCAGTGGAGTTAAAGGTGAAGGTTGCTTTTTAGGTCAGTTGGCATGTGGATCACACTGAGCAAAACTACCAGCCTATTCTTCGCCCTACGCTATACACTGCGGTCTGTACCGAGACATTCCGCATAATGTCAAGGTTAAAACGTTACTTTTCTTATTTTTTTCTAATAATCTAGAATTTCATTTTTAGTGTATATAGCGCTTTATGGATTATTATGCAAATAAATGCCAAACATTCTGTAGCAAGAGGTTCAAATTGCTTCGTAACATGTGTTTTCTACTTCCGCCAAAAAATGTTGACTTTTTTTTTTAATTCCGGTATGCTGGTAGACGAAAATAGCTACCCGTAGGAGGCCATTTGTACGGCATAATCAAGATTACTGTTTTGTGCTTTGAAGTGCATATGCTGGTAAACACTATAATGCGATGGGAAAAGTTAACCCTTCGGCGGAAAAGCACGTCTGAGTGCACTTTTGCGGACAGTGTAGATCTAAGATCAGACTGCACATTCTGTGCAGTCTGATCTTAGATCTACACTGTCCGACGGTGAGATTTTTTTGTCCGGCAGAATTAACATTGAAATAGCCATAATTCAGTTGTCAGTCACTGTTGCCTTTTGGATCATCAGTTTTATCTATGTAGTAGTACAAGGGTAGGTTAGGGTGGGAACATAAACTCATTAGATTTACGTTTTAGACAGCTACCTAGTTGATGAATGAACCTTTCAATTCCGATATGCTAACCGAATTATTGCAACTGTAAAGTTTTTCACACTAAAATATCATTTCAAACTATAGATCGTTTAAAAGTGAAGACCAGTCTCTACTGTTTTACAGTCTGATCTCGATTTACACCTTCAGAAATGTGCCTATTTTTTCAGGTATTTTGCCAAAGGTAAACCTATGAACAGATGCACTTAGCAGTTGGTGCACATTGTTTTCGCTAATTTATAGCAGGCATCTGGCAATTTTCTGAGTGCATCTTCAACCATACTCTTGAAGTATTACTAAATGATTATACGGTCTTTTAAGATGTAAAAAGAGTTTAATTTTGAGTGTCAAGTAAAATGCATTCTCTTAGTGTACCAGCGGTGTAGTTCCAACTATATTCTTCAAAAACAAGAAAGTTGTTATTCCACCCTATTTACCCATTTTTGTGTCAACGTTTTTGGAACAGATTTATTATGAAAAGATTTGAAATAGTTTATAACAAAGAAAAAGCATCTGGAATTGATTAAATCCATATTATATTTTCAAGGACTGTGAAGATTTAAAATCAGACTGCACAGAACGTGCTGTCCGATTTCGAACCTCATCGTCCTTTACGGTGTTGTTGTTTGTTGTGTTGGTTGTCTTCAAAAAAATATTGAAATCGAAATATTTATACTACTGGCACTAAATTTTCTTTTCATGAAGTAAACAGTTTTATCTCTGATAGATGAATTAAATGTGTGAAAATAAATAAAACACATATGATGGAAAGAAACATTAAAATGAACGTTCAACTATAATCACGTGACTTCCATGTACCGGTTGGTACGTTTACCTTTCTATCCTTTACGCTCTTAATCCTGTCATACTTAATCACAAGTTTAACCCTTTTCTAAACGACAAATTTTGGACTCTTCCAAACAGAAAGAGTTTGTAGACGACAATTTTTTTATTTGAAGAAAATGGCAAAAAGTTCTCAAAAGGGTAGAAAACACTGTGGGAAAAGGAGAAATTGCTCGTTACGAGCAATTTCTCCTTTTCCCACAGTGTTTTCAAAAGACTTTCACTACAGACACGTAAAAACCAGGGCTTGTGTGGGAAAGGGTTAAGGACCGTAAGGAAGAAGCCTTGAAAACATTATTGGAAAAGGAGAAAAAAAAAATTAACCAGCCATTCTTTCTTTCCCATATGGTGTTCTATTCTATCAAAGACAAATCTCAGTATTTGAACTTCATGTAAATTGACGACGAAAAATGTCCTCAATTTGGCCGCTCGTCCGGGCAGCTCAGTAAACAGACCAGTCTACCTCATGATTTGGTGGGTTATTAGACAAAATTTATGTTATAGACTCATTATTAGTCGGTGACAAGCTTTGTAAAAAGCGTGGCAGAGGTACAATTTAATCCTCTTTTGATAGAGCATGGCGTATATATCGTCTGTTCACTTAAAAAACTCGTAACTACAGCTTTTTACAAGCTGTAGTTACGAGGTTTTTGAAGTAAACCGTAACAAGCTGTAGTTAAGAGGTTTTTGAAGTAAACCGTAACAAGCTGTAGTTAAGAGGTTTTTTAAGTAAACCGACGATACATTTTGCACCGGTAAAATTTGTCGATGAAACAGAATGTAATCTATTTCCATTATGTAACAATAATTTCTTTTGCCCATATGCATGTATACACTGTAGAAAAACAAAATGGATACATCGTGATCATATTTGTGAAGCTTAGGGCATGCAGGGGGGCCAAATCTCATTTCTTATCCTCTCAATCAAAAGGCTCATGCGCTAAAATATGTTCGAAAATCGATGGATTAGATAAAATTATGTAATATATTGCTTTCATGATAAAAAGCATTTTTCATCCCCCACGTATTTTCGCCTTAAGGTATCTAAATAGCATGTGGAGAAACCCTTTGACTGGATATCTATACGTAGACACCTGACTTTGGATTTATGTAATGCGCCGGGTACAATTTTCTGTACCGTTATGAATAGAAGGGGTGAGATATGATATAGTTTTCGCATCTATCCGTCTGATCTTGTAGCTGTCTACTTGTATACCTAAATATTGTATGATAAATCCATCAATAAACATGATGGAAACAGGAGAAAATGCTAGGAACCAGCGTTTTATTCTTTTCCCAAAATGTTTTGTACTTGTCTCCAACACATTTCAGTGTTTGATTCACAACTATTTTGTCGTCTGCAAAAACTTTGAATTTGGACAAGACTAAAATTTTGTCCTACTGTGAAGAGTAAAAGATTTCAAAAGCACCTGAAGAAAGAAGGTTTTTTAAAAGTATTGTGGGTAAAAGAGCTGAAATGACATAACGTGAGTTTACTTCAAAAACCTTGCAACTATAGCTTGAAACAAGCTGTAGTTACGACCTTTTTGAAGTAAACCAACGATAATTCTTTTCCTAGGTTGCTTTCTTTTTCGTCATTGTCCAAGAAAGATAGTCATCTTTTTAGCTTGCTTTCTCTATGTTCAATATATTAGACCTTGTAGATCCAAGATCAGTTTGCATGTTCTGTGCAGTCTAATCTTGGATTTACAATGTCAGCAAAAGCTCAGTGAGTCGTGTTTATCATCCCTAACCTTTTACTACATTATGACGAATTTTTACGACCCTTGGAAACAAGCCTTTGAAAACATTGTTGGAAAAGGAGAAAATGCTGGTTACCAGCATTTTCTCCTTTTACCACAATGTTTTTCATCCTATCGATAAACAATTGCACCATCAAAGCCATACCGAAATTGTCGTCTACAAATGCTTTTAATTTGAAAAGGTCTAAAATTTGTCGTCTGGTAAAGGGTTAAGGACAAAAGTTAGCTCTCTACCAGACGAGACAGTCATTGTATATTCTATATAGCGTTTTTTCCCCAAGCCATGATAGCTCAGAACAAGCTGTAGTTATAAGGTTTTTGAAGTAAACCGACGATACAGGACTTGAGAACAAGGGTCACTGGTTCAATATCCAGCTCAGCCAATTTCTTGTCCTGGGCTGATGATAGTTACTGCGATAGGATTCATTCCTCTCTCACACTTTACAATTGTTTCGTCGATGGTTTATGTGGGAAAGCAGCCAGTGGCTTGGAAAGAGTATATCACGAAGCATTGGTAAAAAGAAACTCCTGCAAAACATTGATAGATACACTGACCGCTACGATATATCTGAAATAATGTTTAAAACAGCTTTCAACATTATACAATCCATCAAACTACAGCAGTAGCAGAATGGATCAAGCGCAAAAAGCGGAGTTTACCTTTGATTATATAGAAAATATCAGTACTTTAATCTGCAATGTTTTTTTTTTTATAAATTTCGTCTTCAGGGTTGTTGGAAAACACCATTATCTCCCGCTAGATGGCATTCTTCAAATACGCCTCTATCTAATTTTGACACACTGTGTACAGAACCGGACTACTTTTCTATGCGACAACCGTTACCTTCAATTTCAAACTAAATTAAAGGTTTACTCAATAAAACCTATACCTGGTGCGAATCATTCAGCAATGATCAGCAATTTACAGAAATTTGGATCTAAAACAGACCCGTCTATTGCTACTTTGTAGCTCGTATTACTACAATCCCCCAAATATTGAGGGAGCGATGCGTCATAGCAGACAGGTCGAATCTTCGAAGAATGCCACATGAGCAGACAACGGGAAAACACGGGATTGTTTTTTTTAAAGGATTAAGATGAAAATAATAGCAAACGCAAGATTATTGCTTATTTATTGACAGAAAGAGCAATTAACTTTTAATCTAAGCAAATACAGAGGAATTTGATATTTATTTAACGATGTAAGATAGAATCTCGGCGAAACAAAACAATAATACATCTATATTATCTGAACACTCTACTAAAGAATGCTGCGTTTAACTCTTTACCATACGAAAAAAACATAGACTAGTCCAAATTGAAAGCATTTGCAGACGACAAAATAAAAGTGACTGCTTAATTGCAATTTGGTTAAGGAAGGCTAAAAAACATTCTGGGAAAAGAAGAAAATGCTGGTTACCAGCATTTTCTTCTTTTTCCTAAATGTTTTCATTAGGTATTTTCTTGGGAAGCGTTAAAAGTAGGAATTGTGTGGTAAAGGTTTAAAAGACCCATGGAAACAAGGTTTTTGGAAACGATTTGGGACAGGAAGAATCTGTCTGTAACAAGCGTTTTCTCCTTTATCAACAATATTTTCTTCAATTTCATTGACACACCCAAATGTTTTAGCTGCATGTAATTTGTCGCCTGAAAATGTTTCGGTTTTAGCGAGTTTTAACACTTGTCGTCAAGTATAGAATCAACTCTCTCGCCACAAAATCAAGGATAATACCTTTTCTAAGGTCAAAAATTATATGACAATAAATTTCTACTTGAGGTAAAGATATTGTCTAGCCATAGTTTAAACTAATGTTTTGATTCGAGCAGATAAAGAATAAAAAAAAAGCACACATAATTTGGGTAATATCTCGGCCGCCAGTGCACCTGTCCATGCTTTCCTTGAATCTCTTTCACCAGAAATCTGCACAATTTTCTTTCCAAGCCACTTGCTGGCTCATCAAATAGTCAATTATTTTTAATCAGCATGAAACAACGGTCAGTGGTGGGAAAGGAATGAACAATTAGTGTTTATTCTAGAGCGGAATAGCAGGGCGCGCCGCCCTGCCCCTTTTTCACTCCTCCCTTGTGCCCTCGAACACCCGCCCTGTTGCCCTTATCGATATACATACTAAACTTGTGTATTGTTCTGGTTTCAGAACAAACCACAGGGCTACATGGGCAAAAAACTCGCCTTCAGGGTCGCGGCTCCGTCTCGTCAAGCTTGCACAGTCACAAAAGTTCGCCATAAATTTCTTCTGACCTGATTCTATTCATGAAATACAGCCAGTCTTAGACTAAGGGTGACACTAATTATCCTTTATAAACTTCGTCAGTTAAGACAGGACAGCAGGGTGTTATAATCCTTCTCTATCACTAACTTGCTGAACCATCCCTTTATCCCTCGAAACCCTGACTTTTTTCCCCCACAGGTACTTTAGCGTCTGCTAATTTGTGTTAAATGACGTCACATAGTCAGTGATATTTATCAATACTTGAATATTTTTAAAATAAAGCTGAATTAACTCTTCTTGCAGCTGGAGATTATCATTTCGTATTTTTTTTTTTGCATGAATTACAAGTATGGATGGTAAACTAAAGTTGCCAACTATCTTGAAAATACTCGATGTTTGCTATCCAAGCATCGGCAATTTTTTAAAGCAAAATCTGCATTGCAGTGTTCTATTTTTAGCAGTCTATTTATAGAATGGCTATGCAGTAGTACACTACTCCATCAGAAGGCAGGCCTACACGTTTTGTAATTCTTTCTATGTAATAATTAAGTCCTTTTGATATTTTTTGATCAAAATTATTGTCCTTTCTCAAAACAGCTGAGAAGAAGTTTTTCTTTTATAATTACTCTGGACATTTTTTTGTTATCTGACTAGAAGTTAGGTTGTGGACCTGTAATAGAAAACAACTATTTCCACAATATTATTATCCTACAAAATTTGCTAAAATGAGTATTATTGTACTACTTTAATCCAGCCACTTTTTCCTTTTTTTCCTTCCTAGAATTATCATTTATAAATCCAAAACCATTGTATTCTCGTTACAAAGCAAATTAATAATTACCTCCCTTTTCTGAAAACTAACAAAAGTATTAACAATTAATTTTAAGATGGACAGCAAAGGCATTTCTAGTCATTCAAAGATATGCAAAAGTATTTTATCTGTATAAAACCATATATATCAACTATCAAGAACTTTTATTCCATGCTACAACAGAAGTGTTACGGGTCTACTACATTAAAGCTAAGTGTGACAGTGCATCATGGGATCATAAATTACATGGCAATTAAAACCTGTATTGTCGGATTGTGTTGCTTTGAGTCTATGAGTTGATTATGATAAGAATCTTTTCTTATTCTTTTCTTTAACATGCAATTCATATCTAAAGTTATAGTTAGAACTTGTTTTGAAAAGAGTAAAGGACACTGTTTTGCCTTTATCTGATATGACTAAGTCATTCAACAAGGCAATGTTCCTCCCTGCCCCTTTTTCCTGCCTCCCTGCCCCTTTCTCCTGCCTCCCTGCCCTTTTGCCTTGTCTAGAATAATCACTAACAATGCATATCATCAATCCTCGGAACAATTAGCCGAGCCAGGGATCGAACAATGATCCCCCGGTCTCAAGTCCTGCAGGCTACCGACTGACCTACCGGGGTCGGCAAACAGTGGAAAGTGGGAAAGATACACGGGGTCAAGGCACGAGAGTGAGATGGGCATATAGATGTCGAATATCCCTTATTAACAAACATGGACCCGTTTGAAGTCGTCAATGGCATTTTTCTGTGATCTAACGACTGACCTAGACAACTTTACTTCCGGTAGGATATTAAGAAATAGCAGTGAAAATATTTTTCGATCTTACACTGGTACTACCGGTGGAAAAACCGATTTTCACGTTCTTTTTGCCTAGGTAAATTGTGCGTGCCTCACAACCAGATGGGAAATATGACGTCATATACCTTACATTTCTCGCGCTTGACGTGATATTGTAATGCGTTGCTATGCGGGAGGGGTACGCCACGGGGAAAAAGGGAAAAGAACTGTAGTGGATTTTGATAAAGCTCCACCTAGAAAGGGTTAAAAGCATTAAATAAATAGAATATTTATTTTTTTCGGTGCGCCACTCGTGAAAATATTACGATGTCCACTCGATGAAATAAATTTCGATCTTTCACCGAAAAAAACAAATATCCTCTATATACTCTTGTAAGAAAGGCAATGATTATATAAACTGAAGGGCTTTTTCATGTATTACAAGAATTATTTACAAAATGTTTGATAGCAAATTTCAGAATATAATAAATCGAAACAGTCTTTGAATCGCTTACAACTATTTATCTGTATAACAATCATTTTATAACCTCTCGTAATCGAAAGACTGCAATTATTTATCTGTATAGCCAATATTCAAAGCTTTCAAGAATTCTTATCTATAACAATTTAACCCATTACCACACAACCCCTACTTTTGACGACCCTAAGAAAGAAGCATTTAGAAAATATAGTGGGAAAAGGAGAAAATACTGATAACCAGCATTGTCTCCTTTTCCGGCAATGTTTTATGCCCTTCACAAACAAATTTCAAATTTTCAGTCACTTTTATGTTGTCGTCTGCAAATGCTTTCGATTAGGACAAGCCTTAAATATTGTCGTTTGGTAATGTATGAAGGCTTGCAAGTATTTGTCTGTATAGTATAATTTCAAATTTGCGAGCATGCAAGCTTGCAACAGTGATCTGTATATGTAAAATAAATTGAAACACTTTTCGAATCGCTTGCAAGAACATGTATTTATCTTTATAACTATCATTTGATAACCTCCCACAATTGAAAACCTGGAAGCATTTATCTGCATAACCCTGATGCAACAGTTTACCCGTGTCTCCATGATCAAAACTTAGCAAAAACATTAAAATCAATGCCTAAATCTTTCAGGAATGTGACCTTATTCAGAAACATGAACTGATGTTTTAGGAAACAACGTTCCAAAGCCTGTAAGAGTTTATCTTTATGACCATAGTTTAAAGCTGGCAACCATTTATCTATGTAACTATAACTTGCAGAAAATTACCTTGACAAGTCCAAACATTCCAAACTCTTGTTAATTCAAAATTCATTCTGCCGTATTCTACCGATCGGGTTAGAAGTGCACGGAGAAAAACAACGGTTATTTTACATTTGTGAACCTAGCTGCCAAACTGGCTACAGAACATAAACAAAAATCATCAGCTGATCCCAGTGCTAGTTTAACCCATTACCACACAATCCCTACTTTTGACGCCCCTGAGAAAGAAGCCTTTTGAAAACACTGGGGGGAAAAGGAGAAAATGCTGGTAACCAGCATTTTCTCCTTTTTCCACAATGTTTTCTACCCTTCCCAGAACAAATTTCAATTTTTCAGTCACCTTTATTTTGTCGTCTGCAAATGCTTTCGATTTGAACCAGTCTAAAATTTTGTCGTGTGATAAAGAGTTAAGAGATGCGAATTGCAGAAACGTGAAAGCCAAAGTTCATTCAGTTATAAGGTACACATTTTCATCTACGGAAAAGGGGAAATACATCTTGTTTAACTATCTAGAAATTCTATACAATCTGTCCGCTCCTTGTTTTGCGTTCAAAATCTTGAAGCTCAGGTTCTAGCCTCACAAAGTTTTTCTTAGATGTGCCCTAGCATGCGAAACCGAGGACAAACTTACTTATATGAGCTGTCGCCGTGTGATTACTGAAACAATGTTGAAAGCCGCGTAAACACTATTTAATCAATAAATCATCACTCAATCAATCAATCGCACTCAAAAGCAACAACAATAACACCAAAAACTATGGCAAAAAATAAAGAAAGAAAAAAATGTGTTATTGTAATATGCTTTCAGCACATTTCAAAAGATATCAAGGCCTAGTGTTTTTTTTTTTTCTTTTCTTGTGTTGTCTCCAATTACTGTAACTTTTCACACAGTCAAACTTAATGGAAACACTTAGACATAATATAGACTGATTCTTCCTCGTTCAGGTCGGGTTTATTTAAGGGATTTATTCTGTCTAACTGGGGAGTCTGGGCGATACCAAGCATCAATTACATGGTCACCAAGGAAATCAAATCCTCCAATGTCGTCTGATGTCTGTAGATGAGACGTTTGTAGATTAAAAAAAAATCATGTTTTGCCAGACAAGATATAATGGCGATAGGTGTTAAAAATACTTAAACAAAAGACGAGATGTAATGGCGGTAACCGTAACATGACTCATACTCTGTTAAAAGGGTCTTAACTCATTACCAAACGACAATATTTTAGACTGGTCAAAATTGAAAGCATTTGCAGACAATATGAAAGTTACTAAAAAGTTTAAAAAAGGTTCTTGAAAGGGTAGAAAACATTGTGGGAAAAGGAGAAAATACTGGTTACCAGCATTTTCTCCTTTTCCTACAGTGTTTTCAAAAGGCTTCTTTCCCAGGACTGTTTGGGAAAGGGTCTTGATGCATCTACGTGGTGCATGATTCCCTGCAAATTATCATGGATAAGTATGGATCAAAAAATCCATTTGGTGTAACAATCGACTGAATATTGCCGTTGACATAGGGAAACTGGCGATTGACCCTTAGCAAAACCTTTATGAACGTAGTTTAAAGCTTGCAACAATTTAACTATGCGTCTAAGACTTGCATAAGATAAACTGGCGATTGACCCTTAGCAAAACCTTTATGACCATAGTTTAAAGCTTGCAACAATTTATCTATGTGTCTAAGACTTGCATAAGATAAACTGGCGATTGACCTTTAGCAAAACCTTTATGACCGTAGTTTAAAGCTTGCAACCATTTATCTATGTGACTAAGACTTGCATTAGATAAACTGGCGATTGACCCTTAGCAAAGTCTTTATGACCATAGTCTAAAGCTGGTAACAATTTATCTATGTTACTAAGACTTGCATAAGATAAACTGGCGATTGACCCTTAGCAAAGCCTTTATGACCATACTTTAAAGCTTGCAACCATTTATCTATGTGACTAAGACTTGCATTAGATAAACTGGCGATTGACCCTTAGCAAAGTCTTTATGACCATAGTCTAAAGCTGGTAACAACTTATCTATGTGACTATGACTTGCATAAGATTAGCTTGACCAGTCCAAACATTCCAAACCCTAGTTAATTCAAATTATATTCTGCCGTAGTCTACCGATAGGATTAGAAGTGAAACCAATCGTAGAAAAACAACTGTAATTTTACATTTGTGAACGTAGTTGCCAAACTGGCAATACAACATCAACATAAATCATCAGCTGATCCCAGCGCCAGTTTAAGAAATGCGAATTGTACAAACATGAAAGCCAGAGCTCAGTCAGTTCAAAAGGGAAATACATCTTCTTTAACAAACTTTTAATTCTATACTGTTTGTCTGTCCCTTTTTTGCCCTCAAAAGTCAAGCTTCAAACCTAACTGGAAGCTCTTAGTTTTTCGTGGTAATGTCCCTGCTGGCGAACCCCGAAAATCGTGCGATGACTGAAATATTGTTGAAAGCGGCGTTAGGCACTATTTAATCTAGCAATCGACCGAGCTCAAAAGCAGAAAGAAAACTATGACAATAATTTGATAAAAAAAAAGAATATTCAAGTATGCTTTCATTAATTTCAAAAGATATCAAGGCCTTAGCAAAAGGCTTCGACTCAGGTTAGCCTGCACAGACTGCGCAGGCTGTACCACGGCCGATCTTTCTTGCATACATGACCCATGAAGCAAAAAAGGGACCATCTGAGAACTCTGTACCTCAATTAGATGAAAACAGGTCAACGATAGTGCAGGTCAGTTTAAGTTATTAATTAAAAAATGATTGTATAGCAAGGTACAATGACCACTTTTCATACAGAAAATGTCATTAAAGCGAAAAGTGTCAACCCTGGTCAGCCTGCCCAATTCGCGCAGTCTGACCAGAATTGACACTTTTCGCAGCTCCCGGAAGGTCCCTTTTTGATTGATGGATCACGTCTGCATTAGGCCCCTGGGCCCCCCCCCCCCCCCCCCGCCCGCGTGCACACAGTATGACTCAAATGTTATAGAAGTACTGAAAACAACTACCGGACATTTTGGGAATGAAATATGAACAACTATAGGACATTTTGGAAAAAGAAATATAAAATATGAACGTAGGACAATTTTCCAGAAGTTAAGATAGCGAGTGAAGAATTTATAATGGCAATATTAAGGCGAATTCTTCTCTAAGTTATCAGCGTTCTGTTAAAATTGTTTCATTCCTCGATTGATCATCGTAATTGAATTTGGGCCTCGATTGCTTGCAACACACATATTAACCTGTTTGCCATTCTCGCCTCAGTAGTCAATGAAACTATCAATCCAAGGATAGACAAATGTCTTTATTAGTTTTCTTTTCTTGTGTAACTCCAATATTTATCATTGGCTTGAGCACATTTTTCTCATTAACCACTGGGCTGTTAGGCGCAAATCACTGTCCTCTTGCAGACAGTGTAGATCAAGATCAGACTGCACAGACCGTGCAGTCTGATCTTGTAGCTACTCTATCCGTTAAGGTGATGGTTTCTCTAAAAAAGGTAGCATTATTTAGGGTTTTACGATCAGCTTGACACTTTTATCTAACTTATTTAGAAAGATAAGGATCAAGACGCATATTCTTCTTTATTGCAACATCTGAGTTCTTTCTATGTCCTCGATGTAGTCAAGTGGTCAGGATGTTGAAGGTAACCTATAGGTTCTGGATCAGACATCCACTCGGGGCGTTTGTCAAGTCGCCGGTTTTATGACAACACTTTTGTAAAGTCCTCTTTGCTTAAATTTAGCGGCGCACGTAGCATACGCTAAAACCCTGTGAAAAAAGCAATTTCTCTCACTAGGTGGCATTCTACAAATACACGTCTATCTAATTTGGGCATTCTGGGTACAGAAGCGAACTATTTTTTTTCAAAACAACAACCGTTACTTTGAATTTCAAAATGAAATAAACATTTACAAATAGGCTAATAGCTTCGATGTAAGCCCTACCTTTCCCAGGCATTGGGGGGATGGGAGATGCGTAATAGCAGACAAGTCGAATCTTCGAAGAATATGACGTAAGCAGACAACAGTGAAAAGGAAATGTTGCCGTGATACTGTTTTACTGAACTTGTCTTGCCAACTTTGTTAAAACAGCATTAGAACGTAAAAACCTAGGCTACTCCGTAGTCGTTGTTTTAGTCAAGTTATATTGAATCTTCAACGTGCCTAACTATATATTAGGCGCACCGTTATGACAGTCTTTATTAATTCTCATTGCTGTTTCAGCCCTAGACCAATAAATCTTGTCTATTTTGACAGGTAATTTCGGACACGTGCAGATAAACAAATTACAAATGATTTTATTACATAAACTCAAAAAGATGAATGGATACCTGTCAGTATTGCGTCAACAAATTAAATCGGCAGTTTTGTCGACAATAAATAAAACTGTTCCAATGGCTTGCAACATGCGAAAAGGGGCAGTCGGACATTTGCGTAAAGTGTCGTATTGGATTAGCCTGCGCGGATTGCGCAGGCTAATCCGATACTGCATTTTACGACTGCATTAGATTTTGTGCTACTGTAGACTTGCGAAAAACAGAAAATTACATAAAATCGGACAGTGTCATTTCGGATGAGCTTGCGCAGAATGCACAGGCTGACTCAGAAGTTTCTTTGACCGTTACTTCGCACATTATGCTTTCCAAGCCCCTGGCTGCTTTTCTCACATCATCGGCACAAAAGTCATCGGTCACCGGTAAGAGATAAATGAATCCTGTCGAAACGATAATCATCAATCCTCGGAATAAATTGGTCGAGCCGGATATTGAACTAAAGACTCGTGATTCTTGAGTCTTTTACGCTACTTATAGTGCTATTGGGGCTTGTCAAGGGTTTAGTAACACTCTCGATAATGCTTTACTTATACGAATCTATGTAACATTAACCAATTTTAAACATCGGTATACACTGAACAAATTATGAACATCATAAAACATATTACAAGTTTACAGATCTTTGGCATGTAACCGCCCTCTTTTTTTCTATCAAAAGCGGTCTCTTGCCAAGGAATTCCGTTTGTACCGCAACCTGCGTTAATATGCTCTACATTAGTACAGGGGTAATGACGTAATTGTCTATGACATTTATCCCTTCACTTCATTAACCCTTTACCAAACAATCTCGAGGTTTAACCATCCCGGAAAGCAAGGCTTTTGAAAGTACTGTTGGAAAAGGAGAAAATGCTGGTTCCCAGCATTTTCTCCTTTTTCAACAATGCTTTCTGCTCGATTGGGGGCAAATCTTATTTTCTGAGTCATATCTATCTTGTCGAAAATGCTTTGAATGTTACCCGATTTTGCTGTCTGGTAAACAGTTTTTAACGTTAAATTTTACATAAATACTTGCAAAGTTGGGCCAGATGATGTCCAAAGGTATCAAATCAGGGGTTTTGAGTTCGGACCCAAGTTCGATCAAACTTTTTTCGGTGAATGATAAATGTCACTGAGACAGGATTTCACCTGTAGAAACCTTTTTGACATTGTTCCTGTAGAGAGCAGCTGGTATCGTGTAGAATATTTTTTAAAAACTGGTAAGAGAAACTCAATGAAAGCAATGATAGTTGTACCGGGCGCTTTATTGATCTTGAAATAATGTTGGAAAAGGTGTTAAGACACCAGATAGTAATGTTCACGTGGAAAATATGAATGAAACATACATTATGCCATCGATTATTTGAAAAAAAAATAGGAAGAGGAAAAAGAACGTTTGAAAGTTTTTTTTTTCTTTTTGATGGACATAACTATACTTTCAAGAAAATTCTTGGAACTTACCCAAATAAGCATACTTGCATGTTAAAAACAATTGGATATGGATATAGAGTTTGTGATCCAATCTTGGATCTGCAGTGTCCGCTATTTGAGGCCGAAAAACGACTAAAAATAATTCTACATCTATAATCTCATCTCTAAATCGCAATGTTAGCTGAAATTTACGATTAATAAAATCTTCTAGCAAACTGTTAAAACCCACACATTGCACTTTCAGAGCTCTTTTCCTTGAACTGAGGTCATACGGCATCGGCCATTGTAAAACAAAGATCAAGCTGCATACTTTTTTTCAGTATGTTCTCGACCTTTTCTGACCGCATATACGCACTGCGTTGCACTTAACATCCTATAGGTGTCGGCCCCGAGAAAAGGCAAGAATTTATTTATTAGACTTTCAAAGCGTTGAAGTGATAGACGTCCTCACGTTGAGTTCCAAGTTGTATGCTTTGAGCAACATTTCATCACGCTTATGTCTGCCAAAATATGTCAGAAATACTCTTGCAAGATTCTGAATAGTGTCGGGGACTGAGCCTCGTGTTTGATAGATTTCTCTTGTGGGATGGCTGTCTTTGAAAGATACTGTCTTGAATTCTGCTGTTATGCATAAAGCTCATATCTGGTCATTGTTTGCCCTATATGGGATACCATCCAGTTGTCACATTCCCTGTAGTAAAAACCTCTCGAAAGGCCCAAGACAGCCGACATCCAAAGGTTGTGTAAAATGAGGTTGTTAGCCCAATCAACCATTTGCTTTACATGTAACATGAGATGGGCGACCACCATAAAGTAACATAGTAATTGTTCTGATGAAGAAAATATCATGGTAAACTACAGTGCAGTTAAAATTACATATAGACTACATAATAAAATGGGAACATAAAAGAAAAAAAAAAACGTTTTAAAGTAAATTGGGTATAAAGGATAGAGAACATAGCTGCCATACCCCATCTGTAGCCCATCTGTAAATTCATTTGTAAATTCATTTAGAAGTTTAACTGGCTACATATATATGAACAATGAAATTTACTCTATTTACTTTATCTTATACTGTAAAGGTCAAATATATCCAGTGCTCACAATTTGCCCACTTTACAAGTTTGAAATAAGGCATGTGTTTCAATTCTTTTGGTTCAAAACGTTTACAAACACAACATTTTTCATTATCAAGATACTCCGTTTTCATATCTCTGTCATCACTCATATTTTTTATCTGTCTAGTGATTTGAATTCCGTTGTCCAGAGCTTGCTTTAGCACTTTCAGGTTGTTTTCTATGTGTATTGTTCTTTTTGTTTTGTTGATTCATTGGTAGCTTTCAATTTGATTGCTTGTTTTGTCAAGTAATCGTAGTTCAGAAATATAGTTTCAGTTGGTAATTGATCTTCCAGACGTATTTAAGACACTGTTGTTCTTCGATTTACATGTACTCTCTGAGTGTTTAGTTTCTCGTAGTTCTCTGATGTTGTCTCTTCTTTTTATTTCAGATTCTGTCATTGGGCAGATCGTCAGATTGTATTACACGGTTATGTCTCATCATAGATTAAGATGTACACGTATGCTCTCTGATGACTATAAAGTGAAATAATCTAGCCTAAGCAATAAATAATCCTTTCTTTTATTGTTCAGTTTTGGTAGCCTTTTGGCAAAGCTTAACTTAACTGTTTCTTTTTTTTTTAATTTTCACCTATAAAATGATATTACGATTGAGCTCATGGGATAACTTGTAGATGGAATGATGTAGTTTCAAGAAAGAAACAGTTTATTATTAGACTTGTAGTTGATCTGCCATTAAGATTATTTTGAAATCTATTCTTAAAATTACAGCGGTACCCTGTTGAGGCTAGTATATAAACGAGCGATTATGGATCAAAGGCTCACTGGCGACCGAAAATAAACAATTAAGAGGGAAAAATACAGGCAAATTTGATTCGTACCATTTAACCCTTAGGCTACTAAGCGCGACTCACTGACCTATTGCGGACCATGCAGATCAAGATCAGACTGCACAGAACGTCCAGTTTGATCTTTAAACTACATTTTCCGTTTAGGAGATACTTTTCTTCCTAAGAGTAAATTTGAAATAGCATTGTTTTAACTTTTGCTGTCGGTTTGAAAGTTTTATCAATTTATTTGGCAAGATAAGAATAAATAAAGAGTATCAATATGAGTCTGACAATATGTTGTAGTAGTCTGTCAGAGGTTGAGTCGCCGGCAGAAAATTGTATTTTATTTCATGCTTTCCGGTAGGATATCGAGAAATAGCAGTGAAAATATTTTTCGATCTTACACTGGTACAAGCAGTGAAAATACCGATTTTCACGTTCTTGTTGACAAGGTAAATTGCGCATACCTAACAACCAGATGGAAAATATGACGTCATATACCTTACATTTCTCGCGCTTGACGTAATATTGTAATGCGTTGCTATGCGGGAGGGGTACGCCACGGGGAATAACGGAAAAGAACTGTACTGGATTTTGATAAAGCTCCTTCCAGAAAGGGTTAAAAGCATGAAATAACTAAAATATATATTTTTTTTTCGGTGAAAGATCGAAATTTATTTCATCGAGTGGACACCATCGGTAATATTTTCACGAGTGGCAGCCACTCGTGAAAATATTACCGATGGTGTCCACTCGATGAAATAAATTTCGATCTTTCACCGAAAAAGACAAATATCTTCTATGTATAACTAGAGCTGAAGTTGCCATTTCTAATCATAATTTTACTATTCACAGTCCTGCACATGACTAGACCTCTGATCAAATACTCTATAAAAGATGGCTAGACCTAAAATAAAAACCATACTTTTCCAGGACTTCACTGAAATTAGTTTGTATTTCAGGCACAGCATTGATTATACTTGGCCGGAAATTGGCCTTAAAAGATGAAATGTTGTTTCCTAAGGAAATGGTCTCTTTTTTTTTTTAATTTATAGTTTTCCTTTTTGAATGCCACTAAAGGAGACATTTTTTACTTTTCAGTGCAGCGACGTAGAAGACAAAATTAACCACAGTACCTAGCCGTGTTATTTACAACAGCAAGGAGTTGCAATTTCTTTCGGCTTATTTATCCAAAGCACTTGCAGTTACGTCATAAACCTACTATATAACAATTATATTAAATTCTTGACAGATATACAAGAATGTTTACTGGTTAATCCCAGTGTTCTATGCTTTTACACACTTTGCCCATTTGTATATTTATTACATGTGGCTGATAGGGGTTCTTACTTCACCCATTGTGGGATTTTAACCCAAGACATCGCTATGGTTCAATTTCTTCTCACTTGAAAAGTCTCACGGTGTCGAAAAGGGTAACTCCAAGATCAGACAGACACATTCTTTGCAAAGATGCATTAAGTTTCTCTTGGTAGCTTAAAGACTTGAAGCTTTTTGCAGTCAATTTGATTCAGCTTAGAAATGAACTAAGGTTTAGTCTGTCTAGTTATGATTAATCAACATATTCTGATACAAAAAAATTAAAGTTTGCAGGAATACTCGTTTATTTTCAGTATGCAATCCAAGGCTAAATGTAGAGCTTAACTGGATTAGCAATAATTGACATCACTGGATATTTTTCTTTCAACTTTTTATCATATAATGCCTCTCAAAGCAGCTAATAATAGAGTCAGGTGATCTAGCACTTACATGCAAGTTAGAAATGGCGCGAAACAGTTAATTAGAATTGCTTTCGATTTGCAATGAAGATTATTTTGAAATCTATTTTTACCCTAATAGCGGTACCCCGCTGAGATAGTGATTAAAGCGTGTGATCAACTCTTTACTCAACAATGCAATGCATTTTTAAAGATCCTGATGGAGAAAACTTATGAAAACACTTTGGGGAAAGGAGAAAATGCTGGTAACCAGCATTTTCTCCTTTCCCCAAAGTGTTTTCGATCATTTTACGGCATTTTTATGCCATTACAAGACGAAAGTAAAAGTTTCAATTGCAAATACTTACGGTTGTACCCAGCAGAAGGTATGGTTGAAGCCAACGATCAACCCGCTCCATGCAATCACTTGTATTTAAGACTCAAAAAGAGACGCCTCCTAAAACCAAATTTTTAAAAGTTTTTAAAGACTTATTTCAAATCTCATTACTTAAAAAGGACAATATAGTTGTCACGGTTTTTCAATGTAATCATTGTTGTTTTGTAATTGGGTGTGGGTCCAACTATCATTTTCATTTTGTATCAAAATATATTTTAAGACGATAATTGCATTTTGTTGTCTGAACGACCAATAAATAAAAACATGAATCGATATTTTCAGACATATTAAAGGACCATAAAGTCTATTTCGTAGTTCACTTTCTTTATATGCTCATTTATTAACACTCTACCACACGATTGTGAGTTATCACGACCCCGAGCAGGGAGACTTTTGAAACATAGTGCGGAAAAAAGGAGAAAATGCTTAGTAACAAGCATGTTCACTTTTTTTCTCCACAATGTTTTCTAATGACAGAAATCATTGAATAATTTGTCGTCTGCAGATGCTTAGAATTTGCTCTAGTCCAAAATTGTGTCGTTTTTCAAGAGTTAACGAGGACAAAAATAAAGAGCGGGAAAGTATAGTTAAATTTGGGTCATAAAAAGTTACTCCCTGGTTACAGTTCTGAGCTTGTAAAACTCGAGATACAGGTCCAGTCCGCGCTTACGGCTGTTGTCACTTTGGTTGGTTGTATCCATTAGTGAACTAGTTAGGAACACCGATATTACATTATTAGTTGTACGGTCAGGTGGCAGAAGACTTGGAAACTAGTTCACGGCTATAGTGAGTCATGTCGCCCCGAGCCGAAGGCAAATCTATTATACTGCAAAGTTTACCATTCCAACGTTTGTAAAGCGAATTTTACTTCTTTTTTTTCGTTTAAAAATTGATTACCCTGACGAAGTAGAATTTCCCTTCTGAATGCCCAGTTCATTGAGAACCGATGTCACTAAAACTTTGGTTATTCCTGCTAAAACGTGTGGCTTGGTGCATAATCTTGACGTTAATCTTTATTGACATCGCCATTTTGGTATGTTGTTTTGATATTGTTGTCATGTATACGGGGCTCCCGAAAGGGAAACTGCTTTTACTTTGGTTTTTGCAAGTGTACAGGCTACATATGTTCGGGGCATATCATATGATCAGATCACGAGAAATTTCTTCGCAGTATAATAATAACCTACGTAACATAACAACACAAAAAGACGGATGAGTGAGCTGTCGCTGCACCATGACTAAAGAAGCGTTGAAAGCGACGTAAAAAGTCATTTCATATGCTGAATAATTCAGACAAAACCCAAATGTTTCCTTTCTTTGACATAAAAATAAGCTCTTGGTAGGAGGGCAAGCACTTATATCGACTTACAGCGATTGAATAAAATTCCAACCGCTTGCAGTTCTGAGTAGAGGCGACTAATTAAGTCTAGCATTCAAATCGAAGCCCTGGGGGAGTTTGAATTAATGAGTTTTAATATGCATTCACGTTAAACCATATATCTCATCCTTAACTTTATAAAAGGACCACAGCCCGTAAGCTAAGTCAGTAACGAACAGGGCCTGAAATCTGGCGGTCGTTGGTTCGAGTCCTAAACTCGGCCAATTGCTTTTACAAGGGTCTATCAGAGCTACAGATAGAGGGAGTGAATTTGATTTCAAAATTGAAAATATTAATTATTCTCTAAAAGGATCTTACGTTGTTTGTACTCATTGGAATCGTATCATCGAGACAATTCTAATGAGTACCCACAACATAGCGTATGGAAGAGAAATAATGGATTTAGAATACTATCACTCTCTCTTATCTGGGGCCCTGATCTAAAATACTCATTATCCGGGATCCTTTCTACTGTGACTGCTCATCATCATTTTGATGATGATTATGCAGGAATCTAGCCAAGGGCTTGAAAAGATATTATATTCTGCAAGTACCGGTAAAATATTTCCGAGATTCATGAATAAGTGCACTGACTGACGCGATATAACCGAAAGGAATTCGAAAACGACTTTAAACACCGTACAAACAAACTTATGCCGGCGACAAATTTGTGGAAACGCCCATATTGAAAGCGAACTTCGTTCGTATTCACCAACCATTCTTAAAAACGTTCTTATACTTATTCTTCAGAATTTCGTCCATGTGAAGTGACAGAACTTCTGATAGGCTAAACCATTTAGTTTAGCCTATCAGAGGTTCTGTTATTATCATAGTCCAGAAAATCTTGACGAATAAGGCTAAGGAAGTTCTTAAGAATGGTTGCTGAATACGAACCAAGTATCTTTTCTTCTTTCCATAATTCAAAGTGCTAGTTTTCTGTGGCTTCCTTTCTGCAGAGAAAAGACTGAGATAAGCCTATAGTGGTCTAATCTTATCCCAATCCGCATTGTTGAATATCAGATCATTTCTAGTGATTGCATTAAAATGAGAAGAACAGTTTGAATTTCATACGATTCGAATGAGTTAAATGCATGCTATCCCTTTTAATCATCATTTTATTCTCTTTTACTATTAAAAGAGCTATATTTACTGTCGGCGGAAGTCAAATATTAGACTGCACTGAGCGTGCAATCTGATCGTCAACCTCCACGGTTTTCTTCTTCCTTTTCATACATAATTTAAAAAGACGACCATTATTTGCTATGACAATTTATTTCTAGCTTTCAGACGCATTCAAATGAATTTTCCCGACAATAGAAAAAGTAAACATTAGTTGCTAAATTGATTTAGAGGACATTTTTAACAAAACTCCCTGGAAAAAAAACAGATCAGACAGCGTAGATCTAAGATCAGACTGCACGATAGTGCAGTCTGATCTTGGATCCACGCTGTCTGAAAAAAAAAACACGACTTGAATCGTGTTAGGTATCCTAAGGGTGAATCTAAAGTCAATAATGATTATCGTTAACAATTCCAGAATCCAACTCGACAAGAACGCGATTCAGTGGAACTCCACAAAGGAAGTGTTGATGCATAACGGATTCCATACTCAATGATCTTTGAGAATACGAATTGAGAATAGCGTGTTTTATTGAGAATAGCGTATTTTATTCATAACCTATTTATATTCTATCAAAACGATATTCAAATCGCTGGAGCAGAACTTTTATATGTTTTTTCTTTCATATGAGTGGATTAGTTCTTTTTTTTCCCGAGGGTAATGAGTCCATTGACGACCATGGGTATAAATTGGCAGAGAGGATAGGCGAAGATCAAACTGCGCATATATGTTATACTTGCCCAAAATGAATCACAATTAACTTTTGTCATAAGAAGACAAAATTTTGGTCTGGTCTGAACTGAAGTATAATTTGCAGATAGAATATTAAAATGTGGTTCCAATGATTGAAATTGTCTGTAAAACAGTAGAAAACATGAAAAATATCGAAAATGCTGGTTATCAGTGATTTCTCTTATTCGAACAATGTTTGCAACAGCCCTGCTGATTTCCT
Organism: Tridacna crocea; assembly: GCA_943736015.1. Taxonomy (NCBI): domain Eukaryota; kingdom Metazoa; phylum Mollusca; class Bivalvia; order Cardiida; family Cardiidae; genus Tridacna; species Tridacna crocea. Next base: position 9,526,137 of record OX031066.1, on the reverse strand, counting down.
CAATGAGTTTAAGAGCTGTGACTTGCATGCTAACGACCTTAATGTATGCAATGAGATGGGCAAGGCAAATTTGTAGGTAACCATTGTAATACTGAAGCATGTTTTACAGTTCGCTTTCCACGGATTGCCATCCGAAATTACTGAAAGTCTTTTGGATGAGACAATGAACCTACATAAGCACGTTAAAACACCAATTGTAACCAGAATGGTTTACGTCTTGTATCTAGCACTATCCACAATAACAATACTAACATCAGATCACGACAAATTTCTTTGCAGTTTAACAAATCGGGCTCTCACTTGCTCATGGTTGTGACTTACCGGTGTAATGCAGAGGAATGACCCCCATCACAAAATGACACACGGGGTCATTTCTCGACGTAGAGGAATGACCCATGGGTTATTTTTCGACGTAGAAAAAATGACCCATGGGTTTTGTAATGGGGGTCATTTCTCTGCATTAGAAATGAAATGACCCCCATCACAAAATGACTCATGGGTCATTTCTCGACGTAGAGGAATGACCCATGGGTTATTTCTCGACGTAGAGAAATTACCCTTGGGTCATTCCTCTACGTCGAGAAATGATCATGGGTCATTTTGTAATGGGGGTCATTTCTCTGGATTACACCGGCTTTAACCCTTAGACCTCTTAATAAACCATACCAGGTTTACAGTCTAGAAATAAGACCTAGGTAATTGAAGTTCCGGACAAGTTTGGTTTGTCCTTGTCGAGAATGTCCAAGCAAGGGGAAGGATCTTGATATAAACTTGCTGCAAAGAGAACTGTAGTCGTAAAAGGCGCTTCAAAAAATAAAAATATCACAAAACCCCGCCTGTAACAACCCTGAGAAAGAAAGCTTTTTAAAACATTGTGAGGAAAAGGAGAAAATGCTGGTAACCAGCATTTTCTCCTTTTCCCACAATGTTTTTTTTTTTATCTTAATAGAAAACTACAGCTCATTATTTCAATCTCAAATGTCAATATGTCAATATCAATATGTCCGATGTGAAAGTGTCAACACATTGTTGTTTGGTAAAAGATCGAAGGGATAAAAATGGACGAAATATCAAAAGGGAACAAAAGGTTCTTAACTGATTTATTTGACATTTTCTGGTTGGAAGTGCGCTTCTTGTCGCTGATGTAATGTATGTTGACATGTTTCAGCTTCTTATTTCTGCTGTAGTGATAGGTACATCTGACAGCTCAGCTATCCAAACAGTGTTTATTGCTCTTTTATTGTAGAGTTATTGTGAGCCAGTGAAAGGTTCACGTGTCGGTATGTAGTAATAGGCAGTGGGTATTTCTTTGTAATCATTCATATTAATAACAAGCTCGAGAAATAAAAACTCAAAGGAAAGGTTATCGCCTTTAGGTTGTAGCCCTTCGATTCATTTGTCTCTCTGTCTCTGTTATATCTGTCTGTCTGTCTGTCTGTCTCTGTCTCTCTCTTGTTTCTCTCTGTCTCTCTGTCTCTGTCTCTGTCTCTCTCTCTCTCTCTGTCTCTTTGTCTCTGTCTCTGTCTCTGTCTCTCTCTGTCTCCGTCTCTCTCTTACCCTGCCCCTCTGCTTGCATTTCTCTGGCTCTATGTCTCTCTCTCTCTTCTTTTGTAACTCTCAGTCTCTCTGTCTCTAACTTTCTGTCTCTCTCGAAAAAAAAATGTTATATACAATTCAGAAAGCAAGAAGAGGAAGCCAAAGAGGAATTCGCTCTCCTAGAGAACATTCAACATTGACAAACATGGAGTGTACACCGTTCTAATTAAAGGAATTCTTGTTGCTAACCTAGCTAGAAACGTTGGTAATGTATGCTGGTCCTCGGACAAGTCACTGCATAGGACATCCTATTATAGGCAAAATCAAAGAAAATATTTCTGAATGTGCAATTGCCGAGATATACATGTAGTAATCGTAAGTTTAAAAACCCAATGGCCACTAGAATCATGGGACTCAAAAGTTTCCAATTCCATCTACGTTATAGTTGTCTAATTTTGTATAAGCATCAACGTTTTAATTTCTCCCATTTCTTCATTGTTTGTTTTCCCATAGGGCGGGAAACTTGTGTACAAGACAAACGAGTGTGTTAAAGCCATTTACACGTATTTCTTAGTCGGAACATTCTTGGCCTCAATACAAACTAGAAGCATGTAAATAATCACGTTAGTGCCTCACCACAAATTGCTTTTCGGTATAGCAAAATGTTTTTTTTCCAACCTATTTTGCGTCGTTATGGTATTTTTTCCCTCGCTATATCCGAGTCTATATTCATCAACTACAATTTCTAATTGGATGAAATACTCGGTTAAGCCAATCAGAAGTTGCGTTGCATTGGAATTGATGAAATTCTTGAGAATTTGAAAACGACCTCTGATTTCGAACCTGCTTTGTGATAACTAGCTGTCACCTCTTTAGAAGACAATTGAAAACGCCTGAAAAAATGTTGGAGGAAACGGAGAAACTGTTCGTAATAAGCTTTTTGTCCTTATCCCATAGTGAATTCTAGTTGAACCCTTTCCTTTTCCAAAACCCATTACATGCTTTGTCACATTTTTTTTGTCATCTGCAATGGCTTTGTATTTGGACAAGTCTAAATTTTTGTCATGTGGTAAACGCTGCTGGTAGGAGGTCTCCCGTGGCTCTGTAGTAATGCCTTTGGATTTAATATCGGGAAATCCTGGTTCGATTTCCGCCGACAGGACTGTTCTTATGAGATTGTCCTTGACAAAACATTGCAAAGCCTCATCAATGAAATGATAAATCCAAGGAAAGACGTCGTAGTTTAATACTGCTTGTTTACTTTTTTATCTATTCAAGATGTTTTTCGATTGCTTTTAATACAATGAAAACCCTTGAAGGCAACTAACCTGTACCGTGTAAGACCTTTGAAATTGTAATATAAAAACCTCGTTAAACAATAACATATTAGATCTGTAATTGTAACAAAGAAGCTGTAATGAACCATCGTGCACTATACAGCAAAACAGCTCTATTGACATTATTAGTGGATCTATACTGTCGGCAAAAAACATACTTTCTTTTGCCAATAGCGCTGAACGGATGGCACTTCCTTGTCGATCCTAGTAAAATTCTTATAGTGTCTCGAAAATACTCCATATTCATCAGGATGAAAATTTTTGAAAAAGATGTCGGAAAAGAAGAAAATACTGGTTACCGGCGTTTTCTCTCCTCCAACTATTTTCTAACCCTCTCAGAGACAAACTCAATCATGTAGACCTCGTTAGACTTTTTTGTCACCTATAATTTTTTTTAGAATAGACAATTGCAGATGTCTATCAGATAGATAGATAGATAGATAGATAGATAGATATGGGTACCATTAGTGCTACCATTACTACTAGTAAGAATGATAAACGTTTCCCAATATAGGTTATACTTAAAATTACCTCTCTGCTAAAGATTATATGGTAAATATGACTATTTGTGTGTTATTTGGCTGATTTAACGATTTCAAAACCCAGATGAAGATTCAAATCAGGAAAATAATAGCTTAAATTATGTATTTCTAGATAACAAGGCAAAATCAGTGAACAAGTATGAGGAGTTTCTGTACAGTCCAAGCGCTTTTTTGAATAATGATTTTCAGACATTTCTACGGAAGCCTGTTTTTGCCACTTTATTTGCTGTCTGTACGTAACACAAAATTGCGACTGCCATGGCTTTTTCACTTTTATCAAAACATACACATACAACAGATTTAAATTCTTGAAAGATTGCTTCAATTCCTGCATTTGCAGCTATAACTGACCATTAAATAATGTGTTCATGGCGGGACTCGAATTGAGCCTTTTATCTAGCAATAGATGCTCCGCCTTGTCATTACCAAAGTCGGATTTGTAGTAGGCCCGTGTAAAGCGCTAACGTTTACAAGAGCTAGCTTATAGACGGTTTACTTTAAAAACCCCGTAACTACAGCTTGTTTCTGGCTGTAGTTACGAGGTTTTTGAGGTACACCGATGTAATACTCTTTTCACACTAAGGTCGTCCTCGAATGTCTCAGAGAAAAAAAAACTCGTAAAACGGTCCTAAATTATTTTTTTAAAGCAGTGTCTCTACACAGGCCTTTCTCTAGACTCAGACACTAACGCAATTTCCGAATGACTGAACCGTTCAGTTATGCTACGTGTATGTTTTATAGACAGGCAACAACGTGAACTTTTTAAAGATAAATGTGGCAATAATTGGTATCCGTATATTTTAGCCGGTCGTAATTGTTGAACATTGTCAGGAATGTGTGTCCTGTAGGAGATAAAATGACGGAAATTATGCAAATCCAGCTTGACAACTTTAGGATGTAATAACCTCTTATTGTTTCATTAAGTTTCCTGCATTTTCAGACGGAACTTGTTACTGTCTATGACATGATGCGAATATTGAAATACAAGTTTAATGTAAAGCGAAAGAGCCATTTGCAAGTTTTTACATACATGTAGGTACATCAGTCAGCTAACCATTAAGCGCTTTGTTAGCCATTGGCTTAGAATGTTTGCATAGAGTGCAGGAGTTCTTGGAACGTTGGATGCCTGCAATCTTGTTCACGTAAGAGTCGATCATACTGGCTCTGTTAAAAAAGTATAGACAGAGTTATCAAGGGGCTACAAATCCAAATTTCATCTCAGTCTGATTCTTTTCTCTGATTTAGGATAATTCTTGAATTTATTTTCACCGCTGAAAACTATTTCGAAGTTGCTTTGTAGGAGGGCACACAGTGGCACGCATAAACTATCGCTCAGAAATCTTGGTCTGTATTCACCAACCACTCTTTAGAACATTCTTAGTCTTATTCCCCAAGATTTTCTAAATTTGAAAGTAACAAAATTTCTGATTGGCTAAACCGTTGGGTTTAGCCAATCAGAAGTTGTGCTACTTCCATATTTAGAAAATTCTGCATAATAAAACTGCGGATATTCTTGATAACGGACCCTAGTAAATAAAATCCAGATTCCCTGATACCCCGTCTACGGCTGAAGTAATAGAATAAATACAAATAAAAAAAAAAACAACTGTAACAGCTGAACATTCAGTGGCAGATATGATTACAAGGCGTGCATTATCACCGAGCCCTTGACGAACAGTGAAGGCATATGCATCTTATTTTCACAAGCACTTGTGTCCTTTTGCATTAATCCTTTGGCAGAAACGATGTCAAACGTGTTCATAGACATCGTTATTCATTTATTATGCACACATCTGCCTTCTATTATATTACTGACAATAACTTATCATTGTGCACAAGTTATTAGGATAACGTTTCTATTGTTTGTAGTGCAGCTGCCATTCACCAACACGAGTACTGATGCTTTGAATTCCACAAAAAGGATGCTTCAGGAAAACACGTGAATAGCTGACACGCAACATGTGCGCTCTATTATCAAGAAAGAGAACTCTGAATGGTCATGCTTTAATTATGACGTGGACTTGGGTATTGCTCTTCGACCTTTCTTTTATGAGATACATCTCATTTCATTACACGCCTGTACAATGAAACGCACTGACCCAGAGTATGTCAGTATCAGGAGATATTTTGGCATTTGCTTCCGTACGTTTTAGATTCGATTTAAGCTCACTGAAATTTTTCGAACAAGAAAATCAAACGCAGCAGGTTCGTTTTATGAACGCACATCGCACAGTTTTGTTTGTTCCATAAAAGGGAAACTTTTCGTTATCACTGCAGTGGCTTTTGAACATAATCATTCTAATCTCTAATGAACTAAGTATTACTGCTCTTGACAAACAATTTCTCCTTAACCCTTTACCAAACAATCCCTGGTTTTTACGGCCCTGAGATAGAAGCATTTTGAAAACATTATGGGAAAAGGAGACAATGCTGGTAACCAGCATTTTCTCCTGTTCCTATAATGTTTTTACCATGCTGGAAACAATTTCAATTTTTGGGTTAAGTTTATTTTGTTGTCTGCAAGTGCCGTCAATTTGGACTGGTCCGAAATTTTGTCGTTTGGGAAAGGGTTAAGCCAAAATAATTTCAAGTTGTTATATGTAAAGTGCAAAAAAGGCCGTCTTCTGATAGTAATAAATTACATAGGGAGACTCCTCATAGCTTGCTCGGATAAGCAAAGCCTTTGGGAGCCCTCTTTCTAGCTTTACTAGAATCGCTTGCTTTTTCGTCTGAGTGTCCTTGGGCAAGAGACAACAGAGCCCCAGCCTTAAACCGGTGAAATACGGCACTTAAGTGAGGTGCCATCGTTATAAGACTGAAATAATATTAAAAGCAGGATAAAACACCATACAAATAATCTAACCATTCAATAGTCTATAGAACTTAGCATTTCCTCTACGATGAAAATGAGCCATACTCTGTGAAAAAGGTGTCTTATGGATCCGGAAAAAGTATCGACTTAGGCTGACCTGTGTCGAAACGTTTTGCGATTGGTTGATATTCCTCATGCCCAAGAACTATTCTACCTCATGCTTCAGTCTGTTGTTTAGAATAATCGATGGATCCATAATTATGTGACGACTTACTCGGTATAACGTATCAAAGAGATGCATCAAACACCCCTGTACCAGAGCACAGTTTGCGTTGATTTATGATGGACTATTATAGTATAAAGATAAAAAATAGTATTATATTGCAAAGAAATTTATCGTGATCTGATTGGTTAACATGCCGGGAACATATATATCATGTACCCTAGCCAAATTCACGTAAAGCCAGTTTTCCTTTTCATGCCCCGTAAACATCAATACACTTGCAACACAACATCCAATATGGCGGCCTCGATCGATCACCAGACTGCACGTTTATGCACCGTACTGCACAATTTAGTGACATCAGTTTCCAGTTTTCATTGAATTGGGGCACTCAGAAGGGAATTTCTATTTCGTCAACATACTCGATTCGTGAAATTATAAAACAGGAAAATTTTGTTTAACTCGCTTTGAAAGGCTAAAACTCTGCATTATAATAAATTCGTTGTATGGTCAGGTGGCAGGGGACTTGGAAACTTGTTCACGGCTTTGGCGACATGATTGGACACAGCCGTGAACAAGTTTCCAAGTCCCCTGCCAACTGACCGTACAACTAATAGTGTCATGTGTAGAGAATGAAAGGGTCAATATTGACCTTCCAATAATGCTTGGAAATTTCTCTACCAAAAATCTTGAATTTCCGCCAACTGAAACCTGTGCTGGAGAAAGTATTCTGGTGGTTTAACCCATTACCACACAGTCCCTACTTTTGACGCCCCTGAGAAAGAAGCCTTTAGAAAACATTGTGGGAAAAGGAGAAAATGCTGGTAACCAGCATTTTCTCCTTTTCCCACAATGTTTTCTACCCTACACAAAACGAATTTCAAATTTTCAGTCACTTTTATTTTGTCGCCTGCAAATGCTTTCAGTTTGGACCAGGTTAAAATTTTGTCGTTTGGTAATGAGTTAAGGAAAAACTTTGTTCCTTTAGAATCACAGATGAAAACAGCGGTGAATTTTTCAAAGCACACAAAACGAATTCCCGATTTAGACTATTTAGCCCAGGTATGAAACAACCTGTTACTATTTGTATCATTAAGGCTGTTTTGCTTGAACCAGAAATCATTAAGCTGAAAACACTTGTCTATCGGTATAAAAGGCGACTGCAATATGTGGACCTGTACGAAATTGGGTTATTCCTCTTCCCGTCTCCGGTTTCACTGATATATACTTACATGTAACTCTACCGAGAAATTGCGGTTTACTTTATTTTCTATCGAGGGTGATTAATTATGTGAAGCGGTATTGTTTTTTGTAGAGTACATCTTTTGTTGTACCATCAATTTATCTAATTCTGGTCGACCCTTCTCAGCACTGTATTGGAGAGTGATTGAAGGAAAACTTCTTTCTTTCTTTCTTTCTTCGATGTATGCTTTCTTTCTTTCTCTCATTCTTCTGCTTCGATGTATACTTTTTTCCTTATCGGACAGTGTAGATCCAAAATCAGACTGCACGTACTGTGCAGTCTGCTCTTGATCGCTGACCGGCTAAAGATCAGTTAGTCGCGTTTAACAGCCAAATAGTTAATATCACTTGGCCTGTCAGAAATACGCCAAGGTAACCTGTGGTTCCCAGGATGTTTTCAACTTTCTATATGACAAACCTATTCCGTCGATTTGCATTTTATTTGAAATTGGGCAAAGAAAAAATAGAATAGTAGATCTTTAGACTTTGCAATGAAAAAAAAAATACAAGAAAAACCCTAATACATTTGCGTACCATGCAAAAAACATTGATTTTTCTCCAATTGCATGTTTCAGGGTCACTAGGTTTATGACTGGTTGATATCCTTAACCTTTTCCCAAACGACAAACTTTGGACCAGACCAAACTGAAAGCATTTTGCAGGTGACAAATCAACAGTTGCTAAAAAGATGATTTTTCGATATAACAGGGTAGAAAACATTGTGGGAAAAGGAGAAAATGCTGGTTACCAGCATTTTCTCCTTTTCCCACAATGTTTTCAAAAGGCTTCTATTCCCGACCCGTATAAACCAGGGATTGTTTGGGAAAGGGTTAAGTTTCCTTTTAAATCTGCGGCTAGGAAGGGAATGTATTTAACACTTGTCCTGCTAAGTAACTAAAATGAAAATGTTCAATTCGATAGTAATACCCCAAATATTCTTATGTCATAGATATGTTTTGGTGCATAATCTCTCCTTATCGGGCAGTGTAGATCCAAGATCAGACTGCACGTTCTGTGCAGTCTGATCTTGATCTACATTGCCCGCAAAAGGTCAGCAAGTCGCGATAAGCAGCGTTAGGGTTAAGAATTGCTTAACTAATGAATAAATCATACTCTCCGTACTTTCCTGGCTATTAAAAGCCCAGACTACTCTAATCAAATGAAATGGACATATCAGTTAGTAGAAAAAGTATTTCTGTAAAACTGCAGAGTTTGGGGTCGCTTCAACCATGTGTAGCTTTTTTACCAAACACCAGACAGTGTAGATCCAAGATCAGACTATATGTTCTGTGTCTTCTGATCTTCATCACCATTGCCTGTAAAAGCACACTAGGCTGCACTTAGCGTTCTTGAGCCCAAAGTTTCTAGATTTATCTAGAAAGGATTATATACACTACAATAGAAATGTGAACTCTTGATCTGAATTTCACTTTTTGACATATATATGGTCTACATCCCCTAATTAATCGGTAAGCATTCGCGTTTTCGTAAAGGCTGTTCGGGCAATCTCGACAGCTCTCGTCTTTCAATTTGAGAATTAGAGGCGGTAGACTCACTCACTATCTCATCGTTAAATATCGTGTAACATCGACGTTTTCGTAAAGGCTAATCTGACAATTCAGCTGCTTCCGTCTTGTTAGCTCACCTGAGCACAACGTACTCAAGGGGAGCTTTTAGGATCACCCGGTGTCCGTCGTCCGTCACGCGTCGTCCCTCGTGCGTTGTCCGTCGTCTGTCGTGCTCCGTGCGTCGTGCGTCGTCAACAATTCTTTAAACATCAACTCCTCCTAAACCACTGGGCTAATTTGGACAAAACTTGGCTGGAATATTTCTTTGGAGGTCCACTTTGAAAGTTGTTCACAGAATTTAATTCCACCAAAAACTCTGGTTGCCATGGCAACCAAATGGAATTTTCTAAGGAATTCTTTAAAAACCTTCTTCTCTGAAGCCGCTGGCCAGATTTTAAGATAATTTCACAGAGATGTTCCTTGGGTGAACCATTTCAAAACTTATTTGCCAAATTTTGATCCGTCAGGAAACATGGCTACGGCGAATAGGGGGCTAGTTGTACTATACGGTAAAGAAGAAATGCTTAAAAATTCTTCTTCTCTGAAACCGCTGGTCAGATTTTAAAATAATTTCTCAGGGATGTTCTTTGAGTGACCCTTTTCAAAAATTGTTCGCAAAAGTTTGTTCCGTCTAGAAACATGGCACTGGTGAATGGGGGCTACTTGCACTATACGGACATGAAGAAATTCTTGAAAATTCTTCTTCTCTGAAACGGCTAGTCGGATTTTGAAATAATATCTCAGGGATGTTCTTTAGGTGCCCCTTTTCAAAAACTGTCTGCGAAATTTTGATCTGTCCAGAAACATGGCTGTGGTGAATAGGGGGGCTACTTGCAGTATACAGACATAAAGAAGTTCTTGAAAATTCTTCTTCTCTGAAACTTATCAGATTTTAAAATAATTTCACAGCAATGTTCAGTGGGTGACCCTTTTTTAATAATTGTTCGTGAAACTTTGATCCGTCTAGAAACATGGCTCTGGTAAATGGGGTCTACTTGCACTATACGGACATGAAGAAATTCTTGAAAATTCTTTTTCTCTGAAATGGCTTGTCAGATTTTAAAATAATTTCTCAGAGATGTTCCTTAAATGACCGTTTTCAAAAAGTGTTTGAGAAATTTTGATCCGTCAAGAAACATGGCTCTGGTGAATGGGGGCTACTTGCACTATACAGAAATTAAGAAATTCTTAAAAATTCATTTCTGAAACCGATGGTCAGATTTTGAAATGACTTTTACAGGTGACCTTTTGAAAATTGCTCGGCAAAATAATTATTTTGTTTCCAATATTTAAATTTAAAAAAAAAAGGCTATGATCCTCTGAAAGATTCAGGTGAGTGATCCAGGTCCATCTTGGCCCTCTTGTAATATGAGGGTTAGGCGCCTTGGACCTTATTGTTCATTGCTTTTCACCATCTGAATGAACTATGATCAGACTATACGTACGTGCTAATTGCTCATGTTTTGCACTCTGTTGACGTCTAGTTCGTGCCATTTCGATTGTTCTGAGAGGAAACAGAATTACTATGACGTTCACCGATGTACCTAAAGTACGTTTCAGAGTCAACTTGACAAATTTCAACTCGACAAATGGAACTTTCAAGCCGATTGAAAAACAACTTAAAAACAACGAATAATGCTATTTCAAACTCTTTTTTGTATAAATATATTTTCTTCCAAGATCCAAGATCCAAGATCAGACTGCACGTTCTGTGCAGTCTGATCTTGATCTGCACTGTTCGCAAACGGTCAGCAAGTCGCGTTTATTAGCCTAAGCGTTCAGTTTTCTCGTGAAGCAGGGGTCTGCAATTAATGTACAGGTGTTTTGGACAACACCTTTACCAACCACTGTCTTCACTTCCACAAAATTATCCTAGTAACTACATGGTGATGAAGGAAAGAATCCTGTACGTAAGATTATATTTCCAAGAAAAACACACTACCCTCGCAATCTGCCACCTGTATGCTTACTAAGGTTACGTTTTGATTGTATTTCCAGGGATCGGATTGTTAAACTACAACTGAAGATGCCGTCTTGCCAATTAATCTTTATTTCTTTTACATACTAGGGTAGCAAACATAAGTGAAATGAGTATGCAGCCCCCTTTCGAGGAAAGAAGGGGATGCAGGTCTCTGATTAGCACTAAAAATACTGGACAACAAAATTTTAGATTCAGGTTCAGGCTGCAGATTAAATGTATTTGTTATCTGGTTCACTGTTTGGAAAAGTAGCTTTCACTGCAAGCGTTGCCGAAGATCAAACTGACCTTTTATTCTATGTTACACAAGATTACAGTTAAAAAATAAGACCCACTGTGGTTTTACATGCATACCTACTCGTTAGTGACGTTATTCTTGTACACTTGATCTTGAGGACCAAAACATCAGGGTCCATATTCACTAACCATCCTTAATCTTATAGGTCAGTGTGAAAGTAACAGAACTTCTGATTGGCTAAACCATTTGGTTTAGCTAGTCAGACGTTCTGTTACTTTCACAGACAAGAAATCTTGAAGAATAAGACCTCGAACTTTCTTAAGAACGGTTGGTGAATAAAGACCCTGATAAGAAGCATGCACTCATTGTACTGTAGATTATTTGGGGTTTTTTGCGAGTTAGTCTAGAAGATAAGGGTAAACTAATTGATTTTACCGACATCCTATTTCAGACTTGAATGAGCGGGAATCTTGTATATCGACAAAACAAGAAGTTCCTTTGACCCACCGCTTAGAACAAGTTTGTAACTACATGAACCTTAGAGACTGTATAACCAATCACTTCAATCCTGGTCCCTGGGATTAGCTTTTTGATTGGCTAAGATTCTTTTGTGTCGTCAAATTGCAATGCTTATCCTTTGATCACGTGATACTTAGTATCAATGACTATGAGGAAAAGGCGCTTTTGAAAAGAGAAATCTGGGGAAAAGAAACAATATACTGGTAACCAGCATTTCTTGTCCCAAGATGTTATTTGATAATTCCAAAGAAAATGCCCGTCGTTTTGGTCATATTCAGTTTTAGTTTGTATATGTTTTCAATTTGCTTTTCAATTTGCATGTGCCAAAAATTGTGCCGTTTGGTAATTGGCTAACTGCAAAACGTTTGCCCCTTCAAATATGCCAAAAGAACTCTTTTGTTTGTTCTTTTTTCCCCACTCTCGAATTAAGCTATATTTAATGAAAGTACAGTGTGCAATCGGATTACGCAATGGCAAATGGTTTTGTGAAGACTACTAGGGGAGCGCGAGAAACCTAATACGATAAGGCAGCGGATTTACATTTTCTTCACATTGACGAAAATTACTGTTGTCGGTTTGATTGAGGAAAGAAAATGGCATCCACGGGGAAATTCATGGTAGGGTGATAAAATACTTCTGTCATGTACAATCTGCTCGGAGATTCTTTACTAGTTGTCAACAAGAAAATGGCTGTGATACCACTATATATCTATGTTAGAGCACTGAGCCAAGGAACTTTTTGGTACAGCTATATAGGTGGCTGACTCTTTTATTGTGATTGGGAACATGAAAAACATTTGCAGCCCCTGTAGTTCAAAATCAAAATGGACACTCTGTATAATGGTGTCAACCAGACAGAAGAAATCCTGTGAATCCCTGCCAGAGGCAAGAGGTCGTAGGAGAACGTTTCTTTTGTTTATGTGGAAAGATTTTTTTTATATTCGCTTTCAATAGTACATAAGGAATATTGGTACTAAGAAGGCTCTTTTTATTTCTATCCAAATAGCTACGAGGTTAAAAACGAGTGTTTCTTGGGGGAACAAAGAAGCCTTGATGCCCCGTTACTGCGTCAATGCTAGACAGATACCGCATTCGAGAGCGGCAAACTGACTGAAGCATAACCTTTATTTTTAGCCATCAATTTGGAGGTTGAAATTAAGCTCATGCATAACTTGGACATTAGATTTAAAACAACTAGATCCTTTTCACAAAAGGACGAGCTATATTGCCGAAATGTAATAGATCTATCACTCTCTTTTTTTCTTTTGATGAGAAAAGGTTTCACAAGCCACAAGTTCAGATATCGTAAACTGTCACTGGGCCCTATTTACCAACCAGTCATGATTCACCACACCGTGAACAAGTTTCCAAGTCCCCTGCCACCTGACCGTAAAACGAATTTATTATACTGCAAAGTAATACCATGCAAAAGTTTGTTAACCGAATCTTACCTGCTTCTTTGGTTTAGAAAAAATTAGTACACTGACGAAGTAGAGTTTCCCTTCTGAATGACTGACGTCACTTGGAATTGACGTCACTGAAACCTTGGTAATACGTGCTAAAACGTGCAGCTGCGCACAATCTTGATTGACGCCGCCATTTGTGTTGATAGTATGGTTATGTACACTGGGTTCCCGAAATGTAAACTGCTTAAAATTACGTTGGTTTTGCCAGTGTACATGATATATATGTTCGGGGCATATTATCCAATCAGATCACGAGAAATTTCTTTACAGTATAATTATACCTTATGTAATGTTGATATTGAAAATTACAGAACGATAATCATCCTTAGTGATGTTTGATTCTTTAACGAGCTGGATAACATCATCTCACAAAACCTAGGTTTAACCCAATTACCACACGACCATACTTTGAACTCTTCCAAATTGAAAGCATTTGCTGATAACAAATTTAAAAGTGTCTAAAATGATGAAATTTATTTTTTGAAAGTTAGCATTGTGGGAAAAGGAGAAAATGCTGGTTACCAGCATTTTCTCCTTTTCCTACAATGCTTTCAAAAGACTTCTCCGCCAGGGGCGTTTAAACTCGGAATTGTGTGGTAAAGGGTTAACTTCATATCCAAAAGACTATTAGTGTTAGTAGTTTTAGCTGGGAAGCTATGGGAATCGAAGCCACTCCATCAACAGTATTGTAATTAGTTTTTTATAGGTCTCACATACTGTCACAATTGCTATTACGGCTAACAGTGTCTGATTAAAACAAATAGGTGTACGGATCTTGACTGATACTAGTACAAAAGGGGCGCAGGCTACAGAAAGTGGTATCGGTCAAAATTTGTGGTACTGAAAGCTACATTTACATCAATTCCGAGAGGCAATTATGGGGAAGATAGGTTTGCAATTCGGCGTACCCCAAAGCCGCATCAATCTTCATTTGACCCATTTTGTCTATGACAATTGTCTGATTACGGAACGCTCCACGCATTTAACATATGAATCTGTTCATTATTGTATTTGAGAGGCCGTAATGGAATCATGTAACGAAATTCTCTGGTGATGCTATTGAATTCTAACAGGTTCGTCAAAGCGGTTCTAAGTTAGATATGCAAATAATTACCTGCTAATTGATTGAATAGATCTCATTTGCTCATCTTGAAGGGAACTATTCAGATTTCCCCTCGCCAATCTATGTACATCTTCGCGAGCCAAGGTTACGATCAGTACGCGGATCTTACCTTGGCTGATTGAGCCCGATTTCGAAATTCCTGCGACGCGCGCTTTATTGGATGCTTGTTATTACCCCCCTTTACATCATATTTCTAAAACCAATGAAATATCGTTTTACAAACCGCTCACGAATACACATGAAGCGATAAGCAGACATCCATGTGGTTTTCCATGTTTACCTTCTATTCGAAAGGTAAAGACCTTCTATTTTTATCAAAGATGAAATGCTACGAGCGATTTCATTCGTTGCAGTAAGAGCTGGTTGCATCCGATGAAAACGCGTATCGGGGGAATGTAAAAATCAAGCTCGATCCGCCAAGGGTAGAGTGGCATAGTAAATCGCCAGCCTTGGCTTGCGAAGATGAATTAGAAAGGCAAACTTTTTGTGAAGAAGAAAGAAAATGAGAAAAATAAGATTAGAAAATGTAGAATTTATTTTATAACAAAATCGCAACAATTAATTGTATAAAGAGCCCCTTGAAATTGAATATCATTTTACTGAAAAAAGTGTATAGTCAGAAATTCCAGTAGAGCTTTATTTTCATGATGACGTGAAATATGTTTCAATAGTGATTTTGAACCGACAATAGCATATAAAATTATCTCCCTTGCCAGAACTTGGCATCTGTCACATGATCGATCCAACATATCCAACAAAAATATAACGTTAGAAATATGTTCCCACTAGGGAAGAAAACATCGTGGGAAAAGGAGAAAATACTGGTTACCAGTATTTGTTTCTTTACCCACATTTTTTTCGAAAGGCTTCTATCTCAGGGTAGCAAAAACCAGTGATTGTCTGGTAAAGGGTTAAGCTTAACAACGCTTTATACAGTTGAAATCGTTTTTCCAAACTATAAAGATGCAGATTAAATTACGTTGCACAAACAGTGTAGATCGGGATCAACTTGATCAGAACTTGCAAAATAGAAGTCTATTAAAATTCCAGTGTATGTTACGTCAATTTTTCCTTGATTAAGAATTTTTCTACAACTGTGTTCAGTGCAATGATCCCTTTACCAAACCCTGAAAAAGGAACTGTTGAAATTGTTGTTGAAAAGGGAGAAAATGCTGTTAACCTGTATTTTATTTTTTTACTTACATTTTTTTTAACCTTACAGAGACATTTCCAACATATTGAAAATGTAATGCACAAATTCTTTTAAAACTGACAAATCTAAAATTCTCCTGTCTGGTCAAGAGATGGGGATAGAGGAATGAGAACAACGTAGAAACGGAAGAGAAGAACTCGGTAATGATCATTCGGTTTGGCTGGCAACTTTAGCAGACTACTTTAGTGTTTCTGGCAGAAGTAAATATCGTGTTTAACCCTTAGGCCTCCAAGCGCGAGTCACTGACCTATTGCGGACATTGTAGATCAAGATCAGACTGCACGAAACGTGCAGTCTGATCTTTGATCTACACTGTCCGATAGGAAGATAGTTTTCTCAAAAAATAATATTGTATAAACATTATTCGAAATTTCGCTACGGGCTTTAAAAAAATCATTTAATTTCAATATTTATTAGGATAAGTTTGAAGTACAATACAATTTTCATAAGTATGTATGTATTTCTTCGAACGATCCTATAACCATACTCGTATACAAGGTTCTGGACATGGTACACCAAGATCAGACTGCACAGAACGTGTAGCCTGACACTGGATCTTTTCTTTCCGCTATTCTATTACCTTTCAAGTTACGCCAGCGGTGTTGTTGAAGGTTTTTGGTTCTCTCCGTTTTCAGAGGATCTAAGGGTGAACTCTTAAATAAGGAATGCAGCGATAAATCATTATTTACCCAAAATAACCATCTCTGCCTTATTATTTCCTATCTCACTGTCCTTTCTATCTGTTTAGTTTGCCAACTTGTTGTGATCAGCAAAATATGCTAGCATTCCTAATTCATTACCAATACACTGATAATCACGATACATTGATTTGACCACCAATACACAGATAATCTTAACTTTGTCATGATTACTCTCCCTTCAAACAAAAATTGTATTCTTGTGATTAGTAGGTCGACTTTCAAGCCATTTTTAAAATAATATTTCTCTTTTTCTTTCAAATTTTTAATAAAAAACAATGGATTCCTTGACAAATACCACTTCAGCGTTCTCAATGCTTTAACTTTTATCTCCCATGTAAGTGTTGTCTCGCTTGATACAGTACATGCTGATAAAATTAGAATCTTTGTTGAATATCGTCAGATAAATAGTCAAAATATAAAGCTTTGGGGTTAACCACAATGTCTTTGATAGTCTCCAGAGAATAAAATGCAAATTCTATCCGTCGTAGCCTGTGCAATCTTGCAACCACCAGGGACAACAATGGCATGAACATACAAAAATCACTTCGTAAATATCTCTTTCATGATAAATACCCCATTGTGCCTTTGGCATCGTAGCAACACCTTTTTGCTCCCCTTTTTTAAAGTCAACGAGGGTGCTGATCGTTGTTTACCCAGGTAGATTTGCAAATATATGTATTAAAAGTTTATAGAAATGTGTTTTTGCGTGACTCTGTCCGACCGTTTGTAATTGTTGTGACTTTGTTGTGATCTATGAGCCTCTAGAACCTGCTTTGTAAGTAAACAGAACAGAACAGAACAGATTTTATCCAGAAAAACGACTTGAACACATAAGGTTCATCATCGACATACATACATAATAATATTACACGACTTTATACCCAAGTCTCTGGACCAACATAAATACGTACTGTATTAGTTGAGTTAGGAGTCATTATAGCCTCTTACACTTTCTAGTATCACTAGCAAGCGTTAGACTTTTGAAGTGAAAATCTCACGTTATACATTATACATATGAGCCATACACTAGCAAAAAACGGGTTTTAATGCATCCCACTGATACCTTAACCCATTACCAAACGACAATATTTTAGGCTTGTCAAAATCAAAAGCATTTGCAGACGACAAAATATAAATGACTGAAAATTTGAAATTTCATCTGTGAAGGGTAGAAAACATTGTGGGAAAAGGAGAAAATGCTGGTTACCAGCATTTTCTCCTTTTCCCACAATGTTTTCTAAAGGCTTCTTTCTCGGGGTCTTTAAAGGAGGGATTGAGCGGTAATAGGTTATACAAAGCACTCCTTACATAGTTATGGATCCATAAAGAAAAAAACATTAAATTCTAGTCTAACAGTCTGGGGTAGAATGGTATTTGCCATGCAGAATATTTACAAACAGCAAAATGCAGGTTAACATCAATCATTATTTTGCAGATCCAGTGAGCCTTTTTTTCACATACAATACCTCATATAGACATGTTTTCTTCTAATTTGACCGCTATAGAAAATCAGCCATAGTTTGCCAACAATGTTGTAATGTGACGTCGTCTACAGTTGACATCAGGTCGAGATTTTGTTCGCAAACAGCGAATTTTGATTATTATTCCATATGTAAGTGGTAAGATTAGTCTATTTTTTTTTGTCAAATTAGAGCGTCTTAGCCAATCAAAAAGCTTGTATTGGAATATTAAAAGAGAAATTCGAAATTGAAATGGAATTTCTGCATCCAATAGAATGTAAGTTTCTTGAGTTCCTTTACTCTCTACCAAATAAAAACGCAAAGTATTTTTGTCACCTTTCTGTTCCAAAGGTCCAAATGTTTTTTTTGTGTGTGTGTACATCTAAAACTATTTTCGTTCTCGGAATAAATATTGTATTCCTGCGATTTGGGCAAGGAGTTTGTATTTTTCTTTTTCAATCCCAGTCTATCTTTAATTAGTCATTCAACACTTTCCTGAATGTTTTGTTATTGGATTAACAATTTACAAGTATTCCGTGAAGTCGTCAGGCTAATTGTGTTAAAGAGATGCAAGAAACTCCTTTCTCTGACTTTTTACTGCACACCTTGTATCCCTTGTCTTTTCGCGGAGCTCTGTAAAGTGGCTGATGTAAACCAATGCTACAACGAGTGGTTGGTTCGAATTCTGGCACGGCCAACATTCCTTACAACGATTGATTGACCCTTTATGGCAAACCATCTTGAGGAAAAAGACTTTTTGAAAAGTCGTTTGAAAAGGAATAAATGCTGGTAACATGTGCAGAAATTGACAATATTAAGATAAGCATTGAAGAGTGATAACAAAAATAGTTTGCAGAAAGAAGATTCATCGTCTTTTATGCTTAGGCCTTCTACCAAGCTGAAAGAAAGAAAGAAAGAAAGAAAGAAAGAAAGATGGATGGATGAATGGATGGATGGATGGACGGACGGACGGACGGACAAGAGCATTTTTTTTAACCCCACTAGGCCTAGCCCTAACCCCATACCTACCAGATGGTCGGAATGAACCCCATAGAGACAAATGTACACTTACCCCTAACCTCACAATGTCGGTTTCGTAAGGACGGACGGACGGACGGATGGACGCACGCACGGATAGATAGATAGATAGATAGATAGATAGATAGAGACGGACAGACAGAGACACAGGTCTCGAAACGCGTTTTTGGCAATGTTTATCGCTTTGGAAGTAAAAGTTTCTGTTGAGAAGTGATAGAAAGTATGACGCCACCAAAAACACATTCATTTTTTAGACGATACTCCCTGTAGAGTTCCATTTCTGTCACCTTCATCTTTATTTAGAAATCGCAAATCTTCCCTAACAATGTTAACGAGAGTTAATGCACTTAACGAGTGCTATTTCTCTCCCACTGTTTCGCACCTTGCCTGTTTTTTTTCATCCGTTCACGTTGACAGGAAACGCGTTTGATCCAAGGCTTTTATTGCATCAACGATTTTAAGGTCTTGTGGCAGACATATTTCAAAACATTGCGACAAACGAAGAATTTCCCATGACGAGCAGTTTTTCCTTTTAGTCACAACGTACGTATTCATTCATTTATCAGTGTCAAGTTTGCTTGAATTATCTGCTATCACACTTGGCCCATTTCAGCAGATAGTCTCTAGTTTTTAGAAACGTGACAGTGAAAATCTTTTAAATCTTTGTGGGAAAAGGAGTAATTGCTAGTAGCCTGCATTTTCTCCTTTTCTCACACTGTTTTCTTACCTTTGACAGACAAAATCCATATCTAAGTCTAGTTTAGCTAGTCGATTGAAAATGTTTTCTATTTGGAAAAGTCTGATATTTGGAAATTTACCCCTAGGATGATAAGCGTGAATCTCTGACCTTTTGCGGACAGTGTAGATCAAGATCAGACTGCACAGAACGTGCAGTCTGATCTTAATCTACACTGTCCGATAAGGAAATATTATTTTTCAAAATAGACCTTTGAAATAATAATATTTGAGGTTTTGTTGTCGAAAAACAGTATTTCTTTTTAGTTATCTAGCAGGATAAGGGTTTAATAAAAAGATGTTTTACAAAGTTGTTTGCCATCGATCATCAAAGGATGTAGTTAATAATTGAAAAAGACCTCAAAGACTTCAATATTAGCCTAATGTTGTTGTTGTTATTGTAGTTGGTGATGATGATGACGAGCAAAGAACTGCAGTTGTAACAGAAGAAGCATCCATCGTTTGACTTCACATGATAAGATTTAGAATACGTCACCCAATCAGTCTGACCGAGCGTTGGTATTAATCATCATTTGGAAAGTTTTTGTCCCCGACAATGGTCTGATTACGGACAATTCTCGGCATTTTGCATATAAATCTACTCATTATGGGTACACGAGATGCCGTAATAGAATCTTATACAAAAATACGATCGCAGAGAAATTGAATCTTGACAATATTCATTAGAGGGAGGAAAGAAATCACTCCGCCACAGTTAGTGATGCGGTTGTATTGAATTTATCCACGATAAACTGTTGATTCTCTGGCATAAAAAATCTTTATAATCAGTCGCTTGGTTGATAGGTAACACTTCATCACACAAATATCGTCGGTTTACTTCAAACACCACGTAACTACAGCTCGTTTCAAGCTGTAGTTACGAGGTTTTTGAAGTAAACCGACGATATCGGAGCATGAGACAGCTTTTGAAACATTTTGGTAAAAAGTTAATGTTATAAAGGAGTAGCTTCTTGAGATGGGCCATTTCTTTTTATCTGGAATATTTTTTTTAATATCGTTTGAAATAATATATTTCTTACGTATAATATTTGCCCCTCGTATGTTAAAAAAAAACAGATTTTTTTGTATAACGTAAATTAAACTGTTTTTTTAAATAACTGAACGGTAATGAATGTTTCAGACAGGTATTCAATGGCCAAGAGAAGTATTTAATTTAGTTAGTTTAAGCACTGTCAAAGCATATACATGTGTGCTCACACATTTATTGGCCCCCTCTTTGATGTAGCTGAGAAAAAGCATCATTTCATCAAAATGTATCCGAAAATGTGCTTCACCTTGTTGATGTTGTGCATTGTGTTTGACCTCACCCCACTTTCACCCCGACCACCTATCGGTTTCCCGCCCGCCTTCCCGCTCCTCCCAAAAAAGTCCATCTATCTTTTACTGCGACTCTATATCGTAGGATAGCATAAAATATCTAAGTTAAGTAAAGGTCACTGCATACTCCAAATCAACTTGATGGCTACAGATTGAAAGAAATGCATTGTTATGGTCACTGTTCCAAAACTATCCTATGAGCAACGGACAGCACAGATCTAAGATCAGACTGAACAACACGTGCAGTCTGATCCTAGATCTATACTGTCCGGAAACGAACCTGACTTATTTTTACTGACCGTTCTTGTAGGTAAAAATCGGATCATACAACTAATATCGTAACCCCATCTCGTGGAACCATCAGAGGTATCGATGTAATGTAAAAACACCAACTGGGGTGGTAAAGGCAAGTAACTAAACAAGCTCATTCTAAATCAGTCGAAACAAAAGGTTTGTAATACAGTAACACTGGGTAATAAAACTTATAGTAATAGTAGACTAATTAAACCTTTCACCTTCGAGAAGAAGAAAAGATCGACGTTTTTCTTGCGCGGGGCGGGGAGCGGGAGGGAGGGAGGAAATCTTTGCAAGCCAAGGCCAACTATTCACTACGCTATCCATGTAGTGATCATAACCTTGGCTCGCGAAGACAAAACGTGCAGCAAAAGCAAAAGATGGACTTATGTTAGCCTGATTTCTTAGCTTGAAGCATGGCGTCTGTCACGTGTTCTTTGAATTCTTAACTTGAACCATGCCGTCTGTCACGTGTTCTTTGAATGCTTAGCTTGAACCGAGCCGTCGGTCACGTGTTCTTTGAATTTTAAGCTTGCACCATGCCATCTGTCAAATGTTCTTTGGATTCTAAGCTTGCACCATGCCGTCTGTCACGTGTTCTTTGAATTCTTAACTTTAACCATGCCGTCTGTCACGTGTTCTTTGAATTCTTAACTTGAACCATGCCGTCTGTCACGTGTTCTTTGAATTCTTAGCTTGAACCGAGTGGTCGGTCACGTGTTCTTTGAATTCTAAGCTTGCACCATGCCGTCTGTCAAGTGTTCTTTGGATTCTAAGCTTGCACCATGCCGTCTGTCAAGTGTTCTTTGGATTCTTAGCTTGCACCATGCCGTCTGTCACGTGTTCTTTGAATTCTAAGCGTGCACCATGCCGTCTGTCAAGTGTTCTTTGAATTCTAAGCGTGCACCATGCCGTCTGTCACGTGTTCTTTGAATTCTTAGCTTGAACCATGACTCTTGTCAAGTGTTCTTTGATTTCCTAGCTTGAACCATGCCGTCTGTCACGTGTTCTTTGAATTCTTAGCTTGAATCATGACTCCTGTCAAGTGATATTTGAATTCTTAGCTTGAACCATGCCGTCTGTCACGTGTTCTTCGAATTCTTAGCTTGAACCATGACTCCTGTGAAGTGTTCTTCGAATTCTTAGCTTGAACCATGCCGCCTGTCAAGTGTTCTTCGAATTCTTAGCTTGAACTATGCCGCCTGTCACGTGTTCTTCGAATTCTTAGCTTGAAACATGCCGTCTGTCACGTTTTCTTCGAATTCTTAGCTTGAACCATTGCCGTCTGTCACGTGTTCTTCGAATTCTTAGCTTTAACCATGCAGTCTATCACGTGTTCTTTGAAACCTTAGCTTGAACCATGCCCTCTGTCATGTGTTCTTTGAAACCTTAGCTTGAACCATGCCCTCTGTCATGTGTTCTTTGAAACCTTAGCTTGAACCATGCAGTCTGTCATGTGTTCTTTGAAACCTTAGCTTGAACCATGCCCTCTGTCATGTGTTCTTTGAATTCTTAGCTTGAATCATGCAGTCTGCTACGTGATTTCAGATTTTATGTACAAAATAATTCCTACATTTGCTTCTCTCAGACCACGAAATTGTTCACTTTGTTTACTCGTATTTTGTAGCAAAGCAGGCATTTTTTTTTTCAGTCGAAAACAAATTTTATCACGATTTGTTTTCTCGGAGACAAATGAAAATGAATTGGAAATGAGGAAATTGGAAATAAAGATTTTTTACCCCTCACGATGCAACTCTGCATCACTGTAAGCTTGTATTCCACAGGGAAGGTCCCTCGTGTCACCCGAACTTTAATGAGAAATCACAAATCTTTTCTAACTTAATTTGGCTGAAGTTAACGTAGTTTGGAAGGGACATTTCTCTTCTTCAGTTTCACACATAGTATTTTGTCTTCACATTTTTACAGACGAAGCTTTCAACACATGATGCATCTAAGAATGATCTCTAGGTGACCTATTTATACTTTGAGTTGCTTAACAGATTTCGTGTTAAGCGTGTAAGAAAACGATATAGAAAACAAGTCGTAGTTTAACTTCAAAAACCACCTAACTACAGCTTGTTTCAAGCTGTAGTTACGAGGTTTTTTAAGTAAACTGACGATCTCTAGATGACATATTTATACTTTGAGTTGCTGAGAAAAGGACATAGAAAACAAGTCGCAGTTTTCCTTCAAAACCTCGTAACTACAACTTGTTTCGAGCCGTAGTTACAAAGTTTTTGAAGTAAATTGACGAAATGTTACGATTTCATATCGAGATATTTTATATTCGTTTGTATTTAAGCTAATTGTCAGACATTGTTGTGCAAGCAGTGAAAGTATCGTAATTTCTTTTGATCATTATTCAACGATGTTGCTGAAAAGACTTTTTAAGAACGCAGTCGGTTGAAAAAGAAGTCCAATAGTGCGAATCTTTCTAATTCATGCAATCAACGCAGTCTCATGTCGCCACTATGAAAGTATAAAAGTCCATCTTGTTTAAAAAGAAAACTTCTAAAAATAACTTTTTCCAGCGCCAAATTTATAAACTCGAACAATTTTGACGGCTGAAAATACAGTCCTATTCGTCTTAACCCGTTATCAAACAACCCCGGGTTTTCACGACTCTGAGAAAGACGCCTATTGAAAACATCGATCGTGGGAAAAGGAGAAAATGCTGGTAACCAGCATTTTCTCCTTTTCCCACTATGTTTCCTACCCTTTTCAAATACAAATTTCAATTTTTGATTCGCAATAATTTTGTAGTCAGCAAAAGCTTTCAATTTGGACTAGTCTTAAATAATGTCATTTGGGAAAGAGTTAAACAGTTTTACATCTTACAGCCTTGACTACAAAAGCGAATGGCATAGATGAAGATCAAACTGCACATTCTATGCAGTCCGATCTTGATCTATACCGTTTACAAAAGAAAACCCTTCTTTCCCTTCTTGCGGCGAAAGTATTAACGAATATCCTCGGTTTACTTCGAAAACCTTGTAATTACAGCTTGTTAAAAGCTGTAGTTACGAGGTTTTTGAAGGAAACCGACTTATTATTACATGGCGTCGGTGGGGCCCGAATTCTTCTCAATTATTGCAGTTTAAAGATTCCAATATAACCAGATGCCATTTATTTTGAAATCTGCTTGTACCAGCGTTCCAATCATGCCGGCAATTAAACAGAAAATAGTTTTGGCAAATGTGGTTCGATGGAAAATAAATCCAGCCTTTGCACTGCTCCGGTATTCATACTAATATAAGATAACAATGACAATATAGAGGATATTTGTTGTTTTCGGTGAAAGATCGAAATTTATTTCATCGAGTGAACACCATCGGTAATATTTTCACGAGTGGCTGCACGCCACTCGTGAAAATATTACCGATGGTGTTCACTCGATGAAATAGATTTCGATCTTTCACCGAAAATAACAAATATTCTATTTATAATATGCTTTAAAGCCTTTCTGGGAGGAGCTTTATCAAAATCCAGTACAGTTCTTTTCCGTTATTTCCCGTGGCGAACCCCTCCCGCACAGCAATGCATTACAATATTACGTCAAGCGCGAGAAATGTAACGTACGTATATGACGTCATATTTCCCATCTGGTTGTTAGGCATGCGCAGTTAACAAGGGCAGCAAGAACGTGAAAATCGGTATTTTCACTGGTTGTACCAGGGTAAGATCGAAAAATATTTTCACTGCTTTTTCTCGATATCCTACCGGAAAGCATGAAATAAAACAGTAATTATGATGACGATGGTGATGATTATAATGATATTATGATGATAGAGTCTAATATTTTTTTGTAAAAAATCCTCAATTTTATGTGAGCATATCCGGTTTCCATATGAATACTGGGCCATGCAAGCAACAACATTCTATTTTTAAGTGCCAGAAAAAGCATCTGATTGGCTAAGAAGGCATTCCGTTTGACAATTAACTCATTATTTTCTGTCGTCGAATTATTTCCTTTCGCTGCTGAACAAAGTTTTGATTTCGTATAATAGCCAACCAGCAGGTTTTTAACATATTTTTAGTGCAGTAGTAGATCAAGAAACTTGAACAACGATAGGTGCACTGGTCGTTACATGACTGAGATACCATCAAACACGAAATTACGCAACAAACATAACATACAAAAAAACCCGAATATCCTGAAATAATTGCACCATACCTCTCGAAACCGCCCCTCCTCCCCAACCCCCCCCCCAAAAAAAAAAAAAACGGATCAGAATTACAAGGACTCTGTATCTATGGTCTGTTTACTAAAAAAAAACATAACTACAGATTGCAACAAGCTGTAGTTATGAGGTTTTTGAAGTAAACCGACGCTATGAACCTCCAAATATACGACTGAGCAACGCTATGTAAAAGGAGGTTTAATCTACCAATCAAAATATCATATATATCATATCGTCGGTTTACTTCGAAAACCTCGTAACTACAGCTTGTTACAAGCTGTAGTTACGAGGTTTTTCGAAATAAACCGATGATATGATAAAGGATTCTATAAAACCCATTTTGTCTAACAATTGACTGAATCGTTATGTAAATTGGTCTTTAAAAAGACGCAGAATTATGACTAATAGCAAAAACTATCGACTCAGGTCAGCCTGCAGGCTGACCTGGGTCGATACTTTCTGCATTTGCATTAAAACCCCTTTTCACAAAATATGGTTTATCTTTTATTTCAGAGAAATGTCTTTGGTAACACCTTTAATATCCCTTCCAGTATATCCTTATACAGATTTATGGCGCTTCCAGACCGGAGCAGGTGGCTCTGTTTGGACTAATAACACTAATGTTTTCATAACTCCGTAATACCAGTTAATCTATGTGGCTTGTAAGGCGTTATCTTAGTCTCGTATTACCCTGCATTAGCTCTTTTCCACACAATCCCGCGCTTTAAGCTGATCCTGATGAAAAAGTTTTTTTTTTTACAGCATTGTGGGGAACGGAGAAATCGCTGGCTACCGACATTTTTTTCCTTTTCAAATAAAGTTTTCTACTTTAAAAAAAAACACATTTAAGGCCGTAGTTAACCCTTTACAAAACGACAAATTTGTAGACCGGTCCAAATTGAAAGCACTTGCAGACGCCAAAATGAATGTAACTCAAAAATTGAAATTTGTTTCCAGCAGGGAAGAAAACATGCACTTTCTCCTTTTCCCACTATGTTGTCAAAGGGTTCTATCTCAGGATCGTTAAAATCAGGGAATGTTTGGTAAAGGATTGACTTTAGGTCTGCATATGCTTTCAATTTTAACAAGTCTAAAATTATTTTGTAAAGGAAAAAAAATAGATCAAGTTTTTCTTTTGTCTTTGAAAAAAAAAACGGGATTTTTTATCTCTGTGATTGAAAATTCTATTCTAATGAAAAAGAACACATTTTGTTATTCTGTTATAAAGTAGTCATGGACAAAGTAAATAAAAAAAAAAATGGACTGCTTTTTTTTCATTGTACAGTTTGGTCTCATTCAACTTTATCGCTATTTCTTGT
Source organism: Tridacna crocea (assembly GCA_943736015.1). Classification (NCBI taxonomy): domain Eukaryota; kingdom Metazoa; phylum Mollusca; class Bivalvia; order Cardiida; family Cardiidae; genus Tridacna; species Tridacna crocea. The sequence continues at coordinate 9,499,274 of OX031066.1, read as the reverse complement.
GTTACCCATAACGGAAAAAGGGTTAAAACCTACGTACAGGAAAGTAAATGCCTTCAGCTTTCTTGGGAAAATAAGCTGTAAAAATCGTATGAGACGTTCGGAACTATTTTTGCGCTCCTATTAACCCCTGAGACTGCTATGGACCAATCTCTGACCTTTTTCGGACAGTATTAGATTAAAGATCAGACTGCACTGTACGTGGAGTCTGATCTTGGCTCTACACTGTCCGATAAGTAGATACTTTTAAAAAAAAGTTAAAATACATTGATCGGGGTGTGAGTGTCGGCTTGAAGGTTCTCTTTTATTTTGTTTTTTTAAAACTTGTTTAGCTGGATCAGGGTTAAAAAGTCTAAAAAGACTTTTAACAGCTGCTTTCGAGAAAAAAAGTTGATTATCGACTTGAATATTTTTTTTAATTTTAACTTGTTCAGCAAGACAAAGGTAAAATAGTCTGAAAATAGTCTAAAAGACTCTTAACAGCTCTTTCAAAAACCAAAATGAACAGCAAGGCGTTATGAGGTTGCTGTGTACCGTTTTATCACATGATGGCCTTTTTTAATGACCCTCGGGAAGAAACCATCTGAAACCGTTGTTGGCGATTTAATGACCCTCGGGAAGAAACCATCTGAAACCGTTGTTGGCGATTTAATGACCCTCGGGAAGAAACCATCTGAAACCGTTGTTGGCGATTTAATGACTCTCGGGACGAAATCGTTTGAAACCATTGTTGGCGATTTAATGACCCATCGGGAAGAAACCATCTGAAACCATTCTTAGCGATTTAACCCATTACCAAACGACAATATTTTAGGCTTGTCCAAATCGAAAGCATTTGCAGATGACAAAATAAAATTGACTGTAAATATGAAATTTGTTTTTCGAAGGGTAGAAAACATTGTGGGAAAAGGAGAAAATGCTGGTTACCAGCATTTTCTCCTTATCCCACAATGTTTTCTAAAGGCTTCTTTCTCAGGGGTGTCAAAAGTAGGGATTGTGTGGTAATGGGTTAATGATCCTCGGGAAGAAACCATCTAAAACCATTCTTGGCGATTCTATGACCATCAAGAAGAAACCACCTGAAACCATTCTTGGCAATTTAATAACGCTCGGGAAGAAACCACCTAAAACCATTCTTGGCGACTTAATGACCCTCGGGAAGAAGTTTCTGAAAACATTCTAAGTAAAGGAAACACATTTGTATTATCTGCTGGTTACCCACAATGCTTCTCTGTTTTCTTTTTTAAAGATAAAACAACAACAACAACAACAAGATGATTTAACCTATCTACGATTTGCCGTCCTTGCGTTTTATTTTGGAATTATCGTAGAAATATTTCAGAACCGTACCCTAGACCATTGCTGTGGCATAAAAGAACTTTTAGCTCCAATTCACAAAAAAACTCTTAGCCTAGCGTTGAGATGGTGGTGAAAATACATATTACAAGATGCTGAAAGATTTTCTATAAAGCAACCGCTCAGATTTGATAATGGTTTCGTGACACACACAATGTACTAGATCTAGATATAAAAAAAACAACAACACACATTCACAAAGACAAAAACAAATCCAATCGAAAGTAGTCTAGTTTATCTGTACCTCAAGCACACACCGAAAAGGACAAAAAAATGCAATAATGTTGTCGTCAAAGGAAGAATGTTTAATTGCTTTGGAAACTTCAGATAATTGCATAATTATTTTCTGCAATTGTTCTAATTACCCTCTAACATCTCGCAAATGTGTATTTACAAGAGAAAAGCTGGTGAGATATAACTTGACTCAGGGGAAAAATAGTTCCGGCGGATGTGCAAGGTATAGTTAGTGTCCTCCTGTGTCATGCTCATTATTTATACAATAACTTGTCAACTTTATACAATTTTGAAATGGAAAAACGATGACAAAAATAAGTTTGAATCCTATATATATTTTAAAACATATATCTTGCTGAAATGATTATTTATGAAATAAACACAAGCTTTCGGCGGTACAACCGCCTTCTTCAAGTGTGATTCTGTGATAAAATGCCTGCATCACTGCAGGCATTTTATCACAGGATCACACTTGAAGAAGGCGGTTGTGCCGCCGAAAGTTTGTGTTTATTTTATAATTAACGTTACATATCTCAAAATGAGGATATATCATGGTTTGCTGAAATGAAATAAAACGTTCAAGTCCATAGAAAAAAAAAACCACTTTTCTTCAATTTTTAGCATAGAAATCCTAGAATTATCGAATAGTGAAGATCCAAGATTAGACTGCACTTTCTGTGCAGTTTGTTCTTGATCTATACTGTCCGCAAAAGGTCAGTAAGCCGCGATTAACAGTTTAAGCTTAAACCTTCAGACGGATTTATTAAGAAAACGCCCAGGCATCAGAATTGATCTTGCATAGCAAGTCTATTTACTATCAGTATTTTTGTAAATGTATTGTAATATTTGTATATTTCCTCAGAGGTAAAGACAAATAAAGACTGAAGAATCATACAAAGTACAAATACATGCTTATACGAATTACAGACCTCTGAAAGTTAAGAACGGCTGCAAGTAGTTACTGACTGCTGTAGCATGTCTGATTCCTATTTGTTTTAGATTTATGAGTACATTTTCTTTATTACATTTTGCTTTTATTCTCCAATCACGTCATATAACCAAAATGGCTGACGATAATCCTGCTTACTCTAAGGAGTGCACGGGTTCGGCCATTTTATTTGATCCACTCAACGATTGAAAACGATTTAGTGAAGCTTAACAATTTTATTTAATGAAAGGCTAGGCCTAGATCATAACACACGCACGTGCAAACTGATTTAAATCTCCCCTGTTCGCAAAAGGGTGTCTGTGCTTGCATTATGTAGGTAAGGGCTTTACGTCTTCGCCTAATGGGTAAAATATGTTAAGGCACTTTTCTGGTACTGCAGCGTTGCGTGTTAAAGCACATTACTTCTGCGATTCTTCTTTAGGCTAGATCTAAGTTCATTCTAAAAAGAGCTAAGTTCATAATAGTGTCGATAGAATATAATACGTTAATGCTTAAAGCCTATATATTTGGAAAGGCAAACATTTTATCACAATCAATGTCAAGAGAGGTCGACAAAATCTTCTTGTTTGTCGTGGTTTATAGTTGTTTCATATTAACCATTAGAACTAAGCGCGACACAGTAGCCTTTTTGCGGACAGTATAGATCAAGATCAGACTGCACGGAACGTGTGGAACGTGCAGTCTGATCTTGGATCTACACTGTCCGATAAGGAGGTACTCCCCCACATCAAAATAACTGTGAAAAATAGCTCAATTCAATGTTTTTAGTATAGGCATACAAGATTTTAATATTATTTACCAGGATAAGGGTTGAGATGTCTACATTGCTATCCTAGGTCAGGGAAGTTAAGATAAAGCTAGTTTTGGCTATCCATTTGTTTGATACTGAATGTTTTCTCATAGAAATGTAAGTCTATCGATTAAGAAGGAAACAATGGGCCTTTTCATATTGGCATCTTCATCGTGCCGTTCAGTTTCGATGGCATTTACAATTAAAGATATATCTTCTCGAAAGGAAAGTAATGGTATTTGTTAGTAACAGAGACGTGAATTTAGAAGTGAAGTGCTCACTTTACACTTTTTTCTCTCTCCCAAAACGACAAGTAAAAACAAAAATGGATTCACATCAATACAGGTACACTCATATATATATGTCGTAGTCCAAACTGGAATCCAGGCAGATCCGGAATCTGCCTAGACCAAACTGGAATTTGTCTATAACAAATCAGGATTACAGTTTAGCTAGGCAGCTCTACAATCTGCCTAAACCAAATTTTAATAATTTCTCGTTGAATATAGGGCGTCTATATATGAATCATCTTACTTTTAAACGTAAACCCCAAATAAAAGAAGTTTTAGTCAGAAATTCAGAGTAAATATAAATTTTGAATGTTTTGAAAACAGAGCGATTGTGGAAAAATCATATAAAATGCTTTAATTGAAAATACCTCTAAATTGTAAACATAATTAAATTAATATGTTTAAAAAAATATTAGAAAACAATGCATTTCGATCTACACAAAATTTGAATTCTAATTTTGTCTAGGCATATTCCGGATCTGCCTAGATTCCATTCTGGCCTACGACATATACACAAGGTCCGGAAAAAGGTCATAGATCACCCAGCATTGTTAACAATTATCCTGCTAGATAAGTAAAATGAAATTTTCAGCTAGACAGAAAAAAACTGATATATACTATTTCAAAGTTATATTTTGGAGTATAATTTCTCAACATCGGACAATGTAGATACAAGATCAGGCTGCACATATTGTGCAGTTTGGTTTTGATCTGCACTGTCCACGACTGGTCAGTGCATCTCTCATGGGGCTAAAAGAGAGCAATTAACACAGCAAATAGACAGACTCCAAATGTGAAAGAGTAAAACTTCTGTGAAATAAGATTTTGAATGCATTTGCAAAAAAACGTATCAACCCAGATCAACCTGGGCAGTCTCTGCAGTCAGACACTAGTAGAAATGTTTTACTATTTTGAAGTTTTTACACGTCCAAGGACGAATCTACATCATAATATAGCATGTTGTTCTTTGCTTATTAACTCTTTATTAACTCTTTACCACACACTCCATACCTTTAACGACCCGAGGAAGAATCCTTTTGAAAACATAGTGGGAAAAGAAGAAAATGCTGGGAACCAGCATTTTCTCCTTTTCCCACTATGTTTTCTACTCTTCCTCTTCTAAAGTCAAGTTTCAAGTTTTGAGTTGCATTTATTTTGTCGTCTACAAATGCTTTCAATTTGGACAAGTCTAAAATATTGACGTTTGGTAAAGAGTTAAGTGAAATGAAACATTCAAACCGACAGTAAAAATCCAAATTTTATCCTTTAAAAATGAATTATTTTTTTTTTCTTTCTGAATAGAAATCTCCTTATCGGACAGTGTAGATCCAAGATCAGACTTCACGTTCTGTGCAGTCTGAACTTGATCTAAATGTCCGCTAAAGGTCCTTGAATCGCATTTGGTATCCATGGGGCTAATAGAGAAATGTTGGATATTTCGACAGTTTTATATTTGATATCATTTTGTCTAGAGATCCCTGACAACAAAAATTATTTCATCGGTATGGGAGTACCATTTTACAACATAATCACAATAGATGCGCAATTATCTTCCAGACAGCTAAATGGTAACGACTCTCCTGTTTTTTTATGAAATTACAAACAGCATTGCCTAACAGCACTCACGAAACGTTTACTATATTTGCATTATTTTCCCTTTTCAAGAAATGTGTCCGGCCCAGTTTATTTACGTTATTTCTCAGCTATTTGTATTACTCTCAGACGATAGCAGTATCTTTTTAAGGTCGACTGACTTCATAATTGTAGGGGAAACAGGTATTCCTCACAACTTAATCCTTTACTCCATAGATACTCATTTCTACGTATTGCTTGTATGAGCCTTTGGAAAACATTGTGGTAAAAGGTGAAATTGCTCGTCACGAGCAATTTCACCTTTTGCCACAATGTTTTCTACACTATCAAAAAGTGTCATATACACATAAGAAACGGCTTTATCCTTGCTCTTATTTATGGTCAATTAGAGACACCATAGAAATGCCTTATGGGGTAAAGGGTTAAATACCCGCTGTACTGTCTATGTAATGAAGTGATGTATTTTACCTGTCTTACCTTTTGCGTTTGTTTTGTTATGTTGTGTATGTCAACAAAGGTTTAAATTATCATCTGAGAGTAATAGCACATAACTACCTAAGATTTAAAATGTAGTTACTCTTCTCGGAGAAGACCTTTCGGATCTCATCAAGTTGCTGAAGAATGGGTCTTTGTTCCATGTCAACGGACTATAAGGACAATCTATTAGTTTTTCGGTCAAGTGGCAGGGGACCTGGAAACTTGTTCACGGCTGTGGTGGATCATGTCGTCCCTAGCCGAAGGCGAGGTGTCGACATGATTCACCACAGCCGTGAACAAGTTTTACCATTTCAACTTTTATTAACCCAATTTTACTTGTTTGTTGTTTTGAAAAAAAACTGAGTACGCTGGCGAAGAATTTATTTCCCTTCTAAGTGCCCCAATTCAATGAAAACTGATGTCGCTGGGAACTGACGTCATTGGAACCTTGGTGACACGAGCTGTTTAAACGTGCAGCTTGGAGCATAATCTTGATGCCATTTTGGATATTGTGTTGATAGTGTAGTCATGTATACGGGGCTCCCAGAAGGTAACTGTTTTTAAGTTCGCTTTGCCATTGTACATGGTATATATGTTCGGGACATATTATCCAATCAGATCACGAAAAATCTGTAATATAATAATGGGATATAATAACTGCCCTGTATTCTCATTTGGCACTTTATGTGACCGTTTTTCCTGAAAGACATTCTGGTTTACAGAATTCATCAAAAGGTTGAATATTATCAGTTGTTAAACAAAGTCAATTTTCAGATAGTGGAATGACATAGCCACCCAAAAAAGAATATGTTTTTTTTTTTAGCTATTACTAGTTGTTAGGGACTGTGTATGGCGTCAACTCTAAAATAAACCGTTGAAAAGCATTATCCTAAGAAGTCATCACTCATTATTCGCAAAAGTCATTTCTCTTCGTCAAAAGCTCAGCTCGAAATAAACTTACATAGTATGTTACGTAAAAGCTCATTATGCACTGTAAAAAATGAGGCACACAATATGAAGAAAAATATATTCATACATAAATGAAGTGTTATATGTAACCACCTTTTAAATGGCCAGCAGCTTTCGTCGATTCGTGCACATATACCCAAAGAACTTATTGTTTGTGTGTCCAAATTTACGTCTGTACATGTTCATAAAACAAGAAAAACAAGAAGATACCTCCCTGACTGTCCAGAACACCAGACGGCAGATTTGGGGCAAAACATGGCACGCCACAATTAGTTATATAATATAAGCCAGACGGTGTATGGCTTTACAGCATTTTAATGAACAAATTACTGATATACTTCAACATTTTATCTGATTATGGAATGTGGGCCACGCTCAAACGACACCGCTCAATCGGTTGATTGCCTCTTAGTACGTCTTGTAGCAATTTTAGGACAAATTTAGACAACAATTGTCACTAACTTGCGCTGAAATACGCCATGATTCGAGTATAAAAGAGCAATAAGTTTCGTATTGGATCATTCCCTAACAGTCTCCTGAGATCGCACCAGACTTAATCATGCAATAGAAATCAGTTTGGTGGAAGTTCATACTACTTTTTTCCCTAAATCTTCTTTCCTCCCACTGATAAGACACTTTGTTCTTCATCAAAGAAACGAGGATGCGAGGCTTTCATTATTTTAAAACATTCCACTATGCAGGCTATAAATCTCCATGGCCTCCTGTTTAAGTTGACCAATAGTGCGACATCAACGGGCACTTTTCAAAAGCGAATAAAAATATAGTGCCGCTGTTCATGCGGCGCCCCAATTATCGAGGTGTTACAGTTGGAATTCGGTGAAATTGAAGTTATTGTACATGGCGACTGAAGATTTTCATGTCTCTCAGCTTAACATAGTAATAGCTAAAGGACAATCCTTTCAAACTTGAAATTAAATTTTATGTGAAAGGCTGGACTAAATATTTGCAGTAAAGATCTGACATCAGAATGCATGTTCGCCGTCGCTAAAAGTCCCGGTTTTTTGGCCTATTGCGGTACAAGGCTTAATGTGAGTCTGTATTTACTTTTCTCGACAGTAAATGTTTATTTCTTATGTACAGTACAAGATTCATCATGATATCAATAAATTATTTTTCTTTTAAATTTTCCCCTTTGTGACACCATACTCTCCTTTGTTTGTCGGTTTCAGGGTCCTTTTTATCTTACCTGATAAATAGCTGTTTCATAGACTGTTCCATTCTGTCATTATACCTCAACAACACACTTTGTTTCGAAAGTGTACTAGAATAAGCCTGTTCCCGGTCTATCTGTTCTCACCCACATATGGCCTGCAACACGCTAAAAGGGACATTCGGACATTTGTGAAGTGTCATCTCGGATCAGTCTGCGTATTCCGCGCAGGTAAATCCGAAACTACGATTTCCGTATTTGTGTAAAATTCTGTTTTGCGCGTCTACCGTGGCACAAAATCTAGTGTAGTCGTAAAGTACTCACTCGGTTTTAACCTGCGCAGACTGCACAGGCTGATCCGAAACGACACTTTACGAAAATGTTTGAATGCTCCAGTCCGTCTGTTGCCAACCATGTATAATTAGGCAAATCTGATGCCATGTGCGAAGAAAATTGATCATGACCACAGTGCACGTTCATTCACTTTGATCCTTGTCTTCTTCCTTCGATCTTCAATACATCTTTTGACACTATCTCTAGAAAGAAATGTTAACGAATTCCAGACAGCCAATGTGTGTTATAGAATATGATAGTTCTCAAGGAACGTAAATCAAAACAAATCAGAGTGGTAATTAAAGGTTTAGAGTCATTCAAACAACAGATTTGTACGTTATACCCTTGTCAAGTGTTATTTAGCAATCCAAAGAAACACGAAACACCATTCGGCATACCTCGGGTGATGGGAGCCACCAAATCCCTCGGCTGTATCTGGTGGATTGATATGCACTAGGTCGGTACATACCCAGAAATAAGCAGGTTAACCCTTCTGAAAATTGTAAGGCTCTTCTTAAAAAAGAAAACTTGAGTTTCATTTTTTTATTGGTATATATTTCAGATGAGTTTAGAAACAGCTCATACATTCATTGTTTAACGTGGTTTATCAATTTCTGCATTTATGTGATTTGTTCAGTTACTCGGGAAATACTTATACAGTTCCATCTTCATGGAATATATCCAATGTATGAAGAATATCTAAATCCGCCGACTCTTCTCTTCCATCAAACTACAGACCTGTTTCTTTAATGTGTAGAATCGAAAACATACTGGAAAGCATTATATTCATGCATGTTTATAACCATCTGACAGAAATCAATTACTTTACACCCATCCTGTCCGTTTCGTGCCCTGCGACTCTACAGTTAATCAAGTAACTGGTCTTTATAATAAAGTGTGCAAAGCTTTAGACGACGGGCTGGAATTTAAGAGCTGTGTTTTTTTTTTGACATAAGTAAAGCGTTTGATAAAATTTGGCATAAAGGCTTACTTTTAAGTTAAATCGGGCCAGGATCCATGGTAAACTATTTTCTTGGTTTTCTAATTATCTTTAGAATAGTTTCAAGAGAGTTATTTTACCAGGGTGAGGTTCATCCTTGTGTCATGTGCTGGCCGGTGTTCTTCAAGGATTCATTCTAGGACCTTTACTATTTCTAATTTATATAGATGACATAGTTAATGACACTCAGGCAAATATCAATTTTTCTTTTGCAGACGACACAAGCTTGTAAATGACTGTAGACGATCCGGCTGATTTATAATCTGATATCGATAAAATTTCTGATTGGGCACAAAAGTGGCTGATCAAGTTCAAACCTGCAAAGTCTCAGCCGCTGGTTATATCCCGCAAACGTATTAAGCCAGATCATCCAAGTCTCTTTATGTCAGATATTGAAATTTCATTAGTTACAAGTCACACTCAGTTTTTTTTTCTTTCTAACGACGGATCTTGGGATATCCACATCAATGAATCAATCGAAAAGCGTGGAAAAGAATTGGGGTCATGCGGTATCTAAAAATACGACTCGACCGTTTGTCACTTCAGACCATTTACTTTTCATTTATTAGGCCTAATTTGTGTATGTTATATGGGACAATTTTTCGTAGGGGTTTAAGGATCAGCCAGACAAAGTTAAAAATGAAGCTGCATGTATGGCTACAGACTGTACTAATCTCATTGCTATTGCTGATATTATTCAAGCATCTGGTTGGGAAACTGTATGTGAAGGACGGCGAAAACATAAGTTGATTCACTTCTACAAAATAGTAAATGCACTCTCTCCAAATTATCTTAATGTTCTCCTTCCTCCAACTAAATACTTGACCTAATAATTTGAGAACCATTGCTTGCGATACTAATTTGTATAACAATTCTTTTCTATTGTCTTTAATTAATAATTAGGATTCCCTACCGGATGAGATTAATTACTCAGAGTCAATGGTCAATGACATCGTTCAAGTTTTATTTAAACCTTGACAAAACCTCTCCCAGACCATTGCATTTTTTCGGCGAAGGAAAAGTACAGACTATCCATCCTAGATTGCGCTACAGATGTACTTATCTTATCATCACCTACAGTTGAAAAAATTAGTACAATCACCACTCTGCAGATGCGGCTCATTTAAATCAACTGAACACCGTTTTCTTATTTGTTCAATTTACAATGAAATAAGAAATCAAATAATCTCTAATATTCATGAGATAGTAAGAGTTCCCCTTCGAATCATCCTATATGGAGATGAGAATCTTAGCCTCCATGATAATGAAAGAATATTTGCAGCAGTGGATACATAAATATCCATGCAAGTGAAAGATTTGTTCTTTAGTACGTTGTTTCTTTGCTTTTTTTTTTTTTTGTCTTGTTTTGTTTCTAAGGGCCAATAGACTATTTTGCTGCAGGAACTGGCAGAGGATACTCTTAGTGTAGCATTATTATCTCCTTCTTTATATACTGTAATAGTAAACATTTACATAGAACTGACAGTCAGGTTGTAATGCTTTTATTGTCTCTATATAGTTATGGTCTCCTATAGATAAACTCTTCACCATCAGGTCTAACACTTCACACCTATTTACACTCCCATACTTTACCTTTTTTTCACTGTTCTTTTTTATTAATCTTAAAATACCGTACTTTATTTATGCAATAACCGGAAATTGGAGAGGAACTAAATTAAATATTTTTGTATTAAAATTAATTTCGATTGAAATTTTTACCGGCAGATAAACGGGTGTGTATAACTTCATCGGGGTTGCTTTTGTCGTTGCTAAACGACTGACAGTTGCGTGCCATGCATAATGTCACGTGATTAGCAGTTCAAATGCAAACGAGTTACATGGACGAGGTTAGATGTATGTTCGGAATTGGCCGAGTTCTAGCGAGTGACGAAAGACTAACGTTCTGAACGAGATGGAAAAAATATATATACAAAGAGACCATTAGTTTTACGGATTGAACTTTCTAAGAAATGTAAGAGACAGATCATCAGTGGATTCTTCCAAGATTCGTCTCAACAAATGAATTTCCTAATTTACGCTGGGTTTGGATGTCGATATACTTATTTAACAACCAATGAATCACCATCTTACATTTGAGCCATCTTATGTCAACAGGAGCTTTAATGCATCTCCGTCATGCATTATTCAAGGCAAGTCATCCCATATAAACACTGATCAACAAAACCCATTGTAGCTTACAAACGGCTTGATCCCGACGCACATGTTAAATGCAGTAAATTTACCATAGATAAAATTTTGATGACGTTGCTATCTCACGACCATGTCACTCGTAGCAGTTCGTTTTTATGTCAAAAACAAACTGTACTGCAATCTTTTTTGGCACCAAGTACCTACAACGGAACAAATTTACCTAGAATTGAAAGCTAATGGGCAATTTGTCGTCCATTTGTCGTACAAATCTTATCTGGTAAATGAACCTAGTATATCAACCAACTTGTAGGCTTATGAAAGCTTCAACTGTCTAGATCTTTAAGAGATAAAAATGCAGTAGGATTTCATGTCTTGTTTTCCGACTGGAAAGCACCTCGTTGATGCATCTCTTCAATTCATGTCTTTGATTTCACCAACACAAGATATTCCTGAATTTTCTGTACAAGCTTAGAAAATGTTGTGTGAAAAAGAGAAAATGCTAGTTAAAGAAGGTGTTGAATGCTTGAAATAAATAGAACATTTGTTTTTTTTTTTTCAGGTGAATGATCGAAATTGGTTTTATATGTGTCTGGTAATGGTCTTTTACAATGATTTATACAAAATGTAGAACAAGAATTACTGTAGATTAGATTTATAGACAGATTTTTATTGGCAACTCACAAGTCTAGGTTCGACATGATAGTAATGCTAAGATTCTGCAAGTATGGTAATTTTTAGCATAGCTCATAGAGACTCTTTTGCTTGATTAATTAAGAAGAGTTGTTTTATCCGTCTCAGGAGTTACAAGTGTCTTTAAGCACAGAACTTCAGACTATCTTTTAACGCCGTAATAATTTATGAGGAAGAGTTTTAGCCTGTTATGATATATAGCTGTCACTCCTTTTTATAGGATTGCAGAATATGTCACAAAGTATCGGACCGTGTATAGTAAGGATCAGGCTTCACGTTGAGTGCAAACTAATCTTGATCTATACTATCCACAAAAGTACCTAAAGATATATAAGACGTCAAAAGGGTTGGAATAAGAAACAGATTCCAGTCCTCTTATTGTCTATTAGAATGTCTCGTATAGAAAATTAAGGACAAAAATAAGACATGAGACATTATTTAGTTGCTTCAGATACCGCCTCTAGTTCGAATATATATCAATAATCAGAGACATTTTGTAATCTTGTACCGCAGCTTTTATATATATGTGCACTCATATTTAATTAATTATAACAATAATTGTCCTAACAGTAATCCCTCTCTCTCTCTCTCTCTCTCACTCACTCACTCACTCTCTCTGACCAAAATAAAATAGAAAATTTGGAAAATGCGCGCGTGTAACTGTTTGATTATCAAATTCATCAATTGAATATATAAGAAAAATACTGTAACGATACAAAAAATGTATAGATTAAAAAAAAAAAACGTGAACATTACTTTGAAATTGTCAATTTCTGGATAAACTAAAATCTGAGACAGTTGTATCGATGTAATTTAACTCATCGCCAAACCACGAAATTTTACTTTGTCCAAATCGAAAGCATTTGCAGATGACAAAATAAAAGTGACTGAAAATTTGAAATCTGTTTTGCGCAGGGCAGAAAACATTGTGGAAAAAGGAGAAAATGCTGGTAACCAGCATTTTCTCCTTTTCCCACAATGTTTTCTAAAGGCTTCTTTCTCAGGGGCGTCAAAAGTAGGGATTGTGTGGTAATGGGTTAAGAGATGACTCTCGTCCTTCGAGACTAAACAGTGTTTATCATAAATGTTCGCATAGAATAAGTTCAAAGTAATTCGAAGTCCCATCAGGACGTTAGATTACTGACATAATACATATACACTCTCGTCAGACAACCTCGTATCCTAGTTGAGTAATGTGTAGGCATTAACTCTTAAAGGTGGCTCTTCAGATTTTGGGACGAAAATGCAAAAAAATTATCCTTATACTCCCATAGCCTTTTAATTTGCGTTCATAAAACCCCAGTAGTCGAAAACCATCCGATAACACGAGAAATTAGAAATTTATTACGGACCAGGTTGACACCAACGGGAGCCACGTTCTATTTTTAGATTATCAATTCTCTCATTTAAATACAGGAAAACACAGACAATGTTTCAAACATCCGTCCGAAGAAGACATTATGGAAGATAATTATTACATGTTTGTTATGTAATGGAATTTAAGCGTTATTAGTCACGTGCCAGTCACTTGACATTCCCATAATGCTTTATTGATTTTTGGCGCGAAATCTAGAAATAGCTTAAGATGCTACGTAGCCTTTTAAGGGAATGCCACCAAAAACAATTTTTTTTTTGTAAATTTATGATTCTTAATTACTGATGATTTTTATTGTTTTTTCATATAAATTTCAATGACGTATACAATTTTCAATTTGGTGTGATGTGAAAATTCTAAATATCCATTTAACTACTAAGCTCGATTCATTGACCTTTTGCGGACAGCGTAGATCAAGATCAGACTGCACATTCCGTGCAGTCTGATCTTTGATCTACACTGTCCGATAAGATGTTCCCCTACAGAATCTAAATCGAAATAACATTGTTTAGGTTTACATCCACGGCTTGAAAGTTTCATATCATTCATTAAGCAGGATGATGGTTAAGAGATAAGCTTTTGAGTGCAAAAGAAATACAAATGGTGCTTACAATGAGTAGGGGGTCTTTATCGTCCACGTTGAAGCATTTGCAGACAACAATTTGAGTCTTTACTAGAGCTGGTAGAAACTATTATTTAATAGTGGTTACAATAAAAATGTTCTGTTATTCTATATGTTTCGAAAAGGATTTATTTTTAGAATAAACAAATATGGGCTCATTTGGGAATGGTGCAAGTCATCTAGCCTCGAGAATATATTTTTTTTTGCAGCTGGACTGTTTGAAAGCACAGTTGTCGCTTATTCAGCAGTAATATTGATAAAGACTGTATACATAACCACAGATGAAAACAAAATGGCAAAATAAGAAGTTGCTCGTAACTTTGTTTCGGACGATTTTTGAGACATTTAATAGCGTATACACGTCATCAAAACACGCGTTTCACGCAATATTCTTTAATATTAACTACGCATCGCATGCGCACAACCCAATTTCTTAAATCAACCTCGCAGGGAATGATATATCTGACGATACGATGTCGTACTCTTTACGTGAATAAAACACTGTTACACATCATTGAATCCTTCACTACACAACCTAGATTGTTTACGACCACGAGGACGAAAGATTAGAAACAAAGGGGAAAAAGATAAAGTGTTGTTTACCTACTGTTTTCTCTTTTTGCGAATGTTTCAGACAAAAAGTTCATCGCTTGAGCGACATTTAATCTGGACCAGACTAAATTTTGTCAATGGGTAAAGGTTAAATGTGAAAGTTCAAGGATAAGAGCCTGATTGACCTCATCATATCGTTTTCTAATAAGCTTTGCGAGGGTTTAGTACCAGCTTATTTATGTAAGGACAATTTATTGGACGTCTGTCTTTGAGAAATCGAAGCACATGTTGCTCTAGTTTCTTGCTATGACTTTGACATAGCTATCTTAACTCTTTACCACAGGGACAAAATTGTAGACTTGTCCAAACTGAAAGTTTTTGTAGACAACACAATCAAACGTGACTTATAAAATGAAATTTCATTTTTGGAAGGTAGAAAACACTGTTGGAAAAAGAGAAAATGTTGGTTTCCAGCATTTTCTCCGTTTCCCACAATGTGTTCAAGCGCCCTTTTTCCTCAGGGTCGTTAAAAGTCAAGATTAAATGGTGAAGGGTTTATCCGTAAGTATACGAGCTGCATTTAGAAATTCAACAGAGGACAAGATTGATAATGAAAGAAAGGTGACATCGCTCTTTAACATAATGATTCACTAAATTTACATACGCATGAGCAACTGATTATTTCCACAATGTTTTCCAAAAACAATTGTGTGATACAGCACAGGGCTAAAATAAACGTTTAGGATATTTTTTTGGCTATGCTCTGTGAAAAAGGGTTAAATGCATCTGCAAAAAGTATCGACCAACGTCAGCCTGCTCATTCCGCGCAAGCTGACATAAATCTAAACTGTTTATGTATCGGACAATTTCCTGTATGGCAAAGGATCCGTGTATCCCATGGTTTTATCGTTGCTGGACAAAGTGGAATTTATGGATCTATATTACATTTCATTAGTTTATTTTCAGAAATGTTATGGTTAAACCTCTTTGCCAAACGACAAAATTTTGGACTAGTTCAAATTGAAACCTTTTGCAGACGGCAAAATAAATGTGAATCAAAAATTAAAATTTGATTTGGAAAGGGTAGAAATCATTGTGGGAAAAGGAGAAAATGCTGGTTACCAACATTTTCTCCTTTGCACATAATGTTTTCAAAGGCTCTCTTTTTCAGTCGTTAAAGTCGGGATTGTGTCGTAAAGGGTTTACAGAAATGTCGTCATATAATCTTGAGGAATTATTTCCCCGTCATAGTGAATGTTTTCCTCCTGCCGAAAATACGAAACTACTTTTTTTTTTATTTCGATGCAATGACTAGTTTTAAAAGTGGCATTCGTTGCCAAAATAATCGTAGGAAGTATAATTTATTTCATCAGCTTGTGGTTAATATAGGGCGATATTTGCCTCAAAAGGTAAAGGTCCGCAAAAATAACTCGTGCCTGGCGGCACTCGTTATTTTCGTATACGTTTCCGTTTTTCAGCAAATATTTCCCCATATCAACCACAAGCTGACAGTAAACTCTATAATTATGTAATGACTTGCTCGATATCATGTGTCACGGAAATTTGTTCAATTCGCTTTTCAAAGACTTTTGCTGATTTATATTGTAAGAAAATAGATTTGTGAAGAGAATGAAAGTGAAAATGATTCTGCTACACACAGAGCGCTTTTGTGACAGTTCATCGTATTTTGTAAATATCTAATACAGATTAATTGCTACGTTTTGGTGTTATTCATGTGTAATTCGACACATATTCTGAACAATTCTAAAGTCAGATTAATATACATTTCTGTCGTAGTTTTGATTCTTGTTTGATGTATCTTTGGCATTTCACTGCAATCAAATACTTGATAAAATCAAAGGACTGATAGTCCTGAGAGTCGCCTGGAGGGTAATGGGTTAGACGTTTTCACCCTTTTTTGTTCAAATATATTAAAAGTATTCGAGATACAAAATAACTTAACCACAAGACAGTATTATATGCAAGCATATTTCTGAGTTGTCATCCTAAAATTCAAAATATCCGTATTAAAATTTACATTTAAAAAAATGTGGTGGAAATTAAAATTTAGGCACCAGGACCAGCTTTAATCAGTTCAACGTTTTTTACCCACAGACAACAACCCTTTACAAATAAAGATCAGTTTATTTTCTGGTATAGGATCTAGTGACATACTTTCAGACCAAAAATGCCCTTTTGCAACTCGCTCATATCTAATCTTAGCAGTCTGACAAAGTTTCATAAGTATTAGACTGAACATAAATGGATTCTACAGCTCTATTACGGTTTCATCTGATTTCACCTTATGAAAACCTTTTGACCTAATGACACCCCAGGTGACCTATATTCAGTTTTATCAAAAATATTATTGAGACAAGCAGCCGGGCAATTTCATGATCATTGGACTGAACTGTAGCCTTTGGAGCACAAACAAATATTTGACTTAGTAATCTACCCGTCCTTTGGAAATAATTGGTTTTGTTGTTGTCCAGGTTGAGGTTTTGACCAGCAATGGACTCTATGAATGTGGCTGCTACAACTCAAGAAAATCTTTAATTACCCAACAGTATGATCATCAGCCTTTAATATTTGTACGCGTTTTATAACGTCCCAGGGATTAATACTGCTTCCACACCTATCGAAAATTGTCTACATGTATATTGCTTTGGTGTAAATTAAATGTTTACGATTCGCTTTATTACCCTTTACAAAAACCTTTCACAAGATTACAAACACTCCAATAAAGAACTTATTGTTCGAGCGGGTAAACACTGATCTGTTCTATTATATTTGAATTATAGCGGAGTAAACTATGAATTTCTCAGATTGCTGGTTGTTAGAACTACGTTGCGTAAATTCAGATTTTGGCAGTTACAAAAGCACCTTGTGTTCCAACACCCACACTAATAAATTTGTTGTTTAATAAGTACTAGATCTAGATTAATCGTTCATTGAAAAAAAAAAACAGCAGACTTTAAAAAATTTGCCCGTCTTCATGAACGAAAGACAATTAAACATAGTAAACCTCAAAGCATTCTCTCTGCATGGGTCGGTGTACGCTGAAAGTAAAGGCCAATTCAGCGACTGATTCATAAATATGTAAATTTATAAAGATTTCCGTGTTGCAAATGACGTTTATACGCCACGTGAGTATAAGATCTATATTTGTCGCAAAGCTACATTCCAGAAAGCACCTGCAAAGCGATAACTTTGTACAGCCTAGAACCGTGTACATTCCATACGCTATGTGCGATCTCTGGTGCACCTAGAATATGGGTGTGCAAAGTATCTAAAGTTTAGATTAAAAAGTTTGGAAGAAGCAACGTGTTAAAATGTTTGAGAAGGCAATGCATCCATTCCGAGTCGTTATAAATTTGCTAGAAAAATTAGCCTACTGTTGAGAAAAAAAGCAATAGAAATTAAGCTTCCAGGTTAACTCGGCATCGCCTTTTTCTTTCCAATCATAGGTTGAGCGTTGAATTGAAATAAGGCTTGCATTAGGATCGTAAGATTGTAAGGGTAAGAGTGTACTTCTAATAAGTAGTTATCAAACAGTTTTTACTGGGAATTGTCCGCAAATAGAAGCAGAAAAGATGCTTGTAGTTGAAGATTTCTCAGCGTGTCCGCAGACTTTTTTTGTTCACGGCAGCTATTTTTACATATATACGTAATGCGCTATTTTTAGAGATGATGTCTTACACAGACATCAGGCTAATGTGTACCCTTGCGGACGAAATGACTTTTTCAAAGGTTTGAACCGTTAAACAGCTCAGTCTTTATAGACATATTCATTATCATAAAGGCACAATTGAAAATTACTTACAACAGAAAAAAACTGGGTTGTTCACCGAATAATTAGTAGACTGTTTTATCTCGTAAACCGGAACTTGGGACAGAAAGCAGTACAAGGCCGGAGGTATGCTTACGTCTCCCCATGTATCAGGACGATAACAATGAGAGCCTGTTTGCTTCGCAAACAGGCGACTCAAAAACAATAAAGTTACTTGTGACCTGCAACTGAACACATCGATAAAATCTCTTATTTTTCTGCGAAGATTCAGTCTAAGCCCTCTACGTTCATGTATATTACAGGTTTTACCATAATGCTGTGGCATAAACTATTTTCTTTTTACTTGTATATGCTTTTATCTTTCTGTCATGTTTTTTTTATTGGAAAGGAGAATTGCCTTGCCTCGAAACTCTCCTGAGAGGTTATGAGTTATTTCATTTAACTCTCGTATAGAATAGTTTCCCCTATAATGCGTTGCAATGAAACACTGAAGTTCTCGATTGTATTCGCCGCAGCAAAACACTGGAAATAAAAAAAAATAGAGAGAAAGGCCATTCGTTCATACACGGCTCAAATGGAATGGTGTTTATATTTATTTACAAGAATGGTGCATATATTTAGGAGTGTTTTCGACCATACAGCAATTTGCTCCAAGAAATATATTTATTCCGCGGTCTCCAGAGTATTCAACAAGCTGATTGAAAGTTTCCTCGTTGTTTCAGGTACATGATAAATGGCACCTCATCATGGAATGTTTGTTGACCCTCGGTAGGGCTAAAGACCGTGCAAAAGCCACCAATCTGTCAAGAATACCGACCTCTGACAGTTCAATATGAATGAATGTAACTCTACAATTTCGAATGTTTTATAATGAATCTTTGAAAAGGAACTGGGTGTCGTCTTTGATTTATCTCTAGTAACTGGATGACCCAATCACTGTATCTTGCACCTTCCTTCATTTTGGACATTATCATGTGTGTGCATAAATTCATCGTCTATCAGTATTACTTTTGTAGTTCAAGTTTACCAGTAATGACTTTCTTGGGTTTCAAAGAACTATGTTGGAACTGCACAGTAATTGCATAAGTTATCTCCTCATATAATGAGCAATTTGCACTTTTTATCTCCCCATATGATCAGAGTTGTGATTAAACTATCAGTTCTTTTTAAAAAAGCTATATCCTTAAACAAGTCATTCCTTGAAACAATACATAACTGCTGTCTACAATTATGGGACTTTTGCCCTAGTTGACATCAAAAGTCAGTACCAATAATTCCTGTCTATCAATACATCCCTTTCAAGACGAAGGCTTTAGAAAACATAGCAGGCAAGAATAATATGCGCGTAAAAAGCATTTTTAAGACAAAGTGTGTATAATTCGAGCCACAATCATCATTTGGTCTGTAAATGTTTTGGGGAATCTAGTATTTTGCTACCTGGAAATGACTTGAAGTATGCTTTCCTCTCTCAGACTTGTCAGTGCTTTTAATAGGCTCTCTCTCTCTCTCTCTCTCTCTCTCTCTCTCTCTCTATGCAATGTGTAGATATATTAGGAATTACTAGACGAATAACAAGAATGAAGAGCGGAATAAAAAAAAAACGCAATCATGAGATACCAAATTCTGAGCAATGTTCCCGAGTCCCGAAGGACCCTGTGTAGGTCGAATTGTTGGATGTAATAGCAGAACAACTGCCATGTTCGATAAAAATCGATTGGTCATATTGTCTTACTTTTGTGGCTGTCTTTGCCTCTTTCATCACTGAATGAATAAGCTTCACCTTTTTTTCCAGAAACTCAGTAGACGGTTCGATAATAGTTATGTATGGGGTAGCGTACATTGAAGATCTAAGGTTCGATTGCCATTTCTATGCTGTCTTAAGAATAAGTCACGCATGTAGAATGAAGCAATGTATTCAATGAAATTAGTAAATGAAATCTTTCTTTGCCAATGGCGACTTTGATGCCTTGACCGAATGATTAGTTCAAGATTTAACCGAACGTTCAAGAAATGTAAAACATTTAATTCCAAGATTCGACATCATATTATATGCAGTTTTATCTGTCTTTAAATTGTCTATGAGAGCTGTGGAATGTTGTTGGCCATCATTACGGATAAATAAAAAAAAAAGGTCTCCCTAAATGAGATACATATTATCACTTTTGATTTAGTAGATTGCGTGAGAGATCCGACTGTGGGTTGTATTGATACGTGGCCTTTTTTGTTTTTGGCAATACGTGTTTATTGACCGTATCAATAGTTGTAATAGAAGAGACACGCACCAATAAACAAAATACGGTACAACAAATTTAGACACGAAGACAAAGTGTTGGCCCCAATTAAGTTCCTATTATTGAGTTTTAAGACGTCACATGGGACAAATGTCAAACCCTATAACTGTCTAATGAAAGCATTATGGGCCCAGGAGGGCTTGGTAGGACCAGGTTTGCAAGGGTAACGTTTCTGTAACCTACCTATCGACTATTAAGCAAGCTAACGGTAGTGTAAGGTACTTTCACGCAAAGTGTAGATACAGCTTAAGCTTCAAAGTTCTGCCCGATGATTGGCAGCATTCGTTCATCTGATATCATTTAAAATAAAATTGCCGGAGAATATTTTTATCTCTCCATTGGTGATTATTTACCAGCCAGAAGGTACAAAAACTTGTGCTAACGTCCCTACAAAAACGCTTTTAACGTTTACAAACACACGCGCCCACAAAAACATTGTAGCAGTTTAAAAGACAAAAAAAAAACGTAAATTTGCTCTAGCTGAAAGTATTTGAAGTCGAAAAATAGAATTTGACCCATATCGTAAGACCTGCGTTTGAGATAGTGTACAGGGTAAAGGGAGGAAACGCTGTTTAAACATCATCTTTTCCTTCTTCATTTTATTAAAAGTTTCACACTATATAGTCGTTAAAACATGGGGCTATGTGTTTAAGTCGAACAGAACTAGTATTCGCTGCACGATTAAGTTTTCAAATATATAATGAAATCCTAATCTCGTTATTACTGTATTAGATCGTGTTTTGGATGACTTATTCATACTGTAAGACATTTAATCAAAGCAATACACAAGGGCAGATGTTTCCGGATTAGCCTAAAGGCGTCGCGAGTGTCATATATCAAATTATGCCAGACATTATAGGGACATAACAGGGAAAGAAAATGAACTTCCTATTTTCTGCAATATGCGATCTGTAAAAATCAGAGAACTCGATAACAATCATACCGAAGTTTTGGAAAAATTTTTTCCAAGAAATATTTAGGTCCGTACGTAATCTGATTGGTGAGGTTCTTCGTGTACTAGGTGATAAGATGGTGGATAAAATAGGTAGAGACTACTTTTTTTGCCTTGCTTCAAACTTTGTCTGACAATTGGAGAAATCTCTCAGATCGGATCGGCTTCTAATGAACAATTTGTCCTTTTGTCAGAATGTCTTACTTATATTTGTGATCTTATTTTCAATACCTCTATACCCTATTGGGGGTACTGGTCGGTTGAGAGTATCCTTTGGCAAAGTACTGAAAAGACAAAACCCAGTGATAGCGAAACAATGGAATGCATGCATAAATGAGCTGTCGCCTTGACACGCAAACTTAAATTATGTTAAAGAAGGTGTAAAAAAACGCTGTAGATAAAAATAACCACAAGCTTTGAAAAACTGATTTTAAACATTGTTGTTTCAGTTTGGAATTTACATACATCAATTTCGGGTTTTATCTGCACAAAATTTGCTTTACAAACAACTACTGGTTTATTTAGTTAAGGTCCATAAAAATATCAGCTTAAGTTCGAATATAAGCCACCTGCTTCGTCAAGAATGTATCAGTTTGGAATCTGGTGACTACTGCTCCTGAAAGGTAATATATGAAAAAAAGCTCATTAGATTAAATATCTTCGTTTTATTGTTTGTGAACAGGCAATCTTGTCTCTAGAGGCAGCCTGAAGTTGAGACAGATAAGCATTTATCCTTCGGAAGAACATAGATTTGTTTTGGTAATTGGACGTTTATATTCTCCAGGCTGTCTCCAGTCAAAGACAGTGTATCGCTTCATACACGCATATTGTACGAGATGTTGCCGTCGAGTTAAACGCAAATAATTCGAATAGTAGCTGGACCGATTGATATATAATAGTTTGATATATCAATGTATTGGGCTGTCTAGCTACAGCCCAAGTTTAAAATATTACTACTGATGTGTAAAAAAACTGAATCATAATAGTCAAGACGTTACTCTGGTTGTTCCTACAATTTTGTTGTATTTCCCTTCTGAAAGAAAAAGGGCAGCGGCAGATTCTGTTTTTGCTCGCCTGAGCAATGTGAAATGTTGCCAAAGTTTTAAATTGATCAAAATGGTAGCCTATTTGCATGTTCAAATGACAAAAACTATACCGTATACCTGCCTGTAACTTTTAGGGATCGTCAATAAATTGTTTTCCCAATGATATATAGAAATAATTTAAATCTCTATTATTTCAAATGCAATTGTTTTGTAAGAGTATCTCGGAATTATTGGAAACTTTAGATCCGACATCAGCCAGCTCGCCTTGTTGGCGCTTGGTTATCATTGGGTCTACAATGAATAATATTTGTATGAGTATGGTATTTACAATTTCCCTAAAAGCAACCCGATTTGACCAAAGGGACTGGTCGTTTTCACTTTAAAAAAAGTCCAGCGATTATAGCCTCGGGGTAAAACACATATCGAATAACCCAAGTAAATTGAGTCACAATAGTTGATTGCCAAAATATAAAAGTGGGTGCTGATGAAAATCATTGCAAGGCCATTCCTTCCTCTCTTACTGCTAAATATCGTTTCGTAAACAGCCCTTCACTTGAAACAGTGTTTTGCGTACTGTTACTGTAACACCAGTGACAGACAGGCGTGTTCATTGACTGCAGTTGAAATGATTCAGCAAATGGCGTCAAGTACAAAGTGGCAAACGAATTACGAGTATAAATGAGATTGATTCAAAATCAATGATGGTGTCTAATATTTTTCTTTACAGCGTCAAGTTTCATCGTAAAGAGAGACAACACGCCTTATTTCATCCCGACACCCACAAACATCACGGTACACGAGGGAGAGCTGGCCGTGCTGAAATGCCATATAGGGAACCTTGGACCGAAAATGGTAAACGTGGTAGGCTACATATTGTCTAGTGTCTCACCTCTTTCTAATCTTCGTGACCATTTCCCTTCTTCTAGAACCGTTCTAAGGTTGAATATTGATTTAGACTTAGTAACTCACAAAATACATTTTCAGCATACAGCTCTAAAAGAAATATTCATGTAAATTAACATGAATTAAAATTTAAAAAGTCATTAAAAGAGAAAACATTATATTGAAGGAGAAACTGTTTGTGTTGTTAAAGTGGAAAATTGCATTGCCAAATGATTTAAACTAGTCATTTACAATTTATTTATGCGTCATAAACTTTTCCGTTACATCGAAGACAATTGTGGAAGCTTTAGCTTGTTGCAACTGTCAGGAAGAAATAATCAAATGGGCTAAACTGGAAAATGTGAACTTTTTGTCTGTTGAATTGGTGGAACCAGTTGCATTTGAGGGTTCACAGTTGTATCATCATATAATCATAATTGGGAGAAAGAACTATTTCAGGTAATGAACTAACATAAAATTGATCCGAAGTCGGTTATGATATTCGAAGTTCATCCCGCACCTTGTATAGTCATCTTAGATCTGTATGACGATACATTAAATAAGTCATCAAACCTGTATCAAAATTCAAGAATAAGTCGGCGAATTAATCCTAAGTTCGAAAATATAGAGACCAAATCTCGATTAAAATTCAAGGGTGTCAGGTAAAATGGCCGTTGTCTGTATAATTAATAAGTCAAAAAATTTAAAATGGTCGTTTAACTTAAATGAATCGTTTTACCGAGTTACTTAGAGATGGTTAGTGTAGTTTTACAGAGGGAAATGGTTAAACTCTTTTGTTGTTGAAACGAGCTTCTTTATTACTTTAACACAGTTGAAACTCATAAATTGGTACATGTGTTCGGTTCCTTTTTCCACAGCTAACAACTTCCTGTAAATATCTAATACTGAGGGGGGTATGGTAAAATATATCATTATATCAACAACTAAACATTCTCTTATTCTGGGTCGATACACGAGTTTCGTTCATAATGTAGATCTGTAGTGTCGTTTGACTAGAACTAAAAAGTATAACAAGACATGGCCATGGCTCTACATGGAAATGTAGCTATCAAATTTTTGTATTATATCAATCGAAATAAAAAAATAATAATCTAATAATAATGACTTTGTCAAGCAAAAAATTGAAGCTCAGATATCAAGGTACACGATTGTTTGAAGGTGGTTTTTCTTACTGATTTCAAACAACACGTTTCTTGCCGCGTATTAGAACTAAATTCTATAAAATGGTCTCTGTTTAACTGAGAACTATATAATGAATAACATTTTTAGCTGAACTGAATTGCAACCCTTCGTAAAGTTAAATACGTCCATTACCAGAACATTTCACAGTTGTTTCGTTTCTTTGAACAAGACTGAAATTATTTGTTGCGCACCATGCACTCAATTCCAATATTTCGAAAGTTTTAGATATATGATTTTGCACAGACGAATAATCTAACACCCCGGTTACACAGACTGTCGGGCTTACATCCATTTCAAATCGGTGTCATTATTTCAATTTTTTTCGCTTTTTTATCGGTTGTCATAGGTGACCTTATTTCAAGCTGTTTGTGTAAACGGCGATAAACAGGGGTTCAATCGGTCTTAAAAATGTTCCGTCTTGCGCTGGTAGAGGCCCAATCGGGATCTGACCGGTGATTAAAGATATATACGGCCACAACATCTTTCCTTCACAATGGAGTCTTCTTGGACTTTCAAGACTTCGTTAGAGACAAACATAACGGTTTTGCCTCGGTCGACGGATTTCTGGGAGTTCCCTTTGACCGACATACTAAGACAAATCGGAACTTGTCACAGAATTGTTACAGAATCAATCAGATATGGCGCTGGTGAATTTTTGTGGAAACTGAATTAAAATGCCTGTCGCGCATGTAACAATGTGTCTCATGGATTCCATATTTTGATTCTTAGCTTTTTTCACCGGTGATTAGTATCAGTTCATCGGTGGCTCTTCGGTGGCACTTCGGTGGCTTGTCGATGGCCTATAGGTGATATCGGTGGTAGATAAGTTGTCAATCGGTTATTTTGTAATATTTTCACCGATCGAGAATTTTAAGCATGTTTAAAAATCTAAATCGGTAACTTTTCATCGACGAAATTCATCTTTTCCCGGTAGCTTTTGATAGGTTGGGAATAGGTGACCAATATGTGACATCGGAGGCAAGTAGGTTTTCGTCGGTTCCCAACCTACTTCGGTTAAAAAGACCACCGATTTATCAGCGATAGCTCTGTGTAACCGGGGTGTTAGTTTTCCGCATTTATTAAATCATGTTCCTGTCAAAATGATCGTTTATATACCTTTAGAGGAGAATTACATACAATGCAGCTAGAAAGAATTTCTGGTTACTTTACTTTAAAGATTCTTTATTTATAAATTCAGCGATATTGCAGGTTCAACTTCATACCACGAAAGATAATTGATTACCACCAAAGCTAATTTCTGGAACAAAAACACAAGTAACATAAGGGAGAAACCTCAGAGAACGAAAACGTTTTTATTTGATAAAAAAAAAAAAGGTGTCCAAAAGTCACCTTTGGGTAATCGTGCTATATTTGTAAGAAACACTTGATCCTCTTCCTCAACTTGTTTCCAAAAGCTTCCCAATGCATAAGCCCGAAACATTTATTTTGTATGATAATAAGTCTTTAGTAACAAATCTAGTTTAATAAGTCATGAATGTCTGACCGCAGTTACATGCCAGAATATCAGTGAAGATAATATAATAGTAATGCCTGTCCCTAGATACGTTTCCTGTGAAATGAAAATGTGATGGATACGAACATGCCCAAATTATTTTTCATCACAGTCTAGTACTTTCTAAATTTGGATACGTGCAAGTATCCATGCACAATGCACAATAGAGCAATTGCATCTGACTTAAACGCACGAGTATGTGTTTGAAGTCCTTAGCATTCGGTAGAGTGCTAAAATGCCCACTCATCGTCTCCACGTTCTGCAGTTTCGGTCGAAGGGTCAGGCCATGTAGTTTAAGGTGGTTGTTTCTGCACAAAAAAGTCTGCTCACGCAGCATCTGGCACGAGAAAGGTGTTGATGGGAGAATTGGTGGAAGAATCTCTATTCCAATTTAGTGGTTTGGGAGTACAATAGATGATCACCTACTGTTGTCGTACATCGAAACCAGCCGTAGCATGTAGTCAAGGTTCCACCAAGATGTTGTTCAGTCAGCTGTAGCAAGACGTAGACCATTCCCTTGCTGTACTCGTTCAGAATTTTGTTGCAGATGTGAGTTGCACTATATAGACAATTGGAAATGCTGTCATCCTGCACACAAGATAAAACTTAATTATTACGTGCGCCATAACTTACTCGAGGCATTCTATTATCCAGTCTACGAAAAGCTTCTATGTTGTACCTGCTTCAGAATACTTCACCTACCTTTTGTGCAAGACACCGTGAAAGCCAGGTTCAACAAAACTGTATGAAGGTGACATGTCGGGCTGATTAATTATTAGCAATTACCAACCAAAGTTCGGTAGCCATGGCTATTAAATCACATCCAGTAGTTTGATAGTTTTCGAAATTTGAAGATGGATTCTACGGCTATCTTGCTGATAGCACTGAAATATATACTTATCACAGTTTCGTGTTGGTTGTTACCTTTCCTAGACCTCTTGTCAGAATCACATACTATCGACCGCCGACTAAGGACTATTCGGGGGAGATTTCTCAAACGAAATAATGCAGTGATAAACTGAAGTTAAAGAAGAATAGTGAGTAATAAGTTTGTAACTTTGACTTGCTATTTAAATAGTTCAGCCCAACTAGGTTTTTAAACAGTCATGACGTCCACAAATTTAACTCCTCTGACTAGATAGGCATAAAGTATCTCCAAAGTGGTTTTGGGTGACTTCGAACAAAAAGATACGACAGTTCGTGTTCTTCTACCCTACTATATCATTTCAAATGTCAATTAGACTGTTCGACATCTCTTCACTTCACTACCTTTTTTTTTAAGTAGTCGGGCAGCTGTAAAAGGAAATCGATTAGGATATATTTCATCCGCAGGTGAATTGCAGTCAGCAAAAAAGTCAAAGACTTCCCAAGGGCAAGAATTGAAGAATTGCCAAAAGGACGAGTTGTTGTGCGCCATTCACATGCCCAAGAAACCTGCTTTCATAATACATTTCTTCGGTTACTGTCATTCTTTTCCATACTGTCTGCCAATATGTTCTGTCGCAGGAATGTCAGTTCGACGTTCGTTAAATGGCTCCGAATGCTGAGGGGACTTTGTCCAATTTGCCATATAGATATTGTTACTGCGATAAACTGAAGTTAAAGAAGAAATATAGTGAGTAATAAGTTTGTAAAGTTGACTTGGTCAATGCTATATCGCAGGAATGTCAGTGCGACGGTTGTTAAATGGCTCCTAATGCTAAGGTGACTTTGTCCAATTTGCCATATAGATATTGTTACAGATTTATAGAGAGTCAGCGTAAAAATGATACATTGCTTTCAGAAAGTTGAAACAAGTTGTAAATGTCCCTTCAACTAACCAGAAAAGTAGAAATTGGCTTTGGAAAGAAATTTATGTCAGTTCTGGCGTGAGAAAGCCGGGAAACACAGCGGGTGCGTCATTGATAGCCATGATATGACATTAGCTGTAATATGGCATTAGACTCGAGTACAAACCCTTTAACTAAGGAAACTCTAACGTTACGTATGAAGGAAAGAAAACAAGAGGTAGGATACTTCAGCAACTGTACTAGAAATAAAAGGAACTTGAACATTAGTCTGATGGTTTATAGGCATGTCTGTTTTGTTTTTAAATATCAAGACGATCAAGAATTTTGATAAACTGCATAAGTGTGTCAGGTGTCTCCCCTATATATATATATATATATATATATATATATATATATATATATATATTTTTTTTTTTTTTGAAGAAATCTCTAAAAACAAGGAAAATACATCTCTTACAGTCTGTTTTCTCCAGTAAATATCCTGTTATGGACACTAGACCTTAATGAAGAATATAATAGGGTTTGTAAAAATTTAAGAAATACTCGGTAGAAAGGCTGAACATTAACCAACCTAAATATATATATATATATGCATAATTGTGCGTGATTCAGCAAGGGCAATATAAAAAACATTTTTTAGTCTTTCTTGTTTGACGCATATTCTGTGCAATAACCAGCGAATATTGATAAAGTCAAACCTTCATCTTCTTGTAATGATAAGAATGTAGCAAATCATCCAAACCATGAGACTATTCTTAAAACAGAGCTGAGCGATTTTGGTAAAGTTGTAATTAGAGTTGTTGGTCCTTTTTAATAATTTTTTCAGTACTGTACGAGGACAAGTTACATATCCGTTTGTTTTCCTGTACTTTTTACACAGGGTTTTCCCAGTCCATTATCCTGACACTAGAAAGACAGATTTAATGCTAGCGTTTAATCTTGACGGCCAAAGTCGGTTCGTGGGAGCCATAACTTTATTTGCAAACCATGTTCTCGCTATTCATGACCAGGTGGAATTCAAACACACGACCTTCTCCTCGCGCAGCAGCTTGCCGAACCTCTTAGCCAACGCGGCTTTGTTGTAGTGGAGGGTTTATATGAATTTTGTTTTTAAAAAGAAATCGAGGATTCGTAACAAAAGTTCCAAAAATGTTTGTGAACTAGAAATGATCTCAGACAATTATTGGAAAATTAGTAATTAGTATGTAACATTGAGCTTAATCATATTTTAAATAGATACGTTATTTCCCTCTCTTTGCCATATAAGACCAGTCTTCTTGAAAGTCTGCAGTCAGGTGTCCACCTCCGTAGCCGGCGACGGTGCTGAAGCCCTATTGGTTAGTCTTATTTGGGCTATCACATGGGACTGTTTCTTTAGCAATAACATTTTTATGCGGATAACACCCCACGATCTTATTCTGACAGATAAATATTCACATAGATTGTTACTTAGTGCTTATTTTGATACAAATCAGTTTTTATCTTTCAGGCCGTGTAGGCTCTTTTAATCAGTCAGGACTGTAATAAAATAAAGTCACAGTTCTATATTTACTCCTGCTGAGAGACAAGAGCATGCAAAGATCTGCATCTTACTTACCAGGGGCAGTCAGGGGCAAACAGACAACACTTATTAGTATCTATTCTCATTATTAATTCGTGGAGTTGTATCTTACTGCAACATCAACATTCATTCTCAATCATCCTGGTTTTTCCGGACGTATACGTAAATGTAGATCTGTCAAATTACTGAAATGAAAAAAAAACTAGGCTCAAAGTATTCTACCAATAACAACACCCTAACTCCTTTGAAATCTGTGTGTGTTACTCGAGTTTTAGTAGGGTTTTCAGATCATCTGCAGATGTTATTACTTTACATATTTGTAGTGCGTAGTTTGGTATTGAACCAAGAGACCTTCAAAATGACGTGACACGTTAGAGGAATAATAATGATAGTTTTAAACTGAAGTTATGCAGCATTTCGCTGCAATGATGTGGTTCTTCTTTGCTATCCAAATCAGCTGAGTACAATGTATTAGGAGACCATACTAGTCGCTGAATAAAAAGGTATCTTAATAAAACATTGCTAGTTTCAAAAGGGTAGGGGTGCGAGTGTGAGGGTAGAAACAGGATGCAAATAGAAAATAATGTCATCGTTGCGTAAGTGAAAAGAAAATAGTCTTTTCATTTAAACTTTTCTTGATGACAAATTTCATTTTCTAAAATTGGAAGAAGACACCGAAAATAGGTTTAAGTAGTTTACAAAAGACGTCAACTTAACAAACCTTTTGGGTAAAATTACTCCATGTAAATGGGACACATTGCAATAAACATAATCATACTGTGTAACGGTAAGTTAAAGATTGTTAAAAAGACTTACTGTATTGAAGAACATAATATATTCCACAACGTTCCGAGGTTGGTTTTGTTAGCGAAAGACACACTTGATAATTCGGATAGGCATGGGACGTTCATAAGTACTAATAATATCTACTTTTCTAGTTTAATACAAAGAATCCTCCATTTGTTTCTAATATATATCACTAGCATGTAATATATCTATAATGCAAAAAGTGTAGACGCAAACTATACGTTGCAATAAATCTTGCAAACATCTGGGGGATTACCCTACCCTTTTTATCCTTTTCATCGGTGTTTACTTTTTATATCTTTATTTTTGATTGCTCTTTTTTATGCGTTACGTGCATAGTTTTCCCCCCTGTTTTTTGCACAGTAGTTTGCACTTTAGCGATTTGAGTTTAAGAAAACTTTGTCTACAAATAAAAATTTTATCTGTTCTCTTTTTTTTTAAATTTAATCTGTTTGTCCTTAATATTTATGTTTTTCTTGCCATTTTGGCAAAATATTCCGATTTACCAATAATTTTGCCATCATTAATGTTCACTTTTTAGTATTGATATTTTCTTTGCATATCATGCATTCCATTGTAGGTTTGACAACTCATTTAATTTTGATACATAGGCGTTCTCGTAGAACACTTAAAGTGTATTTTGCTTCCATAATCGTTATAATAATCGTTCGTTTCTATTAAAGATGCATTCTGTTGTGTATCTTTATGTCTTTGCTTCTTTTTTTGCTTGTCATTTTTTTTCTTTAAATTTATCATTAAAATAATTTCCCTCCTGATATTTAAATATAATACAAAGTAAAGAAGTTTTCTCTGGCATTCTCTGGGTTTGCAAAGTTATTGTAAAGTTATCAGAAACTGTGAAATTGAATGTCAATTAAACCGTAAATTGTTAGACAAATGGGCTCAAATTTTGAGGAAGATTCAGGGTAGCGCGAACATTCAACATTAATATTTTTTTCTCAATTCTCACGGAAAAATGCATACATGTAGAGCTAGCTGACCAGGTACAATCTGTTGACTCCGTCATATGATAAGATTTACCCATGAAGTCGACAGCATTTAAGATAACATAGGGAAATACCAAATCATATTTAAAGGCTGTTGCTACCTTTCCGAATAATGCATATTAATTATAGAAAGTGATAATAATCATAAAAAAAGCATAATTAAATACTTCTCTTTCTTTGTTAATGGTTAGTTACATGCCCATAAATACTTGACCTAGAACTGAGTTCAGAGAAATATAAGCAGGTAAGGTCTGCATATTTATTATAACCAAATTGCCTTTATTGTCATCACCAGTAATAGTTTTTGCTCACAAAATATTACTACCATGAACACAGGTTAGTTGAATAAGGACTGGTCTAAAAATGCTAAGGGTTTACTATGAGTTATTAATGTCATAAACAAGTACAACTCATTTTACATCATATCAAAACAAGCGTTTTCTAAGAGTATTCACCATTTCTGGGTCTTCATTTTATCACTTAATCACATAACCGCGCTTTAATCCGCTGCGCGACCAAGATGCAGAAAAAAACAAAATAATTCATTCCAGGCTTGTAACGTGAGCTGCGTTGCGATTAGTATGGTTGTAATACTCTTGTGCTCATAAGTGACATTCTAGTGCTGTGCTACCAGCATTGTGTTTATTCACTATTATACTGTAAAGGAAGGAAAAGTGTATATAAAACTATAAAAGGGTTCATAAGTCAAGATATCGAACAAAATACCGACATTGTAGAATAAAATAGACATGACTGTTGTAAAATCAGACTTGCCTATTTGTAACTGGTCTGCCTCCGAGGGTCACAAAAACTGCTAGTCGTCTTTTATACAGGCAGATGCCGCTCAACAACAAACACAAGGTACAAAAAACACGTCTATTCAGTTCGGCTTCTCGATTTCGTCTTAGGCTACCTGTATGACGCGGGATTCTCCGGCGCTCATTGTGCACATGCGGGAATGGCTTAAGTCAAACCAGTCAAATTACCACATACTTCCCCATTTCGAAAAGCCCCATCTTATATAGAGTCTGTTAATGCAGCACCCTTTCAGCAACTATACAGAAGCCCAAGTCTGAAATTGCGGCTTGTTTAGGTGGATTTGGCCTGTTTCTCTACATACACGGCCATTAAGATCTAAAACATTAATACTGATACTGGCTGAAAGGATCACTGACACAGGCATCACTTTCAGTCTGGCAATCAGGGCAGCAACTTCCCCTTTAAAGGTGGAAGTATTAATTCTAATTCCATTTCCAGGTATCAGAGCAAATCTTTTCCCACCAAAAATATGTCAAAACCGTCTTTCTTCTAGAAAATTCTTTTGGCTGGAATGGGTGTTTTTCCCTGACAAAACCAAAATCACAGTTTGGAAAAGTCTCCATGAATTCCCTAGCCATAATGTAAGAGCCGGTTTATGTGTCCATGGATCCTCTGATATGACAAACAGCTGTTCATATGGCTTGAAGGCACTTTCTAGTTAGTCACCTTTTTGCCTATTGTGTCCCCTTTTTCTTCTCTTAGGTGGACTACCAATAAAGGACCTGCAGCTCCCATTCTAAGGATCCTCCCCCAAATCTTCTATAAACCCAAGTATCAGTAGTCTTTGAGCAGAGAAGTTGAGGAAGGCATATCTCGCTTATATCTGCTACTGTACTGTTGTGAATCTTTTTCTCATATATGACCCATTCTTCTGGCGTCATTACTCATAAGACCCACTTTGTTTGGATGTTTGCCAACTACTGACCTCTGTTTGGGCTATCTACCAAAAGGCAGCTTAATAGCTCCTTAGCTATTAATACCAAGTATCTTCCTCACTACCCCTGAATCCATTTCCCTGACTGGCATTCAGGCTGGGAGTGAGAGACAGTTACCTACTATTATTTGATCCTTCCCTTCTATCTGGGCAAGGATCTGACCTAGTTGATTTCTGGACTTTTACGCTCATGTAAATTCCCACATTTCTTATTGTCGGGATGACCAGTTTAACTCAAATCAGATGCTTCTTGTTTTCTGTGTCAGAAGTACTTGGTTCAGTGTTTTTGGATTTCTTTTCCAAAACATGCAATCTTCCAGACTGGGTACATCCCTATAAGACCAACAGTACTTCTCTTCCATCAAATTTAACATATTTCTCCATCCGGTGGTTCCTTTTTGTGGAATAACCACTTTTGCAGAAACTTAAATTTTTTGCCTTGCATCTGTAGACCGCTGAGTGTCTTCCCATTACCATTTTTATTTACTCTCTCGTGGGATATGTTCTGAACAATTTCCATTCCCACGATGTATTTCCATTCTTGGTAAGCATCACTGTCTTTATTGCAGCCTCCACGAAGGAGCTGTTCAAAACTATCTCGGACTCTATATACATGTACTGCCTGTGGGTTACTACCATCTTTTTCTGGTTGGTGCCTCCCATTTAAGCGATGGTCTGTCTTAGATGTATTTATGGCACCTCTAAATGGCTCTTTTGCCACTTTATCGGCTGTTTCTGGTAATACCAGGTCCAATTTTCTGACTGGTTCAAGGGTATCTTCATCTGTAACTTCAGCAGCTGAATCAACTATTTCTCTTGATGGTACTGATTGTATTTTGCAGGTAACTGTAGAGGCTGAACAAGAATCAAGTCTACAGACAATGAATTGCTCCGTAAAACTTTGATCTCCCTCAGTTGTTCCTTCAACATGAACTTGATTAACACACACATTCAATTTATTGTCGTGTGTTTCACCTTTGTTTGAGTCCAAATCACTATCAGCAGTATCTGCTGGCTCTTCTTTGAGTCCAGCTACTCTGTTCTCAGTTTTCAGGCCCTTTAATTCTGCTTGGGTTGACGGTTGGCCTTCTCCCTCAACCCTTGGTCGTTTAACGAGTCTGTTGTCTTGTGAAACCTTACAGATTTGTGCTGCTTAGGACAATCTTTCTTTATGTGTCCCACTTCGTTACAGCTGTGACAAGTAGGCCTATCTGGGTCCCTTTCTGGCGACCTAGATCTATTCCCTTGTTCATGGTCTGATAAGATGACAGTCTTCAATTCTTCTATTACTGTCACAACATGACTCATCTTCCCCTCCAGAGTAGTTATTCTTTCCTCTAACTCTGGTTTACTTGAAGCATCAACAGAGCATTCTTCACTTGCCTCTGTATCTGCATACACTTGCCGGGTTGGATGTCTAACCCGACCCGCATTCATCATTTTTGTAGTGTTTTGATTCCACACTACATGGCCTATTGCTTGCTCCAAGGTCTGTGGTTTCATATTTAATGCATAGTGACCGGAATCAGTATCTATGCAACCTTGGCAAAATTTCAGAACAAGCTCATATTGTACGAGATGTTCAGGCATGTCTCTATAGGCCTTTGTGCCCAGGTATGCCACTCTGTCTGCCCATTCATAAATGCTTTCATCACATTTTTGGCGCAGATTTACAAATTGCATCCTCAGCACGCTGGGAAGATCGGAAGAACAAAATCTTCTCTCTAGTCTTTGAACCAAATCAAAATATTCCAAATTTGGTTCCCTGTCCGTGATCATAGCAAAGTAGTCACTTGCTCTACCTTGCAGACACCAGCACAAATTGTTTTTTCTTTCCCTTCCTGTCCAATGTTGTTCTTCAGCGAAGGTAGAAAATTTTACGAAAAATGATGGCCATGAACCAGTGCCATCATAGCAGATGTGCCTTGGAACCGTTACTGGCTCATAGAACAAATCATGTCTTTGTGCATTGCAGTCGTCAACCCAATTAGTTTTGCGGTCAACACTATAAGCATCTCTGGCAGTATACTGTGAATAGAACGAGTTATTTGATCTCCGTTCATGATCTCCAAAATATGGACTGCCATAGGCACCAGTTATTTGTGAAGTGTAATGAGCCACTGGTGAGAGAACACTTTGATCAAAATGATAAGGGGCTCTGTCATGTTCATTGAAGTATGTAGACCGATTTAATTGTCTTCTTGTATCTTTTTGAACCTCTTTATTAGACGTTTCGTAAGGTCTGAAGTCTATCCGGTCTATCAATTCATCTGTGATTCTGAGTCCTCGAATAGATCGAAGCTCTTCTAAATCAACATTTCTCTTTTCCTCCCTTATTTTCAAAATTTCAGCAGCTAGGCACTCTCCAATTCCTGGCAGAGCTAGTAATTCACGCCCCAAACAATAATTTATTAGTACCTTGTCCATTTTAAGATGATCTAGCTTATGAATGTAAATGAAAACCAAAATTATGCGTGATAAAAATCACCATTTGTTCATAATTGTTGACATGGATATCAACAGCTAGATGTATCAAAAGACTGAAATTTTCAATTATCTGCTTTTTTAACTAAGTCAGAAAATTGTTCACTTCCCCTTTAACAAACAGGAAAAGTGTAGCAGTTCCCCTTTAACACTTCCTCTATTTGAGAAGAAAGAGGTATGTAATTTCCCTTTAAAAAGTTGAATGCTGTAAACAAATGTTTCAAATTATGTTTCCACTGAAAAGCCGGAAACTAGTTATTTTCACTTTTGGTTAGTCGAAAATAAAATTGAAACAACTGGGTTATTATTTTCACTTTCAATTAGTCGAAAATAATGAACACCCTCAACCAGCAACAGTCAATTGACTCTACAACAATTTGGGCAAATATTGCAAATCCAAATGTTGAACTGAGGCAATGGAAAAAGCAAAATATTAAGTTGCTACTGCCACAATGTTTTCAACTGTTGGCAAGGGAGGTAACCCTGTAAAACGATTCTGACAAAAAATTAAAATATCGTTCAAACTGTGTTTTACTACTAATCCCAGCAGATAAGATACAGAAAAAACAATATCGAACTTGAAACATACAATTAATAATGTAATATATCAAATGGACATAAATAATTTTGAAAACAGCATTCAAATTCAGCGGGAAACCCCACCCACGTGACAAATGGACGCCGCCTCAAAACAACACAAGAAAATGCAAAGTACAATAATACGAACAATTCTCCGCAAATGCGATTCGAATTGCTCGCAGCGCCACTGTTGTACAATCAGACTTGCCTATTTGTAACTGGTCTGCCTCCGAGGGTCACAAAAACTGCTAGTCGTCTTTTATACAGGCAGATGCCGCTCAACAACAAACACAAGGTACAAAAAACACGTCTATTCAGTTCGGCTTCTCGATTTCGTCTTAGGCTACCTGTATGACGCGGGATTCTCCGGCGCTCATTGTGCACATGCGGGAATGGCTTAAGTCAAACCAGTCAAATTACCACATGACTTTGTTTTGTTTAGTTTGATGTTTATATCCTCACTCAGCAACCGCAAAAAAGGTATAAACTCTTTTGGGTGAAGTAGTAAAAGAATTACATGGCATTATATGTTATGATACACTAATACTAATCTTGTGATTCATATATTGCAGGTTGTCTGGAGGAAAATAGGTCAAGACGTTCCGCTTACGATTGGTGAGATGCGGTTTGCACCGGAAGCTACTGAGTTATCCATAGATCATTCAAAAATGTCACGTTCTAGTAGCACATGGGATTTACTTATAAAAAGTGTGCAGTCTAAGCATGCCGGAGTTTATGAATGTCAAGTGACGGCAAATCATCGTATTGCTCAAAATGTTATTTTGAATGTTTTAGGTAATCTTTTTTACTCATTTTAAGTGTGAGAACACGTGCTGAAGTTGGAAGTTTTAGAGTCCATTATTGAACCAGTGTTACATTATTATATTTTGCACTGCGAATTTGTACCAGCCATTGATTTCGAGAAGTCCTTCTGCCTACCGTCTAGCCTGGCTTAGAAAAAAAGGGGTTCATATAATTGGAGTGCAACACATGAAAAGGTGCATTCGGACATTTGCGTAAAGTGTCGTCCCGGATTAGCCTGCGCAGTCCGCGCAGGCTAATCCGAGACGGCACTTTACGACTACGGTAGATTTTGTGCAACAGTAGACTTGCGTAAAACAGAAAATCACAGAAAATCGGAAAGTGTCGTTTCGGATTAGGCTGTGCAGACTGCACATGCTGATCAGAGACGTCACTTTACGCAAAAGTCCGAATGACCTTTTTCGCGTGTTGCACTCCATATCTTCATGATGCATGATACAAAGCAAGTCATCAGATAATTATACATCGATACACTCGATTTTGTCGAACAACCGACAGAATCGTGACCCAGGTCAGCATAGCATAAAATGGGTAGATGTCATCTGCAGATTCATTGAACCCTCTTTTCACAGAGCATGGCTCAGTTATATGATGCTATGGCTTAAATCTGCATATTATTGTACTTAAATGCGACAATAAAATCCAAGTTAATGCCACACATAGACCTCCAGATAGCAAGATAAATGGGGATAATAAACATTTTGAAGACAGTTAAGCACGTATTGTTTGACTAAAATCTCGTGTGTAGCGTGACAGTCCATACTTGCTCTCATCGACAATGAAGACTTTGAGTCTGCAAATCTTTTTCCATACAAATACGACACGTTGGTAAACCGCTTTGAAGATATTGAGGAAATTGACTATCGGTTTTTACAGGTATTATCTTCTTATCCGCTATGTTGTGCAATTGAATAAGTAATGTTCCCTTCTTTGTATATATATTTGCTTGTCTGTCATAAATTCCATGAGTTTTGAGACCGTCTGTAATAAATAAGTAAGTCAGACAATGATAAACCAACATTAAAACTACAACTACTCTGTTCTTTCGTCTAAAGTTTGTGATGCGCACTAGCAACTTATTGAAGTTCTACAAGTAATGATGAATACTTTCCAGCACTCGTGATTTCTGTTAACTTTTTTTCAGAACGTTCAATCATGAGACCAGGTAAATATTTTTTATCATATCAAATAACTTGAGTGAAAATGTCATATAGCAATATACTTTGTAATATAGCAATGTGATATGTTCCGGTGCTTTCAGTCTTGTGGCTTATTCGATTTTTTTAGTACACTTTGACTACCGTTTCAATGGTAACCTTGATCCTTTTCAATACTAGTACCTTTTTTTTCTTTTTTTTTTTGTAAGGGTTTGGGTCATTATGAAGGAAAACACCCATTGTTTTTCATTTTGTTGAAAAGTGGAAAATTAAATTAGAATTAAGCTTTAAGATAACAATTCAATCCCAATCATCTTTGAAAAAGGAACAGGGTTAAAAGAAAAATGTATGTACAAGACACATCTGTATCTCATAACGATTTGGTCACCCATCAAAACACTGTGCACGTCGCTAAACATTGCCGTACAGCCATGTATGATGCCTTACCGCTGTAATAGCCACATGATCATTTACCTCACTTTTAAGTAGGTATACAGACTAGTTGGTTTCTTTGCAAAAGAAGGCAGGAGAGGTCAGCATAAATGTTTGCAAATAGTTTATCGGCTTTTAATATATGCTAGTACATGTTTACCAACAAGTGAAAAAGCCGCCGCATAGAAACTGCATATGCATTACATAAGGTTCATTTAACCTCGATTTGTTTTCAAGTCCCATGATCTTGTCAAGCGGTCTTCTTTCTCTTTTTTAACGATTTGTTTTCTTATGTTTCTTCTGCTTAGATTCATTTGCTTCACAAAAAAAAGTTTTAAGAGAGGTTATTTGAAGACATGGCAAATTAATATAACAGTTTATGAAATTCGTCACATGAAATAAACTACGTCTATTTCCTGTTTCAGTCTTTTGCTTTAGCTTTATTTACAAGACCATGACAAAAAGGACTGTATCAGAAAAATTACGCGATAAAAATGGATTCAAGCAGCAAATTCTGTGGCATTCTGCCTTTTAAACCCACAACTGTTGGAGAGGTCTGATGATCTCTCCAATTATCGCTCTCCATAGCGTATACTTGCACTCATTCGGCCGATTCTGAATTCTATTGAGGTAGTTCGAATCAGACTCGTGTAAGCATATGTAGAATTGGGTTACTGAATAACGCTTAAAATGATGATAAATTTAACAAATACTCGTAGAACAAGGAATGAATCATATTCTGTCTTATTAGTTCTAACTAGTTTGCAATTATATCATTAAAGGCCCCATTGTCTGCGCATGTCATAGTCTTTGAAGATTCGACCCGTCTA
The DNA here is from genome assembly GCA_943736015.1 of Tridacna crocea. NCBI lineage: Eukaryota > Metazoa > Mollusca > Bivalvia > Cardiida > Cardiidae > Tridacna > Tridacna crocea. The sequence goes on along the minus strand of OX031066.1, from coordinate 9,459,826 downwards.
CTGTTACGTATCACCAATCCCTGTACATTTTTTTTTATCAAATACCATTATTATTATTTCTTCAATTCAACTCTGAGCAGGTAGAGTTGTGAGAAAGCTGTTTTTCTTTGGCAATCGATCCATAAAGAAGTTCTACACTCTTAGATATGCCCTATGTACCACAAGTATTTTCTTTTAGTGACAACGAAATAATTCCTTCAATAGAGGAAGATACTTTAAATGTAATTAGAAAGGTGTTCTTTTCAATCATTAAAGACTAGCCCTGCATTGATGTTTATGTATTTACTTTGTACCCTCTTCGCATGGCTATCTTTGCAAGACTTATTTTCTTTTATGTTACAATTGCTTGTTTTCTTTTCCTCTTGAGTTATAACCATTTTCAGGCTCAGTGTTTACCTTTCTATATACACAATTGCACAAACTGTCCTTTTCAACCTTGATGACAAACAACAGTGACTCAAATTCATCAAAAAAGATAGTATAGGTCCATAAGGGAAGTATACGACAATATTTAGGTATTGCACTCTTATCGCTCTAACATACTAGAGCCAAAATCGAAGATTGGATTTGAGCTGTCTGCAAAGCACATATTATGTTCCAAAACTTGATGTAGGATAACGTTACACTCACTTGCCTTTCAAATTTTTATTTAGAGGAATCAAGAATCAACATTCTACAGGCGGTAATGTTTATCCATAACCCTGTTACATAACCAAGTGGGTGAAGAAAACTACATGAATCAGTGATCTCTGTAAATACTCACTACATTTTTTATCAGAGATAAAAATATGTACAAAACTAGAACGACAAAAAATGAAGTTGAATAGGTGTTTGGAAAAATATCTTAATACATACGCTTCATCGTGTTACTTTATTTTGACTTACGTTACGTGTCGCTTATGATCAGTATAATCTTTATATTCATGTCAGAAAATGAATGAATGCAAAATTAAGGAACAAGTAAACAATTGGCACTGGAAACTAAAATGAGGCAAAACAAATTAAAACATCTGCACAAATTGCCTGAGTTGATTGCGGGCCAGTTCGACTGTAGTTCTGGATCATTTCCGGATAAGCCATTTATCCTTTACTTTACCAAATAATTACGAGCTTCAACAACCCATGTTTACAAAGCTTTTGAAAACATTGTTGAAAAAGGCAAAATTGCCTGTTACACAACATTTTCCCTTTCCCACATTATTCTGTATTTTTTCAAAGGCGAATTCATTTGTTTGAAGCCCAACAAATCTGTTACCAAACAGTGCTTTCAATTCGAACCAGTGCAAAAAGAAAACTATATATTTAGTTTCCTTCGTGTTTTTCTTCTTTACTCCTTCTGAAAAGGCTTTGTGACGTATCTTTAGGTGATACCAAGATGAACTATATTAAAACAGAGAGATGTATTATTGCCAGCAACTTCTTTATTTGTAATTTTTTTTAAGCAGCTAGTGGCTTGGAAAGAATATTGTGCGAATCACTGGTAAAGAGAAACCATAGAAAGTTATTGATAGGTGCACGGTACAATTGAAATGAAATTACATTGAAAACGACTTTGAACACTATATTATGTACGCACAAAGTCGCCTTTTTGGGTTGATCAGATATGCATTTAACTGAAATTCATAGATGTGTTATGATTCTATTTTAATTCCTATCATAAACGTATTTACTAAACAGAATACACGATAAAAAGTATTTTTCTTTTTTTCAGATTAGATTGCTAATTATCACATATATTACATAGAACATAATTATTTGGGTTTACACAGCTCCATTGTTCCCCCGATATTTCATCTTGAATACCATTAAATATAAATGTGCCACCGAACCTTGGTAGCTGAGTCGGAAGCGTGCTGGACTTGAGAACAGTGGGTCGTGGTTTTTATAACATACAGAAGTCAGTTTTTGACATGTACGATGATATTTTTATTACCTGCTTGGAACGAGTCATATGATATTTGTCGCTTTGGAGGATATCAGGCTTCCAAAGAATCAATCTGTAGCCTTATTTTCATTTGCATTGTTTGCTATTTTGTAAGATATACTAATCAAGCCAGCCTCGAAATACTAACAGATCATTGTTTTTTTTCTTTCTGTATCGAATCGTGTCATTTATCTTGTAGTAAATGTTTAAAGAGGGTGATATATTATTTCCAGACTTTTTCCTTTGGTCGACTGTGTCTTGAATATATCACGTCGTTTCAGCCCAATTATAGGAAGTAAGTGACAGTCTGCTTTTCGAGATAATGTTGATAAAAGTACGGATACCTCTATCAAAACTATGTAGAATAGGCACCTTGAAATTATGTGCAAAACCGTTTGAAGTTCGTCTGATATTCACTGCATTTCATGTTTTCATGTTATTTAACTTGAAACGTATTTATATATCAGGTTATGTCCTTGAGGGGCATTCCGCTCTTTAATTTGAGCAATTCTACAGCATATCGTCGGTTTGTAACAAGCTGTAGTTACGAGGTTTTGGAAGCAAACCGACGATATGTGCAATGAGCCTTCAATTTTTATTAGAAGCTTATCTTTTTTTACAATACTTACCTAGTTATATTCAATACATATCCCAAGTATAGACGAACCCTAGGAATAAGGCTTTTTTGAAAACATCTTTGAAACTTGAGAAAATCCTGGTAAGACACGTTTACTTCGACTCCAACGTCGTTTCTACCTTTTAAAGATAAATTACATCATCTTAAAAGTTCTAATGTCTTTAGCAAATGCTTGCAATTTTGACAAGCTTAAAATGTTGTATACTAAAGAGAAAACCCATTTCTTTTGTGGACGGTGTTTTTGACTTGAGGTGGGTCACTTCACACATCGATCTAAAATCTTTAAAGTAAGAGCTCTCCGTCTGATTTCCTTTTAAGTATTAAGGCTCATAACTCTTTACCAGACGATAATATATGAGGCTCCTCAAAACTGACATCACATCTTACACGACAAATGAATTGTAACTTGAGAATGAAACTAATTGTTTTTGGAAGAAAACTCTTTAGAGAATGAGAAAATTTTGCTTTTGTACATTTTCTCTTGGTCTTGCAATTCTTTAAAAAGAATGTTTCCATGGGGTATTTCTAAAGTTCCTTTCAGTTTTATCTTTCATCAGAGGTAATTTGGATGTGAGGCAGATGAGGATGAAAGTACAAATGATCATAAGGATTGTCACTAGTTCCGATGCGAATAAAAACAAATAACACATTTTCATCAGCGTTGATTGCTGATTAACCTGTTTGTTTTTTATCGGTGGTTTGAATGCCAGTTACAGAAAGCGTAGATCAAAAGCAAGCTGCACAGATTAAGCGTCATACTTGATGTACACAGTCCATTTTTTGTGAGGTTTTCTATCAAATGATGAAGCTATCTAATTTGAAATTACTTGTTCTAATAACGTATTTTGCATACATTGTGGACATTATGAAAAGATGGCAAGAAAAAAAATCAATTATTCATAGTAATATAGCTAAAATAATTCATATACGCCTTTGGCTTTTTAGGAATATCTTCTGTTGATTATAGTTTTTGGTAAAATTATGCAGGCATTGATCCTTGTCTCTTAATGTCTTTTTTTGTCTACACATTTGTCAGATATATTTCAACTAAGAATTGAAGGATGTTCAAGCTACAATCTTCAATGAACGTAAGGAGAAGCTTTTAAGGCTTTCCTCCGGTCAAAATGGCATATTTTCTGTTGTTTCTGTTCGATTTTTGAAAATTCTTAGTGATTCAATGATAAAACTTTCAAACTTTAAACCGCCAAGATTTTATTTTGATACCTGTCTAAAACGGTTGCTGTTCATACCTCTATTACTTTTAGTAAAGTGAGGTTATAATAATCTCCCTTTTAATTGACGATAAAGTGATTTTAGAAATGAAAATGATAATACTATGAAGGCAAACAACTTCAGAAGTGGCTCGGTTAAAATGCTACAATAGTAACGATTTTTAATGATATCATGTTTCCAGAGTAAAATTACACTAGAAATAGATGTTTTGCTTTAGGGTAGGAATACGTTAAAGGTAAAACATGGATACTTATGTCCCTTTGGAGGACATTAACTAAACGCATGAATGAATTTAACACGTATTCGTCTGTTTAAACCAAGCAAAGACATTACTTTTAACTCTAGCTTTTTTAAATTAGTTCAGAAAAATATAATTGTGCCACACTCTGAGAAAAGGGGAGTTTACATGATTTCTGCCAAAATTACCTCGGCTACGCAGGCTAACCTGCGTAGCCTGACCAGGTCCTAAACCTTTCGCTGTTAATCAGATATCTCCATATTAGTGGACTTTGCTGTCTTGTAAATAAGCTTTTTGTCACACAAAATGAATTGTATGGGTCTAAAATTGTGTAGTGAATTACATGATATAATGCATCACTAGGATCCTCCTCTTTTTTGCCAAAACTGTGCTTGAGATACTACCCAACCTTACCTGGACTCAAGCACAATAATTTACAATCTCGTTTTGTATCGTCCCTTCTTGAATATCATTAATTTAAATTCAGTATATATATCTATTGCGTTAGGATAAATCATTGAAACAGAATAACAAATAAAAAGATTCCATTGTTAAAAGATACCACTTTTGGAGTTTCCAGTCAAACGGTTTTCCATGAAAGCCAACATACTTCCAGAAAAGCCTGATTTATAATGCAGTACTTTGTTTAATGTCAGAATTCCTTTATGTAACCTTAAAACTTTTGTTTCTGTTTAAAAGAACATTTAACCTCTTGTCAGCAAGACGTAATGAAATAGTTTTATCTTCATGTACATAACTACTTTCAGGGGGACAGTTTTACTCTGCAGTTTTAAAATAGGCGGTCTTCTTCCATGAGTAGTTTCAAAAGTATTCTAGTAAGAAGCCACTGCTAATTTCTGAAACATTTGTAGAATTAGGAATTAATTAATGTCACATTTTGTTCGAAATTGTAATAACGGTTGCTACAAATAGGTTGTGCATGCTATCCGATCTGTATCATTCCGTGATCAGCATGTGACTGTTGTCTAATCGTAGTCAAGCTAAACTATAGATCTGTGTTTGCTCCAAAGTATTTACCATATTTATGAGAATCACAGCATTAGTAAGTTTACTTTATAGTTTATTTTACTATTGTTTTAATCTAATTACACCACCATTTCCCTAATGCCCGAGTGCTTAGGCTTATTTATCGCATGTTTAATATAGATTCTTTTCCATTTATATAAGGTCGTTTTTGTTAATGTAAATGTAGGTTTGCTAATTTTAACTGATTTGTTTTTGTTAATCGATTTGATATCACTGCTACAAAAGTCAGATTAAGTCGGTCGATAATACATCTCAATAAGCATTTTCATTGATGATTATATGTTTATTTTTTCATCATTCTGAATCGTTGACCTACCGTGTCCATTAAAGCAACATGTAAAAAGGCAATGCATAATGCTAAACGCGAAGTTTGCTTGCTGTGATCATGATCAGCATTGCGTAAACCTATTTGGAAAATTTCAGTTTCTTGCTAACTAAAAGATTTTCTTTCTTTACAAAAACAACAGAACTATATTTTAAAAAAGGAAAGGCATTTATAAGTATAAATTAACTGCACAAAACCTTTTACCAAGCATTTGTTCTCTGTTTCATCTTATAAATAGATCAATTATCGATGATCAATGAACAAAGGCAGATATCGAAAACAGTGTGTTTTTTTTTTTTACTGAAAAAAGTTATCTGTGGTTTCAAACACATAATATAAACCCATTTCAGTCAACTTGTAGGTCTCTGATATTTACAATGCTAAAACACATTTCGAAACTGACTTTTAGAAGTCTGTAACTGGCTACTGTGAAAGGCGAAATGAAAAAATCTCATTGAGAATCTTTTAGGTTAAGTATAGCTAAAATCTTTCCATTTGACAAAGCTCACTTTATATACTAATAAAAGTCGTTGCGCTTTAAATTCTGAAAATGAGAAAATAAGTAACCTGACGAACACGATGAGTATGCCACTCTTGTTTTTACAGAACTAAGGATGGGAGGTACAGAGTATGTTGACATAGGAAGCCAGATTCATCTATCGTGCAATGCCACTGGGGACGGTCGTTCACCTGTCGCTGTAGATTGGTTCTTTGAGGGAAATAGAGTGCACCCGTCTAATCCAAGATGGCGGGGTAGACTTGCAATTTTAAGACAAACATCTTACGACGAGAAATACGATATTAGTGAGTTAATTATTGATCGCAGTACGATGGAGGATACAGGCAGCTATATTTGTCGAAGTTCGGACCTGATGGTCAGTAGTTTAAAGGTCCATGTTCTTAAAGATGGTAAGTATTTCAGCATATGGGTGGACATCTTGTAGAGAAAAAGAGAAAAATCCTACACTTAGTAAACGTTTCTCTCCATATTGAAGATTCTGAATGGATAATCTATTTTGCATCTAAATGTAGTTTGTTGCCTGAATGCTATTTAATAGGTTATGTTGCGTTCAACACCTTCCTCCGTACAAGCATTTGCAGTGGCACTCTCAAACTTTGAACGTTGGCAAATTTTACTTCATGAACAGCGTTCTGTATCTCAGTGGTCCTTATACTGTTTCGCTTGCGTATGGAGTAATTTGTCAGTACTAAAAATGTTACTTTCAATCGTTATCAGTTCACGGAAAAGTCACAAAAAAGGGCGGGGTCACGGCAAGCAAAGTGCGCAAAGAAGTTTTTGATAAAACAAGTAAGTCAGGTAGTGTTCAAGCGTCATTTTGTAGATGCATAACGCAGAACAAAATTTCCCTTTCAAAGCTCGGAGAAGGATTTGAATACCGCCTTGGGAAACATAGAAAACTTTTGTGCACCCGTATGGAGTAATTTGTCAGTACTACAAATGTTACTTTCAATCGTTATCAGGTCACGGAAAAGTCACAAAAAAGGGCGGGGTCACGGCAAGCAAAGTGCGCAAAGAAGTTTTTGATAAAACAAGTAAGTCAGGTAGTGTTCAATCGTCATTTTGTAGATACATAACGCAGAACGAAATTTCCCTTTCAAAGCTCGGAGAAGGATTTGAATACCGCTTTGGGAAACATAGAAAACTTTTGTGCACCCGATAGAGACGGTATGGAAGCTCTGGATAAACGACTGCATGATAGCGTTCACAGGGAATTCTTAAACCTTGACCAGAGGACTCTACATTTTAATTAAAATTGTATTTCAAAACCTCAAAAAAAGACAAAGTTTACTTTTTTGCAACTATGAAATTGCTCCACAGACATTCAGCATGCTTATCAGTACAATTGTGTTCTACACGAAAATACTTTGTTTACTGTCAGTTTAAATCCATATCCATATAGATAGCTTTGAGTATCAATAAGAACTTTTTTTCAAATGTATATAAAAATGACATATAACAAAGAAACGACATTATAGAGATTCACATTGACATGGTTTCGAGAGGACGTAAAGACGTACTTCAGCCTCTGACAAATATGCAATGAACAATTGAACAATTGTAACTCATCTTTTTTTGTATTTTTCACTTCTTTATGTAAAAAAACTAGATTAATGGAATATTTAACCATATACCAACAGCCATTCGTCCAAATCATCGAAAGTGATTAGTATATATTGTAAGCCACGTAATTGTGTAAACATCAATGTATGAAATGACTAAATTTGAAATAAATGACTACAATGCCATTAGCACGAATGAAACCATCACGAAATGGATAGAAATTTTATTAGGTAGATCCACATTCTTTACGTTCAAAGATGGCGTGCCGGTAAAGTTAACATATTGATGATAGACTTTCACGGTCTTTAGTTGTAGTGAAAAGAAAACAATTGAAAGGGATACATTCCGTCCTGTAATACATGATTTACTACGTTTTATCCCGTTTCTTTTTTTGTCTTGCTGTGTAGAAGTTGTTGTTCATTGTTGTAGTTCACCCCCTAGAGTCTAGAAATTATTAACATATATTTAGTTGGCGACTGTGCTTTACTTACCAAAGCTAAGGCTTCTGTTACTGCTGCATTTCTATGTCCCTAATTGTCGTTGCAAAAACTCCAACTATAGATAATTACTTCTTTTCTTTTTCAATGTATATAAGCTCTTAATGGAGGTGTGAAGTTTGATGAGCCACCGATCATTGCACCTTGCATTTAGTTGGAGTTTTTTTGCGTGTGTGTGTACAAATTCATAATGCAAACGATTTTTCTAACATATGAATGTTAACCCGCTACTGTGCAAGTTTTCATTTACACCTACGTAATATTTTTGGGTGAAAAGAGAAAGAAAGAATTAAGTATTTTCCGACACCATTGAAACTTTGTGAGAAATACTTATCGCCAGTCTGACAGAGGTATCTCTCTCTGAGCTGTCATCTTCATATTTAGTGACAACATGAATAAATCTTTATCAATAGTTTATTATAAGGAAGAAGATCTTATATATCAAATAATGATTATAAGTCTGTAGGTACCTCATCAGAAAAAAAATCTGCTGTAGATGACTCTGGCCCTTAAAGGAGGGAAACTTTCTAGCTGCCCATGATATATGGAAAAGGTAAAAGATCTCTTTAAATAGTAGCTTGTGATGACGTTTACTTTTATAATATTCTTGAATATATAGATGCAGATGATCCACCTATAAATACAATTTACCATATTCCAGCTTTGTCATATCTTCTTTGCGCCCATTGTCTGGACGTGTTTCATCTTAGTTAAAGACGAATTCCAGTAAAACATCGGCACAGCTTTAATCTCCATGTCGCTCCATGTCTCAATTAAAGTTTTGCTTGCGAAATCAGAAATTAAGTTCGATAGCAATTCATTCCGCGGATCGAGTTGAGGTGTGCTACAATCTTATGACTGGTCAAAAACACGAAAGACGTCAATAATCGAGCATAGCTGAATTGTCTGTGGAATTTTACTTTTCAGGAAAAAAATGAATCTTTCATTTCACTTTCTATTGCTATTTTAGGGATACAAGGTCAAGTGAAGAACTGGGCCATTGTAACCAACAAATCTGAACAATGTTCAGCGAAATTCCGAGACGAGCCATCTGAAAAGCTTTGTCATAATATTTGTTCTTGTTAAGAAAAGTACTTATATTCATTGTATTGACTTTATTTTCATCTAAAGAAAGGTTGTGATTAATGTTAGCTCAAGCTTAATAGAAATGCATTGTAAAGCAAAACAGTTACGACAAGGTTCAGTCTCCGTGGAAAAAAAATCCAGCTAATTCATATCAAAACTTTTCCCAGATATGTAACACTTTATTCGCACGTAAGCAGATTCTTGAAGAAAAACGTTTATTACCTTCTTGACGATTTCCCATGTGAGATGTTGGGATCAGTAATTTTATTTTGGAAGGTATGTTATTTAAAGTCACCGTCGAGAGTTCGCTGTCTTCATTTTCTGTCTTTAGTTATTCGCCAAGTATTCGTTTATAATAGTGGTTACCAAGTTTAAATATGCCAGTTTTTAATTTCTTATTATTGTAAGTGTGTGAAATATGGTAGTTGCGTTTTAGTTTAGGCCATAACTTTTATCTTTCGAAATAACATCTAACATTTTTATATGCATTTTCGACACTCAAAAGGCAGCCCTACATCACTTTGAATGATGTACATATTATTCCTTTAAAAACAGTACTACCGGGAAATTACAAGACGCAAGTCGAAAGCGTAACAAGTTTAACTTGTAATAATGTGAAATGGGTCCGCGTTTTTATGGCTTTTCGAACGACATTTTAGGAACGTTTTAATGTGTGGTAACATAATTAGGGTCAGCCACCATGGGTACTCGTTTTAACAAGGGACCCGTTGACCAAGACGATATAAATGCGACTGTTCCATCAAATGTCATTACAGAAAACTACAACATAATGGAGATTGCCTCCAGATGGACCCTTGCATTAACAACTGTTTGTTTTAAAATTGTCAACTCTATACTTCCCGAAACAAATTCAAACCAGTTTTCTACGTCGGGGGATGGCTAGGAAGCCTAAAAAAAGATTCGTTATTTTCTCTCGTTATTTCTTCGTGTATATTTTCATAACGTTGTAGACCGTTTTATAGGTTTCATCTGCTTTTTGAGGTTATCTGCTTTTTGAGGTTATCAATGAATTTAGATAGAAAGAACAGATTGGCCGAATTATGATTTCTTTGTTACCCAGAGACAAGAACCCTGCAACGATTAACCTTTTTAGTACTTTTTTTTCCTAACAGTCTGATTATGAGCATTGACTTTGATTGGGGGTGGGTTTTTATAAGTCTTGGACTAAATATCCAGTTTTCTATGTACCATATGAATTAAAAACAATAGTAATGCTTAAATTATTCGATTTTTATGGGTATAGGCTATCCTCAGTCTCTTTTCTTGAAAGGGCTTCAACTGGTAAGATCAGATTGGGTGATGTTTAAAAGAGTGTCAGTTATGGCACACTAAGCACCATGATTTTTGTGTTTGTAGCATACCTTTGAAAAGAAAACACCCAGCACAATGACGTACGTATACAGGGTCTTATTACGCGCTTTTAGGATTAAACATAAACTATCCCAACGATTCCATTCATTCTTGATTTCTTCATAAATATTTTACTATAGAGGGGAGTGATCTCTCTTATGAAAAAAATAACTAATAGAAGTCCTTAAACCGCTAGGTGTGAAGCTTTTTTTTATGAATTTCAAATCATATCTTCAAACTTTAAGCTTTAGCTTATTTTCATTTTTCATTCATTGCTTTAAAAAATTCTTAGAAACTGCCTTTTAAACTCATTTACATTTTTTCGTTTTTGTCAACGTATTCTGTACTAAATGCGACTGACAATATTTGAAATTCATGTAACATAAGGGGAGATTGCCGATTGTAAGTCGCACATAAATCCAGATACGTATGATATAATTGCATAGTTGGTCATTTTTACTGATAGATATGTTAATTCAGTGAGTATACCTGCTTTCCCCCCCCCCCCCAAAAAAAAAAAAACTCGCTCTTTGTGGTATTTGTTATAACTATAAATTTTCATATCCATGGTCCACTATCTGGAGCCAATTCACAATCACTAGCAAAACATAAATGGAAAATGAGGCATTAATATAGATTTGTGTGCAAAAGAAATTGTTATTTTGTGTTAATATATCTGATTTCTGTCTGCAGGCTTCTAGATTTACGTATCTTGTTCGTGACTTTTTATTGTTTCTTGGAAGACAATAGCTCTGAATGTAATTTTGGGAAGCACATTTTCAGGTACTTTGTTTTTAACGACTTCACAAGCAATTCTTTTTTTGATACGAAATTACTCTTTTTTTTTTTTTGCATTACCGACATAATGGTTTTCTCTGCACTAGTATCACTTTACGCTTTCATATTTTCTGTCACCACTTCCAGAAAATAGTGGATTCGTTTTTTTTTTACGCTGACAAACGGTCGAGGTCTTCCTTGGCAAACTGCGCAGGCAGATGTGGGTTGATATACTTTTCGTAAATCTATTCAGTTTCATCTCAAAAAGCATGCCTTAACGTTACTTTTTTCTTCACTATATACATTATTTAGTTGAATAGTCAAGTTGCAAGGGACTTGGAAACTTGTTCACGGCGGTGGTGAATCATGTCGCCCCGACCCGAAGGCTCAACAGACTCAAAAAATTAAAACTTGACTTTAGAAAAGTAGAAATTATTATGGGAAAAAGAGAATATGCTGGTTACCTTTTCACGCAATGTTTTAAAAAAGGGTCTACTCCAGGATCGTCAAAAGTCGTCATTGTGTGGTAAAGGTTTAAAGAATAAACCAGCACCCACGTTCAAAATAAGATCACAATATAGCACGAAACGCATTGAATAAGCCACCGACTTACAAGCATTTCTAAGGGATGTTACATGCATAAGCATGGTTTATGAAGCCAATCAGTTCTGTTTCACCGCTTCATTGGGTATGATCCTGTGATATTGTTTTCTTGCTTTTACCTGTACTTTGTTGTATTTATTATTTATTAAATTAGCGTTTTATACTACTCGTTTTACGTTGATTTTGAAATCCCAGAGGTTTATTTTCTGTTAACCTTTCACCAAACGGTTGATTGAAGAACAAAGAAATTTCAGACAAAAAAGAAGATGTAGCTTAAATGATGGAAGTCATTTTCCAATAAATATCAAACATTGTGAGATAAGGAGAAGATGCTAGTCATCAGTGACACTGGAATGCTGGATCGTTTGTTAACAGAATAATGGGAATCATCATCATAATTAACTCCACAATCTTTAACATAAAAAATACAAGTTCGTGGGCATTTTCATTCATTAAATATAACGTACAGAAATTAGAATATTGCAACCCTTTTCTTGGAAGTAACAAGAGTTGACAAAGTTAAGATTTATCTTTATTGATGGTCTTCCTTTGATCAGTAGGTGGAGTCGGGGTACTGTCCCTTGACAAAACAATGCATAATGGATAGAGAGAGAAACCATGTGAATAAATGAATAAGATTAAGTTTGTACCTGAAAACTGTGATTTTGAAATATCTTTGGCCGTTAACACATAATTCCCAGAATTATAATCATTTTTTTTTTTATCTATAAATATTCATGCTTAATCAAATGAAGTGGCGCACAATCATTGGATGAACAAGCCATGGGACGAAGTGGTTTTGGACAGAAAAAAGTCCAGGAGCAAGCAATCAGTAGACAGATTTTCTATCATTACACCAATAGAAGGCTATGAACGAATGAACCTATTTGCGATAAAAAAAAATATAGTTTTTTCACGATCGATGGCCTCACCCAGTGCATTTTAACATGCCATTTCCAATTGCATATCTGAGTGCTACCCCCCCAAAAAAAAACATTTGCATTAGAAAAAAAATGAGTTTAATTGGGTTTATTTCCTTCGACTTTGCACAAAATACGATAAATGGTCTTCAAAATTCAATATTGAGCTCATAGTGGTATTGTCTTCGACCAAATACCACAAAAATAGTCTCTTATGGCGTCAAAGAGTCGAAACAGCAATATATTTTTTAACTTTTGGTACACATTCCCTTGAAGCACCATTTTTACTTCTTATCGAAGATCTTGTTTGAAGGGTATTATCACGTTTGAAAAAGGCATTTGTGATATTCATAAGAGCCATGCTCTGTCAAAAGGGGGCTTAATGCATCTCGGCGACCCACAGTACCAAGAAAGTCACCACATATATATGGATCCATAATGTCCACTTTTTTCATTAACTTACTTAATCATGAGATAGACTGGTCCTTGGACATACAGAAAATTTACCGATAGCGAAAAGTTTCGGCTCAGATCAGCCTGCGCGGAATGCGCAGGCTGATCTGAGTCGATGCTTTCTGCAGATGCATTAAGCTCCCTCTGCCAGAGCACGGTATATATGTAACAGTATTTATGGCAAGATATATTTGTGGCATTTTTACTATTATTATTTTTGCCCTTCGTTTGTGGTATTACTTTATTATTTTATCGGTAAAACCTCTCTCTCTCTCTCTCTCTCTCTCTCTCTCTCTCTCTCTCTCCAACGATTACTTTCAGGTAAGGGATTTCCTACAGTGGGCTTTTTTTGAGAATGTTGTATGCTTTACACTTAAACCTCAAATCATATTTTATTTATATTGATTTCTATTGGTTATTTTTCAGGTCAGAAAGATAACCCAATCAGACGAGGTAAGCAAAGTCACTTTCAAATTAACTTGATGTACAACAGTTTATCTATGTATTCTCTTTTTTTTTGTAGTTGCTATGAACGTATTATCTATGTTGGCAAAGGTTTGCCACCACTTCCCATACAATAATGGCGGATACAATTTTCGTGAAGTTATGACAAAATTCAAGTCAAGAATACTTTCACTATGAAAATGTGTCAAGTACTGTGAAAATAGGGCTTAATGCATTTCTAAAAATCGCCACTAAAGTCAGTCTGCCAAAAGACATAGAATTTCGGATTCTCATAGTTTTAAATCCTTAACTCTCACCAATAGAGAACAAGGCAACACTTCTTTACAAAAAGAGAGGATAAATAATTCGTGGGATGCATTCAACTCGGACTTTTTGTATTGCTATCTCTAATTCGCTTTTGACAAGAACTGCATAGAGATTGTCTGCAAAGACCAGGGCCTGTATTCACCAACCATTCTTAAGAACGTTCTTAGCCTTATTCTCCAGAATTTTCTACATTTGTAAGTAACACAGCTTCTGATTGGCTAAACCATTCGGTTTAGCCAATCAGAAGTTGTGTTACTTACAAATTTGGAAAACCTTGGAGAATAAGACTAAGAATATTCTCAAGAATGGTTGGTGAATACGGGCCCAGGGTCCGTATTTACCAAATCTTCATTAGAACATTGTAAGTCTTGTTCTTCAAGATTTGTCAATTTGAAAGTAACAGAGTTTCTGATTGGCTAAACCAAATGGAATCTTGAAGAACAAGATCAGGAACGTTCTTAAGAATGGTTAGTGAATACAAATCGTTGAGTTTGATATTTGGCTCTTAAAATTCAGTTGCTGTAGGTTTGCACTACCTTTAAGACCACTGCGTAGATTATAACCAATGGTCGAATCCAGTTATATACCTTAGCTTTATTGCCATCCACAAAAGCCGTCGTCTTCGTCAATTTCGCTAAAAAGGGTTACATACGGAATGGAATGTTGGTCCCTCTTTTTTCCTCTTTTTGCCGAAGTCAATAGCCAAGTGGGTATCATACGAGCTCGTATAGGCTTGATACTTAGTTTAGTCCCAGCTTACATCTATTCTTTCTCTGGCTTAAGGATTGTCAGAACTTCATTCTGTGGCTCTAGGATTGTCATAACGACAGCATTAATTTCTCCCCAAATCACTGAACATTAATGAGAATTGTTTATGAAACAAAAAGGCAAGTGTCTTGAAAAAGAATGTACAAATTACTCGTAAAAAAGTAATCCCACGAGGCATGGATAGGTACACTGGCCGCCGAACAAATAAGAAATGTTTGAAACAGCGCAATACTCGAAAGGAACACAATTTTACATTGGCTAAATCATTTGGGAGCCAATCATATGTTGCGTTATTTTCAAACATTGAAAATTCTGGAAAATAAGACTGAAAATGCTCTTGGGTATGGTTGGTGGATACGAACCACAAGCCAAATATTGTCGTTTGGTAATGAGTCAATAACATTTTAGTCTTATTCTCAACAGTTTTCCAAGTGTCAAAAAACCACACTTTTTTATTTGCTAAGCCAAATAGTTATTTGAATTAGCCAAAAAGGGAATGGTGGGTAATTGCAGATCTTGTTTATTTTTCTTACAGGTACAGACAAAGATGGACAAGAACAAACGTCAGGCGAGATAAGAAAGCCAAGTAGTTCGGCGAAGCCTTCATCTTCCATAGAAATCCTTCAAATATTAACTATTATTGCTTTAACTCGATTAACGAGATGAAAAGGGGAACATATTTTTCCTACGTACAGAATCACAAAGAGAGCAGTGCCTTCTATAGGAAACGAATCTTACTTCTAAACAAACACACCTCTTGAAATTGTGTAGACGATACTGATTGGTTGAATCATCCAATCCTTAAAAGATCGGGTGATATTAGTTACCTGCTCTGCGCTGACGTTCAGACAGGCGAGGTGTGATCAACTGATAGTGATACCTGTAAAATGTGTAAATAGTCTCTAAATAAAGAGAACATCGTTCATTTTACGTTGTGTGTGACAGATCTGACTGTTGTAAGACATCATACAAATATTTTTTTTAGGATGAACATATGAAAAAATTATTGAGTTTCACAGTCGAAAACATCAGATAGAGACTGATACGTTGAAGAAGCTTGAAATCTCAGAATCACAGAGAAAGTGAAATACTAAGTGAGATGAAGGCTAGGTGGCCAATCATGAGACTGTGCATGGCATTAAACTAGAGCAGCGAAGGTTATCATAACTTTCTATGGAAAAAGAAGTAGACGAATTGCGCCAAAGCAAGAATGAAACAAGAGGAATTCTACAGACTTTTATCATTCTAAATTCAAAGACTAAGAATCTAACGAGTGTGTAAGGTCTGTCTCCGCCAATCATATGTCTTGTCTTTAGCATTTAGAATAAGACTAAGATTTAGAATGTTTAGTACTAAAACAAAGGGGAAAAATCTATATGAGTCAAGCTGTGACGAAAGGGGCTTTGAAGCATCTCCTTGAAGCCAAGCAAGTCCTCAAATATTTATGGATCCATAAAATCCTTTATATCTTACAATCGAATCGAACTGGATGTAGAATGGTCCTTTCCCAAGCAGACTTTTTTTTTTCAAATAAAAGATTTCGACTTAAGTCAGCGTGCGCGGACTGCCCACGCTGATAAAGGTAGATACCTTTTTCTTATGCTTAAAGCTTCCCTTTTACAGAGCATTACTTTATTTGAGCCGTGCTCAGACAAAAGGGGGCCCTAATGCATATCCGTGATTCATGGTACCATGCAAGCCTTTGAGTACTTAAAGGTTAAGATATCGTTGGTACTTCCAAAACCTCGTAACTACAGCTTGTTACAAGCTGTAGTTACGAGGTTTTGGAAGTACACCTACAATATCTCCTTTCTTAACCAACTCATTCACGAGATAGACTTGTTTTGTGGCATACAGAAACTTGACAAATGGCAAAAGCATCGGCAATCTGCACAAAGCATTGATACAGGTCAGCCTTTACGGACAGTTCAGGCTGACCTGGGTCGATGCTCTGCGCAGATGCATTAAGCCCATTTTTCACAGGGCATGGCTCATATATTTGTTGATATTGTTGTTTCATTACTTAGTGTGGCTAAATAATTTTTACAAAAATAATCGATCACTCTGATAGCTCTATGTACAGTAATATGTAGGTCTTTTGGATAAAAAATGGCCTAGAATATTTAGAAAATAAAATCGAACTTCATGGAAGCGATGTTATTGCTCAAAATTCAACTGCATTTACCCTGCGAAACTGATGTATAAGGAAAGTATATACAATATTTCAGTCTTAACTTAAGTCACCAGTAATCGGAATACTTAGACATGTGTTTAATACAAGTAAAGTAATTTACTCACAACACAGGAAACAAAATATTCATACTAATGTTTTAATTTCCACATGCATTCTTTTAACTACTTTTTAACTTCTATAATCTATCCAGTAAGGAACTCTGCAGTTAACTGATTCTTTATCAGATGACAACATTCTAAAATTGCCAGAAAAAAAAAAACCCAAATGTGACTTCACCCTTTACCAGAAAATTGAAATTGAAAATAGTTGCAGGTGACAAATCAAGTAAAAGCTACAATGATAGTATTTGTCTTAGAAGGGATAGACAACACTGTTGGAAAAGGTATAGAGCTAATTACCAGCAATTATTGCTTTTGTCCACATCATTTTCATACGAGCTCTTCCTCATAGTCTTGAAAACGCATGATTGTTTAATAAGGGTTAATTGATTAGGTTTGTCATTTTTCAAGTTTGAATAGAAGGGTTTAGAAAATAAGTTTTCTAGATATTTCCTCCTTTTTTTGCCCATCTCATATCAAAAGCTTTCTATCCTAGGTTTATAAGGCTGGACAAAAATTACATGTACTTTCAAAGCAGCATTGGGTCCTGAGTTCGATACCCGGGAGCGGGTGTCAACTTTGGGATTTTTCATTCGCCCACACATTCGGCGCGAGTACTGGTGTAGTTCCCAGGAAGCAGAATCGAGAGAGATTAGTATAAGTTGTAAGAACTTGTAGCTCAATCGATGTAAAATAAATATGTTTAAACTAAAGCAGCATTGTCGTAAAAGGACAGATTACACATACTGAGAACCCCTCTTTTGTCAAAATGCCTTTGCTTTTATTTATGAAATAAAGCTGCTGATTTCTACAATTTTATAAAAATGCTTTCAAACTTATTTGCTATAATTTTGTTTTGTGGTTTTATAGATTGATTGCAGAAAATAAAAGTCCAGTTTTAAATACTCAATTTTTTTTCCAAGGAAGAGGACTGGATATAATAAGAGATAGAAATTGACGAACAATAGGAGAAAACATTCTTGCATCACAGGCTTCATCAAAAACTTCCTTTTCGTCCTCAATCAATCTTCAATCAAATGTGGTATATAAGACAAAGTTTTAAGTGTCTTGCAGGTGTAGGCTGAGCACCTCTGTCTCTGTGTTTTGTTCAATCATCAGAAGGTCTAATAGTAAACAAAATAGTGCAGTACATGTAAGAGATTGACCTATTACAACTGAGAAAAAACATACCCACTAGGAAAACGAAAGCAATTGCAGACAACTCAAGAATAAGATTTTCCGAAAATGGAATATAAAAGCATCACATGAGATGAAGAAAATGCTTATATTTCTTTTCTCACCATGATTTTTATTTTTTATTAGGACTGAGAAGTCCCTGGATTGTGTGGTAAAGGTATGTAACTGAAACTAAAAAGTTACATCTTCAATAATTGCTGATAATCTGGATTTAATGTACTTATCAGCTAGAGACCCAAATAACGTCGCTGTTTAAAAACTTGAGTTTGGCTAGGAATTTCATTTGTAAATCAACATCTCAGCATTTCTGTCAGCTGACCAGCCACATTGATGATCTTACTCTATTCTTTTTTTTTTCTATGAAAATGAATTTATCAAATAATTTACATTTCTTTGATCAACAGTGCTCACTGTAGTCAAAAGAAGCTAAAAAATCCTATCTCTGTACACTAGAAGGGTGAAAGAAAACGTAGAAGCATTGTAGCTCTTGTGTTGTTCTGAAAGAAGAAGAGAGACTGTTGACATTTTACTCCTGCAGAATGAAATAAATGTAACCTATCACTCTATGTCATGTTTTAACGACCGTTAGAACGAAATTATATGCAGCAGTCTTTCAACTAGATGCTAAATTGTTAATACCCCATATTAAGCCCCAACAAAATGAAAACAAAATTGTTAATGTCTGTTCGTGTCGATTATCACATTCGAAAAACACCATATGAGCAACACTATCCACTAATATATTAAGTATACAAAATCAATAACCCGTCTGTGCAGAAAGAATGTCTGAAAAACCTACATACATGAGATCAAGAAATCATATTCGAAACGCTCAGTGACTTCCCTTTCTACTTCCATGTAATTACTTACATATCAAAGTAGCTTCTTGATCAAGATGTATCACAGGTATTTCCCCAAATAACTTCGTTCGAGAGAAGTGTAATGATGGTCGTTCGCTAGACAAATTTCGTGGACTCCATTGTTATTTATGTTCATAAAATGTTAATGCGCATATGCAGTACAGAGGTGACGCTGTTTTCCAGCGATATCTGCACGGATTTTATCTTGGGTTAACAGAAAAAAAAGAAGTTTTCGATTGAACTGTATTAGAATAATATTTAGACTGAAAAGTTCAATTTTGAGCAATAATACTACTTTAAAATGTCATTTTACAAGTTCACAGAAAATAAGATAATTAGACTAACTCTCTCTCTCTCTCTCTCTCTCTCTCTCTCTCTCTCTCTCTCCCTCTCTCAAATATTACAACAACAACCAGCATTGCTTGGCGAAACATATTACAATACTTCTACACAATCTTCGTCTCATGGAAAGGACTTTCAGTCTAGTATTTGCGATTTACAGATATACGAATTTGTATTTGATTGATCAAAGTTCGTATACTTTACTTGAAACGACATTGTATGTTGTTATATGGAGATCATACAGTAAAACTAATGACATTATTCTTTCTACTATTTTGTATATTGGTATTATATGTATATGTGCATCAACGTTAAGTTTAATTTAATTATCATCATCTTAAGCTGATCTATCTGTGTCGAGTGTTACGGGTCACCCATTTTTGACAACATTTTTATATCTGTGCAAACATTGTTCGTTCTAATAATACTATCCTTAGTACCCAAATGTATAAACTAGGTTAAAATAAATGAAAGGCATTCTGAGAAAATACAGTTTAACCCTTTACCATACAGCCCCGACTTTTAACAACTCTGAGAGAGCGTTCTTTTGAAAACATTGTGGAAAAAAAAGAAAATGCTCGTAACCGGCATTTTCTTCTTTTCCCACAATATTTTGTAACCGTTCCAAAACATATTTTGACTTTTAAGTCAAGCTGATTTTGTCGTCCGCAAATGCTTTCAACTTGGACAAGCATAAAATTTTGTTTTGTGCTAAAACTGCATGCTGACCAGGGTCAATAGTATTCACTGATGAATTAAACCCCTTATCCATAGTGCATGCCTCGAATTATTATTAATGAGCTAAAGAAATGAAATGTGCATGGTTGATCTTACACTTGGTTTATGTACTATAAATAGATTATTTGACTGAAATGTATTGAAATAATTCCTTGTGCATCTAATTCGACAGATTTCTTTTCGATCATGCAGCATTAGAAATTAGCAATGCTCTATAAAGTTTATCCTTAATAAATTGTGCCTCCAAATTCGGTCAAAATTGTGTTTTAAGAAAGAGCAAAATATCATGTATCGATGCGTAGGTTTGATTCTCGCATGTGTTTGAATACAGTAAAATCGATTATCACAGATTCTTTATTGAGAAAAAAGATAATTTTGCTGCTAATAGTATGTAAAATAGCAGCACAACCAAACAACATATTTGTAAATAGGCTTTCATTTTGATTGATTAATCATGTAGAATAAACTTCTAAACAAAAATTAATCGAGAGAGATTAGTATAAGTTGTAATAACTTGTTTCTCAATCGATGTAAAATAAATATGTTTAAACGAAACTAAACAAAAAAAGAGGAATCAAAGACTGATAGCTGTGCAACGCGCAAATCGCTGTATTTTGTAATCGCTCTCAGTTGTCATCTATTTTGGCTAAGATTTGCCACGATTTCCTTCGCAATGATGGCTGATGAAATTTTCGTGAAGTTATTGTGAATTTCAAGTCGTTGAATATGTTCACTATGAAAATAATTATGTGTCTTGCACAGTTTCTTAAAATAGTAATACCGAATCTCCAAGACGCTTAATGATTAAAAGGACATTTCTTTAAGAATGAAATTATCCGACTTTTATCGAAACTGATATGGATTTTATTAACAAAACGTAAAGAATAAAATTAAGGAGAGTGAAACAATCAAAGATAGATGCACAGCGTGTTTTTGTGTTGAAACGTCCTCTCGCACCTGGCGTCTAGCTGTGGCTACAAAGATGCGTCAATCCATTTGATAAATAACAACAAAATTTTGATATCAGAATGAAAACAGCTTGCCACAACAAAAGAGAAGCTTACTATTTCTTTTTACAAAACTCCAAATATAGCGATGAAAAACAACACGGTTATATAAACTTTATAAAGAAAAGGTGATTCTTGATCGGGAAGGGGGTGGAGTTCGATACCGCTAACGAAAACTTTTATAAAATCTGATAGACAACTTAGCCAAGTAATCCTGATATTTAAAGTTTATAAAAATTGAAATGAGGAATTATAATTGTACTAAAGTCAAGATATGGCAATGAAAACCCTAGCGGTAAACGCAGAAAATGCCGAAAAGCATCATTTCCTCCCACAACGGTGTGTCCACTTTCAACTTTTTAAGCCTCATTACATTTGGTTTTTGCAATAATTTTGGATGCTGACAAGGCTGGAATTTAAGATTTAATCTTATCACGAAAGCTTTATATCTAAGCTTTAACTCTCAAACCAGGTCTGTTATTTCGGTTTTTTTGTACAATTATGGTTCAATTGCACGTTCATGTGACCAAAGCATTTCGCAGGGGTGTTGAGTCATCCGATATCTTATGTAAGCTGACGGCGTTGTTACTGATGCATGCATACATTAAAATCATCTTCATTTCCAATCAATGAACTCATTAGATTCGGGAAAAAACTTTGTAACACATGTTACTTAAACATTGTGACGACAGGTAAAATTATCTCACAGAGTAATTTTTCCTCTATTGTAACAATATTTGCAAAAGAAACTAGGTGTAGTGAGACAATAAAATTGAGATGGTCTGCAGATGGTAATCAATTGAAGCATTTTTCCATATTTGCTGTTTCTTCACCACGAACACCCAATCTTTTCCACTTGGAAAATAAGGAATAAACGTAACAGTGAGATTTCATTACATAACTGTTTTACTTGTTCATGTATGTATAATATTCATTCGATGTTTATATACAATATGTTGATCATTTTACGATTCGTTCATGTTATATCAAAATGTGCTGATGAGACATTAATACAAAATGATATTCATATTCTATGTTAAATAAACTTCCGGTCGGAATAGATGCTTCCAGTGTCTTATTTGTTCTAGCCTTACTCTGTTCACCCTTGGGCTGTTAAGCGCGACTCGCCGATCTTTTGCGGAGAGTGTAGATCAAAATCAGACTGCACAGAAAATGCAGTCTGATCTTGGATCTAAACTGTCCTATAGGAAGATATCTTTCCTAAAATAATATCTTCGAAATAACAAAAGTTGGTTTTTACTATCGCTTTGAAAGTTTCATTTTACTTAACCAGCAGGAAATAAGCTGACCCTTTACCCCATAAGGCGTTTCTATGTTATCTCTAATTGACCCTAAATACCAGCAAGGATGAAGCTGCTTCGAATGTTTATATGACACCTTTTGATAGCATAGAAAACATTGTGGCAAAAGGTGAAATTGCTCGTCACGAGCAATTTCACCTTTTGCCACAATGTTTTCCAAAGGCTCCTACAAGCAATGCGTAGAAATGAGTATCTATGGAGTAAAGGGTTAAAAGGAGGTAGAATGCATCTGTAAAATGTATAGCTTCATGTCAAGCTGTACAGTCAGCGCAGGCTGACCTGTGTCGAAACTTTTTGATTTCGATAATTTTTCTGGATGGCAAAAGACAAGTTTACATAGTGAATCAGTCGTTTGATAGGTAAATAGAGGATCTTACATGAGTGTTTCTGCTTTATCATTTTTAGCTCCACTGGCCAAAGGCCAGCGAGCTATTGTCATGGCGTTGTGTCCGTCGTGCGTCCGTCCGTCCGTTCGTTCGTTCGTCCGTTCTTCTGTGCGTGCGTCCGTAAACTTTTTCTTTAAAAAACTTCTCCTCAGAAACTATTGACTGGATTTCTACCAAATTTCACAGGAATGTTCCTTAGGTGGTCCTCTTTCAAATTCCTTCAAATAATTATGTTCCATGAATAATTCTGTTTACCATGGCAACCAAAGTAAAAAACCTTTAAAAATCTTAGATATAGGTCTACAGAATTCCTTAAAAAAAAAAAAAAAGATCCGTCAAAAAAATGGCTTTTATGGGAGACTCATTTTCCTTTTATGGTATAAAGTAAAATCTTTGAAAAATTTCTTCTCTCAAACTACTTGTTTTGATTTCATTGTTGTATTGCACGTTAGTTCCTATGGTGGTAAGTCTTTACCATACAATCCTGACTTTTAACGACCCTAAAGAAGAAGTCTTTGGAAAACACTCTTGGAAAAGGAGAAAATGCTGGTAATCAGCATTTTCTCCTTTTCCCTCCTTTTCCTTCAGTGTTTTCTACTCTATCAAAGAGAGAAATCATTTCATCAACGTTTAATTTGTTGTCTGCAAATGCTTTCAGTTTGGTCACATCCCAAATTTTGTCGTTTGGTAAAGAGTTAAAGATGGTTGCTTTACATAATCTATGATCCTTTTCATATAAAACAAGAGAAACTCTGCACTTTGATAAGTTCTGGTAAAGGTTTGTTGACCTACTGGTGACCTGGTACAAAGGACAGGGCTTTACTGTTGTGATAAGGCATTTTGTTATCCAATCAAACTGATCCCTGACAAAGAAGACTTCAGAAAACATTGTGGCAAAAGGAGAAAATGCTAGTAACCTTTTCCCACAATGTTATATCTACCCTTCACAAAAAAACTTTCAAATTTTCAGTCACTTATTTTTTCATCTACAAATGTTTTCCATTTGGAAAACCCTAAGATGTTGTCGTTTGGTAATGAGTTAACTATAACCAGAAGACAATTTTTTTATAACTGGCCATAATTGAAAGATGTTGCAGACAACATAATAAATCTTCAAATTAGTAAAACTTGTATCAAAAAGGGTAGAAATTATTGTGTAAAACTAAGAAAATGCAGGTTACTTTTATTTTCTTCTTTTCTCACAATTTTTTTCATTGTTTTTTTTTTCTTTAGTGACCTAAAATGCTGGAATGAATGGTAATTGTTAAAAACTTCTCCTCACCGTTACAGAAAAATCAGGCCTGTGGAGCGATACAGGCGCTCAAGCGCCTCTAGTTATTAAACGGGTTGACTAAAACTTATGTCGCGAGCCTTGGTTAGCGTCAAATAAATTTTGAACAGTCAACGAGTTCGATAAAAGTGATAATACATAAACACGAATGTCACATTCTATTTATCGCATTAAACGAATGACGGACAGAAAAATGTCCTGCATCATCACCTTATACTCTATACCGTTCATTGGTCCATGTTTACAGTTGTAGTTTGTTTTCAAATGTGTATATACACAAATAAAAAGTTCTTTGACATTTACATCGAAAGGACAATGATTTAGTCTATATCAGCAAAAATATTGATTTTAAGAGACTTTCGCTGCATTTTTGGTTTTTATCAAACATACAAACCACGCGGATGTAAAGTCTTATCCACAATGACGTTATTTGTCCATAAAACGGCGAAGCAGTACAAATTCCTACGCATGCTGTGGTTGGTTTCTCTGGTTCACGAGCTCATAAATGAAAGTTGATTAGAACCGGGATCCAAGACAACGATAGTACATTAGCGTATTATCAACAATAAGTCATGGGTTAAATACACTGCTAGAGGAGGTTTTCTATGACAAATGGGATTCAATGGACGCATATTTACATGTCGACTTGCAAGGAGTTATGCATCACAGGATGCATACCTATTTTACCAGGGCGCCGCTGCTTTATCTTCCTTTGTCCATTGGCTAACCATTTACCAGTCGAATAAATTTTGGACTTCTTCAGACTGAAATCATTTGCAGACAAAAACTCTAAATGTGATAAAGGTGATTCTGGTTTTACTTCAAACGATTCAAAAACATTTTGGGAATAAGGTGAAAAATGGTTGTATTCCCGTATCTATCTTTCACCAACATTTCTAAAAACCCTGTTTTCTTAGTTACTTTTCCATAGGGGATTGTTTGATAAATTGTGTTCATGTAATAGATTTGCAATTAGGCAAACCTCCTGTAAATACAGGCTCTATCCCTACCAGTGGCGCTGGTCTCTTTATTGTGTCCTTGAGACTGGAGTTACAAAGGTAAAGCCCAAAGGTAAAGCCACAAAAAAGCACAAAAACAACTACATTCGATACGCATACATTCGATAGTTTAACTCTTTACAACACACTCAAGAGTTTTAATGACCCTGGGAAAGAAGGATTTTAAAATCATTGTGGGTGAAGGAAGAAATGCTGATATCCAGCATTTCTTCCTTTTCCCACAATATTTTCTACTCTATAACACACAGAAATCACCATTTTAGCTACATTCAATCTGTCTTCTGCTACAGCTTTGAATACAGAATTCTGTCGTTCGGTAAAAAATTAAGGGTTATCATTTAGCATCAATTCAATTGAAATTAGACGTCCCTATGTTACATGAATATTTCCAAGGTCGTCGATTGCAAGTTAGTCTTGAATTAAGTGCTTTGTTGAGATTCGGGAGAAAAGTCCTAAAATAGCTTTAAATGTAATTTGTTTCCTTAAGCATTTTGTCTACCACAAAGGCGGTTTCTAGTTAAGGAGTCTCCGCCGATAATAAAATGGATTTATTTTCTCGGTTAACTTTTAGGAGAAAAAATACATGTCTGCAGTTTACTGCTCCGACTTCTTATTTGTTCGATATTTTATGGGCAGCATTAAGGTCGTAAATATGAAAGAATTTTGTTTACATTTATTACATAATGCCGGAAACAAAACACGCCTTATACTTTTAATTAAATCTTAAGATCTTTGGGTTTTACCCTGTACCACAAAATCCGTTGTTTATGTGACTAGGAAGTGAGGCTTTTGAAAACTTTGTTGGAAAAGGAGAAAATGCTGGTAACCAGTATTTTCTCCTTTTCCCAAAAAGTTTTTTTTATCTCCTGCAGACAATTTCCATTTATCCCCGTTTCCAATTTGTCTTCTGCAGATGCTGTCTGCCTAGTCCAGTACCTTAACTCTTAACCACACAATCCCCACTTTTAACGACCCTGAGAAAGAAGCCTTTTAAAAACATTGTGGGAAACGGAGAAAATGCTGGTAACCAGCATTTTCTCCTTTTCCCACAATGTTTTCTACCCTGCTGGAAGCAAAATTCAATTTTGAGCCACATTTATTATGTCGTCTGCAAGTGCTTTCAATTGGACAAGTCTAATTTTGTTCTCGTTTGGTATAGAGTTAATCGGAGCCATAAAGGGTTTGAAACCAAGGAGATCGCTGGTTCGACCATTCCTTTCCACGAACAGATGATAGGCATTGCGACACGATCCATTTCTCTTCCACCGCTGATCACTGACTCTCTCACCGCTCTCTTTCTCTCTCACCGCTGATCACTGACTCGACTATAGGTACGAAGTACAGCAAACGGTAGTTTGGGAAGAACATTATAAGACAAAGTGAAACGAAAAGAACTACTCCAAAATGCGTGGGTTGTTGCACCTGCCGCAGCCATTTAAACTGAATAAATTTCAACACTGTATAGACGAATCAAAAGCGAATACCTTTAGTTGTGACATCTCTAAAACTCTGTCTTCTAATAAGGAGTTTAGTTTTAACCATTACCCTGCGAAATGAATTAACCCTTTAACGATCAATCCCTGGTTTTTACGACACTGAGATAGAAGCCTTTTAAAAAAACATGGTAAGAAAAGGAGAAAATGCTGGTAACTAGTATTTTCTTCTTTTCGAACAACGTTTTCTACCCTGCTGGAAACAAAATGCAAGTTTTGAATTACGTTTTTGTCGTCCGCAAATGCTTTCAATTTGAACCTATCAACACTTTTGTCGTTTGGTAAATGCAGTTTTTGAATGACGTTTTTGTCGTCCGCAATTTGAACCTATCAACAATTTTGTCGTTTGGTAAAGAGTTAAATAAAACTTTCAAGCCGATTGTAAAACCTGCATAATCTTATTTCAAACACGTATTTTTCTTTTTGAGAAAAGTATCTTGATTTAGGAAAGTGTCGACCCAAGATCAGACTGCACGTTTTGTGCAGTCTGATCTGAATCTTAAATGTCTGCAAACGTTCTTTAAGTCCCACTCAGCAACCAAGCTGTAAAATTCGTTTGAAAAAAGAGAATTTTCGATACTTGAATATTGCCAAGAAACGAAATGCGGGCGATGAGTTTCCACTTTTACCCTCAGGCTGCTAAGCGCGATTAAATGACCTTTTGCGGACAGTGTAGATCAAGATCAGACTGCACAGAACGTGCAGTCTGATCTTGATCTACACTGTCCGTTAGGGAGATATTATTACCCCATAACATAAATTTGAAATAACAATATTTGGGATCTTAACTTTCGAATTGGACATTTTAATTTAGTTATTTAGCAGTGCAAAGTTTAGGAATGCCCTGTCTGTGCAGTCTGAAATTGGCTCAAAATGTTCAGAAATGCTTTATAAGAAAAATAACCCGATAGGCCGATGGGGTTCGATTACTTCATTTTGTGTATGTCAGATACCATTATGCCTCTGACAATTTCGTCTGAAATTCAACTGATTTCGTTCACCCTTTCAGAGCTATACGTAAAAACTGACTTTAACAGGGTCAAGATTACGATCATACTGAATATAACGACCAGTCTGATCTTGGAATTAAATTGCCAGCTCTTTGTTTTACATCTTCTGCGAAAAAACTTGGAATAGCCATGTTTTTTTTCTGTTTTTCCAGCTCGAATATGCCCATTTCACCGAGTCGGACTTGATAAGAGTTACAGCTTTCAGCAATTCGCATTACCGTGATGTTACAAATCAAGTATTCATTCGAACTTTATCATTCGGCGCCTTGTTTCTATCATAGGAAACAGCAACACTTGTTAATGTGAAAAAGATAAATGAAGAGCAAAATCTTTCCTAAGCTCATTGTTCTCCCAGCATAGTAATAAATGTTATTACTAGTTTTTTTGGCATTCCGTTGTCAATATGATAATGACGGAAACTGTTTTTAAATGCACAGAAACAGTAGACTAACAATAAGGTGTAAACATGATGGTGCAGTTTGCAATCTGCAACCTCTGCAAGATAAGGCGACGGTCCTCTTTGGAAAAGGATGGGTGAAATCCGTTGTCTTGGAGAACCGTGAAACGAGATTTGCCAGGCCCACGTTAGGTTGGATCTTACATTTAGAACTTCGCAAACGATGGAATATTGAAGGCCTACCCCTAGGAGGCCGATCTCCGCAATTTGATTTTGAGGAGCACTATTCGCTGAAGCATCTCGTTGACCAAGACCAAATGTGTGTATTTCAGTCATGTTGAGAACTGTGCGCTGAAGCATTTCTCGTCGACCAAGACCAGATTTGTACACATAGAGTTTAACCCTTTCCCAAACAAGCCCTTATTTTTACGTGACTGCAATACAAGTCTATTGAAAACACTGTGGGAAAAGGAGAAATTGCTCGTAACGAGCAATTTCTCCTTTTCCCACAGTGTTTTCTACCCATTTGGAGAACTTTCTGCCATTTTTATCCAATTTCAAAATGTCGTCTGCAAACTCTTTGAGTTTGGAAGAGTCTAAAATTTATCGTTTGGGAAAGGGTTAATCATGCCGAGTACTATACCTTGAGGAACGCAATGTAGATCTAGACGAAATCTTTTTCAACATTTATTAGCCACATCTAGGCAAGATGTTTGCAGTTTTACCGTGTAAAGCACTAAACGGTGTAGCACCTCTTGGTGATCAAGATCAGATTTGTGCAGTTTAACCTTGTGCAGCATTTTACACCGGGGTACATAGTTTTTGACCAAGATCGAATTTTACAAACTTAATCTTGTTGAAGCGTTATTCTCTGAGACACGTACAATTCTGACCAAGGTCATATTTGTGCAGTGAAATCATCTTGCACATTATTTTCTGAGGCACGTAGTGTTGATTAACCCTTTCCCAAACAACAAATTTTGGACTCTTCCAAACCAAAAGAGTTTGCAAACGACAACTTTATATTTTGAGAAAATGGCAGAAAGTTCCAAGGAAGGGTAGAAAACACTGTGGGAAATGGAGAAATTGCTCGTTACGAGCGATTTCTCCTTTTCCCACAGTGCTTTCAAAAGACTTTTACTGCAGAAACGTAAAAACCAGGGCTTGTTTGGGAAAAGTTTAAGACAAATGCTAAGCAGTCTGTTCTTGTTTAGCACTATATCAAGTTCGTATTCAACAAAATTTTATACGAGAGATCTTAGTTTTTTTTTTATTCTACAAGATTTTCTTAATTTGAAAGTAACAACTCCTGATGGGCTAAACCAAATGATTTGTGAGGTTAAATCTTGTTGAGCATCATATGCTGTGGCTCACAGTATTGGCCGAGATGAAATATTTGGAGTTTGATCTTGTTGAGCATTATTAGATGTACGGTCAGGTGGCAGGGAACTTCGAAACTTGTTCACGGCTGTGGTGAATCATATCGCCCTTCACTAAAGGACAGGTGGCGACATGATTCACCACAGCCGTTAACAAGTTTCCTAGTCCTCTGACACCTGACCGTACAACGAATTTATTATACAGCAAAGTTTTACCATTCCAACGTTTGTTAAACGAATTTTACCCTTTTTTTTTAAAGTTCGCTGACGAAATAGAACATCCACTCAGAGTGCCCCAATTCAATGAAAACGGATGTCACTTAGAACTGACGTTACTGAAACCTTGGTAATACGCGCTAAAACGTGCAGTTTCGCGCATAATCTTGATGCAAATCTTGATTGACGCCGCCATTTTGGATGTTGTGTTGAAAATGTAGTGATGTATCTGTAACAGATAACTGTTTTTATGTTGATTTTGCCAGTGCACATGATATATATGTTCGGGGCATATTATCAAATTGAATCACGTAAAATTTCTTTGCAGTAAAATAATATACGATGTACGACCTCTTGTTGAAAAGATCAGCTTTGTGCAATATAATCTGGGCACCTGACGTTAACCAAGATAAAATCTGTGCAGTCTGATTTTGTTGGGCACAGGACGCTGAAGTACCTATTTACCGTTACACTGACTTCTTTTTTTGATAATACGAGTCTTTTTTTTATTTACTCTTTGGATTTTCTTTAGTACGTTTTGTGTTTTCGGGCACTGTGAAAAAGATCAGACTGTACTGCAGCATCTCTCTACTGTTCTCACACCCCGACGATATCGGCCACTCTTTCTTTTCTAAACTTTTTTTTTTGGCGCGTTGTCAATTTCATCTGAAATTCTATTTCTCTTTCATGGCCCGCGAAGTTGGAATTGAACCTTTACCAAACAATGGAATTTTAGGCACATCAAAACTGAAGATATAAGCAGACAACCGGTTAAAGCCGTATTATGCTTAGTTTTTCTTTTCTTTGACAGGACGAAAAACTATTGCGGGAAAAGGGGAAAGTGCTGGAAACCATTATATTCTCCATTCTCTGCTATGTTTTCAAACGCCTCTTGCTCCGTCGTTAAAATACAAAAATATCTGGTGAAGGGTCGAATCAAGATCGCAACTTCCTTGTTATTTCAATTTTTCTTAAGTTATTAAATTTCAAGCCAATTCCTTACTTCTACAACACATATTGATCATTTGTAGATTTTATTACTTGACAGATCTACCTTAAAAAGTAATGCTCCCATAGCCCTTGCTGTGAGAAATATATTTCAAAAACTTATTCTTATCAGAATCATCACCCAAAGGTTTAGGAAATCGTTGTCTCCAAA
The DNA here is from genome assembly GCA_943736015.1 of Tridacna crocea. Taxonomy (NCBI): domain Eukaryota; kingdom Metazoa; phylum Mollusca; class Bivalvia; order Cardiida; family Cardiidae; genus Tridacna; species Tridacna crocea. Next base: position 9,428,985 of record OX031066.1, on the reverse strand, counting down.
ATTACATGTTTTTCTTAAAAAAGGTTACAGTATTTCTTTTTTCCCATGTTTACTTCTTTATAGCGCACGAAGGTGGTATCTAAATTAGGATAACCCTAACAAGTTTATGTGACGCTTTTAACGGTTTGTCACATGACGACATATCGTCGGTTTACATCGAAAACCTCGTAACTGCAGTGTGTAATAAAGCTGTAGTTACGAGGTTTTCGAAGTAGACCGACGATATATGACTTGTTCAAATTGAAGGCATTCAACTCTTTATCAAACTAGAAAACGTTACACTTGTCCAAATTGAAAGTATCTGCGAACAACAACAACTTAAACTTGCCTCAAATGATTAGAATTGTCTTTTGATTTAAAAAAAAAAACATTGTGAGAAAAGGAGAAAATGCTGGTTACCAGCATTTTCTCCTTTTCCCTCAATGTTTTAAAAATGGTTTTATCTCGGGGTCGTTAACACTCGAGACTGCGTTATAAAAAAAATCAGGACATCCAATTAAACTCCAGGCTACAATGGTGGAATTTATGCGCAGGAGAGGAGAAAACATTGCGGAAAAGGAAGAACAATTCTAGTTATCGGTCACTTTTTGCAGGGGAGTAAAAATTTGCAGTTCTCAGATACATTTTTTCTTAAATGCGGAATGAGTCTGCAACCCTTTATTGGTAATAATAACTAGACTAATATTAGAAATGGTATGGTAACATTTTGCCCCATCCTGTCGACTGCAGCATTAAGTAGTAACAAGAAGAGAGTGTGCAGATATTAATTTGTATTTTGTTAAATTATTTCGGCTAATTACAGCTTCACAAACTGTTCCCACGGGGCAATTAGTAGAGTCATTAAACTTTTACAGCGCTGAATTTCAAATAAAGAATGCAAAACAAAAAAATTTCTTACTCCTCGATTTTCACTCTGCATAACCCATAGGCTCCTAACCCCTTTACAACACAATCGCTGGTTTTTACGACCCAGAAGTAGGAGCCTATTGAAAACATGGGAAAAGGAGAAAATGCTGGTAACCATCATTTTCTCCTTTTCCCATAATGTTTTCTACTCTTCTAAAGTCAAGTATTTCTGAATCACGTTTATTTTGTTGTCTGGAAATGCTTTCAATTTGGACAAGTCTAAAATTTTATCCTTTGGTGAAGGGTTAAGCCTTCTTCTGCTAAATAAGTGACATAAAAAAGTCAGGCCTATATTGAAAGTCCTAATTTTGCTCTTGAGGTATTTTCCAGTGGGAAAACCTCATTTGCGGACAGTGTAGACCAAAATGAGACTGCATGTTCTATGCAGTCTGATGCAGTCTGATCTTGGTCTACTCTGTCCGCTAATGGTCATTGAGTCTCGCCTAAGGGTTAATTAATACGTCTTTTTGCGGGCAGATAAAGACCTATGGGAGCAGAAAATAAAGCCTGATCATGTTGTATATCGTCACATAATACTGGTAACATTTTTAAGTCCGGCGAATAAAAGTTTGAAATAGTGAATAGTGATATTTGGTTCGTACTCTTTATACGAAATGTTTGGTTTATTGAGCCGTTCTGACGAATTTGTGGTTTATTTAGCCGTTTTAACGAGTTGTAGGAGCCCACAATTTTGCCATTTTCAAGTTCCGTTTTCCCATAAAATGATTTTCAAGAATCCTATTGTCACAAAGTCTTGCCGAAAAAAGGATTGTGTAAATTTAGAATCAGACAACAGCTTTTGTACATAACAGCTTAAATCGCACCGTAAATGTTGAACGTCTTAAGCTATCATAAAACAGCATAATTTCAAGTTCACAAAGAATTACCCTCTTATAAAAAAATCAATTGATATGTGAAAGAAATCCTTTTGAAACTCAGAAACAGGGAGGCCCTCTTGGCATTAATTTTATAGGTTGACCATACTAGTAGAGATGTTCTTCTAGCATACTTGGTGCAAAGGCAGTCAGAAAAAACGACCAGTGACCAGTATATCGTTATTTTACGGCGACATTTTGGCCAGAATGTTTCAGGCTAGTGAACAGCACATCGAAGATCAGAGCTCATTTTCAAAGCAGTCTAATATTCACATACACTGACTGCATACGCGTCTCAAGGTGAGGAAGGTTTCGGGTGTCCAGTTTTCTTCTTTACCCTCTTTTAATGATAAGATAATGATGGACATTATTGGTTGTACGGTCAGGTGGCAGGGGACTTGGAAATTTGTTCACGGCTGTGGTGAATCATGTCGCCACCTCGCCTTAGGTGAACCGTGTCGCCCCTTGCCGAAGGCGAGGTGGCGACATGATTCACCACAGCCGTGAACAAGTTTCTAAGTTCTGTGCCACCTGACCGTACAATGCATTTATCAAACTGCAACCATTTCAACATTTGTTAGTTTGTTAAGCGACTTTTACTTTTTTTAGGGGTAGGGGGTGGGGGCAGGGCGGGGGTGAAAAATTGATTACACTGACGATGTAGAATATCCCATCTGAGTGCCCATTTCAATACAAAATGACATCATTGGGAACTGGCGTCCCTGAAACCTTGGTAATACCTGCTAAAACGTGCAGCTCTGCGCATAATCTTGATGTAAATCTTGATCGACGCCGCCATTTTAGATGTTGTGTTGATAGCGTAGTCATGTATACGGGGGTTCCGACAGGGAAACTGTTTCATAGATGAATAACATATATTATCGTCAATTTACTTCAAATACCTCGTAACTACAGCTTGAAACAAGCTGTAGTAACGAGGTTTTTAAATAAACCGACGGTATCCTACTAAATAAAAGAACTCTGATATTTTTTTTTTTTTCAAACTGACACTAAAACACCACATATTACTGTTTGAAAGGTAATTTAGGAGGAACTATTTGGCCTTATCAGACAGTGTAGACTAAAGATTAAACTGCACGTTATATGCCGTCTGATCTATATCTACGCCGTCCGCAAAAGGTCAGTGAGTCGCGCTAAGCTGTATAAGAGTTAAAATATGGAGGTACATGTACAAGTCACAGTCACTGTTATCAAAGGGAAGTAACTTTGATCAATAAATATCTGAAAAGGAATGCGCTTTGTGCCTCTTGTTCACAATATCTGCGAAATATGCAAGGATTTAACTGTTTCCCAAACAATCCCTAGTTTTTACGGGTCTAGAATAGTAGCCTTTTGAAAACATTGTGGGAAAAGGAGAAAATGCTGGTTACCTGCATTTTCTCCTTTTCTCACAGTGTTTTCTACCCTGTCATAGACATCATCTTTTCAGCAAGAGTTGATTTGTCGTCTGCAAATGCTTGCAATTTGGCCTAGTCCAAAAGTTTGTCGTTTGGAAAAGGATTTAATATGCAGGCTTCTTAGGGCGACTCAATACCTTTCATGCAGAGTTGCAGACAGTGCAGATCAAGACTTCACAGAAGGTCTGATGAAGAGGTTTTTAAAATTACATTTAAGTATTTTACTGTAGACAGGAGGATTTCATTTCACTCATACAGGAGGATATGGGTTACCACTATATAGGCTTTTTTTTATTATTAACTCATTACCAAACGACAAATTTTAGGCTTGTCCAAATCGAAAGCATTTGCAGACAAAGTACTGAAAATTTGAAATTTGTTTTGTGAAGATTGGAAAATCTTAAGAATGAAAATTAAAACTTAAAGTTATAAAAGAAAGAACCAATAATGGTACGACACAATCATAGCCATTCTTCTACGAAATTTAACATAGGTTCAATTGGAGCTATGTACAAAAGCGGTCATCATTCGGCAAAAACACAATAAAATAGTATTAAAATCAGGTTCTGAATTAACAAATTGATATTAAAAAGTGGGTATGAAATGACCTCAGTGAGTACGCAATGACCAAATAGTACGAAATGGCTTAGGTACGAAATGACCCTGTTATGAAATGACTGGAAGCCCAGTAAACAATATGGCTGCCTCCATAGGTACTTTTCAAAAGCGAATGAAAATATAGAGCCGCCGCTCAGGCAGCGCCACACTAAATTCAAGGGTTTGTTTTGAAGTCTGGTAGTTTATTTCCGGAGGAAACTGTTTACTCTAATGTCCCTAAATGTTAACTCTAATGTCCCTAAAAAAACGTAAAACATTTTATTACATAGTGCTTTAGGGAACAAGAGTAATACTGTGTAATAAGTATTGAGTTCATCAACTGTGGGTGATTAAAAATCGAAAATATGTGATGGTGATTTAAAACAAAAAAAAAAAACCCACAAATTTCAGTTAATTCAACATGGAAGAAGCAACAGAACAAAATATAATACCTGAACACCAATAGAAATTACAAATTAAGAAAGTAAGAAATAAAATTGTTAAACAAATCAGAGTCAAGTATTGGGTTTGGAAAATGTTACGTTAACACTACGTAATTTTACCTTGTAACCTATATATCAATAGATCTATTTTATGAGTCTAATTTACCGAACTTGTCCATTTTTAAAAGGTGCGTAAATCTTTAGACGATATGGGTGCTCCATCGGAGAATTTGTGTTTTATCCCTGAATGATCGAAAATGTGGATTCATTATACGTTTAGTTTTTTCCCATTTGAAGTCATTCAAAATTGCTTTTTGTCTGTTTACTTTGTTTACAGACGAAATAATTTATTTCATTTTCAGCCCAAAAGGGAAAGGAGTAGTTTGCTTTATTGAAGCGAGAGTTTATGAATATCTTGAAACCAAAAGTGCCGAAGAATGAGAGCTTTGTAGTGGAGAATAGGCTATACGATCTACGTGATGCATTAGCTGAAGTAAGAATTCATCTGAATAGAGAAGAAACAACGCCTCTGTAATCTATTATTCATTTACTACCATATAAACCTAACCTGAGAGCCTGAATGCCACTGCAGATTTCAGATGAAGGCAGATGTATGCAAATAAGAGGCTGCTGGTTCAAATATCCGTCTTGGCATAATTATAGCTTTTTGAGGATTAATGATAGTCATTCAGAAAGGTTTCATTTCTCTGTAACGGGTGAATTTTATTTTGAAGATTATGAATGTAATGGTGAAAGAAAATTCAGAAAAGGATGAATGGCTTCTAGCTGAAACTGAAATAGTGCTGAAAACTGTGTATAATACCTGTAAAACAATTTACTCACAAGACATAAACAAAATATTCATACTAACGTTTCAATTTTCACTTGTCTTCTTTTAATTAGTTTTGTTACCCTTAACCAGAAAAACCAAAATTGAATATAGTTCCAGATAACAAAGCAAGTAAAGCTTCAGTGATTGTATTTGTCCTAGAAAGGATTGAAAACACTGTTGGAAAAGGAAATGAGCGAATTACCAGCAATTCTTTTCTTTTGTCCACAGCATTTTCATAGTATTTCTTCCTCATAGTCTTGAAATCACATGATTGTTTAATAATGGTTTAATTGATTAGCTTTTTTTAATTTCAAGTTTGAATAGAGGGTTTGAAAAGTAATCTTTATACGCATTTTCTCCTTGTTTGCCCGTCTTAATTCAAAAGTTTTCTATCCTAGGTTTATACGGCTTGACAAAAATTAATCTTTGAAGTTGATGCAAATTATGAGGCTCCGTTAAAAGCATGGATTTGGAACAGCTCAAGATGCAACACACCAATGTAAAAAAAAAAAAAACGTGCCAATTGCAAGTTGAGAGTTTATCCCTTAATTCAGCAAAGGTATCCCATAAAATGTTACTTAATGACATAAGATTAATAATGAACAGCAAATTCTGATGCCGTCAGATCAGATTATACATAATTTCAAGTTCACAAAAAATTACCCTCTTGCCAAAAATCAACAGATACTATGAAAGTAATCCTTTTGAAACTCAGAAACAGGGAGACCCTCTTTGCATTTATTTTATAGGTTGACCATACAAGTGGAGCTGTTCTTCCAACATACTTGGTGCAAAGGCAGTCAGAAAAAAGGACCTGGATATAATACACAGAAAAGCATTTTATAATACAAATAGGCAGTTATCTTGTTTGAAAGAATACGAATACATTATGTTTCATTTGGCCAATCTATTCTAGCAAAATCCATAACAAATGCTAATTTTAGTTAGTTGAAAAACATGTATATGCTTTTTACAGAAGTTGTCTACGTTTATCGTAAATATCTTTGGAACTGTTTTGTGTTGAAATCACAATATGAACTTGCTGTCTTAACAAATATGGCCATCCTCAGATTTGGCCTTTGTTCACATGGCAGGTATCTGTGTGGTTTTCGTGCTTTCATGAACCATAAGAGATGAGCATGCAGATCCTCTATCCAAACAAGGGAAACTGGATTTCTGCTTATATATTTCGGTAATAAACTACATGTACCTTCAAAAGCATTGTGGTAAAAGGACACATTACTCACACTGAACAGCTCCTTTTGTCAAAATATCCTTGCTTTTATTTATGAAATAAAGCTGCTGATTACTAATGATTTATAAAAATGCTTTCAAAGTTGTTTGCTATAAATTTGTTCGATGATTTATAGATTGATTGCAAAAAATAAAAGTCCAGTTATAAACTCTCTATTTTTTTCCAAAGAAGAGAACTGGATAGAATAGGAGATAACCATTTACCAATAATGAACTAATGAAACTAATCTTGATCACAGGCTTCATCAAAAACTTCCTCTTCATCCTCACTCTATCTTCAGTCTGAGCAAACTTTTCCTGTTTGAGACAAAGTTTTAAGTGTCTTCAGGTGTAGGCTGTGCACCTCTTTCTCTTTCTATTGTTTAATCATCAGAAGGTCTATTTATAAACAAAATAGCACAGTGATCTACATGTAGTTCATTGACCTATTACAAAGTAATACTCACTAGGAAAATGAAAGCAATACCAGATAACTCAACAATGAAATTTTTTCTAGGAAAAAATGAATAAAAAGCTTCACATGAGATGGAGAAAATGGGTGTTGTTAGGTTATACAGGGTGTCCGGAAAGTAAGGTAAACTTTCGTACTTTTATATTTTGGATTAAAATATAAGATAACGATATATATATCAGTTAAACCACTAAACCTTGTGTTGGACCGGCATCTGCCGACCTTTTTTGTTTCCATATATATATATATATATATATATATATATATATATATATATATATAGACAGACGGAAACGAAAACAATCGGCAAATGCCGGTCCGACACAAGGTTAAGTGGATATAAACGGATTTAATAAAACGTCACACGGCTTTGTATGTATTAGTTTAAAAAACTGTATATACAACCAAACATGTTTCGGCTAACGCCTCATCAGTGGTCACTATGGAGTAACGTCATGTAATCGGAAGGGAGATAATTACATAACGTAAGCAACGTTATCGACGAATATTCAGGGGAGATAATTAAACGTCTCAACGAAGACGGTTTAATTTGGGTTTAAAGCAGTTAATAAAATATTTCTCTTTTGCTAACTTGACTGAAATATTTTCGGAATTTACTTTATAGAATGGAAATATTTTAAATTTCAAGTTGTCTTTGCTACATAAGTCTAAATGTTGGCTGAGCGGAATTTTTCTAGTTGTTGGGTCTCGTATTTGTTGTGCGTGTATTGTTCTGCGAGTTCTTAGTTTGTCACCTGTTTGGCCATTGTAATATTCTCCACACCCGTTGCACGTGATAACATAGATCACATTTTTGACATCACAGTTCATGTCTGCGTTGACTTGGAAGACTTTTCCATTGAAGTTATACGAAGTGCCATTAGGCATGTATAAGCATAGATATGTGTGTGTGTGTGTGTGGGTGTGTGGGTGTGTGTGTGTAAATAAAACATGTAAGTTTTTTGTGTGATAATTTAGTTGAAGTTTCATATTACTTTGCGCTTTTATACAGATTTCACTTCAAAAGTCCTTTTTCGGTCATTGACGTCATTTTAGTAATTAATGACGTTTTCAATGTGCCTCTCTTTTACACTCTTTCCTTTTCGAACACGCACAATGAATTTTTCACTCACTTTGAAATGCGATTCAAACATCAATCATACTAATTTCACCAGAAGGATTTTTTTTAAATGACAGGTCTGGGTTGTTTAGGTTGGGATCGTAGACCTTTGACTTCAACACACTACAAAGGAGGAAGTCATGCAGGTTAAGGCTGAGTTTTGGACTGTGTGCAGGCCATGATATTCAACCATGTCTTACCTCCGGATATCGTTTAGACATTACCGTATATCACTGAACATATTATATAAAAAGCCTGCCACAGATTTTGATGTGTGTGGTGTAGTATTTCCTGCATGAACCAATTGCTTTGCAATGAGGAATGAGGGGGACTTTATTCTGATTTCAACATGTGCGACTTCTTTCTGTTAGTTTAAAAGGTACAAGGTTGACAGTCTCAACCAAAACAGCACAGCCATATTGTTAAAGACCACTCACACTGAAATAGATTGATATTGAAATGTGCATTCAAGTGATTCACAATAGGGGAGACCGGGGCCGGTTGTTACACTTTTTCTTTTATGATCTGTCAGTGCCAAGTTTACCGTCCAAATATAAATTCTTTGGTATTTTTAGAAAGATCTCGCTTCGCCCAATCTTATAAACACGTGAAAAAACACATAAAGTAAGTAAGAACCCAACAGGCCACCAATTTGTATGCCAAAAATTTTGTACCAACATACCCCGTACATGGGGAACGTTGGTACATGTACCGGGGTAAGTTGTTACAGTGCGGAAAACTACCCAGTTACAAACCAGTGGAGTTTAAATCATATTGGAAACAAGTAAACATCGCTCGGTTGAGCAATGAATTCTTTTTCAGGTTTATTTCTAAATCTCCCAACCTTAAATTAAATCACATGTATCGACCTTTCCACAGTAAACAATAATATTGCAGAAATTTAAATTTGCAACAAACCTAATTTTTACTCGGGCTCCATTTCGCTTTCTAATTGATCAACCCAAAGCCATTTAGGATAAAAACAATATTGAAAAAGAAGTCATTACTCTGCCATGCATTAGGTTTTCTTTCTGAGATGTTCTCAAAGTCCTGAAAAAAGTCAGTGTTTTTTTTTTAAATATACTTTTACACTTTTGAATGTTTGCATTCAAAGATGCGTTCAGCTCTCTTTTCCAAGTACACCAAGATCTATATGGTTCACCATTGTGCTGTAATCACCATTCAGATTAGTCAAGTTCATTATCTGAATCACAATTAATACAAATGTATTCCCCTGTTCCAGGAAGGTCGCAGCATTCTTCGTGTGCCCAGCCCTTGCACTGGTAACACTGGATCCATTTTTCCCTCGATTTACTGTTTGAATATGTGTCAGCACATATGAGACAATAATATTCGTCTTCATCTGTGTCCCTGTCGGTAGTTTGTAGTTTACATCTTTTCTTTGACCTTTTCTTCTGTCGATTTGTCTGTGTTAGAGTATTTCTAACAAGTTTTGACTTCTTCCCTTTCTTTTCTTTCTCTGCATTTTGTCTTTCAATTTCTAACTTTTCCGGTGTGTCCGTTAAGATTGCCGTTTTTCGTTTCTTTTTCTGATTACCTTCAGTTTTTCTTGTGGAAGCTTTTGGGTGTGGTCGAACCGTTTCTGGCGAGAACGCTGGCTGATTGATATTATTGGATGGAATTATTATTGGGAGCTTCCTTGCCCAATTGTAGTGGGCTGATGTATCTGTACCATCAAGTGCAAGGTGAATGTCACCGCGAAGCTCCACATGCTCTCTGCCCGGACTGTGTGCAAATACACTAATGACATCATTTCTAATGCTATATATAATTGCGCATACACCTAAAGCATTGCATAGGGCTGCCACAATTATGTCGCCGACGCTCGTGTTGTAATTCTTGTCACGAACGTATGACTTCACACCTTCAACAACATCACAATTTTCAGGGATATACTCTCGGTACATGTTTGTAAAATGCCCCACTTCATGCACCAATAGCTCACACAAGGCCTCACATGTTATCTCAATATTAGGTTCCTCTTTGAGACTTTCAGAGAAAGCATACAACAAGCAATGCCCATCCCCTCTGACAGCAATTATTTCTCTACCATGAGAGCGCAGGTATTCATCCAGTTTTCTCCAGTTTTCAGACAACATCACAGATATTATTTGGTCATTTGTACTTGGACCTTCTGCTTCAATAACATGACCAACTGGTGTTGCCATAAACACATCTTCCTGACTTTCTTGGGTAGTGATGGTGCCGCCTTGTATGTCTGTTACATAGCCCGGAGCGAAGTCTGTGTCGCTGAAGATGCTTACGTCTAATGGGTGAATACCTGAAGCTCTGAACCCATTAACAATTGTTTCTGGACTGGCAGCCTTCATCCATGCCTGTCTCACTATACCAGGAAGATCATAGATGCTTATTGTTTTACCAGGGTGTGTCCTCATCCAGCGTCTTGTGCATTAGACACATACTTCTTCAATGGTCCAAATACAGATCTGTCTAGTGGTTGCAGTTTGTGAGAGCACTGAGGTGGAAAAGACAAGATCACAACACCGTTGTCTCTGGCGAAATCTATGATCTCAATACCAATATGAGAGTCGTGATTATCTAACAATAGTAAGACTTTTTTGTCTTTAGATGGTTTCACGTGTTCAACAAAGTACTTCATGAAGACAAAGAAGTTGTCACTGGTCATCCAGCCGGACGGGTGTGCTGCCCCAATACATCCTACTAGTCCATCACGCACAAAATGATCAAAGTACCTCACACGTGGGAATATGAACATGGGTGGAATTGAGTTCCCAGTTGCATTTACAGCACAACGCATTGTTACATGTGCGCCACGCTCTGCAGACGTTAGAGATCCAACCTGTTTTGACCCCTTCGGCGCAACGACACACCTTGGTTTCTGAACTGTTGTTACACCAGTTTCATCTACGTTCCAAATACTAAAAGGTGCAATCTGATCACGGTCTATAGCTGTTGTAAGTTTGGTGAAGAACGCACTCACATTTTGCCTGTTGAAACTGCTAGCCCTTGATAAACTTGTGGCTTCTGGAGTCCTGATGGATAAACTTCCATGTCTTTTCATAAAAAGAGAGAACCAGTCTGGCCCCGCACACTTGGTTGTCTTCCAAGACTCAGGCATGTTAATGGTGAACACATCTGCACACTCATATGCTAGAATTCTCACTTCTTTCGGCGAAAGACCAAAATATATGTTTGCAGCTTTCGTGAGATAACTGACAAGTATTTTTTCTTGCTCTTGACTAAATACGGCTGAAGGTGACTTGTAACCAAAGCTCAATTCATTGATGTTACCCTCTTGTTTCGCCCGTTTAACATAACGGCACAGCGTCATTGGTTTTATATTCAGTTCTGTGGCCACGGATCGAATCGATCGTCCGCAGTGTATAACATCTTCGATACCTTTTCTGATCACATGCGGTGGAGTTTCCCCTCTCGATGTTTTTCTTATGTATGTTCGAACCATTCTGCAATGTTAATTGGTGAAATTAAGACTTTGAGTCTTAACCCTTAAGCATAAATGTTCCGTTAAAACTGAAACGTTTCTCTTCTTTTGAGTAATATTCACACAACATGAAGGATGTAAATTCATACCGCTATTAAATCACTATATTGTCAATATCATTGCTAGATGTGGTGCATTTCTTTAACTTTCTAAAGCCACGTCCCGGTTGACCAGTCAGTAGCGTACAGGATTTGAGAACAGGGGGTCTCTGGTTCAATCCCCAGCTCGGCCAAATTCTTTCCCAGGATTGATGACAGTCATGGAGACAGGATTCATTCCTCTCTCACCGCCGACAATTGAGGGTTATGTTTGAAAGCAGCTAGTATCTTGAATATTGTGCGGAGTATAGGTAAAAGAAGTACTTGTAAAGTATGAATAGGTGCACTGGCCGCCACAATTCACCTAAAATAATGCTGAAAACGGCGTTTAAAACCATAGAATCAACTGATCAATAAAGTAATTAATTGTTTAAAAGATGTCCTGTCATAATTAAAAATCATGACAACAAACGTGTCTTACGTAAAATGAATCAAACCACTACATTCCATCAAAAGATGTCTTGTTTTCGTTCTGTTTCAGCATGATGAAGTTCACTCTTTTTTTACCAGAATATCCAAAACATAACAAAGCCATACTAACCTTTTTCTTTCTTGATTAACTATTTAGAAACCATGTAGATCTATATACCTGCTTGAAAAAACGCGCCAGAGATAATGAGACAATAGTTTCACATAAAATGACATAATATATGGTCTGTTATCAGCACTAATTATGGCAGTGTCACATTGCTATCCTGTCTGCCAGATGAAGCTGTATCTGTTTACATTGTTTTACCCACCAGTTTATGAGAAAACAAACAAGTTCACAAATTTACAAGGCCTCAATTCAACACGGTGCAAACGGGGCACGTTGTTACACCGTAACAATGTGCCCCAATGCTTTGTAACAATTAGCCCCAATCGCCCCGTACGACATAATGTGAATCCCAATGCTTCTTCAAGAACATAGTGCAATCGAAGTTTAGATGAAAAATAAGGTCATTCTATTACAAATTTAAATGTCAATTCGGATTTGTAATATCTCAATACATAACAGAGAAATACGAAGTTTCCTGACGCAACCAATATTTACGAATATAGTTGATTTTTCGGAAATTGTCTGCAATTTCACTCTAGTTAAATTTCTGCTCCCAAACCAAAGCGGACAATGTGCAAAAAAATCAAGGCGGTTAATATGATTATGCTTTTGACGTAATAAACCATTTCATCATGCCGTTATCTTAATTGTAACAACTTGCCCCTAGTATCAACTTGCCCCGGTCTCTCCCTATCATCCGGCATGATCGGCATGGTAAGAACATAATCTGCCGTCTCACTGCAAACGTCATTAATTGTAAAATGACGCCAATGACAGAAAAAGGACTTTTGAATTGAAATCTGTATAAAAACACAAAGTGTTAAGAAAATTGAATTAAATTATCACACAAAAAAACTTACACGTTTTATTTACATGCATATATATATTTCATCTCGTTATCTTGTATTTTAAGCCATTTTAAATGTACGAAAGTGTTACCTTACTTTCCGGACACCCTGTATGTCTTTTCCCGCCATGTTTTAACTATTATATTAGGAATGTTGTAAGTTCCTGGATTCCTAGATTGTGTGGTAAAGGTATATAACTGAAGCTAAAAAGTTAGATCCTCAGAAATTGCTGATGATCTGGATATAATGTACATGCCAGTTAGAGACCTTATTAACGCTGCTGATTAAAAACTTGAATTTGGCTAGGAATTCCACTGGTAAATCAACATCTCAAAGGTCTGAACCTGGAACAATTTCTATTGAGAAACTTTCATTTAAAATCCGCTAACCAGACTAATGGTCCTTGACAATGGATAAAAAACTGTAACATTTCTGCCAGCTTAATAGCCACATTAATGGTCTTACTCTATTCTTTTTTCTATAAAAATGAGTTTATCAAACAATTTTTACCTTTCTTTGATCAGCAGGGGCTCATTTACTTCCTTATTAAAGTAGCTTTTTGGTTAACAAGATGTTTTATACAGCTTTTTCTCCACAATAACTTCGTCCGAGGAAGGTGTAAGTATGATCGTTCACTTGACGCATGTTGTGGACTCATTTGTTTTTAATGTTTATACAATGTTAATGCGCATGCGCAATACAGAGGTTGCGGCCCAGGTCATCTGAATATTCTAATTTCCCGAAGTTTTTTTCAGGGCCCTCTAAAACTACTTCTTTTCAGGCGCTGTTTTCCAGCGATGTCCCCACGGATTTTATCTTGGGTGAATAGGAATTAAAAGAAGTTTTTTCATTGAACTGCATTGAAATAACATTTAGGCTGAAAAGTTTATAGTTTTGAGCAATGATACTACTTTAACAATCATCAACAAACATTAAGAAACAAGATTTTGAACCTGGAATTTTATTTTTTGCCATAAACCTATGAAACAACAAAACAGATTTTTGGCAAATAATTTTGAAAGCATTATCATGAAATATTAGTTATCAACAGCTTTATTTCGTAAATAAAAGCGAAGGCATTTTGACAAAAGGAGCTGTTCAGTATAGAATTTCTTTCCTTTTGCCACAATGCTTTTGAAAGTACATGTAGTTCAAAGCCAAAAGTGTATTACACAGAAATCCAGTTTCACTTATTTGCATAGAGGATCTGGATGCTCATCTCTTATGGGTCATGAAAGCATGAAAACCACACAAGAACCTGTCAAGTGAACAACTTTGAAAGCATTATTTAAAAATAGTGGTGATCAGCAGATTTATTTCAAAAATAAAGGAAAGGCATTTTGCTTAAAGAAGCTGTTCAGTATGAGTTATTCATCCTTTAACCACAATGCTTTTGAAATCAGATAAACATGTACTTTAATATCTCAGTATATAAGCCAGAAATCCATTTTCACTTGTTTGGCTAAAGAATCTTCATGTTCGTCTCTTGTAGCCCATAAAAACATGAAACCCCCACACGAGAATCTGCCAAGTGAATAAAGGCCAAATCTGAGGATGGTCATAGTTGTAAAGACAGCAAGTTCATATTGTGATTTCAACACACAGCAGTTCTAAAGATATTTAAGTCATTTATTATCTTAGCAATTAACGAATCATAACGGTAAAATATATTTTGTTGGAATTGCTTAAATGCTTTTCGATCTTTAGAAATTCTAGAAAAACATCGAAGTTTGTGTAATGAAATGACATCATTACAAGTAAATATGCCACCTCCAGGAACGATTCTGAAGTTTAAAAAATTTATTTGCACACAGTGGTTACCTTTTGTTGTATATGCTGATTTTGAGTCTTGTATTAAACCATTGCATTCCTGCGATCCAAATTCTGAAGCGAGCTATACAAAGCAATATCAAAAGCATGAACCAACGGGATTTTGCTTTTACGTTGAATCTTTTGATGAAAGCGTTTATCGATCAAAAATAAAGCAATATACTGGAGAAAACGCATCTAAAAAATTTATAGAAATATTAGAAGAAGTTGCTCGTGAAATAGATAATATTCCTAGTACCGAGATGATATTATGGTAAAAAAGAATTTGATATATATAACGCTGCAACTGAATGTTGAATTTGTAAAAAGGGCTTTGATAAAAATGACAAAAAGGTAAGGGATCATTGTCATTATACAGGAAAATTTAGGGGAGCTGCACATAATAGGTGTGTTTTAAAATATAGGAAAGCTAGATTTATTCCCGTATTTTTTCATAATCTTACTGGTTATGATAGTCATTTATTTGTTAAAAATCTCGGTATAACTGATGGTCGTATTAATGTTATTCCTCAAAATGAAGAAAAATACATAAGTTTTACTAAAACGGTAATTACAGGAAGTTATTATAGTCAAAAGGAAGAAAAAGATAAAAATAAAACTTTTGATATTAGATTCGTTGATAGCTTAAAGTTTTTATCGGCTAGTTTAGATACGCTAGTTAATAAATTTAAGGATAATGAGGTTAAATTTAAAAACGTTTATAAATATTTTAATGGTAAATCACTTGACTTACTTCTTCGAGAAGAAGTTTATCCTTACGAATATGTTGATTCTCTCTTCATTTCGCTTTTGTAAAAGAAAACGGCAACTATGCCGCAAATGCTCCTATCAACATGGTTTTTCAACCTTTAGAAAATTTGCCAGAACCAAAAGAAACCTCTGATGCTGCTACTAAAAAGTATGTAGATGAGGTAGTTAAAACTGTAAATAAAAATGTTGAAGTAGGAGATAGTCCATTGGTTAAAGAAAACGGTGGGTATAATGTTCCTGGATATATAAATATGAATTTTAATGAGATTAAGAACGTTAAAGAACATGAAAACGATGCAGAAGCAGCTACAAAGAAATATGTGGATGATGTTAATGCTTTTAGGGGTGGGGGGTAAATAAGATGATGGTAATCCTCGATACATTGCTAAAGGGGAATTGACAACAGCGGACTACTTAGGATTGCATACTAATAATATTACTGATGATTACGCTGCTGTAAATAAGAAGTATCTGGATAATGAAAGTGATTTTTTATAAAGGTGAAAAGTGGATTGATAGAGGTAACAGAGGAGAAGTTTTAAATCAAGTAGATGTCTTTCATGCAAGAGGTAAATTGAGAACAGATTACTCCATAACAACGAATGTTACTGTTTATGATGATGATGAATTAGTAAGTAAAAAGTATGTAGATAAAGCTATTGAAGATCCGAGAAAGTACGTTGATGAGCAATGACTTGAGAGCAATTAACGAATTTAATAGAGGTATAAATTTTCTCTACCACAGACTCAAGTATATAATATGTTAACCATGAAACTAGCCATATTATATATCAGCCACACATTCAACACATTAGTCACACACTAACCACATGACACGGGGAAAGGCCGGGAATCGGGAGGTTTAAAGAGGAATCGGGAGGTTTGCGACACGGCCGGAATCCCAGGGGATAGGCGTTTTTTTCGGTGTGCCGAGGGGAAAAACGGTGTGCAGAAAAAAAACGGTGTGCCGCGGGAAAAAAAAACGGTGTGCCGCAGAAAACGGTCTGCCCCAGAACTCTCCATATATACCTTATCATTTACAATAAAGATGAACAACTTCTACAAATATAAATATTTTCCAGAAAACTAAAACAATAATTTGTAATGGAACTGCTAACGTAGATTCGCCAACTGAAACCTAATGTACAAGTATTGGTAAATCCAGATAAGTACCCATGTATGTAAACTTATTTTCTGTGCAGATTCTCAGCTTCTTATTCTGACTGCCTTTGAGTGAAACCTGTGAAACCTGTTCTTAATGGTTTCAAGACAGTTCCCCGACAAGACAGTTCCCCGACACAGCTTTTCGAGACAGTTCCCCGACAGAATTGAAGACAGTTCCCCGACACTTTTGAAGACAGTTCCCCGACACATTCGTTATTGGCAAACTTGATTTTCGTCGTCAACTATCATCGATATCTATATATTTTAAGGAAAGGTAATGTTTTTTTTTGTACTTGTGAAAGGATTGTAAATAACTGAGAGTATATTTATCATTTTTAACTGATTATTGATGATCACTCAGTTTGGAAATGATACCTTCGCTGTTGTGCAGATCAGAATATTATTACCGTAGTATATGAATGCGTGTAGATCTATTTGATTACTAAACAAATCCTTATCAAGGTGTTGGATTTGAAATACTTGTAGGTCTAGGTTTAGCGGTTTTTTTTTTTACATTTGTCCAATTGTCTCTTACTTCAGGAGAAACAGAAATAACTGGCAAGTAATGTAATGGACACTACGAATGTAGATCCCCTTTAAAGTGTGCCTTTATGGACAGTAGTAATATGACTGTTATAAAGTACAAAGAGAATGAACAAAAAGTATAAAATATTTATAAACTTTATTTAAGAAATATAGCACATACATTACACGAGTAATACATGTAAAAATGCATTTTAGAACCCAATACTCAGGTCGCAGACTTCTTATTAATGTGGCAACAAACAGTCCATTCACAATATATTTCCCTCCTTAATTGGTCATAAGTTTTACGCAATTTAAATAACCACCAACATTGAAATTTACTTCATCCATTTCAAATAATGTCTATAAAAATATTTAAAAGATCAAATCTATTCAATATATTAATAATGAAAGTGTCGGGGAACTGTCTCCAATTTTGTCGGGGAACTGTCTCGAAAAGGCGTGTCGGGGAACTGTCTTGTCGGGGAATTGTCTTGTTCCCGTTCTTAATAGTGTAGAAAATTTTGTGGGTAAAGGAGAAAATGCTGGTTACCAGCATTTTCTCATTTTCCCACAAAGTTTTCAAAAGCCTTTTCTTCTCTTTAAAACTCAGGATTGTGTGGTAAAGGGTTAATCACTTAGTCTTCACAATATTCTGTAAATTCATATGAGCCATGCTCTGTGAAAAGGAGGCATAATGCATCTGCAAAAAACAACAACAACCCAGGACAGCCTGTGGAGTCCAGCATCAAATATGTTAGAAGATAAGCTCCACTTGTGTATTCAGCCTGTAATTGCCAAAAGGGGCTCACTGCTTCTGACTTCCAAAAAGGTCACCTTCATAGTATCTACTGATTTTTGACAAAAGAGTTATTCTTTTTGAATTATGTACAATCTGACCTGACTCCATGTGCTTTGGCATCAGAATTTGATGTTGCTTTCCATCTTCACGTTACTTTTCATGGAAAACCTGGCTGTTTACCAGCATTTTCTCCTTTTCCCACAATGTTTTCTTCCCAATCATAGACAGACATTATCTTTTCAGCAAGAGTTGATTTGTCGTCTGCAAATGCTTTCAGTTTGGTCTAGTGCAAAAGTTTGTCGTTTGGGAAAGGATTTCATATACAGGCTTCTTAGGGCGCCTCAATACCTCCTATGTAGAGTTACAGACAGTGTAGATCAAGATCAAACTGCATAGAAGGTCTGATAAAAAGGTATAGTTACATTCAAGGTTTTTTTTTCTGTGGGCAGAAGGATTTCATTTAACTCATACAGCAGGTTATGAGTTACCATTTTTTAACTCATTACCAAACGACAAAATTTTAGGTTTGTCCAAACCGAAAGCATTTGCAGACGTCAAAATTTCAGTGAGTGAAAATTTGAAATTTGTTTTGTGAAGATTGGAAAACGTTGTGGGAAAAGGAGAAAATGCTGGTTACCAGCATTTTCTCCTTTTCCCACAAAGTTTCCTAAAGGCTTCTTTCTCAGGGTCAAAAGTAGGGATTGTGTGGTAATGAGTTGAAGGCATTGACTTCCTCACAAATACTACACAGTCTGCAAAGAAAATACAGGGTTTTTGAAACCCGAAGTTACAACAACATCTATGACAAGCTGTTAAAAGACGTTGTACCACGAGGCTTATCACAAAGGTTTTAAAATTTTACAATAAAGCAAATTTGTAGGAAAATGTGTTATCCTTTATGTGACTGTGGAGGAGATAAGAACAGGCAATTAAAGACACGCGTACATACAGATTCTTTTCAACTGTGTTAGCATGAACAGGAACCGCATGATTTTTCACCCAAAGAAGTCTATAATATATTGATTAGCACATTACAATCTGCTGACGACGGTTTGTCTTGCATCGACCTAATTTGAAAAATAGTTGGAAAGAGGAAATGGGCAGAACATATATTTTATTTTACTGGTACAAGTGTACAAAATCACAAGTACAAGACCTATGCAAATAAAACGAGGTTTTGTCAACTTGTTTCCTCTTCAGTTTCCACGTTGTCTCTTCATTTGTAGCAAGGTTTTTTTTCAAGTTGATCATTCATAATTTTTAGCCTTAAAGCGCTGCATAAATCCAATGGACGTTTTCACCATACAAAGAGAACCCTGATATAAGCGATTTCAATGTTTGCCTTGCTCAGAATGTCTCAGAAAAGCAGGCAGTATAGGTAAAAGATCAACTTGCGTTTTTGTGCTATTTAATCTTTATCATCACAGGTTGCACGCAGCACAAGTTTCTCTGAAAAAAAAATGTTGAAGCATAACATCAATGGCGCCCCAAATAAGTTTTTTCTGAAATAGGCGCATTACAATATTCAAAATTGTCCAAAGTAAATTTGTGCAGAACTCAGTGAGAAATGAACTCAGATGTCAAAAATAATCTTTAGAATGAAATTAAAACTTAAATTTATAAAAGAAAGAACCAATAATGGTTAGACACAATCATAGCCATTCTTCTACGAAATTTAACATAGTTTCAATTGGAGCAATGTCCAAAAACGTTTTAAATTAACAAATTGATATTAAAATATGGGTATGAAATGACTTAGTGAGTACGCAATGACCAATGCTCATGCAGCACCACAATGAATTAAAGGGTTTGTTTTGAAATCTGATTGTTTATTTCCGGAAGAAACTATTAACTCTAATGTCCCTAAAATGTTTTTTTTTATAACATTTTATCATATGGTGCCTTAGGGAACAAGAGTAACACTGTAATAAGTATAAAGTTCATCAACTCTGGGTGATTAAAAATCGAAAATATGTGATGGTGATTTAAAAGAAAAAAAAAAAAAAATTTAACATGGAAGGAGCAACAGAACAAAATATTATACCTGAAAACAAATAGAAATGACAAATTAAGAGAGTAAGAAATACAATTAAAGTATTGGGTTTGGAAAATGTTACGTTAACACTGCGTAATTTTACCTTGAAATCTGAATATCCAATAAATTTACTATATGAGTCTAAGTTCCGAACTTGTCCATTACCAAATGGTGCGTAAATCTTCAGACGATATGGGTGCTCCATTGCAGAATTTGTGTTTTATCCCAGAATGATCTTAAACGTAGATTAATGCTACGCACCTAAAAAAGCTTAGTTTTTTCCAAGTTGAAATCAATCAAAATTGCTTTTTGTCTGTTTACTATGTTTACAGACGAAATAATTTATTTCATTTGCAGTCCAGTAGGGGAAGGATTATTTCTACGGGCGTTATTGAAGCAAGAGTTTATGAAGATCTTGAAGCCAAAAGTGCCAAAGAATGAGAGCTTTGTAGTGGAGAATAGGTTATAGGATCTACGTGATGCATTAGCTGAAGTAAGAATTGATCTAAATAGAGAAGAAATAACGCCTCTGTAAACTATTATTTATTTACTACCATATAAACCTAATCTAAGAGCCTGAATGCCACTGCAAATTTCAGATGAAGGCAGATGTACGCAAATATGAGGCTGTTGGTTCAAATACCTGTCTTGGCATACAGCTTTTTGAGGATTAATGATATTCATTCAGACAGGATACATTCTTCTGTAACGGCTGAACATTATTTTGAAAATTATGAATGAAATGGTGAAAGAAACTGCAGAAAAGGGTAGATGGGTTCTGGCTGCCGCATCATAACTGAAATAGTACTGAAAACTGTCTTTAATACAACTAAAACAATTTACTCACAAGACAGGAAACAAATTATTCATACTAACGTTTCAATTTTCACATGCCTTCTTTTCTTTTTTTGTTTAACTTCTATAATCTATCCAGTAGGGAATTTTGCAATTAATTGATTCTTTATCAGATGGCAAAATTCTTATATTGTGAGATAAAAACTAAATATGACTTCACCCTTAACCAGAAAATCAAAATTGAAAATAGCTGCAGATAACAATATCAAGTAAAGCTACAATGATGGTATTTGTCTTAGAAATGATAGAAAACACTGTTGGAAAAGGAAAAGAGCCAATTACCAGCAATTCTTTTCTTTTGTCCACATCTTGTTCGTAAGATTTCTTCTTTGTTTTCTTGAACTCACATGATTGTTTAATAAGGGGTTAACTGATTAGGGTATTTAGTTTCAAGTTTGAATAGAAGAGTTTGAAAAATAATCTTCATAGAAATTTTCTCCTGTTCTTTTTTTGCCCAGCTTACATCAAAAGTTTTCTATCCTAGGTTTATAGGGCCTGGCAAAAATTAATCTTTAAAGTTAATTTGAAGTTAATGCAAATGATAAGTCTCTGTATCAAGCATGGATTTGGATCAGCTCTTGCAACAAACCAATTTTAGAAAAAAAATGACAATTCATCTGTAAGTTGAGAGTTTATCCCTAAAAGTTCAGCAAAGGTATCCCATAAAATGTTACTTGATGACATAAGATAAATAGTAGACATCAAATTCTGACGCCAACAAATATGTTGTCAGATCAGATTCTTCATAATTTTAAGTTCACAAAGAATTACCCTCTTTTATGAAATCACTAGATACTGTGAAAGTAATCCTTTTGAAACTCAGAAACAGAGAGGCCCTCTTGGCATTAATTATATAGGTTGACCATACAAGTGGTGTTGTTCTTCTAGCATACTTGGTGCAGAGGCAGTCAGAAAAAAGGACCTGAATATCTACACAAAAAAAGCATTTTATAACACAAATAGGTATTTATCTTGTTTGGAAGAAGAATAATGCATTATGTTTCAGTGTGCCAATCTATTTTAGCAAAGTCCATAACAATATTTTTTGCAGAAATTGTCCATGTTTATCGTAAATGTCTTTGGAACTGCTGTGTGTTGAATGATATGATGATAACAATATGGACTTGCTGTCTTTATAAATATGGCCATCCCCAGATTTGGCCTCTGTTCACTTGGCAAATTCTTGCGTGTTTTTTATGCTTTCATGAGCCATAAGAGATGAGCATGCAGATTCTCTATCCAAACAAGGGAAACTGGATTTCTGCTTACATATTTGGGTAATGAACTATATGTATTTTCAAAAGCATTGTGGTAAATGGACACATTACTCATACTGAACAGCTCCTTTTGTCAAAATGCTTTTGCTTTTATTTACGAAATAAAGCTGTTGATTACTAATGATTTATAAAAATGCTTTCAAAGTTGTTTGCTATGAATTTGTTTCAAGGTTTTATAGATTGATTGCAGAAAATAAAAGTCCAATTATAATCTCTCTATTTTTTCCCCAAGAAAGAGAATTTGATAGAATAGGAAAGAGTCATTGAC
Organism: Tridacna crocea; assembly: GCA_943736015.1. NCBI lineage: Eukaryota > Metazoa > Mollusca > Bivalvia > Cardiida > Cardiidae > Tridacna > Tridacna crocea. The sequence goes on along the minus strand of OX031066.1, from coordinate 9,406,594 downwards.
CAATAATGATAGAAACTAATCTTGGATCACAAGGTTCATCAAAAACTTCCTCTTCATCCTCACTCTTTCTTCAATCTGCCAATAAGCAAACTTTTTCTGTTGTGGTAGATATGGTATTTGAGACAAAGTTTTAAGTGTCCTGCAGGTGTAGGCTGTGCACCTCTATCTTTTTCTATTGTTCAATCATCAGGAGGTCTATTTAGTACAGTACAGTAATCTCATTGTAATTGATTGACCTACTACAAAAACAATACCCACTAGGAAAACTTTTCCTCGGTATGAGTAATTTGTTCTTTAACGGAACTGCTAAAGTAGATTCGCCAACTGAAACCTAATGTACAAGTATTGGTAAATCCAGATAAGTACCTATGTGTGTTATGAATTTATTTTCTGTTTAGATATTCAGCTTCTTATTCTGACTGCCTTTGAGGTAAAGGGTTAAAGACTTTTTTGTTTGGTCAATAATTTGTGCTCATGAAATTACATTTTGATAACAGCTTCAGTAGGTCAAAAGATATTACTGTTATCTAATTCTTTACCACATGAAAAAAAGACTTGTCCAAATTGAAAGCAATTGTGGAGGTGGCTCAAACAGTGAAACCTGCTCTTGATAGTGTAGAAAATTTTGTGGGAAAGGAGAAAATGCTGGTTACCAGCATTTTCTCATTTTCCTACAAAGTTTTCAAAAGCCTTTTCTTCTCTTTAAAACTCAGAATGGTGAGGTAAAGGGTTAATTATTTAATCTTCGCAATATTCTGTAAATTTATATGCGCCACGCTCTATGAAAAGAAGGTTTAATGCATCTGCAAAAAAACAACAACAACCAAGGACAGCCTGTGGAGTCCAGCATCAAATATGTTAGAAGATAAGCTCAACTTGTATGTTCAGCCTGTAAATGCCAAAAGGGGGCTTCCTGCTTCTGAATTTCAAAAAGGTTACTTTCATAGTATCTATACTGATTTTCGACAAGAGGTTAATTCTTTGTGAATTATGTACAATCTGATCTGACTCCATATGCTTTGGCAACAGAATTTGATGTTGTTTTCCATCTTTACCTTACATTTTATGGAAAATTTGGCTAAATTTAGTGATAAATTCTCAAATTACTGATGACATTCCATTTGTTTGTTTGTTGGTTTGTTTGTTTTTAAATCGGTGTGTTGCAAAAGCTGGTCCAAATCCATGCTTGTTACAGAGCTTCATTATTTGTATTAACCTCAACGATTAATGTTTGTCAAGCCTTAATAAACCTAGGATAGAAAGCGTTTTAGCTAAGTTAAAGACGGATTTTTTTGCGTCTAAAATTGAATGTATTTAACCCTGGCACTATTCGGTGAAAAATCGAATTCATTTTATCTTGTTAACATCATCGGTAATACTTTTATAATAACATCGTATAATACCTACCACATTCACGAGATGAAATGAATTGCAATCTTTCGCAAATAGAATGCAAATATATTCGATGTCGTTCATCGCTAATGAAATAAGTTTAAAATCGCTGATTTCTGTTTGTTTTTAAGAAAAAGAACACATTGGGAAAAATCTCTAACCTCAACAAACCTAAAACCCAATTGCTGCAATTGGATCGCATGTTAAAACTTGTTGTTGTTGTTTTTTCATGTAATTAACCCTTTACCAAAAAGACCCATGATCTTAAAGCTATTTTTGGAGAGGACTTCTGAAAATCTTGAGGGATAGCTCTTTCTCCTTTCCCACAATATTTTCTACCATTGAAAAGTCAAAAATCATGTCTTTAGTTTGATTGAATCTGTCCATTAGAAGAACCATCTGATTTAATTAAATCTAACATTTTGTAGTTTAGTAGAGTTAAAAGTTGCTAAATTTAACTAATGTAGAGTTAAATAACGTGTTTATGTGGATGAATAGGTAAAAGCCTTTCCTCTTTATGTAATTCAGTAAGTTGTTGTTTATTTCGGATGGTTTCGAGGAGCAAAAGAAAAATAGTATATTGCTAATTAGTTTTGGCTAATCGTTGACATTTTTAGTTCATTTCCCTTTGCTGCATTTCCTCTGCATTCTTGGGTTTGATGTTTTTTTTCTAATTCTTCTAAAATAAAAAATACGTATAACCTTGTTTTGTCGAATGAAGTATTCAATTTAGAATTTAACATTGAGTGAATACATCTTCTACTGGGTTGAAACAGGTATATTATTTTTTTAATATGTATTTTGATGTACTTGAATGGCGTTGAGATAGATGAACCGTTCTATTAGCATTTGGTTTTTACTATCGCTTGGAAAGATTCATTTACCTTAACTAGCACGTTAAGGGTTAATAAGTGTCTGATAACATGTCCTGCAACACACGAAAAGGGACATTGGACATTTGCGTAAAGTGTAGTCCCGTATCAAACTGCGCACCCCGTGCTGACTACTCCGAAACGACACTTTTCGTTTTTTATGTAATTTACTGTTTTACGCATGTCTACTGTCGACAAAATCCAATACAATCGTATCGTGCCGTCTCGGATCAGCCTGCGCATTCTACGCAGGCTGATCCGAGACGACACTTTACAAAAATGTCCGAATGGCTCTTTTCGCGTGTTGCAAGCCGTCTTATTTAACCCTTTCCCAAACAAACCCTTGTTTTCACGTGTCTGCATTACAAGTCTTCTGAAAACAAAATGGGAAAAGGAGAAATTGCTCGTAACGAGCAATTTCTCCTTTTCCCACAGTGTTTTCTACCAATTTGGAGAACTTTCTGCCATTTTTATCAAATTTGAAATTGTCGTCTGCAAGCTCTTTCAGTTTCGAGCCCGCCCGGGTGGCTCAGTGGGGAGCGTGTCGGACTCATGACCTTGTGGTTGTGAGTTCGATACCCGGTTGAGGCAAACTTTCTTTCCGGCGTATTTTCGCCTCTCACCTCTGCTGAAGTATGTGAGAAAAGTAGTCGGTAGCTTTGGAAAGAAAGTAGTGTTAGTACTGGTATGAGAAAGCCAGGAAACACATGTGCGTCAAAGACCGCCATGATATGACTTTAGCTGTTAAAATGGCGTTAAATCCCAACAAAGCAAAATTCAGTTTCGAAGAGTCTAAAACTTGCAGTGCAGGAAACTTTTAAGGGTTAAGGAAAGGGCTATGAGCAATAATAAGCTGAATAGAAAAATGAAACTTTGCACTTCTTCTAAGATGATTATTTTGAGGTAATCAATCACCCGAGATGAAATTTATTCAAGACATTCTGAACGATTTTTCTGCCCTCCATACATAATTAATATACACCTTGCATTCAAATTGTAATACATTCAGACATGTTTGAACGCAAATGCGGATGTCTCTTGCCAGGTGGCTGATCAAGATCTACGGGACTACCTGTACATGTTGCGCAGTCTGATCTTGGGAGTTGCTGACAAAAATGCGTTTTAGAATTAGTTAAAAAGTTCCCGAGTCGCTTTTTTATTTTTACTTTTGTGTTATGCCGACGACTTGCGCTTGGACCGACCTTACCGTGACAGATTGTTATTTCCACAATAGTTTTCGTTCTTTTGAATACCATTATTTAGATTTAAATACATTTTAAAGACAGTTGTTGTTTACTTTTGGTCACTACCTCACCTTTTAGTTGAATTTAGCCTGTCGCCTTTCATTACTTTTCATTTTGTACCTAATACCCCGGTCACATATTCACGGAAGGCCGCCACGGAAGAGCTACGGATTCGTTCCGGCATTGTCCGTGACAACTCGTACTAGTCTGTAGCTCTCCGTACTGTAACCGTAGTCAATCGTAGTAGTCCTTGTATATCCGTAGCGGTCCTTGACAATTTTTGAACATGCACAAAAATTCGCTACGGATCAAACGACCGTAGCGTATCCTTACTAGTCCGTATTAGACCGTACTGATACGTTCTGGTCCGTATTAAAACCGTATCAGTCCGTACTTATCCGTAGGCCCAAATTTTTTTCAGGATTTGATACGGAGAACTACGTATTAGCACGGTTACACTACGTTTTAGTTACGTTATGATACGGATTTGTCACGTAGAATCACGACCTTAATACGTTGTACTACGGAGAGGCAGGGATTCGCACGGTCTTTTACGGTTCACTACGTTGCAACACGACACAGTACGGAATTGTAAGGACCACTATTGTTTGGTAGGATAAATTCAGAATCATGTACTTCAACAAGGGTATTTTTACTCTGTCTTTGTATAATACAACGCAATTGCGCTTTGTTGTTGGGTTCACAATCATGAACCGTCAACAATTGATGTTTGCAATAAATTGGCTGCAACTGGATATTGGTATGGCACAAAATGTCAAGGCACTGGTCCAGCAGCTTGATGACATACATAGATATAATAATTATATTTTTATCGTACTACTAGTAATACCTTTAATAAAAGGTTACATATTTCACAAAACATTGTACGAAAATGAATAAACATCAGTATTATAATGTGACATTCCATCCAAACAACGAAGCTAAACATGCAAGTAAAACGATCAAATAGTACGAGTACATAAAACTGTCACTGTTTCTGGTGGTTCAGGCAACCGCCAACGAAACGAGAGGTCAAAGGTTCGAGCCCCGCCAGGAGCTTATTCTGATATGGCTGGCTGGTGAACCGCCAGCTAGTTCAATGTATGGTTACTGGTTGCCTGCCTAGTGCCAGGCTGGCCCTTTCGAAATGGGTGATACTAACTATAAAGACAAACACTTTACTTTTAAAACATAAACATTCACGATAATCAGTGTAATTGTGAAATAAACAGTAGATTTTTATGAACATGAGAGCATAACAATATTTTCATTGAACCCTTTGCCATTCAATCCCTTCTTTTTATGGGTCTGCAACAGACAAGTCAAGAAAACATTCTGATTCTAGGAAATCGAAAAAAAAAAATGCTCAAAATGGGCAATTTCTCCATTTCCCACAATGCTTTCAACCTTATTGTAGAATTGAATCTCATTTGTACCAAATTTACAGTTGTTGTCTGCAGATCCTTTCAATTTCGTGGAGGCCAAATTTTGTAAACTTGTGATGGGTTATTGATTATAATAATCAGGTAATAGAATATGTGGACTAGAGATTGGCTTTTACGAAGACCCGTCCATGGCCAGTATGAGGCTCTCATGGCCGAACTTGTTGCATTTTGAAAGTGAGCAGGCTAGAGTATTTGGACGGAATGCTAAATCGTGGTAGGTCTGTATCGATCCGTGACGATTCGTACTACTACGTATCGGATCGTTCTTATTCGTACTAATCCGTACCTATACCGTAGCAAATCGTAGTGTAACCGTACTACAATCGTCCTGATTCGTGTCGCTCCGTATTAAACCGTGTCCAACCGTAACAGTCCGTATCACTCCTGGAACTCTGACCTACATTTTGGCTGTAGATCCGTCGAACTCCGTACTCACACCATTGTGTATCCGTATTGGAACCGTAGCGGACTACGGAATTTGTCATTTCCGTGGTCATCCGTGAACGATTAGACCGTAGTTCTTCCGTGGCGGTCTTCCGTGAATATGTGACCGGGGCTTAACTAAATTTGCGTTGTGTAGTACATCGATAAGGTAAAGGCCCATGAATCTCTTAACCCTTTACTCCATAGATACTCATTTCTACGCACTGTTTGTAGGAGCATTTAGAAAACATTGTGAGAAAAAGGACGTGCAATTTCACGTTTTGCCACAATGTTTTCTATGCTATCAAAAGGTGTCATATACACATAAAAAACAACTTCAGCTTGCTGCTATTAAGGGTCAATTAGAGATATCATAGAAATGCCTAATGGGGTAAAGGGTTAAACATACTTATTTTTCAGGTTTTTCAGGGTTGCATTAAGTAAGACACTTTTTAATAAAGTAACATGAAACCTGTGAATAAAAATAAACCTGTAATGACATACTCTAAATTATCTAACATCACCCAAACTTAATATACTGCGATTTTCCTTTACCCAAAATATCCTTTGACAGGGAAAGCTTTTGAAAGCATTGTGGGGTAAAAAAGAGAAAATCCTGTCTACCAATATCCATCCTCTTTTCTCACAATGTTTTCTATGCTTCCAAAGCCCAAACCTACACTTTGAGCTACATTTATTACGTCATCAGCAACTTCTTTGATTTAAGGCAAGTCTTTATATATGTTTTTTTTTTAATTTCGTGAAGTGTTGATATCCCAATGGATGTCTCGTTTTTATCCTTGTAGTGTATTTGAGCTACGCCATAATAAAAGGGCGTTTAATACATCTCTGTAATACATAAGCAAGTCATCACATCATCATCGATCCGTAAAATCCATTTTATATAACAACAGATTGCTGTTGGAAGTAGACTGATCCTTTGACACGCAAAAATAGAATAGCAATTTTCTTTTTATCCAAAAGCACAGGTTGTCCCCGTCATCTTTGCGAGCCAAGGTTACAATCACTATGTTGATCTTACCTTGGCTGATTGAGCCCGATTTCGAGATTCCTGCGAGGCGCCCTCTATTGGAAAACAAACATCTTACGAATGCACATGAAGCGATAAGCAGACATCCACGTAGGTTTCCGTGTTTATCTTCTATTCGAAAGGTAGCGATCTTGTTCTATTCTTATCAAAGATGAAATGCTACGAGCGATTTCATTCGTTGCAGCTAGGGCTGCATCCGCCAAGTAGCGTAGTGAATCGTCAGCCTTGGCTTACGAAGATGCCTTGGTACTTTTTGTAGATGTATAAAGGCCCCCATTCAACAAAACATGGCAGATATTGCCTGCATCATTTAAAGAGCGGCATTCAGTCATTTGCCGCGTAAAGTATCGTCACGGATCAGCCTGTGCAGTCTGCGCAGGCTGATCCGAGACAATACTTTACGACCATATTCGAATTCGTACTACAGTAAACTTGTACGACAGAGAAAATTCCTTAAGAAAGGAAAGTGTCGTTTAGTATTAGCCTGTTCGAACTGCGCAAGCTGATCCGAGATGACACTTTACACAAATGTCGATTGCCCTTTTTCGCATGTTGAAGGCCATTCTGTTGTGTCCTAACCAAATGACAAAAAATTACATTCGTTCAGACTCAAGGTACCCTTTCATGAAAAATTATACACGGCTTCATCTTCGCAAACCAAGGCAGAAGATCCACTACGCTACTCTACCCTTGGCGGATCAAGCTTGATTTTTACATTTCCTTGATACGCTTTTATATTGGATACAGCCAGCTCTAACTGCAAGGAATGGAATTGCTCGTATCATTTCATCTTTGATAAAAATAGAATAAAGTCGCTACCTTTCGAATAGAGAGTAAACATGCATCCTCGGATACTCCGGGGTCTCCCTACTTGCTACGCTACATCGACCCTGGGACAATTAATTGAATTTCCCTCGCTTTACCGCTGGCCGAATGCTGGCTTTTCATTGGTTCCATCATCATTTTGTGATGGGCGAGTGGGCTGTACGCTATGACATTTCGTATCAATTTTCGGCGGCTGATTCAAAGTTTTATTAGTCAATTGTCCCAGGGTCGATGTAGCGTAGCAAATAGGGAGACCCCGGGGTATCCGAGGATGCATGTTTACCTTCTATTCGAAAGGTAGCGACCTTATTCAAGTTTATCAAAGATGAAATGATACGAGCAATTCCATTCGTTGCAGTTAGAGCAGTTAGAGCTGCCATTTGCCGCATAAAGTATCGTCACGGATCAGCCTGTGCAGTCTGCGCAGGCTGATCCGAGACGATACTTTACGACCATATTCGAATTCGTACTACAGTAAACTTGTACGACAGAGAAAATTCCTTAAGAAAGGAAAGTGTCGTTTAGTATTAGCCTGTGCGAACTGCGCAAGCTGATCCGAGATGACACTTTACACAAATGTCGATTGCCCTTTTTCGCATGTTGAAGGCCATTCTGTTGTGTCCTAACCAAATGACAAAAAATTACATTCGTTCAGACTCAAGGTACCCTTTCATGAAAAATTATACACGGCTTCATCTTCGCAAACCAAGGCAGAAGATCCACTACGCTACTCTACCCTTGGCGGATCAAGCTTGATTTTTACATTTCCCTGATACGCTTTTATATTGGATACAGCCAGCTCTAACTGCAAGGAATGGAATTGCTCGTATCATTTCATCTTTGATAAAAATAGAATAAAGTCGCTACCTTTCGAATAGAGAGTAAACATGCATCCTCGGATACTCCGGGGTCTCCCTATTTGCATGCTACGCTACATCGACCCTGGGACAATTAATTGAATTTCCCTCGCTTTACCGCTGGCCGAATGCTGGCTTTTCATTGGTTCCATCATCATTTTGTGATGGGCGAGTGGGCTGTACGCTATGACATTTCGTATCAATTTTCGGCGGCTGATTCAAAGTTTTATTAGTCAATTGTCCCAGGGTCGATGTAGCGTAGCAAATAGGGAGACCCCGGGGTATCCGAGGATGCATGTTTACCTTCTATTCGAAAGGTAGCGACCTTATTCAAGTTTATCAAAGATGAAATGATACGAGCAATTCCATTCGTTGCAGTTAGAGCAGTTAGAGCTGCCATTTGCCGCGTAAAGTATCGTCACGGATCAGCCTGTGCAGTCTGCGCAGGCTGATCCGAGACGATACTTTACGACCATATTCGAATTCGTACTACAGTAAACTTGTACGACAGAGAAAATTCCGTAAGAAAGGAAAGTGTCGTTTAGTATTAGCCTGTGCGAACTGCGCAGGCTGATCCGAGATGACACTTTACACAAATGTCGATTGCCCTTTTTCGCATGTTGCATTCTGTTGTGTCCTAATCAAATGACAAAAAATTACGTTCGTTTATACTCAAGGCACCCTTTCATGACAAATCATACACGGCTTCATCTTCGCAAACCAAGGCTGACGATCCACTACGCTACTCTACCCTTGGCGGATCAAGCTTGATTTTTACAATTCCCTGATACCCTTTTATACTGGATGCAGCCAGCTCTAACTGCAACGAATGGAATTGCTCGCATCATTTTATCTTTGATAAAAATAGAATAAGGTCGCTACCTTTCGAATAGAAGGTAAACATGGAAACCCACGTGGATGTTTGCTTGTCGCTTCATGTGTGTTCGTAAGCGGTTTGTGAAACGATATTTCATTGGCTTTTAGAAATATAATGTAAAAGGGGGAGGGGGGGGTAATAACCTGCATCCAATAGAGGGCGCATCGCAGGAATCTAGAAGTCGGACTCAACAGCCAAGGTAAGATCTACGTAGTAATCGTAACCTTGGCTCGCGAAGATGACACGGCTTAAATAAACGGATTTATGTTTGAAAGGGGAACGAAACAATTTGATTACAAAATGATGATAAAGTACTGACTTTCAGTATTTTTCTCCTTTTCCCACATTGTTTATGAAGGCTTTTTCCCCCGTATAGATGATGCGCTGGATCATTGGATACAGATTTTATCAATATCCTCTCGAGTGTGAATTTTTAGACATTTCGCAAAAAAATAGTTTTCAGGTTTATTTTCATTTGATGAGGATAAATAGTTATGACTTTAAAACCATCAGCAAGTGGGAGCGTAGACTATAATTATATACACTTTTTATATACCTACATGTAGATATAATACGAGCAACTCATCCAAAAAAGAAGTTAACGACAAAAAAAAAATGCATATTTTTACAGAGTATTACACAGAAAAAAAAAGTGTTGCAAATATGTAATGATGACGTAGGCTATCCTGAGCCCTGAATACATATTGTTAAAATGTTACGCTCCAATATTCATCCGCCATTCATAAAAAGAAAGTGAACAAGCACTGCGCCAGTATTCGTTTTTATTTTTTGTGACGTTTGGAATAAATTTGTAAAGAAATAAAATATCATGTCGTTGAAAGTTGAAGATATCTCCTAACAGGGACTTTGTGTTGTGAAATTTTCCAGTGCTTTCTTTTCCTACTCGCTATATGAGAAAATTTGGCATCTCGCTCGACCTACAGACTCGTGCAGTAAGAAGGTATGCTCACAATGCTCAATGCAAATACAAGTACCAGAAAAGTTACTTCAAAATAGTATTCCTTATTTCTAAATCAGACTGCACGAATGTATTGTCTACTTTCTGCTCAAAATTTATTGTCCCCTATTGCAGGGTAAGATTTTTCGCTGAGTACACGTCGGAATGGTAAAACTTTTCATTATAATTAATTCGTTGTGAGCTAAGGTGGCGGGGACTCTGAAACTTGTTCACGGCTGTAGCATATTATGTCCCCACCTCGCCTTCGTCCCGGGTGACATGATTCGCCAAAGCCATGAACAAGTTTCCAAGTCCCCTGCCATCTGACCACACAAGTAACATTGTTATGTGCAAACTGGTGTAACTCTTTTACTTTTGTATTGTTATCATTACTGTCATTTTATTTTTCGATGGCTAGATCTATACAGATAAGACTTTATCGCTAAGTGGTTAGGAGTAACTGGTGGATCGGTTCAAAGTGATGGATACTCAAGGCAATGACATACTGGGTGTACAGAATCCTTCATTCGAACCAGATATGTCTTATAAGGTAAAAGCAATGTTGGATTTGCAATATGTTTATTCTATCTGCCGGGATGTTTGTATTTTTAGTAATGAAATAAAACTCATTTGTCCTTTCAGTCACACATGCGAAAACAGGGACTTTCGCAAATGAAAGAGATCAAGATCACGCCAAGTAAATTGTGTACTCTGGCCCTTGATCAGTACCGCTCGCTTTATTAGTTAAACAAACTATCGTCGGTTTACTTCAAAAACCTCGTAACTACAGCTTGTTTCAAGCTGTAGTTAAGAGGTTTTTGAAGTAAACCGACGATATGTAAGAATCTTTATCATGTCATTTGATTGTTTCTTCACTTGTCGAAAGTGTTCAACGTAATATATATGTACCTTGCGTTGAAAAGAATTAACCTTTGATGCTCTTGCTTCAATATACGAAAACATCTCGGCAGCTTGCGCAGGACTCGTAACTTAAGTGTCCCAGGTTTTATCCAAAATTGGGGATGAAGCTCTGGGTAAGGTATCATTTCAGTAACATTAGTGCTATTGGTTGAAAAAGAGAGTATAATTTACTGTACCCTTTGTGGGTTACAACAGACAATTTCAATTCATTCTGTTTGATTACCAGCTATAATTTCATTGGATGATATGTTAATAAATTATAGTTTAAACATATCTTATTGCTATACATATGTACATGTCAACAAAAGCAATAAATTAAAACAATTTCTAGTACATGGAATGGCATATGTACATTGGCAAAGGGGTCTGGCCACAAGGTCTCACAACTTAGTTTCGGATATTCCCCTACACCAATTACATGTTTAAGAAACGACAATCTTAATTGCAGCTGAAAAAAAAAACAGATCTGAGCACCAAAGACTAATGTACTAGATAACATAACAGTGATAAAGACTAAAGATATAGAGGATAATCAACTGGTTGTTTTTGATATGAAAAATATCTCACGAGGATGCGTTGTTAGGCATTGAAAAAACGAGTGCGCAGCACAAGTTTTTTTAATGCCTTACGACGCGTCCGAGTGAGATATTTTTCATATCAAAAATAACCAGTTGATTATTCTATTTATTATATACCTTATTAACATCATTATTTGTAATTTTGCGTTTGAAAGTCGAAAAAAATGTAGTCGAAAAAAAAGGTAGTTCCCAAATGACGTCAGGAAGTGAAAGTTGATAACGTCACTAGTGATGATATCAAAATTTATTACACTGGGAAATTCCAGGATTTCACTGCTAGGTATATAATAAATAGTAATAATATATGGGCCATGCCTTGGCAAATAGGGGTTTAAATGCATCTCTTTGATACAATACGGCCTGCGACATGCGAAATGGGGCATTCAGACACTTGCGTAAAGTGTCGTTTCAGATCAGCCTGTGCAGTCCGCGCAGGCTAATCAAAAACGACGCTTTCCGTTTTTATGTTTTTTTCTTTTTTTTTTTTTTGCAGACATCTCCTGTGGCACAAAATCCAATGTAAACGTAAAGTGCCGTCTCGGATTAGCCTGCGCGGACTGCGCAGGCTGATCCGAGACGACACGTTACGCAGATGTCCGAATGTCCCTTTTCGCATGGTGCAAGCCAGATCAAGCAAGTCACTACATAACTATGGAAATATAAAATCAATGTTCAAAACAATCGCTATAATCAAAAGGTATTATGGCCCTTTGATATGCAAAAAAAATACAGATAGCAACAAAGTTTCGACAGTGGTCGATAGTTTTCGCAGATATATCAAAGTATTTTTTTCTACAAAGTACGACTCAAATGGAACTGGAAACGCTGGTTAATATTTGTGGACTTAATTACATGAAAGCCATTGCATCACGAATGATATAATTTTCCTGTTTTCGAAAAAAATAAAAATGACCTGTCACCATCAACCCTTCCGTAATTAGTATGGTCCATCCATGTATCATAAAACTCCTACACTTTATTATATTTTCTTACTGTTCATCTATTCATAAAACCATTTTCATAAAGGACAGAGATACATCTGAGAAAGCTGAAAATACATCAGAAGAAAGATTGGATACAGCCTACGTAAGAAGATCCGGTAGAAAGTTATGCTTTGACCGAGTCAGAAAGCGGAAGATCCTGCATACAGTTATACTGTTGATGATATATGCCACAGCGGTACAGTAAAATTTAGATATTCGTAACAACACCACCTTCATATGTGTTTTTTCACATTGAGATTAGAGCATCGCATGTTCATGACATTGCTCGGCAGCATTTGCTTGTAGTGAAAATTGCACGACGAAATACTTGGCATAAATGAATCGAAAGTATTTAGATGATTTCCTGGGCTACCTGTGGGTTCACCTTGTGATAGTTAACAACCAGCCCATTTTTTTAAGTAAATTTGATTGTTTACAACTAAAAGTACTTCATGTTCAAAATGTTATGTATTCAGTGGTGACAGAGAAATTGTAAAAATTTTTTGAACATTCAAAGTCAAAAAGGTGCATTTGTAACTGTTTCAGAAATGCCTCGATGGATTCTTATCCCCGTTGTAAAGGTTTGCCTTTCGATAGTTAACACCAGTCCGAGTATGAATAAGATACCTTTAGTATGACAGAGATATAAAATGTCAAAGCTTTTGCATTACAATACGACGGCACCATGGCTACGAAAATGTCTCGACGTTATCTTCAATTACAAATATAAATGCTGCGAAATTTATATTACCTGAGACCATGGCCCGTATTCACCAACCATTCTTGAGAATATTCTTAGTCTTATTCTCCAAGGTTTTCTAAATGTGTAATTAACACAACCTCTGATTGGCTAAACCGGATGGTTTAGCCAATCAGAAATCGTGTTACTTACAAATGTACAAAATTCTGGAAAACAAGACAAAGAACATTCTTAAGAATCATTGGTGAATACAGGCCCAGCAGAATTTCATGTACGTTAGGATATACTATCATATCAGTCTTTGTACAGTGTCCGGTACGCTGTCACATTGTGTCAACCATGCTAATCAATAAACAGATAAAAAATGTAAACGAGTTAAATAAGATAATTATAAAACATAACCAAATAATACCTTTGAAGTCTGTGAAATAAATACAATTGCACTTCTTGGAAAAACCCAACTTCTAAACAATTACCCTACTTTTAACAATTACCCTAATTGTACATTTATTACGAATGATAAAGGAAACGGTTTTGTCTAGTTACACACCATAGATGGATATTCACCATATGACCCATCCGCATCCAGTGGTCTGTACACAGAATTTTCTCACACTACCTACTACAAACCACCAATTGGAAATCACGCGTGAGATTTAATAGCCGCGCATTTATAAGTTCTAAGCGTCGCGTTCATTCTCCATTATTTCACTTATTTCATTTATTCTATTTCAGTCATTTCATTATTTTCTAACGTATTACTTTTGATATATATAATGTCCATGTATTGTTTGTCCATTATTACTATTTGTTTGTTTGTTTGTTTGTTTGTTTGTTTGTATACGTCTATCTGTTCCGTATGTATTTGTACATGAAATTGACGAGGAACCTCATGGTTCAAGTCAAAGAATAAAACTATATCTATCTATCTATCTATTAAATGCTATGCATCTTGTCAGGAATCTATAACTAGCATTGTGCATGGTGTGTACTTAGGGACGACCCAAGGTGTTGGTTTCGTTATAGTCTGTTGGCAAAAATCACTTGGCGATTTTTATCTACTTTAAACGTTTTCATTCGAAATTCACCAGGCAAACAAACCCCCTTTAACACCTTTTACTTCGGAAATATTTTCTTTTGCAGCTTGCTGAGTATTCGTATACACCGAACCACCACTCTTTTTTTCATTACATTTTTACATCACGGAATAATAATTCAGAAGAAGTGAGGTAGTTTTTAAGATTGTGTTATTTCAGGCAAATCAGTAACGGCAGATGCAGCACAAGCAATCTGAGACAGCGAATAGCGCGTATTTGTACGTGATGTTCAGAGCGGTTGCAGCTTTTGCGCAAAAGTCTGAAACGTGGTTATGACGGCTTCGCGCTGATGGACCCTAGTTAAAAATGCTCAACAGATGGAATTAACAGAGACCATCAGCGGCATACATTAAAATCCCTACCTGTCACTGGCAAGAAATATTATAACATGCTTATATACTTGTATTCATGTCAGGCTTTGATCTGGAATATTCTAAAAAGCATATTGCCCGTGATATTCTGATGCTTCTAGACCTATGAACGTTAAGAACATGTTTTCCCATTTCTGTTCTAAGGTGCATGTATTTCTGTAACACGTTCGATATAGATGTATGCATTTTAAAAGCTTACAGCTTTCTTACCCCACAGGGATTGGTATACGGACAGTTGGGCCCATCTTTACCGGACTTGCAAAAGATAAGCGGCGTACAATTAGAAAAAGCTTCCTGGATTTTTACTGGTTACGGGATCGGCTATTTAGTAGGCTGTTTAGCCGGGGGAATATGTAAGTATGACAGAAACCATGTGTATTATCTCAATATATCTACTTTTTCAGGTATAGATTAAAAATGCATATTGGAGGATAAAGAAAAACGCCTATTAAGAAACATTCCTAAAGCCGTTAGATGGCACAATGTCTGTCCGAATAAAAAAAGGCCAAGTATGACCACAGTCTGTATTCACCAACCATTCTTAAAAACGTTCTTTGTCTAAATCTTCAAAATTATCTGACTGTGAAAGTAACAGGACTTCTGATTGGCTAAACCAATCAGAAGTCCTGTTACTTTCACATTGACAAAATTCTGAAGAATAAGCCTTAAAATGTTCTTAAGAACGGTTGGTGAATACAGATCCAGTCTACCTCATTATTTGTTGAACCATAAATATGTGATGACTTGCTTGGTAGGGCGCAGCACGATGATACATTAGACCTCCCTTTTAACAGGTCACGGCTCCTATTGATAAGGACGATGGTCACGAGCGAACCCGACAGTGACACTTGGGCCCGTATTCACCAATCGTTATATAGATTTGAAATTCTCTCACCTCACTTCTTTTGACAAGAACATAGAACGGATTTTCAAATACATAGTTGGACTCAAATGTTTTATATACATGTATATATTTATATAATTCGTCTCAGCACTGGTCTTTCTTGTCCGCGCGCATTACTTTCCTAGCAAAGATCTGAATATATGTAAATACCATTCGGTGCCTTAGATTTTGTATTTTCCTTGCCGCTAAACTGAACCAATGCCACTTTCCAAATCCCCGTAAAAATAAAGGTAGATTTAAACGTATTCTAAATTCAAAGATTTTTAACATTCTCGAAGTAAGCTGTGCCCTCATTATTATGAACATACACGTAGACATATCGATACATGTCTTAGTTTGGCGAGCGGTTTCACCAACGTCTTTGACCTCATCTATGTCTATCCAGCTATTAAAGGTCTTCGGAAATCCTTGCCACTCGACAAAGTACTGTGGTTTCTTGTGTTGCTTCCTCTTTCTAATGATTTGCTGAATAAACCATAAACTGTTTTTGTCTTTCTCAGCTGCGTAAAACAAACCTTTAACATTGTCATTCTTTAAATCCTGTGATTTTTACATAAGTAAACACAGGTTTAGTTTTCACCTTTGGTTTCTTTTTCATAAACATATAAGTCCACACATTAGCTTCGCGGTGTGTTATCATAATTACTGACGACATTTTCAAGAGAAACGATGTAAGGATACGAGTGATTGCGTCTCATCATTCTGTGAAGTCAACTTTTGGTTGTACGCTGAACACGTTCGATATAGATCTAGTTAGCCTTTGCTGGAATTTGCGTCGTAAAAAATATCTTCATCTCTTATTAGCTTTTTAAACCAGGGATTAATAAATTCCGATCCTCGATCAGCTCGACGGCTTCTGCTGACGTAAAATACTCTTCATTACTTCTCAGGCAGCTTTCGCCGTTATGTTTTTCAACGCTCGTACCCATAATTTTCTTGACTAAATGTCTATCAGAAAAAGTAGAAATTGTACTCGGTCATTTTCTTCCGCTAAGTTAGCCATGGACAGTAAGTCTAAATCCCACTGCTCATCAACAGATGTTACTTGCACATTTGCTTTTGTAAAGCATAAGAATCTTGATCGCTCAACTAATGTCGCACATAGTTGATCGTAAACACATCGGGATACCTTCGATCCAACACTTTCCATAACTTTTGCGGTCCACCAAAAGCTGCAGGATTTTGTTCTTCAAAGTAATACTTATTCAATATATTTTCTTTTTTCTGATCATCCATCTCTTTAACAGCAAAACAAAAGATAGTAAAAATGTGTAAAATCAATGGATTTGTGCCATCAGATCACCAAATGTTTTGCTCATCGACGATTTTGCTCAACGAGGATTTTGCTCCGAATACCGAGGACTCCTCCTACGTACTTTCAGACCCATGAACGGTATAGAAGTTGAGGGTGATGATGCGGGATATTTTTTCTGTCTGTCATTAGTTTCATGCAATAGATAGAATCTGATATAAATAGAATCTCACAATCTCCTTGACTAAAATGTATTTGACACTCGCCAAGGTTCACGCCATACAATTTTAGTCAACTCGTTCGAAAAAAGTGATAATACATGAACATTCACGTAAGATTCTTTATTTATTGAACTTCACGAACAAAATAAATGTTGTTCTTAAATGAGAACAGATGCCCATGTAATTAATTTCTTTGTACAAGGCTCTTTTTTACATGGCTCACGTAATCTGCACCTTCACAACAGTCTTGGAGATACGTTTGGTCATATATTGAGAGGAACTATTAATATATCTATTAGTGGTTCATCGACTCTCCTTAGGGATAATAATCCTTCAAAACTGATAATCTAATACATGTATTCCATTATATTTCAGTGTTGGAGAAGTTTCATCCTTACTTACTGCTTTTCCTATACACGATTGGCGTCGCTGTCACTACAGCATTGTTACCATGGATACCAGAGCTCGTTGTCATGGTATTTCTCCGAATGGGCACTGGATTCGGCATTGGCGGCCAAGACACGTGTATATGATTTACATTTTCTTATTCGAATGAAGAGACGTTGAGAAATGACCCTGGTCAATATTCTATGTGGAGAAATAATCCTCTGGGGTTATTTCTCTCTCCACGTAGTTAAATGACCCATGGGTCATTTTGTAGGGAGGGTCATTTCTCTGCATTACACCGGCTGCACTTCCTGTTTTGCATATTCTTCATCACACTGTCCACAAAAGATGCTTGAGTCCCACTCAGCAACCCAAGGATTATAAGGATTTCTAGTGTTTTGGGATAAAATAGTAAAATAGGACAAAATAGGTAATGCAAACAGTTACGAGTAAAGTTATAACAGCATTAGAACATGTAAGAAAGATTTAGTTTCTGAAAGGCGATAATCCTTTCATTAGCCTGAATTATATTGACTTTGTGATTGCTTGCATTTTTGTAATAATCAATAACTACTTTAACTCTTTACCCACGACAAAATTTTAGACTGGTTCAAATTGAAAGCATTTGCAGATGACAAAATAAAGGTGACTGAAAATTTGAAATTTATTCTGGGAAGGGTAGAAAACACTGTGGGAAAAGGAGAAAATGCTGGTTACCAGCATTTTCTCCTTTTTCTACAGTGTTTTCAAAAGGCTTATTTCTCAGAGGCGTCAAAAGTAGGGATTGTGTGGTAATGGGTTAAATACGTTTTTTCTTTCGCTGAAGGTGTCCACACAATGTTGCTTGGAATTTGGCAAAACCAAGGGGGACGATTCATACACGTGACACATATACAGATAGCTGTGGGTGGTATATTATCTCCCTTGATAACAGAACCATTTGTTTGTAAGTTTAAATCAATAATGTTTTAACTTGCTTTTTATTTCTCCGTAATACCGATCCCCATATTAAATGCGTTTTCCGACAATCAGTATCGAAGCTGCATGTGGTCAGACCTTTCATGTACGTTTTTTTGGATATCGTTATACAGAGCTCCAGATAGTGGGAGTGATTTTGATTTCAAAATTTGAAAATATTATGTTATGGGTAATCATTATAATCGTCTCATCGAACAACTTCTCATGCAGATTCAAAGCAATAGTTTTCAAAGTTCCATTTGCAGACAATTTTGTTGTAGGAAAAGACTGATCTTCGAAGATTGAGATTCTTCTAGATAAATATAGGTTTCTGAAGGTATGTTGATGGAGGAGATGATCGATCCATTTCTAGCTACAAATCCAGACAGTTGCAGCTTAGGGAATTACGCTCATGTTATATCCTATATATACTGTAATATACTTGTAATTCAACCACTAAACTATTATCAAACTGATTTTTTTTTTTTCACAGCTTCCAATTCTCCCGAAAATGGTATAGGGACAAAGATTAATGGAACAGCTCATGAGTACAATGGGTCTTCCACTATAAACATAACAAACAATAGTTTGGCTACGAACAACTCTATATCTGACCACAAGTCAACAATTCATCACGCCTTTCTGATTACTGCAATTCTCACAGCAGCAGCTGCTTTTCCGTCTTTGTATATCTACTTTACAGAAAAAGACGGAAAAATTGAACGACAAATCAATGAAGACGGAACACGCAAGTCAGTGTTGCCAGCCAGAACAAGAATGATAATTCTTGGTATTCTTTATGTCAACTCCTTTTTTTCCACGGCTTGCATCGATTTATTCCCTAGCTTTCTCACAAAGTTTCTCATTGAACAGCTGAACTGGACTCAAAGAAAAGGAGCCGTCCTAACATCAATTTATTTCGGAACATATGGACTTGGAAATCTTGTAGCTGCTTTAACACACAGCTACATACCGACGACAACTTTTATTGTTTTATCTTATTCAACAACGCTTCTATCTTTAGTAGCGTTACTGCTTAGTGTTCTATTTGAGCAGACATTTCCTCTGTGAATATCGGTTGCCATTACTGGTTTGACCTCATCTGTGATTTTACCGACACTTTTTCCCTGGATACAAGAAAATACTACACCGGTTACCGGAAGAATCGCTTCGGCACTCCTCTTTTTTGGTTCGGCCGGCGTCATGGCAAACCCGCCATTGCTAGGATATATCATGGATAACTTCACGCCAATGTGGTTTCTGTTTCTATCAATTGGCCAGACACTATTGTGTGCTCTGTTGTTTGCGTTTGCATTTGGGGTTTTCAAGACATATTCACGACCAGTTCAGAGAGAATCTTCAGTCAATACTGGACGTTAAACTGGTAAAAGCATTGATGCAATGAACAGAAGAAGCAACAATGACGCCGAACTTTGACGTGTTTACGTGTTTACTGTGAAGTTTTAGATACTAAAACTCTTTAAGATTCTGTTGATTCTAAGAACCTTCACCATCCTTCATGGTAATCATGTTTTGACGAAACAAAAAGAGAAATTGAAATGTTTGCATACATGTTAAATAACAGAATGAAATCTAAGGAATTCCGCGTCTCTACAACTCCGTGTATATTCTTAGCATTACACACACACACACACACACACACACACACACACACAAATGTAAGGATTTTCTGGTTTACCATGTTTCCAAAAGTTACCTTCTGCAAAAGTGTGAAGCCGTACCTGTCATTGTGAGGGAAATGCCGTAAACCATAAAGTTCTGTGTTCTACCTATCTAAAAAATAGACTCTATTAAAAAGAAATTAATCAGTGTACTGAAAGCATTGATGGCCAGTGAAAAGTGCATATATGTTTTACGCTTGGTCTTAGTGTTACGCAAGATTTCAAAGGTCTTCCAGGAAATAGTTAGAAAGAGGCAGTATTGGTTGGTTCTACACAATCTTCTTTATTTCATAAGTTGATCAGTGCATAAAGCAAATATACTAATTACAAATGAATGACAGAATCTTATAAAAATAATGAGCTTCAAAATCAAAGAAATAACAAAGGCTAATTTATGATAGGTAGGGAATAAACTCGCTAGCCTGTAAAAGGCACCAAAACCTGTTCTTCAAATATCTGAATGATTTAGTAAAAAATAACTAATAGATGAGAAGGCAACTTGAACTGATAGACAGTAATATTACATATATACTTGTTCCTATAATATTTTCAATTCTGCCTTCCAAACACTATGTGATTATTCTTATGTTCTTGTTATTATAATCAATCAATCAATCAAGTTTATTTGTTCAATAATCTTGTTATTATAATCTACTTAATTCACAATAACAACATCAGAACCATTTTCAATAGAAAACAAAATACATTTTATACTCTTAAATTAAACCCTAAAAATAATCACTTTACTATGTGATTAGAATATGTGGAGAAAAAGAATTTTCTAAACAACCAGTATCTATTTCAAATATGAATCACAAATGTTTCCAAAATCATGCATGGATAGCAAGGTTAATTATCAAAAGTTTGTACAAATAAGAAAAATTGAAGTTTCAGTTCAGAGCAACAATTTCTTTCCCACATGTAATTCAACAATGTTTCCAAGATAATTATCATGAAAATAAGTAGAATTGATGATACAAAGTTTCTTGTATGAGCCTTAAATTTTAAAAAAAGAATACAAATTTTAATCAATCAGAATATCTGCAGAAAATAAAGCAATATCAAATAAGTCAAATAAAAAGAAAGAATAATATATGTACATACCTGGAAATAGTTAGAAAGAGACAGTGGTGGTTGGTTCTACACAATCTTCTTTATTTCATGAATTGGTAGAAGTTAGTTTTCCAACCACATTTATACCCCTTCCACTAATCCCAGCTGAAAACGTGTTTGTCACCTTTGACATACCAGGGTGATTATTATAAAAACATTATCAGATTAATAAATTGGTCACAAAAGGCAAAATATCTTATTCCAGTCTAAGCTTACTGTTGAAATGCAAGTGTGAATTCTTCAAATTCTGCATAATCAACCCAGGCTTTTAAACTGTCTGATCTCCTTTAAAGAAAAATGGGGACGAAAGAATAATTCTCTCCTTCACTGCAATATCAAATAAGTTGCTAAGCCTGTTAATTACCAAATAGAATGACTGTCTTTTTTTTTCTCTAAGAAAATAGGCTTGAAACCCATGATACAATACTTATATTCTTAGATTAGTTATCCCTTTCAAAAAAGAAGTAAGTAGATAAAGATCAGACAATATACATTATTATTTAAGAGTTACCTAATTTGTGTAACCCTTAATCTATGGCATAAGACCTGTGTAAAGCAATTTTTCACTCAACCATGAAATGTCCAGTTAAAAAGTATGGATGTCAATACTCAGCTGCATTTGCTTTAAGTGAAAATTGTAAGTGGAATCGCCAGGCATTACTGTGTCAAGAATATATTACCTTATGATAGTTAATAATTAGCCCAAGTTTGAAGTAAATATAATGGTTGGCAACTACTTCAAGCTTGATGTAAATGCCTTCGGTAACGACGAAGATATTGTAAAATATTAAAATATTTGAACATTCAAAGTCAAGAAGTCAAGATGAATACTTTGATGGATAAGTTCTATCCCTTTTGTATGGGTTCTCTTTTGATAGCTAACATCAGTCCCAAGTGGAAATAAAATTTTTCAGTAATGACAGAAATATTATAGCCATAACTTTGAAAATTTGTTTTTTTTTTTTCCTTACATGAGCATGTTCAGGTTTCCCCAATTTCATTGTCGAACAAGTCTAAGTGTTGCTTCAAGAGTTTACATCGTATCTTGAAGTCTATGCCGGTCCACTCCGGTAATTCAAAGCGCTAGGAAAACACGAACTCAGTTTGGCCAGTTTGTACATGTATTACGGCTCACAAGGTAAAGACTTTTTGTCGGTTTACACATATTACGAGGATACAGTTATACACCATAAAGACTTTATAAATTAAATGTCAATTTCGACAAGTTGCATCTCTATCCAAAGGTTTGCACACAGCGACGATCCAAGTGTGGTGTTGCTACTGTCATGCTCTGCATAAAGATTTGAATAAATTAACGGAAGAGATTCTCTCTGTTCTGTTTGAAGTATTAAGTTATAAATGTGTAATTTCGCGGTTTACACAGTAAATTTTAGCACTTTTGGATTGCTGAAAGAAAGGGGAAACCCATGACCCTACAAAGGGACGATGCGCCATTTCCCGTGTTGAAACAAGAAGCTTTCTAGCCTACTGTTTTTAGTTTGGGGTGTTAATGACACCTACCCCCCCCCCCCCCCCACCCTGCGTAGTTTACAATTTTAATTTTAACCCGATGTAATTTTCTCTTGACCCAATTCCATTTCAAATAACAGATCTCAAAGTTGTCTAGTTGGGTAAAATGCGGGGTAAGTTTGTCTAAAAATTTTAAGTTTGGACCTGAGAATGCTTAATCTGTACTATAGCCTCTTTAATTCTATACCAAACGACAAAATTGTAGACAAATCTCAATTGAAAACATTTGCAGACGACAAGTAGAATCGGGCTACAAAAAATGAAATTTCCTGTAAAAGGGTAAAGAAATATTTTGGGATAAGGGGAAAATGTTGTTTAACAGTACCTTTACCTTTTCCCTTGATATTTAGAGGAGTTTTCTTTGCTCAGGCTTTCTAAAACTCATACGGTAAAGGCCTAGTATCAAAGAGATGAAAAATCGCCGTTTTAATGTCGTTTTAGTCAGTTCAGTTCCACGATCAGACTGCACGTTCTTGACACTCTTATCTAGATCTAATCTGTTTGGAAAAGCAACAAACGTTTGTTGCAGCGCTTCATTTTTTTACAACACAACGCTTCAATTCTTTACAACACAATTCGTTTTAACGGCCCTGAAAGAGAAGGTTTTTGAAAAGACTGTGGGAAAACAAGAAATGGTAACTAGCATTTTTCCTCCTTCCCCTTATTTTCCACAATATCAATAACAGAAATCACCATTTAAGCTACATGCAATTTGTTGTCTGAAGATGCTCAATGGATAATGTGGTATAATTCACATGGTAAAATAGAACTATTGTTAAATAACTATGTACGATGCTCTATTTTGCTCACCAAAATGTAAGCGATGGAGCTTTTAGCCGCCGAGTTGACCGGCGGTCTTTCCGTGTATAAGTCCTTTCATCCACCATTTAAGTACACATCGGGGTGCATAAATCTTCAAAGTTATCGAAATTCGTGTGAGAAACAAACATTCAGGCTTTAAAAATGACCATTCAGATTTTGGGACGAAAATTTTACAAAAAAAAATCACCCTTCTACACCCAGAGTCTTTTAATTCTCTTTCATAAAACCCCAGTAGTCAAAAACCATCCGACAACAAGAGAAATTAGAGCTTTACTACGTCCCAGGCCGACGCCGACGGGAACACGGTCTATTTTTACATCAGCAACTCGCTCATTTATATACCGGAAATACACAGACGAAGCTTTAAACATAGCGCCCGAAGTCACGTGCCAGTCACTTGATATTCCCACGATTCTTTTTAGAAGTTTGGCGCGAAATCTAGAAATACCTGAAGGGGATACGTAGCCTTTTAAGGGAATACATTCAATTTTTTTTTGTTTGTAATTTCATGATTCTTATTTAGAGATGATTAATATTATTTTTTATATAAATTTCAGTGATATATATATATATTTTTTTAATTTACTGGGATGTGAACATTCTAAATACCCACCTTTAAGGTGCATAATACATTTAACATAAAGCTTAACCAGCTGAAAGAAACAATAGGAAAGGAGAAGACTGAAATAAAGAGCAATACTGTGAGTCAGATGATCTTTATATAATACGGTAATCAAGAAAACAAGGTGAATTTAGTTTGTTTGTGCAGTATTTTAGTACATTAGTGCTATTGGGTTATAACAGGCAATTTCAATTCATTCTGTTGTATTTCCAGCTAGAATTTCATTGGGTGATATGTTAATAAATTATAGTTTAGTTTAAACATATTTTTGCCATACATATGTACATGTCAACAAAAGCAATACACAAACACAATTTCTAGTACATGGAATGGCACATGTACATTGGCAAAGGGGTCTGGCTACAAGTTCTCACAACTTAGTTTCAGATATTCCCCTACACCAATTACATGTTCAAGAAACGACAATATTAATGGCAGCCGAAAAGATTTCAAACTTTTCAGTGGTAAGGGATAATAACGAAAAACAGGTAATGACAGATCTGAACACCAAAGACTTATGTACTAGATAACATAAGAGTGATAATGACTAGAGATATAGTAATAATATATGGGCCATGCCTTGGCAAAAAGGGGTTTAACCCATTACCGCATAATCCCTACTTTTGACGACCTGAGAAAGAAGCCTTTTGAAAACATTGTGGGAAAAGGAGAAAATGCTGGTAACCAGCATTTTCTCCTTTTCCCACAATGTTTTCTACTCTTCACAAAACAAATTTCAAATTTTCAGTCACTTTTATTTTGTCGTCTGCAAATGCTTTCGATTTGGACAAACCTAAAATATTGTCGTTTGGCAATGGGTTAAATGCATATCTGTGATACAATATTGCCTGCAACACTCGAAAAGAGACATTCGGACACTTGCGTAAAGTGTCGCCTTAGATCAGCTTGTGCAGTCCGCGCAGGCTAATCAAAAACGACACTTTCCGTTTTTTATGTATTTTTTTTTTTTTTTTTTTGCAGACATCTCCTGTGGCACAAAATCTAATGAAAATGTAAAGTGCCGTCTAGGATCAGCTTGTGCAGACTGCGCAGGCTGATCCGAGACGATACGTTACGCAGATTTCCGATGTCACGCATGGTGCAAGCCAGATCAAGCAAGTCACTACATTACTATGGAAATATAAAATCAATGTTCAAAACAATCGCCATAATCAAGAGGTATTATGGCCCTTTGATATGCAAAAATATTACAGATAGCAAAAAAGTTTCGACAGTGGCCGATGGTTTTCGCAGATATATACCAAAGACTTTTTTTAAACAAAGTATGGCTCAAATAGAATTGAAAACGCTGATTAATGTTTGTGTACCTAAAGACCACTGTTAATTACATGAAAGCCATTGCATCACCAATGATATAATTTTCCTGTTCTCGAAGAAAAAATAATGACCATCAACCTTTCCCTAATTAGTATGATCCATCCATGTATCATAAAACTCCTACACCTTATTATATTTTCTTACTGTTCATCTACTCATAAAACCATTTTCATAAAGGACAGAGATACATCTGAGAAAGCTGAAAATACATCAGAAGAAAGATTGGATACAGCCTACGTAAGAAGATCCGGTAGAAAGTTATGCTTTGACCGAGACAGAAAGCGGAAGATCCTGCATACAGTTATACTGTTGATGATAAATGCCTCAGCGGTACGGTAAAATTTAGATATTCGTAACAACACCACCTTCACATGTGTTTTTTCACATTGAGATTAGACCATCGCATGTGCATGACATTGCTCGGCTGCAGTTGCTTGTAGTGAACATTGCAAGACGAAATACTTGGCATAAAAGAGTCGAAAGTATTTAGATGATTTCCTGCCCTTGCTGTGGGTTCACCTTGTGATAGTTAACAACTAGCCCAATTTTGAAGTAAATTTGTTTGTTTACAACTAAAAGTACTTCATGTTTGAAGTATTATGTATTCAGTGATGACAGAGAAATTATAAATTGTCAAAATGTTTGAACATTCAGTCAAAAAGGTGCATTTATAACTGTTTCAAAAATGCCTCGATGGATTTCTATCCCTGTCGTATACGTGTTTCTTTCGATAGTTAACACCAATCCGAGTTTGAATAAGATACATGTACCTTTAGAATGGCACAGATATAAAATGTCAAAGCTTTTACACTACAATACAAACGACGGAGACGGCACCATAGCTATGAAAATGTCTGGACGTTACCTTCAATTACAAATATAAATTCTAAATTCTGCGAGATTTAGACAACCTGAGGCCAGAATGTCATGTACGTTAGGATATCCTATCATATCAGTCTTTGCAAAGTGTCCGGTACGCTGTCACATTGTGTCAACCATACTAATCAATAAACAGATCAAAAAATGTAAACGAGTTAAGTAAGATGATTATAAAACATAACCAAATAATACCTTTGAAATCTGTGAAATAAATACAATTGCGCTACTTGGAAAAACCCAACTTCTAAACAATTACCCTACTTTTAACAATTACCCTACTTGTACATTTATTACAACTGATAAAGGAAACGGTTTTGTCTAGTTACACACTATAAATGAATACTCTCCATATGACCCATCCGCATCCAGTGGTCTGTACACAGATATTTCTCACACTACCTACTGCAAACCAGTTGGAAATCACCAACGAGATTTAATAGCCGCGCATTTATAAGTTCTAAAAGTCGAGTTCATTCTCCATTATATGCTATGCATCTTGTCAGGAATCTATAACTAGCATTGTGCATGGTGTGTACTTAGAGACGACCCAAGGTGTTGGTTTCGTCATAGTCTGCTGGCAAAACCACTTGGCGATTTTTATCTACCTTAAATGTTATCATTCGAAATTTATCAGGCGAACAAACCCCCTTTAAAACCTTTTACTTTGGAAATATTTTCTTTTGCAGCTTGCTGAGTTTTGTAGACCCCGAATCATCACCCCTTTTTTAATTTCTTTTTTACATCACGGAATAATAACTAAGAAGAAGTGAGGTAGTTTTTAAGATTGTGTTATTTAAGCAGATCAGAAACGGCAGATGCAGCACAAGCAAATCAGAGACAGCGAGTAGCGCGTATTTGTACGTGATGTTCAGAGCGGTTGCAGCTTTTGTGCGAAAGTCTTAAACGTGGTTATGACGGCTTCGCACCGATGGACGCTAGTTAAAAAATGCTAAACAGATGGAATTAACAGAGATTGCCGGCAGCATACATTAAAATCCCTACCTGTGTCTGGCCAGAAATATTATAACATGCATATATACTCGTATTCATGTCAGACTTTGATCTGGAATATTCTAAAAAGCATATTGCCCGTGATATTCTGATGCTTCTAGACCTATGAACGTTAAGAACAAGTTTTCCCATTTCTGTTCTGAGGTGCATGTATTTCTTTAACACGTTCGATATAGATGTATGCATTTTAAAAGCTTACAGGTTTCTTACCCCACAGGGATCGGTATACGGACAGTTGGGACCATCTTTACCGGACTTGCAAAAGATAAGCGGCGTACAAGTAGAAAAAGCTTCTTGGATTTTTACTGATTACGGGATCGGCTATTTAGTAGGCTGTTTAGCCAGGGGAATGTGTAAGTATGACAGAAACCATGTGTATTACCTCAATATATCTACTTTTTCAGGTATAAATTAAAAATGCATAAAGGAGGATAAAGAAAAACGCCTGTCAAGAAACATTTCTAAACCCGTTAGATGGCACAATGTCTGTCTGAATGAAAAAGTCCAAGCATGACCACAGTCCGTATTCACCAACCATTCTTAAGAACGTTCTTTGTCTAAATCTTCAAAATTATCTGACTGTGAAAGTAACAGGACTTCTGATTTGCTAAACCAATCAGAAGTCCTGTTACTTTCACATTGACAAAATTCTGAAGATTAAGCCTAAGAATGTTCTTGAGAACGGTTGGTGAATACAGATCCAGTCTACGTCATTATTTAGTCAATCGTTAGACAAAATGAATTTGTTGAACCATAAATATGTGATGACTTGCGCCGCACGATGATACATTAGACCTCCCTTTTAACAGGTCACGGCTCCTATTGATAAGGACGATGGTTATGAGCGAACCCGAAAGTGACACTTGGGCCCGTATTCACCAATCGTTATATAGATTTGAAATTCTCTAACCTCACTTCTTCTGACAAGAACATAGAACGAATTTTCAAACACATAGTTGGACTCAAATGTTTTATATATATATTTATATAATTCGTCTCAGCACTGGTCTTTCTTGTCCGCGCACAATACTTTCCTCGCAAAGATCTGAATATATGTAAATACCATTCGGTGCCTTAGATTTTGTATTTTCCTTGCCGCTAAAATGAACCAATGCCACTTTCCAAATCCCCGTAAAAATAAAGGTAGATTTAAACGTATTCTAAATTCAAAGATTTTTATCATTCTCGAAGTAAGCTGTGCTCTCATTACTATGAACATAGACATATCGATACATGTCTTATTTTGGCGAGCGGTTTCACCAAGGTCTTTGACCTCATCTGTGTCTATCCAGCTATTAAATGTCTTCGGAAATCCTTGCCACTCGACAAAGTAGTGTAGTTTCTTGTGTTGCTTCCTCTTTCTAATGATTCGCTGAATAAACCTCAAACTGTTTTCGTCTTTCTCAGCCGCGTAAAACAAACCTTTAACATTGTCATTCTTTAAGTCCTGTGATTTGTACATGTGTATTCCCTGTTTCAATAATTTTGCAGACACATTAAAGACCTCTGTAGTGATTTATTCTTGACATGCACGGCGGACCAACTCGCCAACTTTATAAGTAAACACAGGTTTAGTTTTCACCTTTGGTTTCTTTTTCATAAATATATAAGTCCACACATCAGCTTTGCGGTGTGTTATCATAATTACTGACAACATTTTCAAGAGAAACGATGTAACGATACGAGTGATTGCGTCTCATCATTCTGTGAAGTCAACTTTTGGTTGTACACTGAACACGTTCGATATAGATCTAGCTAGCCTTTGCTGGAATTTGCGTCGTAAAAAATATCTTCATCTCTTATTTGCTTTTTAAACCAGGGATTAATAAATTCCGATCCTCGATCAGCTCGACGGCTTCTACTGACGTAAAATACTCTTCATTATTTCTAAGGCAGTTTTCGCCGTTATGTTTTTCAACGCTCATACCCATAATTTCTTGACTAAATGTCTATCACAAAAAGTAGAAATTGTACTCGGTCATTTTCTTCCGCTAAGTTAGCCATGGACAGTAAGTCTAAATCCCACTGCTCATCAACAGATGTTACTTGCACATTTGCTTTTGTAATGCATAAGAATCTTGATCGCTCAACCAATGTCGCACATAATCGATCGTAAACACATCGGGATACCTTCGATCTAACACTTTCCATAACTTTTGCGGTCCACCAAAAACTGCAGGATTTTGTTCTTCAAAGTAATACTTATTCAACACATTTTCTTTTTTCTAATCATCCATCTCTTTAACAGCAAAACAAAAGATAGTAAAAATGTGTAAAATCAATGGATTTGCGCCATCAGATCATCAAATGTTTTGCTCATCGACGATTTTGCTCAACGAGGATTTTGCTCCGAATACCGAGGATTCCTCCTACGTACTTTCAGACCCATGAACGGTATAGAAGTTGAAGGTGATGATGCGGAATATTTTTCTGTCTGTCATTAGTTTCATGCAATAGATAGAATCTGAGATAAATAGAATCTCACAATCTCCTTGACTAAAATGTATTTGACACACGCCAAGGTTCACGCCATACAATTTTAGTCAACTCGTTCGGAAAAAATGATAATACATAAACATTCACGTAAGATTCTTTATTTATTGAACTTCACGAACGAAATAAATGTTGTTCTTAAATGAGAACATATGCCCATGTAATTAATTTCTTTGTACAAGGCTCTTTTTTACATGGCTCACGTAATCTGCACCTTCACAACAGTCTTGGAGATACGTTTGGTCATATATTGAGAGGAACTATTGATATATCTATTAGTGGTGCATCGACTCTCCTTAGGGATAATGATCCTTCAAAACTGATAATCTAATACATGTATTCCATCATATTTCAGTGTTAGAGAAGTTTCATCCTTACTTACTGCTTTTCCTATACACGATTGGCGTCGCTGTCACTACTGCATTGTTACCATGGATACCAGAGCTTGTTGTCATGGTATTTCTCCGCATGGGCACTGGATTCGGCATTGGCGGCCAAGACACGTGTATATAATTTACATTTTCTTGTTCGAATGAAGATACTTAGAGAAATGATCCTGGTCATTATTCCACGTGGAATATAAATTTCAGTGATATATATATATATTTTTAATTTGGTGGGATGTGAATATTCTAAATACCCACTGTCAAGGTGTATAATACATTTAACATAAAGCTTAACAAGCTGAAAGAAAAAGTAGGAAGGGAGAAGACAAATAAAGAGCAATACTGTGAGTCAGATGATTTTTTTATAATACGGTAATCAAGAAAACAAGGTGAATTTAGTTTCAGTTGTTTGTGCAGTATTTTAGTATTTTTACTGCGACAGCAAGTGCACGTATCCATTCTCTCCTGAAATTTCTTTTACAAGTTCTATGGACGACATCATGTCCAGGATACTGGTTGCTTCGCAAAATAGATGTGTTAGGAACAACTCTCAGCTTTGAGTGAAGAATGATTCCGGTCGCAATTATTTCGCAATGACAATAAGTTATTATTACTCGGACAGAATTTGACCGAGCAGGTAAATCGAGCAAGAGACCGTTTGGTATTAAGAGATGTACGTCATCAAAAAAGCTCGTAGACTCGGTTTAGATATAGAGGATATTTGTTCTTTTCGGTGAAAGATCGAAATTTATTTCATCGAGTGGACGCCATCGGTAATATTTTCACGAGTGGCGCAGCCACGAGTGAAAATATTACCGATGGTGTTCACGAAAAAAACAAATATTCTATTTATTTTATGCTTTTAACCCTTTCTGGTAGAAGCTTTATCAAAATTCAGTATAGTTCTTTTCCCTTATTCCCCGTGGCGTACCCCTCCCTCATAGCAACCTTACGTCAAGCGCGAGAAATGTAAGGTATATGACATATTTCCCATCTGATTGTAAGGCACGCGCAATTTACTTAGGCAACAAGTACGTGAAAATCGGTATTTTCACTGGTGTTACCAGTGTAAGATGGAAAAATATTTTCACTGCTGTTTCTAGATATTCTACCGGAAAGCATGAAATAATGCAATTTATGTGGATACAGAGGCCCAATTCACGACGAAACTCTGGGGTAGATACTCGAAAACGCGGTAAACTGATGAGCATGCGTACATATTATGTTCTCCTGAACGGTTACTACAGTCTAGAGTCAAAAAAACAAACATGGCTGGCATGGGGGTAGGACGACTTAGTGGAACCACCGAAATCACTGTAATCACCACATGATTTTGTGGAATCACTATTTTGTTGACATTTACAACCTGTTTTATAACATTTGAAGGAAATGTAAGCAGAAAATTACCGAAATTTCAAAAAAATCTTTAGTTTCCACTTGGTTTTAAAATCACTCATTGGCTAAAATAGCGAACTCACCTGAAAGGATAGTGAAATCACCAATTATTCCAGATAAACAATAAAAAAGGTGATTTCGCTAATGCAAGGGATGAAGTGGTCCGATCTAAGGCTTACTGATGGGTGATTTCACAGACAAGCAAAATGCGCGAATACGTTTTACTCAATAAATTTCTATAGAATTAAATAACTTTATCCCTACATTTATAGCCCTGTCCAAAAAAAAAATGTTATTTCATCTGGACTAACTGATTATTTCAGCTCATTGGATATTTCAAAATCAATGACATGTTTAAGATTTTGTTGAAATTTCGGGATTTTTCTGCTTAAACGTCCTCTAAGTTGTATAAACCAGATTGTAAATTTCATGTATAATGTACTACAAGTAGTTATTCACTAATAAAATGGTGATTCCACAAAATCACATAGTAATTCCAGTGATTTCGGTGATTCCACAAAGTCGTCAAACCCGTTTTTACGCCATTTTGGAACACGAGAAACTCTCGGCTGCAGCAGGTTTGATAAGAGTCGAGTTCAAAAGGTCAAATTACGTCATTCGAGCGGAACGTTCAGGAGAAACTCCATTGACTACAGTCGAAAACCGAGTGCGTCGTGAACTAGGCCATTGTGTTACTGGTACCTGACACGTCTGGTATCATAAAACCCTCTTTATATAAAGGGGATTGTATGTAACCAGACATGTCAGGCACCTGTGCATTGTGTCAAAGGGGGAAAATTGCCTTTTTGCGGGCTATTATATCTCATAAGTTGTGCATTATTCCTTGAAAAAAAAGACAATTTATAATCAGCCCAGACGAGCCCCGGTACCTCAGTCGGTGGAGGATAGGACTTGAGATTGGGGTCACTGGTTCGATCCTCTGTTCGGCAAATTTCTTTCCGAAGATTGACGAAATTCATTGAAATAGATTCCTATCTTACTACTGACTATCCTCTCGACATGGTTATGTGGAAAAGCAGCCAGTGGCTTTCAAAGAATATTTGATCATAGTACTGGTAAAAGAAATCCAGGAAATCATGGATAGGTTCACTGGCCGCAGCGATATAATTGAAACAAAGTTTAAAACGCAATTAAAAACCATTCGATCAAATAAGAAATCGTTTAATCAATCAATCAATTATTCAATTCACTCAATCAATCAGTCAATTAATCAGTTAATCCTTTTCCAACATGTCTTCAAACGCCTTCCTTACGCGATTGCTTGATTAAAACATTACATAACTTACTCGACCGTAGCGACGGCATATAACACGTATACACTAGATCGCGAAATGGGTCATCGGTACATCTAGGGTTCAGAACTTTATTTTTTATCCTTTACAAGTATGACAGTAATAGATCTAGTTGTACGGTCAGGTGGCAGGCGACTTGGAAACTTGTTCACGGCTGTGTCAAATCATGTCCACCTCGCTTTCGGCTCGGGGCGACATGATTCGCCTTAGCCATGAACAAGTTTCCAAGTCGCCTACCACCTGACTGTACAACGAATAAATTACACTGCAAAGTGTTGCCCTTTCAAAGCGCGTTAAGCGATATTTTCCTGTTTAATAATCTCACTGATCAAGTATGCTGACGAAATAGAAATTCCCTTCTGAGAGTCCCAATCCAATGAAAACTGACGTCACTGGAAACTGAAGTCACTATTTTAAAAAGTGCAGTTTGGTGCATAAACATGCAGTCTGGTGATCGATCGACGCCGCCATTTTGGATATTGTGTTGCAAGTGTAGTGATGTTTACGGGGCACTCAAAAGGGAAACTGGCTTTACGTGGTTTTTGCAAGGGTACATGATACATATGTTCCTGGCATGATAACCAATCAGATCACGAGAAATTTCTATGCAATACAACAAAATCAAATAATAAACTTTTGGGAAAAGATATTCGAATTTATTTAGGTAATGCATTCTTTACCACACAGTCCTGAGTGTTAACGACCCTGAGAAAGAAACTGAAAACATTGGAAAATGAGAAAATGCTGCATTTTCTGCCTTTTTTTTTCAGCAATATTTTCTATCGGTCCGTTACAATCGATTTTAATTTTTCGGCGTAGGTGAATATGTTGTAATAATAAATCAATAAACAGAAATTTGTGATTGGTTAAAATATAAGCTGTGTATATAATATATATACACACACACACTAATGGTCCCGGCATATTTGTTGACAAAATTTACGTAATCTTTTTACCGATTACCACACAATCCCTACTTTTGACGACCCTGAGAAAGCAGCCTTTGGAAAACGTTGTGGCGAAAGGAGGAAATGGTGGTGATCAGCATTTTCTTCTTTTCCCACAATGTTTTCTACCCTTCACAAAACAATTCTCAAGTTTTCAGTGACTTTTATTTGCCGTCTGCCAATGCTTTCGATTTGGACAAGCCTAAAATATTGTCGTTTAGTAATGAGTTAAAGAATTGTCTTGTTTATGTCGCATTTATGCTTTCAATTTTGGACATTTTGTCGTTTTGTAAAAGCATTAAGAAATACTTAAGAAGTACAGTACCTCAAAGACTTGACCAAAAAGTATTTAACCCTTTACCAGACGACAAAATTATAGCCTTGTCCAAACTGAGAACACCTGCAGACGAGAATTTCAGTGTGACTTAAATGGTGTAATAATTCTTTGGCACTGTAGAAAATATTGTGGGAAAAGGAGAAAATGCTGGTAACCAGCATTTTCTCCTTTTTCCAACAATGTTTTCAAAAGGCTTCTTTCACAGAGGTGTTAAGGGTCAGGATTGTGTAGTAAAGGGCTAAAATCCATGGTGTCAAGTTTCAGTGATCCATCGTATTATAGCTGACAGGGTATGTGAGATTACACAATACGCTTGTGCGTCTATTTTTTCGACTCACCCTATGCTTTTCTCCGTGGACGAGTTTATTGTTTTAACCCTTTCCCAAGCAAGCCCTGGTTTTTACGTGTCTGCAACACAAGTCTTTTGAAAAAACACTGTGGGAAAAGGAGAAATTGCTCATACTGAGCAATTTCTCCTTTTCCCACAGTGTTTTCTACCCTTTCGGAGAACTTTCTACCATTTTCATCAAATTTAAAATTGATGTCTGCAAACTCTTTCAGTCTGTAATAGTCTAAAAGTTGTCGTTTGGGAAAGGGTTAAGGACAACCGTGGCTCAGTTCTACCTATTTACTCTGACAGGTATGTTCAGACTGTATGGCTCATCTTTCGATATATTCTTCGCTTGAAAGCGTTTTTTTTTTTTGCAATAGCAATATCGACTCAGGCGTGATGTAGTCATTCATTCGGAAAATCTTGACATTTCTCCGGTTGGATTTATCCTAAAACGCCCAAAAGGTATACTATTTAAAATTTTGTTTTTGTTGTTGTTGTTCAGTGGTGTTTAGGCTTAAGGTTCATGTAAAGTGTTTATTTTGCTTAATTTCATACGTCAATAATTCTGTAATTATTAAAATTTGTCCGGGAAAACCATATATCAAATTAAAGCTCTG
Source organism: Tridacna crocea (assembly GCA_943736015.1). Taxonomy (NCBI): domain Eukaryota; kingdom Metazoa; phylum Mollusca; class Bivalvia; order Cardiida; family Cardiidae; genus Tridacna; species Tridacna crocea. Next base: position 9,371,460 of record OX031066.1, on the reverse strand, counting down.
GATGAGTACAAGCTGTTTTACATAATTATACCTACTGGCCTTGCATAATAAAACTAAAACATTGCAGAAAAAGATGACATCGTTTAAAACCTACAAAATAATAATGACATAACAAAATTGCTTAAGTTTTGGAGAAAACATAGGCTATGGTACATACCAGGTACTGCTACTACCAAAAATCCTATAGTTTCTTTAAAAAGGCACATATTTAAGTCAGAAAGCTTGACATTTTTCCCTTATTGAATTGTCAACCATGTTTGACCTACTTTGTTTTAGTAACAGGTATGGTGTCTCCACAGGATCAAAATGTACAAGTGGTTGTGCATGATAAACTTTCATTAGTAATTTTAGATAATAAAACAAATAAAAATGACCTGTACAAGTGAAATTTCCATGTCTACGTCCAAACCCTCTCTCAAAAACATCAGTTACAAAAGGTGTCACCAGTCTGGTAGACAGGATTAAGGTGTCACCAGTCTGGTAGATAGGATTTAGAATCAATTTTTGACATAAGCATTTTTTTCATTGTTCTTTTTGTGTGTGTGATGGGGTAGTGGGGTGCTGTTTTTGAGAAAGGGTTTGTAAGTGGACATGGAAATTTCACTTGTACAGGTCATTTTTATTCTTTTTTTATCTAAAATTATTACTGGAATAAATTGACCTGAAATTGACCTTTATGCAAAGAGTAATTAAAACGTGAATATTTAAACCATCGGGTATAACCGGACTGTGCGGAAACTGTTATCGGTAAATGTCGGGTTTGACCCTTACTGCGCCTTAGTCAAAATAAAAAGGTTTTGCGGAAGGCATAAATTAAAATAAGGCTGCACAGAAAGCACATCATAGATCTAAGTCACCCAGCATGTATTACCAATTTAAACCAACAATATAATGGTTATTTCAGGTATTTCAAGTATTCTTTGAAAACACTATACCCGGTAAATCTATTAGCAGCATAAAGAGTTTAGAAACATGCACATAGTTCCGCATGCAGACGACATTAGCCGGAGCCAAGTTAGAACAATAAATCAAGCGTGTAATATATGGTAATTGAGGTCATTTATTTCATGTCAGTTTGTTCAGGTAATACTAATGAAAGTTTATTACACACAACCACTTGTACATTTTGATCCTGTGGAGACACCATACCTGTTACTAAAACAAAGTAGGTCAAACATGGTTGACAATTCAATAAGGGAAAAATGTCAAACTTTCTGACTTAAATATGTGCCTTTTTAAAGAAACTATAGGATTTTTGGTAGTAGCAGTACCTGGTATGTACCATAGCCTATGTTTTCTCCAAAACTTAAGCAATTTTGTTATGTCATTATTATTTTGTAGGTTTTAAACGATGTCATCTTTTTCTGCAATGTTTTAGTTTTATTATGCAAGGCCAGTAGGTATAATTATGTAAAACAGCTTGTACTCATCCAGAGCTTTAATTTGATATATGGTTTTCCTGGACAAATTTTAATAATTACAGAATTATTGACGTATGAAATTAAGCAAAATAAACACTTTACATAAACCTTAATACAGATGTTCGAGTAAATATTTTACCACAGATTAATATTATTAAATGTCGATTTCGTGTCACTTGTGTTTTTTTCTTTTTCTTATTTTCACAAAAATCCAAATTAACAGTACATAAAGGATATTGTGAATTTTGGAATTATTGCATGTGTATACAGGTATTCAAGAATGTTCTGTAACGTTGTTTGTGCATGTCATATTCTTCGAAGATTCAACCTGTCTGTATGACGTATCCCCCAGTGCTGGGGGTTGTAGTAATACGCGCTAATACAGTAGCCATGGAGAAAATGACTATTACCAATACGTTTGAGGAGAAATCAGGCCTGTTTTAGCTCCAGATTTCCCTAAAATATAATAATTTAGCTGATCACAGCTGAATGAATCGCACCGGAAAGCATTTTATTGAGTAAACATTTATTTTAGTTCGAAATTCAAAGTAACGGTTGTCGCCGCGTAGAAAAGTAGATAACTCTGTTGAAGACAGCTTAAACCACTGTACAAACAGAAAAGTATGTCAACCACTGCATGTTTGCATGACTAAGTTTTTTACGCTTGTTTGTTTGGTATTGTATGGTGATGCGGGTAGCCCTGTCGGTAGTGTACGAGACTTGGGGTCCGTTTCCGAGGATTGACGATCACCATAGCAACGGGTTTTCTTTCCTAACCCAACACTGATCAGTATTTTATAACGACCCAGAGATAAGAAAAAAAGAGGACTTTTAAAACATTCTTGGCAAAAGTAGAAAATAACGTCAGCCAGGTCAACTTTCATTTTCTCTTTCTTCCATGATGTTTCTACTCTATCAAAGAGAAACTCTATATATAATTTGAGCAGTGGCCTATTATTTTGTCGTCTGCAGTTGCTTTGAATCCGGAAAAGTCTAAACAGTAATCGCCTGGTTAACCCTTTCCCAAACGACAAATTTTGGACTCTTCCAAACCAAAAGAGTTTGCAGACGACAATTTTAGATTTGGAAACAACGCCAGAAAGTTCTCAAAAAGGGTAGAAAACACTGTGGGAAAAGGAGAAATTGCTCGTTACGAGCAATTTCTCCTTTTCCCACAGTGTTTTCAAAAGACTTTTACTGCAGACACGTAAAAACCAGGGCTTGTTTGGGAAAGGGTTAAGAGATAAAAAGATACAGGAAGCAGGAAGTTCTCCCAGTTACCTATTTCTTCGTGACAGGATAATTCTAACATTTGTCCTGCCAAGTAAGTTCATTTGAATTTTTGAGCTGATAACGAACATATGGAGGGTTTTGTTTCGGTGAAAGATCGAAATTTATTTCATGCTTTCCGGTAGGATATCGAGAAATAGCAGTGAACATATTTTTCGATCTTACACTGGTACCACCAGTGAAAAAACCGATTTTCACGTTCTTGTTGCCTAGGTAAATTGCGTGTACCTAACAACCAAATGGGAAATATGACGTCATATACCAAGTGGGAAAAGGAGAAAATCCTGATTACCAGCGTTTTCTCCTTTTCCCACAATGTACATTTCTCGCGCTTGACGTAACGTTGCTATGTGGGAGGGGTACGCCACGGGGAATAAGGGAAAAGAACTGTACTGTATTTTGATAAAGCTCCTCCCAGAAAGGGTTAAAAGCATGAAATAAATAGAATATTCGGTTTTTTTTTTCGGTGAAATATCGAATTTTATTTCATCTCCTGAACACAGTCTGTAATATTTTCACCGATTGTGTCCACTCGATGAAATAAATTTCGATCTTTCACCGAAAAAAAACGAATATTCTATTTATTTCATCGTGTGAACATCATCGGTATTATTTTCACGGGTGGCTGCAGCCTTTCTTGGAGGAACTTTATCAAAATCCAGTAAAGTTCGTTTCCGTCATTCCCCGTGTCGTACCTCTCCCGCATAGCAACGAATTACAATATTACGTCAAGTGCGAGAAATGTAAGGTAAATGACGTCATATTTCCATCTGCTTGTGAGGCACGCACAATTTACCTTAGCAACGAGAACAATGAAAATCGGTATTTTCACTGGTCATACCAGTATAATACCAAAAAAAAAGTTTCACTGCTATTTCTCCATATCCTACTGGAAAGTATGAAATAATAAGATTTTTTTTTTTTAATTCTAAGATATTTTTGAGGACAGATATCTCCTCATCGGATATATAGACTCCAGATCAGACTGCACGTTCTGTGGTTTGTGTTGGACTTTACACTATTTTAATTGCTATGGTCATATCAAGGCGGTCAATGACTCATCCATGTGTTTCCCGGTTCTCTCACCCTAGTAATGAACTTTCTTTCCAAAACCATTAATTACTTTTCTCACATGCATTAGAGGTGAGAGGCGAAAGGCGAAAAATGGTCCCAGGAAATTTCGCCACAATCGGGAACCGAACCCACAACCTCAAGGTCACGAGTCAGATACCCTAACCAATGAGCTATCCGGCCGGGCTCAAAATGTACATGCGCATACTAAGCCGAGCCTATACTCTTAAAAGGTGGGTTAAACCTCCTTTTCAAAGAGTATGGCGCGCGTGTATTTGATTACCGAAAAGACGACAAAACTGTATACTTGTCCTAGTAGACCTTTGGCTGGCAATAGACCCTGCTCCCCCCTCAGGGGGAATTTTGTACACCATGATTTTCTGAAACTACATTATATAAGCTGCAAAATGAGACATGTTAGCCCTCTGGCGGCTGGGGCGTGTGCATGTAACATTAATGTAATCTACGTAACCCTCAAAATTACATAAAATTCCACGTATAACGTACTTAGAAGTCATTTTTTATAGTTAGTTGTAGATTTTTACCGGTATGAGCAGGTTCTGCTACCTACATGTATTCAGTAAGTCTGAAGTGCTTGCTCGAATTATGGTCATGTAACTGTAAGAACATGTCACAGTACTGTAACATACGTTACCACGGGTTGCTTAGGCTATAATTTAACATTTGACGACAAACTATGAGCAGATTCGGGTCGGAATCAAATTCTTATTAAAGATTGTCAAATTGAGAAGAACTGAATGACACCGCAGACTGTAAAAATCTTTTTCAGATATGTGTGGATTATCTACCAAGCACCCCCGCCCCCCCTCACGCCCCCCCCCCCCCGCGATATTTAAGTACGTTTTTGGGTGAAAGCCAAATCTCAAGCAAGGCTAAAGAGCCGCCAACAACTTTTTTTTTCTTTGTTTCAAATACTGATCGGAAACAAATGACAGATGATTAGTATGTAATACGTAATTGATGCTCAACACAAGAAAAATGCCTTAATTACATAGCCCTATAGGAAATGCGAAGGTTCAGGCGAGCCTGCGCATCCGCGCAGTCTCACCAGAACCTTTCTTTTTCGCTCAGGTAATCTATGGGCCTAGTAGAAGCTTCAACCTAAGAAAACAAAACCTTGTAGCCCCGCTAAGGGCTGGGCATGCGCGCTTAAAGATTGCAAAGTTCTACTGAGGGTCTTAAGGGTCTTTTTCTTGCGTTGCGCATCTTGTTTTCTGTGTCGCTGATACACCACGGCTAGGCGCATTCGTAGCGTTGTGTTTATAATTCAACTACGTCATAGCGAAGTGGCACGAAATTTAACGCTAGCGTTCGACTTTCGAGAAAGTCCAACACGAGGAAAGACGTACAATCTTCTTGGTGTCAATTATTTGTGAATTACTGTAGTTTATCATTGTGTGCTATTAGTTAAATTGGATAATTATTCCAAAACAGACTAAACCAACGTCTTAAATCACAGAAAATCAGATGACGATTATTTAAATCCCCATTACAAACAATTTTGTTCATTATTCCTTTTATAAAGGTTCTGTTTAGTTATTTGTTACGTACGTTACATAGCTTTTTTGACTGCATTTTGCACAAAAGCAAAACGGCTTTACATGTATGCCCGTGCAAATTAATATGTCATTTTATTTTCGTTTGGCTAAGGAGCCATATCCTTGTAACATGTTCTTATTTCACTTGTAATTTACGTTACATTTTGTGTAATATACAAATGGAAATATGTATTTTAACTGTTCTGTTATAAACATTGAAAAGTATGTTAACAATTATACAGTGCCCAGCTTATTTAAACAATTATTTGGCTTTTTTATTTATTATTGGAGTTCTAAAACGGCTTCCAGTTTTGGTTCAATGGGAATGAACTGAAATAGTCGTGTTTCTGTATTTCTTTAAGTTTTGGGATGTAATTATAGTATGGCTTTCGCATCAATAAAAATGAAAATATCTAAATGTAACACACCATTAAGTTTTGCGAGAGATGTCAATTTAAAGTTTGAATAAGCAAGGATCCTGAAATGATGCAGCCAAATTCTGAACACCAACAAACTCAAAGCACATTCACTCATTCCTGGTTAAACCTTGAAAGGATACAGCTGTCTTTTAATCCAAAGCTGCTTCACGTTACATACATTACTTGTTTATTTTCAAGTCATTCAAATACTCGAAAATAAAACTCTTGCTGAAAATAAATACATTTTAGACAGTTTAGTTGCATTTTATTATCTGAAGACGTAGAAAGTTTCAGATCATTATCATGTTAAAATCGTCATTTTCATGTACAATTTTCTGAAATGGGGTTACCATGTTTAACAATTCATTACATGAAAAGTATTTAAGATAGAGAGACATAATTTGCAGTTTTAGAAAGGTCATTAATTATTTTTGGTGATAAGAACATCACAGATACCAAAAAGCCAGTGTGAAAAAAATCAGAAGTAACCATTTGAGGCGAATTGGCCAATTTTACCAAATTTCAACAATAAAAGTAACGTAGATTACACCAGAGTTGACCTTTAACTTCCCTGTAAGTATCATTCATCAGCTCTGTCATAGCTGTGGCACATGTGAAAGTTGATTTTGAAATCAAATAATATCTTTTACACTTTTTGTAAATTTGATAATGCGCTTCCTTTATTTTGATTATTTAAAGGGTAACGTATATTACAGGCTGTTACACGGTAACGCCCCAGGGGGCAGAGGGCTAACATCTTGCAAAATGCTCGCCAGACATCAGGCTTTAAGAAAAATATGGTCTACAAAATTCCCCCTGAGGGGGGAGCTAAACGATACCTAGCCAGCGGTCTATAGTTAGAAGCAGTCGCAGACGAGAAAATAAATATGAACCAAACGGTGAGATTTGCTTCTGAAATAATCAAGTTACCAGCATTTTCTCCTTTCTACGTTTCAACCCTTATCCAGGTAAATAACTAGAATAAAATTTTTAATTCGATAGAAAAAAAAAAATATTGCTATTGCTATATATTTCTAAGAATAATACCTCCCAATCGGACAGTGTAGATCCAAGATCAGACTGCACGTTCTGTGCAGTCTGATCTTGATCTACACGGTCCGCAAAAGGTCAGTGAGTGCAGTCTGATCTTGATCTACACTGTCCGCTAAAGGTCAGTGTTTCGCGCTTAACTTTTCACCAAGCGAAAAAAACTTTTGCCATGTCAAGTTAAACACATTCTTTCTTAGTATTTAAACACGGGTTGAAGGGATACGCGATCAATAATATGTTTTAAAGGTGGCCCTTCAGAAAATTTTACAAAAATCAAAAAAATCATCCTTATACTCCCAAAGTCTATAATTTTCATTCATAAAACCCCATTAGTCGAAAACCATCAGACAACAAGAGAAATTAGAGATTTACTACAGTCCAGGTTGACACTGAAGGGAAACACCATCTATTTTTACAGCAGCTACTTGCTCATTTACATACCGGAAATATATAGAAGAAGCTTCAAATGTAACATTCATAGTTCTAGACATTTGGAAAATAATTACATGTTTGTTATGTTATGGAATTTAAGAGTCAATAGTCACATGCTACTCACTTAACCTTCCCACAATGCTTTTTTGATTTTTGGCGGGGAATCTAAAAATAGCCTAAGAGGCTACGTAGCCTTTTAAGGGAATACCAACAGAAAAGTTTTTTTTTTGAATTTTATGATTCTTGATTATTGATGAATTGTATTGTTTTTTCATCTAAATTTCAGTGGTACATATATTTTTAAATTTGGTGTGATGTGAAAATTCTAAATACCCACCTTTAAAAGGTCTAGGGTCATTCAATTATTTTCTATTATACAGATCTCCATATTTTGATAGGGGATTGTTTCGTCTGAATGGACGGTGTAATGTCATAAATATAATTGTATGTTTGAAAAAAAAACGATTTATACAGATGAATGCTTTTCTATGTAGATCTTTCAGACGCGTAGATATGTTGTATATACCCGCCGGGTCATCGAATTTTTTTTTTGGTCAATGTCTATCTTGTTTAACTCTTTACCAAACGACGAAATTTTAGGCTGGTCCAAATTAAAAGACGACAGAATTAACATGAACCAAAAAGTGAAATTTGTTCTGGGATGGTTGAAAACATTGTGGGAAAAGGAGAAAATAGTGGTTCTTAGTATTTTCTCCTTTTCCCACAATGTTTTCAAACGGCTTCTTTTTTTTCAAAGTCGTGAAAACAAGGAATTGTTTGGGAACGGATTAATACTCTTTACCACACAATCTCGACTTTTAAACAACCCTGAGAAAGAAGCGTATAGAAAACATTGTGGGAAAAGGAGAAAATGCTGGTAACCAGCATTTTCTCCTTTTTACCACAGTATTTTCCACCTTATCAAAATCAGAAATCAGCATATTGGCACGATTTAATTCGTTTTCTTCAAATGCTTTGAATTTGGTCGAATCCAAAAATTTGTCGTTGGGTATAGATTTTGCGGCGTTTTCGGCATTATTTAACCCTTTACCAGACGACAAAATTTTAGAATGGTCCAAATTGAAAGCATTTGCAGACGACAAAAGTAACATAACTGAAAAATTCAAATTTGTTTAATTTGTTCGAAAACATTATGGGAAAAAGGAGAAAATGCTGGTTACCAGCATTTTCTCCTTTTCCCATAATGTTTTAAAAAAGCTTCTCTTACAGGATCGTGACAACCAGGGATTGTTTGGGAAAGGGTTAAACTAGATAGCGGGAAGGCAGTGCAGATATCCATGCTTCCCAAGAACTTATTTCCAATTCTCTTTACAATATTCTTTCCACGCCATATGCTGCTGTCCAAAATTAACTATGTTTAGCAAAAGCAAAGGAAAAAATCTTGTCGCCATGAACATCATCCCCCGCCGGAAAACTCAGTGGTTAGAGTATCCGAATCCTGACCTGGAGTTTGCAGGTTACATGATCTCCCGCTAGATGGCATTCTATGAATCACGGCGGGGATTTCACAAATTTTTTACCCTGGATAATTTGTTTGCTCGTCAATAACTTTTTTATCAGGTGTTGTTTAAAAATTCTAACACATCAAGCAAATCCATGGAGTCCTACCGCCTTCTCTGCTTCAAACCAAATTCCAATCGGTCACGTATTAATGGAATTATTGAAGATTTTCTTACCTGAAGTTGGGGGAATTTCTTCAAATGTCGGTCATTGTTGTTGTTGTTGTGTCACGTGATTCCACGCCGTGATGAATGCTCATCTTTCTAATTTCGACATCCTGGGTACAGAACCGAACAACTTTCCAACGCGACAACCGTTACTTTGAATTTCAAACTAAACGTTTACTAAGTAAAACGCTACCTCGTGCAATTCACTCAGCTATGATCAGCAGTTTAGAGAAATCTGGAGCTAAAGCAGCTCTCATTTCTCCTCTTGAAGACGTATCGATAAAAGCTATTTTCTACATTGCTACTTTATAGAGCGTAATATTACAGTCTGCCCGCTTTAGGGGCTAGTGATGCGTCATATAAGACAGGTCGAATCTTCGAAGAATATGAGATGCGCAGACAACGTTGGAGGTTATACACTGACTCGGTTAGGTAATACCTGTTTTTGAAGGAAATATATCACCTTATCGGACAGTGTAGATCTAAGATCAGACTGCATGTTCTGTACAGTCTGATCTTGGATCTACGCTGTCCGTAACAGGTCAGTGAGTCGCGCTTAGCAGCTAAAGGGTTAATTTGTTGTGCTTTTAATTTAAATTATTCTTAAATTTTGTCTAGTAAAGAGTAAAGCCGCATAAAACAACTGTTTATAACAAATATTTCTTTTAAAAACACAATATTTTGTGTTATAGCAAAAAACCGCTTACGATTGACTGGTCCTTTGAAGGGGGCAGGGGGAGGGGGTCATAAAGTATATCAGAATAATTATTCATGCATTCAACCATGAAAACGTAGTCAAGCGTCGACCGCTACTGAACAACCTATCTAGCATGTCGGTGATGTGTTTTTTAATATTTGTATATTGACATATGTTATATATATTGCATGCTTTGTACTATACTTCTATGACCATTAAGCTTATATGCTTAAGAGTCTAAATAAAATTTCTGTTCTGTTCTGTTCTGTTTTCCTTTATTTCTCTGTAACTCTTGGATCTTTAGCGGGACTCAGTGACTCTTTTTAAATCAGAATCAGACTTAATAAGATCGTGCAGTTTGATCCTGAATCTACACTGTTCGTTAAGGTTTACTCTTCCCTAAAGAAAATACTTTGAAATACTAAAATTTGAGTTTTACTATCGCCTAGGAAGTTTCAGTTCACTCATTTAGCTTGTCAAAGGTAAACTGCCGCAGCGTGACAAACGAGTTCAACCCTTTCCCAAACAATCCCTGGTTTTTACGGGTCTGGAATAGAAGCCTTTTGAAAACATTGTGGGAAAAGGAGAAAATGCTGGTAACCAGCATTTTCTCCTTTTCCCACAATGTTTTCGACCCTATCATATAGAAAAATCCTCTTTCTAGCGACTGTTAATCTGCAAAATGCTCTGAATTGGGTCTGGTCCAAAATTTGCTGTTTGGGAAAAGGTTAACAATTTGTATGAAATGTTGTAAAGGCTTTTTACCTCTTTACCAAACGACAAAAAAAATCACTGGTTCAAATTAAAAACATCTGCACAAGACAAAATGAATGTGTCTCAAAAGTAAATATTTATTTTCCGAAGACTAGAAACACTCTTGCAAAAGGGAAAATATTGGAAACCAGTATTTTCTCCATTTTCAACAATACTTTTAAACGCCTTCATTGTTTAGTGTTGTTTAAAAATAAGCTTAAGCTGTAAATGATTAAGTACCAAAAGATTCAAACATACATGTATAACTTATAATGCGATTTAAAATGTATATCAGCTTTTATCAAGATGTCAGCGCTCTTACCTTTGAACCTGATCTCTGATTTATGGTTGCTTTTTAGTTATGTTTGCTATAAGTTTGCACTTTATATACATTATTTCTACTTTCTTTGTGCAGTTCTTAATATGTTCGAATTCAAATTCAAATACAAATACCGGTCACATGATTAGCGGGCATTTGTCTCGTGGGGTTTCATTAGGCTCTGCCCGAATGATCTGCCAGAAAGTGTCAGTTGCATCACGGGAAAGAGCAAGTGCATGACGGGAAGGTTGCACAGTGCCTGATGGGAAAACTGAGCATTACGTGGTAGGAAGATTGCGCACAGACAAGTTTCACTTCTTAAGAGGGAGAAGGGGGTGGGCGTCCAAAATTGAATTAACCCGATTTTTTTTTTATTCTTATATATTTCTAATTCTTTTTTTTTTTTCTTGTGATTTGCATGATTTATACCAGAAAAGGCATTTTTCTTTCAAGCATGTATTCTCTTCTTTCAGCCACTTGTGTAATTATAAAGCTAACTTTCTTTCGATGCCAAAAATGCCGTCAAACCCAATCGTTAAGACTGAAAATGGCTTGCAATTCGTGAAAAGGTGCATTCCGACATTTGCGTAAAGTGTCGTCTCGGATAAGCCTGCGCAGTCCGCGCAGGCTAATCCGAGACGACACTTTACGACTCCATAAGATTTTCTCCTTTTCTCACAATACTTTCAAATGCTTTCCTGTCCAGGGTCGTTAAAAGCAGAGATTGTTTGGTAAAGAGTTAAACATGCCTGTTTACACCGCTATTTAAAAAAAAAAGGTTGTAGAAAACATTGGAGATGGAACAGCAAGTAATTTCTCGTAAAATCAGAAATCGGGAGGCCTGTCTCATTGAATCAGACTTCGAATCTTGGCACTTAGACTTATATTAAATCAGAACGTTTGTTCTAAGACTTCGTAGGATATTTTTTTTTTCAAAAAAAAAAAGGAAACGGGAACGATAAAAAAAAAAGGAAACAGGAAAGATTTCCGTATGTTATTGATTTCAAATAAAAAAAAAAACCAATACAAACGTAACCATGCCATGCTAAACACCGGGACGAAATACCTACCGGTGATGGATGATAAAAGCAAACCCATTTAACCCTTTCCCAAACGACAAATTTTTGGACTAGACCAAATTGAAAGCATTTGCAGACGACAATTCAACTCTTGCTGAAAAGATGATTTCTGTCTATGATAGGGTAGAAAACATTGTGGGAAAAGGAGAAAATGCTGGTAACCAGCATTTTCTCCTTTTCCCACAATGTTTTCAAAAGGCTACTATTTCAGACCCGTAAAAAACAGGGATTGTTTGGGAAAGGGTTAAAATGTGTTATCTTGTGCTACTGATTCCCTGGTTCATGATATTACTTTGTGCCCGCGACAATCTCAGAAGTCACGACAATGCAATGTAATAACCATGTACGACAGTAAACTTGTGAGATTATTTGATGACAAATCGCTGTTTATTGCTTATGATGCAATTTTCTATGACTGTCTTGGAGAAAGAGAGAGAGAGAGAAAGAGGGAGAGGGCGGAAGATTGGACGGACGGGCGGGTATTTTATGAAATCTGATCAAATCAGGTTAGTTAAAACACGAAACTGTTTGGTTGACATTTTTGAAATTCAAATATAACTTCGGTACACGAATTACATCAAGAGAAAAGGGCTTATTCACGAGAAAGACGGGGACGAAAATAAAAGGGTGGGTCTCTTTTGTAAGTTACGTCGTAAGATAGAAAAACATGGACCATTCAAGAAGTGAGACAGTGGGAAAGTAATACAGTTTTATTTGGATTTTTCAATAGATTTATGATCACAGAAACTCAAGGATGCCCACAGGCTGATTCTAATTTCAGTGCTCGTGTCGTACAGCCTATAATTGCTCTAATATGCGCGATATTTTTGCCTAAGTGGGTTTATACGGTGTATATCAAGAAATACGGATGCGTAATGTAACAGGCTGAAGTTAAAGGTATGATTTTGGGTTATTTTACAGACTACATATTTCAAGCCTCCCGATTATTTTCTAGATGGCTTGCAACACGCGTAAAGGGACATTCGAACATTTGCGTAAAGTATCGTCTCGGATCAGCCTGCGCAGTCTGCGCAGGCTGATCCGAGACGACACTTTACGCCAACAGTGGATTTTGTCCTCCATTAGACTTGTGCGAAACAGAAAATCACACAAAATCGGAAAGTGTAGTCTCGGATCAGTCTGCACAGACTGCGCAGGCTAATCCTGGACGACACTTTTCTCACATGTCTGAATGTCCCCTTTTTACGTGTTGCAGGTCATATTAAAAGTCTTTGCTACACGATATAATTCCAGACTAGCACAAATTGAAAGCTTGGGCAGACCCTACCTCTAGTCCAAAGACCTTTAGTGACCCGAAGTGACTACCAACATTCAAGCGCAGTAAATGTTTTAAAGTCTATAAGTTTGGATTTCCCAAGAAGTACGTCAATGGATATTTACATTCCGAAATAATGAAATTACAAGGAGGTAAACACTGCCATTTTTAATTATCTCGGTGTTTTCGTAAAGATTAATCATTAATCTGTCGATTAAAAGACTTTATTGCTCCTTGACAAAGAAAAGATCGACGCATATGGCCATTTGAAACGATGCTGGTATTTTGACTTTTCACTCCAGATGGGATATTTGAGTGGCTGCTGCGGAGACACAATTACAAAAATAACATCGGAGCTAGTTCCCGAATTGAGTGTGGGTAGGACAGACCCCAAAATAACTGTAACTCAATGATAAATTCTGTCTTTGATAGGGTAAAAATATTGTTAAAAATGCAAAAAAATGCTGGTTACCAGCATTTTTTCCACTTTTCCAGATTGTTCACAAAATCTTTCTTCCCCAAGGTCGTTTAGATTCAGAAAAAAAATAGAAAAAGGTTGGATCGACTGACACGATCAATTGTGTCTTAATGTTTGAAGATCCATGAGCAAATATGCGCGTGTCTATAGTAAATGTTTAGCGAGAGGTGGCCCGTGTAAAACATAGACTTTAAAGGAAAACGCATGGTATTGTAGAAAATAACATAACATAATCTTTATTTGGCATTAAATATACACATATTTATAGCCAATACAAATACAATAACCACGAGATGCGAAAGAATGTATGTAGATATAAAAAAAAGTGCGTGTCGGTAACACATGAAATAATTTCATGTTTTCCGAAGGAAACATGGGAAGACCGATACTGATTAAGTTAAAAAAAAGAATGGCATGTCAACAGTTGTACTTCTATACCTATCGGTTGCTAAGCGCGCCTCAATACAATATTGCAAACGATGTGGATCAGGGTCGCACCGCACAGTGTGCAATCCGATCCCTAATCCACAAAGTCTGGGAAATGTAGATCGCAAATAAATACAAATATTACAAAGTTGTAAGAATTGCCGTCTGATTCTAGTTTTACAGTGAAATACGTACATAAATATACACTTACAAATATTTTGACAAAATTAGTAAATAATAACGAATAATAACAGAGATGTTGGCTGTTACGTGTTAAATTTATGAGGACGGCGTAGATCAAGATCAGACTTGCAAGAATTGCAGTCTGATCTCAGATCTACACATTCGAATTACCAGTATTAATGGAGACGGAAGCTGTCAACTGTAGCTGGGTTAAAATAGATCTCATATGACAATCTAATAATTGTACTTGTAATGGATTTATGGTTTAATAACTATTGACTAAATAAATAGCTATATTCAGTGATGAAAAATACACCTGTATTGGAAGCAGGTATTTTTTTTCCAGACGACAGAGGTTTTTTTACTCATCCCTATTGAACGCAAATCGCAGATGACATATTAAATGTGACTGAAATGATCAAATGTTGTCTGTCTTTCAGAGAATAGCAAACATTGCAGGAAAAATAGAACATGCTGTTATCACATATCTGCAAACTGACGTATGAATAAATCTGACTAAAATAAAGAAATGTTGTCTTTCAGTAAATAGCAAACAATGCGGAAAAAGGAGAACATGCTGGTCACGCAGATGCATTAAGCCCCCTTTTGCCAGAGCATGACTCAAACATATTTGTGATTTTTAGCTCACCTGAGCACAAAAGTGCTAAAGGTTAGCTATTGTGATCGCCCTATATCAGCCGTCGTCCGTCAACAATTTCTTTAAACATCTTTTTCCTAAACCACTGGGCCAATTTTGATGAAACTTGGTAGGGATGTTCCTTGGGTAAAGCTCTACCAAAATTGTTCAAAGAATTGAATATGATGTCCCTGGATTCAAAACTGGCCATGCCCCGGAGGTCAGGGGTAGGAATATAGGAACAAAGATGGAAAACTTTAAATTTCCTAATGTCTTAAACGGGAAGGTGTAGGGCTTTGATATTTGGTATGGGGCATCTTTGAGTGGACCTCTACCAAGTTTGTTCCATGGATGCTGCTTTGATCAAAAATGGCCCAGCCCCAGGGATCACGAGTTCGAACATAGGACAAAGAAGGAAAATTTAAAATTCGTCTTTGAAACTGGAAGGCGTAGAGCTTTGATATTTGTTAGCTCACCTTAGCACAAAGTGGTAAAGGTGAGCTATTGTGATCGCCCTATGTCCAGCTTCTGTCGTCCGTCGTCCAGCGTCCGTCAACAATTTCTTTAAACATCTTCTCCTAAGCCACTGGGCCAATCTTGATGAAACTTGGCAGGGATGTTCCTTTGGTGAAGTTCTACCAAAGTTGTTCAAAGACCTGAATTTCACTCATAAGCTATAGTCTAAGGTGAGCGTTCCAGGGCCAATGGCCCTCTTGTTATTATTTTATTTCTGTTGAAGTAGCTGATTTTTTAGTTCTTCTTGGTATGGAGGTGTGGATTGGTTCAAAATAAAAGATGGTAATTTGCGATAGTTGAACGATTTTTTAACCCATCACACAGAAATGGATCGTCTGGGTACTGTGAAAAGTATCAAGCCTGGTCAGACTGCGCAAAAAGGGTTAACACTTTTCGCATTAATGACATTTTCTGTATGAAAAGTGTTCATTGTACGTTGTTATACAATCATTTTTGAAATCTCAACTTAAACTGACCTGCACTATCGTTGATCTCTTTCCATCTTATTGATGTACAGAATTCTCAGAAGGTCCATTTTTGCATAATGGGTCACATTTAGACAAGTTTATACTGCGGGCCCCTCCTGGTCTATATTCGGGTACACTTATGACGCCAATATACAAACATTGCATTGCTAATCGATACCCGGGGCGCTTAAGCAAATAAATTTGAAAGCCGATAATGCTTTCTTTATTTTCATGCCAACTGGTAATTCAATACTTGTTATGCGTTTCCCTGTAACCATTAACTGTAAATATACATGTAATTTTAGATTACATATTTGCTCCTTTTTCAACGATGATTTTTCTCAATATCAAATCTTGAAAAATAAGTATATAAATATAATAACCATATCAGCCTGCGCAATCTGTGACGGCTGACCTGTGTGGATACTATTTTCAGATGGATTAAGCACCATTTAACAGGGCGTTGGTGATAACTTACCCAGAATTAAATCGCTGGGTATATGTTAGTGAGCGTTTACAATCACTTGCGTTTATAAACGCACCTCAGGTTGACAATGGTCCACTTTTAGAGGAATGCCATTTGTAACGTTAAGGGTCGACAGTTTATCATTCGTTAAACAAAGTTCAAAGTATAAACTATAATTTCTAGTGTTCTATACGCGTAAAAAAAGTTACAAGAACAGAATGGGGACAACATCATTTTAATTTCTTCTCACTTGACAAAAGGCAATTACCACCAGATGTTGTAAGAATATTCACGATTGTAAATGTTCTGATAATTAAACTGGCGCCAGCAGTTTATCATTATAATCAGTAACCAATCAGCAGTCAGCATCTTTATACAATACAATACAAATAACTTTATTATTATACTTCTCTTGTACAACAAAGTACAGAAAGAGGAAATGATAATAGATCTATTCAAACAGCAATTATTATAACTTTTCACATGGTCAATTAATGCATGCATGAATGTAAAGTCCGATCGGGAAAGCCCGCATGGCAATATAGGCAAATATTTAACTCTTTACCATACGACAATGTTTTGGACGAGTTCAAATGTGAATAATTTGGGAACAGTAGAAAAAACGTTGTGGGAAAAAGAAAAAACGCTGGTTACCAGCGTTTTCTCCTTTTCTCACAGTGTCCTCTACAGGCTTCTTTATCAAGGTCGCCAAAAGTAGGGATTGTGTGGTAATGGGTTAAACACATAGCAAACGACAAAAATTGTAGACTGGTCCAATTTGAAAGCACTTGTAGACAACAAAATAAAAATTACTCAAAAATTAAAATTTATTTCCAGTTGATTCACCAACATTGTAGGGAAAGGGAGAAAAACGGTTTTCATTCTAGGCTATATTTGCTGGATTAGGCGAGGAATCAGTGATTATATGTATTTTTTTTTTTATTTTCACACGTACTCTTGAAAGAAAAAAGCAAAAAACACGGAAAATATATAAGAGAATTAGAGAATGCCTAGGTAAGACGTGTACTTACATGTATATGTATGTTTTACTCTTGACAAATCATAATTTTACTCATATACATGTATGTATTATTTCAAAGTATGTAGAACGTTTTAGGAAAAAATGTAGGTGTCCTACTTTTCGAAATACAATGTGCATGTTGTACATGTATCTTTTAATGTAAGAAAGTATAGACGTATTCCTGATTTAAATAAGTTTAAGATTTTCGTATAACTTATCAAAAAAAGCAAGTAATTTGATATGCTTGTACATCATATTATAGGGAAGTTGTATGCTAAAATTGGCTAGCAACTCGTAAAAAGGGGCATTCGGACATTTGCGTAAAGTGTCGTCTCGGATCAGCCTACGCAGTCCGCGCAGGTCAATCCGAGATGGCACTTTACGGACACATTTGTTTTTGTGCTACAGTAGACTTGCGCAAGTGCGAAAATTATATAAAAACGTAAGTGTCGTTTTGGATTAGCCTGCGCAGACTGCGCAGGCTAATCCGAAACGACACTTTACGCAAATGTCCATTGTCGCGTGTTGCAGGCCTATTGTATTTGAGCTACACCCTGGGAAAAAGGCGTTTAATGCATTCCATGATGCTGTATGCAAACTTCGGTTTTTTTTTTTTTTACTCCAGTAAAAGTTTACGAATTTGAGCTAAAAACACGTAATTTAAATTTTTACGATTTTTTTTTTTCTAATTCTAAACAAGCGTAAAAAGTTACAGCATTAAAAATATCAGTGCATTGTCCACTCTTTCATTTAAGATTATAGGTGTATTGTTTGTTTTAAATACAGGTTAAAAGAAAAGTGTCACTCTTTGTTTGGCGTGCGAATAGCGGTAATTGTTTTGACGTGCGAATAACTGTTTTAACAGATACGTGTATGGTCATAATTGGTAACTAACTGTGGAGACACATTGTCATCCGTCATTACTTTTTCTCTCTGTTTAGAAAGCCCTCCTTTAGCTCATCGAAATTTTAAAACTTCGGGTTTTGCATTTGTACAGCCACGTCTTTTCACAAGACCCATTAGTGACATTTTTGAAGCGGCCCAGTGCCGAGTCAAATTCTCATCACCACCATGTAATCAACGCGTCGAGTATCATGAAGGTGCCTCGTTTACGTGGTGTGAAAGCATTTTTAACCTGAATATTCAATTAACGTATAGTATGGATTGGAATTCTCTGTTAGTTGAGAAGTCATATCACACGTAACCTGAACACAAGTGAAAAAAAAATCTTATATTGCGTGTATTTAGTGCACAGGTTTTACATACTGATAACCCTTTATTTCATATCGATTAGTAAAAATTGGCAGCACGTAAAAAAACCCTTTATACGGTATGTTTCTCTGTATGTATGCAGTTTTACGCTGTTTTACAGGTTTGGGTCATTTCACGGATGTCAGTGAAGCTATGCATCTGTTTTCTGGCTTTCTCACACTAGTACTTGCACAACTTCCTTTCAAGCTCACTAAATACTTTTCTTCCATGCATCAGAGGTCAGGGTCGAAAAAAAAAAACGCCGGAAAGGAAGTTTACCTCAATCGGGTATCGTAGCCTCTATCACAGGTCACCAGTTAGATATGTTTACAAATACAAATACAACAACATTTATATAGTGCACACTTTATATTACTCTCAGACGGTATCAGTGTCTTACTAAAGACCCGGTCACACCGCCCGAACTTTGTTGGAGCGTTCCTTGAACGGTAGGGAGGGGGGCCGAATTTGCTTTAACGGACCCCAACTTTTGTTAAACGGTGGTGAACGGTTACTAGCGGTGATGATTTTTTTTCACCGCTCACAGAACGCTCCAGCAAAGATCAGGCGGTGTGACCGGGCCTTTAGGCTGACTGACTTCATAATAACAGGGGAAACAGGTATATTTTACTGCTTACATGTCCGTTGTACTGTCTATGTTGAAGCAATGCATTTTACTTGTCTTACCTTTTATGTGGTTGTTTGTTATGTTGTGTATGTCAAGAAAGGTTAAAATTATCATCTGAGAGTAATACCATATATTCTTCTGTGCTTTACAATAATACAGAAGAACTTGTTGATAGTATTTGTTGAACAAAAATGCTTTTAGTTTCTTCTTAAATGTACTTTCACTTTGTACACAAATAAATTCTTCTGGTAGAGTTCCACCACCTTTGTCTAACACAGGAGATAGATCTATCAGCAAGGCGTGTTCTCGTTCTTGGTATTGCAAATAAATTGCTGAGCCTGAGGATCTTAGCCTGTAATGACATTCAATTTGATAAAATGGTGAATGAATATATAGGGGAGCAGTTCCATAAATCACTCTGTACATTTGAACAAGGGTTTTATATTCTATTCGTGCACGAATTGGTAACAAATGAAAGGATTTTAACATTTCACGATCATGATTGTATATAAGGCATGTTTATTACTACCTTTGCTGCATTATCCTGGACCATTTGCAGCTTTTCAATCAAGTAATCAGGAATGTTTGCGAAAAGGCCATTACAAAAATCTAGATTTTAGTGAACAAGTCCATTTATTAAAATTGTGTAGATTTCCTGGTCAGGTGTCGACGAATAGATTTTACCACTTAGCTAACCGGCCAAACGATATAAAAATGGATCCTTATAATTCACTTTGTCTAACAAGCGACCTGATCATGATATAGAATGGTCTTATGCAATGGAGAAAACTTAAGAATTGGCCATGTTAAAAAGTTTCGATCAAGATCAGCCTGTGCAGATGTCGAAGGCTCACTTTGGTTGATACATTTTTGCAGATGCCTTAAATCCCCTTTCCAGAGAGTGTGGCTCATTTCTTCTAAATTTATTTGCAGCTGATTTCGTTTTCATGGATAATTTATTTGCAGCTGATTTCGTTTTCACGGTTAATTTATTTGCAACTTATTTCGTTTTCATAGATCTACTTTTTGTGTATATATTTAGAGGTTCGTGCTATCATAACTCTTTCACTGCTTGCGTCGCATTGGATATCTTTTTGTGGACAGTATAGATCAAGATCAGACTGCACAAAACGTGCAGTCTGATCTTGATTTATACCGTCCACTATCTGATTCTAATTAGTGGCTTAAAAGCAGCTTTTACCTGAGCGAAACATTTTAACGTTTTATTGGCATTCACTCTAAATCGACGTTTTCTTGGTCTTTGGAACAGCTGTTAGCCTATTGTTGTGACTGGTGTAATACTTACTATCAGTGGAGAAAATATTTGAAGAATAAAGTTATTCGTTTCTGCAGTCAGTATATCGGACTGAATCGTTATAAAGTAAACAGAGAACTGTACCAGGGTATTTCTACGGAATGCCATTAGGGCCATCGCATAGAAATTTGTCGATTTTAAGCGCGAATAGTACGATGGTGAGAACGCGTTAGCACGATGGTGTAAACGCTACAATCACCGTACCATCGCTTTATCGTCATCGTGATTTCGCTTTAACACTATCGTACTATCGAGCTTCGCGTTTAAATTCAACAAATTCATACACGATGGCCCTAACGGTATTCCGTATGTTTCCTAAAATATCGAGGTAAAACTACGGGGGTGATCAATACATGTGTTTGAGTAAATTAATTAATTATGAGTTGTCAGTTAATTGTAGGTTACTTTTTGCAAAATCAATACCTTGTTCAGATCAGTTTTTCTTTCTTTGGTCAGGATGATATTTATGTGTGTGTACTTTAGTGAGTTTACAGTTGTTGATCTCTTAGCGGAACATAATGGATTCAAACATCCACGAAATCAGCCTCAAGCTGGAAACGATCGTGGTAGATAGAAAAGATTCTTTCGTCTCTCCTTAGCGCTAAGGTAGGAAAGCGAACTTGTTAATAAATAAAGAAAAAGAAAACAAAAAACAAGTGAAACACAGTTAAACGATTTTTTTTTTTTTTCAAATCGAAAGTATTTGCAGACGACAAAATAAAGGTCACTGAAAATTTGAAATTGTTTTGTAAAGGGTAGAAAACATTGTGGGAAAAGGAGAAAATACTGGTTAACCCGCATTTTCTTCTTTTCCCACAATGTTTTCCAAGGGCTTCTTTCTCAGGATCCTCAAAACTAGGGATTGTGTGGTAATGGGTTATCTGGTTCGTGTACTATGAAAGCATTATGACTTAAACTTAGGCAAGCATAATTGTGTGCACCCTGAATGCTAATCCAGATTGGACTCTAATTTAAAACATGTCGAAGGCGTTTCTATTTTGTACTTAATCTTGACAGATTTTGAGTCTTTTGGTGTCGATGAAGATTGAGGACTGTCTGAACCGTATTTGCAGCCAGACCTACGCTAGCTGATACAATTTGAAACATTTCCAACCAACTAAAACAGACAATAAATGAATAACTAAATAATAAGATAAATAAAATACTTAATGAAAACTAAATATTTGTCCACCGAAAGAAAGCGTTTAACCCATTACCACACAATCCCTATTTTTGACGCCCCTGAGAAATAAGCCTGAAGAAAACATTGTGGGAAAAGGAGAAAATGCTGGTAACCAGCATTTTCTCCTTTTCCCGCAAAGTTTTCTACCCTTCACAAAACAAATTTCAAATTTTCAGTCACTTTTATTTTGTTGTCTGCAAATGCTTTCGATTTGGACAAGCCTAAAATATTGTTGTTTGCTAATGAGTTAAAACTTTATCCCGTTACCATAGAATTAGCTTTAACGACAGAAATGAAGAGACTTCTGAAAATATTATGGTAAAAGAACAAAATGCTTGAAACCAGCATTTTCTCCTTCAAATCTTTCAAACGTATTTAAGTCACATTATTTTGCTGTCTTCTAAATGCATTCCAACAGATTAAGATTTCGTTGTAGGCTATTCAGAAGAGCTTATACGTGTAAAGCAGACGATCATCATAGTATATTATTGTAGAACACTGATTGATTACATAATTATGGCCAATGAAAAGTCACTCTAAGAGCCGTTTCATCTTGATCACAATACATATCCAAGAAAAGTTTTAAAATTGCTCGTCTGCTGCTGAGTTTGTCCCGGAAGTGATAAATTCACTGTTTATCAGACGTCAAAGGTATGAGCCGTGCTCTGGCAAAAGAGTGCTTTATGCATCTCCATGATGTATGATGCCAAGCAAGTCATCACCGGATGAAATGAAATGCTCCATAAATTACAACCGAGAGAATCACGGGGTAAACTACTTCTTAGGCATGCAGAAGATTTATCAATGGCTAAACCATTCGACCCATCATTTGGGACCTATAAAACGCATTTTGTCGGACAAACGACTGAAACATGAAGTAGACTGGTCCTTTGACATGCAGAAAATGAACCAATGGCGAAAAGTTTCGGCCCAGGTCAGCCTGCGCGGACTGCGCAGGCTGACCTGGGCCGAAACTTTTCGCAGATGCATTAAGCCCCCTTTTGGCAGAGCGTAGCTCATATAGCCTAGTCAAACTTGAAAGCTAAAGTTAAAGAAAAAAAAAATAATTGTGATTCAATTGATAGGCTCTGCCTCTTAAAATGTAAGAAAATACTTGAAGAAAATATAAGACCAGCTAGAAAACAGCATGAACCCTTTCCTAAACGTCAAATTTTAGACTCTTTGAGACAGACAGCATCGGCAGGCGACAAATTTCGAATGATAACAAATTAACTTTAGGTCTTTAATAGCATTGAAACAAAACAAAACATCGTGGGAAAAATGAGAAAATGCTGAATGTTTGTTGAAAATATATGATTTCAGATAATTTTCTTTGTTATTTCAGACAGATGGTAAACAGAAAGACAATATCCTACTATTAAAGATACGAACATTTCAAAAGAAATTTAGCAAACCAACATAATCACGCCATGAAGTTATCCCTGCTAAAACAGAGAAGCAAAAGACGCTGTGTGCTTTTACTTGGTGCATACCTTTCTCTATCAGCAGTTTTCCTGGTGTTTCTATACCAGAGTCGAATTCCTGGATACATAAAACTCCCGTCATCTTTTAACATGTCCAGCTTTGGTCAACAGGTTATGTCAGAAGCAAGAAAGGATATGCCAATGTTAGTCGGACAATTTGTCGAAGAAACAGTGACACATATCGACCTAAACAACCAAACAAGAAACAAGTCGGAACCTTGCTTTTCCCCGCACGGTATACAAATTGATGACAAGTTAAAGATGCGTCTTGACGAAAAACGTATGTTGTCCTATTTCAGAATAGGTTCAAAATATGTGTTATCGGTACCCAAATGGCAACACGACTTACAAAGTCGTAAGCCAACCAATGGTACCAAGTTTTATGTCGCATCTGTAGTACGGGTGCGTTTATACGCCGATGATAAAGCAAAATGGACGCCAAGAGAGTTCCTACAGTGGTTACATTACCAGTTCTGGGCTGGCGTTGAGCATGTGTATGTATGTAATCACTTCTTGAACGACAGTGAAAAACTAGAGCCATACCTGGTGAAATACATCAAATCCGGACTTGTGACACTTTACCCGTGGTCAGAAATATTATATATACCCCATGTTGGAGGAGACAATGGCAAAAACCAAGTTAGCTGTTATAATCATATACTGAAACATCATGGAAACGAGGCCGTTTGGCATTACAATTTTGACATGGACGAGAATGCGTACGTTCCCCGAGACAGATGTGAAGGATTTCTGAGTCGGTATCTACAAGCTGTAGACAGTAAAGTGTCAGAACTAAAACTAGCGAACTTTGTGCTTGAAGGTCAAGGTGATCGAACACGTGATATATTTTATGACAGAATCAACCGAATAACTCCGAAACCATTGAATACAAATGTCAAACCTATATATCGTGTTGCCATGACAACGAAAGCTGGCATGCATGCAGCAGTGACAACCGGGAAAAGCATTCATCCTGCACATAATGACATGATATTGTTGCACTATTGGGGCGCTAGAACACAGAATTGGCTGAACGATACAGAAGAAATGCTAAAAAATACAATAGAATTTAATGACGTAAGAACCACGATTGCCGTAAATATTCGGCATTCTTTGATTGCATTCGGTGAATTTGACGCCTTTGCCACCAGCACCGGTCCATGAAGGCCCAGAGTCGGAAAAGTAGGCTATCTTTGGTCTGAATCCTTTGCAGACAGATAAAAAAATACGGAAAAATACCGTAATATAAATAAAGGAAAACCAAATTAAAACAGGAAGCCAGCTCGAGTGTTCAGTTTGGTAAAGCACTAGACTTGAAGTCCGAGGGTTGCTGGTTCGTTTCTTAGTGAGGCCGAATTCTTTCCGAGGATTGATGACTGTCATTTCGACAGAAATCTTTCCTCTCTCGCCGCTTATAACTAGTTGTTTCTTTAATATCTGTATTTGTGTGCGAAAGATTGATTGATCGTATGGTCTTTTACCTGTTTTAAAGATATTCCAGCTATGTCGTGGCGACCAGTGCACTTATGAATGCTGTATTGGACAAACAATTCAAGGAAATGTATAGTTTATTCTACAGTAAAGAAAACATTTCTGAAAAGGCACAGTTGTTTGTAACAAAAAAAAACCGCTGTTTTTTTGTTTTCAACCACAGGGGCTTCAGCATTTTTATCGGTCCGATTACTTGATTATTTACATGGTGTTTAACCCTTTACCAAACATAGACATACCTGACATAGAAGCCCTTTGAAAACATTGTGGGAAAAGGAGAAAATGCTGGTAACCAGCATTTTCTCCTTTCCCACAATGTTTTCTATCCTGCTTGAAACAAATTTCAATTTTTGAGTCGCGTTCATTTCTGCAAGTGCTCTCAATTTTAGGACCATTCTAAAATTCTGTCACTTGCTAAAGCTATTTTCAACATGTTTATATATTGTGGCGATCGATGCAACTCTCCGTTCTTTCAGAGAGGTGCTTTCACGATTGCCATTCAGAATATCCTTCCCAAGCCACTGCCTCGTCTTGGACAGTGTTGGCAGAATCGAGAGAGATTAGTATAAGTTGTAAGAACTTGTTTCTCAATCGATGTAAAATAAATATGTTTAATTAAAAATCAATTAAGCCACTGCCTGGTTTCCAATATAACCCTAGTTGAAACAATGACAAGAGACGAGAGAGGAATGAACCTTGCAGTTATGACTGTGATTAATTTTCGGTAAGAAAGTGGCCGTGCTTGGGAGTCGAGCCAGCGAAGCCTGGTTCTCATGTTCTGTTGGCTACCCATGCAGTGGCTTGGAAAGAATGCTGTGCTATATACTAGTAATAGTTACACAGACACTCCAATCATGAAAGCATGGCGAGGTGCGCTGGTGGCTGCGATGTAACTGTAATATAATGTTATTAATCAAGTGATTTCGTATTGGCCCAGTTACAGGTCCGAGGTCAGCCGTATTGGCCCGAGGCCGAAGGCCGAGGGCCTATACGGCTGACCGAGGACCTGTAACGTGACAATTTTATTTATTTATTGTCAAAAATGACAATTTTATTAATTAACCCTTTACCAAACAATCTCTGGTTTTTACGACCCTGAACAAGAAACCTTCTGAAAACATTGTGAGAAAAGGAGAAAATGTTGGTAACCAGCAATTCCTCCTTTTTCCCACAATGTTTCCTACCCTGCTGGAAACAAATATCAATTTTTGGGTCATATCTACTTTGCCGCCTCCTTGAACGTGATTGGCTAAAAGTAAGCGCAGACACTCACGCGACTAACTTTTGACCAATCACGTTCAAGAATTTCTGTATTGGTCGCGGGTCATCAATATACATGGATCCGTGGCGATAAGATAAAATGACTACCTTAGTTACTGTTGCCAAGGTCTCACAAACAAACGTATTCAATACATATACAGTATAGCAGATAGGCTACTTAAATCATGCTGTCATGACTTTTTCTCTCAATAAAATTCCTGAAAAAGTACTTTAATCATATATTTCTATCGATGATAAATTCTCAGTAAGCAATTTAAAGGTGCTTAACTAATTTATATACGGAGATGTATTAAAAGGGCGAATTACGGGGGCGACGTACAATGTAACAGATTTACATGTTTAAACAAAAATTTGAACACATAAAAAACATCAACAAATCTCCGTTTTGCAACAGAATAATAGAATTAACGATATTTATTGCTTTCGTTGGGCTAGTAAAGTCATCTCAGCATCATACCAAGTTCAATAACACTGAATTACAAGCCTTTCGAAAAGTTTATAGAATGTCTGATTCAACAGAGACGTTTAAATTAATGAAAAATTTCAATATTACGTAGTGGGAAAAGGGTTGTCTGATGATTATAAAATGTGTCAAGTGTGTTGTCAATTAAGAAAATTGTTAATATCACTGACGGTAGTATATGATATACTGATGACAACGGGTGGTCAAGTTGATTAGAGCGGTAATTTGCTTTGCAATCAAACACACTTCTTATCAAATTAACAGTTTACCAACACACCCTTTGTGCTAAAGTGCAGATGTGCTAATCCATTTAAACTCGTCACCAATTGACAAAATTTTTAGAGCAATCCAAACTCAAATATTTGCAGACAACAAAATAAATTATTCAAAAATTGAAATTTGTTTTTGAAAGAGCGCAAAACACAGTGAGAAAAGGATAAAATGAATGTTACAAGCATTTTCTCCTTTTTCCGCAATGCTTTTAAAAGCTTTCTACGGGTCGTTAAAACTCGGTGTTATGTGGTAAACGGTTAAAACATCAAGTCAAGAGAAAAATTTCCAAGTTCCACCAGATCAGAAGTTAGACTTGTTTTAAAATTGAAAATTTATACTCTTACTGAGGAAGAACTACACGTCAAAGTGCTTATTGTAATCAGCAGGTTCTTTAAATCCAAGACTAATCATCATGTAACTTGCAATATGATCTATATCTACACATCAGAGATCGTATATACGATCCCAGTACACATTTAGCATGTTCTTCATGCACCATGGGTTTAAGATTAATGTCAAATTGAAACATTGGTAACAAGTTACGCGGCCACTTTTTGGATGTGCATAGGTAATTGAACAAGTTTAATATTCAAGTAAAAATATTTCTTTTTATTAATACTTCATATAGGTCCAATTTTAGCTTTGATTTTCAGTTTTCTCTTTCAGAGAGGAAAAATCATAGAATACTTTGAATTAATCCATTATCCAGCGCTGATCATCTCTTTGCATAAGTTCAAATTTTCAGTAATCATCACAATTTAAACTTGTCTATAGCCTCTGCGTGATCTCACGTCATCGGTACACGTTCGCAAAGCACATTTTTTAAGCTTTTTTTAAAATTCAAACGTTAAAAACACAACATAAATAAAGAGAATTGCATTCTTCCAACGTTAACAGTCGTTTATTTGTGAACCGAAATAGCAGAAACCAAGGTGGGACATCGGGTAGAATAAATGCGATGTCCTGATTGGTCAAATATCGATTTCCACGGATCCATGTATTGATACGAGGTCAACTGTATTGATCGGAGGTCAAGTCGTATTAACCCGGGGTCACGACCTGTATACTATACGAAGTCAGAAATGTGACTGGTATCGCGTGGACTGGTTTCCATGTATAACTTCTAATATCCAATAGTTAATTAATAATAATGTATTCAACAGCGGTAACCCTTAGAATGCCGAGCTAGACATAAAGACGTTTTGCACTTACTGTAGTTCAAGACCAGGCGGCACAATGGGAAAAATTTTCCCCAAAAAATAACTTAGTATAGCAAATTTTGGGATTTAAATATCGGCTTAAATATTTTAATGATTTAGTTAGGTAATGGTTAAACACCAAACAAATAAAATCAAACAACAGTGGTTAATAAACACTTAACCCTTTACCCCATAAGGCATTTCTATGGTATCTGTAATTGACTCTAAATAACAGCAAGGATGAAGCAGTTTCTTATGTGTATATGACACCTTTTGATAGCATAAAAAACATTGTGACAAAAGGTGAAATTGCTCGTGACGAGCAATTTCGTCTTTTACCACAATGTTTTCCAAAGGCTCCTACAAGCAATGCGTAGAAATGAGTATCTATGGATTAAAGAGTTAAACAATTGCTTAGTTAAGAGTTATTCAGAGCTCCATGTAAGATTGAGTAATGGTGTTCTAAATCCATTATTTCTCCTCCAACCCCTATGTTGTGGGTACTCGTTAGAATTGTCTCGATGAGACGATTCGAATGAGTACCCATAACATAGGTTTTAGTGGAGAATAATCAATATTTTCAATTTCGAAATCAAAATCATTCACTCTATCTTCACCTCTGGTTATTCATTTCCTTGTGGCCCAGGGGATCTACTTACATATTCATTTACCACATAACTCTGTGATTTAAAGAATGAGAAGGTCTTTTGAAAAGATCGTGGGGAGAGGAGAAAATGCTGGTTACCAGCATTTTTCTTACTTTTTCCACAATGTATTCTTCCCTGTCAAAGGCAAGTCGCTTCATTCGTACCAGATTTCTTTTAGTTTTTGTTTTCTTTTGGTTTGTTGGTGTCTTTAAGTTTATGGTCTGGTGAAAGCGTTAAATATGCATCGATCATAAAGAAAATATTTTTTATATAAAAAAACTGTAAAGTAACAGAATACATTGTCCGTTTGTTTATTTTCCGTCCTTTTGTCTCGATCCGAAACACCGTTTATAAGATTTCAAATAGCAGAAAGAAAAATACACGAATAAATCTATAATTTCCTCTCTCCCCTCCCCCCCCCCCCCTCCCCACACACACACCTGCTGATTTGATTGATAAAGGTGCATACGCTTTAACTTTTAACCACACGAAAAAAATATAGACTGGTCCAAATTGAAGCATTTGTAGACGATAAAATAAATGTGTCGAAAAAGTTCAAACTTTGCTGTGGAAAGGGTACAAAACATTGTGGAAAAAAGAAGAAAATGCTGCTTACCAGCATTTTCTACTTTTCCCACAATGTTATCAAAAGGCTTCTTTCTAACGATTGTCAAAAGTCGGAATTGTGTGATAAAGAGTTAAAACTTTACTGACAAGGGCATAGCTGATTCGTATCCCCAGTACGGTCAATTTTGTTCCGAGGACTGACGAGGACTATAAGTCATGACAATAAGATTCGATCCTCTCTCACCACCGATTATTGTTTCGGCCATGGCTTGTGGAGAAAGCGGCTAGCGGTTTTAGGGAAAAATTGTGCGAAGCGCTAGTAATAGAAAAGGAAATCATGGATAGGTGCACAGGCCGCCGCAACATAACAAATTAAAATGTAATCGGCGTTTGAGACCGTGCCAACAAAAAAATCTTTATTCATACTCCAACAAGAATTTAGATTTGTCTATAGGCAGAGCAATTTCAGGTATATAAAAGAGATTAAATCAAAGCTACAAAATTCGTCTCTGGAAAAAATAGAAAACATTCAGGGAAAAGGAGAAAATGGTGGTTACCAGCATTTTCTCCTTTCCCACGATGTTTTCAAAAGTGTTAAAAGAATCAATATGGTCGTTAAAACTCGGCTTTATATGGGAAAGGATTAAACAAACACGTAAGGTGTCGAAGAGTGTCGAATAAGATCAGACAGCAAGGATGTGTTATTCAATCTTTTCCTCCACTCTTTGCCTAGGATATCAGATAACGTGGTACTCTAAGAAAAAAAGGTTAATCACGGCCTGTATTCACCAACCATTCTTGAGAATATTCTAAGTCTTATTCTCCAATGTTTTCTAAATTTGTAGGTGACACAAGTTCTGATTGGTTTAGCCAATCAGAAGTTGTGTTACTAACAAATGTGGAAAAGTCTGGAGAATAAGACAAAGAACGTTCTTAAGAATGGTTGGTGAATTCTAGCCCTGGATACATGTAGTTATATAATTCATTTTCATTTTCTTCGACCGTTATAGAGGGAATGATGGCTCAAGGCCTGATCCAACTCTTTTCAGTGCCAAAGAAGAACCCAGCATTTTTCGACGGCGGGAAAAAAACATACAATCAACTGTGTTGTATATTGTAGCCTGGATTTTCCCCAACAATTGGAACATATTTGTTCGATTAACTTTGGTAGTTTGAAGGTCGGTCTCTTGTGTTTTACTGGTGATCGGAAGCATGCGATTTGAAAATGTTAGAACTAGACAAGTTGCCGGGCTTCTTTAAAAAAAAAGCCAGGATAGGTCAGCATCAATGTTTTCAAATAGTTAATTGGCTTTCAATTTCAATATATTTTGGTACATGTAAACAAACGAGTAAAAAAGCCGCCTCGTAGAAACCTCATTATGCTTTACATGACAGTATTTTGACCTTCTTGTCACGTTTTCAAGTTGCATGTTCTTGTCCAGCAGCCTTCTTTCTCTTTTTTAACGAAATTCTTCTTATTTTTTTCTTCTGCTTAGAATATTTGCTTAATAAAAGAAACTTCAGTTATTAGAGAGGTTATTTGCAGCGATGGCAAATTACTAAGCTAACTATTTTCTGGAATTCGTCATTTATAAAAATAAACCACATCTATTTCCTGTTTCGTTTTTGAGTCGCCTGTTTGCGTAGCAAACAGGCTCTCATTGTTATCGTCTTGATCTATGGGGTGACGTAAGCATACCTCCGGCCTTGTACTGCTTCCTGTCCCAAGTTCCGGTTTACGAGATAAAACAGTTTTCTAATAATTCGGTAAACAGTCCAGTTTTTTTCTGTTGTAAATTATTTACAATTGTGCCTTTGTGATAATGAATATATCTATAAAGACTGAGCTGTTTAACGGTTCTAATCTTTGAAACAATCATTTCGTCCACAAGGGTACACATTAGCCTGATGTCTGTGTAAGACATCATCTCTAAAAATAGCGCATTACGTATAGGTAAAAATAGCTGCCGCGAACTAAACAAGTCTGCGGACATGCTGAGAAATCTTCAACTACAAGCATCTTTTCTGCTTCTATTAGTGGACCATTCTCAGTGAAAATTGTTTGATAATTACCCATTAGAAGTACAATCTAACTCTTACAATCTTACAATCCTAACTGCAAGCCTTATTACAATTCAACGCTCAACCTAAGATCGGACAGAGAAAGGCGATGCCGAGTTAACATATTGCTTTTTTTCTCAACAGTAGGCTAATTTTTTTTAACGAATTTATAACGACATGGAATGGTTGCATTGCCTTCTTAGACATTCTTACACGTTGCTTCTTCCCAGCTTTTTAATCTAGACTTTAGATACTTTGCACACCCATATTCTAGGTGCACCAGAGATCGTACATAGCGTATGCAATGTACACGGCTCTAGGCTGTACCAAGTTATCGCTTTGCAGGTGTTTTCTGGAATGTAGCTTTGCGACAAATATAGATCTTATAATCACGTGACATATAAACGTCATTTGCACCACGGAAATCTTTATGAATTTACATATTTATGAATCAGTCGCTGAACCCGTCTTTACTTTCAGCGTGCACTGACCTATGTAGAGAGAATGCTTTGAAGTTTACTATATTTAATTGGTTTTCGTTCATAAAGACGGCCAAATTTGTTAAAGTCTGCTGTTTTTATTTTTTCAATGAGCGATTAACTTAGATCTAGTATTTACTAAAAAACAATTTATTAGTGCGGGTGTTAGAACGCAAGGTGCTTTTGTAACTGCCAAAATCTGAATTTACACTACGCAGTTCTAACAACCAGCAATCTGAGAAATTGACTTTTTACTCCGCTATAATTCAAATATGATAGAACAGATCAGTACGTGTTTACCCGCTCGAACAACAAGTTCTTTTTTGGAGTGTTTGTAATCTTGTGAAGGGTTTTTGAAAATGGTAATAAAGCGAATCGCAAACATTTAATTTACACCAAAGCAACAAACATGTAGACAATTTTTGATTGGTGTGGAAGCACTATAATCCCTGGGACGTTATAAAATGCAGACAAAGATTAAAGGCTGATGATCATGCTGTTGGGTTATAGATTGAGTTGTAGCAGCCACATTCAAAGAGTTCATTGCTGGTCAAAACCTCAACCTGGACAACAACAAAAACAAATTATTTCCAAAGGACAGGTAGATCACTGAGTCAAATATTTGTTTGTGCTCCAAAGGCTACAGTTCAGTCCAATGATCATGAAATTGCCCGGCTGTTTGTCTGAATAATTTCTTTGACAAAACTGAATATAGGTCACCTGGAGATAAAAGAAAAAGCCTAAAGGATGTCATTAGGTCAAATCAGACGAAACCGTAAAAGAGCAGTAGAATCCATTTATGTTCAGTGTAATACTTATGAAACTTTGTCAGACTGCTCAGATTAGATATGGGCGAGTTGCAAAAGGGCGTTTTTTGTCTAAAAGCCAGTATGTCACTATATAGATCCTATACCACAAGATAATCTGGTCTTTATTTGTAAAGGGTTGTTGTCTGTGTGTCAAAAACGTTGAACTTATTAAAGCTGGTCCTGGTGCCTAAATTTTAATTTCCAGCACATTTTTTAATATAAATTTTAATACGGATATTTTGAATTTTAGGATCACAACTCAGAAATATGCTTGCATATAATACTGTCTTGTGGTTAAGTTATTTTGTATCTTGAATGCTTTTAATAGATTTCAACACAAAAGGGTGAAAACTTCTAACCCATTACCCTACAGGCGACTCTCAGGACTATCAGTCCTTTGATTTTTTTTATTTCGCTATATTTACAAAACCATGACGAAACAGACTGTGTATCAGAACAATTGCGCTAGAAGAAATAGAATTAGACAGCAAATTGTGTGACAGTCTGCCTTTTAAACTCATCACTGGTATTGAACTGGCCACATTGTATACCGTGTATTACCTATACACGTAGTAGTATCAGGGGCGGTAACCAGTCTACACTGGTATATGTTGGAGAGGTCTGATGACCAGAATGTATATAACTGAACAATCGAAACAACCTCATATAACATGCTTTCCTGACCAAGTGGAAGGTATAGATTAAACACTAGACTGATCATGATCTATGCATTCTTGACTAGATTAACCCTTTACCAAACGACGAAATTTCGAACTGGTCCAAATTGAAAGCACTTACAGACGACGAAATAAACCTTACTAAAAAAAATGAAATTTATTTCCAGCAGGGTAGAAAACATAGTGGGAAAAGGAGAAAATGCTAGTTCCTAGCATTTTCTCCTTTTCCCACAATGTTTTCGAAAGGCTTCTATCTCAGGGTCGTAAAAAACAGGAATTGTTTGGTAAAGGGTTTAATGATTCTAGACTTGTCCTGACAGAAAGAGTTTGCAGAAGACAAAACGGATACCAGAATTACTCGTGAACAATGTCAGTCAATGCGTGTAGAAATGAGAAAATGCATCAAAAATACATTCCGCTTTTCTTACAATATTTTCAGCCTTCTTCACCCGGATTGCTGAAACTCATGATTGCTTCGTAAATTTACTAAAAGTGGAGGTGTATTAACCCATTACCATACCATCCTTACTTTTGACGACCCTAAGAAAAAAGCCTTTAGAAAACATTGTGGAAAAAGAGGAAAATGCTGGTAACCAGCATTTTCTCCTTTTCCCACAATGTTTTCTATCCATCATAAAATCAATTTCAAATTTTCATTTACTTTCATTTTGTCGTCTGTAAATGCTTTCGATTTCGGCAAGTCTAAAATATTGTCGTTTGGTAATGAGTTAACCCTAAGGCTGCTAACTGCAACTACTGACCTTCGTGGTTAGTTTAGATCATGATCAGACTGTGCGTTCTGTGCAGTCTGATTTTGGATCTACACTGTCCAAAAGTCAGAATTCTTTTAAGGAAAATCAGTAAAATGTATAATTGGCATACATACGTACATGTCATTAAAAGCAATACATAGACACAATTCCTAGTACATGGAATGGCACATAAACATTGGCGAAGGGGTCTGGCCACAAGTTCTCACAACTTAGATTCGGCCATTCCCCTCCTCCAATTACATGTTTAAGGTAAGACCTGTGTAACGCACTTCCAGTGATCATGAGGCAAAATTTCTAATTGTTTGATAAATAAGGATAGATGAGGATTTATGCAGAAATAATATTTTTGCACATTTCTAACAGATCAGAAATTCCGTTTATGTCTATCTTGATTTTTTTTTTTATACTTTTATTAGTTTCCTGAAAAGGGAGGTAATTATTATCTCTTTTTGAATTGAGAATATAGTGGATTAGATTTATAAATGATAATTCAAAGAAGGTAAAAATGGAAAAAATGAATCGGTGAAAGTAGTTCAATAATACTCATTTCTAATTATAGCTAATTTTGCAGGATGATATTTCAGTGGAAATAGCTGTTTTCCATTACACAGGTCTTACCTTAAAATCAGTTTGAAAATCGTATTATTTTGGTTTTGCCATCGGTTTGAAAATTTCATCTCCTTTGTTTAGTTTAAACATAGTTTATTCAACAGTATATAACAAATAGTAACAAACTTAAGTCATATTACACATGTACTGAAGAAATGGATCAGAACGGAAGCTAGAGCTTATAGAGTTCTTCTCCAATTTCCAGACAAAGGTTATGGTACAATGTATTTCATAGTCAATACGATAAAAATAATTTCAAAGTGGATAGAAGTAGAAAGAAAACAACATTAACAAGATCAAAAAAAGAAAAGAAAAAAACATTAGAAGTAGATTGAGACAGAATGGTCTGGAGCGTTAATGGTAGAGATTTGCCAATCTATAGATACAGATTAAGAAGTCATAGTAACTTCCAACTTGACCAACACCTCTGTATTGACATTTTAAATTACGACATAAATTATGATAAATGGGAAAAGTACAAGATTATCTGATAATGGTCATGAAAGACAATACACAAAAATGGCTTCGCAATAAATACAAAGAAAGACAGTAAACTTCCACTTAAATGCGAAACCAAATAGTCATATATTAACTATACATTGCCAGAAAATCTTCCACTGTTACGGATATATGTATGCACCGCACTAAATATTCTTTGATTATCAGAAATACTAAGATTTTCATCCCCGAAAAGAATGGTTTGAAGATTAAATGTTGAAATATCATATATGCTATGACTTAAACTAAGTCTGAAGTCACGATAAAATAAACACTCTAAAAAGTAGTGGTGCGTCGATTCGACATAACCACATCTACAGAGAGGTGAATCTACTAAATTTTTCAAGTACAGATGCTCATTAAGACTGCTACATCGGTTACGTAACCTAGCATGAATGACTTGCATTTTCCTGTCTCCAAAAAAGTAAAGCTTACGTGGAACAGGTTTGTCTACATTTAAGCAGTATTTAAAAGATGACAGAGACTCCACATCCTTTGTTTCATCTGGTAGATTATTCCATTCATTGATTACAGCTGGCAAAAATGAATTGCTATAGAGACTGGTTCTACATGCAATGGTCCTAAGATTATTCGGTCTTCGAAGATTATAAGCTGAAGAATTGCCAACCGTTGTCGGAACAAGATGATTGAGATAATTTGGAGCAAGCCCATTTACCATTTTATATAAGAGAATGAGTTTGTGCTTACGCCGTCTTTGACTTAGAGTTTCCCAACCAGCCTCCCGATAAAGATCAGCGATGGCAACAAGTTTAGTGCAACCGGTAACTATCCGAGCAGCTTCGTTTTGCACTTTATCCAGTTGATCTTTTAACCCCTGAGAAAGATTATCCCATATAACATCGCCATATTCAAGAATGGGTCTGATAAATGAGAAATAAATTATTTGAAGTGAAAGTCGATCAAGTCGCAGTTTTAAAGATCGCATGACTCCTATTCTTTTCCAAGCCTTTTCAATAGCATTGTTAATGTGTAAGTCCCAGGAGCCATCGTTACTTAGATGTATGCCTAAGTGTTTATGATTATTAACGGACGGAATCTCAGTATTTAACATAAAAAGACTGGGATGGACGGGTTTGACGCGTTTCCGCGTTATTACCAAAGATTCAGATTTCGATGGATTAAACGTGACTAACCACTTTTGTGCCCAACGAGAAATTTTATCTATATCAGATTGTAAAATAGTTCCAGCACAAATCGGGTCACCAACAACCACAGATAAACTAGTGTCATCTGCAAAAAGATTAATGTTCGTTTGAATATCATCGACGATATCATTGATGTAGATCAAAAATAAAAGCGGTCCTACTATAGATCCCTGAGGCACGCCGGCTTGTACATGGCATAAATTTGAAGAACCACCCGGCAGAACAACTCTTTGGAAACGGTCAGAGAGATAATTAGAAAACCAGTCCAACAGCTTTCCTCTGATCCCTGCTCTTCTCAGCTTAAACAATAACCCTTTATGCCAGACTTTGTCAAATGCTTTGCTGATATCGAAAAACACAACTCTAAATTCCAAACCATTATCCAAAGCCTTACATATATTGTTATATAAGCTAGTTACTTGATTAACAGTAGAATCACCAGGCATAAAACCTGACTGATAAGATGTAAAAAAATTGTTATCCTTTAGATGATTATAAACGTGCTTGAATATAATACGTTCTAAAACTTTTTCAATGTTATTCAATAATGAAACGGGTCTGTAATTAGAAGGAAGTGAAGGGTCACCGGACTTAAATATCGGGCATACATTAGATATTTTCCATGATTTCGGAACAAAACTAGTATTTAATGAGAAATTGAATAGTTTGGACAAATGTGGTGCTAATTGATGAGCTGATTCGATAAGAATTCTACTATTTATGCCGTCAGGGCCGGATGCTTTACCAATTTTGAGTGTTTTGAGAACATCCAGTACCTCAGATGGCATGATATTGATTGTATCTAAAGTATTGTGTATAAAATGAAAACGTTCATCAGGTATGTTACTAAAAGAATCATCAATACATGACTGATTTGCGAAATAAGTGTTCAGTATGTTTGCTATCTCGTGGTCATCAACAATCAACGAATCAGTGGAAACATCAAACATGGGAGGAATAGATATTGCGGTATGTGGAGATATCAGAGACTTAAGGTATACGGGGCCTAACTCTCATTTTTCGAAATCATCATAAATTAAGTCTCACTACAATTGTAACTGGTAAAGACACTTTATGTTGAAATTTTAAAAAAAAATACCACGTGTAAGTTGAATTATGAGGAATTTTATCTCATAACCCGTGAACATCAAAACTGATAAAAATAATAGACTACTACCTCTATAAAACTTAACATATTTATCAGGTTTTTCAAAATTTATGAACAAAAATGGTATCAAACAAG
The DNA here is from genome assembly GCA_943736015.1 of Tridacna crocea. NCBI lineage: Eukaryota > Metazoa > Mollusca > Bivalvia > Cardiida > Cardiidae > Tridacna > Tridacna crocea. Next base: position 9,334,115 of record OX031066.1, on the reverse strand, counting down.
CAAATAAATATCACTTCATCAAATTTTAATCAAAAATGGATTTTTTTTGTCCAAAGGTAGAAAGTATTCTGACAAAAGTCACATATAGGTCCTTCAACTAGACAATTTTCAAGTACGTTTGACCAGTTCACACTAAATTTCAAAAAATCCTAAAAAATTCAAATAAAACTTGAATTCATTAGAATTTCTCCAAAAATTCAAGACACCATTAATGAATACTGGAAAGAAATTTTAAGGAACTTTACCACACGGTTTCAGAGAAAATCTGACCTAGATATGGTACGGTGCATTCGGTCTTTCTCTCAGAAAATTAACATAAAACTGAAGAATTGCCTGTAATTTCTAATGTATATAAGGTACAAAGTTCATATCTGGTATGATGGTACATCTTACTATTATGCTTCAGCTGATAACAAAGTTGATGTCATTAGACTAAGTCAAGGTCAAATATCAAGATCAAATTTTAGAAAAAAATGATCAAAACTATAAATATTTCCCCGTAATTTTTGAAGGATTACAATTGCAAACCTCATATTTGGTATGAAGGTGAATCTCATCAAAATGTTTCAGCTGATAACAAAGTTTAAAAAGTTATCATCATCTGGTAAGGTCAAGGTCAAATATCAAGGTCAAATTATCAAAGAATCAACAAAAATCTAAACATTTGCCAGGAATTTCTTAAAAATATCCGGTTTCAAAGTCAATATTTGAAAGGAATATGTACCTCACATATTTTCTTTTGATAACCTGTTTTAAGGTCTTCTGACAAGGTCAAGGTCAAATATCAAGGTCGCATTTTCACAAATATATCAAATTGTAACATTTGCCAGAAATCTGTGGAAAAAAACAAGTATTCAAGTTACAAGCTTACAATTTTGTAAGAAGGCATAGCTCACCATTACTCTTCTGGTGACAAGGTCAATGCCAACAATGTCAAATTTGAAAGGTGGATAAAAGTTCTAAGTAAAAAAGCAAAAATGCAATTACATATTCTTGGCTTTATACTTTTTTTTTTCAATTATTTTTCTTTTTGATAGTGAAAAAATGTTCCAAGTAAAAATACCAAGTAAACCACACATATCATTACTAAACTTTGCCATGCTATTTGCAAACAATGCACTTTGAACATTCTGACCAGGGTCAACACTTTTTGCACTTCAAAGAAGGTTACTTTACAGATGACGGGTCATTTATATACATGTACATTGCATTATGTTTAGAAGCAGTTCAATTAACCCATTACCACACAATTCCTAATTTTGACACCCCTGAGAAAGAAGCCTTTAGAAAACATCTTGGGAAAATGAGAAAATGCAGGTAACCAGCATTTTCTCCTTTTCCCAGAATGTTTTCTACCCTTCACAAAACAAATTTTAAATTTCAGTCACTTTTATTTTGTCATTTGCAAATGCTTTCAATTTGGACCAGTCTAAAATATTGTTGTTCGGTAATGGGTTAACTGTTTACCAAAGCAGTTCAATTAACCCATTACCACACAATCCCTAATTTTGAAACCCCTGAGAAAGAAGCCTTTAGAAAACATCTTGAGAAAATGAGAATGCTGGTAACCAGCATTTTCTCCTTTTCCCACAATGTTTTCTACCCTTCACAAAACAAATTTTAAATTTCAGTCACTTTTATTTTGTCATTTGCAAATGCTTTCAATTTGGACCAGTCTAAAATATTGTTGTTCGGTAATGGGTTAACCGTTTACCAAATGACAATTTTTAAGACTGGTCCAAATTGAGAGCATTTGCAGATGACAAAATAAGTATAACTTAGAAACTAAAATTCCTTTTGGGATGGGTAGAAAATATTATGGGAAAAGGATAAAATGCAGGTTACCAGTCTTTTTATTCTTTACTCACAATGTTTTCAAAAGGTTTCTTTTTCAGGGTCATTAAAAGTCCGGATTATGTGTTAAAGAGTTGTAATCTAAATGTTTCATTGCCTTGTTTCTGAAGAGCACCACCACAAAAAATAATTTGAAGGATTTCATTTTCCATTAATACTTCTCAAATAGTCAGCAAGTTTTGGAATAACACTTTCTAGAGTTCTCTTTGTGTTTGTAACATGTGGCTGGCTTTCAGTGTTTTTCACAGTAAATATATTCAGAAGTCCATCTTTCCCTTCCCTGGAATAAATCTTCTCTAGATGTTCAAGATTTAACCCTGAGTTTGCCACCATTTACATGTTCCACGGATTCGATGTTTCTTTATCGCCTTCATAACTTTTTTTCCATATTTGGCTTTGCTCATTAAAAATGTGTGAGCTGTAAAATAGATAAAATATCATGAGTTTATTTTTTCATTTATTTCTTTTTCAAAGAGATTAACCCATTACCACATAATGCCACATTTTGACACACTAAAGAAAGATATATAGCTGTGGAATACATTGTGAGAAAAGGAGGAATTGCTTGTAACAAGCAATTTCTCCTTTTCTCACAATGTTTTCTACGCTATATGGCACATATTTTTCATTTTAGATGCACTTTAATGTTGTCTGCAATTTGCCTCAATTTGGACCAGTCTAAAATTTTGTCGTCTGGAAATGGGTTAATTCATATTGATACTAAGTAAATTTTTCATAGAAAAATTCTATCCTGTTAGACAAGTCTAAAAAATTTCATGAAATGCTGCATGCTTAACCCTTTACCAATCAATCCCTGTTTTTTATAACCCTATGATGGAAGCCTTTTGAAATCATTGTGGGATATGGAGAAAATGCTGGTAACCAGCATTTTCTCCTTTTTCCACAATGTTTTCTACCCTTCTGGAAATAAATTTAAATTTTTGAGTTATGTTTATTTTGTTGTCTGCTTTGAAATCATTGTGGGTTAAGGAGAAAATGCTGGTAACCAGCATTTTCTCCTTTTTCCACAATGTTTTCTACCCTTCTGGAAACAAATTTAAATTTTTGAGTTATGTTTATTTTGTTGTCTGCTAGTGCTTTCAATTTGAACCAGTCTAAAATTTTGTCATTTGGTAAAGGGTTAGATGAAATTTCATAATTTTTAATTTGGTAGTAGGGTGCTACAAACATCACAGCAGATCCACCGTAAATGCCACACATTCCAGCTCACATTTTCATAAACATGCTCTTTCATTTAAACTTACAAAATATTGTATGATAAAAAGTCTAGAGATTGTAAAAATGAAACAAGAAATATCATGAAAAGATTACGAACAAACATATGGGAAAACATACATGTTAGACTATCAAATCCCCTTTTCTGCCAGGCAGTATCTACAGCTCATGACATTCCATAGCGCTCTTTGTGAGGAAACTTGGTCAACAGCTTCTCCTAGCCCTTGAAACCTTTTGGCAAGCAACAATCAAACCAGCACTTTCTTTTCTGAAATATAGATAGCACAAAACATGATTGAAAAATCGGACAAGAGACAAATTTAGCCCTTTACCAAACAAAGCTGTGGTTTTACGTGTCTGCAGTACAAGTCTTTTAAAAAGGCTATGGGAAAAGGAGAAATTGCTTGTAATAAGCAAATTTCTCTTTTTCCGATAAACGACTCCAGTTTGTATATAAGTTGTGTTTCCATTAAAACTCCTGAAATAGAATAATTTTTTATTCTTTACAAGCACATTGCTTTGTTTTTCATGCAGTTATGATCTGAGTGTCACAATGACTGTGATGCAATGCACAAAACAAGCAGCATTCTACTTAGAATTATGTTTTGAAATGATACTTTGAGTATGAATCATGGCAAATGTCCTCACACCAAAATTTAAATATTGGTTAATATTATAAATACTGTCTCATTTACCAAAGTAACAAATACACAGTAATATGTGTAGATTCAAACCTACCTCTTACTTTTTTCAATTACTGGTACAGAGTTTAACTCCATGTCTTCTTTACATTTCCATTCAGCAGCACAAGACTCTTCTATTGCTCTGCATAAAGGAGAAAAAAAAATCAGAAAAACTTGTAAAAGTGCTGAAAAGAATTCATTTCATTTCACAAACATGATACATTTTCTCACTGACACAAGCCTTCAATCATTGATTTACATGAGCTTGAGATATTATCAATTAAAATATATGGGGAAAATAAGAAATGCTAGTAGTATCATAATCAAGATACATGTAGTTCTTCTTTTTCTACAATTTTTTCTATCCTACAGAGAACTTTTTGTTTTCATTTTTAATTATTTTCTTCTTTATATTTGTCTACATTTTCTTACATTTTGGACAAGTCCAAAATTTTGTCATCTGGCAATTGTTTTATAAACATCTTCATAATTATTACACTTTTGTTCTATACACAGAAAATACTTAGGAAAAAAAAAAGATATAGCATTACAGAGTCACTAGACTAAGTAGGCTTGTACAGATTTCTGTCCTTGGATTGTGCATTTTTTTTGTGGAAAACATACCGGTATATGGAGGATATTACGGGGGGCATTGTCCAATTAACTTTTTACCACACAACAAAATTTTAGACTTGTTCAAATTGAAAGCATTTGCAGACAACAAAATAAAGGTGACTGAGAAATTGAAATTTGTTCTGGGAAGGGTAGAAAACACTGGAAACAGGAGTTACCAGCATTTTCTCCTTTTCCCACAGTGTTTTCAAGAGGCTTCTTTCACAGGGGCATCAAAAGTCGGTCATACTAAAACACGCCGTACCAGAAAAATACGCCGTACCATACGCCGTACGGATTAAAACACGCCGTACCAAAATGTGAATTATATTGAATGCTTTTTTTGGTATTTTTATATTGAAAAACATATAATCTAACCTAAGTAGCGATATTACTTGCCAATTTTTCATATTTGTCAAGTTATTTGCCAATTTTAGACATTTCTGCACGAGACCAACAGGTGCCCGTTACGCCGTACCAATTACATGAGCGCCGTACGAATTTTGAGGCACAAAACAACCAAATTAATAAGAATGTATGGCACAATGTGCAATTATGTACTTATTTACGAGTTCATGTTGTTCTATTTCATGTTTTACAGAGGTTGCAACTACATGTCAAGCATTTATCCAGCAGATGTTTACAGAAGGGAAATAACTCTGAAGTTTATACAGAGAACTTAACGTTTAACATCAGTTCAACGAAACCTTGTGGAAGAACGAAAAATTGCTTATAACCGTTTCTCTTCTTTTCTGATCCGGAAAAATAAGGCTTTTGAAAATATCTTGGGAAAAGGACAAAACACTAGTAACCAGTATTTTCTCCTTTTCATATAATGTTTTCTACCCTCCAAGAACAAATTTCAATTGTGTCGTCTGCAAATTTAGAACAGTCTACAATTTTGTCGTTTGGTAAAAAGTTAATGATTGTAGAACGTGGACTGTATTTTTTCATTCTTTAATCAATTTTTCCATTTAGTGCTGGTTTTTTCCATACTGTATCGTTGCACACTGTGAAAAAAATTTACTTTTATCCACACGTCAAATTTTAGACCCATCCAAACTGAAACAGATTGCAGACGAAAATTTTAAAGTTGATGAAAATGGCGGAGAGTTCTCCAAAAGGGTAGAAAACACGGTATGGAAAAATAAGAAAAGGTGAACTTAGATACATCCAATTTGTGTGCCCTAAGTAACACTTTCTCAACCTTTACATGTGCCTATTTGAATGATATCTTCCGAAAATTGTCATCACAACTCTTGCAATCAATAAACTGTAAATTAATATTGAGATAGATCTATTCTATTTTTTATGTCCCGGCATCGGAAGATAGGGGCCATATAGCTTTACCCTTGTCCGCCTGTCCGTCTGCATAAACGGGGGCATTAGTGTTTCACAAACACGTGTTCTTTTTCTGTTGTGATTTTTTTTACCAATAAACAATGTAAAGAAATTTGACTGGCAAATGTTGATTGATTGATTTTATGGTGATTTACGCCACTTTAAGTACATTATTTCACTGCAGAAGCTCACATATTCATGTACTTCCTGTTTCTACCAGTACTAGGCAAGGGCCCTGAATTTTCTGGCCCCAGGAAATACCTGAGAAAGAACCCATTTTCGCATCATTTTTATTTATTGAGGAAGGGGATGATGAGGGTAATGTCTTTTCCTGTTTACTTCAATGTGTTGGCACTGAGAAGGGCCGTTTTAAAGACATTTTTTCGCAAAGATAGATTTCTGTGAAATTGGTGGCCTCAGCAAGGGCCGTTGGTGTTTGGAAGGGTCATTGTTGGTTGGCCCTTAGAAGGGCCATTTTCTTACAGTCACACATTTAAGGAAACATGGCTTTATTATACCCGATCTGTTTCCACATGCAGCAATGTTTCGATCTGCCAAGCGGAACAGCTTAATCCCTTCTTGGAGATATTTCTTCACATTAAGTGTGATGATGACTTGCGAGCCTTCTTCAGTAGGGTCTTGGAAGCGGTGAAGTGAATGTACTGGCGATTCATTGTCCTCAAGCCTTCTTTTATGTGTTCGTAGGCTTGTAATGTAGTGCCTTCAGAGCAGTATTCAATTCCTTTTGGTCTTATCTATTTTGGTCATCTAAACCTTTCCCAGACAACCCTTTTTTTAAGTGTCTGCAGTATAAATCTTTTTGAAAATACTGTGAAGACAAGAAATTGCTCTTGTGTTCTAACCTTTTGGAGAACTTCCCACCATTTTCACCAAGTTTTAAATTGTCGTCTGCAAACTAGTTCAGTTTGGAAGAGTCTAAAATTTGTTGTTTGGGAAAGTGTTAATTTATTCGCAGTGGGCAACGATACTGACTGTAAAACACCAGAACTAGTAATGTAAAAATGGATTAATTAATGAATGAAAAAATATAACTGAGTTTTAATATTACAAATTCATAAAATTCTTTTCCCTAAATTTTTTCAATAACCTTGTTTTTCAAGACCAGCAATTTCTTATTTTTTCACAAGGTTTCATTAAAGTAATGAAACGTAGTAGAGTTCTCTGTATAAACTTCATCAGTACCACAGAGTTATTTCCCTTCTGTAAATATCTGCTTGATGCTTGACATGTACCTGCAACCACTGTAAGACATGAAATAGAACAACATGAACTCGTAAATAAGTAGATAATTGCATATTGTACCATACATTCTTATTAATTCGGTTGTTTTGTGCCTCAAAATTCGTACGACCCTCATGTAATTGGTACGGCGTAACGGGCACCTGTTGGTCCCCTACAAGAATGTCTATAATTACCAATAACTTGACAAATGTGAAAAATTGGGCAGTAATATCGCTGCTTGGGTTAGATTATATGTTTTTCAATATAAAAATACCAAAAAAAGCATTCAATATAATTCACATTTTGGTACGGCGTGTTTTAATCCGTACGGCGTATGGTACGGCGTATTTTTCTGGTACGGCGTGTTTTAGTAGGACCCTCAAAAGTAGGGATTTGAGCAGAGTCACAGTCACACGTGTATATTTCTTACCTGTACCAAGCTGTGTGCCCCAGTCTTCCTAGCACGGTACGTTTTTCCATAAGGTGCTGTGTTTACATGGCAAAAATCTGGATTTTGGCTCTGAACTTTCAAATAGCCACCAAGTCCTTCCTTCGTTTCACCTTTGATAGTATACAAGGTAAGTGGAACAGGTCCAAGTCGGCATTTTTCACAGTTTTGAAGCGCTTCTAATAAAACTGAAAATTCCACTATCCGTCGACCTTTCGGGCGATGTTCTTTTTCATTTAATTTGCCCTCCACCGGACAAATCTCCCTCGTGCAACTCATTCATTTGCAGATAAATCCAAGTGCATAGTTATGATCTATAATAACTGACCTTTTGGCCCGCTATGATTTAGTTTTTCGGCAACGACAACGGTAGTCCCTAATTTTGTCGATAAGGTCAGCCATTTTGGAACCAAATATAAATACGTCAAGTGGGGAAAACCCACGTCACGTGACTTACAAACAACTAAAATCAAATCAGTTTTTTTGGTAAAAAAATAAATTTCGTTTTCTAAAAATTTCTAGAATATTGTCTGAAAAAAATCACCGGTATGCAGAGTTCATCCAGAAAAAATACGAAAACTACGGTAGAGACCGAGATTAACCGACAGCTCGTCCGAGTACGTCGATATTACACGATATTAGACGATGATTTCGCAGAGAGTTAGGCCTCGAACACCTTAAGAGTTTTCCACCAATCGCGCGAAGATAGATTACCAGATTTCAACTTTATAGACAACCGTTCATAATAACTTTCTTTTCTCTGTCGAATCAATGAAATCACTTTATTCCTAACAGACTTAAATTTTGTCCAGTGACTGACATTATTTGATTTCTTAGCTTTTCTATATAACCTTTTACGACGACGGATTTCCTTTTTAATAGTACAATTCATCCAGGTCGGCTCTTGCGGGTTAACACAAATTTTCTTGTTAGGAATAAACTTAAGTGCTTTTTCAGAAATGGTATCCGCTAGGTTTTCCGCATAAATGTTAATGTTATTGTCATGTATTGAATCCCAATCAAAATTAGCGAAACTATTTCTTAATTCATTGTAATTTCCTAGATCATACTTCCAAATAATTCGATTGATATTTTTAATTTTGGGTTTGAGGAAATTGAAAACGCCAAAAACGGGACAGTGATAACGCGTTGTAAGACCGAGACAGGGCTCTCCAACGCCAGTTGTAAGGACTGATTCTTTATTAGTAACGAAAAAAAGATCAATGGTCGATATAGAATTTTCTGTGAAATGGGTGGGTTCATCAATACATTGAATCATGTTGTATTCATTGCATAGGGACTCAATTTTACGGAACTCGTTTTGTTTCATAACATTCAAGTTGAAATCTCCTGTTATAATGACATCAGAGATATTGCAGTCCATTGCAAGACCAATGGATTCTTCGATAAGTGAATAATAATTAGAGTCAGAGTTCGGTGGTCTATAGAATACACCGAACAAAATATTCCTATTGTTGCTAGACTGTATTTGAACCCAAATACATTCTAGTCCGATAGGTTCAAGATCATTTCTTCGAATATAAGACAGGTTATTTTTGACATACAAAATAACACCTCCATATCTGTCTCTAACTCTGTCTTTTCGCTCGGGTGGATGGAAAGATGGGAAGATTAATTCATTTGATGGGTATTCATTGTGCAACCAAGTCTCGGAGAAAGACACAATGTCAAAGAATGAAAACTCCGCAATCAATGTATCTAGCTTATTAGCTATACTTTGAACATTATAATGGACAGTTGAGAGGTGATTTGGAAGGTTCAGAAAGTTATACAAATCCGTACTATACAAACTACTTGATGACTCGCTAGTTTGTGGGCCTGGATTTGGATGAACATCACCCGCTAGCAGTATCATAAGAAGAACGACTACTGACAAAAGTAACGAGGTGAAAACAGTTGAATATAACATATTTCTACAAAATTTAATATTCTTTTCCCAGCGAGTACCCACTAGTAGCCTTCTTTTATTGTGGCTTTGTATACACTTGGTCAAATATGCACAATCTTTTATGTTCACTAGAGCTGAATATGAATGAGCAACAAAACTTAGAATTGGTAGAATAAAGAATAGTGTTATGGTCAAGTGGAATTGAAGATGAGGACGGTGAGTCGGCTGGCTACACAAATCAATAAAAACTTTACGGTTCCTCATGTAATGGCGCTTAGAAGGTACAGGAATAACAGGTAGCAGCACAACACATGTCCACATCCACATAGTTTGTGATACGGCACAATTTTACGGCAAATTGAACTAATCAAAATCATTACACCCTCCAGACCTTTTAGAAAAGGAATTAAGAACAATGATAGAAGAAAAACAAAACAAAAATTAAAATAATAGTTGAAAAACTGGTTAACTATACAAAACATGGATTTATAGTCATTAAGTGGGAGTGGTCGAAGTTTATCCGTAAGAAATAAGTGAATTAATTACGTATAGTATCTACATATTCATATAAAAAGAGAGAAACGATTATTAGACTTAATTTATATCATCATCATTGACAAACTAGATTTCTTACCATCAAATGAACTGCTGCACGTAAGACATCATAACAGCTCATCACCATTATTCTTTAAGGCTACATTTTCCTGTTTAGTTTTCATTGGAATATTAAGATTCCACAGCAATACATGTATTAGACATGGAAACTTCGTCAGAAATGATAACATGCAATATAAGTATATTCTTTCAATTTAAGGACAAGTAATAAAGAATAGTAGATAAATACATGAATGACAGGAAAATAAATGGATATTCTCGATCAGACATAGGCATTGCAGTAATACAATATTTCTGACACCGATAACGAAATAATACTCTATCTCTTGCAACAATAAGAATAGAAAATAATATATGCTTGAATAACAGGAAAAGAAATGGAGAGGCTACATAAGAATAGACATAGGGATATAGACATAGGGATATACAATAATACAACATTACTGGCGCTAATAACAAAATCACATAACAGATACGGAAGCAAACAAAAGGAGTCCGGCGGATAGACAGACAGACAGACAGGTTGACTGACATATAGACAGATATACGAGTGTATGCTTAGTGAAGACTGGACAAGAGCCAGAAAGATCGACCGTCCGACAGACAGACAGACAGACAAGGCAGGTGGCAAGCAGGCAGACAGTCCTACACAGCGACAGATAGACAAAAAGACGGACAGATAGACAAAAAGACGGACCAATAATGTATCCCCTAGTGTAAATGTGTGTGTAGAAGGTTGTGGTAGGATAGGAATTAAAAATTCCGTTTACTATAAATGTATGCTATATACCACTGACTTGAGCATATCGCCATTACTTGTAGTTTTTGCATTTACTTTATTCGTGCTGTCATGATCTTTATCTACAGATTTTTTCTTAATTGGTCTTGAATACTTCTTAAACAAACCATATGCAAATGCAAATAACACTGCACACAGCAGAGTCTCACCAATGGAGAAAAACAAAAACCACATTGGTGTGAAATTATCCATAAGGTAACCGAGCAATAAAGAGTTAGCTATGACACCGGCTGAACCGGAAAAAAGGAGTGCCGAAGCGATTCTTCCGGTAACCGGTGTAATGTATTCTTGTGTCCAAGAAAAAAGTGTCGGTAGTAACACGGATGTAGTTAAACCTGTAACAGATACAGATACCCAGATGAAAACTGTCTGCGTGAAAACAACACTAAGCAGTAACGTTACTATCGCTAACAGAGTTGCTGCGTAAGATACAACAATCAGAACTGTTGTCTGCAAGTGGCTGTGAGTAAAAGCAACTATCAAATTTCCAAGTCCATACGTACCAAAGTAAACCGATGTTAAGATGGTTCCTGCTTTTTGAGACCAGTTTAGGTCTTCTATAAGAAATGTCGTCAAAAAGCTAGGAAACAAATCGATACAAGCCGTGGAAAGAAAGGAATTGACACAAAGAATGCCAAAAATAACAATTTTGGTTTTAGTTGGCAAAATTGATTTGCATGTTTCTTCGTCTTCATCCAAATCCCCAAGTTTATAACTCACGTCCTTTTCTGTAAAGTAGATGTACAAAGACGGAAAAGCAGCTACTGCGGTGATGATTGCAGTTATCAAGAATGCGTAATGAATGGTGGACTCTGTGTCTGGTATTGAGTCATTGCCAACTAGACTGGTGTTTGTGATGTTCATATCGGCGGAACCGTTGTAGCCACCAAATGTTTCGTTACTCATCGAGTCTTCGACGTTTTCAATAGGGTTTGACGCTGCAAAAAGTAAATAAGCTACGCTGTAGTAAAAGGTTTTAAAATGTAAGCCCGTGTTGTATTACACGTCTGTCATCGCATAACCATGGATACATACCCGTGTTTAAACTTTCGTAACAGGAAAAAAAAGGGCTTTGAAAAAACCAAATTTTTCTACCATTCAAAGGCAGAAATTATCTGTTAGTTAGTCTTATTCAATTTGTCGTCTCAGTGCAAATGTTCCTAATTTGGACAAAATTTTGCCGTTTGGTTTAGACTTTACATTTTGGACCAATCTGTACCATATTTTTCCTTTTGTTTAGAGTTTACGACAAGAATGAACACAAAACAACAATAACCATAAAGCAAGTATTAAAGATTACTCTTTACCAGAAAATAGAAATTGGTACTCATCGAAGTCGAAGTACCTTGCAATCAACAAATTCAGTATGGCCTGAATAAAACGTTCGTATTGTCTTTCAGAAGGTAAAACACGTTGTGGAAAAAATGAGGCATTTTCTCCTTTCTTAACATTTTTTTCTTTCAAGAGCCTTCTTTTTCACGGTTCTTATGGGATCAATTAACCCTTCCCCTAACAATCCCTGGTTTTCACAGGTCTGGAATAGTAGCCTTCTGAAAACATTGTGGGAAAAGGAGAAAATGCTGGTAACCAGCATTTTCTCCTTTTCCCACAATGTTTTCTACCCAATCATAGACAGAAATCATCTTTTCAGGAAGAGTTGAATTGTCTTCTGTAAATGCTTTCAATTTGGTCTAGTCCAAAAGTTTGTCGTTTGAGAAAGGGTAAACCGTCCCAAGTATCTAACTTTTTGTTTTACTAAGCGATATAAGTTCGGACTGAGCGTAATTGACAGCATTTGGTGACAACAAATCAAATGTTGCTATTGTTCCCAGATTTTTTTTTTAATTGAAGGTACAAGCAGACGGAACAAAAAAGGAAATGTATCTGAAAACGATAAAATTTACCTTTGAAAAGGCTGAAATAATTGTCGTTAAAGGCGTAAATCGTCGGTTTATTTCAAAATCTCGTAACTACAGCTTGAAACAAGGCCTTATTACGCTAATAATAAAGATTGTATTATTGTATTGTATTGTAAGTAAACCGACCAAATGCTAGTAACCAATATTTTCTTCCTTTCCATCATGGCAATTTTTGCTAAGGTCATCAAAACACTAATACTTACTAACGAATGGTTCTGTTATCAAGGGAGATAATACACCACCAATAGCTGCTTGTACGTGTGTTACATGTATGAATCGTCCCCCTTGGTTTTGCCAAATATAGAGTAGCATCGCATGAATGCCTGAGAAAAGAATACAAGGGACCCATTACGCAAAAAGGGACCATATGTGAATTCTGCCCATCAATTAGAAGGATGAAAACAGATCAACGATAGTGCAGGTCAAGTTTTTAAAGTTGATAATTCAAAAATGATTGTGCAACAAGGTACAATGACTACTTTTCATACATAAAATGTCATTAAAGCGAAAAGTGTCAACCTTGGTCAGACTGCGCAATTCGCGCAGTCTGACCAGGGTTGACACCTTTCGCAGTTCCAAGAAGGTCCCTTTTTGCGTCATGGATCACATATATCAACCATGTTCTTAAAGGAAAGGGCTTTTATTATATACCTAGCAGTGAAATCCTGGAATTTCCAAGTATAATTTATTTTGATGTCACTAGTGACGATATCAACTTTCACTTTCACTTCCTCCCGTAATTTAGGAACTACTTTTTTTTCATAAAGCACTAATAGATAGTTTTTGTTGTTTTTCAAACAAAAAAAATGAAAATAATAATGTTAATAAGGTATATAATAAATAGAATAATCAACTGGTTATTTTTGATATGAAAAATATCTCACTCGAATGCGTTGTAAGGCGTTTAAAAAACCTCATGCTGCGCACTCGTTTTTTCAACGCCTAACAACGCATATTCGTGAGATATTTTTCATATCAAAAATGACCAGTGGATTATCCTCTATATTGTACCTTGGTGATGCATGATAATAAGCAAGTCATCACATAGCCTTGGATACGTAAAGTCCATTTTGTCTAACAATTCACAATTTTAGTATATACATGTATGTTATGCAGAAAATTTATAGAAAAAAAGGTTCGTTTCATATCAGTCTGCCCGAACCGCCCAAGCTGATCTGATCTAAAATTATTCCTTTTGCGGATGCATTAAAGCCCCTCGCCTCATATGAAATGCTGAACAATGTTATAACGATATAAATTTGACATGCTCATATTTACACTGATCAACGTGAGCCGCGGACACCTTGTGTTCTCGGTACACCAGATCGAATTTTCCATGGAAGAACCGGAGGTGGTGTAAGTATTTTCATTTTTATGGACCTGATTAACCTAGATAGAAATGTTGATTTACAGCAATGTCAAGACGAATGATTGATCCGTTTACACACATACTAGGGAATAATAATACCATCATACAAGCGAGCTGTGGCTTTATGAGCAACTGGGGTCTCATTGTTTTGAAGTTTGCTGCCCATTTTCGGACAAATCCCCTAACTATTGTTCATTTTACAAGTTTGTATGATAAGATAAATGTATTCCCTAAAGGAACACACAATTTCACCTATAAATGTCCATCCAAAGCGAAGATATAACGTTTTTGAATGGATCTGGGTAGAGGAAAATATGCTAACAAGACACCATTTTCATTTTCAGAGTATGTACATGGACACCAGATCAGGAAAAGCTTGTGGTAACTGGACACCAATCTTTAAATCATCAATATTTCTGCCTGAAACTCGATGCATGGGCTGTATACGAAGACTATTTTTGTAAACATTATGTCACTACGGTCCATTACCTGATAAAGAGCATGTTAAACGCAATTTCATTACTTGTACCACTTGCTTTTTTGAAATATTTGCAATAATACGCCAATTTACGAAGCAGACCTACGATGCTTGATCAAAATTGACCGGTAATCGCCTCCAATGTTGGTGCAAGACATGTTCTTTTTTTACGGCGTTTCAGTTTTATGAATGGCGTATTAACCCATTACCACGCAATCACGAGCTTTAATGTCCCTGGGAAAGATGGCTTCGAAAAACATTGTCTATAAAGAAAAACCTATTAACTAATACAGAGTGTACATTTTTTACCACATTTGGCCTGATTCTTAGTTTAAATAATTTTCAAATCCGCTTGGTCAACTGCCAGCGGGCTATTAGAATGGCGTTCTACCATTCGTACATTTGCATGCGTGCGTTTGTTCGTCTACGCGTTTATTTCTATTTTTTATTTAATTGACTTCTCCTCAGAAACCACCAAGTGGAAATCAACAAAATTCAATGTGGGTGATTCCATAATTTCTTTCAAGATACTTCGATCCTTTAAAAAAGATGGCTTATGTGGAAGCTTTATTTACAAAACCATGACGAAACAGACTGTGTATCAGAACAATTACGCTCGAAGAAATAGAATTAGACAGCAAATTCTGTGGCAGTCTGCAATTTGAACTCACCACTGTTGGAGGGTCTGATGAACTCTCCAATAAATTTCAGCAATACGAAATACAGTAAAACCTGGCATGTTAGCCACCTGTATTAAGCAAGCAACCTGAATAAACAAGCACCAAGCATACATGTAGTTCCCGACAAATAGCAATGCACAGACATTCATCTGTATCAAGCAAGCACCTACCTTTGGCAAGCTCTTTTGACCGTACCTTTGGTAATTGATCAATATAGGTTGAACTGTAACTATTTCTGAGCACTAATTCTGCATTTCCAAGAGCTATGTGAGTTTGTAACAACAAAGATTAATGTCTCATATATCACCCAGCATATTGGATAAAATGAAACATTATCAGTGATCATCTGTGTTGTGAAATACATGTAGATCTACAGACATGTATTATCCATGAATTATTTAAAGAGCTGCAAGTACTTCCACTTTATGACACAAAGAGAAAATAAGTCCCACCAACAAATGCCATGTTTTTCAGCAGATCAAAATTTATTGAAGGAATGTGATAGAAATTAAGCTACCCAATGCCAATCTCGTGATTGAGTTCTTTTGAGAGGACAAATTTTACAATTTTTATAATGCGCCGTACACGGAAAATAAGCTCCTTCCACATAGGTCATCTTTTTTAAAGGATCGAAGTATCTTGAAAGAAATTATGGAATCATCCACGTTGAATTTTGTTGATTTCCACTTGGTGCTTTCTAAAGAGAAGTCAATTAAATAAAAATTTTAGAAATAAACGCGTAGACGAACAAACCCACACATGCAAATGTACGAACGGTAGAACGCCATTCTAAGAGCCCGCTGGCAGTTGGCCAAGCGGATTTGAAAATTATTTAAACTAAGAATCAGGCCAAATGAAGTTAATAGGGTTTTTTCTTTATAGACAATGTTTTTCGAAGCCATCTTTCCCAGGGACATTAAAGCTCGTGATTGCGTAGTAATGGGTTAATACGCCATTCATAAAACTGAAACGCTGTAAAAAAAGAACATGTCTTGCACCAACATTGGAGGCAATTACCGCTCAATTGTGATCAAGCATTGTAGGTCTACTTCGTAAATTGCCGTGTTATTGCAAATATTTCAAAAAAGCAAGTGGTACAAGTAATGAAATTGCGTTTAAGGTATACGGGGCCTAACTCTCATTTTTCGAAATCATCATAAATTAAGTCTCACTACAATTGTAACTGGTAAAGACACTTTATGTTGAAATTTTAAAAAAAAATACCACGTGTAAGTTGAATTATGAGGAATTTTATCTCATAACCCGTGAACATCAAAACTGATAAAAATAATAGACTACTACCTCTATAAAACTTAACATATTTATCAGGTTTTTCAAAATTTATGAACAAAAATGGTATCAAACAAGCAAATAAATATCACTTCATCAAATTTTAATCAAAAATGGATTTTTTTTGTCCAAAGGTAGAAAGTATTCTGACAAAAGTCACATATAGGTCCTTCAACTAGACAATTTTCAAGTACGTTTGACCAGTTCACACTAAATTTCAAAAAATCCTAAAAAATTCAAATAAAACTTGAATTCATTAGAATTTCTCCAAAAATTCAAGACACCATTAATGAATACTGGAAAGAAATTTTAAGGAACTTTACCACACGGTTTCAGAGAAAATCTGACCTAGATATGGTACGGTGCATTCGGTCTTTCTCTCAGAAAATTAACATAAAACTGAAGAATTGCCTGTAATTTCTAATGTATATAAGGTACAAAGTTCATATCTGGTATGATGGTACATCTTACTATTATGCTTCAGCTGATAACAAAGTTGATGTCATTAGACTAAGTCAAGGTCAAATATCAAGATCAAATTTTAGAAAAATATGATCAAAACTATAAATATTTCCCCGTAATTTTTGAAGGATTACAATTGCAAACCTCATATTTGGTATGAAGGTGAATCTCATCAAAATGTTTCAGCTGATAACAAAGTTTAAAAAGTTATCATCATCTGGTAAGGTCAAGGTCAAATATCAAGGTCAAATTATCAAAGAATCAACAAAAATCTAAACATTTGCCAGGAATTTCTTAAAAATATCCGGTTTCAAAGTCAATATTTGAAAGGAATATGTACCTCACATATTTTCTTTTGATAACCTGTTTTAAGGTCTTCTGACAAGGTCAAGGTCAAATATCAAGGTCGCATTTTCACAAATATATCAAATTGTAACATTTGCCAGAAATCTGTGGAAAAAAACAAGTATTCAAGTTACAAGCTTACAATTTTGTAAGAAGGCATAGCTCACCATTACTCTTCTGGTGACAAGGTCAATGCCAACAATGTCAAATTTGAAAGGTGGATAAAAGTTCTAAGTAAAAAAGCAAAAATGCAATTACATATTCTTGGCTTTATACTTTTTTTTTTCAATTATTTTTCTTTTTGATAGTGAAAAAATGTTCCAAGTAAAAATACCAAGTAAACCACACATATCATTACTAAACTTTGCCATGCTATTTGCAAACAATGCACTTTGAACATTCTGACCAGGGTCAACACTTTTTGCACTTCAAAGAAGGTTACTTTACAGATGACGGGTCATTTATATACATGTACATTGCATTATGTTTAGAAGCAGTTCAATTAACCCATTACCACACAATCCCTAATTTTGACACCCCTGAGAAAGAAGCCTTTAGAAAACATCTTGGGAAAATGAGAAAATGCAGGTAACCAGCATTTTCTCCTTTTCCCAGAATGTTTTCTACCCTTCACAAAACAAATTTTAAATTTCAGTCACTTTTATTTTGTCATTTGCAAATGCTTTCAATTTGGACCAGTCTAAAATATTGTTGTTCGGTAATGGGTTAACCGTTTACCAAAGCAGTTCAATTAACCCATTACCACACAATCCCTAATTTTGAAACCCCTGAGAAAGAAGCCTTTAGAAAACATCTTGAGAAAATGAGAATGCTGGTAACCAGCATTTTCTCCTTTTCCCACAATGTTTTCTACCCTTCACAAAACAAATTTTAAATTTCAGTCACTTTTATTTTGTCATTTGCAAATGCTTTCAATTTGGACCAGTCTAAAATATTGTTGTTCGGTAATGGGTTAACCGTTTACCAAATGACAATTTTTAAGACTGGTCCAAATTGAGAGCATTTGCAGATGACAAAATAAGTATAACTTAGAAACTAAAATTCCTTTTGGGATGGGTAGAAAATATTATGGGAAAAGGATAAAATGCAGGTTACCAGTCTTTTTATTCTTTACTCACAATGTTTTCAAAAGGTTTCTTTTTCAGGGTCATTAAAAGTCCGGATTATGTGTTAAAGAGTTGTAATCTAAATGTTTCATTGCCTTGTTTCTGAAGAGCACCACCACAAAAAATAATTTGAAGGATTTCATTTTCCATTAATACTTCTCAAATAGTCAGCAAGTTTTGGAATAACACTTTCTAGAGTTCTCTTTGTGTTTGTAACATGTGGCTGGCTTTCAGTGTTTTTCACAGTAAATATATTCAGAAGTCCATCTTTCCCTTCCCTGGAATAAATCTTCTCTAGATGTTCAAGATTTAACCCTGAGTTTGCCACCATTTACATGTTCCACGGATTCGATGTTTCTTTATCGCCTTCATAACTTTTTTTCCATATTTGGCTTTGCTCATTAAAAATGTGTGAGCTGTAAAATAGATAAAATATCATGAGTTTATTTTTTCATTTATTTCTTTTTCAAAGAGATTAACCCATTACCACATAATGCCACATTTTGACACACTAAAGAAAGATATATAGCTGTGGAATACATTGTGAGAAAAGGAGGAATTGCTTGTAACAAGCAATTTCTCCTTTTCTCACAATGTTTTCTACGCTATATGGCACATATTTTTCATTTTAGATGCACTTTAATGTTGTCTGCAATTTGCCTCAATTTGGACCAGTCTAAAATTTTGTCGTCTGGAAATGGGTTAATTCATATTGATACTAAGTAAATTTTTCATAGAAAAATTCTATCCTGTTAGACAAGTCTAAAAAATTTCATGAAATGCTGCATGCTTAACCCTTTACCAATCAATCCCTGTTTTTTATAACCCTATGATGGAAGCCTTTTGAAATCATTGTGGGATATGGAGAAAATGCTGGTAACCAGCATTTTCTCCTTTTTCCACAATGTTTTCTACCCTTCTGGAAATAAATTTAAATTTTTGAGTTATGTTTATTTTGTTGTCTGCTTTGAAATCATTGTGGGTTAAGGAGAAAATGCTGGTAACCAGCATTTTCTCCTTTTTCCACAATGTTTTCTACCCTTCTGGAAACAAATTTAAATTTTTGAGTTATGTTTATTTTGTTGTCTGCTAGTGCTTTCAATTTGAACCAGTCTAAAATTTTGTCATTTGGTAAAGGGTTAGATGAAATTTCATAATTTTTAATTTGGTAGTAGGGTGCTACAAACATCACAGCAGATCCACCGTAAATGCCACACATTCCAGCTCACATTTTCATAAACATGCTCTTTCATTTAAACTTACAAAATATTGTATGATAAAAAGTCTAGAGATTGTAAAAATGAAACAAGAAATATCATGAAAAGATTACGAACAAACATATGGGAAAACATACATGTTAGACTATCAAATCCCCTTTTCTGCCAGGCAGTATCTACAGCTCATGACATTCCATAGCGCTCTTTGTGAGGAAACTTGGTCAACAGCTTCTCCTAGCCCTTGAAACCTTTTGGCAAGCAACAATCAAACCAGCACTTTCTTTTCTGAAATATAGATAGCACAAAACATGATTGAAAAATCGGACAAGAGACAAATTTAGCCCTTTACCAAACAAAGCTGTGGTTTTACGTGTCTGCAGTACAAGTCTTTTAAAAAGGCTATGGGAAAAGGAGAAATTGCTTGTAATAAGCAAATTTCTCTTTTTCCGATAAACGACTCCAGTTTGTATATAAGTTGTGTTTCCATTAAAACTCCTGAAATAGAATAATTTTTTATTCTTTACAAGCACATTGCTTTGTTTTTCATGCAGTTATGATCTGAGTGTCACAATGACTGTGATGCAATGCACAAAACAAGCAGCATTCTACTTAGAATTATGTTTTGAAATGATACTTTGAGTATGAATCATGGCAAATGTCCTCACACCAAAATTTAAATATTGGTTAATATTATAAATACTGTCTCATTTACCAAAGTAACAAATACACAGTAATATGTGTAGATTCAAACCTACCTCTTACTTTTTTCAATTACTGGTACAGAGTTTAACTCCATGTCTTCTTTACATTTCCATTCAGCAGCACAAGACTCTTCTATTGCTCTGCATAAAGGAGAAAAAAAAATCAGAAAAACTTGTAAAAGTGCTGAAAAGAATTCATTTCATTTCACAAACATGATACATTTTCTCACTGACACAAGCCTTCAATCATTGATTTACATGAGCTTGAGATATTATCAATTAAAATATATGGGGAAAATAAGAAATGCTAGTAGTATCATAATCAAGATACATGTAGTTCTTCTTTTTCTACAATTTTTTCTATCCTACAGAGAACTTTTTGTTTTCATTTTTAATTATTTTCTTCTTTATATTTGTCTACATTTTCTTACATTTTGGACAAGTCCAAAATTTTGTCATCTGGCAATTGTTTTATAAACATCTTCATAATTATTACACTTTTGTTCTATACACAGAAAATACTTAGGAAAAAAAAAGATATAGCATTACAGAGTCACTAGACTAAGTAGGCTTGTACAGATTTCTGTCCTTGGATTGTGCATTTTTTTTGTGGAAAACATACCGGTATATGGAGGATATTACGGGGGGCATTGTCCAATTAACTTTTTACCACACAACAAAATTTTAGACTTGTTCAAATTGAAAGCATTTGCAGACAACAAAATAAAGGTGACTGAGAAATTGAAATTTGTTCTGGGAAGGGTAGAAAACACTGGAAACAGGAGTTACCAGCATT
Source organism: Tridacna crocea (assembly GCA_943736015.1). NCBI lineage: Eukaryota > Metazoa > Mollusca > Bivalvia > Cardiida > Cardiidae > Tridacna > Tridacna crocea. The sequence continues at coordinate 9,312,992 of OX031066.1, read as the reverse complement.
TTCTCCTTTTCCCACAGTGTTTTCAAGAGGCTTCTTTCACAGGGGCATCAAAAGTAGGGATTTGAGCAGAGTCACAGTCACACGTGTATATTTCTTACCTGTACCAAGCTGTGTGCCCCAGTCTTCCTAGCACGGTACGTTTTTCCATAAGGTGCTGTGTTTACATGGCAAAAATCTGGATTTTGGCTCTGAACTTTCAAATAGCCACCAAGTCTTTCCTTCGTTTCACCTTTGATAGTATACAAGGTAAGTGGAACAGGTCCAAGTCGGCATTTTTCACAGTTTTGAAGCGCTTCTAATAAAACTGAAAATTCCACTATCCGTCGACCTTTCGGGCGATGTTCTTTTTCATTTAATTTGCCCTCCACCGGACAAATCTCCCTCGTGCAACTCATTCATTTGCAGATAAATCCAAGTGCATAGTTATGATCTATAATAACTGACCTTTTGGCCCGCTATGATTTAGTTTTTCGGCAACGACAACGGTAGTCCCTAATTTTGTCGATAAGGTCTGCCATTTTGGAACCAAATATAAATACGTCAAGTGGGGAAAACCCACGTCACGTGACTTACAAACAACTAAAATCAAATCAGTTTTTTTGGTAAAAAAATAAATTTCGTTTTCTAAAAATTTCTAGAATATTGTCTGAAAAAAATCACCGGTATGCAGAGTTCATCCAGAAAAAATACGAAAACTACGGTAGAGACCGAGATTAACCGACAGCTCGTCCGAGTACGTCGATATTACACGATATTAGACGATGATTTCGCAGAGAGTTAGGCCTCGAACACCTTAACATGCTCTTTATCAGGTAATGGACCGTAGTGACATAATGTTTACATAAATAGTCTTCGTATACAGCCCATGCATCGAGTTTCAGGCAGAAATATTGATGATTTAAAGGTTGGTGTCCAGTTACCACAAGCTTTTCCTGATCTGGTGTCCATGTACATACTCTGAAAATGAAAATGGTGTCTTGTTAGCATGTTTTCCTCTACCCAGGTCCATTCAAAAACGTATATCTTCGCTTTGGATGGACATTTATAAGTGAAATTTTGTGTTCCTTTAGGGGATACATTTATCGTATCATACAAACTTGTAAAATGAACAATAGTAAGGGGATTTTGTCCGAAAATCGGCAACAAACTTCAAAAAAGTAAGACCCCAATTGCTTATAAAGCCACAGCTCGCTTGTATGACGGTATTATTATTCCCTAGTATGTGTGTAAACAGATCAATCATTCGTCTTGACATTGCTGTAAATCAGGTCCATAAAAATGAAAACACTTACACCACCTCCGGTTCTTCCATGGAAAATTCGATCTGGTGTACCGAGAACACATGGTGTCCACGGCTCACGTTGATCAGTGTGATATTTGTCCGAGATTTCTTCCAAGGCTGTGGCCTTATTTCGTTTGTTTTCGGATTTTGAAAATAAAGCGAAGAGCTGGCGACTCGATCACGGGGTCCATCCCTTTATTGGTAAGTGATGTTCTTACTCATTTGATCATTTTAAAAGTACGCCCTCTTGCCTGTTCTGATTTAACTCATTACCAAACAACATTATTTCAAGCTTGTCCAAATCGAAAGCATTTGTAAACTACGAAATAAAAGTGACTGAAGCTTTGAAATTATTTGTTTTTGTGAAGGAAAGAAATCATTGTGGGGAAAAGGAGAAAATGCTGATCACCAGCATTTTCTCCATTTCCTACAATATTTTCTAAAGGCTTCTTTCTCAGGGTCGTCAAAAGCAGGGATCGTGTGGTAAGGGGTTAAAACGCAATTCAATCACGGTTTTATAAAATTAAGCCCTATTATGTAGGCTTTTGTATTTGCAAAAAGTGTCGACCAAGGCTAGCTTATGCAATCCGTACAGGGTAACATGGGCCAAGAAACTTTGCTGCGTGTTAATCTTCTGCATGTCAAAGAACCATGCTACCTCATAATTGAGTCATTTATTAAGGAAAATGGTTATATGAATAATTATGTGACGTTTGGTTTGAATGCATCCCGTAAAATTTATTTTGCACCTTGTCAAAAGAAAAATGGATATCTACAATAATAGTGACCTTTAAAATTTTGACTTCAAGGAACACAAAAAACATGCACACGTCGCAGAAAAAAGGCCAAATATTTCGGCCTTTTAGACAGCAGAGATTTGGGTCAGGCTGCACAAAATGTACAAACTGATCTTGAATCTATACCGTGTCCTTTATTAGTAATGCCTCATGAAATGTTAATCAGCTTTAATAGCAGTGTACGTCAAGTTTATATATTTAGCTCTGCAAGAGTTAAATCTTTTCCTATCAACCCATTACCACTCAATCCCTACTTTTGACGCCCCCTGAGAAACAAGCCTTTTGAAAACACTGTGGGAAAAGGAGAAAATGCTGGTAACCAGCATTTTCTCCTTTTCCCACAGTGTTTTCTACCCTTGCCAGAACAAATTTCTATATTTCAGTCACCTTTATTTTGTCGTCTGCAAATGCTTTCAATTTGGACCAGTCCAAAATTTTCTCGTGTGGTAATGAGTTAAATAACTTAAACAAGAAAATGTTGATGCATAACATCAATGGCGCCGCCAATCAGTTGTTTCTGAAATAAGGCACATAACAGCATTTCAAATTGACCAAAGTAAATTTGTGCAGAACAAGGTGAAAAATGAACTAAGAAGTCCTAAACAATCCTTACAATGATACTTAGAACTTCAAAAATATCATATCATACCTATCCTTCGGCGAAATTTAATATCATTTTAATTTGAAGCTATGTACAAAAGCAGTTGTCATTCGAGAAACAACAGAAGAAAATTGTATTAAAAACTAGGTTTCAACTTACCAAATTGATATTAAAAACTGGGTATGAAAAATGACCAAAAATGATCGAAGTGAGTATGAAATGACAAAAAAAAAAAGATGGGTACGAATTTATCAAAATTGTACGAAATGGCATAGGTACGATATGATTTAAATGCGAAATGACTGAAAGCCGAGTTAACAATATAGCCTCCATAGGTACTCTTCAAAACCGAATAAAAATATAGTGCCGCCGCTCATGCGGCGCTACAATGAAAATTTTGATCCGATAATGAAAAACTAAAATGTTGCAATTACAAAAGAATGGGGGTGGTGGGGGGGTGAGGAATATGTCCATAATGTCCATATCGGACAGGGCAGGTCAAAGATCAGACTGCACATTCCGTGCAGTCTGATCTTTGATCTGCGCTGTCCGAAAAAGGCCAGTGAGTCGCGTTCAGCAGCCTACAAAGGGTTAAACCGAAGCTTATATATGTTCCGTCAGCTATGGAAATGGTATATGTTGAAGGTTTATTTTATTTTTATTAGTAGTTGTTGCTTTTTTTTACCTGTGTCTTGACAACCAATGCCGAACCCAGTGCCCACTCGGAGTATCACCATGATTACGAGCCCTGGTATCCATGGTAACAATGCCGTGGTTATAGCAACCCCAAAAGTGTACAGGAAAAGTAGTAAGTATGGATTAAACTTCTCCAGTACTGAAATAAACGAATTTCTTCAATAAGAAAGCATTGGCTTATTCTGCCTACCAATTTGCCCGTTTGACGTTCAAATAAGATGGATGCAAGAGCATTGACAAATTAAAAATGAGCCTTACTCTATCAAAAAGTGATTTAACCCATTACCACACAATCCCTACTTTTGACTGTCCTGGAAAAGAAACATTTTGAAAACATTGTGGGAAAAGGAGAAAATGCTGGTAACCAGCATTTTCTCCTTTTCCCACAATGTTTTCTACCCTTCACAAAACAAACTTCAAATTTTCTGTCACTTTTATTTAGTCGTCTGCAAATGCTTTCGATTTGGACAAGTCTAAAATATTGGTAATGAGTTAAGGTAAGACCTGTGTAATGCACTTCCTGTGAACATGGAGCAAAAATTCTAATTGGTTGATAAATGAGAATAAATAACAATTTATGCAGAAATAATATTTTTGCACACTTCTAACGCATCAGAAATTCCGTTTATGTCTATCTTGAAATTAATTTTTGACACTTTTGTTAGTTTTCTGAAAAGGGAGGTAATTATTATCTATTTTTGAATTGAGAATATAGTGGTTTTAGATTGATAAATGATAATTCAAAGAAGGAAAAAATGGAAAAAATGAAATGATGGAAGTACTTAAATAAAACTCATTTTTAATTATAGCTAATTTTGCAGGATGATATTTCAGTGGAAATTGCTGTTTTCCATTACACAGGTCTTACCTGAATGCAACTCCATGATGCAAACGTAGTCTGCGCATATCATATCCGAAGATTCGACCTGTCTGCTATGACGCAGCATCGATCCCATATACTAAGGACAAGTACGGCTTATACCAAAGCCTGTAGGAGTTGTTTTAATAAATGACCGGTGCATAGGTCACATGCTAGCTGATAATAGCTGATTGAGTTGCAACAAGTAGCTTTTTATTTAGTAAACGTTTATGTGATTCTGAAATTCAAAATAACGGTTGTCGTTTTGAAAATTAGCCCGGTTCTGTACCCTGAATACCCAAATTAGATGTGTAATTGTCCATTGCCATCCAGCGTGTTGTAATGTGATACGTGTGTCTAGCAAATCATCACATGATAATGGATCTTGAAATTCTATTTTGTCTAACAATCGACTCAACCTTCAGGTAGACTTGTCCTTGTTGGGCATGTAACAGAATGCGCAGACTGACCTTTTGTCAATAATTTATCAGATACGTTAAGCCCCTTTACATGGCTCAAATGTTGGTAAGAAACTGTTACTAAAGATTACATTATGTTGAAAACATAGACCTATTTGCAAATTCTTTGATTCATGATACCGAATCAAAGGACTGGCAACACTGAGACTGGTATTGTTGTTAATTATCATTTTTCATGTCTTAGACCTGAAGTAGTATATAACGTGACAGAAAATTTTCCACACATTATTACACGATCTGCCTTTTACTACAGAAATGATATATTTGAAGACTTATGTATTTTAACTGAAAACGTTCTTGAAATAACCAGTACAATATGTTGTGCGTAAACCATTTGCAAAAAAAAAAACGTTACTTGAATTAATCGGCTGATTAAAAGGTTAAAAACATCTATTACACGATACCATAGCTTTTTAGCTGCCAAAAAGTATGGTAAATAGTTACTACAAGTGATATACATTGTTATTAGATAAATGTGTGGCATTTCCCTTTTCTATTTCAATTAAAAAGAAAATATACAATTTAATAAGCTGTACAACGATAAACCGTCGTGAATCTGCTTTCAATTAATAAATTGAATTATGACTTTAGTGAGTACCCGATGGAATGACCGAATCTCAGTTGCGAGAACTTGTGGTCAGACCCGTTTGCATATTCGCTTGATTTTGTATATTTTTCTGTATTGTAAATCTTATTTTTGTGACCTAACTTGGCAATAAAATATGTTTAAACTAAACTTAAATGTGTACCTTCGGTATGTGCATTGACATACAAAATACAAAGATGTTTATAGATCTTGTCAAATAGACGTTAGCCTTATCCATTAAATTGCAAACTATATAAAAGCATGGAAGTTATCTTTTGTCATCTTTGAAATACTCTTGAGGTACTCTCTGGAAGAAAATCTCAATCCCCTCTCTGTAGTTTCTATCGGATCATAATGGGATAGGATACGTTACTTACATATCCCGCCGAGTAAACAGCCAAGTAAGTAGCCGATGGCAAAACCAGTGAGAATCCACGAGGCTTTTTCTAATTGTACACCGCTTATCCTTTGCAGATCTGGTAACGTTGGACCCATTTGTCCATATACCAAACCCTGTTGGCAAAAAAAAAAAAAGAAATGTTAACACTTATCCTGCTTAATATATTGTCGTCTATCAACATTTATAGTTTGCTAGTATGTTGGCTTTTGAAGAAGGCCTGTCCATATTTTTATAATTAAACCAATCATTAAAATAGAGAATAATCAACTGGTTATTTTTTATATGAAAAATGTCTCACGAGGATGCGTTGTTAGGCGTTGAAAAAAACGAGTACGCAGCACGAGTTTTTTTAACGCCTTACAACACATCCGCGTGAGATATTTTTCATATCAATAATAACCAGTTGATTATTCTATTTATTATATACCTTATTAACATTAACATCTTTAATTAACACTATGTATATGTGCTTAATGAAAAAAAAAAGGTCCTAAATTACGGCAGGAAGTGAAAGTGAAAGTTGATATCGTCACTAGTGATGATATCAAAATTTATTACACTGGGAAATTCCAGGATTTCACTGCTTGGTATATAATAACATGCCTTATTCACTGAAAGGGAATGGATGGCTAACCATGCAGAAATAAGTACGAGAAATGTAAGAAAATAATGTGTTTTTACATTGTGTTGCCTTCTTTGGATACTTTGCCTTTTAACGAAGTATATCACATATCGTCGGTGTACTTCCAAAACCTCGTATCTACAGCTTGTAACAAGCTGTAATTACGAGGTTTTGGAAGTACACCGACGATATGCTCGCGCCCATGTGTTTTAGACATAAATAATGAAACAAAAGTGCAACTGTGTATTTTTCGCACATATCGTAATACTATTTGGGAGTATTGAAACAATTAGCCTTTTTTATTATACTGCAAAGAAATTTCTCGTGATCTGATTGGTTAACATGCCGGGAATATAAATCATGTTCCCTGGCAAAAAACACGTAAAACCAGTTTCCCTTTTGAATGCCCCGTAAACATCAGTACACGTGCAACACAACATCCAAAATGGCGGCGTCGATCGATCACCAGACTGCACATTTATGCACCAAACTGCACGTTTTCATTGAATTGGGGCACACAGGAGGGAATTTCTATTTCGTCAGTATACTCGATATGTGAAATTATAAAACAGGAAAATTTCGCTTAACGCGTTTTAAAAAGGTAAAACTTTGCAGTATAATAAATTCGTTGTACGGTCAGGTGGCAGGGGACTTGGAAACTTGTTCACGGCTGTGGTGAATCATGTCGCCACCTCACTTTCGGCTCGGGGCTTTCGGCTCGGGGCGACATGATTAACCACAGCCGTGAACAAGTTTCCAAGTCCCCTGCCACTGACTGTACAACTAACACTGTAGTAGTATGAGTAAAGAAAAAGAAATGGTTCGGTGAACTGTCACCGTCGAATGACTGAAATACTGCTGACAAAGAAGCAAACAAGCAGGAAATTTAAAGCTATTTAAGTATAGAAGCCTACACTTTGAAAATTATTGTAAGGAAAGGCAAAGTCAGTCCTAATTAGCATTTTCTTCCTTTTCCACTGAGCTTTCATTTCGTATTTTTCCTTGTAAATATTAACTTCCACAGAGATCAGTGAAGTTTACTTCTTAAAAAGAATTTTATATAATTTTTTGAAAGGCAAATTTCTTAGAGACGAGCACGGTGACCAATATCTATTTTTACATCTATTTTTACTGTATATGCAATGTTCAAACTGATATAAGTCGTTTAGGCATTTTCAAATTCCGGCTTATTTGATGTTGTCCATATAGTTGAGTCAGATAACAAAACATGATAAGATTCACTGTACCGCTGTGGCATATATTATCAACAGTAACACTGTTTGAAGTATCTTCCTCTTTTTGATTGGGTCTGAGCATGACTTCTCTCTGGCAGCTGTTGTGTTGGAACTTGTGTTCTCTCTTCCTTCCACTTTATTTACTCTTGTAAGCGATCTTTTATTGTTCCTTGATGAAAGTTGCTTGAAAATGGATGAACAATATAAAACGACAACAACAACAACAAAAGTTTTAAATTTTTAATCAACTGCCTGTAACACATGAAAAATCTCAACGTCTAAATTAAATATTAAATCATATAAATGGAGAACTCAGTCATAAAACGAACGCCTGTAGTCTGTAAAAACAATGTGAAACTATTCAACATTTCTTTTCGACGTTTCCAGCTTTCTTTAGTATTCTTTGAGGTGACTACTTTAAATCATATAAAGATGGTATCCTAGCTATAAGATATCAAGCGAAAACTGGTTGTCACGTTTCTTTGACGTTGTAATATTCCTACAAGACAATCTTTTACCTTCAAATCTTCGGCTCCATCATATACATAAAACAGGTTTCGTTTTACTTAGAGTTAAGTAAATAGAATGTGGTTATAGGTATGTAACGTTTCAGTTAAATCAGTTCATCCGCTTAACCTTGTGCCGGACGGCTATTTGCCAACATAAAGTATTTCAACAATTTCAGGTAAAACTAACAGTATTATCAGAAAAACTTTAATCTCATTGATGTTTCACGCGAAATTACGAAGGTGGAGATTGGTAAATACTGGGTAAATACTGGTTTATACAAAATTAAGTATGAAAATATTTATTATTATGTTCCTTTTCGCGTGTTGCAGGCCATTGGATGTGTAACTAAACATTTTGTGGAAATTGCACTTTGAATATGGATCGTGAAGACATCTTATTGGTTCTGTATACTAAATGGAAACAAAGAACGGTCTCAACAGACGAAATTCTCATATTTACCTCATCGACTGTTTTTAACTGAAACGCATCATTCACTGCACCCGTCTTTTCTTCACTAGAAGTACCCGTGACTTCGAGTTGGTCGCCATGTCTCTCCCTGAACAATTTCCTGGTAAATATTTTATATATATGTACAGAGCATAATATTTATACCCCCAAAAAATCTGTTTGGGGGGTATATAGGAGTCAGCTTGTCGGTCGGTCGGTCCGTCCGTCCGTCCGTCCGTCCGTCGGTTGGTCTGTAGCTTTTTGTCCGCTCTATTTCTCATAAACTACTGGACGAATTTTATTCAAACTTCACAGGTAGACTCAGTATTAAGTAGAGATGTGCATATGAAATGTTGGTTATGGTTTATTGATTTTTCACTGAGTTATGGCCCTTTCATGAAATTTCTTGTCCGCTCTTTTTCTCATCAAGTATCGGACAGATTTGGTTCAAACTACACAAATAGACTCAGTATCAAGCAGAGATGTGCATATCCTATTTTAGTTATGGTTTATTAAGGTTTCATGGAGTTATGGCCCTTTGATGATTCTGGACAAATTTTTTTCAAACTTCATGGATAGACTTTGCACTCAGCAAAGATGTGCATGCATATCACAGATTGTTCTTAGTTTATTAAATAAAATTTCTAAGAGCTAAGCCCTTTTTTGTCGTTCTCTTTATGACGGTGCCCTTGCTGAATTTATGAAAATGAATTATACTTTTGATAGAATACTTTTAACACAGCTGTCCGTCCGTCGGTCGGTCTGTAGCTTTTTGTCCGCTCTATTTCTCATAAACTATTGGACGAATTTTAATCAAAGTTCACAGGTAGACTCAGTATTAAGTAGAGATGTGCATATGAAATGTTGGTTATGGTTTATTGATTTTTCACTGAGTTATGGCCCTTTCATGAAATTTCTTGTCCGCTCTTTTTCTCATCAAATATTGGACAGATTTCGTTCAAACTACACAAATAGACTCAATATCAAGCAGAGATGTGCATATCCTATTTTAGTTATGGTTTATTTAGGTTTCATGGACTTATGGCCCTTTGATGATTCTGGACAAATTTCTTTCAAACTTCATAGATAGACTTTGCACTCAGCAAAGATATGCATATCATAAATTGTTCTTAGTTACTTAAATAAAATTTCGAAGAGCTTAGCCCTTTTTTGTCGTTCTCTTTATGACGGTGCCCTTGCTGAATTGATGAAAATAAATTATACTTTTGATAGAATACTTTTAACACAGCTTCAAGAAGCCATTGCAGGATATTCATCACTTTCAGTGATAGCTCTAGTATAATTGACTCTCCAGTCATTTTTTTTGCATTCCTATGACATTAATCTGTTTTGTGACAAGGAGCTGTTGGGGGTATGATCACGTTTAGTGATAGCTCTAGTTTGTTTTGGAATGAGATCAAGATAAGTATATTGTTTCACCGAGTAAACACAAACAAGAGGACCATGATGGTCCTATATCGCTCACCTGAGTAATAAGCAGTAAAGGTCTACAATGCAGATAAATACCAAATATTGAGGTCCAAGGCCAAATGATAATGATACAAGAGTGGCAAATTGTCGCAACATTTGCCCATCCCACCAGCAATAATTGTCGAGGAGGTATAATAGCTGGAAAGGGCAGGCAATGCAACAAATATGTTCACCAAGTCTCAAGTCAATTTGACATACCAAATATCAAAGCTCTCCACAGAATTTTATAGTTTTCCGTTCTTGTTCTTATGTTTAGAACTTGTGATCCCCCGGGGTGGGGCCAGTTTTGACCCCTGGGGCATCTTATGAACAAACTTGGTAGAGGTCCACTAGTAGATGCTACATACCAGTATCAAAGCTCTACACTTTCTAGTTTCAGAGAAGAAGTATTTTAAATTTTTTCCTTATTAGTTCTCATGTTTAAAGGCCAATTATGACCCCAGGGGCATCATATGAATATACTTGGCAGAGGTCCACTAGGAGATGCTTTTTACCAAGTATCAAAGCTCAACAACATCTGGTTTCAAAGAAGAAGAATTTTAAAATTTTCCTTTTTTCCCCCATGTTCAAACTTGTGACACACGGAGCGGGGCCAGTTTGGACCCCAGGGGAATCAAAATATGAACAAAATTGGAAGAGGTTTACAAAGAGATGCTTCATACAAAGTATCAAAGCTATAAGCCTTCCAGTTTCAGAGAAGAATAGTTTGAAAGTTTTCCTTTTTTGTTCCTATGTTCAAACTTGTAACCCCTGGGGCAGGGCCAGTTTTGACCACTGGGGCATCATATGAACAAACTTGGTAGAGGTCTACTAGGAGATGCTACACACCAAATATCAAAGCTCTACTCCTTCCAGTTTCAGAGAAGAAGATTTTTAAAGTTTCCCTTCTTTGCTCCTATGTTTCTAACTTGTGACCCACGGGGCAGGGCAAGTTTTGACCCCAGGGACATTATATGAACAAACATTGTAGAAGTCCACTAGGAATTCCTTTATACTAAATATTAAAGCCCTACATCTTCTTGTTTCAGAAAAGAAGAGTTTAAAAGTTTTCCTTCTTTATTTCTATGTTTCAAACTTGTAACTTGTGATGGACATCATAATGTATAATCTTGGTAGAGGTCTACTAGGAGATGCTACATACGAAATATCAAAGTCCTCCACCTTCTAGTTTCAGAGAAGAAGAATTTTAAAGTTTTTAAAGTTTTCCTTCTTTGTTCCTATGTTTTAAACTTGTGACCCCCGAGGCGGGGCCAATTTTGACCCCAGGGGCATCATATGAACAATCTTGGTAGAGGTTCACTAGGAGATACTACGCCTTCTAGTCTCAGAGATTTTCAAAGATTTTGCTATTTTTTTCCTTTTGGTTGCCATGGCGACCAGAATTATGGGTGGAATTCAATCTTTTGAACAACTTGGTAGAGCTTCACCCAAGGAACATCCCTGCCAAGTTTCATCAAGATTGGCCAAGTGGTTTAGGAGGAGATGATGTTTAAAGAAATTGTGCACGACGGACGACGCTCGACGGACGACGCACGACGGACGTTGGGCGATCACAAAAGCTCACCATGCGCACTTCGTGCTCAGGTGAGCTAAAAAATGATATTTTGTTCCAGTTCGGCTCAAGGCGACTTGACTAGCCACAGCCATGAAGAAATTTGTAAGTCCCATGCCATCTGACCGTACAACTAATAATGTATGGGGCATGTTATTCAACCAGATCACAGGAAATATCTTTGCAATAAAGTAAGTAGTTATGTTAGTTTTGATATCATAAAGTAGAGTTTTGAAAGTTAAACGTACATAAACCTAAATCCTGATAAAGTCTTATTGAGATTTGATATATGGAAGCAGTTACATTTTAGTTCTAATTAAACTTGCCAAGTGACCAGGCTTTCAGCCCATAGTCAGGTTTACTCAGTTTTTAAATTAGAATTTTAAATTTAGAAATTACAGAAGGCGAAACTTCATGGAGTTTTAATGGAAACTGTAGCCTTTTCGAGCCATAGCAACATTATTCGCTGACAAAACTGTTGCCCCAAGTGTCATAAGTAAATTGATCAGTGACCAAGTTTTTACCTCACATTGTGCAATCAGCAGGTCGTCTCAAGGTGGGATATGGTCTCTTCAATAACGCAAACAGCAGATCGGTAGGATTGTAAGTGTTTTGGCAATTACCACATTTGTCTTTGAATGAGTAGAACTAATAGTGGTAGAAAATGGTGGTTACCAGTGTTTTCTGCTTTACCCACAATGTTTTCAAAAAGGTCCTTTGTGGCAGTCGTTAAAACTTAGGATCGTGTGGCAAAGGGGTTATATCTATATATTACAAAACCAACATGGGGTTTACAGACGACAGTCAACAGATATCTTTGATTAAAGTATTTTGTTCAACCTATTAAATACTCGAGCCTCCAGGATGCTGCATGTTTGACGCTGTGAACACCCTACAGGTACATAGCCACAGATAGGTCAACAAGGATATCAAAGGACCAGACATGTGTGTGCTTGAGGTTAAACCTTGTGGCAAAAAAGTCTATGAAAATGAAATAAGGTAAACTTTTGGCAATTACAGAAATATTATGTCTGAAGAGCTAACAAATGAGAGGTTCTTTTTGTTGCATAACTGTACCATAAAAATACCTACATGCGTTTTTAGTCAGCGAAGCTCTCAGCTTCGCGGACTTAAGTTAACATACAAAATTATGTCCTAAAACGAGTTCAAACTGTCCTTGGAGGCTTAACCACTGAACTCTACGCCATTCAAATAGTCCTAATGGAATTTTAATACTTTTAACAAGTATCTATCTATTTGCATTTGATATGAATAGATTTATGCGAGAAATTCAGACACAAAAGCTGGACATGTGTTCATTTATAGATCTAAATACAAAGGTTTGGCCATAAAGTTTAGCGCAATAATATTTCCGTCATAGCTGAAAGGGTGACAGATGTTTCGGTAACAGGCGAGTTCGGTAATATAGACTTAAAGAGTAAATCGATTGGATGTTTCGGTAACAAAGCAATCATTATTGTGTTTGTGTTCTGTGGGGTTCTTTACACCTAATGTATGGCTTTTACTTTTGCACTTTTCATCCATTGACAAATCATAGGTTCAAACCTTTTATTTTTTCACTCTCTACCGCTTTTCGCTTGATAGATGGGCAATCCACATGGTTGATACTCGTATACAGCATGAAATGGGGTACGTAACAAAAATATTATATATGAAACATAGTGGAATTTACAAAATAATGTTTTAAAGGTGGGTATTTAGAATTTTCAAATCACACCAAATTAAAAAAAATATGTATATCATTGAAATTTATATGAAAAAACAATACGAATCATCAATGAGTAAGAATCATAAAATTACAAAAAAAAATTTTTGATGGTATTCCCTTAAAAGGCTACGTAGCCTATTAAGCTATTTATAGATTTCGCGCGAAAAATCTATGAAGCATTGTAGGAATGTCAAATGACTGGCACGTGACTGATAACGCTTAAATTCCATTACATAACAAACATGTAATAATTGTTTTCCTTTAATGTCTTCTTCGGACGGATGTTTGAAACTTTGTCTTTGTTTTCCTGTATTTAAATGAGAGAAATGATAAGCTAAAAATAGAACGTGTCTCCCGTTGGTGTCATACTGGTCCGTAATAAATCTCTAATTTCTCGTGTTATCGGATGGTTTTCGGCTACTGGGGTTTTATGAAAGGCTATCGGAGTATAAGGATGATTTTTTTGCTTTTTTTGTAAAATTTTCGTCCCAAAATCTGAAGGGCACCTTTAAATAATGAAGGTTTGAAAAAAAATAAATCCATGCGTCGGGTGTGAAGAATGTCACGATACATAAAAACTATATAATTGCTTTGTTACCTAAACATCCAATCAATTTAGTTATAAGCCTATGTTACCGAACTCGTCTGTTACCGAAACAGCTGAAGTAGGCCTAAATTGAACGCGCATCTTTCACGAAAGGTCACGTTGATGAAGCGGACAAATACATTTCAACCTAAACCGTTAAGGTGAGTCATAAGTTTCGTTTTGGTACAAAATGGGCTAACTGTCTTTGTTTCTCCTTTATTCAATATGCATTGTATTGGCCCGAAATGTGAAAATAATACTAATTCTCACAGTGCAGATGCAGGCCGACTTCTCATTCGTAATGGGGACTTGTCACATGTCGGGACATTTCCTGTTATCATGGTTTATGCCTATTACTCGCATTTTTATGCTCTCTGTGATTGTTAAACTGTTCGAAGCGATTGTTCAGGACTTGTGAAATAAAAGTGTCTAATGAAATGCATATATTTGTTCTGCTGACGATTAGTAGGCCAAACTTGTAACAGTAGGCCTAGATTTTTCTGAGTAGAAGAAGATTCGGTCCCGAGAAGATTCGGCCTAACCTGAAAAGTGCAGAAGGTTCGGCCCACATACGAGAAGATTCGGCCCAAGTATGAAGAAGATGGCGGGCTATTTCATGTTTCGTAAGCAGAGGAAGAATTGGCCATAATTTTAGACTTTGATACCCTCGTAATATTAGATCAAAGATGATTATAGGAGCACGTTTTTCATAGATCTGAATTGTAGTTTGAAGACAATTAAAGCTGTCTGAAAGCTATGGATATCAAGGACACATTCTACAGTTTTAAAACTTTAATACTGTATGTAATTGAAGGTTTTGGACCGGTCTATTCAAAGTTTGAATCTCATTATCTATACCTGCTCATTAATTGGAGAATTGTAATTGATATATTATGGGTATCTGTATTATGATTAGTTAATTTTCTATTATTTGTACCATATTTATTTACTTTGTCATTTAAGTCTGTACCAAACAATCCAAGGTTTTTATGACCCTGAGATGGAAGCCTTTTCTCCTTTTCCCACAACATTTTCCACCCTGCTGGAAACAATTTCAATTTTTGAGTTACTTTTATATTGACATCTGCAAGTGCTTTCAATTTGTACCAGTCTACAATTTTGTCGTTTGGTGAAGAGTTAAACATAAAAATCATGAAAATATTAAGAAAGATTTTTACAAAAACCTTTTAGAAAATGCCAAGAAATTAGCTAAGGAAACATTATGGCAAAAGGGAAAGGAGCTTTCATCAGTTATTTCTCATTTCTAATAAGAATCTTCAGCTCTACCCAATACCATCCCATTTCAACCCAATTTCAATTTTAACAAATGTCAAGGTCATACAATGCCAGAAACAAAGGCATCTGTGTTTTCCACAAATGTATATTGTTCTGCTTTAATTAACCCTTTACCTCATATGCCAACTTTAGACTCAAGTTTTCAATCATTTTTTATTTTGTCGTCTGCAAGTGCTTTCAATTTGGACAAGCCTAAAATATTGTTGTTTGGTAATGAGTTAAGAAATTTTAATCTGATGTAAAATATGGCTTCTGTGGATGGGAGATCATTTCTTTTTTATTGCATGCACTGATTTTTTCCCCAGAAACTATTGAGTGAATTTCAACTTAATTTCACATGGATGGTCCATGTGTGAACCTTTATTAGATTCGATGAAAAAATTACAGTCCCTTGAAAAATACGGCTTTTGTGGGCAAGGCCTCTTTCCTCAATGGGATACTTTGAAAACCTTGGAAAAAAGCAGAAAATTTTGAACATTCTTCATTCTACTCAGTAACTTATAAAATATTAGAAATTAACTATTTCACTCTTTGTGTACTTTGTTTATATCTTTCAGAAAGGAGATGCCCCATCTTTTACTGCTAGTGCTTCCATTGTGGCACTATCCACTGGTGACACAGACTACGAACTTCTGTTAGAGGATGATCGTGTCGTGAAAGTGAGCAAAGACCTAGTTCAGTCTGCAACGAATGAAGACAATGAACAGCTAGTTTTAGATGGTCCTTTGAGGAGCAACATCACATTCAAAGGAGCAGATTTCGTTGCTTTAACATTTGCATAATGAATTCAGAAAGAAGGACTTTTCTTTTTTGGCATCATGTTATTTCAAACTTCAATCTAGTCATCCATTTACATTTGTGTTCTTGTTTGTAAAATGCTTTAACCCTTTACCAAACAATCCCTGGTTTTCACGACACTGACAAAAAAAAGGCTTTAGAAAACATTGTGGGAAAAGAAGAAAATGCTGGTTATGACAAATAGTGAAAAATGCAAAGACGACCTGATACATGATCTTATGATAGCTTTTGGAGTCGTCCATAAGGTGTTACGATGGATGCAGCTTCTTTTTCTTTATAATTGTCGGTGTAAACAAACTATGATATGACTGACTGCAAAAAGTATCGGGGCTGTAGGAAATAATAATTGACATACTTTTTCATTTCTATTTTCTTTTTGTAAACATCAGAGATGTATTAAATTTTGACATTTTTCAGAAGAAACATAATAGTATTGTTGTTTGTTTTTCAAATGACTATGCCCTTCTTAACAATTATCCTCTTGATTTAATGTATGAAAATACATTTTCTTTGACTGATTGGTGCTCTAAGAAATGTGCATCTCGGCTCTTGGAAAGATGCTTATTATTCCCCATACATTATATTATATAAGGTGCTTCCATTACTTTCCAGGTAGCCAGATTTCACAAATACGGATTGTCCTGCATAAGAATAATATGTGCCAACTTTGTTCCATTACAACTCTGCAGTTCTTATCAATAGATTGTTATAATCCCCCCCACACACACACACCCATACATACACCTAAAAAGGAGAGGAGGTATAATGGTTTCACCATGTCTATCCGTTCGTATGTGTCGTGATCTAACTGAAAAGCCATTCTATGTAGAACCAAGAAACTTAATTCAGGTGTTGCCCATCAGCCAACGGGGTGCCCTATTGTATTTTCGTCTCATAGGTCAAAGGTTCCTGCGCTCTAACTTTTCAGCTATTTAATATATAACCACAGAACATTACACACTTGTTGCCCTTGATTCAACATGTGACTAAGATCAAATTTCCTGAAGCAGTCATGCTTCGCAGGCTTACAGTACTTTCAGTACTTTGATTAAAAAAAGTCATTACTGCTTCGTCGTATATAAAAATTTGATGTCAAACCTAGTAGGTATTCCCGAATGAGACCCATTCGTCTGATACCAATAAATAATTTAGCCGAACTCTGAATCTAATCTAATATTCGAAAGACTTACCGGTGTGCAAGCCGTGGGCTGTTTATCCCTAAGCTTAGAGCCATCCGCTATCAGTCCTCTATCAGTGGCAGTTCTACAGAAACTTTAGGAAACTTGTTCAGCTTGATTTGTACGTCTGTCCCTATTTAACATTTTACCAGAAGATCCTGCATTCAATAAGCATAAAAGGCTTTTGAAGAAAGGAGGGAAAAAAAACAACCTGGTAACCCAATATTTCTCCTTTCAACAACATCGATTTAAAAATTTTAAAGATAAATCTAGCCACATTTGATTTTTCGTCGAGCAATCAATTAACAAGTTTGATCCCGAAAAAGCTAAGTACGTGAATATGTAGTTCAGTCCGTAATAAAACCGCAGCAACTTTGCCAGCCACAAATAGTTGTATGGCAGTGTTTGTTTGACAGATTTGACCTAAGTGAAACCTTTCTTGTTTAAACATGAGTGGAACAAAATATGAATTCAGATAATCCACATACATTTTGCATATTTTGAGTAGTTTAAAAAGAAACTCACAAAAATCCCTATAAGTTTAAGGAAATAAATCTTCAAGTTTATTAATGTCCCCTAATTATTTAACATTAATTATATTAAAATCTTTGAAAACAGTGCAGAAGCAGTTTCGGTTGCTCACCTCAGCAATTTGCAATCAAAACTTCTGATATCAAACAATAGGGTCAATATTCACCAACCATTCTCAAGAACATTCTTTGTCTTACTCAAGATTTTTCTAACTGTGAAAGTAACATAACTTCTGATTGGCTAAACCGTTTGGTTTAGCCAATGACAAGTTCTGTTACTTTAACATAGACTAAATTCTAAAGAATAAGACTAAGAATGTTCTTAAAAATGGTTGGTGAATACAGACCCTGTTTTCCCATGCGATTTATCAATATGTTAGATCTCTAAAATAAAAATCAAGATTGATGCATCAACACAGTCCAAATAAAACAGTTACAAACTTTTGTCTGTATGTTAACCAACCTACTGGAAGAAACTATTTTGAAACTTATCGGAGATAAGAAGCTGAAACCTAGTTTTAAGATTTAGTATGACGTAAAGGTCAACTGTGGAGAACACCCATGTTGCAATAGTAACGCTGTTCGTGGTTCTGTATAATAGACCCTTTGCAACCTTCAAGCATGCTAAAGCTGATGTTTGGGGGCAGCGTAAATCTAGTTCAGACAGCAGAGAACGTAGAACCTGGTATTAAGTCTATAGTGTTCGATATGTTGAATTATTATGGCCTACAGTTAATCTTGAAATGTTATCATTTCGGATGCTTTTCACCGGTGGAAACAAAGTATAACTGCACCACTTTAATCAAAGGATTCAGCCCGATTTTGTCTATTTCACAATGGACGTGAAATCGACTCGTTCTATTTGTCGACTAATTCAGTAAGTTAATCCTTAAGCTGCCAAGCGCAACTCACTGACCTTTTGCGGACAGTGTAGATCAAGATCAGACTGCACAGAACGTGCAGTCTGATCTTTGATCTACACTGTCCGATAAGGAGATATAATTTCAAAACATAACTTTGAAATAACTGTGTATTTGGTTTTTTTTACTATCGAACTAAAAATTTCATTTCAGTTACCTAGCAGGATTAGGGTTAAAATTTGAACCTTATGGCCCCCACGGTCAAAATTTTAGCTGGTTTTCCGGGCAGTGCAGATCAGGATCAGACTGCATTTGAAGCCTGGTCTTATATGTTTATTATCTTTGTCGAGAACGTGACGTAAAAATGATACAGAGGGGTATAACACTCACCCGCACAGAAAAAATAACAATAAACGAAGTAATGTCTTTAAAAAATATGTTTTAGTGTCAGAAATACGAGATAAAGGTAACTTACGCGAATCTCAAGGACTTCATTCTAAGTCATCTAAATGTTATAGAACATGCCAATGCATAAAACAGACCAATTAGAGAACTTAATTCCTCCATTGGCCCTTCTCTCTTATTTCGTTACATTTTGACTCTTATTATTAATCTTTTCTCTACATCTGTAAAATGATAAGTAAGAACACTAAGAGGTCAAGTGTCGCTCATTTTTTGTTTGACCTTGGACAGGGTGTAACTCTGGACAAGGATATATTTCTCACTGATGAAAAATTGAGCCGCAAGTCTTGCCCACGTGAAAAAATTTTATACTAATCCAAATTGAAAATATTTGCAGACAGCAAATTAAATGTAGCTCAAACGATAATTTCCGTCTTTGAATGGTAGAAAACGTTGTGGGAAACGAAAACAAGAGGACCATGATAGTCCTTTATCGCTCACCTGAGTACTAAGCTGTAAAATCAAACTTGTGACCCCTGGGGGCGGGGCCACTTTTCACCCCAGGGGCATCCTAAGAAAAGACTTGGTAGAGGTCCACTAGGACATGCTAGTTTTGACCCCTGGAACATCATATGAACAAACATTGTAGAAGTCCACTAGGAGATCCTACTTACCAAATAACGAAGCTCTACATCTTCTAGTTTCACAGAAGAAGAACTTTAAAGTTTTTCTTCTTTGTTCCTATGTTTCGAACTTGTGACCCCTGGGGCAGGTTTCGACCCAAAAGCTCTGCACCTTCTAGTTTCAGAGAAGAAGAATTTTGAAGGTTTCCTTCTTTGTTCCTATGTTTCGAACTTGTGACCCCCAGGGGGGACCACGTTTGACCCCAGGGGCATCATATGAACAATCTTGCTAGAGGTCCACTAGGAGATGCTACATACCAAATATCAAAACTCTACACCTTCTAGTTTCAGAGAAGAAGACTTTTACAGCTTTCCTTTTTATTTCTATGTTTTAAACTTGTGACCCCCGAGGCGGGGCCACTTTTGATCCCAGGGACATCACATGTACAATCTTGGTAGAGTCCACCAGGAGATGCTACATACCAAATATAAAAGCTCTGCACCTTCTAGTTTTAGAGAAGAAGAATTTCAAAGTTTTCCTTCTTTATTTCTATTTTTGAAACTTGTGATCCCCGGGGCGGGGACAGTTTTGACCCCAGGGGCATCATATGAACAATCTTGGCAGAGGTCCACTAGGAGATGCTACATACCAAATATCATAGCTCTGCGCCTTCTACTTTCAGAGAAGAAGAATTTGAAAGTTTTCCTTCTTTGTTCCTATGTTTCATACTTGTGATCCCCGGGACGGGGTCAGTTTTGACCCCATGGGCACAAAATGAAAAACCTTGGTAGAGGTTTACTGGGAGATGCCACATACCAAATATCAAAGCTCTGCACCTTCTAGTTTCAGATAAGAAGAATTTTAAAGTTTTCCTTCTTTATTTCTATGTTTAAATCTTATGACCCCCACGGGGGACCAGTTTTGATCCCAGGGAACAATCTTGGTAGAGGTCCACTGGGAGATGCTACATACCAAATATCAAAGCTCTGCACCTTCTAGTTTCAGAGAAGAAAAAAATTAAAGTTTTCCTTCTTTGTTCCTATGTTTCAAACTTGTGACCCCCCGGGGCAGGGCCAGTTTTGTGTCCAGGGGCATCATATGAACAATCTTTGTAGAGGTTCACGAGGAGATGCTACATACCAAATTTCAAAGCTCTATGCGTTCTGGTTTTAGAGAAGAAGATTTTCAAAGATTTTGCTATTTTTTCGTTTTGGTTGCCATGGTAACCAGAGTTATGGATGGAATTCAATCTCTTGAACAACTTTGGTAGAGCTTCACCCAAGGAACAAGCCTGCCAAGTTTTATCAAGATTGGCCCAGTGGTTTAGGAGGAGATGATGTTTTAAGAAATTGTGCTCGACGCACGACCGACGACGCACGACGGACATTGGGCGATCACAAAAGCTCACCATGAGCACTTCGTGCTCAGGTGAGCTAAAAATGCTCCGGGATTTTCTCCTTTTCCCACAATGTTTTCAAATGGCTCATTCCCACAATTAAAGCTTGGAATAATGTGCTGAAAAGTTAACTCTTTCGGTGTCAAGTAAAAAACAAGAGGACCATGATGGTCCTTTATCGCTCACCTGAGTACTTAGCAGTAAAAGTCTACAATAAAGATAAATATCAAATATCAACGTTCAAGGCCAAATAATTCTGACAGGGTATGTAACTGTGCGAAAAGCATGTTCTTCTTTTCCGAAAATGCTTTCACAACCTTTCTTATTCAGGGTCATTGAAAGTCAGGATTGTATGGTATGGGATTGAATTAACTTGGAAGGCCAGGCATTAATTTCCTGGTCAAAATGGTGGTCGAATGACAGATTAAAACATCATTCGCTCATTGGTCATCATTCGCTCATTGGTAAGACACAAATGAGACTTGTCTCAGTAATTTTGATCAAATGTCAAAGAATGTTGGCTGAGACAATAATCATGCCAGCGCAAACTGGGAACCCTAGACTAACAGCTCACAAAATACTAACTGATCTATCGGGGCTCAACAAGTCTAGTATGTGAAAGATAACCCCTTTTTCTGTGACACTTCTTACAGAAAAAAATTGTATCAAAAGACTATCTTAAGGAAAACATGTTTGAAGTTTCATAAATGCCAAGGACTTTAGAAGATATCCATCAAGGTGAATGGATGGGCAAACTGACTGTAATTGGTCAATAATGAAATTATACATTTAGTCCCCTTTTTTGATAACATGTTGTTTCATGAAATAAAATCAAATAACTATTGTCTATCGCTTAACAAGATGAAGTTTAATTACATTTGGTTCTGAAGTGAAAGAGATATTGGTCCACAGTGAAAATTTACACCAAGCCCCCTTTTTCAATGACATGGCAGACTATCATAGGGAACACACTATGAAGTTTCCATCTTCATTCAGAACAGAGGAATTTAAAAGTTTTCCTTCTTTGTTCCCATGTTCAAACTTGTGACCATCAGGGCGGGGCCAGTTTGGACCCCATGGTCATTGTATCATATTTGGTAGAAGTCCACTAGAAGATGCTATTTATGAAATATCAAAGCTCTGTGACTTCCAGTTTCAGAGAAAATAAGTTTTCCTTCTTTGTTCCTATATTTCGAACTTGTGATCCCCGGAGCGAGGCCTGTTTGGACCCCAGGGACATCATTTGAACAAACTTGGTAGAGGTCAACTAGCAGATGCTACACACCAAATGGCAAAGGTTTACTCCTTCTTGTTTCATAGAAGAAGATTTTTAAAGTTTTCCTTCTTTGTTCCTATGTTTCGAACTTGTGACCCCCGGGGCGGGGCCAGTTTTGATCCCAAGGGCATCATATGAACAATCTTGCTAGAGGTCCACTAGGAGATCCTACATACCAAATATCAAAGCTCTGCACCTTCCAGTTTCAGAGAATATTTTTAAGGTTTTCCTTCTTTGTTCCTACATGTATGTTTCGAACTTAGGACCCACAGGGCAGGGAAAGTTTTGACCCCTGGGACATCATATGAACAAACATTGTAGAAGTCCACTAGGAGATCCTACTTACCAAATAATGAAGTTCTGCACCTTCCAGTTTCAGAGAAGAAGAATTTTGAAGGTTTCCTTCTTTGTTCCTATGTTTCAATCTTGTGACCGCCGGGGCAGGGCCACATTTAACCCCAGGGGCATCACATGAACAATCTTGGTAGAGGCCCACTAGGAGATGCTACATACAAAATATCAAAGCCCTACGCCTTCTAGTTTCAGAGACGACGATTTTCAAAGATTTTACTATTTCTTCCCCTTTTGGTTGCCATGGCAACCATAGTTATGACTGGAATTCAATCTCTTGAACAACTTTGGTTGAGCTTCACCTAAGGAACATACTTGCCAAGTTTCATCAAGATTGGACTAGTAGTTTAGGAGGAGATGTTTAAAGAAATTGTGGACAACGGACGACGCACACCGGACGACGGTCATTTGATCACAAAAGCCCACCATAAGCACTTCGTGCTCAGGTGTGCTAACAAGAGGACCATGATGGTCCTATATCGCTCACCTGAGTACTTAGTTGTAAAGGTCTACACTGAGGATAAATACCAAATATCAAAGTTCAAGGTCAAATAATTCTGATAGGGTATGTAATTTTGCAAAATGAGTAGATCTTCTACTTAAGGAGAAGATTTTTAAAGTTATCCTTCTCTGTTCCTTTGTTTCAAACTTGTGACCCCCGGGGCTGGGCTAGTTTCGACCCCTTGGGGCATCATATGAACATTCTTGGTAGAGATCCACTAAGAGATGCTACACACCAAAAATATCAAAACTTTGCATCCTCTAGTTTCAGAGAAGATTTTTTGAGTTTTCCTTCTTTGTTTCTATGTTTCAAACTTCTGACCCCTGGGGCCGGGCCAGCTTTGACCCCAGGGGCATCATATGAACATTCTTGGTAGAGATCCATTAAGAGATGCGACGTACCAAATACCAAAACTTTGCATCCTCTAATTTCAAAGAAGAAGAATTTTTAAAGTTTTCCTTCTTTGTTCCTATGTTTCAAACATGTGACCCCCGAGGTCGGGCCAGTTTTGACCCCAGGGACATCATATGAACAATCTTGGTAGAGGTCTACTTGGAGATGCTACAAACTAAATATCAAAGCTCTACACCTTCTAGTTTCAGAGAAGAAGATTTTTAAAGTTTTCCTTCCTTGTTCCTATGTTTAAAACTTGTGACCCCCGGGGCGGGGCCAGTTTTGACCCCAGGGGCATCATATGAAGTTCTTGGTAGGGGTCCACTAGGAGATGCTACATACCAAATATCAAAGCTCTACGCCTTCTAGTGTTAGAGAAGAAGATTTTCAAAGATTTTGCTGTTTTTTTCTTTTTGTTGCCATGGCAACTAGAGTTATAACTGGAATCCAATCTCTTGAACAACTTTGGTAGAGCTTCACCGAAGGAACATCCCTGCAAAGTTTCATCAAGATCGGCCCAGTGGTTTAGGAGGAGAAGATGTGTAAAGAAATTGTGGACGACAGACGATGACGCACGACGGATGACTTACATGTACGACGGACATTGGGCAATCACAAAAGCTCACCATGAGCACTTTGTGCTCAGGTGAGCTAACAAGAGGACAGTGACCCTGGAACGCTCACTTTAGACTATAGCTTATGAGTGAAATTTATTTCTTTGAACAATTTTGGTAAAGCTTCATCCAAGGAACATCCCTGCCAAGTTTCATCACGATTGGCCCAGTGGGTTAGAAGATGTTGAAAGAAATTGTTGACGGACGACGGGCGACAGACGCCGGACATAGTGCAGTCAAATATCAAAGCTCTACACCTTCCAGTTTCAAAGAAGATTTTTAAATTTTCCTTCTTTGTCCTATGTTCGAACTTGTGGTCCCCGGGGCTGGGTCAGTTTTGACCAAAACAGCAAATTTGGAGCAAACTTGGTAGTAGTTCACTCAAAGATGCTACATCCCAAATATCAAAGCTCTACACCTTCCCGTTTAAGAGAAATAGAAATTTAAAAATTTCATTCTTTGTTCCTATGTTCCAACCTGTGACCTCCGGGGCATGGTCAGTTTTGACGCCAGGGACATCAAATGACCGAACTTGCTAAAGTCCGCTAGAAGATTCTGCATGCCAAATATCAAAGCTCTGCACCTTCAAGTTTCAGAGAAGAAATTTCTAAAGTTTTCCTTCTTTGTTGCTACGTTCGAACCTGTGAACCCCCCGAGGCAGGGCCAGTTTTGACCCCAAGAGCATGATATGAACAAACTTGGTAGAGGTCCACTAGGAAATGCTACATGCCAAATATCATAGTTCTTTCTAGTTTTAGAGAAGAAGAATTTCATGATTTTCTTGCTTTGTTCCTATGTTTGAACTTGTGACCCCCGGGGTGGGGCCAGTTTTGACCCCATAGGCATGATTTAAATAAACTTGGTAGAGGTCCACTAGGAGATGCCACATACCAAATATCAAAGCTCTATGCCATCTTGTCTCAGAGGAAAAGACATTTAAAGTTTTCCTTCTTTGTTCCTATGCTCGAACTAGTGACCCCCGGGTGGGGCCAGTTTTGACCCCAGGGATATCATTTGTACAAACTAGGTAGAGGTCCACTAGGTGATGCAACAGACCAAATATCAAAGCTCTACGCCATCCAGTTTCTGAGGAAAAGAATTTTAAAGTTTTCCTTCTTTGTTCCTATGCTCAAATTTATGACCCCCGGGGTGGGACCAGTTTTGGCCCCAGGGGCATAATTTGAACAAACTTGGTAGAGGTCTACTAGGAGTTGCCACATACCAAATATCAAAGCTCTACGCTTTCAATTTTCAGAGGAGAAGATTTTTAAAGTTTTCCTTTTTTGTTCCCATGTTTTGAACTTGTGGCTCCTGGGGTGGGGCCAGTTTTGACCCCTGGGGCATAATTTGACAAACTAAGTAGAGGTCCACTAGGAGAAGCCACATACTAAATATCAAAGCTCTATGCCTTCAATTTTCAGAGAGGAAGATTTTTAAAGATTTCCTTTTTTGTTCCTATGCTCAAACTTGTGACCGCCAGGATGGGGCCAGTTTTGACCCCAGGGGCATATTTTGAACAAACTTGGTAGAGGTCCACTAGGAGATGCTACATACCAAATATCAAAGCTCTACGCCTTCAAGTTTCAGAGAATAAGATTTTCAAAGTTTTCCTTCTTTGTTCCCATTTTTTAAACTTGTGGCTCCTGGGGTGGGGCCAGTTTTGACCCCAGGGGCATAATTTGAACAAACTTGGTAGAGGTCCACTATGAGATGCCACATACTAAACAGCAAAGCTCTATGCCTTCAATTTTCAGAGGAGACGATTTTTAAAGTTTTCCTTTTTTGTTCCCATGTTTTGAACTTGTGGCTCCTGGGGTGGGGCCAGTTTTGACCCCTGGGGCATAATTTGACAAACTTGGTAGAGGTCCACTAGGAGAAGCCACATACTAAATATCAAAGCTCTATGCCTTCAATTTTCAAAGGAGAAGATTTTTAAAGATTTCCTTTTCTGTTCCTATGCTCAAACTTGTGACCGTCAGGGTGGGGCCAGTTTTGACCCCAGGGGCATAATTTGAACAAACTTGGTAGAGGTCCATTAGGAGATGCTACATACCAAATATCAAAGCTCTACGCCTTCAAGTTTCAGAGGATAAGATTTTCAAAGTTTTCCTTCTTTGTTCCTATTCTCAAACTTGTTATCCCCCGGGGTGGGGCCAGTTTTGATCCAATTCGGATCTAAACTTGCCATTGGCTTGCAGCTCTAAGATCAAAATACTCGGTTTATGTAACCTGTTTCTGATTCAATAAGAGGGCCAAGATGGATCGCGCACCTAAATCTTTTAGAGGAACATAGCCATTTTCATGAGGTATTGAAATTTTGAAAACAAAATCATTTTTTAGCGAAGCAATTTTGAAATGATCACCTGTAAAAGTCATTTCAAAATCTGTCAACACCCCTATAAACATCGCCACAGCAAATATTTTGATGAATCAGAATTTTGCAAATAAATTTTGGGATAAATCACCAAAAAAAATATTTCTAAAGAAGAGCACATGCTAGATAGTGACTAAAAACTACGTCGAACAAGGGCGCTACATGTAAGTGCCAACAATTGACTGTTATTTTCGATGGATAAAAATTATCCCAACAACTTTTGAAAAGGGTCACCCTAGGAACATTTCTGTGAAATTGTTTCAAAATCCGACCGGTTGTTCAAGAGAAGAAGAATTAGGAAATTCCTTTTCATGTCCCTGTGGTGCAAATAGCCCTCACCATCAGAGTCTTGTTTCTTGACAGATCACAAGTTTGTGAATAATTTTTGAAAAGAGTCATTCAAGGAATATTACTGTGAAATTATTTCCAAATCTGACCGGGGTTTCAGAGAAGAATTTTTAAGAATTTCTTCATGTCCGAATAGTGTAAATAGCCAAAAGCTATCTGAGCCGTGTTTCTTGATAGATCAAAATTTCTCAAACAAGCTGCAAAAAAGGTCCCCAGAAAAACATTACTGTGGAATCATTTCAAAATCTGACCAGCCGTTCCAGAGAAAAAGTTTCAAGGATTTCTTTATGTCCATATAGTGCAAATTGCCCCCACCCAGCCGTGTTTTTTGTCGAATCCAAATTTTGCAAAGAATTTTTAAAAGGGTCAATAATGAGACATTTCTGTGAAATTATTTACAAATCTGACCAGCGTTTCAGAGAAGAAAAATGCTTAAGTGGAACAAGAGCACCAAATGCAGGTGCCAAAAATTGGCTGTTGTTTTTTGACGATTAAAAATTTCCCTAGGGTTTTTTTTTTTTTTTTTTTTTTTTTGAGAAAGGTCAACCTAGGAACATTTCTGGTAAATTACTTCAAATTCTGACGAGGCGTTCCAGAGAAGAAGAATTAGGAAATTCCTTTTCATGTCCCAGTAGTGCAAATAGCCCCCACC
Organism: Tridacna crocea; assembly: GCA_943736015.1. Taxonomy (NCBI): domain Eukaryota; kingdom Metazoa; phylum Mollusca; class Bivalvia; order Cardiida; family Cardiidae; genus Tridacna; species Tridacna crocea. The sequence continues at coordinate 9,285,526 of OX031066.1, read as the reverse complement.
ACTAGAGCTATGTTTCTTGACAGATCACAATTTTGTGAACAGTTTTAAAAAAGAATCACAAAAGGAACATTGATGTGAAATTATTTCAAAACCTGATCAGCGGTTTCCGAGAAGAAGAATTTTTAAGAATACTTCGTGTCTGTTTTGTGTAAATAGCCCACAGCCATCAGAGCCATTTTTCTTGATGGATCAAAGTTTTGCGAACAATTCGCAAAAGTCACCCAAGGAACATTTCTGTGAAATTATTTCAAAATCTGAACAGCAGTTTCAGAAAATAAGAATTTTTAAGAATTTCTTCATGCCCATATAGTGCATGTATTCCCCCTATTCAGTGCCATGTTTCTTGAAGAACCAGTGTTTTACGTACTATTTTTGAAAGAAACACCAAAGGAACATTTCAGTGAAATCATTTCAAAATCTGACCATTGGTTTCAGAGAATAAGAATTTTTGAGAATTTTCTCATTTCTATATAGCGTAACTAGCCCCTAGTTACCAGAGCCATGTTTCTTTTGATTGGGATCAAATTCTGTGAACAATCTTCAAAGAGGACCTCCAAAGGAACATTACAGCCATGTTTGGTCCAGATTGGCCCCGCGGTTTAGGAGGAGTTGATGTTTAAAGAACTGTTGACGATGCACGACAGACGACGCACGACGGATACCAAGTGATCCTAAAAGCTCCCCTTGAGCAAGTTGTGCTGTGAAATTATTTCAAACCCTGACCAGCCATTTCAAAGAAGACAAGTCTGAACAGTGCAAGTAGCCCTCCCATCAGAGCCAGGTTTCTCGAAGAATCAAAATCTTGCAAACAGTTTTTGAAAATGGTCACCAAAGGAACATTTCTGTGAAATATTCCAAGATCTCACCAGCAATTTCAGAGAAGATTACTTTTTAAGAATTTCTTCAAGTCCGTGGGATGCAAGTAGCCCCAGTCACCAGAGCAATGTTTCTTGACGGATCAAAATTTTGGGAAAATCTTTTTTGAAAAGGATCATCCAAGGAGTATCTCTGTGAATCCAACTCAAAATCTGACAAGCAGTTTCAGAGCAGAAGAATTATAAAGAACTTCTTCATATCCATATGGTGCATATGGCCCCCAGTCAGTCACCAGCGCTTTGTTTCTCAACGGATCAAAATTTCGGAAAAAGAATTATAAAGACTTTCTTCATATCCAAATAGTGCAAATAGCCCCCAGTCACCAGTGCCTTGTTTCTCAACGGATCAAAATTTATCAAACAGTTTTTTTTAAAGGGTCACCCAATAAACATCTCTGTGAAATCAGTACAAAATCTGACCAGATGTTTCAGAGAAGATTCTTAAAGAATTTCAAAGAAAATTCAATTTGGTTGCCATGGCAAGCAGAGTTTTAGATGAAATCAAATTCTGTGAATACTTGTGAAAGAGGACCTCCGAAGGAACGTTCCATCCAAGTCCAAAACTGGCCCAGCGGTTTAGGAGATATTTAAAGAATTTGTTACGACACACGACGGACATCGCACGACGGACCTAAATGCTCCATTTGAACACGTAGTGCTTAGGTGAGCTAACAAGAGGACCAAGATGGCCCTGGATTGCTCACCTGATTTTTTTTAGAGGAACATAGCCCATTTTTTAAGGTACTTTAACTTTGGAAACAAAAATCATTATTTTGCCAAGCACTTTTGAAAAAGGTCACCTGTAAAAGTCATTTCAAAATCTGTCAACACACCTACAATCATCACCACAGTAATGATTTTGATGAATCAGAATTCTGCAAATAAATTTTGGGGTAGATCAGCAAAGGACAATTTCTTGAAGAAGAGCACATGCTCCATAGTGACTGAAAACATAAGTCAAACAAGAAAACCTCATGCAGGCTGGTGTTTTTCGACGTATAAAATTTCCCTAACTCTTTTTGAAAAGAGTCACCCTAGGAACATGTCTGTGAAATTATTTCAAAATTGGACCACCCATTTCAGAGAAGAATTGAGAAATTCCTCTTCATGTCCCTGTAGTGCAAATAGCCCCAACTACAAGAGCCATGTTTCTTGACAGATCACAATTTTTTAAACAGTTTTTGAAAAGAGTTGCCCAAAGAACATTTTTGTGATATTATTTCGAAATCTAACCAGAGGTTTCAGAGAAGAAGATCTTTTTTTTTTAGAATTTCTTCATGTCCATATAGTGTAAATAGCCCACAGCAATCAAAGCCATGTTTCTAGATGGATCAAAATTTCTCTAACACTTTGCAAAACGATCAGCCATAGATCATTTCTGTGAAATTATTTCAAAACCTGACTTGCCATTTCAGAAAAGAAAAATGTTTAAGAATTTCTTCATAGCCATATCGTTCAAGCAGCAATCCCTATCAGAGCCATGTTTCTTGACGCATCAAAATTTTGCAAACACTTTTTGAAGAAGGTCACCGAAGGAACATTTTGTGAAATAATTTCAATACCTGACCAGCCATTCTAGAGAAGAAGAATTTTTTAGAATTTCTTCAAGGATGTATAGTGCAAGAAGCCCCTTGTCACAAGAGACATGTTTCTCACCAGATTAAAATTTCCCGACCAATTTCTGAAAAGGTTGACCATGGAACATCTCTGTAAAACTATTTCAAAATCTGACCATCAGTTTCAGAGAAGACTTTTTAAGAATTTCTTCATCTGTATTGTGCATGTAGCTCCCAGTCACCAGAGCCATGTTTCTTGATGGATCAAAATTTTGCAAAAGTCTTTTTTGAAAAGGGTCATCCAAGGAACATCTCTGTGAATCTAATTCAAAATCTGACCAGCAGTTCCAGAGCAGAAGAATTATAAAGAACTTCTTCATATCCATATGGTGCATATGGCCCCCAGTCAGTCACCAGCGCTTTGTTTCTCAATGGATCAAAATTTCGCAAACAGTTTTTTAAAAGCGTCACACAAGGAACATCTCCGTGAAATCATTTCAAAATCTGACCAGACGTTTCTGAGAAGATTTTTAAAGAATTTCTAAAAAAATTCAATTCGGTTGCCATGGCAAGCAGAGTTTTTGATGGAATCAAATTCTGTGAACACTTTTTTTTAAAGAGGACCTCCCAAGAAACATTCCATCAAAGTTTGGTCCAAATCTGGTCCAGCCGTTTAGGAGGAGATGATGTTTTAAGAATTTGTGATGACACACGACGGACATCGCACGACGGGCACCGGGTGATCCTTAAAGCTCCCCTTGAGCACTTTGTGCTCTGGTGAGCTAAAAGTTGGATAGAAAATGCTTTGTCACTCTGTCTTTTGTTCACTTTTTGCCTGATTCTAAATATTTTTTTTTCTACCAGCGACTAACACCTGTACTGATTACACAATGAAAGACTGTCAATCTTCACAATAATTGAGAAACCTGAGAAGAGGTATCAGGGCAATGTTCCAATGAGTTCAGATGTGAAATTTCATGAACTTTTGAGCACTAATGTAGGAGATATTAGAGAAAAATAATTTTTTACAAGAAGCCCCCTTTTTCCGTGACGCAGCCTCAAATTGAGAAACTAGGAAAGAGGTATCTGGGCAACGTTCCAACAAGTTCAGATTTGAAATTTCACAAAGTTTTGAGCACTGATGTGGGAGATATTAGTGGTAAACAATTTTTTACATGAAGTCCCCTTTTTCTATGACCCACCCTCAAATTGACAAACCTGGAAAGAGATATTCGTGTATTATTCCAAGGAGTTCAGATATGAAGTTTCATAAAATTTGGTCCCCGGGGTGTGGAGAAATGGCTTCGGACAGATCTTTAACATGAACCCTCCTTTTTCTGTGACCCACCCTCAAATTGAGAAACCGGGAAAGAGATATTCATGCATTGTTCCAAGGAGTTCAGATATGAAGTTTCATAAAAGTTGGTCCTGGGGTTGTGGAGAAATAGCTTTAGATGGATTTTTAACAGGGAGCCCCTTTTTTCTGCGACGCAGCCTCAAATTGAGAAACTGGGAATACAGTATTTGCGCATTGTTCCAAGGAGTTCAGATATGAATTTTCATCAAAGTTAGTCCAAGGGTTATGGAGAAATGGCTTTGGACGAACCGACGATATTGATGAACAACAATTTTTTACATGAAGCCCCCCCCTTCTTCTGTGTCGCAGCCTGAAATTGAGAAACCAGAGAAGAGGTATCTGGGCAATATTCCAACGAGTTCAGATGTGAAATTTCATGAACTTTTGAGCACTAATGTAGGAGATATTAGAGAAAAATAAGTTTTTACAAGAAGCCCCCTTTTTCCATGACGCAGCCTCAAATTGAGAAACTAGGAAAGAGGTATCTGGGCAACGTTCCAACAAGTTCAGATTTGAAATTTCACAAAGTTTTGAGCATTGGTGTGGGAGATATTAGTGAAAAACAATTTTTTACATGAAGTCCCCTTTTTCCATGACCCATCCTCAAATTGACAAACCTGGAAAGAGATATTCGTGCATTGTTCCAAGGAGTTCAGATATGAAGTTTCATAAAATTTGGTCTTGGGGTTGTGGAGAAATGGCTTCGGACAGATCTTTAACATGAAGCCCCCTATTTCCGTGAAGCAGCCTCAAATTGAGAAACTGGGAAAAAAATATTTGTGCATTGTTCCAAGGAGTTCAGATATGAAGTTTCATAAAATTTGGTCAAAGAGTTATGGAGAAATGGCTTCGAATGGACTGGCGGACACACGATCCGACATTCGCACAGCGTGGCGATAATTCTCCCCAAAAATGTTTCAGGGAGCGTAAAAATAATCCCATTATCTGAATTGCATCTATCACATACAGATGCCTTCAATTAAGATAGTACATATATGTCAATAATATTGCCATCTGGCAAAGAGTTAACCTTTCACCTGACCAAGTACCTTCAAAATTTGCTTGATTGATTGTATAGAGGAACTGGTTATTTTTTTATATGAAAAATATCTCATGAGGATGCGTTGTTAGGCGTTGAAAAAACGAGTGTGCAGCACGAGTTTTTTTAACCCCTTACGATGCATCCGGGTGAGATAGTTTTCATATAAAAAATAACCAGTTGATTATTCTATTTATTATATACCTTATTAATATTATTATTTTTTATTTTTCGTTTGAAAGTCGAAATCAATACTTTGGATAGAGAGAAGAAATCAGGGACATAGTGCGGATGAATACATAATTTAAAAGAACAAAACGAGACCAGTGGTTGAAAATATAGAACTTACAATTAACACTATCTGTAAGTGCTTAATGAAAAAAATTAGTCCCTAAATTACGGCAGGAAATGAAATTGAAAGTTGATATTGTCACTAATGATGATATCAAAATTTGTTACACTGGGAAATTCCAGGATTTCACTGCTAGGTATATAATAAATAATGTATAACGCAGTATTCAACATTATTTCAATTACACCGTGCTAACCAGTGCACCTTTTCATGCTTTATTTGTGTTTTCTTTCACTCCAAATGATACTATTTCAGAGCCAATGACTGTTTTCCTACAAAGCCATTGTTGAAACTGATCAGCGTAGAGAGATGGATGAATCCTCTTGCAATGACAATCATCTATCCTTAGAAAGACACTGGCCAAACAAGAAATTAACCCTTTCCCAAACGACAAATTTTAGACTCTTCCAAACTCAAAAGAGTTTCAAATTTGATGAAAATGGCAGAAAGTTTTCCAAAAAGGTAGAAAACACTGTGGAAAAAGGAGAAATTGCTCGTTATGAGCAATTTCTCCTTTTCCCACAGTATTTTCAAAAGACTTGTACAGCAGACATGTAAAAAGAAGGGCTTGTTTGGGAAAGACTTAAATCAGCAATCCCATGTTGTTGAGTACTGTTCGCTTACAACTGAGCTAGCAGGGCACGGCAAGCACCTTTTTTAGCAATTACTATGAAGATATACCTTCCAATTATAGGTATTCAAAATTTAAGTAACTAAGGTGTAAGTCTTTACCACACAATCCCGACTTTTAACGACCCTGAAAAAGACGCATTATGAAAACATTGTGGGAAAAGGAGAAAATGCTAGTAACCAGCATTTTCTCCTTTTTCCCCAATGTTTTCTAGCCTTTCCAAATCAAATTTAAAATACAGATTCACATTTATGTTGCCGTCTGCAATAGCTTTCAATTTGGAGTAGTTCAAAATATTTTGTGTGGTATGGGTTAACTTTTTACCACAAATTCCTGAGTTTTAACTAGTCTGAGATAGGAGGCTTTTAAAAACAGTGTGGAAAAAGGAGAAAATGCTGGTGATCAGCACTTTCTCCAAATCCCACAATGTTTTACAACCTTTCACAGAAAAATCTCAGCATCTGAGTCACATTTATCATATGCAAATGCTTTCAAATTGGACCGATTTCAAATTCTTATGCTGGTAATTAGATAACATTAACAAGCTGATGCAAATAAAAAACTGGCAAGAGAAGGACAAAGTCATGAGCAACCCAATTTTACAAGTACTTTAATATTCTTATTTAAATGCTGTATATTTAACCCTTTACCATACAATCCCGACTCTCAACGACCTTGATAAAGAAAGCTATTGAAAACATTGTGGGAAAAGGAGAAAATGCTTGTAACCAGCACTTTCTCCAAATCCCACAACGTTTTCTACCCTGCTTGAAACAAATTTCATTTTTTTTCAATTATGTTCATTTTGTTATCTGCAAGTACTTTAAATTTGGACCAGTATAAAATTTTGTTGTTTGGTAAAGAGTTAAGGTTCTTATGGTTAACAATAGCAACAAAGATCTTTCATAATACAGCTAATTGTATGCAGTCAGATCTTCAGTCTACCATGTTCTCAGGGCATATACCTACAATATTGCAAAGACAGCATCTTTAATCATTGTTATTATCTTAATCAGTCACTTCAATGCTTCATACGACCCTAAAGCAAAATGTCTGGTTAAAAGTATTCTTTTTTTTTTTCTTTTCAAACAAACATCAAAAGCCTTCTTTTTCAAGGCCTTTCAACTATGTGATTAGCCCTTTAATAAACAACCCTTGGTCTTTATGGCCCTGAGAAAAAAAATAGGACCATGATAGTCCTATATCGCTCACCTGAGTACTGAGTAGTAAAGGTCTACAATGAAGATAAATACCAAATATGAAAGTTCAAGGCCAAATAATTCTGAGTTCCTTCTTTGTTCTTATGTTTCAAACTTGTGACCCCCGCAAAAGGGGTCAGTTTTGACCCCCGGGGAATCATATGAACAATCTTGGTAGAAGTCCACTAAGAGATGGGTACATACCAAATATCAAAACTCTACACCTTCTACTTTCAGAGAAGAAGATTTTCAAACTTTTCCTTCTTTGTTCCTATGTTTCAACTTTGTGACTCCCAGGGAGGGGCCAGTTTTGACCCCAGGGGCATCATTTGAACAATCTTGGTAGAAGTCCACTAGGAGATGCTACATACCAAATATTAAAGCTCTGCACCTTCTACTTTCAGAGAAGATTTTTAAAGTTTTCCTCCTTTGTTCCAATCTTTCAAACTTTTGACCCCCAGGAAGGGACCAGTTTTGACCCCAGGGGCATCATATGAACTATCTTGGTAGAGGTCCACTAGGAGAGCTCATACCAAAATTAATATCAAAGCTCTGCACTTTCTACTTCCATAGAAGAATTTTATAGTTTTCCTTCTTTGTTCCTATGTTTCAAACTTGTGAGCCCCTGGGCTGGGCCAGTTTTGACCCCAGGGGCATCATATGAACAAACTTGATACATGTCCTCTAGGAGATGTTACATACCAAATATCAAAGCTCTGCACCTTCTACTTTAAGAGAAGAAGAATTTTATAGTTTTCCTTCTTTGTTTCTCTGTTTCAAACTTGCGACCTCCAGGGAGGGGCCAGTTTTGACCCCTGGGGCATCATATGAACAATCTTGGTAGAGGTCCACTAGGAGATGCTACATACCTAATATCAAAGTTCTGCACCTTGTAGCTTCAGTGGAGAAGCAAGTTATAGTTTTCCTTCTTTGTTCCTATATGTTTCAAACTTGTGAACCCCGGGAAGGGGGTCAGTTTTGACCCCAGGGGCATTATATGAATAAACTTGGTAGAGGTCTACTGGGAGATGTCAGATACATACCAAATATCAAAGCTCTGAACCTTCTACTTTCAGAGAAAATGAATTTTAAAGATTTCCTTCCTTGTTCTTTTGTTTCATACCTGTGATCCCCCGGGGCAAGTTTTGACCCAAGGGGCATCAAATGAACAATCGTGGTAGAAGTCCACTAGGAGATGCTACATACCAAATATCAAAGCTCTGCACCCTCTAAGTTTCAGAGAAGAAGATTTTTAAAGTTTTCCTTCTTTGTTCCTATATATTTCAAACTTGTGATCTCGGGGTAGGATTAGTTTTGATCCCAGGGGCATGATATGTACAATCTTGGTAGAGGTCCACTTGTAGATGCTACATACCAAATATTAAAGCTCTGCACCTTCTACTTTCAGAGAAGATTTTTAAAAGTTTCCTTCTTTATTCCAATCTTTCAGACTTGTGACCCCCAGGATGGGACCAGTTTTGACCCCAGGGGCATCATATGAACTATCTTGGTAGAGGTCCACTAGGAGAGCTACATACCAAATATCAAGCTCTGCACTTTCTACTTTCATAGAAGAATTTTATAGTTTTCCTTCTTTGTTCCTATGTTTCAAACTTGCGAGCCCCTGGGCTGGGCTAGTTTTGACCCCAGGGGCATCATATTAACAAACTTGGTACATATCCTCTAGGAGATGTTACATACCAAATATCAAAGCTCTGCACCTTCTACTTTAAGAGAAGAAGAATTTTATAGTTTTCCTTCTTTGTTTCTTTGTTTCAAACTTGTGACCCCCAGGGAGGGGCCAGTTTTGACCCCTGGGCCATCATATGAACAATCTTGGTAGAGGTCCACTAGGAGATGCTACATACCTAATATCAAAGCTCTGCACCTTGTAGCTTCAGTGGAGAAGCAAGTTATAGTTTTCCTTCTTTGTTCCTATATGTTTCAAACTTGTGAACCCCGGGAAGGGGGTCAGTTTTGACCCCAGGGGCATCATATGAATAAACTTGGTAGAGGTCTCCTGGGAGATGTCAGATACATGCCAAATATCAAAGCTCTGAACCTTCTACTTTCAGAGAAGATGAATTTTAAAGATTTCCTTCCTTGTTCTTATGTTTCATACTTGCGATCCCCCGGGGCAAGTTTTGACCCAAGGGGCATCAAATGAACAAACGTGGTAGAAGTCCACTAGGAGAAGCTACATACCAAATATCAAAGCTCTGCACCCTCTTAGTTTCAGAGAAGAAGATTTTTAAAGTTTTCCTTCTTTGTTCCTATATATTTCAAACTTGTGATCTCGGGGTAGGATTAGTTTTGATCCCAGGGGCATGATATGTACAATCTTGGTAGAGGTCCACTTGTAGATGCTACATACCAAATATCAAAGCTCTGCACCTTTTAGTTTTAGCGAAGATTTTCAAAGATTTTGCCTTTTTTTTTTCTGGTTGCCATGGCAACCACAGGTATGCCTGGAATTAAATCTCTTGAACAACTTCGTTAGAGTTTCACCCAAGGAACATTCCTGCCAAGTTTCATCAAGATTGGTCCAGTGGTTTAGGAGGAGAAGATGTTTAAAGAAATTGTGGATGACGCACGTCACGTGACGGACGACGGACATTTGGTGGTAACAAAAGCTCACCATGAGCACTTCATGCTCAGGTGAGCTAAAAAGCTTTTGAAAATGTTGTGGAAAAGGGAGAAAATGCTGCTAACCAGCATTTTCTCCTTTTCCAAAAGTGTTTTCTATACTGTCACAAAACTTAAAAGTTTGTTCATAGTATTATAGCTCACCTGAGCAAAACATGCTCAAGGGGAGCTTTTAAGATCACCTGGTGTCCGTCACCAACAATTATTTAAACATCAAATCCTCCTAAACTACTGGGCCAATTTGGACCAAACTTGGCTTAAATGTTACTTGGGAGATTCTCTTTGAAAACTGTTCACAGAATTTGAGTCCATCAAACATTCTAATTGCCATGGCAACCAAATGGAATTTTCTTAGAAATTCTTTAAATATCTTCTTCATTGAAACCACTGGTCAGATTTTGAAATAATTTCACAGAGATGTTCTTAGGGTGACTCTCAAAAGTTGTAAGTGAAATTTTCATCCATCGAAAAACAACAGCCAATTGTTGGCACCTGCATGTAGTGCTCTTGTTTAGTGTTTTTAGTCACTATCGAACATGTGCTCTTCTTCAAGAAATTGTCCTTGGATGATCTATCCAAAAAAGTTTTAGCAAATTCTTGTTCATCAAAATCATTGCTGTGGTGATAATTGTAGGGATGGTGAAGATATTGAAATGACTTTTATAGGTGACATTTTCAAAATAGATTGGCAAATTAATGATTTAGTTTCCAAAGTTTAAAAAAAAATTACCAATGGTCCTCTCAAAAATTCAGGTGACCGATCCAGATCCATTTTGGTCCTCTTGTTTCAAATTTCTCGACTGCAGCTGCTTTCAATTTGGAAGGGTCTAAAATTGATTGTTAGAGAAAGGGTTAAGGGCTGATAGACAACAAAATTTTAGACTTGTCCAGTCTGAAAGTAATTGCATACAACAAATGAAATGAGGCTCTGTTTTTCTTTATTTTTTATCAAACAAGACACAACGCTGAAAACCAACATTGAATTCTACCTTATTATATGACTGAAGCTCATTTGCATCAATCTTAAATTTGTTGTCAGCAGAAGTTTCCATGATAAGTCTAAAATTTGTCATAAAGGGAAAGGGAAGGTCAAGGATTAAACAGTTTTACTGCTTTGAATCAAGTCATTTTTTCATGGCCTTTTTTGCACTCTTTCTTTTACCTACCACCGACATGCTTCCTGTCTCTATCTTTATCGGTTTACTAGGCAAAACATTGAAGCCAAAAATTTCTGTATTTGAATTTGGATAAACTTCAGTAACTATACCAGAAATGGTAGTCTGATTATTCTCACGAATGGTGAATTTCCTTCCTTCTTGCAGTACCATTGGTCTTCTGAGGAAAACGTTCACCTTAGCCGTGTCCCCTGTCATTAACATATTGTTTTCAGGTTTTAAATATAACATGCTTCCAATGTTCCATGTCGAACAAAATAAAATCTGAGAATACTTATTCAGAACAGGATGGACTCTACCTCCCTCGGCTTTGGTTAAGATATATATCTGTGCTTCAAAATAATTGGTCTGTTTAAGTTTTCCTGGGGCACAAAAATACATTCCTTTTTCTACAAAATCATGCCTAACACCTCTAGCTAATATCCCCACATTATCTCCCGCTTTACATGAATCTACTTGGTTTTTAAATATTTGAATTTCTGTAGCTGAGGTTTTTATCATCTTGCCATACCCAATCACAACTCCTTCATCTCCTTTGTTGACAGTTCCATCTAAAAGGGTACCAATCAACACAGTTCCTCTTCCTTGGACAGATACTGCCGACTCAATTGGCAGGACAAAAGGAGCATCAACATTACGCTCAGGTATAACTATGTGATTATCAACTGCATCCATCAATTTAAGAATAGATGGTTTACCATACTCTGTGTCCTTACCACTAAGGGCATCGAGCGCTGATCCATGAATCACAGGGGTGTTGTTTCCATCATATCCAAACTCATCTAACAATTCACGGGCCTCCATCTCCACTAATTCAAGCATCTCCTCATCCACTATATCTGCCTTGTTTATAAACACAATAATATTCTCTACTCCAATTTGTTTGGCAAGAAGTAAATGTTCCCGAGTCTGTGGCATTGTTCCATCTGTGGCTGCAATCACAAGGATTGCTCCGTCCATCTGAGATGTGCCTTGAAAATGAGAAATACAAGGTTGTAAACATTTACCACTACATCTTTACCACAAGAGGAAATTTTAATTTTGTCCAAACTGAAAGCATTTGCATTCAAAACAAGAGGACCATTATAGCCCTTTATCGCTCCACTGGCTAATAAGTAAAAACACTACAAGCCAAACATAACAATATCTGGCCAAATGGTTTCAAACTTAAGGACATACACAATTTTTTTCTATGAAATCCTATGAGCAAATTGTGACCCCCGGGTCAAAGCCGATTTTGACCGCAAAGCTATAATTACTGGAATCCTGGCGGAAGTCCACAAGATAAAGTCCCATACCAAATAATACAGGTTGAGAATGTGTGGTTATAAACAAGAAGATGTTCAAAGTTTTCTCAATATAAGAGCCGTCAGAGACCGGTTATGCTCCCCGAACAAGTGCTTGTCATCAAATATATGAAACTGACATAAATTCACTTCTTTTATCCTAAAAAGTCCTGTTCATGCCCCCAAAAAATTGAAGTGAAAAGGCAAAATTTTACTATATTAGAGATAGCCAACACAAACTTGTTGAGAACAATAGGCCCCCTTTTCCCATAAGACAATATTGCATCATTGAAATAAATACAACAGGTGTGTGGTTTGTGGCATTTTAAATAATAATTAAAAATTCGAAAATTTCATAAAATTTTGAGCAGTCATATAGTAAATATTACATAAAACAATTTTTTACATGAAGCCCCCTTTTTTCCGTGACGCAGCCTGAAATTCAGACTGTGTCACGGAAAAAGAGGGCGTCATGTAAGAGAAGGTATCTGGGCAACTTTCCAACAAGTTCAGATTTGAAATTTCACAAAGTTTTGAGCACCGATGTAGGCAGTGCTAGTGAAAAACAATTTTTTCCATGAAGTCCCCTTTTTCCGTGGTGCAGCAAATCGAGAAACCAGGATATAGGTATTTGCACATTAATAATTCGTAGATTGAAAATAACAAGGGCACATGCTGAAACTTGTAAAACAAGATTTAACCATGAAGTTTCATAAAAGTTTGACAACAGCTGAATGATATATTGGTAAAAATTGCAAATTTTGCATTGGGGCTCCTTTTTCCTTGGCTTTTCATAAGAAACCCCCTTTTTCCATGACAGAGTGTCAAATTGAAAAACTTGGAGATACAGAAACAAGAGCACTTGATGAAACTTTGAAAAAACAATATAACCATGAAGTTTACTGAAATTTTGACAAAAACTGAATGAGATATTAGTAAAAGTTGGAATTTTGCAAGAAAGCCCCTTTTTCCATGACAGAACGTCAACATAAAAAACGTGTAGATTAAAAACAGCAAGGGCATATGCTGAAACTTTCCATAGACAATATAACCATGAAGTTTCATGATATTTTGACAAAAACTGAATAAGATATTAGTAAAAATTGCAATTTTGCATTAAGCCCCTTTTTTCCATGATACAGGGTCAAATTGAAAAACCGGGAAAGATGAGTCGTCACTTTACCCTAAGGAGTACATATATTAAGTTTTATCCAATTTGGTCAAAGGGTTGTGGAGAAATGGCTTCGGACGGACGAACGGACGGACAGACGAAGTGGCGACTATGTGCTCGCCCTTTGGGGAGCACAAAATGGCCCTGTAAAACCTGAAACCTAAATTCAGTAGGCCTAGTTTTTATTATGGTTAATAACAAGATGATTTAGAAAGTTTTCACCACAAAAACCCACATAAAACTTGTGACCCATGGTTTGGGAACAAACCTGACCCCAATGCTATAATTTGGGCCCTCCTTGTAGAGACCTACTATATAAAGCTACATGCAAAATTTGGGAGCCATAGGCCTTGTGGTTAGGTACAAGTAGATTTTTTAAAATTTCCCAATATGAGCCCATGTAAAACTTGTGACCCCCCATGATGAGGCCAAATTTAATCCCAGGGCTATAATTTGGGCACCTTTGGTAGACAACCACTTGATAAGGCTAGATGCAAAATTGAGTAGCCCTAGGCCGTATGGCTTGATATGAGAAGATTTAAAAGTTTTCCCTATATAAGCCTAAATAAAAATTGTGACCCCCAGGGTCGGGCCAAATTTGACCCCTTGGCTATCATTTGGGCACTCTTGATAAAGATACATGCCAAATTTGGTAGCCCTAGGCTCAATGGTTAGGTACCAGAAGGATTTTAAAGTTTTCCCTATATAAGCCCATAAAAAAACTTGCCATCCCTGGTGCCGGGCCAATCTTGACCCCAGGGCTATTATTTGAAGAACTTGGTAGACCTCCACTAGATGAGGCTACATGCCAAATTTGGTAGCCCTAGGCCTTATGGTTTCAGAGAAGAAAATTTTCAAAAATTTTCAATATTTTTCAGTTTTGTTGCCATGACAACCAGAGTTTTTAAAGGAATAAAATTCTTTCAAGGAGTTTTGAAGAGGACCATGGCAGGATTACTTCTGTGAAGTTTTATCAAAATTGGATGGGTAGTTTCAGAGATGTTTGAAATAAAAGTGAACCCACAGATGGACGGACGCACACATGGACAGATGTATGACGGACACCAGGCCATGACATAAGCTTGCTGGCCTTCAGCGAGTGGAGCTTAAAATGAAGGTGCCTCAAAGCTTAAAATTTGTATTTGAAAGGGTAGAAGATGTGGGAAATCGAGAAAATGCTTATCAGTAATTTCCAACAATAATTTCTAGCCTTCTCACTCATCGAAACAAACGAAAGCTGTGCAATGTCAAGGGTGTTTGCACCAGGACTTTTCACAACATAGGGGTCGTAATATACAGACAACATAACCTGCATCCTGCCTAACTTTAAAACAAGCCTTTTTTTTAATTCAATGAATACTGTAAGCAGGTTTATTCATTGGCATGAAAGTTAATGTTTTTTATGTCAAAACTGAAACTTTCATGCCAATGAATAAACCTGCTTGTACAGTATTCACCGACATTACTTTAGACACCTTACTTTGAATTAAATATTCCATGCTTGTGAACATAAATGTTGGCATCAAAATAAATCACCCTCCCTGAAAACAGAATATTCTCTATCAAACTTGGATGCCAAACAGTAAGCATATATTAACCCTTTCGCAAACGACAAATTCTAGACTCTTCCGAATCCAAAGAGTTTGCAGACGACAATTTCAGATTTGACAAAAATGGCAGAAAGTTCCCCAAATGGGCAAAAAACACTGTGGGAAAAGGAGAAATTGCTCATTACGAGCAATTTCTCCTTTTCCCCAGTGTTTTCAAAAGCCTTGTACTGCAGAAAAGTAAAAAAACAAGAGGAAAATGATGGTCCTATATGCCTCACCTGAGTACTATGCAGTGAAGGTCTACAATGAAGCTAAATACCAAATATCAAAGTTCAAGGTCAAATAATTCTAACAGGGTATGTAACTGTGCAAAATGCATCTTCTACTTTTAGGGAAGAATATTAAAGTTTTCCTTCTTTGTTCCTATGTTTCAAACTTGTGACCTCCAGGGCCGGGCAAGTTTTGACCCTAGGGACATCATATGAACATTCTTGGTACAGATCCACTAAGAGATGCTACATACCAAATATCAAAGTTCTGCACCTTCTAGTTTCAGAGAAGAAGAATTTTAAAGTTTTCCTTCTTTGTTCCTATGTTTCACACTTGTGACCCCTGGGGCCCCCTGAGGCCAGGCCAGTTTTTATCCAAAAGGCATCATATGAACAATCTTGGTAGAGGTATCAAATGAACAATCGTGGTAGAAGTCCACTAGAAGATGCTACATACTAAATATCAAGCTCTGCAACTTCTAGTTTCAGAGAAGAAGATTATTATAGTTTTCCTTCTTTATTCCTATGTTTCAAACTTATGACCCCAGGGGCGGGGCCAGTTTTGACCCCCAGGGGCATCATATGAACCATCTTGGTAGACGTCCACTTGGAGATGCTACATACCAAATATCAAAGCTCTGAACCTTCTACTTTCAGAGAATAAGAATTTTAAAATTTTCCTTCTTTGTTGCTTTGTTTCAAATTTCTGACCCTCGGGACAGGGTCAGTTTGATCCCAGGGGCACCATATGAACAATCTTTGTAGAGGTCCCCTAGGAGATGCTATATACCAAATATCAAAGCTCTACACCTTCTTGTTTCAGAGAAGAAGATTTTCTAAGTTTTCCTTCTTTGCTCCAATGTTTTAAACTTGTGACCCCCAGGGCGGGGCCAGTTTTAACCCCAGGGGCATCACATGAACACTCTCGATTGAGGTCCACTAGGAGATGCTACATACCAAATATCAAAGCTCTACGCCTTCTAGTTTCAGAGAAAAAAAAAATTCAAAGATTTTGTTTTTTTTCCTTTTGGTTGCCATAGCAACCAGAGTTATGGCTTGAATTCAATTTCTTGAACAACTTTGGTAGAGCTTCACCGAAGGAACATCCCTGCCAAGTTTCATCAAGATCGGCCCAGTGGTTTAGATGGAGCAGATGTTAAAAGAAATTGTGGACGACTGACGACGGACGACAGACACTGGGCTATCACAAAAGCTCACCATGAGCACTTCATGCTCAGGTGAGCTAACGAGGGCTTGTTTGGGAAAGGGTTAATATAGTTGATGATCAAGGGAGGTAAATAGTAACAATCTTTATCTCTAATGACAGGAGTCATGTCCCTTCATCATTATTTAACTCATTACCAAACGACAATATTTTAGGCTTGCCCAAATTGAATGCATTTGCAGACGACAAAATAAAAGTGGCTGAAAATTTGAAATTTGTTTTGTGAAGGGTAGAAAACATTGTGGGAAAAGGAGAAAATGCTGCTTACCAGCATTTTTTCCTTTTCCCACAATGTTTTCTAAAGGCTTCTTTCTCAGGGGCATCAAAAGTAGGAATTGTGTGGTAATGGGTTTAACTGAAGTCCCTATATAAGCCAGGCTTAATTTGAAACTTGTAATCCTAGGAATGGGGCCAATTTTGACCCCAGCGCAAAATTCTTTAGAGACTTGGTAGAGATCTATCAAATAGATAAAGCTATGTGTCAAATAAGGTAGCCCTAGGCCTAGTGGTTTCAGAGAAGAAGATTTTTACTCTTAAACTTTGGTCATCTGGTAAAGGTTCAAATTCTGTTTCAAAGAAGAGCACATTCTGTACTTCTGTTGGTACCAAGTTTATTAAGTTTTGGTTTACTGATAGAGTGGTGTTTCATTCCACTTTCAATATTACTTCAGGCATTTCTGCACAAGGACAGGGCCACAAGCTCACATACTGATGACTGTTTCAGCAGTGACAGGCCAGGGCAAGCATCTTGCTTCATGACATTTCCATGAAAAAATCAGTGCTTCCAGTGAGGCTAGGTTTTAGTCTTACTCTTTACTATTGATACCAGCATGACCTCTAAAGAATCTGAGATGAAAAGAACCTATTGAACTCCCATCAGTTAGAACTACAAATAGAATTATATAGCTTTGGACAACGGCTTTTGTGATCTGTCATGACCTACAACACAACTGAAATAATTTTGATGTAATACAGTGATAAGTAAATTACTCAAATGAGTTTGAAATCAGTTGCATGGTTGATTGCCAAATTTTTCTAAGAATATTTCAAAAGTAAATATAACCCTTATCTACCTGTTATCATGTTTTTAATAAAATCAAGATGGCCTGGACAGTCAGTGTGGGCATAATGTCGCTTTGCAGTCTCATAGCCAACGTGTGTTGCATTAATTGTGATACCTCTTCGCTGCTCTTCTTCAGACCTATCTATGTCTTTGTAGTCTCGGAATTTTGTACTGCCAATTTGTTCAGCAAGCACCTGGTATAAAGATAAACAAGAAGTGACTTAGCGCACTACTATTAATTTATTTACACACATGTAAGATATAAAAAGAACTTAAAAAAAATTACTTGATGGAAAGGAAATACTTTTTTGAAACATGTAAGTAAATAATGACGTAAAAAAGTGATTCCAGATTGTGACGAGCAAATTAGTTATTTTCTCTCCTTTTAACAGACTCTAAAAATCCCATTCCAGTATTGTCAGTTTACTTCCAAAACCTTGTAACTACAGCTTGTTACACGCTGTAGTTAGGAGGTTTTGGAAGTAAACAGATATACTGTTGGTCAAGTGGACATGTCTTGTAAGGGTCAGACCAGTCCATAATAATGTCCAGTTTAATGATGTGGCCTTTTTTTTTTACACTTTATAACTCTGAAGGATCATGAAAGTGGATACTTGTTATCTTAACTTTGTGTCTAGAACGTGTGTTCTGGATTAAAAACAAGAGGACCATGATGGTCCTATATCGCTCACCTGAGTACTACGCTGTAAAATCAAACTTGTGGCCCCTAGGGCGGGGTCAGTTTGGAACCCAGGGGCATCCTAAAAAAAAACTTGACACTAGGTCCACTAGGTGATGCTACTTACAAAATATCAAAGCTCTACACCTTCTATTTTCAGAGAAGTAGAATTTTAAAGTTTTCCTTCTTTGTTCCTATGTTTCAAACTTGTGACCTCTGGGGCAGGGCAAGTTTTGACCCCAGGGGCATCATATGAAGAAACATTGTAGAAGTCCATAACAAGATGCTACATACCAAATATCAAAGCTCTGTGCCTTCTAGTTTCAGAGAAGAAGAATTTTAAAGTTTTCCTTCTTTGTTCCTATGTTTCGAACTTCGGACTCACGAGGCAGGGCCAGTTTTGACTCCAGGAACATAATATGAACAAAAACTGTAGAAGTCCACTAGGAGATGCTACTTACCAAATATCAAAGCTCTACATCTTCTAGTTTCAGAGAAGGTAAAATTTTAAATTTCCCTTTTTTATTTCTCTGTTTTAAAATTGTGACCCCGCGGCCTGGCCAGTTTTGACCCCAGGGATATCATATGAATAATCTTGGTAGAGGTCCACTAGGAGATGCTATGTACCAAATATCAAAGCTCTGCACCTTCTAGTTTCAGAGAAGAAGAATTTTAAAGTTTTCCTTCTTTGTTCTTATGTTTCGAACTTGGGACCTGGTGCGGGACCAGTTTTGACCCCAGGGGCATCATATGAACAATCTTAATAGCGGTCCACTAGGAGATGCTAAAAAACAAATATCAAAGCTCTGCACTATCTAGTTTCAGAGAAGAAGAATTTTGAAGTTTTCCTTCTTTGTTCCTATGTTTCACACTTGTGACCCCCGGGCCTGGCCAGTTTTGACCCCAGGGGCATCATTTGAGCAAACTTGGTAGAGGTAAACAAAGACCTGAACATATCAGAGGCTCTTCAATCTGCCTTTTTAGCCTTGATAATGACTTCCATCAGCTGACTTGCATACACACCATATAGAAAATCAAATGGCAAATAACTCCCCGACCATTCAAAAACATAAACAAGAATTTAAAAAGTCTACTTAACTGGGCAGGAGATGGGGAATGGGAGTACTGGATGGTTCTTAGAACTTTGACTATTGGAACTATTATGAAAGACTATAGAAAGCATACAAGAAAAAAACAAAAGGGCCATGATCTTCCTATATTACTCAATGAAGATAAATACCAAATATCAAAGTTCAAGGTCAAATAATTCTGACAGGGTATGTAACTGTGAAAAATGCATCTTGTACTTTTAGAGAAGATTTTTAAAGTTTTCCTCTTTTGTTCCTATGTTTCAAACTTGTGACCCCCTGGGCCTGGCCAGTTTTGACCCCAGGGGCATCATATGAACAATCTTGGTAGAGGTCCACTAGGGATGCTACATACCAAATATCAAAACTCTGCATCTTCTACTTTCATAGAAGAAGAATTTTAAAGTTTTCCTTCTTTGTTCCTATGTTTCAAACTTGTGACCCCCGGGGCCTGGCCAGTTTTGACCCCAGGGGCATCATATGAACTATCTTGGTAGAGGTCCACTAGGACTTGCTTCATACCAAATATCAAAGCTCTGCACCATCTAGTTCAGAGAAGAAGAATTTTAAAGTTTTTCTTCTTTGTTCCTATGTTTCACACTTGTGACCCCCGGGGCCTGGCCAGTTTTGACCCCAGGGGTATCAATTGATAAAACTTGGTAGAGGTCCACTTGGAGATGCTACATATCAAATATCAAAGCTCTGCACCTTCTACTTTCAGAGAAGAAAATTTTTAAAGTTTTACTTCTTTGTTGCTATGTTTCAAACTTGTGACCCCCGGGACAGGGCCAGTTTTGATCCCAGGGGCATCATATAAAGAATCTTTGTAGAGATCCACTTGGAGATGCTACATACCAAATATCAAAGCCCTGCACCGTCTAGTTTCAGAGAAGGAAGATTATTAAAGTTTTCCTTCTTTGTTCCAATGTTTCAAACTTGTGACCCCTAGGGCGGGGCCAGTTTCAACCCCAGGGGCTTCATATGAACAATCTTTGTAGGGGTCTACTAGGAGATGCTATACAACAAATATCAAAGCTCTATGCTTTTTAATTTCAGAGAAGAAGATTTTCAAAGATTTTGCTGGTTTTTTTTCCTTTTGGTTGCTATGGCAACCAGAGTTATGGCTGGAATTCAATCTCTTGAACAACTTCGGCAGAGCTTCACACAAGGAACATCCGTGCCAAGTTTCATCAAGATAAGCCCAGTGGTTTAGGAATAGAAGAGGTTGAAAGAAATTGTGGATGTTGGACGATGCACGAGGGACATTGGGCGATCACAAAAGCTCATCATGAGCACTTCGTGCTCAGGTGAGCTAAAAAGGAAGCAGTATTGATTCAGTAGTATATTAACTCTTCACCAAACGACAATATTTTAGGCTTGTCCAAATCGAAAGCATTTGCAGACAACAAAAAAAAGTGACTGAAAATTTGAAATTTGTTTTGAAAAGGATAGAAAACATTGTAAGGAAAGGAGAAAATGCTGGTTACCAGCATTTTCTCCTTTTCCCACAATGTTTTCTAAAGGCTTCTTTCTCAGGTGTGTCAAAAGCAGGGATTGTTTGGTAATGGGTTAAATGCCTTTTAATGTTTATTGTAGAGTTAAATGTGTGTTCCAAAATTAGTGTTTTGTCAATATTTTTTTCCCAATTCTGACATGTTGTTGATGACTTTTTCCCCATAATTTGGCCAGGAAGGGGCCTTTTCCCAAAATGCCTAGATACAGCCCTTATTTTTAGATCAGTATTTTATTAAGTCCTCTGAAGTGTTTCTGGGGTGTCATTTAAAATAACAAAAGGGCCATTGGCCCTGGAATGCTCACCTTAGACTATAGCTCATTATACGTGAAATTCAATTCTTTGAACATCTTTGGTATAGCTTCACCCAAGGAACATCACTGCCAAATTTCATCAAGATTGGCCCAGTTGGTTAGGAGAGGAAGATGTTTAAAGAAACTGTTGATGAACGACAGGCGACAGACACCAGACATAGGGCAATCAAATATCAAAGCTCTAAACCTTCCAGTTTCAAAGAAGAATTTTTAATTTTCCTTCTTAGTCCGATGTTCAAACCTGTGGTACGCGGGGCTGGGTCAGTTTTAACCAAAGCAGCATCCTTGGAACAAACTTGGCAGAGGTCTACTCAAAGATGCTACATACCAAATATCAAAGCTCTACACCTTCCCGTTTAATAGAAAAAGAAATTTAAAATTTCCTTCTTTGTTCCTGTTTTCCAACCTGTGACTTCCGGGGCATGGCCAGTTTTGACGCCAAGGACGTCATATGACCAAACTTGGTAGAGGTCCGCTAGAAGATTCGGCATACCAAATATCAAAGCTCTGCACCTTCAAGTTTCAGATAAGAAGATTTTTAAAGTTTTCCTTCTTTGTTGTTATGTTCAAACCTGTGACCCCACAGAGTAGGGCCAGTTATGAACCAATTTGTTAGCGGGCCACTAGGAATTGCTACATGCCAAATATCATAGCTCTATGCATTCTAGTTTTAGAGATGAAGAATTTTAAAATTTTCTTTCTTTGTTCCTAGATGCTCAAACTTGTTACCCCCAGGGTGGGGCCAGTTTTGACCCCACAGGCATGATTTAAACAAACTAGGTACAGGTCCATTACGAGATGCCACATACCAAATGTCAAAGCTCTACGACATCTAGTTTCAGAGGAGAAGAATTTAAAGTTTTCCTACTTTGTTCCTAACTGCTCAAACTAGTGACTCCCGGGGTGGGGCCAGTTTTTACCCCAGGGACATCATTTGTACAAACTAGGTAAAGGTCCACTAGGAGGTGCAACAGACAAAATATAAAAGCTCTACGCTTTCCAGTTTCTGAGGAAAAGAATTTTAAAGTTTTCTTTCTTTGTTCCTATGTTTGAACTGGTGACCACCAGGATGAGGCCAGTTTTGACCCCAGGGGTATAATTTGAAGAAACTTGGTAGAAGTTCACTAGAAGATGTCACATACTAAATATCAAAGCTCTACTATGCCTTCGAATTTCAGAGGAGAAGATTTTAAAAGTTTTCTTTTGATGTTCCTATGCTCGAACTTGTGACCCCCAGGGTTGGGCTAGTTTTAACCCCAGGGGCATAATTTGAACAAACTTGGTAGAGGTTCACTAGGAGATGCCACATACTAAATTTCAAAGCTCTACCCCTTCAAGTTTCAAAGGAGAAGATTTTTAAAGTTTTCATTCTTTGTTCCTATGCTCAAATTTGTGACCCCTGGGCGCGGGACCAGTCTTGACCCCAGGGGCATAATTTGAACAAACTAGGTAGAGGTCCACTAGGAGATGCCACATACTAAATATTAAAGGTCTACGCCTACAAGTTTCAGAGGAGAAGATTTTTAAAGTTTTCTTTCTTTGTTCCTACGCTCAAACTTGTGACCCCCGGGATGGGGCCAGTTTTGACCCCAGGGGCATAATTTGAACAAACTTGGTAGGAGTCCACTAGGAGATACTATATACCAAACATCAAAGCTCTATGCCTTCAAGTTTCAGAGGAGAAGATTTTCAAAGTTTTCGTTCTTTGTTCCTATACTCAAACAAATTCTCCACAGGGGTGGGGCCAGTTTTGACCCTTAGGGCATAATTTGAACACACTTGGTAGAGGTCCATTAGGAGATGCCACATATCAAA
This sequence comes from Tridacna crocea, assembly GCA_943736015.1. NCBI lineage: Eukaryota > Metazoa > Mollusca > Bivalvia > Cardiida > Cardiidae > Tridacna > Tridacna crocea. The sequence goes on along the minus strand of OX031066.1, from coordinate 9,262,723 downwards.
TATCAAAGCTCTACGCCTTCTAGTTTCAGAGAAGATGATTTTCAAAGATTTTGTTTGTTTTTTCTTTTTGTTGCCATGGTAACCAGAGTTATGGGTGAAATTCAATTCTTTGAACATTTTGGTAGAGCTTCACCCAAGGAACATTCCTGCCAAGTTTCATGAAGATTGGCCCAGTGATTTAGGACAAGAAGATGTTTAAAGAAATTGTTGATGGACGACAGATGACAGACATAGGGCAATCACAATAGCTCACCTTTAGCACTTTGTGCTAAGGTGAGCTAAAAACAAACAAAAAATTTTAGTATTTATTCAGTTTACGTAGAAAGCTGCACATAACTAATTTTCTATTTTCAGCCGTTTTAGCTCTTTACCACACAATCCACAGTTTTAACAATCCTTCAAAAAAACTTTTGAAAATATTGTGGGAAATGGCATAAATACCATAAGCCCACATTTTCTTCATTTCGGATAATGCTTTCTACCCTTCCCAATACAAATTTTGACTTGTGAGTCATGCTTGTTTTGTCTCCTGCAAATACTGTTAATTTTGACAAATCTAAAAGTTTTTGGTTCAATAAAAAGTTAACTCTTTGCCACACAATTCCAACTCTTAACGAGTCTGGAGAAAGAAGCCTTTTGGAAACATTATGGGAAAAGGAGAAAATACTGGAAACAAGCATTTTCTTCTCCATTACCCACCATGTTTTCTATGCTTCCAAAAACAAATTTCAGTATTTTAGTCACATATATTTTGTCATCTGCAAATGCTTTCAATTTTGAACAGTCCATTTTGTTGTTTGGTATAGAATTAAACAAAAGTAGACAGCATTCAGCGAGGGAAAAAAGATCAGGGCTTTATCCAGGCACTTTGGGAAAAGGCCCCTGGCCAAACTGGGAAAAAAAATTGACAAAATGTCAAAATTGGGAAAATACCGGTAATATTGACAAAACTCATAAAGTTTGGGACACATTTAACCTTAAAATAAACTTATGAAGGCATTTAATGTACTACTGAATCAATAATACCTCTTTTTTCCGAATTTCTTTCTTTTTAGATGGATGTGCTCTCTATTGTCTTTCATACTAGCTCTAGATACCCCGTCAGGTAGGATATTTAGATAAAGATATTTGTTTTCTGGTGAATGAATTGAGGAATTATTGCTTGTTTTGTTTTCTATATTACCGGTATGTGTATGCTAGTCAGCTGATAGAGGTCATTATCAAGGCTTGATAAGACAGACTGAAGAGCCTCTGATTGGTTGAGTTTTTTTTTTTTTGACAACTGTTTTGTCATGGGTTTTCATGGGATTTTTCCCATGACAATTAAACTTTGAAAATGATTTTTGTGAGCTTTGACATATATAGAAAGGTTGAAAAATCATCATATTCTGTAGTAGACCTAGTACAGTATTGAAAAGAAACTGTCAAAAATTAACTGGAGAGATGAAACTTCACGCTTGGATTTTGCTTTATATGACTTTTGGTGTGTTGATAGTCCCACTGCCATACTAACTCTGGCGCTTGATTTCTCACCTTGAATTTATGACCCATAACTGATGACTGTATACATCCGAGAATGAAAAAACTTGTTTTAGATAGAGTGTATCCATTTCGACCAACGACAAGCTCTGCTCACAAATTATACAGACAAACCGCTCGAGACAACCTATAGAAATTTGAAAGGGGAAAAAAAACTTGTGGTTTAGGTTTGGCTAGGTATTAACTTGTTTTCCTGATTCAAGACTGTCAATTTAGGTGCAGGGTTCTTTATTTTGGCTAGACAAAACTCCACTTCGATGCAATATGGAGTGCAACACGCGAAAAGGGTCATTCGGACATTTGCGTAAAGTGTCGTCACAGATCAGCGTGTGCAGTCCGCACAGGCTAATCCGAAACGACACTGTCCGATTTTATGTGATTTTCTGTTTTACGCAAGTCTACTGTAGCACAAAATCTAATGTAGTCGTAAAGTGCCGTCTCGGATTAGCCTGCGCGGATTGCGCAGGCTAATCCGAGACGACACTTTACGCAAATGTCCGAATGCACCTTTTCGCGTGTTGCACTCCATATATGCGTGAAAGTTGCAGATAAGTTAACAGTCATCTGTATTTTGTATGTGTAAACCAAGAACAGTTTACAGCCAGATAATCGAGTCAAAGCATGAATCAACTGAAAACAGACGCAGTCTACAGTTTATTCGCCCCTAAAACATTTCATACCTACAACACAACATCTGTCGATTTCCTGCTTGAACTGTGGTCAATGCTCACAAACTTGTGTATTAGGTAGAACCCTGACTGATACACCTGACTATTTTCTTTTCTAGCATTTAATTGGGAATTTGATTTCATGGGATTGAGAATAGGCCCAGAATTCCGCAGGAAAGGAAGAAAATCCCCGAAGATGCAAATATGAAAGTTTAGTTTAGATGGAATTTGACCATTAAATGAATTATCATACAATCTGAATGTTAGTGAATGTGAGGTAGAGGTTTTTGAACACATAATGAGAAAAGAATACAAAGCTGGTAGCAACCCATATCCCTTTTCTGGACTTTCAAAAGAAAATACCACCATTTCATCTATATCTAATTTGTTTACAAAATGTACCAGTCTCAAATTGAGTCTGTTGATCAACAGTGGAGCACCATTGTTACATCACAGGAATTTGACATTCAGTAACCAAAATAAATGATAACATATGAAAAAAAATCTCCCCTATATATGCTATAAACACAAGGAATGCAACGTCTCGATTGCTGGCGCTAGCATCCGACAGCCTTTCCCAACCAAAATCATCCACGAAACACACATTGATAATAATCTCCTTTAGCCTAGATAGAAAACAAAATAATGTACCTACGACATCCGGCGATACCCAAGTACACCTTTCAACCGGAGATATCCGTCATGTTTTACAACTTTATCAGAAAATTTTAATTTGTCTGGGACACCATTCCCTGACATCACGTGGTTCCCATGAACAGTCCAATACGGCCTAAGTTTATAGAGTTTCCTCGCTCGATGGGGGATTTCCCTATTCACAAAAGTCAAATATCCTTTCTTTAAAAAGGAATGCGCTCAAATACTTTTGTTAGTTACTTCTAGAAAAATCCTTAGTATCATGTGATGTCCATAAGTACCTTTTAAACGAAAAAAAAATAATAGTAATAAGTAATACGAAAATAAGCTTCCTGGCTCTTCTTGTGAGCGAATGGTGTCTCAGATAAATCAAAATTTTCTGATAAAGTTGTAAAACATGACGGATATCGGCGGTTGAAAGGTGTCTACTGAGGTATCGCAAGATGTCTTAGGTACATTATTGTGTTGTCTATCACTAGGCTAAAGGATATTATGATCAATGTTTGTTGGGTGGGTGATTTTGGTTGGGAAAGGCTGTCGGGTGCTAGCGCCAGCAATCAAGATGTTGCATTCCTTGTGTTTATATTATAGCGAGCAGCGCACGAGAGGCGTCGCGAAGCGACGCCTCGCGAAGCGAGAGCTCATTGGTACAAATGGTGTCAAATTTGTACATACCTTATGCCTTCGACAGAGTGGTGGACCGGAAGTACACAAATTTAAATATGGCGGACGGAAGTGATGTAAAAAGACTGCCACTAAGAGCGTTTCTAACCCGTAATTCCCTATACCCTTAACAGTCACGTGATTTGAAACAGTGTCCCAGTCTACAAACGAGATCCTCGGGAGATCTGGTCAAATACGATGGAACTCGGTCTTTTCCGTTATCTGGCTGAGTTACGGAATTTCCTAATACAGAAATAAACATTACGGGATTAATAAAACAGCTGAACCATTTCGATTGAGTTAATAAGTCTGTGCTTTAAAGTTTTTTCGCGCTCTTGCTTTTGAAAACGTTGTTCATGTTTGATTCGGAAGTTCTCCCTAACTTTTAAAGTCTTTTACGGCAAAGGGGGCGAAACAAATCGTCCAGTACTTACTCGTCCTCAAGTCAACACTGCCCCAGCAAAGTGTGTTAATCTATTTATAGGAAGGCTACATAGGCGGATTTACGAGCCTGTCTTTCATTCTGAACATAATGTAGATGTAACAAAAAACTTTTCTCATCGGGATCTAAATTACAGCTGCTTATAAAGGTTATCTTTTTTTCAGTTTTGAATAAAAAAAAAAACAGAAAAAAACGGTCTAGATCTACTCGCAGCAGTAAATTTTCTTCATTTTCTTTTAACGAATGGATGAATGCTGGAGAAATCGGCCCCTGGAGAAATCGGCCCTTGGAGAAATCGGCCCCAAGACGCTTGGGGCCGATTTCTCCGGAGAAATCGGCCCCTGGGGACGATTTCTCCAGAGAAATCGGCCCCAATAGAAATTTTGGAGAAATCGTCCCCAATGTCAAATTTTTTTATATATAGATGTTGCTTTTTCAGAAAATGTAATTTTCATTTAGGTTTTATTTAACACATACACTGTGTAAGACATGTCTTGTTTCAAGTTGTATTTGATTACACCTTCTTTGTTGTTTTTATGGCAATTTTCACAGTTTTTCACACTGATAGTTCTCTGTTCTCACCTTCACACAGGTAGCCTACACCTGTAACATTTCATATTATTGTTCTTAGTCGGATCAGATCTCTCTCTCTCTCTCTCTCTCTCTCTCTCTCTCTCTGTTTATGAATATTGTTCATGTCACATAATGGTTTTTAGAACCATCAGATGTCTTTCTCCAGCCTTTTGTGTCTTTCTATGTCTGTCTCCTCTCTCTGTCTCTGTCTCTCTCTATCTAGATCAGGTATTATACTCGCTCTCTCACACTGTATACTTCCGCTGCATTTTCTGACTCTCTATCATGTTTCATTGTACTACTAGTGACCCAGTTATTTTGTGTAATTAATTCTTTACCAAACGGCAAACAAGAGGGCCATGATGGCCCTGAAATCGCTCACCTGAGTTTATTGACCAAACATGCACCATCTAGTTTCCCAGTGACCTAGTTTTTTATCAGACATTACCCATCATCAAACACTTTTGAGATATCAATAAGACAAACATTCTGGCCAAGTTTCATGAGTATTGGACTGAAAATGTGGCCTCTACAGTGTACAAAAGGTTTTTCTAAGATTTCATCAAGTGACCTAGTTTTGGACCCGACAATTTCCCATTATCAAACTCTTTTGAGACATCACCAAAACAAACATTCTGACCAAGTCTGAAGAATATCAGGCAGAAAATGTAGCCTCTAGAGTGTACACAAGGTTTTTCTAATATTTGACCCATTGACCTAGTTTTTGACTCCACATGACCCATTTTCAATCTCATTCAAGGTATCACCAGGACAAATATTATGAACAAGTTTTAGGAGTATCAGACTGAAAATGTGTCCTCCAGAGCATACAAAAGGTGTTTATAACATTTGACCTATTGACCCAGTTTTTGACCCAACATGACCCATTTTCAAACTCATCCAAGATATTATAAAGGCAAACATTCTGACTAATTTTCAAGAGTGTTGGACTGAAAATGTGGCATCCAGAGCATATACAAGGTTTTTCTAAGATTTGACCTGGTGACCTAGTTTTTAACCCCCAATGACCCATTTTCAAACCTGTCTGAGATATCATCAAGACAAACATTCTGACCAACTTACAAGAGTTTCGGACTGAAAATGTGGCCTTTAGAGCCTACAAAAGGTTTTTCTAACATTTGACCTAGTGACCTAGTTTTTGACCCCACATGACCCATTTTCGATCTTGTCCGAGATATCATCCAGACAAATATCCTGACCAACTTTCATGAGTATCCAACTGAAAATGTGGCCTCTAGAGCGTACAAAAGGTTTTTCTAACATTTGACCTAGTGACCTAGTTTTTGACCCCACGTGACCCATTTTCAAACTCGTCCGAGATATCATCCAGACAAACATCCTGACCAACTTTCATGAGTATCCGACTGAAAATGTGGCCTCTAGAGCGTACAAAAGGTTTTTCTAAGATTTGACCTGGTGACCTAGTTTTTGACCCCACGTGACCCATTTTCGAACTCGTCCGAGATATCATCCAGACAAACATCCTGACCAACTTTCATGAGTATCCGACTGAAAATGTGGCCTCTAGAGCGTACAAAAGGTTTTTCTAAGATTTGACCTGGTGACCTAGTTTTTGACCCCACGTGACCCATTTTCAAACTCGTCCGAGATATCATCCAGACAAAGATCCTGACCAACTTTCATGAGTATCCGACTGAAAATGTGGCCTCTAGAGCGTACAAAAGGTTTTTCTAAGATTTGACCTGGTGACCTAGTTTTTGACCCCACGTGACCCATTTTCGAACTCGTCCGAGATATCATCCAGACAAACATCCTGACCAACTTTCATGAGTATCCGACTGAAAATGTGGCCTCTAGAGCGTACAAAAGGTTTTTCTAAGATTTGACCTGGTGACCTAGTTTTTGACCCCACATGACCCATTTTCGAACTCGTCCGAGATATCATCCAGACAAACATCCTGACCAACTTTCATGAGTATCCGACTCAAAATGTGGCCTCTAGAGCGTACACAAGGTTTTTCTAAGATTTGACCTGGTGACCTAGTTTTTGACCCCACGTGACCCATTTTCGAACTCGTCCGAGATATCATCGAGACAAACATCCTGACCAACTTTCATGAGTATCCGACTCAAAATGTGGCCTCTAGAGCGTACACAAGGTTTTTCTAAGATTTGACCTAGTGACCTAGTTTTTGACCCCACATGACCCATTTTCGAACTCGTCCGAGATTTCATCGAGACAAACATCCTGACCAACTTTCATGAGTATCCGACTAAAACTGTGGCCTCTAGAGCGTACACAAGGTAAAAAGTTGACGACGGACGACGCACGACGCACGCCGCACGACGCACGACGGACGACGGACGACGGACGACGGACACAGCACGATCACAATAGCTCACCATGAGCACTTCGTGCTCAGGTGAGCTAAAAATTAGACGAGTCAAAATTCAAAGGATTTGCAGACAACAAATTATAAATATAACTGGAAAATTTGTTTTTGTTTTTGTGTGGGAAAAAGGAGAAAGTGCAAAAGTGCTGACATTTACTCCTTTTCCCACTATGTTTTTAAAAGCCCTCTCTTACAGATTTTTTAAAAGCGCATCCTTTTTTTCGATGAAATAAAATAGAGTTCGCAATGGCCTAATTATCAGTCATATCACTCTTTTATATACAGCGTAACAATGATTCATACTCTCGTTGGAGAACTCCTTCATTGATCGAACCAATGATCGATTAACTTAACCCATTACCACACAATCTTGAGTTTTAAAAAACCTGTAGGAGACGGCTTTTGAAAACATAGTGGGAAAAGGAGTAAATGTCAAAAGGTTGGAGAAAGACATCTGATGGTTCTAAAAACCATTCTGTAACATGAACAATATTCATTAACAGAGAGAGAGAGAGAGATGGTGAGATCTGATCCGACGAAGAACAACAATATGAAATTGATAACAATTACCTATGCCGAACATGCAGAAAGGGACAGAGATCGAGAGAGAAAGGTGCAAAAAAAAATTAATAGGTTTTAATGATATAACAAATACACATTATATACGTGAGCATTTATATTTCATAATTCGTTCAATATCAATTTCAAACAAACACAAACATTCAACAAGCTTTCAGGTGTAGGCTGCCTGTGTTAAGGTGTGAAAATAATCAGTGTGAAAAACTGTGAAAATTGCCATAAAAAAAAATTACATTTTCTGAAAAAGCAATATCTATATATATAAAATTTGGCATTGGGGACGATTTCTCCAAAATTTCTACTGGGGCCGATTTATCCAGAGAAATCGTCCCCAGGGGCCGATTTCTCCGGAGAAATCGGCCCCAAGCGTTTTGGGGCCGATTTCTCCAAGGGCCGATTTCTCCAGGGGCCGATTTCTCCTGACACCGAATGGATTTCAAGTGGTTTCTTTAACCCCACTTGTTCTGTTCTGAATTGCACCTAGGTGCCATAATAATCATTGCTATAAAATCTAAATCTGATCAAAATCTGTCAGCATTCACTCTGATCTTTTGACAGTATACATCTAGATTACAATTTGCATAGAATATGATTTTTTCTTGTGTGTGTGTGTGTGTGTGTGTGTGTGCAAGCTGTTGTTGATCTACCCACAGACATAGCATTCTCCAAAAATGGGCCTACATTGTTGGATCATCTTGAAACTGCAGTGGCCATGGTAAGAAAAAAGACAGCACTAAGATTGTCTGCACCAGGGCTGGGCTCAAACTAATTACCAATCAAATGATTGCTTCTACTGTATGCCTTCATTGACTAAACCATTCTTAATCATCCAGTTTAATATAAAAAATAATAATATGGTAGACTACATGTTGGGCATTTTGAAATGTACAAGTATTTAGAAAATCAATTTTCTTCTGTTATTTTTAACTTACCAAAACAAAATCTGATATGATGCTTTCTTTTCTCAGCCCTGTATTCATCTGCTTCTAGCAAATTTCAGCTTATTTCATTAAGGCAAAACCATCAACTGTCTGATGTTAAGAGTTATGAGTAAATTTATGGAAAAGTAATGGGAAAGACTTGGAAGCCACTAAAGTATATACAGGTTTGTTTTTCGTAGGTGAATGAAAGTTATTTCTAGGTCAAGGCAAAGAGTTTGTTCTCTTGAAATCCTGTTTAACTCTTTACCAAACGACAATAGAATATGAATTTTTTTTTTGTGTGTGTGTGCAAGCTGTTGTTGTAGATCTACCCACAGACAAAGCATTCTTTAAAAATGGGCCTACATTGTTGAGTCATCTTGAAACAGCAGTGGCCAGGGTAAGAAAGAAGACACCACTAAGATTGTCTGCACCAGGGCTGGGCTCAAACTAATTACCAGTCAAATGATTGCTTCTCCAATATGCCTTCATTATTAACCGAACCATTCTTAATCATCCAATTTAATAAAAAGAAATATGATAGACTATATGTTGGGCATTTTGAAATGCACAAGTATTTAGAAAATCAATTTTCTTCTGTTATTTTTAACTTACCAAAACAAAATCTGATATAATGCTTTCTTTTCTCAGCCCTGTATTCATCTGCTTCTTACAAATTTCAGCTTATTTCATTAAGGCAAAACCATCAACTGTCTGATGTTAAGAGTTATGAGTAAATTTTTGGTAAAGTAATGGGAAAGGCTTGGAAGCCACTAAAATATATACAGGTTTGTTTTTTGTAGGTGAATGAAAGTTATTTCTAGGTCTAGGCAAGGAGTTTGTTCTCTTGAAATCCTGTTTAACTCTTTACCAAACGACAACATTTTCGACTGGTCCAAATAGAAAGCATTGGCAGACGACATAATAAATGTGACTGAAAAATTCAAATTTGGTTTGGGAAGGGTAGAAAACATTGTGAGAAAAGGAAGGAAATGCTGGTTACCAGCATTTTCTCCTTTTCCCACAATGTTTTCAAAAGACTTCTTTCTCAGGGTCATTAAAACTGGGGAATGTGTGGTAAAGAGTTAAAACCCTGATTGCCCTGCCAGTTATGTAGGAGTATCCTTGAGCAAGGCATGCCACAGCCAGAGGCCAGCACTGGTTGAAATATCACTAAGTAAAGATGTTAATGACATTACGTATGCTGAATTGCAATGGAAAGTAACGTAAAAGTCCATTTAAACAAATAATTACAAAGTTTCAGATCTACAAATCTAAATCTCTGAAAATTCTTAATCTTTCCTAGATCTATGTCCCTTTATCCATGAATGTGAACCATTGTTTTTCATAACTTTAATGGAGAAAAACAAATAACTAAATGAATATGAATTCAATGTGAGATAATGATCAAGCCCATGATATTCAACTAGCCTCTTTTGGCCTAATCCTTTTTGAAACTGGGACTTTTTCAGACTGATCAATTGCTGTTGTGCTCCCATTTCAAAATCATTTCATTTGTATCAAGCTGACAGCTCTTTTCATAAATTATTTTCCTTTGTATTAAAAGCAGTCCGTGTTTAGGATGTGGTTTTCCTTACCCATAGAAACTGCCATTCAAGTAAAACATTACAATAATTGTATCTTGGCTTAGGATCTAACACAGGAACTTAAAATTATTGACTTAAGACCTTCAGTACTAAGCTATCCAAGACAACTGAAAATTCTTTGGATTCTGATCCTACATTTCCTAGAATATTTATTTGGATGGTGAAAAGTTTTCTGAAAAAACAATTATAACAAACTTTGGTATCAAGAAAATTTCACATTGATCAGATGATATAATTATTTTTACACAAAATTTCTAATTTGTGCTAATAATTTGTGATATTCAAAATGAAATTATCATAATAGTTGTTCCTATTTATCGACATCTATAAAAACTTAAGTCACCACTTGAATGAACTTGGTAGTTTTTGACTTCACAAGGTGGAAGTACCGGTATAATGGCAGTTATAATTTGAATAATTTACAGTTGTAGCTTAATAGTTAAAATTTGACTACACAAGTCATGAAATGAACTGGCCTGTTAAGACGACTTGAAATGCCACTTAAGAACAACTTTAAAACTATTCAGGGAAAAGGAGAATTTATAACATTGGAAACCAAGATTTCTAAAACTGTATCTAATCATAAATACCATGAACGGCAGATGTCCCTGATGAACATAAAAAATTGTATTAAGACTTAAGTTCACAGTGAGAATTATCAGCTATTTTTACATTGAGATGAACAAGCCTACAGACCTCTTATCAAATCACATCTAGGAAAAGGTGCAAATTTTGTGTTCAAATAATAGATGTGATTTGCCATTAAGTTAATCTGTTTACTGCTTTGCCAGCAAATACAACATCATCATACTAATTTGAATACAATCACAATGCACATTACTGATCAATTCAAAGTTTTCGTCACTTTTGCCTAATTCAGCGATGAAATCAACCTGGCCAGGTAGCTCAGTGGTTTGTAATGTACCCGACTCATGACCTGGTGGTTGTGGGTTCAATACCCAGTTCAGGCATACTATAATTCCAGCGGAAACAGTCCAGCACTTTTAGCCTCTCACTTCTGATGCATCTGAGAAAAGTAATCAATAGCTTGAAAGAAAGTTAGCAAGGGAGGGGGTAAAGTAGATGGGATTATTAATATTCTAATCATTTGTCTTTCTTTTTTCAGTTGGTTCACCTGCAGTTGCTTTGCCTTTTTTTAGGCATTTGATATGAAAATTCACACATACTTCATCAAAGTAGCACAAACTTGCAGCGCTGCTCGCCTATAGGCTTTGCCTATATTCATATTATTTTATCATTTATTTTGGTTATAAAATGTCAAATTCCTGTGGTTACATAAGCCATAGCGTACATACCCCGTTACATTTATCATGACGATTATTCCAGCTGCAGATGGTTTTCTCCGTATTCAATTCGCAAAAAATAAAATCTTAAGTTAAACATAGTTTAACACAGTTCAAATAACGTAGTTCGACTAACCCTGGTGATAGCTGCTGTCAGAGTGGTTTTGCCATGGTCCACATGACCGATCGTTCCAACGTTGCAATGTTCTTTATCACCAACCTGTGTGGAGTAAAAATGTGAAATAACACGTGTGACATTGAGGTCTAAGACTCTTCTTAATTTGCTTCGAATGACACCGTTCACTGGATAACGCACCAGAAAACCGGAGGATACATTCCAGAAAAATGCCGACCTTGCGAAGGCAGCCATTTTTACGGTGTCATTATATTATTCGCTTTAGCGTAAGGAAAACTAATAAGGAATCAAAGTACTGTTAGCGGTTGAAAGAACTCGTACCCTGGAGAACTCGTACTCTGGAGAATTCGTACCCCAATCTGAAGGATACGAGTTCTCCAGTGTAGAAATTAATAGAGAGTGACCTGCCCTCTTACAACCCCTTTCAACTACAAAAAAAGGGGATCTAAACTGAGATCAACAGTAATAAAATCGGAAAAAAACATAGCTTTCATCTCGACTTATTAGCTTGGAAGATTCAGACCTGTATGATTTCACTATATGTATCTATCCCCTGTTCCTTACGGTCAATGATCAAAGAAATGACTGAAATTTGACAATTCATCCAAAATTAATGATATCTATTAATAACCTCGAAAACCTAATTGAATAAAAACATATCGTTGATTCATAAGTTTAGACATTGTACATAACATAATAACGCTTATTTATCGTATACATTCATCGATTGATAAATTTGATTGTAAAAATTACAGTTAGATTCTGCTTGCGCTCTTACTTTGATAACCGAATTGTTACTTCCAAGTTTAATTTTTAGGCAGTCGCCTTGTTTACAAATATGACAAAATATAAGGGAGACTACCACCTGTTTACAAAGTAGTAACCACGTCTGCAATTTGTTTTTTTTTTTTTTGTCTTCTTTCGTGGTATTTTCAGAAGTAGCAGCATCTGCAATCCTGTCTGAAACTTTACCAGAAATAATGACAGCTTGGTCGATACAGATCGTCTTCACAAACTGCAATGATGGTCATTCGTCTTCGGTTTTATGCTGTCTACAAATGTAGGGGAAGTAACTCTGCCATGAAAAAGAGATGTCAGTAAATAAGAGTTTTCTCCCTTTGACCAAAAAATTACTCCTAATTTTAGGCGGTTTTGGTTCGTGCCACACAAACTTCCCGCTGACGTAAATCAGTGTAAATAGAGTGAAGAGAAAGTAAAAGTGTTCATGAAATACACCAACTTCTACCAGTCAGACAAATATATATGAAAATGGGCAAAGCCTTGAAACGTGCGAAAGAGACTTTTTCTAAGACATATAGGCCTACAACCGATGGCAGTAAATGCATGTATACTGCTTTATAACTATCAAACTACAAATTATACATTATTCTAAATTGAAAGCTTCTGCAAAAAACATTCGAAAGTGAGACAAATGAAACAAAAGCCCTCAACATTGTCGAAAACATCGTGGAAAATGGGAAAAAAACGCTGGTCACAAGAATTTTCTCCTTTCCCCGCAAAAACCAAAAGATTATTTCATAAATAGTTCTTGGCGAAAAATACATCTTTATCGGACAGTATAAATCCAAGGTCAGACTGCATGTTATGTTAAGTCTGATCTTGTGCTACACTGTCTGCAAAAGGTCAATGAGTCGCGCCTACGGATTAATTTTTACCCTTTTAACTCTTTACCAAAAAACAAAATTTTAGATCGGTCCAAATTGAAAGCATTTGCAGACGACAAAATAAATGTGACTAAAGAATTGAATATTTAATTACCAGCATTTTCTCCTTTTCCTACAATGTTTTCTAAATGCTTCTTTCACAGAGGTGTTAAAAGTTGGGAATGTACGGTAAAGGGTTAAATAGTTGGTTGTACTGGGGTTTAACGCCACTTTAACAGCTAAGGTCATATCGTGGCGGTCGGTGACGCACATATGTTTCCTGGCTTTCTCATACCGGTACTTACACAACTTTTTTTCCAAAGCCACCGACTACTTTTCTCACATGCTTCAGAGGCGAAAATACGCCGGAAAGAAAGTTTGCCTCAACCGGGTATCGAACAGACAACTACCAGGTCATGAGTCTGACACGCTCACCACTGAGCCACCCGGGCGAGGAAAGGGTTAAATAGAAGTATTTAGAATGAATTATCTCATGCAATTTTAAAACTGAAGCATGTGAAACGATAGCTGGAAAATCATTAGTAAAGAAGAAAGGTATTTACGGTTTTTTTTTTTTATGTTTTTTCCCCCCATTGGTATTTCCTGAAAGGGATACGTAGACTCTTAAGGTACATGTATACATGTATTTAGATCTCGTACGGGATTTTGCAAAGGATTGTTGGGATGGCAAGTAATCTCAGTGACTCGCGCCGATTATATAAGAGCCTAATAAGAATGAAGAGGATGGCGTCAAATTTCAAAAATGGACGTAGTGACAGATTGCAAAGGGACAAACCATACATTCTTCGTGCAAACTTAATCGTTTGCCTTTTCTGTTTTCTAGTGTCAGGGTTGACTGAATTTCCGAAAGGAAAATTATTTGCACAGTCTTGCCCTTAAAGGTGGGTATTTAGAATTTTGACATCACACCAAATTAAAAAACATATATGTCACTGAAATGCATATGAAAAAATGATACAAATTATCAGTAATTAAGAATCCTAAAATTACAAAAAAAAAAAGTTTGGTGGTATTCCCTTAAAAGGCTACGTAGCGTCTCAAGCTATTTTTAGATTTCCCGCCAAAATCAAAAAGCATTGTGGGGAATGTTACGAGACTTGCACGTGATTTATGACTATTAAACTCCATAACATAACAAACATTTAATTATTTTCCATAATGTCTAGAACTTCGGATGCTGTGTTTGAAGCTTCGTCTGTATATTTCCTGTATGTAAATGGGCGAGTTGCTCATGTAAAAATAGACCGTGTTTCCCTTTAGTGTCGACCTGGCCTGTAGTAAATCTCTAATTATCTAGCTGTCGGATGGTTTTCGACTACTGGGGTTTAATGAATGAAAATAATAAGGCTTCAGCAGTACAAAGGTGATTTTTTTTTTTTGTATTTTTTGTGAAATTTTGTCCAAAAAACTGAAGGGCCACCTTTAAAGAGTTATCTTGTGATCAAAATCGAGGACATGTGTCCCTTTAAATTTTTTGAGCAGTGTAGAAAGATTACATAGAGAAATACAGCAAACGTGACGGAACTCGTGAGTTCCAAAATCTCCCAGTAAGTTTGTTCAGCCAATAATCTGTTTACCAGACGAAAAACTAGACTTGGCCAATTGGAGAGAAATTGCAGACGACTAATTTAGCTTTTAACCCACACAGTCCCTACTTTTGACGACCCTGAGAGAGAAGCCTTTTGAAAACATTGTGGAAAAAGGAGAAAATACAGGTAACAGCATTTTCTCCTTTTCCCACAATATTTTCTACCCTTTCCAAATCTTTCAATGTTTGAGTCACATTTATCTTGTCATCTGCCAATGCTTTCTTTTTTTAGCAGACCAAAACCTTGTTTTTTTTGGTAAAGAGTTAAATCATTTGAACCACGAAACTTTCACAAGGTAGAATATAAGATTGGAAAGGAAGTAAATGCGTGAACATGGTTTTCTCCCTTTCCCACAATGTTTTCAGAGACCGACTGTCTTAGGGTCGTTAGAAGACGGATCGATTGTTTTATGAAAGAGAGGTGTGACGCCGTCTCGTGTTTATGTCACGTTGTATAGTGCACAAGAACTTAAAACAAGCTCATCCTGACGCCTTAACCCATTACCACACAATCCCTACTTTTGACGCCCATGAGAAAGAAGCCTTAAGAAAACATTGTGGGAAAAAGGAGAAAATGCTAGTAACAAGCATTTTATCCTTTTCCCACAATGTTTTCTACCCTTCACGACACAAATTTCAACTTTTCAATCACTTTTATTTTGTCGTCTCCAAATGTTTTGATTTGGACAGGCCTGAAATATTATCGTTTGGTAATAAGTCTTATTCATGGGCCTGGGGCGAAACAATGGCTTCACTACATACTTTGAAGCGAGAGCATTACTGATGATTTCACCTCTAGGCTGCCAGGCGCAACGTAGTGCATTTTTGAAGATAGTGTGATTTAAGATCAGACTAAACTGATTGTGCAGTCTGATCTTGACCTATATATACCAGGACGAAAAAGAAACGCAGGGTAACTTTTCAAGGTAGTTTAGAGGTGTATAACTTGATTGAGAATTCTAAATTATGATTTTTATGTTTACCACTGATCGGTTTTGAATATTTTGACGAAATTTCATTTCAGTGTGGCAAAAAGTAAATAAGAAAATGGCTTCTTATTGACAGTACACCCTCCTCAATGAAAAAAGTAGTGACTGACTGCATATGGAGACTCAAATCTTGTTCAATATCTCGTATGCTTAGTTTAGGTACCCTGCATTTCTTTTTCGTCCTAGTTTAGTACCATACAGTGAGATTTTACAAGAAAAAGAAATAGGATGAAAAGGTAATATTTACTGCTTGCTATCGATTTGAAATTTCCACGTGCTTTTTTTTGCAGTCTACGTTGTCTACGCATATCATATTCTTCGAAGATTCGACTGTCTTATATGACGCATCACTACTAGCCCCGAAAGCGGGCTGACTGTAATATTACGCTCTATAAATACGTAGCAATGTTGAAAATAGCTTTTACGTATCAGTACGTTTGAAAAAAAATGAGACCTGCTTTAGCAACAGATTTCTCTAAACTGGTGATCATAGTTGAGTGAATTGCACGAGGTAGCGTTTTATTGGGTAAACTTTTTTTTTTGTTTTAAATTAAAAGTAACGGTTGTCGCGTAGGAAAGTGGTTCGGTTCTGTACCCAGGATGCCCATATCAGATAGATGAGTATTTATAGAATGCCATCTAGCGGGAGATAATGTGCAGTCTAAGACTAAATATGAAAGTATTGTTACTGGCTTGTAACATGCCAAAAGAGACATTCGGACTTTTCCGTAAGGTGTCGTGTTACCAAACGGCAAACTCTTCGACTTGGACCAGAATCAAAACATTTGCAGGCAAAAAAAACCAAAAGTGCTTCAAAATTTGAAATTTGTCATGAAAGGGTAGAAAACTTTGTGTGTGTGGGGGGGGGGGAAATGAAAGTTACAACCATTTTCTCCTTTTCACATAATTTTTTCAAAAGGCTTCATGTTTCAACTTGGAATCATGTGATAAAGGGTTAAAGCCTTGCCCTGCTGAATAACTCAAAACTTCATGTCGATGGTAAAGTCCGAAAGGTTGCGATCTCAAGCTAATTTTGGGGACGATAAATATCTGCTTATCGGACGGTGTAGATCTAAGATCAGACTGCACGTTCTGTCCAGTCTAAAAAGAAAGACGATTAAAAAAATAAAACAGTCCTGCAAAACAAAGTCGTGGCCCGTAATCATAAACTGTTAATTTAGATCATTTTTAGTATAATTCTAAAGGATATACATAAAACATGTTCCATATTTGAGAAGTAATACGTTTTCTGATTGGCTGAACCATTTTGTTTGAACATATCAAAAGGTGTGTTACCTTTTTAAAGCAAAAGTACATTGTTTTGTAATCAAAATATCACACGAATACATGACAAGTTGTTCTGATTGATGTACCAGATTGTATGTGCCGAATTTGTCAGTCGTTATCTGGCAAAAGGGTGCTAAATGCATAAATGCATGGTACATAACAAGATATCACTTAATTAGTCATCCATAAAACTTCACTTTGTATAATAACCTTCTAAACTTTGCACTAGATTGATCCTTTGACATGCAGAAATTTAACCTTTAGTGAAAAGATTTCGGCCTAGGTCAGCCTGCGCGGACTGCGCAGGCTGGCCTGAATCGATATCTTTTGCAAATGCTTTAAGCCTCCTTTTCAAAAAAGCATAGCTCATACAGTTTATCAGCAGGTTTTCTCAAGACCAATTATGGGCAATGGAGAAATGTGACTATCAGCATGTTGTTCATAAGTATCTAACTCTTTACCAGACAATTTGTCAACATATAAAGCATTTTAACCCTTTACCCAATAAGACATTTCTATGGTATCTCTAATTGACCCTAAATAACAGCAATGATGAAGCCTTTTCTTTTGTGTATATGACATCTTTTGATAGCATAGAAAACATTGTGACAAAAGGTGAAATTGCTCGTCACGAGTAATTTCACCTTTTGCCACAATGTTTTCAAAAGGCTCCTACAAGCAGTGCATAGAAATGAGTATCTATAGAGTACAGGGTTAAGACAAAGATTTCTCTTCAACGTCACTAGAATAACATGATTTGTCCTCGAAAGTGTAGAAATGACTGTGTAACTGGGAAAAGTAGACGATGCAATTTCAAAGACAAGTTTCACAATATCAAATTTTCGTCTACAGGCATGTAGGTAGGCAGATCAAACGTAAAGGGTAAAAAATAACACTTACTTGAACAGTAACACACTAGTCTCCGGTGACAATACATCGTGGTCGGAAAGTGTAGATCTAAGATCAGACTGCGCTTTCTGTCGGTGAGTCGCGCTCAGCAGCCAAAATATTAAAGTTGGCTCCTTTTCTGACTGCTTACAATATCTGTTTCATTTACCATATTTGGTACATCTCGGGTTATAGAAGATAAGTCTTAATACTGGTGAAGATTAAACTCTTATTCTGGTACATAACTAAAATAAAATTTTCAATTCGATGGTAAAAACCGAAATACTGATATTTCGAAGTCGATCGTATTTTAGGGATTGATGTATCCTCAATAGACAGTGTAGATCCAAGATCAGACTGCACGTTCTGTGCAGTCTGATCTTGGATCTACACTGTCCGCAAAAGGTCAGCTGATCGTGATTAGCAGCCTAAAGGTTGAAGTATCGTTTCACTGAGTAATACTGACATGGGAGCAGTACTTTGGCAAAAGGGGGCCTATTGCATCTCCGTGACACGTTATATCAAGTAAGTCATCATTATGGTTATGAGTCTACAAAAAACCGTTTTGCCTAACACCCTATGGAGTCATGAGGTAGTCCTTTGAAATGCTCTTTAATTGATCAAAAGCAAAAGGTTTCGATGGAGGTCAGACTGCGCATATTTCGCAGGCTGATCTCGGTCGATACTGTACGCAGAAACGTTAATCCCCATTGACGCAAATCATGGCTTATACATCTACATGTATATAAATTATTACTTCTGAACTTTATGGCTGTCCTTGTCAAATGTGTCAAGCTACATTTTTGACTATGCAAATCCAAGATCAGAATGCACCCTCAGAGCAGTCTGATCTTGGATCTACAGTGCTTGAAAACTCATCTGTCAGAGATTGGCGAGCAGATCAGTGTTGTTTTTCTCCAGACGATATCGTTTTACAGCAGACCACTCTAAAATCATTGTAGTTTCTCTATGGGCAAGTCTAAATTTTTTGTCGTTTGGTGAAGAGTTAGGTGTATAGAAACGGACATAAGCGTCAGGGTGCCTGATAAGACCCAAACACCGTTAGGTAACAGTTGTTTGCATACCGTGATTTCAGGACACCCTAAAAATGGGCTCACGTTTCGTAACATTGGGTCCCTGTATTGGAGAGCTATAAAAAGGGTACCGATTTTATAGTCCAGTCACATTGTCCATTGAAGAACAACTGTAAACTATCTACGACAGAAAGTAAGTTTTTAATGTTTTTCTGTCTGTCCTTTTAGACGTCTCTGTACTTCAGGCTTGTGTTTTTGTCTTTTTTTTTTTTCATTTTAGACACGATTGCGATTGGTCATTGTAACAGTTGTTTTTTGCTGTTGCTCTTGGGGTTGTTGTTGTCATTGTTGTAGCTGTTTGTGTGGCTGAACGCCGTTTTAACTTTTTACCACACGACAAAATTTTAGACTGGTTCAGATTGAAAGTATTTGGAGACGACAAAGTAAAGATGACTCAAAAATTGAAATTTGTTCTGGGAAGGGTAGAAAACACTGTGGGAAAAAGGAGAAAATGCTGGTTACCAGCATTTTCCCCTTTTTCCACAGTGTTTTCAAAAGGCTTTTTTCTCAGGGGCGTCAAAAGTAGGGATTGTGTAGTAATGGGTTAATCTAGACGATTAAGTTCAGTAGCAGAAAACAATTGCTTTTGCGGATGACAAAGATCAAGAGACTACCCAGCTGGTCTGTATTCACCAACCGTTCTTAAGAACATTCTTAGGTGTGTTCTTCAGAATTTTGTCAATGTGAAAGTAACGGAACTTCTGATTGGCTAAACCAATTGGTTTAGCCAATCAGAAGTCCTGTTACTTTCACAGACAGAAAATCTTGCAGATTCAGACAAAGAACTCTTAAGAATGGTTGATGAATACGGACTCTACAGAACATGCTGTCTAATTTCGGATATGTGCCATCCGCTTGTTTTGTCAAACTTATTACTTAGCTAATTCTGAGTTACAGTGGATCACATTTCAAGAGGTGGAAATTATGATATCTGGCTCTGACAGAGTTAATAAACTTTTACCTAACAAACTCAAGCTTTAACGACACTGAGAACTGAGAAAGAAGGTCTTTAAACACATTGTAGGAAAAGGAGGAAATGCTGCCAACCACCATTTCTACCACTTCTCACACTTTTTTCTTTCTTTCAAAAAGAGAAAAAGTTCAGTTTTTGAGTAACGTTTACTTTGTCGTCTGCAAATACTTTCAATATAAAAAAGTCCATCAAATGGTCGTCTGGTACAGAATTAAATAGTTGTTGTGTTGTCTCACCTTATAAGATGGCCCAACTTAAAATTGAAAATAGTACTTAGACCTTGCGAACAAGAACTTAGAATTTTATTTATTTATTTATTTATTTATCAATTTATTGATTTATTTGTTTCAGGATGCTCACCATCGCCATTTTCTCATGCCTTATCGGACTGTCCGTCCAGGCGGGCCTATTTTTCGCCAACAACCCGAAACAGCCCAATATGATTGACCCAATGACATGGAGTAAACCTTCGTTTTGTCGTGGTAACCAGTGTCCAGTTTTTACAGTGATTGACACAAACTCTGTAAGTTGTCATTCAATTTCATCAAATTATTTTTTATCATTTTTTTTTTTTCAGTTTTCTTTTTTTTTCGTTAACTCATTACTCCGTGATACAAATATGTGATCAACTAACTGGTTTAGCCAATAAGAAACTGTAGTCTTTTTTATGGGATTCTAAGTTCATGAGATTCTTGCGGGTGAGAATAAGAATACAGGTTAGAGTAATTGGTTATTACGGCCCCTGAAGTTTTTCTTTTTAATTCAGCAAATACACATGCATTTATATAATGTGATGTCTGCCCTCTCTGAAAATCAAAATAGAACGAGGAGAGTCAAGTTGGTTTGTACTATGGATTGAGGTTTTAACCCTTTACCAATCAATCCATGGTTTTCACGACCCAGGGATAGACAGCTTTTGAAAACATTGTGGAAAAAGGAGAAAATGCCGGTAACCAGCATTTTCTCTTTTTCCAACGATGTTTTCTATCCTATCAGTGAGTTTAAACTCATTTGAGACTAATTCAGACTTTATTATCTCTAGATGTTTTGAAATTTAACGAGTCTAAAATAAGTAGTTTGGAGATAGGTTAACTCTTTGGTTGCTTGCACGACTCACTGACCTTTTGCGGACAGTGTAGATCAAGATCAGACTGCACAAAACGTGCAGTCTGATCTTTGATCTATACTGTCCGATCAGGAGATATCATTCCTCAAATGATATCTTTCAAATAGCAATGTTTGGGATATCAATATCAAGTTGAAAAAAAAAATTTAAGCCATTTAGCATGATAAGGGTTAATGGTTTCGATTTCAGGCCTTTGAGACACGCTATTACGAGGCCTCCGAATGGGTTGCCACCAATATATCTACCATGATCTATGCAGCAGAACAACGCAGTGCTATGTTTTATAAACTCTTCCATTACATTGATAGAAACAACTCAGCAGGTAATATGCTTACAGAGCTATAGAAAAGAGGGAGTGATATTATTCTAAATCCATTATTTTTCTTCCAAACCCTATGTTGTGGGTACTCATTAGAATCGTCTCATCGAGACGATTCCAATTAGTACCCACAACATAGAGTTTACTGCTGTATAACTAATATTTTCTATTTTGAAATCAAAATTACTTCCTCTATTTGGAACTTCGAGATTACATGCAATCTAAAATCATAAAATGTGACATGAACTGTGATGGTCTTTCCAAGAGACTTAACCAAGATCAGTGAACACAAAATTCTAGCTTTTTCTTCAGGGAAAAAGAAGTAGAGGTCAAAGGCAGTAAATTACATTCCTTTTTTTTAAAGGTGCCAAAATGTTATCCGTGTGTCACGTGTTACACTTATTCACAATACTTTTGACAATATCTTAAGGTAAGACCTGTGTAATGCACTTCCGGTGGAAATTCTAATTGGTTGATAAATAAGGATAAATTAGGATTTATGCAGAAATAATATTTTTGGACATTTCTAACGGATCAGAAATTATTTTTGATACTTTTGTTAGTTTTCTGAAAATGGAGGTAATTATTACCGGTATCTCTTTTTGAATTGAGAATATAGTAGTTTTAGATATATAAATGATAATTCAAAGAAGGAAAAAATGGAGAAAAAAAATGAAAAGGGGAAAGTAGTTCAATAATACTCATTTCTAATTATAGCTAATTTTGCAGGATGATATTTTAGTGGAAATAGCTGTTTTCCATTACACAGGTCTTACCTTAAGGCGTTCCTCCCCTGAAACTTTTGGTCAAAGTGGTACAATTTTATTTGTTGCTAGATTGTTGACAATTTGTAGTGACTCAATCATTCTAAACACTTCTTAACCACCCAGAATTTCTGTAAATGTCTATCTAAAAGGTTTCTGCTCATACCTCTTTTACGTTTTTTGTACAGGGAGTTGATAATAATCTCCCTTAGAGTTGAGAATATAATGATTTTAGAATTGAAAATGATGTTTCTATGAAGACAAAATTTGGAAACGTGGCTTTGTTAAGATGCTACAGTCATGATGATTTTTATAGATATCATGTTTTCCAAAGTAAAATGATCATGGAAATATATCTTCCGCTTCAGGGTAAGAAGTAGTTTTTGGTAAGCTTCCAAAACGATGGTAATAAAACAAATCGAAAGTAATTGTAAATTTCCTCTTTTTTCGTAAGCAGATCACATCAACAGTTTGATATTGTGACTTCGCCAAGTATTTGCGAGAGATAGAAATATCTGGTATCAGATGGGTAATAGGAATCTATATTAAAAACCTCTTTTAGAATTGCGAATAACGAATATGGATTGTGGTAGCCTAATTATTTTCTATTTTACAGGTTTAAAAATAGCCATGACGTCTCCAGTTGTGACTGAGATTAAACACGGCCAAGGTCCAGACTGTGAAAGCAACTTTACAATGCACTTCATGATGCCTTTCGAACTACAGGCCAACCCTCCGGCGCCACTGGAGGCTGGAGTGTACATCAGGAAATTACCTCCCTTTACCGTATTCGTTAAGTAAGTTTGATTTTGCTGATCATTATCATATGCAAATACCCGGTATCCTTGAATTTGGTTTAACGCATTTTTAGACAAATGAATAACCTGTTGAAAAATCCAATTTATGCATTATTCAGGCTTTTAGCTCGTCTTCAATCAAGTTATAACTGTTGTCACTTTTCTTCAATATTCCTTTTCATTTAAATTTCCTGTCCATCTGATAAGGGTATCTCACCAGCATATTGGATGGCGTAGCTTAAGGATCAGATACCATGCTACTATTGTAGAACACACAACTCCAAGTGTTAACAACCATCAGGCAAAAAGCATTTTTGTAAATGTGTGAAAAAGAGAAATGATATTCACTAGCGTTTTTATCCCCACCTCAACACCAGCGTTTTCTATTATTTTCCTACTACTTAGGAGAAGAATCACATCCCTTGGGCGGTATTATATTTGTCTATCAAAGAGCTAGCTAAGAAACAAAACGTTCCTGTTGTCGTTCTGACAGCATTGTACACATTCTTATTTCAGACAATACTCAGGTTTCGCCACAGACGAAATCAAACGCCAAAAACTGGAAGAGTTTGCCAATGATCTACAAACTGCAAATAAAAATTTCGATGACAGAGTTTACTATACAGCAGGATATGACGGTCCGTACAAATTCAGTAACCGCCATAACGAGATCTGGGTCATTGCCAAGTAAATCATTCAGCATCATCTGTTCCACTCCTGACGTCATTCACAATCTTCGTTCTTTCGACATTTCATCAACTGTACTAAACCAATTTCGTGTGTATTTATTTGAAATCTCTTAGAAAATTGTTTGTATTATTCATAAAAGCTGAATCTATGTGTCAATAATTAATGTTAATCCCTGTTGTATGCAAAACAACATTCATTGTGTGGTGAATTAACGTGTATGGTATTACATACTATTACGAATTATGCTACAAATTACTTCCCTGTTTTCACAGCTCACAGTATGCAAATAAGTTTACCTGGAACAGGGTGTTGTTAATTTGGTTGTGTATTTGTAAAAATGTGAGGTTTCCTTTATGGTTTTCGTGTACTGTTGGATCCTAAAGTCTGCTGTCTGGATTTGCACGCCACAAGAAAACTCTGTCCTTTTTAATCATGAGTTAGGTAGAAGGCGTATATCTTAAAGAAAGGAACAAGCATTTAAAGGTTGGTTTCTTCATTTTGAAACACAATGCAATATTCTATAGTATGATAGAGTAGCTAGTAAAGATAACTCATACTTGTTATGCATCGCATACAGTTTAACCCCTGTGCTAATAATTACAAGTGCAAGAACTCTGTTTTTATCGAGGTCTAAAGTCTAGGTATTCACTATAAACTGCACGTTCTGTGCAGTGTGTTCTTGGATCCAAGCATTCCGCAAAAGCTATTTTTGTCACCCTTGGGAATGAAAAGAGTTAAAGGATATTTAAGTCATTTCCAAGTCAGTTATTCGTTAATTTTGTCGTTTTAAAGCATTGCTAAATCTCATTTAACGTTGTTGTAGTATTTGAATAATAAACATGATGTCAAAAAATGTTTTGTTTTGTGTAAATCTATGTGAATTAAGACTTACATAATATGAAAAGTAGCCAAATGAGTGTGATAAATGTACACATGTAGGTACAGAGCTCCCAGATAGAGGTAGTAAACTGGATTTCAAAATAGAATATTTTGTCTTATTAATATGTTTTCAATTTTGATAAGTTTGAAATTTCGTCGAATGGTAAAGAGCTAGGCCAAGTACTCGAAAATAGAATAATAGACCTGCTCAAACTCGAAACATTTGCAGAAGACAAATTAAGTTTGACGTAATTATATGGTGAATGTTGTCTCTGAAAGGGTAGAACACATTATGGGGAAAAGAGAAAAAAGGTTGATAATCAGCAGTATGTGCTTTCTCCACAATGTCTTGAAATGTTTCCAAGATGATCATTTATAAAGGTTTAACTCTTTACCTCACAGCTGCGAGTATGAACGTTCCCTAAAGGTGAAGGTTTTAGAAAACATTGTGAGATAGGGAGAAAATACTGGTTAGCAGCATTGTCTTCCTTTTCCACGTTTTCTACCTTAAAAAAGAGAGAAATCATAATTGTAGCGACATTTTAATTGTTGTCTGCAATTGATCTCAATTTTGTAGTTTAGTACAGGTTTAAGGCGACCAATTTGTTATCAGAAATTCCTGATTTCTTCCCTGCTGAGGTGGAAGTGTCCCTGCACAAGACACTGCAGATCCATAGCCCAGGACTGGGAACGTCAAGGAACAACATTAAAAGTACACTCTCGGCAAGATATAACTAAAAATCCGTTTTCTGCGCATGTCATATTCTTCGAAGATTCGACCTGTCTTATATGACGCATCACTAGCCCCGAAAGCGGGCAGACTGTAATATTATGTTCTATAAAGTAGCAATGTAGAAAATATGAGGAGAAATGAGACCTGCTTTAGCTCCAGGTTTCTCTAAACTGCTGATCATAGCTGAGTGGATTGCACGAGGTAGCATTTTTTGAATAAACGTTAATTTTAGTTTGAAATTCAAAGTAACGGTTGTCGCGTAGGAAAGTGGTTCGGTTCTGTACCCAGGATGCCCAAATTAGATGAGTATTTATAGAATGCCATCTAGAGGGAGATAATGCTGAAAAACTTTTGAAAGCGCCATGAAACTATTTGCTGACGACCAACTATAAAACCATCACTCTGGATCTGATACATAGAAAGTTTGGGTATAAAAAAATCATCTTTTAAGTAAGACATGCTCTGTGAACAAGATACTTAATGCATTTGCAAAAAGTATCAACTCATGTCAGCCTGCGCAGTCCGCGCAGGCTGACATGAGTCGATACTTTTTGCTCTTTGTAAAGTTTCTGTAAGTCCAAATCCGATTCTACCTCCAGATTCATTCTGTTGTGAGACAAGATTTGAATCATAGATTCATAATTATGTGACTTATTGCTTAGTATATTGCATCAGGGTGATTCGTTAAACCCCCTTTTTTATCGGAGCACGGACCATAGACTCTCAATCTAACAATTAAGGGATCTCTGTAGATTTGATACTAATAAAGTTTGGACATCAAAATTTTATCATTTTGAATGTACAATAGGTCAATAACATCGGTCTTGTGGCTGAACACGTTTTTGTTCCTTCTGTTTTGATACTTAAGAATAGTTCCATTACATATTTTACTCAGTCTAATTGGATGATAGAAATAGCAGCAGTTGTTCACTTTATGGCCTCCGAGTCTTATGTGAAAAGAGAAAAGAAACGGATTCATTGCGTTAAACTCATAAACCACCCTGTCACATTTCCAGAGTAGACTGGTTTTGTTTTCCAAAGATAGACGAGAAAACATGGCCACGCACCAGTCAAAGCAAACATGATAAGGGCTGACCCTTGCCTTCGAAGAAAGAAAAAAATAGACATCGCAGTTACTGAAATTAAAGTCCAGGTTTAACTATTCAGAAGATGTTTAAGTCAGAATATCTCTCAAAATATTAGCAACAGTAGGTTCATGTTCAGCCTGCATGTTTTGAGGAATCGATGCGTAACCTGCTGTTCTCAAAGGAACTCAAGTTATGCTTGACGCTACTGGGACGAACGAAAGTAAGATTGTGTAACTGGTTTCATAACAGCCAGGTTTCTCTAGATAAAAAGACGAAATTCGACACATGACAGATCACAATCAAAATACATAGGACAAATTCAGTTGTGTTTGAATTAGAGTATCACAAGTAAGTCTTTTATTTTCGTTCTTCATGCTCAACTCCAGACATTTAGAGAAATATAACATTATGTAATTAGAAATCGGATTGTGAAGACAGTATGGCTAATTTATTCTTTTGTCCAATAATAATTAACTCATTCCCTGTGAAAAGAGGCTTTTATATATCCTGGAAAAAAAAGTATGTACCTAGATCAGCCTGCACAGTCGGCGCAAGTTGACCTGAATCTAAACTTTAAGCAAATGCGAAATCTATTAAATGTTTCAGGGTCTTCTACCTTATTCGACTTCTTAGTTCAGCAATGCACTACCAAGATGTGACAAAACCTGTTTTGACAAATCACGGCCAAATAAAATATTGGCTGCTTTGTGAAAAGAGGGCTTAATGCATCTCTGTGAACCATGGTACCAAGCAAACCATAACATACGTATTGACCCATATTAGCCTCTTTTTTTTTTAATAACCGACGTAATCATAAGGTAGACTAGTCCTTGTACACACAGAAAATTGACCAATAACGAAAAGCTTCGGCCTAGGTCAGCCTGCGCAGACTGCGCAGGCTGACCTGGGCCGAAACTTTTCGCATATGCATTAAGCCCCGCCCCCTTTTTACAGAGCACGGTTCATATGCACTATTTGGAATCAGCTTCTTGGCTCGACAGATGTATGGTAAATCTTTGGTCATGAGTTATATACCGCAGAGAAAACCAAGTCTAATACTGATCTAGCTCTTCTGAAAATGATACTTGAGGGCACAAAAAACGAGAACATTTTTATCTTTCTTGCCGCAGTATAAAGATCAAAAGGTTCACAATGTATATGAGTTGACATGATTATATATATGATGTCACAACACATTCAGTATATACAGTTCGACCTCAACACATGAAGATTATTTGAAACATATCGTTTGCAAATGTACGGAGCTCAACATTTGTCATGCTCTACACATTTTTATTTTGATCGAAAAAACAAAATCCTAGGTCTTAAAAATGAAGAGCTATTTCAAAGAAACGAAATACTAGATTGCAAAAATTAAATATTACTTCGATAAAACGAAATACTTAATTGATAAGACGAAATGCTATTTCGAAAAAACGAAATGCGTTTTCTCGAAATAGCATTTCTCTTTAACGATTTAGAACATCGTTTTATCGAAATAGCATTTTGCCATAACGTTTTAGTATTTCGTTTTCTCGAAATAGCATTTCGTCTTAATGATTTAGCATTTCGTTTTCTCGAAAAAATATTTAGTTCGAACGATTTAGGATTTCGTTGTTTCGAAATAAAAAGATGTGTAGAGCATGAAACCAACCGAGCTCCCTACAATGCAAAAATGTTAAACACTTTACATTTACAATATACATGTACAAAAAAGTAAATGAATCAGAGTGTTCTGATAATCGTGTGACTATCTGAGGTCTTCGTATCTAAAAGTAACAGTAAAAAAGTGAACTTTAACGGAGACAGTATAGTCGAATCTTATCGTTTCAGAATGTTGAAGTTTCTAGCCATATTATCAATGATAGGACTGTCCTCACAAGCCAGTCTACAAGCACCTAACTCATCTGGTTACCACACACAGGATCCTGCAAACTGGACGAAACCATGGTTCTGTCATAAGCTGGATTGCCCTGTATACACTGTATTAGAAACTAATGACGTAAGCCATGTCTGAATTCTACGTTTCTGTACTACATTACATTTTAATTTTCTAATCTTCCAGCCATTTTCGCTTTCCCATTGGTAGCTTACTGTTGCTGTTGACGTACAAAAAGTACGAACTGGTTTTGTTGTATTTGTTGAAGACAATACCACTATGAGTTCAATATTAAATTTTGAAGACCATGTATCGTATTTTGTGCAAAGCCGAAGGAAATAAACCCAGTTAAAGTAATTTTTTTTTCTCAGACAAATGAAGTTTTCGGAAGCACTCATGTATTTTATTGGGAATGGCATGTTAAAATGCACTAGGTGAGGCCATCTATCGTGGAAATGTTGATTTTGATTGAAATTAGCTTCACTCACTCATAGCCTTCTATTGGCGCAATGATACAAAATTTGTCTACCGATCGCTTGATCCCATTCGGAACACCTCGGTCAATTCTACGAATCAAGCCTCGGATGTATGCCGACGGACTACTTCCGGAAGGAACAACAACACCCCATAACAACAAATACAATTACGTCATTATAGCGCAAACATTCGGAACATCTCGGCCAATCTTTCAATCCAGCCCAATTTTTCAAGTGCGTAATAAATGCAAGTCCTAAATTCAGCCATTTATGCTCCTATAGTTAGACTTACCGTCATTCTACAGGATTTGTTGTCAATCTAAACGGTTACTAGTTGACGTCACTTGGAACATCCGGGAAACTATGTAGTGGGGAGTATCTGTCAAATAACCGCTTCCGGCGATGCATGTCAAGTTTTTTAACATATTATTTCGTCGGCATACATCCGAGGCTGGATAGAAAGATTGGCCGAGGTGTTCCGAATGCGCTTGGTCCTTGGCTGTTTCGCTCCAAAACAAGTTCGTCCCATGGCTTGTTCATCCCATGATTGCGCGCCACTCCATTTGATTTGAAATGAATATGTTTAGATCAGCGGTAAGGTTCGTCTCGGACTTTCGGATTAGTCTGCGCGGATTGCACAGGGTGATCCGAGACGACACTTCACTCAAGTTGCTGAATGTTCCTCTTTGCATGTTGCAGACCAATTCATAACGATCCTTTTGTCTTCAGAAATTCGAGACCAGAAAGTACACTGTATCAGAATGGGTTGCCACAAATCTTAGCACAATTATATACTCCAAGAATGACTCCGAGGCAATGTTCTTCAAACTGTTTCATTACATCTCAGGCAACAATAGTATGCGTAAGTATCACAACCCGCTATTCGTGAGCTTCTATATTGAAAATGCTCATCCCCAACTTTCAGTTGCAGGTCGAGCAAGAGTTACACTCCTTGGAACTTATCGATTATCTGGTCCGAAAGGATTTCCGAAAATGGCCTGTCATATAGGATTCAGAAGGGAAAATTTTTTGATCGACTAAAACACATTTTTCTTCTAAAATGATTAAAATCTATAACGTCTTGAAGTATTCTGTAATATCTCTACTTTACTTCAATATAATTTTAATTCCTGTAGCAAAATGGGAAGTTGCGTCCATTTTGATTTAAAGTTACTGACCCATTCTCCTTCTTATTTCTATAGAAAGGTTTAAGAAATTTGCTCTTGCGCCGTTTTTGACGCTAAATAAGATAAAAATGAATTGCAAGAAAAAAATCTATAACGTCTTGAAGTATTCTATGTTTTGTTGTGATTATGATCAAAGTATTCGTTTACATTTGTCAAATTGAGATCTTGCGTCCATTTTAGTTTAAAAACGACACTATCGTTAATTTTTGTATAAAAAAAGCTGTATCGAGCTAAGTGAGATTTTAAGACTGGGTGAAAAGATTTAGCAACGGATAAAGGGAAGATAAGAACTGATGACATGAAAACCTTGTCTGTATTGTTTTGTTAAACCTGGATCCTGTTTTTACACATTGTCCAAATATAAAATGACTGTATTTATCATTTTTATACATGTACGTGTATATTATTTGCATCAGTGAAAACTTTTAAGAGATTTGTAAAAACCATTATCGTGCCAGTATCGTCTTTTTTAATTCTTTCTCGGAAAATAATTTCGATTTAGTTAGCATAAATTTCTTTAAAATGATTTTTTTTTTCTTTTTTTTTTTTCTTTATTTCTAAAGAAGATTGAATTTGTTGTACTATTGGATAATTATAATAATTATGTAGTCAATAGACCAGTAACAAACTGTACAAAACAAGCAATCTGATCCTGGGCCGAATCGGTTTTATTTTATGTGTCGAAATTCTTTTGGCTTATTGGGAGTATTGATGTGACCCGTACAGCACACTCCCGAATTTCGACGGTCCTGCATAAAACCTTTTGTAAACATTGTGAGAAAAGGAGAAATACCAATATTCAGTATTATTTCCTTTGCCTACAATGTTTTTACTCTTTTAAAGTGAAGAATATATTTTAAACAGAACTGACCTATTGAACATAAAGGTTAAAAAGTACAATTTGTTTACGGCTGGTTTGTTTATGATAGATCAGACGATACCAGTGTGGTCTGATCTACATACACACTTTCCCCAGCCTAATATACATGTACGTACATGTACATGTATTTGTGACGATGCTATGCAAAACAATTACAATAAAATGCCGTCTGCTGACTATGTAATAGCTCTATGCTACAGGTTGGAAATTAATGTTTTCAAAAACATTGTAACAAGAGAAGCCTCTTCATAATATCCTTAACTTTGTGGGTAGCTATTCAGAAATATATCCAACCGAAGTATTCTTACTATTGTACCATTTTTGTTGATAAATCAATAAAAATATCAGAGATTGAATTCAAAATTATGATGACAAAATCAGAGATAAAATTCCAAAGATGCAGTAAACATATGTGCTGTTACATTTCGAGCGTTCGTGTCGCGCTCCTCCCCCGGCTTTAGTCTCATCATAAGAAACTTGTACTGCGGATATTTTTCTTTTTTTAACTCTTCAGGAACAGACAATGTATGGCTGCCCCAATATTTAAAGCAGTTGTAGACAACACAATAAATATGGCTCAAATTATTCAATTTGTATCAATTAAGGCATGACAACATTGCTTGAAAAAGAGCAAATGCTGGTCAAAAGCATTTCTATAGCTGACCATAATTTTTCAAACGCGTGCTTTCGGTAAAATTTGAGGTATATCAAATTGTAAGACCTGAAAGAAAAACAAATCCTACAAGTTTTGGTACCCCAGTAATTTACAACCCCAGATATCCCGCAGAGTTGTTTTCCAATAAATTGAAACCCTCTACATTCGAAGCGCGAAATTCGGGTTATAAGTGCAAAGGGTTTGCAGAGATCGCCAGTCAATATGTAATTCCGTATGTGATCGATTTCACGGCCAAAAGGGATCAAACTCTCATAATTTAATTGGCTTACATAGCGGTCAAATAACAGTTACCGGGTTTGATTTGCATGATAAAGTTGACCATGCAAAAACGTAAGATCTTTAAATAGGACTGTTTGATCAGTTTAGAATGTCTGATATTGGTTTTACTACTGCGGCATTAATTGAAGATCTATGATAAGCGTCCGTAGAGTTCGATAGATGTATAGACCTGTGCTTTTGGAAGTGTATTAACTCATTTCTGTTCCATTAGAAGATTCCATTATCTCCCGCTAGATGGCATTCTGCAAATGAGCATCTATCTAATTTGAGTATTCTGGGTACAGAATCGTACTACTTTTCAAAAGAACCGTTCCTTTGAATTTTAAAATGAAATAAAAGTTTACTCAATAAAATGCTACCTGGTGTCATACATTCAGCTATGATCGGCTAGCATATACCTATGCATGAGCCATTATTGAAACATCCCCTACATGCTTGGGTAACAGGGTAGTCGATTCGGTAAAGAAGCTACTTTTCCGAGGTATATGGGCGATGGGTGATGTGTCGTAGCAGACAGGTCGAATCTTCGAAGAATATGACATGCGCAGACAATGGTCAAATTTCTGCCTAAAATCGGACTTCAGATTAGCAGCTGGTTTTCCAATTGTTTAAACCTCATTTCGTAACAGGGACAACTCAACACAGAATGACTCGTACATATCTGGATTTATTATTCAATACAGCCTGCTTACTCGTAGGTTTTCTAGTGTTTTAATTATGGTGACTCAGTTTTCAAATGGTCATCTTGACATCAGTCATAATAAACCCCCTTAAGCTGCCAAGTGCTACTCGTGGGCCTTTTGCGCACAGTGTAGATCCAAGATCAGACTGCACAGAACGTGCAGTCTGATCTTGGATCTACACTGTCCGACAAGGAGAAGTCCTCCCCCCCACCCCTCCACCCCCCTTCCCCCCCCCCCCCAAAAAAAAAAAATAAAAAATAAAAAACTGAAGTATCAATAATTGGGTTTTACTTTCGTCGTAAAAGTTCCATCTGAGTTATTTTCCAAGTGCAGGGTTAAATCTTAACTCTTTTTTACGTCTTCAGCCTGCGGCACTTGGATGGATTTTAAATCTTAAACAAGCGGACAGTTTAGTCTGCATGAGATAAGACTGACAGTATAGTCTGAGATAAGACTGACAGTATAGTTTGAGATAAGACTGACAGTATAGTCTGAGATAAGACTGACAGTATAGTTTGAGATAAGACTGCATACTTTGTGCAGTCTGACCTTGATCGAAGTCGTCTGCAAAAGTCACTTGTTTTCGCCCATAGCCCGTGAAGAGTCAACCCATTACCACACAATACCTACTTTTGACGACCCTGATAAAGAAGCCATTGGAAAACATTATGGATAATGGAGAGAATGCTGGTAACCAGCATTTTCTCCTTTTCCCAAAATGTTTTTACCCTTCACAAAACAAATTTCAAATTTTCAGTCACTTTTATTTTGTTGTCTGCAAATACTTTTGATTTGGAAAAGCCTAAAATATTGTCGTTTGGTAATAAATTAACTCAGAATAAAGCTTATGAAGAAGACATTTTTAAACAGGAAGCTGATGGTGAATCATATTATATACTAATCTGGGACAGCGAGTGACAAGATAAACATGCTTCGCTTGTTTGTTTTCTTGTAATAGACTTAAAAGCCGTCTTAACAGCATATACATAGGTCATATCATGACGATCAGTGCACCTAGGCATGTAGTTCTTGGCCTTCTCACACTGGTATTGACAAAACTTTCTTTCCAAGTCGCTGACTACTTTTCTCCCGTGCATTAGAGGTGAGGGGCGCGAAGTCGCCGGAAAGAAAGTTTTCCTCAGACCGCAAGCGCGGATCCAGATATCTTTCTCAGGGAGGGGGGTCCCACCGAAAACACATTCATCTTATTATATGATACTTTGGTTTCCGGATTTCAGTGGATGTAAGCCGTTTACAAGAAAAGTCAACGTTTCCAGTTCTAACCATGAGGAAGTCTCCAGATTTAGAACCTTTTTTTTTTTTTAATTTATGACTGTATTTTACATAAATGCTGTGCAATATCAAACCAGTACCATTTCACGAATCCGGTAACCGCATTTTTGCCAAAATACCAGGGGGGGGGGGGGTCCGAACCCTCTGTCCCCCCGTCTCTGGATCCGCCCATGGACCGAATATCGAACTCCCAACCACCAGATCACAAGCCATCATAGAAGAAAAGTATGGCGGCTTAGCTTCGACAATGCACCTATTTTACTTTTTTACCTGTTTATTCCAGACTTAAAGATTCCTATGACAGCGCCCGTATTGACGGAGATACAACATGGCGCCGGTCCAGATTGCGAGAGTAACTTCACCATGGACTTTATGATCCCGCACAATCTCCAGCCGACACCTCCAGCCCCGACAGAGAAAGGGGTCTTTATCAGGAAATTGCCCGAACTGACAGTTTATGTGAAGTGAGTAAACAATGCATGCAACACACGAAAAGGGGCATTCGGCAAATTACAGCTCTGAACTACTTGCAGTGTCTGATTGACAGGTGTTTGAACTGAGTCAGGTGTGAAATGGGAGTTTGTTGAGTGTCGCACACCACAGGAGACTTTTGATGAAATTAAAGTTACTTCTGGTGATAATGCCCCATCATATGACCTTGTAAAAACGCTGGCATCGTGAATTCAAACATGACTGGAAGTCTGTGCTAGAATTTAAATGACCATTGGGTTACAAGAAGTAATTTTTACTCATTTTCCTATCAGATGTCTGTCACACACCTGACTCAGTTCAAACATCTGTAAATCAGAAACCACAGTTAGTTCAGAGCTGTAACCCATAGAGATATAAATCATAGCACGTGCAAAGTTTCAGCTGGATCAGACAACTGGAAGTAGGTCAGGGGCATTACTTATTGAACGCCCCTCGTATTATCACAGTGTATAACAAAGGATTGCTCCATAGTGCAAGTCCTTGCGTCCTTGAAGTGGGTTTTAGAAAGCACATATTGAAGAAGAGCATTTGCTTTGTTATAAGCAATTCTTCATTAGGCCTTCCAACCTTTCGAGAAAGCTGTGATATTTTGGAACCCTGTGTGTCTCTTTATCTTTTGTCTTGGATGCGGTTTAGGTCACTTTTTAAAGTTTACGTCGTTACAATTATATTACAGCGAAAGCTCAACTGCCCAAGATACAATTGTAACATATCTGATGGCACCAGTAGGCCTGTATATATGTGACCTGTCACGCAAACAGGGAACACTTGATGGGAAATGCTAAAAGTGTCGACCTTGGTCAGACTGCGCGAATTGCGCAGGCTGACCAGGGTCGACACTTTTCGCTTTTATAATATTTTCTGTATGAAAATTTTTTATTATACATTGTTATACAATCATTTTTGAACTATAATCGTAAATTGACCCGCACTATCGCTGATCTGCTTTTATTTAATTAATGTACGGAATTCTCAGAGTGTCCCTTTTCGCGTGATGGGACACATTTATATGATATCATCGGTTGGCCTGTTGAAATTGGCCTCTGCATGTGCCAAGGGTACTACCACGTGACCATAAGCATGTATTGATCATGGCTTTCTGATCACTTTTGCAATGTCTAAACCACTTAGTCTTTATGCATCCTCTTAACCTTATTTTACCTACATGTACATCAGTGAGTTTAAATTAACCGGTATCTCAACTGGTTACATATATATCGACGATTTACTTCTAAAACCTCGTAACTACAGATTGTTTCAAGCTGTAGTTACGAGATTTTTTAAGTAAACTGATGATATCCTGTCTAACGTGCACTCATATTCACGCCAACATCTCTGTTACAGGCAATATAAAGGCTACGACTCTGAAGAAAAGAGACAGGAGATGATTACCGAACTGAACAACGATCTTAAAGCTGCTGGTAAATCTTACGACGACTCCGTATATTACACGGCGGGATACGATGGTCCATACACCATACACGAGCGTCATAATGAAATCTGGGTTGTACCTAACTAAGATGTGCGGAAACAATACCCACTATTTACATTTCTACAACCAACACATTTCTTTGCCCTGCAGAATATTACTTCTTAAACCGTTGTAGCAAAAGAAGAATCTATTCGTAACGAGAAATATCCTCTTTGTCAAAATATATTTCATTTGTAACCCTGTAACAGACTGTTATTTATAAATTGTCATGTTAAAAAAAGTCTAGTAACATATCTGATTACTCGTGGAAAGACTGAATCGTTTTTGTGGTATTTGTCGAAGACAAAACCGCTATGAGTACAATACCGTTTTGAATTTTGCAGACATTGTTTCATATTTTGTGCAAAACCGAAGGAAATAAACCCAATTAAACTCATTTTTCTTTCAGACAAATAGGTTTTTCGGTAGCACTCAGATATGTAATTTGAAATGGAATATTAAAATACACTGGGTGAGGCCATCGATCGTGGAAATACTAACTTTTGATAGAAAATAGCTTCCATCGCTCATTGCTTTCTATTGGAGCAATGATACAAAATTTGTCTACCGATCGTTTGAACCTTGGTTTTTTCGTTCCAAAACCAGTTCGTCCTTTGGCTTGTTCATCCTATGATTTCGCGCTACTATATTTGATTGGGCAGGAATATTCGTGGATCGAAATATTTGATTGTAATGTTGGGAATTAAACGTTAACGATCAAAGATATTTCGAAGTCATAGTTTCCAGTTACATACTCATTTTTTTTTATATATTCATATGATTTTATCTCTATCCATCATACATCCTACAGTCAAGGGACGTTACTCCGTTTTCTACCATATTAAAAAAGAAATGCATCATTTGACCCACACTGACATTGTGGTCTGCAAATGCTTTCAATTTGGACAAAGCTAAAATTTTGTCGTCTGGTAATGGGTTGATCCCTTATTTCAACAAGCCTTTAGTTGAATGTTTTTAAAAACTTTGTTGGGAAAGGAGAAAATGCTGAGAACCAGCATTTACTCTGTTTCCCAAAAAGTTTATAACCATTTAAAACCAACTTCCATTACTTGAGTCAAATATAATTGATGTGGAATGCTCTGTGA
This sequence comes from Tridacna crocea, assembly GCA_943736015.1. Taxonomy (NCBI): domain Eukaryota; kingdom Metazoa; phylum Mollusca; class Bivalvia; order Cardiida; family Cardiidae; genus Tridacna; species Tridacna crocea. Next base: position 9,225,941 of record OX031066.1, on the reverse strand, counting down.
AAAGGGGTCTTAATACATCTACGAAAAATATCGAACCAGGTCAGCCTGCGAAGTCAACGCAGGCTGACCTGGGCCGAAATCTTTCGCTATTTGTCTATTTTCTGTTTTTCAAAGAAACAGTCTACCTCATGAGTAAATGGGTCCTTTAAGTTTATGGCTCTTGTGAATCCATAATATGTGAGGACTTGGGCTGGTATCATTTATCACGGTGATGCATAAAGTTCCCCTTTGTTCAGAGGATTGCTCAATATGTTGTTTGCAATGTTTTGCATTACTTTGTCATAGGTTTCTTAAACACTACCGTTACTAAGGTTGTAAGTTTCCTTGTAATGTCTTCTACATTTTTGCTTGAAGTTTCTTGGATTTTCCTTGATGCTAAAATTTTAAGACTAAACAAAAAATTCATCTATCACTTTCATATTATACTAATGCATATCGAAATAACTTTTTAATAAATCGTCTTTTATAAAAGTTTGTGACTTTCTTCTTTCAAACTGTTCCATCACTCTTTCTCGTTTACACCAGGTTTTTTATTTAATCAACATATTTGTGAGTGCATAAAATGTATAACACATAATATCGCAAGCAAAGCTATCAACAGGGAAAAAAAATAACGTATAAAACTTGGTCTAAAATAAAGTTGCTTTTGCAGACGGTTAAACTTTAAGCTGCTAAGCGCGACTCTCTGACCTTTTGTGAACAGAGTAGATCACGATCAGGCTGCACAGAACGTGTAGCCTGTTCCTGAATCTAGACAAACCCTCCCACTCTGCCCCCTCCCCCCCCCCCCCCCCAAAGAAAAACATTTGAAATAGAAAGACTTGGACTTTACTGTCGGCTAGAATGTTTCATTTGATTTTATTAAGCCTTTGTTATTTACCAAGTAATCTTGATATCTCTCTTGTCATGTTCTCTGAAAAGGTTTCTTTGAACGTAACAATTAATTTTGACTGAACTTTGCTGAACAAAATTATCTGGCCAATTAGAAATTGCGTTACTAACCCTGGAATTTCTAATGCAATTTAGAATGGTTGATGAATACGGGCACCAGGTCAAAGATCTTGTAGTTATCTTATCGATATTTCTTTTGAAAATCTGATAAAATAAGCCTTGAAAGAACCAAAATATAAATTCGGACCTGTTGTTTCAAATGATGTCTAATAATAGTTTCAGATAGTAACCCATCTTTTCACTGACTAAACCATAAGGGTCATGCTCTGGTAAATGGGGGCTTAATGCATCTCTACGATGCATGACACCAAACAAGCGTCACACATCGATTCATAATATAGAGGATATTTGTGTTTTTTTTTTTCCGGTGAAAGATCGAAATTTATTTCATCGGGTGGACACCATCGGTAATATTTTCACGAGTGGCGCAGCCACTTTACCAAACCCTTTACCAAACGACAAAATTTTGGACTAGTCCAAATTGAAAGCACTTACAGACGACAAAATAAATATAACTCAAAAATAGAAATTTGTGTCCAGCAGGGTAAGGGCTTTTTCTATTTCAGGGTCGTAAAAACCAGGGATTGTTTGGGAAAAGGTTAATGCAAAAGCCCTGAAGTTGTGCCAACTTCTTTTCCTGATAAACGAGATTTACATGAATAACAGCTTAAAATATGTAACAGTTACGCTTCTAGTTTCATGACTACATTGCTCTGGCAAAAGTATATTTTATACATCTGCAAACAGTATCAGCTCATGTCAGCCTACGCTATTCGTGCAGGCTGACCTGGATAGAAATGCGTTTGCTATTAGTCAATTTTTAGACGATCAAAAGACCATTCTACCCCATGATTCAATTGGTTGTAACACAATATGGATTTTAAGGGACCCATACTCAGAGCTCCAGATAAGAGGGAGTGGTGGCATTCTAAATCCATTATTTCTCTTCCAAACCCTATGTTGTGGGTACTCATTAGAATCGTCTCAATGAGACGATTCTAATGAGTACCCATGACATAGGGTTTAGTGAAGAATTGTCAATATCTTCTACTTTGAAATCAAAATCACTCTCTCTAGCTTAAGTTCTGTATACTTATGTGAGATGACTTGCTTTGTAGTTTATTATGCCCAAAGGAGATATATTACACCCCAAGAGCATTTTCATTTGATGTCTGGGAAAACCCGGGAACCTTTTTCACGGGGCACTGATCAATATCCTTTACATCGAGGTTATGAGCTTATGTTCAGTCTTACAAGTCAGCGAATATATCCCCAAACTCTTTGTCAATTTCATCGTCTATGTCATCAAGTCCGATATCCAAGTCCTCCATAGATGAGCTGAGTGACTTAAAATAAGGCATGTGCAAAACCTTGGCAACGGGGAGCCGCATTTCATCACTAAAATTTAGAAGTCCTCTCACCATATCTAGGTATTCCCTTTCAAAATAAATCAAATTTTCTTCTTTATGTCGGAGTTCGAATGATGTACACGATCTCATCTTTTTAATGTATTTTGCAATGTTATTCTGGTCAACTTCTCCGAAAGGGAAGCGACCTGTCAGAAGAATGAACAGAACAATACCAACACTCCATTCGTCGATTGCCCGTATGTCATAATCACTGTTTACGCATGCGCAGATAATTTCTGGCGGAAGGTACTCAGGTGTTGTGGCAATGTATGCGAAATCTTCGACTGTGGCGCCAGAAACCTTCAAGGCCGATCCAAAATCAATCACTTTGATGTCTCCATAAGAACTGATCAATAGGTTTTCTAGTTTCAAGTCGCAATGAGCAATTTCTCTCGCATGCATAAATTCGACGGCAGACAGGATTTGACCGGCATATCTCTTTCTCGTTTCCGGTGAGACCGGCCAGCTGCCGACAATGAAATCATGTAGGTCGCCACCAGGCACTATCTCCATTGACATAGCAACGATTCTATTACAGGAAATACAGTCAAACACCTTTACCACGTTTTCGTGATCCAAGGACCGTAGAAACTCGTATTCTTTTACGAGCACGTCAGAGTATTTCCCATCAGCGATTTTACACACAGTTTTTTCGCCTTTACTCTCTGAGTGGTATATAAATGAAGTACCACCCTTGTTTAAGCGATCCTTTATGACGTAGTTGCCTATTTCTTTTCCAGCCATTCGCTCTTTCCGCCATTTTCTTCCCCTTGGTTTTTGTCGATCTATTTCCTATATTGAAAGATAAAAATAAATGTTTCACTCTTCAGACAGTTTCTACAATTTAATGTTTACTGCGTTACAGCCTACCTTGTTAACTTTTTTTAAACTACTTTAATCCAATAAGCAAACTTCTAGGCGTTGCTTTACATATATATCCTGACTGAAATCAGGATGTTTACAAAATAAAAAGCAAAACATGTAATCGATGACCAATGTGGCTAACTTTTCTACTTGTATCAGCTTTGCAGCAAGCCAACGACATCAGTATTGGAAAAAGAAAAAAACATAAACATCAGCTGCTTTTTCTTTTGAGATAAATGCCCATGGATCTCTCTGTACACAAAATCTATACACTGCAATCTGAAATTTAGCCAAAATCCAAGAATATGTTTGGAGAAAACCTGACGATATAAGATTCTTTCATTTTGAAAATATAGTTTGGTATTATTCGGAAAAGGGGGTTACTGCCTTTCTAATGCAGAGAAAAGATCCTCCAGTACAAAATGACCCATGGGTCATTTCTCTTCGTAGAGGAATGACCCATTGGTCATTTCTCTACGAAGAAGAATGACGCAGGTCATTATTCTACGTAGAGAAATGACCCCAGAGGGTCATTTCTCTATGTAGTATAATGACCCGGGTCATTCCTCTACGCACTGATATGACCCACGGGTCATTTTATAGGGGAAGGTCATTTCTCTGCATTACATCGCCTTTAAGCTAAGATTTAAAGAAATAATACCTTTTAATTACAAAATCAAGCAAATGATAAAGAATTCAGCCAATCGTATATACGATAAATTTAATGTAAACTCACCAGAAATTTCTTGCGGTTGTTAAAGTCCATGGTCAGTGATTGTCTGTCGAATAATGAAATATTTTCGCCCTCGCAAAGATCAAAAGTCTAACGAGGGCCATTCAAAAAGTTATCATGTACAAATGTTCCATGTCAATGATACGTTTCCATGCAAAAGGCTAATAAGGGCCATTAAGGGGGTAGGGTGGGGAGATGTTGGACTGCTGAGACCAGAATAAGATGTATTAGACCGTGCCGTGTAATCTTGAATCTATATCTTCAGCCTTAGAGAGTCTATAGTCGTCCTGGAACACGTGAAAAGGGATATTCGCACATTTCCTGTTCAGTGTCGTTTCGGATCAGCTTGCGCAGTTCGCGCAGGCTAATCCGAGACGGCAATTTCCGATTTTATGTATTAGTCTGTTTTACTCAAGTCTACTGTAACACAAAATCTAATGCAGCCGTAAAGTCTCGTCTCGGATTAGCCTGCGCCAAATGCGCAGGCTAATCCGAGACAACACTTTACGCAAGTGTCCGAATTACCCTTTTCGCATATTGCAGGCCGTACCATGAAAATCTTTCTAAGAATCAGTGGAATGTATATTCAGCCGTTCGCTTTATATATATTTTATATATTACGCTGAATATGATAACCAGGAAATATTTTTTCTGTGAATGTTTCCTTCCATAAACTTTTTTTTTATCAAAAAGATCATAAAATTGTCATGTAGATAGCTCTCTCCATGCTAACCGTGTGTGTCGTAAAATTTGAGCGTGACCTTGTCTTTCACAGAAGAAAAAAATCTATAAATACTCATCTATCTAATATGGACATCCTGGGTACAGAACTGAACCACTTTCCTACGCGACCATCCTCGGATACCCCGGGGTCTCCCTATTTGCTACGCCACATCGACCCCTGGGACAATTAATTGAATTTCCCTCGCTTTACCACTGGCCGAATGGTGGCTTTTCATTGGTGCTATCATCATTTTGAGATGGGCGAGTGCACTGTACACTATGACGTTTCGTATCGATTTTCGGCGGCTGATTCAAAGTTTTATTAGTCAATTGTCCCAGGGTCGATGTAGCGTAGCAAATAGGGAGACCCCGGGGTATCCGAGGATGCTACGCGACAATCGTTACTTTGAATTTCAAACTAAAATGAACGTTTAATCAATAAATTGCTACCTCGTGCAATTAACTCAGCTATAATCAGTAGTTTAGAGAGATCTGGAGCTAAAGCAAGTCTCATTGCTCCTCAGACGTATTGATAAAAGCTATTTTCAACATTGTTACTTTATAGAGCATAATATTACAGTCAGCCCGCTTTCGGGTCTAGTGATGCGTCATATGAGACAGTCGAATCTTCGAAGAATATGACATGCGCAGAGAACGGACAACACCCAAATTACGGATTATGTCACCCGTAAAAAGTGTAAACCCTAACTCACTCCACTCTGAAAGCCACGGTGGCTTAAAAAGGGGCAAAAATGGAAACGAAACTTTCTCAGTGGCCCTCGGATTACAACACAACATGTATAAACATATCGTGTCAAAACCGGAAACAGCGATCGGAAACCTTTGAGAGTGCTGAAGAGGATGTTGAACACTTATGATTGTGAAACTGACATATATGTAACTAGAGATGACAGACAAGGGGGGACAGATATACATGGTCTTGGCTAATTTTGTGAAACTATATTTTTTGCACAAAAATAAGATTAAAGAATAAAAAAAATCTCCTTCCTTCCTAAATTACACATTTTAATACAGCTTCGTAGTGTAATGTACGTAATCATCATTCCATATAAGGCTTGCAACATGCGGAAAATGGCATTCGGACATTTCCGTAAATTGTCGTCTCTGATCAGCCAGCGCAACCCGCTCAGGCTAATCCGTGACGGCACTTTACGACATTACATTGTACCCTACAGTATCCTACAGTAGATTGGCACAAAAAAAATAAATAAAAATGGAAAGTGTCGTTTCGGATTAGCCTGCGCGGACTGCGCAGGCTGATCCGAGACGACACTTTACGCAAATATCCGAATGCTCCTCTTCGCGTGATACAGGCCAGTTATAGTTCAGACACGGTTTATCATTTGCCCTGCGTTGTCTGCGCATGTCATATTTTTTCGAAGATTCGACCTGTCTTACATGACGCATCACCAGCCCCGAAAGCGGGCAGACTGTAATATTACTCTCTATAAAGTAGCAATGTAGAAAATAGCTTTTATCAACATGTTTGAGGAGAAATGAGACTTGCTTTAGCTCCAGATTTCTCTAAAATGCTGATCATAGCTGAGTGAATTGCACGAGGTAGCGTTTTATTGAGTAAACGTTTCTTTTAGTTTGATATTCAAAGTAATGGTTGTCGGGTAGGAAAGTGGTTCAGTTGTGTACCCAGGATGTCCATATTAGATAGATGAGTATTTATAGAATGCCATCTAGCGGGAGATCATGGATGCTGTCTCACTGATTTTTTTTAAACAATATATCTGTATTTATTTAGCACGGTATAGTAAAAATAGTCTCACAGTCTGTTTTATGATATTTGTTTACCGCAGCTAAGTGATGTTGGGCGTACACTGACGGCAGCTTCCGATTTTGGAGACTGACTGTACGTTGGTCCATGGTGCTATTTGGTGCTATTGGGTAATTATCAAACAATCCTCACAAAGTATTCTCAACAAACAGTCTAAGCGTTCAGTAGAGACTCTTGTAGTTGAAAGAACTGTTAAGCATGTCAGCAAACTTGTAGAATCATACGGTAATATTTATAAAGGCTGCGCTGTGATGGTTGCCTGTAATGTACACCAATGACACGTCAGCCTTCGTTTGTCTGTTGTCCCCAGCTGTGCGGGGAGATAGAAATAGCTCAGCTGTCACACTACAGCAGGGTAAGATCTCCCACCCCACCCCTTCACTGTGCCTGCCTGTTTGCCGTGGGCTGCAACTCGTGTCGTTTGATAACAGGATCCTGGTGGTTGAGTGGATTCAGAGTGTGGCCGTTTATTGCTCTGTCTTTACAAAGCACTTCTTTGGTCTTGAAATGAGCTAACGAGGGGCCATGAGGGCCCGTCCTGACCAATCGACTGGTCATGCCTGAAGCTCTAGGACATTGGAATAATTCTCGCTGACTTTACTTTCTGAATCTTTCAATGAGGCTTCTGTTTCTGTAAACTGTTCCAATTCTCTAATGTTCTAGAAAGCGATGACTCATGGGCTAAATAAGTGAAAGATATATGTCTGATAGACATTCTTGACTCCTAATGATTGTCTGATCTGGTAGGCTGTCCGGCAGGAATACACTTGTCCAGTCAGGCGCTTTTGCAGACTAAATGCTACAACATCTACAAAAACGTCTGGAACATGATTAGAAAGATAAACGGTAGTGTTTCATCTCCAGTTAAGCATATCTCTGCAAACAATACTAGTTTACAGGATCCTGTCTGATAGACATTCTTGACTCCTAATGATTGTCTGATCTGGTAGGCCGTCCGGCAGGAATACACTTGTCCAGTCAGGCGCTTTTGCAGACTAAATGCTACAACATCTACCAAAACGTCTGGAACATGATTAGAAAGATAAACGGTAGTGTTTCTTCTCCAGTTAAGCATATCTCTGCAAACAATACTAGTTAATATTGAAAAACCCTAAAGAAATTGCAGATACCTTAGCCGATTTTTTTGCCAAAAAGTGTTCATCTGAAACTACTCTGAAGAGGAATAAAGTTAAAGAAGAAAAGAAACGGCTAAATTTCAAATCCAACAATCTTGAAATTTACCACAGACTATTTTCATTCAAAGAACTCAAGTCTGCTTTAGATAAAGCCCATGATTCCTCTCCAGGTCAAGACAAAATACATTATCAATTTCTAAAGCATTTACCAGATACCACTCTATCAATATTACTTGATATTTTCAATGACATAATTATGGCAAAAAAGTGATTTGCCTTCTTCATTGAAAGAAGCTTTAGTAATCCCTATTCCAAAACCAGGGAAAGATACCTCTGACCCAAACAACTATAGACCCATAACTATCACTAGGTGCCCATGTAAAACTTTAGAGCGAATGGTCAACACGCGCCTTGTTTGGTTCTAAGAGAAAAATAATCTCATAGAACATGTTGTATCAGTATTTTTTTTTACCTGGAGAGTGCATATGACACAATCTGGAAATACGGAATTTTAAAGGACTTGCATGACTTTGGTCTCAGAGGCCGCTTACCTCTTTTATATCCTCCTTTTTGAATAATTTTCTATTTCTTGTGAGAGTAGGCACTACCTGGTCAGATGCAAGGGAACAAGAAATGTGTGTCCCACAAGGATGTATCCTATCTGTGACACGTTTTAGTTTCAAGATCAACAGTATAATAAAGGCTATTAACTCTGGTGTGGATTGCTGTTTATATGTGGATGACTTTGTCATATGTTTTAGATAAAGCCATACGGCTATCATCGAAAGTCAACTTCAGCAATGTTTGAACAAACAATGGTCTGATGAAAACGGTTTTAAGTTTTGAAAGAGCAAAACAAAATGTGTTCACTTTTGTCAGTTACGAGGTCATCATCCAGACCCAGAGCTACATCTTGACAACACAAGAGTTGAAGTTGTACCAGAATTCAAATTTTAGGCGTCTTGTCACACATTAAAGTACTTAAAAAAGAAATGCTACAAGGCCCTAAATCTTCTCAAAACAGTTGCTCACTTAGAATTTGGAGCTGATAGAAAAGTCCTCCTACGTCTCTATCGTTATCGCTCTAAGTTAGACTATGGCTCCATTGTGTATGGCTCAGCCTCCAAATCATATTTGAAGATTTGAAGATCCTTCACACAATCCACGGCCAGGATTTACGCTTGGACCTTGTTAACAGCCTGTATGTAGAGGCAAACGAGCCTTCTCCTGCTCATAGACGGCTAAAGCTATCTCTCCAGTATCTATTGAAGCTAAAAGCAAACCCATCCAACCCTACACGCAAACTAGTTTTTAACCCTGGATGTAAAGACCTTTTTACCACTTAGCCAAATGCAATTCCTGCATTTGGTATTCGCATGGAACAACATCTAGACAATCTCCATGATCACATAGATGGCATTTGTGAAAACAACATTCCTACTACTCCTTCGTGGTTAATTAAAGCTCCTGAATTTCGATTTGACCTTTTAGCCCACAGGAAGTCAACCACAGAAAGAGTCATTTTCCAGATTAAAAGGACCAGGGATCAAAGGAGGAGTACAACTCGTATAAATCCATATGTACAGATGGATCTAAGGATGGGCGGGATGTATCAGCAGCAGCAGTATTTGATAAAAAGAGCAAAAAATGTCGCCTTTCTGACAACTTTTCAATCGTTTCTGCTACAGTGAAGGCAACCGATCTGGCTTTGAGTCTAGCAGAGGAAAGTAGATCTAACCGCTTTCTTCTACTCCCTGACTCCCTCTCTACACTACAGGCTCTATATAGACATAAAATTGAAAACCCATTAATTCGTGCTGTTCTTGAGAGAATCTCCTCTCTTTCTGATACAACAAACTTTGTTTTTTGCTGGCTTCCTAATCACATGGGTATTTGAGGCAATTAAAAGGCCGACTAACTTGCCAAGTCGGCATTGTCTCTACCCATATCCCATTTTAGAATACCATACACAGATTTTTAAGCATGCATAAATTTTACCTTTCACCCAATCTCCTTGGCAATCCCAATTGGATGCAGATCATTTCTACAAACTTCATTCTGTTGAAGCAACCCTTGGCGAGTGGTACCCCTTACAGGTCCATTTCTCGACAAGAGGTGGTAATCACAAGGCTTCGAACTGGACATTCTCGGTTGACACACTCCTGGCTTTTAGCCAGAGAAGATTCACCATCTGAAATGTATTCCATGCAATGAACACCTGACAATTAAACATATTCTGTTAGATTGCATTGACTCTCAGCCAATTGTGAGAAATACTACAATGTTGACAGTATGCACAACCTCTTTGACAGTCAGCATTGATTCAATTATCACCTTCATCAAAGAGATTGGTCTATACAACAAGCTGTCTTTCTTAACTCTTTACCAGACGACATAATAAATGTGAATCAAAATTTGAAACCGATATGGAAAGGGTAGAAAACATTTTGGAAAAAGGAGAAAATGCTGGTTACCAGCATTTTATCCTTTTCCCACAATGTTTTCAGAGGATTTCTTGCTCAGGGTCGTCAAAAGTCGGGATTATTTGGTAAAGAGTTAATTGACTTTTTAAACGTGTGTTATAATCCAATATCCATATCATTTAATCCTTTTTATCTTCAGTCTGCATCTCCTTAATGGGAGGATTAGCCCTTTTGGGGGCATCTTATCTTATTGGAGACAGAACCTCTTTAATTGGAGTATATTGATCCCATTGGAGGCTCCAATCTTTACCAGCTTTAACCTCATTTCCAAGGAAAAGTAATATTATCAGTCTTACCTTTTGATCTAAAACTCTTGAGTAGGCAGGGAATGCCCAGCCACTCTATATCATATTTCATGCACATTATAAATGACACATATTTTCTTCTTCATTTAAAGACTTCTTTTTATCAGTCCTACATTAACTTCAAACCTTTTTATCACATTCTTAATTTGTTATCTTTTAAAACGTTTGATTATATATGGATTCCCCTGTGACTCAATAATGCCCTTTATGCATACGATGATCACACATAATTCTTCTTACTTCAATTCTTTTATTATCGTTATTATATTCAAACTTTATTCGGTTTAAACAACTCCATTCTTAACATCTTATAAGCCAGATATGCGCGCTAAATGACCAGAGCTGTCGAAGCGCCATAAAACAACATTCATTCATTTGTTTGTCTGTGCAGGTTGGCTTGTGTCGATACTATGAGCATTACGAGCATGTATTTTGCGTAGATGCACTCATCAAGCTTTTTAAAGAGCTTACTACGAGCAGGAAACTGATCTTTATTCCGTTTTGTTATTCAGTTATAAATCTTACTCTTGTTTTAATCTGTGAATTTTCTTATCAAGTGTCAATAAATTTGGGTATAAATAAACCTCAGAGGTATTACTATTTGCCCAAAAGTACCATAAGCATAGCACCTTGCAATTTTTACGCACTATGTTCGTGCAGGAAAACATTGCAATACAACTGGTTTTCTCGTGTACCTAAGGCAGTTCACTAACGACACTCAAGTCTAAGATGCTAGCATCCATAGTCGAAGTTTTTTACGGCAGCCTCCGAGGTCCTCGACGTCGAGTCCGAAAGCTCAGTTGATTTTTTTACTGAGCTGAGACCACGAGTTCGCTCGTTTGAATCCGTAGCTCGGCTGTTTTCTGTGAAGTCTTCCCTATTCGCCCCTTCCCAAGCACCTTCGCGAGCCAAGTTTACGATCACTACATGGATCTTACCTTGGCCGATTGAGTCCGATTTCGAGATTCTTGCGATGCGCCCTCTATTAGATGCTGGTTATTACTCCCCTTTACATCATGTTTCTAAAAGCAAATGAAATATCGTTTTACAAACCGCTTATGAATACACATGAAGCGATAAGCAGACATCCACGTGGGTTTCCATGTTTTACATTCTGTTCGAAAGGTAGAGACCTTGTTCTATTGTTATCAAAGATGAAATGCTACGAGCGATTTCAGTCGTTGCAGCTAGAGCTGGATGCATCCAATGAAAAAGCGTATCGGGTGAACGTAAGAATCAAGCTCGATCCGCCAAGGTAAGATCCACGTAGTGATCGTAAACTTGGCTCGCGATGATGCTTCCCAAGTCGCCCCGCCCATTTTGCCCCCAATTTACATTATCTCCCGCTAGACAGCATTCTACAAATACTTTTACCATTCTAATTTGGACATCCTGGGTACAGAACCGGACTTCTTTTCTACGCGACAACTGTTACTTTGAATTTCAAACTAAAATAAACGTTAACTCACTATTTTTAAAACGCTACCTAGTGCGATTCATTCGGCTATGATCAGCAGTTTAAAGAAATTTGGAGCTAAAACAGGCCTGATATTTCCTCAAACGTATCAATTAATAAAAGCTATTTTCTCCATTGCTACTTTACAAGGACGAGCAAGCCATTTTTCTACCAGAGGTCTTGAACTTTGTTCCTTTTCAAACAGATAATCTATTTATTTATATTTTATTAAATTTTATATTTTCTCAAAAGGTGTTTCACCAATGGCAGGCGCTACTCTCTCTCTCTTTCTCTCTCTCTCTCTCTCTCTCTCTCTCTTACAAAACTTTGTCTATTGTAAGATGAGACGGAGGTTCATCGATACTTCAGCAGTTTTTTAAGTATAAAAAATATTTCTGGCAAAGGGGGGGGGGGGTAACCTTCATGTCCGTGATCTGTTATACGAAACAATTAAGGATCCTTTAAATCATAAAATACATTTTGCCCTACAACTGACAGAATCATGTGGTAGACTGATCATTCGACAAGCAGAAATTTTACAAATAGCAAAATGTTTCGACTCATATCGGCCTGCGCAGACTGCATAGGCCGACGTGGGTACTTTTTGCAGATGCATTAACCCTTTCCCAAACAACAAAGTTTGGACTCTTCCATACCAAAAGAGTTTGCAGACGACAATTTTAGATTTTGAGAAAATGGCGGAAAGTTCTCAAAAAGGGTAGAAAACACTGTGGGAAAAGGAGAAATTGCTCGTTACGAGCAATTTCTCCTTTTCCCACAGTGTTTTCAAAAGACTTTTCATGCAGACACGTAAACACCAGGGCTTGTTTGGGAAAGGGTTAAGTCCCGTTTTCACAGCCCCTTTCTCATTCCAAATGTCGAAAGGGTTACGGATAGGCCTAGTATCCTGCAAACCGATGACTATTTGTTGTTGCCCAATTCAGTTTCTGCTGTTTTCTTCGTTGTCCTGCTAAATAACTATTTTGCATTTTTTACTTTGATTTTAAAAATCCAAATACTGCCATTTCAAAGGTATATTTAGGGGAATATTATCTGTTTATAGGATAATGTAGATCCAAAGTCAGATTGCAAATTCTGTGCATTCTGATCTTGGCCTGCACTGTCAACTAAAGAGCGGAGGTCATGCGTAGCTACCATAGAATTTTTCATGTGTCCAGTCCTTTGAGTTTACGATTTTTTCAAATCGATCTTTTGTTTAAAGATTCCATGAAGCATCAGCCTTCCCCATCATAATTTCAGTTTGTTGTTTTAGGACGATTATTAAATGGTAATCATGAATGAAAGAGTGAAAAAGAAAAAAGTGAGTGAGTTAGTGAGTGAGTGAGTGAGTGAGTGAGGAGGTGGATGAACTAATGAATGAATGAGCGAACAAAGGAATGAATGACATGCGTAGAGAAGTATTCTGTCCTGAAAGGAATAAAAGCAAAAAAAAAAAGAGAAATGAAAATGGAAAAAATGAAGAATGAATTAATAATATCGATTCAGTTGATTGTGTTCATGCTGAAAACAGTTATGACCCTCGGGCTATATCAACGAACTCGCTGATACGGGTAATACTTAGAGCTTAACATTTCTATTCTATCTACAGTATTTGGGTGATACTTTTCAGTTGCATGATTTAACACAAAATTATTTAACCAACAGCTTCGTTTTAGAGATGGAGGAGAGGTTGTGACATTTCTTAATTTATCCTTTGTTTTATACCATTTGATCCTGAAAATCCTGAAAGCCAGTTATAAAGAGACACATTAATTATTTGTAAAATTTGCTGAGGTGTCGATGAACCCCTGTCGAAATGTCGATATTAACAAGCCGTCTGCTCGTTTTATAAATCGCAAATAAAACCTGCTCGTTCCACATACTATGAAGCCTGTAAAAGGCAAAAAGTTGAGCTCCGCGAAACAGGTGCTCCTTCACTTGATGCCCGTTCCCCCGGCCCGCCCCACCCCAGAGGGAAGGAGAGGGAGAGAGAGGGAGGGAGGGAGAGAGAGAGAGAAAGGGAGGGAGAGGGAGGAAGGGAGAGAGAGAGAGGGAGGGAGGAAGGGAGAGAGAGAGAGGGGAGAGAGAGAGAGAGGGGAGAGGGGAGAGAGAGCACACTGAGAAGAACACAGCCAAAGTAGTAATGGAGAAATTACATAGGGCAGAAAAAATGGAACGACAGATAAAAGAAGGAATATATGGATCCCGAAATTATCACTAGTTCGACCGGATGTCTGCAATGTCAAGACCCTATCAACATCAAGTCACTGACAAAACGGCCCCAAACAACGTCAAAGCGCCAAATAACAACAGTATTTCATATGACGTTATGTCGTCAATGAAACGTCATTTCATTTAAAAATGGTGGGTTGATAAAAGTCAGAAAATGTAGAAAGCATCAATTTCACGTCAAGTTTCTTTAAGAAGGCATAAGTCGAAATATTGGAATAGATTTAACAATTATAAATTGTGTATTTTTCATAACCTTAGGAATATTAAGAGGATTAAGTATAAAAAAGATAAAAAGAAAGATTAAAACAGGTTGCATTCGGATGAATTTGAAGGATCCGTAAGTGACTGTGACTCTCTCTCTCTCTCTATCTCTCTCTCTCTCTCTGTCTCTCTCTCTCTCTCTCTCCCTGTCTCCTCTCTCGACAAAAAAAAACTGTTTGAAATATAGTGGGAAAAGGATAAAATGATGGTAACCAGCATTTTCTCCTTTTCGAACAAAATTTCCGAAAATTTAATTGAAAAAACCTACTGTTTGAATAATGTTTCATTTTCTGTCTGTTAATGTTTTCGTATGGAATGTCAAAAGTTTAATCACGTAGTAAAGATGTTAAATCATCGCTGTCGATACTAATGAATTTTCTAGGGGAGTGATCAATACGTAAACAAAATTGAGAAAATGCCAAGGACGAGCAAGACATTTTCCTACCAGACGTCTTTAACTTTCTTCCTTTAGAAAGAGAAAATCTTCTTTTTATATTTCATTTATATTTTATATTTTCTCATAAGGTATTTCACAAATTGAATGGCAAGCGCTACACACACACACACACGCTCTCTCTCTCTCTGTCTCTCTCTCACTCTCTCTGTACAGGCGAGGTGGCGACATGATTCACCACAAGGTTTCAAATCCCCTGCCCCCTGACCGTACAACAAATTTATCATACTGCAAAGTTTTACCATTCCAACGTTCACTAAGTGAAATTTACCTGGCTTTTTTTTTTAATTAAGCACGGTGACGAAGTAAAATTTCTCATCTGAATGCCCCATTTCAATGAAAACTGACGTTACTGGGAATTGACTTCACTGAAACGTTGGTAATTCGTGCTAAAACGTGGAGCTTGGCGCATAATCTTGAGGTAAATCTTGATCGATGCCGCCATAATTGGATGTTGCGTTGATAGTGTAGTCATGTATACGGGGCTCCCGAAAAGGAAACTGCTTTCACGTTGCTTTTGCCAGTGTACATGATACATGTATATATGTCTGCGGCACAAATATCCAATCAGATCAAGAGAAATTTCTTTCCAGTATAATAAAATGTTAAGTTTTGGTCACGAGTCTTTTCACTGCAAGTCTATTTGACTCTTTACCAAACGACAAAGTGTTATGATAACACCGTTGTCAGAATTAAAAGTATATGAAGACGAATAGCATGATAAAACAAGGGCAAAATGGGAAATGGGCGAAACAAGAAAAGGACAAAATGTGAAAGGGATGAAACGGGAAACGGGAAAAATAGGGAAGTGGCAAAACAGGAAATGGACGAAATTGAAAGGAGTGAACCAGGAAGGCGTCTGATGGAAAGGATGCGACTTGAGTAATGGGCGACACAGGAAAGGAGCGAAGTGGGTAGTAGCCAAATTGATATGGGGGCGAAATGAGAAAGAGGCGAACTGGCAAAGAGGCAAACTGGGAATAAATTTGGGCGTTGTCTCTGCATGTCATATTCTTCGAAGATTCGACCTGTCTTATATATGACGCATCACCCTCCCCGATATCGGAGAGACCAGTAATTCGTGCTATAAAGTAGCAATGGAGAAAATAGCTTTTATTAATTGATACGTTTAAGGAAATATCAGGCCTGTTTTAGCTCCAGATTTCTTTAAACTTCTGATCATAGCCGAATGAATCGCACCAGGTAGCGTTTTAAAAATAGTGAGTAAACGTTTACTTTAGTTTGAAATTCAAAGTAACAGTTGTCGCGTAGAAAAGAAGTCCGGTTCTGTACCAAGGGTGTCCAAATTAGAATGGTAAAAGTATTTGTAGAATGCTGTCTAGCGGGAGATAATGTAAATTGGAGGCAAAATGGGCGGGGCGACTTGGGAAGCATCATCGCGAGCCAAGTTTACGATCACTACGTGGATCTTACCTTGGCGGATCGAGCTTGATTCTTAAATTCACCCGATACGCTTTTTCATTGGATGCAGCCAGCTCTAGCTGCAACGACTGAAATCGCTCGTAGCATTTCATCTTTGATAAAAATAGAACAAGGTCTCTACCTTTCGAATAGAATGTAAAACATGGAAACCCACGTGGATGTCTGCTTATCGCTTAGTATTCATAAGCGGTTTGTAAAACGATATTTCATTTGCTTTTAGAAACATGGTGTAAAGGGGAGTAATAACCAGCATCTAATAGAGGGCGCATCGCAAGAATCTCGAAATCGGACTCAATCGGCCAAGGTAAGATCCACGTAGTGATCGTAAACTTGGCTCGCGAAGGTGCTTGGGAAGGGGCGAAGTGGGAAGACTTCACAGAAAACAGCCGAGCGATTCAAACGAGCGAACTCGTGGTCTCAGCTCAGTAAAAAAATCAACTGAGCTTTCGGACTCGACGTCGAGGACCTCGGAGGCTGCCGTAAAAAACTTCGACTATGGATGCTAGCATCTTAGACTTGAGTGTCGTTAGTGAACTGCCTTAGGTACACGAGAAAACCAGTTGTATTGCAAGGTTTTCCTGCACGAACATAGTGCGTTAAAAATTTCAAGGTGCTATGCTTATGGTACTTTCGGGCAAATAGTAATACCTCTGAGGTTTATTTATACCCAAATTTATTGACACTTGATAAGAAAATTCACAAATTAAAACAAGAGTAAGATTTATAACTGAATAACAAAACGGAATAAAGATCAGTTTCCTGCTCGTAGTAAGCTCTTTAAAAAGCTTGATGAGTGCATCTACGCAGAATACATGCTCGTAATGCTCATAGTATCGACACAAGCCAACCTGCACAGACAAACAAATGAAAGAATGTTGTTTTATGGCGCGTCGACAGCTTTGGTCATTCAGCGCGCATATCTGGCTTAAAAGATGTTAAGAATGGAGTTGTTTAAACCGAATAAAGTTTGAATATACTAACGATAGTAAAAGAATTGAATTAAGATGAATTATGTGTGATCATCGTATGCATAAAGGGCATTATTGAGTTACAGGGCATTCCGTATATAATCAAACGTTTTAAAAGATAAAAATTAAGAATGTGATAAAAAGGTTTGAAGTTAATGTAGGACTGATAAAAAGAAGTCTTTAAATGAAGAAGAAAATATGTGTCATTTATAATATGCATGAAATATGATATAGAGTGTCTGGGCATTCCCTGCCTACTCAAGAGTTTTAGATCAAAAGGTAAGACTGATAATATTACTTTTCCTCGGCAATGAGGTTAAGGCTGGTAAAGATTGGAGCCTCCAATGGGATCAATATACTCCAATTAAAGAGGTTCTGTCTCCTATGAGATAAGATGCCCCCAGAAGGGCTAATCCTCCCATCAAGGAGATGCAGACTGAGGATATAAAGGATTAAATGGTATGGAAATTGGATTATAACACACGTTTAAAAAGGTAATCAACTCTTTACCAAATAATCCCGACTTTTGACGACCCTGAGCAAGAAATCCTCTGAAAACATTGTGGGAAAAGGATAAAATGCTGATAACCAGCATTTTCTCCTTTTTCCAAAATGTTTTCTACCCTTTCCATATCGGTTTCAATTTTTGATTCACATTTATTATGTCGTCTGGTACAGAGTTAAGAAAGTATCACAGCTTGTTGTTTAGACCAATCTCTTTGATGAAGGTGATAATTGAATCAATGCTGACTGTCAAAGAGGTTGTGCATACTGTCAACATTGTAGTATTTCTCACAAATTGGCTGAAAGTCAATGCAATCTAACAGAATATGTTTAATTGTCAGGTGTTCATCGCATGGAATACATTTCAGATGGTGCATCTTCTCTAGCTAAAAGCCAGGAGTGTGTCAACCGAGAATGTCCAGTTCGAAGCCTTGTGCTTACCACCTCTTCTCGAGAAATGGACCTGTAAGGGATACCACTCGCCAAGGGTTGCTTCAACAGAATGAAGTTTGTAGAAATGATCTGCATCCCATTGGGATTGCCAAGGAGATTGGGTGAAAGGTAAAATTTATGCGTGCTTAAAAATCTGTGTATGGTATTTTAAAATGGGATATGGGAAGAGACAATGCCGACTTGGCAAGTTAGTCGGCCTTTTAATGCCTCAAATACCCATGTGACTAGGAAGCCAGCAAAAAACAAAGTTGGTTGTATCAGAAAGAGAGGAGATTCTCTCAAGAACAGCACAAATTGATTGATTTTCAATTTTATGTCTATATACAGCCTGTAGTGTAGAGAGGGAGTCAGAGAGCAGAAGAAAGCGATTAGATCTACTTTCCTCTGCTAGACTCAAAGCCAGATCGGTTGCCTTCACTGTAGCAGAAACGATTGAAAAGTTGTCAGAAAGGCGACATCTTTTGCTCTTTTTATCAAATACTGCTGCTGCTGCTGATACATCCCGTCCATCCTTAGATCCATCTATATATATATATATATATGGGTTAATACGAGTTGTACTCCTCCTTTGATTCCTGGTATTGAAATTGGAAAATGACTCTATCTGTGGTTGACTTCTTGTGGGCTAAAAGGTCAAACCGAAATTCAGGAGCTTTAATTAACCATGAAAGGGTAGTAGGAATGTTATTTTCACAAATGTCATCTATGTCATCATGGAGATTGTCTTGATATTGTTCCATGCGAATACCAAATGCAGGAATTGCATTTGGCTTCCTGGTAAAAAGGTCTTTACATCCAGGGTTAAAAACTAGTTTGCGTGTAGGGTTGGATGGGTTTGCTTTTAGCTTCAATAGATACTGGAGAGATAGCTTTAGCCGTCTATGAGAAAGAGAATGCTCGTTTGCCTCTACATACAGGCTGTTAACAAGGGCAAAGCGTAAACCTAACTGTGAATTATGTCAAGGATCTTAAAATCTTCAAATATAATTTAGGGGCTGAGCTATACACAGTGGAGCCATAGTCTAACTTGGAGCGAATGAGGGAACGATAGAGACGTAGGAGGACTTTTCTATCAGCTCCAAATTCTGAATGAGCAACTGTTTTGAGAAGATTTAGGGCCTTGTAGCATTTCTTTTTAAGTACTTTAATGTGAGACAAGAAGGACAACTTCCTGTCAAAGATGACACCTAAAATTTGAATTCTGGTACAACTTCAACTCTTGTGTTGTCAAGATGTAGCTCTGGGTCTGGATGATGACCTCGTAACTGACAAAAGTGAACACATTTTGTTTTGCTCTTTCAAAACTTAAAACCGTTTTCATCAGACCATGTTTGAAGTTTGTTCAAACATTGCTGATCGATGATAGCCGTATGGCTTGATCTAAAACATATGACAAAGTCATCCACATATAAACAGCAATCCGCACCAGGGTTAACAGCCTTTATTATACTGTTGATCTTGAAACTAAAACGTGTCACAGACAGGAGACACCTTGTGGGACACCCATTTCTTGTTCCCTTGCATCTGACAAGGTAGTGCCTACTCTCACAAGAGATAGACCATTATTCAAAAAGGAGGATATAAAAGAGGTAAGCGGCCTCTAAGACGAAAGTCATGCAAGTCCTTTAAAATTCCGTATTTCCAGGTTGTGTCATATGCACTCTCCAGGTCAAAAAATACTGATACATCATGTTCTATGAGATTATTTTTCTCTAAGAATCAAACAAGGCGCGTGTTGACCATTCGCTCTAAAGTTTTACATGGGCACCTAGTGAGAGTTATTGGTCTATAGTTGTTTGGGTCAGAGGTATCTTTCCCTGGTTTTGGAATAGGGATTACTAAAGCTTCTTTCCATGAAGAAGGCAAATCACTTTTTTTGCCAGATATCATTGAAAATATCAAGTAATATTGATAGAGTGGTATCTGGTAAATACTTGAGAAATTGATAATGTATCTTTTCTTGACCTGGAGAGGAATCATGGGCTTTATCTAAAGCAGACTTGAGTTCTTTGAATGAAAATAGTCTGTGGTAAATTTCAAGATTGTTGGATTTGAAATTTAGCCGTTTCTTTTCTTCTTTAACTTTATTCCTCTGGAACTTTTCAGAGTAGTTTCAGATGAACACTTTTTGGCAAAAAAATCGGCTAAGGTATCTACAATTTCTTTAGAGTTTTCAATATTAACTAGTATTGTTTGCAGAAAGATGCTTAACTGGAGATGAAACACTACCGTTTATCTTTCTAATCATGTTCCAGACGTTTTTTTAGATGTTGTAGCATTTAGTCTGCAAAAGCGCCTGACTGGACAAGTGTATTCCTGCCCGACGGCCTACCAGATCAGGCAATCATTAGGAGTCAAGAATGTCTATCAGCCATATATCTTTCACCTATTTAGGCCATGAGTCATCGCTTTCTAGAACATTCGAAAATTGGAACAGTTAACAGAAACAGAAGCCTCATTGAAAGATTCAGAAAGTAAAGTCAGCGAGAATTATTTCAATGTCCTAGAGCTTCAGGCATGACCAGCCGATTGGTCAGGACGGGCCCTCATGGCCCCTCGTTAGCTTAATTCAAGACCAAAGAAGTGTTTTGTCAAGACAGAGCAATAAACGGCCACACTCTGAATCCACGTAACCACCAGGATCCTGTTATCAAACGACACGAGTTTCAGCCCACGGCAAACAGGCAGGCACAGTGAAGGGGTGGGGTGGGGGATCTTACCCTGTTGTAGTGCGACAGCTGAGCTATTTCTATCCCCCCCGTACAGCTGGGGGCAACAGACAAACGAGGGCTGACGTGTCATTGGTGTACATTACAGGCAACCATCAGAGCGCAGCCTTTATAAATATTATCGTATGATTCTTTCAGTTATGTAGGTCAAAGTAATGCGTATCTTCTTTTATAACGTTTCAAAAATGATCTATTTTTCGTCAAGCTTATTTCATCATTGCCATTATTTATCGTGTAGGCCTAGGGTTCGACCAGTACAGCAATGATGGTTATAGTAGTTAGACAGAAAAATAAACTGAATTTAAGAAAACACTAAAGCTACACCCTTCTACACTGTTTGCGCGTTTTAAAGGTCCAATGTTCCAGATCAACGAGGTAAAAAGCGTAAATAATAAAGGGTCAATACCAATAAAAGTTTACAGCATAGGCGGCAAAAATGTCAGTTGACGGTAGTGAACATAGTATAATTAGCCTGTTGCAACGACTAATTAGATCGACCCATTTACTACTGTACTTGATGCCCTGATTTCATGTATTGGCTCTAACTTTGTCGCACTGGTCCTATTGTATTGAAATATTATATCTTTTTCATGCAGGTTTTACTGAATTTATATTTTATTTTATAGTACTTGAAACAAAAACAAAAGCAGAATCTGCATTAAACCACACTCACTCAGGTATATTGAACGTTTTATGTATATCATAGTGGTCGATTTTAGCAGCTTTCTTTGATGGTATGGATGTTTTGGCCCCAGGGAAAGCAACCTGATCTGAATTTACCAATGTCCGATTTTTTTTCCCCGACTAATCTGGCTAAACAAGATGCCTTAATAATGCAAACGTCAGAAATGATCACCGACAAAGTGCGTCATCGTAAATTTTTTGCCGATGAAAGAGTTTAAATGATAAAAAGAATAAAGCTGTGGTAGTGGTGGTTTTCCGCATTCGGATGAGTATTATATCATTAACGATTTTTGTCATTAGCCAATAAAATGAACTTACCACAGGCGATCTTGTCGAAATATTCATCAATCAAAAGTAAATATGCATGCCCGAGACTAAAACAAATGGAAGCCAACTTGAAACTCAAATACATGTGGGTCAGAATCATGAAAACTACTCCCGTCGTTAAACTGGACTTCGAATAAACAGGATCAGACCATTTGTGTTTTACTTGCTTTTTAATCGTTGCAGTCATCATTTTCGTTGGACTTATCAGAATCCGATGTGGCTGAATATATGATTGATAACCTGGAGGCACTTGGCTCGATTCTCAGAAGTGACCTGGATTTCCATAGACCTGTGTGCCCTTGTGTACGACATTTCAAAGCTGTAGTTTTGTACTCGTGAAAGCCAGCACATCCATTTATAAACTTGTCTATAAAGAACGGATAGCGAATTACTATCAATTAAAAATGAAGATATGTCTGTTTTGCACTCCTCTCTGGTTCTATTTCCGGCACCAAGGGCTACTACCGTTAATTAATACCCCGCTGCAGTTATTTCCACACTGTGGCAAATGAATGTAACAGGGGACTACAATTTTTTTTCTTGGCGATCTTAATTTTACCATCTTCGCAAGCCAAGAATGACGATCCACTACGCTCCTCCATCCTTGGTAGAGCTTGATTTCCACATTCCCCCACGGCATTTTCATTGGTTGTAGCTATCTCTAACTACACGAATCAAATCGCTTGTAGCATTTCATCTTTGATAAAAATAGAACAAGGTCACGACCTTTCGGATAAAAATAGAAGGTAAACTTGAATACGTCCGTGGATGCGTATAGGATCTGAAATGATATTACCGAAAAAAGAGCATAGACGAACAATATTTACAGAAAGTTTCAGTGTGACCAATCAGTTATCAGAGATTTTAGACTATCTCCCAGCACCTGACCATGCAATGTCGAAGTACGTTTGTGGTTAACAGCTTCATGTTGAATTATTGTATTTGTAAGCGGTTTGTAAAACGATATTTCATTGGCTATAAGAAATATGATATAAAGGGAGATAATAAGCAGCATCCAATAGGGGATCTCACGGGAATCTCGAAATCGGGCTCGAACCGCCAAGGTAAGATCCACGTAGTAATCGACGGAGATGAATTTTACTGTCAAGCAATAGATCTAAATGTCCTAATATCCTCTTTCTCAATCGAGTGATTTTACCCTTTGATGACCTTTCGCAAACTTTCAGAGGAGGAGGGGAAAGGCCCCGCTCGAACCGGTGTTGCATACATGAATACATAAACAAGTGAGCCGTGATATGATTGAGATAATTTTAGAATCGGCGTGAAACACCATTCAATCAATAAGCATTTTTTTCCTCCGACTTGAAATATCTGCAGATTTCATTAAATCAGGGTCAAAAGATAAAAGCTTGCCTCTGAAAGGGGAGGACAAGTTATACGAGGAGAAATTGATATACGATAGCTACTAAAACAAGAGGACCATGGTGGTCCTATATCGCTCACCTGAGTACTAAGCAGTAAAGGTCAACAATGAAGATAAATACAAAATATCAAAGTTCAAGGTCAAATAATTCTGACAGGGTATGTAACTGTGCAAAATGCATCTTCTACTTTTAGAGAAGATTTATAAAAGTCTTCCTTATTTGTTCCTATGTTTCAAACTTGTGACCCCCGGGACGGGGCCAATTTGACCCCAGGGACATCATATGAACATTCTTGGTAGAGATCCACTAAAAGATGCTATATACCAAATATCAAAATATTGCATCTTCTAGTTTCAGAGGAGATGAATTTTAAAGTTTTCCTTCTTTGTTCCTATGTTTCAAACTAATAACCCCCGGGCGTGGCCAGTTTTGACCCCAGGGGTATCATATGAACAATCTTGGTAAAGGTCCACAAGGAGATGCTACATGCCAAATATCAAAGCTTTGCTACTTCTAGTTTCAGAGAAGAAGATTTTTAAAGTTTTCTTTCTTTGTTCCTATGTTTCAAACTTGTGACCCCCGGGGTGGGGCCAGTTTTGACCCCAGGGCATCATATGAACAATCTTCGTTAGAAGTCCTCTAGGAGATGCTACATACCAAATATCAAAGCTCTGCACCTTCTACTTTCAGAGAAGAAGATTTTTAAAGTTTACTTTCCTTGTTGCTATGTTTCAAACTTGTGACCCCAGGGACGGGGCCAGTTTCGACCCTAGGGGCGATATATGGACATTCTTGGTAGAGGTCTACTAGGAGATGCTACTTCTAGTTTCAGAGAAGAAGATTTTTAAAGTTTTCCTTCTTTGTTCCTATGTTTCAAACTTGTGACCCCCGGGGTGGGGCCAGTTTTGACCCCAGGGGCATCATATGAACAATCTTTGTAAAGGTCACCAGGAGATGCTTCATACCAAATATCAAAGCTCTGCACCTTCTACTTGCAGAGAAGAAGATTTTTAAAGTTTTCTTTCTTTGTTCCTATGTTTCAAACTTGTGACCCCCCTGGGCGGGGTCAATTTTGACCCCAGAGGCATCATATGAGCAATCTTGGTAGAAGTCCACTAGGAGATGCTACATACCAAATATCAAAGCTCTGTACCTTCTACTTTCAGAGAAGAAGATTTTTAAAGTTTTCTTTCTTTGTTGCTATGTTTTAACCTTGTGATCCCCGGGACAGGGCCAGTTTTAACCCTAGGGGCATCATATGAAAAATCTTGGTAGAGGTCAACCAGGAGATGCTACTTGTCAAATATCAAAGCTCTGCTACTACTAGTTTCAGAGAAGAAGGTTTTTAAGTTTTCTTTCTTTGTTCCTATATTTCAAAATTGTGACACCCCCCCCCCCGGGCGGGGCCAGTTCTGACCCCAGGGGCATCATATGAACAATCTTGGTAGAGGTCCACTAGGAGATCCTACATACCAAATATCAAAACTCTTCACCTTCTAGTTTCAGAGAAGAAGATTTTTAAAGATTTTGCTGTTTGTTTTCCCCCTTTTGGTTGCCATGGCAACCACAGTTATGGCTTGAATTCAATTTCTTGAACAAGTTTGGTAGAGCTGCACCCAAGGTACATCCCTGCCAAGTTATATCAAGATCGGCCCTGTGGTTTAGGAGGAGAAGATGTTTACAGAATATTTGGATAACGGACGATGCACGACAGACATTGGGCGATCACAAAAGCTCACCATGAGCACTTTGTGCTCAAGTGAGCTAAAAAGGCAAACAATTTTGAGAAAAGGATGATATGCCGACTACCAGCCTTTTTAGCTCACCTTAGCACAAAGTGCTAAAGGTGAGCTACTGTGATCGCCTAATGTCCGGCGTCCGTCGTCCGTTAATAATTTCTTTAAACATCTTCTCTCCTAAACCATTAGGCCAATCTTCATGAAACTTGGCAGGAATGTTCCTTGCGTGAAGCTATACCAAAATTGTGCAAAGAATTTAATCCCACCCATAACTATGGTTGCCAAAACAAGAGGGCCAAGATGGCCCTGGATCGCTCACCTGAATTTTTGAGATGACCATAGCCTTTTTTTTTTTTTTTTTTTGAGGTATTGAAACAGATATTGAAACATTGGAAC
Organism: Tridacna crocea; assembly: GCA_943736015.1. NCBI lineage: Eukaryota > Metazoa > Mollusca > Bivalvia > Cardiida > Cardiidae > Tridacna > Tridacna crocea. Next base: position 9,200,499 of record OX031066.1, on the reverse strand, counting down.
CAAATTTATAATTTTGCTAAGCAATTTTCAAAAGGTAACCTGTAAAATTAATTTAGAAATCTGACCATCAGTTTCAAAAAGAAGAATTTTTAAGAATTCTTCATTTCTGTATAAGAGCAAGTATCCCCCATCCACGAGAGCCATGTTTCTTGATGGATCACAATTTACGAACAAGTTTTGAAAAGGGTCACCCAAGGAACATTTCGGAAAATTTCTTTTAAAATCTGACCAGGGGTTTCAGAGAATGAGAATTTTCAAGAATTTCATCATGTCCATATAGCGCAAGTAGCCCCATTCACAAGAGCAAGGATCACCCAAGGAACATCTCTGTCAAATTATTTTAAAATCTGACTAGCGGTTTCAGAGAAGAAGAATTTTCAAGAATTTCTTCATTTCCATATAGTGCAAGTAGCCCCCATTCACCAGAGCCATGTTTCTTGACCAATCTAAATTTCACATACACATTTTGAAAAGGGTCACCCAAGGAACATCCCTAAGAAATTATTTCAAAATCTGACCAGCGGTTTCAGAGAAGAAGAATTTTCAAGAATTTCCTCATTTCCCAATAGTGCAAGTAGCCCCCATTCACCAGAGCCATGTTTCTTGACCAATCAAAATTTCGCTAACAATTTTTGAAAAGGGTCACCCAAGGAACAACTCTGTGAAATTATTTCAAAATCTGACCAGCGGTTTCAGAGAAGAAAATTTTTTAAGAATTTCCTCATTTCCCTATAGTGCAAGTAGCCCCCATTCACTATCTAGAGCCATGTTTCTTGACCAATCAAAATTTTGCGAACAATTTTTGAAAAGGGTCACCCAAGGAACAACTCTGTGAAATTATTTCAAAATCTGACCAGCGGTTTCAGAGAAGAAGATTTTTTAAGAATTCCTTCATTTCTGTATAGTGCAAGTAGCCCCCATTCACCAGAGCCACATTTTTTGACGGATCAAAATTTCACGAACAATTTTTGAAAAGGGTCACCCAAGGAACATATCTGTGAAATTATTTCAAAATCCGACCAGCTGTTTCGGAGGAGAAGATTTTTAAAGAATTCCTTGATTTCTGTATAGTGCAAGAAGCCCCCATTCACCAGAGTCACAATTTTTGACGGATCAAAATTTCACGAACAATTTTTGAAAAGGGTCACACAAGGAACATATCTGTGAAATAATTTCAAAATCCGGCTAGCGGTTTTAGAGGAGAAGATTTTTACAGAATTTGCTAAAAAATTCCATTTGGTTGCCATGGCAACCAGAGTTTTTGACGGAATCAAATTCCGTGAACAATTTTTAAAGAGGACCTCCCAAGGAACATTCCTGCAAAGTTTGGTCCAAATTGGCTTAGCGGTTTAGGAGGAGTTGATGTTTAAAGAATTGTTGACGACGCACGACGGACGACGGACACCCAGTGACCCTAAAAGCTCCCCTTGAGCACGTTGTGCTCAGGTGAGCTAAAAAAACGAAATCTTTGAAAATCTTTTCCTCTGAAACTAGAAGGGGTAGAGCTTTGATATTTGGTATGTAGCATCTCCCAATGGCCTCTACCAAGTTTGTTCAAATTATGCCTCTAGGGTCAAAACTGGCCCCGCCCCGGGGGATAGCGCGTTTGAGCATAGGAACAAAGAAGGAAAACTTTAAAAATCTTCTCCTCTGAAACTTGAAGGCGTAGAGCTTTGATATTTAGTATGTGGCATGTCCTAGTAGACCTCTACCAAGTTTGTTCAAATTATGTCCCTAGGGTCAAAACTGGCCCCACCCCGGGGATCACAAATTTGAGCATAGGAACAAAGAAGGAAAACTTTAAATTTTCCTCAGAAACTAGAAAACATAGAGCTTTGAAATTTGGTCTGTTGTATCTCCTAGTAGACCTCTAACCAAGTTTATTCAAATGATGTCCCTGGGGTCAAAACTGGCCCCACCCCGGGGGTCACTAGTTTGAGCATATGATCAAAGAAGGAAAACTTTAAATTTCTTCTTCTCTGAAACTAGATGGCGTAGAGCTTTGATATTTAATATGTGGCATCTCTTAGTAGACCTCTACCCAGTTTATTTAAATCATGCCCGTGGGGTCAAAACTGGCCCCGCCCCGGGGGTCACAAGTTCGAACATAGGAACAATGAAAGAAAATTTTAAGATTCGCTTCTCTATAACTAGAAGGCATGGAGCTATGATATTTGGCATGTAGCAATTCCTAGTTGATCTCTACCAAATTTGTTCATATTGTACTCTTTAGGTCAAAACTGGCTCTGCCTCAGGTCACAGGTTCGAACATAGCAACAAAGAAGAAAAACTTTAGAAATCTTCTCTGAAACTTGAAGGTGCAGAGCTTTGATATTTGGTATGCAGAATCTTCTAGTGGACCTCTACCAAGGTTGGTCATATGATGTCCTTGGCGTTTAAACCGGCCCTGCCCCGGAGGCCACAGGTTGGAACATAGGAACAAAGACGGAAAATTTTAAATTTCTTTTTCTCTTAAACGGGAAGGTGTAGAGCTTTGATACTTGGTATGTAGCATCTTTGAGTGGACCTCTACCAAGTTTGTTCCAAAGATGCTGCTTTGGTTAAAACTGACCCAGTCCCGGGGACCACAAGTTCGAACATGGGACAAAGAAGGAAAATGTAAAATTCTTCTTTGAAACTGGAAGGTGTAGAGCTTTGATATTTGATTGCCCTATGTCAGGCGTCTGTCGCCCATCAACAATTTCTTTAAACATCTTCGCACTGGACCAATCTTGATGCAACTTGGCAGGGATGTTTCTTGGGTGAAGCTGTACCAAAGTTGCTCAAAGAGTTGATTTCACTCATAAGCCATAGTCTAAGCTGAGCGTTCCAGGACCAATGGCCCTCTTGTTTATTGCATGCTTTCCGGTGGGATATCGAGAAATAGCAGTGGAAATAGTTTTTGATATTACATGGGTACGACCAGTGAAAATACGATTTTCATGTTCTTGTTGCCTAAGTAAATTGCGCATGCCTCACAACCTGATGGAAATATGACATTATTTACCTTACATTTCTCGCGTCAAATTGTAGTGCGTTGCTATGCAGGAGGGGTACGCCACAGGGAATAACGGAAAAGAACTGTACTGAATTTGATAATGCTCCTCCCAGATCATGAAATAAATAGAATATTTGTTGTTTTTTCGGTTAAAGATTGAAATTTATTTCATCAAGTGAACACCATGGGCAATATTTTCAAGAGTGAAAATATTACCGATGATGTTCACCCAATGAAATAAATTTCAATGTTTTATTGAAAAAAAATATTGTCTCTTTTTTTCTAGCAATGCCTTCAAAAGCTTTTCTTATTCACGGCCGTTCGAACAATGGTTCATAATTTAAAGGTTTAATTCAACATGAAATATTGAAACTAAAATAACAGAGTGCATAGAAAACATCATCTTCGCGAGCCAAGTTTACGATCACTACATGGATCTTACCTTGGCTGATTGAGCCCGATTTCGATATTCCTGCGATGCGCCCTCTATTGGATGCTGGTTATTACCCCCCTTTACATCATAAAAGCAAATGAAATATCGTTTTACAAACCGCTTACGAATACACATGAAGCGATAAGCAAACATCCACATGGGTTTCCATGTTTACATTCTATTCGAAAGGTACCAACCTTGCTCTATTTTAATCAAAGATGAAATGCTACGAGCAATTTCATTCGTTGCAGCTAGAGCTGGCTGCATCCAATGATAAAGCGTATTGGGGTAATGTAAAAATTAAGCTTGATCCGCCAAGGGTAGAGTAGCGTAGTGAATTGTCAGCCTTGGCTTGTGAAGATGTGAAAACATTATGACCGATATTATAGATCATCAAAAAGGCAAGCCAATATGATTCAAAATTTTAATTCAGTACCATCTTATACACAATAATCACACAATATACAAAGAAAGAATTACTCAACAGCAAGCTTCAACCGGAAACAAAATTTATGCTTGTCCACATTTAAAGTATTGGCAGACAATATTTTACATGTTGCTAAGATTTTAGGATTAGTCTCTGAAAAGTTAACAAAACATTGACGTTAACCCTTGGCTTTACCAAACGACAAAGTTTAGACTTGTCCAAATTGGGAGCATTTGCAGACGACAAAATAAATGTAGCTCAAATGATATTTTTTCTCTTAGATAGGGTAGAAAACATTGTGAAAAAAGGAGAAAATGCTGGTAACCAGCATTTTCTCCTTTTCCCACAATGTTTTCAAAACGCTTCTTTCACAGGGGTGTTAAAAGTAGGGATTGCTTGGTAAGGGTTAACAAAAGGAGAATATGCTGGTTACCAGCATTCTCTCAGATTTCCACAATATTTTTTGAGGCTATTTAATTAAGGGTTGTAAAAAAACCTGCCTATTTAATATGGATTATACAGATTTTTCTCATCCTCAAGAAAATGCAGTAATTTTCTAATAACAAACTAGTATTTCAATATTTTAAATAATTTTATCAAATTTGTTGATATGTATTTATTTGATGTCTAAGCTTAGCAGAAGAACTGTCTTTTGAAGGTATAAATAGATTTTAAACATGAGAATTTGTAAATGTTCCAAATAGATATGTAGAAAAGTACTAGTATATGGCACTTTTGAATGTGCCTTTTATGATTCTTTTTTTTCCCTGAATTAAATTTCTGTTTAACACTATAAATACCGCAAAAAAATAATCTTTTCTCTGCAAACAATGAAACTGGACAGCTAAATGTAGAAACAGAAAGCAATTTTGTGGTTTAAATAACTGGTTGGTCCATTTGCACTTTCATTTCACAAGAAATTTTGATGATCACCATTATATTTTACTTGACTATTTTCCAATATAAACAACAAATGTTACCATCCACATGCCTTTTCAATGAACCTTAGTTTGTTAGCTTGTTCTGCTGTGAAATCTAAATATATGTATAGAGGCTATACAGCCCATTCAAAAAGTATTCCTATATTTTGTAAAATTAATCTTTCTACCTTGCTGATGATCTGACAGCTTTTGCTGTATCTACTATACATATAATTCAGTGAAAAGGCATTTTTTAAGTTTCAGAAAATTACAAAAATCTAAACAGCCCCCTTTAAAGAAAAACATAATTATGAACTTTGCTCGGTGAAAATGAGGCTAAAAGCATCTGCAAAGAGTATTGGGTTAGAAAAACCTGAGCAGCCAGAGCAGACTGACCTGGGCCAAATTTTATTCTTTTGGTAAATTTTCTTCACATCCAACAACCAGTGTACCACAGTCATGATTCAACCCTTGTTAGACAAAATGGATCTTATGGTTTCATCATTATGTAGTTACTTACTTATCATGAATCATGGAAATGCATTAACTCATTACCATACAACATAACTTTAGGTTTGTCCAAATCGAAAGCATTCACAGACGACAAAATAAAAGTGACTGACAATTTGAAATTTGTTTTGTGAAGGGTAGAAAACATAGTGGGAAAAGGAGAAAATGTTGGTTACCAGCATTTTCTCCTTTTCCCACAATGTTTTCTAAAGGCTTTTTTTTTTCAGGGTCGTCAAAAGTTGGGATTATGTGGTAATAGGTTAAGCCATTACCACACAATCCCAACTTTTGATGACCCTGGGAAAGATGCCATTTGAAAACATTCAGGGAAAAGGAGAAAATGCTGGTAACCAGCATTTTCTCAATGTTTTCTACCCTTCCAAAACCAAAATTCAATTTTTGATTCACATTTATTTTGTCCTCTGCAAATGCTTTCCATTTGGACTAGCCCAACATTTTGTTGTTTGGTAAAAGAGTTAAGCCCTATTGTGCTAGAGCAGGGCTCATACAACTGAACCATACTCTAACAAAAGAGGGCTTAACTCTTTCCGAACTGACAAATTTTGGACTCTTCCAAACCAAAAGAGTTTGCAGACAACAATTTTACGGTTGGACAAAATGGCAAAAAATTCATAAGAAGGGTAGAAAACACTATGGAAAGGAGAAATTGCTCGTTACGAGTAATTTCTCCTTTTCCCACAGTATTTTCAGAAGACTTTTACTGCAGACATGTAAGAACCAGGGCTTGTTTGGGAAAAGGTTAATGCATTTCTGTGACCCATGACATCAATTCTTTTTTTTATAACTAATTAATCATAACATAGACTGGTCCTTGGGCATACTTAGTACATAAAATTTGACAAATGGCAAAAAAGTTTTGGCCCTGGTCACTGGTCAGCACACATGGACTGTGCAGGCTGACCTGGGTAAATATTTTTCATAGATGCTTAACCCTTTACCACCCATCAGAATTTTAGACCAATTCAAATTGAAAGCATTTGCAGATGATTATTTCATAGTGGCTCTAATGACTCATTCATCTTTTGATAGACTAGAAAACTGTGTGGGCAAAGGAGAAAATGCTGGTTACCAGCATTTTCTCAAAATGTCTTCAAAAGGCTTCTTCCTCAGGGTCGCTGAAAGTCGTAATTTTTTTACAAAGCATGGTTCATTTATATGTATATACACAAGTATAATTATATACCGAATGTCTCCTATGTGGTTTCTTTTTATCTATTACAACTCGATAATATGCTTCAAGAAAAAAACTTTAAAATATCTATGATTACTTCATTTTATCTTAAAGCTGATTTAGTGCCTCATTTTACTTGATCTTAAAGCTGATTTAGTCTGTAAGTTAATACAAAATGTAATTTTCTTCTGTTTGTTTCATCTTTTACCATACAAAGTCTGAGTTTTGAAAAGCAATATGCAGAAGGTCAATGAAAACATTATGGGAAAAGCAGAAAATGCTTTTTTTTTTATCAAATCTGATTTTTTTTACTGTATTGTAAAGAGTTAATTTTTTAAATACTAGACAACAAAATTTTACACTTATTTACATTTAACTCGTTACCAAACAACAAAATTGTAGACTTGTTCAAATTGAAAGCATTTGTAGACAACAAAATAAATGTGGCTCTAAATTGAAATTTGTTTTTGGAAGGGTAGAAAACATTGTGGGAAAAGGAGAAAATGCTGGTTTCCAGCATTTTCTCCTTTCCCCACAATGCTTTCAAAAGGTTTCTTTCTCTGGGTCGCTAAAAGTAGGGATTGTGTTGTAAAGAGTTAAAGCAATAACTGGCATTGAGAAGAAATGCAGCTGAAACAATCTGATTTCTCGTTGAAGAGAACATAAACATTGAGAGTACTCAGAAAAATGTTGGTTTCCCACAATGTTTTTGAAGGTTCCTCTTCCTCAGGATCATAAAAGCGTGTGATTGTTTAGTAAAAGGTTGAAAATCTATCAATTAATCTAACTACAATTTCAATTTAAAGGCAACAATTCCAACAAAGGTCCAATTAACCCTGTACTTTACAATCCCGTCTTTTAACGACCTTGAGAAAGAAGCCTTTAAAAACAGTGTGCGAAAAAGAGAAAATGCTAGTAACCAGCATTTTCTCCTTTTCCTACAAAGTTTTCTATCCTTCCAAAAACAAATTTTAATTTTTCACTTACATTTGTATCTTTGTCTGCAAATACTTTCAATTTGGACAAATTTAAAATTCTGTTGGGTGGTAGAGAGTTAATAGGACATTTTCTAAATCTAACAAAATTCTAATTTATTTCAAGGAATGTTATTAAACTCTCTCTATACATAACAAAGTTTAATTCTCGGACATGATACACAGTTTAAAGTTTGTCTTTTACCACAGTATTTTCAGGGGCTTTTTTACCTGGCAGGAGACAATTTCTAAAATGTTACTGTAAAAGGAGTTACTCTTTCAAATGCTGCAATTCAATCTACTGTTCCAATCACACATGCCACATTCTCGGTTTTAACAACTCATAGGAAGGAGCCTATTGAAAACATTGTGGGGAAAGGAGAAAAGTCACCTTTATTTTGTCGTCTGCAGATGCTTTCAATTTGGACCGGTCTTAAATTTTGTCGTGTGGTAAAGAGTTAACTGTTCATATGTATGTCAAAATAGTACAAAAAGACTTCATTTAATGATGTAACCGTCAACTGGAGAGGAACTATATAAGCTATAAGCTTACGTTCTAATCCTTTTCTTATTTAAATTTATGTCAATCTAGTCTTTGTAAATTATATGAATAAACAATGTTTAAACTAAAGGAGAAAATGCTGAAACCAACATTTTCTCGTTTTCCCAAAATGTTTTCTGCCCTGTCAAGAGACAAATACCATGACATGAACCACATTTGATTTATTGTTTGGATGTCTGCAAATGCTTCCAGTTCCAACCAGTCTAAAATCTTGTTTTTTGGTAAAGACTTAACCATGTGAGCACAAAGAGAACACCATAGTGTAACTCGGGGGAACTTGAATTAGGGGAAAACACAGTGCCACAAGAAGAAAAGGTCAACAAAGAAACTAAATACATGTATAACAAACCATAAACAAACAGATTTTATAGTTGTCTCTGATCAAATTAACTGCAACATAAATATGTACACCTTAATCCGTTACCAAGTACAAACTTTGTCATTTTGGCAACCTCTAATTTGTGGTCTTCAAATGCTTCAAATGCTTTCATTTTGGACTGGTCTAAAATTTTGTTGTTTGGTAAATTGTTACACACTAAGACTTGTGTACAAGGTGTAGAGGGTAAAAGTTCTTTGACAAGGACCTACATCTTACAGTAAACTCTTTAAAAAAACATTGTGACAAAGAGAGAAATCCCTTGTAAAAAGCTTCTGATTCTGCGGAAATAAACAAGTGTGTACATGTGCACCAGTAATTGAAAAAGAAACATTATCCTCGCAAAGTGAGAGATGGGATTTTTCTTTTAACCCTTTACCACACAATCATGAGTTTTAAAGACCTTGGCAAACTCAACTTTTGAAAACATGGTGGGTAATGGAAAAAATGCTGGTTACCAGCATTCTCTCCTTTTCCCTCCATGTTTTCTTACCTTTGAACACAAAATCAATTATTCGAATCATATTCAATTTGTTGTCTGCAAATGCTTTCGATTTGGACCAGCCAAATATATTGTCCTTTGGTTGTTAAGCCTTTACCAAATAATTCTTGAGTTAATCTTGAGGAAGATGCCTTAGATAAAATTTTTTGGATTAGAGAAAAATGCAACAAACAAGCTTTTTCTTCTTTTCCTGTGCTGTTTTGCCACTCTTTTCTACACTTTCAAAGGCAAGTTGCATCATACCAGTGACATTAACCCTTACTGAACAATGTCTGGTTTTTACAACCCTGAAATAGAAGTCTTTCGAAAATATTGTGGGAAAACTATCATGTATTTATTCAGAACAAAGGTGAGGATCAGGTTCAAAGAGGTAAATAATATCTAGCTAAAATAATAGTGAGGAAAACTTGGTGGGAAAAGGAGAAAATACTGCTCTGCCAGCATTTTTTTTATTTGTTTTAAAAAAATCCCTTTTCTATGAGCAACTAAACCTTTTGAATGTTTGGTAAAGGGTTAAAACACCTGAGGTAATCTATGGAAGGAAAAAGCTTCTGCTGCCCTATTTCGGAGACTAGCACATCAAAACATGCATCAAAACTTCCATGAGGTAAATTCAAATTTCTCAATACAGCAATGCCCTATGATAACCCTTACAGTGCCCCATAAATTCAACAGACTGTTACAGTATGTGATCTGAATCTATTGCAATTTCATCCTTGCCCTTGTCCATTAACTTCTCAGCACGACAGACAGTATATCTCAAAAGTGAGACTGTATGTTTTGCATAGCCTTTTACGACACAATCCCAACTTTTAAAGACCCTAAGGATGAAGCCTTGTGAAAATATTGTAGAACAAGGAGAAAATGCTGGTAACCATCATTTTCTTCTTTTCCCACACTGTTTTCGTTCCCTTCCCAAATCAAATTTCAATTTTTCAGTCACATTTATTTTGTCATCTGCAACTACTTTCAATTTGGACAAGTCTAAAATTTTGTCATTTGGTAAAGAGTTATACTAGACTTGCAGCAAAGACAATGAAAATTATAAAGATATAACACAAGCTTGAAACAGTAATGTCAAATTACTGGTAATACCCTATTTTCTATGAATTGGAACAGTACACTGCACACTTGAATTAGACCTGAAGTATACAGGAAAGTCAAATTAAACCATAGACCTAACCATGAAAACATTCTGACAGATGGATAAAAGTCCTTGTCATGAGTCCATCCATCTCTTTATTGGCAACAATGCTCTCTAGGCTTTCTAAAATAAATACATCAAAACACATTTATATGAATTTAAATATAAATTTATATGAACATACCTCTCTTACAACTTATTTCATTGAAAATAAACAAACTCACCTGTAAAAAGCAAAGCTTTTGTACATAAACACAAGATCGACACACACCCAGGGCACAATACAGCAAAATCAATGATGATTCTATAGTTCAAAATAATGAAAAATATCTCTTTGCAACACTGTCTAAATATGTCATATCATTCTGCAGAGTATTTCAATTACAAAGCATTAAACACAGCCAATAGCAACTTTAATGAAAAAACTTCATCGAAAAACAGTCCGAAAATCTAAGCGCTTAACCCCCAAGGTTAAGCATGACACACCGATAGTGAAGATCAAGATCAGTCTAGTTTTGTCGTTTGGTAAAGAACAAGGGTATTTAGCTGGATACGGCCTTAAGTACAGAGAGATATGCTCTGTTTTTTTTTGGGAAAAGTGATTGAAAACAAAATGGGAAAACTCAAGTTATAGCAAATTGTTTTATAAAGCGGCTGACAGATCTTTCTACCAGAACATAAAAACTTTCAGCCCAATCCTTAAAGGGCCTTTCACTAGTATTGTTGACTGTGCGGCCAGGTTAGGTCATGATCAGACTTCACAAAATGTGCAGCCTGATCTTTGATCTACACTGTCTGCTTTGCTGAAACACTTTAGATAAAAAGAAGCTATCAATCTACATATAAATCTGTCTTCTTTTAGAATGAAAATGTCCATTAGATTTATTCGGCACTTTGGGTTTATCTAGCTTTAAAAAAACAATCCATTTCTAAGAAATGATATGAGGAAAAATACAAAAATAATACAAAAGCAGACATGTTTTAGAAGTGATATGTAATCCTTTTTTTCCATATTACCATTTCTATGGCTTTTTTATTCTTATGTCTATAACATACTTTAATGGCATTTACCTTCCATATTTACAATATACTGTGGCACTTTACCACCCATGCCTATGTACTTTCATGACATTTAACCCTTCATGTCTTTGGATATAGATGTATATGTTCAGGAATTTCCTGAGACATTCTGTCATAAAAATCTGACTTCATTACCCAAAACATTTCTACAGGATAGTATCTAGCATTAACTTATTACCAAACGACCAAATATTTGGTTTGTCAAAGGTCAAAATCAAAAGCATTTGCAGACGACAAAGTAAAAGTGACAGAAAACTTAAAATTTGTTTTGTGAAGGAAGGGTAGAAAACATTGTGGGAAAAGGAGAAAATGCTGGTTACCAGCATTTTCTCCTTTTCCCACAATGTTTTCTACAGGCTTCTTTCTCAGGGTAGTCAAAAGTAGGGATTGTGTGGTAATGGATTAAACCAATCCTCTCACTGATTCTATACAAGACAGACAATTATATTCATATTGAAAGCATTTTGCAGTCAAAAAATCAACTTTGTTTCAAGTCGTGGTATTTGTCTATGAAAGGGTTAAAAACTCTGTGGGATGAAGAGAACATCCAGTTTACTTTAGTCTTCCCCTTTTTCCACAATGCTTTCATGTGTCTCCTTGTTGTTTAAAATTTGAATTATATGGCAAAGGAATCGCAGACAGAGTTGAAAGAAAAAAAAATCTGCTATGTATTTACCCATTACCACACAGTACAATTATAGACATATCAAAAAAGCATTTCCAGACGACAATTTCAAAGTGGCTCAAATTATGCAATTTTACTTTGATAGGGTAGAAAACTTTGTAAGAAAAGGAGAAAATGCTGGTTACCAGCATTTTCTCCTTTTCCCACAATGTTTTCGAACACCTTTTCCCTCAGGGGCATTAAAAGTCATCATTGTGTGGTAAAAAGTTAAATATACATCACAAATAAATTCCTAATTAAAAGTAACCTTATTAAACACATTTTAAGAGGCACCAAACTATCAAATTAATGCAAATATTCTAATCCTTTTAACCCTTTACCACACAACAAAATTTTACACTTGTCCATTTTAAAGAAGTTTTATACTGTAGCAATTCCAGTATTTTTCAAATGATAGTTTTTGTCATTGAACAAAAAGAAAGCATTGTCAGAAAAGGAGAACATTTACCAACATTTCCTCCTTTTCCCACAATGTGTTCAAAAGCCGTCTTTTTCACAGTCATTAAAAATTACGATAGAGTGGAACTGGGATGAAGTTTACAGACCTACATAAGCAATAATCTACATGTACCAATTGTTTCAGAATTTGTGAAACTCTTCATCTTCCTCATTTAACTTCTAAGCTAATCAAATCTCCAAATAGTTCTTATGAAGGATGAAAAATAAATACAACAATGATGCTTAGCATCACAAGCTGCGTCAAAAAGCAAAAGCATTCACACATCATAATATTCTACATAAATCTCCACAGACTAGTCTCTTTACCATAAAGACAAAATGTTAGACCTTTCTGAATCACATTGGCAACAAATTAGATATAGCCAAATTGATGGAAAACATCATAGAAAATGGCAGAAAAATTGAGATAAGGAGAAAATGATATTTACCTGTAGTTTCTCATTTTCTTACCTTATTTTCAAAAACCCTTCTTCTAAGAGCTGCTCAAACATGGGATTCTTCCATACAGATTTTTTGTAACATTTCAACCATATCGGATTGAAAAGGTCATGTAGCCTCTCATTGCACATCAGGAATTTTAGACTTATGTTCCTATCTGTTGGCATTAAATCTTCACCAAACGACAAAATTTTAGGTTTGTCCGAAACGAAAGCATTTGCAGACAACAAAATAAAAATAACTGAAAATTTGAAATTTGTTTTGTGAAAGGTAGAAAACATTGTGGGAATAGGAGAAAAGACTGGTTACCAGCATTTTCTCCTCTTCCACAATGTTTTCAAAAGGCTTCTATATCAGAGCCGTAAAAAACAGGGATTGTTTGGTAAAGGGTTAACTCTTTACCGAATGACAATATTTCAGACCTGTCCGAACTGAAAGCATATGTAGATAATAAAATAAATGTGAATAAAGAATTGAAATTTGTTTAAGGAAGGGAAGAAAACATCATGAGAAAAACTACCAGCATTTTCTCCTTTTCCCACAATGTTTTCAAAAGGCCTCTTTCTCAAGGGGTGTTAAAAGTCAGGATTGTGTGGTAAAGGGTTAAAGCACACAAGCCCAAGTTTTAATGACCCTGAAAGAGATGGCTTAAGAAAACAAAATTTTCTCCTTTTCCAAGTTTTCTACCCTATCAAAGACAGTAATCATCATTTTGTGCTACATTTTATTGTTATCTGCACTAAGTTTTATCATGCACAGAATTAAGCCTGACCAAAAAAAAAAGCCCCATTGCTATATTAAAGTAATTTTCCAACATGTTTCTCACTTCTCACAAGAAGTTAGACTTTGTAGTCAGACTCCACACTATCTGACCCTGACCTTTGCTTCTGCTTAATAAAAAAAAAAGTCTTTTATTTTCCTGCAATGGTATTCATCTTTCCAGCAGACCTGAGGCACATGCATCATTTATGATCATGATCTGGTTCCAAACATAGAGCGATCTATTGCTTATTCTTTCTCGTATCCATGTACTGTATCGGTAAGAGATAGTCTGTGTCATTTTACCATCTTGAGCTTACATACTGGTAATATAATGAGCCATGCCCCATTTTTATTTTGGCATGGGTAAATCAGAAAGATACGTAACACCTATCAATTAATAACGGAATACAATTTATATGTCCAAAACAGCAAAAATACAAAATAGACACAGTGGCGAAGAAACAAGTGAACTGTAAATGACAATCTTAAAACGAATGACAAAAAATTCCTTGTTTTAAATCTTTATCAGACAACAACATTTTGGAACAGTCCAAATAGAAAGTATTTGCAGACAACAAAATCAATCTGGCAGAAAAATTAAAGTCTGTTGTTGGAATGGTAGAAAACATTGTGGGAAAAGGAGAAAATGCTTGTTACCAGCATTTTCTCCTTTTCCTACAATGTTTTCAAAAAAGCTCCTTTCATAGGACCATCTAAAATCTGGATCGTGTAGTCACAAAGAGTTAAACAATCCTGAGCAAGAAGGTATTTAAAGGTAATAACTGAAATGGCAAAAAAATGCTGGAGTCAGCATTTTCTCAATCTGAAACAAAGACTTCTAGTCTTTAAATACCAAAATCCAGTTTTTTCATTTACATCCCATTCCAAAATTATTCAAATTGTCATAGATCTCAATGCTTTCAACCTTGACTTGTCTGACAAAAATTACTACCAGATTCTAGCAAACATATAATAAAGCGACTGGTACTATTATTACAAAATCAAATATTTCATCTACAAAACATTTATGAAAAAATAAAAAAAAAAGTCCAAGGGACTGCCTCTGATTTGGTGGGTAAAAAAATAAAATGTTGGAATGTTCAACAATGTTTCGACAGTTTTAGGATGTTTGTTTCAAGTTTGGATCAAAAAATAAGATAGACTGCCAAACCTTATGTTTTTCTCCTTTCCCAAACAATTTCAAATTTTAACAGCCACAAAACAAAGTTTCAGAAAACATTATTGAACAAGGAAAAAATGTTCGTAACCAGCTTTTATCTGGATGTCCTTGTCTCAATATGTTTTCTGCTCCAGGGCAGACAAATTCCATTACTTCACCCACATTTGTCGTCTGCAAAATGTTCCAATTTGAGAAAGCTTTAACTCTTTACCACACAGTCCCGAGTTTAACCCATTACCACACAAGCCCTACTTTTGACGACCCTGAGAAAGAAGCCTTTAGAAAACATTGTGGGAAAAGGAGAAAATGCTGGTAACCAGCATTTTCTCCTTTTCCCACAATGTTTTCTACCGCTGACACAACAAATTTCAAATTTTCATTCACTTTTATTTTGTCTTCTGCAAATGCTTTCGATTTGGATAAGCCTAAAATATTGTCGTTTGGTAATGAGTTAAACAACGTTAAGGAAGAAGTCCCTTTGAAAACATGGTGGGAAAAGAAGAAATACTGGTGACCAGCATTTTCTTCTTTTCCCGCAATAGTTTCTTCCCTAAAAAGGACAAATTTCATTTAAATAGTTATATTCAATTTGTCGTCAGCAAAGACTTTCAATTTGGATGAGTCTAAAATTTTGTTGTTTGGTAAAGAGTTAAAACTTGACGGTGAAGAATAGAACAACTACAATCTTATGCTCCGAAAATTAGAAATATATGAATATGAAAGAGCTTGTGTTGAACAACTACTTGTCTTTAGTGTTTATTCTAGAGCGGAATAGCAGGGCGCGCCGCCCTGCCCCTTTTTCACTCCGCCCTTCTGCCCTCGAATCTGTGAACACCCGCCCTGTTGCCCTTATCAAATACATACAAAACTTGTTTGTGTATTGTTCTGGTTTCAGAACAAACCACCGGGCTACATGGGCAAAAAACTCACCTTCAGTGTCTCGGCTCTGTCTCGTCAAGCTTGCACAGTCACAAAAAGTCGCCATAAATTTCTTCCGACCTGACTATATTCATGAAATACAGCCAATCTCACAAAAAGTCGCCATAAATTTCTTCCGACCTGACTATATTCATGAAATACAGCCAATCTAAGACTAAGGGTGACGCTAATTATCCTTTATCAACTTCGTCAGTTAAGACAGGACAGCAGGGTGTTATAATCCTTCTCTGTCATTAACTTGCTAAACCATCCCTTTATCCCTCGAAACCCTGACTTTTTTCCCCCACAGGTACTTTAACGTCTGCTAATTTCTTTGAATGACGTCATACAATCAGTGAAATTTATCAATATACTTGAATAGTTTTAAAATAAAGCTGAATTAAATCTTATTGCAGCTGTAGATTATCATTTCGTATATTTTTTGCATAAATTACAAGTATGGATGGTAAACCAAAGTTGCCAACTATCTTGAAAATACTCGATGTTTGCTATTCAAGCATCGGCAATTTTTTTAAAGCAAAATCTGCATTGCAGTGTTCTATTTTTAGCAGTCTATTTATAGAATGGCTATGCAGTAGTACACTACTCCATCAGTAGGCCTGCCTACACATTTTGTAATTCTTTCTATATAATAATTATTTTTTTTTTTAATCAAAATTATTGTCATTTCTTAAAACAGCTGAGAAGAAGGGTTTTTTTTTTTTATAATTACTCTGGACATTTTTTTGTTATCTGACGAGAAGTTAGGTAGTGGACCTGTAATAGAAAACAGCTATTTCCACAATATTATTATCCTACAAAATTTGCTAAAATGAGTATTATTGTTCTACTTTAACCAAGCCAATTTTTCCTTTTTTTCCTTCCTAGAATTATTATTTATAAATCCAAATCCATTGCATTCTCATTACAAAGCAAACTAATAATTACCTCCCTTTTCTGAAAACTAACAAAAGTATCAATTGTTTTTAAGAGGCATCAAAGGCATTTCTAGTCAGTCAAAAATATGCATAAGTATTTTATCTGTATAAATCCGTACTTATCAACTAACAAGAACTTTTATTCCATGCTACACCAGAAGTGTTACGGGTCTACTACATTAAAGCTAAGTGTGACAGTGCATCATGGGATCATAAATTACATGGCAATCAAAACCTGTATAATCAGATTGTGTTGCTTTGAGTCTATGAGTTGATAAGAATCTTTTCTTATTCTTTTCTTTAATATGCAATTCATATCCAAAGTTATAGTTAGAACTTGTTTCGAAAAGAGTGAAGGACACTGATTTGCGTTTATCTGATATGGGAAGTCATTCAACAAGGCAATGTTCCTCCCCTGCCCCTTTTTCCTGCCTCCCTGCCCCTTTTTCCTGCCTCCCTGCCCTTTTGCCTGGTCTAGAATAATCACTAGTCTTAACCCATTACCACACAATCCCTACTTTTGACGCCCCTGAGAAAGACACAATGTTGAATTTTACAGACCCAGCTTAAGAAGGCTTTTGAAAACACTTTGGGAAAGGGAGAAAATGCTGGTCATCAGCATTTTCTCCTTTTCCCAAAATGTTTTCTCCCCTTTCAACAACAAATTTCAACATCTGAACCACAATTAATTTGTTGCTTGCAATTGCTTTCAATTTTGACAAGTCTGAAACATCATATGGTTACCTCTTTACCAAACAATAAAATTACAGACTGGTCCAAATTGAAAGCATTTGCAGACGAAAAAATAAATGTTACTGAAAAAAATCAAAATTTTCATAAGTTACGGTAAAAAACATTGTGGGAAAAGGAGAAAATGCTGGTTACCAGCATTTTCTCCTTTTCCCACAATGTTTTCAAATGACTGCCTTCTTAGGGTCGTTAAAAGTCGGGATTGTGTGGTAAAGGATTAAAGGGGGAATTCATTATATTCCTATCTGTTGGCATTAAATCAGGTTTAATGCAGATACTTGATCTTAACCCATTACCACACAATCCCTTCTTTTGACGACCCTGAGAAAGAAGCCTTTACAAAACAGTGGGAAAAGGAGAAAATGCTGGTAACCAGCATTTTCTCCTTTTCAAACAATGTTTACTACCCTTCACAAAACAAATTTCAAATTTTCAGTCAATTTTATTTTGTTGTCTTCAAATTAATGCTTTTGATTTGGACAAGCATAAAATATTATTGTTCGGTAATGAGTTACAAACTTAAAAGATAAGAAACCTAATCCTCTAAAAGAACTTAGAACATCAACAAAATATTGAGAGGTAAATTTGTGACACTGCTGATCTAGCTCTGAGACCTTAACCCTTTACTCCACAGATACTCACTTCTATGCATTGCTTGTAGGAGCCTTTAGAAAACATTGTGGCAAAAGGTGAAATTGCTCGTGACGAGCAATTTCACCTTATGCCACAATGTTTTCTATGTCATCAAAAGGTGCCATATACAGATAAGAAACGGCTTCATCCTTGCTGTTATTTAGGGTCAATTAAAGATACCATAGGAATGCGTTATGGAATAAAGGGTTAAAACAAATCTCCATATGGGTATACATTTGGCATCTTTATAGAAAACTGTTCTTTACAGCAACACTGACAAACACCAAACGTAAATAAACAAAATAAGATATCTACATGTATATATGTTTCTTCCAAACAAAACAACAAGACTATCATATCTCAAGATTTTAACAATCAATACTTTCATTTAAGTTATTACTGGAATAAATTGACCTGAAATTGACCTTTATGCAAAGAATAATTAAAACCTGAATATTTAAATCATCGAGTATAATTGGACTGTATGAAAACTCTGTTAACAGTAAATGTCAGCTTTGACCCTTACTGCGCCATGGTCAAAATAAAAAAGCTTTTACGGATGGCATAGATTAAGATCAGGCTGCACAGAAAGCGCATCTTAGATCACCCGCCATGTATTACCGATTTAAACTAATAATATAATGGTTATCTCGGGTATTTTTATGTATTCTTTGAAGACACTTTAAATCTATGCTGCATGAAGAGTTTAGAAACGTACACATAGTTCCGCATACAGACAACACTAGCCAGAGCCAAGTTCCTACAATTAACTCAAGCGTGTAAGATATGGTAATAGAGGTCACTTATTTCATGTCAATTTGTTCAGATAATACTAACAAATAATGCATGTACATGTACTACTTTAAAAACTTTTTATTTCTTCACTTCCGAAGTTCCTTTACAGCTTTTTGTAGTAATATAATACTTTTCCAAAGAGCCAATTAGTCTACCCTGACCTCAAACAACCCACTTGTTGGCCTAAAATAAACATTTTGGGGTTAAAATCGCAGGCAATTTCATTCAATTCATTTCATTTGAAAGTATGGATAATATTGTGATCGGACATCATATTGCATAAGTCTGTCAATACATGTACATGTATTTGAATAGCTGGCAGAAAAATCAACTTGAAGTTGGCATCTTAATTCTAGTTGTACAAGTGAGCTTTAAAATTTAATTTGACTCATTACCAATTAAGTGAATTGTAGGCTCTTCCAAACTGAAAGCATTTGCCGGTGACAAATTAACCTTTCACCAAACAATCCCTGGTTTTTACAACGCTGAGACAAATGCCTTTTGAAAAAATTGTTGGAACCCAGCATTTTCTTTTTTTTCCATGATGTTTTCTACCCTGTTAAAAACAAATTTCAATTTCTGATTAATGTTTATTTTGTTATTTGCAAATGCTTTCAATTTGGACCAGTCTGTCGTTTGGTAAAGAGTTAAATGGGACTCAAA
The DNA here is from genome assembly GCA_943736015.1 of Tridacna crocea. Classification (NCBI taxonomy): domain Eukaryota; kingdom Metazoa; phylum Mollusca; class Bivalvia; order Cardiida; family Cardiidae; genus Tridacna; species Tridacna crocea. Next base: position 9,181,160 of record OX031066.1, on the reverse strand, counting down.
ATTTGAAATTTCTTAAGGAAATGCAGAAAGAAATGTTGGAAAAGGAGAAAATGCTTATCACCTACAATATCTCCATTTCCCACAAGTGTTTTCCTTTAGGGTCATGAAAACCTGGGATTGTGTGGCAAAGGGTCAAGGCATTTAGGCAATGGTTTCGACCAAATTTGTATTTTATGCCCACTCCCACCAAAAAATTGATTTAGATAGCAAAGAACTTCATGCTAGAGTTCTATTTCACAAAGAAAATAAAGTTTACAAAAAAGAATTTTCCAACTGAAATCCCTCAGCTTGAACAAGAATAACCCTTCACTCCATAGATACTTATTTCTGCGCACTGCTTGTAGGAGCCTTTGGAAAACATTGTGGCAATCGGTGAAATTGCTCATCCCGAGCAATTTCACCTTTTGTTACAATGTTTTCTATGCTTTAAAAAGGTGTCATATACACATAAGAAACGGCTTCATCCTTGCTGTTACTTAGGGTCAATTAGAGATACCATAGAAAATGTCTTATGAGGTAAAGGGATTATAGAGTGACACCAATCCTTCATGGCACTAACAGGCAATTTAACCCTTTATCAACTAATCCTCAGTTTTAATGACCACAACAAATCAAACCTTTTGAAACAATATAATCATTGTGGAAAAAGGAGAAAATGTTGCTGAAAACCAGTATTTTCTCCTTTTTCTACAGTGATTTCACCCGATCAAGGACAAATTCCATCATTTCCATCAAGTTTTCATAGATATTTTGACTTGTCCAAAGTTAAAACTATTTGCAAATTATAAACTAACCAAGGGTAAGTTACTACATGTACTACCTCACCTCAACATACCTGAACACATTATGGGAAAAGATTCCTTTTAAAACTTTTCCCATTCTGAGAATATTTTCTACAGCATTCTATCTTTTGCTTGTTAACTATTTACCAAACAACAAATTTATAGACTGGTCCAAATTGAAAGCATTTGCAGACGACAAAATAAATGTGACTGAAAAATTTAAATTTGATTTGTGAATGGTAGAAAACATTGTTGGAAAAGGAGAAAATGCTGTTTACCAGCATTTTCTCCTTTTCCAACAATGTTTTCAAAAGGCTTTCTTCTCAGGGTCCTTATGTCAGAACTGAGTGTTTAAGAGTTAAAAAGATGAATCTGTCTTGTAACGATTTTAATGAGCCAATCACCAAATGACTAAAAGAAAAATTTGTAATGTTGGTCTTATATTTCTGACTACAAATCATTTGACTAACATTAAGCCGTCATCCATAAATTTTCCCATTATGGACAAGTTTTAAGTAACAGCTATATGACAGTGTTATACCCAACACATTTCTATGGCAAGCACCAATTTTGATGCTACTTCATCAACCTGAGTCTGTAATTTTGATTTGAAAAGTGTTTTAATTTTTATCCTGCAACTGGCTGCTGCACTGATATCTATAAAGCCCGTCACATAACATGAATGTTTATCTGAGAGATCTTCTTAACTCTTTACCAAACGACAAAATTTTGGACCAGTCCAAATTGAAAGCATTTGCAGACAACAAAATAAATAAGTATCAAAATTTGAATTTTGATTTGGAAAGGGTAGAAAACATTGTGGGAAAAGGAGAAAATGCTGGTTACCAGCATTTTCTCCTTTTCCTACAATGATTTCAAAGGCTTTCTTTCTCAGGGTCGTTAAAAGTCGAGATTGTGTGGTAAAGAGTTAACCCATTACCAAACGACAATATTTTAGACTGGTCCAAATTGACTGAAAATTTGAAATTTGTTTTGTGAAGGGTAGAAAACATTGTGGGAAAAGGAGAAAATGCTGGTGACCGGCATTTTCTCCTTTTCCCACAATGTTTTCTAAAGGCTTCTTTCTCAGGGGCGTCAAAAGTAGGGATTGTGTGGTAATGGGTTAAATACAAGTGAATGTTTTCCTGAAACTCTGCTCAAATAGATTATGTACAAGTGAGAATAAATTAATCCGACATTGCATCTTGTATTACAGAGCTTTGTCTAAAAGCATAATATATTATTATGCTGCAAAAAAATTTCTCATGATATGATTGGATAATATGCCCCAAACATATATGTCATTTACACTGGCAAAACCAACATAAAAGCAGTTTCCATTTCAGAAGCCCCATTTAGATGACTATACTATCAACACAACATCCAAAATGTCATCGTCAATCAAGATTATGTGCCAAGTTGCACATATTTGCATGTATTTTCAAGGTTTTAGTGACATCTGATCAGTTCCCAGTGATGCCAGTTTTTATTGAATTGGGGCACAAGGAAGGGAAATTCTACTTCGTCAGCATATGCAATTTTTTAAACCAAAAATCAAGTAAAATTCACAAAACAAAAGTTGGAATGGTAAAACTTTGCAGTATAATAAATTCTTTGTAGGGTCAGGTGGCAGGGGAGTTGGACACTTATTCAAGGCTATGGTAACCATGTCGCCACCTTACCTTCGGCTCCGGGTGACATGATTCACTACAGCTGTGAACAAGTCTCCAAGTCCTCTGCCACCTGAGCGTACAATTAATAGGAGCTTCACAAGTTGTGAATGATTTCAAGAGTAACACCAAGCATGTGACTGCTAAATTTCCTTAACCCTTTCCCAAACAATCCCTGGTTTTTACGAGTCTGGAATAGTAGCCTTTTGAAAGCATTGTAGGAAAAGGAGAAAATGCTGGTAACCAGCATTTTCTCCTTTTCCCACAATGTTTTCTTCTCTACCATAGACAGAAATCATCTTTTCAGCAAGAGTTGAATTGTCATCTGCAGATGCTTTCAATTTGGTTTGGTCCAAAAGTTTGTCATTTGGGAAAGGGTTAAAACAATACATGTTGTGAAAAAGAACACTTTATTATACTGCAAAGAAATTTCTCGCAATCAGACTGAATACCACGTCTCGCCTTTGACTCGGGCAATATGATTTGCCACATCAGTGAACAAGTTCTAACTTTCGAAGTCACTTGACCATACCTACTAATGTCAGCATCATCCAATATCGTTATAACCTTACAATAATTCAATATCATTATAACCTTACAATCATTCAACCTCATCATTTACTGGTAGATATACTTAACACTCCATAAGCCTTATGGTAATATAATTATCCTCAAAATGGTTTACCTGTCTATCTGGCATAGTTTGCAAGTCCAATTTGGTACATTTCAAATCCTACTTTAATGCCTTTAATTTAATACATCTAGAACTTGGAAAATCTTGATTCTAAATAAAACAGTTAGCCTTTTACCGAACTATGACTTTTAACTATCCTCACCGAAAAAGATTTGAAAACATTTTGAACAAAAGAAAAAGTGCTGGAGACCAGCATTTTCTCCTTTTCCCTAAATGTTTCATTCCCTAAATTTTTTATTCCTTTTAGCATCATTTTATGATTGTCTGCACATGCTTTCATTTGGGTCCAGTCCAAAATTTTGTCATCTTGAATAGAGTTAAAGTGTGATAGAATTGCTCAAGGAGATTCCTTATCCTATTTTCTCAATGGTTGTGCAATGTAAGTTACTTCTGTACCACAGAATCCTGAGTTACAGACAGGGCAGACTAATGGGATTCATGTAACATCTCCATTTTTCACCAAAATTGTATGAATTCGAGTTTCGACTAGTACTTTGGTAATCTGTAATCCACGCTGGGTACCAGGTTATACTAGTATCAGCTGACTGATTGTCGACGACCTGAGTCTTGTTTGAATTCTTATAATTTTCGGCTATGAAAGGCTATGCTACAAGAATCCTGATAGGGTGCTCTATCCTTAACTCTACCAAACAAAGAAATTTAAAATTTCCAAATAGAAACCATCTTAAAATGACAAAATAAGTGTGACACAAAATATTCATATCTAGAGGGATGGACAAGATTGTGGTAAAAGGAGAAAATGCTGGTTACCAACATTTTCTCCCTTTCCCACAAGGTTACGAAAGGCTTTTTCTTCAGGATTTTTATTATTTAATATTGTTTTGTACAGGGTTAACTCTTTACCGCCAGGTTTGTTTTATTTGTTTTGGGTGGACAGTTCACTTATCCTTCTTTTCCTTGAGTCCTTTCATATATCGATGGTTTACTTCAAAAACCTTGTAACTACAGCTTGTTACAAGCTGTGGTTACGAGGTTTTGGAAGTAAACTGACAATATACTGCACACAATATTCTTCCAAGGCTACTGGCTGCTTTCAACTAAATCATTTTCATACAGATCATGGATGAGAATAGAATGCATTCTGTCATACTAATTACTACCATCAATCCCCTCAAAGAAAAGGGTCAAGCTTGGAACTAAAACAAGCAACCCATTCTAACCCATTACCACACAATCCCTACTTTTGACGCTCCTGGAAAAAGAAGCCTTCTGAAAACATTGTGAGAAAAGGAGAAAATGCTGGTAACCAGCATTTTCTCCTTTTCCCACAATGTTTTCTACTCTTCTTAAAACAAATTTCAAATTTTCAGTGACTTTTATTTTGTCGTCTGTAAATGCTTTCGATTTGGACAAGCCTTAAATAGTTTCGTTTGGTAATGAGTGAAGTCCTATAATGCTATCTAATTGAGAAAGAATGAATGACGTAGAAACAATGACATAACTGTTTTGATATATACTGTATCTTATACTGAGCAACACAGGTCATTTTCAATTCTCATGAAAGTCTAAACACATTAGATGAATATTCATTTAGGAATGACTAACACTTGTCATCAGTTTTGGAAACTTTTAAAAAATAGTGAATAGTATGGCAAGTCTTTACAAAACCATCCATAAAGCATAATATTCAACATATAGTACTAGCTCTAGGCTTTCCTCTACCAAAGTGAAACCCATTTGTGCCATCTGGACCTTTTGGCTGTCTAGTAACACCACTCATATCTGCAAGTTTTCCAGCACCATCCTTACGAGCAAGCATTGGACTTCCAGCTGGACTTCCAGCAAGAGGACTGATGCTCAGTTCTTGTGCAGCTCTTAACCTTCGCTGAACCCAAGGGCTTGAGGGAGCACTGTCTCCCCCAGATGAAAAATCATATTTCTTCCTTCCACTTTCAGGACTACTTCTGGGACTTGGTTTTGGGCTTCCAGTAGGACTATGATCAGCTAAAGGTGATTTTCCATGAGGTCCTAAGCGCCTTCTTTGGCTTCTGGGGCTTGTCATTGGACTGGTCCTTGGACTGTTTCCAGGACTAAGTTTGCTATTATCAATATTGCTAGGACTGAGAGAGGAACCATGAGGCTGCCTCCAAGTTGGTGGATCATATTCTGAACCACTGCTATAGCAAGATGAATCATCATTATGTGCATTTTCCAAGTATTTATTTCCCTGTCTTTTACCAGCCCGCCTTTTTTTCTTTTTATCATCATTTTCAGCATTATTCTTTCCATCTTTCTTCTCTTTCTTTTCTCCATTTTTATGTTCAGCATTCTTCTCTGGCTTTTTCTTTGGTTCAGCCACCAACACTACCCTAAGACCATTTCTCCAATCTTCAACATTATTCATTGTTTCAACAGCACATTTTGCATGTTCATGTTTTTCAAACTCCACCACAGCACAAACAGAATGCCCAATTTCTGGATGTTTGCTTGAATATTTTTTAATATCTTGCGGCACAGGTTTATTTGGTCTCAGAATCCGTATCAAAACTATTTCTCCTGATTTTGAAAACATTTCTGCCACATTTTCGATTGAGGGATTTTCCATTGGAAGATTCACGACTAGAACAGATCTTGATGGTGTGGTTTCATCATATTCCGGCAATGGATTTTTCCGTCTGACCTTTTTTCCTTCTTCGTTTACCTCAAGTTGGTCAGACTGACGAAGACTGTATGCAACAACCCTATAGTCTTTAGTCAGGCTCTTCATTTTTTTAAAAGATGTTATCAGCTTGATGCTAACATACCCCTGTTTATTTCTGCGAACATGCTTCAGCAAAAAAGCATCTTTCAATATATTTGCGTCACTAAAATAAAATTCAACCTGTTTAATGATTTTGTCCTTTAAGTCATCAGTGGGTGGGACGAATTCAGGCAGATTTTTGTCAGGGTCGTCAGATACGTCATGAACACCGAGATCTTCTTCACCACTTGTGTAGGCCGTAGTTCCGTCTTTTAATTCTTCTACTCTCAATAAAGGCAATGATTTACCTGTGTCATTGTTTGCCAGTGAATTTTCTACACTGCCGGTCATGTTGTTTGAATTCTCGTCAGCTGGTGCGATTTCTTCGGCGCCCTCGACTGTGATTGAAACAGCTTGACTCGCCATTTTTCTTGGCAAAATGAAGTCTTCTTTTATGGATCAGAAACTCTTTTATGACTGACAAAGACTCGGTAAAATTGTAGGAAATTCCCTACAAAACTGCCTGTCTTGTCTGTTTGTGTATTGCACCTGCCTCGTTTCGGTTGTTATTCGTCACTAATTTGCACTTCCGGTGACCCTGCCGGTGTCCGTGAGAAATGACACGTCTGTGACAGAAACTCTGACCAACCCAAAGAAAAAATTGTCATTTGTAAACACGGTACCACTGAATTAATGGCAATCCCCTTGCTTTTTTTCTTTATCTATATGCTCGAAAATCTTTACATGGGAAACAACAAGTAAATCATATTGAAATAAAAACTGCTACTTTTTTTATTGGCATTTGTAAAACCATTCGTTATCTTTCTTGCAATCATGTATCGTAAATTTTATGTTCATCATGAATGTTCTTTCCAGAACAATGAATTTCATCATTTTATCTATCCATGGAAAGAATTGCGGGATCTGATCGTTCTTCAAAGATAAGGACAAAATGGTTTAATTCTTTTTGCGCCAAACTTATAAGTTCGGCCTCTTTCAATAGCTGAAAATACAATCCATTGAAAGTCGACCAGACCTAGGACAATAAGCGTCAACTTAGCTCGTACCGACTGACTATCCAGCCAATCCAGCTTTTAGATGTATTTCGTAGATTCAGAATCAAACTGCAAGTTTTGTGCAGCCTGGTTTTGAACTATGCTGTCCACAAAAGCCTTTTTTCCACTATGGAGCCTAAAGCGTTAAATGTCACATATCGCTTCGACACTCAATTACGTTTACAACTCATGAGCAGGCCTATGATAAGAATTAGTTCCAAGACTTTTTCACGAGTATGCATCAACATCACAAGCCAAAATTTAATTTTTGCAAATCCCCTTACCGTATAGGCCTATGGCTTTCAACACGCGAAATGGGCATTCGGACATTTGCGTAAATGTCGTCTCGAATCAGCCCGCAAGCGTATAATCCGAGACGGCACTTTACAACTAGATTAGACTTTGTGCTACAGTAGACTTGTGCAAAACAGAAAAATATACTGAAAGGGAACGTGTCATTCCGGATCAGCCTGCGCGTACTGCCAGGCTGATCCGAAACGACACTTTGTTCAAAGGTCCGAATTCCCATTTTCGCGTGTTGCAGGACATATATGTACATGTAGTACATGCAATGATTCATATATGCTATTCTCAAAAGATGTTACTCAATAAAATCAGATCTACATCTTTTCATCTGGGAAAATGCAGCAAGCGTTCTTATAATAGTTATAAATCAATCATTATAAATCAAGCTTAGGGACAAAAATGTACGTACAAATGATGGGCGTAGCAAGAGGTATTACTCGTTATCAGTATTTTCTGAGGTTTTAACTGTGTTTACATGTTGCTGGCCGAAAAGTGTCGGCTGGAGTGGGTAATATTTTATTAGATTTTTTTTTTTTCATCTACTATTGATATTCAACTGTAGACTGAATACATTACTCAGTCCATTTAAAAATATAGGCCTACCAGAATCTAGGAAGAGTCGAAGGGCCAGCATCAACCACAAAGGTTCACACCATGCTCAAATGGTAAAATGATTTATCCCGAATTCTATACTCAATATCGTGGGCGACACTCTGTCAAAAGAAGGACTAAAGATGACTCTTCAGAATTTGAGACGAAAAATTTATAGAAATACAAAAAAAAAAACCACACATTATCCTTTACACACCAAAAGCCTTTTAATCTTCACGCATAAGATCCCAGTAATCGGAAACAATCCGACAATAAGAGAAATTAGAGATTTACTACAGCCCAGGTCGACACCGACGGGAAACACGGTCTATTTTTAAAGGTAGGTATTTAGAATTTTCATATCACACCAAATTAGAAAATAGTTATATCACTGGAATTAATATGAAAAAATAATACAAATCATCAATATTTAAAAACCATAAAAAAATTTTTTAAAAAATGTTGATGGTATTCCCTTAAAAGGCTACGTAGCCTCTTAAGCTATTTTTAGATTTCCCGCCAAAAATGTAAAAATGCATTGTGGGAATGTTAGGTGAATGGCACGTGACTAATGACACTTAAATTCCTTAACATAACAAGCATGTAATCTTTTCCATAATGTCTTCTTCGGACGCTATGTTTGAAGCTTCGTCTGTGTATTTCTGGTATGTAAATGAACGAGTTAATCATTTAAAAATAGACCGTGTTTCCCGTCGGTATCGACCTGGGCTGTAGTAAATCTCTAATTTCTCTTGTTGTCGGATAGATATCGGCAACTGGGGTTTTATGAATGAAAATTATAAGGCTTTGGGAGTGTAAGGATGATTTTTTTGTATTTTTGAAAAAATGTCGTCCCAAAATCTGAAGGGCCACCTTTAAATGAGCAACTCACTCATTTATATACTGGAAATACACGGACAAAGCTCTAAACACAGCGTCCCAAGAAAACATTATTGAAAATAATAACATGTATGTTATCACTCTACCAGACGACAAAATTTTAGCCCTTTTCAAATTGAAAACATGTGCAGATGAATATTTCAATGTGGCTCAAATGGTGCATTGATAGGATAGAAAACATTTTTGGGAGAAGGAGAAAATGCTGGTTACCAGCATTTTTTCCTTTTCCCACAATGTTTTCAAAAGGCTTGTTTCCAAGGGTCGTCAAAAGTCGGCATTGTGTGGTAAAGGATTATGTTATGTTTTTGTTTTTTAAAGAAGCCAGCTTGTTTCAATAAGATTTAAGTTATCACTCCCAAAATCAACACTGTGAACTTGCGTAAAGATCTACTTTAGACCTTCCCAAACAATCCCTGGATTGTACGACCTTGAGATAGAAGCCGCTTTTGAAAACATTGTGGGAAAAGGAGAAAATGCTGGTAACCAGCATTTTCTCCTTTTCCCACAATGTTTTCTTCTATGCTAGAAACAAATTTCAATTTTTGAGTTACATTTATTTTGTCGTCTGCAAGTGCTTCCAATTTGGACCAGTCGATAATTTTGTCGTTTGGTAAAGGGTTAAGACCTATCGCTCTGCATAAGAAGATAATCCGATCACTTTACCAACTGCAGATTTTTTTTTTTCGATTTGCATAGGTCATGAAAACATAGAGGCAATTTATTTTAGTAACATCATGTTCATATATGTTTACCAGATTTTACCCCATTTTATGGTGAGTAGGCCTACCCATACTTTGCATTGATATTTGTGAAGTCTACACATTGTCTAGCGGGAAAGTTGTGTTAATTCCGTTTTGCGTCAGAGACCTTTCATATTTAAAGGGATCCTCTAAGATTTGTCTGTCAATGACCTTTTATTTCACGTAACACTGGTCAGCTCAGTGTTTATGTATATATTCACAAATTACAACATGCTGTGTTATCTATAATTAAGGGATCGTATATAGGATCGTGTACAAATTATATACAGAGGATATTTGTTTTTTTTTTTTTCAGTGAAAGATCGAAAAAAAAAAAACCAAACATTACCGATGGTGTTCGAGATGAAAAAAAAAAATTCACCGAAAAAAAAACAAATATTCTATTTATTTCATGCTTTTAACCCTTTCTTGGAGGAGCTTTATCAAAATTCAGTACAATTCTTTTCCCTTATTCCCCGTTGCGTACCCCTCCCGCATAGCAATGCATTACAATATTACGTCAAGCGCGAGAAATATAAGGTATATATGACGTCATATTTCCCATCTGGTTGTTAAGCACGCTCAATTTACCTAGGTAACAAGAACATGAAAATCCGAGTGTAATTTCACTGGTTGTACCAGTGTAAGATCGAAAAATATTTTCACTGCTGTCTCGACATCCTACCGGAAAGCATGTGAAATAATGAGCCGTGGTATGAGATAAGGGGGCTTAATGCATCGGCAAAGAGTGTCGACCCAGATCAGCCTGCGCAGTCCGCGAAGGCTGATCAGTGGGCCGCAACTTTTCGCTATTGGTCAATTATCTGTTTGTCAAAGTACCAGTCTATCCCATAATTCTGTTCATTGTTAGATTAAATGGGTTTTACGGACCCACGGTCATGTGATGACTTCCATGGTATCCTGGGTCACGGATATTCATTAAGCCTCATTTTCCAAAAGTATGACTCATTTATGTATACGACTACTGATAAAGATGTGTATTTATGATCCCTGATCTAATGCCTGACACGTCTTATTAATCCACCAGCGTTTTACGAAGCACTCTTTTAAACCCTTTCCAAAACGACGAACTTTTGGGCTAGACCAAATTGAAAGCATTTGCAGACGACAATTCAACTCTTCCTGAAAAGATGATTTCTGTCAATGATAGGATAGAAAATGTTGCTGGAAAAGGAGAAAATGCTGGTTACCAGCATTTTCTCCTTTTCCCATTATGTTTTCAAAAGGCTACTATTTCAGATCCGTAAAAAACAGGGATTGTTTGGGAAAGGGTTAAGCCACTGGCAGCTTTCCCACATGACTGTAACAGTCCGATGGGATGTTTCATGATAAGAGGAACAAAATGTCATAATTTTATCTGTGGCAGTTAGAGGTGGAAATGTGAAATAGTTTGTTAAATACATGGGAGGCTACTACGTTTAGACAAGAAAAGAGTATAAAAGTAGTTGTTTCCCTTGCATTAAGGGAGAGAAGCAAACCAGTGAATAAAGGTACGTCACTCCAGTAATATCCTAGACAACAACAACAACAGAAAGAAAACATGTTCGGTGGTGGTCAACCAATCATCGTTCTTAGTAAGTGTTTTTTCACCTCTTAAATTAAACTTTTTCGTGAATTTAAACTTGGAATCATCTCTGCTTATACTTTCTTTAATTTCAGATCAGAACACGAAGCGCGAATCGGGAAGAAAAGTCCAGTTTGGAAATGTTAACGCTGGCAAGGTAGGCAGCATGTTTTCACATGGCCGTCGCCATGAGTGGCCGGTTCCAGAACATTCTTCTAAACAATTCTAATTTGTTTTATGTTTTTGCTGAACTTTGGTTTTCTCCATCCTAATTTTTGATATAGTAAACTCAATGAAAAATTTATTTTTGTCCAGGTTGCTTGGGTTATACTACCTTCAGTCTGAAGGTGTCTGCTCCGATGCTATTTTTGTGATTGGTCTTCGCTAACACCTTCAGTCCAGCCATTCATTAAACCATTCTGGAAAAAATACGATGTTACCCGCATCTTTTCAAACGGCTCGATGCGACAAAATTTCCAATGACAGCTAATAAAATGGGTATGGATCGTTAGATAAATGATTAATCTTTAAGAGCACATAAAATATGCTGCAAAATACCAATTAAATCAATGGGAATTTACCTTTTTCCCAACGTAAATAAATCCAGCATAATTTGTAAACAACCAACACGGCGACTTCCGTTAGTCAGGCATGCGCACTCAACGGAATTCGAAATTTGTACAGTCTGGTTCCCTAACCCTATACAGCCAAGTTCGATCAAGGTGCGTTTGTTTACAGCAAAATTCGCAACTAAACCATCCTGTAGCGTGTCAGAGATACTGCGATTTCTGCCGAGACATGCGCATTGAAAAGATCACCATGTTTTGATTTCTGGTGAAGTAGGTCAACGATTATTTACGTTGAAAAGTACAGATTTGCACAAAGGTAAGAGTTGGATATTAACTAACATCAGCTTTTTTGTAAATATTAATCATTTATCTAACAATCCATGCCCATTTTATTAGTTGTCATTTGAAATTCTGTCGCATAGAGCCGTTCGAAAAGATGCGGGTAAAATCGTATGTTTTCCATACGGGTTCAATGAATGGCTGATATGAAGGTGTTAGCGAAGACCAGTCACAAAAATAGCATCGGAGCAGACGCCTTCAGACTGAAGGTAGGGTTATACTAAATATGAAAATATTAGAGTTGTCACTTTTTAAAGGGAGATAACCCAGTAAAGACTTCACTGACCAAGTAACTCAATCCTATACCAAAAAACAAATATTTTTAAGCTTGTTCAAATGTAAAGCATTTGCAGACAACAAAAGGCGTAATACTGTAAAATGCCCCGTCATAAATCGGGAATCCATGAAAGTCAAAATTATGTGTCAAAAATTGCAACTGGTTTATGGATTAATTTCATATACATTAAATACAATATTGTTACGGGAGACCACTCCTTCCTGCATGGCATATACTCCCGATTTAAATACAATACCTGGCTACTGCGTCAGGGAGATATCTCTTTGGCTCAGTGGTTAGGGTATTGGCTTTGCGTCCGGGAGTTCGGAGTTCGAATCCCGCTCCGATCCTTATTTCTGCCATGCATTTATTCATTTGTTTCTTTGTTACGGACTTTGTTCGTAAGATGGGGGCTCGTCCGGGATTGGCCATTGAGCCATTAATCCCATTTGTTGTCCAAAATCGGACTTCCTGCCTAATAAGGCTTTGAGTCATCAATAAATGATGACTTTAAGAGGGGGTGTGTTACGGGAGACCACTCCTTCCTGCATGGCATATACTCCCGATTTAAATACAATACCTGGCTACTGCGTCAGGGAGATATCTCTTTGGCTCAGTGGTTAGGGTATTGGCTTTGCGTCCGGGAGTTCGGAGTTCGAATCCCGCTCCGATCCTTATTTCTGCCATGCATTTATTCATTTGTTTCTTTGTTACGGACTTTGTTCGTAAGAATATTTTTCAACGGAATGAAGCTGAAAATTTTATTAAATTTCTTCTTTTAACTCAAAACCCAATGCCACATGTGAGCATTGACTGTATAGCAGAGGGGCATTTTACGGTATTATGCCCACAAAATAAGTATTTCTCAAAAATTTCTTCATTATATGAGAATTATCAAATTTGTCATCAGCAAATGTCTTATTTTGCAAAGGTCTTAAATTTCTTTCTTGTAGCAAAAAGTTAAGACCAGTATATATCTAAATTTAGACAATGTTTCAGAGCTTCAGATAGAGAGACTAGTAGTGATTTTGATTTCAAAGTAGAAAATATTAATTATTCTCCACTAAACCCTATTTTGTAAGTATTTATTGTCTCATCGAGACAATTCTAATGATTACCTACAATATTGGCTCAGCTCAGACGAGAAAGGCCAACATCATAACCACTGAGCTTAACCCATTACCACACAATCCCTACTTTTGACGCCCCTGAGAAAGATGCCTTTAGAAAACACTGTGAGAAAAGGAGAAAATGCTGGTAACCAGCATTTTCTCCTTTTCCCACAATGTTTTCCACTCTTCACAAAACAAATTTCAAATTTTCAGTCACTTTTATTTTGTTTTCTGCAAGTGCTTTCGATTTGGACAAGCCTAAAATTTTGTCGTTTGATAATGAGTAAAGAGAATTCTCCCTAATGCAGTAGTTAAGTATTGTTTTTAAAACTGGATGACGCCATGCAAGGAGTTGTGTCCTGTAGCAATCCCCTCTTAAGTCATCATTTATTGATGACTCAAAGCCTTATGGCAGAAAGTCTGTTTTTGGACAACAAATGGGATTAATGGCTCAATTGTCGATGCCGAACAAGTCTCCATCTTGCGAACAAATTCTTTCCTAAAGAAACAAATGAACAAATGCATAGCAGAAATACAGGGACTGGGCAGGATTTGAACCTAGAATGCTCTGACTAAAGGCCAACACCATAGCCACTGAGGTAAAGAGAATTCTCCCTAATGCTATTGAAAGGTGTTGTATTTAAACCAGGATGATGCCATGCATGAGGGAGTAGTCTCCTGTAACAATTCGTTTTTTCAGTAGAAATACAAAGCAAATGGTTGCATCAAATGAAGACTGTCTGTTAATCTGTATATTCACCCATCTGATATCTGCCCATGTCCTAGTACTTAACATGCAGTGCATTGATTTGTGAAGCAAAGCCTTTCTTGAGTTCTGCTGTCATTGTGCTTGAGTCTCATGAATCTGTATAAGCAGGAAATAGAATTATGCATTGAATACTTTGATGATGTCTGCAAATAAGCATTACCGTATAACCCTTTACCAGGCTACAAAATTTTAGACTGGTCCAAATTAGAAGTAGTTGCAGATGACAAAATAAATGTGGTGGAAAGATTGGAATTAGTTTTGGGAGGCGTAATCTAAAAACCAGCATTTTCCGCTTATCTAACAATGTTTTCAAATGGCTTCTTTTCCAGAGTTGTTGAAAGATAGGATTGTGTTGTAAAAGTTTAACCAAAGAACAAAATTTTCAGACTTGGTACAAAGAAAAAAAGATCCATCTGCATATTGTAAAAAAAAAAAGGTGTTTTAAGAAATGTGAAATTTGTTTTTTTGAAGAGTAGAAAACATTGTGGGAAAAGGAAAAAGGTGCAGGTCAAAAGCCTTATTTCTCGGTGTTGTTAGAACACTGGATTTTTTAGTAAAGAGTGAAAGAATCATCTCTGTGATGACTTTGACAATGTTGTTTCGGCCCACTTTGTGCATATTGTTTGATAAGTTCGAACTCTTACCTCCTTATTCAAAGGACATAGCTAGAATATGAGGGTACTTTTTTGACAATTCTAATTTTCCCTTTTTCAGGCTATTGCAGATATTATCAGGACCTGCCTTGGTCCAAGATCCATGTTGAAGATGTTGATGGACCCTATGGGAGGTATTGTCATGACTAATGATGGCAATGCTATCCTCAGAGAAGTATGTTTAAATCTGTTTTTGTTTGTAAGATGTAACTCTGTACCAAACGGCTAAATTTTGAACTTACCTTAGTCTACATTGTTTGTAGATGACATATCAATTGTGCTTAAATTTGAGGAAATTGTATTTGAAGGTGGAGAAATCATTCTAGGAAAAGGAAAAATATGGTGGTTACCAGCTATTTCTCCTTTCCGGCAGTGTCTTCAAAAGGCTTCTTCTTGGAAGACTGCTCAAAGAATATGGAACATGCTTATAGTCTGATAAGGAGGGCTAAGACAACAGAATATTGTCAAATTCTAAAAGCTTTTTCCATTCATGAAATAGTTTCGATGAGTACCCAAAACGCAAGTTTTGGTGGAAAATGAAAAAAAGATAATACTATATAATTTTGATGTCTTTCATCGGATGAAGAAACTTAAGATAAATAAAATCAAATGGTGTTTGATTGATAGATCCAAGATCAGACTGCAGATTCTGTACAGTCTGATCTTGACCTAGGTCATATGAAAAAAAGCTTGCCTTTTTATACCCTGCAAAACGAATGTTTTTGGGGGTATATTGGAATCAGCCTGTCTGTCTGTGTGTCTACCCCTATGTCCATCTGTGTACAAAATACTAGCAATTATCTGTTTCTGTCAAAGCACTGGCGGGGGTATTAAGTCACATTCAGTGACAGCTCTAGTTTTTTTTGCGTATGTTTTTGAAATGAGTCTTACATGTATCTTTGATATCAACTCCTACAGATCAATGTACAGCATCCAGCTGCCAAGTCTATGCTGGAAGTTGCCAGGACACAAGATGAAGAAGTTGGAGATGGTACAACCTCAGTAATTGTGCTAGGTATGCTTACATAAAATCCATTTTGAGAGTGATATTAATTGTAAGGAGTTCTTATAAAATGAGGGATAGAGGCGTATGTTGATTGTAAGGCCTTGATATTAATGAAATAGAAAATCCAAAATCTCATGAAGAATGGATCAATTTAGGTCCAAGTTTAGCATGAACTTCTCTACATTGTGATCTTGAAACTACACTTCTCAATAGCGGCTTACGTTTGGTGCATTGATTGTAGTTTTTTTGTTTTTTTTTCCAAGGTCAAACATCACTCTAAAACAGTATGACTTGTACATATAGTTGTCTCATTGAGCAATTTTATAATCACAGAGAAGACAAATTTTACCTTCCCTGATATACATTTTGATGCTTTTCAATTAGGTGGAGAAGTTCTGTCCGTGGCAGCTCCATTCTTGGAACAGCAGATGCACCCTACAGTCATCATCAGCGCTTTTAGGCTTGCTCTAGAGGATCTACTTGAAATCCTGAAAAACAAAATTAGGTTAGTGCAGTCTTTTTATTCCTATCATGTAGTCAGTCGAAACAGAATTAAACACTGATGTGTATATTGTTTAATATGAAGTTGTTTCAAAAAAGAAGAAATTGTATGTTTACCTTATTGTTTCCATGTATCGTGAAGCAATTGGCATCAGAATAACACTTAGATTTGTGTATGAATTAGATCTGGGGCTATGACCAGTGTTTAATTTACAGACTGTTTAAAAACCATTTCAAGATAATAGAAAGTAGGGCTGACTAATTTAAGACAAAAGTTAACACACATGAAAAAGATAACAGAAATTTTTAATGTCTTCTGGATCATTAGGAATCGATTCTTAATTTCCAAAAGGCATATACTAAAAACTGAAATCAAGCACGCCTTATTGTAACCACGAAAGTAGATTTGAATCAATCTTGATTCACTTTTTCATTTTTAATTTTCAATTTTAAATCAAACTAAAGATAAGATCAAGTTAGCAAGCTAACCATAGTTTTATGTATTGACTAACTATCGATTGTTGAACAAACTATCGATTACTGGTATTGATGTTGGAGGTAACAATCGATCATCGCTCTCTGGACAGTAACAGTCACACTTCATAGATGCATTGATGTATCGTTACACTCCTAATAGAAAGTAAGAATATTATTTTACAAAAGGAAAAAACCATATTTTTATAGAGAATGTAAAATATTAGAGTAGTGAAAATGGAGCAATTGCTCTTAACAAGTAATCACTCCTTTGTCATAATGCTTTCTGAGAGCTGTGGACCACAGGTGTGTTATAAAAGTCGCCCACATGTTCACTGTAAAACAAAAGAAATGAAGTGATACATGGCACAGAATTATATTTGCACGAAAAGTACAAAATCAGATGTGTGACAGATTTAACTCATTACCAAATGACAATAATTTTTGGCTCGTCAAAATTGAAAGCATTTCCACATGACAAAATAGAAGTGACTGAAAATTTGAAATTTGTTTAGTGAAGCGTAGAAAACATTTCGGGATAAGGAGAAAATGCTGCTTATCAGCATTTTCTCCTTTTCCCACAATGTTTTCTAAGGGCTTCTTTGTCAGGGTCATCAAAAGTAGGCATTGTGTGGTAATGGGTTAATCTGACCATTTTGCTTCTATTACAGTACCCCGGTTGATATCAACAACAGAGAAGAAATGCTGAAAATCATAAAGAGTTCTGTTGGAACTAAGTTCATCAGTAAATGGTATGATGCATCTCCTCATTGGCCTGTAACTCTACCAAATGACAAAACTTTGGACTGGTCCAAATTGAAAACATTTGAAGACGACAAAATAAATGTGAATCAAAAATTGAAAGTTGATTTGGAGAAGGTAGAAAACATTGTGGGAAAAGGAGAAAATGCTGGTTACCAGCATTTTCTCCTTTCCCAACAATGTTTTTAAAAGCTTTCTTTCCCAGGGTCGTTAAAAGTCAGGATTGTGTGGTAAAGAGTTTATAACTTCAACTGGAAAACAGGACTTTAGGCTAGACCAATTTGGCAGCATGTACAGATGACAAATTTTAGGCTGAACCAAATTTGGAGCACATGCAGATTACAAATTTTAGACTGGCTCAAATTATAGGTGTACGCAGATGACAAATAGATTTTTCTAAAATGGTGGGATATAACTTTAATTGAAAGGATAGAAGAAAAGTTGGAAAAAGTGGCCAAGTTACGAAAATACTGTCACCATCATCAAATTAGATTACATGTATAGTCATACTCTATGAAAAGGGAGTTAAAGTCTTTACCAAACTTCAAAATTTTGGATTAATCTGAATTGAAAGAATTTGAAACTTAATTTAGAAAGGGTAAAAAACATTGTGGGAAAAGGAGGAAATACTTGTTGCTGGCTACCAGCATTTTCTCCTTTTCCCACAAAGTTTTCAAAGGCTTTCTTTCTCAGGGTTGTTAAAAGTCGGGATTGTACAAAGAGTTAACTAGCATTCTCCCTAAGATTCATGCAGGCCCTGTAGAAATGGTGATAAGTGACTTTTTCAGAATACCAAAAAAAGTTACTGCAATTTATTCCTTTAGTCACAAAAGTTCAAAAGCCAAAGGGAAACTTTTATTGTCATGCTGTTACCATGGCAACGGCCACAGAAAGTTTTTGCCCCCAGAGGCATATTTTTTGCTTTTTAAAACTTGAAAAATTAAGCACTTTGAAGTTAATACAACATATTTGTCATCAAAAGTCCAGTCAGTTGTGTTATTATAACATAATCACCCATGTATTGGCTTACAATATCAAGAATGCAATAGCAAAAATAAGCTTGCAGAATGTGTTTCTATGGCAATGAACAAAGGCTGTATTTTGCATTTCTGCTGGTGGCTTAAATTGACAAATTTCTATCTCATTTATCTCCTAACAGCAAAGCTAGGATTTAAGGTTTCAATATTGGGCATAAAGACTAATGTATTGGGTCACAAATAAAAAAATAAAAAAGGTCAAAATGTTTTTAGGTCAGGTTACCATGGCAACCAAAGTGACAACAGATTTGTAAAATTTGGAAAATGCTGTATTTTATGCAAAAAAAATGACCACTAAAAACAAATATTTGAACATCAGTTAACATGACATATGAAGAATTAATACAAATTTGAAAAGCTGCAAACAAGATATTTTGGTTTTGTGTCTAAATTTGGTTTCCATGGCAACATGAATCTCGACACTGGCATAAAATTTGCAATTTTTGGTTATTTTCATGGCAAAATTGTAGAGACTAGAGTAAGTAAGTTGAATAAATTTGGTTTTAGAAATAGCTACCGATCTAACATGTTGTCAATGAAAAAATAACAATGAGCATGTCATATCATAATGTAGGTAACCATGGCAGCCAAAGTGGCAATGTATTGGTAAAATTGAGAAAATACCATTATCTGTCGAATATAATGAACAACAATTTAGAATCTTCATACCCCTCTATATATGGTTCATGGCATGTCAGTTTCATTAGCTCCACTGGCAGAAGGTATCGGTCTTGCGTCTGTGTGTCTGTCCGTGTGTGCGTACACATGCGTGATACATGTGTGCATACGTTAAATTTTATTTCAAACATCTTCTTCTCTGAAACTACCCATCCAAATTTGATGAAATTTCACAGAAATGATCCTGCCATGATCCTCTTCAGAATTTTTCAGAAAGAATTTTATTCCTTAAAAAACTCTGGTTTCTATGGCAACCTTAATCTCGACACTGGCATAAAACTGCAATTTTTGATTATTTTCAAGGCATAATTGTAGAGACAAGAAAAAGTAAACTGGATAACTTGGTTTTAGAAATCGCTATTAAACTAATGTGTTGTCCATGAAAAAAATAACAATGAACATATCATATCATACTCCAGGTTACCATGGCAGCCAAAGTGGCAACGTATCTGTAAAATTGAGAAAATACAATTATCTATCATTTAGAATGACCAACAATTAAGAATGTTCATACCCCTCTATATATACTAGTAGTTCCTGGCATGTTAGTTTTCATTCATAAAGTAGCATACATGCTAATTATCTCCCGCCAAAAAGGCGGCTATGTAAATGGTAATAGTAGCCATCCGTCTGTCTGTCTGTCTTTCTATCCATTCTTTCTCCATTCTGTCTATCCCTCTTCGCATCCCAATTTCTTGTATGGAGCACAACTCAAAAACTATTTGAGATATGAAAATGAAACTACACAAATGGATAGATCTCATAAAAGAGAAGTGCAGTGCATAAGAACCATAACTCTTGATTGCATATTTTAAGGGTTATTGCCCTTTATTTTCTCACTTAAATTTTGTCTAGAGCATAACACAAAAACTATTTGAGGGATAAACATGAAACTTCACAGATGGATAGATCTCATCAACGAGAAGTGTGGTGCATAAGAACCATAACTCTTGATTGCATATTTAAGAATTATTGCCCTTTGATATTTTGTTATTTTCCATACTTTTAAGGGGATGAGTTTACTATTCTGTTGCCATGGTAACATTTTTTCAAATGGATAGATCTCATAAAAGAGAAGTGCAGTGCATAAGAACCATAACTCTTGATTGCATATTTTAAGGGTTATTGCCCTTTATTTTCTCACTTAAATTTTGTCTAGAGCATAACACAAAAACTATTTGAGGGATAAACATGAAACTTCACAGATGGATAGATCTCATCAAAGAGAAGTGTGGTGCATAAGAACCATAACTCTTGATTGCATATTTAAGAATTATTGCCCTTTGATATTTTGTTATTTTCCATACTTTTAAGGGGATGAGTTTACTATTCTGTTGCCATGGTAACATTTTTTTTCCTGAGGTGTTGAATACTTTTTATCTTTTGTATGTGCATAACACATATTAGTCATTTAAAGTAGGTTGAATTTATTCAGATGCTTCTTAGCTGGAAGGGGTTAATTTGCTTTGAACAAGCTGTTATTTGTTATGGTTCATTGATTTGGTTGCCATGGTAACATGACTGGGCCATTATTTTTTTCCTTTACATTTTAATATTGGCAAAAAGATGTAGGTAATTTAAGTAAGTATTACTTATCAATAGGCGGTAGTTTACTTTGAATGTGCTGCTTTTTGTTAAAATCGCAAAATGTTGGATAGTTTGGTTGCCATGGAAACTAATATTTGGATTGTTGCAGAACTTAGATTTTTCTGTATTGGTTGAACAGATGTGGATCCATTCAATACGTAAATACACAGTAAATATTTTTCCTAGCAGAAGGGAGATAATTTGCTCTAAAATTGCCACTTTTTTTGAAGAAACACTGACGGGTCAATAGTTTTGTTGCCATGGTTACAACAATTATTAGCATTTTGAGTTTTTTTTGTTGGCTGTGAAAAATCAGATTTTGCTCGTTTAGGCACTATATGTATTTTTCATATGCACCTTTGCTGTTAGAAGATAATTTGGCTTGAAAATCTTCAAAATTGGAAGTTTGAAAAAATTGGTTTCTTTGGCTAGACTTTTGTTGCTATGCAACACAATGCAAGTGACATTTTATATTTTCTATGTAATTTCGAGTACTACTCATGCCGTCCTGTTGACATAAGTAGTATAGATAATCTAAAAGGGCAGTAGTTTACTTTGAATGTGCTTATTTTTGCTTAAATCGCGAACTGTTGGTTAGTTTGGTTGCCATGGTAACTAATATTTGGATTGTTGCAGAACTTAATTTTATCTTTATTGGTTGAACAGATGTAGATCATTTAATACATAAATACACTGTAAATGTTTCTCTTTGCAGAAGGGAATTAATTTGCGTTGAAATTGCCACTTTTTTGCAAAATCACTGACGGGTCAATATTTTTGTTGCCATGGTAACAAAAGTTATAGATATTTTGAGTTTTTTTATTGTTGGCTTTGAAAAATCAGATGTTGGTCGTTTAGGCACTATATGTATTTTTCATATGCACCTTAGCTGTTAAAAGATAATTTGGTTTGAAAATCTTCAAAATTGGAAGTTTAAAAAAATTGGTTTCTTTGGCTAGACTTTTGTTGCTATGCAACACAATGCAAGTGACATTTTATATTTTCTATGTAATTTCGAGTACTACTCATGCCGTCCTGTTGACATAAGTAGTATAGATAATCTAAAAGGGCAGTAGTTTACTTTGAATGTGCTTATTTTTGCTTAAATCGCGAACTGTTGGTTAGTTTGGTTGCCATGGTAACTAATATTTGGATTGTTGCAGAACTTAATTTTATCTTTATTGGTTGAACAGATGTAGATCATTTAATACATAAATACACTGTAAATGTTTCTCTTTGCAGAAGGGAATTAATTTGCGTTGAAATTGCCACTTTTTTGCAAAATCACTGACGGGTCAATATTTTTGTTGCCATGGTAACAAAAGTTATAGATATTTTGAGTTTTTTTATTGTTGGCTTTGAAAAATCAGATGTTGGTCGTTTAGGCACTATATGTATTTTTCATATGCACCTTAGCTGTTAAAAGATAATTTGGTTTGAAAATCTTCAAAATTGGAAGTTTAAAAAAACTGGTTTCTATGGCTAAACCTGTGTTGCTATGCAACACAATGCAAGTGACATTTTATATTTTTCTGTGTAATTTCGAGTACTACTCATGCCGCTCTTTTGACATAAGTAGCAGTATAGATAATCTTAAAGGGCAGTAGTTTACTTTGAATGTGCTGATTTTTGCTAAAATCGCGAACTGTTGGTTAGTTTGGTTGCCATGGTAACTAATATTTGGATTGTTGCAGAACTTAATTTTGTCTTTATTGGTTGAACAGATGTAGATCATTTAATACATAAATACACTGTAAATGTTTCTCTTTGCAGAAGGGAATTAATTTGCGTTGAAATTGCCACTTTTTTTGCAAAATCACTGACGGGTCAATACTTTTGTTGCCATGGTAACAAAAGTTATAGATATTTTGAGTTTTTTTATTGTTGGCTTTGAAAAATCAGATGCTGGTCGTTTGAGTACTATATGTATTTTTTATATGCACCTTTGCTGTTAGAAGATAATTTGGTTTGAAAATCTTCAAAATTGGAAGTTTGAAAAACTGGTTTCTATGGCTAAACTTATGTTGCTATGCAAGACAATGCAAGTGACATTTTTTATTTTTCTATGTAATTTCGAGTACTACTCATGTCCTCCTTTTAACATAAGTATTAGTATAGATTATCTAAAGGGCGGTAGTTTACTTTGAATGTGCTGATTTTTGTTAAAGTCGCAAACTGTTGGATAGTTTGGTTGCCATGGTAACTAATATTTGGATTGTTGCAGAACTTTTTATTTCTTTATTGGTTGAACAGATGTGGATCATTTAATATGTAAATACACTGTTAATATTTCTCTTTGCAGAAGGGAGATAATTTGCTTTGAAATTGCCACTTTTTTGTAAAATCACTGATGGGTCAATACTTTTGTTGCCATGGTAACAAAAAATATAAACATTTTGAGTTTTTTTATTGTTGGCTGTGAAAAATGAAATGTTGCTCATTTAGGCCCTATATGTATTTTTCATATGCACCTTTGCTGTTAGAAGATAATTTGGTTTGAAAATGTTCAAAATTGAAAGTTTGAAAAACTGGTTTCTATGGCTAAACTTCTGTTGCTATGCAACACAATGCAAGTGACATTTTCCATTTTTCAATATAATTTTGAGTACTACTCATGTCCTTTTTGTAATATAATAAATAGTGTAGATAATCTAAATAATAATGATTTGTCAAAAACCACCCTAAAAAGTGTCATTTTTCAATTTTTTGACTGATAACTTTCGACCAATATCCGTGAAATTTTGATTTCCATGGTAACCACTGTCAGAAAATAGGAATGCTTTGTTTTGGGAAAGTTTTTCAACAAGTCTGATGGAATGAGGGTAAAACCAATGGATTCTGTGACTAGTCACTTATCACCATCTGCATGATTCTTAGGGAGAATGCTAGTTAAAACTCTTTATGAAATGACAAAATTTTGGATTAGTCCAAATTGAAAGCATTTGCAGACAACAAATGTAAATCAAAAATTGAAATTTGATTTGGGAAGGTTAGAAAACATTACGAGAAAAGGAGAAAATGCTGATTACCAACATTTTACCCTTTTGCCACAATGTTATTATAAGCTTTCTTTCTTAAGGGTATTAAAGTCAGGATTGTGTAGTAAAGAGTAAAGTCTTTACCCTTGTAAAAATGTAGACTTGTCCAAATTGAAAGCATCCGAGACTACAACTTAAAAGATGAAATTTGTTTTTGATAGGTTAGAAAACATTGTTGGAAAAGAAGAAAATAAGACATTTGTTCTTGACAGGTTAGAAAACATTGTTGGAAAAGGAGAAAATTCTGGTTACTAGTATG
Organism: Tridacna crocea; assembly: GCA_943736015.1. Taxonomy (NCBI): domain Eukaryota; kingdom Metazoa; phylum Mollusca; class Bivalvia; order Cardiida; family Cardiidae; genus Tridacna; species Tridacna crocea. The sequence goes on along the minus strand of OX031066.1, from coordinate 9,157,075 downwards.
GGAAAAGGAGAAAATAAGACATTTATCTTCTCTAACAGAGTTGTTAAAACTCGGGGTTATAGGGTAAAAGGGTTAATGCATATCTCCTGATTCAATCTGTTGTTAGACCAAATGAATTTTACAGATTCATAATTATGCGATGACCCGCTTGGTATGATACATCACAGAGATGCATGAAAGCTGCATTTCTCCATGGAGCAACTTAAATATATTCTTCATCTTGAATCTGATTGTCTCTTTCCATATATCAGCGATCACTTCATTTGATGTCAACAGGACAATTTGTATGATTTTTATGAAATATTTTTTTTTTGAAAAACTAATATATGTTATTTAGTATATTAATTAATTACAGGTCAGAACTGGCATGTAATATAGCACTAGATGCCACTTCTACAGTGACTCTTGAGGAACACGGGAAAAGAGAAATAGATATTAAGAGATATGCCAAAGTTGAAAAGGTAAGTTTGCATAAATTTGCCGTACTTGAAGAAATTTTGCCATTATTAACCTTATCCCAGATATTTTGTTTCACAAGTTCGGTTTCCTTCATGATACAAAGGTTCTTGTTTGCTCAATTGCTGTAATTCTACTTTTCATGGTAAACCCAGGTAACAAATGTAAAAGTAACTTGTTGTGGTGATATTGAATACATACCATTCAAACAATCAATAGATCTTTTAAATTCATGACTTTTTTTATCCTGTACCCCAAGGGTGTTTTAATCTGCGTTAAATTTGTAATTTGAAGGTTGAGAATACCCTTGACATTTCTGCCTTAAATTTTGTATAAACCATGTAAAAGACGGTCATAGATTGTCCATAAGAAACACAAGACCTCCTTTCTGTTACAGATTCCAGGAGGCACAATTGAGGACTCGGAGGTTCTAAGTGGAGTTATGATCAATAAAGATGTTGTTCATCCTAAGATGAAGAGGTACATATGATAATGATTCGTTATCGAGTCCTATTTTTATCACATATAAATGAGCTAACAGCCGGTACATGTTTGCATAACCTCTATTTTGAGATTTGGCTTCAAAATTTTATTGTTACATTTTGGCTTGGCTAGATAGAAAGCATTTAAAGACAACAAGTAAGACATGGTTTAAATCATGTGATTCATTTGTGAAAGGGTTACCTGTGCTTTCCCCTTTTCACAAATCTTTTATAGAACTTTTTACCTGGAGTCTTTAACCCATTACCACACGAGAAAATTTAGACTGGTCCAAATTGAAAGCATTTGCAGACGACAAAATAAAGGTGACTGAAAAATTGAAATTTGTCCTGGGAAGGGTAGAAAACACTGTGGGAAAAGGAGAAAATGCTGGTTACCAGCATTTTCTCCTTTTCCCACAGTGTTTTCAAAAGACTTCTTTCTCAGAGGCGTCAAAAGTAGGGATTGTGTGGTAATGGGTTAACCCTTTACCAGATGGCAAAACTTAAGATTTGTCCAAATGAAAGCACTTGCAGACGAAAATTTGTTTCCAGCAGGGTAGAAAGGAGAAAATGTGGTTACCAACATTTTGTCCCATTCCCGTAATGTTTGCTCAAGACTCCTTTCACAGGGTTGTTAAAAGTAGGGATTGTGTGGTAATAGGTTAAAACATGAGATTGTTTGAATATAGTGTCTTTTTGAATTTGAGAGTAGAATGAAGTTGTCTTAAAGTGTAATAAGCCACTTGCTTCATGTTAAATTTTGTAGGTAAATCTGTAAGTGAAATTAAATAATCCATACATATTTATGAGAACCTCGTCATATATATATGATCATTTGTGACCTTCGGCTAGGTTATTCCCAAAGTTAAAATCTAGCATTTTGTATATAATGATTTGAATTCCATTAATTTATTTTTTCATTTCAGGAAAATTGAAAACCCAAGAATTCTTCTGCTGGATTGTAACTTAGAATATAAAAAAGGTGAAAGTCAGGTAGGCGGTCTTTTCATAAGCATGATTTGAAGATTTTAAGCTGTTATTGTTTTATTTTTCATAGTACATCAGTAGGTTTAAATGGGTAAGTATGCAAGATTTCACATAATGGCCTTTCATATATGGCAAGCAACATGCGAAAAGGGGCATTTGAACATTTGCGTAAAGTGTCTTCTCGGATCAGCCAACGCAGTCCGATCAGGCTAATCTGAGATGGGACTTTAAGACTTCTTGGATTTTGTGATGCAGTAGATTTGCTCAAAACAGAAAATTACAGTAAATGGAAAGTTTCGTATCAGGTTGCCCCGCGCAGACTATGCAAGCTCATCCCAGACAACATATTACGGAAATGTTCAAATGCCCCTTTTTCTGTGTGTTTCTGTGACTGGGTTCATAAAGTCTGAACAAAGTTACAGATTGCAAAGACAATTTGTGCAGATTGGTACAACATTCTAGTTTTAGCAAACCCATTACTAGATAGTACTGTGTTCTATGAACCCTTAGAAAGAAGGCTTTTGAAAGCTTTGATGTTAAAAGGAGAAAATGCTTATTACCAACATTTTCAAATTTCCCACAGTGTATCATTGTGGCAACATCTGTTATCTAGTTTATAAATTATAATTTTGGTGTCTGCAAAAAGTTGATCTGGGCAACAATATTGTGTAAGCCTCATCTAAAATCTCTTGTTTGAAATAATTGATCATCAACTTCAGAAAATGTTAAATAAGAAAAACAAATAAAACAAGTTAGCAAAAGGTTTAGCAGGTTAAAATCTCTTCTCAGTTGATACATGTACTTTGAAAAGAAAACATTGCATCAGGGGGGGCATTGATCCAAACATAGCTTGTAAATATATAGGTTAATATTTGACATCGACTTTTGAATGACAAAGTTTCGGGCTGGACCAAAGTGAAAGCATTTGAAGAAGGCTGATGATTTGTCACTCATAGAATTCTGTCTTTGATTGTTTAGAAAACATTGGGAAAAGGAAAAAAAATACAGATTATCAGATTTGTTTTTTTTCCCACAATATTTCCCAATGGCTTCTTTTTCTTAAATATGGAACTGTGGGGTAAAGAGTTAACCTTTTATCCAACAAAACTGTGTGCAAACAAACTTTAGGAAAAAGGCTTTTAGAAAACATTTTTGGAAAATGATGAGTATTTTCTTCTTTTCGAACACTTTTGTTTTCGCCTCTCTCAGACACAAACCATATCATATTAGCCAAGGGGAATTAGCAGCCTGCAAATGCTTTTAATATCTATGGCTTTGCCACCTGGTAAAGAGTTTATGCACATGCTTTTATTTTACAGACCAACATTGAAATCTCCAAAGAAGAAGACTTTGCGTAAGTATGTTTTATAGATACACTCATGTCTGTAAAAATTAATGTAGCAATTGGGGCTCCAGGGTTAGAGTCTGCATCACACAAGTCAAAATTTTGATGACCCCTCCTGGAGAAGGTTTAGAAAACATTTTGGGTAGGAGAAAATGCTGGTAACCAGCATTTTCTCCTTTGCGAACGATGTTTTCTACCATTGGGACTGAAATTTGCAGCATTTTAGCCACATTTGATTTGTCGTCTGCAAATGCTTTAAACTTGGTAGTTTGAGAAAGAGTTGATATGCTAGTATCTGTTTGCAATAGCATTTACTTGTATCTTACTGCTAGTGTAACGTTTCTGCTCATTTTGTACCAAAGCCACATAAACTTATTGCAGTGGCTCTAGGTTTTGTTTCCACAGTTGCACAGATTTGTTTATATCAAACTTTTGGTTCAGGGATATGACTCATTGTAGTCATTTATTCTACAGGGAGCTCAGGCGAAAACGTAATACAATACACATGTGGTTCTGGTTACCCCACCCTATCTAGTTTTTGTGCCTGACCCTAAACCATTTTGTTGATTGTTTAATATTTTATCATGCTGTATCCATGTTATCTGTCCCAGAAAATTCAGAAATTTCTTTGTTAATTGCCCCTGGCTTGTGTTCGGAGGTAAAATTATTTTGAAAAAATATGATTCCAAGGTATCTGCATACTTCTTAAAAGTTTATAACCAGAACTACATATATATTTTTTGTTTGGTCTTATCTTCTGTAATTGTGAAAAAGATTGTTCTGAATAACTGTCATATAATTATTCCATTTTTGTCAAAATTTATTGCATATGAGCAGAAATTTCTTTGGTTATAATTATATATGCTTTGAGGCTGTATTCACAAATAGATTTAATTTTCATTCTTTTTTTCCTGTTCCAAATGTAGCAATCTGATTGGCTGAGACTGACCATCTTGGTTAGCTAGTACTGAAATTTAGAGCTTTTAATGGTAGAGTGGTTGGTGAGTCTCTTTACTCTCTTTTTAGAAAAATCCTGAAGATGGAAGAAGAGTTTGTTGAGAAAATGTGTTCTGAAGTGATAGCAATGAAACCTGACCTGGTTATAACAGAGAAGGGTGTGTCTGATCTAGCTCAACACTATCTTTTAAAGGCTGGTATCAGTGTTATACGACGTGTAAGAAAATCCGACAATAATAGGATTGCTAGGTAAGAGCATTTTATTGATTGGATTAATCATCCTGCTTTGATTTAGGTATCAACTTCATACATATTATAGCCCACCAGGGTGGCCCAGTGGTGAGCATGTCAGACTCATGACCCGGTGCTTGTGAGTTCGATACCAGGTTGAGGCGAACTTTCTTTCCAACATATTTTCGCCTCTCACCTCTGCTGAAGCAAGTAAGAAAAGCAGCTGGTGGCTTTGGAAAGAAAGTAGTGTTAGTACTGGTATGAGAAAGCCAGGAAACACATGTGCGTCACCGACCGCTGTGATATGACCTTGGCTGTTAAAGTGGCGTTAAAGCCCAATACAACCAATATACATATTTTATGTTATTGTTCAAAAGTGAACATTTTAAGAATGTATATGTTGTGGTGCTTGTTTGTGAAAACAATTACAGCATGGATGAAGAAAAATTTAACAGAGCTGAATACATCCTTACCTCGTGTTTGATGTCATTATTGCATAATGATAAAGGTAATAAATGTTTGAACTTGTAGAATAGTCTGCCTTATAAGAATAATGGTCACTTTAGTGAATCAGTCACGTCTAGATTTCAGTTTAAATAATATATATTGTGTGTATTACCATTTATCTTCTAACAGAGCATGTGGGGCAACTGTTGTGAACAGAACAGATGAACTGAAAGAGGAGGATATTGGTACAGAATGTGGACTGTTTGAAATCAAGAAAATAGGGGATGAGTAAGTGTGCCTATACATTAATCCTTTACCAAACGACAAAATTTTACACTAGTCCAAATTCAAAGCAGTAGCAGATGACAAAATGGACATAACTCAGAAATTCAAATTTGTTTCCAGAAGGGTAGAAAACATTGTGGGAAAAGGAGAAAATGCTGGTTACCAGCATTTTCTCCTTTTCCCACAATGTTTTCAAAAGGCTTCAATCTCAGACTCTAAAAAACAGGGATTGTTTGGTAAAGGGTTAATAATTGTATTTCTTGTACATTGATTGGAAACATACATTTTACTGTTAACTAATTGTGTTTGTTACATTTGCCTGTAAGGAATAGATAGTTTAGACATCTGAATGTCGATCTTGCTCACCACAGGATTTAACCCTTTACCACACAAGAAAATTTTAGACTGGTCCAAAGCGAAAGCATTTGCAGATGACAAAATAAAAATAACCGAAAAATTGAAATTTGGTTTGAGAAGGATAAAAAACACTGTGGGAAAAGGAGAAAATGCTGGTTACCAGCATTTTCTCCTTTTCCCACAGTGTCTTCAAAAGGTTTCTTTAAGAACTAAGAAGAAAAATCTTGATGAAGCTTCATTTGAATAGTATGTTTTTTGAAACAATACTTTTTTTTTGCAGGTATTTCACATTCTTGGTTAACTGCAAAAATCCCAAAGCCTGTACAATTCTACTTCGTGGGGCCAGTAAAGACATCTTAAATGAAGTAGAGCGGAATCTCCAGGATGCCATGAATGTTGCACGAAATGTGATGCAGGATCCCTTCCTGGTCCCTGGTGGAGGGGCTGCTGAAATGGCCTTAGCTCAGGTATACACCTGTGTTTATATTGATAAGTTTAACATAACTGTTAACTCTTTACCACACAACAAAACTTTAGACTGGTTCAAATTGAAAGCATTTGCAGACAACAAAACAAAGGCGACTGAAAACTTGAAATTTGTTCTGGGAAGGGAAGAAAACACTGTGGGAAAAGGAGAAAATGCTGGTTGCCAGCATTTTCTCCTTTTCTTACAGTGTTTTCAGAAGGCTTCTTTCTTAGGGGTGTCAAAAGTAGGGATTGTGCGGTAATGGGTTAACTGAAAATTTTATTTTGGGTAAGAAAACGCCGATTTAGCCTTTTGCATGAAAGGATATATTATTTGAATTTGGAAATACAGATGTTTGTGCTTGCATGATTATCCTATGATTTAAACTAAAAGATTAATACCTTGGTCTAGTTCATAATGTTGCAAAAATGTTGTACCATGATGTAGCAAGAGTAAAAAAAATATACATATAGCCTTGTTTTATTTAGCAATTTGTATAGCTATTGGTCTTGGTCGTCATTATGATCCAGAACTCCTCATCATTTTCTTTTCATAAAGTGATCAAAACAAATATGAGCCTCCTTGCTCTTGTAAAAGGGGGCTCCGTAATCAATCATACCAAGCAACTTACAGTTCCAAAATAGCATTTTTTTTTTTCAACAAAAGACATTCATGAGGTAGACTGGTCCTTGGATATACAGAAAATTGACTAATAGCGAAAAGTTTTGGCCCAGGTCAGCCTGTGGGGACGGAGCAGGATGACTTGGGTCGATACTTTTCGCAGATCCCTTAAGCCCCATTTTCACAAAGAATGGCTCTTATAGATATTTGATAGATGATAGTGAATAATGTAGGATTGAATGGACTGTTATTCCAGATTCACCCATTGAATAATACTAAGCAGTTTTAAATCGCACTAAAATGAATTTTCTGTTGAATTCAGGAACTAAATGAGAAGGCCAAGAGTATTACAGGAGTTCATCAGTGGCCATATAGAGCTGTTGCCAGGGCATTGGAGGTCATCCCAAGGACTCTCATACAAAACTGTGGTGCCAGTACCATTAGAACTCTAACTGCTCTCAGGGTAAAGTTTTATTTTTGTAATGAATAGGAATTCATCACATTACCTCAGTTGTGTTCAGTGTAGTAAATCAATTATGGATTTTCTCATCCTATACACATTTGATACCATACTTGTGTCATTTTGTATGTATTTCATATAAGTGAATAGGTTATGGATTTGACCACAAGTAAATGGTTTTGCATCACCTGATCTATATTTCGTGAAATATTGTAATGCGATAAAAAGAATCTGGCATTTGTTGGTGTTTGAGGTAAAATTTTATTAAACTTGTCAAGGGAAAATGTTATTAAGCTTGCCAAAGGCTGGCTTAATAACATTCCTAAGACTCTTTTATCTCAAAAGTTGACTCATGTTAGATCTTATGTCTTTTTATTTGTAGAATGTAAGGATCTTTTGTGATTATTGAAAATCTAAATAATGTTGCATCTTATTTGGTAAAGGGCTAAATAAAGTGATAAAGTTCCAACAATGAAAGCCTTGTTTTTGTCTGTGTATAGGCTAAACATGCCCAACCTGATTCAGTGTCCTGGGGCGTCAATGGAGAGAATGGAGCTATAGTAGACATGAAGGAATACGGTGTTTGGGAACCTTATGCTGTCAAAGCACAAATCTATAAAACTGCTATAGAGGTATGATTTCAGAATGTTTTAAATGGAAGTTATTGTGTATGCCAACAAAGTAACATAGAACAACTTCCTTGTGTTTAACTTTTTACCAAATAATAAAATTTTAGATTGGTCCGAATTGAAAGCATTTGCAGACAACAAAATAACTGTGACTGGATATTTGAAACTTGTTTTGGGAAGGCAAGAAAACATTGTGGGAACAGGAGAAAATGCAGGTATCAGCATTTTCTCCTGTTCCCACAATGTTTTCTAAAAGCCTCTTTCTTAGGGTCATTAAAAGTTGGGATTGTGTGGTAATGGGTAAACCCTTTCAGAGACATACGTCAAAACATGAGCTTTTGCAAATGACATAGATTTAGATCAGACTGCACAGATCGTGCAGTCTTGTGTCTACACCACCTGCTTGTTTATTGAAGCATATTAAGGTTAGTCTTTGAGTTTCAGTGGACTTTATATCCAGCCATTGCAAAACCTATTGTATCTGGAAGAAAACTCTTGTTTATAAAGGATGGTCAGTAATGGGGCTTGATGCTAAAAATTTCAAGTAGAATTAGTCACCCTTGCTGCAATAACCTTTACAATTGTGTTGTATAGCATACAACAGTCAAATGATTAACATTTAGTATGGTGCAGCCCGTATTGTACCATAGGTGATAACATGTTTTTGTTAATGGCATAGATCAAGACCAGACTTAGCAGAATTTGCACTCACTGCTTTTTTATGCAAGCCTATATAATGGCAGTCTGAGTATCAGCTGTAGACTGTATTGTGGAGCCGTTGAAAAATGTTTAACCCTTTACCACACAATGACGATTTTTAACCCCCCCTGAAAGAGAAGGCTTTTGAAAACATTGTGGAAAAAGGAGAAAATGCTGGTTACCAGCATTTTCTCCTTTTCCCAGAATGTGTTCTACCCTATTAAGGAAAAATCATTTCATATGTGCTATGTTACAATTGTTATCTACAAATGCTTTTAATTTGGACAGGTCTAAAATTTTGTCTTGTGGTAAAGGGTTAATTAATACAGGTAAGGTGCTGAAAGCGCAAGTATTGAAGCAAGAAAGGGTTATAGGACTTATCTAATTATCCTCTGCTTTTCTGAAAAAGGTTGTCATTTTTTCATGATAATGGCTGTCAGCAAGATGATCTTCAAGCTTACTGTTGCTTTCTGTGTTTCGAGCAATTGTCTTATTTTTGGACAGAAATTGTGTAATACATGTCTTGTTTGATTTCTTTCCAGACTGCCATTTTGTTATTGCGTATAGATGATATAGTTTCTGGAACAAAGAAACAGATGGACACTGGGGGAGCAGGAGGTGGGGCCTCAGCCCCACAGGCAAGTGAGGGACCCGAGCCTTGATTCTCTCTTGTAAAAAAATCATTGTGGCATTTTTGCTATTTATCTGTGCAAATGAATGTAGAATGTGAGCTTGAAAATTTTTTTTTTTTGGTCAAATTATAGCCACCTTATTTCTTGAAATTCTGACAGAACACATTTAATTGTAGAAAAGCAATATTCCAGCTCTGTGGAAGCAGTAAAGTGCTTAGCTCATTATCGATATCATCAGGTTATCACTGATTATTCTTAATAACATGTGAAATGTAAATCACATGTAAAAGTGAATGACAATTAATCCCTATAAATGTATTTTAACTGTAGTCCAACATTGTTTGGAGATTAATTTAGAAGCCACCATTATACATGTATATGACAGTCAAACTGATGATTATAAATACAATGTGTTTTGAAATATATCAGTGGAATGAAATGTCAGAAGCTTTATTTGAAATAAAAACGAAGTGTGCTTTTTTTTCATATTTAAGTAGCATTTTTCTATTTGTGAGTTTTCATCTAATAAACAATGAAAACCAATTTGTTTGAATTAGTTTTCCTTTTAGGAGGCAATATATGTCTACCAGAAGACAAAAGTAGACTTACCCAGTTTGGGCAGAAATTAAGATAGATGGGTCTTGTGGAATTTCTTTTAGGAAAGATAGAGAAAGGGAAAAATGCTGGCCACCAAGATTTTCTACTTTTCCCACAGTGATATAAAAAGCCTTCCTCTGCAGAATGGATGGGATTGTTTGGTGAAAGACTAAACTGACTACAAACCGACTTTAACCATTAAACTTTGTATTCAAATATAGACAGCTTTTAAAAACTGTTGAACAAAGGGCATAAAGTAAAAAAAATTGGTTGCATTGCACCACTTATGCCTTTGTACATCCCTTGATAAACAAGCTTATTGATGTTTTCCTCAGGCTCATCACTTTTTTCACAGGCATGTGGCCATTTTCAACAAGCTTATCACAAATTTTCAACCAGCTTAAGGAACCATCACACCATGACTTTCTGGTCAACGTTCTCTGAGCATTTCAATCATTCAATTTTTTAGCGTTCTAGGCAGATGGCACATCTGGTGTGTTATTAACGTGTGCCTAACGTGTATCTAATGCACAAGAGGTGTGTAACAGCAATGAAGTAAAATACCTCCGATAGCATGGACGTTTGGGAAATGCTCGAATGACGCTCCATGGATGCTAAAAGGACGTTTGTTTCACTTTAGTCATTCGCTGCGTGCGCTAGGAGACCATTCAGCAGTCGTTGACAGGTCGCCAGCAAAGCAAACGATTAGTAACAACCAAGTAACGCTAGAGTAACAACTGACTAGCGATAGCCAAACGGGTGCAATGCTCAATGAACGTTAGTAAAATGCTACACAAAGTTCTTTAACGATCTTCAGCATTTAAAATTGAACGTTGAAGAACGTTGGCGTCAGTGAGAATTTTTGTGCATGTTCAAAATTTTTTTCCGGACTAGCGTTCTCTGGCGATCACCCAAGTTCACTATCGTTCACAAAATGCTCTTCTGGCACCATCCCAGCAACCATGGGTGACCAACGTATCCTCAAATGTCAAAAAACGTTGACCAGAACATCATGGTGCGACAGCTCCTTTATTGCCATTTAAACAGAATAGTTGCCATTTAGTCTCATGCCACCATTGTAGATGAAATAAATATCCAAGTATTTTCTATGCCCTATAAATATTAGCTCTTTGCAAGACAACAAAATTTTAGACTTGTCCATATTAAAACCATTAACATGTAAATATTACTTACATATGATTGGGTTTTGTCTTGGAAAAGAAAGAAAATGTAGTGGGAAAGGAGAAACACACTTGTTAACCAGGCTTTCTTTTTTTCCAAAAATTTGTTTTCAAAGGCCATTTATCTCAAGATTATGAAAGCAAGGGATTGTTTGGCAAATACCCGCAGTTCATTTCATTTCATAACAATTTTTACATGCCCAAAGGGTCTTATTATATTCTGCCCCTGGCCGTCTGTCCATCAGCAATTTCTTGTGTGCGCAACTCCTACACTTACCTTTGGTGTAATTTGAAACTTGCCAAAACGAATCTTTATGATGTGTAGTTGTCCATGTGCCTCTTAAAATTTAGAGATCTGCAGGTATTCTCAATTTTAACCCTTTTCACTGACAACCCTCTTGGGGCGTATATGCTCCTCTTTGCGAAGCTCTTGTTTTTTATGCACAACATTGGTACACATAGCGTGTAGTGGTTCTTGACTACAGGTTGATGTATGAACATTGGTTTGGATCAAATTCTTTCCAAAGTTTGATTCACACCATTACCACAGCATTCATTCCTTTCACATTTGTATATATTGTATAAACTTTGCTTTTGTGGGATATCCCTATGTTGTTCAGATAAGAGTGTTATGACATTACAAATGAGGAAAAAAGACAGAGTTACCTTATAACAATTTATCAAACATCAGCATCAAGTGATGTAAATAACACTGTAAATTATATACAAAGAAAGAAATGATGAATAAGCAGTTTTATTTGTACATGAGCCACGCTCTGGCATAGGCGGGTTTTAATGTATTTCTATGAGGCACTTTACTAAGCAAGTCATCATAGACTTTGAGGATCCATAAAATCTTTCTTCTCTAATACCTGACTAAATCAGGTGGGAGAATGATCCTTTGACATGCAGACAATTAACCAGCTGTAAAAAGGGTTTCTAGTTAGTCTGCCTGAACAGTACAGGTTTTCGCAGGTGCATTAACTCTTTACCAAACAACAAAATTTTACACTGGTCCAAATTCAAAGCACTTGCAGACGACAAACTACATGTAGCTCAAGAACTGAAATTTGTTTCCAGCAGAGTAGAAAACATTGTGGGAAAAGGAGAAAATGCTGGTTACCAGCATTTGCTCCTTTTCCCACAATGTTTTCAAAAGGCTACTATCTCCCGGTCATAAAACCGTGGGATTGTTTGGGAAAGGGTTAAGCCCTCTTTCAAAAGAGTATGGTTAAAATGTATTAGTAAACTACCTGCTGATAAAATTTTGTAAATAACTGTACAACTTTGACAACATTCTTGTAAAATATGGATAATCAATCAACTAGAGTAAAATCTTTTTTTTAATAGAAGTGAACACATGTGAGCATAATGTAAGCATAATATATTGTGTTAACCCTTTCCCAAACGGCAAATTTCGGACAACACCAAACTGAAAGCATTCTGCAGATGACAACTCAACAGTTGTTAAAAACATGATTTTTCTATATGATAGGGTAGAAAACATTGTGGGAAAAGGAGAAAATGCTGGTTACCAGCATTTTCTCCTTTTCCCACGATATTTTCAAAAGGCTTCTATTCCTGACCCGTAAAAACCAGGGATTGTTTGGAACAGAGTTAACCCTTTACCACACAATGACAACTTTTAATGCCCCTGTGAATGAATCCTTCAGAAATCAGTGGGAGAAAAGGAGAAAATGCTAGTAACCAGCATTTTCTCCTTTTCCCACGTTTTCTACCCTATCAAAGAAAATTTGCACCATTTGAGCCACACTGAAATTGTCGTCTGCAAATGCTTTTTTCAATTTGGACAAGGCCAAAGTTTTGATGTCTGGTAAAGGGTTAACTCCTGACAATTTTGCTGCTCTCAAATGAATTGTATTTTTCATTGGCATGAAAAAATCTTGGGAAGAGGAGCAAATATGTAAACTTTTACTACTACGTAGAAAATGGTTCCCTGCATGACTAAAACAGCCATCTTCAGAATAAAAAATTACTTGTCACCTTATCTCTCCCTGCCAGAAAGGTAGACTGCTCCTAACATCCTTTGCTATTTATGAATCACACCAGGAAAGCTATTTATGAATCACACCAGGAAAGAGGAAACACATTGTCTGAACTCTTTGCCCAAACAACAAAAAACAATAGAGACTTAACCCTCTCCCAAACGATGCCTGGTTTTCACGACCCTGAAGAAGAAGCCTTTTGAAAAGTGGGAAGGAGAAAATGCTGGTTACCAGCATTTTCTTTTTTTTCTCCTGGTTACCAGCATTTTCTCCATTTTCAACAATTTTTTCTACCCTGCTGGAAACAAATTTCAATTCTTGAGTTATATTTATTTTGTTGTCTGCTAGTGCTTTCAATTTGGACCAGTCTAAAATTTTGTTGTTTGGTAGAGGGTTACATTCTGACAGATATGTGATGACAACACCAGCCCAGATAACAACAGTACTATGACACTACCTGGGTTTTTCTTTGGAAACAGCAGAGCTAAAAATTTGTTTGTGCAAGTAATGAGAAAAGGTTGGGCAAATGACACCCCTTCTTTTCCTATCAGAAGAGTAGACTTCTTTAGCAAAATTTTAGACCTATCCAGATCGAAAGCATTTGCAGACCACAATTTCTAAGTGGCTCAAGAGGTGCAATTTTGCTTTGATAGGATAGAAAACTTAGTGTTTTCAAATGGCTTCTTCTCAGGGGCATTCAAAGTCATCATTAAGTGGTAAGGATTAATTATCTTTTTGCAAGAGCTCACTCATGAGTAATGCACAGACATTGTCTTCTTGAGGGTCACTATTTAACTCATTACCACACGAGAAAATTTTAGACTGGTCCAAATTGAAAGCATTTGCAGCCCACAAAATAAAGGTGACTGAAAAATTGAAATTTGTTCGAGGAAGGGTAGAAAACACTGGGGGAAAAGGAGAAAATGCTGGTTACCAGCATTTTCTCCTTTTCCCACAGTGTTTTCAAAAGGCCTCTTTCTCAGGGGCGTCAAAAGTAGGGATTGTGTGGTAATGGGTTAAAAAAAAACCATTTTCTAGATACCAGCTCTAGGCATGCAAATAAATAAAAGAGACTAGTGATAAATGAATAAATAACATAAAATGACAGACATAGACATTAAATACAGGTATTTACAACACTATTTACAGTTATATGGAACTTTGCAGCCATTAGTATCTATATCTGAACCTTACCAAAAGGACAAACATGTTGACTCCACTATGCTGGGAGTCTATCTTTTGCAAATGAAATTAAACATTGCTCAGATGATTATTTCATTCTTTCAAACAGTAGAAAACATTTTGGAGAAGAAAAAAATGGAGGATTTTTTGTTTGAATGGTGTTTTACTCTGCTTTCAACAATATTTCAGTCATATTACAGCAACAGTTCACATATTCATGTGTCTTGCCCAAGGACACTCCTGTGAAAAATGGAGGAAATCCTGTAAAAATTATTTTTTCCTTTTTCCCTAGTGTTTACAAGAGCCTTTTGTTAAAGACTGCCTTTTTTAGTATACGATAAATATTTTCCTACCATGGAAAATGGATAAAGGTATAGAGTTGTAATACATGCATTTTACTACAAAAACCAAACTTCTTACTTTTTGAAGACTTAACCCTTTCCCAAACAATTCCTGGTTTTTACGGGTCTGGAATAGTAGCCTCTTGAAAACATTGTGGGAAAAGGAGAAAATGCTGGTAACCAGCATTTTCTCTTTTTCCAACAATGTTTTCTACCCTATAATAGATAGAAATCATCTTTTCAGCAAGAGTTGAGATGTCGTCTGCAAATGCTTTCAATTTGGTCTAGTCCCAAAGTTAGTCATTTAGGAGAGAGTTAAACTACATCTACTCATGAGGTACATCTACTACTGGTCTACAGTCTGATCTTGACCATACAATCAACAAGTTTTAACACCTTTAAGTAGAAGGCCTTTTGTAAACATTGTAGGAAAAGGAGAAAATGCTGGAAGGCAGGATTTTCTCCTTTTCCCTCATTGTTTTCTCCCCTTGTCAAATCAATTTTCTATTTTCAAGTCACAATTATTTTGTCGTCTGCAAATACTTTCAATCTGGACTAGTCTAGAATTTTGTCCTTTAGTAAAGATTTAGATAGCATCATCCACAAAAGCTACTGTTTTAAAATGTCCATATTAAGGTCTGTTCTTTCATCACTAAATTTACCAAATGGCAGAGTTTTAGACTTGTCCAATTTGAAAGCATTAGCAGAATTACCAGTAAGACAAATGATGCTCAAACAATTGCATTATTCGCTAAAAGGAAAGAAAACTTTTGGCAAAGTAAAAAGACTGCTGGTGACCAGCTTTTACAACAGTTTTTCCATCAGCCTTCTTTCTCTGGGTTGTTAAAACTTATTATTATTTGATAATGTGTTAATGGTCAATCATTCATATAAAGTTATCATCCAGCAAAAGTCCTTACTTTTGAATAATACACTAGATTGAATGCCTAACATACTGTATGGTGAATAGAGTGACCACCATTTACCATACAACAAAATTTTAGACCACACTGAAAGTATCTTCCCACAAAAGTTTCCAGAAAGATATAAATAAAATGAAGGTCTTTTACAGGCTTCATTGTTCGGAAAAGAGAAACACTGGGTACCAGCATTTTCTGCTTTTTTTAATCTATGTTTTTAACTCTTTACCACACAATCCCAAGTTTTAACAACCCTGAGAAAGAAGCCTTTTGAAAACATTGTAAGAAAAGCTGAAAATGCTGGTAACCAGCATTTTCTCCTTTTCCCACTAGGTTTTCTACCCTGCTGAGAACAAATTTCAATTTTTGAGTTATTTTGTCATCTGCATGTGCCTTCAATTTGGACCAGTCTAAAATTTTATTGTTCAATAAAGAGTTATAAGCATTTGCAGAAAAAATGTGAAAGGAAAATTGACATTCAGTTTAAGATGGGTAGAAAGCCTTGTGGGAAACTGAGAAAATGCTGGATACAAGTTTTTATCTTTTTCCACTTCGTTTTCAAAGTTTTCAACAGGATGTTTTAACCCTTTACTCCATAAATACTCATTTCTACGCATTGCTTGTAGGAGCCTTTGGAAAACATTGTGGCAAGAGGTGAAATTGCTCGTGACGAGCAATTTCACCTTTTGTCACAATGTTTTCTACACTATCAAAAGGTGTCATATACACATAAGAAATGGCTTCATCCTTGCTGTTATTTAGGTTCAATTAGAGACACCATAGAAATGCCTTATGGGGTAAAGGGTTAAGTTCGGATTGTGTGATACAATGTTTACCCCAACAAGATTACCAGCCGATATAGCTCAGTAGGTAGAGCGTAGGACTTGTGAACACAATGTCTTACAGGTTGTGGGTTCGATTCCCCGGCTGGCCAGCTAAAAATTACTAATAGTCTTTCAGATGAGACGTTAAACCGAGGTCCCGTGTGACAGTGCTATACACCGAGCACGTTAAAAAACCAGGCGGAATTCTCGGAAGTTTCGTCCTGTATCCTTGCACTATCCCCCGTAACAACTAACCATCTTCTGGGGGCAACCGGTAGCGACGATAAATAAACGAAAATAATCAAACCCAACAAGATTCATTCCAATTTAGAAACATAATATCAAAGGCTATCTTTCTGTGGCAATTCCTTCAACTCTGCACTCATTTTGACCAAAACAGAAGTTTAAAAGAGTCATACGGGATGGGTAATTGTAGTTTATAGCCCTTTCCTTAACTCTTTACAACAAATTTTTAGACTGGTCCAAATTGAAAGCACTTGCAGACGAAAAAATAAAATCGACCGAAAAATCAGAATTTGATTTGGGGAGGGTTATAAAACATTGTAGGAAAAGGAGAAAATGCTGGTAACCAGCACTTTCTCCTTTTCCTACAATTTTTTCAAAAGGCTTCTACCTCAGGGTCGTCAAAAGTCATGATTATGTGGGGAAAGGGTTAACAATGAATTTTATATCCTCCTAGTAGAAGGTTTCTGCAGATTTCAAAGTCTAACAAATGAACTGCAGTTTTGTTATTGGGAAAAAACATTATGGGAAAAGGAGAAAATGCTGATTACTTGCATTTTAACTTTTTTCCCATCAGTATTTTTAAAAGGCCCCTTCTTCAGAGGATTTTTGGTAAAAGATTATAAATGTTTCTTTTTATCAAATTTTTGCAAGACCATACTTTTTTTCGCTTTAATCTTGTCATTCTTACGCTTCAAATTGCCTCTATGAGTATATTAGCTATGTGTCTGAAGAATGGTCATGTGACTTGTGTTTAAATATATTTATCCACTTGAAGAATGATTGCATTCTTTTTCTCCTCTGCTGTTTTCTAGCAAGCTTTTCAATAGCCACAATCTGTTCATGTTCTTTTCGTCTTATTTCACGAACAATCCCATGAAAAACATCGTCCACACACTGACGCAAAACAGCTGATGTCTCAAAAAATGGAGCACCCAGCTGATCTGCTAATCGCTGTCCCTCTTCTGTGGTTACCTGAAATTTTACAGAAAATTATAAATTAATGAAGTGTTGCTACAGCAGTCTATTCAATAATCAATACCAAATGAAAAACTCCCCGAATTCTAGCAAACAAGGCCAAATTTTCCAAAAAATTTAAGGTCAATAGCAAGTCGGGTTTTTTTTTTTTTTGGTCATCCAGTAAAAAGCTTAATAAATGTAATGGACAGTTTCATTCAACATTCACCAGGATTAATAACTTTCACTTCCAATTCTTGACGGATTCCTTAACCACTTGTCCATGGACACAATTATAAAGCTTGGCCAGCCTCTGTTGTATATTATTCTATAATAAGTCCATGCAATAGAACAATAATATGTTATTAATCCAATGATTTCGTATTGGCCCAGTTACAAGTCCAAGGTCAGCCTTATTGGCCCGAGGCCGAGGGCCAATACGGCTGACCGAGGAGCTGTAACTGGGCCAATACGAAATCACTTGATTAATGACAATTTTATTAATTAACCCTTTACAAAACAATCCCTGGTTTTAAGTACCCTGAAAAAGAAACCGTCTGAAAACACTGTGAGAAAAGGAGAAAATGCTGGTAACCAGCATTTTCTCCTTTTTCCCCACGTTTTCTACCCTGCTGGAAACAAATATCAATTTTTAGGTTATGTTTACTTTGCCGCCTCCTTGAACATGGTTGGCTAAAAGAAGCGCAGATGCTCACGCGACTGAACTTTTGACCAATCACTTTCAAAGATTTCTGTATTGGTCTCAGGTCATCAATATTGATACGAGGTCAACTGTATTGATCGGAGGTCAAGTCATATTAAGCCGGGGTCATGACCTGTGTACTATACGAAATCAGAAATGTGACTGGTATCGCATGGACCAGTTTCCATGTATAACTTCTATATATCCAATAGTTTATTAAAGATGTTTTGTATTAGTCTGTGTTGAATGAAAAGAAAATATAAAAAGTTTTTGCCTTTCTTTTTTCTTCTAGGTCACATTTGTTGCCTGTGATGATAATGGGTATATCTTCATTGCATCTCACTCTGTCAATCAACTCTTTGTGCGCTATGACTTCATCGAAACTCCTCCTATCAGTTATTGAATAGCAAATAATAAAACCTTCCCCGCGTCTCATGTATTGCTCTCGCATTGTTGTGAATTCAAGCTGAAATAATACAACAAGATAGAAACCATAGGCTTAAACATGATTAACCTTTATTCCATTGCCCAACAATTCCATGTTTAAAAAGCAAGAGGGCTTTTGAAAATATTGGGGAAAAGGAGAAAATGCTGAATACCAGTATTTTCTACTTGTCCCCAAATGATTTTTACCCAATCAAAAACAGACATGATTTTAGCAATGTTCAACTCATCATAATTATGCAAATGCTTTAACTGTGAACAAGTCTAAACTTTTGTTGTCTGGTTCAGACTTAAGTTGCTTTTCAGGGACTGACCTTCTTTACCAAACATGACCAGTTAAAAACATTATCAAGACAAATATTCAGTCTTTGATCACATTTCATGAGTCTCAGACTGAAAATAGGGCCTCTACTAAAATACACACAAGGTTTTTCTTACATTTGTCCAAGTGACCTACTTTTTGACACAATGTGACCCAATTTTGAACTGATCCCAGAAATGACAAGGACAAACATTCTGACAAATATTTATGAGTATCAAACTAAAATGTGGCCCCTGGAAAGCTAACAAGATTTTTCTGAGACTTGTCCTGGTGACCTACATTTGAACCTATTATAAGTCAATTTCAATCTTGTCCAAAGTATTACCAAGACAAACATTCTATACATGTTTCACAAGTATAAGACTGAAAATACAGCTTCTAGGGTGCACACAAGCTTTTTTCAACATTTTTCCAAATGACCTTCTTTTTGACCCCACATGACCCATTTTTTAATTCATAGGTATCATTTAGACAGTTTTTCAGACCAGGTTTCATTGCTGTCAGACTGAAAATGTGGCCTCTAAGAGTGCACACAAGATTTTTGTACAATCTGGTCTGATGGCCTACCTTTTGACCAGCATCATCATCCTGATTTCAAATTTGTCGGACAAATTACCAAGACAAATATTCTGACCAACTTTCATAACTAACACTGAAATAACTAATAGTCTTACCAACTTTCATGAGTATCAGAGAGAGAATGTGGCCTCTACAAAGCACACAAGATTTTCCTAAGATTTGTCCCAGTGACATTCTTTTCGACCTGTTGTGACCAAATTTCCTACTAGTCTGAAATGTTATAAGACATACTCAGACCTAGTTTCATGAGTATTGGACTGAAGTGTGGCCTCTAGTGTGCACAAAACGTTTTCTAAAATTTGTCTCAGAGATACAACTCGACAAAATTCAAACAAATCAAGATAAACATTCTGGCCAAGTTTCTTGACTCTTAGACTGAAAATGTGGCCTCTAACGTAATTAGTGATGCCTGGACAACTGACAACATACAATAAACACAGGTGAGCTAAACGTCCCAAAAAACAGTATACTCTTACTTGTCCAGCAGTGTCCAAGATATCAAGTTTAGCTGGTTCCCCATCAATTCTAGCCTGCTGTTGATAAGAATCCTCTAAAATGAGAAAAGTATATACTATACAACTTCTATCAATTCATAACCAAACAACAAATCTTTAGACTTTTTCAGATTAAAAGCATTATGCAAATGACAAAGCTTGATGCTTTCCCAAACAATCCTTGGTTTTCACAACCCTGAGAAGGAAGCCTTAAGAAAACAGAGTGGGAAAAGGAGAAAATGCTGGTAACCAGTATTTTCTCCTTTTCCCACAATGTTTTCGTCCCTTCCGAAAGCCAATTTCATTTTCTCTTTTAAGTCACATTAATTTCGTCATCTGCAAAGGCTTCCAATTTGGACAAGTCTAAAATTATGTCATTTAGTTAAGAGTTTAAATGGGGATCTGTCTTTAAAAGGGCAGAAACATTGTGGGAAAAGAAGAAAAATAATGCTTGTTACCAGCATTTTCTTATTTCCCTTAATTTTTCCATAAGCAAATTCTATTCTGGGTAGTTATAACTTGGAATTATGTGGTAAAGGGTTAAAGTTGGTATTAAGATTTTTCACATCTCACCAAATCAAAAAATATATATATCACTGAAATTTATATAAAAAAAACAATACAAATAATCAATAATCAAGAATCATGAAATTACAAAAAGAAAAAAAAAATGATGGTGTTTCCTTTACCCATTACCACACAATCCCTACTTTTGACGCCCTTGAGGAAGAACCTTTAGAAAACATTGTGGGAAAAGGAGAAAATACTGGTAACCAGCATTTTCTCCTTTTCCCACAATGTTTTCTACCTTTCACAAAACAAATTTCGAATTTTCGGTCACTTTTATTTTGTCTTCTGCAAATGCTTTCATAGGTACTATGCTTTCTAAAGGCTTCTTTCTCAGGGTCATCAAAAGTAGGGATTGTGTGGTAATGGGTTAAACAAGTATTTTACTTAATATTTACCATACAACAATATATTATAAATTGGTCCAAATTTAAAGCCTTTGCAGATGACAAAATAAATGTGACTAAAGAATTGAAATTTGTTTCAGGAAGGGAATAAAAAATGCAGGAAAAAGAGAAAATGCTGGTTACTAGCATTTTCTCCTGTTCCCACAATGTTTTCAAAAGGCTTTTTTCACAGAGGTGTTAAAAGTCAGGACTGTGTGGTATAGGGTTAATCATTAAGGGACTGATTGATTGTAACAGATCAATAACAGACTCATTAAACCTTCACAAACCAATCCCTCAAATGCTTTTTATTCATTCTGTGTTTACTTATGGTAGGCACTGGTTGCCCATAAACATGGCATTTTTTTGTCCTTTGGAAACTGTTTAAGTTTTACCTTTGGAGACTGTTTAAGCTCGGGTGGGAGGTGGAGGGGGGGCTCCCCCTAGCCCCACCTGTTCCTAGGGGCCTGCAATTATGTTTACTATCCTTTAGAACTTGATGTATGATTCCTATGTATCTACCATACAATAAATTTTTGCAAAATTCTCAGCTTTAGCAGGTATCCTTGCTGGACAGAAAAAAATTACAGGAAAAGGAGAAAATGCTTGTTACCAGCATCTACTCCATTAAGATCATTAAAAGAAGAGATTGTGTTATAAGATTAAAATAGATTGCCTACTGAACAGATGTGGCCATGGAGACATGTTTTACAGTAGTTAAACCTTTACAACACAACAGAATCTGAGTGGTCCCTCTTGGAGGCATTGACCGGTACCCAAACTCTGTTTGGTTCGAATGATAGAATTTATGAGTAAAAGGATTAGAAAAAAGCAATTTCCATTCCAAAAGAGTAAAAAGTGCTAGTGTACAGCATTTTCTCCTTTTCAAGCAATGGTTACAAAAGCCTTCTAGTAATAGTCAATCATTTAGGTAAGAGTTAAGCCTATAAATTCAGAATCAATTAGACAGACTGTTTACAGAGTTCTCAAGCTTTCAATAATTATGTTTACATTCTATCCATAATGGACAAATTTAGACCAAAATGGCATCCATTCAGCTTGGCTAAAAGGTGACCCTTAGTTAACCAGTTACCAAACAATGACATGTTTCAATGACACACGAGATTGTGGCTTGGGAAAATATTGTAGGAAAAGAAGAAATTGCCAGTAACCTTTATTATCTATTTTTCCCAAAGTGTTTTCTAGCAATAAAAAAAATCATTTCAGTCACAACTAGGTTGTATTTTTGAAAGTTTTCAACTCATTACCAAATGACAAAATTTTAGGTTGTCCAAATTGAAACTATTTGCATATGACAAAATAAAAGTGACTGACAATTTGAAATTTGTTTTGTGAAGGGCAGAAAACTTTGTAGGAAAAGGAGAAAATGCTGGTTACCAGCATTTTCTCCTTTTCCCAGAATGTTTTCCAAAGGCTTTTTTCTCGGGGTCGTCAAAAGTTGCGATTGTATAGTAATGGGTTAATCTGGGGAAATCTATAATTCTGTAGATTGGTTATGATTTACCATAGCCCATTACAATATGTGCAGCAATTTTCATTTTGATATCAAAATAAATAAATAAAGTGCATGAAGAAAAAATATTTTGAATTTAACATCATTAATTTTATGACAATGCAAGTCTTTTTTATGGACAGCGCAGTTTGAAATCAGACTGCAAAGAACATGCATGATGATCAATGATCTATTTTGTCAGATAATTTTATGAATATGAAAATATGTGCTTCACTATATACTTCCTTGTTCCTATGACCCAAAAGTGATTTTGAATTAATTTCTGAATTAGTGTGGGAAACTGAACTAGAGCTATCACTCAACGTGATCATACCCCCCACCAGCTCTTTGCCACCAAACAGGTCTTTGTCACAGAATGCAGAATGGTTGAGTACAAAAGTAAGAGTTGAATGTGAGCGGCAAATTGTCGCAAGATACGCCCATCTTACCCCAAGTTGTTAAGCTGGGGCATGCACCGGACCAAATTCAAGTATGAAAAAAGACAAAGGGCAATAACTTAAAAATTAAGCGAGCAAGAGTTATGATTCCTTTGCAATGCACTCCCCCTTGATGAGATCTATCCATCCATGAAATTTCTTAACCCTAGCTAGTACAGTTTTGGAGATACACTCCAGCCAAAATTCAAGTATGAAAAACAACAAAGGGCAATAACTCAAAAATTAAGGGAGCAGGAGTTATGATACCTATGCACTGCTCTCTCCCTTGATGAGATCTATCCACCCATGAAATTTCATAACCCTAGCTAGTATAGTTTTGAGATATTCACCGGACCCAATTCAAGTATTAAAAACGACAAAGGGCAATAACTCAAAAATTAAGCGAGCAGGAGTTATGATTCCTGTGCAGTGCACTCCCCCATGGTGAGATCTATCCAGCCATGAAATTTCATAACCCTAGCTAGTATACTTTTGGAGATACGCCCTGGACCAAATTCAAGTATTAAAAATGACAAAGGGCAATAACTCAAAAAATAAGCCAGTAAGAGTTATAATTCCTGTACACTGCACTCCCCCTTGGTGAGATCTATCCACCCATGAAATTTCATAACCCTAGCTAGTATACTTTTGGGGATACGCTTCGGACAAAATTCAAGAATAAAAAAACAACAAAGGGCAATAACTCAAAAATTAAGCTACCAAGAGTTATGATACCTGTGCACTGTACTCCCCCTCGATGAGATCTAACCACCCATGAAATTTCATAACCCTAGCTAGTATAGTTTTGAGATATCCTCCGGACAAAATTCAAGTATGAAAAAGAAATTTGTCCAGAATCATCAAAAGGCCATAACTCCATGAAACCTAAATAAACCATAACCAAAATAGGATATGCACATCTCTGCTTTATACTGAGTCTATTTGTGTAGTTTGAACCAAATCTGTCAAAGGGTTGATGAGAAAAAGAGCGGACAAGAAATAAATTTAATGAAATGGCCATAACTTAGTGAAAAATCAATGAACCATAACCAACATTTCATATGCACATCTCTGCTTGATACTGAGTTTACCTGTGAAGTTTGAATAAAATTCGTCCAGTAGTTTATGAGAAAAAGAGCGGACAAAAAGCTACAGACCGACCGACTGACAAGCCGACTCCTATATACCCCCCAAGCAGAGTTTTGGGGGGGGGGGTATAATAATTTCTTGTTACACAGGTACATACATGAAGTAGTAGGAGTAAAATGCTTAGCAGCAGAGCCGAACAGACGCTCCCCCTCCCTTTCCATTCCCCCCCCCCCCTTCCCCCCGCACTTTGGAAGAATATTGTGCAAAGCATTCTGTGACATAAATCCAGATAAGAAGGAGTGATAGTATTCTAAATCCATTATTTCTCTTCGAGACCCTATGCTGTGGGTACACATTTGAATCATCTCAATGAGACAATTCTAATGAGTACCCATAACATAGAGTTTAGTGGTGACTTATTAATATTCCCAACTTTGAAATCAAAATCACTCCCTTTATATGGAGCTCTGATAAATGAGATGATGCTGAAAACTATATTGAACCCCATACAAACTGAAAACAAGAGCGGCAAATTGTCGCAAGATACGCCCGTCTTACCCCAAATTGTAAAGCTGGGGCATGCACCAGACAAAATTCAAGTATGAAAAACAACAAAAGGCAATAACACAAAAATTAAGCGAGCAAGAGTTATGATTCCTGTGCACTGCCCTCCCCCTTGATGAGATCTATCCACCCATGAAATTTCATAACCCTAGCTAGTATAATTTTTGAGATATCCTCCGGACCAAATTCAAGCATGAAAAACGACAAAGGGCAATAACTCAAAAATTAAACGAGCAAGAGTTATGATTTCTGTGCACTGCACACCCCCTTAATGAGATCTATCCACCCATGAAATTTCATAACCCTAGCTAGTATAGTTTTGGAGATATGCTCCGGACAAAATTCAAGTATGAAAAACAACAAAGGGCAATAACTCAAAAATTAAGCAAGCAAGAGTTATGGTTCCTGTGCACTGCACTCCCCCTCGATAAGATCTATCCACCCATGAAATTTCATAGCCCTTGCTAGTATAGTTTTGGAGATATGCTCCGGACAAAATTCAAGTACGAAAAATAACAAAGGGCAATAACTCCAAAATTAAGCGAGCAAGAGTTATGGTTCCTGAGCACTGCACTCCCCCCTCGATGAGATCTATCCACCCATGAAATTTCATAACCCTAGCTAGAATAGTTTTGGAGATATGCTCCAGACAAAGAACTGGACGCTGCCCACCCACCCGCCCGCCCACCCGCCCCCCATGGATGATCCCATAATACGTCCCGTCTTCGACGGGCGTATAAAAAGGCCTCCTTTATTGCAAGGTTAACGTATGTACAAAGCAGTAACTGTTGTTCCTTTCACCCCACTGACTTTCAAAGCTAGAATTCCTAGGAAAATAAAAAAGACATTTTCGTGTTGTAACGGGCAAGGCAGAGGAATCCTCAATACCTTCTTTATTTTTACATTATTTCAACCCTCTGGCTACTAAGCGGGACTCGCTGACCTTTTGCAGACAGTGTAGATCAAGATCAGACTGCAAAGAACATGCTGTCTGATCTTTGATCAAGTCACTGTCTGATAAGAAGATAATCTTTCCCCAAAACATAACTTTGAAACAGCAATATTTGGGTTATTAGTATCAAATTGAAAATTTAACTTTAGCTTTTTTGGAAGGATAAAGGTTCAACACTGAAACAAGTTCACATGATGCACCTTCATTTAACTCATTATCACACGAGAAAATTTTGGACTGGTCCAAATCGAAAGCATTTGCAGACGAGAAAATAACGGTGACTGAAAAATAGAAATTTGTTCTGGGAAGGGTAGAAAACACTGTGGGAAAAGGAGAAAATGCTGGTTAACAGCATTTTCTCCTTTTCCCAAAGTGTTTTCAAAAGGCTTCTTTCTCAGGGGCATCAAAAGTAGGGATTGAGTGGTAATGGGTTAAATTGGTTTACACTTTTGGGATATCTATAATGTCCCTTGTTCAGTTTTAACCCTTTGCTATGAAGTCTGAAGCTTTAACAACCTTGATGAAAAAGACTTTTGAAAACATAGTGGGAGAAGGAGAAAATACTGGTAAAAACAGCATTTTCTCCCTTTCCCAAAAACGTATATATCCTTTCAAAGACAATTTTGACTATTTGAGCCACATTTAAATTGCTATCTGCAATTGCTTGGGGTTTTCAGAAGTCTGAAACTAAATTGTTCTTTAGCAAAGAGTAAAGTTACAGCTGTAATCTGCAGATAACATTATCTATTACCCCACTCTAGTAAACATGTAATTGTACATGCCTTTTTTTTCTCTTTCAAAAATAACAAATTCTTAGACTTGAACAGCAAAATGTTATCATTTAGCTAAAAACAACTTACATGTTACTCAAAGAATTCAAATTGGCTGCTCACTCTTCAAGTGCCTTTAACAACAGTACCTGTATCTGCCTTTGTAGCCAGTGAAGATAAAGATGAGACTGCAAAAAATTTAGTCTGATCTGTGATGTACACCATTTACTGAAACATTACTGCATAATGTTTCAGCAAATGGTAGAAATCAGAGAATTACAGACAAAGGTACCTTTGATTTTGCAAACATCAGGATCTTACTTCCTAACTGAAAACATTCTGTTGGGTTTATACAGTACTTTTGCATTTAAAGCTTAGAAAACATCATTGGAAAAGGAGTTATCATCATAAATGCTGGTTACTTCCATTTCTCCTCTTCAACTTAGGTTTTAGAAAGCTGTTATCCAATCAGGGGCCATTTAAATGCAGATTAACTCTTTACCAGACAACAAAATTTTAAACTTGTCCAAACTAAAAGCATTTGCAAATGACAGACATGAATCAAAAAATGAAATTTGATTTGGAAAGCGTAGAAAACATTGTGGGAAAAGGAGAAAATGCTGGTTACCAGCATTTTCTTCTTTTCCCACAATCTTTTCAAAGGTTTTCTTCACTGGGTTGTTAAAAGTTGTAATTGTGTGAGAAAGGGTTAATGCTTTTTCAGAAAATTAAGGATCAGGCAAAAATACAGAAGAAAGGAAAATATATATACCGGTCATATGTTGGGGGGGGGGGGGCGAGGGAGGGTTAAGCCCCCCCCAATAATTTTGACAATCATGGTAATTGAAATTACCCTTTGTCGTGGAGAGTTTCAACAGACACAAAATTTTCCAAGAAATACAAGTTAGCCTCCCTAATCTTGAATTGCTGCCTATGTGCCTGCACCCCCATAGACAATCACAGTTTTGAATGCTGCTTTCACTCAGACGAAAAAATGCGAGACTTAATTGTCCTAACTGAAAGGATTTGCAGACAAAGAAATTGGATGTATCCCAAATGAGAGGTTTTGTCTTTCAACCTGTTATCACACAACCCCATGTTTAATTAAATGACCCCAAAGAAGGTTTTTGAAAGCACTGAGGGAAAAGGAGATAACTCTGGTAATCAGCATTTTCCCCTTTTTCCCACAATAATTTCTTACCTATCAAAGATAGAATTTGAGCTGCATTTAATTTGTTGTTGAGTCAGTCCAAAACTTTAATAGGCAGTAAAAGGTGAAGGGTAGAAAGCCTTGTGGGAAATGGAGAAAATGTTAGTGACCAGTGTTTTCTCCTTTACCCACAATGTTGTCAAAAGCCTTTCTCTGTGGTGTCATTGAAAAACAGGATTGTTTGGTAAATGTCAGGGGTTAAATCTGTCAAAATTGGTATTTTAAAGGTTTCCCTACTCTTCTTTCTTTCCACTGCTGTAGCCATATTGAAGTATGTATTTTTACCTGAACTGAGATACATTCTTAGACATTTGGAGGATAATGGCTGCTTTACGAGAAACTAAGATGCACATTTCCTTGTTTTAACCCTTTACTCCATAGATACTCATTTCTACACATTGCTTGTAGGAGCCTTTGGAAAACATTGTGGAAAAAGGTGATATTGCTCATGACGAGCAATTTCACCTTTTGTCACAATGTTTTCTATGCTATCAAAAGGTGTCATATACACATAAGAAACGGCTTCATCCATGCTCTTTATTATTTAGGGTCAATTAGAGATACCATAGAAATGCCTTATGGGGTAAAGGGTTAACCCTTTACAATACACCAAATTTCAGACTTGTCCAAATTGAAAGCATTAATTTTGCAGATTACAAAATAAAATCAAAGTGATTCAAAAATGGAAATTTGTTTTTGGAAAAGTGGAAAATATGGGAAAAAGGGAAAATGCTGGTAACCAGCATTTTCTCCTGTTCCCACAACGTTTTCAAAAGGCTTCTTCATAGGATGGTTAACAGTCAGGATTGTGTGGTATAGGGGTGTAGGATAAAAGCCCAATGGAACAAAAGCCCACTAGGACAAAAGCCCACTAGGACAAAAGCCCACTGGGACAAAAGCCCACTAGGACAAAAGCCCACCGGGACAAAAGCCCACAAGGACAAAAGCCAACGTTTAGTTATAATCATGTATTTAATTTAAAAAAAAATCGTATGTATGATGTGACTTGTCTTTAGAAGAGTAGAAAACGTGAAAAGCAAAAAATGTTTTCCTACAAAAATTATAACAAAAAAAAATGACTTCGTAACACTCTTTTATAACAGTAGTTGTCCTCCCTGCCAAAATTAGCAGTAGGCTTTTGTCCAGGGGGACTTTTGTCCTAGTGGACTTTTGTCCCAGTGAGCTTTTGTCCGTTCCCCATGGTAAAAAGTTAAACACAGGTACCAGTGCTAATTAAATCTTTCACCTTTATCGGACAAACAAAAATTAGATTCATCCATATTGAATCTAACCAACCAATCCTATGTTTTGACAACTCCAGTGACAAAAATTTTTGAAAAACATTGTACATAAAGGAAAGAATAATGGTTATCTGTTAATTTAAACGCTGAGTTTTCAACCCTTTTCAAACAAAAATCACAGCATTTAGGTGTCTCTAAATTGTCTTGCCAAAGGAGGATGGAACAAGGGGCCTCCAGGTCGATCATTAGTCCTTCATGGCACCACTGAGCCATGCAGCACAAATATACAGGAAAAGAAATAAACAATTTAGCATCCTGCAAGGTAGCCTTTCCATGCTGCTTAACTCATAATTTTCATAAAATTGAAGATAAAAGGAAGTTACCTCTCCTGCTAATTTGTATCAGAGGGTTAACTCTTTACCAAACAACAAAATTTCGAACTGGTCCAAATTGAAAGTATTTGCAGACAACAAAATTAAAATAACTCAAAAAATTGACATTTGTTTTGGGAAGGGCAGAAAACATTGTGGGAAAAGGAAAAAAAATGCTAGTTACCATCATTTCTCCTTTTCCCACAATGTTTCAAAAGGCTTCTATCTCAGGGTCATAAAAACCAGATTTTTGTTTGGTAAAAGGTTAACTCTTTCCCAAGCAATAGATATTACACAGGTCCAAATTGGGTACATTTACAGATAACAGATTAGATGTTATTCAAATGATGGAATTTGTATTCAATAGCGCAGCAAACACTAAGAAAAAAGGAGAAAATGCTGGTTACCTATGTTTTTTCAATTATTCACTATGTTTTTAAAAACCCTTTCTTCTGGGACCGCTCAACTTGGGAGTTTGTGTGGTAAAGGGTAAAAGATATACTGAAGATCAAAGTTATATCATGCAAAAGCTCAAAAAGCAGTATAGATTGTTTTAGCTTGATGAAAAATCAATAACTCCAGGAAAAAAATTAATGAAAATCTGGCACTCCTTTGATCTTGAAAAGCCAATTAAGCTGATTTATTTTTTTAGTTACTAAGCAACGAAGTTAATTAACAGGTACAGTCTGGTATATACTCAAGTGCGAGTTTTCTTATATTTTCATTGCTCTTCTTTTTCCTAATAGAAACTTAAAGGTAGGTATTTAGAAATTTCACATCACACCAAATTAAAAAATATACATATCACTGAAATTTATATGAAAAAACAATAGAAATCATCCATAATTAAGAATCGTTAAATTACAAAAGAAAAATTTTTTTTGATGGTATTACCTTTAAAGGCTACATAGCCTCTTAAGCTTTTTTTAGATTTTGCACCAAAAATAAAAAGAAACATTGTGGGAATGTTAAGTGACTGGCACCTGACTAATGATGCTTGAATTCCATAACATGACAAACATGTAATTATTTTTCATATCTTCTTCGGACGCTTTGTTTGAAGCTTCGCATGTGTATTTCCAGTATGTAAATGAGCCAGTTGCTCATGTAAATATAGAACGTGTTTCCCGTCGGTGTCGACCTGGGCCGTAGTAAATCTCTAATTTCTCTTGTTGTTGGATGCTTTTCGACTACTGGGGTTTTATGCATGAAAATAGTAAGACTTTGGGAGTATAAGGATGCTTTTTTTTTAACTTTTGTAAAATTTTAGTCTCAAAATCTGAAGGGCCACCTTTAACACTTAGGCTGCTATTAGCGTGTCATGGCTGACTTTTGTGGACAGTGTAGATCACAATCATAACGCATAAAACATGCAGTCTGATCTTGGATCTTAACACAGTCTGTTACTGGGTTTTTCTTTTCTGAAAAAATTAACTTTGAAATAATCAAAATATTTGGGTTTACCGAACGACAATATTTAAGACTGGTCAAAACTGAAAGCAGTTGCAGACGACAAAATAAAAGTGACTAAAAATTTGAAATTTGTTTTGAAAAGGGTAGAAAACATTGTAGGAAAAGGAGAAAATGCTGGTTACCAGCATTTTCTCCTTTTCCCACAACGTTTTCTACAGGCTTCTTTCTCGGGGGCGTCAAAAGTAGGGATTGTGTGGTAATGGGTTAACTTAGAATTCGAAATATTTAATTCATCTATCTAGCAGCTTAACTCATCATCAAATGACAATATTCTAGGCTGGTCAAAATAGAAGGCATTTGCAGACAACAAAATAAAAGTGACTGAAATTTTGAAATTTGTTTTGTGATGGGTAGAAAACATTGTGGGAAAAGGAGAAAATGCTGGTTACCAGCATTTTCTCCTTTTCCCGCAATGTTTTCTAAAGGCTTCTTTCTTAACCCATTACCACACAATCCCTACTTTTGACGCCCCTGAGAAAGAAGCCTTCAGAAAACATTGTGGGAAAAGGAGAAAATGCTGGTAACCAGCATTTTCTCCTTTTCCCACAATGTTTTCTACCCTTCACAAAACAAATTTCAAATTTTCAGTCACTTTTATTTTGTTGTCTGCAAATGCTTTCAATTTGGACCGGTCTAAAATTTTGTCGTTTGGTAATGGGTTAATGTCTTCAAAAGTTGGGATTGTGTGGTGGTAGGTTAACTCTTTACCACACAACAAAATTGTAGACTTGTCCAAGTCAAATGCGTTGCTGATGAAAATTTAAATGAGAGATTCGAATGACGGAATTTGTCTTTGATAGGGTAGCAAAAAATTAGATGTTCGGCATTTGTAAAATGCCATCTAGTGGGAGATAATGCTAAACTTGTCCAGTATTGAAAGCAATTATATACAACAAATTAAAGTAACAGTAAAGTTTAAATTAATAAAAAAAAACTTTATAAATTAAGAGTAAATTTAATTTTTTACCATGTAAAAATGTGGCGACTATTATGACTTTTTCAATATGTAAAGGTGCAGATTGTAAAAGTTCCAGTCAATGGCAGAAAAAAAGAATTTTGAAACTAGAACAAATCCTACCATGTGGCATTATCTGATTGTTTACATCGATGATTGCTGAAGATTAGCCAACTTTTTGTCATAAATGTCCGCAAAGCAGTAACTGACACATTAACCCTTTCCCAAACGACAAACATTTGGACTGGACCAAATTAAAAGCATTTTGCAGATGACAAATTAACAGTTGCTAAAAAGATGGTTTTTCTATATGATAGGGCAGAAAACATTGTGGGAAAAGGAGAAAATGCTGGTTACCAGCATTTTCTCCTTTTCCCACAATGTTTTCAAAAGGTCTCTATTCCTGACCCGTAAAAACCAGGGATTGTTTGGGAAAGGGTTAAAGTTTTCTCAGATCTTATATATGTGTGTTGTGATGGGTTATCTTATTTATTCTTTAGTTATAAACGGTGAGAATTACCTAGTGTTGGACTTTACTGAGGCTTTAATGTTTCTCAAATGATGCCATGCTTTTTGAAAGGGTAGAAATGGAGGAAATGCTATCTACCAGCATTTTCTCTTTTTTCTAACATATATGAGTTTTCTACCCCAAACTGTCAAAACAAGGGATTGCCTGGTTTGTTATGGGGTCCAACTTACCGATTGTCGGGTCATGGTACTCTGTGAATCTGTGACTTACAAACTGTATCACCAAGGCTGAAAGAACAAGAAAAAAAATAGTTCTAGTAACTGAGAGAGACTCAAACTTCAACCAACAAATACGCAAATTATATGTTTTGAATGGCAACAAATTCATGCAGTTCCCATGAAAGATGAACAGACAGTTAAGTTTTAATCTATAATGAAGTAGTGGAAAATTTATATCAGAGATCAGACTGTACCTTACATGCAGGCTGATCTTGATCTACACTAATAACAAAGCCTCTTGTGGTGCCTATAGTAAAGAAGGAGATAACAGCAGTAAAACCCGTATCAGGACAATTCCCCCCCAGACAACTGCCCCCTGGACAACTCCCCCCTGCCAATTCCCCCCGGGACAATTGCCCCCCAAGACAATAACCCCCCGAGACAATTACCCCCTGGACAATTACCCCCCAAAGGCAAATTGCCCCCCAGACAATAGCCCCCCAGTACTATTACCCCCTGGACAATTCCCCCCCAGACAACTCCCCCCAAGGCAACTGCCCCCTGCCAATTCCCCCCCCGGACAATTCCCCCCCGGACTATTCCCCCCCCGGACAATTCCCCCCATCTAACTCGCAATTTCTTGTGCTTTTGCTTTGGGACGAGGTCATTGTCGGCTTTCATCGTCAGACCCTTAGAAGTTCACTTCTAAGGCTGAGGTCAACTGGAACTAGATTAGATTACTAGATTTTTCATGTGATCAAATTTGAAGTACGCACGTCGAGTAGGAGTTCCTCGAGTTTTTGAAAGATGGCGTCTGCTTATCATGTAGTAGGCCTTCCAAATGATCAAAACCGCACATTATTTTGGTACAAAGGATGATAGACAAACTTAACATATGTAAATGAGCTCTGTTGGCAGTAATAACTGATTTTTATCCCACCGCTTCAAAAAAAGTGGGGCATTATGTCGTCCAACGACCGTCCGCCATCGGTGTCATGCCACAAACTTTCCATTTCCAATCATTTATAAAGAAGCAGCTGGTCCAATTAATTTGATTTTTTTTGTGTATTTTGAGAGTGTCTAAAGGAAGGTTCCTATCGAAAATAGCCGCATCCCAATTTACAATATGGCCACCAGATCAGCAGTCTTGAAATCAGATTCCATCAATTTCAGTGAGAACCGTATGTCCGAACTTACTGATTTTTTGTGTGAGTGTTGGGGGTGACTAGAGGAAGTTTCCTTTCGAAAATATGGCCGAAGAGCCGTAAGCTTGACATCAGATTCCGTCAATTTCATGGAGAACCATTTGTCTGATCTTATTGATTTTTTTTTTATTTTGGGGGAGATTTATAGAGGAAGTTTCCTTTCGGAAATGGCCGCGTTCTGATTAACAGTATCGCTACCAGATCCCCCATCTTGAAATCATATTCCGTCAATTTCAGTGAAACAGTTTTCATATTGATTTTTTCTATGTATGTTGGGTGTGACTAGAGGAAAGTTCCTGTCGAAATGGCAGTGCTGCGATTTACAATATGGCCACCAAAACCGCCTTCTTGAAATCAGATTCTGTCAATTCCAGGGATCCACGGTTAGAGTTGAATTTGACAAATTTAATATTGGTGGGTTCGCTGGGAGTCATATTCTGGACAGTGAGATGCCATCATTATAGAAGCTCCGCAACGACTGTTCATTTCTGTCATGTTGCATGCAGCGTGGATGGTTTTAGGGTAAGGTTGGGATTAGGAAGGGAATCAAGATGAGGTGCGTTTAAATGTGTAATTCTCTGCGGATATTTTGGTGACAAATACGTCGGTTGGCATAATCCTCTGATTCAGAATGTGAGGAGGAAGAACCGTTTGGGAAAAAATGGTAGACCATCGGAAAAGTGCTCACAAATTTGACCATTTCCTTATAAGCATATGATGATATGAACATCCTTGTGTTTTTAAGGGGGTAATTTTCTGGGGGGCAGTTGTCTGGGGGGTAATTGTCCTGGGGGCAATTGTCCTAGGAGGGCAATTTCCTGGGGGGTAATTGTCTGGGGGGCAATCATCCGGGGGGTAGTTGTCCAGAGGGTAATTGTCCGGGGGGCAGTTGTCCAGGGGGTAATGGTCCAGGGGGTAATTGTCTCGGGGAGCTATTGTCTTGGGGGGCAATTATCCAGGGGGGAGTTGTCCGGGGGGAGTTGTCCGGGGGGCATTTGTCTGGGGGGGAATTGTCCTAGACTCCAGTAAAACCTATTGGTAAATTTATACTGCCAAACACAGCTGAAAAAATGCAAGCGTTTGGCTTAACTCTTTACCAAATGACAAATTTATAGACTGGTACAAATTGAAACGATTTGCAGACGACAGAATAAATGTGACTGCAGAATCAAAATTTGATTTGGGAAGGGTAGAAAACAGTGTGGGAAAAGGAGAAAATGCTGGTTACGGGAAGGGTAGAAAACAGTGTGGGAAAAGGAGAAAATGCTGGTTACCAGCATTTTCTCCTTTTCCACAATGTTTTCAAAAGGCTTCTACCGCAGGGTTGTCAGAAGTCGTCATTGTGTGGTAAAGGGTTAACCCTTAAGCTGCTGAACGGAACTCACTGACTTTTTATAGACAATGTAGATCAAGATCAGACTTCACAGAATATGCAGTCTGACCTAAGATCTTACACTGTCCTATAGGATGATATTTTTCTCTATAAGAGGTAAGTTTGAAATATCATTAAGGTTTTAACTGTTGGCTTGAGAGTTCAACTTAATGAGCATGTTAAGGGATAGGTACTTTTTAGAAAAATGTTAGTTCTTGCCAATTTGACATTGATGCTCTCTCTCTCACTAAAAAGTTACAAAACTATTACAACCTATGAAAACCTTCCAAATAAACACTATTATTAGATAACCACCTGTAGATTGATTTTTTCTTTACACCTTTCCACTCTTTGAAATTCTATGGCAACAGAAGAAATAGCAATGATGAATTTCTCATTTTGCTACAATGGTTCTATATGTACATGTAAATCTGTTTTGTACCCAAATTGTTTTTGGTAAATTCCACACTAATTTTTACCATGGTTTTAAGATCACTGCAGCAAATATGAATCAGTGATGTCGTTAAATTTTCATTTCGTAACTCTTTACAATACGACCAAATCTCAGGTTGGTCCAAATTGAAAGGATTTGCATAAGACAAAATAAATGTGACTCAAGAATTGAAATTGGTCTTAGGAAGGAAACAAAACATTGTGGGAAAAGGAAAAAAAGCTGGTTACCAGCATTTTCTCCTTTTCCCACAATGTTTTCAAAAGGCTCCTTTCACAGAGGTGTAGAACGTTGGATTGAGTGGTAAAGGGTTGAATGATACATATGAAACTAGAGCTATCACAAAATGTGACTCTATACCCCAACCAACGCTTTGATTTTGTACACAGACACATGGCCAGACAGGCTGATTCCAGTATACCCCCGAAAACGTTTGTTTTGCAAGGGTATAATAAATAATGCTGAAAGCAGCATAAAACATCATTCAAATTCAAGCAACCGATCAACTACAGCAAGAACTCATGTTTTCATGCAATTTCATAGATATTAGAGCATTTGGCTCTGTAGAATCTTGCCCAAGCACACTACCATGAAAATCCAAGGGCCATAAACAAAGACAGAGTCACAGAACACTGAGGCCTTCTGGATTGTGCATCTTAACTCATTACCAAACGACATAATTGTAGGTTTGTCCAAATCAAAAGTATTTTCAGATGACAAAATAAAAGTGACTGAAATTTTGAAATTTGTTGTGAAGGATAGAAAACATTGTGGGAAAAGGAGAAAAAGCATTTTCTACCTTTCCCACACTATTTTCTACAGGCTTCTTTCTCAGGGATCGTCTAAAGTAGTGATGGTGTGGTAATGGGTTAAGCCTTTGGCATTGAGCCATCCCTAAACAAACCCTTTACCAATCAATCCAGAGTTTTAGCAATCCTACAGAAGAAGAAAACATTGTAAGAGCAAGAAGAGATGCAATTAACTGCATTTCCTTCTTTTCCCTCATTATTTTCTACTCTTGCAAACAAACCCATGTTTTAACTCTTTACCAAAGAACAAAATGTTTAGACTTGTGTAGTCTGGAAGCACTTGCAGATGACAAAATAAACCAAACTCAAAAACTGAAATTTGTTTCCAGCAGGGTAAAAATATTGTTGGAAAAGGAGAAAATGCTGGTTACCAGCATTTTCTCCTTTTCCAACAATGTTTTCAAAAGGCTTCTATTTCGGTGTTGTAAAAACCAGGGATTGTTTGGTAAAGGATTAAACCACATTTTATTTGTAGTCTGCACGCTACAAAACGAGAGGCAGTGATGACCCTGAATCGTTCTAGTCTCAATACTAAGTACAAACAATTCACACCAAACATTACAATTCCAGGCCAAATAGTTTTGAACAAGAAGGCTCATAACATATTCTCAGAGAAGGATCATAAGTTTTCTCTATAAGGTTTACAAAGTTTCCTTTATAAAAGCCAATGTCAAAGATGTGACCCAAGGGTAAGTCAATTTTTTACCAAAAATTATAATTTTGACCAGTAAGAATTACCAGCTGAAATTACATGAACAAGATATAGGCACATACCAAATAATACAGATGTAGGCTGGTTATAAAAAATATGACTTTTGAAGGTTTTCAATCAAATAGGAGAGGTGAGGCTCATTTTGATTCAAGTTCTAAACTTTGAACAAAATTATAAGATAGGAAGCAACTGTATGTGACAAATTTGATAGCCCTTGCCCTTATGGTAGGAACAAGACTACCGGTACTTATGATCCCAGAGACACTGCTAGCTCTGACCCATTGGCTTATTATAATTTGGAAAATCTAAGTAGAGATCCATTAGGTGAGGCTACATACAAAATTGACAGCCCTAGACCATTATGGTTTAGAACCAGACAATTTTTGAAGGTTTTACTATATAACCACATGTAAAACTTGTGACCCCTGGGGAGGGGTCAAGTTTGGCTCAAGGGCTAAATTGTGAAGAATCTTACAAGACACCCATTAGATGAAACTACATGAAAGGGCCACTAAAGGCAACAAACTGAGTACAGCTCCATCCCATGAAGCTTCATGACAAACTTTAGAAAAGATGGTTGTCAAAGATTTCCCAAAATTTTCAGTATTGTTGCCAGGGGAACCAGAGTTTAAACAAGAATCATATTCTTTCAAGAATTTAGAAGAGGACCATGGCAGGATCATTTCCAACAAGGTTGGTCAAAATAAGATGAGTAGTTTCAGAGAAGGGGTTTGAAATAAAGATTAGCACATGGACGGAGGGAGGGACACATGATGGACATTGTGAGGGCCATGAAATAAACTTGCTGGTCTTTGGCCAAATTAAGCATTGATTTTGGAGATGTCAAACTCTTGGCTTTGGAAGGTTGGAAAACATTGTATGTAAGAAAAGAAAATGGTGGTAACCTGCATTTTCTCCTTTTCTCATAATATTTTGAAGAGACTACTTTCTAAATAACCTCAAGTTGTGTAGGAAAGGATTACGATGTAAGACTGTGTACTATAGATCCCAGATTGCACGTTCTGTTGCAGTCCAAACATCACACCTGAAAAATGTTTTCAGGTTCAGACAGAGTGAGCTCTGGCTTTGAAATAGTTGAGAATAAAACTAAATCTATGGATTATTGTTTTATAAATACCAGAGTCAATCAACATATTGAATGTTTGCTAAAATCCACTACTTGACCTCTCTCCTCTTCCTCTTTACCAGCTAACAAAATTTTCAACTTGTTCTAATTGAAACCTCTGCACATGAAAATCCAAAATGTAGCTTGCATGATCTTATTTGTATCTAAGGGGGTGGAACACACTTGTTAACCCATTACCACACAATCCCTACTTTTGACGCCCCTGAGAAAGAAGCCATTAGAAAACATTGTGGGAAAAGGAGAAAATGCTGGTAACCAGCATTTTCTCCTTTTCCCACAATGTTTTCTACCTCTCCCAAAACAAATTTCAAATTTTCAGTCACTTTTATTTTGTCATCTGCAAATGCTTTCAATTTGGACCAGTCTAAAATATTGTCGTCTGGTAATGGGTTAAAGAAAAAAGTTATTCTGGTAACTATCATTTTCTCGCTTTCCTACAATGTTTTCATGAACCTTTCTCCCTTAGGACCATTTACAACATCCAATCAAATGTTTGGTTACGGATTAATGTGAAAAATAAACTCGGCACACATTCTAGTCTAAATAAAAACTCTAATTAACATTTTTTATTCAGCATAAAACAGCACTTGCATGTTTATAGCTTACAACATATCAAACAAATTTATACCCACATGCACAGAAAGCAAAGACATAAATAGAATGTTATTATCTGAGAAGTATGAAATAATTTACACCGCCATTTTTAAAGATTTTCCATAATACA
Source organism: Tridacna crocea (assembly GCA_943736015.1). Lineage (NCBI taxonomy): Eukaryota > Metazoa > Mollusca > Bivalvia > Cardiida > Cardiidae > Tridacna > Tridacna crocea. The sequence goes on along the minus strand of OX031066.1, from coordinate 9,118,593 downwards.
TCTGTTTGTTTGTTCTAGATCAGACCACTCCCCAAGAATAGTCTGATCCCGAACAAAACTCCCTATAGGAATGTCAAATTAATTGATTGGCGTTAAAGGACTGTATTGGTAGTGATACATCATTTTGTTTTGTTCAAGATCAGACCACTCGTAAGGAGTAGTCTGATCTCGAGCAAAACTCTCTGTGAGAATGCCAAAATGCTTGATCGGCGCTAATGGCTTGCATTGTTAATGATTGCACAATTTCTTATGAAATATATTTTTGAAACTATATTAAATAAAAGCGATTTTCGTTATAGATTAGAACTCTGTATTTTGTCTTGTTGCAGCAAAAATAAAACGAGCGACGTTATTTATTGTTTTTGTCGACTTTGAACTCATTAAGGATTCAAATTTATTAATAGTTGGCCATTGATAATAATATTTTTTCAGATATTGTTTACGGAGTTCATAATATTTTGTGCAGGTGAGAAGAAAATGGTATTCATTTTCAACCATATTTTGATTACAGTGCGGACAAAGTCTATTTTCTCTTGGGATGTTTAGGTGTCTACCTAATTCTATAGCCAAATGATGTGTAGATAATCTGAATTTGGACAGGGCTATTCTAAATTTGTCATTAGTTATACATTCCAGATATTTTTCTCTTTCAAAACTATGTTTATAGATACTGTATGATTCCAATCTAGCTGAATTATTTATATTTGAATACCATTTTTGCTTAAATATATCAGTTATTCGTTGCTCAATGTATTTAGCAAAAAAATTACTTCCATTTTGACTAAGCCACAGATTTGTCATGCCAATTTGATTGAGTGTTTGTTTTACATGATAAGCCCAATTTAGATTGTTATAATTGTTATCGGCATCTGCATCTCTTTTTAACATAAGATAAATCTTTTTAACCATTGAGCTTTCTGGTTTTTCCATGATTTTCATCCAAAATTTCATGATAAGTAATTTTCTGTTTATTTCCATAGGATATCTTCCTAACTCTCCATAAAGACCATCTAAATTAGTTGACTTTTTAACCCCAAGAATTTTTCTCATAAATTTACAATGAATTAATTCAATATTTTTACAGGGATGATTTCCCCATATACTTGCACTGTAATTTAGGACTGAGCCGACTAAACTGTCAAAGAGATTGCATTTGTCATTGATATTTAAGGAAAGCTGGTTGAAAACAATAAACAAATTATGTAGTGCTGATTGGGAGTGTTTTGCGATATATTTTTGCGTTCTAGACCAACTCCCATTTTTGAAAAAGTATATTCCCAAATATTTAAAATTATCAACGACGTCCAAAACTGTGTCATTATAAACAAAATCAAAGGTAGAATGTCTTCTCTCAAATATCATTATTTTAGTTTTGTTAGTATTGACTGTTAGATTCCAAGTCGTACAATATATATGTAAATCGTCAAGTAATGATTGTAATGCTTGTGGTGAATGTGCAAACAGTGCAGCATCATCAGCAAATAATAACAGAAATACCTTTAGATCATCAATGGTAAAAAGATCATCAATATCACTTTTCATATTTAAAAGTATATCGTTCACAAAGAAAAGAAATAGTAAACTAGAACTAGGATCACCTTGTTTTACACCTATATTGGATTTAATAAAGGGAGATAATTCATTATTGATTCTGACACAAGATTTTATAGTGGTATACATGTTTCTCATTGCGTTTACATATTTTGAACTTACATTTTCTTTCAACAGTTTTTGAAAAAGATAAGATCGATCAATTTTATCAAAACATTTTTCAAAATCTATAAATGCGCAATAAAGTTTTTTGTTAACACTTAATGTTTTTGCTATTATAGCGTGTAAAATGAATATACAATCGGTCGTGGATTTTCCTTTTTGAAATCCGAATTGATTTTCAATAATTTTAGATTGTTTTTCTGTCCACTTTGTTAAACGATTTAGGAGTAACTGTGAATAGATTTTTGAGATACTGTTTATTAATGTTATGCCTCTATAATTCTCTGGGTTGCCTGTCTCACCCCCTTTAAAAATTGGAAATATTATCCCATTTCCCCATGACTTTGGGTATTCACCATTCAAAAATAGCCTATTAAATAAAGAAAGAATAAAAGGGGCCGTAACTTCGAAAGAGTGTTTGTATACTTCGGCCGCAATATTATCTATCCCACAACTTTTGTTATCGTTTTGCTTGAATGTGGCTGTTCGTAATTCTTCCAGAGTGATTTCACTGTCTAATTCCTCATCAAATTGAAGTTCGTATGTTGTATTAGAATTTTCATTATTTACTGTATCGGCTTGATACAAGTAGTTGAAATGATTATACAGTTCCTCGATATTGATATCTGTATTTTCAGATTTTGGTTTTTTGTACTGCTCTCTTACTTTTTTCCAGAACTCTCTTGGTTTAGTCTTACCAAGTGTTGCCATTTTCTTTCTTTCTGTTTTAGCATAATCTTGTTTGCATTTTTTCTTTATTTTGTTGTATTCCGATTTTGCTTCGATGAGAGCATTTTTATTTAACTGTGATTTATCTTTCATATATTTATTTCTAGTCTTATTAAATAGCTTTCTTGCAATGTAGCATTCATGATTGAACCAAGGTTTATTATTTCTTTTTTTGCCAGGAATCGATTTTGAACTTGGGAAATTTTTAGAAAATACTTCTTTGATACAATCTTGTATAACTTTTGTAAATGTATCTGTAATGTCTTCTATATTTTCATGTGTTAATACACGATCTTTTAAATCGTATATTTCAGTATTTCTGCTTTGCACTGATTGTTTAAACTCTGAAACTTTTTCATCACTCCAATCATATACTACACGACTTTTGATATTATTTTGTTGCTCTGTACTCATAGAACAATATTTACTATGAAAGCTAAAATGTACCGGTGAATGATCAGAAAATTCCGTTGGTGGTAAAACATTAAAAAAAGAGATGCAATTGAAGTCATTGCTACCAAGCAAAAAATAGTCTACAACGCTTGCTCCGTTGCTTGAGTGAAAGGTGTATTGGCCAATACCTGAATCATTATGCAGACGACCGTTACCTATAATAAACGACGTAGATAAACAAAGTTCAATCAGCCGTCTACCATAGATATCGGTCACGTGATCCTCGCTAGCACGTGGTGGTATATAAACATCATGTGACAGGTAGCTGTCATTGTCTATGTACATGTCAAAATCTAGTATATCATTCTCTGTAGAGCATCTTGCATTAAAATCACCTGTAAGAAAGACTTTTCCTAAACCCTTATAACGTTCTAAACCCATTTCCAAAAATTCAAAAAAATCAAAATCATTATAATCAGTATATACAGAACCTTTCGGTGGAATGTAGGTAAAACATACATATACATCTTCATTGAATGTAAACAATGACTTATCACACTTTACCCATATTATACCGGACTGGTGTTTATCAGCAATAGATATCTTTTTCTCAAATTTGTCTTTTACATATATAGACAACCCTCCACTATATCTGCCTCTTCTGACATTAGCACATTTATTCCCATATAAGTGGTATGCTTTGAAACCTTTCAAATCTAGGTTAATATGGGTATTTTGTGATAACCAAGTTTCACTTAACAAAACAATATCATATTTGTGTATTATTTCCAAAAAGTCAGGATCGCCCAACTTCCTACTGAGACCATTAACATTCCAAGACACAAAACTGATGTCCTTCTCATGACTTCCCTAATAACCTTCACTTTGGTGATCTACTACTTTTCCGTCGATATATTTCTTCTTCAGTGAATTGTTTATAAATAGTTTGTTTCCGTTTATTCGATAACTTTGCCCATCATCTCTAGCTTGCTTAGCAAATGGCATCAGAGCTTTTCGAGCTTCACGTAGTTGCTGGGGTTGCTGCTGGCCTATTCCCTGCTTCCGATCTCTTAGGTTTTGTTTATATGGATCGATCATAGATCTAGATCGGACTAGTTCTCTGTCTGTATACTTGTGGAATTTGACCACTATGGGGCGTGGATTACGTGATTTGTTGGATCCTAATCTATGGGCCCTATCAAATTGTATTTCAGCTGGGTTCAGATCACATGTTGATCGGATTAGATCTTTCACTAAGTTTTCACAATTCTCGATATTGCCTTCATCTCTAGATTCACTAATGCCATAGAAGATTAAATTATCTCTCATGGAGCGAGATTCAAGATCAACCACCTTTTCAAATGTCCTTTCATACTTTTGTGTCTGATCATCTAATTTAAATTTAAGATCATCGCAGGATTTTTCAAGTCTATTTATTTCTTTTTCGGCTTTTTCGATCATTTTTTTCTGATTATCAAAAATTATTAAAGTGTATATCGAGTGCAAATAGCAAGGCTGCTCTTTGCATGGCACTGTTGCATTAACGAAATCAATTTAGGTTACAGATTTGACTTCATTTTTTGCACAGTTCAGTCTTGTTTTAAACTTAAACTTGCTGCAAGGCCAACTTAATCCATTACAACACAATCTCTACTTTAGACAACCCTGAAAAAGAAGCCTTTAGAAAACATTGTCGGAAAAACCCTGAACCTACTTTAGACAACCCTGAAAAAGAAGCCTTTAGAAAACATTGTCGGAAAAGGAGAAAATGCTGGTAACCAGCATTTTCTCCTTTTCCCACGTTTTCTACCCTTTACCGAAACAATTAAATTTCAAATTTTCAGTCCATTTTATTTTGTTGTCTGCAAATGCTTTAGATTATGACAAACCAAAAAAAATGTTGTAATGAGTTAGGATGGTGAAAGAGCTACAAAGGTAGAGTTTCCAGTGTAAACCTACATAATACTAGATCTATCCTACATCTGCATACTTCTAAGTCTTCTTCTTCAAAAAGCAGTTCAAACTGTCTTGTCCTTCTTTCATCTAGTTTGAAGGATAATGGATAGAGAGAACAATTAAAGCAACTATCTGAAGGACATTGGCAACAGAAAATAATGCATTCAGTATTATTCTGTCTGGGCTACCCTGTTGATAGGAAAAACTAGAAAAGTGTCGTCCAAAATATGTTTTAACACAGTCTAGTTATCATGCACATGTTGATGAGTCAGATAAATGACATAGTTTGGATATTTGTCATTTTTTTGGACATGGAGGCATACCATAATCATGAACATTAATTTTATATTACCAGTTATATGGTCTATGTTTTTTAACTGTCAATTTGTGGAGGGTGGGGTGGGATGGCATGGGGCACCACTTTCAGTAGTGTTGTGATATATGACGTTGGGTGGACTCATGACCAGATGCCCGGCTAGCTCTGACAGTTGGTAGAGCTGCGGTACTAATATTCTGTGGGTTGAGGGTTCTAGTCCCACGTCGGGTACACTTTTCTCCCTTGATTTTTTTCAGTAGGAAATGTCTCAAACATAACTTCTGTTTGACCGATGTACCCTTTCTTAATATTCTACAGTTTTTTAAGCTTTTTACATAATGACAAAATTATGGATAAGTCCAAATTCAAAGCATTTCCAGACGACAATTTAAATGTGGACCAGGTGATGGAATTTGTCTTAGAATCCTGATAGGTTGAAAACATTACAGGGAAAAAAGATGACAAAGCTGACTACCCACATTGTATCCTTTCGATCCGTTTCAAAACTTTTCTTTGTAGTGGTTACTAAAACATGAGAATTTAAGGTACATGGTTACAGTGTTATAAAAGAATCATACAAATATATAGCTCCTTTTCCCTTCATGTTTGAAAAGCTCCTCTGCAAAATGTAGACATCATATCGGCAAGTGTCACAATTCATACATTGTAGTACTCTTGAAACTATTCTGGCACAGGATATAATGCTCTGAATGAGCATTTTTTCCATTTATGACACAGTGTTCAGATTATGTTCATGTTAATAACCTTTAATTTGTTACCAAACAACAACATTTTAGCCTTATCCAAATTGAAAAGCATTTGCAGACGACAGAATAAAAGTGACTAAATATTTGAAACTAATGTTTTGTGAAGGGTAGAAAACGTTGTGGGAAAAGGAGAAAATGCTGGTTACCAGCATTTCCTCCTTTTCCAACAATGTTTTCTAAAGGCTTCCTTCTCAGGGTCATCAAATGTAGGGATTGTAATGATAATTGGAAATGGGGTTAATCACTTGTTGTTGATTCTCCAAAGTTGATATGGATATACTCAAAGGCAACTACTACAAATCTGCATCCAGAAGCAGTCAGTTGCCATGCCCTGTAGAAGAGGCTCTAATAGTACTGGGTTTGAAACCTAGGCAAGGGTTTCACGTCGGATTCAATGGCTGGCCAATGTTTTATTTCAATCAGACAAACTCTTAATGTTTTGTTTAGACTTACTACTGGGGCGAGTAAACAACAATCAATGGCATTTTGTATGAAGAACAATGAAACACAGTCACCATAAATACAATCAAACACAGTCATCATTCGATCTGTTCTATTAACCGAGGCAAACTTCCTTGCAATGCAGTGTCTAATAAGTGTAACATGGCTTTTTTTTCCCTCACATTTTTCTTCCCTGATAATTACATTTACTCAACAATTTGGCTACCTTAATATGGTACAGGCATGTTGAAGGTTCAGATAATATTGCCCTATTTCACAAGACTAAATTATTTTTTACCACATATTCAAAAGAGTGCTGAAAGCGATATAAACCTATGTGGCTGGCTTTAATAAGTACATGTATAAAGAATAATATACATGTAAGTCATTGCAGCAGGGTTCATTCCTCTGTCAACTTTGATGATGTTTATGTATAAAAGCAGCCAGTAGTTTGGAGAGAATGTTGTTTAACTCATTACCAGAGGACAAAATTTTTAGACTAGTCCAAATTGAAAGCATTCGCTGACGACAAAATAAAAGTGACTGAATATTTGAAATTTGTTTTGTGAAGGGTAGAAAACATGGTGGGAAAAGGAGAAAATGCTGGTTACCAGCATTTTCTCCTTTTCCCACAATGTTTTCTAAAGGCTTCTTTCTCAGGGGCGTCAAATGTAGGGATTGCATGGTAATGGGTTAATGATAAAACTAAATAGCCAGAAAAGGATAGATTAGTTCTCTGGCTGCTATGTTACTCTTTAAGACCTGTTTACACATTCACGATTTTCTCTACGATTCACCACGATTCACCCAGATTTCTCATGGTCAGAAAAATCGGGATGGATCAGGATGAATCGTGGCGAAAAGTAGAAATATTCAGTGTCACTATGATTCCAGTAAGAATGTCCACGATATTAGTACGGTGTCAGTAAGGTATCGCTACGAATCAATGACGATTCATGACAGCAACGCTACGGTCAATGAGGATTGACCACGGTGGCACAACGAATGCTCACGGTGCTTGTACGGTTCGATACGGTACTAGTACAATTCACGGCGGTAGTGACACGAGCTGGTCGTGGCCAATCGTGGAGCTCCGTAGCGGAAACGTGGATGCTTCGTAGGACAACCGTACACAATTTGTGGTGAATCGTGAGAATTCGTGGTGTCAAAGATTCCACGACTGGCTACGATCTCTCACGAATAGCCGTGAATATAGCTACAATGTCAGTACGAATAAGCATGATTCCGCGACGGTTGCTCTACGAATTAGGCCACGCCCAATAACCACCACGATTCGCCACGAATGTTTTAAACAGTTTAAAACTTCCGTAGCGCTACCGTGGAGTTTCCCGAATCATCACGATTCATCAAGATTCACAACGATTCACCACGGTTCTACTACGAATCACCACGGTACACGACGATTTTACAAATCGTGGCGAATCATAGCGGCACCGTAGCCAAAAATCGTGAATGTATAAACAGGCCTTTACCAAATGACAAAGTGTTAGACTAGTCAAAATTGAAAGCACTTGCAGTTGACAAAATAAATGTACCATTAACTCAAAAATTGAAATTTGTTAACAAAGTGGTTACCAGCATTTTCTCCTTTTCCAACCATGTTTTAAAAATGCTTCTATCTCAGGGTCGTAAAAACCAGGGATTGGTTGGTAAAGGTTTAACTGAAATCATGGTCAGGATGGTGTATATGGTAAACTCTTTACCAAACAAGTTTGTAAAGTGGTCCAAATTGAAAGCATTTGCAGACGACAAAATAAATGTGACTGAAAAATCGCAATTTGTTTTGGGAAGGGTAGAAAACATTGTGGGAAAAGGAGAAAATGCTGGTTACCAGCATTTTCTCATTTTCCCATAATGTTTTGAAAAGGCTTTACCTCAGGGTTGTCAAAAGTCGTGATTGTGCGGTAAAGGGTTATTCAACCTAGGCAAACAAACTCTAAGACAGAAAGTCAGTATTTCGGTAATGCCATTCATTGTCTCAAAAGTAGCCAAATATAGACCTATGTCATATTGACTGATCTCAACCCATTTTACAGACCCAATGGGACACCTAAAAGTACATAACACATAGATACTGTTTCTGATATTCATCGCAAGCATGACATTTGAATTAAGATAAGAGATGACATTTACAAAAATGTGTTCTGAAAGATGGGGAAAAAAATGCATTTTTCCTGCTGTTTTGTTTATAATTGGCAAAAACAGCTCAAGTTCTAAATCCAACATACCTATATAGTATACCAAGATCTACTGTTTAACTCATTACCAAACAACAACATTTTAGGTTTGTCCAAATTGAAAGCATTTGCAGACGAGAAAACAAAAGTGACTGAAAATTTGAAATTTGCTTTGTGAACGGTAGAAGACATTATGAGAAAAGGAGATAAAGCTGGTTACTAGCATTTTCTCCTTTTCCCACAATGTTTTCTAAAGGCTTCTTTTTCAGGGTCACCAAAAGTATGGGATTGTGTGGTAATGGGTTAATGAGCCCTTCAGAATCAAGCTTAACTTAAACTCTTTACCACACAATTCTAAGTTTGAACAACTCTGCAAAAGAAGCCTTTCCAAAAAATTGTGAGAAAAAGAAGAAAATGTTGATAACCAACATTTTCTCCTTTTCTCACAATGTTTTCTAACATTTGCAAAGCATTCTTTTACTTTTTGAATGAAATTTAGTTGCTGTTTGCAATGATGCTTTCAATTTGGATTAGTCTACATTTCTTGTTATTTGGGAAAGATTTAATTTGTTTATAATTATGGTCTGTGCAGACCAAAATCAAGAGGATTCTTCCCATTTGCATTCTCATTTCTTTCACATGTGCATTTTACTGATCTCTGCTGTTTATACAATAATTGCCCGCAGCAGCTGTGATTTGATCAACCCAAAACAGTCTTGACATGACATTTAAATCTTTACCACATCAGAAAAATCTTAGACTTGTCCAATTGAAAATATTTGCAGACGACAAAATTTGAATCAAAATTTTGAAATTTGATTTGGGAGTGATAGAAAACATTTTGGGAAAAGAAGAAAATGCTTCATCAGGCAACACTGTAACTCACTGGTTAGCACATGTGCACTGAAGGTTTGAGTTTGCCTTCATAAACACAGTCTGATCTTGATCTACACTTGCTGGAGAAGCAACTAGGTCATGTAAGACATTTTATGGATTACCTGTAGTGAATTTTTAATGTATGATTAATGTATGATTATATCAATGATAAATCTCTGAGATTTTAATCTATCCTAGATCTTTATATATCCCTCCCTAATTTTCTTTATCCGACTCCATTTAATATTTGGGAGGAAATGATGTATACAGACTTCCTGATTAAAAAACAATTCTACTACAGGCTACAGCTTTCCTGGCTTTCATATGAATGGAAATTACTCTGATTGGCTGAGAAATGTCACATCTAAACCAATGAGATGGCTGGTCCTTGGAATAAAGATAGTATAATTCTGATTGAAAGGTGTGTAACATTGTTTTAAACATTACTTGGGCTATATCAAGGTGGCCAGGTTTACCTATCCATGCTTTTCTTGAGTTTCATGTAACAGTACTTTGCACATCATTCTTCCCCCAGCCACTGGCTGCTTTTCAATATACCGTGAAAGAAATTCACCTGGGAGTCAAACCAGGAAAACCCTGATTTCAAGTCCTGTACACAACAAACTGAGCAACCAAACTCAGCTTTAGGATGACCAATATTTAAAAAATCAGAGAGCACCTGCTATTACAAATCTGCTCTATTTGATGAGCTCTAGAAAAGAACTAGTATTAACCCATTACCACACAATCCCTACTTTTGATGCCCCTGAGAAAGAAGCCTTTTGAAAACACTGTGGGAAAAGGAGAAAATGCTGGTAACCAGCATTTTCTCCTTTTCCCACAGTGTTTTCTACCCTTCCCGGAACAAATTTCAATTTTTCAGTCACCTTTATTTTGTCGTCTGCAAATGCTCTCAATTTGGACCAGTCCAAATTTTTCTTGTGTGGTAATGGGTTAAATCTACAGTTTTTTGCATAAGCCCTCATGGTGAACACCCACACTGCAATACCTTGAGAAATCTGACAAAAAGTTACAGAATTAAAAAAAGTAATAGTTTTGCCCATATTAGAATATTACAAAATATCAGTCCCTATCTGATTGGAAATCTCCAGATGTCACTGTATATCTGTCAGTACTATTCAAATAGACATACCTAAGAGTTGTATAGCAAATGTATCTGTCATAGTCAATTCAATAATCACATTCAAGTAGTGCGATTGCGGTGATGAATTAGATAGACTGACCCCAGTAGCTCAGTCAGCAGGATGCAGAGCTTGAAAGCAAGAGGTCACCTGTCTGAATACCCAGCTAAGCTAGGTAATTTCTTTCCAAAGATTAATAGAGCTCCAAATAAGAGAAAGTAAAATTTAAAATCAATTATTTCTGTTTGAACCCCTATGTTGTGGGTACTCATTAGAATCGTCTCGATGAGACGATGCTAATGAGCACCCAAAACATAGATTTAGTGGAGGATAATTAATATTTTCAATTTTGAAATCAAAATCACTCCCTCTATCTCGAGCTCTGCTGGACTAATGATAGCTATTGCGACAGTATTTTTTTCCCTCTCTCACCGCTGATTATTACTGTTGCTAAAATGGTCATGTGGGAAAGCAGCCAATGGATTTGGAGGAACGATTACTGTTCCAAGTACTGGTAATATAAACTGCAAGAAAGAGCCATTTAACTCTTTACCAAACAACAAAATTTTAGACTTGTCCAAAATGAAAGCGTTTGTAGAGTCAACAAATGAAAGATAACTCAAAAAATGAAAATTTGTTTTGAAAAGGGAAGAAAACATGGTTGGAAAAGGAGAAATGCTGGTTATCAGGGGGAAAGAAAGACATGCAATATGTTCCTTTTTGTGTAATGTTTTAATATTAAGATGTTCGAGGACAAGAAGTGCAATAATTTTGTGGGTTTATTTAATGTTCCTACTTGCACTTAAACATATTTTGTTCCAAAAATAAATGTTTAATCTGCTAGGTGCAACTCCATGACCTTTTGCAGATCAAGATCACTCTGACTGCACTGACTGCACTGACTGCACAGCATTATGCAGTCTGATCTTAGATGTACACTGTCGTATAAGGAGATTTTTTTAAAAAAAAAAAAACTTTGAAATTTATAGCAAAATTTGAGGTTTAACTCTTTACCATACAATCCCCACTTTTAACAATCCTGAGAAAGAAGCATTTTCAGAACATTGTGAGAATAGGAGAAAACGCTGGTAAGCACCATTTTCTCCTTTTCCCACAATGTTTTCTGTTCTATCAAGGAAAAATTGTGCCATTTTCATCATCTTAATTTTGTTGTCTGCAATGGCTTTGAATCAAGACCAGTCTAAAATTTTGTTGTTTGGTAAAGAGTTAACTGCATGTATCAGCTTTAGAGGTGGGTATTTAGAATTTTTACATCTCACCAAATTAAAAAATATATATATCACTGAAATTCATATGAAAAAATAATACAAATCATCAATAATTAAGATTCATAAAATTACAAAAAAAAAAAGTTTTTTTGATGGTATTCCCTTAAATGGCTATGTAGCCTCTTAAGCTATTTTTAGATTTCGCACCAAAAATCAATAAAAGCATTGTGGGAATGTCAAGTGACTGGCACGTGACTCATAATGCTTAAATTCCCTATCATAACAAACATGTAATAATTATTTTCCATAATGTCATCTTCGGACGGTATGTTTGAAGCTTCCTCTGTGTATTCCTGTAAGTAAATGAGCGAAATGATCATCTAAAAATAGAATGTGTCTCCCGTTGGTGTCAACCTGGGCCGTAGTAAATCTGTAATTTCTCGTGTTGTCGGACGGTTTTCGACTACTTGGGTTTTATGAATGAAAATTAAAAGGCTTTGGGAGTATAAGGATGATTTTTTTGCACTTTTGTAAACTTTTCGTCCCAAAATCTGAAGGGCCACCTTTAAAGATTCAATTAACTTATTCAGCAGGTTTAGAAGTGAAGGGGAACAAAGTTTAAAAGAACATTATAATTATGAAAGACATAACTAAGATTCCTTTACTTTCCGAAGTTAATTCATATTCAGAGCTCCAGATAAGAGGGAGTGGTGGTACTCTAAATTCATTATTCTCTTTGAAACCCTATGTTGTGGGTACTCATTAGAACCATCTCGATGAGACGGTTCTAATGTGTACCCACACCATAGGGTTTGGTGGAAAAAAAAATAACATTTTCAATTTTGAAATCAAAATCAATCCCTCTATCTGGGGCTCTGCATATTTACCAGAAGACAAAAGTTTAGCCTTGTCCATCTTAGAACTATATGCAGGCAACAAATTAGATACAACTCAAAACATAAACTTAAGTCTGTCTTTTGTGTGGTAAAAATCCACAAAATGACTTGTCTTTGTTGAGTAGAAAACAAGTGTGACAGGAGAAAATGCTACTTTGTAGCATCTTCTCTGTTTTCCAACAATATTTACAAACACTTCCTCCTCTGAGGGCTGTTAAAACTACAGACTGGTTAGGTTTAAGGAAGAACAATCACATATAATTGGTCATGAACTATACATTGTACAAGTACTTCTCAAGATCTGTATCTTCATTAACTCTTTGCCAAACCCCAGATTTTTAAACCTATCTAAACTGAAGGCAATGGCAGACAACAAATTAAAAGTGTCTGCAATGTTTAGATTTGTCTACATGAAAGTGTAGACGACATGGTGGAAAAGAGAGAAAATGCTGGTTAATTGCACTGTCTTCTTTTACCACAACTTCTGAAAATGCACTCTTTTCTCAAGGTCATTTAAACTTGGGATTGAGGAGATAAAGGTTCAATACATTTCTGAATGATCCCAAATTATCCCGAGGTAAATGGCTATTGAAAACTTGGCCAGAAAAAGAAAAAATGCTGATGCCCACCAATTTATTCTTTTCCCACAAGGTTCTCTGCTCTTTCAAATAAAGAACTCATTATTTTTGCCATATTTTCATCTGTTGTCAGCAAATACTTCCAAAAAGGGCAAGTCTAAAATGCATTTTCTAGTAAAGAGTGCCCTACACGCATGTTAATCTTAGCCTTTTACTAAACAAATCATTGTTTTCACTACCCTCAAAAGTTTTAAGAGATTTTCTCCATTTCCCACAATATTTTCATACTATCAAACATGAATGGCATTCATTTTGATAATAAATTTTAACTTATTGTCACTAGATCAAGTTTTTGTTGTCTGATGAAGAATTTCAGAAAGAGGCAGTAAAAAAAAACCTCAATAACAGGGCAAATGATTGATGTCTTGGGATTGTGTATAAAAACCATAGACTGTACTTATGATGTAGCAGTAGGAATGATGTCACCAATGATGATGTCTTTGTCAAAAACATGTTTTAACCTGAGACAGTGAGATACAACTAATACTAATTAAGAAAAGGGAAAAACTAGGTTAACTTGTTACAAGTTCTAACAATTTACAGGAATATCAAATTAACCAATAATTTTCATGGAAAACACTAATCTTTCATTAAATATGCTATAAATAATTTCAAAGCAGTACCAGTTGACATGTCTACAACGATCTTGAAAACTAAATAATGGATTTAAAAGGATACAGCATCTTGTGACAGTGAAGATGTTAGAAATGTAACCGCAAATGACAGGACAATATTATATTCAAGGCTGTTTCAGCTAAATAAATAATTCCAACAAAATATCAGAAATTGTAGATTTGATACTAGTACAGATAACTGTCCCCAAAGGTGATGTTACTTTTTTACTGATTGCTCTGGTGTACAGTAAATGTCCAAAGTTGAAAAAGATCACTGGAGCGTCTCATTATTGAGACTAGATTTGATACCAGACTGCACTTTTGGTGCGTTATCTGCCCTTTACTTCCTGTAATTGGTAATTTCCAAGTCTGAGTCACATCTTGTTTAACCCTTTCCCAAACGACATTTTAGACTGGTCCAAATTAAATGCACTTGCAAATGACAAAATGAATGTGACTAAATAATTGAAATTTGTTTTAGGAAGGTATGAAAACATTGTGGGAAAAGGAGAAAATGCTGGTTACCAGCATTTTCTTCTTTTCCCGCAAGGGTTTTCGAAAGGCTTCTTTCACAGGGGTGTTAAAAGTAGGGATTGTGTGGTAAAGGGTTAACCCTTTCCCAAACGACAAAATTTCAGACTGGTCCAAATTAAAAGCACTTGCAGATGACAAAATGAATGTGACTCAAAAAGCAAAATTAAATGTTCCAGGAGGGAAGGAAATATTGTGGGAAAAAGAGGAAATGCTGGTTACCAGCATTATCTCCTTTTCCCACAATGTTTTCAAAAGGCTTCTCTCTCAGTCTCAGGGCTGTAAAAACCTGGGATTAATTGGTAAAGGTTTAATCAGTCTGATTAATGTCTTCCTGTTGGGGTTACTTTGAGAAATTGAGAATTGTCTTATCCCTTACATCTGTTGAATTTGTTGTCCTCTAATGCTTTTACTTTGGATAAATCTATAATATCATACTTCTGTAAAGAAAAAAACAGTTGACAGTCTTAGAGATACCATCTGTCTCAAACTTTTGGCTGCCTTTCACTGCACTTAATTTGAAGAGCTTTAGCTCTTTCTTTGATATAATTGGTGCTACTTTCAAAATTATGTAAGTCTTTCACAGTGACAGCTAACAATGAATAAAAGTGTCTTCCCAGGGTTTCACCAACTTCGCCAGCCAAGGTCATGATCACTACATGGATCTTACCTTGGCGGATCAAGCCCGATTTCGAGATTTCTGCGATACGCCCCCTATTGGATGCTGCTTACTATCGCCCTTTACATCATATTTCTTACAGCCAATGAAATAACGTTTTACAGACCGCTTATGAATACAATAATTCAACATGAAGCAATGACCACAAACATACTACGACCTATTCCATGGTCAGGTGCTGGGATACAGCCTAAAACCTCTGATAATTGATTGGTCATGCTTAAACTTTCTGTAAATATTGTTCGACTATATGTCCTTTTTGGTAATAAATCATTACAGATCCTGCACTCATCCACAAGGTATTTGTGTTTACCTTCTATTTTTATCCGAAAGATCACGACCTTGTTCTATTTTCATGAAAGATGAAATGATACGAGCAATTTGATTTCTTGCAGTTATAGCTAGCTGCAGCCAATGAAAATGTGTATCGGCACTATCAGGGGAACATTGAAATCAAGCTTGATCTGCCAAGGGTAGAGTAACATAGTGGAACGTCACCCTTGGCTTAATGTGAAGATGGGGTTTCACCGGTACTAAACAGGCCTCTTATCCACTGTGTATGTTGGTGATCTGAGTTTGTACAAAACTCTTAAAAAAAACATTATTTGCTTTCCCTCATAACTATCATCAAAAAACTAATTAGCCTGGACAAAAAATATTCTATCACAATGACTATCATCAATCCTACGACAGAAATTGGCAAAGCTTGGGATTCATTAACATCATCTCATGGTCTCAAGTCCTGTACAGACTTGTAACCAACTACACTTGCTGGGCTCTGCTAAGCTACTGGTATTTTAAAATGAAACACAGTGTTTTGTGGGAAAGGGTAAAACCTAAAAGTTCTCGGAAGTCTTTAATTGCCGCAAAGTACAATTGATCTAGATTTGCTTTCGTATATCAAAGAGTAATTGTATCGAGAAATTCATCACTAAACCTTTTGTTATGCAAATCTCTGCTTCTTAAAGGACGGCTTTTGAAAACATAATGGCCGAAAGGGAAAATGATGGAAAATGCTCCTTTTTACTTGAAGTTTTCTACCCTTTGACAAATTAAATAATCTAAGGCTTTCCGATACAATCTTAAGTTAACAACTCTAGGGAGGAAGGCTTTTGAAGTCATTGTGGGTTAAGGAGAAATTACTTGTGACACGCTATTTCCCTTCTCCAATGGAGTTTTGTACTCTTTCAAGGGCAAACCCTCTCATCTGAACAACATTTGATCTTCTGAGCCATATTTGATCATTTGAGCAATAATTTGATCTTCTGATCCATATTTGATCTTGAAGGCTGAGCCATATTTGATTCTCTGATCCATATTTGATCTTCTGAGCCATATTTGATCTTCTGAGCCATATTTGATTATGTTGTTTGAATGTGTTTTCAATACGGATGGTTCTAAACATTTTGTTCTTTGGTAAAGGGCTATGGCACATTTTAAGATGTCGTCTTCAAATCCCTTAGATTTAGCTTATTCTTAAGTATGGTATAGAGTTACGTACCCTGTGAACTTAGCTCTTTATCCAAAACTAAAATTTTAGACTTGTCCGAATCAAATGCATTTGCAGACAACAGTTTTGAAATATGCCTAAAATGATGGAATTCTCCTTGATAGGGTAGTAAATATTGCGGGAGAAGAAAATGCTGGTTACCAGCATTTTCTCCTTCTCCCACAATGTTTTCAAATTTGAAAGTATCAGGATTGAAACTCAGAGGTATGTGGAAAAGGGCTAAGTTGCCTTGAGTGTAACTATAAGAGGAAATGATTTTATCAGTGAATATCTACACTTGTACCAAGTCCAGTAACACAGTGGGTGCATACAGGTTTTGCAACCAATGGTCGCTGATTCGAAATTCCCAGCTCAATGTAGCTTGGACAATAATTTCAAAGTATTGATGACAGTCATTGATTGTGAAAGGAATTTACATTCCATGTTTTCAGAGTTATTGAAACTCAAGATTGGTTGGTAAAAGGTTACAACCTACAAGACAAACACCTACCTACAAGACAAACAGGTTATACAATAGGATAGGGAAGTTACCAATTAAATCCTGGTAACTATAGTTATACCGGTAAATAAATCTAATTAACTCATTACCAAGCGACAATATTTTAGACTGGTTCAAATTGAAAGCATTTGCAGACGACAAAACAAAAGTGACTGAAAATTTGAAATTTGTTTTGTGAAGGGTAGAAAACATTGTGGGAAAAGGAGAAAATGCTGGTTACCAGCATTTTCTCCTTTTCCCACAATGTTTTCTAAAGGCTTTTTTCTCAGGGACGGCAAAAGTAGGGATTGTGTGGTAATGGGTTAATCAACTTCGTACTCAATATCCCAGGCATGCGCGGATCCGGATATCTTTCTCAGGGGGAGTCCCAGCGAAAACGCACTTGTCTTATTATAAGATACTTTGTTTTCCGGATTTCAGTGGATGTAAGCCGTTTACAAGAAAAGTCAATGTTTCCAGTCCTAACCATGAGGAGGTCTTCACATTTAGAACTTTTTTTTATAAATTTATGACTGTATTTTATATAAATGCAGTGCAATATCAAAACAGTACCATTTCACGAATCCGATAACATTTTTGCCAAAATTCCAGGGTGGGTCCAGTCCCCCCCTCTGGATCCGCCCATGCCAGGCGGTCCTACTAAACACTGCAAAAGACATGCAAAGACACACAAAGACATGCAAAGACACCACAAAGACACGCAAAGACAATTGCAAAGACACCACAAAGACTTTGTCTTTGTGTGTCTTTGCCCATGGTTTTACAAAAGTAGTTATGAACAAAGTTTGTATAAGTTTTACTTTATTATAGTACAGTAGCATTAATCTCCCGCAACATATGGGATAAATGTCATGACTATTTTAGACAATTATTGCGATAAATCAAAGCTTCCGGGAAATCATATCTTTTTGTTTAATCTAGATAAAATTTCAAGGAAACTTTGATTTATCACAATGATTTCCAAAAATGATAATGATACTTGTCATGTATCTTGAAGCAGATTAATGCCACTATATCATAGTTATGTTTAACTCTTTACCACACAATCCCGACTTTTCACGACCCTGAATTAGAAGGCTTCTGAAAACATTGTGGGAAAAGAAGAAAATGCTGGTAACCAGCATTTTCTCCTTTTCCAACAATGTTTTCTACCCTTTCCAAATCAAATTTCAATTTTTGAGTCACATCTATATTGTCGTCTGCAAATGCTTTCAAATTGGACTAGTCCAAAATTTTGTTGTTTGGTAAAGAGTTAAACTTGTGCAAATTTTGTTTGTAACTTCCATAGTAAAACAGGGCCCAGGTGCCTGGAAATCTATGCTATAAGACTTTTCAAAGTTATATACCGGTACCTATTGCTTATTTTCCTATCTTATACCCCATTGACATCTCAATTGAGTGACCTTTTTTACGCTATTTTGTATGTACATATTTAACTCTTTACCAAACAACAAAATTTTAGACTGGTCCAAGTTGAAAGCGCTTGCAGATAACAAAATAAACATAACTCAAAAATTGAAATTTATTTCCAGCAGGGTAGAAAACATTGTGGGAAAAGAGGAAAATGCTAGTTGCCAGCATTTTCTCCTTTTCCCACAATGTTTTCAAAAGGCTTTTACCTCGGGGTCATCAAAAGTCGTCATTGCGTGGTAAAGGGTTAATAGAAGTGACTGGGTTTCATGAATGATATCCTGGATGTCTTCTGATAGTTTTGCATCTTCTGATCTATAATTTGCAAAGTATTGTTATGTGATAAAAAGAATCTGATATTCTTTTTCCCTGTACATGTTCTTGTTTGATTAAATTTTATCTCAAATTAATGCCAATTACTCATGTTAGATCCTATAAATCCATGACATAAAAGGAAGCAGATTTTGAAATATTCAGGTGGAAAGATGTGCTTTAACCCATTGCCACACAATCCCTACTTTTGACGCCCCTGAAAAAGAAACCTTTTGAAAACACTGTAGGAAAAGGAGAAAATGCTGGTTACCAGCATTTTCTCCTTTTCCCACAGTGTTTTCTACCCTTCCCAGAACAAATTTCAATTTTTAGGTCACCGTTATTTTGTTGTCTGCAAAATGCTTTCAATTTGAACCAGTCTAAAATTTTGTTGTGTGGTAATGAGTTAAGTAAATTATTACTGAAATCATTTTCACTTTTTACTTATATCGTTAATCAAGTTACAATGTGCCTTGCACTGTGTTTGATTTTCCATTTATTTTCAGTCACCACCAGTTGCCACCATGGGCAACACCCCCTAAAAGCTGTTAGTTATGTTAAAAGCCCAGTTATCTTACATGATTGTATTATTACATTGCAGCCGGGGTCCAACCATGGTTCATTACATTCTCGGAATCATTCAATCAATAGCACGCAAAGGCTGCAAAGCTTCATGCAATCCACTTTTGTAGCTAGCATAGATCGAGATCTGACGCAGCACATTCTGTGTAGTCTGATATTGATCCACACAGTCCAATACTGATATTCCATCAAAAAGAAAGAGGATGAAAAGTGAAATTTTCTCTTTCTCTGTAGAAGTTTTTGGTTTTACTCGGTCTTTACCAAACAACAAAATTTTGGAGACATCCAAACTGAAGCATTTGCAGACAACAGAATTATGAGATATGGCAGTGAAATATTAGAAAACATTGTGGGTAATGAAGAAAATGCTGATTACTAGCATTTTCTTCTTTTCCCACAATTTTTGTTCAAAAGCTGTTTTTATAAGGGTTAACTCATTACCACACGACAAAATTTTAGACTGGTTCAAATTGAAAGCATTTGCAGATGACAAAATAAAGGTGTCTGAAAAATTGAAATTTGCTCTGGGAAGGGCAGAAAACACTGTGGGAAAAGAAGAAAATGCTGGTTACCAGCATTTTCTTCTTTTCCTACAGTGTTTTCAAAAGGCTTCTTTCTTAGGGGCGTCAAAAGTAGGGATTGTGTGGTAATGGGTTAAAACTTGGGATTAGGTAGGAAAGGGTTAACTATGAAGATAGAGTTGTTTATAAAGAGATAGAATTTCCATTTTTTCAACATTAACTCTTTACCACACAATGCCGACTTTTGACAACCCTGGAAAAGAAGCCTTTTGAAAAAATTGTAGGAAAAGAAGAAAATGCTGGTAACCAGCATTTTCTCCTTTTCCCACAATGTTTTCTACTCTATCAAAGAAAAATCACACCATTTAACCCTTTCCCAAACAAGCCCTGGTTTTTATGTGTCTGCAGTAAAAGTCTTTTGAAAACATTGTGGGAAAAGGAGAAAGTGCTCGTAACAAGCAATTTCTCATTTTCCTACAATGTTTTCTACCCTTTTTGAGAACTTTCTGCCATTTTTTCCAAATCTAAAATTGTTGTCTCACTTTTGGTTTGGAAGAGTCCAAAATTTGTCGTTTGGGAAAGAGTTAAGCTCCACTGAAATTGTCGTCTTCAAATGCTTTCAATTTGGACAAGTCTAAAATTTTGTCGTGTGGTAAAGGGTTAAGTAGCTATACATTTTCTGTTGGATCAACGAAGTTTGTGCTCAAGTTTCCAGTTGTCTTAACTCCTTGTAAGATGATACAATTTTATACTTGTTTAAATTGAAAGCATAGATCTAAATCTGCAGAAAAAAATCAAATGTGACTCCAAAGATTTGATTCTTCTTTCAAAGATTTGATACCATAATGTAGTCAGAAAAAAAAAAATGCTGTTTACCTGCATTTTTTCCTTTTCCAACAATGTTTTCAAAAGCACTCTTTGTCAAGGTCATTAAAATTTGGAGAATTTTGTTACAGTAAAGTAGTTCCTCTTTTTAGAAGCTCAAGTTAAATAGTTTTGAAACCTTATTGTAAAGGGGGAAAATTTTAAATAATGGAAGAAAAGGCTTGAGGCCATAGGTCTCTATAAAACCCTGGGAATTTTTCAGGCATTTAATAAAGTAAAATTTGTACATTCAATAAGTTCGAAGCATGCCTCTTAACTCTTTACCACACAATCCCGACTTTTAATAACTCTTGAAAAAGAGGCCTTTTGAAAAATGTTGTTGGAAAAGGAGAAAATACTGGTGCAGTATTACAAGCATTTTCTCCTTTTCTCACAATGTTTTCTATATAATCCTCTCCAATACAAATTTCAACTTTCAAGTCACATTTATCTTGTGTCTGCAAATGCTTTCAATTTGGACTAGTCTAAGATTTATCCTGACATCAAAATTATGGACTGTATTTTGGAACCCAGGGAAAGAGGTTTTGAAACAGTATGGAAAAGAAAGATAATGCTTGAAGCCAGCATTTACCCTTTTCCAACAGTGTTTTCTAACCTTTTAAAGGTAGGCTATGTTAATCAATCAATAAATGCATATCCTGCCAAGTTTAAATCTATTGACAAACACAGGATTAGATTTTGTACAGAGTATTGGTATTAACCCATTGCCACTCCATCCCTACTTTTGACGCCCCTGGAAAAGAAGCCTTTAGAAAACATAGTGGGAAAAGGAGAAAATGCTGGTAACCAGCATTTTCTCCTTTTCTCACAATGTTTTCTACCTAATCAATTAACAATTGTACCATTTGAGTCACACTGAAATTGTCGTCTGCAAATGCTTTCAATATTTTCAATTTAGACAGAGCTAAAATTTTATCGTCTGGTTAAGGGTTAAATGAGGTCAAGATGATCAAAACCTCAGACAGAACTCCTGAGAATGCAGCGCAAGATCAGACTACACATATCTGCAGGCAGATCTTACTCCACCCTCTCCGCAAAATAAATGTTCGGTGACAAGTAGCAGGATAAGGGTTTAACGTTCCCTTTGGTTTTTAAAACCCAGAGGATGAAGTCTACTGAAAACATTGTGGGAAAAGGAGAAAAATGCTGGTGACCAACATTTTCTCCTTTCCCAACAATGATTTCTCCTCTTCTGAAGTCAAGTTTTTAGTTAAGTTTATTATTCCATCTGCAGCTGCTTTCAATTCCAACAAGTCTAAAATTTTGTCATTTGGCAAGGAGTTTAAACCCATTACCTCACGGCAAAGTTTTAGACCTATCCAAATTCAAAGCATTTGCAGACGACAATTTCAAATTGGCTCAAATGGTGCAATTCTGCTTTGATAGGGTAGAAAACATTGTGGGAAAAGGAGAAAATGCTGGTTACCAGCATTTTCTCCTTTTCCCCCAATGTTTTCAATAGGCTTCTTCTTCACGGTCGTTAAAAGTCATCATTATGTGGTAAAGGGTTAAATAATGACCGAGCATAAAAGTTTTACTGTGGTGTAGAAATTAAAACTCAGGATTGTGTGTTTAACCCTTTACCCCATAAGGCATTTCTATAGTATCTCTAATTGACCCTAACTAACAGCAAGGATGAAACAGTTTCTTATGTGTATATGACACCTTTTGATAGCATAGAAAAATTGTGAAAAAAAGGTGAAATTGCTCGTCTTGAGCAATTTCACCTTTTGCCACAATGTTTTCCAAAGGGTCCTCAAGCAATGCGTAGAAATGAGTATCTATGGAGTTAAGGTTTAAAGAGTTATACCTTTTACTAGAGAATCCTGTTTTATCCCATTACCACACAATCACTACTTTTGACAACCCTGAGACAGAAGCCTTTAGAAAACATTGTGGGAAAAGGTGAAAATGCTGGTAACCAGCATTTTCTCCTTTTCCCACAATGTTTTCTACCCTTCACAAAACATATTTCAAATATTCAGTCACTTTTGTCGTCTGCAAATGCTTCTGATTTGGCAAAGCCTAAAATATTGTCATTTGGTAGAGAGTTAGGAGGGAGTGATGGCATTCTAAAGTCATTATTTCTATTCAGAACCCTATGTTGTGGGTACTGATTAGAATTATCTCGATGAGACTATTTCAATGAGTACCAACAACATAGGGTTTAGTAGAAAAATTATCAATATTTTCAATTTTCAAATCCGAATCACTCTATCTGAAGCTCTGTTATACCAAACAACAAAATTTTAGACTGGTCACAATTGATTTAGCATTGGCAGATGACAAAATTGATATCACTAAAAATTTGAAATTTATTCTGGGATGGTACAAAACATTGTGGGATCAGGAGAAAATGCTGGGAACCAGCACTGTTTCCTTTTCCTACAATATTTACAAAAGGCTTCTTTTACAGGGTCATGAAAACCTGGGAATGTTTGGGAAAGGGTCACAAAATACAAACAAAAAAGTCTTTAAAAATCATTATTGAAAAAGGAAAAATAATGATAGTAATCAGCATTTTCTTTTTTTTCCCCCACAATCTTTCTGACAATTCCAAAGGCAGTAACATCTGATCAGCTAGTTGTCTGCAAATGATAGTAATCAGCATTTTCTTTTTTTTTCCCCACAATGTTTCTGACAATTCCAAAGGCAATAACATCTGATCAGCTAGTTGTCTGCAAATGATAGTAATCAGCATTTTCTTTTTTTTTCCCCACAATGTTTCTGACAATTCCAAAGGCAGTAACATTTGATCAGCTAGTTGTCTGCAAATGCTTTCCACATTTAGTAAAGCCTTAACCCTTTAGCACACAATGCCAACATTTAATGACCCTGAGGAAGAAGCCTTTCAAAAACATTGTGGGAAAAGGAGAAAATGCTGGTTTTCCAACAGTGTTTTATATCCTATCAAAACAACAATAATTAAACAAAAAAATCCAATTGAGCTGTATTGTAATTGTTGCCTGGAAATACTTTCAATATTTGGAAGGGTAAAAAATTTTGTGTGTCGTAAAGAGTTAACCCTTTACCAACCAACATATAATTTTATACTGGTCCAAATTGAAAGCACTTGCAGACGCCACAATAAAGGTAACTTAAAATTGAAATTTGATTCTAGCAGGGTAGAAAACATTGAGGGAAAAGGAGAAAATGCTGGTTACCAGCATTTTCTCCTTTTTCCTCAATGTTTTCAAATGGCTTTTATCTCTGGGTCCAAAACCAGGAATTGTTTGGTAAAGGGTTAAGTGTAATACTCTGAAAAGGAGGTAATATGTTATACTAACCTTTAGTATCAGGCTGTGATGGGACTCATTACATTGATAAAAGCCTTACGATAATTTTAACCCTTAGGGTACCTTTCTCAACTTTGATTGTCTATGGAGCCAATCTACATATGTAGATTAAGATCAGACTGCAACAACATGCAATCTGATCTTAAATTTATATACATTCAAAGAGGAAAAGCCGGCCAGCCTTCTAAATCATCTTTGTCTTATTTCTCGACTGCAAATGTTGTATATCTTAGGTTTATTTATCAGTCCAAGCCTTAACCCTTTACCAAATGACAAAATCTTACACTAGTCCAAATTGAAAGCATTTGCAGATAACAATATCAGTGTTGCTCAAATGGTGCACATTGTCTTTCATATGGTAGAAAAAATTGTGGAAATAGAAGAAAATGCTGGTTACCAGCATTTTCTCCTATTCCCAAATGTTTTCAAAAGGCTTCTTTTCCAGGGCCGCCAAAAGATCTAGATAATGTACGCCACAGCAGGGATCATATTTATACATGTGTATATAGAATCCCTGGCCACAGTTAGCTTGCAGCAAATTTCAACTGAAAAAAATGTGGCCATAGCAGAAATTTCTCATGACACCTCCCCCACCCTCTTCGATAAAAAGAATCAGAATTGACAAATATTGATAAAAGACTTAGATCTAACTTTTAATACATCCAAGTTAGACATATCGCATTAAAACTGAAAATACACCTACCGCTTTTACCGACACCTCCCTCTCCAAGTATCACTATTTTATAAACTCGGGTACCAGGTCGGGAATTCGTCGAAGAAGATGGTAATTTCGAGGTACTAGTCATTTTATTCAAGTCATTCAATTAGATTATATCTATATATGAAGAAACATGAATTTTCACAAATATTATCTTCCGAATCAAAGCTCCATTTTCACCCTCAGGACGTCAGGTGCACCTTGAGGAAGCTTGGGTCCGTGTGATGTTTCGCTCAAGAACGTTAATTCTGCTGATTGTAAAAAGTTCCGTCTGCATCTAAACACTTAGGTATGTGAACTCACTAAAACTGACTCATTTGTATACAATGTCAATGTGTGTAGCATTTATATACGTACCTAAATCTATCGTGTGGTTAAAAATAGATTTTCGTAAAGTTTGTTTACATTTTTAACGAATAAGTACGAGTAACTCCAAATGACTTAACCTTTTTACACCACGGTTGATGTAGCAGACGACTTCTTACTCTTTAGTAATTTTTTTATCACCTTTGGGTGCCTTGCGTTGGATTCGCATATTTTCACGCTTGCAAACTCTTTGTTCATTTGTTCATTTCCTTACATGATCTAGATAAATCTGCATCTGATAACATTTGTTTTTCGCAAACAGGAGCAAGACTAGACTAGACGTCTACAAGCTTTCAAACTACGACTCAACAAAGTACATGTAGCTCACAGGTTACCAGCTCACAAGATTTGTAGAAAGCCGTCCCTTAGAAAAGGCACGTTTTTTGTTAATTTACTACTAAAAGAAACAATCTGAATTCTATGATTTCAGTTGTTGTTTTTTTTCCTCAGGGGCAAACAGATCTCACATTGGAGCAAGGATATCTATATCCCTGATTAGAAGGAATCCAAGATCAGATTGACTTGCATCGTTTGTTTGTTTTGAGGGACACATTTAGATGCGAAAAGGACCCCAACGACACGCATTTATTTTCCCCAATCCTAGATCTAGAAACAAAAGCAACCTCTGATTAGCTAAACCAAATGGTGTAAGCAGTCATATTGGGTGAAGCCAATCAGAAATTGTGTTCTTTTGAATTTCAGAGAATTCTTAAAGAAAAAAACACTTGGGATGATGTTAAGAATAGTTGATGTACATGTACATATAGATCAACAAACTCTTCAACTTTCAACAAAATTTCTGACCTAAACTGCCTTCCACTTGCCATAACCACATGGTTGGCTTTCGTTCCAACTTCCATCTAGTTCTACGCAATATATTATACATTGTACATTTTATGGGCTGCAAGGTTTATCAAGAAAATGAATTCAAGATTATGAGCAAGCATTTTCTTCTTTTCCCACAATGTTTTCTAAAGGCTTCATTTTCAGGGTCGTCAAAAATGGGGATTGACTAGTGATGGATTAACATGTTGTGCCCTAGGAACAAGTGTAGCAGCTGTAATTGAAATTACAGTACCAATTACAGCAGTGAAATTACAGTAGATTTCCTCATTACTCAGTGGTTTATAAATTCACATTCAGTTTCTTTAATCCTTTGGCTGCTAAGTGCCAATCACTGACCTTTTGCAGGAATGTTGACATGTTAACATTGTATTCTAGGTTTCATCAGTTTTAGGCTAGGATTCTGAAGTGTCTAGCCCATGCGCACTCCAACAAGAAACCAAGAGCTTTGAGTGAGGCTTGCATCCCAAGGCCTCTAGTTTAGGTCTTTACTAGAAAATCCTGGGCTTGTACAACTGCGAATGAAACCTTTGGAAAACATTGTGAGAAAAGAAGAAAATGCTGGTAACCAGCACTTTCTCTTTTTCCCACAATATTTTCTACCCTAACAAAGACAGAAATCAAAATTCGAACCACATTAGAATTCTCTGTTGTATTTGCTTTCACTTTGGAATGGTCTAAAATTTTGTCATTTGGTAAAGGGTAAATAATCCTAAACATTACCACTGAGTAGTACTTCTACTATTGAAGGGGAGTTCATACACTAAACAATAACAAGTATGTGATATCTTCACTGTTTATGCAGATTATGGAAACAGTAAACAGAGCTTTCTATTCCTACAATCAATTCATACTTAACTAAACTCTTAGATTTCCAAATACAGAAGTTTTTTACTCTTGAAGGCAGTCTTGATAAAACTCCTGTATACGACATATCCTGATCAGACCAACACTCTCTTTTAGGTCTATGAACAGAAAACCTGGATAATTTCCCACAGCCACAGATATATCTTTCTTGTATGAAGTAACCCGAAACACCAAGCTGAGATATCAAGCCAGTGAGGCTTGGTTTTCAAGCCATGTAACTTACTAACCTTTGCCAAACAATCCTTGGTTTTTACCATCCAGTGGAAGAAGCCTTCTGAAAACATTGTGGAAAAAGGAGAAAATGCTGGTTACCAGCATTTTGTCCTTTTCCCACAATGTTCTCTACTGTTCTAAATCAAAGTTTCAATTTTTGAGTCAGGTTTATTTCATTGTCTGCAAATGCTTTCATATTAGACAAGTTTAAAATTTGGCTTTAGTAAACAGTTAACTGAGCCACAGAGCTCAGCAGATCACAGACGTTTGATTTATTTTATCTACTAAAGTGAAAACAAACGACAAACAAGCCATGCTCTGGGAAGAGGGGACATAATGTACCATAATTCCCGTTTCGTTTTATCAAAGAAATTGTCATATAATAGTTGATCCATAAAGTTCATTTTGTTTCACTCTTTACCACCGACAAAATTTCAGACTGGTCCAAATTGAAAGCATGTGCAGACGACAAGATAAACATAACTCAAAATTTGAAATTTATTACAAGCAGGGTAGTAAACATTGTGGGAAAAGGAAAAATGCTGGTTTCCAGCATTTTCTGTTTCCCACAATGGTTTCTATCTCAGGGTTGTAAAAACCAGGGATTGTTTCATAAAGGGTTAACAATGGACCATGTCCTGAGATAAAATGGTACTTATACATACAAAAACTTCACCCAAAGCAAAAACTTTTGACAAACACAAGCCTGCACAGACTGCATGCTGACCTCGGTTGATACTTTATTAGGTGCATTAAATCTCCTTTTTACAGAGCACAGCTAAAATGTGCTTGGCATGCAAGGGGCTGACACAGTTATGATCATACATTGTACTTCAGTTATAATTCCAGTATAACATCGTCCTCCATCTACATCTCTGAATATGTACATGTCTATGTCAACCTTGTCAGCACAAGGCCAAACGAACTACCTCCTACAGCATACTTGATGAAGACAGCTTTGGAAAGTTGTTAATTAACTCTTTACCACACAATACTGATATTTAAAGACCCTGAAGAAGAGAGCTTTTCAAAACATTGTGGGAAAAGAAGAAAATGCTGGTAACCAGCATTTTCTTCTTTTCCCACAATGTTTTCACACTTCTCAAAACATAAATCAATTTTCGAATCACATTTTTGTTTCCAACTGCAAATGATTTCATCTTGGACTGGTCTGAAGTTTTGTCATTTGGTAAAGATTAAACTCTGTGCAAAATAGTAAATTTCAGACTTGCTCAAAGAGAAGGCATATCAAATATGGTTAATATTATGGGATTAGCCCTTGAAGGAGAAGAAAACAATGATGGAAGAGAAAAGGCTGGTTACTAGCATTTTCTCATTCTCTCTCAATATTTTGAAAAGCCTTCCTTTCTGGGGTCATATAACCATTGTTCCTTTTTGTCAGTTTGTCTGGTACACAACTAAATAGAGATCATAAACACTCATCCAATTTCATCCATGTGAAAATGTTGGGGCAATGGAAGAAAGTATTAATGAGCACTTTCTCATTTTACCATTACATTTTAAAAGAAGTTGACCCCAACATTCATCTTAGGAGGTAATTGCTCATAAAGAATCCTTAAATACATACATGTATATGATAAGCACTATAACTGCACTCCATGCCAAATGACAAGATTTTAGACCATACAGAAAGAAGGAATGTGAAAAAATCAAATAATTCCCTTTTCAAGTGTTTTCCTTTGAAAGAGTAAAAATAATGTTGGCCATTGCTTTGCACATTTTTTTTTTCCCGAGCTGTTGGCTGCTTTCCCACATGATCATCGTCAAAACAATGGTCAGCTGTAGGGGAAGCATGAATCCAGTCACAGCGACTATCATCAGTCTCTACAAAGAAATTAGCCAAGCCAGGTTTCCTAGCCAGGGATCGAACCCCATCTTCTCAAGTCTACAAGTAGTGTGCAGGACTACCACAGCTCGGCGAAATATGTTGGAAAGAGAGAAAAATGAATGATTTTGCCAGCATTTTCTACTTTTCCTACAAAGTTTATTGAACCACTCCATTTTAGGGTTATAAAAACATGAGAGTGTAGTGAACGATTAACCCATTACCACACAATCCCGACTTTTGACAACCCTATGAAAGAAGCCTTTGGAAAACATAGTGGGAAAAGGAGAAAATGCTGCTAACCAGCATTTTCTCCTTTTCCCACAATATTTTCTACCCTTCACAAAACAAATTTCAAATTTTCAGTCACTTTTATTTTGTCGTCTGCAAATTCTTTCAATTTGGACAAATCTAAAATTTTGACATTTGGTAATGAGTTAAAGTGAATTAATCACCAAAATCTAGGACAGAAAAACAGATGCTCTTTAATCCCATGTTATGGGGCGAGTGCTATGCCACTTATGTCAAATCTATGTCTTGCATAAAGATTACACACCAATAGCAATTTGAGCAAAGTTGTCAAAATTGTTACATTTTGTAACCCATTTATATACAGGCTTTAACCGCACACAAATTACTTCAAGCACTTTGATCATGTGTCAACATTATTATATTTGTGATCCACTTATACAAGAGGTATAATTGCAATATATTTCTCAGAAAAACAGAGATGAAGAAAAAAAAAATTTACATGTAAGTAATCAATACACATCTCCAACAAAATAAGTCCATGTCACTACCACCAACCAGAGAAAGGCTTTTGAAAACATGGTAGGAAAAGAAAGAAATGCTGATAACCAGCTTTCTTTTTATTCTCGCAGCGTTTTCAACCCTTTCAAAGACAAATCTCATTATCCGAGTCAAATTATAGTCATCTGCATGAGACCTGAACTTGGACAGGTCTAAAACTTTGTTAAAGAACCAAAGGCTTTGAATTTTAACAGGTTGTAGGTAACAAGTTAACTCCTTACCATGCGATAACATTTTTGATCTGTCAAAATTGAAAGCATTTGCCGACGACAAAATAAAAGTGACTGAAAATTTGAAATTTGTTTTTGGTAGGGTAGAAAACATTGTGGGAAGCAAATAAATGCTGGTTACCAGCATTTTCTCCTTTTCCCACAATGTCTTCAAGCGGCTCTTTCTTAGGGTCGTCAAAAGACGGGATTGTGTGCTAAAAGGTTAAAGCAGCATACAGTTAGATTGAAAATAGATGTCCTTATCAATTTTATTATCTTTCATCAAAAATATGATGAGACGCCAATTAAAATGTGGAAATGCTGCATACAGAATATCAATTTTGCTGCATAAAAATGCAATTTTATCCATTCAAAAGCCACTTTGTTATAAAAATACTACAGGCTGATTGTGCAAGCACCAGTGTGTTGCATAATCAAAACATCTGCCAGGAGCATGTCGGATGCTTGTTCTGGAGCCATCAATTACTAGAAGAGTCATCTATATATACACAAAAGTCCAATACTATAACAGAGAAGGGGCATAATGTTGTTCTGAACATTTGTATTTGAATTATATTTATTCATAGAATCAAGTTTTTAGTTTATTCTAGCTCCTGCAAAATGTCCATAAGTTCAGTAGTATAATTTCTTGCCAGTCTACAAACTGCAGCACTGTTTGATTCTGCAAGGATTTCCTTTGTAGTGTTGACATAGTTCTGATGTGATTCTTTATAAACAGAGGCAGAGAGGAATTTCTTGTGAAAGCCACCGATTCATCTTGGTTTTGTGTTTACTTCTTTCAAACTCATTTAGAAATACCTTTCATCAAACCAATATAAATTTCATGATCAATTTTGCAAACTTATTTTCCTAATTGACTATCTAATTGTACACTGGGCTAAAATAAATGAGCCATGCTCTGTGAAAAGGAGACTTAATGCATCTGCAAAACGTATCGACCCAGGTCAGCCTGTGCAGGCTGACCTGACCCATACTTTTCGCTATTGGTAGATTTTCTGTTTGTCAAAGGCCCAATCTTCCTCATGATTTAGTCAGTTATTGAAAAAAAGTGGCAACTCTGGATCCATAATTATGTCATGACTTGGGCTAGTATCGTGTAATACAGAGATGCATTTAGCCCCCTTTTGCCAGACCATGGCTCAATTGACAAAGTTATGAGAATGTGGTCTAAGAGATCATTCTAATACATCCGACATATAATGCAGACAAACAAACAAGATGGGAAAAACTTACTGACAAAAAAACAAGAAAAGCTGAGACATAATAATGATTGTCAAAAATAAAGCTGCTAACGAACAGATAACATTCAGAAAAAAAGGCTAGAGAACTATAAAACAAAATATGGTTTTGTTTAACCCTTTGCCAAACAATGAATGATCCTGATCAGAAAGAAGCCTTCTGAAAACATTGTTGGAAAAGGAGAAAATGCTGGTGACCAGCATTTTCTACTTTTCAAACAGTGCTTTCCTCTCTTCCAAAATCAAGATTTAACTTTAGAGTTCTGTTTTAATGTGTTCTCTGCAAATCCTTTGAGTTGAGACAATTTGTTGTTTGGTAAAGAGCTAACTCTTTTACCAAGCAATCTAGTTTTTAACTTTTTACCACAAGACAAAATTCTAGATTTGTTAAAACTGACAGCATTTGCAGACAATAAAATAAAATTATCTCAAAGCATGCTACATAGTTACAGAAGAGTAGAAAACATTGCAGGAAAAGGAGAAAAAATACTGGATACCCACCTTTCTCCTTTCCCATTATATTATCTATAGTGTCAGGGTTGTTAAAACAGAGCATTGTTTGGTAAAGGGAGAAAGACTCAGAAAGATAGCTTTTACAGGCAATATGAAAACAAGAGGAAATGCTGGTAACAAACTTTTTCTCCATTTTCACAGTTTTCTATCTTGCTGAAAACAAATCCTACCATTTGAAGCTCATTTAACAAACGACAAAATTTTAGACTGGTCCAAATTGAAAGCACTTCAAGACGGCAGATATAAATGTAACTCAAAAATTGAGAATTGTTTCCAGTTGGGTAGAAACATTTGGGAAAAGGAGAAAATGCTGGTTACCAGCATTTTCTCCTTTTCCCAAAATGTTTACAAAAGGCTTCTGTCTCAGGGTTGTAAAACCCAGGGATTGTTTGGTAAAGGGTTAAAATATCTGCACATGCTTTTAATTTAACAGGACTCAACTTCTACAATCTAGTTAAGAGTAAGAGAAGACAGAAAATGGATTTCTCAATTTCAGCCTTTAGAGTTTCTAAAAACTGAAAGAGGCATTCCAATTGTGGCAAGTACTTTTTTTCCACAATGCTTTCAAAAGTTTTCAAGCCACATCCTAATGCATGCATGCATTTAAAGGGACAGTTTTAAGTATAGAAGATAATTTCTGGTATCTGTCCATCTTCCACTGAAGTTCCATTGTTGTTTCCCGCTGCGTAATGAAACTGAAAGGTGACTTTTCCGCCGGAAACAGATTCATGGGTCACCTTTCTTAATCCTTTGGATCCATAGTATGAATCTGGACCCTGCAAATTCAGAGTAGACAACCATTTTACTTTAGCAATTCTGGTACATTTTGATTCTTTAACTCATTACCACATCTAATTATATAGAGGATATCTGTTTTTCTTTTGGTGAAAGATCGAAATTTATTTCATCGAGTGAATATCATTGGTATTTTCACAAGTGGCTGTGCCACCCATAAAAATAGTACCGATGGTATGCACGAGATAAAATAAATTTTGATCTTTCACTGAAAAAAAAAAATCAAACATTCTATTTATTTCATGCTGCTAACCCTTTCTGGGAGGAGCTTTATCGAAATCCAGTACAGTAAATGATGTCATATTTCCATCTGGTTGTGAGGCAAGTGCAATTTATTTAGGCAACAACCTGCCCCGGTGGCTCAGTGGTGAGCGTATTGGACTCATGACCTGGTGGTTGCGAGTTCAAAACCCGGTTGAGGCAAACTTCCTTTCCAGCGTATTTTCGCCTCTCATCTCTGCTGAAGTATGTGAGAAAAGTAGTTGGTAGCTTTGGAAAGAAAGTTGTGTTAGTACTAGTATGAGAAAGAAAGGAAACCCATGTACATTTCCAATTAAACCCCAATACAACCAACCAACCCAGGCAACAAGAACATGAAAATTGGTATTTTCGCTGGTAGTACCCATGTAATATTGAAAAATATTTTCACTGCTATTTCTCGATATCCTACTGGAAAGCATGAAATAAAGACTTGATTTGTTTGATTTCCAGTGTAAAGCAGTTTTAACAGTTTCAGTCATAGCTCCTATGCCTATTTTTTCTGGCTTTCTCATACCAGTAAAAACACAACTGTCTTTCAAAACTACTGACTCCTTTCTCACGTGCATCTGAGACAAGAGGCCAAAAAAACACCTGAAACCAGAATCTTCTCCCTATCCCACAGTGTTTCCAGAACCTTTTCTTCTTCATGGAAGTATTAACTGTGTTAAAGTTCTACATCTTTGTACACAAAGAAAGCTTTGTAAAGTATTCGCTACTATATACAGCTATATTTGAATTATAAACTTAAGCAAAGGAAATGGAATCATTGCTCCTTAGCACTTTACCAAACAATCCGGGAATTTCATGACCGTGGGAGAGAAAACTTTTGAAACATAATGAGGAAAGGAAAAAAATGCTAGTAAATCTGTATTTCATCCATTTACTACAATTAGTTCTACCCTGTCAGAGAGCTTTATCTTAATCTACACTAATTTTGAATTTGCTGTCTGCAGCTGTTTAACCCTTTACTTCATAGATACTCATTTCTACGCATTGCTTGTAGGAGCCTTTTGAAAACATTGTGGCAAAAGGTGAGCAATTTCACCTTTTGTCACAATCTTTTTTATGCTATCAAAAGGTGTCATATACACAGAAGAAAATGCTTCATCCTTGCTGTTATTTAGGGTCAATTAGAGATACCATAGTAAATGGTTAAGATACACCTTTAACTCGCTCTCAGGCTATTTTAAACCAGGTTTAAAACCACTTCATCCTATTTTTATGACACAATAATCATTTTTGTATCTTCATGCAAAGTGTGGCCCCTGATGGCTGCAAAGTTGAATAGATTATGGCAGATAGAAAATGCATCCCATGCTTTGGATGCTTTTAACTCTTTACCACACAATCCCGACTTTTAACGACCCTGAAAGAAAAGCCTTTTGAAAACATTGAGGGAAAAGGAGAAAATGCTGGTAACCAACATTTTCTCCTTTTCCCACATTGTTTTCTAAAGGCAAAAGTTGGTAAAAGCAATAGTTGTTTTCATATCCAATTTAAGATGAGGACAAATTCCTTGTGTTTCTCTATCTTTTACATCGTAAGTACTAGTAATATATTCATGTTTACACAGTGGAGTCATTCTGCACACTTCAAATTTTTGAAAGCATTTTGTTTTTTCCCTAGCTGGATGGATGTACCTTTTTTAATATGAAAAAGTCTTAATTCATTACGAAACAACAAAATTTTAGGTTTGTCCAAATCGTAAGCATTTGAAGACGACAAACTAAAAGTGACTGAAAATTTGAAACTTGTTTGAAACTTGTTTTGTGAAGGGTAGAAAACATTGTTGGAAAAGAAGAAAATGCTGGTTACCAGCATTTTCTGCTTTTCCCAAGATGTTTTCTAAAGGCTTCTTTCTCAGGGTCGTCAAAAGTAGGGATTGTGTGGTAATGGATTAAATGTGTCATTTTGGAAATGGGTTAAAAGAATAAAGTTGAGGCTGGTTCACCAATATATCTGTCAGAAAATAAATAGAATGGTTTACCTCTACTTGACAATAAAGCTTTTCCAAACAAATTCTACACAGATCAAACAAAGGAACATTTTCTGTGTCACTTTTAGAAATTTGGACAAAGGAAATTTTCTGATGAGGATACGTGTGTAACGTTCAACAACCTGGTCACCCATCTAGGCACTAACCTAATGCACATTGCTTAACTATCACGGACAGCAATACACCAAACCTCATCGCTGTGAAAGCTAGCTCAACAGCAAGGCAAGTGCTTATATATCTAACCTCTAGAGAGCTCCTGGACACACATACAAAAATATTGAGACACAATGAAAGAATAGGTCAATTTGAAAATTTCCTCCATTACAAGAGGTATATGATTGAAGAAAATGTATTCCCAACCTTTAAGGTTGCACATGCCGTATAACTGGTGTTTGGTAATATCTCCACTGGTTCTTTGAACATGACACGAAAAGTAGAGTTGGAACCATCACATTGGAAACTGGTGTCATTGTATCCAACACTTTTAGCATTATCCGACTGGAGGATCTGAAAAATCATAAAATATGGTTGGTTGACCACTTAATGCTTAGAACAACTAATATTCCCTTAACCCTTTATCACACAGCAAAGTTTTAGATTCATCTAAATTGAAAGCATTTGTAGACGACAATTTAGATGTGGCTCAAATGATGGAAGTTGTCTCCTTAAAGGTAGAAAACATTGTGGGAAAAGGAGAAAATGCTAGTTACCAGCATTTTCTTCTTTTCCCACAATGTTTTCAGAAGGCTTCTTCCTCAGGGTCATTAAAAGCTGTCATTGTGTGGGAATGGGTTTAAGATACATCTTCACTCATTCTCAGCCAGTTTTTCTTTCACCAATTTCATCTTTATTTTACGAAATCAGAGCTCCAGGTAAGTGGGAGTGATTGTATTCTAAATCCATTATTTCTCTTCAAAACCCTATGTTGTGGGTACTCATTGGAATCGTCTCATCGAGATGATTCTAATGATCTCCCATAACATAGGGTTAAGTGCAGCATAATTAATATTTTCAAGTTTAAAATCAAAATCACTTCCTCTATCTGGAGGTCTGGAAATTACAATCATTCTCCTATCTCCATGCTAAATACCCTGACAGTTGCAAAATGGCACAGATTATGACTGATGGACAATGCATCTCATTCTCTGGGGGGGGGGGGGCATCTTTTCTGGTTTTCAATAAAAAACAAATTCCTTGATTTACTTTATATATTATTTTTCTATTTTTCACACAGCTGACCAATATCTAAACCATTCCACATAGTACAAAGTTTTATCTGGTACATGTAAGAGGTTAAAGAAAATGACTAAAAAGTAGCTCAAATGAAAAGACTTTGAAAGGGTATAAAAAATAGTTGCAACAGGAGAAAATGTTGGATACTGCAATTTTTTCTATATTGGTTATAACAAATAAAACCTGATGTTTTTGTGCTTTTCTAGACTACAAATTTACTCCATTGTAGCAATATATTTCAGTATCTTAAAAAACTTTAGCAACCTGCATTGACACAGAGTATTCTGTTGGTCCATGTATACTACCATATAGTCCAAATCCAACCACAAAAATTCTCCTGTTTACCATAAACCTGTAAAATTAGAGATTGTTCATACTAGATGGTTAGTAAATACAATTTACATAGTATTACTTTTAAAGCGGGTTTTTATTAACCCTAACAAAACAATACCCTCTTTCAATGACCCTTTGAAAAATGCTTTTGTAAATATTGTAAGAAAAGGAGAAAGCACTGGTAATCGGCATTTTCCTTTTTCTACAATGTTTTCTATCTACAATGTTTTCAAACCTTTCATAGAAAAAAGGCAAATTATTGGTGTCATAATCATTTATGCTGACGTCAAATGGTTTTTATTTGGACCCATCCAAATATTTGTCATACAGTCAAAGAATAAATACAAAGATTTCCTCATGAAAAAACAAACTCAGAGATATTATATTTCTCCATAGTTAATTGTAAAAACTTATAAAAATTATTTACAATCTGACAGAAGAAACATGTCCATTTTGTTTACATCATGATCTGGACTAATTCAACAAAATAACTTGTTAAATTATTCATTAGCATTTCTTTGCTTGCCTGCTAGAAGTCTCTTGCAGTGAGTAATTTATTCAATTACGAAATGTCAATGTAGCTAATCCATTACTTAAACACTTTAACCACAAAATGACGATTTTTAACAACCTTTAACTCTACCACACAACAAAAATTGTAGACTAGTCCAACTTGAAAGTGCTTGCAGACAACAATTTGAATGTGGCTCAAATGTTTGTATTTGTCTTTGATGTATAAGGAAACAATGTGGTAAAAAGAGAAAATGCTGGTTACCAGCATTTTCTCTTTTTCCCACAATGTTTTCAAAAGGCTTCTTTTTCAGTGTTTTTAAAACACCAGATTGTGTGATAAAGTGTTAATTTTAACAATCAAACAGCCACATTGAACTCTCTATAAACAACAAAATTTTGGACTCAACCAACCTGAATCAGAGGACAAATAAATTTTGACTCAAAAGGTGATATCCGTCTTGGATAGGGTATAAAACATCACCTTTTCAAAAATCGTTTTTTCCCAGGTCATTAAAACTCAGGAATGAGTGGTATAGAGTTAATTTGTCATCTGCATATTATGCTTACAATTTGAATTAAACTCTTCTCTAGTCTTTCTGATTAATGACTGTAATATAACCTAATTTCTATCATTAGGTCCACTGCATACAGAGTGACTCTATCTGTCTTCACTGAGATACATATCATTTACTGCTAGGTTTTGTAAAAAAAAGAAGATTCTAACAATATCATTTATCAATAACCTACCGGATTCTATCACTTGTTCCACTGTATCCCCAGCGACTCTCTATCTGGCTAAACCGTGATACCACTTGTTCCTTACCAGTCAGACAACATCGAGGAACATCCTAAAATTGTAGCCACATGTGAATCAAGAATTACAACAAAGTTTTGGGCAAATCTTAGTTAATTGAGCTATCAAAATATTTACCATGACCAAAACATATGGAATAATGTGCACAAAGACAAAAAGCAACTCCGACATGAAATGAGCTCTTACTCTGTCCACTTTAAGATTCATATTTAACTTGTGGTGTAAAAAATGCATACTATTTGCACAGGACTTTTTTTTTTAACCTGAAAAGGATTGAACATTCATAGCACTAGTTTCTGAAAAACTCATGTCTGAAGGAAAATAACTTATTTTTCCTCTCAAGAGGCAGCATTTCTAAAAACGTTTGTTGCATGCACTTTTTGATTTTTCAAAACTGCTTTTTATATCTATAAGTGAAGAAAATGTAATTTCCCTTTTCTGAAAATATTTCTCCTTTGATTCATCTGGTTTTGTGTTAGCGAGAAGTATGATTAAAATAGCTTATAGGGGAAAAGTTTAGTGTTGTGTTTATAACTCTGTGCAAGTCTAGAAATGCCCAGAGGTCTTTTTCTTATTGTTGTAACAAGCCTGCAATTTCCTTTTCAATCTGCTCCTCAACCCTTTACCCCACAATCCGAACATTTAACGACCTTGAGAAAGAAAGCTTTTGAGAAAATTTGTGAAAAAAAATGAAAATGCTAATGTTCAACATTTTCTCGTTTTTCCCAGTGTTTTCTACCCTTGCCAAAAAGATTTTTTTTTGTGGTATCAAGTTATTTTGATTTGAATAAGTTTAAAATTTTGTAATGTGGTAATGCCCTTCAGGTTGACATCAAATTTGGCATCAATTGCTACTATTACCCTCTGGTATACAACTAAATGTGAAGGTCATTTTCAATGTGAACAAAGGATCAATAAAGACTGTCTCTGTTCAAATATCTCCTGACAGATTAGACAACATAAATTAATATCAAAGATCAGAATGAACATTCTCTACAGCCTGATCTGCATCTTTACTACCATGAAAAGCAACTTAGAGTTTTGTTTGCAAGACTCGGGTAAAAGCCAAAGCTTTTCTTCACCTGAAAAGGTACAGATGGTTTTGGGTTCACTGTAAAGTAGAGAAACATCTGGACAACTTCTCTGTCTTCAAGTATGCCACTTTGGGCAGGCAGATGAGCAAACTCTTCAATTGTCATCAAGGGAAAGCGGATCAAATGCAAGGCCCTTCCCAAAACCTGTCTTTGATTCTCTGGTGTTGGCTGTATGTTTCTTCGCTTGCACTCTGCTTCTGCCCATCGAAAAACAGCATTACACAATTTATACTCTCTAATACCAAGAGTGTCTCTTTCTAAAACCACACACATTGTTTCATTGTCAATATCTGTAAACCCTTCAGCATTCAAGGCTTCAGAAGTACTTTTGTCAATTGACTCCAGACATAAAGCAGCCAGTTGTGGCTCATCAAAAAGTCTAGCTTGAGTAAGCAGCATGAAAGCATTGTCACTACTGAGATTTCTTTTCAAAAAATCAACACATGCTTTCTCCAGTTCTGGAACTGCATATTTCTTAGCTGTGTAAAGGGTGGTCATCACTGTCTCTGGGCCAATGGTGACTTCATCAGAATACAAAAACCATAGAAGGGCCTTAAAGGCAGAGGGCTCCACATCAGGAATCTCAATTAAAGTCTCTGTTGTGGCCATAGGTCCATTGAAAAGTGCATCAAATACAGCTGACCCAACTGAAAGAACAAACTTATGACCTGGTATTAATTGAGTGTTTGGGGGTTTACCAACAAGAAAGCGTATATCACTCATTATGTCAGTGTCATACAGGTACTTTAATCTCTCCTTTACTGAAGACTTTGTAGCTTGCCAGTTGTATGGAGCATTACTCTGACTAGATAGAGGTTGAGTTGCTACTGGAGCACTAGTAACTGGTACAATAGGAGTCAGTAATGATGGATGGTTTGAAGAAGCACAGTCATTCAGAGAAAGAGAAGCCAAGTTTTCAACATCTTTATCAGTATCTTTTGGGACAAGGTTGTTACAGGAATTTAAGTTTGCTTGGGAACAGCTATTAGCTATCATAGATGACACAGTATTGGATGCCCCATTATGGTTTCTGGATGAGGCTTGTTGCCCAGAAGTGGTATGATTGGCTCTGTCTCCACTTTCATTAGACCTCTGGTTCTTTGCAGCTGGTTTCTCATCCTTTCCTGGTTTTTCTTTTTCCATTATGCAAAATGTCAGTGTAGTCCTATAAAACAAATAAAAGTTAACACAGTTGATCATTTTCTTCTTTTACCTAAATATTTTCCTTAACTATTTACAAAACGATAAAATTTTAGACTGGTCAAAATTGAAAGCATTTGTAGACGACCACATAAACATGGCTCAAAAATTGAAATTTGTTTTGGGAAGGGTAGATAACATTGTGGGAAAAGGAGAAAATGCTGCTAACCAGCATTTTCTCCTTTTCCCACAATATTTTCTATAGGCTTCTTTCTCAGAGTCAATAAAAGTCCGGATTGTGTGGTAAAAAGTTAAGGTTTTAAAAGTCAAATCCCACATTGAAGATGACAAACTAGTCTAAATAATGAGACACTACAGTGATTCTTTTTTTTCATATTTGGACATTTATTGTACACCATAATGTCTCAAATCTATCTTAAATTTTCCAGTAGCAAAACTAAAGCTAAATACTAGCTGTTTCACCTATTTAATTTGTATTACTGCAAAATGTGACTAACTTTTAGTAATAAACAGGACCAAAAACAAATTACTATAAATCCTTTCATTACATAGTCTGATAGAGACTTGTAGAAGTTGCTTATAACATGCAAGTCTCAAAAAACACTGACAAATATACCTTGCAAGGCAGCCATTTTGTGTGTATTTGGGAACATAAATACACAGGTAACAGAAAAAATGCACAATTTCTCAATGTTCATTTTTGTTTCAAATAAGAGGCTATTAAGTACGCAAGCAACAGGTATGTTTGGATCCTAGTTTTGTGACCTATTTGCAAAGTTACGAGAGTTCAAACTTGCACATAAAATCAGTGCAGAGCTTTCAACTGGTTTTGTCTTGATTGTCTCTGTACACAGAGGTAACTAGTCAAAAAGTAACATCACCTTTAAAGGCACTTATCTGTACTAATGACAAATTAATTATGGCTCCCATTATGACTACCTTCAAAATACGAAAAACATTGGAAAAGCATAAACATGGTCACATTTCAGAAAGCTATCTTTTTCAGAATTGTTAAAACTCTGAATAGTCAAGCAAAGGTTAAGTTGTCATCAGCATCTAGGACCCTACAGACCCCAGGCAGCTGATTAACCCTTTCCCGCATAAGGCATTTCTATGGTAACTCTAATTGACTCTAAATAACAGCAAGGATGAAGCTGTTTTTTAAGTGTATATGACACCTTTTGATATCATAGAAAACATTGTGACAAATGGTGAAATTGCTCATCACGAGCAATTTCACCTTTAGCCACAATGTTTTCCACAGGCTCCTACAAGCAATGCATAGAAATGAGTATCTATGGAGTAAAGGGTTCATTTTATCTAGCAGCTATATTTTAGAAGACAAAATACAAAATAAAGCACAGTTCGATCTCATGATCTGTTTTTTTCCCCCTCCCCAAACTACTATTACTTCAAAACTTCATACAGCTTGTGAGATTGTGAAAATATGAATGGACACTGAACTCACAACGGAGGAAATTAAAAGCTATCTGTCACATCTGTGAAACCAGTTGACAGGAATTAGTTTTTTTTGTGCGTGTGTGAATAAAAACTTTTTTTGATAAAAACTCGAAATATATCCTGTAATTAAACATGAAAAATATTGCTATTGTATCTTAAAGAACAAAAAGCGCAAACCAGAGGATATACCATGCAGACTTTTTCAATTTAATTTTATCAACTTCTAGTTCTTGGAGGTCAGCAAGCGAGTTCGGGATTTTACTGCAAGAATTATATTCGTATTACTTTGTTAACATTAAAACCCAAGTTTTGTCTCTACGAACTATCTTTGAAATTATTTTTAGGCGTAATATAAACGGAATTATATATAAAATCAATTTAAAGACCAAAAAAAAAAACACAGGACAGTCTACAATTATTTCGAGTATTCGGTTGTAAAGCCAGCAAATCAAAGTACTGACGACACCTTGCGAGAGAGACGGTCATGCTAGTCTGGTACCCCTCCGTACTTCAAGAGTACGTAGTTGTCCATGGTTCAGTTCAAACGTAGTGTTGATACGGTCAACTAAGTTGAAATAAGTTCGAAAAAAGTTCAAAATTGGCAGAAAAAACGGGCATAATACCGTAAAACGCCCCGCCATAAATCGCGAAAACCCATAAAAATCAAAATTATGTGTCAAAAAATTGCAACTGGTTCATTCATTTCGTTTATATCAAATAGCATGTGCAACTACAGTTAGATCTAGTTAGTCACCGTACTGTCAGTTGCGTTAAGCTACTGTTAAAGCACAGGAATTTGATATTCTATAACCAAAAATAAATGATAAAATATGAAAAAAAAATCTCCCCTATATAATATTAACGGTCCATGGAAATACCGAATTACACCTGATTTACCGAATTATACCGAATTACACCGAATTACACATAGTAATACCGAATTATACGTTCAAAACACTTATTTATTAAGTAATATATGAATTTAACTTATTAAAATTATATTATTAAGCTTTTTCTGGCCCTTAACTGTTTAATTTGGTAATTCACATTACCGAATTACACTATATACTATGATTGGTATCACACCATGTTTCACCGGTTTTACCGAATTATACCGAATTACACATATATTACTTAATAAATAAGTGTTTTGAATGTATAATTTGGTATCACTTTGTGTAATTCGGTAAATCCGGTGAAACATAGTGCGATACCAATCATAGTATATAGTGTAATTCGGTAATGTGAATTACCGAATTAAACAGTTAAGGGCCAGAAAAAGCCTAATAATATAATTTTCATAAGTTAAATTCATATATTACTTAATAAATAAGTGTTTTGAATGTATAACTTGGTATCACTATGTGTAATTCGGTAAATCTGGTGAAACATAGTGTGATACCAATCATAGCATATAGTGTAATTTGGTAATGTGAATTACCGAATTAAACAGTTAAGGGCCAGAAAAAGCTTAATAATATAATTTTAATAAGTTTAATTCATATATTACTTAATAAATGAGTGTTTTGAATTTATAATTCGGTATCACTATGTGTAATTCAGTATAATTCGGTAAATCAGGTGTAATTCGGTATTTCCATGCACCACACAA
This sequence comes from Tridacna crocea, assembly GCA_943736015.1. Classification (NCBI taxonomy): domain Eukaryota; kingdom Metazoa; phylum Mollusca; class Bivalvia; order Cardiida; family Cardiidae; genus Tridacna; species Tridacna crocea. The sequence continues at coordinate 9,075,543 of OX031066.1, read as the reverse complement.
GGAATGCAACATCTCGATTGCCAGCGCCAGCACAAGACAGCCTTTTCCACCCAAAATAACCACGAAACAAACATTGATCATTATTTCCTTTAGCCTAGTGATAGACAACAGAAAAATGTTCCTGCGACATTCGGCGATTCCTCAGTAGACGCCCTTTAACCGGAGATATCTGTCATGTTTTACAATTTATTGCACAATTTTTATCCATCGAGGAGGCCATTCGCTGACGTCACGGGAAGAGCCAGGGAGCATATTTTCGGATTACATATTACTATTATTTTTTTCGTATTTAAGATATATTTATGGACATCACAGTCATGATACTTAAGATTTTTCTAGAAGTAACTAACAAAGTATTTGACCGTATTCTCTTTTAAAGAAAAGATATGTGATTCTAATACATAATCCGAAAATACACTTCCTGGCCCTTCCTGTGACATGAATGCGAAGACCAGTCACAAAAATAGCATCTAAGCAGACACTTTCAAACTGAAGGTAAGGGTGAAGATATGGCTCAGTAGGTTAATCATGGTTTATCATGGGGAACGGGGGTGTAGTCTGTGTGGTAACACTGTATGTTGCAAAAAGACTAGCACCTGAGGATGACAAAAAGTATGGCTAAAGTGATGGAGGTTTGATCACTTGTACTGATACTTGTCCTAGCACAGTACCCTTGCTTGGAATGGTTGCTTCGATTATTGTTGTAATGTGTGTGGTTCTGGCACAGATTAAAGTCAATATGCAGTGGTTGAAATAGGAGGATCACTGATGTGAATCTCAAGCTCAGCTACGGTAATTTATTTCATGCCTTCCGGTAGGATATTGAGAAATAGCAGTGAAAATATTTTTCGATCTTACACTGGTACAACCAGTTAAATACCGATTTTCACGTTCTTGTTGCCTAGATAAGTTGCACTTGCTAACAACCAGATGGGAAATATGACGTCATATACCTTACATTTCTCGCGCTTGACGTAATATTGTAACACGTTGAGCACTATGTGAGAGGGGTACGAGGGGAATAACGGAAAAGAATTACTGGATTTTGATAAAGCTTATCCCAGAAAGGGTTAAAGGCGTGAAATAAATAGAAAAAAAAAAAAAAATTTGGTGAAAGATCGAAATTTATTTCATCTCGTGAACACCATCAGTAATATTTTCACTCGTGGCTGTGCCACTCATGAAAATATTACCGATGGTGTCCACTCAATGAAATAAATTTCAATCTTTCACCGAAAAAGATTTCTTTCTGATGATTAGTGATAGTCACTTTAACAGGATTCATTTCTCTCTCAAGAATAATCATTGTGTTTACTATATATGATTATGTAGGAAAGCAGTCAGTGGCTTTGGAAGAATACTGTTCAAAGTACTGTACTGGTAAACAGAAACTCCAGCAAAGCATGGATAGTTGCACTGGCACTGATTTAACTGAAATGATTTTTAAAACAGTGGTAAACTATACAGAATCAATCAAGAGGTAAAAAGAGAGGAAAACAAAAGACATACTTTTACAGTTTAACTCTTTACCACACAATCGGACTTTTAACGACCCTGAGAAGAAGACTATGGAAAACATTTCTGGTAAACAGCATTTTCTCCTTTTCCCACATTGTTTTCTACCCTATCAAAGAAAGACTGCACCCTTTGAGGTGCATTAAAATTGCTGTCTGCATATGCTTTCAATTTGGAAAAGTCCAGGATATTGTTGTGTGGTAAAGAGTTAAACCTGAAATGTAGATTATTCAGAGAGGAGATAATTATCTCATAAACTTGCGGAAGTAACTGAGAGAAAGGTATGAATATATACAAGTCTTGTCATATAATATTTGAGCCATACTCTACATGAAAAGGAGTTTTAAATCATCTGCAATAAGTATGTACTAATGTCAGCCTGGGCAGCCCACAACTAGTCCATTTTCTGCATGTCAAAGAACCATTCTGTCTCATGATTCAGTCGGTTACTAGGCAAAGCGGATTCTATGACTACATAATTATATGATGACATGCATGGAGATGCATTAAATTTCCATTTGCTGGAGTATGGATTATTTGAAAGGGACAATGCAGAGCTCCAGAGAGAGGGCGTGATTTTGATTTCATTATTGAAAATAGTCATCACTCTCCATTATACCCTATGTTGTGGGTACTCATTAGAATCGTCTCATGGAGACGATTCTAATGAGTACCAACAACCTAGGGTTTCAAAGCGAAATAAAGGATTTGGAATACCATCACTCCCTCTTATCTGAAACTCTGACAATGTCTCCAATTTGTGCATTATGATGTGAGATTCTTCTAATTCAGTAGGATATAATGCGCACTGCTATGGTTGGACATTCTTCTAGCTTAATGGTAAAAATGGTAAAGTCTTATAAAATCTTCCCAATGGCACAACATTGCATCGACCTCTTATGTCTTTTTTAGCTCTTTACCAAAACATCGCTGGTTTTTATGACCCAGAGGTAGAAGACTTCTGAAAACATTGTGGGAAAAGGAGAAAATACTGGTAACCAGCATTTTCTCCTTTTCCCACAATCTTTTCTGTCCTTCCCAAAACAAATGTCGGTGTTTCATTCTCATTTATTTTGTCATCTGCATTTGCCCTCAATTTCGACAAGCCTGATTGAAATTTTGTCGTTTGGTATTAACTCTTTACCACACGACAAAATTTTAGACTGGTTCAAACTGAAAGCATTTGCAGACGAAAAAATAAAGATGACTGAAAAATTGAAATTTGTTCTGGAAAGTGTAGAAAACAGTGTGGGAAAAGGAGAAAATGCTGGTTACCAGCATTTTCTCCTTTTCCCACAGTGTTTTCAAAAGGCTTCTTCCTCAGGGGCGTCAAAAGTAGGGATTGTGTGGTAATGGGTTAAAGAGTTAATCTTTTTGTCTCAGGTAAGGAATGACAGCAGCTGCACTGTGGCCAAAGTGCATACTTGTAATCAGTGGTAAAAGGAAATCTGGAAAAGATTACATTGCAGAGCAGTTACAACAAAGGTAAAGTGAACTGAAGGTTTGAAAAGACCTTATGTTACTGACGATGATAGCTTTCAAAAACACTGTCAAAAAAGAAGAAAATGTATTTCTGTCCTTCAATGTTTTTGATATATATACTTTTTCAAAAACACCAATACAGTCACATCGGGTGTTAACCCTTTACTCCATAGATACTCATTTTGACGTATCAACAACAGACAGCTTTTGAAAACATTGTAGGAAAAGGAGAAATTTCTCCTTTTTCCACAATGTTTTCCACTTTATCAGAAATTTGTATCCTCATTTGTCCATATTTTTGACACCATATCTTTATTTGCTGCTGAAATGGAAGAGCCTAAAATTGGCATATAAGGTAAAGGGGTAATTCACAAATGATTTGAATATACATGTATATGGAAAGGCTATGTTTGTTGTCTTGTAGAGACTTGACCAGTTGACAAAATATTTATTTTTTTCCAAACTATAAATTTTAAGGCTTGTCCACATTGAAAGCTTTTGTAGATAACAAAATAAAAGTGACTCAAAAATTTAGATTCTAATTTGAATGATTTGTAAGCATTGTGGGGAAAAGAAGAAGTTGCTTGTTATAATGTTTCCTAAAGACTTCCTCCTGTGGGTAATTTCTTTCAGTAATGTTTGGAAATATGTTTGCATACATCGCTGGAATTTGACATTCTATAACCAAAATAACTGATCAAATATGAAAAAATAATCTCCCCTATATAATATAAATACATATAGGAGAGGTTGTTTTTCATATTTGATCATTTATTTTGGTTATAGAATGTTAAATTCCTGTGCATACTTCAACCAATAATATATGATACATATTTAAACCAAAAATAATAAAGCATCAAAATACAGAAAAAAGCCATTTTTCTTTTCACCTCATTGGTATTCCACTATTAAACTTAACCCTTTACCACACAATCCTGACTTTTAACACCCCCCCCACCCCCCGGAAAGAAGCCTTTTGAAAACATTGTGGGAAAGGGAGAAAATGCATCACCTTTCGCCACAATGTTTTCTCCTCTGTCAAAGAGAAATTGCACCATTTGAGCCATCTGCAAACGCTTTCAATATGAACAAGGCTAATATTTTGTCATCTGGTAAAGGGTTGACTCATTACTAAACGACAAAATTTTAGGTTTGTCCAAATCAAAAGCATTTGCAGATGACATAATAAAAGTGACTGAAAATTTGAAATTCGTTGTGTGAAGGGTAGAAAACATTGTGGGAAAAGGAGAAAATGCTGTTTACCAGCATTTTCTCCTTTTCCCACTATGTTTTCTAAAGGCTTCGTTCTCAGGGGTGTCAAAAGTAGGGATTGTGTGGTAATGGGTTGAAGTACCAAATAAACCCATCAGATGTTTTTATACTAGAAAAAGTCCCCATTTATAATAACAATTTATTGGGTGCCTAATGTCTGAAGTGTTTTAGCAAAGCAAACAGTGGACATCAAAGATCAGACTGCATATTTTGTGTGGTCTGATTTTGATTTACACAGGCCACATAAGGCAACTTTAGATCTGAAAGATACTTTTGGGCTGAATTTAAGCAATGCATCAAAACAAAAACCATTTGATTTCCAATGTGAGATTCTGCTCAAACAGGGGGATATGCCTTATCAACACTGTTTCATTGACGAATTATCTTTCTTTTTTCTACTAACTAAGATGAATCTCCAGGATACATTATACATACCAATTTCACAGACAATTACAATCATTTCAGCTTAATTTAACTCTTTACCAAACAATCCCTGGTTTTTACGACCTTGAGAAAAAAGCTTTTTGAAAATATTGTGGGAAAAGGAGAAAATGCTGATAACCAGCATTTTCTCCTTTTCCCTCAATGTTTTCTATCCTGCCAGAAACAAATTTCAATTTTCAAGTTACATTTGATTTGTTGTCTGCAAGTGCTTTCAATTTGGACCAGTCTAAAATTTTGTCGTTCTGTAAAAGGTTAAAGTGTCGTCTGCAAACGCTTTCAATTTGGACCAGTCTAAAATTTTGTCGTTTAATAAAGGGTTAATCCAAAGATCAACTGGATCTGAAGTTAGAATGGTACTTTGACATGCAGAGAACCATACTATAGCAAAAGGTTTGACTAAGGCAAGTCTGCATGGCAGGTTTCTTTTGTTTAATACTGTCTGTTTATCATTAACTTAAGCCTCTTTTTTGCAGAGCTTCACTATGTTTGGATTTCATTTGGTAAAAGAATTTGGGGCATATACTTGCCTCTAGCTTTGCCAAGTCAGTTTTGTTTGTTTTTTCTTTATTTACAAGGTACACTGCATCATTGTGCCAAATCCTGAGGTTGTCAGGGCCTTTAAAGAAACAGTATGCAGAGGTTTGTACCTTATTTGCAAGCTAATATAGAATTTCCACCAATTTTCCCCTGTTTTTGTGCATGCACTTACATGACAATAGTTTGTAAAAGGATTTTAGATATGAAGAATTAACATTTAATGGAAAGACAATGAAGAAAACATTTAGACAGAGAAGGCAACTGAATTGACCTGTTAACACACAGCAAAAATTGAGACCTATCCAAATTTAGAACATTTGCAGACAACAATTTCAAAGTGGCTTAAATGGTGCAATTTTGCTTTGATAGGGAAGAAAACTTTATGGGAAAAGGAGAAAATGCTGGTTACCAGCATTTTCTCCTTTTCCCACAATGTTTTTGAAAGGTTTCTTCCTCAGGGTTGTTAAAAGTTGTCACTGTGTGGTGAAGGGTTAATGTTTGTAAGTTTGAAGCGAACCCTTTTCTACACAATCCTGAGGTTTTAATGACCAAAAGGAAAAGTTCTTTTGAAAGCATGGGAAAAGGAGAAAACAGTTATAACCAACATTTTCTCCTTTCCAATATTTCTACTCTTTCAAAATCAATTTTTTTATAATTCGTGCAACATTTGTCATCTTAAATGCTTTCACTTTGGACCAGTGTATAATTCTGTCGTCTAGGAAAGAAAAAGAGAATTTGACTCGCCATTAGACTGTACAAACTTCTGTATCAGCCCTTGAATTTAAATTGTGTTGCTGACTACGGATACTGGAAATGTATTCAGTTGCATACATGACTTAGATCAGGAAGTTACTTGTTCGAAGCCCCTCCTGGATGAGTTTCTGTCTGAGGATTGATGATATTTATTGGAACAGAATTCACTCCATGGTCATGGTTTTATTGTTGTTTTGATGATTGTAATGTCCAAAAGCAACAAAAGGCTTGGGAAAAATATTGTGCAAAGGATAGGTAAAATAAATCAAGAAAAGCATGGGTAGGTGCCTCATAATTTAAATAAGGCTGAAGGGACTTTAATCAATCAATCAATCAATCAGGTCAGGTCAGTCAGTCAAGTTAGTCTGTCAGTTAAATTAGTCAAGTCAGTCAGCCAAGTGAGTGAGGCATTCAAGTCAGTCAAGTCAGTCAATCAAGTCAGTTGGTCCAGTCAGTCAGTCAAGTCAAGTCAACTAGTTAGTCAGTCAAATCAGTCAGTTAACTCACTCAATCAAGTGAGTAAGTCAGTCAATCAAGTCAGTTTGTCAGTCAGCCAGTTAGTCAAGTCAGCCAGTCAAGTATGTAAAGTCAGTCAAATCAGACATTCAAGTCAGTTAGTCAAGTCAAGTCAGTCAGCCAGTCAAGTCAGTCAGTTAGTCAAGACATCCTGTTTAGTTAATCAGCCAGTCAATCAAGTCAGTCAGTAAAGTCAGCCAGTCAAGTCAGTCAGTCAGTCAAGTCAGCCAGGCAAGTCAGTTTGTCAAGTCAGCCAGCCAGCCAATCAATCAAGTCAGTCAGGTCAGTCAAGTTAGTCTGTCATTCAGTTAAATCAGTCAGTCAATCAGTCAGTCAGTAAGTCAGTAAAGTCAGTTAGGTACATCAGTCAGTCAAGTCAGTCCATTAGTCAAGTCAGCCAGTCAAGTCAGTCAGTTAGTCAAGTCAGTCAGTCAAGTTAGGTAGTCAAGTCAGTCAGTCAAATCAGTCAGTCAAGCCAGTTAGTCATTCAGCCAGTCAGTCAAGTCAGCCAGTCAAATCAGTCAAGTTAGTAAAGTCAATAAGTCAAGTCAGCCAGTCAGTCCAGTCAGTCAGTAGTTAGTCAGTCAATTCAGTATGTCAAGTCAGTCAGCCAATCAAGTCAGTCAAGTCAGTTAGTCAAGTAAGCCATCCAGTCAAGTCAGTAAGTCAAGTCAACCAGTCAAGTCAGCCAGTTAAGTCAGTTATTCAAGTCAGCCAGTCAGGTCATTGTCAGTCATTCAAGTCTGTCAGTACAGTCAGTCATTCAAGTAAGTCAAGTCAGTTATTCAGTCAAATCAGTCGGTCAAGTTAGTTAGTATGTCAGTCGTCAGTTATTCAGTCAGTCAAGTCAGTCAGTCAAGTTAGGTAGTAAAGAAAGTTAGTCAGTCAGTCATGTCAGTTATTCAGTCAGTCAAGTCAGTCAGTCAAGTTAGGTAGTAAAGAAAGTTAGTCAGTCAGTCAAGTCAGCTAGTCAAGTCAGCCAGCCAATCAAGTCAGTCAGTCAGTCAAGTCAGCTAGTCAAGTCAGCCAGTCACGTCAGTCATTCAAGTCAGCCAGTCAAGTCAGTAAGTCACGTCAGCCAGTCAAGTCAGTCAAGCAGCCAGTCAATTCAGTCAGTCAAGTCTGTCAGTCAAGTCAGGCAGTCCAGTCAGTCGGTAGTTAGTCAAGTCAGGCAGTCAGTCAGCCAGTCAAGTCAGTAAGTCAAGTCAGTTACTTCAATCAGTCAGCAAGTCAAGTCAGTCAGTTAGTCAAGTCAGCCAGTCAAGTCAACCAGTCAGTCAGTCAATTCATCCAGTCAAGTCAGCCAGTCAATTGGTCAAGTCAGTCAAATTAGTCAGTAAAGTCAGTTAATCAGTCAGTCAGTCAAGTCAGTCAGTTTTGTCAGTCAAGTTAGTCAATGAGGTCAGTCAGTCAAGTCAGTCAATCCAATCAGTCGGTCAAGTCAGTCAATCCAGTCAGTCAAGTCAGTCAGTCAAATCAAATCAGTCAGTCAGTCAGTCAAGTAAGCCAGTAAGTCAAGTCAGACAGTTAAGTCAGTCAAGTCAGCCAGTCAAGTCAGGCAGTTAGTTGGTCAACTCAGTCAAGTGAGTCGGTCAAGTGAGTCATGTCAGCCAGTCAGTCATATCAGACAGTTAAGTCAGTCAAGTGAGCCAGTCAAGTCAGTTAGTCAGTCAAGTCAGTCAATCAGTTGGTCTAGTCAGTCAAGTGAGTCAGTCAAGTCAATCTGTCAAGTCAGTCAGTAATTCCAGTAAGTCAGTTAAGTCAGTCAGTTAATCAGTCAAGTCAGTCAAGTCAGTCAGTCTGTCAGTCAAGTCAGTAAGGTCAGGCAGTTAAGGCAGTCAAGTTAGCCAGTCAAGTGAGTCAGTAAAGTCAGTTAGTCAAGTCGGTCAGTCAGTCAAGCGAGTCAGTCAAATCAGTAAGTCAAGTCAGTCAGTCAGTTAGTCAAGTCAGTAAATCAGTCAAGTGAGTCAGTCAAGTCAGTCAGTCAGTCAAGTCAGCCAGTTAAGCCAGTCAAGTAAGTCAGTCAGCCAGTCCAGTCAGTCAAGTCAGTCATTCAAGTCAGTCAAGCCAGTCAGTCAAGCCAGTCAGTCATGTCAGTCAGTCAACTCAGTCAGCCAGTCAAGTCAGCCAGTCAGTCAGTCAAGCCAGCCAGTCAAGTCATTCATTCAGTCAAGTCAGTCAGTCAAGTCAGTCATTTAGTCAAGTGAATCAATCAATCAATCAATCAGTCAATCAATGAATTAATCAATCAATCAAATATTGTATATCCTTTAGGAACATCAGCTGGATTATGAAGAACTCTTGAAGTCAAGTGTCTATAAGGAGACCTACAGAGCAGATATGATAAAATGGGGGGAGGAAAAGCGGAATAAAGAGCCATATTTCTTCTGTGAGAAAACTTTAGCTGGAGCAGATCCAAGCTGTTCTTTGCTTGTGATATCTGATGCACGACGGAAATCAGACTTGCAGTATTTCCGTGAAAATTACTCAGACAGAAGCTTGTTTGTGAGGATTGAGGCGGACGAAAATGTCAGAATACAGAGAGGATATAATTTTACAGAAGGTACAACAAAATTTAGATTAATAAACCCTTTACAACACAATCACAACTTTTAACAACCCTGAGAAAATAGGCCTTTTGAAAACATTGTGGTAAAAGGAGAAAATGCTGGTAACCAGCCATTTGTTGCCATTTAGTTTCTCCTATAGTTGCCGAAGTCCTCGGGCCAATACAGCTGACCTCGGACCTGTAACTGGGACAATACGAAATTACTTGATTAATGACATTTTTATTAATTTACTGTTGGTAGAAACTCATCACAGTCTTCTGGTGAAATTCCAACAAATCTTCCTACGTTTTTTTTTAATATATTGTCTGAAGTTTCTCCACTTTCGATTTCAGTAGGGAGCTCAGAATGTCGACCTTTAACTTCGCATAACATATTCTCAGTTTCTTTGGCCTACAAGAGTTCATAGCGCTCAGTATTGTCTGCTAATACTTCTAGCATATCTTCCCCATTTCCGGCATTTTTATCTGACATTTTCCTTTTCCTTAGACATTTTATGTCTTCAAACATAAGAAACACAAGCTTGTAGCACGACATCCGCCATTTTTGTTAACCTATTATAAGCACAGACCCTCATGCGACTGAACTTTTGACCAATCATGTTCAAGGATTTCTGTATTGGTCGTGGGTCATCAATATTGATACGAGGTAACTGTATTAATCGGAGGTCAAGTCGTATTAAGCTGGGGTCATGACCTGTATGCAATACAAAGTAAGTAATGTGACATATGCAATAGAAGCTTAACTTTGATTCAAGGTCCTTTACCTAATGACAAAATTGTGAACTTTTAAAGTTTGAAAGCAATAGCAAGAGGTAAAGCAAGTACAGCTCAATTTACTGTAATTTTATTTGTCTTTGTCTGTGTAAAACATTTTGGGAAAAGTAGACAATGCTGTTTATCAGCATCTTCCCCTTTTCCCACAAGATTTTCAAAGAACGCTCTCTATTAAGACCATCAAATGTCAGTATAGTGAAGTAAAATGATAAAGTAGTGCAGCTGGGTACAGGTATTTGGTGATATATTGTGCGGCTCGACTGGGATTTGAACCCAGGGCCTCAAGAATACCGTTCCTGCACTGTAACCAACTGAGCTACTGAACCACATGTCGATACGGCCACACAATATATCACCAAATACCTGTACCCGGCTACATATACCCCCTCCTAATTGAGAATTTGTCCCGAATTCTGGAGACAGAGAAACATTGTGAAACGTTCTCGAGGTGCCTAAGCAGTAGCCATCCACATCGTGGTTTAATATACGGTGGGCGTCAAATGTAACAGGTGATGAAAAAATATCGCGGCTCGACCGGGATTCGAACCCAGGGTCTCAGGAATACCATTCCTGCACTCTAACCAACTGAGCTACCAAACCACATGTCGATACGGCCACACAATATATCACCAAATACCTGTACCCAGCTTCTTATACCCCCTTCAAATTTAAAATTCGTCCCGAATTCTGGAGACAGAGAAACATTGTGAACTCGAGGTGCCTAAGCAGTAGCCATCCACATCGTGGGTTATTTACGGTGGGCACCAAATGTAACAAGTGGTGAAAAAATATCGCGGCTCGACCGGGATTTGAAGTCAGGGCCTCAGGAATACCATTCCTGCACTCTAACCAACTGAGCTACCGAACCACATGTTGATACGGCCGCACAATATATCACCAAATATCTGTACCTGGCTACAGTAGTAATTTTACATGTAGCTTTTGTTTTCTCATTCTTGTCACAAAGGTATCGATGATGCAGAGTCAGAGTGTGGGCTGGACAGTGGAGTAGATTGGGACATTGTCATTACAAACAATGGAAACAATGCAGCAGCGTCAGACAATTCTATGGCAAAATTGTATTCACTTATTTATTCAAGGCTGTAATAAGTGTTGAGGTGAATCGTCCATAGACTGCACAATAATGACTCAACATAATCAATTCAAATAATGTTTGGATTTATCCTTTACCACACTATCCCATAACATCCATGAGTAAAGTGGCTATAGATTGTGAGAAAAGGAGAGAGCGCTAGTAACTAGGGTTTTCTCCCTTTTCTACAGTGTTTTCTACAAGTTGCAAGTCTAGTCATCAGAACCACATTTAACCCTGTACCCCATAAGGCATTCCTATGATATCTCTAATTGACCCTAAATAACAGCAAGGATGAAGCATTTTCTTATGTGTATATGACACCTTTTGATAGCATAGAAAATAATGTGACAAAAGGTGAAATTGCTCGTCACGAGCAATTTCACCATTTGCCACAAAGTTTTTTAAAGGCTCCTACAAGAAATGCGTAGAAATGAGTATCTATGGAGTAAAGTTTTAGGTCAGTGGCCTAGAATGCTTGCCACAATTTAATATGGGATATGTTTAAGATTTTATTTATGATAGTTTGGAGAGACTACAGGTATAATGAAATACTGGACGGAGTCGTTCAAGATCAAACAGCATTTTCAGTGCAACGTGGCCTTAACTCTTTACTTGATGACAAAATTTTAGCCCCGTCCATGTTGAAAGCTTTTGAAGACAACAATTTGAATGTGGCTCAAACAGTGCAACTGTTTAGTGATAGAGTAGAAAACATTGTGGTAAAAGGAGAAAATGCTGGTTATCAGCATTTTCTCCTTTTCCCACAATATTTTCAAATGCTTTCTTTCTCAGGGTAGTTAAAAGTCGGAATTGTGTGGTAAAGAGTTAAAATCAATTCCAGTCGGCCATTTTTCATTGAGTCAAGAGATACAGCAGAATGTTTGGCAGAATAGGTTATTATACACATGTATAAAGTTTCATGAAATTCCATCCAACTGTATTGGAGATATTCTTCAGGACAGAGAAACGGACGTAAGGACAAATAACAGGACAGACAGATGGACAACACTAAAACTATATCCCTCCACCTTCAGCAGGGGATAAAAAGAGTAGCTATACATGTATATATGTCAACCAAAAGTCAAATCCTTAACTATGAAGCTTTCAACACATCAAACAGCCCTTGCACCTTAATTTTGTTTCGAAAATCAAGATATAAATATAATAGATTGAATTCAAGAATTGTTGTTCAAAACTGTAACATTTGTAATAAAAAGTTTGAGAATGAAAGTTTGTTAATTTTATTCATTCATTTAATATGTTAAATGATAAACAATTAAGTATATAAATGGATCACAAATATAATTGTCAAATCTTTTTAATAAATCAATTATAAAACAATAAAAAATGTACAACTATTGTAGTTTTCAACATTGTAAACTATGATCTTGTATAGTCTATATCAATATAGAATAGTATCTAAAAACTATTTTTTTCAATCATCCCTTTTTTTCCACAAAATTTTTCGAAAGTCTCCATGTTCAGGGTAGTAAGAAAAAAAGGAATGTTTGGAAGTGTTTGACAGTAAACATGTTAACCCATTACCCCATAAGGCATTCCTAAGTCATCTCTAATTGACCCTAAATAACAGCAAGGATGAAGAAGCCATTTCTTATGTGTAAATGACACCTTTTGATAGCATAGAAAACATCGTGACAAAAGGTGAAATTGCTCGTCACGAGCAATTTCACCTTTTGCCACAATGTTTTCCAAAGGCTCCTACAAGTAATGTGTAGAAATGAGTATCTATGGAGTAAAGGGTTAAACCCTATACTAGGCAACAATCTTGAGATATGTCTATACTTCAGTCATTACCTAACAACAAAATTTTAGACTGGTCCAAATTGAAATAATTCTTATTTTGCAAACAACAAAATAAATGTATCTGAAAATCTGCTACCTGTAGTTGTTTTGGGAAGTGTAGAAAACACTTGTTGGCAAAGGAGAAAATGCTGGTTACTAGCATTTTCTCCTTTTTCCACAATGTTTTCAAACGGCTTTCTTCTCAGGGTTATTAAAAGTCAAGATTGTGTGGTAAAGAGTTAAACCATTTGCATACAGGTAATTAACTGGCTCACATACAGAAATTTGTCTCTAATAGGTCAGATAACTCTGTTAGAGAAAGAGTAAATACTGGTTACCAGCATCTACCCTTTCAATCTGTCCCAGGATGATTTCAAAGCCTTGTTCTGTTTTGTTTTTTATTTAGGGACTCTGTTGTAAAGATTGCGTAGAACATGTATAAAATTAGTTTATTAAAATTACATATAGAAAACAATTACACTTAAAAATTTTGTAAATAAAAAACTTCTAAATTCAACCACAAGGATTTAACACTGTAAGCCTTGTTGTACAACAATAGAACATGATACTAAAATTACTCTGTAAAGAGTGCAGTATACATGGCATTATATCAAAATTATTCTGTAAAGAATGTCTCATACGGCATACACAGAGCTTGAAACTAAAATTACTTTGTAAAGACTATATCACATGGTCTTTATCATTTTTTTTATCTTACAGATATTTTACTGTGAGCTAGTATTGCTGTTATCAAAGGACAAAAAAAGAAAAGCTGAAAATACTTTCAGCATGTACCCCTTTTCCCACAATCTTTTCAAAAGTTTTCTTCCACAAGTATTATATCAAGGATTGTCTGGCAAGAGATTCAAGAACATATATTCGTTCTCCACTGCAAAGCAGTTACAAATTTTGGCAAATGATCTTAACTCTTTACCAAACGATAAAATTTTGGACTAGTCCAAATTAAAAGCATATGCAGACTAGAAAATACATGTGAATAAAAAAGTGAAAATTGATTTGGGAAGGGTAGAAAACATTGTGGGAAAAGGAGAAAATGCTGGTCACCAGCATTTTCTCCTTTTCCAACAATGTTTTCAGAGGCTTTCTTTCTCGGTGTCGTTAAAAGTTGGGATTGTGTGGAAAAGAGTTAAGGATGATCTTTACAAAAAAAATGAACTCTATATTGCTGCCATTGTGTATGTTTTCCATAAAATACTGTAAAAAAAATTGAGCTTGGGTTTAAAAAAATAACATTCACAAACAATCTCCTTTGTTACAGATGTGACATGATATTCAAATAAATGTGTTCGTTGTTAAGAGTGCCATTTCTTCAATATTTAGCTTTATTTTTCATTGACAGATACTTCAATGGATATGTGTTCGGGGGAGATAAAGTAACTCCTCAAAACTTAGCATAGTAGTCCTCATATGTGAGGATACTAGTAACATTTTGAGCTGTGTACATGTATCAGCATGTTCCTCTTTCTGTAATGTTTTCAAAATTCTTCATCCTCATAATCTTTAACCCTTTACCCCATAAGGCATTTCTGTGGTATCTCTAATTGACGTTAAATAACAGCATGGATAAAGCAGTTTTTTATGTATATATGACACTTTTCGTTAGCATAGAAAACATTGTGACAAAAGGTGAAATTGTTTGTCATGAGCAATTTCATCTTTTGCCACAATGTTTTCCAAAAGCTCCTACAAGCAATGCACAGAAATGAGTATCTACGGAGTAAAGGGTTAAAACTCATGATTGTTTAACAGATGGGTTTAACATTCTATCACACTATCCCGACTTTTAACTACCTTGAGAAAGAAGCCTCCTGCAGATGCTTTGAGCTTGGTCAAGTCCAAAAATCAGTTGTTTACTAAAGAGTTAACCCTCACTGAAAGCACTAGCAAATGACAAACAAAACTCAAAAATTGAAATTTATTTCTAGCAGTGTAGAAAACATTGTGTGAAAAGGAGAAAATGCTGGTTACCAGCATTTTCTTCTTTTCCCACAATGTTTTTAAAAGGCTTCTATCTCAGCATAGTCAAAACTAGGGATTGTTTGCCATAGGGATACATATGTTCTGTAAAAAGTATTCAACAGTAATGTAAATACATGAGTATGCTTTGTGAAAAGGGGGTGGGGGGGGTTTAATACATCTATACTACTCAAAATTCGCTAGGGATCACCCTAAAAGATTCACGCTAAATATATATATGTGGCATATATCATATATGGTTTTACAATATTTTACATCGCCATACTGATCAATAAAATGACCAGTGGAAATGGATCTTTAAGCCTTTCCTGACAATGCTGACTGTTAAAGACGCTGAGAAAGAAGCCTTAGGAAAACATAGTTGGAAAAGGAGAAAAAGCTGGATACCAGCATTTTCTCCTTTTCCAACCATGTTTTCTACCGTATGACAGACAGCATATTGCCATTGCATAGAATTTTACAGTTTGGTAAAAAGTTTATGCAAAACTCTTGTAACGTACAGAAATATGTAAGTGATCCCTATCAAAGTTTGAGTAGTATGCAAAAAGTATTAACCCATGTCAGCCTGTTCAGTCCATGTAAATTGTCTGCGTGTACATGGACCATTCTATCCTATGATCCTGAGCAAAACAGATTTTATAAATCCATAATTACGGATGACTTGCATGGTATTGTGCATTTAAGAAAAGTACTGTCTCATGAGCACAGCTCTCGTGTAAAATTCTATAAAAAATATCTCTTCAACTCGTAATCAAGTACAAATCAAAGCAATGAAGATAGTAGTATTGAAAAATACAACCACATACCAAGTGAAATAGTTTGATAACCCTCAAAGCAAGCATCTTCGCGAGCCAAGGGGCTGGGCCAGTTTTGACTCCCAACGGCATCATATGAACAAACTTGGTAGAGGTACACTAGGAGATGCTACATACCAAATATCAAAGCTCTATGCCTTTTAGTTTTTGAGGAGAAGAATATTAAAGTTTCATTCCTTGTTCCTATGTTTGAATTTGTAACCCCCAGGGCGGGCCAGTTTTAACCCCAGGGGCATAATGTGAACAAACATGGTAGAGGTCCACAAGGAAAAGCTACATATCAAATATCAAAGCTCTACACCTTCAAGTTTCGAAGGAGAAGATTTTTAAAGTTTTCCTTCTTTGTTCCTATGCTCAAACTTGTGTCCCCCAGGATTGGGGCCAGTTTTGACCCCAGGGTCATCATTTGAACAGACTTGGTAGAGGTCCACTAGGAGATACCACATACCAAATATCAAAGCTCTATGCCATCTAGTTTCAGAGGAGAAGATTTTTAAAGTTTTCCTTCTTTGTTCCTATGCTCAAACTTGTGACCCCCAGTGCAGTGCCAGTTTTGACAGGTCCACTAGGAGATGCAACATACCAAATATCAAAGCTGACTGAAATAATGATTTCTTTCTTTAATAAAGAAGAAAATACTGTTGGAAAAAGAGAAAATGCTGGTAACGAGTATTTTCTTTTTCCACGATGTTTCGAATGTGTTCTCTCTTTGTGCTTTTCAAACTCTGGGATTGTATGATAAAAGATTAATATTGTCATTTTGTGTCAAAAAGTCATAAACAAAAATATTGTACACTGCATAAAATTTCATTATTCCTTGTCAAAATGTCAAACATTTGTAGACAAAAATATTTAATATACTATAAAAAGTTCTATTACACCTTTGTAAAAGTTGCATTACCAGTATAAAAAAATTGCCATAGTAAAATATGCATATCAATTTACATGCTAACCCTTTACCAAATGACAAAATTTTAGTCTGACCTAAATTGAAAGCCCTCGCATACAACAAAATAAACTTAACTCAAGAATTGAAATTTGTTTCCAGCAGGGTACAAAACATTGTGGGAAAAGGAGAAAATGCAGGTTACCAGCAATTTGTCCTTTACCCACAACCTTTTCAAAAGGCATCTATCTCATGGTCATGAGTTGTTTGGTAGAGGGTTAAATCATCCATTGTAAAAAGGTTGTGGAAGGTCATGGATTCTTATAAAAGATAAGTGTACCTGCATAAAGTTTTATGGTCCATGTCCACAAGGTTATAAACATAAACAGAGGAACTTATATGAATGTTAACTCATTACCAAATTACAATATTTTAGGCATGTCCAAATCGAGAGCATTTGCAGATGACAAAAGTGAATGAAAATTTGAATTTGTTTTGTGAAGGGTAGAAAACGTGGGAAAAGGAGAAAATGTTGGTTACCAGCATTTTCTTCTTTTCCCACAATGTTTTCTAAAGGCTTCTTTCTCAGGTCGTCAAAAGTAGGGAAAATGTGGTAATGGATTAATCCTTTACCAGATCACTAAATTTTAGCCTTGTCCAAATTGAAAGCATTTGCGAACAACAATTTCAAAGTGGCCTAAATGGTGGAACTGTTCTTTGATAGGGTAGAAAACATTGTAAGAAAAGGAGAAAATGGTGGTTACCTGCATTTTCCCTGTTTCCCACAATGATTTCAAAAGGCCTTCTATTGAGGGTCATTAAAACCCGGTTTGTGTGGTAATGGGTTAATGTATTCTCATCTTTATTATATGAGTTTACTAATATTATACAAGGCAAGTCTTAGCCAGCAACACAAGACGGCCATAACAAGAGAGCCATGATGGCTTTTTAACCCTTTACAACACAAATTGAAGTCTTCATGACCCTGAAAAAGAGGGCCTTCGAAAACAATGAACAGTGTCAGGCAATACAAGCAGATAAATTCATTGGCATGAAAGGTAAAGCTCTATGAAAAAACCCAGAATGATAGACACCTTACTATGAATTAATTATTCTACTCATGTGAGCATAACTATAAGCATCAAAATGAATCACTCTTCCTAAAAAACAGAATATTTTCTGTCAAAAAACTTAATATCTAGCACCAATCATAACTTGTACCATTGCAGTTTGATAATCAAGGGAGGTAAATAGTAACAAACATTATCCTTTATTTAAAAAAAAGTTATTTCCCTTGATTAATGTTTTTCCATTGAAGTTACTATATTTTGAGACCCATGTTAAACTTGTAATCCCTGAAATGGAGCCAATTTCGATCCCAGGCTATAATATGAAGAAACTTGTTAAAGGTCCATTAGATAAAGCTACATGCCAAACGCAGTAGCCCTGGGCCTTGTGGTTTCAGACAAGAAGATTTTTGAAAATATTTTTTTTTTTTCAGTTTTGTTGCCATGGCAACCAGAGTTTTTGAAGGAATCATATTTTTTCAAGAAATGCTGAAGAGGACCATGGCAGAATCATTTCTGTGAAGTTTCATCAAATTTGGATGAGTAGTTTCAGAGAAGTAGATGTTTGAAATAAAAGTTAACGCATGGACGAACGGACAACCAAACGAATGCAAAACGGACACCAGGCCATGACATAAGCCTGCTGGCCTTCTGCCAGTGGAGCTAATAATACCTTAAAAATAAATTTGATATTCTATTAATCACACAAAACAAATGACAGACACATTGGAAATACTGCATCATCATCTTCAGCCTAAACAATATTTCACAAGTCCATGTGAGATGTACTTTGGTTTGAATTTGTACATAATGTGAGGAAATGAATATGTGACACTTATATCAAAAGTAGGATGGAACATTTTATAGAGCCAGTAAATCGAAATACTTCCACAATTTTGTTGACTATATATAAACAATAAGGCTAAATTTCCAATAGTTCTTAACCCTCTACCACACTGTCCATAGGTTTTAGCAACCTTAAAAAAGAAGTCCTTTTGAAAACACTGTGGGAAAAGGAGAAAATGTTGGTAACCAGCATTTTCTCCTTTTCCCACAGTGTTTTCTACCCTTCCCAGTACAAATTTCAATTTTTCAATCACTTTTATTTTGTCGTCTGCAAATGCTTTCAATTTGGACCAGTCTAAAATTTTCTCGTGTGGTAAAGAGTTAAAAAAGAAGTCCTTTTGAAAACATTATGGGAAAAGGAGAAAATGCTGGTAACCAGCACTTTCTTCTTTTCCCACAATATTTTACTCCATACTAAGAATTAATTTCTACTTTTTAATCACATTTATTTTATAGTCTGCAAGGTCTTTCAATTTGGATGAGTCTACAGGTTCACTGTTTGGTAAAGACATTTCCCACACACTCCTCTACTACAATGTTATTTTCACCCAAAATGGTAGTCATACAAATTCTGGTACATGCTGTGGTTAGTTTTGCCGGCTTCAAGCATTCATTACTACAAAAAGAGCCAGAACAGGGACAAAAAAAAACAAGAATAATACACTAGTGAATTATCAAAAATAAATCATGGATTTAAACCTTTATCAAACAACCCCTGGTTTTGACGTCCAAGAGGAGGAAGTCTCTGAGAACATAGTGAAAAAAGGAGAAAATACTGGTCCCCAACCTTTACTAATACATCCCTACTTTCGATGACCCTGAGAAAGAAGCCTTTAGAAAACTTTGTGAGAAAAAGGAGAAAATGCTGGTATACAGTATTTTCTCCTTTTCCAACGATGTTTTCTACCCTCCACAAAAAAAAGTTCAAATTTTCAGTCACCTTCATTTTGTCGTCTGCAAATTAACTCTTTCAATTTGGACAAGCCAACAATTCTGACCTTTGGTAATGAGTTAAGTAAGAGCGTTAACCTGTTAAGAAGGGTGTGAGCAATTTGTCCTTTAACACTTTACCACACGCATAAAAAATTGTAGACTGTGCAAATCGTGGATAAGAAATAGAATTTAAATGCGATTCAAACGATATAATTTGTCTTTGATTGGAGAGAAAACATGGTTGGTCACTAGCATTTTCTTGTTTATCCACTATGTTTTCATCAGTTTTCTTTGTCTACATCATTTTAAATTGGGAATGTGTGGTGAAGGGTCAAAAGCCACATTGTTTCAAAAATGGTCTGTGGCATGACTAGAATACAGTCTGTAGGAGATAATATTTTGATAAATAGAGAATATGAACATAGTGTTATCGTGTATCAAAATCATGTTATCAAAATCACAATTTCACAATAATCGGTTCTCATAACCAGAGTTAGATATTTTGGTATAGATTTACTATAATACTATAAAAATATTCCAATTATCTTTAAACATTTTGTTTTTACTTATCATGAAAAAGATGTGCAAAAGTATGTGACTTATTTCAATTGAAAAAAAAGATGTATTCAATTTAGTCATTAATACTATTGACTATCTCATAAGGTGTGAACTTTACCTACTGAAATTTCAATCATTTTCTATAAATATCCAAGGTAAATCAAATCATATTCTATAAATATCCTAGGTAAATCAATCCATTTTCTATAAATATCCAAGGTAAATCAATTCATATTCTATAAATATCCATGGTATATAAAATCATGTCCAATAAATATCCATTGTACATCAATCATTTTCTAAAAATATTCATGGTATATCAAAATTTAATCATGTTCTATAAATAACCATGGTATTTTATCATTTCATGTTCTCTAAATGTCCGTGAAATATCAATCATTTTTTATAAATATCTGTGGTGTATCAAAAATAAATGACTTATCTCACAAAAAAGGACCATCTGTGAACTGTGACAAGTGTCATCCCTGGTCAGACTGCACTAATTGCAGTCTTACCAGGGTTGACACTTAGCTTTTATGATATTTTCTAAATAAAAAGTGGTCACCTGTTTTCATCTATTTCATGTCCGGAATTCCTAAAATGTCCCTTTTCACGTGATGGGTCACAAATATCAAATAGGTGTTATTGCATGGATATTCAGTTAATTGAAAGATCAAAAAGCCTCTACTGCAGATGGCATAATTTGCATGGAGAAACATGACAGCAGGAGGACAGAAAGAAAGCTCCCCCCATTACCTTCTTGATATACTGTTTTACTTTTTATCAAACATCTATGGTTTAAACAACCTTAAGAAAGGAAGGTTTTAAAAACTTTGTGGGGAGAGGATAAATTGCAAGTTTCTATCATTTGACCCTCTATACTCTATGATTTTCTACCCTTTCAAAGTCAATTTCCATCATTTGGACCATATCAGATTTGCTGTCTGCAAATGCTTTCAATTTGGACAATTGAATTTTTTTTGTTAGGTGCAGACTTAAAATAAAGGAGCAGGGGGAGGTATCTTCCTTTTCTGTAACATTATATCTTCTGTCAAAGTGTGGGAAAAACACAAAATCCCCTTTTTGTTACTCAAACTTTCATCATCTGGGTTCTTTGAGTTCCTCTGTGACATCTCAAATGCTGCTTTAGTTAAAAGGTGAAAAATGTTCACTTCATCCCTTTCCTCGTTTATTAAAACTTTTAAAAGATTATCTAAAGCCCAGCTGCCTGTCTCTTCATTTCTCTTGTTCATTCTTCCCCTATTTGCACCATATACTGCAAAGACAAACCATAGCAGAATGACAGTTCTTTTTTTAAGGTGTTTGATGCAATTTTCCATGTAACACCAAGGTCAGAGAACCTAACCATCACTAGTATTATTGTTAATCCTAAGGTTGCTGAGTGTGACTACATGACTTGTGGCAGATAGTGTAGATCAAGCTCAGACTGCATGGAATATGCAGTTTGATCTTGTGTCTACACTATCTGAAAAGTAGGTATTTTTCTCAAAAAGTTACTCAATATTTGGGTCTCTACTATCAGCTTGTAAGTTTCATTTACCAGACGACAAAGTTTAACCCATTACCAAACGACAACATTTTAGACTGGTCCAAATTGAAAACATTTGCAGACAACAAAATAAAAGTGACTGAAAATTTGAAATTTGTTTTGAAAAGGGTAGAAAACAATCTGGGAAAAGGAGAAAATGCTGGTTACCAGCATTTTCTCCTTTTCCCACAGTGTTTTCAAAAGGCTTCTTTCTCAGGGGCGTCAAAAGTAGGGATTGTGTGGTAATGGGTTAAGCTTTGTCCAAATTGAAAGCATTTGCAATTGACAATTTCAGTGTGGCCCAAACAGTGCAACCATTTTTTTTTAAGGAGTATAAAACATTTTGGAAAAAGGATAAAATGGGGGTTACCTGCATTTTTTCCTTTTCTTAAAATGTTTTCGAATGGCTTCTTTCCCAGGGTCGTTAAAAGTTGTCATTGTGTGGTAAAGAGTTAAGCCATTGTTGGTTAGTGCCAAGCCCACTTGTGCAGTTGGCAGCATATACATGTAGGACTTGAGATCAGCGGATGCTAGTATAAATCTATAGCTCTGCCAATTTCTTTTCAAGAATTGAGGATAGTCACTGCACTAGCAATTCTATCCAAATGTATCTCAACAAAAAAGGACATCAAAAAATTGAAAAAATCAATCTCCGAGCAGAGTCATCATTAGTTACTCTCACCATACATCTCTGCAATGGGCTAAATGACAGAATCTTGTCAAACCAAGGAAAAGATGTTTTGTTTCTATTTAACTGTTTCATGTGTAACATTATAAAGTAGACAAAGGAAATATGATTTTGGATACATTATAGATGCATTCGAACTGATTAATTTACCTGTATACAATGGAACTATTTTTTTTCAAGATTCTTTACTGATTAGAATCTTATGTCAATTTAAACAAAAATGGCTGCGCCTATGAATGATGACAACAGTTTTGACACCCAGATGGATCTTAGTTTATTAGATTAAAAAACAAGTTATCGTCCTTTAAAAGACATTTAAGCTTATCAGAAAATCCCTCTTATTCACATTTCCTACCACTTAGTCTTACTGGCCGTAAGCTGTTTGAACAGGACACAAAGTAATTGACATTGGTCTTTCTTTCACCGGCATTTGTCTCTCCATTTTGAGTCCTGGTCATGTGACGAAAGTATCACGCAATGACAGACTATTTTCTGAGCCCACTACAGAGGTGAATGTGAATGATCTGGAGTGCAAGAGAGTGATAAAAAAATGTCCATGTTTTTGAAACGAGACTACAACTGTACAGAGCATACAGGGCCATGACAACCCCTAGACATTCTTCCAAAAAAGCCAACCTACATGTATCATAAGTTACACAATTTTTTGCTTGCTAAACTGAAAGCATGTGTAGACAAATTAAATACATGGAACAGTGGAATTGGGTTGGGTTTTTTCGTTTTTGTTTTTGTAAGGGTATAATAAGACATAAAATACTGATTACCAGTGTTTTTTTTTCATTTTCGCTGATGTTCTTTAGTTTAAATGAAAAGCCCTACATAGTTCAAGATACAATATCTGCCAACAAGAAAACTGACCAGCACATTTCTGCCAAGTTATGCTTGCATTCCTACATTCATCCAATATTCTTCAGTTACTTTTTTTCCTCTCCTACAAATTCTTTCTACGGAAGGATAAATTCTCCAAAACTTAATGGGGGGGGGAGTAGGGGGAGGGGAGGGAGCGAGGGAGGGACGAGGGAGGGAAGTATATCCCAGGCATTCCATTGCTAGGAAGTACCATACTCAACAAGAAGCTTTGATTGCCCCTGCCCCATTAACTTATTACCCATTACGACCAATTTTAGGTTTGTCCAAATCAAAAGCATTTGCAGACAATACAGTAAAAATGACTGAAAATTTGAAATTTGTTTTGTAAAGAGTAGAAACATTGTGTGAAAAGGAGAAAATCCTGGTCTCCAACATTTCTCCATTTCCTACAATGTTTTCTAAAGGCTTCTTTCTCAGGGTCGTCAAAAGTAGGGATTGTGTGGTAATAGGTTAACCAACCAAATTTCAGAGCTGGAGAGTCTGGTCTGGGCATCAGTTATGTTTATACACAAAAGCTTGGACACAACAACTAGCTTCTTTCTGAAGCATACAAAAACTTTCAAAGGTCAAGTCATTTAAACACAAGGTATACAGTATATCACAGTATATCACAGTTTTTATATATTGGACAAAGATTAAACCCAAGATAGAAAGCTACTTAAAGATCTGAAAAAAATTACAAAACTCCTAGGGAATATCCAGTATAAAATGAAGTGTCCAACCATCAATGACCTTTTTGATAAGTCATGATAGTCAAAAGTGGAAACAAGAGCTTCGCAAAGCGGCGCATATACGCCCGAAGGGGCTTGTCAGTGAAATGAGTTGAAATGACGCAGAGTTATGGTTCATGTGCACTGCACTTCTCTATAATGTGTTCTATCGGTGTATGAAGTTGCAAGTTATTAGCTTTTATAGTTTGGAAGTTATGGCCTGGACAAAAATTCAAACTGAAAATTAACAAAGGGCAATAAGTAAAAAAATAAAGGTCGCAGAGTTATGGTTCATGTGCAATGCACTTCTCCATAAAGTGTTCTTTCACTATATGAGGTTGCAAGTTATTAGCTTTTATAGTTTAGAAGTTATGGCCTGGACAAAAATTCAAACTGAAAATTAACAAAGGGCAATAACTCAAAAAATAGAAGTCACAGAGTTATGGTTCATGTGCGATGCACTTCTCCACAATGTTATCTATCAGTGTATGAAGTTCAAAGTTAATAGCTTTTATAGTTTAGAAGTTATGGCCTGGACAAAAATTCAAACTGAAAATTAACAAAGGGCTGTAACTCAAAAAATAAAAGTGGCAGAGTTATGGTTCTTGTGCACTGCACTTCTCCATAATGTGTTCTATCAGTGTATGTAGTTTCAATTTAATACCTTTTATGGTATGGAAGTTATGGCCTGAACAAAAATTCGAAGTGAAAAGTTGGTTATTTCAGAAATCAAGGGCAGATAATTTTGGAACGGAAACAGCGATAAAAATTCTAAGACCCAGGTGCACAACTAGACATCATGGAGATTCATTGTGGCAAGTTTCAAATAATTCCGATGAAAACTGTAGGAGGAGTTGCGCACACAAGAAATTGCTAACGGACGGACGGACGGACGGACGGACGGACGGACGGACAGACGGACGGACGGACGGACGGACGGACGGACGGACGACCGGGGGTATAACATAATACGACCCTTCGGGCGTATAAAAAAATGTGAATTCATTAGGTCACAGACACTTTGAGCATACATTTAGTTCTATGAATTAACAAATTTAGGTAAAAGTGTTTTTGACACAAAATCTTCCAATTATTTCTTCTCTATTTGGTAAACACATATTTATAGAGAGGGTAATAGGCAAGGAGCTCAGGTGGGAAAGAGGGAGACGGTAGAGGAAAGCAAAAAATTTCCCTTTTAAAAAAACTTTTACCTATTTGTTGATACTCCCTTTTTTATCACATAGGAAGTAGGCATTTGGAAAACCTTGTTGAAAAATGTGAAATTGCTTATATGTAACCTTGTAAAATTTCCTCTCCAACTTATATGATGGTGTGTCTGAAGTCTTACTATGCTGCATAGTAAGCAGTTTTGAACAAGGGTGCGCTTTCTCCTATTTGGGGTAATACTTTTTACTTTAAAGGTGGGTATTTAGAATTTTTACATCTCACCAAATTAAAAAAACATATATACCACTAAAATTTATATGAAAAAATAATACAAATCATCAATAAGTAAGACTCATAAAATTACCAAAAAAAATTTTTTTGATGGTGTTCCCTTAAAAGGCTACGTAGCCTTTTAAGGTATTTTTAGATTTCCCGCCAAAAATCAATGAAGCATTTTGGGAATGTCAAGTCACTGGCATGTGACTTACAACGCTTAAATTCCATTAAAGGCTTTAAAAAAACAAAGTCTACATGGTACAAGATCATATTTCATGCATTTGAATGGTATTTAATCCTTTACCACACAATGACAACTTTTAATTTTTTGAAAACATTGTGGAACAAGAGCGGCAAATTGTCGCAAGATACGCACGTCTTACCCCAAGTTGTAAAGCTGGGGCATGCACCAGACAAAATTCAAGTATGAAAAACAACAAAGGGCAATAACTCAAAAATTAAGCAAGCAAGAGTTGTGATTTCGGTGCACTGCACTCCCCCTTGATGAGATCTATCCACCAATGAAATTTCATAACCCTAGCTAGTATAGTTTTAGAGATATGCTTCGGACAAAAATCAAGTATGAAAAACGACAAAGGGCAATAACTCAAAAATTAAGCAAGCAAGAGTTATGATTCCTGTGCACTGCACTCCGCCTCAGTGAGATCTATCCACCCATGAAATTTCATAACCCTAGCTACTATAGTTTTGGAGATATTCACCGGACAAAATTCAAGTATAAAAAACGACAAAGGGCAATAACTCAAAAATTAAGCGAGCAAGAGTTATGATTCTTGTGCACTGCACTCCCCCTCAGTGAGATCTATCCACCCATGAAATTTCATAACCCTAGCTACTATAGTTTTGGAGATATGCTCCGGACAAAATTCAAGTATGAAAAACAACAAAGGGCAATAACTCAAAAATTAAGCAAGCAAGAGTTATGATTCTTGTGCACTGCACTCCCCCTGAATGAGATCTATCCACCCATGAAATTTCATAACCCTAGCTAGTATAGTTTTGGAGATATGCTCCGGACAAAATTCAAGTATGAAAAACAACAAAGGGCAATAACTCAAAAATTAAGCAAGCAAGAGTTATGATTCTTGTGCACTGCACTCCCCCTCGATGAGATCTATGCACCCATGAAATTTCATAACCCTAGCTAGTATAGTTTTGGAGATATGCTCTGGACAAAATTCAAGTATGAAAAACAACAAAGGGCAATAACTCAAAAATTAAGCAAGCAAGAGTTATGATTCCTGTGCACTGCACTCCGCCTCGATGAGATCTATCCACCCATGAAATTTCATAACCCTAGCTTGTATAGTTTTGGAGATATGCTCCGGACAAAGAACTGGACGCCGCCCGCCCGCCCGCCCGCCACGGGTGATCCCATAATACGTCCCGTCTTCGACGGGCGTATAAAAAGGAGAAAATGCTGGTTACCAGCATTTTCTCCTTTTCCCGCAAAGTTTTCTACCCTATCAAAGTAAAGTTACACCATTTGAGCTACTTTGAAATTGTCGTATGCAAATGCTTTCAATTTGGATAGATCTAAAATTTTGCCATATAGTAACAGGTTAATACATACCCACTAGAAAATTGTTTGGAATATTTTCTGCCGAGTAATGCTTATCTTCTTTCTCAGACACTGGAGTTACTTCAAATTTTTTTTTCCTCGGGGCTAATGGTGATGTGGGGTCTCCAACATCAGAGCCTGTGGCTGTAAACATTAAACAGTTACTCTAAACAGTATAAATCCTTATTCACCAACTAAGAAGAAATTTCATTCCATTTTGCGCTAGAAGCATTAGGATGGTGATACTTGAAAGAATTATAAGCAAATCCATGTTCCTTAACTGCTATAATGACAATTCACAGAAAAACCTGTTTCTTTTGTCATATGTTTCAAACCAAGAGAACATGCTTAAATCATCCATATTGTTTTTTCATGTGCATGATTTTCTTTCAGTTTGTTAGTGGATTTTGGAAGACATGTTTTTCAGACAGACGTGATTTCCTTCGTAACGACAGTCACGTCCCACAATGATTCTTTCAAAAAAACTCTTTAAGTATGCTGCATAATTCCAAAAATAAATGCGTATCGAAATTATAATCTGCTGATTTTTAAAGACTCGGACAAATAATTAGTATTAGTTCTACTCGATTATTTGAATTTCTTTCATGTTGCATTTTAGCAAACAAACAACATTCCCCAATCTTCGACTGCATGCCTCAATTAATTGAATTTATCCATTAATTTCTACCACTGCTGTCAAATTGTATATGTCATTTTAAATGACATACAAGAAACATGCTTAACTCTTTGCCCCATGACAAACTGTTAGACTGCTAGATGGTCCAGAATTCAGAGTGCTGTGTTTGCAGACAAGAAATCATGTTAACCCTTTCTCAAACGATAAATTTTGCACTCTTCCAAACTGAAAGAATTTGCAGACAACAATTTTAGATTTTGAGAAAATGGTAGAAAGTTCTCAAAAAGGGTAGAAAACACTGTGGCAAAAGGAGAAATTGTTCGTTACAGGCAATTTTTCCTTTTCCCGCAGTGTTTTCAAAAGACTTTTACTGCAAACACGTAAAAACCAGGGCTTGTTTGGGAAAGGGTCAATAGATTTGTATCAAACTGCTTATAATCACTATCGAAAAGAGAGGAAATTCTTATTTCTTGCATTTTCCCTTTATTGCCACAACTTTTTTATGAAGCCTTCTACCAAAGAGTAATAAAAACATGGGACCATTTGGTAAAGAGCCAATCAAACCATGCACAAATAGAACTTTTGACTATCTGCTGCTCTTTTTGAAGATTTCACTACACAGTCCAATGTTTTTACCATTCTGAGGAAATGAGCTTCTGAAAATTTCTACAGAAAAGGAGAAAATGCATTTTCAATATTTTCTAACCTTTTAACTCTTTACTATACAATCCAAACATTTAGCGACCCTCAAAAAGAAACCTTTTGTAAACATTGTAGGAAAAGGAGAAAATGCTGGTAACTGGCATTTGCTCCTTTTCCCACAGTGTTTCTACCCTTTCCAAATTAAATTTCATTTTGAGCCACATTTATTTTTTTGTCTGCAAATTCTTTCAATTTGGACCAATTTAATTTTTTGTCGTTTGGTAAAGAATAAAAGAACTTAAGCTTACTTGCTTCAATTTTGAAATTGTCAGCTGAAAAAGTTTTCCATTCAAAAAGAGTCTAACTAATGTTGTTTAGAAAAGGGTTTAACCCATTACCACACAATCCCGACTTTTAACGACCCTGTGAAAGAAGCCTTTTGAAAACATTGTTGGAAAAGGAGAAAATGCTGGTAACCAGCATTTTCTCCTTTTCAAACAATGTTTTCTACCCTTCCCAAAACAATTTTGAATTCTCCAGTAACTTTTGCTCTGTCTTCTGCAAATGCTTTCAATTTTGACCAGTCTAAAATTTTGTCGTTTGGTTAAGAGTTAAAACAGAGGGGAAAAAGAGCACTTATTGCTTGCTACATACAATCAATTAATCACATACTGTAATTTCTCAAACTGTAGTTATAACAGTAAGATATATACAACATTTACAAAAATAACATACCAGATGATTGCTGGTCCTGTCTGCCACCTTGAACATATAATTCTGCCCCTTCATCCTCTGCATCTAATCAGTAGAGAAAAATAATGTAAATTCCTCAAACACAAATAAAAACCATGTAAGTCTCTCAAACACAAACACAAATCATGTAAATCTCTCAAACACAAACAAAAACCATGTAAGTCTCTCAAACACAAACACAAATCATGTAAATCTCTCAAACACAAAGAAAAATAATGCAATTCTCTCAAACACAAACACAAATCATGTCTTTCAAACACAAATCATATAAGTCTCTCAAGCATGAACACAAAACATGTAAGTCTATCAAACACAAAACATGTAAGTCTCTCAAACACAAACACTAATCATGTAAATCTGTCAAACATAAAGAAAAATACATGTAAAGCAATTCTCTAAAATACAAAGAAAAAAGTAATGTATGTCTCTTAACTTTTTACCACACGATCCCGACCTTTGACAACCCTGAAAGAAAAGCCTTTTGAAAACATCGAGGGAAAAGGAGAAAATGCCGGTAACCAGCATTTTCTCCTTTTGCGACAATGTTTTCTACCCTGCTGGAAACATATTTCAATTTTTGAGTTACCTTCATTTTCTCGTGTGTGAGTGCTTTCAATTTCAACCAGTCTAAAATTTTGTTGTCTTGTAAAGGGTAAAACAAAAATAGCTAGAGCTGTCACTGAATGTGACTTAACCCTTTCCGAAAAAATCCCTGGTTTTTACGATCTGGAGCAAGAAGCCTTTTGAAAACATTGTGGGAAAAGGACAAAATGCTGGTTACCAGCATTTTCTCCTTTTCCCACAATGTTTTCTACCCTGCTGTAAACAAATTTCAACTTTTGAGTTAGGTTTATTTTGTCGTCTGCAAGTGCTTTCAATCTAGACCAGTTTAAAATCTTATCATTTGGTAAAGGGTTAATACCCACACCAGCTCTTTGACAGAAACAGACAATTAGTACATGTAGTATTTTTTACACAGTAAAACGGATTATTGCTAGGTACAGTTATTGTTCTTGCCCACTGTACTCATTCACATTTGCTATGTATGGTTATTGTTCTTGCACACTGCACTCATTCATATTGCAGAAAACATGCATACCATGTTTGAAGTCCTTCTGACTTGAGATGACATACATGTTTCATGGATGACATATCTATTCCAGACAAGCACTAAGTGCTGTGAAAATTACATTCAAAGTGAAATACGTAACTCAAAGATAATATGAGGTAGAGTTACAATTCTTGTGCACAGCACTTTCAAATATTGCAATAAATAAGCACACCACATTTCATGTCATTCCTACTTAAGATGACAAAGTTTTGCTCCGAACAAGCAAGAAATGCTATAAAATGAAGGAGAAAGGGGGAATAACTCAAAATTTGTGCTAGGAAGAGTCATGGCTCTTCTACACTGCACTCTGTAATTTTTCAACAGTCATGCATACCAAATTTGAAGATGTTCAGGCTGGAGATGACAAAGTTAAATTGCACACGAGCAGAAAATGCAGTAAACATGAGGATCAAAGGGTAATAACTCATAGACAGTAGGAGGTAGAGTTATGGTCCTTTCACACTTCACTCCGTATTATTACAACAAACATAAATGCCAAGTTTCAAGTCAATCATACTTGATGACAAAATTGTGCTCCGACTAGAGCACTATTCTACATTTGTAGAATTCTGTATTTGCAGATGACCATAGATGACACAGTGTAAAAAAAGTCAAATATTGCAATTTTTCTAATTCAAAGGCAAATAACTCCAGTTGTTCTAGTCCAATTAGACCAATAGCTGAACTCATTCGAGATCTTATGGTCATATATATTTTGTCCCAGTTTGGTGAAGATTGGTTCATAAATGTAGATGCTAGCATATAAACAAAGTCAAATATAGCAATTTTTTCCACGGGCAAATAACTCCTGTTGTTCCAGTCCCATAAGACCCATAATCAAACTCATGCAAGATGTTATAGTCATATATGTTTTGACCAAGTTTGGTGCTGACTGGCTAATAATCGTAGATGCTAGAGTGTTAACAAAGTCAACTGGTATTTTGTACACAGACAGACAAATGGACAGACGGACGAACAGACAGAAACCCCACAATGACATAAGCTCTGCTGGCTTTCAGCCAGTAGAGCTAAAAATGAATTAAAATCTGGTATGAATCTGGTATAAAAATGACAACTTACCTAATGTTCTCACATAATCTGGGACAGAAAAAGGACCAAATCCTCTTGTAGTTTTCTCCCTCACTATGATACAATAACTTGTATTTCTATCAAGTTTATCTATTTTGAGTAGAGTACTTTTGTCATTATTTGAATCTTTCGGAATCACCAAACTCGTCCAAACCTAAGACAAGATGAAATTTTGACAAATTTCACTTCTGACTGCATTTGTTTACCTTTTTCTGGAATTCAGTGGGACAATTATAGAGTTCTCAGTGAATAATCACCCATGGAACATTGCATTTTGATGTATGAACTCACAATTATGTCAAATGATCATCTATGTTGACAGATCTAAACCATTTTGTAGGATATGAAAATTAATATTTGGCTCTAGATCATCTATCTTAAATTCAATTCTTTTTCTTTAAATTCCCCATTTCGATGGCCTTAGAGAAGGAAGATATTGAAAGCACTACAGAAAAAGAGAAAATGCTTACCAGCATTCTCTCCTTTTCCCACAATGTTTTCAAAAGGCTTCTATCTTAGGGTCATAAAAACCACTGATTGTTTGGTAAAAGGTTAATTTTGATGAAAACATCAGCTTTACTACAGATGACCTATATATACACAAGGCGGGGGGGGGGGGGGGGGGGGGGGGGGGGTTCCCACCAAAAACGCACTTGTCTTATTAAAGTGGATGTAAGCCATTTAACAAGAAAAGTCGACCTTTCCATGAGGAAGTCTCCTGATTTAGAACCTTTTTTTTTAAATCTATAATGTATGACTGTATTTAACATAAATGCTGTGCAATATCAAACCAGTACCATTTCACGAATCCGGTACCCACTTTTTTGCCAAAATTCCTGGGGGGGGGGGGTCTGGACCCCCAGTCCCCCCCTCTGGATCCGCCCATGAAATATATAATAATAGTGTTTTAAAAGCTATATCTGGCAATTTGTTTTATTTACTGAAAAATTCAGTCCTATTCGAAACAAACTGCATCATCTCACATTTATGAGGTAATGTTTCATATACCTAGTCTGAGTGATCCTTAACCATACAAACAATTTTTTAGACTTGTCCATTTTCAAAGCATTATGCTGCTAACAATTCAACATCCAATTTTGGAGAGTGGAAAAAGGAGAAAATGCTGGTACTCTTTACCAAACAGCAAACAAAAAATTTATAGACTGGTCGAAATTGAAAGCATTTGCAGATGACAAGATAAATGTGGCTGAAAAATTTGAAATTTGATTTGGAAAGGGTAGAAAACATTGTGGTACAGTCAAACCCCGTTATAACGACATACTTTGTCCCCACACAATTCCTGTCAGTAACTGAGTCAGTCGTTGTAATGGAGCAGGAGATTTTTCGGGATGTCGGCGAGAAATGACGGACAAGACAGGAAGTGAGAGTTGTAAACAGGAACAGGCTAAAAGCTGGGAAGTTTACGTATTACGTTACGGATTGGGACAAGTCGGCAATTTTTGCGATAAAAACACAATGATAATAAAAATGACGAAGAAAATTGTTTCTCGCATTTATTAAGGACACTTCTCAAACTTCTCAGATTTCTCAAACTTCTCAAATTGCTCAAACATCTCAAATAAAGACAACCGAATTCAATAAAACATACAACACCGGTACATAGTTAAATTTAAGTGTGAAAAACTTGCCAAAGGCATTTCATTTACATTAAACAATATTAATCAGAAGGTGTAAAAAATCGATAATCGAGTCTATTGTGTAACCTATATTGTTTACGACAACTGTGGATAAAGGATTTTACGACACCCTTTACGGCATGTCAACAACCGTAGACCACGGCTGAGAAAATTCCGATAAACTGAAGCAAAATTCATTAAATTTCGAAGATTTGTTCCGACAAATGTCCGTCGGTGTCGGTACTTGAATATGCCGTTCAAACGGGTCAAAATTATGTTAGGTGAGGTTTGTTCCCAGTGTTTTTTTGTCGTTCACTGAGTTTGCCGGTATAACGATGGTCGGTGTATCGCGGCCTGACTGTACCAGCATTTTCTCCGTTACCCACAGTGTTTTTGTAAGGCTTTTTTCTCAGGGTCTTTAAAAGTCGAGATTGTTGGGTGAAAAGACTAAAAGCCTTCTTTTTCAGGGTAGTTAAAATATGATATTTTAGGGCATGAGATTATTTACTGGCAGTCACCAGGTTATAGTTAAATCATAAGTGAATGCAATTGATAAAAATTCATAAAAAATCATTGTTATTAGAATATCAAAAATAGTAAAAATTCAGAAAATGTAGGGTATTCTCATTTGCTGAAAAGAAATTATGAAAACTACTGATCATTTACTTACTGAGCTGAATTCCTGTTTAGTCCATCTGATATCATACTCCAATACATCTGCTCTGTTTTCAACTACATACTTGACAAAAGTATCAGATAGACCTACAAGCTGTGGATTCAAGGAACCTGTAGAAATAAAAGAAATAAAAGAGCTAGATATGCACTGCAATGTGGTATACCTAACACTTGAAAACTTATCATAAAAAACTATCAGTAATACATGTCAGTCCTTTCTTTCTGTTATTTGTTGCAAGTTAAATTTGTTTACCCTTGACACCCCTTCTGGAAACATTGTGAGATGAGGAGAAATACTTGTAACTTCCATTTTCTCTTTTTTCCACAATGTTTACTACTCTTTCAGAAACGTATTGCACCATTTAAGATACTTTTAATTTGTCACCTGTGAATGCTTTCAGTTTGGACCAGTCTACATTTTTGCTGTGTGGTAAAGAGTTAACCCATTACCACACAATCCCTACCTTTGATGACCCTGAGAAAGAAGCCCTCAGAAAACATTGTGGGAAAAGGAGAAAATGCTGGTGACCAAGATTTTCTCCTTTTCCCACAATGTTTTCTACCCCGCTGGAGCAAATTTCAATTTTTGAGTTATGTTTACTTTGTGGTGTGCAAATGCTTTCTATTCGGACAAACCAAAAATTTTGCGATTTGGTAATTAGTTGGTTAGCCTTGCAGCTGGTATGTCTTTCTATTTATATGTGACTGAATACGGCATCATTACACTTATTTGAAAACAATCCCGTATAATAAGTGTTACTGATCACATAAAATTCCAACAAACCTCTGCAGAATTCAAGCATGATATCTTAAGAAGAAGAAACCATTAGGCAGAGGAAATACAAATACATCAACATATATATAGTGCAAAATTTATACAATACATGTATATTCTTCTGCCCTTTACAATAATACAGAAGAACTTATTGATAGTGTTTGTTGAATAGAAATGTTTTAAGTTCCTTCTTAAATATACTTTCACTATGTACACATTTAACCCTCAACGATAATCTTTTTTTAGCATTTGTCAATCTTCTTCACTGACGGTTTGAAAGCTTACTACCTCACTTTAATACAGTGAAAAATTTCAAGAGTTATGTGATGAATATACTCTAAAATTTTAACAACACCAGGTCTGTACCAAACAACAAAATTTCAGAGTTGAACAAATTGAATGCAATTCGCAGATGGCAAATGTTGCTCAAATGATAATTTCTGATAAGGTAGAAATCATTGTAGGAAAAGGAGAAAATGCTGGTTACAAGCATTTTTTCCTTTCCCACCATGTCTTTAAAACATTTTATGCTGAGGGTCATTAAAAGGTAAGATAGTGTGGTAAAAAGTTAATTCTAACATGACATGTGAATTCAACCCTTGAAACTGAGAGCAACGAAAGCATAAATAAAGCATGGTATAATCCATGTTATTCTATACAGAGTAACATCATTCTATATAGAGTGATATTATTATGTATAAAGTAAGTTATTTAACCCTTTCCCAGATGACAAATTTTAGACTGTCCAAAAATCAAAGTGTTTGCAGATGACAAATTTGAATTTGATGAGAATGGCAGAAAGTTTTCCAATAGGCTGGAAAACACTGTGGGAAAAGGAGAAATTGCTCGTTACGAGCAATTTCTCCTTTTTCCACAGTTTTTTCCAAAGACTTGCACTGCAGACACGTAAAAACCAGGGCTTGTTTGGGAAAGAGTTAAAGGAACATAATCTGCATCCATGTTTTCACTCTTAGTATGAACTTGTTTTCCTTTCATTAACTCATTACCAAACGACAAAATTTTAGTCTTGTCCGAATCAAAAGCATTTGCAGACGACAAAATGAAAGTGACTGAAAATTTGAAATTTGTTTTGTAAAGGGTAGAAAACATTGTGGGAAAAGGACAAAATGCTGGTTACCAGCATTTTCTTCTTTTCCCACAATCTTTTCTAAAAGCTTCCTTCTCAGAGTCGTCAAAAGTAGGGATTGTGTGGTAATCAATGAAAAGATTACGTAAATTAAGAGTTTCTCACGTTAGAATCAAAATAATCTTCTTTCTGTATTGGTTTATTATTCGATAATGCTGAACTTTGAGTTATGAGGCGCAATGAATAAACCACTCCAGCTACTGTCCTCATGGATTATAGATTGAGCCTCATAACTCACAAGTGTGGTTTATTGAACAATAAACTATGATAGAAGGAAGATTATTTCTTAAACATAATTAAACATCACAGCAAATTACACAAATTTACATTTGCTGAATTTGAAAGTACATACTTGCACACATATGGAATAATGTTGTAGTAACTTTCCTGGTGCTTCGGACAAAGACCTGGACGCTGCCTGCCCGCCCACCCACCAGCTTGTATACCACTGGTGATCCCATAATACGTCCCGTCTTGACGGGCATAATTATAAAAAGGTTATTGTCGGTATCAGTTTTAGCTACTCACCATCTGGTAAGACATTGGATACTGAATCTTGAGGCATCTGTACTTCAAACCAGTCTGTGAAAGGAAAAATGACTGATGAAAATGACAAAGACAAGACAAAGACAAGACATGACCGTCCCAAAGCTCAGCCTGAGCTGCTTTTTCATTGAAAATTTTAAGTTTAAAAGGAAGCAACCTTTTTTTTTTTTTAGCAAACTATATTTCTGAGTTACCTGCCCTTTTTGTATGGGTTCCCATTTGACAGTCAACAACTAGCCCAACTTTGAAATAAAAAAGTCTTCATCAATTACAGAATAACTAGTTCATGAAAAAAAATGTCAAAGTTTGCACATGACAACACCAGGCAATGACAGGGCATCCCCAGTAGGCAAATGATTAAACCTTAAAGGTGGCCTTTCAGATTTTTGGACAAAAATTTTACAAAAGTGCAATAAAATCATCCTTATACAGTGCTAGCTCTGGCCCAAGTAAAATAATGGCCAACAACTTTTTCTTACAAAAAATAATAGACAAAATAAGCGTGTGAAGTTGGTTTAAAAAAAAAAATAAATAAATATGCAATTGTAGCATTGAACAAACTTTACGGTTAACTCATAGTTTCAAACTTTCATTCACATTATTATGTCAATGATAATAATAACTCAACTACATGTATATATTTAACCTTGTATTGTAGAAATATTGGGGGAAAAGGAACATTTGCTCTATACCATTGCCTGAGATTGTGCTCATTTTCCCACAAGATTTGCATAGAAGCACAAAGACTGATTTCTTGGTTTCCTTTGATGAAAAGTTACTCTTTTGACATATAACACAATTTTTGTTTTAATGTTACAATGCAGAAAATATTGAGGGGGGGAAAAGGAAAATTTGTATAGCACTACTTCGTGGGACAGTGCTCCTTTTCCCACAATATTGCATAAAAGCATAAGGACTTTTGAGAGTACTTCTTTACCAACAACATTTTTTTAATTAACATAACTCTTTAATAAGTGATATGCACAAGTAAATGGAGAAAATTTTCTATTACATGATTACCTCCCTTTATTATATTTTAACCTCAATTATTTTCAAGTTAAGTCAGTGTGGTAGGCGAGTCAGACTATATCAACAAAAAGTTATTCACTCGATAGTACATAAACAGTGCAGAAGACTTAAATAAGTGAACAGTTATCCCAGTGGCTTATTTTTGGTTTCAAGGGCACACTTACCCACTGAGCTGTAAATCTAGGGGCAAGATGTGATATAATATAACAATTATTGTTCTCAGCTAGAAGTAAAGTAGTCAATATTGATGATTTGCTGCACAAAACTCTGTTAAAGTAAGATACCTATGGAAATTTACTGCTTAGAGTCATTAAAAAGCTGAAAAGACGGTCTAAAGGGACAATGATCGGTCAATGTCACAAGAAGCATTTTGTTGTGTCATGGGTTTCCGTGTTTTTTTGCATCGAGCATTTTTTCACTCGTGTTGATTTGTGGATAGGTATTTCCATGTGATTTGCCTATAATTATCAATAAGGGTAGCAAGTAACTTCAAATCTTGTCATTTTACACAAGTTAAGCAGATAATGTTTTTTTTCCCGTTTTTTCTAACGTGAGGTCTCGCGTGTAACCAAAATTTGTAACGTGAATTTCAATGCTATAATGTCAACGTAGTAACAGCTGATTGGTTCCCTTCTATCCGCGAGTCAGTTAACGTGGTCAATCAAAATTTAAGAAACAAACAATAATGGTCAATTAGCGGCTTAGAGTAATATGACACATGTTGTATAATATACCAGCCCATTGTAACCTGTTGATTGCCCAAGTCTGTGTTGCCGAGGTGTGAAACAAGCAATTACCACACATTTCTGGCGCAAATTAGCCTGCATCAGGCATGTAAAGGAAATTTAAACCGACTTTTTGGGGTATAAATTAATCGACAATTTTTATCGACAACTGAAAGAATTAATCGATATCTGAATTAATAAATTGACAAATGTCGATAATGTCGATTGGCAGCGCGAGCACTGCTTATACTCCCAAAGCCTTTTAATTTTCATTCATAAAATCCAATGGGAAATACATTTTATTTTTAGATGATCAATTCGCTCATTTGCTTACAGGAGTACACAGAAGAAGCTTCAAACATAGCGTCCAAAGACGACATTATGGAAAATAATTATTACATGTTTGTTATAATAGGGAATTTAAGCATTATGAGTCACGTGCCAGTCACTTGACATTCCCACAATGCTTTATTGATTTTTGGCGCGAAATCTAAAAATAGCTTAAGAGGCTGCGTAGCCTTTTAAGGGAATACCACCCCAAAAAAAAATTTTTTGTAATTTTCTGAATCTTAATTATTGATGATTTGTATTATTTTTTCATACGAATTTCAGTGATATATATATTTTTTTTTAATTTGGTGAGATGTACAAATTCTAAATACCCACCTTTAATTACAAAAACATATACTCAGGTTCAAGAGTATATAAATGTTCAGTGCTTCCAGGATCTTTACTACTTGACAAAATTTTGGGATTATCAAAGTTAAAAAAACATTTGCTGACTACAAAATGATTGTGCCTCAAAAACTCACATTTGTTTTTAGTATACATTTTAGTAAAAGGAGAAAATGCTGGTTACCAGCATTTTCTACTTTTCCCACAATGTTTTTACCTCTCTTTCTGGTCTGGGCCATTAAAAGGCAGGGTTGTGTGGTGAAGTGTTAAAGAGACAAACCAGACTTTGATTTAAAAGTTTTTTAGCCAAGAGAGCCATGACAGCTCTAAGGTCATTCACCTGAGACTGTTTGATGTAAAATGGCTAATATAAAATATCTTCAGAAATATAATGACAAGCATTCTAACAAAATTTCATGTGTATTGAACCAAAACTGTGGTTTTTAGAAAGTCTGCAAGCTTGTCTAGGATTTGTTTTAGTGACCTACCGTACGGTACTTTTTCACCCAAAATACCGAAATTGTCAGAGATAATCATCAAACAAACATATACTGACAAATTTTCCTGAGTACTGAACAAAAATGTTGCCTCCAAACTGTGCAATTGTTATTTTCTAGGATTTGGAATGATGAGTCAGTTTTTGACTCTACATGAAAATCATTTTCAAATCAGTCTGAGATCATCGTGAAAAAATTTCGACTAAGATTTCGTGAGTATTGTACTGAAAATGTGGCCCCTAGAGTGTAAAATATATGACCTTGTGACCTAGTTTTTTCTGCACATGATCCATTTTCCACTTTGTCCAAGATATTATCATTTGCAAGACTGTGTCCGTTAATTATTCAAACCAACTCTCAGTTGTATCGGGTTGAAAATATGCCTACATAAGATTTTCAGATCTACTGGCTGAAAGTCAGCAGAGTCTATGTCATGGCTTGGTTTCAGTCGTCCATATGTCCATACATAATTATCTGTTTGTCTAAAGGTATGTGTTTTTCTTGTTTACACAATAAAGTCTGCAATTGTGGTCAGATTTTCAGAAACTTGCACTGCTTGGTCATCTCATCAATAGCTTGAACCCTATTGATTTGGAAAAGTTTCATAAAACAGTATGGCAAAAGTTTCC
Organism: Tridacna crocea; assembly: GCA_943736015.1. Classification (NCBI taxonomy): domain Eukaryota; kingdom Metazoa; phylum Mollusca; class Bivalvia; order Cardiida; family Cardiidae; genus Tridacna; species Tridacna crocea. Next base: position 9,036,252 of record OX031066.1, on the reverse strand, counting down.
ATTTCACGTTAAAAATTTCTATTTCTAGATTATGTGATACAGTCCATGTATGTTTTCAGATTTCTGTGAAAGTTGCACAGTTTATTTATCTAAGCAATTGCTTCAACTCTATTGATTTTGAAAAAACTCCAACCAATAATGTATGGTAAGTAGCCTTTTCAGTTTGAAAGCTTCCATTTCTTGTTTACATGATAAAGTCTGCAACTGTTACCTGATTTTTTTGGAAAGTTTCACAGTTTGTTTATTTCATCAATAGCTTTAACAATATCCATTTTGAAAAAATGTAACAAACAGTATGAGAAATGTAGCCATATGTTAGCATAAAACCAAAATCTCTGCCAGTAGAGCAATGTCAGGCCCTTCAGGGCCTCTAGATAAAAGATGGGACCAAATATTTTAATAAAATGGATCCTTTCTTTAACCCTTTCCCAAACAATCCCTGGCTTTTACATCCCTGAGCTAGAAACCTTTTGAAAACATTGTGGGAAAAGGAGAAATTGCCGGTAACAAGCATAATCATTTTCTCCTTTTCCTACAATGTTTTCTACCCTACTGGAAACAAACTTTAATTTTTGATGTACCTTTAATTTGTTATCTGAAAGAGCCTTCAATTTGGACCAGTCTACAACTTTGTTGTTTGGTAAAGAGTAAACTCTTACTTTACCAGATGACAAAATTTTAGACTTAACATAATTGAAAGCACTTGCAGACCAAAAAACAAATGTGAATAAAAAACTAAAACTTGACCGCAGAAGAGTAGAAGAAATTGTGGGAAAAGTTGATAATGCTGGTTACGAGCATTTTCTCCTTTTCCCACTGTGTTTTCAAAAGGAATCTTCCACCGGGTCGTTAAAAGTTGCGATTGTGTGCTAAAGAGTTAAACTTGCTGGAGATACTATCAAGACAAAATTTGGACCAAATTTCATAAGCATAAAACAGAAAATGGGGCATTTAGAGTTAGAGTGTACATAATGATGCTCAATGCATGATGGGTGATGGATGACTGACATAGCACAATTAAATAAGCTCAAATTGAGCACTGAATGCTTAAAGGTGGGTATTTAGAATTTTTACATCTTACCAAATTAAAGAAGTAATTTCGTTGAAATGATATCCCCTGCTGAAAAAGACCTTTTTTGATACAAACGTATAAGAGGTATTGTGTTTTGCATGTACATGTGGCCTTTTTATTATTGGTCCATGATGAAATTATACATTAAGCTCCCTTGTTCCATGGCACAGGATTTCATTACATAATAACTCAAAAATCATAAAAAGCAGAGTTATCATTCTTGTACAATGCATTTCTCCAAATTAAAATCTATCCACGTATGAAGACACATGTCATTAACTGAAATAATTTTTGCGTTACGGACAAAAATTGAGCCTGAAAAATAACGAAGGGCAATAATTCAAAAGTCATATTGCAAGAGTTATTGTTCTTGTACACTGCACTCCTCACAGTAAGATCCATCCACCGATTAAGTTACATGTTCATATCTGAAATAGTTTTTCAATTATGTTCTGGACAAAAATTAAGCCTGAAAAATAAGAAAGGGTAATAACTCAAAAATTATGAAAGATAAAGTTATTATTTTTCTGCACTGCACTTCTTATTGAAATCTAGACTCATACAAATTTTGAAGTTGATATGTGAAACACTTTTCAAGTTATGTGCTGGACAAAAAAATTAAGCCTGAAAAATAACAAAGAGCATTAACTCTAAAAATTTGAAGGACAGAGTTGTCATTCATGTACACTGCACTCCTCCTTAATGAGATCTATCCACTTACGAAGTTTGAAGTTGGTATCTGAAATACTGTTTATGTTATCTTCCAGATAAAAATGGGGGACGGAAGGAGGGACTGACAGAGACTATTGCCATACCCCCCCCTCCCACTAGGGGGATAATAAGTATAAACAAGAGGACCATGATGGTCCTATATCGCTCACCTGAGTATATTTGTAACTTACATGGTTTATCAAGGGTAGGCTATTTATTCTTTTCAAACAAGGCATACCCTGGGGTTTGTCACAAAAATATGTTTAAAGATTTTCTTTTAAAGCAGGGAGGCAGGAAAAAGGGGCAGGGAGGAACATTGCCTTGTTGAATGACTTCTCATATCAGATAAAGGCAAATCAGTGTCCTTCACTCTTTTCGAAACAAGTTCTAACTATAACTTGGATATGAATTGCATATTAAAGAAAAGAATAAGAAAAGATTCTTATCAACTCATAGACCCAAAGCAACACAATCTGACTATACAGGTTTTGATTGCCATGTAATTTATGATCCCATGATGCACTGTCACACTTGGCTTTAATGTAGTAGACCCGTAACACTTCTGGTGTAGCATGGAATAAAAGTTCTTGATAGTTGATAAATATGGATTTATACAGATAAAATACTTATGCATATTTTTGACCGACTAGAAATGCCTTTGATGTCTATCTTAAAAACAATTGTTGATACTTTTGTTAGTTTTCAGAAAAGGGAGGTAATTATTAATTTGCTTTGTAATGATAATACAATGGTTTTGGATTTATAAATAATAATTCTAGGAAGGAAAAAAAGGAAAAATTGGCTCTGTTAAAGTAGTACAATAATACTCATTTTAGCAAATTTTGTATGATAATGATATTGTGGAAATAGCTGCTTTTTATTACAGGTCCACTACCTAACTTCTCGTCAGATAACAAAAAATGTCCAGAGTAATTATAAAAAAAACCCCTTCTTCTCAGCTGTTTTAAGAAATGACAATAATTTTGATTAAAAAAAACTTAATTATTACATAGAAAGAATTACAAAATGTGTGGGCAAACCTACTGATGGAGTAGTGTACTTCTGCATAGCCATTCTATAAATAGACTGCTAAAAATAGAACACTGCAATGCAGATTTTGCTTTAAAAAATTGCCGATGCTTGAATAGCAAACATCGAGTATTTTCAAGATAGTTGGCAACTTTGGTTTACCATCCATACTTGTAATTTATGCAAAAAATATACGACATGATAATCTCCAGCTGCAATAAGAGTTAATTCAGCTTTATTTTAAAACTATTCAAGTATTGATAAATTTCACTGATTGTGTGACGTCATTTAAAGAAATTAGCAGACGTTAAAGTACCTTTGGGGGAAAAAAGTCAGGGTTTCGAGGGATAAAGGGATGGTTTAGCAAGTTAATGACAGATAAGGATTATAACACCCTGCTGTCTTGTCTTAACTGACGAAGTTGATAAAGGATAATTAGTGTCACCCTTAGTCTTAAATTGGCTGTATTTCATGAATATAGTCAGGTCGGAAGAAATTTATGGCGACTTTTTGTGACTGTGCAAGCTTGACGAGACAGAGCCGAGACACTGAAGATGAGTTTTTTGCCCATGTAGCCCGGTGGTTTGTTCTGAAACCAGAACAATACACAGACAAGTTAAGTATGTATATGATAAGGGCAACAGGGCGGGTGTTCACAGATTCGAGGGCAGAAGGGCGGAGTGAAAAAGGGGCAGGGCGGCGCGCCCTGCTATTCCGCTCTAGAATAAACACTAAGCCATTATGGTTTGTCAGAAGAAGATTTTTTAAAGCTTTCCTTCTTTGTTTCTATGTAAAATAGGGTGCGCCCGGGCAAAGCCCAAATATGACCCCAGGGGAATAATTTTAACAATTTTGGTAAAGGGTCACCCAATGATGCTTCATACAAAATATGAATGCTCCCGGCCTTATGGTTTGTCACAAGAAGATTTTTAAAGATTTTTTCCATTTTCAGCCATTTTGTTGCCATGGCAACCAGAGTTTTTGTTGGAATTAAATTCTTTTAACAATTTTTGTAGAGCTTCATCCAAGGAACATTCCTGCCAAGTTTTATCAAGATTGGCCTTCTGGTTTTGGAGGAGAAGATTTTTAAAGAAATTGTTAACGGACGGACAGATGGACGGACGGACGGACGGACGCCGGACGATGACCGGTCACAATAGCTCCCCCTGAGCACGTTGTGCTCAGGTGAGCTAAAAATAAATTAGCACTTGTCCCAGAACAGAATAAATTCATCAAAGGTTAATCAGTCAAAAGAAGCCTGTGAATCTAAATGGAAATGTGCGAACAAAAATCTAAAGTAAAAATTTACAAAGGGCAATAACCGCAAAAATACTGAAGATAGAGTTATGGTTCTTGGGCACTGCACTTCTCCTCAATTAGTTCTATATGTGTGTGAAGTTTCAAGTTCCTAGCTTTTATACTTTTGGAGATATACGCCAGACAGAAATCCAAAGTAAAAATTGACAAAGGGAAATAACTCAAAAACTACTGAAGACAGAGTTTTGGTCTTTGTGAACTGCACTTCTCCTTAATGAATTCTATAAGTGTATACAGTTTGAAGTTCCTAGCCTTTGTACTTTTGGAGATATGCTCCGAACAAAATTCCAAAGTGAAAGTTTACAAAAAGCAATAACTGAACAATTACTGAAGATAGAGTTATGATTCTTTAGCACTGCACTTCTCCTTAATTAGTTCTATATGCATGTGATGTTTCAAGTTCCTAGCTTTTATACTTCTGGAGATATGCTCCGGACAAAAATCCAAAGTTAAAATTTACAAAGGGCAATAACTCCAAAAATACTGAAGACAGAGTTATGGTTGTTATGCACTGCACTTCTCCTCAATGAGTTCTATTTATGTGTGAAGTTTCAAGTTCCTAGCTTTTATACTTTTGGAGATATGCTCCGGACAAAAATTCAAAGTAAAAAATGTACAAAGGGCAATAACTCCACAAATACTGAAGATAGAGTTATGGTTCTTGTGCACTACACTTCTCCTCAATGAGTTCTATATGTGTGTGAAGTTTCAAGTTCCTAGCTTTCATACTTTTGGAGATATGCTCCTGACAAAAATTCCAGAAAAAAATGTACAAAGGGCAATAACTCCAAAAATACTGAAGAAAGAGTAATGGTTCTTGTACACTACACGCCTCCTTTATGAGATCTATCCACTTGTGAAGTTAGAAGATGATATCTCAAATACTTTTGGAGATATGCTCCGGACAAAAATGTGTCGCAGAAGGACTGAAGGACGGACGGAATGACTGAAGGATGGATGGAGACTATTACCATATCCCCCGCCGCCTTTTCAGCGGGGAATAAATATATATATATTACTGAAATTGATATGAAAAAATAATACAAATCAATAATTAAGATTCATAAAATTACAAAAAAAAAGAATTTTTTGATGGTGTTCCGTTAAAGGTGGGTATTTAGAATTTTTACATCTCACCAAATTAAAAAATATATATATCACTGAAATTCATATGAAAAAATAATACAAATAATCAATAATTAAGATTCATAAAATTACAAAAAAAGATTTTTTTGATGGTATTCCCTTAAAAGGCTACGTAGCCTCTTAAGCTATTTTTAGATTTCGCGCCAAAAATCAATCAACCATTGTGGGAATGTCAAGTGACAGGCACATGACTCATAACGCTTAAATTCCCTATCATAACAAACATGTAATAATTATTTTCCATCATGTCTTCTTCGGACGCTATGTTTGAAGCTTCTTCTGTGTATTTCTGTAAGTAAATGAGCGAATTGATCATCTAAAAATAGAATGTGTCTCCCGTTGGTGTCAACCTGGGCCATAGTAAATCTCAAATTTCTCGTGTTGTCGGACGGTTTTCGGCTACTGGGATTTTATAAATGAAAATTAAAAGGCTTTCGGAGTATAAGGATGATTTTTTTACACTTCTGTAAAATTTTCGTCCCAAAATCTGAAGGGCCACCTTTAAAAGGCTACGTAGCCTCTTAAGCTACTTTTAGATTTCGCGCCAAAAATCAATAAAGCATTTTGGGAATGTCAAGTGACTGGCACTGACTCATAATGCTTAAATTCCATTACATAACAAACATATAATAATTATTTTCCATAATGTATTCTTCGGACGCTATCTTTGAAATTTTGTCTGTGGATTCCTGTATGTAAACGAGCAAACTGATCATCTAAAAATAGAATGTGTCTCCCGTTGGTGTCAACCTGGGCTGTAGTAAGTCTCTTATTTCTCATGTTGTCGGATGCTTTTTGACTACTGGGGTTTTATGAATGAAAATTTAAAGGCTTTTGGAGTATAAAGATGATTTTTTTGCATTTTTGTAAAATTTTCGTCCCAAAATCTGAAGGGCCATCTTTAAAGGTGGGTATTTAGAATTTTCACATCTCACCAAATTAAAAAATATAGATTCATGTATCACTGAAATTTATATGAAAAAACAATGCAAATCATCAATAATTAAGAATCATAAAATTACCAAAAAATTTTTTCTTGGATGGTATTCCCTTAAAAGGCTAAGTAGCCTCTTAAGGTATTTTTAGATTTCGTGCCAAAACTAAAGAAAAGCACTGTGTGACTGGCATGTGAATAATGACGCTTAAATTCCATAACATAACAAATAGATAATTATGTTCCATAATTTCCTCTTTGGACGCTATGTTTGAAGTGTCATTTGTGTATTTTCGGTATGTAAATGACCAAGTTGCTCATCTAAAAATAGACCGTAATTCCTGTTAGTAAATCTCTAATTTCTCTTGTTGTCCGACGGTTTTCGACTACTGGGGTTTAATGAATGAAAATAAAAAGGCCTTAGGAGTATAAGGATGAACTTTTTTTTATTTTTGAAAAAATTTTGTCCCAAAATCTGAAGGGCCACCTTTAATCCTTTACCAAACGACAAAATTTTGATCTAGTCCAAATTGAAAGTAGATCTATTTGCAGACAACAAAATAAGTGCAAATCAAAAACCAAAATTTGATTTGAAAAGGGTAGAAAACACTGTGGGAAAAGGAGAAAATGCTGGTTACCAGCATTTTCTCCTTTCTCCACAGTGTTTTTAAAGGCTTCCTTTCTCAGGGTCAAAGACCTAGTAATTTTCATTTGCAAGCAAAGATGGCTTTCAATACAGAAAACTGATACAAATACATGTATCAAATTTGAGAAATTAACCAGCATTTGACACTTTTGCTTTATTGTCTTGTATTCTATTAATAGTAGAATGGCCATTATTACATATTCTAACATGACATGTGGATTTGGCTCTATAAACTCAGTGCAAGGAAAGTGTGGTACATGTAAAATCTGTGACAATCCATGCAGAGTGACGTCATTCCATATCGAGTGACGTCATTTAATGAGTGGGTTATTCAATGGAACATAATTCATCCGCATGTTTACTCCAAATTTGAACTTGTTTTCCTTTCATTGAGAATTGGCCATGTTAGAATCGAAATAATCTTCTTCCTATCGTGGTTTATCGTTCAATAAATCATGTTGTGAGCTATGAGGCAAAATAAATAAACCACTCTGGCTATTGCCCTCATGAATTCTTTATTGTGCCTCATAACTCTGTGGTTTATTGAACGATAACCAGGGGTGTGGAATTCTTACGTCCGACTCGTCCGACTCGGGTAAATTTGACGTCGGACAAGTGGCTTTTTGCAATCTACTCGTCTGCGGACAAGTAGAAAACGAGGGGTAATTTGGAAGAAAATATCATTATTAAATAACATTACCCTTGTGAAACAGATATGTTCTCTCTACAAGAACAAGAACATTTTTAAATTGAATTATGATTCTATTCCCAGATATCTGGAATCAGAAAAAAGCCCGAATATTTGGCTGACTCTGACTTTATCCCCTACGCAGGCTTTTTTTACTGCGCTGCAGTGTGGCCGAAATGTTGTGGTTTCTTGGCTCCATTTGGTTTGTTTAATGGAGGCAACAATAACCGAATTGAGTTAGCCTTTTTGTTTTTGCACATGATTACACCGCACATAGACTAGATGCGGTTGTCATTCAATCTCTATCATTCAATATCAAATTCTTTTTTGTCGTTTGCAAGAACTTACAGTTGACAAAAGAGAAGTTGTCTCAACTTAACACTGTAGAACACATTCTTACTCGATCGCAGTATTTGAAAGAAAACCAAACAAGCTGTATCCATGTAAAACATGTCAAGAACCGGGAAACATTACAAACAGTTTGTTAAAAGAGCTGTAGATGATAAAAGCCAGCAGAGCCGTTTTACTTTCGACGTGAAATTTCGGCGTGAAATTCTTTGCAGATCGATCTGCAGGTAATCAACTATCCGCTTTCTGAGTCTCAATCTGAAGTGTTGGACATCGCCGATCTCCTTTTGTCTGTGTGGTAATCTTACTGGTTTGACATCAGCCATTCCCGCATATGCATAATGAGCGCCGGAGAATCCCACGTCATAAAGGTAGCCTCAGACGAAATCGAGAAGCCGAAGTGAAAAGACATGTTTTCTGTACCTTGTGTTTGTTCTTTTGCGGCATCTGCCTGTAGAAAAGACGACTAGCAGTTTTTGTGACCCTCGGAGGCGGACCAGTTACAAATAGGCAAGTCTGATTTTACAACAGTGGCGCTGCGAGCAATTCGAATCGCGTTTGCGGAGAATTGTTCGTATTATTGTATTTTGCATTTACTTGTGTTGTTTTGAGGCAGCGTCCATTTGTCACGTGGGTGGAGTTTCCCGCTGAATTTGAATGCTGTTTTCAAAATTATTTATGTCCATTTAATTGCATTATTAATTGTATGTTACAATTTTGATATCGTTCTTTCTGTATTTTAACTGCTGGGATTAGTAGTAAAACACAGTTTGAACGATATTTTAATTTTTTGTCTGAATTGTTTTACAGGGTTACCTCTCTTGCCAACAGTTGAAAACATTGTGGCAGTAGCAACTTAATATTTTGCTTTTTCCATTGCCTCAGTTCAACATTTGGATTTGCAATATTTGCCCAAATTGTTGTAGGGTCAATTGACTGTTGCTGGTTGAGGGTGTTCATTATTTTCGACTAATTGAAAGTGAAAATAATAACCCAGTTGTTTCAATTTTATTTTCAACTAACCAAAAGTGAAAATAACCAGTTTCCGGCTTTACAGTGGAAACAATTTGAAACATTTGTTTACAGCTTTCCACTTATTAAAGCGAAATTGCTTACCTCTTTCTTTTCAAATAGAGGAAGTGTTAAAGGGGAACTGCTACACTTTTCCTGTCAATTAAAGGGGAAGTGAACAATTTTCTGACTTAGTTAAAAAAGCAGATAATTGAAAATTTCAGTCATTTGATACATCTAGCTGTTGATTATCCATGTCAACAATTATGAACAAATGGTGATTTATATCACGCATAATTCTGGGTTTCATTTACATTCATAAGCTAGATCATCTTAAAATGGACAAGGTACTAATAAATTATTGTTTGGGGCGTAAATTACTAGCTCTGCCAGGAATTGGAGAGCGCCTAGCTGCTGAAATTTTGAAAATGAGGGAGGAGAAAGGAAATGTAGATTTAGAAGAGCTTCGATCTATTCGAGGACTCAGAATCACAGATGAATTGATAGACCAGATAGACTTCCAACCATACGAGCCGTCTTATAAAGAGGTTCAAAAAGATACAAGAAAGCAAACATTTGACAGTCGTAGTCCAATAAATCGGTCTATATATTTCAATGAAAATATTGGTGCCCCTTCTAATCCAAGTATTCCCTCACCGGTGGCTCACTACCCTACACAAACCTCTGGTGCCTATGGCAGTACATATTATGGAGATTATGAACGGAGATCATATAACTCGTTCTATTCGCAGTATACTGCCAGAGATGCTTATAGTGTCGGCCGCAAAACTAATTGGGTTGACAACTGCAATGCACAGAGACATGATTTGTTCTATGAGCCAGTAACGGTTCCAAGACACATCAGCTATGATGGCACTGGTTCAATTTTCTACCTTCGCTGAAGAGCAACAGTGGACAGGAAGGGAAAGAAAGAATAATTTGTGCTGGTGTCTGCAAGGTAGAGCAAGTGACTACTTTGCTATGATCATGGACAGGGACCCAAATTTGGAATATTTTGATTTGGTTCAAAGACTAGAGAGAAGATTTAGTTTTTCTGATCTTCCCAGCGTGCTGAGGATGCAATTTGTAAATCTGCGCCAAAAATGTGATGAAAGCATTTATGAATGGGCAGACAGAGTGGCATACTTAGGCACAAAGGCCTATAGAGACATGCCAGAACATCTCGTACAATACGAGCTTGTACTGAAATTTTGCCAAGGTTGCATAGATACTGATTCCGGTCACTATGCATTAAATATGAAACCACAGACCTTGGAGCAAGCAATAGGCCATGTAGTGTGGAATCAAAACACTACAAAAATGATGAATGCGGGTCAGGTTAGACATCCAACCCGGCAAGTGTATGCAGATACAGAGGCAAGTGAAGAATGCTCTGTTGATGCTTCAAGTAAACCAGAGTTAGAGGAAAGAATAACTACTCTGGAGGGGAAGATGAGTCATGTTGTGACAGTAATAGAAGAATTGAAGACTGTCATCTTATCAGACAGTGAAAAAGGGGATAGATCTAGGTCGCCAGAAAGGGACCCAGATAGGCCTACTTGTCACAGCTGTAACGAAGTGGGACACATAAAGAAAGATTGTCCTAAGCAGCACAAATCTGTAAGGTTTCACGAGACAACAGACTCGTTAAACGACCAAGGGTTGAGGGAGAAGGCCAGCCTTCAACCCAAGCAGAATTAAATGGCCTGAAAACTGAAAACAGAGTAGCTGGACTCAAAGAAGAGCCGGCAGATACTGCTGATAGGGAGTTGTACTTGAACGAAGGTGAAACACACGACAATAAATTGAATGTGTGTGTCAACCAAGTTCATGTTGAAGGAACATTAAAGGGAGATCAAAGTTTTACGGAGCAATTCATTGTCTGTAGATCTGATTCCCATTCAGCCTTTACAGTTACCTGCAAAGTGCAATCTATACCAGTAACAGTGTTATGTACATACCCAGTTATTCCTAGCTTTGTTCATGTGTGTATCTATTTTTGAATGGTTTTTCCCTGTTGCTATTTTTAGAACTGGATTACTGGATTGTGGAATACTGTTCTGGAAGTTTCCAGGCCTTTTTACAATCTGATTACTAGAAGTTATGCAACTCTTTTTTACATGAATTTTCTGGAAGTTTCCCTGTTATTATAAAAGGAAAAGCTTTTTACATCTCAGTGTTCACTAGTTAATACATGATTGCCAGACTTCAGTGGGGATTATCTTGTGTTTGTGTCATAATTAGTGCTTGGATTACATTCAGTTTGGATCAGGATCAGATTGGAATTAAGACTGGAATAATTTGTCTTTTGAATTTAACGTCTAAGGTATTGTTTTGTACTATTGTAATATTATCACTGTTTATTTGATATTTTTTGTTAATAAATTCTCTTAATTGTTATCGTTTGTTGCTGGCTTCTTCTTTCTAGTTACGCCTGACTCGTAACAGAAATTGGGCGCTCGTCCGGGATTGGAAAATAGACTGACGCATTCGTTTTCCTTTTCGGATTAACCATCGATTGGAAAATAAGACTAACACATTTGTCTACTAATCAGTAATTATAATACAATTTTGTACTTGAATCCAGCAACAAACAAACATGTCTTTTGACTTAGATAAATTTACGGCTGAACCGTCTGTGGAGTTACTGAATTTAGGTAAAAAGACTGATTTGCTTAATCTTGCTAAGCACTATAAATTGTCTGAAATAAAATCTTCAATGCGTAAACATGAAATTAAGAACATTTTGGTACAATATTTTGTTGATGAGGAGATTTTCAATGAAAATGCTCTTTCCCTGATAGTTGACGTTCAGTCAGTTTCAAGTTCGAAAGAACTTGAATTGAAATTTCAGATCAGACAATTAGAAATTCAGGAAAGAGAGAAGGAAAGAGAAAGGGAAAGAGAAAGGGAGAGAGAAGAAAGGGAAAGAGAAAGGGAGAGAGAAGAAAGAGAAAGGGAAAGACAGAGAGAAGAAAAAGTAGAGAGAGAGAAGGAAAGAGAAAGAGAAAGGGAAAGAGAAGAAAGGGAAAGGGAAGAGAGAGAGAAGGAAAGAGAATTTCAATTAAGAATGAGGGAAATAGAAATGCAAGAAAGAGCAAATCAGCCGAAGCAAAAGATTGAATACAATTTCGATGTTACAAAACATATTAGGCTTGTTCCTCCATTTCAAGAAAAAGAAGTTGATAAATACTTCCTACACTTTGAAAAAGTTGCAGAAAACTTAAATTGGCCAAAAGAGCACTGGACCTTACTTCTGCAAAGTGTTTTGATAGGCAAAGCTCGTGAAATTTATACACAACTAGGTGTTGAACAATGTCATCATTATGAGACTGTTAAAGAACTTATTCTCAAAGGTTATGAGCTGGTCCCAGAAGCATATAGACAAAAATTTAGAAATTGTAAAAAAGATTCTAACCAGACTCATGTTGAATTTGCTAGAAACAAAGAACAGTTATTTGATAGATGGTGCTGTTCTAAGAAAATAGACCAAAATTTTGATAAACTCAGACAACTTATGTTAGTTGAAGAATTCAAACGTTGTATTCAATTTGATGTTAAGACATTCTTAGACGAAAAACAAGTTGAAACTTTAGAAGAAGCAGCTCGTCTGGCTGATAATTACTACCTTACACATAAAGTTTCTTTTATTAATAAACCAAAACCTACTTCCTCACATCCCCAAAATAAATCTATGTCTGGTAATTCATCTGGCATGTCCAGTCAATCCAATACACCCAAACCCAATTCTACTAGTGAAACCAAAAGTCAATATCCCTTATCTCGACCCACTTGTAACTATTGTAAGAAACCTGGTCACCTTGTTTCTGAATGTTTGAAATTAAAAAGGAAGTTAGAAAGTGATGAAGCCAAGCCAACAGGGCTCACCACTCTTAGACCAAGGCCACAGTTTTCTATTAAAACCAATACAATTGACATAGTCACAAAACCAAAGTCTGATTCTACTATGGAGATTTTTGAACCATTTATGTTGAATGGTTTTGTTTCACTTTCAGGTGATAATTGCCCACCTACCCCTATTAAAATTTTAAGAGACACAGGAGCTTCTCAATCTCTTATTTTAGCAGATATACTGCCTTTTTCTGAGAAGACTTCTTCCGGTACTAGTGTCCTTATTCAGGGTGTAGAGTGTGGAACTGTTAATATCCCTCTCCATTACGTTAATTTGTCATCAGATTTGGTTACTGGGCTTGTGGTTATTGGTATTAAGCCTTCCTTACCTTTTAAAGGTGTCCATTTACTGCTAGGCAATGACTTAGCTGGAGATAAGGTTGTGGTTAATCCACTTGTAACTGACACACCAAATATAGGTCAAACAGATGACCCTATCGAGCAGGAAATTCCTGACTTGTATCCTTCTTGTGCAGTTACCCGAGCTATGGCTAAAAAGGCCATTTTGAAAAATTCAAACTCTGATATTCACTTGACAGATACTTTTATCGGTCAGTATTTTAATAATGAGATTAAAAAGTCTCTTGATCCCAGTTTGTCTGATACTCAGACAGACTCGTCAATGTCTTGTCATTCACCACCACGGTCTATTGACCAAGGTCACGACACACTGTCAAAGTCACAGCTTATCCAGGAACAGCAAACTGATCCTGAGATTTCAAAATTAATTTTTAGGGCTTTACCTGAAGATGAAATTTCACAAGTCCCAATGTGTTACTATATAAAGAATGGGATTCTTATGAGAAAATGGCGACCATTTGATGTCCCAGCTGATGATGAATGGGCTGTTTACCACCAAATTGTGGTTCCAAAGTCATATCGTCATGAAATACTAAGTATAGCCCATGAAAGTCCTATGTCAGGTCATCTAGGTATAAACAAGACCTATCACAAAATTATTACTCATTTTTATTGGCCTGGTCTCAAATCAGATGTCTCTAAATATTGTAAAACTTGCCATACATGTCAAATGGTAGGTAAACCCAACCAAACCATTCCCAAAGCTCAATTACAACCTATTCCTGCTTTTGATGAACCTTTCAGTAGGATACTTATAGATTGTGTTGGTCCTTTACCTCGAACCAAGTCAGGAAATGAGTATCTCTTAACAATTATGTGTACTTCTACACGTTTTCCTGAAGCTATTCCTTTAAGGAACATCAAAACAAAGTCAATAGTCAAAGCTCTTATAAAATTTTTCACATTTGTTGGTCTTCCAAAATCAGTTCAGTCTGATCAAGGGTCAAATTTTATGTCTGGTATATTCCAACAGGTTATGCATGAATTAGGAATCAAGCAATACAGGTCATCCGCTTATCACCCTGAAAGTCAAGGTGCTTTAGAAAGATTTCACCAGACATTAAAAAATATGATAAGATCATATTGCTTTGACACTGAAAAAGATTGGGATGAGGGCATCCATATGTTACTATTTGCAGTCAGAGAATCTGTACAAGAATCTCTTGGTTTCAGTCCTTTTGAATTAGTTTTTGGCCATTCTGTTCGTGGACCTTTAAAACTTTTGAAAGAGAAATTTCTCTCAAATGATGAAACACCTTTGAATTTACTACAGTATGTTTCTGACTTCAGAAATAGACTGTCTAGGGCATGTGAGGTTGCTAGGTCTAATCTTAAAACATCTCAGGGCAAAATGAAAGCAAGATATGACAACCATGTTATAGATAGAAAATTTAAACCAGGTGACAAAGTCCTTGCTCTTTTGCCAATACCTGGCAGACCTTTACAGGCAAGATATTTTGGACCCTACACTATTGACAAGAAAACAAGTGATTTAAACTATATACTTAATACTCCAGGAAGGCGTAAAAACAAACAAATGTGTCATATAAATATGTTAAAGGAATACTTTGACAGAGATAGCTCTATTTCAAAACCAATTACAGTTGTAAACACTGTCCCACAAGAATCAAATGTATCTGATCTTGAAGTAAATTCGGACTTTATTGATAAATCTGATCCTGGTCCATCTAAACTCGAGAATTCTGATATTTTGAGAAATCTTAACAACAAACTATCTCACTTGGAACCATCACAGCAGGAAGAGCTGAAACAGTTGATACATGAATATGAACATTTATTTCCTGATATCCCCACGAGAACTGATAAAATCTACCATGATGTCATTGTGGAAGATTCTAAACCAATAAAGCAACATCCATATAGAATGAATCCTTTGAAACAGAAATACCTCCAAGAAGAAGTAAAATACTTACTGGAAAATGACTTTATTGAACCTAGCCAGAGTAATTACAGTTCACCATGTATATTAGTACCCAAATCAAATGGAACTTATAGAATGTGTACTGACTATCGTAAGGTGAACTCTGTGACAAAAACAGACTCTTTTCCAATACCAAGAATTGATGACTGTATTGACAAAGTTGGAAATTCTAAATATGTCACCAAATTTGACCTGCTAAAAGGATTCTGGCAAGTTCCACTGACTGATAGAGCAAAAGAAGTATCAGCCTTTGCTACTCCAAACGGTCTGTACCAATACAAAGTTATGCCGTTTGGGATGAAAAATTCTCCTGCAACGTTTCAGCGACTTATAAACAACGTTATATGCGGATTAGATGGCTGTGATGCATATATTGACGACGTCATCATCTACTCAGACAGTTGGAGTGACCACCTTCAAAGAATCAGGAAGTTCTTCGACAGACTCAGTAAAGCGAAACTGACTGTGAATCTTGCAAAAACTGAATTTTGTCATGCTACTGTAACATTTCTAGGACATCTTGTGGGACAGGGTCAAGTTAAACCTTTAGAAGCTAAGGTCAATGCTATCTCTGAGTTTCCTGTGCCTAAATGTAAAAGACAGCTGATGCGATTTCTTGGTATGGCTGGCTACTATAGGAAATTCTGTAAAAATTTCTCAGGTATTGCTGAACCTTTAACAAATTTACTAAAGAAAAGCACAAAGTTCAAATGGAATGACAAATGTCAAGATGCATTTGATCGTCTAAAAGCCATACTAAAGAGTGCACCAGTTCTTTTGGCACCTGATTTTGACAAATGTTTCAAATTAGCTGTTGATGCAAGTGATGTTGGTATTGGTGCTGTTCTTTTACAAGAAGATAATAATGGTATTGATCACCCAGTTTGTTACTTTTCTAAGAAATTTAACAAACATCAGAAAAATTACTCTACCATAGAAAAAGAGTGTCTTGCTTTAATTCTGGCAATCCAGCAGTTCGAAGTTTATTTAACTTCTTCAACTTCACCAATTGTTGTATTCAGTGATCATAACCCTTTAAGTTTTCTACACAAACTTAAGAATAAGAATCAAAGATTACTGAGGTGGAGTTTATTACTTCAAGAGTTTAATCTTGACATAAGACACATAAAAGGGAAAGATAACATTATACCAGATGCTCTTTCAAGAGTTTGAAATTTCAATAGTCGTTTTTCCCTAAATCAAGTTTAAACTGTTTTTTCTTTTAAATTGTAATTTCATTACCTGACTATTTTCATTAGTCTGAAATAATTAATATTTGAGTTTGTCATTTCCTATGTATACTTCAGTTAAAGTGTTATATACATGTATATAAATAATATTGCAAAAAAGAAAGATTTATTTCATAAACCTTTCTTTTTCTTTTCAAGGGGGGAAGTGTTATGTACATACCCAGTTATTCCTAGCTTTGTTCATGTGTGTATCTATTTTTGAATGGTTTTTCCCTGTTGCTATTTTTAGAACTGGATTACTGGATTGTGGAATACTGTTCTGGAAGTTTCCAGGCCTTTTTACAATCTGATTACTAGAAGTTATGCAACTCTTTTTTACATGAATTTTCTGGAAGTTTCCCTGTTATTATAAAAGGAAAAGCTTTTTACATCTCAGTGTTCACTAGTTAATACATGATTGCCAGACTTCAGTGGGGATTATCTTGTGTTTGTGTCATAATTAGTGCTTGGATTACATTCAGTTTGGATCAGGATCAGATTGGAATTAAGACTGGAATAATTTGTCTTTTGAATTTAACGTCTAAGGTATTGTTTTGTACTATTGTAATATTATCACTGTTTATTTGATATTTTTTGTTAATAAATTCTCTTAATTGTTATCGTTTGTTGCTGGCTTCTTCTTTCTAGTTACGCCTGACTCGTAACAACAGCAATAGTTGATTCAGCTGCGGAAGTCACAGTAATGTCAGACAGGATTTATAATCAACTACAGCCAAAGCCCCCAATCAAAGAATATGCCGTCCTACATGCTGCTGGGAGAGAGATGAGCATTAAAGGTTACACTGTGGGCCCTGTACGTGTTAAACTAGGCATTTCTGCATTTGAAGAGGACATTTATGTCGCTCCTATAGACATAATACAAGAGAGGAAGATTGATATCAACACCTCAGAATCCTGCCTACAAATAAAGGAGGAAAAGGTACCAATGACAATTAGCATCGAAAAAGAAAGATCAAGGGTATCAAGAGTGTATGTAATTGCCAATGACCGTGAACTATCTAAACCTATTGAAGTGGTGGAACGTTCACTCAAACACACAGGTGAAAATATCCTTGAATCAGTCACTAAAAGGAACTTGGTGTTACCTGGAACAGTCTGTAAAAAGGTTAAAGAGCCGTTGAGAAGTGCCATAGATACATCTGATATATACCATAGCTTGAATAGGAGGCACAAACCAGAGAAAGATGGTACATGTAGTAATCCAGAGGCAGTACATGTAAATGTATATACAGTCCAAGGTAGTTTTGAACAGCTCCTATGTGGAGGCTGCAATAACGATGGTAGATCACACCAGGAATGGAAATACATTATGGGAATGGAAATGGTACAGAACACATCCCTTGACAGAGAATATATACAAATGGTACCAGGAAGACACTCCGAGGTCAAAGGTTACAAGGGAAAAAGTTCAAATACCTGTTAAATGGTTATTCCATATAAAAGAACCACCAGATAGAGAAGTGACATTGAATTTGATGCAGCTGAAAAAGTACTTTTGGACATGTATGGATAATATCATTCTGGCAGACTCTAAGCTGTTGAAAAGGGATCCAGAAACAGTAGACCAAGTACTTCAGACTCAAAATAAGAAGTCGATTGGAATTGAATTAGTCATCCTGACAATAAGAAATGTGGGAATTGACATGGGCGTAAAAGTGCAGAAATCAGCTAGGTCAGATCCTTGCCCAGATAGAAGAAGGGAAGGATCAAATAAATGTAGGTAACTGTCTCTCACTCCCAACCTGAATCCCAGTCAGGGAAATGGATTCAGGGGGTGAAAGAAGACTGTTGGTATTACCATTGGAAGGAGCTATTAAGCTGCCTTTTGGTACATACAGAGGTCAGTAGTTGACATATATCCAAATGAAGTGAGTCTTATGAGTAATGACGCCAGAAAAAATGGGTAATATTTGAAAAGGAGATTCACAACAGTACAGTGCTAGCAGATACAAGTGAGATATGGATGTCTTGACTACTCTGCTCAGAGACTACTGATCCTTGGGTTTATAGGGAATTGAGAGAAGATCCTTATAATGGGAGCTGCAGGTCTTTTATTGATAGTTCACCTGAGAGAAGAAAAAGGGGACCCAATAGGCAAGAAGGTGTCTAAATAGCAAGTACCTTCAAACCATATGAACCGCTGTTTACCATATCAGAGGATCCATGGATTCATATACCGACTTTTACAGTATGGCTAGGGAATTTATGGAGACTTTTCCACACTGTGGTTTTGGTTTTTCCAGGGAAAAGCATTTTCCAGCCAAAGGAATTTTCAGAAGAAAGTCGGTTTAGACATATTTCTGGTGGGAAGAGATTTGCTCTGATGCCTGGAAATGGAATTAGAATAAATACTTCCACCTTTAAAGGGGAAGTTGCTGTGCTAATTGCCAGACTGAAAGTGATGCCTGTGTCAGTGGTCCTTTCAGTTAGTATCAGTTATGTTTTAGATCTTAATGGCCGTGTATGTAGAGAAACAGGCCAAATCCACCTAGACAAGCCGCAATTTCAGACTTGGGCTTCTGTATAGTTGCTTAAAGGGTGCTGCTGCATTAACAGACCTAGATAAGATGGGGCTTTTCAAAATGGGGAAGTATGTGGTAATCTTACTGGTTTGACATCAGCCATTCCCGCATATGCATAATGAGCGCCGGAGAATCCCGCGTCATAAAGGTAGCCTCAGACGAAATCGAGAAGCCGAAGTGAAAAGACGTGTTTTCTGTACCTTGTATTTGTTGTCGTGCGGCATCTGCCTGTACAAAAGACGACTAGCAGTTTTTGTGACCCTCGGAGGCGGACCAGTTACAAATAGGCAAGTCTGATTTTACAACACCTGACTGAAAACTAGACCATAAATATTATCACTGCGCATCATGCAAACTCTACATCTCCAGACACAATAACCAAGCCACAGATAATTATTCCCTTGTATCATTATGATGGCTGGTAAGCAGTTCTGCAGAAGTATTACATTCGGCACCCATGGGTGTATGCAAACACAGAGATATTTGGCCATGGTTGAAGCAGCTATAGTGTAATTGTTGAATCTTTCTCAATTATTAAATTCTTGCACCTTTCTATTTACTCTACCTATGTACAGTGCCATTATTTTCTTAAATTGATGTACCTTGAAAGTCAGTCTGATTTTTCATAATCATCATTAAAAAGCCACACAAAGCAAATTCAAATAGTGAAAAGATGATAATTATCTACAAACTACATTCAATTAGGTCTTTGAATGCTATATAAAATTGTTTTGTTTTGGACAAGTAAGCTTCTCTGATGGACAAGTAGATTTTTTAGATTTACTTGTCCATGGACAAGTAGAAAATGTGAATATTTCCACACCCCTGATAACCCACGATAGGAAGAAGATTATTTCTTAAACACAAAAGAATAGAATGATAACAGAATCATAACACACCTGCTTCTTTAGTTATCGCTCGGCAAGCAAACAGAAAAACTATTCTGGGCTTATCTTCTAGTGTTGAATTGCTTTCCACTGTCAAAACTTTCAAAATGTCAGACAAGGGCAATGTTTTACCATCACTCAAAAGTATGACAGGTTGATGTATGCCATCTGCAGTCTCTTCACGTCCATGGGAGCTGAATCCCAATACAACATATTTACATTTACTGAAATCTTCTGCTTTAATCTTACGTTCCCAGTCTTTCCACATATCAAGAGTTAAATTCTCAACCGAAGAATCACCCTTATCGCCAGTGAATGGTTTAAAACCAAGAATACTCCAAAACATTTCCTCAAAATTCTGTTTATCTTTCTCTGCCCCATCTCTAATTCTGTATTCAGTGCCTGATTGGTTGTCATCTTTCTTTGGTATCTCCCTGAGATAAGTGAAAAAGGCTGCTAAACCATACTGGTTGTCCTCTTGTGAACCTGCCGCCATATTGGTTCTACTGCACTACTTCTGAATAGATAAATGAATGAGCTCTTTCCCACCGGACAAAATTTAAGACAAGTTCAAATTCAAAGCATTTGCAGATGACATAAAATGTGGCACAACTGATTGGTTTTATCATTGAAAGGATAAAAATATTGTGGAAAAGGACGGAATGATGATTACCACCTTTTCACACACTATTTTCCCTTTTTGTGGGTGTCCATAATAGTCCGGAGTTGAAGGGTGTCTAGGAAAAGAAACTTTGTTGAAATCCATCAAATGAAGTGTAGCTGTTTCAAGGCAATTCATTGGTCAAGTTTTCTTCTTATGAACCTTGCCATCATGAAATATCTTGCTTTACAAAACAGACTATTTTCATATAGGAAATATGTATTACTGGTCGAAATTCATGTCAGTCCATAATACATCAGCCAGTATAGCTCAGTAGGTAGAGCGTAGGACTCATGAACAAAACATTTCGGATCACTACATGTTGTGGGTTCGAATCTCCTGCTGGCCAACTAAAATTACTAATACTCTTTCAGATGAGACATTAAACCGAGGTCCTGTGTGACAGTGCTATACACCGCCCATGTTAAAGAAACAGGCGGAATTCTCAGTAGTTTCGACCTGTATCATTACACTCTCCCCCGTAACAACTAACTGTCTTCTGAGGGTGTCGCTCAGATGGGCAACCGGTAGCGACGATAAATAAAAGATAATATTAACCAACCATAATACTAGTAAGGGTACTTTACTCTAGATCTTATTACACTCGGGAATCATATACACATCTTTATTCAAGATCCCTGTCACATTATAGATTTAGTATGTAAAATACCTTGGTTGAAAACTGAAAATGTTACTGTTAAATCTAGACCTGATTACAGGGCTTTCTGGGCAACTCGTACCTAAGTCAACTCGTACCTGTTTTGGTCCACTCGTACCTGTTTTTTGGTCAACTCGTACCTACCCAAGTCAAGTTGAACCTATTTTGGTCAACTCGTACCTGTTTTGGTTAACTCGTAACCTTTGTAAAAAGATAGATATATCTATAGCTTCAGTCTGAAAGTTTGCTTCGAAGCTATTTTTCTTTTAAATATTTATTTGAGGAGACAAATAACAAAAATAGCTTCGGAGCAAACTTTCAGACTGAAGGTAGATGAAAACATAGTGGTGGGTTGATGATCGACTATAGTCCAAAGTCAGTTGGTTTCTGTGTCCGATTCCGACAGTCAATTGAGGAATCCCATTTTGTGGATTAAACATAGTGGATAACAAACACGGAAATTGGCCAGAAAAATGAGAAAAGAAAACTTTGTCCATGGATGTCTTGACAAAACTTGACAACTCGGCAAGCTTTTAAGTAATGATCCCTGAGCCCGGGTTTTGACAATTGGAAATTTGAAATGCCTGTCTTTGATAATGAAAAATATCTGCCTAAATGTCAATCTGATGCGTGAAATAATCGTCTAGAGCTTCATTTAACCTAGCCTGCGCGCAGCCGGCAGAATATGGCCTGAGCACTATCAGTATTAATTGCAAAGGACACGCGGACGATAATGAAGCTGGCAAGTCATTTATGACCGTGAAAGTATCAAAGGTGTTAATCCTCTTATCCAGCGTAAAGTGACAGCTTTTAAAGTTACCTGTCATTGAAACTGACTAATTGGTGTCAAATCATTTAGCAATACTTCTCCAAAAATTAACTGTCGCAAAAAAATCGATCGCCAAAAAAAAAAAACGTGAAAACCAATGACACTACAATGAGCAGGGTGGCATCTTCCAATCAGAGGGTCTTTAAACTATCTTCCCATCTTTAATATTGAATTCAAACAATGAATTTACACAACTATCTTCTCATCTTTAATACTGAGTTTGAAGAATGAATTTACACAAATCTCTGAATAAAAAGCAATAAGTGGAAACTGAAATTCTATTCATGAGTGAAAAAAAAACAAACTGTTATTATATGAAATGAAAATATAGGTCTATAACAGAAGTGGGGTTGGGTGCGTGGGTCGTCAGCAAATGCTTGAAATATGTCTGATTCTTTTTAACTCGTTTGGAAATTAAAATATAAGGAACAAAATGATTACAGCAGAAAATTTTAATGTAATATGTATTTCCATTGACTCATTACCAAACGACAATATTTTAGGCTTGTCCAAATGGAAAAATGTTTGCAGACGACGAAATTCATTTTGTGAAGGGTAGAAAACATCGTGGGAAAAGGAGAAATGCCATTTACCAGCATTTTATCCTTTTCACAAAATGTTTTCTAAAGGCTTCTGTTCCAGGAGTGTAAACAGTAGCCATTGTGTGGTGATGGGTTAATGAAAGTGCAGAACACAACATCTTTATACTCTTAACCCTTTCCCTAAAGGCAAATTTTGGACCAGACCAAATTGAAAGCATTTTGCAGATGACAAATCAGCAGTTGCTAAAAAGATGATTTTTCTTCATGATAGGGTAGAAAACATTCATTCACTGTGGGAAAAGGAGAAATTGCTCTTCACCAGCATTTTCTCCTTTTCCCACAATGTTTTAAAAATGCTTCTATTCCTGACCCGTAAAAACCAGTGATTGTTTGGGAAAGGGTTAAAACTATGTAGACAATATTGTCACAGTATTTAAAGATAATCCCATTAAGTTTTTTCGTTAATTGATTCAACAGGTGCGAATGGTAATAGACACTTTACAAGTGTTGATGAGATTATCTCCAAGAGAGTTTGTAGTAACTGATGTTTTGAAAATTGATTAGATTAGACAAATATTTGCACCACTAAATAGTATAAATACCGTAAACCGCTGTGTATACCACGCAGGCATGTATAACACGCAGGCCTTTTTCAGCATCAGATCCGAGGAAAAAAGGTTGTTTGGATGTACAACACGCATCAAAAATTGACCAAAATATCGTAACATCTGAAGCTTACGACGCCATCTTGAAAAATTGTAAATGGCGATACTTTATCAAAGGGAAATAACCATTTGTAATCAAAGTGGAAATGGTAATGATTCGATGTGTACTTGGGGGATTATAAAAACATGCCAGCTTATGACATGTTGCAAATTCACAAATTGAACTGACGACCATATCGTAGTTAATTTACTTTTTTCTCACCTCGATCGACAAATGTGACAGGTGTGAAATAAACATAGATCTATATGATGTAAATCACGTTTTTTGTAAAAAGTAGCGATAAATATATATATTTTTAAATCATTCATTTCTTTCTGAATCATTATTTTACTCTTGTGTAATTGTTCAATTTTAGCTATTAACAAAGAGTAAAAAAAAAATATGAGACGAATCAGACGGTAAAAAAAAATCAATATTTATCATTCCGGGGTACGTTCGCCATACCCCAAATGGCTGACAGAATCGGGAAATTACGAATCCTAATCCACAAATTAAGAATGTACAAGTACATTTTAACAAAATTAAAACATAATAATTTTTTTAAATCGGTAAAAGTTGAAATGGGGTGATGACGAAAGTTAAGGCTGTGGCGAGAGAACTTTGCAGTTCTGTACCTACGCCCCGTCTCCCACCCACCCACTTTGAACAGGTATACAACCGACTTTCAAGGAGGAGAAAAACATGGTTTTGCCTCTTGTAGTGTATAACACGCAGTCCCTAGTTTGAAATTATTCAGAGCTGAAAAAATGTGCGTGTTATACGCACCAAAACACGGTAGTTTATGCGTACTATGCATGAATCGAAATGAAAGGCATAGATCAGCTAGTCTGCTCCTATGTTTTTTGCACATAACATGTTTTATCATGATAGACGCTGCTCATATGTAATTTACATCTAATGGCCGTATTACATTTTGCAAGACAGAGATTTTTTTGGAAAAAAGTATTACATAATCATGTGGCTTGCATTTGTTTCTTTCCTATGCTAGAATTTTCAGTCATTTAGGTGTTGACATATGACGGGTCTGAACATATGACGTCCAGCACCCCAAATCCCCCCAAAACCCAATTTTTATTTGGTTTTTGACACAAGTTTGTGTAATATGAATCCACACAAAAAAATTACTTGGTTTTTGACATGATGTTGCGTAATATGAATGGAATTGGTCAGGTTTTAGAATGGGTGGCAATGATACGGCACTGAGGTTTTGATGATGTCAATATATATATAAGAAAATTACAAAGATATAAACAAGAACACATACTTAAACATACTGATACTGATAAAATTCGCAAAATAAAATATAAGAAATATTTAGGTACGAGTTGACTTCGGTAAGAGTTGACTCGGGTACGAGTTGACCAAAATAGGTACGATTTGACTTAGGTACGTGTTGACTTAGGTACGAGTTGACCACTTACCATTACAGGAATATGACATTCTATAACCAAAATAAATAATACAATATGAGAAAAAAAAAAATCTCCACTTTAAAATATAAACACTAGGGGAGATGTTTTTATCATATTTTATCATTTATTTTGGTTGTAGAATGTCAAATTCCTGTGCCTAGGAAGATCTATTTTCACTTTCAAACTTGACGTCTTGAGTTTCTAATGAAAATCTATGTGATGCAGATCTATTATAAAAACATTTGTCCCAGACAGGTCAATTTTTCCAATGAACAAAGCAGCAAAAAAAATGTTCTTAAAGTGAAACGAATTTAGAAATCAATATGAGGCTTCAACTACCTGAAAATACCAGATCAACCGGCTGGCCTGCAGATTGTTAGTCGATTGTTTCGACAACTGCATATTGCCGTTCGTCACTACTCGTTTATATACTTGTCACAATTCGGCTGATACGGAATCGACCGAGTTGTGACATCTACCTTCTTACGTCACAACTCGGCCGATTCCGTACCTATATCTCTCATCACCCGAAGTATGCCAAATGGTCTAACTTGAACAACGGATCAACCGAGATTTGCCGAACGTGTCAGCAGTTGATTTGTCAGGCTGTGTTGTGCTAATGTAAGTCACAACGAATGTAAGTAGGTCATGTTTACATTTTGTAACTTGCTCCACCTAATGGCGTAAGGAAATAAACCACACAGAGGCTGAAAATGTATCATCAGACTGACAGAGTATGTATTCCAGTGTCTTTTATGTGTTTCAGGTATCTATTTCCTTTTCAAGTATCATATATTCATGATGAACAAAATCTACGGACCCAGTGCTACGTAGGCCCTAAATCCGATTTAGCGGGGTCTTGTTCGTTCCAACCAAAACAATTCGTCCCCGGCTTGTTCGATCACGCTTTGATGTTACTTACGAGATGATTCGTGGCTCTCTCGTCACTGGTCTTTCTATCGACGTTAGTTGTGTGGGATAGCAGCCATTGGCTTGGGAGAAATATTTTGAAATGTGGATGTGCTAACACGAATTCCAGGAAAGCATAGAAAGTTGCACTGCCTGCCAAAATATAACTGAATAATGTTAAAAAGAGTAGATCTATTAGACAACATATCAGTAATGCAATGAGCAATAGTCCCCATTTCCTTGTCATGTTTGGTAAATCCTTTATGATTTGATAATGCGTAACCAAATCATTAATGTCAGTAAGACTCCACACGCCTGTAGCAAATGTCTGATGTAGTCATCTCTTACAGATATTCCATTTAAAGGTGGCCCTTCAGATTTTGGGATGAAAATTTTACAAAAGCGCAAAAAAATCATCCTTATACTCCCAAAGCCTTTCAGTTTTCATTCATAAAATCCCAGTAGTCCAAAACCATCCGAAAACATGAGAAATTAGAGATTTACTACTGCCCAGGTTGACACCAACGGGAGACACATCCTATTTTTAGATGATCAATTCGCTCATTTACTTACAGGAATACACAGAAGAAGCTTGAAACATATCATCCGAAGAAGACATTATGGAAAATAATTATTACATGTTTGTTATGATGGGGAATTTAAGCGTTATGAGTCACGTGCCAGTCACTTGACATTCCCACAATGCTTTATTGATTTTTGGCGCGAAATCTAAAAATAGCTTAAGAGGCTATGTAGCCTTTTAAGGAAATACCATCAATTTTTTTTTTTTGTGATTTTATGAATCTTAATTATTGATGATTTGTATTATTTTTTCATTTGAATTTCAGTGATATATATATTTTTTAATTTGGTGAGATGTAAAAATTCTAAATACCCACCTTTAACAGAGCATCAAGTTTAGAACAAACTAGATCTATTTGAAAACATTTTGTACAGAAAAAAATCTTCTTCCAATCCTGATTGCCTTGGGATCCTGAAAGTAAATACAAATATTGTTTATGACCCAAAGAGGTGCCTCATTGTTTTGGGGTCACAAAGGTCAAGGTCACAGGTGATCTTTGCTAGAAAATCATTGCAGTTCTAAAGCTCAATAGCTATTGATCTAGGACCCCAATACTTTTTCTAGTGTTGCTAATGACACAAATACACGTAGATGTCCCATTTTTAGTTCCACTGGCCAAATGCCAGTGGGCATATGCCATGGCCCGGTGTCCGTCGCGTGTCCGTGTGTTATTTCAAACATCTTCTTCTCTGAAACTACCCATCCAATTTTGATGAAACTTCACAGAAATTATCCTGACATGGTCCCCTTCAGAATTCTTGAAAGGGTTTTATTCCTTCAAAAACTGGTTGCCAAAGCAAAATAACTGAAAAATATTGAACTTTATTAAAAATCTTCTTCTCTGAAACCATAAGGCCTAGGCTTACCAAATTTGGCATGTAGCCTTATCTAGTGGACCTCTACCAAGTTCCTGCAAATAATAGCCATGGGGACAAAATTGGCCCCGACCTGGGGGTCACAAGTTTTATATGGGCTTATTTAAAGAAAACTTTAAAATCCATCTGGTACCTAGCCATAGGGCCTAGGGCTACCAAATTTGGCATGTATTTTTATCAAGTGATTGTCTACCAAGAGTGCCCAAATGATAGCCCAGTGGTCAATTTGGCCTGGCCCCGGGGGTCACAAGTTTTATTTGGGGTTATATAGGGAAAACTTCATAAAAGTTCTCTAACCAAGCCATTAGGCCTAGGACTACTCAATTTTGCATCTAGCTTTATCAAGTGGTTTTCTACCAAAGGTGCCCAAATTAAAGCCTTGGGATTGAATTTTGCCCAGCCCTGGGGGTCCCAGGTTAAACATGGGCTCATATTTAGAAATTTTTAAAAATCTACATGTACAGGTACCTAGCCATAAGGCCTAAGGCTACCAAATTTTGCATGTAGCTTTATAAAGTGGGCCTCTACCAGGAAGGCCCAAATTATAGCCTTGGGATCAAGTTTGTCCCCATACCAGGAGTCATAAGTTTTACATGGGCGTTTGAGGTGAAAACTTTATAAGTTATATTGTTGCCCACCATAATAAAGAGTAGGACTACTAAATTTAGCCCTGTCTGATGGGTTTCATGTTTACATGCCTTTTGTTGAAAAAACTTTTAAAATCTTCTTATTTATAACCACACATTCTAGGCCTGTATTATTTGGTATGGGGCTGTATCTTGTGGACTACCACCAGGATTCAAGTAATTATAGCTTTGCGGTCAATATTGGCTTTGCACGCGGGTGACTGGGGGTCACAACTTTCTTGTACATGAAGGATTAATAGAAGAAAAAATTGTATGTCCTATGTCCTCAAGTTTGAAACCAATTGGTGAAATATTGTAATGTTTGGTTTGTTGTGTTTTTACTTATTAGCCATTGGAGCGATACATGGCCATCATGGCCTTCTTGTTTTTCTGGTCACATGGGTCAAAGGTCAGGGTAACATTTCTCTGCTTACTCAATAGCTGTTTGACGTAGGTCCCTTAAACTTTTTACTACAATTGCTCATTACCCAAGAAGGTGCTATATTGTTTGCTGGTCGTTGGGTCAGAGATCAAGGTCACTGTTGAACTTTATTTGAAAATTGCTTAACTCTTTCCTCCTACACAACCCCAACTTTTAACGACCCTGAGAAAGAAGCCCTTTGAAAACACTGAGGGAAAAGGAAAAACTGCTGCATTTTCTCCTTTTCCCACAGTGTTTTCTACCTTTACCAAACCAAATTTTAATTTTTCTGTCGCTTTTTTTTTTTTGTTTTTGTTTTTGTCTGCAAATGCTTTGAATTTGTACCAGTCTAAAACTTTCTCATGTAGTAGAGGGTTAAATGCTATCACTCAATAGTTTTTGTGGTATTTGTCGAAGACAATACCACAATGAGTTCAAGATTGAAGTTTGATAACCAATATATATATGTACCTTGAATCTAATACTCCATCGCGTTTAGGTACACAGCAGTAGAAAGAGATTGAGTTCAAGTAGTTCCCGCTTAAATTTTGCCGGAATATCCCGGATGTTTGTAGCTTGAAAATGGCACTCTCTTGCACTCCGGATCATTACATTTACCTCTGTAGTGGGCTCAGAAAGTAGTCCGTCATTACGTCATATTTTTGTCACATGACCATAACTCAAAATGGCTACACAAACGTCTGTGAAAGAAAGTCCAATATCGATTGTTTCGAATGCTGTTCAAACAGCATGGGACCAATCAGACTTAGTGATAGGAAATGAACAAAAGAGGGATTTTCTGAAAAGCCTATATATCTTAAAGGACGATAACTTGATTTTTAATCGTACAAACTTAGATCCAGCAGTGTGTCAAATCAGCTGTCATCATTCATGGGCGCAGCCATTTTTGTTAAAATCGGCGTAAGATTCTGAAAAGGGAAGAGGCTCGAAAAAAATAGTTTCATTTTCTACAGGTAAATTCATCAGTTTGAACGCACCTATAATGTATCCAGAATCATATTTCCTTTGCCTAACTTACAATTTTACATATGAAACAGTTAAACAGTAACAAAACGTCTTTTCCTCGGTTTGACAAGATTCTTGTCATTTAGCCCATCGCAGAGCACTCTCTTGCACTCCGGATCATTACATTTACCTCTGTAGTGGGCTCAGAAAGTAGACCGTCATTACGTCATATTTTTGTCACATGACCATAACTCAAAATAGCTACACAAACGCCGGTGAAAGAAAGACCAA
Source organism: Tridacna crocea (assembly GCA_943736015.1). Taxonomy (NCBI): domain Eukaryota; kingdom Metazoa; phylum Mollusca; class Bivalvia; order Cardiida; family Cardiidae; genus Tridacna; species Tridacna crocea. The sequence goes on along the minus strand of OX031066.1, from coordinate 9,006,978 downwards.
TATCGATTGTTTCGTGTGCTGTTTAAACAGCATGGGACCAATCAGACTTAAACGATAGTAATTGAACAAAAGAGGGATTTTCTGAAAAGCCTAAATATCTTTAAAGGACGATAACTTGATTTTTAATAATACAAACTTAGATCCAGCGGTGTGTCAAATCAGTTGTCATCATTGATGGGCGCAGCTATTTTTGTTACAATCGGCGTAAGATTCTTAAAAGTGAAGAGGCTAAAAAAAAATAGTTCTATTTAATACAGGTAAATTCATCAGTTTGAACGCACCTATAATGTATCCAGAATCATATTTCCTTTGTCTAACTTACAATTTTGCATATGAAACAGTTAAACAGTAACAAAACATCTTTTCCTCGGTTTGACAAGATTCTTGTCATTTAGCCCATCGCAGAGATGTATGTGAGGTAACGAACGACAACTCTGCTCGGAGATTGATCGCAGAGATGTATGTGAGGTAACGAACGACAACTCAGCTCGGAGATTGTGAAAATGCTTCAAACGCTTTGGAATACCATTACTACGTTCTCTGTCCTAACCACATACAAACAGACAAAGCAATAATTATATGCTCTTTTATCGCAAAAAAGCCAGAAGGGCTGAAAAACGTAATTTCAAGTGTAATAACTTAGCCCTTTTCAAAAAAAGTCGATCGTCAATGACACTGATAAATTAATCAACCTCCGAAAGGTCCCGGGTTTTAGCGCAAGAATATAAAACTTGGCATAAAGTAGTTCAATTTAAATACATGAATATTGCCATTTTCTTCATAATTTGCAGCCATCTAGGACGACATTTCAATTTAAATCTTGATTTGCAGATCTTCTATATGATACATATTTCTACATATGCCAGCGTATCCATTTTGTCATTGCGTACCCAAACTCTTTAGAGTTTATACCGAGTCTATACCGAGACAGCGTACCCAAACTTTGTAGAGTTTTAGTTCAACCATTTTGTGCAAAACCGAAGGAAATAAACCCAGTTAAACTCATTTTTTCTCAGGCAAATGACTATTACAGTGTCACTCAAATATGTAATTTGAAATGGCATATTAAAATACATTGGACGAGGCTATCGATCGTTGAGATACTTATTTTTGATTGAAACTAGCCTCTCGCGAAATGATACAATTTGCCAACTGACCTTGGGCTTTTTCGTTCCAAAACCAATTTGTTCCATGCCTTGTTGGTCCTATGGTTGCACGCTACTCCATTTGATTGCTCATGAATATTTATAGATCGAGGTAATAGACCATTTGCCAAACACCGTTACTGACGCGTCACCACGAGTTACTTCCCTTTCCACTCGACAATTTTTCCCAATCCTGTATATACCCGAATAGTGAAAGTTTCATATTTTTTAAATGGATTACACACTAAACGCGATAAATAAACAACCTAAAACGGCCGTGCCGTTAGTTTCATCAATTGTCTTTTTCGAAGACACACACAAAAAAGAACTGTTGTTTTATCAATTTTTCGGTAGACTTCAGAGAGTAAAGCGGTATCATTTATAAGCGCTGTCTCCTGCCGGGCGTGTTGATAGAGCTTTTTGTATGCAGACTGCATAAACCCTTTGGCTACCAAGTGCGACTCAATGACCTTTTGCAGACAATATAGATTCAGATCACACCAGGAAGAACGTGCAGTCTGATCCTAGATCTACACTATCCGATTCCATGGCTTGTTGGCCCTATGATTGCACGCTACTCCATATGATTGCTCATGAATATTTATAGATCGAGGTAATAGACCGTTTGCCAAATACCGTTACTGACGCGTCACCACGAGTTGCTTCCCTTTCCACCTGACAGTTTTTTTCCCAAACTTGTATATACCCGAACAGTGAAAGTGTCATATTTTTTAAATGGATTACACCCTAAACGCGATAGATAAACAGCCTAAAACGGCCGTGCCGTTAGTTTCATCAATTATCTTTTTCGAAGACACACACAAAAAAGAACTGTTGTTTTATTAATTTTTCGCTAGACTTCAGAGAGTAAAGCGGTATCATTTATAAGCGCTGTCTCCTGCCGGGCGTGTTGACAGAGCTTTTCGTATGCAGATTGCATTAACCCTTCGGCTACCAAGTGCGACTCAATGACCTTTTGCAGACAATATAGATTCAGATCACACCAGGAAGAACGTGCAGTCTGGTCCTAGATCTACACTATCCGATACGGAGATATTTTTCCTCGAGATATTCCTTTGAAATAACTCTTGAGGCTTTACTATCGGCTTTAAAAGTGGCATTTAATATATTTATTATTTAGTAAGATAAGGTTTAACTTAAACAAATACCCCCTCCATTCCTAAAGAAATTAGTGCAAATATACCGTTTAAAGTGGGACCTGATAACCCAGGTTACATAATGCATTTGAAAAAAAAAATGTTCAGGCAGAAAAATGCATCTTTTGGCACCAGTAATTAGAACAGACTTACCCTCTGTCACAGCTTTTAATAATTCCAAAACTTTACAAGTGATCAACGTAAGACAAAACGGGATAAACACTTAATTATGACACGTGTGTGTTAACCAGTCGGTGCGTAAAAAGAACACAACAGCTTTCCAAGTAGATCATCCACTTTGACGGTGAAACACCGAGATCAAACGTACACCCTTATTTCAATGTTAAGATTTTTGCTATAAATTCAAAATGTTTGATGTCCCAGTTTTTTGTGGGTTCGAATCCCCGGCTGGACAACTAAAAATTACTAATAGTCTTTCGGATGAGACGTTAAACCGAGGTCCCGTGTGACGGTGCTACACACCGAGCACGTTAAAGAACCAGGCGGAATTCTCAGTAGTTTCGTCCTGTGTCCTTGCACTATCCCCCGTAACAACTAACCTTCTTCTGGGGGCGTCGCTCAGATTGGCAACCGGTAGCGACGATAAATAAACGAAAATAATCAATCAATCCCAGTTTTTTTTGTTAGTAGACTGTCTCTGTCTTTTAGCAGATACTGAAACGATCTTTTGGAAAGATTATCACATTAATAGTTTAAATAAATCAAACTACAGATTCCTGGACTTCGAGCCTGTACGTTACAAACTTAGCTACAGAATTACGCAAACATTGGTTGAATAATCAGACATAAAATTAGGAAAGGTCTATTGCAGGTACATTGATGTTATCGGTAACAGGACGTTTCGCCCCCAAGACGTTTCCCCCCTGGTCGTTTCCCCCTGGTCGTTTCGCCTCTATTTTTCACCCCTAGTCGTTTCGCCCCCGGACCCTAGTCGTTTCGCCCCCAAACCATTTCCTCCCCTAGTCGTTTCGCCCCCAAAATAATTTAAAGAGAGAAGCAGAGAGACAATGAGCACCTTGAGAGAATAATGGTTCAAAGATTCTTGAATGATAGTGTATATTAAGAATCATTACATTAGATCTAATTCAAATCATAAAGTAATCGAGGCCATTACATAGTACATAGGCTAATTAGCTTCTACAGAATCATAATTTTCTGAAAAGAAGAAGAAAGAAAATATATATACATACATGTTTACCGATGTAAGTGTCCTTGATAGTCTTTTGATACAATAAAGTGAAGTATTAAGGTTTTTCATTGTTACGAGTCAGGCGTAACTAGAAAGTAGAGGCGTAACTAGAAAGTAGAAGCCAGCAACAAACAATAACAATTAACAGAATTTATTAACAAAAATATCAAATAAACAGTGACAATATTACAATACTACAAAACAATACCTTAGACGTTAAATTCAAAAGACAAATTATTCCAGTCTTAATTCCAGTCTGATCCTGATCCAAACTGAATGTAATCCAAGCACACGAAGTAATCCTCACTTTAGTCTAGTCTGATCCGAATCTAAACTGAATGTAATCCAAGCACTAATTATGACACAAAATAATCACCACTGTAGTCTGGCAATCATGTATTAACTAGTGAACACTGAGATGTAAAAAGCTTTTCCTTTTATAATAACAGAGAAACTTCCAGAAAATTCATGTTAAAATCAGTTGCATAATTTCTAGTAATCAGATTGTAAAAAGGCCTGGAAACTTCCAGCACAATATTCCACAAGAGAGAATCCAGTTCTAAAAATAGTAACAGGGGAAAACCATTCAAAAATAGATACACACATGAACAAAGCTAGGAATAACTAGGTATGTACATAACACTTTCCCCCTTGAAAAGAAAAAGAAATGTTTATGAAATAAATCTTTCTTTTTTGCAATATTATTTACATACATGTATATGACACTTTAACTGAAGTATACATAGGAAATGACAAACTCAAATATTAATTATTTCAGACTAATGAAAATAGTCAAAGTAATGAAATTACAATTTAAAAGAAAAAACAGTTTAAACTTGATTTAGGGAAAAACGACTATTGAAATTTCAAACTCTTGAAAGAGCATCTGGTATAATGTTATCTTTCCATTTTATGTGTCTTATGTCAAGATTAAACTCTTGAAGCAATAAACTCCACCACAGTAATCTTTGATTCTTATTCTTAAGTTTGTGTAGAAAACTTAAAGGGTTATGATCACTGAATACAACGATTGGTGAAGTTGAAGAAGTTAAATAAACTTCGAACTGCTGGACTGCCAGAATTAAAGCAAGACACTCTTTTTCTATGGTAGAGTAATTTTTCTGATGTTTGTTAAATTTCTTAGAAAAGTAACAAACTGGGTGATCAATACCATTATTATCTTCTTGTAAAAGAACAGCACCAATACCAACATCACTTGCATCAACAGCTAATTTGAAACATTTGTCAAAATCAGGTACCAAGAGAACTGGTGCGCTCTTTAGTATGGCTTTTAGACGATCAAATGCATCTTGACATTTGTCATTCCATTTGAACTTTGTGCTTTTCTTAAGTAAATTTGTTAAAGGTTCAGCAATACCTGAGAAATTTTTACAGAATTTCCTATAGTAGCCAGCCATACCAAGAAATCGCATCAGCTGTCTTTTACATTTAGGCACAGGAAACTCAGAGATAGCATTGACTTTATCTTCTAAAGGTTTAACTTGGCCCTGTCCCACAACATCCTCGGATACCCCGGGATCTCCCTATTTGCTACGCTACATCGACCCCTGGGACAATTAGTTGTATTTCCCTCGCTTTACCGCTGGCCGAATGCTGGCTTTTCATTGGTTCCATCATCATTTTGTGATGGGCGAGTGTACTGTACGCTATGACGTTTCGTATCGATTTTCGGCGACTGATTCAAAGTTTTATCAGTCAATTGTCCCAGGGTCGATGTAGCGTAGCAAATAGGGAGACCCCGCGGTATCCGAGGATGGTCCCACAAGATGTCCTAGAAATGTTACAGTAGCATGACAAAATTCAGTTTTTGCAAGATTCACAGTCAGTTTCGCTTTACTGAGTCTGTCGAAGAACTTCCTGATTCTTTGAAGGTGGTCACTCCAACTGTCTGAGTAGATGATGACGTCGTCAATATATGCATCACAGCCATCTAATCCACATATAACGTTGTTTACAAGTCGCTGAAACGTTGCAGGAGAATTTTTCATCCCAAACGGCATAACTTTGTACTGGTACAGACCGTTTGGAGTAGCAAAGGCTGATACTTCTTTTGCTCTATCAGTCAGTGGAACTTGCCAGAATCCTTTTAGCAGGTCGAATTTGGTGACATATTTAGAATTTCCAACTTTGTCAATACAGTCATCAATTCTTGGTATTGGAAAAGAGTCTGTTTTTGTCACAGAGTTCACTTTACGATAATCAGTACACATTCTATATGTTCCATTTGATTTGGGTACTAATATACATGGTGAACTGTAATTACTCTGGCTAGGTTCAATAAAGTCATTTTCCAGTAAGTATTTTACTTCATCTTGGAGGTATTTCTGTTTCAAAGGATTCATTCTATATGGATGTTGCTTTATTGGTTTAGAATCTTCCACAATGACATCATGATAGATTTTATCAGTTCTTGTGGGGATATCAGGAAATAAATGTTCATATTCATGTATCAACTGTTTCAGCTCTTCTTGTTGTGATGGTTCCAAGTGAGAAAGTTTGTTGTTAAGGTTTCTCAAAATATCAGAATCCTCAACTTTAGATGGACCAGGATCAGATTTATCAATAAAGTCAGAATTTACTTCAATTTCAAATACACTTGATTCTTGTGGGACAGTTTTTACAACTGTAATTGGTTTTGAAATAGAGCTATCTCTGTCAACGTATTCCTTTAACATAATTATATGACACATTTGTTTGTTTTTACGCCTTCCTGGAGTATTAATTACATAGTTTAAATCACTTGTTTTCTTGTCGGGTCCAAAATATCTTGCCTGTAGAGGTCTGCCAGGTATTGGTAAAAGAGCAAGGACTTTATCACCTGGTTTAAATTTTCTATCAATAACATGGTTGTCATATCTTGCTTTCATTTTGCCCTGAGACGTTTTAAGATTAGACCTAGCAACCTCACATGCCCTAGACAGTCTATTTCTGAAGTCAGAAACATACTGTAGTAAATTCAAAGGTGTTTTATCATTTGAGAGAAATTTCTCTTTCAAAAGTTTTAAAGGTCCACGAACAGAATGGCCAAAAACTAATTCAAAAGGGCTGAAACCAAGAGATTCTTGAACAGATTCTCTGGCTGCAAATAGTAACAAATGGATGCCCTCATCCCAATCTTTTTCAGTGTCAAAGCAATATGACCTTATCATATTTTTTAATGTCTGGTGAAATCTTTCTAAAGCACCTTGACTTTCAGGGTGATAAGCGGATGACTTATGTTGCTTGATTCCTAATACATGCATAACCTGTTGGAATATACCAGACATAAAATTTGACCCTTGATCAGACTGAACTGATTTTGGAAGACCAACAAATGTGAAAAATTTTATAAGAGCTTTGACTATTGACTTTGTTTTGATGTTCCTTAAAGGAATAGCTTCAGGAAAACGTGTAGAAGTACACATAATTGTTAAGAGATACTCATTTCCTGACTCGGTTCGAGGTAAAGGACCAACACAATCTATAAGTACCCAACTGAAAGGTTCATCAAAAGCAGGAATAGGTTGTAATTGAGCTTTGGGAATGGTTTGGTTCGGTTTACCTACCATTTGAAATGTATGGCAAGCTTTACAATATTTAGAGACATCTGATTTTAGACCAGGCCAATAAAAATGATTAATAATTTTGTGATAGGTCTTGTTGATACCTAGATGACCTGACATAGGACTTTCATGGGCTATACTTAGTATTTCATGGCGATATGACTTTGGAACCACAATTTGGTGGTAAACAGCCCATTCATCATCAGCTGGGACATCAAATGGTCGCCATTTTCTCATAAGAATCCCATTCTTTATATAGTAACACATTGGGACCTGTGAAATTTCATCTTTAGGTAAAGCCCTAAAAATTAATTTTGAAATCTCAGGATCAGTTTGCTGTTCCTGGATAAGCTGTGACTTTGACAGCGTGTCGTGACCTTGGTCAATAGACCTTGGTGGAGAATGACGAGACATTGACGAGTCTGTCTGAGTATCAGACAAACTGGGATCAAGAGACTTTTTAATCTCATTATTGAAATATTGACCGATAAAAGTATCCGTCAAGTCAATGTCAGAGTTTGAGTTTTTCAAAATGGCCTTTTTAGCCATAGCTCGGGTAACTGCACAAGAAGGATACAAGTCAGGAATTTCCTGCTCGATAGGGTCATCTGTTTGACCTATATTTGGTGTGTCAGTTACAAGTGGATTAACCACAACCTTATCTCCAGCTAAGTCATTGCCTAGCAGTAAATGGACACCTTTAAATGGTAAGGAAGGTTTAATACCAATAACCACAAGCCCAGTAACCAAATCTGATGACAAATTCACGTAATGGAGAGGGATATTAACAGTTCCACACTCTACACCCTGAATAAGGACACTAGTACCAGAAGAAGTCTTCTCAGAAAAAGGCAGTATATCTGCTAAAATTAGAGATTGAGAAGCTCCTGTGTCTCTTAGAATTTTAATAGGGGTAGGTGGGCAATTATCACCTGAAAGTGATACAAAACCATTCAACTTAAATGGTTCAAAAATCTCCATAGTAGAATTAGACTTGGGTTTTGTGACTATGTCAATTGTATTGGTTTTAATAGAAGACTGTGGCCTTGGCCTAAGAGTGGTGAGCCCTGTTGGTTTGGCTTCATCACTTTCTAACTTCCTTTTTGATTTCAAACATTCAGAAACAAGGTGACCAGGTTTCTTACAATAGTTACAAGTGGGTCGAGATAATGGATATTGACTTTTGGTTTCACTAGTAGAATTGGGTTTGGGTGTATTGGATTGACTGGGCATGCCAGATGAATAACCAGACATAGATTTATTTTGGGGATGTGAGGACGTAGGTTTTGGTTTATTAATAAAAGAAACTTTATGTGTAAGGTAGTAATTATCAGCCAGACGAGCTGCTTCTTCTAAAGTTTCAACTTGTTTTTCGTCTAAGAATGTCTTAACATCAGATTGAATACAACGTTTGAATTCTTCAACTAACATAAGTTGTCTTAGTTTATCATAATTTTGGTCTATTTTCTTAGAACAGCACCATCTATCAAATAACTGTTCTTTGTTTCTAGCAAATTCAACATGAGTCTGGTTAGAATCTTTTTTACAATTTCTAAATTTTTGTCTATATGCTTCTGGGACCAGCTCATAACCTTTGAGAATAAGTTCTTTAACAGTCTCATAATGATGACTTTGTTCAACACCTAGTTGTGTATAAATTTCACGAGCTTTGCCTATCAAAACACTTTGCAGAAGCAAAGTCCAGTGCTCTTTTGGCCAATTTAAGTTATCTGCAACTTTTTCAAAGTGTAGGAAGTATTTATCAACTTCTTTCTCTTGAAATGGAGGAACAAGCCTAATATGTTTTGTAACATCGAAATTATATTCAATCTTTTGCTTGGACTGATTTGCTCTTTCTTGCATTTCTATTTCCGTCATTCTTAATTGAAATTCTCTTTCCTTCTCTCTCCTTCTCTCTCTCTTCTTTTTCCCTTTCTCTTTCCTTCTCTCTCTCTTCTCTTTCTTCTCTCTGTCTTTCCCTTTCTCTTTCTTCTCTCTCCCTTTCTCTTTCAATTTCTTCTCTCTCCCTTTCTCTTTCCCTTTCTCTTTCCTTCTCTCTTTCCTGAATTTCTAATTGTCTGATCTGAAATTTCAATTCAAGTTCTTTCGAACTTGAAACTGACTGAACGTCAACTATCAGGGAAAGAGCATTTTCATTGAAAATCTCCTCATCAACAAAATATTGTACCAAAGTGTTCTTAATTTCATGTTTACGCATTGAAGATTTTATTTCAGACAATTTATAGTGTTTAGCAAGATTAAGCAAATCAGTCTTTTTACCTAAATTCAATAACTCCACAGACGGTTCAGCCGTAAATTTATCTAATTCAAAAGACATGTTTGTTTGTTGCTGGATTCAAGTACAAAACTATTATAATTACAGATTAGTAAAATGTAGGACAAAAAATTCAATAAAACTAGACTGTCTGTAACAAATTTTGACTAACAGGATGTATTAGATTTATTCAAATCGTGAAAAGCAAACGTCTATGTCTTTTTTTCCAATCGATGATTAATCCCAAAAGGAAAACGAATGCGCTAGTCTATTTTCCAATCCCGGACGAGCCCCCAATTTCTGTTACGAGTCAGGCGTAACTAGAAAGTAGAAGCCAGCAACAAACAATAACAATTAACAGAATTTATTAACAAAAATATCAAATAAACAGTGACAATATAACAATAGTACAAAACAATACCTTAGACGTTAAATTCAAAAGACAAATTATTCCAGTCTTAATTCCAGTCTGATCCTGATCCAAACTGAATGTAATTCAAGCACACGAAGTAATCCTCACTTTAGTCTAGTCTGATCCGAATCCAAACTGAATGTAATCCAAGCACTAATTATGACACAAAATAATCACCACTGTAGTCTGGCAATCATGTATTAACTAGTGAAAACTGAGATGCAAAAAGCTTTTCCCTTTATAATAACAGAGAAACTTCCAGAAAATTCATGTTAAAATCAGTTGCATAATTTCTAGTAATCAGATTGTAAAAAGGCCTGGAAACTTCCAGCACAATATTCCACAAGAGAGAATCCAGTTCTACAAATAGTAACAGGGGAAAACCATTCAAAAATAGATACACACATGAACAAAGCTAGGAGTAACTAGGTATGTACATAACATCATCCATACCGTTGATCACCTTGTTTATTTGGTTGAGTTATTAATCACGGAATGTTTTCCGCGCAATGAATGTGACTAATGCTGAGGTGTGAAAACGCATGTTTTATGCAAAATTAAACTTCTTTAATTATATCTGCTAGATTTTTTTTTACCCAAAAAGTAAAATGAAAAATCATGACCAGAAAAAACTAGACTGAATATATATACTGATATAACTGCCGTTGTATAGTTATGTAATAGAATCATCATTTCCAAAGGAAACGTGAATGTCCGTCAGTAGTTTATATATACATGTATATGTCGTAGGCCAGATTGGAATCCAGGCAGATCCGGAATCGGCCTAGGCAGATCTGGAATCTGCCTAGGCCAAACTAGAATTCTAGTTTGGTCTAGACCAAAATAGAATTCCTGTTTGGTCTAGGCAAATTCCAGATCTGCCTAGGCCAAATGAGAATTCCAGTTTGGCTAGGCAGATACAGGATCTGCCTAGACCAAATTGGAATCTTTTCTTTCTTTGGAATCTTTTCAGTAAATACCCATTTTAACACAAAAAAAGCATTTCTTTATCACTTGAATTTTGATTTTTACACCTTTTCTGTAAATGCTTTATTAAGTAAACACTTATACAAAAGGAAAAAAAAGTAGTAAGTTACAAATTCATCCTCATTCTTCTGTTTATGTAGTTCCCAACTTAAATCATATATTTTGTAGGAAATGTAGACAAAGATCAGCATGTACATTAATACAGATTGGACTTTTGTCTATATAATAATATTATTATTTTTATAATTATTATTATTTGGGCATTTATTATTCATGAACAAAGCAATTAATTACAATGAATTATTTCAAAAACAAAAAAATTGTTTAGTAAATGTGACCCTTCATGTAAAAAAGGACCATCTAGAAACTGCAATAAATATCGACACTGGTCAGATTACACTGACTGCATTGGCTGACCAAGACTGAAATTTCACTTCACGTAGATTTTCTGTAGATGATATGTTTACCTATCTAATAAACAGTCATATGTTTGAAACTATTAACCGAGATATATGTACAGTTACACTGTCTGTGATCTCTCTAATTTCATGTAAAGGGTAGCCAGATGGTCCCTGTATGTGTGATTGGTCAAAAAGATACCTTTACAGCTACATGTAACTATTTTTGCAATTAACCCTTTACCAGACGACAAAATTTTAGCCTTGTCCAAATTGCAAGCACTTGCAGACAACGATTTCAATGTGGTTAAGATTGAGCATTTTTTCTTTGGTAAGGTAGAAACTATTGTGGGAAAAGGAGAAAATGCTAGTTACCAAAATTTTCTTCTATCCACATAATGTTTTCAAAAGGCTCCTTTCCCAGTTTTAAGAGTCAGCATTGAGTGGTAAAGGGTTATCAATATTTTCACAATTTCAACTTTCACTGGTCTTCACACATCATAATTATACTTGTGCCAGGTAGATAGGTTGACCCATCACACATTATAAATTACCATTTATTGGGAAAAGATATAAAGAAAATACAGTATGAATGATTCTCCTTTTCCCATCATAATTTCTACCAGATTTATTAATCATTTTTCTCATTTTGACAATATCAGTCCTGCAAAAAAAAAAAATAAATAAAACAGGTTTACAAATACAACTCTGTGGTAGAATTCTTATGAAATTACAAAAAAAAAAAAAATCTCCTTTTCCAACAATGCTTACTACTTTATTATTGGATTATTTCTTTCTATTAATCAAACAGATCCACATATGTTTACAACTAAGATGTATTTCTAGTTAAAGCATTATCTTTTTTTCCCCATTTGCTCCACTTCCTACATTTTTTCCTGCTAAAATGCAAAACATTCAACACTAAGTCTTACTTTGAATTTCTGATGAGCAACCCCTTTTATTTTTGGGTTTAAATTAAAAATTCCAATTTGGTCTAGGCAGATTCTGGATCTGCCTAGCCAAACTGGAATCCTAATTTGGTCTAGGCAGATCTGGAATCCGTCTAGACCAAAGTAGAATTCTAATTTGGTCTGGACCATAATAGAATTCCAATTTGGTCTAGGCAGATTCCGGATCTGCCTAGATTCCAGTTTGGACTACGACATATATATAAAAAAAGCCAATCCTAGATTAAGGTTAAAATTCAGAACAAAAAAGAAATAAGGAAAGGAATCATTTAGAAGTGTATCTCCTTTTGTCACGATGCTGATCACCTACGTATAGCAGACAAAGATGATGCACCACATGACGCCGACCTGATCTCGGTCTTTACCTCTCTTTCACCTTCTAGGTTATCTTTTAAAAGATTAATGACACCCAAAATTGTTTTCTGCCTGAAAGAGTCCACCGTGTTGTTGGTCAAAAGGCTACCACGTGCCGTCATAATCCTATTAGAGTTTTGCAACATACACCAGTACCGGCTGCGGACTACAGGCTACTGACTTTAAGTAGGGGTTTTCTCAAAACATCCGTACATGAGACGATTGTGAAAATAGATTAAAGGTTCACATTCGCTATCTGTATTTTAAAGATAATAGCAAATAAATCACTAGTGACTTACACAAGTATCTGTGCACGGCATTCCTGGGTATTATTTAGTAATTTAAGCCCTTTTTCCATCCTTCGAAGCACTAACTGGCACATATATTCACAGTACGGCTTAGTAAGTGTCTAGGGTGTCTCCAAACATCACTTACAGGCCTGTAAGATTTAAGTCTGGCTATCCTGTGCTCAACAGAAACTCTACAGCAAGTTAGGTATGAATTGAACTTGCGGTATTTCCGAAATCTGGGTCCTTCCATTCTTCCAAGTTGAACACTTTTATATGCTGTTAGAAGGCGAAATCTATTTCCTTAAATTCTCTCTCCAAGTAAATGGCAATTTTCTGGAAAGGGAAGCTGTAGATTAGGCCCAATTCTGGTCCTAAAATTAAATTGTTGAGCATCATTTATATGTCCTAAAAAGCCATTTTCAACATGAACAATCGTTCCACGGTTATCAGTAATTATTTGTGTATGTATCACATGACAATGCCGATGTCTAGAAAAATACTGCTCTTGTGGTTCATTTTGGGGTCTATTGATTCTATGAGATGTACCGTCTACAGCTCCGACTGCAGAATGAATCTTCTCCCAGATACCTCGCATAGCGGACCACTCTTGCTCGGATGGCCATCTTATATAAGAAGTTATTTTACTTTCAAAACATGTAAACATTGTCCGTATTTCAACTTTTATACTCGACACGCACACGTCAAAAATAGCAGACAACATGTGATATCGTAGATAGCTGTGCAACCATATCAAAAACAGGAGAACTCTGTTTCTTACAGAAAGCTTGTGTCTATTACAATGTTTAACATTCCAAATTGAAAGTATTTGCAGAAAACAAAATGCGACTCAAAAAATAAATTTTTTTGTATGAAGAGTGGAAAACATTGTGGAAAAAGGAGAAAATGCTGGTTACCAGTATTTCTCCTTTTCCCACGTTTTCAAAAGGCTTCTTTCTCAGAATCGTGAAAACCCGGGATTTTTTAGAAAAGAATGAAATTACTTTTCTAGCATTTCACCTTTGACATAAGAAAGACTAATAATAATGAAATTACAATCGTGAAAAAATGCGTATATTTTACAAATCCTCCAATGCCGTCGGGATCCTCAACCAACTCTAGTAATCCACGGACACATGCAAAAATGAGGCCACTGTCAGACATCATCAGGCAAAGTCACCTGGCCTATCAGAATTTTCTGACAAAGAAGGTGCAAAAACTGTTATGGCAGCTTGGAGTTAGCAGTTCAGAGGAAGACGACTAACCTGATCTGTCATCAAAATGTTTGTCTTTGAAGGATTAAAAATAATACGGTAATTAATGTATTGTTTTGTATTTCACCAATTCATTAGCTAGTTATTTTCTCCTTTTTGTGGTATTTGTCAAAGACAATACCACAATGAGTTCAAGATTGAATTTTGATAACCGTGTATCTTATTTTGTACCGTGAATCTAATACTCCATCGCGTTTAGGTACACAGCAGTAGAAAGACATTGAGTTCAAGTAGTTCCCGCTTAAATTTTGCCGGAATATCCCGGATGTTTGTAGCTTGAAAATGCTTCAAACGCTTTGGAATATCATAACTATGTTCTCTGTCCTAACCACATACAAATAGACAAAGCAATGATTATATGCTCTTTTATCGCAAATAAAGCCAGACGGGCTGAAAAACGTAATTTCAAGTGTAATAACTCAGCCCTTTTCAAAAAAGTCGATCGTCAATGACACTGATAAATTAATCAACCTCCGAAAGGTCCCGGGCTTTAGCGCAAGAATATAAAACTTGGCATGAAGTAGTTCAATTTAAATACATGAATATTGCCATTTTCTTCATAATTTGCAGCTATCTAGGACGACATTTCAATTTAAATCTTGATTTGCAGATCTTCTATATGATACATATTTCTACATATGCCAGCGTATCCATTTTGTCATAGAGTACCCAAACTCTTTAGAGTCTATACCGAGTCTATACCAAGACAGCGTACCCAAACTTTGTAGAGTTTTAGTTCAACCATTTTGTGCAAAACCGAAGGAAATAAACCCAGTTAAACTATTTTTTTCCCAGGCAAATGACTTTTACGGTGTCACTAAAATATGTAATTTGAAATGGCATATTAAAATACATGTACATTGGGAGAGGCTATCCATCGTTGAGATACTTATTTTTGATTGAAACTAGCCTCTCGCGAAATGATACAAATTTGCCAACTGACCTTGGGCTTTTTCGTTCCAAAACCAATTCGTTCCATGGCTTGTTGGCCCTATGATTGCACGCTACTCCATATGATTGCTCATGAATATTTATAGATCGAGGTAATAGACTGTTTGCTAAATACCGTTACTGACGCGTCACCATGAGTTGCTTCCCTTTCCACCCGACAATTTTTTCCCAAACTTGTATATACCCGAACAGTGAAAGTGTCATATTTTTTAAATGGATTACACCCTAAACGCGATAGATAAACAGCCTAAAACGGCCGTGCCGTTAGTTTCATCAATTATCTTTTTCGAAGACACACACAAAAAAGGAACTGTTGTTTTATCAATTTTTCGCTAGACTTCAGAGAGTAAAGCGGTATCATTTATAAGCGCTGTCTCCTGCCGGGCGTGTTGACAGAGCTTTTTGTATGCAGACTGCATTAACCCTTTGGCTACCAAGTGCGACTCAATGACCTTTTGCAGACAATATAGATTCAGATCACACCAGGAAGAACGTGCAGTCTGATCCTAGATCTACACTATCCGATACGGAGATATTTTCCTCGAGAAATTCCTTTGAAATAACTTTTTAGGTTTTCATGGCCAACTTTATCATGCAAATCAAACCCGGTAACTGTTATTTGACCGCTGTGTAAGCCAATTAAATTATGAGAGTTTGATCCCTTTTGGCCGTGAAATCGATCACATACGGAATTATATATTGACTGGCGATCTCTGCAAACCCTTTGCACTTATAACCCGAATTTCGCGCTTCGAGTGTAGAGGGTTTCAATTTATTGAAAAACAACTCTGCGGGATATCTGGGGTTGTAAATTACTGGGGTACCAAAACTTGTAGGATTTGTTTTCTTTTCAGGTCTTACAATTTGATCTACCTCAAAATTTTACCGAAAGCACGCGTTTGAAAAATTATGGTCAGCTATATATAGAAATGCTTTTGACCAGCATTTGCTCTTTTTCAAGCAATGTTGTCATGCCTTAATTGATACAAATTGAATAATTTGATCCAGATTTATTGTGCTGTCTACAACTGCTTTAAATATTGGGACAGTCATACATTGCCAGTTCCTGAAGAGTTAAAAAAAAAAAAGAAAAATATCCGCAGTACAAGTTTCTTATGATGAGACTAAAGCCGGGGGAGGAGCGCGACACGAACGCTCGAAATGTAACAGCACATATGTTTACTGCATCTTTGGAATTTTATCTCTGATTTTTTCATCATAATTTTGAATTCAATCTCTGATATTTTTATTGATTTATCAACAAAAATGGTACAATAGTAAAAAATACTTCGGTTGGATATATTTCTGAATAGCTAATATAGCTAACAAAGTTAAGGATATTATGAAGAGGCTTCTCTTGTTACAATGTTTTTGAAAACATTAATCTCCAACCTGTTGCATAGAGCTATTACATAGTCAACAGACGGCATTTTAATGTAATTGTTTTGCATAGCATCGTCACAAATACATGTACGTACATGTATATTAGGCTGGGGAAAGTGTGGTGGTAGATCAGACCACACAGGTATTGTCTGATCTATCATAAACAAACCAACCGTATACAAATTATATTTTTTAACCTTTATGTTCAATAGGTCAGTTCTTTTTAAAATAATTTCGTCATTTTTTAGTAGAAGTCAGTGGTTTTGTGAGCACACGGTAAACATAAATCAGCCTGCACAATATTGTTGGAAAATCAAAATTATCTTCAGGGAAGTCAGAAAGCTTATTTATTGTTCTTTAATATGGCGTAGTTTTCAGTCATTTAGAAAATACATTTTTAGCCCTTTTTACACCTTTTTAAAGCAACTATCGTATTTTCTTTCTTTTTCCCTGATCGTTTGCATTGTGCCGGAGTTCTCCGATGATGACCGAGTCTAACTGTTAGATAAGACGCCTATCGGGTATCTTGATTGGTGTTACGTAATGGTATACACTGATACATTTATACGGGGTAATCGGAAAGAAAGTACATGTATCAGGAAAAAAATCAGACTTCTTTAGGGAGAGGAACTATATAAGCTTTGATGCTTTCGTTTCAATCCTTTTCGCAATACATGTTGTTGTAAATAAATGATGTTAGTATATTGAATATATTAAAACTAAATGTTTAAACTAAGATCAGAATTTTTTTACGAGATTATTTATAAGGATTTAAAGTCAAGTTTAACAAGATCTTGTATAAGGAAGTCCAATTTGCCGCCTTCTCTCTTTAGCTCTTTACTTGCAAATGTGTGATGATTAATGCATTTTCAAAAGTATTTTATGGCGACAGCTCACATATTCAAATTTCCTCGCTATTTTCAATCTGATCACATGTATTTTCTCCCTCTCATGTGTTTTCAAAAGTCAATAATTTAAAACCTTTTCCCATATGGAGAACTTTTTGACTTCACCAACTTAGAAAAAAAGCAATTTCAGAAAATAAATCAAATGTAGCTAAATTGATATTCTTCACTTTAAAAGAGTAGAAAACATTGTAGGAAAAGGAATCAATACTGGATATTGGTATTTCTCCTTTTCTCACAATGTTTACAAAAAGTTTTATGCAGGACCGTTGAAATTCGGGAGTGTGCTGTACGTGTCACATCAATACTCCCAAAACGCAAATTGTTTTCTGCTGATTTCAGTCATATATTGATATTGATACGTCAATTTTTTTAAGCCAAAAGAATTTCGACACAAAATAAAACCGATTCGGCCCAGGATCAGACTGCTTGTTTTGTAGTTTGTTACTGGTCTATTGACTGCATAATTATTATAATGATCCAATAGTACAACAAATTCAATCTTCTTCAGAAATAAATTTAAAAAAATGCAATTTAAAGAAATTTATGCTAACTAAATTGAAATTATTTTCCAAAAAGAATTAAAAAAGACGATACTGGGAAAATAATGGTTTTTACATATCTCTTAAAAGTTTTCACTGATGCAAATAATATATACGTACATGTATAAAAATGATAAATACAATCATTATAAATTTGGACAATTTGTAAAAGCAGGATCCAGGTTTAAGAAAACAATACAGACAAGGTTATCATGTCATCAGTTCTTATCTTCCCTTTATCCGTTGCTAAATCTTTTCACCCAGTCTTAAAATCTCACTTTGCTCGATACTGCATTTTTTATACAAAAATTAACGATAGTGTCGTTTTTAAACTAAAATGGACGCAAGATCTCAATTTAACAAATGTAAACGAATACTTTAATCATGATCACAACAAAACATAGAATACTTCAAGACGTTATAGATTTTTTGCTTGCAATTCATTTTTATGTTATTTAGCGTCAAAAACGGCGCAAGAGCAAATTTCTTAAACCTTTATATAGAAATAAGAAGGAGAATGGGTCAGTAACTTTAAATCAAAATGGACGCAACTTCCCATTTTGCTACAGGAATTAAAATTATATTGAAGTAAAGTAGAGATATTACAGAATACTTCACGACGTTATAGATTTTAATCATTTTAGAAGAAAAATGTGTTTTAGTCGATCAAAAAATTTTCCCTTCTGAATCCTATATGACCGGCCGTTATCGGAAATCCTTTCGGACCAGATAATCGATAAGTTCCAAGGAGAGTAACTCTTGCTCGACCTGCAGCTGAAAGTTGGGGATGACTATCGGCTTTAAAAGTGGCATTTAATATATATTTAGTAAGATAAGGTTTAACTTAAATTAAACAAATACCCCCTCCATTCCTAAAGAAATTAGTGCAAATATACCGTTTAAAGTGGGACCTGTTAACCCAGGTTACATAATGCATTTGAAAAAAAAATGTTTCGGCAGAAAAATGCATCTTTTGGCACCAGTAATTAGAACAGACTTACCCTCCGTCACAGCTTTTAACAATTCCAAACCTTTACAAGTGATCAACGTAAGACAAACGGGATAAACACTTAATTATGACACGTGTGTGTTAACTAGTCGGTGCCTAAAAAGAACACAACAGCATTTCAAATAGATCATCCACTTTGACGGTGAAACACCGAGATCAAACGTACACCCAGCTAACCCTTGACTAGCTTTTCAATGAAAATAAGTATAGCGCGTATTCGCTTCCTGAAAATGAATCCCTAACATCTTTTCTTCTAGAGGGAATGGAAGGTTTGAAATTTGAATTAAACTTTGTTATTACGATAGTCAACTTATAAGGTAGTTCAAACAGGAACATGGCAAACATGCAACTATACAGATTTTTAAAAATGTTATTTCAAAGTTAAGATTTTTGCTATAAATTAAAAATGTTTGATGTCCCAGTTTTTTGTTAGTAGACTGTCTCTGCCTTTTAGCAGATACTAGAACGATTTTTTGGAAAAATTATCACATTAATAGTTTAAATAAATCAAACCACAGATTCCTGGATTTCGAGCCCGTACGTTACAAACTTTGCTACAGAATTACGCAAACATTGGTTGAATATAATCAGACATAAAATTAGGAAAGGTCTACTGCAGGTATATTGATGTTATCCCCCCACACCCCATTTTTCATAACACTGAAACTTTCACCAACTCTTTACGAAACAAAAATTTGAGACTTGCCCAAATTGGAAGTCTTTGCAGACAACAATTTGAATGTAGCTTAAAAATGAAATTTTCTTTAGGAAGGATAGCAAGGGAAAAGGAGAAAAGGTTGGTTACTAGAATTTTAACCCTTTTCAACAACATTTTAAAAAACTATATTTCTAAGGGTCGTAAAAAACTTGGGTTATGTGGCATAGGGTTTTAAATAGTCACTGCGAATGTTTTCACCCAACGACAACACTTTGGACTCGTCCAGATACTAAGCATGGAAACGATTGAATAAACGTGGGTCAAATAGTTGTAACTGTCTTTTAAAAAGTTTAAAAAAAAAACTATTGTTGAAAAAGGAGAAAATACATTTTGCAAGGCCTTCCCTTTTTCCTCAAATATTTTCGCTCACACTTTGAAAATTCGTTTTTTTCACAAATGTTTATGAACTACATATTGATTACTTTCAGTTTTCGGTTTTTTGAAAGTGTGTGTGTGTGTGGGGGGGTGTTAAGGTTGAGAAAGTGAGACAAATAACAGACAGTGGGACAAATCAGCACATCTGCCCCTTTTTACACGGGTCGCTCGAAATACTTTGGTAAAAGGTTGATTAGCTGTTTAGTGTCTTTAGAAAGACAGGGACAGTCCATTTAGTGATTTTAAAGTACTATAATCCAACATCCTTGTTGCACTTTCAGGCATGTACCTATTGACGAATAACCTATGTTATCGATCATGAACAAAAGAAACGTGGATTCAGATCAAAATTCAGACCTTCCACAACTTCTTTTAAGCTTCATTTTGAGTATAAAAATATGTATCTAATGAAGTCTTACCAACGGTGAAGGGTTAAATCGGTGTTCCTTTGATCTCGGTATCGCACTGCAGACTGGGTGACCTTTAGAACAGCTGTAATCTACTTCTTTCTTACAGATTAGCACACATGTGTCACATTAAATTGACTCTTCTTATCTTTTGTTTCATATTAATTTACCCCTTTGGTTATCATTAATGGTCAGGATTATGAATTTTATACAGGTTTCAGAGGCTAAGTCCGTTCTTAGTCTCTACAAGCTCTTTATTTAAATACGATTTTATAAAATGCATATTTTGTCCGTTTGTGATTTTCTTTTTCAAAGGCAATATCATGAAATATGTTTGAATTGTGTTAGAATCGATTTCCAAAGATTTCTTCTATGTCACTTTCTTTTCAGTTATGCGGTGTCACATGATACTGCTGGTGCGTCACTTACTATAAAATGGAAATATCGCTTACCGTGTATTGATTGTAATGTTGGAAATTGAATGTAAAAGGCTAGAGATATTTCATAATTATAGTTTTCAGGAATAAACTTAATTTTGTTCGATATATCAACAGGATTTTGCTCTCTATTCGTCATGCATCCTACTGTCAAGGGGAGTTACTCCTGCTTCTTCCTCATGATCAAAAGGAGACCACTTATACAAAAATAAACCAAACTTTGTCATGAATACTCTCCCTTCAACCGAAAAGGTATTCATTTGCTTGGTGGGTTGACTTTTAAGCCAATATCTGAACAATATGTCTGTTTCTTTCAAGCTATTAATTCCACACATGGATTTCCTTGATTAATACCACTTCAGCGTTTTCAACGCTTTGATTGAAATAGTACTGGTAATGATTGTGAACGTATTTTTTTTTTTCATGCACATAATCGTCCCACAAATAGTTTGAGAAAACCTCTCAATAAAGTCTGTAGTCTGTAGTCGGCGGCCGGTACTGGTGTATGTTGCAAAACTCTATTAGGCCATTGATTATCAACTCGTTAATTACGTATTAATACGCAATCTTTATCAATTTGACTTTGCTACTATGAAGTCGCTTAATTGATTACGTAATCCTTTGTCACATTCAATATTGGCTGCACCAATTTTTATCAAAAGGTATAGATGCGTTTAAATATCTTTATGTAGAAATACAAATGTGTAAAGATATTTTTCACTGTCTTGATTTATCATTTATATTTCTGAGGTTCATCGTAAAAAGGGTTGATATTAAACAGAAGAGTTGTGAACTTCAATCCAGATTGCGTCCTTCTGTCCGTCTCTCCGTTCGTCCGAAGCCATTTCTCCACGACCCCTGGATTAAATAGGATGAAACTTCATATATGAAGGATCTTGCGCCGATGTATTTTTCTCGGTTATCCAATTTGACGCTGTGTCATGGAAAAAGGGGGTTTCTTGTAAAATAAAAATCCAATTTCTACTGATTAACTCCATCAGTTTTCGTCAAAATTCCATGAATGTTCGCATTCATAGTGTTTATGAAAAGTTTCAACATGTGCCCCCCTTTCTTAATCTATGTCAAACCATGTTACGGGAAAAGGGTGCTTAATGTCTGATAAGTTGTTACCCTTATTGCCCTTAGTAAATTGAACATTGGCAAATGCTGTTTGGCAGACGGGACCAAACACAAGTAGCCTATTTCACCCCCACCCTCCTCTCCTGTGACCAACTAGTTACCGACAGCCTTCACTTTCCTAAACAGAGACCTGTTCGGGGAGCACAATCCGTCTACAATGGCTCTTGTTTTACTCTTTATTATTTCCATACATGTACAAATAACAGAAAAAGGGGAGGTGTTTTGGTAAAATGCAATAACCGTTGATAGCCTGGTACTTGAAAGAAAGCAATTTTAAAAAATGTGGAAAAAAGGTAAATGTTGGTTACCAGTATTTACTCTTCTTTTCATTGAATTAGACTATTCAGACACTAACATCACAATTTGAGCAACTCTTGATACTTCCTTTTTTTCTGTCAGTAACCGAAAAATTGGCCGTTGTAAAGCTAGGGTGATGATTCTTTCATTAATAGAAGCTTTTTTGCTTTCTTTTTAATGTAACAATTTTTACCACACGAATAAGAATTAAATTTTCGACAAGGGTCTCATTGTCCAAATTATGCAAATGCCAAACAAAAAAATGCATATTGTGTTTCTTAATATTGTCCTGCTATTAAAATTTATAAAAGTTCTAAGGTGCAATTCAGCTTTTCTTGAACAGGGGGCGAAACGACTAGGGGGGAAACAACCAGGGGGGCGAAACGACCAGTGGGGGCGAAACGACCAGGGGGGAAACGACTTGGGGGCGAAACGACCAGGGGAGGAAATGGTTTTGGGGCGAAACGTCCCGGAACCATGTTATCCCCCACACCCCATTTTTATACGCCCGAAGGGTCGTATTATGTTATACCCCCGGTCGTCCGTCCGTCCGTCCGTTAGCAATTTCTTGTGTGCGCAACTCCTCCTACAGTTTTCATCGGAATTATTTGAAACTTGCCACAATGAATCTCCATCATGTCTAGTTGTGCACCTGGGTCTTAGAATTTTGATCGCTGTTTGCGTTCCAAAATTATCTGCCCTTGATTTCTGAAATAACCAACTTTTCACTTTGAATTTTTGTTCAGGCCATAACTTCCATACCATAAAAGGTATCAAACTGAAACTACATACACTGATAGAACACATTATGGAGAAGTGCAGTGCACATGAAACATAACTCTGCCACTTTTATTTTTTGAGTTATTGCCCTTTGTTAATTTTCAGTTTGAATTTTTGTCCAGGCCATAACTTCCAAACTATAAAAGCTAATAACTTGCAACTTCATACACTGATAGAACACATTATGGAGAAGTGCTTTGCACAAGAACCATAACTCTGCAACCTTTATTTTTTTACTTATTGCCCTTTGTTAATTTTCAGTTTGAATTTTTGTCTAGGACATAACTTCTAAACTATAAAAGCTATTAACTTGGAATTTAATACACTGATAGAACACATTATGGAGAAGTGCACTGCACAAGAACCATAACTCTGTGACCTTTATTTTTCTAGTTATTGCCCTTTGTTAATTTTCAGTTTGAATTTTTGTCCAGGCCATAACTCCCAAACTTTAAAACCTATCATCTTGAAACTTCAAAGACTAATAGAACACATTATGAAGAAGTGCACTGCACAAGAACCATAACTCTGCCATCCTTCTTTTTTAGTTATTGTCCTTTGTTAGTTTTTCTCTTTGAGTTTTTGTCTGGGCCATAATTTCTAAAATAAAAAAGCTATGGTCTTGAACCTTTCAAAACTGATACAACTCCTTGTTGAGAACAGCAATTCACAAAATTTGTAACTGTGCCACCCTTCTTTTTTTAGCTATTGCCCTTTAATACTTTTTACATATCATGGAGATTAAGTACTCTTCATCCATGGCCCTTCCGTCATTTCAACTCATTTCACTGACAAGCCCCTTCGGGCGTATATGCGCCGCTTTGCGAAGCTCTTGTTTATAACACTGAATCTTTCACCAACTCTTTACGAAACAAAAATTTGAGACTTGCCCAAATTGGAAGTCCTTGCAGATAACAATTTGAATGTGGCTTAAAAATGAAATTTTCTTTAGGAAGGATAGCAAGGGAAAAGGAGAAAAGGTTGGTTACTAGAATTTTAACCCTTTTCAACCACATTTTTAAAAAACTATATTTCTAAGAGTCGTAAAGAACTTGAGTTATGTGGCATAGGGTTTTAAATTGTTACTGCGAATGTTTTCACCCAACGACAACACTTTGGACTCGTCTAGATACCTAGCATATGGAGACGATTGAATAAACGTGGGTCAAATGGTTGTTATTGTCTTTTAAAAAGTAAAAAAAAAACTATTGTTGAAACAGGAGAAAATGCATGTTGCAAGCCCTTCCTTTTTTCCTCAAATATTTTCGCTCACACTTTGAAAATTCGTTTTTTTGTTTTTTTCACAAATGTTTATGAACTACATATTGATTACTTTCAGTTTTCGGTTTTTTGAAAGTGTGTGTGTGGGGTGGGGGGGATGTGTTAAGGTTGAGAAAGTGAGACAAATAACAGACAGTGGGGCAAATCAGCACGTCTGTCCCCTTTTTACACGGGTCGCTCGAAATACTTTGGTAAAAAGTTGATTAGCTGTTTAGTGTCTTCAGAAAGACAGAGACAGTCCATTTAGTGATTTTAAAGTACTATAATCCAACATCCTTGTTGCACTTTCAGGCATGTACCTATTGACGAATAACCTATGTTATCGATCATGAACAAAAGAAACGTGGATTCAGATCAAAATTCAGACCTTCCACAACTTCTTTTAAGCTTCATTTTGAGTATAAAAATATGTATCTAATGAAGTCTTACCAACGGTGAAGGGTTAAATTGGTGTTCCTTTGATCTCGGTATCGCACTGCAGACTGGGTGACCTTTAGAACAGCTGTAATCTACTTCTTTCTTACAGATTAGCACACATGTGTCACATTAAATTGACTCTTCTTATCTTTTGTTTCATATTAATTTACCCCTTTGGTTATCATTAATGGTCAGGATTATGAATTTTATACAGGTTTCAGAGGCTAAGTCCGTTCTTAGTCTCTACAAGCTCTTTATTTAAATACGATTTTATAAAATGCATATTTTGTCCGTTTGTGATTTTCTTTTTCAAAGGCAATATCATGAAATATGTTTGAATTGTGTTAGAATCGATTTCCAAAGATTTCTTCTATGTCATTTTCTTTTCAGTTATGCGGTGTCACATGATACTGCTGGTGCGTCACTTACTATAAAATGGAAATATCGCTTACCGTGTATTGATTGTAATGTTGGAAATTGAATGTAAAAGGCTAGAGATATTTCATAATTATAGTTTTCAGGAATAAACTTAATTTTGTTCGATATATCAACAGGATTTTGCTCTCTATTCGTCATGCATCCTACTGTCAAGGGGAGTTACTCCTGCTTCTTCCTCATGATCAAAAGGAGACCACTTATACAAAAATAAACCAAACTTTGTCATGAATACTCTCCCTTCAACCGAAAAGGTATTCATTTGCTTGGTGGGTTGACTTTTAAGCCAATATCTGAACAATATGTCTGTTTCTTTCAAGCTATTAATTCCACACATGGATTTCCTTGATTAATACCACTTCAGCGTTTTCAACGCTTTGATTGAAATAGTACTGGTAATGATTGTGAACGTATTTTTTTTTTCATGCACATAATCGTCCCACAAATAGTTTGAGAAAACCTCTCAATAAAGTCTGTAGTCTGTAGTCGGCGGCCGGTACTGGTGTATGTTGCAAAACTCTATTAGGCCATTGATTATCAACTCGTTAATTACGTATTAATACGCAATCTTTATCAATTTGACTTTGCTACTATGAAGTCGCTTAATTGATTACGTAATCCTTTGTCACATTCAATATTGGCTGCACCAATTTTTATCAAAAGGTATAGATGCGTTTAAATATCTTTATGTAGAAATACAAATGTGTAAAGATATTTTTCACTGTCTTGATTTATCATTTATATTTCTGAGGTTCATCGTAAAAAGGGTTGATATTAAACAGAAGAGTTGTGAACTTCAATCCAGATTGCGTCCTTCTGTCCGTCTCTCCGTTCGTCCGAAGCCATTTCTCCACGACCCCTGGATTAAATAGGATGAAACTTCATATATGAAGGATCTTGCGCCGATGTATTTTTCTCGGTTATCCAATTTGACGCTGTGTCATGGAAAAAGGGGGTTTCTTGTAAAATAAAAATCCAATTTCTACTGATTAACTCCATCAGTTTTCGTCAAAATTCCATGAATGTTCGCATTCATAGTGTTTATGAAAAGTTTCAACATGTGCCCCCCTTTCTTAATCTATGTCAAACCATGTTACGGGAAAAGGGTGCTTAATGTCTGATAAGTTGTTACCCTTATTGCCCTTAGTAAATTGAACATTGGCAAATGCTGTTTGGCAGACGGGACCAAACACAAGTAGCCTATTTCACCCCCACCCTCCTCTCCTGTGACCAACTAGTTACCGACAGCCTTCACTTTCCTAAACAGAGACCTGTTCGGGGAGCACAATCCGTCTACAATGGCTCTTGTTTTACTCTTTATTATTTCCATACATGTACAAATAACAGAAAAAGGGGAGGTGTTTTGGTAAAATGCAATAACCGTTGATAGCCTGGTACTTGAAAGAAAGCAATTTAAAAAAATGTGGAAAAAAGGTAAATGTTGGTTACCAGTATTTACTCTTCTTTTCATTGAATTAGACTATTCAGACACTAACATCACAATTTGAGCAACTCTTGATACTTCCTTTTTTTCTGTCAGTAACCGAAAAATTGGCCGTTGTAAAGCTAGGGTGATGATTCTTTCATTAATAGAAGCTTTTTTGCTTTCTTTTTAATGTAACAATTTTTACCACATGAATAAGAATTAAATTTTCGACAAGGGTCTCATTGTCCAAATTATGCAAATGCCAAACAAAAAAATGCATATTGTGTTTCTTAATATTGTCCTGCTATTAAAATTTATAAAAGTTCTAAGGTGCAATTCAGCTTTTCTTGAACAGGGGGCGAAACGACTAGGGGGGAAACAACCAGGGGGGCGAAACGACCAGTGGGGGCGAAACGACCAGGGGGGAAACGACTTGGGGGCGAAACGACCAGGGGAGGAAATGGTTTTGGGGCGAAACGTCCCGGAACCATGTTATCCCCCACACCCCATTTTTATACGCCCGAAGGGTCGTATTATGTTATACCCCTGGTCGTCCGTCCGTCTGTCCGTCCGTCCGTCCGTTAGCAATTTCTTGTGTGCGCAACTCCTCCTACAGTTTTCATCGGAATTATTTGAAACTTGCCACAATGAATCTCCATCATGTCTAGTTGTGCACCTGGGTCTTAGAATTTTGATCGCTGTTTGCGTTCCAAAATTATCTGCCCTTGATTTCTGAAATAACCAACTTTTCACTTTGAATTTTTGTTCAGGCCATAACTTCCATACCATAAAAGGTATCAAATTGAAACTACATACACTGATAGAACACATTATGGAGAAGTGCAGTGCACATGAAACATAACTCTGCCACTTTTATTTTTTGAGTTATTGCCCTTTGTTAATTTTCAGTTTGAATTTTTGTCCAGGCCATAACTTCCAAACTATAAAAGCTAATAACTTGCAACTTCATACACTGATAGAACACATTATGGAGAAGTGCTTTGCACAAGAACCATAACTCTGCAACCTTTATTTTTTTACTTATTGCCCTTTGTTAATTTTCAGTTTGAATTTTTGTCTAGGACATAACTTCTAAACTATAAAAGCTATTAACTTGGAATTTAATACACTGATAGAACACATTATGGAGAAGTGCACTGCACAAGAACCATAACTCTGTGACCTTTATTTTTCTAGTTATTGCCCTTTCTTAATTTTCAGTTTGAATTTTTGTCCAGGCCATAACTCCCAAACTTTAAAACCTATCATCTTGAAACTTCAAAGACTAATAGAACACATTATGAAGAAGTGCACTGCACAAGAACCATAACTCTGCCATCCTTCTTTTTTAGTTATTGTCCTTTGTTAGTTTTTCTCTTTGAGTTTTTGTCTGGGCCATAATTTCTAAAATAAAAAAGCTATGATCTTGAACCTTTCAAAACTGATACAACTCCTTGTTGAGAACAGCAATTCACAAAATTTGTAACTGTGCCACCCTTCTTTTTTTAGCTATTGCCCTTTAATACTTTTTATACGCCCGTCGAAGACGGGACGTATTATGGGATCACCCGTGGCGGGCGGGCGGGCGTCCGGTCGGGCGGGCGTCCAGGCGGGCGGGCGGCGTCCAGTTCTTTGTCCGGAGCATATCTCCAAAACTATTCTAGCTAGGGTTATGCAATTTCATGGGTGGATAGATCTCATCAAGGGGGAGTGCAGTGCACAAGAACCATAACTCTTGCTCGCTTAATTTTTCAGTTATTGCCTTTTGTCGTTTTTCATACTTGAATTTTGTCCGGAGCATATCTCCAAAACTATACAAATAGGGTTATGAGATTTCATGGGTGGATAGATCTCATCAAAGGGGAGTGCAGTGCACAGGAACCATAACTCTTGCTTGCTTAATTTCTGAGTTATTAAACTTTGTCGTTTTTCATACTTGAATTTTGTCTGGAGCATATCTCCAAAACTATACTAGCTAGGGTTATGAAATTTCATGGGTGGATAGATCTCATCAAAGGGGAGTGCAGTGCACAGGAACCATAACTCTTGCTTGCTTAATTTTTCAGTTATTGCCCTTTGTCGTTTTTCATACTTGAATTTTGTCCGGAGCATATCTCCAAAACTATACTAGCTAGGGTTATGAAATTTCATGGGTGGATAGATCTCATCAAGGGGGAGTGCAGTGCACAGGAACCATAACTCTTGCTTGCTTAATTTTTCAGTTATTGCCCTTTGTTGTTTTTCATACTCGAATTTTGTCCGGTGAATATCTCCAAAATTATACTAGCTAGGGTTATGAAATTTCATGGGTGGATAGATCTTACCAAGGGGGAGTGCAGTGCATAGGAACCATAACTCTTGCTTGCTTAATTTTTGAGTTATTGCCCTTTGTCGTTTTTCATACTTAAATTTTGTCCAGAGCATATCTCCCAAACTATAGTAGGTAGGGTTATGAAATTTCATGGGTGGATAGATCACACCAAGGGGGAGTGCAGTGAACAGGAATCATAACTCTTGCTTGCTTAATTTTTGAGTTACTGCCCTTTGTTGTTTTTCATACTTGAATTTTGTCCGGAGCATATCTCCAAAACTATACTAGCTAGAGTTATGAAATTTCATGGGTGGATAGACCTCATCAAGGGATAGTGCAGTGCACAAGAATCATAACTCTTGCTTGCTTAATTTTTGGGTTATTGCCCTTTGTCATTTTTCGTACTTGATTTTTGTCCGGTGAAAATCTCCAAAACTATACTAGCTAGGGTTATGAAATTTCATGGGTGGATAGATCTCATCAAGGGAGAGTGCAGTGCACAGGAATCATAACTCTTGCTGGCTTAATTTTTGAGTTACTGCCCTTTGTCTTTTTTCATACTCGAATTTAGTCTGGTGCATGCCCCAGCTTTACAACTTGGGGTAAGACGGGCGTATCTTGCGACAATTTGCCGCTCTTGTTACATATCATGGAGATTAAGTACTCTTCATCCATGGCCCTTCCATCATTTCAACTCATTTCACTGACAAGCCCCTTCGGGCGTATATGCGCCGCTTTGCGAAGCTCTTGTTTATAACACTGAATCTTTCACCAACTCTTTACGAAACAAAAATTTGAGACTTGCCCAAATTGGAAGTCCTTGCAGATAACAATTTGAATGTGGCTTAAAAATGAAATTTTCTTTAGGAAGGATAGCAAGGGAAAAGGAGAAAAGGTTGGTTACTAGAATTTTAACCCTTTTCAACCACATTTTTAAAAAACTATATTTCTAAGAGTCGTAAAGAACTTGAGTTATGTGGCATAGGGTTTTAAATTGTTACTGCGAATGTTTTCACCCAACGACAACACTTTGGACTCGTCTAGATACCTAGCATATGGAGACGATTGAATAAACGTGGGTCAAATGGTTGTTATTGTCTTTTAAAAAGTAAAAAAAAAACTATTGTTGAAACAGGAGAAAATGCATGTTGCAAGCCCTTCCTTTTTTCCTCAAATATTTTCGCTCACACTTTGAAAATTCGTTTTTTTGTTTTTTTCACAAATGTTTATGAACTACATATTGATTACTTTCAGTTTTCGGTTTTTTGAAAGTGTGTGTGTGGGGTGGGGGGATGTGTTAAGGTTGAGAAAGTGAGACAAATAACAGACAGTGGGGCAAATCAGCACGTCTGTCCCCTTTTTACACGGGTCGCTCGAAATACTTTGGTAAAAAGTTGATTAGCTGTTTAGTGTCTTCAGAAAGACAGGGACAGTCCATTTAGTGATTTTAAAGTACTATCATCAAACATCCTTGTTGCACTTTTAGGCATGTACCTATTGACGAACAACTTATGTTATCGATCATGGACAAAAGAAACGTGGCTTCAGATCAAAATTCAGACCTTCCATAACTTCTTTTAAGCTTCATTTTGAGTGTAAAAATATGTACCTAATGATGTCTTACAAAAAAAATGGGTGAAGGGTTAAATCGGTCTTCCTTTGATCTCGGTATCGCACTGCAGAGTGGGTGACCTTTAGAACAGCTGTAATGTACTTGCTTCTTACAGATTAGCACACACGTGTCACATTAAATATTGACTCGTCTTATCTTTTGTTTCATATTAATTTACCCCTTTGGTTATCATTAATGGTCAGGATTATGAATTTTATACAGGTTTCAGAGGCTAAGTCCGCTCTTAGTCTCTACATGCTCTTTATTTAAATACGATTTTATAAAATGCATATTTTGTCTGTTTGTGATTTTCTTTTTCAAAGGCAATATCATGAAATATGTTTGAATTGTGTTGGAATTGATTTCCATAGATTTCTTGCTATGTCATTTTCTTTTAAGTTATGAATTTGTCCAAATTTAAAGGATTTGCGAACGGGACATACGGCATTTGTTACTGAAATAATGCTTTAATTGTCCGGTGTCACGTGATACTGCTGGTGCGCCACTTATGATAAAATGGAAATATCGCTTACCGTATATTGATTGTAATGTTGGAAATTGAATGTAAATGGCTAGAGATATTTCATAATTTTAGTACAGGAACAAACTTAATTTTGTTCGATATATCAGCAGGATTTTTCTCTCTATTCGTCATGCATCGTACTGTCAAGGGGCGTTACTCCTGCTTCTTCCTCATGATCAAAAGGAGACCACTTGTACAAAAATAAGCCAAACTTTGTCATGAATACTCTCCCTTCAACTGAAAAGGTATTCATTTGCTTAGTGGGTTGACTTTTAAGCCAATATCTGAACAATATGTCTCTGTTTCTTTCAAACTATTAATTCCACAAATGGATTTCCTTGACAAATACCACTTCAGCGTTTTCAACGCTTTGATTTGACCTAGGATCCTGAAACTTTCTGTATGAAATGCTCATGACTCAAGGACGTGTCTTATTGTATTTGGGTCACATGGATGACAGTTCTAGTTATGATCTTTCTTGATTAGTTTCTAACAAATATCACTTTCATAAGCATTTTACCAAAAAGTGAGTTTGTGTCTGGTTTTTTTTTTCACAGTGTTTTGTGCATTTATTCATATAGTTGTAATCTGTAATTTGATATGGTGTTTTGGGCACTTATTTATTGGCCATGCTCTGTAAAAAGGGGCTTAACTCTTTACCAAACGACAAAATTTTAGACATAGATTTGAATGTATATGAGCAATTCTTTCTGGAAGGAGATCTGGGAGTGTACTTTTTGATACTGGTAAATTTTCTGCATGCCAAAGGACAGTTCTATTTCTACCTCAGGATTAAATCATTTATTAGAATAAATGCATTTTTTTTATCCACAATATTATGATGATGAATCATGGCTTACCTTTTTTTTTCATACCCCCACAAAACAAATGTTTTCGAGGACATACTGGAATCCGCCCGTCTGTCCATGTGTCTGTCCGTTTTTCTGTCCGTCTGTATGTGTGTCTGTGTACAAAATACTGGTAATTTTGTGTCGCAAACTCCTCCTACAGTTTTCCTTCAGTTGTATTGAAACTTTGCACATGATTATATTTATCATTTTTCAAAGGTTTTAAGACGCAATTTTCAAGTGTCAACTCCTTGAGGAATTATCTCCCCTTGAACTTTACACTTTTTTCTGTCAAAGCGCTGGCGGGGTTATAAAGTCACATTCAGTGATAGCTTAAGTTTCCTCTAGGTAACTTTCAGTTTATGATATTAAATTTTTGATATGACAGCAGAGCTCCGGATAAGAGGGAGTAATAGTATTCTAAATCCATTATTTCTCTTCTAAACCCTATGTTGTGGGCACTCATTAGAATCGTCTCAATGAGACGATTCTGAGTAGTACTCATAACATAGGGGTTATTGGAGAATTATCAATATTTTCAACTTTGAAAATAAAAATCACTTCCTCAATATCTGGAGCTTTTTATACGCCCGAAGGGTCGTATTATGTTATACCCCCGGTCGTCCGTCCGTCTGTCTGTCCGTCCGTCCGTCCGTTAGCAATTTCTTGTGTGTGCAACTCCTCCTACAGTTTTCATCGGAATTCTTTGAAACTTGCCATAATGAATCTCCATGATGTCTAGTTGTGCACCTGGGTCTTAGAATTTTGATCGCTGTTTGCGTTCCAAAAGTATCTGCCCTTGATTTCTGAAATAAGCAACTTTTCACTTTGAATTTTTGTTCAGGCCATAACTTCCATACCATACAAGGTATCAAATTGAAACTACATACACTGATAGAACAAATTATGGAGAAGTGCAGTACACATGAAACATAACTCTGCCACTTCTATTTTTTGAGTTATTGCCCTTTGTTAATTTTCGGATTGAATTTTTGTCCAGGCCATAACTTCCAAACTATAAAAGCTAAAAACTTGCAACTTCATACACTAATAGAACACATTATGGAGAAATGCATTGCACATGAACCATAACTCTGCCACCGTTATTTTTTTAGTTACAGCCCTTTGTTAATTTTCAGTTTGAATTTTTGTCCAGGCCATAACTTCTAAGCTATAAAAGCTATTAACTTGGAACTTCATACACTGATAGAACACATTGTGGAGAAGTGCATCGCACATGAACCATAACTGTGCCACTTTTATTTTTTGACTTATTGCCTTTTGTTAATTTTCAGTTTGAATTTTTGTCCAGGCCATAACTTCCAAACTATAAAAGCTAATAACTTGCAACTTCGTACACTGATAGAACCCATTATGGAGAAGTGCAGTACACATGAACCATAACTCTGCGACCTTTATTTTTTTAGTTATTGCCCTTTCTTAATTTTCAGTTTGAATTTTTGTCCAGGCCGTAACTCCCAAACTTTAAAACCTATCATCTTGAAACTTCAAAGACTAATAGAACACGTTATGAAGAAGTGCACTGCACAAGAACCATAACTCTGCCATCCTTCCTTTTTAGTTATTGCTCTTTGTTAGTTTTCTCTTTGAATTTTCGTCTGGGCCATAATTTCTAAAATATAAAGGCTATGATCTTGAACCTTTCAAGACTGATAGAACACCTTGTGGAGAACAGCAATTCACAAAATTTGTAACTGTGCCACCCTTCTTTTTTTAGCTATTACTGTGGCAAAAAGTTTCAATTGCTCTGACTGTGCAGGCTGACCTGGGTTGATAGTTTTTGCACAATGTCATGCATTAACTCTTTACCACACAATCAGGACTTTTAACGACCCTGAGAAAGAAGCCTTCTGAAAACATTGTGGGAAAAGGAGAAAATGCTGGTAACCAGCATTTTCTCCTTTTCCGACAATGTTTTTTCCCCTTCCGAAACAAATTTCAAAATTTCAGTCACTTTTATTTTGTCGTCTGCAAATCCCTTCAATTTGGACCAGTCTAAAATTTTGTCGTTTGGTAAAGAGTTTAACCCCCTTTTCAAAGGCTTGCACTGTTTCTATAGCAATAATGTTTATAAGAGTGTTATCCTCTCAGATATAAAAAAGGCAACCGGTCGATGCTAATTAGATAATTTTTTTTTTATCAGTTTCCATCTATCATTGAGCTAAATGTTGGTGGAGTATATTTCACAACAACATTGTTGACCTTAACGAAAACTCAGGACACGATGCTTGCTGCAATGTTTAGCGGGAACTACACTGCTGCCCGGGACAAGGATGGTCGATACTTTATAGATGCTGATGGAGAGAACTTCATTCATATTCTCAACTTTCTACGTTATGGATGCCTTCCCCCACATCACACATTAGAGAAAGTGTATCGTGAGGCTGTATATTTTGGTCTCCATACTCTCGTAAAGGAACTTGAAAAGTGCCCATGTATACTTGCCAAAATACAGCGTAACAATTTTAGAACCAATTTCCCCGGTTATTCTGAATGCATGGAATCTATTATTTTGGCAGCAAGTGTGCGAGCTGAAAATACAAGTTCAGATGTGAAACTTGTCTTGTTCGAAAAACAGCAAAAGCCCAGAAATGTCAACTTTGATTTAAACCATAAATGTGTGTATGAGCCAGCTAACGACGATAAGTTTTACCCAGTAGACGCCAAACTTGGTCCTTGGTCTCACAGAAGTACTGAAAAAGACTTGTTGAACTGCATTTTGTTTGACCTTGAAGACAAAGGTTTCAAGGTTACTGGACAATACATAGGGAATTGTGGGTATGTTTACGATACTGAAAAGTGTCGAAAATCATTTTATAACATATGTTTCCATTGGTGGAAAGATTAATATACTGGTCATTGTTGAAGATATGTCAATAGAATAACTTGTGTACCAGGTCAGTGTTTAAGACCTTGATGTAAGACACATTTGAAAATATTATGGGTAAAGAAGAAAACGCTAGTAACAAGCATTTTCTGTTTTTCCCATATTTTTTTCTACCTTTTCCAATACAATCGTTTTAGGATAATTTTGTTCGCTGGTTACCAGGATTTTCCAACAATGTTTTTTAGAACTTTTTCCTGTAGGCCAAACTAAGGATTGTGTGCCAGTATTTTCTCCTTTTCTCACCAAGTTTTCTCTCATTCAAAGACAGAACTTGTTGTCTGCAACCATTGTATGTGTTAGTTGCAAATATATGGTCTTTCAAAATGTGCATCTAAGTTA
Organism: Tridacna crocea; assembly: GCA_943736015.1. Lineage (NCBI taxonomy): Eukaryota > Metazoa > Mollusca > Bivalvia > Cardiida > Cardiidae > Tridacna > Tridacna crocea. Next base: position 8,971,904 of record OX031066.1, on the reverse strand, counting down.
CTGTTTTTCGCTCACCTGAGCACAACATGCTCAAGGGGAGCTTTTAGGATCACCAGGTGTCAGTCATCGTCTAATGTGCGTCATCAACAATTCTTTAAACATCAACTCATCCTAAACCACTGGGCCAATTTGGACCAAACTTGGCTGGATTGTTCCTTGGGAGATCCTCTTTAAAAAAATGTTCACAGAATTTGATTCCATGAAAAACTCTGGTTGCCATGGTGACCAAATGGAATTTTCTAAGAAATTCTTTAAAAATCATCTTCTCTGAAACCGTTGGTCAGATTTTGAAATAATTTCACAGAGATGTGCCTTGTTCCTTGGGTGACCCTTTTCAAAAATTGTTCGAGAAAATTTTGCTTCGTCAAGAAACATGACTCTGGTGAATGGGGGCTACTTGCACTACATGGAAATGAAGACATTCTTGAAAATTGTTCTTCTCTGAAACGGCTGGTCAGATTTTAAAATAATTTCATAGCAGTGTTCCTTGGGTGACCCTTTTTAAAACATGTTTGCGAAATTATTATCCATCAAGAAATATGGCTCTGGTGAATGGGGGCTACCTGCACTATACCGACATGAAGAATTTCTTGAAAATTCTTCATCCCTGAAACGGCTGCTCAGATTTTAAGATAATTTCACAGAAATGTTCCTTGAATGACCTTTTTCAAAAGCTGTTCAGGAAATTTTGATAGGTCAAAAAACATGGCTCTAGTGAGTGGTGAATGGGGGCTACATGCACTGTACGTAAATTAAGAAACTCCTAAAAATTCTTCTTTTCTGAAACTGCTGGTCAGATTTTGAAAGGACTTTTACAGGTGACCTATTGAAAATTGCTTTGCAAAATAATGATTTTTTTCCCAGTGTTTCAATACCTCAAAAAAAAAAAAACAGGCTATGGTCCTCTCAAAAATTCAGGTGAGCGATCCAGGGCCATCTTGGCCCTCTTGTTTGGTTTAGAGTTCATAAAATGAAATTGACTTGGGATGGATATCACTCTGCATGCCGGTTTTTGCTCACTGATAAATCAGTCATGCTCCATGTGAAAAAAATATTGACCCACATCAACCTATGCAGGCTAACCTGGATCAGAATTTCTTGCTTTTAGTGAATCTTTTGCAAGTCAAAGGGTAATTTCAGGCAGAACACATATGACCTGTTGCACAAAAAGGGACTATCAGATGTAATTCTGTACATTGATTAGATGTAAACAGATCAAAGAGAGTGCCAGTTGATTTTAGTTAGTGATTCAAAAGTGATTGTACAGTAAGATGGAATGACCACTTTTCACACAAAGAATATCATAAAAGCAAAAAGTGTCAACCCTGGTCAGCCTGTGCATCTGCACAGTCTGACCATGTTCGACACTTTTCACAGTTCCCAGAAGGTTCCTTTTTGCTTGACGGGTCACATATGCATACTATGTAGCTGTTTGCTTGGTATAATTTATTATGCAGATTCATCAGACCCCATTTTTTCCAAAGGCCAGAGTACAACTTAAATGTTCAAGAAAGTGGAAACATAAAGATTATTATCACCCTCTTGTTAGGATTATTCTTTATCTTGAATTCCTTGAAGTGCAATATTTGGGTACAGTATGATTTCTTGTTTTTAAATTTCAACAGGTTATTTCTTTGATGTCTTTAGCTTCACACTTCATCTTTTTGTTAAGTTTAATTTTAAGATTATTTATTTTAACAAGTAGTTTTGATTTTCTGTGCTTATATTTTTTTCCCTTTGTAGCTCAAGGTAGGCTTTTGTGACATTACTGTGTTTAGCAGCAGGACATTGTCCTGCAGTCATCAACTGTAGAGGCCAAATTTTCAGTCAGACACCCTTGAAACTTATTCAGAATTTTTATCTTGATAAAATCTTGGACAGGGTCACATCAGGCCAAAAAGTATGTCACTAGGTCAACTCTAGAGGCTACATCTTGAGCTTAATACTTATTAAACTTAGTCAGATCATTTATCTTGATGATATCTCAAAGAAGTTTTGAAATGGGTCATGTTGAATCAAAAAGTCAGATCTTAGCTAAACCTTGTGTGCACTCTAGGGGCCACACTTTTAACCTGATATTTATGAAAGTTGGTCAGAATTTTATGATGATATTTAGGCCAATTAAAAAATTAGGTCATTTCTTGCAAAAAAAAAATAGGTCACTGAGCTTAATCTTTTAAAAACGCTCCTTGTGTGCACCCTTGAGGCCACATTTTCAGTCTGATACTCATCAAATTAATTCAGATACTTTATTTCGATGATATCTCAAAAAAGTGTTGAATTGGGTCATGTCGAGTTAAGGAAGTAGGTCATTGGGTTCAATCCTAGAAAAACTTTATGTGCATGATAGATACGACATTTTCCATGTGAGTCTTAAAAAATATTGGGGTATTTCTCTTGATAATTTCTATAACATGTCTTTTTTGTTATTTTTCCTTGCTTTTATCATTTATGTTTCTCCTCTCTTGTTAAGTATCGAAATTTTAATGATTTTATGGCTATTAACATGTGTGATAGATATCTTTTGGATTTTAAAATATATATACAATATATATATTAAACATTATTTACTGATTGTTGTCTTACTTTATAATTTCTCCTCTTGTCTTACTTTATTATTTCTCCACCATAACTGATATCAGTCATGCATTGTCTTACGAACGAAGTCCGTAACAAAGAAACAAATGAATAAATGCATGGCAGAAATAAGGATCGGAGCGGGATTCGAACTCCGAACTCCCGGACGCAAAGCCAATACCCTAACCACTGAGCCAAAGAGATATCTCCCTGACGCAGTAGCCAGGTATTGTATTTAAATCGGGAGTATGCCATGCAGGAAGGAGTGGTCTCCCGTAACACACCCCCTCTTAAAGTCATCATTTATTGATGACTCAAAGCCTTATTAGGCAGGAAGTCCGATTTTGGACAACAAATGGGATTAATGGCTCAATGGCCGATCCCGGACGAGCCCCCATCTTACGAACGAAGTCCGTAACAAAGAAACAAATGAATAAATGCATGGCAGAAATAAGGATCGGAGCGGGATTCGAACTCCGAACTCCCGGACGCAAAGCCAATACCCTAACCACTGAGCCAAAGAGATATCTCTCTGACGCAGTAGCCAGGTATTGTATTTAAATCGGGAGTATGCCATGCAGGAAGGAGTGGTCTCCCGTAACAATTGTAAGACCTTAAAATGCCTTCTGACGAAAATGCTTTAGAGTTTGCAAAGACAGAAAATCTTTTAATCCATTACCACACAATCCCTACTTTTGACGCCCCTGAGAAAGAAGCCTTTAAAAAACATTGTGGGAAATGGAGAAAATGCTGGTAACCAGCATTTTCTCCTTTTCCCACAACGTTTTCTCTTCTCTTCGATACAAATTTCAAATTTTCAGTCACTTTCATTTTGTCGTCTGCAAATGCTTTCAATTTGGACCAATTTAAAATTTAGTCGTATGGTAAAGAGTTAATGGAAACCCATAGGGCTTAAAGGTGGCCTTTCAGATTTTGGGACGAAAATTTTAAAAAAAGCAACCTTGTACTCCCAAAACCTTTTAATATTCATTCATAAAACCCCAGTTGTCGAAAACCGTCTGACAACATGAGAAATTAAAGATTTACTACGGCCCAAGTTGACACCAATGGGAGGCACATTCTATTTTAGATGATCAATTTGCTCATTTACTTACGGGAATACACAGAAGAAGCTTCAAACATAGCGTCCGAAGAAGACATTATGGAAAATAATTATTACATATTTGTTATGATAGGGAATTTAAGCGTTATGAGTCACATGCCAGTCACTTGACATTCCCACAATGCTTTATTGATTTTTGGCGCGAAATCTAAAAATAGCTTAAGAGGCTATGCAGCCTTTTAAGGGAATACATTAATTTTTTTTTTTTTTGTAATCTTATGAATCTTAATTATCGATGGTTTGTATAATTTTTTCATATGAATTTCAGTGATATATATAATTTTCAATTTGGTGAGATGTAAAAATTCTAAATACCCACCTTTAAGGCTACAAAATTTTGAAACACTTAACACAAATGTCCAAAGCCCATTGTTGATGCACTTTCTATATGCATTATGATAATGCATTATGATATTGGATAAACGCTATCGCAAAAACAAAATGACTTTCTCTCTATAGCTTAGAACTTTGTTGTGATTTATCAAGTGTTATGGGTAAAAAACACTCAAACACATAAATGCGAATAGAGTCCCAAGTGTGCAGAAATCGTTTGAATTCATTTAGTTGATTAATATCGATTATCAGATAAATTCCACAACTTTATTAATCACTCCTAACCCTCAGCATGTGAAAGGGGGCGGGGATATATATTATAACCATTCGCAGACGTAAAATTAATGTGACTAAAAAATCGAATTTTTTACGGAAAGGGTAGACAACATAGTGGGGAAAGGAGAAAATGCTGGTTACCAGCATTTTCTCCTTTTTCCCACAATGTTTTCAAAAGGCTTTTTTCTCAGGGTCGTGAAAACAGGGCTTGTTTGGTAAAGGGTCAACCCTATCAGCACCAAAAATATAAACTCGAGATCTTTAGACGGTTGAAAATACAATCATCTGATAGGCTACTTACAAAGATTTGTGTCTTACAGGTTTACAGGACCAAGTGGACGGTATAGGTCCAAGATCAGACTGCACATTCTATGCAGTCTGATCTTGATCTATGCTATTCGTAAAAGCCCTGTTTTCACCTGTTGCGCTCAGAGAGGGTTAAACAGGTACCAATTGGATCTCGATTGCAATCTAACATTTCGATCAAGGAGCTCGTACATTTACCTTTCTGATCCAAAGCTCACACAGACCAGCTATACTGTTGGTTGAGACGGCCTTTTAGAGCTTGTATTCACCACAGGGCCCGTTTTCACCAACTATTCTTAAGAACATTCTTTGTCATATTCTCCAGAATTTTCTACATTTGTAAGTAACACAACTTCCGATTGGCTAAAGCATTCGGTTTAGCCAATCAGAAATTGTGTTACTTACAAAATTTTGAAAACCTTGGCGAATAAGACCAGGAATATTTTCAAGAATGGTTGGTGAATACGGGCCCAGTTATTATTAATCCTTAAGCGGTTAGGCTGAATTGTTAACTGTTTAGCCAGACACAATTGATGGAAGATAAACATTCATAATGCACTGCTTTTTCGTATTCAGACAATACAGTGAATCGGAAGGAAATAGTGCCACAGAATTTGATATGTGCATTGTAAATAAACTCAATATCTCGTGTCAATTTTCACAATGGACTCCCACGCTCTCATCGACAGTTGCTTTTGCGTAATTGAAAGTCAGTGGATGAGAATGTAAAGAACCTATGATATGATCTTCGACCGACACTGTTTTTTGTGTGTGTGTGAAATATTCAGACATGATTATAACTCCAATATATTTTAACCATACTCTGGCAAAATGGGGCTTAATAGATCTATTTCTTTGGTCCATTACACCAAGCTAGTCATCACGTGATCATGGATCCGTCAAATCAATTCAGTCTAACATCCAACCATTGAAAATTGAAGTAGAACGATCCTTCGACAAGCAAAAAACTGACGATTTGCAAAAAGTTTCCAACCATATCAGTCTGCGCAGTCCGACAAGCAGAAAACGGACGAATTGCAAAATGTTTCGACTCATATCAGCCTGCGCGGACTGCGCAGGCGGATATGGGCCGATACTTTTTGTAAATGCATCAACCCCTTTTTTCTCAGAGCATAATGCGTTTACCATTTTAACGACTGAAAAAGTTCATCGCATCTTTAGCGCTCATAGGTTACCAAAACTTATTTCATGCTTTCAGTTAGATTATAGAGAAATATCGGTGAAATACTTTTCGATATTTCATAGTTACGACCAGTGAAAATACTTCTTTATGTTTTAACTCTACATAGGTAAAATGCCCGTGCCTCACTATCAGATGGAAAAATGACGTTAATTTACCAAGTGCTCTTGACGTAATATTGCAATGCGTTGCTATGCGGAGGGGTTACGTCACGCGAATAGCCGAAAAGAACTGTACTGGATTTTGATAAAAGCAGTTCTTTTCGGTCATTTCCCATGGTGTACCCCCTCTGCATCTCAAAGCGTTATGTACAATATTACGTCAAGTGCGAGAAATGCAAGGTAAATTACGCCATATTTCTATCTGGTTGTGAGATACTAGCATTTTACCTAGGTAACTAATGCGTGGGAACAATATAAAATCAGTATTTTCACTAGTCTTAACCATGAAATATCGAAAAATATTTTACCAATATTTCTCGATAAGCTACCGGAAGCATGAAACAAACCATCTTAATGTTAAGTAAACCCACATTTTCAAGAGGCAACGATTGTTAGTATAGATATTAGGCAAATTAACTATTATAATATTATACCGTTGCCGGAAGGAAATGCACTTCAAACTCTGGCTACCCCTGGACATTTTAGAAAAGAGATAAAAATAACTCAATTGGCCGACCACAAGCTGGAACAGTTTAAAAGTAAACACCGCATCTTTCAGCATACATCGTTCTAGAACCTCCTTTACAAGCTTAGGTTGTCACATGATCAATAACACGCGTCCACTATGTGGTATCTTAATCAAACAGGTCTTTACGATGACGTCATATCTGATGGTCTCGTTGAAATAGTTGGAGACGTTGTCTGCGCATGTCATATTCTTCGAAGATTCGACTGTCTTATATAAGACATCACTAGCCCCGAAAGCGGGCTGAGTGTAATATTACGCTCTATAAAGTAGCAGCGTTGAAAATAGCTTTTATCAATACGTTTGAGGAGAGATGAGACCTGCTTTAGCTCAGATTTCTCTGAACTGCTGATCATAGCTGAGTGAATTGCACGAGGTAGCGTTTTATTGAGTAAATCTTTATTTTAGTTTTAAATTCAAAGTAATGGTTGTCGTGTAGGAAAGTGATTCGGTTCTGTACCCAGGATGCCCATATCAGATAGATGAGTATTTATAGAATGCCATCTAGCAGGAGATAATGTAGTTGGAGGTCCAGATTGCAAAACGGCCAAACTGCTATACATGTATAGGACTGCATACTCAGCAAAATAGGGTTCAACCCTTTACCTCACAATTCTGACTTTTAACGATTCTGTTAAGGAAGCTTTTGAAAACACTGTGGAAAAAGGAGAAAATGATGGTGACCAGAATTTTCTCCTTTTTCCCATAGTGTTTTCTACTCTTCCCACAACAAATTTCAATTTTTGAGTCACTTTAATTTTGTTGTCTGCTAATGATTTCAATTTCGACTAGTCTAAAATTTTGTGGTGGTAAAGGGTTACCCCATTACCACACAATCCCTACTTTTTACGCTCCTGGAAAAGAAGCCCTTGGAAAACATTGTGGGAAAAGGAGAAAATGCTGGTAACCAGCATTTTCTCCTTTTCCCGCAATGTTTTCTACCCTTCACAAAACAAATTTTAATTATTTTTATTTTGTCGTCAGCAAATGCTTTCGATTTGGACAAACCTAAAATAATGTCGTCTGGTAATGATGCATCTCCATGATACATTCTACCAAGCTAGGCAACATTATAGTGGCTTGCAACACGCGAAAATGGTCGTTCGGACATTTGCGTAAATTGTCGTCATGAATCAGCCTGCGCAGACCGAGACTGCACTTTACGACTGCATTAGATTTCGTGCTACAGTGGACTTGCGCAAAACAGAGAATTACACAAAAACGGACTGCGCACGCTGATCCAAAACGACACTTTACGCATATGTCCAAATGCCCCTTTTCGCGTGTTGCAGGCCAATATAGGATCTGACATGAGTGGGCTTTTGAGATTAAGATTTTATTAAACGAGTCTAGGGAAATCTTATCAAGCGAGCCTTCGGCGAGCTAAGTAACATTTTCCTTGTCGAGTTTAATAAAATTTAATCTCAAAAGTCCACGAAAATCAGATTCTTTTTATCACATAACGATATTACACAAATGTAGATCAGATGATGCAAAAACATTCATAAACGCACCCGCGGTATTTTCCATATGAAATACGTACAAAATGACGTCAAAAATGATGTCACATAATTGGGAAATTACACGCACGTATAAGATAAGAAAACTCGCAATGGGTATATTACACTGAAAACAAGAGAGGTTATGTGATAAAAGAAAATTCGTAATGGGTACATTACACTGACAACAAGGGAGGTTATGTGATAAAATTACATATCCATGAAATCCATTTTGTCTAACAATCGGTAGAATCCCGGGGTAGGCTGGCCCTTTCACATAACCGGTTGCAAAAAGTTAACACGGACTGCGCGGGCTGGCATAAGTCAATACCGTTTTAAAACCCTTTCCCAAACGACAAATTTTAGAGTCTTCCAAACTGAAAGAGTTTGCAGACGACAATTTTAACTTTCATAACAATGGCAGAAAATTATCCGAACGGGCAAAAACACTGTGGGAAAAGGAGAAATTGCTCGTTACGAGCAATTTCTCCTTTTCCCACAGTGTTTTCAAAAGACTTGCATTGCAGACACATAAAAACAAGGGCCTGTTTGGGAAAGGGTTAAAGATGCATCAAGCCCCCTTTTCACGGAGCATAGCTAACTGGAAACGCCAAAATCGTCCCGATTCTCAAAGCTTCTAGAAAAAAGAAACATTTGTATAGTAATGGTTATCAGAGTTTTGTAACAATTTTGCACCAACGATAAGGAATCTAAATACACGTTAAAGTTATCTAAATTTAATGTAATTGGTTTTCTCCAACAGTTTGTCCGTTCAAAGGGTTTGTTACTTCGTTCTGATTGCCTTTACCTGGATTTGAAGTTTTCAGATCATCAGGCAAACACCATTCTTTAACACAAGTTTACTTCAGGTAACACAAGTAACACTTTCTATCAGTCACTGGGTTAGATTAAAACTGCAGCAATATGAAGAAATATGTTATATACAATCCCCCGACCTGAAAAATAAAACAGAATTGCTTCACATCGTCAAAAATTTACACACAGTTTTCCCCAGCCTCTACCTGTTTAATCAATCTCTGTAAGGATCTATCAACTCGACTGCGTGTTTTGAATGCATGATAGGAATCACAAAGCAAAGTATGACGGGAAGGTTGCACAATGCCTGATGGGAAGGTTGTGCAATGCTTGATGGGAAGATTGCCAATTAATAATGAGTGAGGCTTTTCTGACAGGCCAACTCCAAGACTGTGTGCTTCGAAAGTTTCTCTCTTTTAGGAGATTTGAATGATGGTCATTTTTTTAGGCTTATAGGGATGTACTTTAATTACCCTTGTTATCTGCCCAACCGTCCCTTCGTCTGTCTGTCAGTTAAAACGTAAGCAATTCTTTGTCCGCTCTATATCTTCTCAACCCCTTGTATTTTTTTCAAAACATTTCACATACCAGTATGCTGTCACCTTAATGAAATAACGTAGGCAGAAATTGATTCACAGACTAATATCAAAGGTCAAAGTCACAGTAGGGGCCAAAAAGGTCAAATGTTCACAAATCGTACCAACTACATTTCTTTTCAGACTCAAGTACGTTTTTGAAAATATTTCTCACTTGTATTCATTATAAATGTGCAGGGCCGAGGTTGCAGACGCCAGGTACCAAAGTCAAGGTCACAACCGAGGAACTGAAGTTATTCTTTATTATGAGTAAAATTTACTGCTTTAGGTAAGACCTGTGTAATGTACTTCCGGTGAAAATTCTAATTGGTTCATAAATAAGGATAAATAAGGATTTATGCAGAAATAATATTTTTACACATTTCTAACGGATCAGAAATTCCGTTTATGTCTATTTTGAAGTTATCTTTTGATACTTTTGTTTGTTTTCTAAAAAGGGAGGTAATTATTATCTCTTTTTAATTGATAATATAGTGGTTTTAGATTTATAAATGATATTTCAAAGAAGTAAAAAAGATGGGAAAAAAATGAATCGGTGAAAGTAGTTCAATAATACTCATTTTTCATTATAGTTAATTTTGCAGGATGATATTTTAGTGCAAAATAGCTGTTTTCCATTACACATGTCTTACCTTAGGAAAGAAAAACTTATATGCTAGAGTTTCGGGATTTCTATTTGTATTCATTTCTGTTATTCGGCACAGACCCTTATCCTGCTGTTTAACTAAAATCAAATTTTCAATACTATATTATTAACCCAAATATTGCAGTTACAATGTTATGTAAATATCTCCTTATCGGACAGTATAGATCAAAGATCAGACTGCACGTTCTGTACAGTCTGATCTTGATCTACACTGTCCGCAAAAGGTCAGCTAATTGCGCTTAGCAGCCCAAAGGGTTAAACGGTCGCTATCATTACATTCAAAGTAGGCCTACACACTGCGTCGGGATTACTGTTTCACATCAGAAACTAGGACTCGAAGGGACCAAAGACAGAGATAATGAGAGTCAGGTTTTGGTATACAGGAAACAAAATTATAAAGGAAAATATTCCAAAGAACATACCGTAAGAAACAGTTCCTTCGTAACGGGAACAAATGTCAAGACTGTAAATCCGAGAGCATTGCCGTTCAGTTTAGAGGTGAACAAGTGTAGCTGTGATAACGACAATAGATAACATGCGTTTATATAAACGAAAACGTTTCAGTCTACTAACCCTTTACCACAGATTGACGAATTTTGAAGAAGGGAGAAGAAGCCTTTTGAAAACATTGTGGGAAAAGGAGAAAATGCTGGTAACCAGCCTTTTCTCCTTTTCCCACAAAGTTTTATTCCCTGTCTAAGCAAAATTGCACCATTTGAGTCATTGTGAAATTGCTGTCTGCAAATGATTTCAATTTTGATAGATCTAAAATTTTGACGCGTGGTAACGGGTTAAAGAATAAGTTAAGGAGTAAACTCCCTCGAAACGGGGGTTAAACGAATTTAAAAAAAGTATAAAAGCCATGTCAGCCTGCGCTGTCCGCAAGGCTGACCTTGATAGAATTTTTTTTTACTAGACTACTTTTAATTTTACTGTTACTTCGTGGACATTCTCTCTTATGATTTGGTTGTCTTTAAAAATGAATGCAAATCATGCGAAAATGTCTTTCTAGCACAAGTATACTGAATTATGAATATCGTCGGTTTTCTTCAAAAACCTCGTAACTACAGCTTGAAACAAGCTATAGTTACGAGGTTTTTGAAGTAAACTGACGATATGCGTTATCCCCTGTTTTCCCAGATAGAAAACAGTCTGGTGGCATTCTGTTTACAGAGCGATAAACGGAATACAACAGTTATGAAATTATATTTTTTTGAGGTTTAATTATTGTATGTTGCCCAGAGACTTCTTACCGCCATGATTCCTTTCTTATGTTTTTTGATTACTCAACGTTTTTTTTTTTTTTTGTCTTTTTGATATTAATCTCTTTTTTGAAACTTTTGAGTAATTAGAAATAAATCACTATCCATGACCTACTGTGGTTACTTTACTATCGTAGGTTGTCTGACATTGTTGTAACAGCACCCACATTTTTTTCTTTTGTTTTCTGTAAACCAAAACGCTAATCGTACTATATAATACCAATACTTTTTTTCCGGGGGCGGAGGGAGCGACATATTTGCAAACTTGTATCATGATAACCTTACATGCACAGAAAAAGCCTATTGATTTCGATTAAGTGCTTATTCTTTCCTTAAAATTCAAACCATTATTATTGGCAGTAACAGAGTCATAGCTTAAAAATTCTGGCTATTCGATTTGTCTTTGACAAGTCAGGTCGGAAAACAACCGATGTCGAAAAAATGCTCTAAAGACTTCAGGGCTTGATCTGCTGGTACAACATTTCTTAAGATATTTAAGTTTTGAAACTGTAAAATGAATAGAATTAATTTTTTCACCTGATAGCAGTGACCCGAATATCAAGATTTCAGGCTTCTTTTCGCCAGTTGTGGGGGAGGGTGAGGGGGAGAGAGGGATGGGGGGGGGGGAGGGGGAGGGGCTCACTGTAACTGACAGAGTAGATTAAAGAATGAAAGGTAAGACTATACGGTTTATACAATCGAATCTTTATCCACACTGTTTGTAAAAGGGCATACAGTCGTGCATAGTTCATTTTAACTTTATAATTCTTCGAATAAAAAAAAAACCGGTTTACCTGACCAAGCTGTTCCAAACAGATACCTTTCATTCCCACGTCATAAATACAGTCCAATGGAGAATGCGCCTAAAATAGAGTTATACACAAACAAAGTAGTGCTTTTTTTACAGGTTGATTAACCCTTATCTTGAAGAACTAACATGAAACGTTCAACCCAAACGAGCGCTTTTTCAAAAATCTTTTGCAGAAAAATATCCCTATCGGACAGAGTAGAATCAAAATCAGACTGCACGTTTTGTGCAGTATGATCTTGATGTACACAGTCCCCAAAAGGTCAGTGACTCAAATTTACATGTACCATCTGAAGGTTTCATACACGCTACTCCATCCACCAAAGTATAACTGCAGTTTTACTTTAAAGTGGAGATGTAAATGCGCCAGGGCGAATTTCTACAAGCATATCGATATCAGTACCTAAACCCTAAACTTACATGATCATTCGCTGGAAGAGCTTCTTTTCCCATCTTTCATCTCATATGCTACCATCCAGTAAAATATATACACATTTTAAAGCGGCTTTTTCGTTGTCTGCGCATGTCATATTCTTTTGAAGATTGGGCCTGACCTGTCATATATGACGCATCACTTCCCCTAATATTGGGGCGATTGTAGTAATACGCGCTTTTAAATAGCAATGGAGAAAATGGCTTTTATCAATACGTTTGAGGAGAAATCAGGCATGTTTTAGCTCCAGATTTCTCTTTAACTGAATGAATCGCACCAGGTAGTGTTTTATTGAGTAAACATTTATTCTAGTTTGAAATTCAAACCAACGGTTGTCGCGTAGAAAAGTGATCCGGTTCTGTACCCAGGTTGCCCAAATTAGATAGATATATATTTGTAGAATATAGAATCTAGCGGGAGATTATGGTGGCTTTTTTAATTACCACTATTATACACCATATATTATTTTACGTTAAGGTACTAAAAGCGAGCTTTCTGAAGGGCTCAGTTGGTCCGTCTGAGCAATTGAAAAGACAGCATTTGAAATGCAGAAAATTTACCTCGACCCATTGATTAGATATACAAGAAGGAAAACATTGAAGTTAATAGAGTATATGCCACAGATCCATTATTCATGCTAATGGAACATTACATTTGACATGGCGAACAAGCAATGTATCATGTCCCTTGTCCAATTATTCCTCACCGAAATTAAAATACATGTAGAACAGCAAAGCTATAATTGGCTTGCAACACTTCAAAAAAGGACATTCGGACATTTGCGTAAAGCGTCGTCTCGGATCAGCCTGCGCTGTCCGCGCAGGCTAATCTGAGACGCCACTTTCCGACTACATTAGATTTTGTTCTACAGCAGACTTGTGCAAAACAGAAAATTACATAAAAACGGAAAGTGTCGTTTTGGATAAGCCTGTGCGGACTTCGCAGGCTGATTCGAGACGACACTCTACGCAGATGTCCGAATGTCCTTTTTCGGGTATTGCAGACCATATCAAAGACTGAGTGATGTTCAATAAAAAAGGGGAAAATGCATCTCCAAAAAGTATCAAATCATGTCAACCTGCGCGGTACCCGCTAAACGAAGGACCATGATTAACTCTTGATGAAGTTGGTCGTTCGAAAAAATGGATTAGATGGATCCATAATTCTGTAATGATTTGAAGGTAAATGCATCGTGAACATGCATTAAACCCAGTTTCCCCAGGGCGCCACTGCAACAGATGTGCAGAAGTTATCTGTTTTTGTGTTTTACACGGTTATTTCACGTTGGCGGTCCACAGAAGCTATTTAGAATCAACATCTTGACAGTTGAATTTTCCTACCACCAAGAGTCTAAATGCCCAAGGTTAACTCAGAAGAAAAGCCGAGCCGTTCGGAAAAACAAAGCCACAGTTTGTTTCATAGTCTCTCGTATGACTAGGCCAGACATACAGGATGAAAATTGTATTTCATAAAGAGTACACAGTCAACTTTTCGCTTGCCAACCGATATTGTTTGTGATGCCAATAGACTACTATTATTTGTTTTTGTCTTTATCGTGTTTTTAACCCCGTTTCCATCATTTCATTGATATCCCGAAGGCCAGTGCATCTGACAACGATAAGGACTGAATCATGGTAAATGATCTTACAGTAAGATCGGTAACTAGTGCAGCAATGTTAATTTGGCTAAAAAACGGTAAAAACATTCGAGCCAAGCACAAGGTAGTTTAATACATCTCCCTGACACATTATATACCTATATACCAGGTAAGTCATCGAAAAATCATAGATCAGTTTTGTCTCAAGAACTGTAATGTAAAATTGTCGTAGGATAACATGCAAAGAACTCTTTTGATGTAGATCAGCCTGTGAGGACTGGGTCGATGTATTAGACCCCATTTCAAAGAGCTCAAATGGCTAATTTGTTTATACATACCGCGGTATTCACAGAAGCGCCTGCCAAAGTTGCCATAGCGACAAAGAGCACGTTGACTGCAAGCCAAAAAAAGAACGCTGCAAAATTAAGTGGATCCATGTTCGTCTTCAGCATCTGGTACAGAATAAAGCAGGCCAAAGGTATATTTGTAAAGAACATGTTGGCATAAATGTACTTGAAATCCTTGTCTATTAGTTCCAAACACCTCGAAATGTTCAAGTGCAGCATGCGCTCTCTGTATAAGCAAAAAGGGTACGTGTTGGCTTCCTTTCCTTTGTCTATGGCAGCTCTTAAAGCCGCCTTGCAGACCTTGAAGGCCGCGCTTACCACAAAGCACACTGCCATTAAATACATGACTGGGACAATCCACGCTACTGTCTGAAATACAGCAAGAACCACTGTGCAAAGTTTAGTGTAAGTGTTCACTGGCACAGGAGCCAGCAATGCGTTGGACATCGCATTGCCAAATGCAGAGTTATTTTGAAACAATAATATCGGCATCATGCACAGATTTAGGACAACGGTACCCCATCCAATGATTAAGATAAACTTCAAAATTTTTTGTATTTTCTTTTTATGCAGACCAACTTCTAGATAGTCCATGAATCTTAGAACCTTCGTGTCCCAGTTTCGACAAGCTACTCCTTGATAACCCCATTTTGGATGACTTGCTTTCAACGTAATACAAACATTCAGCAGTATTTGTAGTGACCAAGTTGCCAGAACAATTCTAAACGCAAAGTTTTCCTCAGCCCCTTCTCCTATGAAGAAGGCCAATACGGATCGAATAAAATACGCAAAAAACAGTGCTACGACGACTAAACAGTAGATTGAATGTAATTGAAATTTTCTTGACCTTGGTTTTTTCTCTTTTACCTCATCCACTACACACTTTTTTCCAACGAGATTATCCAAGTGAAACATTCCAAATATTGCTAACGAGAATCCTAGAACTCTTAAAAGCTGTTGAAGTTTCTGGAGATTTTGAACATGACCAGAGGTCGGTTTGTCCACCCATCCATTTGTGGTACTTCTTTTTTCTGCAAGGACATCTTTTGTCTCATTGTTCTTCCAGTCGCCATTTCTCTCCATGTCTTTGACCTGGTCAGTGCTGAAGAAGTCCAACTCTTTTATAATAAGAGAACCGTCAGCGATACGATTACTGTTAATCAGCATTTCACATCTAAATTACCTGAGAACGGTAACGTTTGAAGTGCAAATGATGGTTTCCGAGTTGTTCTAAATTGTTACCCTAACCTGTGTCATAATTATTCCACGCAGGTCCATTTAGGAACGGTTTTAACTTAAAGGGTGAATTTCCATTCAGAGAGAGAGGGTTTTTTGTCTTTTGTTTTGAAAAGGGCATAATTCTGTTTGGTAGAAAAAATGAAATTAATAAAATACGACATAAAAAGTGTATATTGATTCTTTTTTAATGTCATTGATCTAGTGGTTTTCATATTCTCCATATAGTATGTAGACTTTTCCTCTTTCAGTTTGTGTCCCTTTGCACAACACCTACAAGTTAGTTATATTTCCATCGCGGTGGGGTAACTATTCAGAAGATCACAAATAAAAACAATAAAAACCAAAAAAAAAAAAAATTAGACCGGTCAAAGTTGAAAGCATTTGCAGAGGACATAAATTACTAGTTGCTCATAGAACACATTTTGAGAAAAGGAAAAAAAAAAAACAATGCTGGTTACCTTTTTCCCAGAAAGCCCTTTTAAAACCCCACCCCATCCCCCAGAGGGACGTTAAAACTCGTGATTGTGCGGTAACGGGTTTGTGCGCCAGGGCAATCATAAATTGTTCACCCTTTAAATTTTTAACGATATCATTAAGTGTTCAATCCATAATTCCTTTCATTACTATGAAATGCAATTACTCCTCACAGAACAAAGCAATAAATTATCAAGAGAGCTTCAACATCCCAGCATTTCGTTTTTATCTCTTCGATTATTTTGAATTCAACCCTTTCATCACACACACACACACACATATATATATATATATATATATATATATATATATATATATATATATATATATATATATATATATATATATATATATATGGATTGCAAATCCCATATAGGGACATTCGAACATTTGCGTAAAATGTCCTTTCGGATCAGCCTGCGCAGTCCGAGACGGCAATGTACGACAACATTAGATTTTTTACTACAGTAGACTTACGATTCGTATCGGATTAGCTTGCGCAGGACTGTGCAGGCAGATCCGAAACGACACTTTAAGGAAATGTCCGAATGCCCCATTTCGGGTGTTGCAAACAAATACAAACTTTATCTCTTTCGACGGCTAAAAATATAACCCACTAAAACTCAGAAACATTTGCATCTCAAAGGCTTGACTAAGCAAACGGACAGTATAGGCCCAGGATCAGACCGCAGCCCAATCTTGATATAGACTACGCTGTTCCATAAAGCCCCAGGTTTCTCCTATAACTTTATGTTTATATAGAATAGCGTTGTAGCCTCATAGAAATCTGTACAAATAGAACGAAAACTCATTATGTTTCAGTAATGTTTTAACGATATGCTTTGCTGTAATTCTTTTCTTTGTCTCTGGCGTTTTAGATATTTCTTGTTAATTTTCTAAAATGGATATAGATCTGTAGTTATTTACGATTGGTCTTAACCCTTTCCCAGACGGCAAATTTTGGACCAGACCAAATTCAAAGCATTTTGCCGATGACCAATTAACAGTTGCTTAAAAGATGATTTTTCTATATGATAGGGTAGACAACATTGTGGGAAAAGGAGAAAATGCTGGTTATCAGCATTTTCTCCTTTTTCCACAATGTTTCCAAAAGGCTTCTATTCCTTTCCCGTAAAAATCAGGGATTGTTTGGGAAAGGATTAATTAGTTTAGTTTAGTTTAAACATATTTTATTTGCAAAATCAACTAAAATGTACAAGATGATTTACAAATACAGTTCAAAATTTTTTTTTGCAAAATGGATAAGAACGAAAGCAAATGCTTATAATGTTCTTCTCCAAGTTGAAAGCCAAAACTAGCGAGTACAAGTCACAAATTTAAACTAATATGCTATACAGCGATAAAAAGATAATATTATTCAATATTGTTTTGGAATAGAAGAAAGATATTTTGATTGAAAGCTATGAAATGAGTTAGAGAGAATTACAAGACAGAAGGGGGAAAGATAAGGTAATGGAAAAGATAGGGTAAGGAAGATAAGGTGAAGGAGTGTTCTTAAATGGCTTTTATACAATGAAAATATAAATTTGTTCCATTCTATAGTAAACCTCAAGGTCCTTATTCACACCTGAGTGAATCAAAATGATAGGGTATAATCTCTCAATTGTTTCTTGTACTGATGGTATACTATATAGTTAATCACTGCACAGTCCATGTGCAGTATTTTCAGACACACCATTTTTAGCGGGAATTACTTCCTGTGCAACAGTGAGTTGGTTTTCATTTGATATTGAAAATATGTCTATATGTGATTAAAAAAATTGACTTTTCCACAGCATAAAACACCGCAACCACCACCAAAACAACAACAACAACAATAACAATAACAACGAGGATTTATTGGCCTGGTCATTATTTTTCTTCTTATTGAACCACAAAATCATTTCAATATTTGTATGCACGTAGTTCTTACATCGTCTATAGTTTTTAAAAGATCTTTTGTAAGATTTCTTTTCAGTCTCATTATCGTAGTTAACAACACACAAGAAAAGCACACTTCAAGACACTTATAGACAGTACAACTGAATATCGAGAAATCGATCATGAGCAAGTTGATGAAAAAAGAAATGTGACTCATCACGCAAAAAGGGACCATCTTGGAATTCTGAACATGAATTAGATGAAAACAAATCAGCGACAGTGCCTGTACGATTAAGTAGGTAATTAAAACTGATTGTATAATAAGGTACAATGACCACTTTTCATACAGAAAATGTCATTAAAGTGAAAAGTGTCAACCCTGGTCAGCCTGCGCAGTCGCGCAGTCTGACCAGGGTTGACACTTTTCGCAGTTCCTTTTTGCGTGATGAGTCACAAATAGTTTGAGTCATAACCAAAACTTGACTTGAAAAAATGGTCCCTTACGTACACAGATTAACCCTTTTCTCCATAGATACTCATTTTGACATATCAGCAACATACAGCTTTTGAAAACATTGTGGGAAAAGAAGAAATTGCTCATAACGAGCAATTTCTCCTTTTCCCACAATCTTTTCCACTCAATCAGATATTTGTATCCTATTTTGTCTGTATTTTTGACATCATATCTTTATTTGCTGCTGAAATGGAAGAACTTCAAATTGGCATATGAGGTAAAGGGTTAAGTAGATCTATATGTTAACATGTTTTTCTTGGTAATTTGAGTGTTCGTGAAAAAAGGAAGATTAAGTCAAGTCTGACATTGACCTTTAGATAACAAAGCTATAATACCGTTGGGTATAAATGGACCCGTATCCCTGAAGCGCTTGTAACGACCAAGAGTTGTTTTTGGTCACTTCTTAGGACGGGGTATAGAGCTAATTCTTTCAAGACTCGGTTTTCTTCAATAAATTCGTCCTAAATGTTAAGTATCGATTTAAAAAAGAAAACCATAGAAACTGTATTGGTTTGTTCACATTATTGCCGTCCCCTTTTTCTTGTTTGCTTCCTACAGAAACGGCAGAGGGAAACAAAGTCATGAATGGTTATCTCAGCTAACAAATATACATGTATGTAGATATAAATGGAAAGGACCAAACGTTCACACAAAATGATAATATAAGACAAAAAATGTACTTTTTATTTGGACAAAATCTTATACAAGAGTAAGTCATACGAATGAAAAATATACAATACATTTTATTATACTGCAAAAAAATTTCGCGTGCTCTGATTGGATGATAGACCCCGACCATATTTATCATGTACACTGGCAAAACTAAAGTAAAAGCAGTTTCCCTTTCGGGAGCCCCGTATACATGACTACACTATTGATCAACACAACATCTAAAATGTCGGCGTCGCTCATTGTTAACATCAAGATTATGCGCCAAGCTGAAAATTTTAGCTCGTATTACCAAGGTGTCCGTGACGTCAGTTCCCAGTTCCCAGTGACGTCAGTTTTCGATGAATTGGGGCACTCAGAAGGAAATTCTACTTCGTAAGCGTACTCAATTAAAAAAATAAAACAACAACAACAACAGGTAAATTTCGCTTAACTAACGATGGAATGGTAAAACTTTGCAGTATAATATATAGATCTACATATACATAAAATCGTTGTACAGTCAGATGGCAGGGAACTTGGAAACTTGTTCACCGCTGTGGTCAATCCTGTCGGCACCTCGCCTTCGGCTCGGGGCAACATGATTCACCACAGCCGTGTACTGCTTTTCCCACCTTAACTTGTCTGTAACACTGTCCATTTCTTCAAGTGTCACCTATATCTCACAACCCGTATCAGGACAATTGCCCCAAGGACAATTGCCCCCCCCCCCCCGACAATTGCCCCCGGAAGACGATTCCCCCCGGACAATTGCCGCCCGAGGACAATTCCCCCCTCCGGGGGGAATTGTCCTCGGGAAGGGGGGGGGGTAATTGTCGGGGGGCAATTGTCCTAGAATCTTCATAGGCAATAAAGCACTTACATATTAGAAAGGTCTCTTTCAGCCAGGACAAAAAAAACCCACACACACACAAACACACAAGACATTGCAATGTCGGGATTTTTACAGTCAGAATATGCCACAAGGTAGCGTACAACGTAGATCTAAGATAAGACTGCACGCTATGTGCAGTTTAATCTTAATCTACTTTTACCGCAAAAGTAGCATAACTTGTGCTAAACCCTATATAAATGCAATATGCCAACCAAAACTCAAACCCTTACATATGAGGCTCATAACTTATTAATCAACCCTCGTATTTTTATTCACGCTAATGAATTTTATAAAGTAAATGGAAATGATCCTTAGTCGCAACCCAAATTAAATCTGTCAGAGAATAAACAGCAACATTTGGGCTGTAGGTACAGTAAAAATTTAAAGTCTAAAAAAGGGTATATAATAGAGCAAAATATATTGAGAATTACATGTACATGCCCATAAAATATGTATTGCCTTTTTGGTAGTAAACAACTAGTCAAAAATTGAAGTAACTATATGTACCTTCAATAATAACAGACATTTGAGAAAGTGCCCACCTTTTCACATGACGACAACGACGCAGATGGCGACGACAGGGCTTTGACACTACACTGAGGTTTTCTCAGAAAATAACCGAAATAAAACATAGAATAAAACAGTTTTCCAGTAACCATCAACTGTAAAACACATAAACAATCGTGCTGGTCCCTTTGCAGCCCCTTGGAAGATTTAGAACTGTAATAAAATGAAGAAGTACGTTATGTATAATCCCCCGACCTGAAACGATAAAAGGTAGAAATCAGTCTGTTATGTAATAAACGAAGAGACAATCATGACACCATCGCAAGAGTTTTTTTTTGTAAAAAAAGACATATCAAAATACGAGTCAAGGTTTTCTTGGAAAAAATTGGGAAAGGAGAAAATGAAGCCCAGCACCGTTTATTTCCTCTCGCACAATGTTTTCGATAGTTTCATTCCAAAGGAAGGTTAACAAGGACTTTAGCATTAGCTAAGGATAATGCCAAATCCTTGTAGTATCAAGTGTAATGAAACCTCATAAGCTGTACCGTCTGCACCGTATATTGGCTTTTCTTTCCGTCCCAAAATTTTGGCACGTTTGGTCATGTTTCTTATTTTCACGAATTCATTGGTATGTTTCTATTTACGTGAAACCGTAAGTATATGGTAGCATCAAACTCACTAAAAATATCTATTTGTATGTCTGGTATTACCGCATGCATTAGTGCATATGCAAAGACAAGAATAACCTTAATAGTCATGTATTTCAAAATCTCAGAATAATTTTTTCCCAATCATTCCGATGGTATATAACATACATAAAAAGGGAAAAAAAATATTCAAATCTTATACTACCGGTATTTCCTAGTCAGTTTATCTATTCACAATTCATGGTATCATTTCACTACAAATGAACATTCGTAAACTAAGGGAAACGACTTTGCTCAAACTTAGGTATGATAATTGTAAACCGATATCTGACGACAATTCTCCCATACATGTGTAAAGCATCGAGTTAAGTCTGTCTTATTTATTTTTCTTTTTTCATTTTTTTTTTAAACGATATCAGCATTTTCAATGTTATTCCTTACAACATCGGGATTTTCCTTTAAAGGAGCGTACAGTTTTATTAGCCACTTTGCATCACAAGGTTTGAGTCTGGCGAAAGTAAGATGTGCTCTGGTGGACTCCGTTTGGTATCAAATATAGTATTTCCAGATTATTTGCAATACTAAGCCAATATAAATTTCAAGAGAATGACCCACTAGCGAGATACCGAAAATTTCCTTCTCGCAACATAGATATACGATATTTAGCTCCCAAACATTGTAGCCTAGATCAAGAAAAGTCAGGGACCAGCACAGACAAAGACAGACAGCCAAAATTGCATTACAAATGTATAATAATGGAGCAGCCTACCGTTAGAAATACTTCCTTCGTAACAGGCACAAATGTCATGACGGTAAATCCGATGGCGTTTCCGTTTAGTTTCGAGGTAAACAAGTGCAACTGTCAAAGGAAAATTATATGTTATAGCAATGAAAACTCCATTCTAATAGGCAATTTTATTGAGAAGATGCCAAAGAACGTAAAATAAATCTTTTCAGTCAGTATGATGAAAAGCAATAGAAGTCACTGCTGCAGGCTCCTAGGCTCCACCCATCTATATAAAACCATATGACAGATTAGCCGCAGATTTTTATTGACATTCACAAAAATGAGACTTCACATACATCACGGTCCTTAGTCAACCCACACAGACTTTTTTGTAGATGCCTTATCAAGCTTTTCGCACTAGATTCTTTCCAAACCACTGCCTGCTTTCTCACGGAAGTATTTGGGGGTCTAACGGCTCTCAATAAAATTCTTAAAATGCTTGTTTACTTAAGATAGTCAGTAGTTAACTAGAATTATCTTTACCTGACCAAGTTGTTCCATGCAGATACCTTTCATGCCAACGTCATATATACAATCTAGTGGAGAATGTGCCTGAACAAAGAATAAAACATAACAATGTGCCAGAGAGTAACACTAATGTAAAGATGTCAATTGGAATAATTATGGCATCCAACAACTTTAACAGAATAATAAAAGTACATGTATTCTGCTTTCGCCTGTAAAGATATCTAAGAAACTACTACATAGATAGAAATACACGGAGAAAATACACAGGGCCCGGTTTCACGAAAATACTTCAGTGTCTTATTTTGCTAAAATCCCCTGATGGGTACATTTTTATTTTAACTGAAGTTGATTTTTTCATTTAAGACTCATTTAACTAATAACACTCAAATTCCAAAGTAACTGAAATACTTGTGTGGCACAACATTACAGACCAAACTAAGCAAAATAATGGACTTAACTCTGACTTCAGTCTATTTATTTTGCTGAGTTAAGTCTGTTTATTTGGCTGAGTTAAGTGTGACACTTTATTTCAGCTCAAGATCTGAGAACGTTGTATGTTTTTTTACGTGAGTGAAATGCGTCTCAAAATCTCAATTTAATCGGAACCGGAACCCACGAAAGAGTTTGAGCAAAAGGACTGACTTAAGCTTGATCGTGAAACCGGGGCCAGATATTTTGGTATTTTGTTTTTGTAAAGCTCGCCATTCCGATTGATTGGTGCAGCCGTTACGTCGTAAAAAGGGGTGAAAAAAATATATAAAAGAGAAAAGCACTTGTTCGAGTGGCTCTTCTAGTACAATTGCTGACTAACGGTTTTGTGGGTCTTGGATTCTTGGATTCGATTCCTAGCGAAGACAACTATTTTTGCACCATTTTCTCTCCGTACTCAGAGTAAACAGTTACGTCATTAATATATTTTCACTTTTCCATATCGACCCAGCTCCTCCACCCGCCACCTCCCTTAAACCCTATCCACCTAAAACAGGCTTCGTCATTTAAGTATTTTGTTTGGGCACGATAGGTGGGAGAAGAACCGTGAATACCCGCGCGGGTTCTTATCCAATTTATATTTAGAAAAAAAGACTTTGCAGACCGATGATCAAACTGCAATTTCTGAGAATTAAAACAGTAGATATAACTTACCGAAGTATTTACTGCAGCGCCTGCTAGTGTTGCCATAGCGACGAAGAACACATTAGCTGCTAGCCAGAAGAAGAAGGTTGCCAAAGTTAACGGTTCCATACTCGTCTTCAGTATCTGATACAGAATAAAGCAGGCCAAAGGTATGTTTGTAAAGAACATGCTGGCATAAAAGTACTTGAAATCCTTGTCCATTAGTTCCAAACACCTCGATATGTTCAAGTGCAGCATGCGTTCTCTGAATAAGCAAACTGGATACTTGTTTGTTTCCTTGGCTTTATCTATGGTAGCTCTTAAAGTTCCCTTGCAGACCTTGAAGGCCGCGCTGACTACGAAGCACACTGCCATTAAATACATAACTGGCACAATCCACGCTACTGTCAGAAATACACATACGACAGCCATAATAAGCTTCGTGTATGCTGTAACAGGAATAGGTGCCATCAATGCGTTTGAGAAAATGCTGCTAAATTCTGAATCATTTTTTAGTAACAATATTGGTATCAAGCAAACGTTAAGAACAACGATACCCCATCCAATCATCAAGATAAATTTTAAGATCTTCTGTACCCTCTTTTTGTTCAGACTAACTTCTAAAGATTCCATAAATCTTAAAACTTTTGTGTTCCAGGTGTGACAAGCTACTCTTTGATATCCCCATTTTGGATGACTTGCTTTCAAAGTCACAGCAATATTTAGTACTAGTTGCAGTGACCAGGTTGCAACGATAACTCTAAAAGCGAAGTTCTCTTTTGCGTCTTCACCCACAAAGAAAGCCAATATAGATCTCACAAAAAAGGCTAAAATTAGTGCTGCCACAACTGCACAATAGACTGAGTGCACTCGAAATATTATCGACCTTGGCTTTTTGTCCGTTGGTTCTTCCGCTGTGCACTTTTTTCCGAATAGATTATCCAAATGAAACATTCCAAACATGGCCAAAGAGAATCCCAGCATTCTTAAAAGTTTTTGCAGCTTCTGTAGGCTCTTCACGTGCCTCGAACCAAGCTTCCCGTCAGATGTATTTTTATCACACTCTGTTTCTGCATGGCCGTTGTTTGTTTCATTATTTTTTAATTCCCCGTTTCTCTCCATATATTTGACCTTGTTAGTGCTAAAATCGTCCAAATCTTTGATAGTTAGAGAATCGTCACCGACACGGTTACTGGCAATAAGCATTTTAACTCAATATACCATACCGGAAACGTTTCAAGTACCAATGCTCCAGTGTATGTACTAGGTCATTATCCCAATCTATTCTCGTGACCATAAGAGAAAATTCTATAGATGAATGCCAATATATTTAAGGGCAGATTTCTCATTATCTGGTAAAAAATATTTGCCACTATGATTGCCTTGTGACAACATTTTCATGGTAATTGCGGCTTTTATATTTCTTTCGGGAACTGTATTATTAGGTACTTTCAGATTTTTTTTTTTTAATTTGATTTCAAAATAAGATTTAATCAGAAACAAAGCATTTTAGCCGTAATAGTTCTGATAAATAGGCATGAATATGTCTCGAATTTGGGAAGAATCACAAAGGTAAATGTGTTATCGCCGCTGTGTCACTGAAATATCGGTGAAAACTGCTTTAAATCTTTACCAAACGACAAAATTTTAGACTGGTCCATATTGAAAGCATTTGCAGACGACATAATAATTTAAGTGAATGAAAATTTGAAATTTGTTTTGCGAAGGGTAAAAAACATTGTGGGAAAAGGAGAAAATGCCGGTTACCAGCATTTTCTCCTTCTCCCGCAATATTTTCAAAAGGCTTCATTCTCAGGGTCGTCAAAAGTAGAGATTGTGTGGTAATGGATTAAATAACAAACCCCCAGAACCCTTTCTTCAATCCAAATAAAAGTATTGAAGTGTGTGTTGTTATCATGACATTTTGATTTAATATTTGGTCTGGAGATGCTCGGAAATGCTTGAAAGTGCAAATATTTGATTTTCAGACCGGCAAAGCTTTAGTCCCAATTATGACAATAATGTATCTCTCCATTTTCGTGGTTTTTGACACAACGCATATCTGCATCTGACATATTAGGATATCGAAAATGTTCACGGTAAGTGATTATGAAGATTTTATCTGATACAAATGCAGAAACAAAAGAAAGGTAAGCGGTTGGGAGAATGGAGCAAGGGAATAGGTTTTTTTTTTTTCAAGCTTGCGCGGTATTTTTGCCTGTACCGACCACAGTCTAATACATCAGGTAGCATGGTGGTGGTATAGAAAATGCACAATATGCAACTGAAGACCAGCCTGGCTTCACTAAAGTTCACAGAAATCGTTTTTTAGACTAAAATCCATTGTCGGGCCGACCTGCAAAGTGCAACGATGTTAAATACATGCACTTCAAAGTTCATCATCTAAACAAGTTAATTCAAAAGTGGTCCTCATTTAAGAAGATCCTGTCGAAGACCATCTTCGCGAGCCAAGTTTACGATCACTACGTGGATCTTATCCACGTAGTGATCGTAAACTTGGCTCGCGAAGATGGTCGAAGACTATCCGAGTAAGCATTTAAAGTGTAGCATGATCAATTTGTGACCTCTATCTTAACGGTGCGTATATCACCTAGGTCACACAGATACATTACTGAATCAAGGATTTCTTGTCCATTATCTAATAAACGATCATAATTGGTAGGGGTGCTGAAATTACGATGTCAAGTAGTCTATGATTTGCATCTTAACACATGCTTACATGGAGCCCGAACCAGAGTGCAACGTTAGCTTTTTTTTTGAAAATAAAAAAAAAAAAAAGAGAATGCGGTCTATCAAAATCTTTGTCTTCAAATGTATTCAAGATTTACTTCTTCAAAAATCATTTTTCAAAGAAGTAGGCTAACTATTGGTGCCCACAAAATTAAAAACACTGAATGAGCTTAGAAATGAGCCATGCTTTAAGTGACAAACGGGCTTAACCCATTACCAAACAATACCTACTTTTGATGACCCTAAGAAAAGAGCCTTTAGAAAACACTGTGTGAAAAAGAGAAAATGCTGGTAGCCAGCATTTTCTCCTTTTCCCACAATGTCTTCTATCCATCACAAAACAAATTGTAAAGTTTCAGTCACTTTTATTTTGTCGTCTGCAAATACTTTCGATTTGGACAAGCAAAACATGTTGTCGTTTGGAAATGAATTAATACATTTGCAATAGGTATCAACGAAGGTAAGTTTTTTTTTTAAAATCTTTGTCAATATTCCATATGGAAATGGACCCGATTGTGTCATGGTTCTGTCGGTTTAAAAAAAAAAAAGATTTATTTATCCATGATAATATTTTAACTTGCTTGGTGTAACCTTTCACCGATAAACATTAAAAACCCCTTTTGCAAGAGCGAAGCTTAGTTTTTTTTTATTTTTTTTAACAAGTCTGCAACTACTGTACAGTTCGTGTCATTAAGGTGATTATATATACCTTTTTTTTTTCTCATATTACTCTCTTTTTAATCCCTTGCAATAAATTACTATTAAATCTAACACAAAAAGCCCTATGTTATCAAATGCTCGTAGGTACAATGAAAACGAAAATCACCCTTTAAAGCATTAACCCTTTACTCCACAGATACTCATTTCTACGCATTGTTTGTAGGAGCCTTTGGAAAACATTGTGGCAAAAGGTGAAATTGCTCGTCACGAGCAATTTCACCTTTTGCCACTATGTTTTCTATGCTATCAAAAGGTGTCATATACACATAAGAAACAACCTCATCCTTGCTGTTATTTAGGGTCAATTAAAGATACCATAGAAATGCCATATGGGGTAAAGGGTTAATGGCGTCATTAAGCATTCGATTTGTAAGTCCTTTACTTCGGCAAAAAAAACAATTTCATGTACTTCCCACAGGAAAACCCTCTTTATATAGATAGGGGATGCTGTATTCAGTATTTGTTGTTTTACTTCAATTACTTTTTATCACTTTGTTATTGTTAAGTACATCAATTAAGTTCCGTGTATACATTAGAGCTCTACGTGAATAAACTCGCTAACTTTAAAAATCAATTTTTACCCTTTTCACATTTTTATTCTCCTTTCTTTTGATTTTTGGTCTCATATTTATATGTATCTACATGAAATGCGTATGAAAGAATAACTCTACACTACTAGCTTTTGAAAATAAAACATTGTTTTAGAGAACTTGATATTTGTTAGCAGACAAAGCTTAGGACGTTTTGTGGCTATGTACTCGAAGCTGGGAAAAATCTAAATAACACAAAGAATATCTACCGTTGCCTGGATGAAATCTTAGATCTTCAAAACGCTATATCTGGCCTTCAACAAACGAAAGGGGGCATACGGACATTTGCGTAAGGTGTCGTCTCGGATCAGCCTGTGCATTTCGCACAGCCTAATCCAAAACGACCCTTTCCGTTTTTATGTAATTTTCTGTTTTTCACAAATGTACTGTTGAACAGAATCTATTGTAATTGTTCAATGCCGTCTTGGATTAGCCTGCGCGGGTGTTGCAAGCCAATTACTTACTGATCAGGTCAAAGTCTGGAGACGTTATTGACGGCGTTATCTGCCTAACACCTTATTTAGTTTGTTAAGCGAATTTTACCTGTTTTTTAGTTTAAGAAAATTAGTACGCTGACGAATTAGAATTTCCCTTATGAATGCCCCAATTCAATCAAAACTGACGTCACTGGGAACTGCCGTCGCTGAAACCTTGTTAAAACGTGTAGCTTGGAGCATAATCTTGATGTTAGTCTTGATCGATGCCGCCATTTTGGATGTTGTGAAGGACTGTCACACGGTACCTCAGTTTAACGTGTCATCCATTATTAAGCTCAAGTTTAAAAGTTTCAACATATTTATTT
Organism: Tridacna crocea; assembly: GCA_943736015.1. Taxonomy (NCBI): domain Eukaryota; kingdom Metazoa; phylum Mollusca; class Bivalvia; order Cardiida; family Cardiidae; genus Tridacna; species Tridacna crocea. Next base: position 8,943,361 of record OX031066.1, on the reverse strand, counting down.
TGACACCCGCTGCCTTGTATCGAACTCGGGACCTTTGGGTTACGGGGCCGACGCTCTACCTCACAACCACGGACACCACTTATTAAGTTTAGGTGGTAAGCCTTAGGACACGAATCCACGCCCTCAAGTGGCTTGAAACTTGATGTTTACAAGTCCTTGTCTCTACTGACTGAGCTTATCAGGCTAGTCGGGGGAATAATTAGTGATCAAGCTTTTTTTTCTTCAAAGATTTTTTCAAAAACCTTGCAAAACGAATCCGGGCTGCAAAAATAGTCGAGATGAAAATACGGCAACGAAGAAATCATGTAACCGATTATTCAGCACAAGTGGATCTACCCTAGCACTCTCTTGCACTCCGGATCATTCACATTCACCTCTGTAGTGGGCTCAGAAAATAATCCGTCATTACGTCATATTTTCGTCACATGACCATAACTCAAAATGGCGATACAAACGCCGGTGAAAGAAAGACCAATATCGATTGTTTCGTGTGCTGTTCGAACAACATGGGACCAATCAGACTTAGTGGTAGTAAATATGAAAAAGATGGATTTTCTGAAAAGCCTAAATATCTTTCAAAGGACGAAAACTTGATTTTTAATCTTACAAACTTAGATCCACCAGTGTGTCAAATCAGTTGACATCAATCATAGGCCATTTTTTGTTAAAATTGGCGTAAGTTTCTGATACGTGAAGAAGCTCGAAAAAAAAAAAAAGTTCCATTCTATACAGGTAAATTCATCAGTTTGAATGCACCTATATTGCACCCAGAATCATATTTCCTTTGTCTATTTTTTTTAATGTTACACATGAAACAGTTAAACAGTAACAAAACATCTTTGCCTCGGTTTGACAAGATTCTTTGCCTCGGTTTGACAAGATTCTTGTCATTTAACCAATTGCAGAGATGTATGGTGAGAGTAACGAACGACAACTCTGCTCAGAGATTGCTATCCTAACTTACATTAGCCTAAAAGATATACTCCAACACTATCTACGCCTTGAACTAAGGGAGGTAATCAAACCGGTAACCTAGAACAATACAAAAATCAATTCTGATACTTAGTAGCCAATACGAATAATTTAACATGATGTGTACGAAAATTGAAATTGTTTATATTACTCCAAGCGTTCAACCCTCACCTCAGTGGTGTTCACATTATATGGCTTGCAATACGCAAAAAGGGACTTTCGGAAATTTGTGTAAAGTGTCGTCTCGGATCAGCAGGCTGCGCAGGCTGATCCGAAACGGCACTTTCCATATTTATGTAATTTTCTCTTTTTTTGCAAGTGTACTTTAGCACTAAACCTTGTGTAGTCGGAAAGTGCCGTCTCGGATTGCAGAGTGCGCAAGCTGATCCGAGACGACACCATTATCTCCCGCCAGATGGCATTCTATGATTACTCATCTATCTAATTTGGGCATTCTGCGTTGTCTGCGCATGTCATATTCTTCGAAGATTCGACTGTCTTATATGAAGCATCACTAGCCCCAAAAGCGGGCTGACTGTAATATTACGCTCTATAAAGTAGTAATGTAGAAAACAGCTTTTATCAATACGTTTGAGGAGAAATAAGACCTGCTTTAGCTCCAGATTTCTCTACACAGCTGATCATAGCCGAGTGCATTGCACGAGGTAGCGTTTTATTGAGTAAACCTTTATTTTAGTTTTAAATTTAAAGTAACGGTTGTCGCGTAGGAAAGTGGTTCGGTTCTGGATGCCCAAATTAGATAGATGAGTATTTATAGAATGCCATCTAGCGGGAGATAGCGGGGCATTCTGGGTCCTGGAAAGCTGATTTCTACGTTGCTACTTTACAGAGCGTAATATTACAGTCAGCCCGCTTTCGGGGCTAGTGATGCGTCATATAAGACGGATCCAATCTTCGACGAATATGACATGTGCAGACAACGGAGACGACACTCAGTTGACGCAAATGTCCGAATGCCTTCTTTCGCGTGTTGCAGGCCATACTATGGAACGTTCATATATTTCTAATGTCGTATTGACACATAACTGCCGTATATTGCACCTTTAATTAATTAACCCTTTACCAAACAATCCCAGGTTTTTACGACCCTGAGATAAGAGCCATTTGAAAACATTGTGCGAAAAGGAGAAAATGCTCGTAACCAGCATTTTCTCCTTTTCCCACATTGTTTCTTCCCTGCAGGAAACATTTCATTTTTTGAGTTGCGTTTATTTTGTCGTCAGAAAGTGCTTTCAAATTGGACCAGTCTAAAATGTTGTCGTTTGGTCTCTCTCGCATGTGCAACTTGAATGGTAAATCCCACTTTAAACTATAGATTTGATTCAAAAGAATGATTTAATTTCTATTTCGGCTTAAACAGAATATCGGTTAACCGATTACCAAACAATCCCTGCTTTTATCGTACCTGTGTGAGACAGCTTTTGAAAACATTTTGGGAAAAGGAGAAAATGCTGGTAACCGGAATTGTCTCCTTTTCCCACAATGTTTTCTACTTTATCAGAGGACTTAACCTCGTTTTTTCCTAATTCTGAGTTTGGCGCCTGCAGGAGGGTCTGTATTTTGTAGGGTCTAAAATGTGTGCTTGGGAAAGGATTAAGTAATGACCGGGGGCATTGTAACCTCATAGTAATATTGACAATACGGACGACCAAGTTTACTTAGAGTATTTCTTACCCTTCGAGCAATGTGCAAAGCTCCAATATATTTTGTAGGCGATAAAATTCAGACTAAACCAGCTCTTTGACACTCTGGATCGAGATTAGAAAGCTCAGAAGGTCCAGTCTGATCTTGATCTACAGTGACCGTTAGTGGAGCATGCTAAAAATAATACCTTTGGCATGCTTTGGTCCTTTGCTTTGGTCCGGACTGAAAAAAAGCCAGTGACTCCATTTAGGGTTCATAGAGCTCTTTAGGTTAACGTCTTTCGGCCTCTACCGTCTTCGTTCACTGTAATGATTAACACAAAGCTGTACAATGGAGTCCTGGATAAAATCAAGTAAAAATCTATATGAGTCTTGCTCTATGAAAATGGGGCTTAACCTTTTCCCAGACAAGCCCTTGTTTTTTTGGGGTCTACACTACAGTTCAAGACTTTTGAAAACACTGTGGGAAAAGGAGAAATTGCTCGTAACGAGCAATTTCTCCTTTTCCCACAGTGTTTTCTACCCATTTGGAGAACTTTCTGCCATTTTTATCAAATTTAAAATTGTCGTCTGCAAACTCTTTGAGTTTGGAGGAGTCTAAAATTTGTCGTTTGGGAAAGGGTTTAATGCATCTGCAAACAGTATCGACCCATGTCAGCCCTGCGCAATGTGCGAGAAGTTTCCACTCAAGTCAGTATGGACAATCGGCGCAGACCTAATAAATATCTGGACCGAACTTTTTTTTAATAGGTATTTTTGCTGCAAGTCATTGGATTATTCTACCTTATGATTCAACTGCATTATAAACAAAAATGGATCTATCAACTTGCAAGGTATAACCCTTTCCCAAACGGCAAATTTTGGACTCTTCCAAACCAAAAGAGCTAGCAGACGATAATTTTAGATTTGGAGAAAATGCCAGAAAGTTCTCAAAAAGAGTAGAAAACACTGTGGGAAAAGGAGAAATTGCTCGTTATGAGCAATTTCTCCTTTTCCCACAGTGTTTTCAAAAGACTTTTACTGCAGACACGTAAAAACCAGGGCTTGTTTGGGAAAGGGTTAATTCACAAAGCTGCATATAGGGCAACGCTGAAATAGTTTATCTGGCAAAAATTTATCATGTACAAGAATCACATACGTGTACATATTCATCGACATTGGCTTTTCTGTAAAAATACCAAAATGTCATACTGAAAATACAGGAAAAGTAGGCTTGGCGTATTAAGGCTAAGTTTTATGACTATAAAAAAAAAGGCCTTAGAAAATATCGCAGGAAAATGATAAAATGCTGGTAACCAGCAAGTTCTCCATGTCCTACGATATTTCTAAGATAAAACCCCATCATTTTGATTTCATTCAATTTGTCGTCTATAAAAATGCTTTCAATATAGGCGAGTGTAAAATCATCCTAATTTGGTATAGAGTAACTGGTTTTTCAACCATATTTGGCTGAAAGCTGATACCATCTATTTATGAAGAATCTCGTTCACGGGTCAAGGACTGAACCCGGCTGCCCTCAAAGTTTAATACCCTGTCTACCCAGTTAACCCTTAATTCCTTACCTCACAATCCTGAATTTTAACGACCTTCACGATGGAAGAAGGCTTCTGAAAACATATTGGGAAAAGGAGAAAATGCTGGTAACCAGCATTTTCTCCATTACCCAAAATGTTTTCTACCCTTTCAGTAATAAATTCTAACATTTGATCCACATTTAATTTTGTCGTCTGCAAATGCTTTGAATTTGGTCCAGTCTAAGATATTCTCGTCTGTTACAGCGTTAAAACAAACAATAACAGTGATGGAAAACTCCGATTGATTGATTGGTTGGTTGGTTGATTGATTGATTGATTGGTTGATTGGTTGGTTAGTTGTTTGATTGGCCGGTTGATTGATTGGTTGGTTGGTTGGTTGATTGGTTGGTTGGATGATTGGTTGGTTGGTTGATTGATTGATTGATTGATTGATTGGTTGGTTGGTTGGTTGGTAGATTGGTAGATTGATTGATTGATTCGTATCTCATCTGTATGAATCTGTTATAAAGACCGTATCTCGTAGGAAAGCTGATATAGGCCTTCCGTTCTTTTAATTATTATGTATACAGGTCAAAGACTAAACTAGACTACCGACGAACATCCTTTGTACTTTTCCACACCGACAACCGTTTATCTAACAAACCCACATTTTTACGACGCGAAGAATAAAATACAAACGTTAATGAAAATATGTGGGGGGAAAACACTGCTCCCCCATCTAAACCAATAGTTGCTTTCATGCAATAAATGTACCATCGAAAGATCGTCATTAAACTTTTCGCATGTAAAGGGTACTCAGGGTTAATGATAAAGGCGACTACTTGTCAATTAAACTATTACGCTCAGTCTTACTGTACTCTTACAATAGACTTTTGTATGATGTTCGCAAATAAAGACGTTGCATTCTCTCTCTGTCTGCTGAAGCTCTCGCAGTGTTGAAAAGAAAATACGGGTTTGTGGCTGTCACTGATTCCTGAATTACTCTTTGCAGGTTAGCTCTAATTTTAAGACTCTGTCTATCTCTCTCTCTCTTTCTCTGTTTGTTTGTCTTTATGTACGTCGTCTTGTTCCACGTCTTTCTCTCTCCTTTTTGTCAAACTTTGACTATTTCGTTTTTTTTTTTTTCACTATATACGTATATTTCTTTATCTATTTTCCATCATCGTATCGTTACGTTACCTATCTCTTATCATAATTATACTTATGACTCACATACTTACATTCTGTTTATTCCGTTCATTGCTTGTTTAATGCACGCTAAATGACCTTAGATGTCGATGCGCCATAAAACACCATATCATTCATTCATTCATTCATTCATTCATTCATTCTCCTCTTTTCTACTGTCTGTCTGTCTGTCTATCTCCCACAACTGTAATATTCCCCTGATTCTTTCGCTAGTTTAGATCTTTCACTATTTCATTTGCTTCTCATTTATGTACCTAAGTACTCTAGCATCATCTATTCGAACTATTTCCGCATACATGTAAAACAATCCCATGTTAGCCGTCATGTTCGCCTGTTTGACGAAGCAGGAATAGCCTGAGGGAACATTATAACAACCCGGTATTAAACAATCCAATGTTTAATGGCACTGGGAAAAAAGTAGAAAATGCTGGTAACTAGCATTTTCTGCTTGTCCTGCAATGTTTTCTGCTCTTTTGAAATCAAATCTCATAATTTGGGTCATCTTTAATTAGCACTCTGCAAATGCCTCTAAGTCAGACAAGTCTAACTTTTAATAATCTTACAAAGAGTGCATCAACAAAGTGTACCCGTCTAATAGCGTTACATTTGCTTAAACCACCCTGGAATTTCATTTTTCATTACGTATTTCCCTCGTTTTCCATAATGTTTTCCAAAGGATGACACACGTAGAGACGTAAAAAAATCCATCTTAGCTGTTAATAGCCATAGGTTAACCCTTTACCAAACAATCCCTGGTTCTTAGAAGCCTTTTGAAAACATTGTGGGAAAAGGAGAAAATGCTGGTAACCAGCATTTTCTCCTTTTCCCACAATGTTTTCTATCCTTCTGGTAGCAAATTTTAATTTTTGAGTAACATTTATTTTGTCATCTGCAATTTGGGCCACTCTAAAGTTTTGTATCTTGGTTTAGGGTTAAGTTTAATTGCTTAAAAAATTACCGTCTTCTTCGTAACTATCTTACTATAATCAAATGACACTTAGGTCTGTTCGACATCAACCTTTCTAGAGCCACAGGCGACTAAGTAACCTTTGTTGACAGTGAAAATCCAAGACCAGACGGTGCAATTTGTGTAATCTAATCATGAATCTACTTTGCCCGGATATATCGTCGGTTTACTTAAAAAAAAATCGTAACTGCAGCTTGAAACAGTTATCAATTTGTGATCAATTTGTGATAAAGAGGCACTAGGCTTGAAAAAAAGGTTCTTTTGGGGACATAATAATAATTGGTGACATATCGATATCACTAAGAGTGATTATTGGGGACCTGCGTGCTCTTTAGTAAAGTGTGGGAGTCGTGACCTGGAGGCCAATGCCACCAAAACCGCTAGATTTTTCGTGGGAGTTTCCTTTGGCAAGACACTTAAGATTTCAAGCCTGGTACTGGTGAAACCCAAGAAATACATGAATATGTAAACTGTTGCCGTCATTTGACTGAAATAATGTTAAAAATGGAGTAACCGACCAGCCAAGCAAGCAAGTAACCAACCAACCAACCAACCAACCAACCAACCAACCAATCAATCAATCAATCAATCAATCAGTCAATCAATCAATCAATCAATCAATTATAATGATTGTTTCGGATTTGAGTCTCATTTTCCATTACTCCATTCCAGAACGTGAGTCTAATCTTGAATCTATATCGTCTAATATCTAGTGAGTTATTTTGACGGAAAACTATGACCTTGGAATATACTTACTAGTACCTTTTTGTACTGAAAAAAATCATAATATTCATCTCTCTGTTTGTCGGAAGTGAAACCATTATCGTCATTAATTCCATTACCCCATTTTACAGTTCTCTCGCAAGGTCCGCTCTTAATAGGCCTGCAACACACGATAAGGGGCATTCGGACATTTGCGTAAAGTGCCATCTCGGATCAGCCTGCGCAATCCACACAGGCTAATCCGAGATGGCACTTTACGACTCCACTAGATTTTGTGCTTCAGTAGACTTGCTCAAAAAAAGAAAATTGCATAAAAACGGAAAGGGTCGTTTCGGATCAGCCTGCGCGGACTGCGCAGGCTGATCCGAGATGACACTTTACGCAAATGTCCGAATGCCTTTTCGTGTGTTGCAGGTCAATTATAACCTTTAGGCAGCTGTCACGCTGGACATATCTGTTCAATTTATTTATAACATTTTGAAAATTAAAGGCGGTCTCAGGCAGTGTAAAATACGTGATTTTTACATTCGTACATTCGTATCGTAAAATGGAAGATTTGCACCGTTAATTAACCCATTACCACCCAATCCCTACTTTTGACGCCCCTGAGAAAGAAGCCTATAGAAAACATTGTGGGAAAAGGAGAAAATGCTGGTAACCAGCATTTTCCCCATTTCCCACAATGTTTTCTACCCTTCACAAAACAAATTTCAAATTTTCAGTCACTTTTATTTTGTCGTCTGCAAATGCTTTCAATTTGGACAAGCCTAAAATATTGTCGTTTGGTAATGGGTTAAAGCAGTTTAGCCACTTGTAATTGTGTTTCCAATGGCTATCGACGCGGAAAGTGCACAGGTGAAAGGTCGAAGGTGAACCAGGTCATTAAACATACGTAGTTTACTATAGATGAATACACCTGTGAAAGAGGGCTTTCTTAAAAAGATTTAATGCAAAAAAGTATTGAGAGAACTTGACCATTCACGTTAAGAGGTAAGCTTACTTTATATTCTGTTGTGCTTAAGATGAAACAGTTTAAACATTAAGTTACGAAGCCTATTTAGTGCATATAATATTGAAGGGAAGCATGTATGCATGTACTATATAAGATATTCATCTATTTATATATACACCTCTACTTAAGTGAAAAAGCTGTATGAAAATTAAATATGTATGCGCATAGAGGCAGGTATATTTTCATGATCGGATTACATAGATTGTTTTAACCCATTACCACACAATGCCTACTTTTGACGGACCTAAAAAAAGAAGCCTTCTAAAAACATTGTGGAAAAAGGAGAAAATGCTGGTAACCAGCATTTTCTCCCTTTTCCCACGATGTTTTCTACCTTTCACAAAACAATTTCAAATTTTCAGTCACTTTTATTTTGTCGTATGCAAATGCTTTCGATTTGGAAAAACCTAAAATTTTTTTGTTTGGTAATGAGTTAAATTGCGTTTTACAGTTTTACTCAGATCTGTTACACGTACAACCACATTGTAATGCAAAGTGACAGTTATTCTGTATGGACAATACAATGTGGAGGATAGATACACAGTTATTATGCGTTGGTACATGTAGGCCTATATGCATTATTTTGGGCATTTACCACTTATGCTATTTACCGTGTAATATTTCTCAGTCGGAGATTTCGCATTTTACTTTTCTATTGTGCGAGCATATATTGAGTTCGGGACCTTTTTATGGAAGTGTCCTTGGACAAGGCAATTTACAGCCTTAGCCTTTTACTGGTGAAACACAGGAAATACTCGAATATGTGATCTGTCGCCGATATAGGGTTGAAATAATGCTAAAAATGATAGAGTGGCGTAAATCACTGTTTGACACATAGTGCCATTTTGTTACCAAGTGAAACGATATCATCTTTTTGCTATAGTAGATTGGGGAGCAAAAAAAACCGCGTTGATCAATTATACAAGTTAACCCATTACCACACAATCCCTACTTTTGACGCCCCTGAGAAAGAAGCCTTTAGAAAACATTGTGGGAAAAGGAGAAAATGCTGGTAACATTTTCTCCTTTTCCCACAATGTTTTCTACCCTTCACAAAACAAATTTCAAATTTTCAGTCATTTTTATTTTGTCGTCTGCAATTCCTTTCAATTTTGACAAACCTAAAATTTTGTCGTTTGTTAACGGGTTAAACATTAAACACAGGTAAGTAAATACGAAGGAGTATAATAAAAAATGAAAGAAGAGTGAAAGTAAATACCGATTCTTTTTCCTAAGCTATTTATAGAATCTGTCTTTTTGTATACCTTAACCCTTTACTCCATAAGGCATTTCTCTGGCATCTCTAATTGACCCTAAATGACAGCAAGGATGAACCCGTTTCTTATGTGTAAATGGCACCTTTTGGTAGCATAGAAAACATTGTGACAAAAGGTGAAATTGCTCTTGACGAGCAATTTCACCTTTTGCCACAATGTTTTCCAAAGGCTCCTACAAGCAATGTGTAGAAATGAGTATCTATGGAGTAAAGGGTTAAGCTAAAAATGTAGTCCTATATATATAAGACCCTACGAACGTTATTTTACATTTTGACATTCATCGTGCTCGTACAATATACAAGTAAAATGCAAAATCTCGGACTGAGAAATGTTACACGGTAAATAGCAAAAGTTGTCTCATGATATGTGATAAATACCAGTTTATTTATCAAACTTTAACGCCCCTGAGAAAGAAGCCTTTTGAAAACACTGTAGGAAAAGGAGAAAATGCTGGTGACCAGCATTTTCTCCTTTTCCCACAGTGTTTTCTACCCTTCCCAGAACCATTTTCAATTTTTCAGTCACCTTTATTTTGTCGTCTGCAATTGCTTCCAATTTGGACCAGTCTACAATTTTCTCGTGTGGTTAAAAAAGTTAATGTATCTATTGTAAGATTGAATCTAAGCAGGTCATTGTATTATCATGGATCCATATAGCCCAATTTGTCTACTATTTGACTGAATCGTGAGGTAAACTGACAAGAAAACCCTATCTATGTTTTCGGCCAAGATAGGTCTGTGCGCTCTACGCAGACTGATCTGGGTAGAAACATTATGCACTCGGATGTATTATGCCTCCTTTTTCAAAGCATAGCTTATTTGTATTTTACCTAATGATTGCTATTTACATTAACTCTTTACCACACGACAAAATCTTAGACTGGTTCCAGTTGAAAGCATTTGCAGACAACAAAATAAAGGTGACTGAAAAATTGAATTTTTTCTGGAAAGGGTAGAAAACACTGTTGGAAAAGGAGAAAATGCTGGTTACCAGCATTTTCTCCTTTTCCTACAGTATTTTCAAAAGGTGTCTTTCCCAGGGGCGTCAAAAGTAGGGATTGTGTGGTAATGGGTTAAGAAGATAAAATGGGTTGCATTATATGGTATTGTATACGCAATAAGATACTTATTATGCCTGAAGACATACAATATCATTTTAATGTGTATGACAGGCTTGTATTTATGCGTTGTGTATCATACATTACATTCGTTTTCTTTTTTGTAAAACTTAATTGTGTAAGTGTACATTGTATACGTTAACTTACATACCAATGAAATAAAAATAGCAGGTCGAAATGAAATTCCCCGGTATTGCCTTTGCATGGCTTTTGTTTGGCAGGGGAAGTAGATTCAGTGTCATACTGTAAAGGTACATCACGTTTTATTGTATTGCAAAGAAATTTCTCGTGCTCTGATTGAATGATATGCCCTTAATATATATATCATGTACACTGGCAAAAGCTAACGTAAAAACAATTTCCCTTTCGGGAGTCCCGTAGACATGACTACACTATCATCCAAAAATGGCGGCGTCGATCAAGATTAACATCAAGATTATCACTCTCTTGCACTCCGAATCATTCACATTCACCTCTACAGTGGGCTCAGAAAGTAGTCCGTCATTACATGATACTTTCGTCACATGACCAGAACTCAAAATGGAGACACAAGCATTGGTGAAAGAAAGACCAATACCGATTACTTTGTGTGCTCTTCAAATAGCATACAGCCAATCAGACTAAGTGGCAGGAAATGTGAAAAAGAGGGATTTTTCTGAAAAGCTAAAATGTCTTTTAAAGGACCATAACTAAGTCTTGTTTTTTAATCTTATAAACTGAGATCCATCGGTGTGTCAAAACTGTTGTCATCATTCATGGGCGCAGCCGCTTTTGTTAAAATTGGCGTAAGATTCTGATCTGTAAAGAAGCTCAAAAAAAAATAGTTCCATTGTGTACAAGTAAATTCATCAGTTTGAATGCACCTATAATGTAACCAGAATCATATTTCCTTTGTCTACTTTATAAAGTTACACATGAAACAGTTAAACAGTCACAAAACATCTTTTCCTCGGGTTGACAAGATTCTTGTCATTTAGCCCATTGCAGAAATGTATGGTGAGAGTAACGAACGACAACTCTGCTCGGAGATTGCAACATTATCTGGAAAACTACACATTTTAGCACGTTTTACTAAGGTTTCAGTGGTCACGTCAGTTACCGGTGACGTCAGTTTCCATTGAATTGGGGCACTCAGAAGGGAAACACTACCTCGTCAGCTCATTTTTTCAAACCAACACACGAACATTGGAATGGTAAACCCTTGCAGTATAAGTTCGGCTCGGGGCGACATGATTCCCCATAGCCGTAAACAAGTTTCCAAGTCCCCTGCAACGAAACTGTACAACTAATACTGTCGGATTTCGATTCATTAATTCTGCAAAAGCGAGTGAAGATTGGCAGTTTTCCCTACTCGACCGGCAACATTCGAACTCGTTTTTTTTTTTTCAAAGCAAACTCTGTGACATGAATCTAACCGGTTGACTGGTTACAAATTAAAAAAAAAAGTTAAGTGAAGAAAAGGTATTATACAGTTAACTCTTTATCAAACGACAAAATTTTAGACTGGTCTAAATTGAAAGCGTTCGCAGAAGACAAAATGAATTAGGCTAAAGAACTAAAATTTGTTTTAGGAAGGAAAGAAAACATTGTGGGAAAAGCAGAAAATGCTGCTTACCAACATTTTCTCCTTTTTCCACAATGTTTTCAAAAGGCTTCTTTCACAAGGGTTTTAAAAGTCGGAATTGTGTGGTAAAGGGTTAATTCATTTCTCTGTAAAAGATTATTTTGACTACATCTGTTAAAAAGATAGGTAAATAGGGTCTACTTTTGTTAAATGAGAAAGTAAGGGAAAACATCTCGATCAACTTATTCTTTCGTCACAATGCTTTCGAAAGTACACTACTCAAATCAAATCAAATAGTTTATTCAGCATATATATATGATATTTGTTTTGTTCCGGGTGAAAGATCGAAATTTATTTCATCGAGTGGACACCATCGGTAATATTTTCACGAGTGGCGCGACCTTTCAAGCAGGAGCTTTATCAAAATCCAGTACAGTTCTTTTCCGTTATTCCCCGTGGCTTACCCCTCCCGCATAGAATCGCATTACAATATTACGTCAAGCGGGAGAAATGTAAGGTATATGACGTCATATTTCCCATCTGATTGTGAGGCAGGCGCAATTTACCTAGGCAACAAGAACGTGAAAATTGGTATTTTCACTGGTCGTACCAGTGTAAGATCGAAAAATATTTCTCGATGTCCTACCGGAAAGCATGAAATAAAAGGTAATACACAACAGTCATCTGAAAAAATAGAAAACATTGTACGAGAAGGAGGAAATGCTGGCTAAAAAATTGCATGTTCTCCTTCATCAAGAATGTTTTTCGAAAACGATTTTCATCGGAAATATTCATAGTCATTTGTTATTGTTTTCTTTTCGTCACAGGTTAAAAAAGAATTTTTTTTTCCCGTCTTCATTGATATTCTCACCAATGTTCTCCGTGATGAAAGATAAACGTGTTTTTAGAATTAACTAAGCGTCAGTGTTTTAACATTTTCTAAAGATCTTTTCAAATGTGAAACTTTGCGTAAATATATTGATCCCAACTCCCAATATTTGACAAATGCAAAAATTTTTAAAAAGAATAGGTCTATTATAGAAAGGCAACATACTAATGATCAGTTGACACGCCATTCTTTGGTTAGGGTAAATATACGAGTAAAATTTTAATGCTGTGTTGTGTGGGAAAAGAAAATCTCCTTGTCTTAAACTCGAACAACAGGGTCCGTATTCACCAACCATTCTTTAGAATGTTCTATGTCTTATTCTCCAAGATTTCCTGACTTGGAAAGTAACAGAAATTCTGATTGGCTAAACAATAGGTTTCGCCAATCCGAAGTTCTGTTCCTTTCACATTGACAAAATTCTGAAGAATAAGACCAAGAATGTTCTAAAGAATAGTTCTTGAATTCCGACCCTTGGCTCGTATTCGCTAACCATTCTTGAGACCGTTCTTTTCTTATTATGAACAATTTTCTATATTTGTGAGTAACACAACTTATGATTGGCTGAACCGTTCGGTTCGGTCAAAAGTTGTGTTACGTACAAATGTAGAAAATCTTGGATAATAACGGCTCAAGAATGGTAAGTGAATACGAGCCCAGATTCCAAAAGGTGACGTTATCTGGGAACAGGAAGACCGCTAATATAACCAGAGATTGTAAAGTATAGGATAATGATGTGAAAATTTTCCAAATTTATTACATTTTCGATGCATCGAGAAGAAAAAGAAATGCCTGCAAAAGGAAATCTATTCACCTTAATTATGTCAGAGGATCTTATTCATGCCAAGTCAGTGTCTCAGTATACTTGAATGAATTTCCGGTTTTAAGTTAAAACGTGTCATATTGTCTTTCGTGATAAATATCAGTTAATTTGAATATTACACTATTATAAATTGCACAGAAATATTAGATTAAAGAAAAGAAAGCGATTTAAAAATAGCACATAATATTAAAGTCAGAAACTTCGCAATTATTTCATACATTCCGGTAGGAAATCGAGAAATAGCAGTGAAAATATTTTTCGATATTACACGGGTACGAACAGTAAAAATACCGATTTTCATGTTGTTGTTGCCTAGGTATATTGCGTGTGCCTCGCAACCAGATGGAAATATGACGTCATTTACCTTACATTTCTCGCGCTTGACGTAATGTTGTTATGCGTTACTAGGGGTACACCATGGGAATAACGGAAAAGAACTGTACTGACTTTGATAAAGCTCCTGCTAGAAAGGGTTAAAAGGATTATATATTAAAAGTTGGGGAGGGGGGGAGGGTTGTGATTGTATTTAGGTCAATCTGCGATTTCTTCGCCCTTCTCCTTTTAAACCCCCGGGCGGTTCTCGGATGAAATTTTGAAATTTATCATTAGTCTTTAGTATCATAATTTTTTGTACCTGACACAGCTCGTCTATTTCAATTAAATTCACGAAGTGTTATTGCTCCATTTATTTTCAGTACAGGCTAATTCTGATCTATGTGCTCTTATCCTCTTTCAAACCCCTTGTTTGATTGGAATTTTACAGGAGTTATTAGTATAAAATTCAGTTGTGCCTAACGTTTACATGTTCATTAACCATGGGTATTTGCATACAGGGTTATGGCCATCGTATGGCCTACCTCACGCGAAAAGGGACATTCGGACATTTGCGTAAAGTGTCGTCCCTGATCAACCTGCGTAATCCGTGCAGGCTTATCCGAGACAACATTTTCCAGCACTGTGTTATTTTCTGTTTCAGGAAAGTCTACTGTTGTAAAATGTAAAAAAAAATCTAATGTTGACGTAAAGTGCCGTCTCGGATCCGAGACGGCAATTTACGCAAATGTCCGAACGCCCCTTTTTGCAAGTTGAAAGCCATAATTGAAGGTTGTCATTTATTTTTCTACTCACTTGGTCTCACTTTCAGTGCCTAAATATCAAAGTCTTGTAGAGAAAGTCCGACCAGATTTGTTCAGTGCTTAATATCTGACTCATGACTTGATGGTTGCGAGTTCGATATCAGGTTGAGGCAAACCTACGTACGACTGTTCGCTCCTAATCTCTGTTCCATGTGAGAAAAATAGTCACTGGCTTCAGGCAAACCTACGTACGACTGTTCGCTCCTCATTTCTGTTCCATGTGAGAAAAATAGTCACTGGCTTCAGGCAAACCTACGTACGACTGTTCGCTCCTCACATCTGTTCCATGCGAGAAAAATAGTCACTGGCTTGAGGCAAACTTACCTACGACTTTTTGCTCCTCACCTCTGTTCCATGCGAGAAAAATAGTCACTGGCTTGAGGCAAACTTACCTACGACTTTTCGCTCCTCACCTCTGTTCCATGTGAGAAAAATAGTCACTGGCTGGAGGCAAACTTACCTACGACTTTTCGCTCCTCACCTCTGTTCCATGTGAGAAAAATAGTCACTGGCTTGAGGCAAACTTACCTACGACTTTTCGCTCCTCATCTCTGTTCCATGTGAGAAAAATAGTCGATGTCTAGCACGCCCATCGGAGTCTGTAAGTGTGTACCCCCCAGGCCCATTCAGATCTAATGTGCAACTTAGCAGTATTGTCGAATTTTGTACCACATAAATCCCAACTGGAGTTTGACAAGAGCAGACCAGACGTACAAAGATAACACAATAGATAATTATTATATACCTCCATATTTACCATTTACCTAATGAAGCTACATGTAGATCTGCTACTGACAAAACTTACCTCATCTGAAGATATGGATACTGGACGTGATATGACATTTGATGATAAAGTTTTTGAAGACTTTATGACAAAAAGAGAAATTGCTCGTTATGACCAATTTCTCCCTTCGCCACCATTTTTTTTTTCAAATATTTTCTGTGGCAACAAAAAAAAAAAAGAAAGATCGACTGTAAAGATAATACGTCTATCTATACAATACCCGGTGACCTAATTCTCTTTTAAACATGGGTTGAATTTCATCCTCAATAATGGACAGGTAGGAGCTCGAATATGATTATAACATTTCGGTACAAAATTGGAATGATTCTTTCATCCAAATTGCAGGAGAATGAATTCTGGTTGAAATTTGACAATTTTCAGCCACGCACATCTATGAAGGATCGGATACAAGTTTGCAGCTGAGATGAGATTTTATCGATAAACAAATCCAAAGATATAAATGTTGTATGGAGAGCCCTTTGTGAGCATGATAATAAATATATATATTTTTTCTTGTATGCGAGTTTACTTTTAAAAGTTCTGTTTTAAAAACAGACAAATTCAGATATCATTCATAGCATATGTATTTTTCAGGAGTTACAGTTTATGATGACTGCACAATGAAAGTTATACGCCTGGGAGTTTTCTGAAATGTGAAAGAGTCACTACTTTGACAAGAGTTTTCATAAAGGACACAAATTAAAATTAATTCCATGGAAACTTGGAAAACTACTGTTTTATTTTTAAAACCGAAAAATGGGAACAACTTGCATGCAGAAGTGGTAGGAATAATGTGAGCAAGAAAATAATAAGGGAAGAAAAGACAATGCTGGTTTGCAAAATCTCCTGCCCCATGGTTTCAAAAGCTTTCTTTCTCAGGATCGCTTAATAAAAAAAAAAAAAAAACCGGGGAATGTTTTAAAATCGGTCAGATATCTTAAATTTCAACATTATTAGCTAAAATTGCCCGTTATTTTTCTTTATTCAGTCAGACATGAAGTTTTAAACTTTCAAGTTTTAAGTGAGTGTTCGAGCGTAGCAACGAAACTAATTCTGCTTGTTACCTGAAAGGACAGTCTGATATAAACTGGTGCTCTTTCGCCGACCGAAAGTACAAGCCGCTCATGTACAGAATTCAGCTATGCTTTGACAAAAGGGAGACTTAATACGTCTTTGTGATACAGGATTACTGTTCCAGAAAACCCTCTTCTTTTAACCTTGCTAAATAATTATAGTTAAATTTTCAGTTCAATGTTAATAGGCTAAGGCCCAGATCAAAAAAGGGCTCTATTTTTAATTTTTTTTCAATCCATCTAGTAGAAAAATTCAAATGGTACAGTGAGTTAGGATGGCCTATTAGAGTCACTTTAAGCATGGATGCCAGATCTGAAAGTGGTGCAGATTTTTTTTATATGCTAATAAACGCGCCTACCCCAAATTTGCCTTTAACAAAAATTAAACTTTTCCTATGTTCACAATTATGAAAAAAACAATGAAACAATGCAATCTTTTTGACAAATCTTTTGAATTTAAGATGCTCATAAAAATCCACATTTACATGTATGTAAGACTTATATTAAATCAAGTCTGACCAATTTCACATACCGTAAAACACCTAATAAATGTTCCTAGCAGAATGAATTGAAAACAATCTCTGATTTTCAGTCTTCACATTGAATGTGTTAATATTTCTGGCTAGATTTTTTCACAGTTTTGGCTAGAGCTACTAGGACAGACATAGAGGACCAGAATTAAGAACAGTTATGAAGTTTTAGGATTTAGCACCTCAAAAAAGATCTATTTATGAGTGCAACAGTATAATTTGTTGTTGCACACTAACCTTTGATTTTGTTATTTCATCATATGCATATATTTACAACTGTAACCATAAGTATGCCAACACTAAGATTTGGCTATTTTCATTACTTAAGCTGCTTTATTCCCTTTGTTATTCTTACTCTCCTACTCTGTTAACATATTTCACTGATGCAATAGGGGATATGACTTGAAACAAGAGGGTCATAATGGCCCTGTATCGCTCCACTGGCTAATAAGTGAAAACACTACAAACCAAACATTACAACTCCGGCCAAATGGTTTTAAACTTGAAGACCTACAATAGGCTAAGGCACAGGTCAAAAAAGGGCCCTATTTTTTTTCATCCATCTGTTTCTCTAGTTTACTGATGGAATAGGGGATATAACTTAAAACAAGATGGTCATGATGGCCCTGTATCTTGCCACTGGCAAATAAGTGAAAAAACTACAAGCCAAATATTACTACTCTGGGCAATTAGTTTTAAACTTGAAGACATACATTTTTTTTCTATAAAATCCTACGAGAAAGTTATGAACCCTTGACCCCTGGGCAAAGCCATTATTGACCACAGAGCTATAATTACTTGAATCCTGGTAATAGTCCACAAGATAAACCCCCATACCGAATAATACAGGTCTAGAGTGTTGTGTTATAAACAAGAAGATTTTCAAAGTTTCCTAAAAGCCATGTAAAACATGAGACCCATGAAACAGGGCTAAATTTGGTAGCCCTATGCTTTATTATGGTTAGTAAAAATATCATTTATAAAATTTTCGACACAAAAACCAAGGTAAAACTTGTGACCCCTGGTGTGGGGACAAACTTAACCCCAAGGCTATAATTTGGGCCCTTCTGATAGAAGCCCACTAGATAAAGCTATGTTCAAAATTTGGTAGTCCTAGGCCTTGCGGCTATGTACAAGCAGATTTTAAAGGCTTTCCGAATATAAGCCCATGTAAAACTTGTGACCCCGGGGCCGGGCCAAATTTGACCCCAGGACTATAAGTTGGGCACTCTTGGTAGACGCCCAATTGATAAAGATACATGCCAAATTTGGTAGCCCAAGGCCCTAAAGAAGGACTTTAAAGTTTTTCCTATATGATCCTGTATGAAACTTGTGACCCTTGGGGTGGGGCCAATTTCGACTCCAGGGCTATTATTTGAAGGAACTTGGTAGAGGTTCACGGCATAAAGCTACATGCCAAGTTTGGTAGCCCTAGGCCTTATGCTTTCAGATAAGAAGATTTTTCAAAGATTTCAATATATTTCCGTTTTGTTACCATGGCAAACAGAGTTTTTGAAGGAATCAGATTCTTTCAAGAAATTCTGAAGAAAACCATGGCAGGATCATTTCTATGAAGTTTCATGAAGTTTGGATGGGTAGTGTCAGAGGAGATGTTTGAAATATAAGTTAATGCACGTACGGACAGACACAAGACGGACAGCGGACCATGAAATAAGCCCACAGGCCTTCGACCAGTGGAGCTAAAATCCTCTTAATGAGTTAAAATGAACAAATGCGCTGTTCATTCAGCGTAATTGTGAGGTATGATCAATCATCAGTTCCTTTGTTTGCTGCATTGACAGTACAGCTGTATTGTGTATGTGTATGTGTATATGTTTGTAGATGTGTGTGTGGATGTGGGTGTGGGTGTTTTTCTGGGTTCTTTGTTTTTAGCTCACCTTAGCACAAAGTGCTAAAGGTGAGCTGTTGTGATCTTCCTTTGTCCGGCGTCCAGCGTCTGTCGTCTATCAACAATTTCTTTAGACATCTTCTCCTAAATCACTGGGCAAATCTTGATGAAACTTGGCAGGGATGTTCCTTGGGTGAAGCTCTACCAAAATTGTTCAAAGAATAGAATTTTACTATTAATTCTGGTTGCCATGGCCGCAAAACGGAAAAAAAAAACAAAATCTTTGAAAAATCCTCTTCTCTGAAAGTAGAAGGCATAGAGCTTTGATATTTGGTATGTGGCCATCTCCTAGTGGACCTCTACCAAGTTTGTTCAAATAATGGCCCCACCCCGGGGGTCACAAGTTTGAGCATAGGAACAATGAAGGAAAATTTTAAAAATCTTCTCCTCTGAAAATTGAAGGCATAGGGCTTTGACATTTAGTATGTAGCATCTCCTAGTGTACCTCTACCAAGTTTGTTCACATGATGTCCCTGGGTCAAAACTGGCCCCGCCCAGTAGGTTACAAGTTCAAGCTAGGAACAAAGAATGAAAACTTTAATATTCTTCTTCTCACAAAGTAAAAGGCATAGAGCTTTGATATTTGGAATGTAAGATTTCCTAGTGGACCTCTACCAAGTTTGTTCATATGATGCCCTTGGGTTCAAAAGTGGCCCATGCCCTGGGGGTCATAAGTTCGAACACAGGAACAAAGAAGGAAAACTTTAAAAGGACAGAAAATTATAAAATTCTTCTTCTCTAAAACTAGAAGGCATAGAGCTTTGATATTTGGCATGTAGCAATTCCTAGTGGACCTCTTCCAAATTTGTTCATATTATGCCCTTGGGGTCAAAACTGGCCCTGCCCCTGGGTTCACAGGTTAGTTTAAAGTTCATCACATAAACATGAGGGAAATAAAGCTATAGTCTCAGTTGAGCACCCCAGGGCCAATGTCCTTCTTGTTGAAATGTCATGATGTAACGGATTTATTTCCGACATAACAATGATATTTTAATGCAAATAGCATAAATATAGTTAACAGTGGATACAGAAGAGTAATTGAAATAGCTTAAATGTAATTGTAATAGCATTTAAAGTCTTAACTTGTCAATAAGACAGTATTTTTGGTGCAAATGACTTTTCTTCATTTCATGTGTAACTATTCAATTATTGTTTCGTTTGATTTTTCTCAAATAAAGGCACTAAGTACAAACCTTTTTTTGATACTTATATGTGTCTGCGCTGTAACATTTTATGTCATTGCTGTAAAACGTAAGTTGTTTATGTAACAATGATAAAAAATGCACATGAAAGGAAGCCGCGACGTTTAATTTCATAAAAACAATTTCTGGGAACAAAATGGAAAATACAATTACACTTTTCGTACAAACAGCTAGGAATCATTTACTAGATCTACATGTATATAATTTTTTCAAGAAATTAAAATAGCTGCAAAACACTGATCTTCTCTGACATATAACGTGCCGAAATTTTGTTCCAAAATACTCAATTAATATTAGACAAATATGTATTATACAGGTGATTCGAAATGAAATATTATAATCTGAACCAGGAAATATTTATTATTTTAAATTGGAATGGAATTTCTTTTGCTTTACAATTTTGTTACATGAAGGACATGTCGATTTGTTATGACTAGCATTGTATCACAGTAGACAATATTCCAGTGTGGATATAAGAAACCTTATCAAACAAAAATTCCAACTTAATTTTCAAAAATCGTGTCTCCTAACATCTGCCACAATTATATAATAGCTCATAGATGGCCGTGTATATATACATTAGTGGGTGGGGTAAAAGATAAGCAAGACCGTAACAAATATACAATGCAGCAATTTAGTGCAGTAGTAAGCATTTAGTTCTCATCAAACCCTTCCACAAGAAGTTGAAACACAAAAGTCTTAAATGATATTAAGTTGCTCATGATTTTCAAAAACTGTGTGCAAATTTGGTGGGTGGGGTAACACCAGGACACCCAATGTATTTTATCTGCTCCTGTAACTGAATTTTACCATTGCTTATGTGCTTAACTGTCAATTAGACCTATTTGCAATCAATATACTCCGGAAGATATTGAAATTTTGTTGTTTTTACACATAAGTTTAATTCAATGCATTTTCAGTGGGTGGGGTAACAAAATGTCGTCTGAAAAAAATCTGCACCACTTTTGTTTCTGGCATCCACCCTAATTTGACTTCTATATAGCTGTACTATAACCTGGTACCAATGAAATTTTTCTACCAGACGGATTGATAAAAAATTGAATCCAGCTCGCCAGGCCTTAGACTATAAGGACCTATTTCAAAGTTATGCTGTTGGGAATATTATCTCCTGATCGGACAGTGTAGATCAAAGATCAGACTGCACGTTCTGTGTAGTCTGATCTTGATCTACACTGTCCGCAAAAGGTCAGTGAGTCGCGCTAATCAGCTTAAGGGTTAAACAGCCGTCCTAACCATAGGGTAGAGTGATCCTTTAACATGCAGAATATTGACGAAAAGCAAAAAGTTTCGGCCCAGGTCAGCCTGACCTTCGTCGATACTTCTCGCAGATGCCTTAGTCCCCGTTATCACAGATTACGGCTCAAAAACTTTTATCAATCGCACTTGACGAAAAAAATAAAGCGGATCGGGTATAGATTCAAGATAAGACTGTAAAGAAGCTATCTGCAGTCCAATCTTGATCTATACTCTGCACAAAAGCCAGCGGCCTCGCCTAGGGCAATGAAAAGGGTAAAATTGTATGTTTGTGTCATTTTCTTTTTATGATCGCTTTATTGATTAGTAGCTGGTCATTATGTCTCTGCCTTGAAGAAACCCATTAAAAGAACCTATTACAGCGTGGACACTGCGTGTTATTTGAGTGAATGGAATAATTATGTTAGACTATAATTTGTGTTCAAATGATATTATCAATCGATTCTCAATTGATCTATTTTTTTGTAGTTGTTTACCAAACAACGAAATGTTTGAAGTGGCAAGAAAATGGTAGAAAACATTATTAGATGAGAGAAAATGTTGATAGCTGTCATTTTTATATAGTTAGTAAGTAAGTTATAGTCAGTCAGTCAGTCAGTCAGTCAGTCAGTCAGTCAGACAGCCAGTCAGTTAGTTAGTTAGTTAAGTAAGTCAAATAGTTAGTTAGGTAGTTAGTCAATTAGTTAGTTAGTTAGTCGACCAGTCAGGTAATTAGTCAGTGACCAGTCAGTCAGTCAGTCAGTCAGTCAGTTAGTTAGTTAGTTAGTTAGTTAGTTAGTTAGTTGTCTAAATTGAGTGCACTTGCAGACGACAAATCAAATTTGGTTCAAATGCTCGTATCTGTCTTTGATAGGATATAAAACTTTGTGGGAAAAGAAGTAAGCGCTGGTTATTTGCATTTTCTACTTTTCCTACAATGTTTTTAAAGTCCTTCCTACTCAAGATTGTTTGGTAAATGGTTCAATAGATTGCATCGTAAGGGGACCCGGGTCCGTTTTCACTATCCATTCTTAACGCCATTCTTCGTCTTGTTCTTCAAGTTTCTCCAACAGAGAAGTTTAACAGAAATTCTGATTGGCTGAACCGAGTGGTTTAGCCAATCAGAAGTTCTGTTACTTTCACATTTACAAAATTCTGAAGAATAAGACAAAGAATGTTTTTAAGAATGGTTGGTGAATACACACCCTGAGTTTATTGGACCAGCTGAAATAATAAACTGTTTGTATTGTGTGTTTCAGGGTATGTCTAAGGGGATGTGAATTAATATAAAATATGTCATCTCGCCGTCTTCATCTGATGGCATGTGAACGAAAATGCTAACGGTTTTCAAAAACAGAAGGAAGTGTATTAGACGCCTCGTTTTGGTCTGCATCTTCGTTACCTTGGTGATTACTATATCCGGTAAGTATCTTGAATTATCTACGTCTAATGTTACGTGATCTTTTGCCACAATTTCATATGCATGTATTAGTTTTATCTTGATTATAATTATAGCCTGTGACACTACAGCCGAAACCTAGCCTGAGACTAGGGTCTGTAATCACCAACCGTGCTTAAGAACGTTTTTTGTCTTATTTTTCAGAATTTCCTGACTGTGAAAGTAACAGAACTTCTGATTGGATAAACCAAATGGTTAAGCCAATCAGAGGCTCTGTTACTTTCAAAGTCAGGAAATCTTGAACAATAAAACAAAGAATTTTCTTAAGAATGGCTGGTGAATACAGACCCAGGTTTTTTTTTTCTCAATGCCAATCATTTAATCCCTTGTTATCGCAGTCTTCTGTCAAAGTCTGTGACATTATAGGATCTGATATGAGTGGGCTTTTGAGATAAGACTTAATTAAACGAGTCTTGGTAAAGGTTATTAAGAAAGCCTTTTGCGAGCTTAATAACCTTTTCCATGACGAGTTTGTTTAAAAAAAAACCTCAAACGCCCACGAATGCCAGATTCTTTTTATCACATAACGATATTTTACAAAATGTAGATCAGATGATGCAAAAACATTCATAAACGCACTCGCGGTATTTTCCATAAGACCTGTTTACTTGTACGAAATGTTTACAAAATGTCGTAAAAAATAACATCACACAAATTTATGTGATATGAAAGTTGTGTAAAATGAAAATGTTCATAATGGGTATATTACACTGAAAACAGTGGAGGTTACAGTGGAGGTTACGTGATAAAAAATGTCTCTCAATTGAGTTATTGTATTTCTGTCTTTGTTTCAATGTCCTTGGTCCGTATTCACCAAACATCTTTATGATATTCTTATTCCCCAATATTTATTTTATGATTTTTCAAGGAATACAACTTCTGATTAGCTGACTTATTTGTGTAGCCAATGTATTTCTTTCAAATTTAGACAATTCTGGAGAATGAGACAAAGAAGTTCCTAAGAATGTCAAGCCATTTTTGGTTTAATTCTCAAATATTTTCTAAATTTCAAAGTTATGCAGTTCTAAAACAAGTGGTTTATCCAATCGGAAATTCTGTTACTTTCTCACTTGAGAATAAGTCTAAGGATAATCTAGAATAGTAGATGCTCTATATAAGTAGATACTATTGTTTTAATAATCGTTTTCAATCATTACCCTTTTTATATGAAGATGCTGCATTAATGTATTAATTGAGTGTCTCATCGATTTGAATGTAAGAAATGTTAGAAAAAAAAAACAATATTTTACAGGGACGATAACGATATATACAGGCTGGACTGATGACAGGAGTGTTTTTGCTGTCCCACAAGAGCTCATCATAAAACGTAAGCTACTTTATTAGCATATGTACAAAGTTCTGATAAATGTTATTGTATACTCGGTTACTTGATCGAAACAAAAGAAAGTAATTCAGCCGGCTGTTATACAAAATAGATTTCATGAATCCATTATAAAGTAATGACTTGCCAGGTATCATGCATCACGGAGATGCATTAATTCTTTACCAAACGACAAAATTTTAGGCTTGTCCAAATCGAAAGCATTTGCAGATGACAAAATAAAAGTGACTGAAAATTGAAATTTGTTTTGTGAAGGTTAGAAAACATTGTGTGAAAAGGAAAAAAATGCTGGTTACCGGCATTCTTTCCTTTTCCCACAATGTTTTCTAAAGGCTTCTCTCTCAGGGTCGTCAAAAGTAGGGGATTGTGCGGTAATGGGTAAAGCACCCTTTTGCCAGAGCATGGCGCAAGTATACTGGAAATACATGTATTGATAAATAGAACCTTCAGCTCTTACCAAACAAAGTTGAAATAGCTTAGCCCAAATTTAAATAACCTGCAGACTGCATTTTTATCAATAATGATGTGGCTGATTGTTATTTGCAAAAAAAAAAAAAAAAGGTAGAAAACATTGTGGGAAAAGCAGAAAATGCTACATGGGTGCCAGCATATTCTGCTTTTTCCATATCGTTTTCAAAATCAGTCTTGTCGTTAAAAGATTAAAAACTTAACACTCAAGAATTGTCTGTTGTACCTTAAAGACACTCTAACGGTGTATACCTTACATTTTCAGCCAATTTCACGTCCACAGAGAAATATGACGTCATACTCAGTGCCTACATGAATAGCGGGTCTCGTTTTACGAGCCGTTTGCTTGGTTTTCAACCTGACACATTCTTCTTTTACGAACCTCTTTGGAAATTTTCGGTGTGGGATTATTTCAAACCTCCAGATCTATCTTGTAGTACCACTGTTGGATCATGCAGGTAAATTTATCGTAATGTTATATGCATAAAAATGATCCTCCCTTATAAAATGACCCATGGGTCATTTCACTACAACGAGGAATGACCTTGGTCATTATTCTATGTAGTGAAATGACCCAAGCGGGTTATTTGTCTACGTAGAATAATGACCCGGGGCATTCGTCTATGTAGTAAAATGACTTCTGGGGTAATTTTGTAGGGGAGGGTCATTTCTCTGCACTACACCAGCATTGATCTGAGTATTCACATGAATGTGTATATATGTTATTTGTTAAATTTTTAGAGATGATAAAGAAAACAATGGTTAGTTTCTAAAGAAGCTTTGGGTCTGTACCAAAGGGTCTGTCCCATGTATCAGTATAACGAAGACGGTATATTTGTAACCAACCATTCTAACGGCTAAATAACGTAACTGGTAGAAAGCTCTGTTCGAATTTATTCGCTTTTCATACGCCTGAAGGGTCGTATTATGTTATGGTCCCGTCCGTCCGGTAGCAATTTCTTGTGTGCGTAACTCATCCAGCAGTTTTCATTGGAATAAGTTCAAACTTACCACAATGAATCTCTATGATGTGTAGTTGTGCATACGACTCTTAAAATTTGGATCTCTTGGGGCGTTCTCAATTCTAAGCCATCTCACTGACAGGCTCCTTCCGGTGTATATGCGCCGCTTTTCGAAGGTTTCGTTGACGTTATTTTTAAACAAGTTTATTAAATAATGGTGAACCTAAATATGGTGCTGTAAGGGAAATATAGATGACGAAAAAGCGAAACAAACACAGTTTTTATGTGCGGTGCAATAACGATTTAGATTCAAATATGTTCTGTACGTTTCGACTTTGTTAAATTACATATAATATGTCATGTTTTCTGTTTGTATAAAGGAGGGTGCACACGAATGACGTCAACTCGTTCCAGCCAATCAAACATCGACCAGATCGCATTCCGATCATCGAAAACATTACAGGGTAACTACTATAGTTTAAGCTTTAGTATGATCTGAACAAATGTGGGTTTTCCCCGTTTGTTCGTATAGGTTTAGAACCGGCTTTCGTAAGAAATACCACAGTTGGGTCAAAGAGACCTTCTTTGTACATTTTTTTCAAGTTTTTGGAAGTCGGTAATGTGCACAGTGCTCTTACTAAGTCATCTGCTTCTCTCCAACATTAACGAAGTTGAAATAATATAAAGCTGTGTAAGAGATATGACCCTATAATCTGCCAGGCTGACCTGGGCCGACTCTTTTTGCTATTGGTCAATTTTCTGTTCTGTATGTCTGAGGACCAGTTTACCTCATGAAGTCACTACGGTAATTCGTAACATAAAATGGACTTATAAATCAGTAATGATGTGATGGCTTGCTTTGTTTCATGGACCACAGAGATGCATTAACCCATTACCACACAATCCTTCTTTAGACGCCCCTGGGAAAGAAGCCTTTGGAAAACATTGTGGGAAAAGGAGAAAATGCTGGTAACCAGCATTTTCTCCTTTTCCCACAATATTTTCTATCCTTCACAAAACAAATTTCAAATTTTCAATCACTTTTATTTCGTCATCTGCACATGCTTTCAATTTGGACGAATCTAAAATATTGTCGTCTGGTAATAAGTTAAGTCCCCCCTTTTGTCAGAGCATGGCTGATATGGTATAAAACAACGGTCTTAGTTATATCATCATTGTCATCATCATATTTCTCATAGTCATCATCGTTGCCGTCGTAATACTTTTTGCTTCAAGACTGGTTGTTTTGTTCAACTTTCAGGATAAATACCCGGCCCACTGATATCTTTATGTACGTGATATCCAGTGTATACAGCTGTAATTTTGTCCCGCTTAAAAATGTAGTACAAGAACGAGTACAGGACCATCCGTCATACTCAGGTAACATCTTAATGACGTCATTGTCATTTGCAATTACAATGAATTTTGTGGAGGTACCGTTCAAGATCAGACTGCGTAGAACATCGTTCGTTACACGATTATAACCTATAGCCAATATTTGTCATCATTTGTCATCATTTGGTATTCACTTGTAGTATTTTGACCTCACATTTTGTGAATCATTTTATACGCTTTGGGTAAATATGTATGTGGCATAATTAAGCCTTTTTGCTATCGCTGAAATTCATTCAAATAAACATTTATTTTTCTGTTCATCTTTTTATAGTTTAATATCAGTTCTTTTCATGAACATTGGTGAGTTCTGATAGGCTTAAAGTTTTTTTCCATAGCTCAAAAAAAAAAAAAGAAAAACACACCTTGATCCGGAAGTACTTTTGCTGAAAATTACTTTTGGGGGTCCTACACGCTTCTTTGCTCATTTACTTTTGTTCTATTGGATAATTTTCCGTATTGGGGATCTGAAAACTGCTTCCCTATTGCTCCATAAAAATATGATTGGAAGGGGCTTAAGAAACTCCAATATTAGATTCAAAACTAAAGAAAATGAATGCAGTTTGAGTTATTTGCGAGAGTGTTGTCTGTAATATTGAATTATAAGGAATGAAGAGAATTTTATTTTATTTTTTCATGGAGGTATGAAAAAAAAAAAAAAAATCACACTTTTGTATGAAACCGCTTCGCTTCGCGGTCTCATACAGTGTTATTAGGTTTTTTTTTCATACCTCCATGAAAAGAAAACAATTTTCTGCATTCCTTAAATGTGCTCTCCCATCCTCCCCAACTCTCTACCTTCCTCCCCATATCTAAATATATCTGTATTCCTTTCTCTTTAAATAGGGCCAAGTTGGGATACGTACAGATTTTGTATAGCAAACTTTAGTGCAAAAAGTTCATGTTTACGAAAACTAGAGGATATTTGTAGACGAAAAAAGCACAGGGTGACTAAAATACTTCGTTCTACGCTCAGCGCCTTCAGACCTTTGATGTACGCAAATCCTCGACTGAAAATAGTCCATCTTGTACGAGATCCAAGGGCAATTATCCACTCTCGGATTTATTCAAGACACTATCCAATATACGGATATAGAGAAAATAGTTCCCTGGAAACCAATCTGTGTGATAAAATGATGCAAGACTACAAGGATGGAATACAACTAATGCATGAATTCCCGGACAGAGTAAAGTTTCTATACTACGAAGATTTATTATCAAATATACATGTGCGTTTAAAAGATGTTATGGACTTTCTGAATATGAACTACAATCAAACATTAGTTGACACATTAGCTAAAATACAGGTAAATTTATCTCCTCCAGAAAAGGGAACGCACTTCGTTAAAGATAGAACTGAGAATAACGCTGATTGGTGGAGAAAGTATATACAGCAATATGACCTTGACCGGGTCAATAAAGCTTGCTTTCTGACGTTACGAGCTTATGGATATAAACCTCTTGTTAACCTGTTACAGTTGAGAGACACGAGCATACCCGGTTATATCATTCCAAAGAAGTTACAATTCTAACAGTGATTTTTGAATAACCAA
The DNA here is from genome assembly GCA_943736015.1 of Tridacna crocea. Classification (NCBI taxonomy): domain Eukaryota; kingdom Metazoa; phylum Mollusca; class Bivalvia; order Cardiida; family Cardiidae; genus Tridacna; species Tridacna crocea. The sequence goes on along the minus strand of OX031066.1, from coordinate 8,914,569 downwards.
GATGATAAAAATCTAGACAGAGACTTCTTTTTCTGAGAATTAACCCATTACCACACAATCCCTACTTTTGACGCCCCATAGAAAGAAGCCTTTAGAAAACATTGTGGAAAAAGGAGAAAATGCTGGTAACCAGCATTTTCTCCTTTTCCCACAATGTTTTCTACTCTTCACAAAACAAATTTCAAATTTTCAGTCACTTTTATTTTGTTGTCTGCAAATGCTTTAGATTTGGACAAAATAACGAGTGTAAGTTTTTATCGTTCGGTAAAACGTTTGAGGGATGGACGCATCCTCCTACATCACGGCACATACATTGTACATGTGTTTAACTCATTACCAAACGACAATATTATAGACTTGTTCAAACTGAAAGCATTTGCAGACAACTACATATATAAAAGTGACTGAAAATTTGAAATTTGTTTTGTGAAGGGTAGAAAACATTGTGGGAAAAGGAGAAAATGCTGGATACCAGCATTTTCTCCTTTTCCCACAATGTTTTCTAAAGGCTTCTTTCTCAGGGGCGTCATTGTGTGGTAATTGGTTAACTCTTTACCAAACGATATACTTTTAGACTGGTTCAAACTGGAATAATTTTCAGACGACAAAATAAAGAAAATTTGAAAGGTACAATTTGCGTTGGGAAGGGTAGAAAACATCGTGGGAAAAGAAGAAAATGCTGGTTACCAGCATTTTCTCCTTTTCCCACAAGTTTTTCAGAAGGCTTCTTTCTTGGGATTGTTAAAACCAAGTATTTGTTGGTAAAGGGTTTTAATTGAAATTACTGTAACCGGAATAATTTACACGAATTCTCGAATTAGAATGTTTTTGTTTTATTTGTTCTTTTTAAAAACAAACACATTAGGAACCAAGTATACCTAACTCGTTTTTCATTTTGTTGTCGTCGACAGCTGTAAAGGTTTTTTTCTAGACAAAACGAGAGATATCTTTAACCCATTACCACACAATCCCTACTTTTGACGCCCCTGAGAATGAAGCCTTTTGAAAACACTGTGGGAAAAGGAGAAAATGCAGTGTTTTCTAATCTTCCCAGAACAAATTTCAATTTTCGATCACCTTTATTTTTTCGTCTGCAAATGTTTTCAATTTGGACCAGTCTAAATTTTGTCGTGTGGTACTGGGTTAAAACGACACACGGAGTAGATTTGCCTGCACATAGGCCGACGGGAGCCCGTAGAATAAACATGTCAGTATTTTTTACCAATCACAAATATCTATATATTCATTCTAATATAGTACCACAAAGTAGGCCAAAAGCCATCGTATTTAGCTACGACGGGAAAAAAGTGTAGCTAGACATTATGAGTCTGCATTCACGTGATTTTGGGTTCAAGTCTTCTGTGAAATAATCGGTATATCGAAGAGTAGTTATCGCTGCAGACGAAGAGAACTGTCTAGGCCAAGGTGAAGCTTTTGCCGTTTAAAGAGTAAATAAAGATCACAGTGCACACAAAGATGAAAAGAATAAATCATAACGTTTTAGTTTTAGCTTCCGGATGGCAACTTTTATGTAACTTTAAGAAATTTAATGTTGAAGAGTTTATAAAATTTGATTAACCAAGGGAGACAAACAGGCAAGGTATTCACAATGCCACCTAGAGAAATTTCGACACCTACTGACCTTCCTTCTGCTTGCAGTGGACGACCTTTGAAAACATTGTGGCAAAAGGCGGAATTGTCCGTAGTATGGAATTTCTCCTTCTTCCACAATATTTTTCACGTATATTTATGTTTCGAACCCTTATTTGACATTGAATATGTATTTATCTAACAGCGATGTTTTCACAGTCGTCTGTAGAAAATCAGTTCTTAAGATAATTAAATGTTGTAGAATCTATTCCGTTTTCTCCACATTCAGTATTTTTTGTATTTATTTTGGCATAAATAAAGAAATAACGGCAGCTGTTTGACAATAAAATATGAAGACATAGTTTCGGAGTTTTTGACTTGTTTCTGTCAATTTTGTTCCCTTTTTCGTAGGTCTATCTAAGTTTAACCCTTTGGCTGCTAAGCTAAGCGCGACTCGCTGACCTTTTGCAGACAGCGTAGATTAAGATCAGACTGCACAGAACGTGCAGTCTGATCTTGGATCTACACTGTCCGATAAAGAGATTACTTTTCTCCAAATATACCTATCAAACAGCAATATTTAAGTTTCGACTATGGGCTCGACAGTTTCATTTTCTTTTATATAGCAAGACAATAAAAATATGTGAGAAACTTTAAGCACCTTTCAGTGCTAAATTCAAAAAGGAAACAAAAAAAAAATCTTTATTATTCAACTATCACCAAACAGCAAAATTCAAGACGTACCAAAATTGAAAGCATTTGCAGACGACAATTTTAAAATGGCTCAAATGATGCAATTGTGCTTTCATAGGGTAGAAAACTTTGTGAGAAAAGGAGAAAATGCTGCTTACCAGCATTTTCTCCTTTTCCCACAATGTTTTCAAAAGGCTTCTTCTTCAGGGCCGCGTAAAGTCGTCATTGTGTGGTAAAAGATTTAGATGATACATGACTGGCTTGACTACAATGTGTGAAGAAAAGTGATGCTTACCAGCATTTTCTCTTTTTCCGACGATGTTTTCAAAACACCTCCCAAAGGGCCATTCAAACATGCGGTTGATTGACAAAAGATTTCTATAGTCTCAAGAACAATTCACCAAATTTCCATTCCTCGAAATCTTTGTACATTGGCCTTAGAATCTCTCAAAGTGTCTTGCATTGTAGATCAAGATCAGACTTTGCTTTACTACAAACGTGCAGCAAATACAAATATACTCTGTAAGGTTTATTGAAATTATAAAATTCTATCCCCCATAAACAGACGGGAGTGTCTTTGTATTTGCAGTTTCCATAAGGATGCTGCACCCACAAAGGCTCTCTCTATCTTCGTTTCTCTCTCCCTTTCTACCACTACCTCCCTCCTCCGTCTTGCTCTCTCAGAAAAATTGATACCTGGAAGTCATGTATATACAATTAACAGCTCTTTGTCCCAACTGCATTGTTATCTAAACCCACTGAACCCACAGTTATTTTTTCTAATTAACGCAGCTATACGCAGTTGGGACAAAGGGCATATTCATGTTTATTATTTCATTTGCCCATGTTGTATATTTGCTATACCTGGGTGTAAATAAAAGATATGTTCTGTTCTGTTCTGTTCTGTTCACTGCCATAAACATTTATTTTCCTGTCAAAGTTCAAGAAAACTTTCTATCAATTAGCGGCTTTAACCCATTACCACACAATCCCTACTTTTGACGACCTTGAGAAAGAAGCCTTTAGAAAACATTGTGGGAAAAGGAGAAAATGCTGGTAACCAGCATTTTCTCCTTTTCCCCACAATGTTTTCTACACGTCACAAAACAAACTTCCAATCTTTAGTCACTTTCATTTTGTCGTCTGTAAATGATTTCAATTTGGACAAGTCTAAAATTTTGTCGTTTGATAACGAGTTAATCGGCAAAAATAATCAATCAATGATTTCGAAGGTGCGAAAACTTTACTACGGGCACAAAAACGATGTTTGCTGGAAATCAAGTGTCGGCTTGCCACACTAGTAAACACTGTCTCACGATTTACTCTGATTGTTTCTTCAAAGCAACACTTCTAACCCTTAACCCCCCCTTCCATCCCTTCCCTCTTACCTTCCCCCATCCCCCTCCTCCCCAGCCCCCCCCCCCCCCCCAAAAAAAAAGAGTTTGGTATAGGATTAAGTGCCCTCTTTTTAGCAAATTTTCCTGCTATGTAACTGAAATTAAATTTTTGATGTGATATTAATAAACCAGAACTGCTGTTACAAAGTTGTGTTTTGGGTAATTATATGTCCTTATCGGTCAGAGTAACTCACGTTCGGTGGGGTCTGATCTTGATCTACTTTGTTCCCCAAAGTTTAGCAAGCCTCAATTAGCAGCCAAAGAGTTAATACGTTTTGTGCAGTCTAATCTTGATCTACACTGTCCGTAAAAGGTCAGAAAGTTGCGCTTAGTAGTCAAAAGGTTAATATTTTTTCTGCAGATGCTTTCAACATGGCCAGATCGTCCAGTATGGAGATACTAGTAATTTTTCATAGTATTTCAACTTTGAACAACCCTTCAAAAGAAAAAATTAATCCTTTCCCAAACGACAAACTTTTGGACTAGACCAAATTTAAAGCATTTGCAGACGACAATTCAACTCTTGCTGAAAAGATGATTTCTGTCTATGATAGGGTAGAAAACATTGTGGGAAAAGGAGAAAATGCTGGTTACCAGCATTTTCTCCTTTTCCTACAATGTTTTCAAAAGGCTTCCAGACCCGTAAAAACCAGGGATTGTTTGGGAAAGGGTTAATCACACACACACACTGAAATACTAGTTGGTAATATCTAACATAATCAAAAACGCTCTAAACATTATATCAATTATTAACTACATGTACTTCACTCTTACAAAATGACAACATTTTACATTTGTCCAAATTGAAAGCATTCGTAGACAACAACACACGAATTGAAACTTGACTTTAATAGATGCTGGTTATCAGAATCTCCTTATCCCACAATGTTTCTAGAAGGTTTATTATTCTTCTGGGTTGTAAAAACCAGGAATTGGTTGGTTAAGGGTTAATCATCTCATATTCTGGGGCGTCAAAAACTTATTACAGGGGTTAAGTGTAAAGTGAAGGGCGTGTTAAGGCATATTTAACTTTTCGTTGTTTTTCACAACTCTTGTGATTGGTTTCATACAGATAAAAGCTTCATGAAATATAAAATCAGTGATGTGAAGTTTTTGAAATAATTCTGGTGTAAGCTGTGAATTAGCACTAGTCGTTGATAAGGTTAGTTTAGTTTCATTTCTGTGTACAAATGTGAAAAACTTCAACTAAACTTTAAAGGACGAGGAAAATACAACAGAGATACAGAGGTTCATTGGAGGAAAACAAGGTATACTTTTAATTTTCTTTAGATTTTTTGTTTTTTCTCATTGCATCATCGTATATTAAGTATTACCTACATTTACAGTACAATCCATCAAAGTCCACTGAGCTCTCTTCCAAAACGACAAACTTGTAGACTATTTCACTTTGCAGGAGACAAAATGAATGTGCCTCAAAAACTGAAAAAAAAAAAAACCCAAAAAAAACAGCAAATAGCTATGGCAATAAGGGCTTCAGTAAACAGACGGGTTTTACCCCAAATAGATTGATGTTGGGACGGGAGGTCAATACAGACAACAAATTAAATCTGGTCGATATTTCCTAAGGGTAGAAAATATTGTGGGGAAAAGAAGAAAATGCTGGTTACTAAAAAATTCTCTCCCAGGGTCGTTAAAAGCCAGGATCGTTTGGTAAAGAGTTAAAGAAAAGAATAGTTTTTTTCTTTGAGCCAAGTTTTTGAAAGGATAATCAATGAACAGCAATTTCACCTAACCAATCGACAAAATTGTACACTGGCCCAAAATTGAAAGCATTTGCAGACATCAAAATAGAAATGACTTAAATCTTGTATTGGGTATAGGGTAAAAAAAAACTATTTTGGGAAAAGGAGAAAGTGCTGGTATTCCTTCCCACAAAATTTCAAAAGGTTTTTTTCTCAGGGTCGTTAACAGTCCGTATTGTGTGGTAAAGGGTTAAACCATTCTGATCAATAATAGAATTATCGATTTTTGGTGATAAGTCTTTTTTTATAGAGTGTAATATGATTCAATAATGGATTAACGTACATTATTAGACACAGTAAAAAGCAGACTTACCATTAACTGATTACGACACGTCGAAACAGAACAACCGGTCGCATTCGCTTGTCTAAATTCACTTAACTCTTACCAAACGACAAAATTCTAGACTTGTCCAAAATGAAAGCTTTTACAGACGACACAAAAAATGTGAATAGAAAATAAAAAGTAGGTAGAAAGCATCGTGGCGGAATAAGAAAATGCTGGTTACGTGCATTTTCATCTTTCTTTTACAATGTTACCACATAGAATGTTTAATTGACATGACCCATGCTCTGGGAAAACGGTGCTTAATGCATCTCTATCATCTCAGACAGACAATATTAGCTCAAGTCATCACAGAATTATGGTTCCATGGGAGAGAAATTTTACAATAACTGGCCTAATCATAGAGTAGCTTTGTCCTTTGCCAAACAGAAAATTGACCCAAAGCGAAAAGTTTCGACCCAGGTCAGCCTGCGCGTAATGCGCAGGCTAACCTGGGTCGATACTTTTCGCAGATGCATTGAGCCCCCTTTTCACAGAGCGTGGCTCTTACTTGTATGCTTAGTATTTCAGTGAACTAAAATATAAACTGCACATGGAATAAAGAAATGTTTTTCTCGATTTTCAGTTACCATAAGCCGAATAAACTGAGCTGTCAGTTAGTTTGATTGATGTAAATACTGGGGTGACTTTACCACTGTAATCGTTTCTTGCCTGAGGAAAGTCATGAGGAATTACGAGAAAGGTATGTTTGTTAGAATTTCTATTTTCTTAGTAAACTTCGGGCAGTATAAGTATCTATTTATCCATTAATTACTTAAGAAATAATCTTCTTTCTATCGTGGTATATCGTTCAATAAACCACAGTTGTGAGTTATGAGGAGCAATAAATAATCTACGAGGGCGATAGCCCGAGTGGGTTAATATTGCGCCTCATAACTCACAACGTGGTTTATTGAACGATATACCACGATAGAAAGAAGATTATTTCGATTCTAACATGGCCAAATCTTAATGAAAGGAAAACAAGTTCAAACTTAAGGGTAAAAACGCGGATGAAGATTGTGTTCTATTGAATAACCCACTCATTGAATGACGTCATTCGATATAGGATGACGTCACTCTACATATATTGTCGCAGATTTTACCACGCTTTCCTTGCACTGTGTTTATAGAGCCAAATTCACGTGTCATGTTAGAATATTCATTTTATAATAATTATTCATTTCTTTTATTTCATAAGGCATTATTTCATTTTATTGGAACGGCTATGATATAGCAAGTATATACATATACATGTGGGAGTATATACACGTATGTATCTTGAATTGATAACGAGCTTACACTCGTAACCACACAACCACAAGTTTTAAGGACCCCGAGCAGGGTTGTTAAATTAGGACTTCTTGCTAAAAAGTTGAATATAAACATTTCTCGTTCACCTTACTCTTTCTCCTTGTAGAATTACTTGAGGAACTACGGAATAACAACTATGACGATGATATACTAAATGAAGAATCTGACGAAGAACTTTCCCAAATCTGGAACATTTCCGGTCACATGACTGTCACTGATTTCGATGACCCGAAATTCAAATTATACAGGAACCAATCAAATGAAAGAGACAGTCAAGTAAATGGTAACAGAGAGACAAAAGAAACAACAACGAATAATTACATGAGATACATTGACAAAAATGGAATTAATGATACAGAAAAAGAGGACAGAAGTGTTGATGTGTCAGATTCCGAAAGTGACCATAATGTCGATGCTGATGACGAAGATAGTGACAGAGACACTGATAGTGACAGTGATAGCGACGATGATATGTTTGATGTATGTATAAGGGAATCACTGTTCAGTCGACGAAGAAGGTTTCCATACAACAATGGTCAAAAGAGTCGCCAATATAACGGAAGTGCTGATGACGATACCGATGTCTACGAAGATGGTCTAAGGCCCTTGGTTATAGTCCCAATAAAAAGAAGATACGCCATTCAAGAAAGTCTTAGAATTCGTGTGCTCAAGAGTGAGGCTACGAAGGCAATGTCACATATTTTTAAGTCAAAGTGTTACGTTTAGTATAGGATCTGGGATGAGTTGGTTTTAAAGATAAAACTTTCTTAAAACAGATTTACAACCGAATGTCAGATTCGTTTTACATACCGATATTTTTACAAATTATAGATCAGAAGATGCAGAAAGATCTATAGAATAAAAGTCCATGTCTCACGCACCAATGAGAGTCAAAAGGAGAAATTGCTAGTTACCAGCAGATTCTCCTTTTTTACTAAATGTTACAAAACTAAAAATGGAAAGAAAAAAAAAGCGAGTGAAATATAAAACAACAAACAAACAATAGCTAAGTACAAGAAACTGTGTTTTTTTGTCTTTTTGCAAGAACCCGAAGTCGCCAGAAGAATGGGGTCCTTATATCATTTTTAGCCGTTTCATGAATTTTGAGATGTATAGGTCTACGAACATAAAGGATTATTTGATTGATCTGTGATATTTTTCTTGTCATGCAAATTCAAGTACATAATGTATTTCAACCTTCGTTGAATAAAATACTCAGTAAGATAGTCATGTTATTATTCACCAGTATTTGTCCATTACCCAAGACAACAAACAAAATATTTAGCAACCATTCCTAAAACCCCTCGTCTAGTTCTCCAAGATTTTCAAAAATCAAAGTCTCACAACTTCTGACTGGCCAAACCGAATTCTTCAGCCAATCAGAAATAGCGTTAGTTTAAGACGAGGAAAATGAGGAAAATTTTAGAGAATAAGACTGAAAAAGTTCTTAAGAATGGTTGGTGAATACGGGGACTGGAAGCTCGTCAAGCAGATATGCTAGCCGAGGATATCATCAACTTGACATGTCAGTCAATTTACATGTGACCCGTCAAGCAAGCAGGGACCATCTGGGAAATGCAAAAAGTGTCAGCCTGCGCGGATTGCACTTCGCTTTCATGATATTTTCTATATGTAAAGTGGTGGTCTACCTTATTGATACAATATTTTTGAACTATCAACTTAAATTGACCTGCACTATCTTTGATCTGTTTTCATCTAATTGATGAGCAAAATTCCCAGATTGTCCTTTTTTGCATGACGGGTCACAACTATTGATACCGACCTGTACAGTGTTCTCGTTTAGTTTTATTTTGATGGTATCATGACAGACAGTGCATCCCTGTTGAAATATTTCTAATCTTGCCTCGGTTGAACCAAGTCTCTCCAAAAGTGTTATTACTAGTAATGCCACACACCGAGCTATCTGGGCACTCTCAAGGCCCATTTCCGTCCGTCCGTCCGTCCGTCCAGACTATCCAAATTGAATTCATATGCAGAAGACGGACTGTTACCGAAATTTGCAAAAATGATTTTGGAAGGGTAGGAAGCATTGTATGAAAAAAGGAGAAAGCTGGCTTCTAGCATTTTCTACACAATGTTTTCAATGACTTTCAATGACTTCTTCCTTACTTAAGGTCCATTAAAAGTCAAGATTATGTGGAAATGGGCTAACGCAAGTCAGGGTGATCATTTTACCCACAAATCATCATGCACTATTTCCCCAGGCTTCGGCTTGTAATCGTCTGTCTCTATGAAGTTCTCTGGGTACACCTTCCTTCCGCGATCCTTTCTTCTTAATCTCGAATATTCTTCCGCTCGTTCATTAGAAATTTTCTCCACTCGCAACTTTTCTGCAAAGCAAATTTAAAATGGCTCGTTAAAATAGAGGGAGTTCTTAAAAAGCGACATTCTCATCTCCTTGATTCATGAAAACAAATCAAGGCATAACATAACTACGGATCCGTGATAGCCAGTATTTTAACCAACCGTCTTATTCAGAGCTCCATATAGGAAGGAGGGATGATATTCTAAATCCATTATTACTCTTCCAAACCCTATGTTGTGGGTACTCATTAGAATCGTCTCGATTAGACGATTCTAATGAGTACCCATAACATAGGGTTTAGTGGAGAATAATTTACTTTTTCAATTTTGAAATCAAAATCACACCCTCTATCAAGGGATCTGTTATACATGAGGTAGACTGGTCAATGGACATACCGAAAATTGACCAGTAGCGACTAGTTTAGGCACATGTCAGTCTATGCGGAACGAGCAGGTTAACATGGTCGATACTTTTCGTAGATGAATTTAACTCCGTTTTCACAGAGAATGGCTCATTCAATAGAAGGAATTCACAGATGCAACCCGCAAACTTGCATCTTTTTACTGTGAACCGCCAAGTTTCTTACGCTTGAAAAGTAAAATAAGTCCAATTGTACGAGTACTTATCAGTGTTTGATAAAAATCTGATATGAGCTAATATTTGAGATCCTAGTTATCAAACGAGTCCCAAACAAATGTCGTTTTGTGATCCTTTGACGTGCTTACATGGTTAGTTCTTCGGCTCGGGGCGACATGATTCACCGCAGCCATGAACACGTTTCCAAGTTCCCTGCCACCTGACCGTACAACGGATTTATTATACTGCAAAGTTTTGTCATTCCAACGGTTTTTTAACAAATTTACCTTTTTTTTTTAATTTAAAAATTGATTACTTCTAAGTATACCAATTAAACGCAGACTGACATCACTTGGACCTGACAACACAGAAACCTTGGTAATATGCGCCAAAAAGTACTGCTTTGCGCATAATATTGTTGCTGATCTTGATCGACGCAGCCATTTTGGATGTTGTGTTGATAGCGTTGTCATGTATAATATAGAGGCTCCCGAAAGGGAAACTGATTTTTTCGTTGTTTTTTCCAGCGCACATGATACATGTTCCGGACATAATTATTATCCAATCAGATCACGAAAAATTTCTTTGCAGTACAATAAACATTTTTTGTTTTTTTTTTTCGTTGACGAGTTTATCAAACGGTTGCCTGAAAGACCAACGAATGACAGATTCGTTTTATCACGTAACTTAATTTTTGAGAATAATAATAATAATAATAATAATAATAATGTCTTAAAACATATACTAACATGTGCGCATGTATTGAAATTTACATAGAGCATATTCCCTGATTTCACAGGTTTGCACATCACTGACAGAGACTATGAAACTTTCACATAATGCTTTTTATTTAATTTAGAAATAATGAATTTCGTTCATCACTTTTGACATTTAATTTTCAGAGAAATCTGGATCAGCAATGTGATAGAATTGAGGTATAAAGTTACCGATCCTTGACCAAATATGGCACTAGCTGGTTGTCTAAAAATTGTTTAAAAGATTTAAAAAAAAAAATCGTAATAACTGTTACACAAAGAACTATGGTATTCGTGTGATAAACATTTTAATTTATGGCAAAGAAATATTAGTGTGTGTGTCCTTAGAAGAGATCGATTTTTTTCTTTTTTTATTTTTCCAAGAAATCAAAGGTTTTGTTAAAGTTTTCTAGCGTATCCACGCTCCGTTTTCGACTCAGGGTTTGCACTGAAAAGTCGACTGCGGCCAAACGTTGGTACTCGCCTGCCAAAATTTTTGAATTACCTCGCTTTTTCGCTGCATATTCCATTTCTCCCACTGGCTCGGGGACGGTTGTTTTTAGCGCTGCCTGCAAGCGAAGATGTGTTTTCTTTTCCATGTTTGGTTTGTCCAGGCCTATGGCACCGAGAGTGACGTCAAGACAGACAGTTATAATGCATCGTATACCGCTAGAGTAAACTTTCATCTGAAAAACATTCGACAACCTTTTAATATTATCTCATAATAATGCTCTTTAGCACGACTGATTTTTTTCGCATAGAGTAGAAAAAATTAGACCTAACAGAACATGCATTCCGATCTTGTAGGTACGCTATCGGCTGCAGAGGTAGAAGCCTAATATTACAATATTTTAATTGTTGCCCGAGTGTAGTCGTATTCCTACATATGATCTGTTTGTAAAACTCTACGGAAATGGACCATTTTCATTTGCGCTAAGAGTGACAAGCTAGTAGAAACCTTCATCTGAAATGGGGTACCAGGCTCTAATTAGTTCTTTCAGAGGAAAATATTAAATAGAAAAATCCACCTTTTCTAGATGGATAATAAAATTATCAACTGAGCTCAAAGTCATTTTCTTTTACATTATGGACATGCTGAAACAAGCGGAAAAGCAGATTCAAGATCAGAGTGCACGTTCTGTGTAGTCTTATCTTAATCGGCAGCAAAAGCATGTTTTCACTTTTGATGTAGAAAGGACTAAATCATGATAGGCTGAAACGTATTTGCAGACCATACCGTAAACGGTTTACACAAAAATGAATGGAAAAGTGTTATTTGTTACCAATGGAAACTTGCATCAAGTGCGTAACGCCGAAGGGCGAGGGTAAAAAAACAACAACATCGATTAAACAACTACATTTGTTAATAATTTTAACAAAAGGACAAATCCGCACATTGGTCAAAAAGTTTTCTGCCAGGAGTGCAACAGGGCAACAGTCTAATAGTTCGTCATCTCGGAAAGCGGTTTTTCATCTTTAGCTACTATCTTACTAGCTTTTGGTTGGACAAAAAGTACAGCGAACTGTTCTTTATCGATTTACATTTACGAATAACAAAATGAAAACTGCCTAAACAAATGTAACGAAGCGTTGGAGTTTTTTGGAGATTGACAAAGAAACGCCCTACCTCCAGGTGGTGTGTAATTTGAAAGACCTGACTGCATGTGACATTAAACAGTTGCTGTTTAGGGATCTCCAATGGAATGTCCCTCCATTCTTTGGTTTCTAACGGAAGGACAGGCCCCTGTCTGACATCCACCATCGTCTCGCGTTGTTTGATTGTCTTTCTTTTTGTAGTATATGTCCGTGTCTAAAAAAGGACATGCCTAACAAATAATAAGCGCAAATTAAGATGGGTGTCTTTGGGAAATGGGTAAAAATCATAATGAGCATAAATATAGTTGGCCCTTCAACTGCAATGAAGATTTCTGGGCATTAGCATAAACCTAAAAATACTGACCTATCGGGCAGCGTAGATCCGAGATTGGAAACTACTGAGGTTTCAAAATCTGTCAAAAAATAATTCGAACGGCGAGTCTGCCCAACACAACGCAGATGTTGACTATATAGCAATTTCGTGAAAATCATTCAAGCTAATGAAGATAAAAGTAACCATGAATATTAACCATATATTAACCCTTTTCGAAACAAGCCCTTGTTTTTACGTGTCTGCACTACAATTCTTTTGAAAAAACTGTGGGAAAAGGAGAAATTGCTCGTAATGAGCAATTTCCCCTTTTCCCCCAGTGTTTTCTACCCATTCAGAGAATTTTTCTGCCATTTTTATCAAATTTGAAATTGTCGTCTGCAAACTCTTTGAGTTTGGAAGAGTCTAAAATTTGTCGTTTGGGAAAGGGTTAATGCACTGTCTTCTTTACACATATTTCAGGGTGTTTCAAACAGCATTTTCCCCCCACTCGAAATTATGACGTGTACTTGCAATAATCCATATTGTCTGTTGAAAATAGATGGAGACATGTGAGAAAATAAATGTGATCGAAACATTCCGTATGCAAATCATGAAAGAGAAGAAAAACTTAAATAAGACAGTACTTAGACTAAAGATCTTGCCGATTTGTTGAGAGACATTGACGTTCAGTGTCATCTTGTTTACTCTTGACTAAATTTCTGTGTGGGCAATTTTGCATTTGACAATATAATTTCCAACCAGTGGCTTAATGCAGGTTTAATAAAGTTGACTGCATATTATACTACTTAAGGGCTAAACTCACTTCAATTAGAGAAAAGGTTGTAAATTTTAAGCGCCTTTTGGAATTATTCTCGATGTCAGCCTGTAGATGTATAGTCTCTCCAGGAGCATATCCAGAACGGGGTAATCTAAGGAAAGCGACGATTGGTTCGGTTTTACAACACCCACAACACAACGTCCGGTATTTCTGCGCATGTACAGGAAGCTGAAACAAAACATGTCGACCAGAAACAGCTCATCAATCTCCCATACTGACACATATTGACCATTCTAAATAACATGGTTATGAACTTTTTTTGCTAACTTTTTTTTCAATTCTTTCAAAACAAATTCCATCATATTTTATATGTCGTCTGCAAAATGTATTCGATTTTGAAGGGTCTAGCGCTTTGTTATCTGAAATAGATTAAACAGACTTGGGCCTGTTATTCTTCTATTAGAATTGTGATGCTGTTTGGGTTGCAGTGGAATGGATTTTCAGCTGTCGTAAAAGATTGGTTAATTTACTTGAAACATGGATCTTATATCGCCGGTTTACTTAAAAAACCTCGTAACTACAGCTTAAAACAAGCTGTAGTTACGAGGTTTTTTAAGTAAACGGAGAATATACTCCATTTAATATATATATATACGATCACTGCTTGAAAGAAGTGGTGGGGTAGGCACAAATAATGGAGGGAAGAAAACAAAGACCGAAACTTAAGAAAGAAAGAAAGACTAAACTTACTGTTACGTCTGGTAATATAATTTCATTCAGGTTAATGGGTGACAACATTAGAATCTCTTGTACAGCAACATAATCATTAAGGGTGTTCGTGTCTCGTTTCAATCTCGCCTCCAAGTAATAATCGATCTGACATATATTGTCTTCGTAGGACTCTGGCAGGGGAGGTGTCAGTTGGAATTGAAAAGGAAGTTTGTGCACGTTAGCTGGTATCGAACCTGAAGGGAACAAAGAACTGCAAGTTGTCATTCTTTGTGAAAAAACAATAAGCTAATGCAAGTTGTCATTCTTTGTGAAAGAAAATAGGATAATGCAAGATGTCGTTCTTTGTGAAAGAAAATAGGCTAATGCAAGTTGTCGTTCTTTGTGAAAGAAAATTGGCTAATGCAAGTTGTCGTTCTTTGTGAAAGAAAATATACTAACTTACTGGATCAACATGCTTTTTTTTCAAGATTTTATGGAAAAAAATACTATTGAAATGAATCCATGAGTTCAATCAATCAATCAATCAATCAATCAATCAACCAACCAAATATCGGCAACGATGTCTACTACTATTTTTTTACAACACTGTCCGAAACGCGTAACGCGCAATGAGGCGTGGTTAAATAATTCCAGTCAAACGTGGCAACACCACGACTGGCTTGCAACACACGAAAAGGGGCATTCGGACATTTACGCTTAGTGCCGAAATCTAATGTAGTAGTAAAATACAGTCTCAGATTAGCATACCTGGATGCATCCCCTGCCACCTGACTTAAAGCTTTTATGCAGTTTTCTGTATCGGGCAAGTCTACTGTAGCACAAAATCTAATGTAGTCGTAAAGTGTCGTCTCGGATTAGCCTGCGCGGACTGCGCAGGCTGATCCGAGACGATACTTTACGCAAATGTCTGAATGTCCATTTCCGCATGTTGCGAGACATATTTCAATGATGAAGTTTTATTTGTGAGTGTGTGCTTAGTCTTATCAAACAAATTACCAGGTTCATATAAGAAATTCCGGACATTGAAATATTCCTCTATAGCTCTGAAATCAACCCTCTTAGTACAATTTAGGCCATCAGCCCATGTTCGTTCCGGCCAGGAAACAACAGCCCTTCCAACAAAATGTATAAGAATACCTGAAAAACAGTACAGAACAACCACCATCATTCGAACTTGTCATAAACAAAAATATATTAGCCATGATCTGAGAAAAGGGAGCTAAATGCATATCCGTAATGCATTAAAATGCAAGTTATTCGCTCTAGTAATTCTTGATCCATAAAATCAACTTTGATTCAATAACCAATCAAGGGAAAGACTGGTCCTTGGACAGGCATAAAATTCTAAGTAGCAAAAGTTTCGAACCAGATCTGCCATTTCAGGTTGACCGGGGTCCTTACTTTTTGCAAATGCCTACAGCCTCCTTTTCAAATAGCATAATTCATATCGATTTCAGTATAACTGGCGATTTATGACACTTCTGTGCAAAACCCTTTCTGTGCTTCGGGTGAACACACAGGCTCTTGCTGACAGCGTAGATCAAGATCAGACTGCACAGAAAGTGCAGTCTAGTCGTGGATCTATGACGCTCGCTGTTTTAGTCAAGCCCTACTAATTCACTTCGTCTGTACCCTGGACAGTGGTCGTGGAACGAGGTAGAGTCTGTCTCGCGCTGAATCTAGGAAAATTGGATCTACAGGGACTGCTGCTTTTCCTGAAAAGATACTAATTCCTGCAAATAGTTCTAGGGTTAGAAATATTCGAATCAGAACTTGTTGAATAATCGAGCGTTCACGTCATGTATGTGATCGGCCGATAAGGCTTTTCTACTTGTATAAAGTTACTGTGTGCAACGAACTGGCTAGCTGATTTCTATTATTTTGAAGTGTCTCAACGTGTCTTTGGGCTCAGAATATATATATATATATCTATTTGATCCGTTTCAACGGCTTAAAACCGTTGAATCTTGGATGGTCAGTTAAAAGGTTTGGCTAATTAAGGGATCAAAACCAGGTTTCACATTCTTTGCAGTCTGATCATGATCTATACTGACCACAAAATCCCCTGCTAGGAGAGAGAGAAAAGGCTTAACTATTTACTCCACAGATACTCATTTCTACGCATTGCTTGTAGAAGCCTTTGGAAAACATTGTGGCAAAAGGTGAAATTGCTCGTGACGAGCAATTTCACCTTTTGTCACAATGGTTTCTATGCCATAAAAAGGTGTCATATACACATAAGAAACTGCTTCATCCTTAATGTTATTTACGGTCAATTAGAGATACCACAGAAATGCCTTATGGGGTAAAGGGTTAAGAGAAACAGAAAGAAAGAAAGAAAGAAAGAAAGAAAGAAAGAAAGAAAGATCAGCAACACTTGTAAACAAACAACAACATGTATACTAGTTAAACCCTTTACTAAACAACGATTGTTTTTTTACTTTTCAGCTGTAAGCTTATGCAGACGACAAAAATAAATGAAAACTGTAGGTCATATGATTATTTCCGTGTTTGATAAAGTTAAAAAACAATGTGAAAAAGGAGAAAATGCTGGTCACCAGCATTTTCTCCTTTTCCCACAATGTTTTCAGAACCTTTCATTCTGCAGGATCCTTAAGGTTAACGGCTCACCTCTTGCAATGATACTATATGTCTAAGTTTCGCATTTTCTCCTTTTCCTACAATGGTTTTAGAAGCCTTCATTCTGCAGTATCCTTAAGGTTAAAGGCTCACCCCTTGCAATCATATTATGTCTAAATTTCACATTTCTCCTTATCCCACAATGTTTTCAGACCCTTCATTCTGCAGGATCCTTATAGGCTCAGCCCTTGCAATCATGTCTAAGTTTCACATTTTCTCCTTTTCCTACAATGGTTTCAGAAGCCCTCATTCTCAGGATCCTTAAATCTTTGGTGTGTGTTGTAAAGGGTTAAAAGCTCACCTCTTGCTATCATGCTATGTTTAAGTTTGAGATGTACATAGCCATGTAGAAGCTGGCCTGGATGGTATGTTATA
Source organism: Tridacna crocea (assembly GCA_943736015.1). Lineage (NCBI taxonomy): Eukaryota > Metazoa > Mollusca > Bivalvia > Cardiida > Cardiidae > Tridacna > Tridacna crocea. The sequence continues at coordinate 8,897,399 of OX031066.1, read as the reverse complement.
TTGTGATTGTTCTCCAGAACTATCCAAAACTGAAGCACATTTTCTTCTTCCACTGGTAAGTTCTCACCTTCTGTATATGTAATTTCCATTTGTGTACGTGTGTGTGTGCACGTGAACTGATCGTCGTATATATGGAAATATTTTGGTAAGAAAATAATTATTAATCCATCGTTTCGCTTTTATACAGATGTAATATTTCGTCACAATTATAATTATTGAGTGAAATGTTCCATAACTCTATTTTGCCGAACTCTGTATTGGTAAGTTTACTAAAAAAAAATCGTTACCGATAGCCTAGTCGCTAAACTATATGTTTCAACGCTCTTCTTTGCTTAAGTGTAGGTAAATTAATGATTTGATTATGCGTGGAATTAGAATTAACACAATAATTTCAGGAGTACATGCAATACTTTGTCTTATTACCTGTCCCATTCCGTGATCTCAAACTTAAAGATCTACCAACGAATAGCAGAAATATCGATACGATAATTTTTATTTCAATCTATGCAACGAAAAGGTATAGTTTAACCCTTTCCCAAACGATAAACTTTTGGACTAGACCAAACTGAAAACATTTGCAGACGACAATTCAACTCTTGCTGAAAGGATGATTTCTGTCTATGATTGGGTAGAAAACGTTGTGGGAAAAGGAGAAAATGCTGGTAACCAGCATTTTCTCCTTTTCCCACAATGTTTTCAAAATGCCACTATTCCAGACCCGTAAAAGCCAGGGATTGTTTGGGAAAGGGTAATAAAGGTTCGACATTAAGGGTTGCCAAAGGGAGTCCTGAATTAATCCCATTTCTTGGTCCTCGGAAAGTTATCTACCTTCCACCAGGGATCGTACATGGCCTGCAACACGCGAAAAGGGGCATTCGGACATGCGTAAAGTGTATTCTCTGATCAGTCTGCACAGGCTAAACCGAGACGGCACATTCCGTTTTCGTGCAATTTTCTGTTTTGCTCAAGTCTACTGTAGCACAAAATCTGATGTTGATCTAGTCGTAAAGTGTCGTCTCGGGTTAGCCTGCGCGGACAAAGAAAGTCCATTACCGTAGGTTCTATTTGTGTGTAGGCCCCATTGTCTGCGCATGTCATTAGTCTTCGAAGATTCGACTGTCTTATATGATTCGAAGATTCGACTGTCTTATATGACGCATCACTAGCCCCAAAAGCGGGCTGACTGTAATATTACGCTCTATAAAGTAGTAATGTAGAAAACAGCTTTTATCAATACGTTTGAGGAGAAATGAAACCCGCTTTAGCTCGATATTTCTCTAAGCTGCTGATCATATATAGCTGAGTGAATTGCACAAGGTAGCGTTTTATTGAGTAAACGTTTATATTAGTTTGAAATTCAAAGTAACGGTTGTCGCGTATGAAAGTGGTTTGGTTCTGTACCAAGGATGCCCAAATTAGATAGATGAGTATTTATAGAATGCCATCTAGCGGGAGATAATGGTGTAGGCCCCTATTACCGAACAACGAAGAATCCGGAACTGGAATCTAGGCAGATCTGGAATCTGCAACGAAGAATCTAAGCAGATTCGGAACTGGAATCTAGGCAGATCCGGAATCTGCAACGAAGAATCTAAGCAGATCCAGAACTGGAATCTAGGCAGATCCGGAATCTGCCTGTACCAAACTGGAACTCTGCCAAGACCAAAATAGGGTTCCAGTTTGGCTAAACAGCTCCACAATCTGCCTAAGCCAAACTGGATTATTTTCTCGTTTAATATGGTGCAACTAGACTAGTCCACATATAGATTAGATCTAAACCATCCTATTTAACTTAAACCCCAAAATAGAAGTTTATCCGAAATTCTGAGTAAAATTAAATTTTGAATGTTCTGCAAATGCAATGCGGAAAACAGAGCATTTGTGGTCCATATTGCCTAGGCAGATTCCAGATCTGCCTAGATTCCGATCTGGCCCACGACATAGTCTATAGTCTATAGAGTCTAGATCTAGATCTCTAGATCTCGATGATCTAGATCTAGATCTACATAATAGAGTAAATTCACCTAACACCAACACCCCCATATATCGACACCCCCAATATTGTAGCCTAAAGCATACTTTCTTTAGCCCTAAGATATGGAAATATATTTTTCTGTTACGAAATTAACATGTTTTGTAACTTTTTGTGCCAAACTGTGCACCTGTTTTAAAATTTGACTGAATTGATGTTTATGGGGCTATGTATAAACCTCCGAGTTAAGGGTGGTGGAATATATACATGACGATTAAGTTTACTATTTTTACTCACAGTAGGAAAATGTGCTAAAAACATGCATTTAAAGGTTTACTTTAAGTGAAAATAATGTTTTAATAACAAAAGACTTTGACCTATGTAAGCATAGAAATGCAGTCTCTAAAATGCGCTAGGGTGAATGACAGGTTATTTCCGACACATCCCTTTTGCTGAAAATTTTCTAACATTCATAAGAGGGAATGCTTGGTCATATATGGAGTGCAACACGCGAAAAGGTGCATTCGGACATTTGCGTAAAGTGTCGTCCCGGATTAGCCTGCGCAGTCCGCGCAGGCTAATCCGGGACGGCACTTTACGACTACATTAGATTTTGTGCTGCAGTAGACTTGCGTAAAACAGAAAATCACATAAAATCGGAAAGTGTCGTTTCGGATTAGCCTGTGTGGACTGCACACACTGATCAGAGACGACACTTTACGCAAATGTCCGAATGACCCTTTTCGCGTGTTGCACTCCATATATGGTTATATCAGGCATTTTTATAGCACTAAGGATAGAAAGGCATAACAAACACAATCTCAAGTAAAATGAGGAGAATATTTCGAAATAAAAAATCGGTGTAAAATATAGGGTCGGGTATCATCAGAGAAAAGTGAAACATGCAGTGGAGCAAATAACACTCTAAAATTCTGCTGTAAGATAGGGGTTATTTAGTAAGGAGGCATCTGCAAAGGCTCTAGGTGTTTCACACACTGGTAGCAGGTAGGTAGAGTGCTTAAACTTGCTACTGCACCTGGCCCAAAACCTGCTCTTACCTGAACTGAGGGGAGTACTTCGTTGTGCATAACAAAGTTAGTGTATAATTATCTATTGGCCATTCCTTGTTTTTAAAAACATAAAATTATGACTTTAAACAAATCCTCCTCATTCATGTTAGGGAAACCTCCCTGTAGAATAATTCACTCGTTCATTGTTGAATTGTTCTGTAAATACAATCCTTTAATGACCATGTACACTCATACAAGAGTTAGTCCTGGGCGAGCCAGAATACATGATTTATTTGACTTCTGGTTCGTTGGATGGAGTTATGAAGTAGATCTACTATGTAAATGATGATCCAGAGTTTGATTCTCTGCTAAAGAAATCTCGGCAGTGTCAACAGTCAACATTGTTCAGTAAAAAAAAGTTCACATTACGTCACATGTATACAATGTGGTAACAGAATGAATGGTGCTGCTCAATGCATCTGACAATTATATGCCCCTTTTTCCCAAGGTAAACGCTTCAAGATGTTAGCTTAGGTGGTTTCAAAGAGTCAAGGTACATTATACACATGTGTATTTCGAAATCTGATTGAAAAGGTGGATTCTGAAACATTTTCCCCTGGAAATATTACTTTATATCAAATGCCAGAAGATCAAGTGTCATTCTTCGTCAGTGTATTCATTTTAAACAGTTGATGTGTTTTGCTAATGGAAAATCTGATAGTAAAAATAGATACAGATTATTCAATAATTGTTTCTGTAGGTTTTTGCTGAAAACCAGAAGAGGTGTCGATAAATGGGAAGTGGGTGTCGGTAATAGGGCCATTGTTGTAAAAACGCCGACGTTGCCTACTTCTATAAAAGGCCTAGTGATTGGTTTAAACATGCTTCTATAACAGCCTTGTATTGAAAATTAAGCCAATGAAAAGTTGTCCTTCAAAGTGACAAGACGTAAGGCTAAAATACATTCATCAGTATCCTTTCAATAGAGGTAGCCTATATGCTTAAGGTGTCGATATACGGTAAATTTACTCTATTATAAGATCCTTGGTTTAAGCACATAGTAGGACTAGCCCTCTTGTAGATCTAGAATGTATTTTGGGATTTTTTTTTCAAATGTCAATCATACGTGTCACTCATTGATATTGATCAATATAAGTAAAAGAATTGTTTTCAAAGACGATGGCAAAAAGTTACTTCAAATTTCCCGCCAGTTCAAGTATGGGCACATTCAGTATCTCCCGCTAGAGGCATTCTATAAATACTCATCTATCTGATATGGGCATCCTGGGTACAGAACCGAACCACTTTCATGAGCGACAACCGTTAGATCTACTTTGAATTTAAAACAAAAAAAAAAAAGGTTTACCCAATAAAACGCTACCTCGTTCAGTTCACTTAACTACAGTCCGCGTCACGCAATTGAACCAATTTTCGCGGTCCGTGACGACAGCCGTTAGCGAGTACAGCTGAAAGCATCGTCAAGGCCAGCGAGGACGGCCATTTACCGTGACGATATTTCGCGACGCCGCGCGACGAAATCTCGTCACGACACGCGACGAAGAACAAATTGAATTTTTTATTTTTTTTTTTGACTGGCTGTACACACTACATACGTTATAGTTAGCAAATTTGTTGTAACTGTACTTCTTTCCATGATTATTTTTGCTATTTTTAGCTCTATTCCAGATCAGAATGTACTTTATTTATTTATTTATACATCATATGCAGTGCAGCCTGATTTCAAGTTGTGATTTACATTTATTTTGTCGTCTGCAAATGCCTTCAGTTTGGACTAGTTGAAAATTGTGACGTTTGGTAAACAGTTATGTACCTGTTACAAGCTTAAAATTACTGATTTTCCCAATTTAGACAATTTATGTTAATCTTTCTTTAAACTTTCTACTCTTTCTCTTTTTTTAAACTCTCAAGGTCCAATCACATTATTATTTCTATGTCATTTATTTATTTATTACATTTCCATACTGTATGTTGTACATACGTGGATAAAATAAAGCTTATTGAATTGAATTGAATTTATTAGCTGTAGGGATTTTTCTGGCAGTACCTTCTTATCCGTGACGAACCGTCGCGACCATTTTATCGTCAAGGAGTCTTGACAGATGTAAGTAGCAAATGGGTTGAACCAATGAATAGTGTACCGAAAAAGTTTTCTTCGTCTTTTTCTTCTTCATCAGTTCATTGAAAAATGTCCCTAGATCTATAAGTTTATATCATTAATTGCATTATTTTTAATGTCGAATAAATTTACTTTTCAGATGGCTTGAAAGAAGAATATTGAAGCCACATGTACATCGTAGTTGTCACACTAATAACAAATATTTTAAACAAAGTGACTATTTACCTGACAGTTGTGTACGCACTCAAGAAAATTCGTACTGCGAGGCCGACTGTCGTGTATTCAATGAAGAAAAACTTGTTGGGTGCCCCACAGCCGTGCCCGGACTGATGAAATATCGCCTTGGGGACACGACTCACGTGCGAGCTCTTTCCGATTTCTTCATTCAGTACACGACGCAGTCGTGCCCGCACTGAAGAATCAAACTCTTACGTACACTGATCGATCCCCGGCTCGGCCAATATTCTTTCCGAGTTTTGATGATACTCATTGCAACAGGATTCATTCCTCTCGCACCGCTATCTGTTGTTTCAACAATGGTTATGTGGGAAAGCAGCCAGTAGCTTGGAAAGAATATGGTGCGGGGTACTGGTTTAAAAACCTCTAGGAACGCATGGATAGGTGCACTGGCCGCAGCGATATTACTGAAATAATGTTGAAACGGCATTAAACAACATACTATCAATAAACCCAATGACCAACCATTTCCCAACAGCCTTCACTTTCCTTTAATGAAAACATTGAGGGAAAAGGAGAGATTGTTCGTAACAAGCAATATCTCCCTTAGCCACAGTCCTTTTGGAGAAAGTTCCGCCATTTTCAGTCTTTTGAAAACACTCCAGGGAAAAGGAGAATTTGCTCGTTGTGCTGACCATGATTCTTAATATCGATCGAATAAGGTTACTTAATCTTGTTAGCTGATAGTTGAATTAGGATAAGGAGAAAGTAGGACTATTCTACCAGCATGAATAGCCTTTCATTAGAAGATAGAGAGACGATGAAAGAGGGAGATACATGTAAATACATGGAGCGAGAGAAATTAACCCCTTTCTGAACAAGCCCTTTTGAGAGAAATTACCCATTTTCCTGAAAGTCCCTTGTTTTATAGAAGTTGATATGGATCCGAACAAACCCTGTTTTTAACGTATCTGTATTACAAGACATTTGAAAACACTGGGTGAAAAAGGAGAAATTGCTAGTGACGAGTAATTTCTGCTTTTTTCCGCGACATGTATGGCCTTTAATTAGTAGACAGACAGATGAACAGATAGACGGTAAAGGAGCAAGATACATGGATATAAATGGGAAAAAAGAGAAATTTACCCTTTTCCAAACAAACCCTTATTTTCAGGTGTCTGTGCATTACAAGATATTTGAAAACATTGCGTGGAAATTGCTCGTGACGAGTACTTTCTGCTCTTTCCGTAGCATGTACGTGTATGGACTTTAATTAGTAGACAGACAGACGAACAGACGGACGGAAATCATACAAAGTAAAGTGGGGTAGAGCAAAAGAGATCGCCACAGCTAATGTTCTTGATTCGGGTACAGAAGGTGAGATGAAGGAAAAAAAATCAATCTGTCAGGCAGCATCAGTATCAAGTCATCGTCAACTCTCAAAAGAACACAACCACAACAGGTAAGAAAATTTCCCATTTATGAATGCTTCTCACAAAAGGCTTAAAATTTCTGCTTTACTTCTTATTACTTCAGTCGTCTCTATTTCCATATCAAAGTAGTGGATGCTTTTTCCAGCGGACCTTTCACAAAATAGTCTATTAGGCACGTCCCGTCCGTTTTCATTGTTTGTGTGTGTCATTTATTCCAAATTATAAATTGTTGACGACATACACAGATTGAGTACATGTACATTATGGAAGAGTGCAGTGCACAAAAGCAATAACTCTGCTTCACTTATTATTTAAATTTTTTCACTCTCATTCCCACTTCGAATTTTTGTCCGGGCCATTATGGCTCATTATCGTACACTGCACAATTCATGTCATGATTAACTTATGAGTGTTGGCCTTTAACCAAATCACAGCGACATGTAGGATTTTGATGTTGGAAGCATGGTATAGGATGTATCCCCTTGCAGATAGGATATACATACCGCTGTGATTTTGTAAGACATACACTTTCAGTTTCTTAGTTCATATGTTTGAAATGAAAAAAAAAAATCATACTTTCAGAGGGCTGGTACCAAAAAAGCCAAAGTCATCCGGGTAGTGTCTCCAAAACAATCCGTTACTAGAGCAGAAGGACAAAAACAACCCTCTAACTTTTCTTCAGCACCTGTTGAAGAATGTAATAGAACTGATGCAGATGCCCCAACAACAAGTCATTCGCTAGTTAGCCAGAGTCCGCCTCACAGCACATCTATATTATATTAATAATGACACCCCACTAACTTCGAAATCAAGGGCACAATTGCCAACTAAATCCACAGCGTGTTCACCGATCATCTCTAGCGTCCAACATCATTCTGCGCTTGTACAAATTGAAGAAGGTTTTGCTCCAAACCAACTCCCTCAGTTGCGCTGAATCCTGGTTGATAGTCTGACTGGATAAAAAAGGGGCAATATCCCTTTCTTATACAAACCGTGGTTTTTACGTGTTCACAGTACAGGTCTTTTGAAAAGAATGCGGAAAAAGGAGAAATTGCTCATAACAACCATTTGGAGAACTTTCTGTCATTTTCGTCAAATTTATAATTGTCGTCTGCGAACTCTTTCAGTTTGGAAGAGTCTAAAATTTGTTGCTTGGGACAGGGTTAATTTGTGTGTGTGTTTTTTTTCATTCTTCATTAATCATGTTTGTCTAATGTTGTTGAACATGTATGTATGTTGTTTGCACTTTGCATAATTGTTTCTCTTTAACTGCGTGCTTAATGACCAAGGCTGTCGATGTCACATAATCCAGGCTTTTAACAGCCCGTTTTAAGAAGCCTTTTGAAAACATTGTGGGAAAAGGAATCGCTGGTAACCAACATTTTCTCCTTTTCCGACAATAGTTTCAACCCTTCCAAAAACAAATTTCTGTTTTTCAGTCACGCTTAATGTGTCGTCTGCAAATGCTTTCAATTTGGACCAGTCTGAATATTTGTCATTTGGTAATTTCTCATCAGATTGCAAATAATGTCCAGACTGGTACGGAAAAGAAACACCTTATTCTTTATGCCTGTAGTGGGGACCACAATCTTGATTCAAAAACATGATTAGGACTTGAAAAAGTTTAAAAGAAACTTAACATGATCTATATTGATTTAAATAATCCATATAGTCAAAAAAACTAGCTGATAGGAAGGAAAAGGTGTAGAGTATTCTAAAAATAGAAGACTACACAGCAGATTTTGCTTGACCTGCCTGCGCGAGGAAGGCAATTGATTGTCCTCAAGATTTTTCTAATCCTTCAGTTTACCATCCAATCATCCATCATTGTAAATAAAATTTTATTTAAAAAATAAATTTGTATGCTGTAAGAAGTGGTAATTCAAGTTTATTTTTATGATTTCGTGTTTTGAGAATCAGTACCGATCGATCGGCTGACGTCATTTAAACCACCTGTGGGGGAAAAAAAAAAGACCGATTTTCTTGGGATAAAGAGGAGGATTTAGTGAGTTAGTGACAGGTAAGGATCATAACACTCTGGTGTCTTGTGCAAATTGATAACGTTAATAAGGGATAACTTGTCATCCTTTGTCTTAGATTGCCAAAATTTCATGAGAATAAGCAAGGTCGGGAAGTTTTTTCGCCGTGTAAGCTTGATGAGGCGAAGTTGAGCCATTCAAGATGACCTTTTCGCCCTGTACCATCTTTCCTGCTTCAGTGTTTCTCCACTTATCACGTGAGTTGAGACAAAAACTGAAGGAACTGCCAATAAATAATCCTTTTGCCACTTATTTTCGCTAGTCAAAGGAAAACTGCTTTTGGCAAAAAAGGCGATCGGCAGCGTGAGCCCCTCTTCTGCATGTTATTGATGTTCGTATCGGATGGTTACATGAGGCAAAACAGGTACCAGTTTAAAAGTTCGGGTGAATATTGGCTTTAAATTCATTTTTTTTGACGAAACAAATAATGATCAGGGTCGGCGGAAAAAAACTTAAAAATTTCTGTTTAGAACCTTCTTATATTTTTGTTCTGTGTTTCGGAAAATTGCAGTCGGCGTGTTTTTAAATCAACTAATTAAAAAATTCTGGCCTGAGTGTGTACTGTATAACCACGGGTAAATCTCATTTAGCAGTAAAGTTGTGTATTTAACAACCTATTTCCTTCAGACGATTCTCTTTTTTTTTCTACTCAGAACAAATTCATTACCCGCACAGTACTTGCAAAACTGTAAGGAGCTCGTCGCGCCACGTCGCGGCAAATATGATTTATAAGCGACCCCACCTTAATCGCAGATCCTCATTTACCTTCATCGTGACGGCACGCGACGAAATTCCGTGACGAATCGCGACGAAATTTCCCCGCGTGTCTTCGCGGAAACAATGCTGTCACGACGAAGCTTTTCGAACTGCCGTGACGAGATTTCGCGATTGCGTAAGAGGTTCCATCACGGACGCGAGAAATTTGGTTCAATTGCGTGACGCGGACTGTATGATCACCAGTTTAGAGAAATCTGTTGCTAAGACAGGTCTCATTTCTCCTCAAACGTATTGATACGTAAAAGCTATTTTCAACATTGCTACTGTATAAAGCGTAATATTACAGTCAGCCCGCTTTCGGGGCTAGTAGTGATGCGTCATATAAGACAGTCGAATCTTCGAAGAATATGACATGCGCAGACAACGTGGGCACATTTCCAAACTCTCGATAGTCGTAAATTAAGAAATGTCAGTAAAATTATTAGATCTACTGTCACTCTAATTATGTAAAATAATACATATGCGTAGCTCTTACCACCAAGATGGAATGTTTAGATTCGATTAAAATACTTGCAACCCAATAAGAGTAACTTTTATTCTGATGTCGTAAAATAGAATATTTTTCTTTGAAAGAATACTTTTTGATGTTTGTTTACAAATGGCCGCCAATGCAATAGACTGTGTGGTGCAAACACTAATGTTCGCTAGCGAGGTGACCGGTGCAGTAAGTATATTCTTCTAATTGTAGACTTATTTCATCTTTTCCCTGATTGAATAACGTATTTTTTTATTATACCCCGTCAAAATACCTCCATGGTAAGACACCGTGTACAGGTTCACGCTTGTTCGAAGGTTTTCACGTTGATTCTTTGGATTTCTACGATTCGGATGCCAGTAACATAAGCTACTGTGATAGTAATTTAATTCAACATTGTACCACAATTTGTTCACCTTTTTTGTGCTTATACATTTTACAGGTTAAAACATTGACCAGTTTTGCAATCATCAAAGTGTTTTGTAGGCCACAGGTTAATGCTGGATGGCAGATGTTTCGGTGACAGACGAGTTCGGTAACAGACTTATACTCAGTAGAGTAAATCGATTGGATGTTTCGGTAACAAAGCAATTATATTGGGTTCATGTTCCATGACATTCTTAACACTTAATGTATGGCTTTGTTATGTTAAACAATTACCTTCTACACTTTTCACCCCATTTAAAGTGAGTAGCCTTATAAAGTGAAAAAGGGAATGGGGAGTTTTACCTGTCCTTATTGTGGTTTCTGTTTTGTAACTGTGTATGAAATTCTGCCTAGGCGTTGTCCTTCTATGGAGAAGTTTGTCTTGCAACGTCCGCACGGTTTGCCTGCTACCAAGAGAGTGAATTCTTTGCAGATGGGTCCCGGATGTCAGTTTTTTCCCGCTGAAATGTTGCAAGTACCATAAAATGCTTTGTATAACACGCAGGCCTTTTTCAGCATCAGATCCGAGGAAAAAGGGTTGTTCGGATGTACAACACGCATCAAAAATTGACCAAAATATCGTAACATGTGAAGCTTAGGTCGCCGTCTTGAAAAATTGTAAATGGTGATACTTTATCAAAGGGAAATAACCATTTTAAATCAAAATGGACATGGTAATGATTCGATGTGTACTTGGGGGATTATAAAAATGTGCCAGCTTATGACATGTTGCAAATTCACACATTGAACTTACGACCATATCGTAGTTAATCTCCTATTTTCTCACCTCGATCGACAAATGTGACAGGTGTGAAATAAACAGATCTATATGATGTAAATCACAGTTTTTGTAAAAAGTAGCGATAAATATATATATATTTTTAAATCATTCATTTCTTTCTGGATCATTATTTTACTCTTTTATAATTGTTCAGTTTTAGCTATTAACAAAGAGTAAAAATAATATGAGACGAATCACACGATAACAGTAAATCAATATTTATCATTCCGGGTTACGTTCGCCATTACCAAAATGGCTGATAGAATCGGGAAATTACAAATCCTAATCCACAAATTAAGAATGTACAAGTACATTTTAACAAAATTAAAACATAATGTTTTTTTTTTAAATCGGTAAAAGTTAAAATGGGATGATGACGAAAATTAAGGCTGTGGCAAGAAAACTTTGCCTTTTTGTACCTACGCCCCCCCCCCCACTTTGAACAGGTACAGATACGACCGACTTTCAAGGAGAAAAATATGTTTTTGCCTATTGTAGTGTATAACACGCAGTCCCCAGTTTGAAATTATTCAGAGCTGAAAAAATGTGCGTGTTATACGCACCAAAACATTGTATACATTTTTGCACACATCACAACACTCCCCCCGTCTTTCTTAAAATGGCTATAGTTGTATCCTCACTAAATGTCTACATGCGGGATTTCCATGGAACTGTCATCGGAATATTCACTCAATGTCATTGGCGATATGGACTAGAAGCCCATTACCATTATATAATTCTTACAAGACTAAAAGCCTTGTGTTTGATCTCTAAGCCCAGATTTAAGTTGCTGTGACAAAACTGTAAGCCTTGTCAAAAGTCCTTATGCAGAACTAAAAGCTCTGCTTTTAAAAGTGTCCACTAACTTGCTTAATGTCTTAAAATGTTTCTGAGGGTTCACTGAGTAATAGAAGTCTATGCAAAGCTAAAAGCCTTGCGCTACACTAAATTATGATTGTCTCTTCATAAACAAAAGTAAGTCTCAGTGGCTTTTGATAGTCTTTAAAAATGAGTTAGCAAAACTAAAAGCTTTGTAAATTTTTTAGGTAACCCGACAGTATATGATTTTCACACAGCCATTTAACCAGTTTCCCTGGGTAACTAACCAGTGCTAGAGCTTATTTTACTGGAGTGGAGCATGGCTTGAGGCCAGTACTCCACGGTTCTGCCATTACTTGTTCCAATACAGGTTGCGTGCATTTGTTGTTGTAAGTTGAAGCACCTTAGTTACAGAAAGGCTTCGGTGACAAGCCAAATGTCTTGCCACAGTGAAGATGCATGATGTCTTCCAACAGTAAAATATGGTGCGTCTGATTCTAACAGTAAATGGTCTTCTCCCATCTTACGAACAAAGTCCGTAACAAAGAAACAAATGAATAAATGCATAGCAGAAATAAGGGTCCGAGCGGGATTTGAAACCCGGAACTCACGGACGCAAGGCCAATACCCTAACCACTGAGCCAAAGAGATATCTCCCTGACGCAGTAGCCAGGTATTGTATTTAAATTGGGAGAATGCCATGCAGGAAGGAGTGGTCTCCCGTAACACACCCCCTCTTATAGTCATCATTTATTGATGACTCAAAGCCTTATTAGGCAGGAAGTCCGATTTTGGACAACAAATGGGATTAATGGCTCAATGGCCAATCCCGGACGAGCCCCCATCTTACGAACAAAGTCCGTAACAAAGAAACAAATGAATAAATGCATTGCAGAAATAAGGGTCCGAGCGGGATTCGAACCCCGGAACTCCCGGACACAAGGCCAATACCCTAACCACTGAGCCAAAGAGATATCTCCCTGACGCAGTAGCCAGGTATTGTATTTAAATATGGAGAATGCCATGCAGGAAGGAGTGGTCTCCCGTAACACACCCCCTCTTATAGTCATCATTTATTGATGACTCAAAGCCTTATTAGGCAGGAAGTCCGATTTTGGACAACAAATGGGATTAATGGCTCAATGGCCAATCCCGGACGAGCCCCCATCTTACGAACAAAGTCCGTAACAAAGAAACAAATGAATAAATGCATTGCAGAAATAAGGGTCCGAGCGGGATTCGAACCCCAGAACTCCCGGACGCAAGGCCAATACCCTAACCACTGAGCCAAAGAGATATCTCCCTGACGCAGTAGCCAGGTATTGTATTTAAATATGGAGAATGCCATGCAGGAAGGAGTGGTCTCCCATAACACCCAGCATCTTAATTAAGCGCATCAATCTGGTCTGGTCTAAAAGACTTGATCTTGTTTGTGAGGCCCTAAAGGTGTTAGGAAAAGCTTGTAACCATCTCTCAACAACATAAGAGTTTCCCGTAAAACAATGTAAGTGGATACGATGAGCAGGCTTGATATGTTTACGTACAAAAAGTAGTAGTTGCAGGAAGGCTTCTGTTCCACAATCTCCATCCATCCCCCAACAGTGCAATACAAGAATCTGTTTATCCTGTAGCAATGGCAGAACTTTTTCCAGTAATATCGGCTGGCTAGACCAATCCCGCACCAGTTCTGTTCTATCCAATCCTACTTCCCCCAGAGCACAAACATGTGGATGCTGTATTAAAGATGTAAAACACCTGATGACTTCATCCATCTTGCAAACTGGGAAAGAAGCATGTCTTGGATGAAGGCCCACCGCAACCTTCATTTCTGGCTTAATCTCTAGAAGAGACTGAGGCGACGGAAAGGTATTGGGATCACAGCAGACTGCTACGGTTCCAACAAGGGTAATCTGCTCGTCTGGGTCCACTGGAATAGCCTGAAGGATATCCTGCAAAGAACCTTTACCTGAAATGCCCAATTTGTTTGGAGTACGGTCAAGGTGAAAATGAGAGTCTATAGCAGCAGGAATATATGGAATGTACCATCTCAGTGGGCTGAAGAAACTGCAAAGGCTGCAGTAGATAACTTCTTTTTGCGTATGGGGTTCCCTTTCCAGGGTCCTTATTCACCAACCATTCTTAAGAATGTTCTTGGTCTTATTCTCCAGAATTTTCTACATTTGTAAGTAACACAACTTCTGATTGGCTAAACCATTTGGTTTAGCCAATCAGAAGTTGTGTTACTTACAAATTTGGAAAACCTTGGAGAATAAGACTAAGAATATTCTCAAGAATGGTTGGTGAATACGGGTCCAGATTCTATCTGATCAGGGAAGAAATTTTGATGGTAAGTCCCTTAGTAAGAGCTTACAGATCTACAAGGCGAGGACTACATCATATCGGCCTTCAGCCCAGGGTCAGGTTGAGAGATTCAATCAAACCTTGTTGGATGCTGTCAGGTCTTTCTTTGGGAGAAAACAAGGTAAGTGGGATCAGTACATCCAACAATGGGTATGAGGGCATCAGTTAATAGAAGTACTGGGTTCACTCCTAACAAATTAATGTTTGGGAGAGAAGTTAACACTCCAGCACAATTGATGTTTGCAAACCAAAAAATCCCATCCTCGTCGCCAAATATAGTGAGTGGCCTTATAAAGTGAAAAAGGGAATGGGGAATGTTGTGGTTTCTGTTCTGTAACCATGTATGAAATTCTGCTTAGGCATTGTCCTTCTATGGAGAAGTTCGTCTTGCAACGTCCGCCTTGCAACGTCCACATGGTTTGCCTGCTACCAAGAGAGTGAATACTTCGCAGATGGGTCCCGTATGTCGTTTTTTTTCCCGTCGAAATGTTGCGAGTAGATATTTTTGCACACGTCACAACACATTTATCCCTTGATAGATAGGTTCAAACCTTTCATACTTTCCACCCTCTTTCTCTTGAAAGATAGGCAACCCACATGTTCAATACATAGAGCATGGAATGAGTTACAAAACAAAAAATATTTATGAAACATAGTGGAAATTACAACATTTTTTTTAAGTTTAAGTTTTTAAATAACGAAGGCTTGAACAAAATAAAGCCATGCATTAGGTTTTAAAGAACATCACAATATATAAACACTTTATGATTGCCTTGTTACCGAAACATCCAATCAATTTACTCTATAAGTCTATGTTACAGAACTTGTCTGTTACAGAAACATCTGTAAATCTTAAAGCTCAAGCCTCAACAACCCACTGAGGTTACAAATGGTCCACTGGAATTTTCACTTGTGACAAAACTTGACTTTTGAAGAGAAGAGAACATTGTGAGAAAATACTGGTCACCAGCATTTTCTCATTTTCCTACAATGTTTTTTAAAATGCTTCGTTCCCAGGGTCATTAGAAAGCGGCATTGTACAGTAAAGGGTTAAAGAAGCTATTATTGATGCAGTTAGTATGATGCAGAGATATATTGCATTTTCAAATATGTTTTTGTAAAAATTTCTGGTGGTGAAGGGGGCAGTGTAGATCAGACTGCAGATTCTATGCCATCTAATTTTGATCTAGTCTGTCAGCAACAACAATTCAATGATTCAAAGATAAACCGTCAAATCAAAGAGATTTTTTATGTCAGCATTGTGGGTTTATCAGATTTAAGCTATAACCCTTTTGACTTGGCTAAAATGAGATAAACATTTCAAACAGAAGGGCCAAGAGATTTGTGATTACAAGAATATTTTGCCATTTGATAAAGTGACAATCACAGCAGGTCCAAGATCAGACTGCTTGCTTTTTACAATCTGACCTTGATCTAAAGTACTGTAATATGCAAAGGCTTCTTAACCCATTACCACACAATCCCTACTTTTGACGCCCCTGAGAAAGAAGCCTTTTGAAAACACTGGGAAAAGGAGAAAATGCTGGTAACCAGCATTTTCTCCTTTTCCCACAGTGTTTTCTACCCTTTCCAGAATAAATATATATTGTTTGGTTGGCTTTATTTTGTAATCTGCAAACGCTTTCAATTTGGACCAGTCTAAAATTTTGTCATGTGGTAAAGAGTTAAGGTAAACTCAACCTGAAAATCGCTGATTAGACCCAAGAGGTATATGTAGACAAGAAATAAGACCCAGCCATCACAATTAAATTGTTGCTGTTGTTCCAGAATATTACACCAAAACAAATGGTGTAGTCTACAGATCAGACTGCATGTCTGATCCTGATCCATACAGCCTGGAAAGGAAAAATGTATATAAAAAGCACTTTGATAGTTAATATGTGAAGGGGTACAGAAACAGTTGTCAGAATGTCGTTGTAATACTATTATCTTGCAATAAATAGCTGCCTATGTCTATTGTTTCTGATCAGCAACTATGATTTTGATAAATAACGTCTTAAAACTGTATTATGTATCAGGACAAAATAGGAAAATGCAGTGGGCCATACAAAACCCATTTCATACCTAACTGAAGTTGTACATCCTGTTAGCTTGCTGGTTATAAGGTCTCTATAATGTCCACATTTTCATCATTCTGCAACTTGTATAATTAAATGGATCCTTTATGTATTTTCTTCCAACAAAGCAGGTTTTAAAATGTATTTAGATTAAAAAGTCGTACCATTTAAAACTATGGAAATTATTGTGAATTAAGATTACAATCTGATATTGTATGGTCAGTCCCAGTGTTAGCTGCTGGCAGCAAACTTATTTCTAAAACTACACGTAGGTTAAAACCTTTCAGGTTACTCTGTCTTTTGTTTACTTTTTGCTTGATTTTAAAATTAATTTCTCTGACAGCAACTATTGCTTGGACCAACCAGACAATACCATATCTTCTCAACATTTGTTATCCTTTTAAATGGGATGATTTAGATTTAAAGGTGGGTATTTAGATTTTTCACATCTCACCATATTAGAAAATATATATATCACTGATATTTATATGAAAAAACAAAACAAAGCATCAATATATAAAAATCATAAAATTACACAAAAAAAGTTTTTTGATGGTATTCCCTTGAAAGGCTATAATTATAGCCTCTTAAGCTATTTTTTCGATTTCACGGCAAAAATAAAAAAAAGGCATTGTGAGAATGTTAAGGGACAGGCATGTGACTAATGATGCTTAAATTCCGTAACATAACAAATATGTGATTATTTTCCATAATGTTTTCTTCCAACGCTATGTCTGAAGCTTCGTTTGTGTATTTCTCGTATGTAAATGAGTGAGTTGCTCCTGTAAAAATAGATCGTGTTTTCTGTGGGTGTCGTCATGTGGGCTGTCGTGAATCTCTAATTTCTCTTGTTGGCGGGTGGTTTTCGACTACTAGGGTTTTATGAAAGAAAATTATAAGGTTTTAGGAGTATAAGGATGATTATTTTGTACTTCTGCAAAACTTTTGTCTCAGAATCTGAAGGGCCACCTTTAAATGCATTTTAACACCTACCCCGTTATTTTTTTTTGGCTACTATTTTCAGACTGGTCCAAATTAAAAGCACTTGCAGACCAAAAAAAAGAGTAACTAAAAAATTGAAACCTGTTCTCAGCAGGGTTAAAAACGAGATAATGCTGGTAACCAGCATTTTCTTATTTTCCCCACAATGTTTTCAAAAGGCTTTTATACAGGTCAGGGTCGTAAAAACCAGGGATTGTTTGGTTCAGGTTTAAAGTACCAAGCTTGACTTTGGATGGGTTTCATGCTGTATCTGTTACTAACAGGTTACTAATTTGGGAAACTGATAGCAGTGATAAATAAATTGAAAATCAAATCCAAATAAATGCTCCTAAATTGGATTCAGCAGGTAATTAGTAACTTCATCTTTGACGGCATTTTACTTTTACTTTTGTGGAAAATGTCTCATTCTAGATCACATAACAAAAATCTTCACATTTATTATTTAACCTTGTACCAAACAATCACAATCTGTAACAATCCTGAGGGATTTGACTTGATAACACTGTTGGAAAAAGAGAAAATGCTTATAGGTAGCATTTTCTTCCTTTTCTTACAAATGTATTTGTACCACATCAGAGAAAAGCAATATGATTTGAGCTACCTGCTATTTGCTGCTTGTTTGTCAGGTAAAAATTTGATGTCAAACAAATGTAAAACTGAAATGACAGAAAGATTAACATAATGAAGTTGAAAAAAAAAAATTCTTATTTGAATGCTTTTGTTACAATATATAGTCTGTTGTATGAACTTTAACCAATTGTAAGTACAAAAAAGCCCCTTTGATCATGCCATCTTATATGATTCTCTAATCCCAATTTTTTCACAGATTAACAGATTAGGAGTAAAATAGTTGAAATATTATTCAGCCCTTAGGACACTGATAACACTTGATTGCTCTTGCAGACAGTGAAGATTAAGGTAGACTGCACACATGTGTAGTCTAAATGTGAATACAGACTGTCCAAAACTTTGAGAGACGTTTTCTAATGAAGAAAGGCATGATTTTTTTTTCAATTCTGCTCCTTTTTCATAACTGGAAATGTACATTTCAATGGCTTAGTGCCTGAAGAGTTACATATGGATTAGTGCTTTTCAAATTACAAAGTTACCTGCAGCTCACTGCTGACTTAACCGTTTAAGTGCACTTACATATGTACAGACATGTAGAAACTGTGCAGTTGAACAAACCATTCTAGTTCTTATTCTTCTTATATATCTAATTGTACCTATTTCTTATGCAATCAAAACTTTTGTTGGAGTATTCAGATTTGTGTTATTCTTTGGATTTGTAATTATGAGTTTTAAAGGAAACACTGTCTGGAGTGCTTTGAGTGCTTTAAGCTGGAAAGTTAATGATCACTTAGATAATACACTCATTTCAGTTTCTTTTGTTTTGGCATTGTTAGCTGAAACATCATGCTTCCTGCTTTTAAAAAAAATGAGAATGATCTCAAGCTCAAGTTTTTTTTACAAGCACAAAATTCTGAGTCAGACTCAGAGTAGAGAAAGAAAGCACTCCTCAAGTATGAAAATTTGCTCAAGAAAGTTTTATAAGCACTGGTCCAAGTAATAGCGAAAGTTTTGTCATGTGGTACCAGTATTCTAAGCATGCGGTTTGGAGTTTTGTGTTCTGTGCAAGAAACTAATTTTACACATACATAGTTAAATGAATACTTATTTGCCATTGCAATTTAACTCTTTACCAAACAACAACATCTTAGACTGGTCCAAATTGAAAGCATAGCTTGCAGACAACAAAGTAAATGGAAGTAAAGAATTGGAAGTTGTTTCCAGTAGGATACAAAACATTGTTGGAAAAAGAGAAAATGCTGATTAACAACATATTCTCCTTTTCCCACAATGTTTTCGAAAATCTTCTATCTGAGGGTTGTAAAAACCAAGGATTGTTTGGTAAAGGGTTAAAAGTTGAACAATAAACTGGCTGGGGTCTGAGTTTACTGCTGAATCACCAGCATTCATGAGTTCTGTGTACTTTCATGAAACTGAGAAGACAAAAGACACCAAAAGTTACTATTAAGTATTATGGAGATGTGATTGAAAGATTATCGTTGTATTTCAGGCTATTGATTACAGAGCACAAAAATGAGGTATGCATTATGGAAAACTGTTATACATGTGTCTACTTTGAATCCATGAGAGTTTCCTGCTTCTGGTTTATCCTGTCAATTTTATACAGAGATATATTTGATCTGACATGAATTGGGTTTTAAGACAAAGTCTTTTAAAATACTGATCCAGAAAAATGTGATTTAGCGAGCCTCTGACAAAATTTAGTGTCAAATTCTTCTAATCACATAACTGTATATCAACAATTACAATTCATGATGTGTTTAAGGTAGAGGACTCGTAATACTTCTGGTGCAGTATGGCATAAAATTTCTTTGATGGATGATAAATAAGGATTTATACAGACCTAATACTTTTGCACATTTTTAATTGACCAGAAATTTCTTTGATGTCTATCTTGAAATTATTTGTTGATACTTTTTCTAGAAAAGGGAGGTGATTGTTACCTCCCTTTGTAATGAGAATATAGTGGTTTTAGATGTATAAGTGATAATGCTAAGAAGGACAAAAAGGAAAAAGTGGCTCAGTGAAAGTTGTACAATAATACTCATGTTTAATAATAGAAAATTTTGCCTGAAAATATTAAAGTGGAAATAGCTGTTTTCTAGTACGGGTCCACTACCTGAAATAGAGCCAACATGTACAAGTATTTTGAAATTCATATTATGGTTCTTTGATAGGTAAATTACAGGCAAAAAGTTAGTTCCAAAGAAACTTACATACACATTATATGAGCCATGCATTGTGATAAAGGGCCTAAATGCATCTCTCTGATGCATGATATCAAGCAAGTCATGACATGACATACACTGGATTGTTACACACTGTATTTTTGACATATGTAAATGACTGATAACAAAAAGTGTGAACCCAGGTCAGCTTGTGCAACCTGATTGGGGTCATTACTTTTTGAAGTCTCATCATGCATTAACTCTTGACCACACGAGAAAAATTTAGACGGGTCCAAATTAAAAGCATTTGCAGACGACAAAGTAAAGGTGACTGAAAAATTGAAATTTGTTCTGGGAAGGGTAGAAAACACTGTGGGAAAAGGAGAAAATGCTGGTTACCAGCATTTTCTCCTTTTCCCACAGTGTTTTCAAAAGGCTTCTTTCTCAGGGGCATCAAAAGTAGGGATTATGTGGTAATGGGTTAAACCCCATTTTCACTTAGCATTTGCCTTATGTAATGATGTTGTTTGGATCTGAAAATGGTAAAATTTGCAGTTTTCTTGCAGTCACCATTTTTGACAGTTACTTTCTTAAAATTCTTTACAAAACAACAAAATTTTAGACAAGTCCAGATGGAAAGCATTTCCAGACGACAAAATAGATGTGACCAAAGAACTGAAATTTATTTTAGGAACGAAAGAAAACATTGTTGGAAAAGGAGAAAATGCTGGTTACCAGCATTTTCTCCTTTTCCCACAATGTTTTCAAAAGGCTTCTTTCTCAAGGTCGTTAAAAGTTGGGATTGTGTGGTAAAGGGCTAAAAAAATCTAGGTCTTCAGTGTTATAGAAATATGGAGTTTGATTAAGGTAAGATCTGTGTAATGGAAAACAGCTGTTTCCACTGAAATATCATCCTGCAAAATTACCTTGAATTGAAAATGAGTATTATTAAAATACTTTCACCGATTCATTTTTTCCATTTTTCCTTCTTTGAGTTATCATTTATAAACCTGAAACCACTATTTTATTAGTTTGATTAAGGTAAGACCTGTGTAATGGAAAACAGCTATTTCCACTGAAATATCATCCTGCAAAATTACCTTGAATTAAAAATAAGTATTATTGAACTACTGTCACCTATTCGTTTTTTCCATTTTTCCTTCTTTGAATTATCATTTATAAACCTGAAACCACTATATGCTCAGTTCAAAAAGAGATAATAATTACCTTCCTTTTCAGAAAACTAACAAAAGTATAAAAAAATAATTTCAAGATTGACATAAACGGAATTTCTGATCCGTTAGAAATGTGCAAAATTATTGTTTCTGCATAAATCCTTATTTATCAACCAATTAGAATTGCATTACACAGGTCTTACCTTAATGAGTGTTGACCAAACACATGCATGTCTCAAACATGTGTAAGAAAAGAAAATTTGTTACAGCTGTATTTAATGAAAAGGTATATAAGTGATAAAATAGTATTTACCGGTATTTGATATTCACAGGTTTTCATAAGATTTTGCATACCAAAGTTAAATTCAATATATAAATGGAAATTAACATACTATGATATACATGTATTACCAACCTCTAAGGGGGTCCATGGCAGGTTTTAAGTATTCACAGAATTCAAACTTGTGATCCAGCATCTTTAGTAGCTTTACCAGACCACAAGTTATCCATATTGAAAGCATTGGCCTGTGATAGGGTAGAAAAATCTGAAGGGCCACCTTGACTGGCATGTGACTTATGATGCTTAAATTCCATTACATAACATACATGTAATTATTTTCCATAATGTCTTCCTTGGACACTAGGTTTGAGGTGGCCCTTCAGATTTTGGGATGAAAATTTTACAAATGTACAGAAAAAATCATCCTTATTCTCCCAAAGCCTTTTAGTTTTCTTCCATAAAACCCCAGCAGGCAAAAGCCACCCGACAATAAGAGATATTAGAGATTTGATGCGGCCCAGGTCGATACGGACAGGAAACACATTCTATTTTTCACATAAGCAACTTGCCCGTTTACATACCAGAAATACACAAAGCTTCTAACATAGCGTCCAAAGAAGACATCTTTGAAAATAATTACATGTACATGTTTGTTATGTGATAGAATTTAAGCATCATTAGTCATGTGCCAATCACTTGACATTCCCACAATGCTTTTTTGATTTCTGGTGCAATATCTAAAAATACTTTTAAGGGCTACATATAGCTTTTTAAGTTAACATCATCTAGTTTTTTTTTTGTAATTTTATGATTCTTAATTACTGATGATTTGTATTCTTTTTCATATGAATATCAGTGATATATAATTATATATTTTTCAGTTTGGTGAGATGTAAAAAATCTAAATACCCACCTTTAAGGTTGTTGCAGTAAAATTTAATGTATGAAAATGGACATCTCCAGTCTGTTCAAAACCTGCAGATATTATGATTTTAATGCTGTGTTTATCAAAATATGTGGCAGAAAAGTGGACAGTGTAGATTGATGATCAGACTGCATATTCTATGTAGTTTCCAGCTAGCCCACATTTAAGAGGCTGAACTGACTTTGTGTCTGATTGTTGGCAAATGATAATATTATGGGATACCGCTAATTGTAAAAAATTAATATTGCTCATTTTGTATTGACATGGATTGTCAAAAAAATTGGATACTTAAACTTCAAATATCCAAAATCCTGTCTAATCTTGGTTTGCAAAGTATACTGACAGAGCTTGTGCTGGACCTGTCTACTTAAAGCTAAAAGTACAAATTATAGGAGATACAATTGATCAGCTTAGAGAATCTATTATTCATTCAGACCATCTGTCATTCTGGTCATTGAGATTTCTCCAATATTCTCCTACTTCTGACATTTATGAGTCATTTGCTTTCTACAAATGGTTAACATGTACTTAACATTTTTTTCCACTGATGATGATTTCTATCAGCTTACTCTAGCCCCTTTATTTCAGTCAGATGAGTTTGTCATGATCAGATTATTTTGATACTTATAACCCTATAAAGATATTTTTCTGCACTGAGTCATAGACATACATTCTATTTTATTTCAGGTTTTTGAAACTCCATTGGTCTACTATGTAACACACTTATTTACTTATAAGTAAAAGATTTAAAGTTTTTTATTTTAGCTCACCTAAGCATGAAGTTTGCAGTTTGGGCATCTTTTAATATGCTATGAACAAAATTAATGTCAATTTTAGGCATGTCTAAAATCTTGTCTTACGGTAAAGATTTAATTTCCTTCTATCACCTTTAAATGAACTTGATACAATATTGAGATAAGTTAGCTCTTTACCAAACTACAAAACTCGTCTAAATTGAAAGCATTTGCAGTCTAAAAAAGTACTGTGACTCAAAAACTGAATTTTTTTTCTGGGAGGGTGGAAAACATTGGGGGAACAGGAGAAAATACTGGTTATCAGCATTTTCTCCTTGTCTCCCAAATACCTTTTGGCAAGTCTAAAAATATTGTCTGGTAAAAAGTGAAGATGCTTTTGAAAAAAGTTCAGATTAAATTCAGACTAAAATGTGGACTTTCACAGGTATCTTGGATCAACATCTTGCGGTAACTTTGTTAAAGTGGGACTGAACCTTCAATACATGGATAATGGTCCTCTTTACGTGACTTAGACTGTCCATGATATTTAAAATTCTTAAAGGGTCCACACTGAAGCACTTGACAAACAGACTTTATTATCCATTATAAACAAAACCTTGAGCTTTAAATAACTCTTTCCCTATGGTAGATTGTCATAAATGGCTTGAATGTAAATTTAAGCTTTTCAAAACATTGTGGTACAAAAGGAAATGCTGATAACCTACATTTGTTTTCTATTGTATAACGGAAAATTCAACCATTTAACTCTTTACCACACAATGGCGACTTTGACGACCCTGTGGTTAAGAAGCCTTTTGAAAACATTGTGGGAAAAGGAGAAAATGCTGGTAACCAGCATTTTCTCCTTTTCCAACTTTCTTTTCTACCCTTTCCAAATCATATTTCCATTTTTCAGTCACATTTTTTTTGTCGTCGGCAAAATTAATGCTGCCAATTTGGACCAGTCTAAACGTTTGTAGTTTGGTAGAGAGTTAAGCCACATTTAAAATGTTGTCTGGATATGCTGTGAATTTTGCTCTGAATTTTGTTGACCGATAGGTGCCAACTATCTGGTAAAGGAGTTTTGAAGTAGAATAATGATGGAATGTTCTTAAAGACATTTGACAAGAAGCATGTTCTGGGCATGTTGCACTGATGAAAGAGAAAGTCTACTAAATGAAAGAAATTATTGTACAATATTAAGAACTTGAGCATCTTTATTGCATTCTATTTGATATGAAATGCAAACACCACAGAGAAAAGGATGGTAAATGTTTGCATTTGTCATACTTACAAATCCATAAACAATGAATAAAGATGTTTAGGCTAAAATTAGTTTTGCCATCAGTATTGAAAGGATTAAGTGTTCTTCTGTGGCGTATCATATAGTTTTTTTTGTTGGATGTAAAAAGATAATTCAAAATTGAAACATCTTTATAACAGTTTACTATTGGTTAATGTTTTAGTTGGACTGACCATAAGGTCTGTGCCATGTCTAATTTGACTGAGCCATTTTGCAATGGATTAACTCATTACCAAACAACAAAATTTTGGACTAGTCCAAATTGAAAGCTTTTGCAGACAACAAAATAAGTGTGACTCAAAAATTGAAATTTAATTTAGAAAGGGTAGAAAACATTATGGGAAAAGGAGGAATTGCTGGCATTTTCTCCTTTTCCCACTATATTTTCTAAAGATCTCTTTCTCAGGGGCATTAAAAGTAGGGATTGTGTGGTAATGAGTTAAGCAGGTCATTTTATAAAAGACCATCTTGTAATAAGAAATTTCCATGATGATGCAGAAAGAATTTTAACATTTTTGTAGTAATAGAAAAGATGTCAGGGCAATATTTCCTTTATCTATGTTATTTTGAAAGTTGACACCTACAACTTTTGGCTGAAAACACCTGTCAGTTGGAACAGATCTTTGTAATGTAAAATCTTCATTTCCTCTTGGAGAGAAAAATATAGCTGTTCAGGTTTTTGATAAAAGACTGGTAAAATGGAAAAAAAAAACAAGTTGTGTAAATAATGCAATTGATATCATTGTCTCATTCATGTGTTTAGTCTTGATGAAGTTGTACAGGAAAAGTTTGGTTCCATTTGTTATCTAATGTGATGAACAACGTAGTTTTGCACCAAATGATTTGACAGAATTGGACAGTGTTAGCCTAAAAAAAAAAAATGATGCATGACTGTGATTTCCATTTTTTAAACTAATTTTGACATATTTACACCTGAATATGATTCCTAGTTTTCAAACTAGACCTTAGGACGAAATAACAGAATATGAGGGAGATTAGAACGTGTTAAAACCATCTGCACAACAACTGAGTAATTAATTCCTAGTAATCAAACTACACCTTGGGACATAACAGAATATGAGTGAGATACCATTTGCATAGAAATACCTGAATATAATTCTTAGTGCTTGAACCTTACCCAAGACAAAACTTTATCATGTTTCTCTGTGTTGAATTTTGACCTTATTGAATAACTTAAATGATTCCTAGTGTTTTAAAACTTGACCTCTGGCAAATAACTAAGTATGATCCCTTATGCTCAATCTAGACCTTAACCCATTACCACACAATCCCTACTTTTGACGCCCCTGAGAAAGAAGGCTTTAGAAAACATTGTTGGAAAAGGAGAAAATGCTGGTAACCAGCATTGTCTCCTTTTCCCACAATGTTTTCTTCCCTTCATAAAATAAATTTCAAATTTTCAGTCACTTTTATTTTGTTGTCTGCAAATGCTTTTGATTTGGACAATCCTAAAATATTGTCGTCTGGTAATGAGTTAACTGAACATGAGTCCTTGTTAGCAAACTAAGACCAGAGGCAAACAACCAAATATATTTACTAGTTCTTATAACAAACCTTAGAACAATCAAATGAATATGTTTCCTACTGATAATTGTGGATATAGGAAAAGAACATTTTTGCAAGAATTTAGAAGAAAGAAACACAGATACAGGCAAAGACTGAGCAAATCAAAATTACAGAGATGTAGGTCACTTACCCCATATATTATCAAACACTGGTAAGAACTGTACTATTGAATTCCATGCATATTCTTAATAACCTCAAAATATCTTTTTCGACTTTCTACAAGCTTATTTCCTCCTGAGCGAATTTCCAACAGTCAACTTAGAAAATAGGGTTATAAATACAAAGTTTAGAAAGTAACTTCAACTTAGGTCTTGCTCTTCCAGATGATAATTATCAAATATGGCCCAAATAGTAGGATTTGTAGAGGAAAGAGAAGAAAACTTTTTTGGATAAGAAGAAATATGTTGATTACCAGCATTTCTTTAATTTCTTCATGTGTTTTTAGCTCACCTTAGCACAAAGTGCTAAAGGTGAGCTATTGTGATGGCCCAATGTCCGGTGTCCGTCGTCCGTCAACAATTTATTTAAACATCTTCTCCTCCTAAACCACTGGGCCAATCTTCGTGAAACTTGGCAGGAATGTTTCTTGGGTGAAGCTGTACCAAAATTGTTCAAAGAATTTAATTCCACCCATAACTCTGGTTGCCATGGCATTAAAATGAAAAAAAAAAAAAGAAATCTTTGAAAATCTTCTTCTCTGAAACTAGAAGGCGTACAGCTTTGATATTTGGTATGTAGCATCTCCTACTGGGCCTCTACCAAGTTTCTTCAAATTATGCCCCTAGGGTCAAAACTGGCCCTGCCCCGGGGGATAATGCGTTTGAGCACGTTTGAGCATAGGAACAAAGAAGGAAAACTTTAAAAATCTTCTCCTCTGAAACTTGAAGGCGTAGAGCTTTGATATTTGGTATGTAGCATCTCCTAGTGGACCTCTACCAAGTTTGTTCAAATTATATCCCTGGGGTCAAAACTGGCCCCACCCCAGGGGTCACAAGTTTGAGCATAGGAACAAAGAAGGAAAACTTTAAAAATCTTCTCCTCAGAAACTAGAAAGCGTAGAGCTTTGATATTTGGTATGTTGCATCTCGTAGTGGATCTCTACCAAGTTTATTCAAATTATGCCCCTGGGGTCAGAACTGGCCCCACCCCGAGGGTAACTAGTTTGAGCATAGGAACAAAGAAGGAAAACTTTAAAATTCTTCTCCTCTGAAACTAGATGGCGTAGAGCTTTGATATTTGGTATGTGACATCTTCGAGTGGACCTGTACCAAGTTTGTTTAAATCATGCCCGTGGGGTCAAAACTGGCTCCGCCCCGGGGGTCACAAGTTCGAACATAGGAACATAGAAAGAAAATTTTAACATTCTTCTTCTCTTAACTCTTTACCAAACAACAAAATTTTGGACTAGTCCAAATTGGAAGCATTTGCAGACGACAAAATAAATGTGAATCAAAAATTAAAGTTATCAGCATTTTCTCCTTTTCTCACAACGTTTTCAAAGGCTTTCTTTCTCAGGAAGTCGTTAAAAGTCGGGATTGTGTGGTAAAGAGTTAAACTAGAAGGCATAGAGCTATGATATTTTGCATGTAGCAATTCCTAGTGGACCTCTGCCACGTTTGTTCATATTATGCCCTTGGGGTCAAAACTGGCCCTGCCCCGGGGGGTCACAGGTTGGAACATAGCAACAAAGAAGGAAAACTTTAGAAATCTTCTCTGAAACTTGAGGGTGCAGAGCTTTGATCTTTGGTATGCAGAATCTTCTAGAGGACCTCTACCAAGTTTGGTCATATGATGACCCTGGCGTCAAAACTGGCCATGCCCGGAGGTCACAGGTTGGAACATAGGAACAAAGAAGGAAAATTTTAAATTTCCTTTTCTCTTAAATGGGAAGGTGTAGAGCTTTGATATTTGGTATGTAGCATCTTTGAGTGGACCTCTACCAAGTTTGTTCCAAGGATGCTGCTTTGGTTAAAACTCATCCAGCCCTGGGGACCACAAGTTCGAACATAGTACAAAGAAGGAAAATTTGAAATTCTTCTTTGAAACTGGAAGGTGTAGAGCTTTGATATTTGATTGCCCAATATTTAGTGTCTGTCTTTCTATAAACATCTTCTTCTCCTAACCCACTGGGCCAATCTTGATGAAACTTGGCAGGGATGTTCCTTGGGTGAA
Organism: Tridacna crocea; assembly: GCA_943736015.1. Classification (NCBI taxonomy): domain Eukaryota; kingdom Metazoa; phylum Mollusca; class Bivalvia; order Cardiida; family Cardiidae; genus Tridacna; species Tridacna crocea. The sequence continues at coordinate 8,868,977 of OX031066.1, read as the reverse complement.
GCTTTACCAAAGTTGCTCAAAGAATTGAATTTCACTCATAAGCTATAGTCTAAGGTGAGCGTTCCAGGGCCAATGGCCCTCTTGCTAAAAGCTTTCTCTCTCAGGGTAGTTAATAACTCAGGATTGTGTTTTGAAGAGTTAATTCATGCCACAACTTGGTGTTTTAGGTAGAAATTGCTTTTTATGTGTTATTTTCCTCTTTGCTATACAGTATTTTGAAAAAAAATGGTAGGTCTGTTACATTGCAAAAGGGATTTTCTGTAGACATTAGTCAAAATTGTGTTAGCCTGTACCAGACAACAAAATTTTAGCCTTGTCCATATTGAAAGCCCTTGTATGTGACAATTTTAGTGTGGCTCAAACAGCACAATCTTTCTTTGACAGAGGAGAAAGCATTGTGGGAAATGGAGAAAATTCTGGTTACCGGCATTTTCTCCTTTTCCCACAATGGTTTCAAAAAGGCTTCTTTCTAAGGGGTGTTAAAAGTCGGGGTTGTGTTGTAAAGGGTTAAAGGTACATATTGAGACATTGGCAGATGGCGGCTGAGTGGAGCCCAACTGAGATAGTATCAGCAGTCAAGAACATAAAAAAATTGTGACAAATGTAGAAGTTGCTTATCCCAGGGTATTCCAATTTTCGAAATAGCAGACTTTCCGATGCATATAATGAGGGATGATGCTAGTGTAATAGTTACTGGAATGTATGTATCTCATGAATTATTAGCGTATCTTTTATGATGATAATACTACAGGGTTTCAAATGTAGGGATCTTTCTGAAAAAAAAAAAACAACAGAAAAAAGGTTAAAATATCGTAAAGGTCATTACAGATAGTGAAAGTATTTTATCAGTATTCAATAATGAAATGAAAGTCATATAAGGTATTACAATATATTTATAGGATCTCTCTAGTTATTGGATTATCTATGGCTAGATACTGTCCAGTGCATTGAAAACTAATGTATAGTTCATGTAATAAATCTACCATTACAGTAGTTTCGCATTCATTTTCCAAATATAATATTGACCAAAACACTGAATATCTTTTGTAAAATAGTTTCTAATCTGACATAATTTTAAGAAGTATAGATAACTTTCTTCATTATGTTGGTAGGTGCTTTTATGTTTCTATGCATTTTGATCTATGGGAAAAAAGAATGCTAGCAAAAGAGCTAAAACTACATTAACGTCATGGAAAAGGCCATTTGATTCTGTATTGAAAGTTTTCGACTAAGATTATATTCACCCTTTACCACACAGTCCCAACTTTTAATGACCCTGTGAAAGATTTAGCCTTTTGAAAATATTGTGGAAAAAGGAGAAAATGCTGGTAACCAGCATTTTCTCCTTTTCCCACATTATTTTCTACCCTTCACAAAACAATTTCAAAATTTCAGACACTATTATTTTGTCGTCTGCAAATGCTTTCGATTTGGACAAGTCTAAAATACCGTTGTTTGGTAAGGAGTTAAGTTAATTCAAGTATTCTTGGATTTTTACGACCTAGAGATAGAAGCCTTCTGAAAACATTGGAGAAAAAGGAGAAAATGCTGGTAAGGATTGAGTGCCAAGGGTTTAAAGGTTAAGAATTTGAATAATGTTGGTTAACTCTTTTAGTTTACCAAACAACAGAATTTTAGACTAGTCCAAATTTGAAGCATTTGCAGGCGACAAAATTAAAGGTGGGTATTTAGAATTTTTACATCTCACCAAATTAAAAAACACATATATCACTAAAATTTATATGAAAAAATAATACAAATCATCAATAAGTAAGTCTCATAAAATAACAAAAAAAAATTTTTTTGATGGTGTTCCCTTAAAAGGCTACGTAGCCTCTTAGGGTATTTTTAGATTTCCCGCCAAAAATCAATAAAGCATTTTGGGAATGTCAAGTCACTGGCACGTGACTTATAACGCTTAAATTCCATTACATAACAAACATGTAATAATTATTTTCCATAATGTCTTCTTCGGACCCTATATTTGAAACTTAGTCTGTGTATTCCTGTATATAAATGAGCAAATTGATAATCTAAAAATAGAACGTGTCGCCCATTGGTGTCTACCTGGGCCGTAGTAAATCTGTAATTTCTCGTGCTGTCGGATGGTTTTCGACTACTGGGGTTTTATGAAGGCAAATTAAAAGGCTTTGGGAGTATAAAGATGATTTTTTTGCATTTTTTTAAAATTTTCGTCCCAAGATCTGAAGGGCCACCTTTAATGGGACTCAAAAAAGTGAAATTTGTTTTGGGAATGGTAGGAAATATGGTGGGTAAAGGAGAAAATGCTGGTTACCTGTATTTTCTCATGTTTTTCGCTATAATGGTTTAAAATTCGAATACCTGTGAAAATAGAGTTGAATAGGGAAATTATTTTTATAATGTGCAATTTGTACTTTAGCCACAAATTTTCAAAAGTGACCTGATAAGAACAAGTTGTCTATCAGAGGTAATGAATTGACTTATAAGATGGCTGTGTCTGTAGTTGTGAGGTAGACCATTGACTTTGTAACCATAAGGTCCCGAGTTCGATACCTTGGAGTGGATGTCATCTTTGAGATTTTTCATTTGCCCACATGTTCGGCATGAGTACTGGTGTAGTTCCCAGGAAGCAGAATCAAGAGAGATTAGTACATGTATAAGTTGTAAGAATTTGTATTTCAATCGCTGCAAAATAAATTATGTTTAAACTAGCTACTGGTAAGATACTCAATATCTCAATAGACATATTTTTGGTCCAGAAATAAGGCAGGAATAATTACACTTTTGAAGTTGGTTTTGTCCAGAAAGTCCTTGGTGTATTGATTCAAATGTTACTCTTTGGGCTTTAACACATTTTATGCTTTTTGAACTGAATCTTCAGTGACCCTAAGACAAATAAAACCCAGGTAGGCACTAAAGGGGTAAAAAGCACAAGGTTTATTAGCTTACTCAACCTCATAATCAATTCTGAATGCAGATCCAAAACAGTTTCAAACAATATTTGAAAAACAGCGCAAAAGGATTCTGGTCACTCATGTCTATGAACTCTCTTTCAATCTTGCTTGTCTTGAAAGGAGCCCATGGTTGAAATGGAAAGAATGCTGAGCTTAGAAGTGGTAGAAAATCCCCATGAGTTTATGGATAAGCATGTTGACCGTCAGTCATGACTAAAATGATATTCAGGGTTCCCACGCAGTCGGGAAAACGGGAAAAAGTCGGGAATTTCGTAAAACCCGTTCCCGGTCTTGAAAAAGTCATGATTTTTGTTATATCTATGAAAAATCGGGAAAAACCCGGGAAAAGTACGAAACGTTTTGGGTATGAAACAAAAATTTAGGACGATAATAATCTTCGGTCTGCGTCCTCCATTTTTCGGATAAAGGTCCAATATTCTGCAATATATATCCTAAGGTAGCAGTACACGGTTGTCGGCTAAACTCGTCTCGGTCCGCCGTATGCCGACCTGAACTCCCTCAAACAAAGGTCTATTTAGTCAGCCTGAAATTATAAGGAGCACTTAAATGCAACAGCACAATCCTAATTCTTTAGATTTTATCAATAAATCATGTTCAACTTGTGAAACATTGATATCAATGATCAATATAAGCAAGTGACATGGTCGGAAAAAAACTGAAAAAAATTGCCATTTTAGCCTATATTCCAAAATTCACAAAATCCAAACCCAGGAAGCTAGCCTGAAAATGCCAAGCTGAATTGAAACTCCAAACAACACATAATCTGGGGATGAAATCCGAAATAGCACATTACCATGCCGTTTTTCCGCAATCTTTCGTGCCCTGACCCTACCCTTGTTTTCTCCGCTAAAAACAGCCGCTTGCTCCATGACCCCTCACTTTCGCATTTGGGGTCAAAACTATAGAACAAAGAAGGAAAGGTCATGACCCCCTGTTTCGCATACAAAACAATGCTTCTTTTCCTTAATCTAACACAATTCATGGGTGTAATAACTACTCTTCTTATCAAAATTGCATTAAAAACCTACCTTACTCACTTATTTCTATTTTTGACCCTGGCCAATTCGAAGCAAACTGTTTACTTGTGCCTAAACTGGCCACCGTTGTATACCGTGTATATTACGGTCTTTTTTTAGGTTCGCTGGTCCCGGAATAGTTATTGTAATATTAAAAATAAACCGGGATCCAGTGTATAAATTTCGGAGAACTCGGTACTTATCCTAAAATACAATGCAGCTGTGCTTTGTATTTTCCCGGGGACGAGCTGAAGTGAAGTAAAAATGAATAACAACAGTAAATATTACTGAAAATTTAAATCCATAGGTTAACAGACTTTATCTTTATGAAGCCACGTTATGATTCTCTCGGGATGAGGTTGTCGAGTCAGAAGAAACTGAAAGTAAGCGCTTGTCTTCAATCATGGATCAAAACACTTCAAGTATTAAATCTAACAAAGTTACGATTATTCGTATTTTCAGAAACATTAAAAGCAGGGATATTGCCCTTTGAAAAGACCGGTTTATTTATTCATGTATTCAGGTCATGAAAACTGAACAATTAAAGTGAAAGTAAAACATGGTACTTTTGGATTAGGCTTTAGTTTCAATGACTGAAGAGGGAAAAGAACCTCTATTTGAAGGCTTACAGCAAAACTGTTGTGCATTATGATAGTAAATGATATACAAGAAAATAATTTCCAATGTTAGAAAAAAAAAAAAACAACACATTTTTAGCTCACCTGAGCACAAAGTGCTCAATGTGAGCTTTTGTGATCGCCCCATGTCTGTCGTGCATCATCCACAATTTCTTAACATCTTCTCCTCCTAAAGCACTGGGCCAATCTTGATGAAACTTGGCAGGGATGTTCCTTGTTTAAATCTCTACCAAAGTTGTTCAAGATATTAAATTTCACCCATAACTCTGGGTGCCATGGTGGTTGCCATGGCAACCAAAGAAAAAAAAGAGCAAAATCTTGGAAAATCTTCTCTGAAACTAGAAAGCATAGAGCTTTGATAATTGGTATGTAGCATCTAATATACTTCTACAAAAATTGTCTATAATTATAATGCCCCTGGGGTCAAAACTGACCCCACCTCAGGGGTCTCAAGTTTGAACATGGGAATAATAAAAGAAAACACTGAAAAATCTTTTTCATTAAAACAAGAAGGGATAGAGCTTTGATATTTGGTATGCAGCATCTGTTATTGGACCTCTACCAAGATTGCTCATATGATTCCCCCGGGGCTCAAACTGGCCCTGCCCTGGTGGTCACAGGTTTGAACATGGGAACAAATAGGAAAATTTTAAAATTCTTCTGCTCTGAAACAAGATGGAATTTATGTACATGTATTCCTTATGATGGTCTGCCAATAACAATATTTTACATTTTTTCATGAAATGTCACATCATGGAAAAAGGGGGCTTGGTGTATATTTTCACTGTGGACCAATGTCTCTTTCATTACAGGACAAAATGTAATTAATCTTCATCTTGTTAAGCTACAGACAATAGTTATTTGATTTTATTTCATGAAACGACATGTTATCCAAATTGGGGACTAAATGTATAATTTCATTCTGGACCAATTACAGTCAGTTGGCCCATCCATCCGTGTTGACGGTTATCTTCTAAAGTCCTTGGCACTTATGAAACTTCATACATGTCTTCCTTAGGATAGCCTTGTGATACAGTTTTCTTCTGTAAGATGTGTCATGGACAAAGGGGTTACCTTTCACATACTGGACTTATCGAGCTCCAATAAATTAGTCAGTAATGTTGTGAGCTGTTAGTCTAGAGTTCCCAGTTTGGCTTGATTACTGTCTCAGTCAACATCCTTTGAAATTTGATAAAAAGTTATTGAGACAAGTCTCATTTGTGTCTTAACAATGAGCGAATGATGTTTTTTAATCTGTCTTTCGACCACCATTTTGACCAGGAAATGCCTCTTAAAGTTAATTTAGTCCCGTACAATACAATCCTGACTTTCAATGACCCTGAAGAAGAAGGGTTGTGAAAGCATTTTGGGAAAAGAAGAAAATGCTTTTTGCACAGTTACAACCCTGTCAGAATTATTTGGCCTTGAACTTCCATATTTGGTATTTATCTTCACTATAGACCTTTACTGCTTAGTACTCAGGTCAGTGATATAGGACCATCATGGTCCTATTATTCCAAATTTGCCTGGTTATGTAGTCTTATAAGGATCTATACTATTTGCCTACAAATTCTTCATTACTTGTAGGAACTTAGGACTGTAAGAGAACAGCATGGATCCTTATTAAACTGCCTGTATGGATAGGCTGATCTGAATATATATTCGGTCATTTGAAGTTTTGTAACTGGCCAAGTAAAGAAATGAAATAACTATCATGCAGTTAGAGTGTTCTTTAAATCTTAATTTTTCATTAAAATAAGGAATGTATGAAAGAAAGTAGCTTTCAAAAGGTTTTGCATTTCCAGTTTTTCTATTGCAAAAAACCTTGAATTTTGAAAAAAATCCTGGAAAAAGTCTGGAAAAAGTCTGGAATTTTGCAAGCAGAAAGTTGTGGGAACCCTGGATATTGAAATGGACAGTAAGCACAAAGCAAACAAAGAAATATCAATTACGAAGCTATCAGTGTTAGCTACCTAGTAACCCTAGATGAAAGTATCACTGAAGGCAAGGGTTATTAGAAATATTGACATATCAGTGTGGCCAGTCCAGTCAATATTTGTATTACTTTGATGCAAGTCATATAATTGAAGAGAAAGGTCTTCTTGTGTTTATTTGTTAGTATGAATATATTATCAATTGTTAGATAATGATTATGCAAGTTTGGAAACATTTTTAGAGTGCTTAGAATTAATTATTCTGTTATGTCATATGCAGTAATTTCTAAAAGTACTGCTGTAGAACTTTGGATGATTCTGAGTTTGGGATAGATGAAGTTTACATGTTAATCTGTGAATGTTTGTGAGTGAACTAGTGTTTTAGCTGGTATTAACTCTTTACCACACAATCCCGATTTTCAATGACTTTGAGAGAGAAGCCTTTTGAAAACATTGATGGAAAAGGAGAAAATGCTGGTAACCAGCATTTTCTCCTTTTCCATCAATGTTTTCTAACCTTTCCAAATCAAATTTCAATTTTTGATTCACATATATTTTGTCGTCTGCAGATGCTTTTAGTTTGGACTGGTCCAAAATTTTGTTGTTTGCTAATGAGTTTGAACCCTTTGAAAGTTTCTCAGTTTTACTTGCTTTTTTGTATGAAATGATACTATCAGATGGATCAGAAGATACAGTTTAACTATTCATTAATTCTTTACCTGCCTGTTCCAAATTGAAAGCATTAGCAGACAACAAAATTTAAGTGACTGAAAAATTGGAATTTGATTTTGGAAGGGTAAAATACATTGCGAGAAAAGGAGAAAATGCTGAATTATTACTAGCATTTTCTCCTCTTCCCACAACATTTTCTAAAGGTTTCTTTCACAGTCCTGACAACCAGGGATTGTTAGGTGAAAAGTTAAAGAATCTCATTTTTTACAAGTTAGGAAATAAGTCTTTCAAAAACTGCGGGAAAAGGAGAAAATGCTTGTAACCAGCATTTTCTCCTTTTTCCACAGTGTTTCCTTCCCTTCCAGATATATTTCCCATGAATGGAGCCATATAGGGTTTGCAGTCTGCAAATGATTTCTTTATGGATGAGTTTAAAACTTTGTCATCTGTTGAAGAGGTAATTATAGATTGATATGTAAGGAAGAGATTAGAAAAAAAAAATTCTTGCTAAGATTAACCTCAGAATCTTCATGTTACTAAAGGTGTTCTTTGTTTTCTCCATCAGGCTGATTGTATCAATTTTTATTGGAGCCATACGTAGACGAAGTTAAACTCTTTACCGCACAATTCTGACTTTAACAATGAAAGAGAAAGATGGCTAATGAAAACATTGTGAGCTTTTAGCTGACCTGTGTGAGAATTGCTCTAAGTAAGCCTTTGTGATTGTGCCATTATGCTTTGTCTGTCATGTGTCATGCATTGTCCAAGGGTCTATGTTTACCTTGTGCACATAGTTAAGGTGACACTTTCAGTCATGTTACTCGATGATACTTTGGACAATTTTGAAATTTGGTCAAATTCGGTTGAAAAGTAGCCACAGAGCTACATTTTAGAAGAATCTTGTTTGTCCTTTAGAGACCACATTTTCAGCCTGATGCTCTTGCAAAAAGGTCAGAATGTTTGTCTTCATGATATATCAGACAAGTTAAAAAATGGGTCACTTTGGGTCAAAAAGTAGGTTACTGGGCTGATGATATCCCAGACAGATACTCATGCAACTGAATTAATAAAATAGTTTTTATTTCATCAGCTTGTGGTTAATACGGGGAAATTTTTGGCGAAAAAGGGAAAGGTTTGCGAAAATAGTGAGTGGCTCATTCATCAACTTGTGGTTGATATGGGGAAATATTTGCCGAAAAAGGGAAAGGTGCGCGAAAATAACGAGTGCCTTCCCTAAATATTTGCCAAAAAAGGAAAAAGTATGCGAAAATAATGAGTGCCTAAGTCACTCATTATTTTCACATACCTTTCCCTTTTTCAGCAAATATTTCCCTATATTAACCGCAAACTGATGAAATAAACTTTATATATTGTATTTCATCTGATTATTTTGTCAATGAATGCTACTTTTAAAACTAGTGATCTCAATCAATAAACCAGATTTTCAGTAGAAAGAAATTATTCACTGTAACGGGGAAATAATTCCCCCCAGCTTAAATTAGTGTCATTTCTTTAACCATAAAATTTCTAAAATTAGACACATGAAATATAATTAGTGTCTTTATACAATTTCTTACAAGTTTGAAATTGGATCACAACTGATCTAAAAGTAAGTCACTGGGCCAAACTGCAGAAATACTAATGTACAGTCTACAGAACACATTTTTAGTCTGATATGCATGAAACTTTATCAGAATGTTTGGATGATATCTCTGACAAGTTTCTAAAGTATGTCAAATGGGTCAAAAAGTAGGTCAGGTACATGCATGCATTTACATTGTTAAAACCAAGGTATCGCCAGCTTCATCAACGATAGATGACTTGTACTCAGATGAGCTTTTTGGACCAATACTCCCACTTTTTTACAACCAGGTTTAGTAGAAGGGCTTTTGTAAACATAGTCGGAAAAGGAGAAAATGGTGGTAAAGATCATTTCTTCCTTTTTCCAACATTATTTTTACTCAATCTTAGACAACCCCCAGTATTTGAGACATATATAAACATTTATCTGCAATAATTATTGGTTTAATTGCCTGCTGCAGAGTGGGGTAGGAATTATAGGAATGCTCTCTGTCTGTTCATCAATCTGGCCTTCCATAACACCTTTCTGTGTGTTCCACATTCCCTGAACCCTTTGGAAGATTTTCATTAAGCTTCGATTCCCTGTTCACTTTAATAAGGAAATGTGCATAACTCACTAATACTGACTGAAGATAATCATCACAGTTTAAGGTAATGCGATTGAGCCTTAAACTTCTGTCTACTCCACAACCCCTTTACCCTTGCAAGTATTTTCATTAAACTTTGGTCAAATGTTTCCATCCTTGAGGTAATGTGCAGAACACATAGTTGAACCATGCCCACTCAAGGTCAAGGTCACAGGTCACGGTCACGAATTAGAGCTTTTCATTTCATGTCTGCTTCATATCTTCTTTACTCCTATAAAGATTTTCATAACATTTTGATAAGATTTTTATGGCACAGCAGGGTTTTCCCTAGGCCACAAAAATAGGGGGTCATTGTGACCCCCTAGTCAAAAATAATGGGGGGTCATTTTGGAATTTGTGGGGGTCACAACAAAATGTAATTCGCTAAATCGCTTAAACAAAAGCTACTATGAATTTGTGAAAGTATGTGATTTTTATGTGTAGCCTTTCGCTATAGTTAAGGGTTATTTTGTTTTCATCACAGGAATCGACCATTTCGTTGGCGAAGATAGCCTGTTGTCGGTTAGAGTGGGAAGTCTCTGTTATTATTCTTGATAAAGATTACAGTAAAACTCCTCTATTAAGACCACTCACGGTACTTTTTAAATTTGGTCTTATTAGTGGGGTGGTCTGATTTCCGGGTTTCACACGCCTACATTCTGATATAAACCCAGGCTGCGAGTAGACTTGTGCAGGGCTAAATGACATGAGTAGTAAATTCATTTGACGTAGGGAAGTATACAAATGAAAATGACAACATTTTCATGTTCACTGACAAGTATCATTTTTCCTTAAATTTGTGAAATAAATCCACCTGTAAAAGCATGTCAATTCATAATTGCCTATTTAAAACAATCAAAACCAGGTATGTACATTTACTAAATGATTCTGGAGACTAAAGGATCTTATGTTAGTTCTGATAGAATTCATGCTTTTTCACTTCGTGTAGTCTTAAAATCTCATACTCCAACTGCCGAATTTCATTCTAAAACATAGATTTTCTAATACGGGCTGATCTTTAAACGTTTGACGTATACGCCCCCCCCCCCTCTTTTTTTCATCCGAGTTGAAAATTCGAACAGGCCTGCTAATCGTCGCTCTTACAGTCTTCGTGTTCACTAGTTAGCACTCGCTTATTCGTTACGGTATAATTACAGTATGTAAAGTTCCAATTTCAAAATGATAATCCCATCTCGATCACCGCTAAACCCAAACGTCGTAAATTCCATCAGTCAGCTATAAACAAAAATCCTGGTCACCCGGATGTAGACATCTTTGTTATCCGGGTCAGAGACGTGTGATAAACTCTTGATTGCCGTGTGAAAACCAAATCAATGGTTTAAACATATCCATTCACAGGTCATTTGATTATGTTACGTAACATCCTGATTAATTAACACAAACACGTTACAATCAATTGTCAGTGGACAACCAACAGACCGATAATTGATTGTCATTTCCATCGGACCCAAGAATATTCGTCCATGTAGCACAGTCTATGGTTCGCGATTACGGACGCGTGAAAATTCGCTGCTTGTAAAGATGTTATGGAAATCGAGCGGTCGTTTCTCGGGGTGAAAATCTACAGGTAAATTCATATTGGTACTGAAAACGGTGGTCGTAATTTCGGAATAGCGGGTTTTCGTATTTCCGGGATTATGATCATTGATCTTGAAGAAGGAAAAATTCCGTTCTGGCAAAAATCGTTCTTAATAGCAGGTTGCTCGTACTGTCGGGGTGGTCGGGAGGAGAGGTTTTACTGTATCTGTTTCGGCCGAAAATAAACTATTTTCACCAATTAGATAAATGACCGATTCTTGTGTTTTGACACGCGGCTCGCGTTCATACCACTGTTTTCAATGAAAAACACAGTGTATCTCTAGCTAATTTACAGTAAACCCTCGAGACCTTGAAATATTGTTCTGGGTGCTCTTACCAGCCGCAGTATCGTCTGATCTTTGTTTAAGGGCTCTTCTTCCTGGCAGACAGCAAGAATGATGTCGATTTTGACAGAGCCATATTGTTTTCATTTGAGATGGACTGCCCATGGTTTAGTTTAGACTCGTTTAAAGACCGACAGTATTTTAGTAAAATCGATACACAGTCCATTGTTTCGTCCCATTTTCCCTTCATAATCCAGATTTTTCATCTGCTCACGATGTAACAGTGTGAGAAGTAAATACGATCATTATTACCTCTTATTGTATTTGTGCGTCCACCATGACGCATTACTGAAAAAAATGCGGGTCATTTTCTTTAAAAGTGCATCAAAACGCACAAAATTGTGCGTCAAGGAAAACCCTGGCACAGAGATATTGTGCAGAACCTGCTTGTCAAAGTCTCAGTTGGAAATTTGGATTGATTTTTGAACTATTTGTCCGCTTTATATTTCTTTTACAACCAGGTTTTTTTAAATTAACCCATTACCACACAGTCTCTACTTTTGACGCCCCTGGAAACAAAGCCTTTAAAAACATTGTGGGAAAAGGAGAAAATGCTGGTAACCAGCATTTCCTCCTTTTCCCACAATGTTTTCTACCCTACACAAAATTAATTTCAAATTTTCAGTCACTTTCATTTTGTTGGCTGCAAATGCTTTTGATTTGGACGAGCCTAAAATATTGTCGTTTGGTAATGAGTTAAACTTTGGTCATATATTTTCCTAAGTGATATGATGTGTAATTTAACCATGCCCGTTCAAGGGCAGGGTCTTAAACCTTTACCCTGTAAGGCATTTCTATGGTATCTCTAATTGACCTTAAATAACAGCAAGGATGAAGCCGTTTCTTAAGTGTATATGACACCTTTTGATAGCATAGAAAACATTGTGACAAGAGGTGAAATTGCTCGTCACGAGCGATTTCACCTTTTGCCACAATGTTTTCCAAAGGCTCCTACAAGCAATGTGTAGAAATGAGTATCTATGGAGTAAAGGGTTAATTAAAAGCCACATGTTTGAGCCTTTAATTTTATGGCTGCTTCATACTCTCCTTCAACCTTGCAGGCATTTTTATTAATCTTTGACAAAATTTGCACCCCAGTGACATGATGAGCAGAACCCATAACTCACTCAAGGTCAAACTGGAAGGACTTTTCATTAAACTTTGGTGGAATATTAGCCACAGTAAGATGATTTTCAACACTTCTACACTTACCATGCCTATTCAAGGTCAAGATCACAGTTGAAGGTCACAATTTTGAGCCTATACTGCAATGTCGGCCTGGTATGGCCTGCACCTCTTGAAAAGAATTGCTAAAATTTGGTTTCAGTAAAAGAATGTGTAAAATTCTGACGGCATGCTGGCTCAAGGTCTTAGGTCACAAGTTTGAACCATTGATTTCCTGTCAGGTCCATATGTCGTTTATGTTTGGAAGGATTTCTTGAAACTTTAGTTGGGTGTGAACAGTAGTGAAACTATATGCAAAATATAGTTATTTTTCAACCTTGCCAACTGATGGTCAAGGCCACAGTTGAAAGTCAGTTGTTTTAACTTTTGACTTCATTTTTGCACAACATCTTTACCCAAGAAGGATTTACATTATTTTTCTTATAACTTGGGTACAAGTTTTCTTTGGTTAGAAGATACATTATATAGAACTTGAATCTCAATTATGTTGGCTAAGGCTAGTATCATTATTTGAACCTTGAACTTATCCCTGGTAACATGTTGACCTTAGTAAAAGAAACTGTGCAGAACACATATCCATGGCCCTTCAAGGTCACTAGTAATGGCAAATGTCCCAGTAATGGGACTTATGTTTGAAGCTAGGCTTTTGTCTTTGCTGCTTTTGTGTCTGTGGATTTTATGTTTACAATACTAGCGTACTCCATTTTATCAATGCAACTAAAGAGTTGATGGATGGCTTGGGGTTTTATGTCTTTGAACAGTATTTCACTTATGATACTATGATGGAAGGGTGATTATAAAGGGTCAATGCAATAAATTGATGTTCAGATACAGCAGGAATCAGACCATGGACTCAGTTATCTAAAGTTGGAAGCATCAGTTGATCACATGATCTCTTTTACAACCAAAGGTCCCAAATCCTGACTTTCATTCTGCGGCTACGATATTAGCTGTTCTTCAGACTGAGGAGGCTAAAATTTTGCTATGTGGTAGAGTTATGTGGTCTTGAGACTAACTAATTTACTTGTTTGTTGTATTTCAGTGATTCAGGAGTATCGAGGCAGTTTTCAATCAGAAGCCATCAACAAAGATCTACGGATATAGTTGCTCTTCTTCAAAAAACTCTGTCAAGTGTAAACACATCACCGAGAACAGGATCCTCCTCGCCTACCAGTCTTAAATTGCTGGGCTTGGAAATTCACGAAGGTGGGCATTAGTATTTTTATCCTCCACTGAAGTCTGAGGGATATAGTTTTAGCGTTGTCTGTCTGTCCTTTCGTCTGTGTGTCCGTCTGTGTGTCCGTCCCGGCAAATATCTCCAATTCCATTGGATGGAATTTCATGAAACTTTACACATGTGTACAATAACCCATTCTCCCAACATTTTTTTGTGTGTTTTATTGATTCGATGCAAAATGGCAGACTGGGAGCGATTTTTAAGTTACGCGGCTCAGGACACTTTTAATGTTTTTAGTCTTATCTTGAAAACTATACAGAGTTTTTACATTCAAGTTGTCACATCTATCTACCACCATTAGGAAATGAAGGAAAAAAATTTTAACCCAGATTGACCTTGCAACCCTGTCAATGTTTTTGCGATTACTAGCTGCGTCATGGAAAAAAGGGCTTCATGTTATCTTTCATTCCATTTCTTGTGAACACAATTCCTCCCACATTTCTTGACGGATTTGAATAAAAATTTCACAGAATGTTACTCGTCATGTGCCCTATTGCATATTGTCAATGTTTTGTGATTTGTAGCTGCATCATGGAAAAAGGGGACTTCATGTTTTTTATTTTTTCATTCGGTAACTTGTGATCGCAACTCCTCCCACATTTCTTTGACGGATTTGAGTAGAATTTTTACAGAATATTTCTCATTCTGTGACCTATTGCATGTTGACAAGGTTTTGCGACTTGTAGCTGCATCATGGTAAATGGGGACTTCATGTTTTTTTCACTATATTTCTTGTGAATGCAATGCCTCCCACATTTCTTGGCAGGTTTCAGTGCAATTTTCACATAATCATGTGACCTAATGCATGTATTCAATGTTTTGGGATTTGTTACATGGAATAAGGGGGCTTAATGTTATATTTCATTTTTTACCAATATCTTTTTAATTACTGGACATATATATAGAGATTTGGATGAGATTTCACAGATAATGTGACCTAGCGTGTATTGTCAGGGTTTTGCAGTTTATCACTGTATCATGGAAAGAGGGGGGCTTCATGCTAAATTTAATTCTTTATCAATGTATCTCCAAATTATGCACATAGTTTCATGAAACTTCATATTTTTATTGGTTGGTTAATGAGTCCATAGTGCATCGGTCTGTCTATCTATTTGTAACCCTTTTAAATCACAAGTAACACAATATATCCATTGAGCTACCCAGGTAGGTGCTAGAAATTCCAACACTTTGGTCTCTTGCTAGCTGCTTGAAATGGCAGCAATGTTGCAGCATATATTGTTAGAGGGATATCTTCTAAAGTCCTTTACAAAAATTGATGAAACTTCATGCATGTCTTCCATTAGATAGTCCGTTGACACAATTTTTTTCTGTATATATAATGATGTGTCATGTTTCTTTATCTGTTTCTATTTCATGAAATACCATTTTCTGGAAAAAAGATACTTAATGTATGATCCTGTTTTTGGACCTCTTATATATCTTTTTAGCTCACCTGAGCACAACGTGCTCAAGGGGAGCTATTGTGATCAGTCATCGTCCGGCGTCCGTCCGTGCGTCCGTCCGTCCGTGCGTCCGTCCGTTAACAATTTCTTTAAAAATCTTCTCCTCCAAAACTAGATGGTCAATCTTGGCAGGAATGTTCCTTGGGTGAAGCTCTACAAAAATTGTTAAAAGAATTTAATTCCATCAAAACCTCTGGTTGCCATGGCAACAAAATGGCTGAAAATGGAAAAAAATCTTTAAAAATCTTCTTGTGACAAACTATAAGGTGGAGGGCATTCATATTTTGTTTGAAGCATCATTGGGTGACCCTTTACCAAAATTGTTAGAATTATTCTCCTGGGGTCATATTTGGGCTTTACCCAGGCGCACCCTATTTTACATAGAAACAAAGAAGGAAATCTTTAAAAAATCTTCTTCTGACAAACCATAATGGCTAGAGCATTCATATTTGGTATGTAACATTATCTGATGATCCGCTACCAAAATTGTTAAAATTATTCCTGTGTGGTCATATTTGGGCGCTGCACGGGTGCACCCTATTTTAAAATCTTTAAAAATCTTCTTGTGACAAAACATTAGGCCCGGGAAAATTCATATTTTGTTTGCAACATCATTTGGTGACCCTTTACCAAAATTGTTTAAATCATTCCCATGGGCTCATATTTGGGCTTTGCATGGGCGCACCCTATTTTACATAGAAACAAAGAAAGAAATCTTTAAAACTTCTTCTTCTGACAAACAATAATGGCTAGGACATTCCTATTCAGTATGTAGCATTACCTGATGATCTTCTACCAAAACTGTTAACATTATCCTTCTGTGGTCATATTTGGGCTCTGCCCGGGCGCACCCTATTTTAGAATCTTTAAAAATCTTCTTGTGACAAACTATAATGCCAAGAGCATTCATATTTTGTGTGAAGCATCATTTGGTAACCCCTTACCAAAATTGTTAAAATTATTCCCCTTGGGTCATATTTGGGCTTTGCTCGGGCACACCCTATTTTACATAGATAGAAACAAAGACGGAAATCTTTAATAAATCTTTTTCTGACAAACCGTAATGGCTAGAGCATTCATATTTGGTATGTAGCATAATCTTATAATCTTCTACCAAAATTGCTAGAATTATCCATCTGCAGTCATATTTGGGCTCTGCCCGGGTGCACCCTATTTTACATAGAAACAAAGAAGGAAATCTTTTAAAATCTACTTGTGACAAACCATAAGGGCTAGAGCATTCATATTTTGCATGTAGCATCATCTAGTGACCCTTTATAAAAATAATTAAGATTATCCCCTTTGGGTCATACTTCGGCTTTGTGCCCTGGTGCACACTATTTCACATAAAATCATAGAAGGAAATCTTTTAAAATCAATTCCATCTAAAAAGGAGAAATTGTTTGCAACAAGCAATTGCTCCTTTCTCACAATCTTGTCACAATCTTTTCTACGATATAGATCACTTATTTTTCATTTTAAATACACTTTAAAATGTCGTCTGCAACTTGTTTCGACTTGGACTAGTAAATAATTCTGTTGTCTGGTAGTGGGTTAAACTACAAGTCAAAAAGGGAACAAGACACTGTGAAGAAAAAAATTGATGATAAGAAGCAGTTTTTAGCTCCACTGGCCAAAGACAAAGAAGAAAATCTGTAAACATCTTGTGACAAACCCAAGGGATATACGCCTTATTTGAAAAGAATTAATAGCCTGCCCTTGATAAACCATATAAGTTACATATATACTCAGGTGAGCGATATAGGACCATCATGGTCCTCTTGTTATGTAATGGAATGCTGTGCCATAGAAAAAGGGAGCTTAATTTATAATTTCATCATTGCCGATAACAAAAAGGCCATTTGTACATGCAAAACAGAATACCTGTAATATGTTTGTATCAGAAAAGGTATTTTTCGGCGGGAGATATCATTCCAATGAAATTGCTTGTTGTTTTTGTATTTGTAGTGAAATGTCTGAACATCAACAAATTCAACAAATAGGACATGTTTATCTATCTGTTATTCTGATGTGATTTAAGATGACTTCCATGTTTGACAAATATATCCAACACACTATTCATCCCCAAGAAATAAATGCTTTGACCATCACTGCAACCACCAGCAGCACTAACATCAATAACAAAAGCAACAAAAATCACAACATCAATAATAACAACAACATTTTGTAAAAAGAATATATGTAAACTAAACTTGAAGACCTGTCAAAAATAGGTACTTTCAAAGTTTGCATATAAAAAATGGAACATGTACTTCTGTTATACATGTACCATAATGTGTTCATGTCAGATAAACAAATAGCTAGTATCTATGTTTGCTGGTGAGAAAATGACAAAATCGTAATTCTATGCCACATTTTATCAAATATAACATTACATCATTTACATCATTTATGTTTATATATATCTTAAATAAGTTTTTTCTTGCCATTTTATTGTATCAGGGGCCGGTATGAGCTCACCACCAAAACGGCACCTTCCAGGTGAGTGTCTTTTCCTATGGTCTTACGTGTGTTATCTTACCTGAATAATTCATTTATTGATATTTTATCTTTAGATGCATGATTACAAACTTTTATGTTTGTGAGATTGGGGCTTGTCTGAGATAGGCCAATGAGCCATTTGTTGTCTAAACAATAGACTTACTGCCTAATAAAATAGTAGAGGGTGTATGTTACAGGAGATGGCCTCTATCCATAGCTTCTTCCTGTGTAAAATCAATTTCTAGTTATTGCATTAGAGAGAATTCTCTGTAGCTCATTGATTAGTGTAATAGTGTTTTGAGATTCAAAAATGAGGATTAGAATCCTAGAGGGGGTAGTTGGTATATTAGCTATTCATTTCTTGCCAAGTTTTATGTTCATGAGAATATTACAAAATTTACAAAAAAATTATTTCAGACATTAGATACAGTAAATCTCCATCTCCACATGGACGTAGAAGAGATAGACAGCCATTACACTACGGTTCCGCTGGTGACATCACCACTGCCTCAAGGGTAAGTGTACTTTGCATCTTCAACATATATTTCAGTCAAGAATTTGAAATAAATGGATTGATAATTTATGTGCATGTTTAATAAATACACAAAATATTGATCCTTTTGTTATTGTATGCTTTTGCATGACTACTTCAACATAAATGTATCAGTTGACTTGAATTCTGTTCTAGCAGTAATAAATAACTCTGTATCTGTGATGTTTCTTTACTGGTTCTATGAAAGCAAATGTCCTGTGGGGGGGGGGGAACCAAAAAGCTTGCATATAACTTGAATAATTTGCTAACGTAAAGTCTTAGAAAAATAAAACTCTGCATGTTGAGATGGGGACCTTTCAAACTTTCTTGGGACCTTATCTGAATATTATGATGTCAGAAACGTTCATGTCATGTCACATCACTTAAATGACGTTGCTCATATTTTTTTTCTCAAAAACGATAGTTGATGTAAATCATGTTATTTGCAAGCAGCGCACTGTTTTCAAATTCTTCTGTAAAATTGGAAATTGTTTCATCAAAATACAAAGTTATACAGGCTATATTGGTCATCTCTCACAAAATATTGGACAGTATTGATACAAAATAATTTGTACCATCAGATCTTGATCTATGGTATCCACAGTGCAAACAAATTTTCAATGTTTGGTGATAATCATATGTGCTTTCAACTGCATAGACATGCCGAAATGAACAATTGGGACAAAGTTGAGAAAGATTGTTGTGATTTCTCTAAAGAAGATATTTTTATCAATTAGTTTTTAATCATTTTTTTATTTGACAGTATATAGAGTAATATAAACAGATTTTAGTGGAGAAAACAAATCTGTCTATGAAAAGTCAAGAGCAATGCAAACAGGTAAAAGAAGGAAAAATTAAAATTATTGCTGTATAATTCAGACTCATTGATTGCTTCACTGAATGAGTGTTTCATAGATAATTATAAGTATGGATGGCAAAAACTGCAAAGACTTTAGGGAAAATGACCATATAGACATGGATGTTGATTCAGCTGTTTCTGAAACAAATGAAGACAAAGATCTTAAGGAAGAAGATAAGGACTTTTCTGTCACAATGATAGTTCACGCTGTTACCTCTGAAGAGGAGAAAGTGTATCACAGAAATAAGAATTCTGCCCCCATGGTTCAGTCCAAACCAAGTAAGGAAATAGCTGGCAATGAAGTTGTAAGTGTTAGTAAGTTGAAAAAGCAATTCGAAAATACAGGTTTTATTCGTTCTTCAAATGAATGTTATGGAACCATTGAAAGGGATCAGAAAAAGGGTATTGTCAAACCCAAAGTAAGAAATGAGAATTACAAATCTGGTCAGCATTTGTCCCCTGAGAAAGCATTCTCAAATATTAATGATTTATTCACTGTGAAGAAAGATAATGGGAACATTCAGGAAAAGAGAAAGATTGAAGATGCACTCAGTAGTGATACCCTGAGCAGTGAAGACAGTCTTAGTGAGCTGATTGATAGTCCAGTGTTAGAAAACATGGAGTCGTTCTTGATTCTAGATGATTTAGAGGAATATGGGGCAGTTGGTGGCAGAGATGCTGTAAGTGACAGAACAAGTACTAATTCAACACAGAAAGATGTTTGCAAATCATCGAAAGAAAACCTTTCAGGAATCCTGCACCGAAAATCCTCAATAAATAGGAAACCCTCATCGGTACAGTTTGATGAGAGTGTTGCTATAGAAACATTTTCCCAGACTGAACCTGCTAGTGATTGTTCTCCAAAAGCCATCCTTGCGCAAGGTGATGGTCCAGATCCAAACCAAGCACCTGTTGGAATGTTTGGGCCATTTCCAGGGCCTGTTTCAGTCACAAGATTGAATGATTTGTCTGAAAGAGCAGTGACCGAAAATAAAGATTCAGAAAGAAACACTTTAGAATCAAGAAATTTGAATGATACTGCATCTGGTCATGCTTCAGAAGTCTCATCAAGGAGAGGAAGCTTTCAAAGAAAGGATAGTACTCCAAGAATGCTTTCCCCAACTGAATTGCTGAGACAGAAACAGAAAATAGTAGCCGATAAGATTATCCATAGCTTGTCTGTCAAAAGTGGGGATTCAAAAAAGGATCTAGAACAATCAAGTCCTGGACATATAGTAACTGATAATGACGATTTCAGTCAAGAAGATGGTACATATATCTGTGAAAGACATAGTGATGTGGAAGACACTTGGCATTATTCAGATTCGTTGTATAAAAACAGGGTGGACAATGACAACAATATTCAAGCAACAGCTAAAAATCAGTCACACTTAGTGAAGGTGAATAGCTCAGATTTCATCGATCCCAAGTTTTTGCATAATTTGCCAGATATTCAAAATAATTTTTTTGAACTGCACAAAAAATGGAGGGATTTAGATGAAAAAACACAAGAAAACCACAAAAAACCTTACAAAGAACAACCTGAAAGCAACATATCTACCTTGGAATTGACAAAACCTATAGCTGGTGATGAGAAAAAGAATGCAGAAGTAAGCAGTGTTAACATAGATGATCAACCACAACCATTAGCAGAAAAGTTACAAGATAGAAAAATGTCAAATAATGGATTAAAAAAGAGTGAAATTAGTGTTGAATATGAAAGCACAGGAATGGCAAAGATGTCTGAAAGTCAACCTGGATACTGGTTCTTTAACAGCACTGATACACCTCTTTCTGGTAGTTATGATGAAGATGAAGGTTGGAAAATTATGCCATATCCATACAACTTAAATGACCCTGACAGAATTCCTGTACATGTTTGTGATATACAAGATTTGACTTGTACAGATGAAGCTATAGCCGAAAAAATACAAAGAAGACTTACAAGGAAACGGAGATTGGATTCTTTGAGAGATATGACATATCAACATAGCTGTTCAAGTTTACTCATGCATGAAAACTCATCTGCTGAAATACACACAGCAGAAAAACCTACTGAAATATGTACTGACACTGTACTGATAGATGATGGAGTGCTTGGAGACAGTGAAACTACGGATGAGGACCGAGAAAATAGTAATGTAGAAGAGCATGGAAATAATTATGGCCCAAGAAAGGAAGAACTGTATTGTGATGGTGCTCAAGAAGCGGTTGATTATATGAATTCCTTGCTGACTGAATTCTTAGATATGATTGAATATAAGAGTGAAAGGGGAATGGCTATTACAGTTGATGACTACAAAGAACTGGAATTAATACAATCTACAATTATATATATTGGAAATAGGCTTACTGCTCTGACTGAAACTGCAGAGTCTGTGGTATCGAACAATAGTCAAATTGAGTCTCTTAAAGAAGGAGGTTCCAGTCAAATTTTTATAGATTTGCATGATAGGAATATGATAACAATGTATTTGAAGAAGTTGAAAATGTCACTTAGTAATACACAAAAGAAGATGTGGTCTTTGTCAGATTCTATGATGAATGAAAGAATTTCTGAAAATCTTCTGAAGACTGACAACAATAAGGAATATGAAACAAAAAGTGCAAGTGAAAATGTCTACACTTATCATGATCAGAGGTACCCAACAATTGATTATAGTCAACTTGGAAGAAATGATAAAAGTGGAAGGAAGAAATTGGAAACATTAGCAAATGAAAGAGAGACAGATGCCAGAAACGTATTGAAAGAAGCGAATAGGCAAGCTTACACGAATGAGATATTGCAACACAATTTTAAAAATCTCTGTCAAAGCCAACATGAAAAAGATAAGAGTGATTCATCTTTATGTGTAAAGTGTGTAGACAATGAATCAAGTGGATATCTAGGAGATAGAAGTGAATCAGAGAGCAGTATTACAGCTACAAAGACACACCAAAGAAAAACAAGGCAGGATGCATCAGGATTACAAAGTCTGGATACAAAAACACAAGATGAAAGTCCTATGGTTGAAGGTAGATCTAAAAGGCAAACTGTGAGAAATAGGGATGCAGTTGTAATGCCAGAATTCATGACAGTGTCACCATTCCCATACAGAGACAATCAATACACCTTTAATCCTTATTGGGGGGAAACTCATGATACAGGGGAAAATAGCTACAGAACACATCTACATGAGGAAAGACAGATGTATCCAGAATACTATTGGTCTAGACTTGCAACAGAGAATACAGTAAAGGCAGATTCCATGTTTCCAGACGATTACATTGCTGACAGTGGAATAAATGATGAGGGACTGTCAAGTGAGCAACAGCTGCTGAATAAATATGGAAAAAATGCTAGTAATGTGCAGTTTACATCAAATCCCTATTACAAGGCACAATCAGGGTCAGAATTTGGAAATGATGATGATGAAGAAACTGGTAAAACATGTTATACAATGCCTAACAATGTTTTAAAAATGACTGAGGGAATGCATCCTAATGTTATTGTTTCCCCAAGAAAGATTAAGTTGTTAACTTGTGTCACTGTACCAGATGATTTAAGAGGAGTTCGTATGGATCTGGGGTCTGCCTCCCTCACTGTTAAAAGACAAGCTGATGAAGATCCTGTTATGGTTACAGCCAGTGGACAAGATATGAATAAAGAATTCATGCAGAAGGTTACTTTGAATGTTCTTTGTTGACTGTTAACAGTGTATTGGATTTAGTTACAACTTTTTGTATTTAAAGTTTAAAATAGATTGCAGAATCCTAGGTCTTTTCATCAATACATATTTATGGAATTTTGCTTTCAAAAAAATGAAAGTAGCAATTTTAGAAATTATTCAAGACAGTTTATTTCTGCAGTTTACTTTCTGTCTTTTTGCAGGTAACTAATTAGTTGTGATTAAAACCTGTTTTGGAAGGATTGAAAACATTGTGGGAAAATGAGAAAATGCTAGATATCTGCATTTTCCCACCATGTTTTTGAAAACTTTCAACTAGGGTTGTTCAACCCTTCACCCCATAAGGCATTTCTGTGGTATCTCTAATTGACCCTAAAAAAAAGCAAGGATGAAGCTGTTTCTTATATTTATGTGACACCTTTTGATAGCATAGAAAACATTGTGGCAAAAGGTGAAATTGCTCGACCTGAGCAATTTCACCTTTTGCCACAATGTTTTCCAAAGGCTCCTACAAGCAATGCGTAGAAATGAGTATCTATGGAGTAAAGGGTTAAAGTCTGATTGTGTGGTAAAGGGTTACTGGTAAGAGTGTAACCAATTCATATTTCAAAAATTTCAAATTATAAAGCATCATTGCTGGCAGCTCTAGGACTTTTTGGATTAGAAATTCTAGAAAATATAAGAATTGCAGAAAATATAAGACAGGCCAGATCGAAGAGCAAGCAGTATATTCTGTCTAGATGTGGAAACAACTTAACTGTTGACACATTATTGTAATTTTAACAACCTACCAGAAGAATGCTTTTTAAATTATTGCTGGAAAAGAAGAGAATGCTGGTACCCTTTTCCCACAATGTTTTCCATCCTTTCAAAAACAATTTTAATTTTTGAGTCATATTTTGTTGTCAGCAAATTCTTTCAATGTGGATAAGGTCAGAATTTTGTTCTTGGTGAAGAGTTAACTAGTCTTTATTATAAGCATTCTCCAGGATAAATTTATTACTTCAATTATTGGTTTTAGTTAAGAATTTTTTCAATTTTGTGTTTTTTGTTTATTGTTGTTATTATTTGTTTTAATGTGTAAACTTTATTTCACCTGCTTGAAATAGTTTATGAATGTTAAATGTTAAACTTATTTTAAGGTCATAGACCTACTGAACTAAATTTGTACCACATGACTTTGAAAGGACAGAAAATGCAAATAACCACTTGAATCTGGTTTGATTCATATAGTAAAAACATTGAAGAGAAAGGAAAAAATAAAATCCTATTTTGAACAATTCATCCTATAGCAGAATTATTCTAAATAAACAGTTTTTTTTTTTCAAGAAGAAAACTTTCTCTAGATGGTATGTTAACTTTTTGTTGTGTTTTTCTGAATGAAGGACTTGCAAACTGAAAAGAGGAGCAATCTTAGTGAAGGTAAAATACATGCAATGCTTGTTGATTACTGTTAACTCTTTACCACATAATAAAAATGTAGACTTGTCCAAATTGAAAGCATTTGCAGACGACAATTCAGATATGGCTCAATTAACGTTATTTGTCTTTGATAGGTAAGAAAATATTAAGGGAAAAGGAGAAAATGCTGGTTACCAGCATTTTCTCCTTTTCCCGTAATGTTTTCAAAAGGCTTCTTCCCGAGGGGTCGTTAAAACTCGGGATTGTGGGGTAAAGAGTTGAGCAGTTGTTGGCCTTCCATTGGTGCTGGGCTAATGATGCATTCAGTGAAGCATTTTTCCAAAATAATATCAAAATTTTGCAGTACAATTGATCATGATGCACTTCTTCTTTTGCTTTGCTTTGAATGTTGGTTTTATCATTTACTTTGATTAAGATATGAAATCAGTGGAACTTTGAAACCTTAGAATCAGGCACACTGTAGTAAGCAGCTTTTTCCTTAAGCATGCTGTGATTCGTTGAACATGCATACAGTTAATTCTTTTACTGTTAACCCTTTACCAGACAACAAACTTTTAGTCTATCGGAAGAGTTTGCAGACTACAGGGAACAAGTTTGGCTCGAATAATGGAATTCATTGTTGAAATGGATTCATGTTAAATATTAGTGAAGACAAAATGTTTCAGCCTAATAGATGGCTGGTGTAAGAATTTGGATATAAAAGTTAATTTACAGTTGAATATGGTCTTTGATCTGTACTTTTCATGAGATCTACTTACTAGGAAATAATTCATGGACTTAGCTATGAATATTTACCAGATGTTTCAAGCTATCCTTTGACTCTATGATTATGGTTGTATATTCTATTTCATCAGTTGGTTGCTTGTACTTTCATTTCATCTGCATATACCATCAATTCATGTATACTGTGTTCATCTCTCTCCTCAATGGCAGATTTATAAACCTAGCAGAATGTGAGAATAATTCAATACTCTGCAGAACAAAGAATTAGACATGTTGCTAATTTACAGATACTGTAGAGTCTTAAGAATAGAGATTGTTAAACATTATGGATAGTGTATAAGTATAATGTATAAGTGGTAATTGTTGCAGTTTGGAAATTTTGGGGATTTAGTGACTGAAAAATTTACAAAGATTTCTTGTCATGAATTTTGCCACATGCATACCAACAAAAAGCAAATGTCTTGATTTTGCAAACATTTTTGTACACAGATTGTCCATAATCAATAATATGCAAATTTTTTGACACTCGTACATGGCCATCTTTGTGAGCCAAGTTTATGATCACTACGTGGATCTTACCTTGGCTGATTGAGCCCAATTGCAAGATTCCTGCGATGCGCCCTCTATTGGATGCTGATTATTACCCCCCTTCACATACATCATATTTCTAATAGCAAATGAAATATCATTTTACAAACTGCTTTCGAATACACATGAAGCGATAAGCAGACATCCATGTGGGTTTCCATGGTTTACCTTCTATTCGAAAGGTAGAGACCTTGCTCTATTTGTATCAAAGATGAAATGCTACAAGCGATTTCATTTGTTGCAGCTAGAACTGGCTGCATCCACTGAAAAAGCGCATCGGGTGAACATGAAGATCAAGCTCGATCCGCCAAAGGTTGAGTAGCGTCGTGAATCGTCGGCCTTGGCTTGCAAAGATGGTATACGGCCTGCAACACGTAAAAAGGGGCAGTCGGACATTTGCATAAAGTGCCGTATCGGATCAGCCCGCACAGTGTGGGCAGGCTGATCCTAAAGGACACTTCCTTTTTTAATTTAGTTTTCTGTTTTGTGCAAGTCTACTGTAGCACAAAATCTAATGCAGTCCTAAAGTGCCATCTTGGGTTAGCCTGCTTGGACTGTGCAGGCTGATCCAAGACGACATTTTACACAAATGTCCGAATGCCCCTTTTCGCGAGTTTCAAGCCATATATCCATTTATACAGTAAAGCGCATATTGCAAAGCTTTTTTGCTATTCCTTTATCTTCTTCAAGTGACACAGAACAGAACATTTTGATGTAAAGCAAAAAAGTCTGCATTGAATGAAATTGGACTTATGAAAACAAAATTGCAGGTTCTCTTGTTCACAATCTTTTGCAAGCACTTTGTAATATACCTATCAAAGCTTTGCATTCATCTTTCTTCAAAATCACATAATTTATGCCAGGCACCTAAGTAGGAGTTAATTTGAAATTTTTGTCAAGTTTTGACCTTGAATATTCCCATGCATTAATAAAATTGCTATTGTAATCAAACGAGAGAGAAAGAGAGATTATGTTTTATCATTATTCTAACCTTGCTGCTTATATTAATATTTCTGTATTTTCCCATCTTGCACTTAATCTTCAGGAGGGATCACCAGAGAGAGGTCAAAGGTTGTATGGGTCATCACAGAATCTTGAAAGGGTAAGGTGGAATTTGAAGTGTAAAAGGGATTTAGGCATTGACCTTGTCTAAGGTCAAGTTATTGGCTCTGTTGGATTAAAGCCAGCAGAGCGTATGTCATGGTGTGGTTTGCATCATCTGTATGTTCATGTGTCTCTGTCTGTCCGATAGTCTTTATCTTGTTTACATGATAAAGTTTGCATTTATGGTCGTATTTTTATGAAACTTACACAGTCTGTCTCTATCAAATATAGCTTGAACCTTGTTGATTTTGGAAAATCTGCAAATCATTAAGGGTAAAGTATCCAAAATTAAAAATTTACATTTCTTGCTTACCTGATGAATTCCGCATTTGAGGTTGGATTTTCTTGAAACTCACACAGTGTTTCCTTAATATCATCAGTAGCTTGAATCAAAATGATTTTTAAAGAAAAAACTGATGATTGGTACAGGAAGAGTATCCATTTAACTCTTTACCAAACAATCCCTGGTTTTTACGAACCTGAGACAGAAGTCCTTTGAAAACATTATGGGAAAAGGAGAAAATGCTGGTAACCAGCATTTTCTCCTTTTCCCACAATGTTTTCAAACCCTACTGGAAACAAATTTCAATTTTTCAGTTATGTCTATTTTGTCGTCTGCAAGTGCTTTCAATTTGGATAAGTCTAAAATATTGTCGTTTGGTAAAGAGTTAAACTTTAAAGTTTACATTTGTACCATCAAGGGATTGAGCACTGTAAAAAATAAAGAAAATCAAGAATCAGTTAAGGAAAAGCAGCTAACTGATGACTTAGACTTGTTTGCATAAAACAGTCCACACTAGTGGTCACATTTATTTAAAATTTGCAGGGATTTTTTTGAAACAATGAGCAGGATAACCTTATCAAATTTGTATGATTAAAAAAAATTAGATTTAGAAAGTTCAATTCATTCATTCAACTACTGTAATACTGGAAATGTTTGCATCTTAGAAATCTTTGCAGTTTTTGCATATATACATTAACCAGGAATGCATTCGCCAACATAAAATTAAGCTAGATTAAAGTTTAATTTACCTAGACACTGAAATATGTGGGAACGACTAACAGGCACCTGACCAACATCAGTCAGTGATTTTTTCATCAAAGTTGACCAGAATACCAAGTGGTCATATCCGGTCCAAAGTGGGTCACTTTGCCAAATCTTAGGAAATACTTGCATGCACCATACAGACCATATTTGAAGACTGATACTCATGAAATTAGGTCAAATTGTTAAGCTTGTTGATAGCTTGAACAAATTTGACATTTGGTCATGTTGAAGTGAATAGCTTTTGAGAAATGTGAAAAAGGAGGAAATATTTTTTACCAGCACTTTCTCATTTTCAAACAATATGATCCTCCCAGTCAAGGCCAGAACCTTGATTTTAGCCACATTTCATTAATTTTGTTGAATGCAAATGCTTTTGTAAAAATCATTTTTCGTGGTAAAGAGTTAAATAACAATCAACAATATAAATTTGGCAGTATATTACTTTTTTGAACAATTTTGAATTTTAAAATTTATGTTTACTTTTTTCCTTCAACTATAGAGAGGAGATGCAGGGGTCACCAAAAGAAAACAGGCAGGAGCCAGAAGTGTAACACCTGATTCTAGAGGTTTCCTTATGGAGCGGGTAAGAATTGTTATTTTTTCAGTATCATTTCTCAAAAAAGAAAATGTGAAGCCCTTTTTCATTTTTTTGGTTCCATTTTGTTGTCAGAATCTACTTTCCTAATGAAAACACCCGCCCGCATGACTCAGTTGTGGGCGTGTCAGACTCATGACCTGGTGGTTGTGAGTCTGATACCTGGTTGAGGCAAAACTTTCTGTCTGGCATATTTTTGCCTCTCACCTCTGCTGAAGCATGTGAGAAAGGCAGTCGGTGGCTTTGGAAAGAAAGTTGTGTGAGTACAGGTATGAAAAAGCCAGGAAACACATGTGCGTCACCGACCGCCATGATATGACCTTAGCTGTTAAAGTGGCGTTAAACCCCAATACAACCAACTTTCCTAAAGGCCCAGTCACACAGCCGATTACGCGCGAATCACTCACAAATCATGCACAGATTGGGTTTGTGCATGCTTGTGTGTCGAGAAATTGACAAATTTTTCGGGGTGTCGGGGGTAGAAATCACTGACGAATCACGCATGAACCGCGTACGTATCACTTACAATCACTGACAAATCACTAACATATCGCGCACGTCAACGCATACTAGCAAATACGGTGCAGTATTCCACGAACATTCGACGCACGCCTGACGCACGAATCACTAACGGAGCACGTCCAAACATGAACGCTTCGCGTACGGTCCACGTACAAGGACTTTCGTTCCGCGCATGTCGACGCATGCCCCACGCATGAATCACTGATGGATCACGCACGGAACACGCACCCTCAGCATCACTATCGCTTCCATTTCGCGCATATAAAAAGCGGTCCATGAAGGGAGTTCCTCAGTACCTTTTGCCAATCCAGAACACTTTTTCAGACGTCACCAAGGCGACCAGGATCACACTAAAGAAGCCTTTGTAATTGTAGAGCTCAGATCCAGAATTAGGGGGAGCCTTGAACGCCACATGTTTCCCATCAATAGCATCAATGACGTGGAGGAAGTTCCATCTCTCGTACCAGTCATTTGCCAGCTGCAGCCAGCCTTGCTCAGTGGTTGGAGTTGACAACTGCTCATCCAGATACTCTTCAATGATGGCCTCACACACTTCTCTGACCACAATACTGATGGTGTTGTGGGGGACCCTCCAGGCATACTGCATGTCATGGTACTTGGATCCAGATGCCAGGTGACGAAGGGTTATAGTAACACCAGGCTCTAGGGGAGATCTCCAGTTTGTAGTCTTCTTGGTGATCCTGGGGGTCAGTCTCTGCACAAGCTCATCAAACATGTCTGGAGGCATTCTCATGAAGTTCTGGAAGGATCTTGGGTTTTCATTTCTGAGCTCCACCATCAGACGGTCATACAAGCCCTGCTGTGGTCTTCTGGTGATCCAGTTTCTGGTCCAGACAGCCCGGATCTGTTGTCTTCTCCTGCGTCTTCTTCTCCTGGCCAACATCTGATGAAGTTGCACCATCTGGGCATTCTGGTGCTGCAGCAGGAACACCATAACATCTCTTCTTTGAGGGTTCATAGTGATATGGACCCCGTGGCAGCAAGGTCTGGAATGGCAAAAGTGCCCGAAATGGCTGCTTTTATATGCAAAAAATCATACGCGAGTTGTCAGTGATTCGTCAGTGGAACATCAGTGATTCATCAGTTTTCTGTCAGTTAGTCGTCTGTCGGATGTGTGTGGCAATGCGTTGGAAATGCGTCACACGTCAGTGGATGTGCGTCGTAATGCGTTTTCCGTCAGTGATAGTTCAGTTATTCGTCAGTTTTGTAAGTGATTCTCAGTTGATGTCAGTGGAATGAACGTGATACATGCGCGGTTCATGCGTGATATGAACGTGGGGCATCAGTGGACGGACGTGGACGTGCGCGGTTTCAAACCAGTTCCGACGCATAAGCACTGACGGCCGACGCGTGTCCCGCGCATAGTCACGCATACTCTACGCATAAACTATGCACGCCGAATCATGAATTACGCACACCAACGCGTCGGAAAAATTTTGAACCGTTCAAAACTCAAAATCACGCACAAACCGCCTTCGACGCACATCCACTTACAATCACCGACTGTCAACGTTCGTTCCACCGACGAATTACGCATACGACGCACGCTCTGCGCAGAAACGAAAATCTGTGTGTAATTCGAGCATAATTCATGCGTTTTCGCTGTGTGACTGGGCCTTAATGAAACAGAATTTGCGACAGTTGTTTGTTTCCTTCTTGTTTGGAGAACCATGAGTTGTGGTAGGCCCTGCTGGGTAGCTCAGTGGTTAGCATATCTAGTTACGTATTCACCAACCATTCTTAAGAACATTCCCTGTCTTATTCTTCAAGTTTTTCTGACAGTGAAAGTAACAGAACTTATGATTGGCTAAAGCATAATTTTGGTTTAACCAATCAGAGTTCTATTACTTTCACACTGACGAAATGCTGAAGAATAAGACAAAGAATGTTCTTAAGAATGGTTGGTGGATATTGACCTGATTCATAACATAGTGGTTTTGAGTTCAATACCCTGGTATGTCAAACTTTCTCTTTAGTAATTTTGTGCCTCTCACCTCTGATGCATGTGAGAAAAGCAGTCAGTGGCTTGGAAAGAAAGTTTTGATTGTACTGGTGTGAGAAGGCCAGGATACACGCGTATAAGTGTACTGACCATTGTGATAATGACCCAAGCTCTTAAAAACCATATTAGACTCCAATACAAACAAACTTTATCGTTTTAGTCAGCCTTCATTGTAGTAAATTATTAATTTACTATTAGATATGTAGAAGTTATACATGGAGACCGGTCCACACGATACTAGTCACATTTCTTACCTTGTATAGTATACAGGTCGTGACCACAGCTTAATAGGACTTGACCTACGATCAATACAGTTGACCTCATATTAGTATTGATGACCTGCGACCAATACAGAAATCCTTGAACATGATTGGTCAAAAGTTCAGTCGTGTCAGCGTCTGAGCTTACTTTTGACCAATCACATTCAAGGCTTTCTGTATTGGTTGCGGGTCATCAGTATTGATACCAGGTCAACTGTATTGAACAGAGGTCAAGTCATATTAAGCAGGGGTCATGACCTGTATACTATACAAAGTAAGAAATGTGACTAGTAAACCCTATTTTCACTTCTCTTAGGTTGTCATATTGATTCTGGGCCAAAAGTTAATGAATAAAAATGTCATTGATCAAGTGATTTCATATTGGCCCAGTTACAGGTCCTCGGTCGGCCTCAGGCGAATACGGCTGACCTCGGACCTGTGACAGGGCCAATACGAAATGACTTGATTAATAACATTATATTATATTAGACTGAAAATGCCTTTTACAACTTCAGTTGCTTTTGGAGAATTGTAGAAAAAAAAATGTACTAAAGCTTATTTTGAAACTACATTGTCCACTCTGTAATGAAACTTTGGTCAAAAGCCATCAAGTAATTGAAATATTTTCCTTTTTCATCTTTACTTGAAAGTTTGTTTTTGTATAAATAATGTAAATTTCAGGCAATACCATCTCAGACTGATGTCTATTTTTATTGATTATTGCTCAATAAACACCTGACATTAACAGGTATTTGGTTAATAATTGATTTTATAATTGGCTGCACCATCTGCTTCTGTGTAATCAGTCATGCATTAACCCTTTACAACACGGCAAAATTTTAAATCTACCCAAATTGAAATCACTTGCAGACCACAATTTCAAAGTGGCTCAAATGTTGCAATTTTGCTTTGATATGGTAGAAAACTTTGTGGGAAAAGGAGAAAATGCTGGTTATCAGCATTTTCTCCTTTTCCCCCCAATTTTTTCCAAAGGCTTCTTCCTCAGGGTTGTTAAAAGTCATCAATATGTGATAAAGGGTTAATTTATCAGTCCCTTTACCCTTAATTCTTTACCATGCAATGTTAAATTCTTAACAACCTTGAAAAAAAGGCTTTTGAATTCATTGTGGGAAAAGGTGAAAATGCTAGTAACCACCATATTCTCCTTTTCACATAGTGTTTTCGACCATGTGCATAGAAAACCCAAAGATTTTGGCAATATTTACTTTGTTGTCTGCTATTACCTTCACCTTGGCCCAGTTCAAAATGTTATTTTGTAAAGGATTAATGAATAAGATCTCAGTCTACACTTTTAATGGTGATATTGCAATTCAAAGCTGTTTTTGTTAGACTTTATGACAAAGAGCAGACTGAACAAACCTGAGATCAGACTGCAATTTCTGTGGACTCTGATTTTA
Organism: Tridacna crocea; assembly: GCA_943736015.1. Lineage (NCBI taxonomy): Eukaryota > Metazoa > Mollusca > Bivalvia > Cardiida > Cardiidae > Tridacna > Tridacna crocea. The sequence goes on along the minus strand of OX031066.1, from coordinate 8,836,461 downwards.
ATCTACACTTTCCATTTATGTAAGCAATTAAAGATTGATTCAGTGCTGTAATGGCTATGAGATACACTTTCTTGACTGTTCCTTGATTTACAAAACCCTTCACCAGATGATGTTATTATAGAGTTGCCCAAAATGAAAGGATTTGCATTTAACAAAAAGTTGGATCAAAATGAGAAGTTTTTCAGGTTTTTAGGGTAATGTTTTTTAAAGGTTTCTTTCCTCACGGCGGGGAATCACGTGACACAACAAAAACAACAATGACCGATATTTGAAAAAATTCCCCAACTTCATGTAAGAAAATCTTCAATAATTCCTTTAATACATGACCGATTGGAATTTGGTTTGAAGCAGAGAAGGCGGAAATTCAGTAAAAAATTTGTTTGCTCGTCAATAACTTTTTTATCAGGTTTTGTTTAAAAAATTTAACACATCAAGCAAATCCCTGGAGTCCTTCCGCCTTCTCTGCTTCAAACCAAATTCCAATCGGTCATGTATTAAAGGAATTATTGAAGATTTTCTTACCTGAAGTCGGGGAATTTTTCCAAATATCGGTCATTGTTGTTGTGTCGCGTGATTCCCCGCCGTGTTTCCTACTAAGAGTTGTTAAAGGAATGATTGATACACTAGGGAGTTGAATCGTCACTGGATGGCAAATTTTAAGACTGGTTCAGTTAAAGAGCATTTTATTTTTGACATATTAAATATAGCTTAAACATCAGACTATGTACTTGAAAACATTGGTAGGAAAAATAAAGTTCTTTCCAGTACTATGCTAGGACTTTGAAGTGTCTTGCCAAAGTACATGTACAGTCCCACATAAAACCAGGCGGATCCAGTGCAGCTAGAACAGTAGCTCTTTGATACTTATGATGGGGTAGGAAACATCGTGGAAAAGGAGAAAATGCTGGTTACCAGCAATTTTTCCATTTTATACAATGCTTTCTAGAGCCCTTTTTTATCAGGGTGGGAATCTATTGTGAAGGTTTGATACACAAGTTACTTGCTTGTGAAACTTTATAACAAAAGGAGAAATTGCTTATTCTAGTCATTTTCTTCTGTTGCTCCACTAATTTAAAAAAAATGCATTGCTTTAAAATTATTTGTTGGGGAGATGAAGATGGGGAAATACAAAAACCAAAAGAAAACAAGCTTTTAGTAATTAATTTTGACTAAAGAATAAATGCACTTTTTTGGAAAAGGTGTCTTAAAAAAAATAAATATCATCTAGAAGTCATTTAGAGGGGATGCATGTAATTCTGAATGACGTCTAATTCCGAACAAGTTCCTATTTACGACCTTATTTCTTTTGCTCTACTGTACAGTACAAATATGACATCACATGTATTATGACTCTTTATCACTCTTTCTTATTTCGCCGGTTTGGAGTTGATACCGTGATTATATCTCCCACAACTTCAACTTAGTTTTGCTACCCACAATCGGATGAGTGAAATTGCGACATTCGTTAATCCAACGACATTGTTACTTAAGGTTACCTCGTGGCACAAAAGCGCTTAAAATCTGTTTCTGTATTGTTTTCTTGATGGTGAAACTATTATTTACGAGCACCAATAGACATTTTAAATCATTACACATGGATAATGAAGATATTTGACTGTTCAGATTTCAAACCTTGATTTCCCAGACTGGTTTTAATTACGAATTATGTAAATAATGTTAAGTTCAATCACCGAAAGTGCGATATCATGAGAAAATTCATTCACTGATACGAGCTCATTTCATTTGCATCTTTCATATTATAAGAATAAATCTATTGTTATGTTGATGTCTTGAGCATTACTGTAAAATGATGTTGAAAACTTTGTGACAAAAGGAAATATTAATCATCATAAGCAGAAACTCCTTTTTGTCATAATATTTTCAAGACATTTTTTCCTCTTTCCATTCCATTCGGTGATTTAGTAGTGACCCATAGATATTGATTAGACTGTGATCCCATCAGCATACCTAGATATCTGACAGAACCCAGTCTACAGATATCTGTCTAGAGATGTCGCTGTTTGCATACACAAGATTGTTCGCAACTACCTGCAACTTCTAGTACATGTATAGACTGCTATTAACGTATGTTTAAAGTGGGAATTTTTAAAAATCGCCAATGTCTTCGAATTTACAACCACATGTGTTTGGATTCATAACCAGTGTTCGTAATTTCAACCCTTTGGTTACACTGTAGAAATGCCCATGACTCGATATTGGTGCACTATACTGTGTTAGTTATCAGTCACAATTTAAAGGAATACACAAAAGATGATCCAAATGATGTTACCTGTTCAGGAGGTGGTTTTATTTCCGAACGCCAAATTATCATGCTTAGGTGTTCGGTAATAGGCGAAAGTTTTGTGGCAAGGGCAAATATATACCTGTTTGTAAGGTCAATAAAAATCAGTTGTTGGGCCTTATGGTTTTATGAAAAAGGTATTTTGCAGAAAAGATCTTAACTTTGTGTTTCGTCATTATGTTATTTCCAGAGCAAAAATTACAGACTGACCAGGGTCTTCCCATCCATTGGTCAGTTCTACTCATTGCTTTTCTGTCGATTAGCCGGCATTCAACGGTCAGTTATTGGTCAATAGATTCCTTTTAGCACACATTGATTGGACCAGAAAGTGGGCATCTGATTGGATGAATCCACTATTGGATTCTGCAGCCTAGCTTCTGGTAATCAACCCTTCTTCAACACAAATTAATTTACTAATGTAAAATTCATTTATTTAAACAGTGTGCACAAGCAACCATTGATTTTAACTGTGTGGTTTTCAAAGTACTAGCAACTAAAACAACAGGAATGCATTGTTAAATGTGTGTACAACAGTCATGTGACCGAAATTATGAGGTAGACATGGTAAACACCCAAATAATAAATCTCTTACATACAAACCTTCATATTGCTTATCTAGGTTAGGCAGGTCACGCCAAAGATCATTGCAAATGATCGTGGTGTCCAAGGTCATGAGGTAGAGCATCAGCCTCGTAACCAAAACAAGTTTGATTCTTAGGAGCGGGTGTCAACTTAGGGATTTTTCATTAGCCCACACATTCGGCGCGAGTACTGGTGTAGTTCCAAAGAAGCAGAATCAGGAGAGATTAGTATAAGTTGTCAGAACTTTATTCTAAATCGATGTAAATTGAATATGTTTAAACTAAAGATCGTTGCAGAAAGTGTGATAAGTTGATCCCTTTTCCTTTTTCTTCAGAACTTTATAATCATATAAATTGTAGTTTAATAATTTGCAAAAAAAGTGATGTCAATGAGAAGTGTACAAAAAAAATTGCTTAAATCAATATACAACCCCTTTAGGTACTTTAACTTGGGTACCAGAATTTAGCAAAGGCATTTTGAATGTTACATGATTGATAATACACATTGATTATTTGAGATGATCAATATAGGTATAACATGAGACATATTTAGTCTTAAGAAAAGACAAAGTTCACAATTTGAAACCAACCTGAGGCTTGATTATGCGAGATGATTACATATAGGTATATGTAAAATCATATTTAGTCTTAAGAAAAGACAAAGTTCCCAAATTGAAATCAACCATCCCATTTTTATACGCTCGTCGAAGACGGGACGTATTATGGGATCACCCGTGGCGGGCGGGCGGGTGGGCGGCGTCCAGTTCTTTGTCCGGAGCATATCTCCAAAACTATTCTACCTAGGGTTATGAAATTTCATGGGTGGATAGATCTCATCAAGAGGGAGTGCAGTGCACAGGAACCATAACTCTTGCTTGCTTAATTTTTGAGTTATTGCCCTTTGTCGTTTTTCATACTTGAATTTTGTCCGGAGCATATCTCCAAAAGTATACTAGCTAGGGTTATGAAATTTCTTGGGTGGATAGATCTCACCAAGGGGGAGTGCAGTGCAGAGAAACCATAACTCTTGCTTGCTTAATTTTTGAGTTATTGCCCTTTGTCGTTTTTCATACTTGAATTTTGTCCGGAGCATATCTCCAAAACTATACTAGCTAGGGTTATGAAATTTCTTGGGTGAATAGATCTCACTAAGTGGGAGTGCAGTGCACAGGAACCATAACTCTTGCTTGCTTAATTTTTGAGTTATTGCCCTTTGTCCTTTTTTCATACTTGAATTTTGTCCGGTGAATATCTCCAAAATTAATCCACCTAGGGTTATGAAATTTCATGGGTGGATAGATCTTATCAAGGGGGAATGCAGTGCAGAGAAATCATAACTCTTGCTTGCTTAATTTTTGAGTTATTGCCCTTTGTCGTTTTTCATACTTGAATTTTGTCCGGTGAATATCTCCAAAAGTATTTTAGCTACGGTTATGAAATTTCATAGGTTGATAGATCTCATCAAGGGGGAGTGCAGTGCACAGGAACCATAACTCTTGCTTGCTTAATTTTTGAGTTATTGCCCTTTGTCGTTTTTCATACTTGATTTTTGTCCGGAGCATATCTCCAGAACTATACTAGCTAGGGTTATGAAATTTCATGGGTGGATATATCTCATCAAGGGGGAGTGCAATGCATAGGAATCATAACTCTTGCTTGCTTAATTTTTGAGTTATTGCCCTTTGTCGTTTTTCATACTTGATTTTTGTCTGGTGAATATCTCCAAAACTATACTAGCTAGGGTTATGAAATTTCATGGGTGGATAGATCTCATCAAGGGGGAGTGCAGTGCACAGGAATCATAACTCTTGCTCACTTAATTTTTGAGTTACTGCCCTTTGTCATTTTTCATACTTGAATTTAGTCTGGTGCATGCCCCAGCTTTACAACTTGGGGTAAGACGGACGTATCTTGCGACAGTTTGCCGCTCTTGTCTAAATGTTGATAAAGCACTTCTTTACTGTGTGTAACAACTTAGTTTCTTTATTGTTTGAATTTTACTTTGTTTGTTTCTTGCAGGAAGTGAATGAAAGCCAAAATAGAAAGCTGCAGATGGAAATCTCCACACTGCAGACTGAAAATAAACTTCTCAAGGAAAAAAACAATCGTTCACAAGGTAGTAATAACCTTAAGTAATGTAATAGCCATGCTCTGTGAAAAGGTGCAGGCTGACCTGTGTTGAACCTTTTGCTTTTGGTAGATTTTATGCATGTTCAAGGACCATTTTAAGTCAGAATTTTTCATTTTTTTGTTACACAACGTGGATTTTCTTGGTCCACAATTATGTGATTACTCAGATGGTGAATGTCACAGAGATGAGTTAAACCCCTTTTCCAAAGCATGGCACAGTTGTTATTTAGTAACCAGCAATCATGCCTGTTGGGGCTATTTTGTGCTTCTAGAGACATTGTTAGTCATCATAATACAGATTATGATTGGTATTTATGTGTATTTTTGTGTGAATTCATCTGCCCTGATTTGCATGGGGAACAACTTATATATTAAAATTAAAATGGTTTTTTAACTTTTTGTGTAAAGTGTACAGTGTGCATGCATATTTTTTAGAATGAAATGTAAAATGCAGTTTTAAAAATGTAACTGATACTTATCTGTATATGTTATTTTTTTTTTTTGCTCTATACCAAACAGTTACCATTAAGATGATTTATTCTAATTCAGCCCGCATAGTTGAACTTGAAACTCAGTTAGCAGAGGCTCAGGATGATTTAAACACTTTACAAGATAACCTAAATCAAGAGGTCTCAGACTTGTCCATAAGAACAAAACAAGAAATAGAGAGGGGGCGAGATGAGATGAATACAAAGATTCTGGTGCTAACAAAGGAGAATGAATCTTTAAAAGCAGAGGTATGTTTAGATTAATTGGGTTTGTAGTAGAATTGAATTAATATAAATTCACCACTCTTTAACTTTGAAAATGTCATGGGCTACACAAAGTGCCTTGTTACCAGTTTAGAAACGCGTTCAAACTGATCACTGATTGCTATGATCTTACTATAGAGTATGTCTTTTCGTATCCCTTGATATGTTGTTTTAGAACATATTCATTTCAAAAGAGTCTTGAAATTGGTTTCCTGTTTACTTATTGGACATAACTAGTTCAGTTTTAGCCTTATAGCGTAGATAAATGAAATAGGCATTTCCTTTGTGAAATGGAAATTTATTTTTTCATTCCAAGATCTTTTCAGTCAAAAACAAGTATTTGACATGATATACAATGCGGATCCAATATAAGATCACATTTTAATTCCAGTATCTGTATCGAAGCTATCTGTGAAGGAGTTTTAGTGCTTTGAAATATTACTTTAGATGTCATTGGTCCTTCAGGTTTCTAGTTTAGAGAAAAGACTTCAGACATCCCAGAGAGTCACAGACATGGCAAGACACAATTCTGAAAAAGCGAGGACGATAGATGCATATAAACTTGAAGTGGCTACCATGAAGGTCAGTCTTGAAAACTCGGATTGTCTTCATCATCAAGTAGAAACAGTTTCATTTTTTCATTGGTAACAAAAAAGTTATATTGCTAAGAAGCAAAGGCATTATATAATTTTATCCCGGGTGTTCATGGTTGGTCTTGTTGACTATAAAAATTATGGAGGTTTCCTTTGACAAAACATAAGGTACCTATGTATCCAGTGGAACTTGGAAAAATAGGCTTTTTCTCTAAACAGCTGATGTTCTCTTGATTAGTTTATTGTAAGAATATTACTGTCCGGAACTAGGTAACAAACATAAAGAATTTGAAGAAAAAGAAAATGCTGCTGAAATCTTTACCAAGGACAAAATTAAGACTAGTCTACATTGAAAACGTTTTTAGAAATCTTATTACATGTACATGTAGCTCAAACTTCTACTTTTGATGAGGTAGAAAACATTGCTGGAAAAGCTGGTTATGAGCATTATCTTCCTTTCGGTCAATGTTTTTTAAAGCCCTGTTTGTCAGAGGAACTGGACTTTCAACATGAAAAGCATAAAATGAAGGATGAATAAAGACAGAAACTGAAAGGAGTACCTATGTTGAACTTGAAGAATCCTTTTCAATCTTTTATAAGCTACCCTTTTGTAAGTGCCTATTTCAGAAGAAATTTCTAATGAAATTAACATTGGTGAAGAGTATTTGATTTATGAAAAATGAGTCAGTGTTTAAGAATGAAATATCTTTAAATACTTTAACACTGATTATTTACATCTGACTTACCACAAATTTTGGCTCTTCACTTTGAAAATTAGTTTCAGTTTTTAACCTTCAAATTCGTTTACTATTTTCTGATAATGTTTTTTGATAATAACTTACTTTTCTTGAAATTTGAACACAAATTCACAAACTTAAAAATGTTTGCTATTTTCTAATGTTGATATCTTTTTACTTCAATTTATTTCTTGAAATTTGTATACAATTTCATAAATACCTGTTGATTGATATAAGCATGACATGTATTGTCATATTTAGTCTTAAGAAAAGATAAAGTTCCCAACTTAAAACCTACTTGTTGAAACCAAATTTGTTTTTAATTTCATAGCCTTGTTATTTGTTAAAAAATTTGTAACTTCGAATTTTGTTTACAAGTTTGTAACCTTTTAATTTGTTTTTTAATTTAATATTATTTTTTGACTTTCAAATTTTTAAATATGTATACAACTAAAACATATTAAACTTTGTTTTCTTCAGGAGGAATTAAACAGTGTGAAAGCATTATTGGAGCAGAGTGAGAAGCACTTGAGAGAGGAAGAAGAACGCCATACAGAAACAAGTAAACAAGTACTAAAGCTTACAGAGCTAAAGAATGCTTTACAACAGCAGTCTGATGCTGGGGGCAGTGGTGCAATTTTAAATAAACAGGTAAGTATAGTTGGTTATTTGACCCTTTCACATAAAATGCTATGTTTGTAAAACACCTGAGGAAATGGACTATTAGAAACAACATTGGGGAAAAAAATGATATCCATATTTTTCTTCCTTTGCCATGTGGTCTGTCCTACCCTTTTAAAGACAAAACTAATTATTTAAGTAATTCTTAACCCTTTACCCCGTAAGGCATTTCTATGGTATCTCTAATTGACCCTTGATAACAAGCCATTTTTTATGTGTATAATGAAACCTTTTGATATCATAGAAAACATTGTGACAAAGGTGAAATTGCTCGTCACGAGCAATTTCACCTTTTGCCACAATGTTTTCCAAAGGCTCCTACAAGCAATGCGTAGAAATGAGTATCTATGGAGTAAAGGATTAATCTGATGTCTGCAAAACTAGGCTGTAATTTCAACTTTGATCTTAATCATAATAGTCTGGTAAATATCAAGTTTCAGAATGCTGAATAAGTGCAATGTTTCATAGATTGCTGTAGAAATTATAGTTGCACTTATTGTTAGTGCTCTACCGACATGCATTTCACCTAGAGCTAATTCTTTTTTACACTTCTTTGTAAGGTTCTATGTTTGACATTTATTTCTGTAATATACCTGTTATAGGACTTGTTATGGGATTACCCATAAATACGGGCGGGTGTGTGGGCTTTTTGGCGGCGTCCAGTTCTTTCTCCACTGCATAACTTTGTCATCTCTTGTCAGATTGACTTGAAACTCAGCATTTGTGTTTCTTGCAATAATACGGAGTGCAGTGCAAAAGAACCATAACTCTACCTTGTGCTATCTTTGAGTCTTTTCCCTTTGATTGTCATTTTTACAGCATTTTCTGCTTGTCTGCTGCATAACTTTGTCATCTCAAGTCGAATTGACTTGAAATTTAGCAATTTTGTTTATTGCAATAATACAGAGTGCAGTGCAAAAGAACCGTAACTGTACCATGTGTTGTTTTTGAGTTATTTCCCTTTGATTGTCATTTTTATGGCAATTTCTGCTTTTCCGCAGCATTACTTTGCCATCTCTGGTCTGATTGACTTGAAACTTGGCATTTGTGTTTGTTGCAATAATACGGAGTGCATTGCAAAAGAACCGTAACTCTATCTCATGCTGTCTTTGAGTTATTTCCCTTTGATCGTCATTTTCTCTGCATTTTCTGCTTGTCTAGAATGTAACTTTGTCATTTTCAGTCTAAACTAAACATCTTCAAATTTGGTATGCATGATTTTTGAAAACTTATGGAGTGCAGTGCATAAGAATCATAATCTGCTGCACTGCTATTTTCCTCTACCTGTCCTTTACGATTAGTATTCCCCCGTGACAGCTGGCAGTGTGAAGGGCATAATATTATCTTGCGACAATTTGCCTCTCTTGTATAAGACTCCCAAGTGTTTCATATGTGGTTATATGTTGATAAATAAGATTAGATGTTTTCATACCAAGTTACTGGACAGTTTATCTTGCATGATATTACAGATGAAGTCTTTAGAAAAAAGACTAAAAGTGACAGAAGAAAGATTGCATCAAGAGAGGGCAGACAGGGCAAATAATCTGTCAGCTGTGGAGGACAAACTTTTAACAGATAACTCCAGGTTACAGGTAAAATTCTGATGGTTTAATTACTGATGAGAGATAGGACTACAAAGTAGGAGAGTATTCTGGGATTAACTGTTTACCATTTAATCACAAGTTTTATTGACCCTGGGAAAAAGGCTTTTTAGAAACATTGTCAGAAAAGAAGTTTTTTCCCACCATGTTTTTCACCCTTTGAAAGAAATATTTTATGTTTTTGAGTAACATTTAATGTGTTGTGTACAGATGCTTTCAGTTTGGACTTAAGTTAAATTTTGTTATTTGGACTTAAATTTTGTTGTTTGGTAAAAAGTTCAACGATATCTCTTCTACCATAGTTCTTATGTTTTTAAATCTTGACAATACTATTGAGTACCAACTTTAATTACAGAAAAAAAAGAAGAAAATAAAGAGAAATAAAATAATAGTACCCTCGTTATTTGGGTCAATGTGAATTCACAGAGATGAAATAATGATGGAAGATTTCAGTCTAAAGTAATATTTTACTAGCTCAAATGTTTTGTCTTAGCCAATCTTTGCAATGAGATGGCTGACTTGAATTTACTCTTGTTTACAAAATTAAGAGTTGCCTAAAAGGAGATTTTTTTTCATCAATGTTTTCACATGTTTTCATGCCATAAAATATTTAGTCATGTTTATTTATTCTGTTTTATAAGGAGCCTTCAAATTCATCTGCTGTAGCTATCTTTAATGAGGAATAAATAAATTGTTCTATTTTATATGTATTTTTAGGCAGCAGAGAAAGACTTAAAAAGACAGCTTCAGCGAGAAAAAGAGAAGAACAGAAACTTAGATCATCGTGTTAAACTTTTGAGAGAGGAGAATGAGAAACTAAGGATTGCTTTACCTTTCGATGAATCAGTTCTTACATCTGACAAAGGAAAATATGATATACCTTATGGAAGCCATTCATCACAGAGAGCTGAAACCCTGAAAGTAAGTGCAGTTGATACTGGTATGTGTATGTGTGAATATATAATCATGGATATATTGGGATATGAAAATGTTAAAAAAAGAAAAATGAAATAAAGTGATTTATAAAAGCCTTTCTGAATCTGTTTCAGATGGCAAAATAAAAGTTAAAAGAAATTATTTAAACATGAGAAATCAAGCAATCACCAGTAACAAAGAATGGCTCCATTTACCTAAATGTTTTCAAAAAAAGTGTCAACTTTGTAAAGGTGAATATATGCAGTGAAAGGGTTACTTGGAAAGGAAAAGTGCTGATTTTAGGCTTTGAATGACATATACTTTACCTCTGCGTACCAATTTGCATCATAAAGATTTCTAGGTTGTCCTTACTAAATAAGTGTAATCAAATGGAATGTAGATTTTGATGTATGTTATAACATGATTATAAAAGTGAATTGTATCTCATCTCACTTGAGAAAAACAGTGTTTAAAATGTTACAACAACAACCTAGGTTTCAAGGAGTAGATTTTTTTGTTCTCAGTGTTGTCTTCACAAATGATGTATTAACAGGTTTCACTCTTAAAAGTGTTGTATGTGTATGCACCATTAAATTCACGAAACAAAGATAGAAAGTCTATCAAATTTATACATAAGGGAAATAAAGATCACTAGAATTGCTTTAACAGAGGGATTGCCCAATGATTGAAGTAGGATATATGAACATTATAAAGAAATTTAATTTTTGGCTGAGTCATGTTATTGGTTTTACGTGGTATAGACATATTTTCAGCTTGGCTGCTTTCATAGAAAACAATGAGTTACTGTTATAGCCTTGGCATTGTCATTGTCTGCATCACTGTGCAAAAACTTTAAGATTTTATAATATATCTATCGTTACTGAAGATACCTACTTCAAACTTGGATCTTAACTATCAAAAGGCGAGATGATACAACAGGCTTGTAACTATAAAAAAATTTCTCACATATTATCCCCCTTTTTTACCTAAAAAACCCAACGTAAATCAAGCACATGCAAACGAGTCTCGGCGGCCATATTTTGTGCTCTTGTTGAGGATTTAGAGTATGCTATTTGTGAAATAATTTTAGAAAGGTGCACTTACTATAACATGCAATTGGGTCTTTCTTCACAATTTTTTACAGATATATTTTGTATATAAACATCACTTCATAGTGTTAACGGTTGTCTGCCTAACCCTTTCCCGAGCAATCCCTGGTTTATACGTGTCAGGAACAGAAGCCTTTTGAAAACATTGTGAGAAAAGGAGAAAATGGTGGTAACCAGCATTTTCCCCTTTTCCCACAATGTTTTCTACCCTATCATTTAGAAAAATCATCTTTTTAGCAACTGTTAAGTTTTCGTCTGCAAAATGCTTTGAATTCGGTCTGGTCCAAAATTTGCTGTTTGGGAAAGGGTTAAATAGTTTAACCTGGTATACATGTAGCATGTAAAGGATGCAACAGTTTTTTTTCTTTTTTCATTTACATGTATGTATGTATAATTCACATTTTAGTTCTCTGTGTCACTTTTTTTTTTCTTACACAGAACATTTCTGATGATATGAACTATATCTTGTCACGAATTGAAAAACAAGACGGCCTCTCTGCGGGACAGGAAGAGGAAATTATCTGCACACTCTGGAACAAGAGGGAGCTTGCTTACAAGCACCTTCGTGAATATGAACTACAAATTGAAGAGCTGAAAATCCATGACAATAATAACATAGTAGATGGCCTTAAGGTGAAAGAAACATGCTCTAAATTTTTTGGTATAATTTATTGTCTTATGGAAAATGATGTTGCTACATGTGTCTGTGAAACTAAAACTAAAAAATTCTAACCTTTAACAAAATGAAAATGATAAAGTACTGGTAGACATAATATCGGCATACTTGTTTACAACTTATCAGTGAAGCCACATTTAATTTTGTCTAACAATACTTACAAGATAGATGAAAATGAATGTTGTTGTCTGGAAAAAAGTTAAAAGATAAAAGTAGAAATTTACAATATTTGTAATCTGAATTTTAAAGGAACCATATTTACAGACAAGTAGTCAAGTTCCAGTACTTTGAATCAATATTCAAATGATGTAGTGGTATTTTTATACACCTGTCTGAGACAGGATGCATCACAGGTAGGCAGGCAGGTGGGCCGCATCCAATTCTTTGTCCAGAGCATAATTTTGTCATCTCCAGTCTGATTGACTTGAAACTTGGCATTTGTGTTAGTTGCAATAATAAGAAGTGCAATGCGAAAGAACCATACATCTTCCTTATGTTGTCTTCGAGTCATTTCCCTTTGATTGTCATTTTTACAGCATTTTCTGCTTATCTGGAATTTAACTTTATCTTCTCTAGCCTGAACATGTTCAAATTTGGTATGCATGAATTTTGAAAAATTACGGCATGCAGTGCCATGAACTATAGCTCTTCTTAGCACATATTTTGAATTATTTGCCCTTTGATATTCATTTTTTAAGCATTTCTTGCTTGTACGGAGAGTTTTCTTATGAAGGAACAACATGAAATATTGTATGCTTATTTGTTGCAGTATTTGGAAGTGCAGTATTATTCTCTTATTTTCCAGCATTTAGTGCTTGTCTGGATTATAACTTAGTCATCTCAACTCAGAGTGACTTTAAACTTGGTATGCATGTTTGTTGCGATATAATGGAATACAGTGCACAAGAACAATAACTCTACCTAGCACTGATTTATAGTAATTTCACATTGACCTTATTTGTTGCAATATTTGGAAGTGCAGTATTATTCTCTTATTTTCCAGCATTTAGTGCTTGTCTGGATTATAACTTAGTCATCTCAACTCAGAGTGACTTTAAACTTGGTATGCATGTTTGTTGCGATATAATGGAATACAGTGCACAAGAACAATAACTCTACCTAGCACTGATTTATAGTAATTTCACATTGACCTTCATTTTTAAAGTATTTCTTGCTCAAGAATCAAACTTTGTCACCTGAAGTAAAATTCACTTGAGACTTGGTAAACATATTTTTTGCATTGCCTGCCCTTTATGATTATTATACCCCTGGACAACTGGCTGTGGGACAGGCGTATCTTGCAACAACTTGCAGCTCTTGCTGCATTATGATTTTAAATTGAAAGAAATACATTTTTCAAGACGTAACTTAGCAAGAAAATCTGACAAGAATTTGGTAACTGGCCTTTCTGATGGCTGTTCCCAGTCTATCCTAAAATATTGGTGTACGAGCATCATTTGAACAAAAGTAATATACATGCACTTAAATTTATGTACAAATATTCTGGCAGGAAAAGAAATGGTATATTACTAATACTTTGTACTATAGACAATGTTTTAAAAAAATGTGTTGAAAAAGTGAAATAGTTGTCTGCAGGAGGCAAGGCAGTCTGTTAACCCTTTACCAAAAATCCCTGGTTTTACGACCCTGAGATAGAACCGTTTTGAAAACATTGTGGGAAAAGGAGAAATTGCAGGTAACCAGAATTCTGTCCTTTTTCTACAATGTTTTCAACCCTGCTGGAAAGAAATTTCAACTGTTGAGTTATGTTTATTTTGTTTTCTGCAAATGCTTTCAATTCGGACAAATATAAAATTTTGTAATTTGGTAAAGAGTTAAAGAGACTATGTAACTTGTGTTTTATCAGAATCTCAGGGATACATATAGCCAATCAGAAGCCAAGTTACGCATTATGGAAGAAAAAGTGGAAGACATACAAGCACAGTTGGCAACTTCAGAGGCAACCTATAAGGAGTAGGTGTATTGATACTCAAGGATTTTTCATGCTGCTTCTGTACCGTTAGTTCAGTGGTATCATGCCAGTTGTTCACATATTTATTATATGTGTCAAGGTTTCACTAGTTTTATGGAGGGCTATCTTACTTTATCACACTCATATAGGAAATTTAGAGCTCATTGTGAGGATCAAACCCAAAACTGTTGTTTGTGTCTGCAACAAAGTTGCTTGATTGAAAAAGAAAATTGAAAGCATAATTAATATATCTCATTGAAGGTTTGTTTTTCATTAGGAAGTTTTAGATCGATTTATTGATTGCATGGTGTTTAACACCCTTTTTAAAATTATTTAAGTAATATTGCTGCAGCCAGTGCACCTATCCATGCATTCCTGATGTTTTGTTTACAAGTTAATCTGCACTGGTCACTGGCTGCTTTTCCACATAACTAACGTCAAAACAATGGTCAGCGGAGAGAGAGGAATGAATCCTGTTGCAATAACTATCATCAGTCCTTGGAAAGAAATTGGCCAAGCAAGGGATCAAACCCCACGACCTCTGTTTCTCACGTCATGTATGCTTCCAAATGAGCTTCTTTAGAATATTAGCTCTCATTGTTACACAACAAATCCTGACCAGAGAATTTTAATAACATTATTGTCATTAATGGTGATCGGGGTGAATTGATATTTCACACATAAATACATATACATACTTATTGTAAGCATTTTCTCATTAGGGCTTAATGTTATCATAAGTGGTACATACAAGACTAAGAATGCTGACTACTTGACTGCTATTTCTATTGTATTAAAAACATTGAAATTAGAGTATTTCTACAGTGAAAATTAACGTTACTTTTTCAGCATGTTTGTATTGTAAGAAAACTATGAATTATTGTCATAGCCCTGATGTCATTGTATGCATCTGCATCTTTGTTGTCAAGATACAAAAACTTTGATATTTTGTGCTGAAGACATTTCCTTTAAAACTTGGACAATTTGTTATCTATCTAAAGGAGTAACGCATAAAACAGGGGCAGGATACACCTGTTTTTACTTTAAATTTTCGCTGAAAATAAAGCACTCACAGCCGAATGATGGCATATGTATGCCATACTCTTATTTGCACAGGCAACTGAATGGACTTGTCCAAGAACGCCATGATGCATTTGCCAAGCTTAGAACAGCTGAAGATTTACTAGAGGCTGTCAGAGCAGAAAATGAAATATTACGCAAAAATGTAGCACTGTCACAAGTAGATGAAGTACATGGTCAAGGTCAACTGACAACAGGTATGCACAGTTTGATTACTTACCATGTAACCACCATTTTTTTTTAGAGTTACACAACGGTTATTGGTTTGTTATTAGAATACAAACATTTGGACCTAGCAATATGTGACTTCGTAGTAGCATATGCAGTATGTATGATTATGTCATAAACGCTGTATGTTTACTCAGTATTTATATAAAAAAAAAATAAGCCTACGATTTCCTATCAGTACAAATGTTGAACTTCTTCATGGTTGATTGTGTTATGTGTCATTCAATGGCATATTTATTTTATCTTTGTACTAACCCAGTATCAGTGCAATAACACCTATAGATGCAATTTTTGTTTTGAGATACTGCCGATATGTATGAAATTATGTAGACATTATTACATTTAATCCATGGCCATTTCATCTGCAGTTACTGCTATTTTTTTTTTGTGTGTGATTTTTTTTTATTTTCATTTTTAGAAAAGTCAGGCATTAAAAGATCTCTAGTACAGAGTGTTAAATGTATCAAAGATACCTAACTCTAAGGCTAGAGAGTTATCAATTCTTTGAGTCTCGTTAGATACTTTTGATATAGGACAATACTGAGTATGTCTCTATAAATACATGTACATGTACATGTATATGTTTCTTTTCTTTTTCGCCAGATCTATAAACATGCCATTTTTTTTTCGTTCAAACTGTCTTTACAAATTAATTGTAACTATTACATCACAAATACAATTTTGCTTTTCCAACATTTTAACATTTTATCTCTGTTAAAACCTTTTTGTAGACTTTCAGCTGTTCGTGTTTCTCTTTTGGGGTAGAATGATTGCTTGTGTCATAAAGACTTTACTTGCCTAAGAAAGAACAGAAAGATTGTCACTAAAAATGATCCGGATATTACATAATTTTCTTTAATAAGAGTTTTATTACAGAATACTAAACATTGTAGACTGTAAAATGTAGCCAGACCTGTGCATTTATATTCTGTAATATTTGTATGGAAAGCTTGGATTGGATCAACCTGTCCACTTAAGCAACTTAACTGTGTATAAGACAAAGTATTCTGATAGACTTTTGAACACGTTGCACACAAAGCTCGTCATATCTCTAAGAGGTTACAGTAAATAAAAGATGTTGGTCACTGTGCTGGTCTCTGAGAATTGACCATGACTGAAAAATGACAGCAAAAATATACAAATAAACATCATTTTAATGAATATTCAAATATTTTTTTACAGAAATATGTAAAAGCCTAGTTTTGAGCATGGAAAATGTACAAATGTGCCTGTTATATGTAAACCATTGAGTAAAAAAGGGATATAACTTAATCGATTCAAAATCTTAGAAAATACATACATTTTTCATAAACTTTCTACTCTTCAGTTTTTATAATTCTAAACAATAAGAACAAATAAAAATGGCAACTAACCACGCTTATTTCTTCAGAAAACAAGGTTGAAGGTCAATGTGGAAGTTATTTTTTAAGGGAAGAAATTTGATAAAAGCTCAGTAAACATGATGGTAAAAGGTGAAATTGTTCGATGGTAGCGATTTCTCCTTTTCCAACAATAGTTTTGGCGTGGAAACAGCTGTACTTCCACAGCTTTGAATTTTCTGTCTTTGTTTCCTTTTTGCTGCTTAACGCTGTGTCAGCAGCATTTAAATTGTTTTCCAGTGACAGCTCAAATATAAATTTTTCCACCTCACTGATACAACCCTAAGAAAGTGCTCCTTATTTCTGTGCACCAATAGTATTACCATTATTAGTTGAAAAAAACATGAAGGTACACATTTAATTCAATATCCATGAAAAAATACATGCGCAGTAGGATGTGCATTAACATTTGTCATAATCGTTGTTAAATCAGCATGTACATGTATTTTACTTTAAGGATTATGGATTCTCATTACTTAATGATGAAACTACTGAGATCTTTCTTTTGAACTTGAAGGTGATACTTTTGAAGCACTAAAGCATGAAAATATCACTTTAGAGGGTAGAGTGGCACAGTTAAAACGCAGCAATGAAAAGCTTGAAGGGGAGTTAACAACAACAAAAGTACAATTAGATGCACGAAATAAAGCTTTACAGGTAAGCAAGCAATCAGCCAATAGATACATGTATATAGATAATTTTATGATGTTGAGTAGATTTTTCTTCAGTTGTTTTAAAAGAATATATCTGGGACATTGGGAATTCAAAAAAAAAGTTTGATGTGTTAATTTAAACAATTTGTTTGCATCATTGTATGAAAAATAAAGTTAGACATTGTTACTCTTAATGTCAAGATAAGGTCTCCTGTTAATGACTTATTTCATATTCATAGGATGTACAGAGTGAGCTAGATTTGGCATACAACAGACTTCAGGGTGAAGAGGTAGATGACAGAAAACAGATAAAAATTGATAAACTGACAGCACAGGTAAATAATAATGTATCTGAAACAGAATATTTGAACCCTCAGTATTTAAAGTAAATACATACTGCTCTTAGTTAATGTGCCAAAAAAAACTTTTCATATTCCTTTAGGTGGCAATTCTGGAAAACTTTCTTACACTAGAAATTGCTCCATTCCTTTAATTTTTTTCATTTCCCCTCATGCTTTTGCAAGTGGTGTTTGTAGTACCAGGTATTCCATGTATATCCCTTACCTAATTGTAATCATGTACAGAATTCTGTCTACAAGGTGACCCTGATAATGGCACCCATAGTATCTTGAACAAAATTCTCAATCCCGCCTGCAGTCAAACAATATTTTTAAAAAGGAACTCCAGTCTATGCCTGACATGCACAACAACTTTCAATCACGACAGTTGAACAGTTTTTTTTAGCTCACCTGAGCACAACGTGCTCAAGCGGAGCTTTTAGGATCACCCGGTGTCCGTTGTCTGTCTTGTATCGTCAACAATTCTTTAAACATCAACTCCTCCTAAACCGCTGGGCCCATTTGGACCAAACTTGGCTGGAATGTTCCTTGGGAGGTCCTCTTTAGACCTTGTTCACAGAATTTGATTCCCTCAAAAACTCTGCTTGCCATGGCAACCAAATGGAATTTTCTAAGAAATTCTTTAAAAAAAATCTTCTTCTCTGAAACCGCTGGTCAGATTTTGAAATAATTTCACAGAGATGTTCCTTTGGTGACTTTTTTCAAACACTGTTCATGAAATTTTGATCCGTCAAGAAACATGGCTCTGGTGAATGGAGGCTTCTTGCTTTTTACAGAAATGAAGAAATTCTTGAAAATTCTTCTTCTCAGAAGCCGCTGGTCAGATTTTAAAATAATGTCTCAGGGATGTTGCTTTGGTGACCCTTTTCAAAAAGTGTTCGCGAAATTTGATCTGTCAAGAAACACGGCTCTGGTGAATAGGGCTACTTGCACTGTATGGAAATGAAGAAATTTTTCAAAATTCGTCTTCTCTGAAACGACTGGTCAGATTTTGAAAAAAAATTCGTAGCAATGTTCCTTAGGTGACCCTTTTCAAAATTTGTTCGCAAAAATTTAATCCATCAAGAAACATGGCTCTGGTGAATGGGGGCTTCTTGCACCATACAGAAATGAAGAAATTCTTGAAAATTCTTCTTCTCAGAAACCGCTGGTCAGATTTTAAAATAATTACTCGGGGATGTTCTTTTCAAGAATTGTGCGTGAAATTTCAGATTTTGTAAAAAAATTAGCAGCAATGTTCCTAAGGTGACCCTTTTCAAAATTTGTTTGCAAAAATTTGATCCATCAAGAAACATGGCTCTGGTGAATGGGGGCTTCTTGCACTATACAGAAATGAAGAAATTCTTGAAAATTCTTCTTCTCAGAAACCGCTGGTCAGATTTTTAAAATAATTTCTCAGGAATGTTCTTTTCAAAAATTGTTTGTGAAATTTTGAAAGGTCAAGAAACATGGCTCTGGTGAATGGGGGCTACTTGCACTATACGGACATGAAGAAATTCTTGAAAATTCTTCTTCTCAGAAACAAATGGTCAGATTTTGAAATAATTTCACGTAGATGTTCTTGGGGGACCCTGTTAAAAAACTGTTTGCCAAATTTTGATCCGTCAAGAAACATGGCTCTGGTGAATGGGGGCTTCTTGCACTATAGGGAAATGAAGAAATTTTTGAAAATTCTTCTTCTCTGTAAATGGTTGTCAGATTTTAAAATAAATTTTACAGCAATGTTCCTTGGGTGACCCTTTTCAAAGACTGTTGGTGAAATTTTGATCTGTTGAGAAACATGGCTCTGGTGAATGGGGGCTACTTGCACTGTAGGTAAATGAAGAAATTCTTGAAAATACTTCTTCCCTTAAACGGCTAGTCAGATTTTAAAATAATTTCACAGAAATGTTCCTTGAATGACCCTTTTCAAAAATGTTCAAGAAATTTTGATAGGTCAAGAAACATGGCTCTCGTGAATGGGAGCTACTTGCACTATACGGAAATTAACTCTTTACTCCATAGATACTCATTTTTACGCATGGCTTGTGGGACCCTCTGGAAAACATTGTGGCAAAAGGTGAAATTGCCACAATGTTTTTTATTTAATCAAAAGGTGTCGTATACACATAAGAAATGGCTTCATCCTTGCTTTTATTTAAGGTCAATTAGAAATACCATTGAAAATGCCCTATGGGGTAAAGGGTTAAGATTCTCCCTAATTTTTTTCTTTTTTGAAACTGCTGGTCAGATTTTGAAAGGAATTTTGCTGGTGACCTTTTGAAAATTGCTTGGCAAAATAATGATTTTGTTTCCAGTGTTTCAATACCTCAAAAGAAAGAAAGCTATGGTCCTCTCAAGAACTCAGGTTAGTGATCCAGGGCCATCTTTGCCCTCTTGTTTATTTCTTTGCCATATGATCAAAATGTGCACCTTTGCATTGCAAGCACACTTGGATATGACAGGCAAACTTGTCAATAAATGTAAAAAGAAGTTTTGGACAGCATTTGGCAGATGATGCGTTGTGCACTATAAACAGTGTTTTCAACAGGATTGGGCAATTCTCCACAATTCCAATGATTTTGAATAAATGCAGGGACACTTTGGTGATTATGTTATCGTTCGAAGTTGTGATCAAGGATTGGCTTCACAATCAAAGGACCTTAACCCCTGAGATTTTTATTTGTAGGGTTATTTCAAAGATAATATTTATTAGAATAATCCCCAGACATCCTGAAGTGAAGAGGGCCAAACTCAAGACATAACCAAGGGAGGAGTGTGTTTGAGTTACCGACAATTTTTCATGTCATATCGAAGTGTGCTTGGAATGCAGAGGTGCACATTTGAAGCATATCATGGACTGGGAAGAAAACAAAGACTATAGGCCATTGATAACTGAAACTTGGTGGACATGGGAGGCACAGACTGAGATTCATTTGTACCTAATACTGTTGGATTGCGGACAGGATTTTGATGTTAATGATTCCATATTGTGATTTTTTTTGGTCAGCCTGTACATACAAACACATGTTTTCATGCTGCTTTAGTCCACATAGTTGTAAGGTAACATGCATACATGTATTTACAGGTGAACAATTTTCAGATAGAGTTGAAATCCTGGACAGACAAATATAACCACCTTGTCACTGAGAAATCAAAGTTAGAAACAGAGTTATCCCTCTTGAAAAAGTCCACAAGTCCTACAAGGGGAAGACACCAGAAAATGGAACAAATTGATAGCAAGGTAAGATGCTGTTTTCTAGCATATGAAATTCTAAGTCACAGAGGACAAAAAAGGCTGTATAGAGTAATTGAGACAAAGTTAGAATTTCTACTGGATATATTTTCAATCGATGACATTTTGAGGAAGATTTTTTTTTTTAAATTTATGCTGTTTTGACAGCTGAAGTTACATCACAGCAGTCAGTGCAACTACACATTTGTTTATGGGGCAGTGTAATGCAGAGAAATGACCCTTTCCTACGAAATGACCCTTGGGTCTTTTCACTATGTAGAGAAATGACCCATGGGTAATTTCTTTACGTAGTGAAATAACCCGGGTCTTTATTCTACATAGAAAATATCCCTTTGGGGTCATTGCTGTAAATAGAATAATGACCCGGGTCATTCCTCTACATATTGAAATTACCCATGAGTCATTTTGTAAGGGGGAGTAATTCCTCTGCATAACAAGGAATGTTTGCCTCTACCAGGTATCGATTTTCATAAAGGTATTATACATGTTTATTTTCATTGCATAGCTGTAGAAGTTTGATTACAGGAAAATGAGCTACATGAAGCATTTCTGTCCAGCATTGATTCAGTTTACTTTGGATAAAAAAACTGGATATAAAAACTGGGAATGATGGTATTTTGGGAGATTGATTTTGGTTATGAATACCAAATTTACCTCGAATATTTAGGATAGGAGTAATTGTTTTTTGCAGTTCATGTTTTTTAAAAAAATTGATTTTGCATGTAAACATTTGGCATTTTTAAAGGTACTCCAACAGATGAGAGATGATATAATTGAAAAGGAAAGTCGACTTTCTACAATAAACAAACAGCTGGAGGACACAGAGAATGAGCTACAAAAAGTCAGACAGGAGCTTTATGTAGAGCAAATGCATAACTCAGAACTTGAAGACGAGGTATTGATTGCAATACTGATTTTGCATCTGATTTTTTTTTTTAACATTTTAGTATGCTTGCCTTTAAAGCATTGAATACCCCGTAAAGTAGTGCCTTCTTTTTCTAAAATGGTGTATGCTTTTGTTGCTCATCATTGGCTATCATTTGTCGCTACAACTGAGTCTACATAGCCAAGTGAAACTCACTAAGTTGCAATTTGATGATTAAAGCATATAAAGGGGAAAAGTTAATTTTTTACTACTGACGCCCTTTATCTAAAGCTAAGTTTGAAGGCTGTCTTTTATTTGGGAAAATTGTGCTCAGTTTGGAATGGAAAGGCCATTTCTAGTACGACTTACAGTGAATGAAACACTTTCCTGTACAGTAGAAAATTGCTAGGAGATATTGCCTTATTCTTGATACATAACCAACCTAAGATATTTTTCTTTTTGCCTTGGAGAAGACAACTGCTGAAATCATTGAAGTATCCATAGAGATTGGTTGTAATTCACAGTTTCTTTCCTTTCCACAAGGCTTTAACATAGTTTTGTGCATTTTTATTCTAATATGCATATAAATTATTGCTATTTTACAAAGAACAATTACATCTGCTAAACTCTCTAACTCTTTACCACAGTACAAACGTTAAGCCTTGTCCAGATTTGAAACATTTACAGTTAAAAAAATAAATGTCAATCAAAACACAAAATTTGACTGTCTTAGGGTGTAAACATTGTTGGAAAAGGAAAAACTATAGTTAGGAGCATTTTCTCCTTTTCCAAAATGTTCTCAGTAACCTTCTGCCCTAGGGTCGTTAAAAACTGGGGATTAATCATTATGTGGTACAAGGGAGGGATGGGAAGGAATTATTTAATCAAACTTGCTGTCTACACCCATTTCATTAAAGTCAATACGTTTCAGTTGGACACACTCCAGCATACTGCTAACCAAAGAGCTCAGATGTTTGAAGCTCTTAGCGGGACTGAGAGAGAGCAATTGGCTCAATATCAAATACTGAAAGAAACACTAGACTCTGTAAATCAGGAGCTAGCGCAGAAACAAGCTCAGGTAGGTATTGATCTTTAGTCTGTATGTTTTGATAAATGAAAGTTTGATAACAATTCTGAAAAAAATTGACGGAGTCAAGCAATTGCCCTTCACAGGTAATTGCCTCTTTATTCAGTTTTTCCATACCATGGAAAAGGATTTCTTCTCATTCTTCTTTTTAACCCTTTACTCCATGGATACTCATTTCTACACATTGCTTGTAGGAGCTTTGGAAAACATTGTGGCCAAGGGTGAAATTGCTTGTGACGGGTAATTTCACCTTTTGTCACAATGTTTTCTATGCTATCAAAAGGTGTCATTTACACACAAGACACGGCTTCATCCTTGCTGTCATTAAGGGTGAATTAGAGATGCCATAGAAATGTCTTATGGGATAAAGGGTTAAATGGAATTTGTTGTTATTTTTTGCAAGTTTCATGGTAGGTATAGTATTGATTAATGTGGCACCTCATATATAAGTTCTGCGATGAATTTACTACACCATGTCCATGTCTTTTGAACACGCTATAAACTTTTTATCATGCAACACTTGGAGAAAAGAAGGAAAAAACTGTGACAAATGAAGAAACTGATGATGTCAAAGGTTCAGTATTTCTATTTACAGGAACGATGAAGAAAATAATTTGACTGTTCCACATTTGTTTTGCTTTTGTTTTATGCTGCTTTTAATATTATTTTATTCTTATCATAATGTCAGCCCACTGATTCTGCAGTTTCTTTGTTCACCCTGGACAAACTGGAGATCCTGTAATGCATAACCAATGCCAGACAGAGATGTTCAAATTTTTACCAACTTTGCTACTTATCACAATGCTTTCATGCTACTTATCACAGTGCTTTCATTAATTTGAAGTTGAAGTTGACTTCATTATATGCATTTTAGATTATCTCCCTTGATGTTAACCTGAGTGGACAGAGAGATAAGACAGTAGAGCTAGAACATGAGGTGGAGAAATTGAAGAGAGAAGGCAAAGACAAAGATGACCTTTTTACAGAAGATGAACAAAATTCTGCTCATCAGTTAAAGATCAAAGTACTTGAACAAGAGAGAGCTCAGTTGAAACAGGAGCTTTCAGTAAGAAGATTCAACCATATTATATTAAATTAATACTCCTGATCTGAAGACCCAACAATTTTGTCTGTATTTATCAAAATTTGGAATGTGGAGTTGAAAGTGTACCTTTTCACACATATAGTGCCATTTGGCATGTAATCTAATATTTGTTAAAAGGGCATATTTCTCTATTCATCTGTTTCCTTTTTTTAAATCAGGAACTCTTATCCTTACAACAGTTGATAATTGTGTATCTATTTACTCCATTTTGTTTCCCTCGTAATGTCACTTTTAAAAAGAATTTATCATAATGAAAAGTGTTTCCTTTCAAACTACAGCTGACTTTATGATCATATTCTTAATGCTATGTATAGGAAAATAAATTTTGGGAAAAATGCTGCAATGGCGACTAGATCTAGCCTTCCAAAACATCTTTCTGTTGTATTTGCGATTTTCATTGCTGATGGTTTGTGAAATATATCCACAGCAAGCCTATAATGCCATACAAGCTGCAGAAGAGCAATACAGAACTCTGCAGACAGAAAGCTCTCAAATAGAGCAAGAACTTGTCAAGGAGAAAACCATAATTCTACAGATAAGTGCAGAAAAAGGCGAGGTAGAACAGCATTTAGAGGTAAGGCATGGGAACAAAGCTCCTGTTTATGTGTTAAGGAGATTCTTATTAAGTTTTGATAATACGAGTACATGTACATGAACAACAACCTTTTGTCATAGCTCTGTTGTCATTTGCATTGTCATCGTTGTACACAAACTGACATTTTTTGGTATAACTGTCATTACTTAAACATTTAGCTGTAGTTGGGCAACTGCTTACTGTCAAAAGGTAAAAAAAACTTTGTTTATAGGGAAGCTAATACTTTTTAAATAATTTCTTTTGAAAGATAATACTTTTCGTTTAAGCTAACATGCCCAAATTGTTCCAAATTAGAACTACGCCCAAGCCTTGGCATCCATATAAAACTTTTTTCTTTTGCCTATGTCAAATAGGATTATGCATCAGGTAGACAAATGAAAGTGATTCAGAACTGAAAACATGATTTTTCAGTCGGCTGCTTTCAAAGAAAATGTCCAGGTATTTTCTTTTGTTCTGTGTAGTCAGCATAGTCTGTCACATTGTTATGCAAAAACATGGACTTTTTTTCCAATATCTGTGTCATTGCTAAATATTTTTTCATCAAACTTCTACCTGTTGTTAACTACAAACAAACAGCGGAGCCCTTAAAAAAGAGGCGGGTGAAAAAACATCTTTAACGAAATTCTGTTCCTTTTTCAACTAAGAATTTTCAAAAACCTTGACACTATATAATATTAGTGTCATAACTGAAGAGAATTTCTTCAGATTTGGACTTATAGTTAAATTTCTAAAGGAGAGTCCATTTAACAGTGGCAGGCTACCATCAAACCGTTTTTTACACAATTATGCCCCTTTTTTGACTGAATGTTTTTTTATCGGCTATATGCAACTGCAGCCGAGCATTGGCATGTATAATTATGCTTTGCTCTTTTTTGGTTTACTTTTAACATTAACTTACTTACTGGTTTATTATAATTAATTTTAATTGGACAAAAGTTAGTCTCTGTTGTGCTCTTGAAGCCATCAGGTGTACTCTTGTGCTGAATTTCTTGGAAATTGATGATTTGATTTACTATAATATTTAACAATCTTTGGTTCTTCGAGCCAGAAGCAGGGTATTTCATATTATATGTCCTTATTCTAAACAAGAATATTGATGTAGTATACTGGTCTATCCCATAGATAGATATAAAGGTATAATGTAGTTGGGTACAGGTATTTGGTGATATATCGTGCGGCTGTATCGACATGTGGTTCGGTAGCTCAGTTGGTTAGAGTGCAGGAACGGTATTCCTGAGGCCCTGGGTTCGAATCCCGGTCGAGCCGCGATATATTTTTCACCACCTACTACATTTGGCGCCCAACGTAAATAACCCACTTATTAAGAGAGATAGGGTAGTAGTGATTGAGAGATTCGTGGACGAATCTTCATGTGGTGGGGAAGTATGTAGTATACTGGTCTATCCCATAGATAGATATAAAGGTATAATGTAGTCGGGTACAGGTATTTGGTGATATATCGTGCGGCTGTATCGACATGTGGTTCGGTAGCTCAGTTGGTTAGAGTGCAGGAACGGTATTCCTGAGGCCCTGGGTTCGAATCCCGGTCGAGCCGCGATATATTTTTCACCACCTGTTACATTGATAAAACATTTTGGTTGGAGATGAATGGACAGCTACCACACTTTTGCAAGCACAATGAAATATCATTTGATATAATTTATAATGCTCAGACATTACTTAGACATTCTTTCACACACATACACCCACCCACCCACCCACCCACCCACACACACACACACTCTAAAGTTCCTCTACCTACTGATGAGGCATTAGCCGAAACATGTTTGTTTTTATCTAGAATTTGTTAATACATTCAAAAGCGTCTGACGGTTTAGTATATCAGTTTAGCCACTAAACCTTGTGTCGATCCGGCATCTGCCAACTTTTTTTGTTACTGTATATAAATAATAAAAGGAGGAATTCCGGAACAAGAAAATATATAATAAAAGAGAAACACACTACAAATCATATTTTCAACGTGCCAACAGGTTTTGCTTTTGCTCATCAGGGCAACGCTTTAATGAAATAACGTAACTAACGTCATTTTGTGGTCATAGAACAAGGGTTAAATACAGTTCAACTTTGGACGAAAGATGTTCATGAAATATTTTTCCTTTGTTATTCTAGCTGAAACGTCATGTGATTTTCATTTTAAAACTTG
Source organism: Tridacna crocea (assembly GCA_943736015.1). Lineage (NCBI taxonomy): Eukaryota > Metazoa > Mollusca > Bivalvia > Cardiida > Cardiidae > Tridacna > Tridacna crocea. The sequence goes on along the minus strand of OX031066.1, from coordinate 8,809,662 downwards.
AAAGAAAATGAAAATTTTGGATCTGTTTTACAACAGCTATCTAAATGAGACCTCAATGGTAATTGTCTAGTTGAAGGGTCCCTAATTTGTTGATTATGTAATTTTATTCCTAAGTTTATCACCTGTTTGACCAATATAAAACTCTTTGCCACTGCATAGTAAAAGAAAAAAGCAGTTAGAAACTTTACAATCCATATCTTCTTTGACAGTAAGTGTTTTGGGTCCTGTGTGGCTCAGTGGTAGAGTGCAGGACTCGTGATCTGGGGGTCTGGGGTTTGAGCCTCACTAGCTCCAATGGGTTTTTTTAAGTCAAGACACTTCAGAGCCTAGCCTAGTACTGGTGAAACCAAGGAAACATGAATATGTGAACTGTCGCCGTGATATGACTGAAATAACGTTGAAAACGGCGTAAAACACCATTAAAAAAAGTATTTTTTTATCCTTGATTTTGAATTCATTTCCTTAGATGATATGTTTATAGGGTTCACAGCGAGACTCATTGCATTTTTTTTCACAGAAGATTTTGAAGTTGTGTCTTTAAATTCTGATTTAATTAAAATTGTTTAAGATTTGGAAGTTGTCTCTTGCATTTACATTTAATTAAATCTGTATTCCTTACTATTTGTAGGAAATGACATTTTCCAAAGCCTCAATATTATTCTTGATGATTCCAAATAACTCCCTGTTTTTAGGGTTGAATGCCAAAATATATGTCATGATATTGTCATCATTTTTAACCTTAACCTTTACCTGCAAAAGATAATGTCTTGGAATATTAAGAGCTTTATTTATACCTGCTAAAATTAGGGTATTTTCTTTCCATTGAAACGTAATCTTAAATGTAGAATTTTTCTGTCAGACACTATTATGAAAATCTGTTTAGTTTAAACCTATTTATTTTACATCGATTGAGAAACAAGTTCTTACAACTTATGTAGTACGATGGTCCTGCGGTGAGCACGAGGTTCCAGCTAGCCGATACTTAGTCGATACTAAGACAACACAACATTCTCAGTGGATATCATTTACTAGTTCCAGATGAATCGAAGTAAATAGGTTCAAAGCAACTGTTGAAAGTAATTGTTCAATGTAAATGTAGATGTTGCATCTGAAAAATATACAAATAAAACAAACTAAATAAACAGAAAGAAATCGTCTGCCTTTCTCTGAAAGAAACAAATAACCTGGTTCAGACATGCAGAATTCCTTTTAATTATCTTTAGCCTTGCTCCTAATCCTAGGACAAGGCAAAAGACAATTAAAGCACTAATTACAACATACAGCTTAATACATACAGTTCTAGTGCCCCAACACAGAAGAAGGATAGAGGAGAGGAACATAAAAGCATACAAACATAAACTTTCGACACAATACAAATACATTCCACTCACCAGTTTGAGGAACTGAATACAAGTCCACAAGAAATACTCTCCAAGTCAACCACTCTGGTGCTGTGCTGTTACACTAGAAACTGTAATTAAAATGTGCAATTGTTATAGTAAACTATAAAAAAAACCTCCTTTTCCTGTTAATGGACTGTTAGACTTTAATACAGAATGAATGCTGCCATTTCTCAACGACGCGCAAAGCTATCGACACGAAAACTCGTTGCAATTCAAAATAAGCTTAACGAAAACGCGTATAAATAAATGTCAGCGTATCAAAACCAAGCTGTATGAAATAAATACAAATAGAATACCGAATGAACAATTTAAGACGTAATAATTTCACAGAAAAATATCAAAATTCAATGTCTGCCATCTCAATGCCTTTGCCGCTCTGCCAGATTCACGGGGACTGCGTGAGCGAAACTCATGCAAAAGCAAAAGAGCTCAATGGAAAGAAATGAAAGGAAAGGAAGGAATGTACAAATCAAAGTACTGAAGTACTCAAAATACAACCGTGCCACACTTATACTAATCTCTCTCGAGTCTGATTTCTGGGAACTACACCAGTACCCGCGCCGAATGTGAGGGCCAATGAAAAATCACAAAGTTGATACCCGTTCCCGGGAATTGAACACAGGACTTTTAGGTTATGATGCCGATGCTCTACCTCACGACCACGGACACCACAGATGCAACAGCTTTAGTTAAACTTTGTATTGCTGAAAGAGTTAATGATAACTTAGCACTTATCACAGATAATTGTCCATTCTCTGTTTCAATCTGAATCGATTCAGTCGATACTGACGGGGAGGACTCCAAACTGGTATTTTCAATTTTTGCCCTTTTAGGGCTCTCCGGACCCATTATAATGTCTCTTATTCCAGTGTAGATATATGTTATAAAAAGAAGAAGAATACCGGAACAAGAAAATACATAATCAAAGAGAAATGACACTACAAATAGTATTTTCAACGTGCCAACCGGTTTCGCTTTTGCTCATCAGGGCAACGCTTTAATGAAACATCGTAACAAACGTCATTTTGACGTCATAGAACAAGGGTTAAATACAGTTCAATTTTGGACGACAGATGTTTATGAAATATATTTCCTTTGTTATTCTATCTGAAACGTCAGGTGATTTGCATTTAAAAAATGGAAAAATTGAAAATTTTGGATCTGTTTTACAACACTATCTAAATGAGACCTCAATGGTATTTGTCTTGTTGAAGGGTCCCAAATTAGTTGATTATGTATTGTAATTCAATTCCTAAGTTTATCGCCTGTTTGACCAATGTAAAACTCTTGGCAGCCATTGTATACTAAAAGATACAAACAGTTAAAAACTTTTACAATCCATATCTTCTTTGATAGTAAATGTTTTATCCTTGATTTTGAATTCATTTCCTTCGATAATATGTTTCAAATATTTTGAAATAAATATCGGTGATAATTGTACAACCATTTTTTATCACTAACACGTCAAGAAAAGGCATATTGTTTAAGTTCATATCCATCTTAAATTTTATATCTTTATGTAATGACTTAAGTATGTCATTAAAAACTGATAAATCATTAATTGAGTATGTCCAAAAAAATTAAACAATCATCAAGATATCTTTTCCATTGTTTACATATATATATAAAATCCGAAAAGTTTTTTGTCTTTGAGTTTATTTATTTTCTCATATAGTATCTCTTCTAAAAATCCTAAAGGTAATGTTGCATATGTTTGGGCAGCTTTGGTTCTCATGGCCGTTCCTTTACATTGATTGAAAACAAAAAAGGAATTAAAGGAGAAATTGTTATTTTCCAGCACTATTTTCAAACTTTCCAATATGAAAGTTTGGTCAAATCTGTTATGAATGAGATTTGGATGTCTACTAATCCAGTAATAAATTGCTCCATATCCTAAGCTATGTGGAATATTTATATACAGTCATATTACATAAAATGATACTTAAAGTGTGTTAATGGGAACTGTTTCGGGAAGAAAATAACAATTTCTCCTTGAATTCCGTATTTTTCAATCAATGTAAAGGAACGACCGTGGGAACCAAAGTTGCCTCAATATAATATGCAACATTAGTTTTAGGACTTTTAGAAGAGATACACTATGGTTGTCACCGATATTTATTTCAAAGATTCAAAGCAATATTTGAATTTCAGGTCATGTCAACCAAAACTTAACGAGGTCAATATTCCCTTCTCCCCAGGGCGACGGATCTGCACAATAGTATCAGGCAGAAAAATTCCACAGTTAAGATTACGTGAATTTGAAAACATTTTAATGGAAAGAAAATATCCTTAAACAGTAATTTTAGCAAGTATAAATAAAGCTCTTAATATTCCAAGACATAATCTTTTACAGGTAAAGGCTAAAAGTGATGAAAATATCATGACATATATTTCGGCATTTAACCCTAAAAACAGGGACTTATTTGGAATTATTAAGAATAATTTTGAAATTTTGGAAAATGATCAAACAATGTCACAAACAGTAACGAATATCAAATAATTAAATGTAAGAGACAACTTCCAAATCTAACTCAGATTTTGATTAAATTTGAGTTCAAAGACACAACTTTAAAATCTTCTGTGAAAAATGCAATGAGTCTCGCTGTGGACTCTGTAAACATTTTGCCGAACCGCAGTAGCTCAGGCGGTCGCGTACAGGACTTGAGAACAGGGAGTCGTGAGTTCGATCCCCGGCTTGGCCAATTTCTTTCCGAGGATTGATAATAGTAATTGCGACAGGATTCATTCCTCTGTCACCGCTGATCGTTGTTTGGACGATGGTTATGTGGGAAAGCAGCCAGTGGCTTAAAAAAAAATATTGTACGGAGTACTGGTAACAGAAACTCCAGTAAAGCATGAATAGGTGCACTGGCCACCTTGATACAACTAAATATTGTTGAAAACGGCGTTAAACACCATATAATCAATAATAATCTGTAAACATACTATCGAAGGAAATGAATTCAAAATCAAGGATAAAACATTTACTGTCAAAGAAGATATGGATTGTAAAGTTTCTAACCGTTTGTATCTTTTAGTATGCAATGGCTGCCAAGAGTTTTATATCGGTCAAACAGGCGATAAACTTAGGAATAGAATTACAATGCATAATCAACAAATTAGGGACTTTTCAACAACACAAATACCATTGAGGTCTCATTTAGATAGGTGTCGTAAAACAGATCCAAAATTTTCATTTTTTTGAATTTTTTACCATGAAAATCACCCGACGTTTCAGCTAGAAGAACAAAGGAAAAATATTTCATAAACATCTTTCGTTCAAAATTGAACTGTATTTAACCCTTGTTCTATGACTTCAAAATGACGTTAGTTACGATGTTTCATTAAAGCGTTGTCCTGATTAGCAAAACCGGTACGTTAAACATACTATTTGTAGTGTCATTTCTCTTTTAATATATATATACTTTTCTCACAAGTCCATTTCTCAGCAAGTGTCATCATAACATCACACTGGTAATTTAGATAGATCGACTTTTTGTATTTAAAGGGTCTTTCAGGCTTGCAGCAGCAAAATGGGTTAAGAGCAACAGACAAATTGGCTGTCGCAATTACTATTATCAATCCTCGGAAAGAAATTGGCCGAGCCGGGGATCGAACTCACGACCCCCTGTTCTCAAGTCCTGTACGCGACCGCCTGAGCTACTGCGGTTCGGTAGTATGTTTACAGATTATTACATGGGCTATTTCCAGCCCAGAGAGTAAAGTGATTCGTATGTTTTTGCAGGTATGGCACCGACTATGCAGACACTGTAAATAATGAGGGCTATCTGATATTCTATGAAAAGAATTCATTACAATGCCAAAAGAAAAGGGTATTAACCTTGAATACATGCGTACTAGTACATGCATTTGATCTTAGCAAGAAGGAGCAACACAACTAATGACCGGAAGTGTGATTGAATAACTTTCAGAAGCATCCTGGTACATGTTAATTTCTTTCAGGCATGGCTACACAATATGATCCTCTAGACTTTTTCTTGTAATGTGCAATGTAAAAGGTGCACAGCCAAATGTCAGGATATACTTAGGACTTTAAAGCTGCAGTCAAGACAGAAATTTATTAAAGGAGGTGGGGGTGCGGACATGTAATGAAAGGCTTTAACATTGAACTTGACATCATATATCACATTTTCCTTAAGAAAACGTCATTGTTGTAAAATATATATGTACTTGTCAGAAAAAGTGTGTTGTATTAAGTTCATATAGTTCATATAGTTTTAGAGACCAAATACACTAGGAATCCTATAAGCAAGGTGCTTCTATGGGTCCTTTTTCATGGTCGTTTTCCTCAGTTACATAGTATTGGTCTTCTTCGTTAACACTTCCGGATTGCACAACACTTAAAACATCTCACCACGGAATCACTATGTTAAGATTGTTACTTACAATCTTGTGTACACACTAAAATTTGATAAAAACTAAAAACTGCCAACAATATTGCTGGCTTGTATTACCCCAACTAATAAAATGCTTCAACAGGTGGTTGCTCTTAACCTAAACTAAGTTAATTTATGCTATTTTTAATACTTTTGGTTATTCAGCTTAACAATTATAATTTGCACAACACAACTATCACAATAGTAATGTCTGTGTACTAAATATCAAATAAAATTTTACTATGTATGTAAAAAGTTGGCAAATTTCAATTCAGTTTTAATTGAAAGTTTTGGGACGCGTGGACTCCAAGAATAAGGTTAGTTTATATGAAACACCCTGTACTTACGATTGGAGTGGCAAAAAGATGTCCTATGTTTTAGACCTTGATTCTTTTATTTTAGGAATTGGCCGAAGAGCATGATGCTCTAATCCAAGAAAAAAGTCAAGTTGAAGAAGATCTAATTAAACTAGAAACGAAGTTACAGGAGATTTTGCAGAAATATGAAGCTGAGGCTAAAAAACAACATGCTGACTTCGCTAAGCAGTACCCTACCTTGCCCCCTGAGGGTCGTAAGGTCGGATATTTTCAATACTATTTAGACATTTTCTTAACATCTGCCATTATCTATTGTTATCCCCCGCCGTAGGCGGAGGGATATAGTTTTGGCGTTGTCCGTCCGTCCGTCCGTCCGTCCGTCCCGGCAAATATCTCCAATACCATTGGACGGAATTTCATGAAATTTTATACACGTGTACAATGACCCATTCTCCCGAGACACTTTTTTTGTTTTTTTGATTCGATGCAGAATGGCCGACTGAGAGCGATTTTAAGTTTCACTTAGGTAACACTTGAGTACACTTTTGATGTTTGGAGTCTTCTCTTCAAAACTATACAAAGTTTTTACATTGAACTTGTCACATCTGTCAACCTCCATTAGGAAATGCAGGAAAAGAAGTTTACCTACGTTTACCGTGCAATACCAGAGTTATTTGCCCTTGTTTTTGTAATAAGGTATCATGGAAAAAGGGGGTTTCATGTTATATTTCATTCCATTTCTTGTAAAGGCAACTCCTTCCACATTTCTTGGAGGAATTGAATGCAATTTTGACAGAATATTTTTTGTCATGTGACCTATTGCATATTGTCAACATTTTGCGATTTGTAGCTGCGTCATAAAAAAAGGGGGCTTCATGTTTTATTTCATTTTATATCTTGTGAATGCAACTCGTCCTATATTTCTTGACAGAATTGAAATGAATTTTCACAGATTGTTTCTCATCATTTGACCTATCGCATATTCTCAAGGTTTTACTATTTGCAGCTGCATCATGAAAAAAGGGGGCTTAATGTTTTATATCATTTTATATCTTGTGAATGCAACTCGTCCTATATTTCTTGACAGAAATGAATAGAATTTTCACAGAATGTTTCTTATCATCTGACCTATCACACATTCTCAACGTTTTGCAGTTTGTGGCTGCGACATGAAAAAAGGGGGCTTCATGTTTTATTTCATTCTATTTCTTGTGAAGGCAACTCCTCCCACATTTTGCAGATTTAAGTGGAATTTTTACATTATCATGTGACCTAACACAATGCCTCCCACATTTCTTGGCAGATTTGGATGGAATTTTCTCATGATAATGTGACCTACAGCATATTGTCAAGGTTTTGGGATTTGTAGCAGCATCATGGAATAAGGGGGCTTCATGTTGTAATTTAATTTTTCACCTGTATCTCTTTAACTACTGGACATATCTCAACAGATTTGGACGAGATTTTCACAGATCATGCAACCCAGCACATGTTGTCAGGGTTTTGCAATTTATCACTGTATCATAGAAAAAGGGGACTTCATGTCAAATTTAATTTTTTATCAGCGTATCTCCAACTTTTGCACATTTTTTTCATAGAACTTCATGTTTTTATTGGTTGATCAAAGCCAGTGACCAATGAGTCAATTGTGCATTCGTCTCTCCATGCATCTGTCTGTTCGTAAACCTTTTAGATCACAAGTAATACCATATATCCATTCAGCTAGCCAGGCAGGTGCTACAAATTTCAACACTTTAGTCTCTAGCTACCTGCTTCAAATGGCAGCAGTGTGGCGGCTTATATTTTGAGAGGGATTCTTCTAAAGTCCTTGACAAAAATTGATGAAACTTCATGCATGTTTTCTTTTCCATTACTTTTCTTTTCCATTTCTTTTCCATTAGTCTGTTGATACATTTTTTTTCCCACCACATATATGAAATCCTGAAATGAAAACAAATAAAGGAAATATACATAAAACCCCCTCTTTCCATGACATGTTTAGAGGTTATTACACGGCTGATGAGGGCCGGAGAGTGATATCGGCCCGCCATCTAGATATCTGACCCGAGGGCTTTAGCCCGAGGGCAGATTTCGAGATGGAGGGCCGATATCATAAAGCCCTCGGGTCAGATATCTAGATGGCGGGCCGATATCACTCTCCGGCCCTCATCAGCCGTGTAATAACCTCGTTACATTCATGGATCATTTGCTCGATTTTTTTTTTTTCATTTTCTAGCATGTTTAAAAACTAAAAACAAAAAAATCTTATCTCCATTCGACACAACTTTTTTTCCGCGGGTAAACGTCACGTTCATGACGTCATTAATCATCACGATCGTAGAGCTGCATATGTGCAGTATAGGACGTTTTAAATAAACATTTCTTAATGTTTGTTCATTGAAAAAAAAAAAATGGCGGAATCGGTCCGTCATTCGCTAGCAGACAAATCTTCAGAACTACGCTCAACTTTGGGTCGTTAAACCAACAAACACATGATAAATAGTGAATAGATTGTTGTTACCTTGGATTGAGAAACTTATCAGGCAATATGTTGTGTCTATAGGCTAGATCTAGTTCTACAGTTTTTATCCATTGAGCCGGGTGAACCGAGCTTGATTAAGTTTTATAATTCGAAGCATCAATCATCTATTCTATTTATCCTGTTTCTCAGTTTTGATCCGTATCACTAAATTGAATATTTAGATTGAGAAACAGTAATGGTAACATCTATAGACACAACATATTGCCTGATAAGTTTCTCAATCCAAGGTATCAACAATCTATTCACTATTTATCATGTGTTTGTTGGTTTAACGACCCAAGGTTGAGTGTAGTTCTGAAGATTTGTCTGCTAGCGAATGACGGACCGATTCCGCCATTTTTTTTCAAAATGGATCTTTTGAGAACGTTAGTTTACGAGCGAGTGTTCTGTTGCTATAGATATAGAACAAATATCTTATCAACGGGCAGGATATCAGATATCAGCCCGTTGCCCCGCCATATCGGCCCTCGCGTGACACTGATATGACACCATTTTCGGTGGAAAATGTTACTATTATTAGTAACAGAATGTAATAACTACATTCTGTTACTAATAATAGTAACATTTTCCACCGAAAATGGTGTAATATCAGTGTCACGCGAGGGCAGATATGACGGGGCAACGGGCTGATATCTGTTATCCTGCCCGTTGATAAGATATTTGTTCTATATCTATAGCAACAGAACACTCGCTCGCAAACGAACGTTCTCAAAACATCCATTTTGAAAAAAATGGCGGAATCGGTCCGTCAATCGCTAGCGGACAAATCTTCAAAACTACAGGCAACGTTGAATCGTTCAACCAACAAAGACGTGATAAATAGAGAATAGATAGTTGTTGTCTTCGATTGGGAAACTTATCAGGCAATGTGTAGTGTCTATAGGCTAGTAGTTCTTCGATTTTTATCTATTGAGCCGGATGAACCGAGCTTGATTAAGTTTCATAATTCGAAGAACCAACCATCTTTCTATTTATCCTGTTTTGATCCCTATCACACTGAATTGAATATTTAGATTGAGAAACAATAATGGCAACATCTTTTTAACAATAAACAAACATGAAGAACTGTTTATTTAAACGTCCTATACTGCAAATACGCAGCTCTACGATAGTGATGATGAATGACGTCATGAACGTGACGTTTACCCGCGGAAAAAAAGTTGTGTCGAATGGAGACAAGATATTTTTGTTTTTAGTATTTAAACATGCTAAAAAACCAAAATAATCGTGCAATTGATCCATGAATGTAATAACGAGGTTATTACACGGCTGATGAGGGCCGGAGAGTGATATCGGCCCTCCACCTCGAAATCTGCCCTCGGGCTAAAGCCCTCGGGGCAGATATCAAGGTGGCGGGCCGATATCACTCTCCGGCCCTCATCAGCCGTGTAATAACCTCTAAATATGACATGTCATGGAAAAGGGGTTTTTATGTATATTTCCTTTGTTTGTTTTCATTTTATGAAATGCCAAGTTCTGCAAAAATGGTACTTAATGTATAATCCTGTAATGGACCTCTTTTATATTTTTTTATGTAATGAAATCCTGTGCCATGGAACAAGGGAGCTTAATGTATAATTTCATCATGGACCAATAACAAAAAGGCCACATGTACATGCAAAACACAATACTTCTTATACATTTGTATCAAAAAAGGTCTATTTCGGCGGGGGATGTCATTTCAACGAAATTGCTTGTTCTATTACAAGTCGTTCTAGGTGAAGGTTCATTGATAAAAGGTACATGTATTTGTCAATATACTACTATTTCCTTTAGGCATTTTCTTCTGTTTTTTTTTTTCCCCAAAGCTTTTAAACCTGATGACAGCTTTTATCTGGACTGCGTTCAAGTTAAACATTTGTAGATAGTTTTACAAAATACACGACAGAATTGACAAATAATCGCTAGAACCAAGGTAGAGCAGTATCAAAATAACTAAAGTTTAGAGATGCAAGCAAGTTCTTGGCAAGAACAGAGGGGCATACTTTTTTTTAGCTCACCTGAGCACAACGTGCTCAAGGGGAGCTTTTAGGGTCACTGGGTGTCCGTCGAGCGTCGTGCGTCGTCAACAATTCTTTAAACATCAACTCCTCCTCAACCACTGGGCAAATTTGGACCAAACTTGGCAGGAATATTCCTTGGGAGGTCCTCTTTGAAAATTTTTCAAAGAATTTGATTCCGTCAAAAACTCTGGTTGCCATGGCAACGAAATGGAATTTTTTAGCAAATTCTTTAAAAATCTTTTCCTCTGAAACCGCTGGTCGGATTTTGAAATAATTTCACAGATATGTTCCTTGGGTGACCCTTTTCAAAAATTGTTTGTGAAATTTTGATCCGTCAAAAATTGTGGCTCTGGTGAATGGGGCCTACTTGCACTATACAGAAATCAAGGAATTCTTTAAAAATCTTCTCCTCTGAAACCGCTGGTCAGATTTTGAAATAATTTCACAGATATGTTCCTTGGGTGACCCTTTTCAAAACTTGTTCGTGAAATTTTGATCCGTCAAAAAATGTGGCTCTGGTGAATTGGGGCTACTTGCACTATACAGAAATGAAGGAATTCTTAAAAAATCTTCTCTGAAACCGCTGGTCAGATTTTGAAATAATTTCACAGAATTGTTCCTTGGGTGACCCTTTTCAAAAATTGTTGGCGAAATTTTGATCCGTCAAGAAACATGGCTCCGGTGAATGGGGGCTACTTGCACTATAGGGAAATGAGGAAATTCTTTAAAATTCTTCTTCTCTGAAACCGCTGGTCAGATTTTGAAATAATTTCTCAGGGATGTTCCTTGGGTGACCCTTTTTAAAATCTGTTCACAAAATTTTGATCCGTCAAGAAACATGGCTCTGGTGAATGGGGGTTACTTGCACTATAGGGAAATGAAGAAATTCTTGAAAATTCTTCTTCTCTGAAACGGCAAGACAGATTTTGAAATGATTTCAGAGATGATCCTTGGGTGACCCTTTTCAAAAACTGTTCACAAAATTTTGATCCGTCAAGAGACATGGCTTTGGTGAATGGGGGCTACTTGCACTATATGGAAATGAAGAAATTCTTGAAAATTCTTTTTCACTGAAACCCCTAGGCAGATTTTAAAATAATTTGACAGAGATGTTCCTTTGGTGATCCTTGCTCTTGTGAATGGGTGCTACTTGCACTATATGGACATGATGAAATTCTTGAAAATTCTCTTTCTCTAAAACCCCTGGTCAGATTTTAAAAGAAATTTTCCAAAATGTTCCTTGGGTGACCCTTTTTAAAACTTGTTCGTAAATTTTGATCCATCAAGAAACATGGCTCTCATGGATGGGGGATACTTGCTCTTATACAGAAATGAAGAATTGTTAAAAATTCTTCTTTTTGAAACTGATAGTCAGATTTCAAAATGAATTTTAGCGGTGACCTTTTGAAAATTGCTTGGCAAAATTATAAATTTGGTTCCAATGTTTCAATACCTCAAAAAAAAAAAAAAAAAAATAGGCTATTGTCATCTCAAAAATTCAGGTGAGCGATCCAGGGCCATCTTGGCCCTCTTGTTTCATATTTTCTTTGGTTATAACTGAATGTTAGATGAAAGTTTTCTCTTCGCACAAGTTTACGGGAAAGGTAATTTTCGCAAATGGTGTTTGAGATTTTTTGCAATTAAGTATTGTGGTATTAATTGTTGTTTATAGTTGTGTCCTTGTCACATTGTGTACAACGGCAGACTCACTGATATTCAAATAGTTAGCTGTGCACCTTTGTGAAACTTGCTGCCTGATCATGTTCTAAGTTGTCTGATGTGATATATTTTGTATTGTATAAAACCATTATTAAGATTGCAAACTGTTTGTTTTCGTAATTGCTTGAAGGGTTTGTTTTCAAATGGTTTTATCAAAAGTGTCAATGTAAAATGAGATATAATTTTTAACTCACCTGAGCACAACGTGCTCAAGGGGAGCTTTTAGGATCACCCGGTGTCGGTCGTCCGTCGTGCGTCAGTGCGTCGTGCGTCAGTGCGTCGTGCGTCGTCAACAATTCTTTAAACATCAACTCCTCCTAAACCGCTGGGTGGATTTGGACCAAACTTGGCTGGAATGTTCCTTGGGAGGTCCTCTTTCAAAACTGTTCACAGAATTTGATTCCGTCAAAAACTTTGGTTGCCATGGCAAATGGAATTTTCTAAGGAATTCTTTAAAAATCTTCTTCTCTGAAACCGCTGGTCAGATTTTAAAATAATTTCACAGATATGTTCCTTGGGTGACCTTTTACAAAAAGTGTTCGTAAAATTTTGATCCGTCAAAAAATGTGGCTCTGGTGAATGGGGGCTTCTTGCACCATATAGAAATGAAGGAATTCTTAAAAATTCTTCTTCTCTGAAACGAAACCGCTGGTCAGATTTTGAAATAATTTCGCAGGATTGTTCCTTGGGTGACCCTTTTCAAAATTTGTTCGTAAAATTTTGATCCGTCAAAAAATGTGGCTCTGGTGAATGGGGGCTACTTGGACTATACGGAAATTAAGAAATTCTTAACAAATTCTTCTTCTCTGAAACGGCTGATCAGAATTTGAATTAATTTCACAGAGATGTTCCTTGAACGACCCTTTCCAAAAATTGTTCGTAAAATTTTGATCCGTCAAAAAATGTGGCTCCGGTGAATTGGGGCTACTTGCGCTATAGGAAATAAAGTAATTCTTAAAAATTTTTCTTCTCTGAAACCGCTGGTCAGATTTTGAAATAATTTCACAGGATTGTTCCTTGGGTGACCCTTTTCAAAAATTGTCCGTAAAATTTTGATCCTTCAAAAAATGTGGCTCTGGTGAATGGGGGATTCTTACACTATTTGGAAATTAAGAAATTCTTTAAAATTCTTCTTCTCTGAAACGGCTTGTCAGAATTTGAAATAATTTCACAAAGATGTTCCTTGAATGACCCTTTCCAAAAATTGTTCATGAAATTTTGCTCCGTCAAGAAACACAGCTCTGGTGAATGAGGGCTACTTGCATTATAGGGAAATGAAGAAATTCTTAAAAATTCTTCTTCTCTGAAACCGCTGGTCGGATTTTGAAATAATTTCACAGAAATGTTCCTTGGATGACCCTTTTTAAAATGTGTTTGTGAAATTTTGATCCATCTAGAAACATGGCTCTGGTGAATGGGGGCTTCTTGCACTATATGGCCATGAGGAAATTCTTTAAAATTCTTTTTCTCTGAAACGGCTGATCAGATTTTGAAATAATCTCACAAAAATGTTCCTTTGGTAACCCTTTTCGAAAACTGTTCGCAAAATGCTGATTTGTCTAGAAACATGGCTCTGGTGAATGGGAGCTACTTGCACTATTTGGCCATGAAGAAATTCTTTTTCTCTGAAACGGCTGATCAGATTTTGAAATAATTTCTCAGAAATGTTTCTTAGCTAACCTTTTCAAAGAGTGCTCTAGAAATTTTGATCCATCAAGAAACAAGGCTCTGAAGACTGTGGGCTATTTACACTATACAGACATGAAGACATTCTTAAAAATTCTTCTGCTCTGAAAGGGCTGATTAAATTTTGAAAGAAATGGCTATGGTTCTCTCAGAATTCAGGTGAGCGATCCAGGGCCATCTTGGCCCTCTTGTTTCATGATTATCATTATCTTTATGCTTTACAGCTAGTTTCTGAACTTGACTCTCTGAGATTGGTTGTTGAGGGCAAAAATCGAGAGATAGAAATGCTACAAGACAAACTAAGGTATGTTTTACATACATCTTGTTTAAATCAAATTTACGAAACAATTAACTCAGAAATGTACTATTTTTTACAACATTACAGTAGAATGCAGTTAAATCAGCAAAGAATAGGGAAGCAATTGGCTGTACTTAATATTTGCTACTTTATCAAAAGTCTTTTTTGCGCTTACTTTTAGAACGAACATTCTTTTCTAACATTTTTTTGCTTTATTTAACTCTCATTCTAGTGTTAAGTGTTTAATCATTGTATTGTATGATAGAAAATGATAGGGATGGTACATTGTAAGAAAACATGTTTTCCTTTACAATGATAGTTCTTTTGACAATTTAATATTGATAATATTTTGGAGAAGAACATAGGCTTGTGAAGGATATGTGTACCTGTCATAGATCTGTTGAAGATAATGGCAGTTTTCCTGCAAGATATATTTTCAAGAAATATCGCATTAGCTGGAAGAAATGGGTGAATTATACTAATAGCCCTGATATGGTTGTCGGTTTCCATGTCGTCTGCATCGAAGGTCGAGGTGCAAAAACTTTGATATTTTGTAATATCTCTGTTATAACTTCTGATAATTACGTCAGACTTGGAAAAGTTTTTAACAGTCAAAAGGAGAACTCATACAGTAGGAATGGGTTATATCAAGACATATTTGACACAGTAATTCCCCTTTTTCAACCTAAACTTTTCATCGAAAATCAAGCAGAGGAAAACCAATACAGAAGAGCATTGGCACCCACATCTGCTTCTCTTGTTTTATTTAATAATATGACTGTGCTTATATGAATACAATATTGAATTATGTTTTTTAATTTTCCAGTCGTGCTAATATTGAAATAGATTTTCTCAATCGCAAAGTGGAACTTGTACATAATGACAGTATATCAAACAGAGAAGATGTAGCTAGAATGATCTCTGAACTAACGCTGAAGGTAATAATAACAGTCACCTAACTTTCTCTATCACAATTTCAGTGTAATTGTAGATTTGGAATGGAACACAAGTTTTGATAAACTTACCTAATTGGTTTAGCTGATTCAAATGTGTATCTATCAGCTTAAAAAGAAATCTTGAGAGATAAACTATAAACTTAAACAAAAAGTTATTTGTGAACATTGGACACAAGACTATAGTAAATGTATATGATTTGCTTAGATTTTGATAAAATTTGATTATCTGATACATAAGATATATTTTGATGAAACATCAGATTGGAGAAAATATTTGAAAGTGTTCACTTTCAGGCTATGTGTCAGTTAATTAAAAATGCAATGCTTTCAATCAAAATAAATAACGAATTATGAATGTTCTAACAAGACGATGTTTAGCAGGAATCGTATGCGCAGTGGATAATGTTCTTTTTCTTTTATGGGAAAAACAATGCATGAAGAATAAATGAGCAGGTGGCGCAATGTATGTTTTTGACAATATTTATTTAGTTTTACAGTAGTCTTTTCTCTCCTCCCGTATGAAGAGTTTTCGAGTTACTATAAGTATTGTACTTAATAGAAAAGTTTCTTAGTAATCTGCAAACCATTTTATTTTGAAGATGAAAGAAGCTGTTACTACTCGAGAGGTCAACCAATATTTGGTGGAGGAGAGGACTAAACTGCAAAATGAGAAGTCACATCTGGAAAGGGAACTCGAACAAGAGAGAAAGACAAATGATGAAAGAAAAAAAGAAATAACTGATGTGATCAGCAAGGTAATTACTGGAATAAGTGGCTAAATTCATCAGCTTTTGTAAATTTGTTCCAAGTTGTAAATTCCAAGTCCAGCCCTGACACAAGACAATTAACCTATAAGATGGTTTTTCCAAGATAGAATGGCTAATTACATGAATTCACTAGAAGTAAGGACATAGACCAATTTGAAAAGATCTCCAGATGGTTTAGACTATGTGAACTCATTCAGTAGAACATTCATGTCCAAAAATTTGCATTTTTTGTCTGGAAAAAGACTTGCATGTCAACCAGGGTTGACAGATGAACAAAGTAGCTGTTCTCTTAATTTATCGATTTATTACATGGTGACAAGATGAATACGAAGGCAAAGATTAAGATGAAGACCTGAAAAGACAAAATACAAAAAAAGGTCTTACCAATAAAACACATACAATTTGAAAAATGCTAAAATATACTAGATTGTCATGCCAGCGGTAAGAAAACTCATGAAAAATAACATATTCTTACCGGAACAGACTCATGTTTCTTCCAAAGATAAAACTAATCTGGATGACAAAAAATGTGCATCTCTAACTGAGAGAGTGCCAAGTGCTAAATATGATAAGTGAAGAGCGGCAAATAAAAGAGCGGAATGAAAAGAAATTTCACGCGCAAAGATAGCTTGTAAACATTCGCACACTAAACACTACTCACAAGCATACATATACACAAGACAAATACTGTCATATATACAAATGGAAATACATGGTTAAAAAAGTATAACTGGTCACAATATATGAAAAAAAATTCCAGGGTTCTTGGATCTTGAAACGACTTATGTGTTTGTTGGAAATAAGGCTGTAGGCTCAAATAAGTGTTAATGCTTTTTTTTAAAGAAAGTACCCACGACAATGAAAATGATAAAAAGTTACAAGATTGAAAAATAATTAACTCAGTCCAGTAGTTTTTCTGATAAAGATTGAAATAATTTCACATTGATTATAATTTTTTACCGTTTGTCAAAGTTTTTGAAAGAATAGAACTTTTCTTCTATAAAATTACTTCTATGAAATTACTCACATTTTTGCTTTCTTTTAATGAAAGATTGAAAGAACTGAAACACATAAGAAATCGGCAGAGAAAGATTCCAAAGACAAAGAAGGGAAAATTGCAACGCTAGAGGCAGAACTTCACAGTAGTAAACACAGTTTTGATGTCATGGAAACTGAATATGCGCAGCTGAAGAACAAACTGGAACATCTGAATAATGACTTACAAAATCTAATGACGATCAATGACTCACTGGAAAAGCAGCTTGAGATGGAAAAAGTAACGGTTAGTAAAATGGTTTATATTAGCCCCAAAACAAGTTTTCCTCGGACAACTTTTAAGTTACCTGTTAAGAATATTGGTTAATCAATATTGTTACTCAAAATGTACTTTTCAGTAGCAGAGGCGAGAGGACTGGGCGTTGATGGTAGAAAATGTGTATTAATCAGAAAATTCTCTGGCTATTAACGCCTGGTTTTGTCCTTTCAATATCCTCGATCCAGGTACACAATCATATTGAAAGATGTTTTGAGTTTGTTCTATTCATTGTTTGTTCTTTTCATTGTTCTATTCAATACATCCCAAAACTCTAACTCAAAGGCTGTTGCAACTTTTACTATATTAAATCCTTTTATGGTTTGTATTTGATGATTTTAGTACACTGCAAAATAAAATCTTAAACAGAATCTTAATCTTACCTTGAATCTGAACAAAACAAATACTTACAATGTATTCTACACAAGCAACATTCCACCCACTTTCACAACATAGCCAGCAATTACTTGACTTGATATATCTCTTTTGTGAACTTAAAAGACAGATCGAAACAACGGCTTAAGGCTGTTTGGCCATTCACTAAGCTTAATAAAAACCTCTCAACTAAATTCAGGTTTTGACTTAAGTAAGAACAGTACGTTTTAAGTCCACTTCTTTGCTTTGCAATGGAAATACTTTATTGTTTTCGTTCCAGGTGGATGCTTCGACACATTTATTTTTAATGTAAAAGAAGAAGCGTTAATTCTCCTTTTTTTGGTTGTTGATTTACGCAAAGGCTCTTAAGATGTTTTAATGCTGTCGTGCTTTGCACACAGGCTTTAAACCATTTTTTTGACATCTTATGTTTACGACCTAAAGTTGTGAATTTATATGAATATACTGTGCTCAAGTACATGTACTTTAGTACGAGTAAAACTTACTGAAAATCGAGACATTACTGATGTTAAGTATGCTTCCTATTTCTAAATCGTTGTTAAACGTTTTTACTGCAAGCGGCTCTGTTATTTATTTGAAATTTCACATAGTTCAAAAACAGTTTGTTTGAATATTTTTCCGCTCCTGTTGTCTGTCAGACATATCTCAGGGCTGCAGTTGCTCACAAAACTGTGATGAAGCTGACAAGTGGGCTGTTAGAGGATTATAGAAATTTAAAAAAAAAAATGTGGTAGCAGCCAGCTCGTTATATATAAACTTAAACTCACACTTTCGCATAAGGTTGAAATTATGAAATCACCAGAAACTTCAGTGAATAAGACTTCAAAATATTTTAATGACTTTTTTTTATATTGGGTTTCAAGGTCATCTGCAATTTAGCAATGAATATGTATCCCATCCTTCCTCCACATTATCAGATAACTTACCAAATACTTATTAAATGGCAAAGAACTGCAACTAGTGGTGCTTGTGGTTGTGAGATAGAGTGTCAGCCTTATTACTACAGGGTTCCGAGTTCGATACCTGGGAGCAGATGTCAACTTCAGCCCATACAGTTGGCATAAGTGCTGCTGTAAGTCACATGAAACAGAATCGAGAGACTTTATGATAAGTTGCTTGAACATGTTTCTCATGTATAATAAATAAGTCTAAACCAAATACAACCACTGTGTTTTTTTTTTTTTATTTTTAAATTTATTTAGATATTTACAGGTTGTCAGTTCAAGTTCTGTTTCCTTTGTTAAGTTCAAATTGTTTACAAGCACTACCAAGAAGATATTGTACATCAAAACAATATTTCCCAAGCACACAGTCTGATCGTAACTGTACATAACTAGGTATTTTCTTGTTAAACCCAGGCTGAAACAGCTATAACAAGATCTCCTGAATTTTTAAAAAATGCATAACTTTGTTGGCGACACAGCTATCCAAATTTCTTCTAAATGGACGAAAACAGATGAAGTGGACATCCAGGCATTTGCAGTTTGGGCGGTATTCCAGTTATACCGGTAATAAATATATGCCAAAAATATTCATGATGTAGATAGATGTCCGAGACTCAGTGCTGTATGCAGTTTGATATTAATTTAAAAATGTCCTCAAATGGGACTAATGTAGTGTTATGTACTATCTGTAACGTTGAACACAGTTTTTGTTACTGTTTTTGTTTAGTTATCTGATGAAAAAAGCAACATGGGTAAAATACGGGAAGATCACAGCAGCCTTTGTCATAACCACCAGTTGTTACAACATGACCATAGGGTTTTGTCAGAAAAGTATGAAGCCGAACTAAAAAATGTAGAAAATTTACGTGTAAGTGGCGTAGTATGATTGTAGAATTCTACAAATATTGTAATTTTTAGCTCACCTGAGCACACAGTGCTCAAGGGGATTTTTTGTGATCGTGTCGGTGGTACCTTTTGTGTTGTCTTTCATTAAGTTGAGCGATGTGTACTTTCTAAAGGTTACGTTTTCAGTATCATAGGCCTATTTTGCATTTTGGTCAAAACATTTGTCTATGTGATATCTCATGTAAAGAAGAAGAGGAATATACATGTATCATTAATTACCAGAAAATGAAAAACTTAGACTGTTTGAATTTTTTTTTGCTTGCTCCTTAAATTTTTTTGCTCGCTCCTTCTTTACCAGACAACAAAAATATGACTTTTACTATATTAAAAAAAGTAGCAAACATGGTGTACAATCAAGAGGCCAAATTTCAGTCCAAATACAATCATGAACCTATGAAAGGTTGTCAGAATATTTATCTTTGGTCATGTCAAGTTTGAAAAAGGGTCACCAGGTCAGACTTTCAAAAATGATATTGTGAAACCACATTTTTATTTCAAGACTGGTAAGACTTTATCACGTTTGAGCTTGTGATTATTGGGATAACACTGAAAATGTGTCTTATCAATTCAAAAATTGGGTAACCAGATTAAATCCTGTTACGAAAGCTGTGTTCTTTGTAGAAGCTGCATTTTCAGTCCGATTGTGATGAAAGATGGGCTGAATAGTTGGCTTGATAGTATCTCGATTTAGACTGAAAATGGGTCATGTTAGGTCAAACAGTAGGTCAACAGGTCAAATCTCACAAAAAACATACATATGTTATACATATTCTTGCCAATACTCATGGAAATTAAGCACAATGTTGTCTTGACATTATTTTAGATCAGTTAAAAAATGGGTCACGTTGGTTTAAAGAAAAGATCAGTTAGTCAGATCCGTGTAAAACCTTGTTTGCACTGTACAGGCTATAGTTATAGGCTAGTGCTCGAGTGTGTCGGGGGTTTGTCTTGAGGAAGGAATAAGCTTGTGTACACTCCAGATGCCGCAGTTTTAGTCCGACACTCATATGAATTTGTTAGAATGTTTGTTTTTCTAATGATATGTGGAACTGTTTTAAATAATGGTTGTATCATTTTACAATCAGTTTACTGGGACCTACATGTACCTTAGGATAACCTTGTATACATACACTCGTGAGTCCACGCTTTCACTCAACAACATGTGAAAATAGAGTCAAAATGTTTGTCGTAATGATACCTACCGACAGCTATAAAGTGGGCCTTGTAGACTTAAAAGGTAGGTCAATGTGTCAAATACTATAACAAAGAAAATTGTGTTTACACTTTAGAGGCCAACTTACCAGTTGAAGATTGGTATAATGTTTCTCTTGATACCTCTGAAGAGAAATTGTGTATTCTAAGATAATTATCCCCTTTTGATCTTTGAGCGATTTTCATCTTATATTTTTGGTTCAGTTGTTTAATGCTTCTATTAGAATTGTTATTTTCTTCTCTTTTTATTTCCAATGAAACATTAAATCATTTCTTTTTAAAAATGTAGATTGTAAATATAATTACATGGATGTTAAGAAAACAGAATTTGGACATTTTCCCCTGTTTGTAGTATGTATAGCCTGTTTCTTTCGAAAGAATTCAATATCTGCCAAATTTGCACCGTTTTATAACATAAGGTTTCAGTTTTGAATAATCTTGAATAAGTTATCGTGTGTTATTGAATTTTATTACGAAATTACTATTTGAGTGATTTTCATTGAAATTCTTAAAAAAAAAAAGATTGTAATTTGTAATGATTCTGCAACAGCTCCAGAATTGTAACAAGTATTGATCCTTTCATTGCCATTGGCAACTTACGACATTCTTTTGTCACTTTTTTTTTTCTTAAAGACAATCAAATTACCCCCTTCACTGAGAGTGATGCTAAGAAAGTTTAAGCACTGAACGAACCTAATGTGTCTACTTAGACAGTGTATAGTACGATATCACTACTCGCAAAACAAAGCTCTATCTCGTTGTTCTCTTCTCCTAAAAAGTCAAATGTGCTTGCCAATGGTTGAAAAGATCGTGGTGTTTTACTGTCATTTCATCTGTTGCTGGTTATTTATAAACTTCCAGAGAGGTCTAGATGAGGTAAAAAAGGAAAATGATGATATAAGAGAACAGTTGCAGAAAACCAAGATTGACTTGGATAGTCAGACGGGGCAACTTGTTATCACCAAAGAGTCGGTTCAAAAACTTACCCAGGATAAAGGAAGTATTTATCAAGGTATGTTTTATGATATTGTTGTATTTGACGAGTCCTCTATTTAGCATTAACGAAGACAGTTAAAATTTAATTGAGACATTCTTTGTTTGAACCGCACTTATTGCTTAAATAAGTCAGATTTTTTATGATCTTTTGAATGGCCTTGTAGAAATTAGCAGAGCAGCTTGGAACAAAAGAAACTTATAGGTCAGTGATGTTCCGCCATTCAAATTGTATTCAACAGCTGTTGAGATTGATTCTTTTGACAGCCCTCTTCGTACAATGGATGAGAATGTGGTAGGTCGAGGCATAAGGCACGTGTGAAAATTAAAAAAAAAAAAAACACGCAAAAGGGATTTATCTCTACTAGTTTTTAGACAGTTTTTATTTTGTTTTTGAAGCGTATAACCCTTTTAATACATTATATTCATTCTTGTATTTTCCTGCCAAAGTAATTCCCTAATGGATTCAAAATTACATAGATTACGACGGATAGAAAATGTATTTCATGTTTTGGAGCCTCAAAAACAATCACTGTTGTTATTTCCGATGTTAACCCTTTACCACACAATTTGAAAACACTGTATGAAAAGGAGAAAATGCTGGTAACCAGCATTTTCTCCTTTTCTCACAGTGTTTTCTATCCTTCCCAGAACAAATTTCAATTTTTTAGTCACCTTTATTTTGTCGTCTGCAAATGCTTTCAATTTGAACCAGTCTAAAATTTTGTCGTGTGGTAAAGAGTTAAATGAGGTCAAATCCCCTGTGTTTTTTCTTAATCCCGAACATGGACAATGGTAATTTCTTTTTATAGGGTTGTTGAGGTTAACAAGGAATCTTTCTGCTTCGCTTTAAAGTGGCTTTAAAATTCATTCTTAAATTACGAAGTATATACAATACGATACTATTTTTGTTTTGTTAATACTTACAACATCAAAACATCCGCCCAATTGTAACTTTTATTTTGGCTATTCGTGAGAAATGGACTCATCCAAATAAATGCATTGTTTCCATTGGTCAAGTCTGTACAGGTTTCCAGTCATTTCATACTTAGTTAATTACATACCTGTCATTCCGTACGATTTTGGTCATTTCATACCGACCTATACTTTCTATTTTGGTCATTTCGTACCCAGTTGGTCATTTCGTACCCACTTTGGTCATTTTGTACAGTTTAACTATCATTTTAATTATTAAGGACCTAATTTTTCCTACTATTTTTTTTTGTTGAATGACCACTGCTAAAATTGTGCATTGCTGAAATTGTGTTAAATTCCGCCGAAGAACGAGTATAATGGTTATGATTGTATCTGACCATTATTGTTTACTTCTTTCTAAGTTTAGTTTTTAAAACAAATATCACTTAGAACTCCTTTCTTTAGTTCTCACCGAGCTCTTCATAAATTTAATTTGTGGAAAAAAATCTGGAGAGAGGCCAGTTTTTTTGCCGTGTTGTTCATAAAGCGCGATGCAAAACCATGGTTCTTTATTAACACTGTTCACCAAACAGTATACTTTAGACTTGTTTAAATTAAACGGATGCCTTGCAAACTTACGTCCTCTTGAATAATACTTTCCTAGGACAGCAACATTTTAGTAACTTAGCCCTGTTTTCAACACTTTCCCAAACAAACACAGGTTATCACATGTGTGCTGTCAAATTCTTTTGGAAAAACATGTTGGATAAGGAGAAATTGCTTGTTATAAGCAATTTCTCCTTTATCAAATACTTTTTCTCCACTACTAGCGAATTTTCCACCCTTTTTGCAGCTTTTTAAATTGTCGTCTGCCAACTCCTTGAATTTGGAAGAGTCTGATATTTGTCCTTTGGAAAAGAGTTAAGAGAGTGCTGTGCGAGGGTATTAGATACTGTAACAGAAGACAAGTTTTGATATAGATTCACAGTCACATCAATTTCATAATGTGTTAAAAGATCTGCTGATGAAAACTGACATTTACTTACTTCCCCTGGCTGTCTTGAAGCATTAAACAATTTTTTTTTGCCGCGACTTTGATGCTTTGCATTGGCTTTTTCTTGTAATTATATTTATAATTTATTTTAAGTTTACACTGCGGAACTATTATTTACACTTTCAAGTTTTGACAGGTTTGTTTTTCCCTTAGCTGTAAGGACGTATCGTAGATAAAGCTACGGACAAGACAGTGATAAATGGTAAAGGCATAGGAGTCATCTGCAAAGGTGCTTTGTTGTTGAAAATCATAAAAATAGTGTACAAAATTATGTCAGGCAAGATAGTGTAATGTATGATTATATTGTTTGAATTATATTTGCAAAAAAGGTATAAACATTATTAATAATGACTCCAGATTATGAAAGCATGTGTCGCACATTGACTGAAAAAGAAAGGCAGCTAAATGAACTCAGAAGTAGATCAGAGGAGAAACTTGAGCTTGTAAAACGAGAGCATGACCAAGAAAAACTTCGACTTGGAGAACACAGAAATACAGCTGTTCAGGAGTGTGAAATGGCCAAGTGAGATTATTACCTTTTTAATATATGATTTATCAGCATTCAATCTGATACTTGGTATTTAACCCTTTCCCAAACGACAAATATTGGACTCTTCCAAATCAAAAGAGTTTGGAGACGACAATTTTAGATTTGGAGAAAATGCCAGAAAGTTCTCCAAAAGGGTAGAAAAGACTGGGAAAAAGAGAAATTGCTCGTTACGAGCAATTTCTCCTTTTCCCACAGTTTTTTTCAAAAGACTTTTTCTGCAGACACGTAAAAACCAGACCTTTTTTGGGAAAGGGTTAAAGATCTTAATGATAACAGTTTAAGTCGAAAAGTAAGTAGTAAAATGTTCATTCTGTGAGAAAAAAATGGGTGCTGGTATGGGAGCTGTTATCGATACAGACTGTCTTACCAAAATCATTTTGTTAATTATACCCCCACCAAATGAATGTTTTCGGGAGGTAAACTGGAATCAGCCTGTCTGTCTGTGTATCCGTGCATCCATCCGTCGGTCAGTGTGTCAGTCTATGTACAAAATACTAGTAATTTTGTGTCACAAACTCCTCCTGCAGTTTTCCTTCAATTGTATTAAAACTTTTCACATAATCATACTAATTATATATTGAAGATTTGCAAGACGCAATTTTCAAGTGCCATCTCTTCCCGGTTGAGGAATTATCCACCCTTGAGCTTGACACTTTTTTTCTGTCAAAGCGCTTGCGGGAGTATTAAGTCACATTCGATGAGAGCTTTAGTTAGTAACTGTTGTGAAACAAGTTTACTTAATACAGAATTAAGTTTTCTCGAAAAAGAATGAGTGTTCCCTGCAAGGAAACTATCATATGAGGACTTCAGACTTTTCTACATTGATTTCCGTGTTACTGAAAAGAGATTGATACTGATCATGCTTTTACCATGGGTACCTTGATACAGGTAAAAGTTGAAGCAGAGAATTTTTATTGGTGTAAAGTATGTTACTTGATAATTACCTGATATGATTGTCTTGTGGCGGTTGGCAGTAAGATTATTGTCGTCGTTCCGAATGTTTCTGCTTGTATAGTTTGTATGTTCTAGGATTGCAGAGTGGGTAATTATGTCCCCCAACCTTCGAGGTAAAGGGGTATACTGGTTTTACCATGTCTGTATGTCCATCCGTCTATTCATCTGCCTTTCTGCCCATCCGTCATTCTTTGTGTTTCTTTTTTGTGCTCTGACTTAAAGCCATTTTACCTAGGACCCTAAAAATACAAGCAATATGGGTCACATGGGTCTCAAGTTTTAAAGTCATAGGTGAACTTTGCTGAAAATCGTTGCTGAGCTCCAAGACAACAGCTGTTGGACCTAGGACCATGAAACATTGTTTATCTTTCAACTACGCAACTATCCATGCAATAACACACATGGTATATTTTTAGCTCACCTAGCACAAAGTGCTAAAGGTGAGCTATTGTGATCGCCCTATGTCCGGCGTCCGGCGTCCGGCGTCCGTCAACAATTTCTTTAAACATCTTCTCCTAAACCACTGGGCCAATTTTCATGAAACTTGGCAGGGATGTTCCTTGGGTGAAGCTTTACCAAAAGTGTTCAAAGAATTTAATTCCACCCATAACTCTGGTTGCTGTGGCAACAAAAAGAAAGAAAAAAAAAAAAAAAAAGAACATGAAATCTTTGAAAATCTTCTCCTCTGAAAGAAGGCGTAGAGCTTTGATATTTGCTATGTAGCATCTCCTAATGGACATCTACAAAGTTTGTTCAAATTATGCCCCTGGGGTCAAAATTGGCCCCACCCCAGGGGATAACGAGTTTGAGAATAGGAACAAAGAAGGAACACTTTAAAAATGTTCTCCTCTGCAACTTCAAGGCGTAGAGCTTTGATATTTGGTATGTAGCATATACTAGTGGACTTCTACCAAGTTGTTCAAATCATATCCCTGGGGACAAAACTGGCCCCACCCCAGGGGTTACAAGTTTGAGCATAGGAACAAAGAAGGAAAACTTTAAAAATCTTCTCCACAGAAACTAGAAAGCCTAGAGCTTTGATATTTGGTCTGTTGCATCTTCTAGTAGACCTCTGCCAAGTTTATTCTAATGATGCCCCTGGGGTCAAAACTGACCCAACCCCAGGGGTCACTAGTTTGAGCATAGGAACAAAGAAGGAAAATTTTAAAATTCTTCTTCTCTGAAACTAGATGGCGTAGAGCTATGATATTTGGTATGTGGCATCTCCTAGTGGACCTCTACCAAGTTTATTTATATCATGCTTGTGGGGTCAAAACTGGCCCCTCCCCGGGGCTCACAAGTTCAAACATAGGAACAAAGAAAGAAAATTTTAAAATTCTTCTTCTCTAAAACTAGAAGGCATAGAGCTATGATATTTAGCATGTAGCAATTCCTAGTGGAATTCTACCAAGTTAGTTCATATTATGACCTAGGGGTTAAAACTGGCCCTGCCCCGTGGGGTCACAGGTTCGAACATAGCAAGAAGGAACACTTTTGAAATCTTCTCTGAAACTTGAAGGTGCAGAGCTTTGACATTTGGTATGCAGAATCTTCTAGTGGACTTCTACCAAGTTCGGTCATATGATGTCTCTGGCATCAAAACTGGCCATGCCCCGGAGGTCACAGGTTCGAACATAGGAACAAAGAAGGAAATGTTTAAATTTATTTTTCTCTTAAACGGGAAGGTGTAGAGCTTTGATACTTGGTACATGTATGTAGCATCTTAGAGTGGACCTCTACCAAGTTTATTCCAAGGATGCTGCTTTGGTTAAAACTGACCCAGCCCCGGGGACCAAAAGTTCGAACACAGGACAAAGAAGGAAAATTTAAATTTCTTCTTTGAAACTGGAAGGTGTAGAGCTTTGATATTTGATTGCCCTATGTCCGGTATCTGTCGCCCGTCAACAATTTTTTTAACCCTTTACCAGACGACAAAATTTTACCTCTGTCTTAATTGAAAGCATTTGTAGACGACAATTTCAGTGTGGCTCAAATGGTTCAATCGTTAATTGATTAGGCAGAAAACATTGTGGGAAAAGGAGAAAATGCTGGTTACCAGCATTTTCTCCTTTTCCCACAATGTTTTCAAAAGGCTTCTTTTCCAGGGGCGTCAAAAGTAAGGATTGAGTGGTAATGGGTTAAACATCTTCTCCTAACCCACTCGGCCAATTTTGATGCAACTTGGCAGGGATGTTCCTTGTGTTAAGCTTTACCAAAGTTGCTCAAAGAATTGAACTTCACCCATAAGCTATAGCCTAAGGTGAACGTTTCCTTAATATATGTTGGCCTATTCGATTTTCTTTCTCATACATACCTCAACACAATTTATCCCTTTAGCACACAACTCCAAATTTTCTACTCTAAGGAAGAAAGGTTTTTAAACAGTACAAGGAAAATGAGAAAAATTTTGTTATGCACATTTTATCCTTTTCCCACGTTGTTTTCAACATATCGAAGAAAATCATGTAATGTAACTCTTCACAAATATTATACAACAGTCCAAATTGAAATCATTTGCAGATGACAAATTGAATTCAATTCATATCTTGAAATTTGCTTTGAAACGGGAAGAAAATATTGTGGAAACGGGATAAAATACGGGTTGCAAGCATTTTCTCCTTTTCAAATGCTTCTTTCCTAAAACTTCGGACATAATAGAGTTAAGCTATCTTCGAATTGTCATTCGAAATTCTAATATGGCCCAATCTTAAGTATCAGAAGATTTATTCTTGTCAATGAACAGCATTTGAATAGAAATTCTTTATCATCAAGTTAGATGGGGATATGTTATTTTGAAGAATAATGGCGACTGTGATTAACTTGAATTAAACGAAAGACAAACCGAAACCAGAACTTGAGAAATGTGTCAAATACAAGAAAAGTGAAAACAAAGATTTTTTTTTTCAAGCAAAGCAGCAAGGGACCCAAAAGTATACAAAAAATATGCTGAAATGAGACCAATAAATTACAATTTTGCAGATGCACCTTTTTAATTAGCTCCAAGAACCATTCCTGTGGGCAATGATTCTGACCAGTGGTTTCTCAGGCAGAGGATTTGAATGAATGAAATCCGTGTTTGACAAAGCCCAAATCACAATCACAAAGTTAACCAATCACTCAGTCCGAAATGAAAAAAGATGCTAAAATATTTTTGCAAACACAAGCAGCGGTGACAATTATCTTTCAGATCATGAAAATAAGTGTCTCCCACCCAGTACTAGCATGTCGCAAATCTTCACAGCCCAATCTCAGCTTTCCAATCGATTCGCATTTGCAAATGAAGTCAGGGCCCATGTAAATCCAGTGTGTGAAGCCCAAGTTACTCCACTCGCCACAGCTGCATATTCCAAACTTGAATATCTCCACTAGGAATAGCAGTGTGACAACCCCCATGTTCTACGGAACCTTAAACGTCGGCACATTAAAATTTATCCAAACCAGAATCTGCCTGATCAATAGAATTGTCAAAAACTCCATGTACTTTTCTCCTGCGTTTAAATTTCATTGATTAGCACTACATGACCGTTTGGAAGTACACAAACAGATTGCCAGTTACCCGTGACATTTTTTTTGGCGACGATTTATCCAACGTATTTCCAGTCAAATGGTCTCTTGATTTCTGTCTCAATATTGACAAAAATTCAATTTCTGTTGGTTTATTTTTTTTTTGAAAACGTTTGATTGAGCACGAAAACGAATAAACATCTTGAACTTGTGCCGGTTTTATACGTCTATGAGTAATCTGGTTGTGTATCGGATTAAAAGCTAATTTGCATATAGTGATAAATTCGTGTTTTTTCATGTTGAATGATATACAGACATAAGAAAAAACGACCAATCAGACGTTGAAAGATAAATAGAATATGTACCTAGTGTTGTAGAATATCAAAAATATCTAACTCGGTTGTGAGTATTGATAATTGTCTCGCCAAGGCTCGACAACTATCTATTCTCCCAACCTTGTTAGATATTTTTGATATTCTACAACACTAGGTACGTATTCTCTATATACACGTTCCTATAACTAAAGGAGGTGCCCTATTTCAGGGTCTGCGGGTCAAAGGTCAAGTTCACAAGTGACTCTTTTTTTAAAAAATCATTTGTGTTCTTCGATTGTACTGCTTTAATGACAATGTGGCGGAGAGGGGTATTTGTCCGATTTGCCACAGTTCTAGTTTAGACTGGTTTTTCATGATAAATAATTTTATGATTGTTAAAATTAGGACAGAGTGCCTTTCTTTATTTTTTAAAGCAGTACACCATTCATAGGATATGGATTGTATCAAACTGTAAAGGAATCGTGAAGGGTTATTTTCACAGACCTTTGTTTGTGAAATGTGTTCAGGCAGAGCAAACGTTTCCTTGAACAATTAACATTTGTTTTGCATGTTTTATTTCAGAAAAGAAATGAACAGCCTGGTAGAACAACTTAAACAGAAGGAAATTCAATTGAATACTTTTGGTAAAACATTGCAGGAATTGGAGAGAGTCACACGGTTGGTATCGTAATGTTTTGCAAAATTACAAACTGTAACTGTCTCTGACAGGAAAGTGTTTAGTAATATAAAGAAGGAAGGCTTCATGAGATATATTTTAAATTCATGACTGATTCAGTTAGAAAGAAAGGACTGAGCTGATTACTCTATTGATACATTTATTTAAAAAAAATAGTTGCGTTTATTGGCCCACTTGAAAAAGGATTTCTCTGAGAGAGTTTGTACTCGATGTGAGTGTCAAATAACTAATAAACTATCCATATCAATGGTGTTTTGAATATTTTCTGATACTCTAACGACAGTAAAAGAAATTGAAATAGCGTGTGATTGCTGTACCAGGTTATATGAAAAGCTTTGTCTGCTTTATCTATAGTAAGTTATTTGTTCAAAAGTATAGCTTTGTCTTGTATCCCAGAGAGAGGAAAGCTCTTGAAAGCCAAGTACAAAGACTAGAGTCAACATCAGGAGATTCAAGGTTGCTGCTAGAAGGTCAAAGGAAAGAGATAATGGCTCTGAATGAAAATTTTGCCAAACAGCAGGTAAGATAAATTCATCGATGGCCTTTCCATTAGGAAAAATGTAATAATAAATGTGTGTAAGATAAATCAACATTGCAGAAATAATTGTTTTTTTTTTTTTACCTGTCTATTTTTCATAGGAAATATGCAAAAAACTTTGATGTACATGATGTTTATACTTCAGATCAGACAACACAGCCTGACAATTATGATCTATAGTGCATTTATAACCAATTGTGAGCAGCTTTTCAATGAGGAACGTTACATGGTTCCGTTTCTGCACTAGTTCAATGAGAAATATTTACAGGAACAGATAATATTAACACTTGCCTTGAATAAAGGCATTTGTATGAGATACTGATGAGAGAAGATACCTGTAGAGAACGTAGCAAATATCGCAACTCTCTGTTTCTTTCTGAAACTTATTTTTCCCATAATCAACGAACAGTTTCTCTTTTATGTTAAATATAATGACGGTATATTTCAGGAGAAATCAATTCGTCTTGAGTCTGAGAATCACACCTTACAAGCAGATCTTAAATCTGAAAAGGACAATGCCAACAGAGAAATACACGAGTTGAAACTTACGATCAACGAAATGAAATCGCAGCATGAAAATGAAAGGCACTACCTCAACGATAACTTAGCACAGGTGAAACACTGTCATTGAATTAACACCAGTAACGGCCCTTGCTAAATATTTTTGTGTTTGCAAAGTTTTTTTTTTAAATCCAATGGCCTTCTCCTTACTGGCAGGTAACAGAGTTGAGAAGGCAGTATTAATAGAAAAATACAGTTGCAATAGACAAGCAATGAGCTGAAATAACATTGTTGGAATAAACACCCTTACCTTTTTTTTGTCCAAAGCATAACTGTGAATGTAACAAAGCCTCTGGCCTTAAATACAGATAGATCACACTGAGGACAAGCCCAGTTAATGAGATTTGTTACTTGGTCTGTTGTGTGTGTGTTTTCAATTATTATTTCCCATTTGTTCTATACATACTTTGAGATTTTGTCCATACCATAACTTCCATAGTGTAAAAGCTATAGACTTCGGATTTCAGAAACAGAAAGGATCACTACGAGGATAAGTGCTTTGCAAAAAATCCATAATGTTGTCATTCTTATTAGCTCCACTTGCAGAAGGTCAGCGGGCTTATGACATGGTCGTGCGTCTGACCGTCTGTAATCCCTTCCGTGCGTGCCTTTATCCGTGCGTTACTTTTTTTATGGCTTCTTCTCTTAAACTACCCACTCTATTTTGATGAAACTGCACAGAAATGATCTTGCCATGGTCCTCTTTAGAATTTCTTGAGAGAATTTGATTCCTTAAAAAGCTATTGTTGCCATGGTCATAAAACTGAAAAATGTTGATAATCTTTGAAAATCTTCTTGTCTGAAACGATAAGGCCTAGGGCTACCAAATTTTGCGTTTACTTTTATCTAGTGGCCCTCTACCAAGTTCCTCCAAATAATAGCCCTGGGGTCTAAATTGGCTCCGTCCCGGTTACAAGTTGTGCATGGGCTTATAAAGGGAAATCTTTAAAATCCTTCTGGTACCTAGCCATAGGGCCTAGGGCTAAAAAAATTGACATGTATCTTAATGAAGTGGACGTCTGCAAAGAGAGCCAAAATTATAGCCCTGAGGTCAAATTTGGCCTAGCCCCTGGGGTAAACAATTTTTATATAGGCTTTCACAGGGAAATTTTAAAATCCTTCTGGTACCTAGCTGTAGGGCCTATGACTACCAAATTTGGCATGTATCTTTATCAAGTGGGCGTCTGCCAAGAGAGCCCAAATTATAGGCCAAAGGTCAAATTTTGCGTGGCCCCTGGGGTCACAATTTTTATATGAGCTTGCATAGGGAAAACTTTAAAAATCTTATATTACCTAGCGATAAGGCCTAGAGCTATCAAATTTGGTATGTAGCTTTATCTAATTGGTGTCTAAAGGGTGCCCGAGTTATAGCCCTTGGGTCAAATTTTGCTGGCCCGCGGGAGGGGGAGGTCCACAATGTTTACATTGGCTTATTAAGGAAAAACGTTAAAAATATTGTGTTATCTGGTGATAAGACCTAGAGCTACCAAATTTTGCATGTACCTTTATCTGGTGGGTTTCTATAAAAAAGATGCCCAAATCATAGCCCAAGGGTCAAATTTGGCTATGGGGTCATAACTTTTACATGGGCCTATATTGGGAACATTTTAAAAATCTACTTGTACCTAGCCATAAGGCCCAGTACTACCATTTGGATTTAGCTTTATCTAGTGGGCCTCTACCAAGAGGGCCCAAATGATAGCATTGGTATCAAGTTTGTCCCGACACCAGGGGTCACAAGTTTTACATAGGCCATTGTGGTGAAACCTTTATAAATGCTCTTGTTACTAACGATAATAAGACCTAGGGCTACTAAATTCAGCTCTATGTCATGGGTCTCATGTTTAACAGGGCCTTTCATTGAGGAAACTATGAAAATGAAAATCTTCTTGTTTATAACATCACATTCTCGACCAGTAACTTTCTTGTAGGATTTTATTGAAAAGAAAAATTATATGTGTTCAAGTTTGAAATAGATTGGCCAGGTATTGTAATGATTGTCTTTTATTACTTATTTGCCAGTGGAAAAATAGAGGGTCATCTTGGAACGCTTGTTTTTTTTTTCTCTCACACAGCCACCCACACACACTCCGACACACCACACAGACCACACAGAGACAATAAACTTCAGATTTTACTTTCTTATTTAGATTACCATGTTTAAGATCTACACTATATAAACATGAAAGTTATATTCACTGTTGGTCATTCTGTAAACAAGAATCTGACCCATCGCTTCACAAATGCGTCCTAGTTACCACCAGTGCTTAATTTAGAAAACGGTATAAAAATAGGAAGGGGTGCCTTGTTACAAATGTACTTGTCCCGCTGATAGATGTATTTAAAGTGGTTTCCATTTAATTAAAGTAGACAACAGAAAGTGCCCGTTACTTCAAATAACTCTCTGTGAGAAATGCATTTTACTTAATACACCTTGTTTAATTGCTTAGACGCAGAACCGCTTGCGGTCAGTAGAAACAAGTCTAGCAGCTGTATCGAAAGAGAGGGATCAGCTGCATGGTCAACAAGTTCTGAAAGAGAAAACAGTAGTAGATTTGCAAGCTCAGCTATCAGATGAGAGTACAGGAAGACGACTTGCAGAACAGTCTGTTGGTACATTGAGTCTTCAGCTGGAAGATACTAAAAATGCAAAGGTAATTTTTTGTTGTATTTAACATTGCTCAGTACTTGCAATTAGAAACTTTCTGAATTCCCTCAGCTATACTTGCCTTACATACTTGTTTTGCACAAAACACTCAATTATACATGTATCAAATTATTAATTAAATATTATTATTCGTTTTGAACATGATGACTAACAATTTTTATACGCCCGTCTAAGACGGGCTGTATTATGGGATCACCCATGGCGTACAGGTGTAGGGGTGTAAGAGTCGGGTGGATGGCCAGGCTGACGGAGTCCAGGTCTTTGTCCCGAGCATAACTTTGTCATCTCAAGTCCGATTTACTTGAAACTTGACAGTTGTGTTTGTTGCAATAATACGGAGTGCAGAGCAAAATAACTATAATTCTATCTCATGATGTCTTTCATTTATTTCCCTTTGATTATCATTTTTACAGCATTTTCTGCTTGTCATCTTTAGTCTTAACATATTCAAATTTGGTTTGCACGAATGTTGAAAAATTCTGGAGTGCAATGCAAAAGAATCATGACTCTTTCTAGCACGAATTTTGAGTTATTTTCCCTTATATCTTTTTTTTATTGCATTCCTTGCTTGTCCGGAGCATACCTTTGTCATCTAAAGTAGGAATAACTTTAAATATTATAAGTCGCCGCGCGGAAGCTCGTGACATTATCTTTAATAGTTTTTCGAGTTAGGACATGAACAATGGGGATTTCTTTTTTATAGGGGTGTTGAGGTTAACAAGGAATCCTTCTGCTTCGCCTTAAACTGCATTTTTAATTCATTCTAAGTATATACAATACGATACTATTTTTGTTCTTTTAATACTTACAACATCAAAAAATCGGCCCAATTATTACTTTTATTTTCGCTATTCGTGAGAAATAGACTCATCAAAAAAAAAAAGAAAATGCCTTGTTTCCATTGGTCAAGGCTGTTCAGGGTGTCAGTCATTTCGTACCTAGTTAATTTCGTACCTAGGTCATTTCGTACGATTTTGGTCATTTCGTACCTACCAGTACTTTCTATTTTGGTCATTTCGTACCCAGTTGGTAATTTTGTACCCACTTTGGTCATTTCGTACACGGGTTCAATTAACATTTTAATGATTTAGTACCTAGTTTTTCCTACTATTTGTGTGTTTTTAGCTCACCTTAGCACAAAGTGCTAAAGGTGAGCTACTGTGATCGCCCTATGTCCATCGTCCGTCGTCCGTCAACAACTTCTTTAAACATCTTCTACTCCTAAACCACTGGGCCAACCTTCATGGTACTTGGTAGGAATGTTTCTTGGGTGAAGCTCAACCAAAAGTGTTCAAAGAATTTAATTCCACCCACAACTCTGGTTGCCATGGCAACAAAAAGGAAAAAAAAAAAAAAACACGAAATCTTTAAAAATCTTCTTCTCTGAAATTAGAAGGCGTAAAGCTTTGATATTTGATATGTAGCATCTCCTAATGGACCTCTATCAAGTTTATTCAAATTATGCTCATAGGGTCAAAACTGGCCCCGCCCCGGGGGATAACGTGTTTGAGCATAGGAACAAAGAAGGAAAACTTTAAGAAACTTCTCCTCTGAAACTTGAAGGCTTAGAGCTTTGATATTTAGTCTGTGGCATCTCCTAGTGGACCTCTACCAAGATTGTTCAAATTTTGTCCCTGGGGTCAAAATTGGCCCCACCCTGGGGGTCACAAATTTCTACATAGGATCAAAGAAGGAGAATTTTAAAAAAAATTTCCTCAGAAACTAGGAAGCGTAAGGCTTTCTATTTAGTCTGTTGCATCTCCTAGTGGACCTCTACCAAGTTTATACAAATTTCTACATAGGATCAAAGAAGGAAAACTTAAAAAAAAAAAATTCCTCAGAAACTAGAAAGCGTAAGGCTTTGATATTTAGTCTGATGCATCTCCTAGTGGACCTCTACCAAGTTTATTCAAATGATGTCCCTGGGGTCAAAACTGGCCCTACCCCGGGAGTCACTAGTTTGAGCATAGGATCAAAGAAGGAAAACTTCAAAATTTTGCCCCTCTGAAACTAGATGACGTAGAGCTTTGATATTTGGTATGTGGTATCTCTTTGTGGACCTCTACCAAATTTGTTAAAATCATGCCTATGGGGTCAAAACTGGCTCCACCCCGGGGGTCCCAAGTTCGAACAAAGGAACAAAGAAAGAAAATTTTAAAATTCTTCTGCTCTAAAACTAGAAGGCAAAGAGCTATGATATTTTGCATGTAGCAATTCCTAGTAGACCTCTACCAAGTATGTTCATATTATGCCCTTGGGGTCAAAACTGGCCCTGCCCCGGGGGTCACATGGTCGAACATAGCAACAAAGAAGGAAAATTTTAGAAATCTTCTCTGAAACTTGAAAGTGCAGAGCTTTGATATTTGATATACAGATTCTTCTAGTGGACCTCTACCAAGTTTGGTCATATGATGTCCCTGACGTCAAAACTGGCCATTCCCTGGAGGTCACAGGTTGGAACATAGGAAAAAGAAGGAAATTTTTAAATTTCTTTTTCTCTTAAATGGGAAGGTGAAGAGCTTTGATCTTTGTTATGTAGCATCTTTGAGTGGACCTCTACCAAGTTTGTCCCAGGGATCCTGCTTTGGGTAAAACTAGCCCAGCCCTGGGGACCACAAGTTCGAACAAAGGACAAAGAAGGAAAATTTAAAATTCTTCTTTGAAACTGGAAGGTGTAGAGCTTTGATATTTGATTGCCCTATGTCCGGCATCTGTCGCCCGTCAACAATTTCTTTAAACATCTTCTCCTAACCCACTTGGTCAGTCTTTATGAAACTTGGCAGGGATGGTCCCATGGTGAAGCTTTACTAAAGTTGCTTAAAGAATTGAATTTCACTCATAAGCTATAGTCTAAGGTGAGCGTTCCAGGGCCAATGGCCCTCTTGTTTGTAGAATGACCACGGCTAAAATTGTACATTGCTGAAATTTGTGTTAAATTCCGCCGAAGAACGATGGTTTTGAATGTATCTAACCATTATTGGTTACTTCTTTTTAAGTTTAGTTTTTAAAACAAATATTGTTTAGAACTCCTTTGTTTTATTTCTCACCGAGCTCTGATAAATTTAATTTGTGGAAAAAAATCTGGAGAGAGGCCAGTTTTTCGCCATGTTTCATAGAGCTCGATGCAAAACCATGGTTCTTTATTAACACTGTTCACCAAACAGTATAGTTTTAGACTTGTTTAAATTGAAAGCATGCCTTGCAAACGTACGTCCTCTTGAATCATACTTTACTATGACAGCAACAATTTAGTAACTTGGCCCTGCTTTCAACACTTTCCCAAACAAACTCGGGTTATCACATGTGTGCTGTCAAATTCTTTTGGCAAAAAATGTTGGATAAGGAAAAATTGCTCGTTATAAGCAATTTCTCCTTTATCAAATACTTTTTCCCTACTACTAGCGAATTTTCCACCATTTTTGCAGCGTTTTGAATTGTCGTCTGCCAACTCTTTGAATTTGGAACAGTCTGATATTTGTCGTTTGGAAAAGAGCTAAGAGAGCGCTGTGCGAGGGTATTATATACTGTAACAGAAGACAAGGGTTGATATAGATTCACATTCACATCAATTTCATGATGTGTTAAAAAATCTGATGATGAAAACTGACATTTACTTACTTGCCCTGGCTTTCTTGAAGCATTAAGCAATTTTTTTTTGCGGCGACTTTGATGCTTTGCATCAACTTTTTCTTGTATGATTATTTGTTGCAATATTTGGCAGTGCAGTGTGCAAGAATTGTAACTCTTTTTTTGCTGTCTTTTTTTCCATTTGATAGTCATTTTTACAGAATTAAGTGCTTGTCCAGAATATAAATTTATCGTCTCAAGTCATAACTTCAAACTTGGTATGCATGTTAGGTGCAATATTACGGAAC
Source organism: Tridacna crocea (assembly GCA_943736015.1). Lineage (NCBI taxonomy): Eukaryota > Metazoa > Mollusca > Bivalvia > Cardiida > Cardiidae > Tridacna > Tridacna crocea. Next base: position 8,772,181 of record OX031066.1, on the reverse strand, counting down.
ACAGTGCTCAAGAACAATAACTCTACTTAGCCCGGATTTTGAGTACTTCCATTTTGATCTTCACTTTTACAGCATTTCTCATTTGTCCGGAAGGTAACTTTGTCACTTGAAGTCAAATTGACTCGAAAATTGGTAAACATGTTTGTTGCAGTTACGAAAAGTGCAACGCACTGGAAGAGGAGACATTCATGCCTATTTCAGTCACTTACATGATTTTTGCTTCATTACTATTTTCCTCTCCCTGCCCTTTACGATTATCCCCCCTCGAAAACTGGCATTTGGATGGGAGTATCTTGAGACAATTTGCCGCTTTTGTTCTTTTTTGCAATATAATACTGTTTGCTTCACAAGAAAAGTTGTCGTTGATGATATTACATTAATTTACGTAATTAAATTATTTGATGACAGAATTCACTGATTTTTACCACAGAACATTGCTGAAGCTAAAGTTACAGAAATGCAAGCACAGATAAATAAAGCTGAGAACCAGTTCAAAACAGAGCAAGACAGGACCCAGAGGTTGTTAGGCAAAGTACAAGAACTGCAAGCAGTCTCCCAAACGTCTGAAAGCAGTGTTAGAGCAAAGTCCGAACAAGTTGATACTCTACAGGTATGATGGAAATGTAGATGTATAGTTATTAAACCCCGAGTTCCTGTATGGCTCAGTGTTTAAGTTCGGGAATCGTAACACTGAAGCCCTTGGTTCGAGTCTCCCGTGTGGGAGTGACTTTGGGCAAGACACTTCAGAGAACAAGCATTGAACTGGTGAAACGTAGGAAATACATTAATATGTGAGCTATAGCCGTGATATGACTGAAATATTTGTTGAAAACGGCAGAAAACACCATGCAATCATCATTCATCCACTGCAGTTTTCATACTGTTCTTTTCTTAGACAGTTTCCTGGACAAATTACATGTTTAAGTCTTTACAGTAATCAGCCATTGGATATACTGGGGTCGAAAGTAGTTAGGAAAGTGCCCAGCCGGGTAGCTAAGGGATAAGTTTATCTGACTCATGACCCGAAAGTTGCAGGTTTGATACCTGGCAACTTTCTTTCCGGCGATTTTTTCGCCTCCCACCTCTGATGCATGAGAGAAAAGTAATCATTATGGCCCTTCAACGAATTCGGGGTGTAATTCTTTGCACATGTCCATCGGTCCGTCGGTCCCTAGATAGACCTTAACTTGTCCAGAAAATAACTGGACACAGAATTGACCTAGGTTCGTCAAATTTAGCACAGAGTTGCGTCTTTGGATGTAGATGATCCCTCTTGATTTTGAGGTCATTCATCAAATGTAAAGGTCACAGTGACCGCCAACATAAGACTAAACTTGTCTGGATGGTAACTAGACACAGAACTGACCTAGGTTCGTCAAATTTTGCACAGACATTTGTCTTAGAGGGTAGATGATCCCTATTGATTTTGAGGTCAATCTGTGAAATTTCAATGTCACAGTGACTGTCAACATGTTGATATACAAACCAAACCTTTCTGGATGATAACTAGACACAGAATTGACCTAAGTTCATCAAATTTGGCACAGAGATTTGTCTCAGAGTATAGATGTTTTCTACTGTTTTTGAAATTCATCCATTAAAATTCAATGTGACAGTGACCGTCAACATTATGATATATAGACCGAACCTTGTCCGGATGATAACTAGACACAGAATTGATCTAGGTTCGTCAAATTTGGCACACACATTTGTCATGGAGTGTACATGATCCCTATTGATTTGAGATTTATCTTTCAAAGGTCATGGTCACATGGCTTTCAACTTAACGATATATAGATCAAACCTTGTCCAGATGATAACTGGACAAAGATTTTACCTAGGTCCTTAAAATTCTGTACAAATATCCATCTTTGAGTGCAAAGATCCCAATCGATTTTAATGTTAATTTGTAAATAGTCAGGGTCACAGTTACCACCAAATGTTATCCGTGTAATGTGTTTGGATCCAGCAGATAACGCATAAATTAATATGGCAGAAATGATAATGTCTTGTTATACTACATAGACTACAAGACACAAGACTACTGTTAGTGATGTTATCAGTGTTCCATCTTCACCAAATGATATTCAGTATGAATTTTATATATACTCACAACGTATTAGATTGTCCAAAGACCATCACTGTCTTCAGTATTTAAGGTACAATGTATTATTTTTCTACTAAAAATGATATTCTTTAATGCTTTGTCTTAACTCTTGCCATCCAGATGTCCACGCAAATAGTAATTGCAATCAATGTACACAGTGGTTGTTTTGCATGCATACATGCAGTTTAATCAGGGTCTACATTGACTGTCTTCATAACTTAAATACTTAAACTAATACACAGAGATTCTAGCTTCGCTTACAATTACCTTAATCCTTTCTTGAGATGACATCGATATTTCCAGATCAATTCTTTTGGTATCAGTTTGTGAACTGTGCCCTTTCCTGTATCAATGTGGCAGTAGGGGGTATGACTGTTATACAAACAGACATCTTTTTGGCTATGGAAAGAACGTTGTGTCAGTACTAAATAGTTATAAAGCCAGGAAACGCATCTGTGTGTCAACGGCGGCCATAATATGACCAAGCTTTAAAATGGTGTAAAACTCTAATACAAACCAAATCCTATACAAGTTATTAAAAACAACTCTCTGTTTTCTACGGTTCTCATTGTCTGTAAAATAACATGCTTTCTTTTCATGCAAATGGTATCCCAAACCATTTTGGGGGTGTTTTGAAAACAGCATAAATTACGATTGAGTAAATATTTTGTTGAATTCCGGCTTGATCAAAACAACATAGTTAGAGACCTACCATGGACATTTCCACTTCCAAATGCATAAAAAAGGCTATAGCAATACACAAAGGCAGTCTTCCTCGACAAATAAAAATACATTTCTGTCACATGTTTGTATCCGGCAGTAAATAGTGTAGATCCAAAAACAGACTGCATGTGTAACTTGGTATTGACATTGAACATGACAATATTTAAAGGCAAATTCAATTCAGCTTTGTTGCTTTCAAAGAAAGCATCGTCTGTGCCTATGTGTGCATCGCCAATATGCAAAAACTTGGACATTTTGCAATATATATGATATCACTAATGCTATTCACTTGAAATTGCACTAGTTGCTAACTATGAAAGCGCAACCCATACAACAAGAGAATGTAACCGTCAGAGTATTGTTTGACACAGTTATGCACTCTTTCGACTTCGAAGTTTTACGGAAAGTGAAGCACTTGCAGCTTCGTGCTGGCACCCACGTACATTGTCCTTGTTTTGATTTGTCTTTAAGGGGCTGCATGTAAATGAGTAGGCATTTCATGTTTTCTTTGTATGATGATAAAGTAGATTTGCTTTCTTTCCAAAGAATAGTTCAAAACACTACCTTTATATATTAGAGACATTCTTCTGCTTTTCATGATATTGTAGAAAGAGATAAACAAGTTAAAGCAGCTGCTTGACAGTCAGAAACAAGGTCACTTAGGAAAAATGAAAAAGTCTGCGCTGGAGTTTAAACAACAACTGTAAGTATATAAACTGTTATTAATCACTTTTTGTTATCCAGTAAATGATTACCGGTAACCCTAGACTACTAAGAACAACCTAGTTGCATTTGTAAATATAGAGCTAGATCAAAATCAAGAAACACATAACATTTAGTTTATTCCTTGATTTTACAACATCTTCTGTTTTGTGAAATACAATAATCAAAAATGTCTTTCAAATGCATTAGCGAAGCAATGTGCAATACTTGCTGCTTTTGTTGAATAATAAGTTCAAGATTAGACAGCATCAGATTTGAAAGATGGCCTTTGACTATGACTGATAGATTATTTCTGACAATTAAAAAGCTTTAGATAACTTGTAACTTAAAAAAAAAAAAATAAGTTGTTTTGGGTGTTGAAGGATTAGTATCTGTTAATTTGAGGGAACAAGATAAAAAGCATCCTCGGAACCCAAGGTTCGAGGCAGTAAGTTACTCTCATGCATTACCTCCAGAAAAACTGACCAGCACATCGTCGATTCTTCATATGGTCGGGAAGTACCCTAATAGCTAACAAAAGATTGATAACATATTGATGCTCTTTTTGGGAAGGGAGAATTTCATGATTTCCGTTATAAAAGAAATAACCATGAAATTGTCAGGGTAGCCATTGGCGTGTTTGTCTCCTGTGAGATGTGCAATTCTACAATAAGCTACTACATTATCGATCTTTGTGTATGAATACAACTGACAATCTTTCGGTTTTACGTTGAATTTTTTTTAAACACCTCTCCAATGTTATGTTGACGAGTACCACCATATTTAAAGTATCGCTAAGCTTGATTTGCACCAAATGATGTGAATGGATATTGGCAAATGAAAAATTTAAACGATAACATAGCTAAACAGCCCAGGGGCAATTACAGAGGGAATTTCAATTTGGTCACCGAAGATGGACTACAAGCACATGAAGCAAACTTTCGTCCAATTACTTTTATTCTTCTTTTTGTTTTGTATTCTCCAAATACATAATGTAAAGCAAGAGTTTAGAATGAATGAATGAATTAATGAATGGTAGAATTTGTTTTATTTTACCTTCAAGGCTTTGCTTTTATTTTATAGACACCGAAGATCATGATCATATTCAACTGAATAAGGTCTGACAGATGTATCGGGGATAAATAACATTTGAACCGCAACATATTTCTCTGTACTGCAGATATACATTATTTTGACTTTTTTTTAAACTCTAAGGATTAATTGCATGTTTTTGGAAGACGTTGGGATGAAAATAAATGTTCTATTGAAGTTATAATAACGAGCCAGAAAGAATTTCATATACAATTTGAATCGATGTTGTTATGGTTTTCCTTGATATAAGCAATAACAAGTTCCAGCATGTAAGCGTGACTTGCATTCTTTTCTAGGGACCTTGCCCAGGAAGAAAAAGACAAATTAGTTCTTCAGGTACAACAGATAGCAGCAGATCTCGATAGCTGTAGAGAACAAGTGGCAAATAAGAACAAGGAAAACCTCAAGGTAAAAGAAAGTGGAAATTGCAATGTATCCAAGTTTTCATGACTAGGGCAATTTGATGTGTGATATCTGTTTTTGTGAGTGAAAATAATACAGAGGAAACCTATTATTTTGACGAAAGTGTAATTTGAAAAATTGTCATGTTGCTACCTATGATTTATTTTGGGATCTGCTCATTAATTCTTAGAGTTGCTACAGTTGATACCATCATTAGTGGCAATATCCGTTACGGTGACCATTGATTGTTTATTAGACGACCTGTTTTCAATGTATATCTGTCACATGATGTCCTAGGGTCAGCAACTTTCATTTTGCAAGAAAATAAACAGTGAATGTTTTCACCTAAATTATTGATCTGTAGAACATTCTAAAATTTAACAGAAGGGAAAGATTATTATTAAAGATTCATCAAGAAATATGTCCTGCCCGGAGGTATTTTTACTTTCCATTATCATGGTGTTTATGCAGAAAGTTATATTCTTTGGAAATAGTTGAAGGCTTTTACAATCTCCCTAGATTTCTGTTGTTGTGTACACTAGTAATTTTATATGAAACTTACATTTCAATTTAGAGGATACAATACTTTCCACGCATATGGAATGACACGTTATCATTTATGTCTAGAAAATAAGCACATGGCCCTTTTTGGTCCCAGTTGGCATTTCCATACATTTTCCATATAGACGGCACATGCTCTAGCAGGGTTTATTGCATCTTCGTGTTTCATTATAGGCCTACTATGAAAGCGTTCGCATGATTTCGGAGCTATTAAAACATTTTCCAGTTGATTGTTGATTAATTGTGTGGTGTGATAAACTTTTAGCAACACTGTTTAAGTTATATAAACATATTCTGTGTACCTATCCATGTCTTCCTGGAATTTCTTTTTACTGGTATCTCACACAATACTCTTTTCAAGCAACTGGCTGCTATCTCGCATCATCATTGAAAAAGTGATCAGTGATGAGAGACAAATCCTGTCACAATGAGTATCATCAATCATCTGAAAAATAACCAGGCTAGGGATTTGAACCAGGGACCCATGATTTTAAGTAGGCTACAAAATGCAATATTGAGATTTGGCAAATTTCTATCCAGAACCGGCTTATTAAGACACAAAGAAGATGTTTTGACATTAATCAGTCTGCGTGAACTGCACATATTGAATTTTTTGTACGGTATTATTTTCCAGTCACGAAAGTCTTTTTCCTTTATGAATTATACTTATTCCTTCATGTGTGTTACATTATAATGGAACAAGATTTTTAATGCAATATTACAAGATGCTCATCTATCAAAATATTCAACAGGAAAGCATGTAATAAAGTATCATGTAAGTATGTCTATTTTATCTATTGAAGCTACAAGAAGAGTTTCTGATGATGGAAGATAGTCTTAGAGAAAGTAAATTGAAACAGAAGCAAGCAGAGGAAAATTTAAGAATAGAAACGGAGAAACAGACTCAACTGTCATCTAGGTAAGTGTTTTGTAGAACGAGAATTGGTCCAATATATGTCAATATCTTTTAGTGTTGGAGAGGACAGAATATCATTTGAGTTTCAGATAAAAAGTGAATGGATAGTTTTAACAATCAGATAAACTGCAATTGTGACATTCACACTTCCTTGCAAAGGTATTCTGTAAATATTCATAAATCAGGTATAATTGCAAGCCATGACCTCAGAAATGTTGATCTTACTCTTACAATGTGGTATTCACTTAAACGGAAAAAATATACTGTGGTATATTGAATTTATAGATTTCAGTTCGTTCATTTATATATGCACCGATTTTTGAAAGATATATATACAAAAGGCAAACTTCATTTATATATTTTAAGTATTCTTTGAAAATAAAAAAAAGCATCGAAATTAAGCAGTTGTATTATTCTTTCTTTTGAATTATCTCGTAACATGCCTAGCATGATGTTACTAAGCATGACATTTTTGTATGTATCATACAGTTCAGTTCTAGCTTTAATAATTGATGAGGAAAGGTAAGTCTAAGCACATACTGTAGGCTGTTGGTGTGGTGTTATTGGAAATGGTATTGCAGTAGCTTTGGAAAATTGAGGGTCTTATTTAATTTGATCATAAATGTAGTGCATGGCTCTATTTGACTTTGGGGATAGCAGTTTTGGTAAGTATGTAGAACCTGATTTTGGAAACAACTGGTTTGATAAATGTATTTTGCTCGATATCGTGGACAGAATGGCCTCAGAGTTCGAAAGTATGTCTTTCATCATTATCTCCCGCTATATGGCATTCTATAATTACTCATCTATCTAATTTGGGCTTCCTTGGTATAGAACCGAACCACTTTCCTACGCGACAACCGTTTCTTTGAATTTCAAACTAAAACGTTTACTCAATAAAATTACCTCGTGCAATTCACTCAGCTATGATCAGCAGTCTAGAGAAATCTGGAGCTAAAGCAGGTCTCATTAGTCCTCAAACGTATTGATTAAAGCTATTTTCTACATTACTACTTTATAGAGCGTAATATTACAGTCAGCCAGCTTTTGGGGCTAGTGATGCGTCATATAAGACAGTCGAATCTTTGGAGAATATGACATGCTCAGACAACGTGTCTTTCTTCTGAAAAGATATCTGTTCAAGCTATTAAGCTGACGAAAACCTTGCACCCATAACTGAAAGAAGGTAGCATATCATTATATGTGGCCCAAATTTGAAGTATTAGTAAAGTCTTTTTACTTTAGTATGCTATAAAAAAATTCCCATGGCCTTTCAATATCATAACAAAACATTTTTCAATATCTTTTATTGGTTGGAGACACGGATCATTATATTGGCTAGCCTTTTACAGTTAAATTCATTGACTTTATAACATAAATCAGAAAAAAAGTCTTAACTCATACTTTTAGAAACATCAAAGAATGTAAAAACGGTGGCAATATAATTTCTCACCTGCACCAAACGTTACCAACAACTTCAAATAATTAATTGGTTCCAAAGTGTGGTATTTTGATTACTTCCTACATGACTATCAAGCGTTAAAAATAAAGAAAAATGAAATTGTCAATATTTGCAAGTATGCATACAGTATCTCAATCTCCTGTCTGTTATCTTGTCCCCTTTTTGGTAAATGGTTTTCATTAGGACATATTTACTCTTGGTATATAGATAATTTGTAAGCTGAGTTGGTCGAGCCATCTTCGATTGATTAATGCATCACATTTTTTCCTTCTTTTCAAAATCTTTTTAGGTGATCGGTAATATGTCTTTGGTCTGGTAATGGTACTTTTTAAGGTGTGTACTTACGAGTTGTGTTCACAGAAACATGCGCTACAGGAATTTTGCATATTAAGCACAATTAAGGATATCTTAAGTAAAGAGAGACATTTTATTATTGACTCTAGGAAGGCAACTTAATGTTAAAAATCTTATGGAGTAAAGGGTCCCACTTCATTGAGAGAAGGTATTTCAGCAAGTCAAATAGTTGAGAAATATTAGGAAAAAACATGACAGGAAATGCAGAAACATCTTCTTATGATAATGCCAAGAATGGTCTTCTACATATATTTAAAAGAATACACAACAAAGTTTACTGTTTAGTGCTTTCGCTTTTAATGTCTTGTCTTAAATAACTAAAAGAAAACGTAGGAATTCCAAAACAATTTTAATGATTATTTTGCAGGTTTAGAGATCAAGATGACGAACTGAAGAGATTGAGAAACTTTTTGGCCAAGAAAGTAGAGGAATCAGGCGATGCTGATAAGTCTATGTGGTAATTTTTTATGGCTTTCGAACCTATGGTTAGAGTAGAAGAACAATGGTGATGTCAATAGATTTTAGTGCATGTCGTATGTTCTACATTAACCGACAGCAATATTTCCTGTAGTAAAAAAAATGTAATTAATGATCATGTATGATTCCCAAATTTATGTAGTCTATTGTAAGAAATATGTTTTAAAGTCATCTGATACATATTACGTTTTAATCCAGTAGGTCAGGAAAGCAGATACTGGCTTGGAAGGTTACTGGACGAAGTATCAATAAATAGGAAAACTCCAAGAAAGCCTGGATAGGTCTTGTGGCCGCTGCGGTAGATGTGATAATTGTGATTGTTTAACCTTTTACAGCCCGCCCGGGTGGCTCAGTGGTGAGCGTGTCGGACTCATAACCTGGTGGTTGTGAGTTCGATACCCGGTTGAGGCAAACTTTCTCTCCGGCGTATTTTCACCTCTCACCTCTGCGGAAGCATGTGAGAAAAGTAGTCGGTGGCTTTGGAAAGAAAGTAGTGTAAGTACCAGTGTGAGAAAGATAGGAAACACATGTGCGTCACCGACCGCCATGATATGACCTCAGCTGTTAAAGTGGCGTCAAACCCCAATACAACCAACCAATCAATTAACTTTTTACAATTGGTCCTTTGGTGTCAATAATTTGCAGTACAACTCTCCCTTTGGTGTCAGGATATTTAGTGAAAATCAACTTAAGCTCGACTGGTTGAAGCATGTACTTTAACTTTAATTTGAAATATCTTCTCTGAGACTACCCATCCGATTTTATGAATCTTTACAGAAGTTATCCTGCCTTGGGCTTCTTCAGATTTTCAAAAAAGAATTTAATTCCTGTAAAAACTGGTTGGCGTGGCAACAATATTGAATAAACAAACATATTGAAAATCTTCCGGTACCAAACCATAAAGCCTAGGGTTACCAAATATAGCAGGTTCCTTTATCTAATAAGATTTCTTCAAAACGTAGTGGCCCTCGGACTGGAGGTCACACGTTTTACATAGTCTTTTAGAGTAAAATATTGGAAATATTCAATAGATCTTGAAAAGATTCTTCAAATAATAGATCTAGGGACAAAATTGGTCCTGTCCCAGGGGCTACAAGTTTTACATTTGCTTATATGGTCAATATTTAAAATCTTCTGGTTCCTACTGTATGGCCAAAGGCTCCAAATTTATCAAGATTACCTCTGTGAAGACTCTTCAAGTTTTAGCCCTGGGGTCAAATTTGCTTGGTCCTGCAACACAATTAACATGTTTTACATAGGCTTGTCTTCTTCCTGAGTATGAAAAACAGCTGTAACATTTTGTGAATGTTATCATCTGCTATGTCTGTTTCAATTATTTTTGTCCAGTTGTCAAAATTGGCCCCCTCCATGGGACATAATTTAAGATTATTTTCTGCAAAGAGAAAATGGTAAGAATCTTATCTCTCCTAACCATAAAAACCATGACCACCAAAATGAATATTGCATTATCTAGTTGACTCCTGAATTGTTCAAGATTTAGTTCTTCATTGAAATTAGTCTTGCCCCAGGGGTTTCATAATTTACTGGGCTTTTACATAAAGGAAACTTTTAAATTCTTGATTGTAACCATATAGCCTGGACGTGTATTATAGTATGTGGCTTTTTTGTGGTCCTTTGTCAGAATTTTAGTTTTAATTGCTCTGGTGTAAAAAATGGCCTTGCCATTAGGCCACAGCTTTCACGTAGGCTTTTATGAGGACTGTTCAATAAATTTGGAGTTTTATTATTAAAACCACATTTCTTGATATTATGAGTTAAAAAACTGCCTATATATGTATTTTTAGTTACCCTGTTGTTGGGCTCCAATTTCCTCTTGATTTGAAATGTGTTATTTTGTGTAAAATAATCATCCAGAATTCATCGGTGAAAACTGTGAACACGGTCAAATCACACGATATTATCAGTTCCTCAAAGTACCATCAACCTGGTACTTCCATACTTTTAGAAACATCAATGAATGTAAAAACGTTGACAATATAATTTCTTACCTGCACCAGTTGCTTTAATGAAATAGTTTTTTGCTAGTTAGTACCAGGCAACTTTTGACACAATGATGTCTTCAGTAGATCCCGAATTATATGCAAAAATCGAGTTTTGTGTTTGACTAAGTGCACTGCGAAACAGATCATAGAATTGAGTTAGAAGTCGACAAAATCAAATTCCTGTAGTATTTCATGTGTCTATAAGTGTAATGACTGGTATAGGAATGGAAAGAACCTCCTTGAAGATGATCTTCGTGAAGGACGGTCAGCTAGCGTCAGTGGCTCAATTTTGGATGGTGTGTGTGCATGACAAGGTGATGCCTGGCGGGTTGCAATGCATGGCATATCCAACAGCTATAGAGTGTCATCTTCCACAGTACTTCGGGTGTCTTTACACTTGATCTAGGAATGTCTAAAGTGACTGCAAGCTGGTATATATGTAGGATTAATGGGATTAGAACAGATGAGCCAATCTTGCATTGAAGGATGAAAGTGTCATTTTCCCTTGAATGTTCACATTCAATGCGTATGAGATTTTAATATCTTTTCTCTCTTTTCCTTCTTTTGATCAGATAGAAAGTGTAATTAGACTTTTTTGTGAGAAGTTTAGATATTGATATCTATGTTTTAAGTTCTTTTTTTCTTTATATAGGCATGAAATGAATAGGGTGATTCAAGAACTTAGTAAACAAATGCAGAACCATTTAGACGCACAAAAAGCAGGAATTGGTAAGGATAGCGAAGGCCAGTCTGTGGTACGATATAAAAAGCAGATAGCAGAGTTGCAGGGTGAACTGAATACTGAGAAGTCACTTCACCAGATTACTAAAACCTCTTTACAAGCGTTAGAAGAAGATTGCCAAAGACTGCGGCAGCAGCTGCAAACCTGGCGACGGAGGGATCCGCATACCTCAGAAAAGTATGTATATGTTTGGTTTCTTTACAAATATTAGCGGGACAATTCCACATATAGCTCTAAATCTACACCAACCATTGCTGTGGTTTAAACTCTGTCCAAAGTAAGCTTGTCAGGATCTAAACTGACTTTTTTATGTGTAATTCCATATGGAAGGAAATAAAAGGAAAATTCAAGAAATTGTACTTGATAGGTTTTGAAAATGTTTACGAAGAAAATGCAATCTTTTGTTGCTAGCATTTTAGGCCAGTTCTTAATGATATGCTCAAAAGTAGTTTGCTTTCAGGAGTTTCATAAGTGTTACTTAGTATGAAAACTGAGTTGGGATTCGATATGCTAGTTACACTTCACAAGTATATCAGGTTGAATATCTGCTCTGAATGTATAAGTATTTCATTTCATCACCAGTTGTCGAGCCGAAAGCAGTGGCTTGCTGGTTCAAATCCCCAACTCCACCAACTTTTTTTTTTCAAGAAATGGTGATAGTCATTGCCACAGATAGTGTATAACAAAGTCATTGGGACAGATATTGTATAACAAGAAAGGGCTTAATAGCTTAGGAAAAAAATGTTGCATGACGTACTAGTGGAAGGGAGTCCAGTAAAGTAAAGTATGGATAGGTGCATTGGCTGTCGCAATAAAACCAATATAATGTTGGAGAACACAGTAAACATCTTATAGAGAATTTAACTATTGATTTGGATAGACTTTTTGTGGTCTGGCCCATTTGTTTTAATTTGAACACAATACTATGGGTTTAATCTTTTCCCCCATAAAGTTTTCAGCCTTTTCTTTGTATTTGTTATTTGTAATGTCAGAACGTCAGATTTCTGTACTTGCTAAAATGGTATACAGCTCATTTCATTTAGACATTGCTATAGCTTTGCTTTATGATTTTGTAAATATGTTATTTAAATGTATCGCTTTGTTTTGAATATTAAGGAAGAATACAAGTAATGCTAAAAGGTATAAAGTTCAGTTGTTTCACTGTTTATTTAGTTTGATTAACCCTTCGAATGCAGAGGAAACGTGCATGTCTTTATGTGGACAGTGTTGATTCATATCAGAATGCAAAAAATATTTACTCTGATGGTGAATCTACACTGACCAGTATGAAATGAAAAATTCAGAGGGTTAATTTTTTTTGAGTAATTCTGCATGACAGACATATCTGTGTTGTTAACAGAAATGTTTCTCCCAGAGTTAAAGGTATATTGTACCCGTGTACCACCTAACACTGAATTTCCTGATGATATTTGATTTTAATTTTGAGATCACATGTTATTTAACTGTTAACCAGGATGGATAGTTTATCTAATTTAGTACCCCGCACGTTAAGTAATTACTTTCATCAAAAAAGAGATTTTGCCCTTACGTTTTTGTTTCTTTCCCATAATGGTTCTTCTGGTTTTGGCATATCAGAGGTGTTAAAACATCTTTGCAAAAAAGTACTTAAGCAATACACATTTCACCCATTCATTTAGTACTCTTGTAATGCAAATGTTTGATTAATTGAAATATTTGACACCATAGAATTGAGATTAGAAACCTGATCAATAATTAATAATAGAAACTGAAAATTGCAAAGTTACTCTTCAGAAATGGCTAATTGTAAGCAATATCCCCTGTAAAAAGCTTGGGTACCATGCAATTGCATATTTCAATTTTTTTTCTATTCTAAGATCCTCATGAGCACAAAGTGAGCTTTTGTGATCGCTCTGTGTCCGGCGTCCATTGTGGGACGTCAACTTTTACCTTTGGGCTCTAGAAAATGGGTCATGTTGGGTAAAAAACTCAGTATCTTCAATAAAACTTTGTGCACACCCTAGAGGCCAAATTATCTATCCAGAACTGTTACAGGTTGATCAGAATGGCTTGATGGATCTTTGACGAGTTCGAAAAAAGGTCATGTTGTACCAAAAGCGTGGTCACTAGGTTAATTCTTTAAAAAAAAAGAAAAAAAGGAAGAATAAATAAATAAACTTGTGTACGTTATGGAGTCCATATTTTCAGTACAGTACTGTTGATAGCTTGTCAAAATGTTTGTCTTGAAAATATCTTGGACGACTGTGAAAATAAATCATGTTGGGTCAAAAACTAGGTCACCAGGTCAGATTTTGAAATACCTTGTCTGCGCACTAGAAGCCACCTTTTAGTCAGATTCTCTTAAAAGTTTGTTAGAATGTTTGCCTTGATGATTTCTGAGACTAGTTTGATAATTGGTTATGTCGTCTTAAAAACGAGGTTACTGTGTCAAACCTGAAAAAAATATTCTGTTGGCTATAATTTCAGTCAAAGCCATTTGAAAATTGTCAGGCTGATTGTTTTCATAATACTTGGACAAATAAGAAACTGGGTCATGCCTGGTCAAAAACTTGGTCACTGGGTAAGATCTTTGAAAAAAACTCACGCACATCCAAGAGACCAAATTTTCAGTCAAATACATAATGAGACTTTGTCACAATGTTTGTCTTGATGACATCTATGACAAACTTGAAAATGGACTATGTTGGATGAAAAATTGGATCACTATGTCAAATCTTACAAAAACCAGGTTTACGTCCTAGAAGCCACATTTTTAGTCCAAAACTTTCGGGAATATTTGTCTCGATTCTATCCTGGAAGAGTTTGAAACTGGGTCATATCTGGGCTAAAACTAGGTCAATGTGTCAAATCTAAGAAAAGAATTTCAGTCCAATCTCATGAAAGGTAGCCAGAAACATTGGTTTGATAATTTCTCGTACATTTCGGCTATGTGTGGCTAAAAAATAGGCCACTGAAAAAAAAATCTAAAAAAAAAAAGCTTGTTAACAAGCTAGAGACAAATTGTTCATTTCAATCATTATGAAAGATTGGTAAAATGTTTGTTAAATAAGTCATGCTTGGTCAAGACTCATTTGAGCGACCTTGGGGCCATCATGACCCTCTTTCTTTTTTATTCAAATAGATGAAACAAAAAGAAAATAAAAGCTCTGTTTCTTGAATGTATTTTACACTGAGTAACATTAAGAGGGTAAATGTAAAGTAGTCATAATTATGAAGATTTATCTTCATCACTAGTGGAATAAGATAATGGTAAACTTTAATTTATCACAAAAGGACGTTATTCCTTTATGCACAGCGGGCGTCAGGGCGAGCAGGCAGCTTCCAGGATAACTTTGAAACTTGTCATTTTTGTTTGTTGTAATTATACGGAGTGCAGTGCAAAAGAACCATCTCTAGTCATCTCTGGTCTAACATCTTCAAATTTGGTGTTCATGATTGTTGAAAAATTATTGAGTGCAGTGCACAAGAACCATGATTCTTTCAATACGAATTTTGAGTTATTCCCCATTTGATCTTTATCTTTATAGCAGTTTTGCTTATCCGGAGCAAAGCTTTGTCATCCTAAGTAGGACTTGAATATGATTTGCTTATTTGTTGCAATATTGGGAAGTGTTACCTCGTGCTTTCTTTGAGTTATTTCCCTGTAATTGTTAATTTTACAGCAATTAGTGCTTGTCTGGATTATGATTGTTTCATCTCAAATCAGAACAACTTCAAACTTGGTATGCAATATTGCAGAGTACAGTGGGCAAGATTAATAACTCTTCCTAGCGCGGATTTTAAATAATACCAATGTGATCTTCATTAATCATTTTTACGGTACATATTTCTTGTTTGTTCGGAACGGAACTTTGTCATCTCGAGTCAAATTGACTTGAGACTTGGTAAACATGTTTGTTGCAGTTACAAAAAGTGCAATGCACCGGAGCCGTAATCCCCCCTCTAGAACTGACGGTGGGACAGGCGTATCTTGCTGCTCTTGTTCAATATGAGTTATTTACCTGTGCGGTATAAGTTTGATATACCATTTTGTTCAAACTTTTGACAAAGCATAGTTCAAGTTGACTGTTTCTGAATGCTTTTTGAACATCTCCTTCACCCTTAATACTTATCACTGCGTCTTTTTAATAAATTTATCAAGCGATTATTGCGACATAATCCTAATAGGAATGTTGTGTCTACAACTAATTTCTAACTTGAACATTGCTAATACAGACTGATGCTGTTTCTTTTTATAATGAAATTTTGTTATTACCACAAACTTCAATAAACTCATTTAAAAATGATTTAAATTTTTGTCATGATGTCTTGATCTATAAAGAAAGGTAGATTGTGTACAGTATGTTCACTTGGTGTAATCACACACTCACTTACATGTATTTGCACCGTATTTTAACAAAGACATTAGAAACACTTTGACAGGTAAAGAAACTGAAAACAAAAGTCCAGTTTTTCATTTGCAACTTCAATTTTTGGAGGGATAACCATGAATTTTTTGAAGTTTACAAATGAAACTTTCAAAAAACCCTTTGTTAAAAAATTGAGATTTAGTTTTAAGAGGATTGTTACCAAAATGTTATCAAAATAACTTCATTTATTGCAGAGCTCTACTACCTCAGCCGTCAGATGGGTATTGATTTTCTCTTTGATTTAAAAATATGAAAAATAAGTTGTCTGTTGTTAGTGCTGATAGTTTCCTTTTCTCCCGTGCCAAAGGCGAGGGGTATAGTTTTTGCATTGTCCATCCGTCCACCCTTCTTCCCGTCCATCTGGGCAGATATCTTGTAAAGTTCTTCATGAAAATTGATGATCTTGATACATCTGGTCTTTATCATAGTCCACCAGAGTGATTATTGTTTTCATTATTTCATTCATTTATTGTTTTTGGTGCATTGCCATGACACTGTAAAAGGGGGCTTGATGTATATTTCCATTATAGACAAATATCTCCCGAAATACTGGACAAAATTTTATGAAACTTCATATTTTACATTATTTATTATCAGCCACAGACAATCACTGTTTGTTTGTTTTCAGTGAAATACCATTTTAGAGGAAAAAGGGGCATAATACTTTTCTGGTATTATGGACTAATAACCATCTATTTGTGTGTTTGTCAACCTACGAGGTAGCTTAATATTTAGCATATCTGACTCGTGACTAGGTGCTTGAGAGTTTGATATCCGGTTGTGGCAAACTTTTTTCCTGGCGATTTTTTGGCACGCATCTCTGATATGGGAAAGTGACTTTGGAAAGAAAGTTGTGTCAGCACTGGTGTAAGAAAGCCAGGAATCACATGAGTGTGTCACTGACCTCCATGATATGATCTTAGCTGTTGAATTGGCTTTAAACTCCAATAAAGATACAAATAAAATGGACAAATAATTATCGTCTACAATTCTTGATGAAACCTTTTACGTGTATTATCTACGATTGAACACCGATTGATTATTTTGTCTTTTGATTTATTGCTGTTTTATGGAAAAAGACGGTTTAGTGTATATTTTGCTTATGGACCAATATCTCTTTATCTACCAGACAAAATTTTATGAAACTTCATATTCAATCTGTTTATCATGAGATACAAACATTCATTATTATTATTATTATTACTATTATTTTCTGTTTCCATAAAATGTTATCCCATGGAAAAAAAGGGCTTAATTTAATATTTCATTTTGCACCAATGACTGAAAGGCAACATGTACATACAAACACAATACCTGTTTTATATCTCTTTCAAAAAAGTCTGTTTTGGTTACTGGTATCATTTCGACGAAATAACTCTGTTTGAGTTCTGATGTTGTTTATAAATTATTGATCATATAGCTTGTCAGCCTTTACAGCCCTAGCTACCGCTTGTGTTGCTTTTGCAGACCGCTTCGACCGAGAGCAAAGTGCAAAGAAGTTGCGTTTCAACTGTTACCAAAGCAGTCTGATAGTGTAATTTGTGAAATATTCTAGCCAAGTCTTGTATTTAATGTTTTTGATTGATATCATACGTTTCTTGTTAAGTTTTTATTCACCTGATGTGAATGTTTATTTTTTTTTTTTTGTACTCACTTGAACATTTTGATTGTTAATGTTTCATGTTAAACTTCCATCGATTACATAGTCCTTTTATATAATGGTAACATTTTAAATGAAGCATTGGAGAAATTTGTGGGCGTTAACTAAAAATGTGTCTTAAAAGATGAAGGAGGTTGCCAGGAATGCACTGGAGCATTAGAACGATAGGTTATTTGAAATATTCTGTTTTAGTCGTCAGACTGTTTATTAGTATTTTAGCAATTTTACCAGATTATTTCTACATTTTAGGCCCACTAGCTGCAAAAAGTGAACTTCTTGGGAGCCAAAATATAGGCAAACTTAAATTATTGCATTTAAGAGTTTGTATAAACAGTGTATAAAAAAACGGTTTGTTATTGGTTTGCTGGCAGGAACATGAATTATGACATAAGAAAATTAGTTGCCATTTTCAATACCAGATTTAGCTTTCATTTCCCTGCCAGCGACTGGTACTATACCAGATTGTCCAGAATTATCATCCTCACTTCTAAATTCTCTGAATCACATTTTCCTTCCTAGTTGACATTTAACCCTTTCCCAAACGACAAATTTTGGACTCTTCCAAATCAAAAGAGTTTGCAGACGACAATTTTAGATTTGGAAACAATGCAAGAAAGTTCTCAAAAATGGCTGAAAACACTGTTGAAAGAGGAGAAATTACGAGCAATTTCTCCTTTTCCAACAGTGTTTTCAAAAGACTTCTACTGCAGACATGTAAAAACCAGGGCTTGTTTGGGATAGGGTTAAGTAAAGGTTTCGCTTCTATTAGTATAAATTGTATGGTACCTCCATGTCAGTGTATTAACAGAAATATCACTTATTTTGAAATTATTAGTAATACAGTAAAACCAATGTTGCTGTATTCATATGATTTTTGTTCGAGCCACAATTCTTGAGAAAAACCGAACCCTAGGTTATAAGGGATAGATATATTATTCCATATGTGAAAAGAAGGTTTAGCGCATTAGCAAAAAGAATGGACCAAGGTAAGCAGTCTGCGCATGCTGACTTTGATTCAGGCGTCTTGTACAAGTATGTTATCTTTTCATTAACTCATTACCAAACGACAATATTTTAGGCTTGTCCAAATCGAAAGCATTTGCAGACGACAAAATAAAAGTGACGATGAAAATGTGAACTTTGTTTTTTTAAGAATAGAAAATATTGTTGGAAAAGGAGAAAATGCTGGTTGCAAGCATTTTCTCCTTTTCCCACAATGTTTTATAAAGGCCTCTTTCTCAGGGTCGTCAAAAGTAGGGATTGTTTGGAAATGGGTTAAATGACCATTCTATTTCGTGATTGGTTTTACAATAAATTGATTTATATTATCCAACATCTTGCAAGATATAATGCTGAACGAAAATGCATTATGGCCATTTTTTCCCGGGGCGATGCTCAAATGACTTTTCCATTTAAATTACTTTTTATCACATTTAATCAACATTGCATATTTAAGAATTGTCATTATTATGTTTTTTTTTCTTTCATAGCAAGTACAAAAACCGAATGGAAGCAATCAACGCCATCATAGCTAGATCCCAGTCTCAAGCCCAAGCATTGCTGGCTTCTGGAGGTTACATCGGTAACACCATGCTAAGCCCAAGGATTCATCAGAACCGACCCGGATTGGGGAGCCCACAACACATAGACTCGCCAGACAACTCTTTCAGTGAAGACCTGTCGATCGCCAGTCTGCCACCGTTGCATTATGGGTCAGCAACAAAACACCCCTGATAGTATACGTGGTAAAGGCTGCTTAAATTTGAAGCATTTTTTTACTGTTCTAGCTCGATTGAAAAAAAGGGTCAATAACAATTCACAAGTATTAGCATGAGAAAGCTCAGTATGCATTTGTATATGTTAATGGACTGATAAAGAAATAGTTCAACATTTACTGACTTGACTACGATCTTTTTCTCTGAATTCAATTTTGGAAGTTTTTGTTCATTAAAAGTGTTTAAAAAGAACTTATCAATGAAAACCTTTTTTTTTTCATTTCTTTCGAGAAAGACCCATATATTGCTCTTTGCAGACTGCTATGAGAATACCTCAGAAAAATCCACAGTTTTTGCAACTTCTTGTTGATGCACTCTGGATATATAAATAAGGTTGTGCTTAGCACCATGATTGGTCATATTGGCAAAAAAGAATATGTCGAAAGTAAACTGGAGAGAACAACGGAATAACTGTTTCTCTTCAATTCAATCCTCAGGCTATGGATGAAATACATGTACTACTGAAAAACCAAGTATACCTACTTTTTGTTGTTTAATGTAAAACTGAAATGAATGCCCTTCAGTTTTTGTTATTAATTTTAATTTTCTTGCTGGGCTGAGACCCGATATTTTAGAAAAAGAGCTGTTAAAATATAAGACCATATGAAAGAAATTCGGTGCAAGATTTTAAGTGCAATTCAACTTTGATTATAAAATAATGTAAAGGAATAAATCTTATGGATTGTTGGATTACGAACCGAATGTTACATACCAATGTAAATCAAATGCAATGTAATAGATCTACTGCAATATATTTTCAATGAGATTGCAAAAATTCAGAAATGTATCTGGAAATAACTTTATGGTATTAAGATCATGTGTTCTTTTGAAAGGCGATATTGATATTTTTTACTCAATGTCTAGAGGAGAAGTCGAACTAATATTATTCTGAAATCATTGTCTGTTGTAACTAAGTGGAATTGACTGCGTGCAGCATATTTTAATGGTACAAATAAGATACGTTTCCATTGATTGTCCGACAAATTATCAAAAATTTATTCCTGAAATAGTTCCTTCAATTTATAGTTTTGTGCTTTGAATCATTTTTGAAGACACAGAGATAATTAGTCCATTTCACCGATGTTTTGCAAACAGATATTTAGATATACATGTATAATAAAAACTTTTTTCCTCAGTATGGTAGGATATTTTTTCTTTATACAGTACACATTGTAATACTCAATTTTTGATTTATTTTGAACTGAAGGTTCCATGTGATAGTTGTGAAGCTGTTATTTTTTTCTGTATATTTGAATATGAATGTGTTCACTTTGTTACAAATTACAAAATTTTTCGATAAGTATATTTTCATATTGCAGCATACCAGATCCTATGTAAATTTATTTGCACAGCCGACTGCTGACAGTTAGTATGAATCAAATAAAAATTTGCCTCAGAAGAATATAGCAATTTTGGAACTGCTTTTTAGAGGGATAGGGTCGGAAACGACAAATCCTTGGATGAAAGCAACTTTTTCAATGTTTTATAATGTCAAACATGGGTCAGAAAACGCATGCAAATATCTTTACGAGAAACAGTTCTGAACGAAATTCCCCTATGAATAAAAGCACTCATTGGCAATGTCAGTCTAGAAAAGAACACTTTTTTTTCCCTTGTAAAGACGGTCGGGCTAAATATTGATTAAGAAAAAAGAGGAAAACATCACTTTCTCGGTTATATCAAGATGAACTACAGAAAATTATAAAGAACAAAAAATAGTGTATAGGGAGCAATAGAAGGGTGGCGTTTTAGTAAAAGAAGTATAGGTAAAGTTGTGATAATTGAGATTTTGAAACCCTGAGCGAATTAACGTAAAGTAAATGACTAAATATGACTCCACAGGCGCAAGGCCTTTTTTGTCTAGCAGTAGACATCAATTGAAAACATTGTCAGTAAAAGAGCAAGTAAATAGTAATTTAGTGCAAAGTTATCTCTTGAAGAAATAGGTTAATATATACATGATTTTGTTTTAAAATACACATTTTTCTGTCGACAGGAAATACTGTTACAAAAAGTTCTCCAATTGTTATATCAATCTATAAAGTTGGCTAGGATATCTCATTGGGGAGGTCATCAGAGATCTCTCCAACATTGGTTAGTTTAAAAGGCAGACTGCCTCAGAAATTGCTGTCTAAATCCAATCTTTAAAAGGGAATTGTTCGATACACAGTCTGTTTCGTCATGATTTTATAAAAAAAAATCGAAGTAAAAAAAACTGAAATAGGAAATCGACGGGTTTTTTTAATGGCGAATTTCAACTAAATTGTACAGATTTAATTGCACAGCCGAAAAAGTCACGCGACCTTAAAATGCGGGAAGAAGGTCAAAAGACTCACATAAATTACAAGGACGGATGAATGTGTATTTACGAATGAACAGATTTCAACGACCCGTTTATTGCCTGGCTGGTTTCTTTACATGTACCAAGGTTTATTTAAAAGCATAAAAAGTATTTGAAAAAATGATGTCGACCTCTCCTGTCTTCTTTTTTAAAGAAGCCATCTGTTTTTAGCTACTCTGGACAAAGGCCAATAGGCTTATGTCATGGCCCGGTGTCCTTCGTGTGCCCATCCGTCCGTCCTCATATGTATCCATCCATGCATTTGTGAACTTTTGTTTCAAACATCTGCTTATCTGAAGCTGCCCATCCAATTTAAATGGAACGTCACAGAAAGGTTAAAAAAAAAGCTGAACATTTGATGAGAATATTTTATTTCATTGAAAACTTCAGTTGCGTTTTTAAAGATCTGAAAAAAATATTGAAAGCATGTAACAAACCATCTTTACAAATTTGCATGTAACTTTTCCTAATAGATCTCTATCAAAATTCTTGAATGTATAGCCCTGGGGTCAAATTTGGCCTGTCCAGGGGTACACAAGATTTAAAAGGACAAATATAGTAAAACACTCTAGATAATAGTGCTTTTTTTTCTTAGCCATTAAGCATAGGGCTATCAAATTTCGCATGTATCTGAAGTCTGATAGACCTTAAGCGAGGTTGTCAAACCTTTAGACCTGTTGGACGAGTTTATTTACAAAGGCTGAAATATTGTTTTAAAACAAAATCACAAAGTCATAATGACATATAATTGTGTGTGTACTGACTAAGAAAAATATCTCTTGTTATGACAGATGATTATGTATTAATTTTTTACCTTTTACCAAATTTATCAAATTGCTCTATTGCACGATTTGTGTTGTGTACTCCAGACTATTGCAGTGAACATTTTCAGTTTCCAGTTGTGTGATATATACTGATGTTTATCGTCATGCTCAGATAAACCCAATGTAGTTTTTTCGCATTCATACCACTGGAAAATTGTTTTCTGTTTTAAGATCCGGAAACCCTTTTACAAAGTGCTCAATTTTAGAATTTGACGATATATGATATGATTGGTACTTGATAAGACCTGCTTGAATTCTTTGAAATTATCTTTGATTTGAAAGGCTATCCTTTTTTAGGAACTTTATTGTCACACATACATGGTTTTTGCCTCTGCCTATGCCAAGAAAATGCGTATTACATATGTTTAATGGCAGTTGAGCAGTATTAGGCTATCATGATCCTGTAATTTTGTATCTTTCCGTCCAAGCGGTACTTTTGTTCCTTTTTCTTGTTTAAGATAAGTTTATGAATTTTACATTAATTATTAGTTCCCTCTGTATGATTCATGGTCTTTTTTCTGTATATTATATTTCCATATTGTCTGTGATTTTTAAATACCAAACCAATTCCATCCAATGTATTTAACATATTTTATTCAACAGCATTTACTAAAAAGATAGATTCTGTGTTTTTATTCGTTTATTGTTTCACCGATGTATTGAATTTTGATGTGATAGCACGCCTGTGATTTATATTTTTACACACCATATATGTTGTACAGCCAAAATCCGAGAGATTTTGATAGTTGACAAGCAGAGCTACAAGAACGATAGAAAATATTTTTGTAAAACCAAAGTCTTATGGTTAGATATTTTTGCAAAATGAAAACTTTGAAATGTCATCCTTTAATTGACAAAATAATTGAAGGTTGTAAAATTGAGAAACAAAGGGTCACTGGTAAGATGCCAACAGGTATTAGAATTTAGGCCAGTTAGGAAATCGCTATAATTTGACCCCCGATCCGGAAATTTTACAAGAATGAAACATGGAAGAAATCAAAAAGGATTTTCTTTAATTATTGAAAAAAATATCTTTGAAGAAGGAATGATTGCTTGTGAAATCTGTGTCCCGTTTTGAGGCTCACCTGAGCACAAATTGCTCCAGGTGAGCTTTTGTTATCGTCTTATGTCTGTACTTCGTGCTTTGTCCGTCGCCCGTTGTCAACTTTTACCTTATGTACGGTCTAGAGGCCACATTTTCAAGCTGATACTCAGATACTCATGAAACTTGGTCAGAATGATTGCCTTGATGGTATCTCGGACGAGTTCGAAAATGGGTCATGTCGGGTCAAAACTAGCTCTCTAAGACAAATCTGATAAACACCTTGTGTGCGCTCTAGAGGTAACATTTACTGTCCAAAAGTCGTGAAAGCGGGCCAGAATACTAGCCATGAAGATATTTTGAACGTCCTTTAATATGGGTCATGTTGGGTCAAAAAGTAGATCTCTAGGTCAAATCTGAGAAACACCTTTAGTACACTCTAGAGGACACCTTTTCAAACCAAAACTCTTGAAATTTGGCCTGAATATTTGTCATGATGATATCACGTAGGTGCTTGAAAATTGGTTATGAAAAAAAATGGGTTATCAAAAAGTAGGTCACAAGGTCAAATCTTAGAAAACCTTGTGTAAGCTCTGAAGGCATCAGTTGCAATTCAAAGCTCTAAAGAGTTAGTTAGTATGTTTGTCTTCATGATATCTCGGACGTGTTTTCAACATGGGTCACTTGGTCAAATCTTAGAAAAAAAAGACCTTGTGTTCGCTTTAGAAGCGGTATTTTCAGTTCAATGCTCATGAAACTTAGTCAGAATGTCTCGATAATTTCTTGGACGAGTTTGCAAATGGGTTATGTTGGGTCAAAAACTAGGTTGCAGATTCAAATATTACAAAAAACATTGTATAACCACTACAGGCCACATTTTCAGCCAAATACCAATGAAAGTTGGGCAGAATGTTTGTGATAAGGATACCGTAAATTAGATTGAAAATGGGTCATATCGGTTCCAAAACTAGATAACCTGGTCACATCTTTAAAATAGTTTATGTAGCTATAGAGTCATCATTGTATGTCCATTACTGATGAAAAGTAGGATGTTTGTCGTTATTTTCAATGTAATGAAACTGGAAAGGGATCACGTGGGTAAAACCAATTCAAATCTTGGAAATACCTTGAAGCCACATTATTGTCTAATACTTACGAAAAGTGGCTGTGATCTTTAATTTGATATTATTTACAACGGGAAAATATGCTATGTTTGACTAAAAAAGTAGCTCAATGAGGGAAATTCTAGAAAAAGCTTGTGCTAAAGATATAAGCCAAATTTCCAGTCCAATAATTATGAAAGCTCGATAGAATGTTTGTCAGGATAGCTTGAAAGGGACTGAAATTGGATCATGTTAATTCAAAAGAATCAGGTGAGCGACTTCAGGGTCATCATGGCCCTATTGCTCAAAAATGTTTTCAAAAGTTTGCCACTGCCATATGATTTGTTGCATTTATACTGTTGTAAAATTAAGCAATTCCGTATGTTCTGAAGCCATTTTCATCAACTATGTCTGGTACTAATCCTTTCCTTGCAAAATATAAACTCAAATTGAAAATGTTTAGAAGACTTGAAACATTGGCCTCACTTGCAACACCCCAAATAAAACATACGACGAAAACATGTTGAAAGATTTAGAAATTGGCTATTCTGCTTAATACGCGCATATGTAACTTTGATGTTATTGTTGATCTTTCAATGGGTTGCTTTCAGAAAAGATAAAAATATTGCAGCATATACGCATATTATTGTACTCATTTTATGTTAAACTATGTATGCCAAACATGATAATCAAAGTAATTGTTATCTTGAAAGGATACTGTCACTAGTTTAGTTAAAGGTTTATTTGTATGTTTCGTATGAACTCATATTCAATGAAATAAAAAGTATAAATGCAATAAAGCTTTATTTATGCTGTGATCCAGAGATCAACTCTATACAATATGACAAAATTGTAGACTTAAACAAATCAAATACATCTGAGCCATGCTCTGACTAAAGGGAAAGGTTAAACCAGGTAAATCATAACATAATTACTCATCCATAAAATTAAATGATCCTTAAAATCAATTTGCCCATGAAGCGGCTGGATTATGAAATAGAATTGTCCTTGGACAAGCAGAAAAATTACCGAAAGCAAACCTTCCGACCCTAATCAGCCTGCACAGACTGAGATCTGTCTACACTTTCCGCAGATGCACTAAACTCCCTTTACTCAGAGTATATCTCATTTATTGTTTTTGCCTTAAGTACCCTGGCTATGTACTTTTGGGCCTGTATTCATTGCCTTAAGTATCCTGGCTATGTACTTTTGGGCCTGTATTCACCAACTATTCTTAAAAGTATTCTTAGTCTTATTCTTCAAAATTTCATCATTGTGAAAGTAGCAGAACTTGTGATTGGCTAAACCAAATGGTTTAGCCAATCAGCAGTTCTGCTACTTTCACAGTCAGAAAATCTTGAAGAATAAGACAAAGAACGTTCTGAAGGATGGTTGGTGAATACAGGCCCTGGTGTATTTTTCAGTTACGTCACATTTGTGCTTCTGAATTACATGCACGTGCACGTCATGTGACGGGGAGCAGTTTGGGGATCAGCAACTTCTAATGATTCATGTTTTTACTTTATTCCAAACCTGACACACCCGAGGGAAAAGGTGGAAAAGTGTAAATTATTGAGATAGTGTTCAAACATCGATTCATGGTCATAATTACTACTTATTTTGTAGAATTTTTCCCATTCATTCCGATTTCATTTTTAGCTCAGTTGAACCTAGACAAACTAAAGCGCTCAAAGTGAGCTTTTGTGATCGTGCTTCATACGTCGTGCTTCGCCAACTATTACCTGGTGTACTCTCTGCAGGCGACATTTTCAATGTGGTACTCGTGGAATGATTTCTTTTAATATCTCGGATGGATATGGAAATGGTTCCTGTCACAATAATTTTCGGATGTCATAAAGTCAAATCTGTAAAAGACCCTGTGCACACATTGAGGCCATATTTTCTGTCCAATACACGGAAAAGTCGGACAGAAAGATTGTCCTCATATCCAAGACGGGTATGAATAATTGGTCACCTCTAGCCAAAAAGTTGATCAATTGGTCTGATCTTTGAAAAAAAAAAATGTCTACACTCTGAAAGCCTCGTTTAACTTCCAATACTTATGAAAGTTGTTCCGAATGTTTGTCTTGATGATATCTCAAATGTCTCTGAAAATGGATAACGTCGGGTCGGCCAGGTCAAATCTTGAAATAACGTTAAGGGCCCCATGCACGGTAAAAAAGTCAAAATTTTTATACAAAATTTGATCGTGTGTAGGGTGTTTTGATGTAAGAAAAATTATGTGAAAATTTTGAACCCAAATTTTGACATATCGAATCACTTTGATATTGTTTGAAGAGTCGACAAAATTTTTATGCGTGTGTGGGGTTTGTCAAAATTTTCATCAAAATTTCATTTCGATCCTGAGATGCCAGGTACCTCAGTGTGATGGACAAGCGTTCACTTGGTGGTATGGATGAACACATCACAGTCTCTTCTTTCAATATCAATGGCTTGACAAGGTCCAGTGATTCATCGAAGGATTGGAGATCCATCCTAAGGAAATTACGGAAGTCCTCTGGTTCTTTTAGACAAAGTCCTCTGAGAAGGTTCACGTGGCTGTACGTTTGCCGTTTCAAAAACCAGTCTTTCGACCATTTCCGTCGATGCCGAGGCGGTTCATTGTCCAAACCGTACACAAGTGCTACGGCCACTGTTGCATCCATGCCGAAGTTTTTGACAATACTGAATTTTTTATGGAAAAAAACATTGAATCGTGTGTGGACATTTTACATTTTGATAACAAAATTTTGATACAAAATTTTGACGACTTTTTTGAACGTGTATGGGGCCCTTTAGGCACCGTCTAAAGGCCATGTTTTTAGTAAAAAAAAAAAAAACTCACGACATGTGGTTGCACAGAATGTTTGTCTCGCTTACATCTTGAAGGTGGTCGAAAATGATTAATGTGAGATAGAAAAGTAAGTCACCTGGTCAAATCTTCGAATAACATTCTGTACTAGATAGAGGCCACATTTTATAGTTGTTCTATTCTCTTGCAAGTTGATCATAATGATTATCTTCGAAATACCATGGAGGAATTCAAAATGAGCCTAATTGGGTTATCAGGAAGCTTACCCGGTCAGATTTTTAAAGACACTGTGTACACTCTAAAGGCCATAATTTGTTTCAGACAATCAGAAAACCTGTAAATGTTACTGGACTCGGCGATCGCTGACGTGAACAAAGCCATTTCATTGTTTTACAGGCAGATATGAATGGAATCTGTAAAAATAACTTCCAAAAAATCGAATTGGAGAGTAAAGGACTGCATCTAGCACTTTGAATTCAGTTCTCGTTTAGACTAACCATGCAATTAGTCGTAACCAAATGGATGGCTGATTTTGAAAAAAAGCAACAACAACAAAAAAACGAAGGGGTCGCGTGTGGCTAAGAGGCTAAGTCTGGGACTCGCGACCTGGAGGCCCCGGGTTTGAGCCTCACTGGCTCCACTTGGCTTTTTTACAAGAATGCCCCTGGGCAAGACACTTCAGAGCCCCAGACTTGTACTGGTGAAACCCAGGAAAACATGAATATGTTAGCTTTCGCGGTGATATGACCGAAAAACACCATTCAGAGAGAGAGAGAGAGAGAGAGAGGGGAAAAAATACACATACACACAGACACACACAAAAGAAAACACACATAGCGATGTTGATATAAGTTTTTACTTTAATCGTACCTCTCTGACAAGATGTCAGTATTTCATTAACAACTTGGAATTGATTTATATCTACAAAAGGTACCAAATAAGATAAGAAACGTAAAATTTCTTACTCTATAACTCTTTCAATAATTCTGGATGTCCAAGCTAAAAGATTAAGCAAACGAAACTAAATTTGCTGAAAAATTTTCTAAGATTTACAAATATCAGGGAAATTTTCATGAAAATTAAAACAACGTTGCATTCTATAATTGGACTGTTTTCTAAGAAAACGTGAAGGTATTACCGTAGCCCAGGCGTCGTGCACGTCGTATGCGTCGTTTGTGGCATCATCCAAACACTTAGACATTTTGTAATCTCCCTATAATTACTGAGGATATCTACTAAGTAAGACTAATTTTTTTAACTAATGATAGGGATAACTCATACAACAAGAGAAGATAATGTTACAATCAAAGTTTTTCGACATTCGTACCCGACTTAAAATTTTCATTGAAAATCGAGCAACCACAACTTAGAGTTGGCCTCCGCATGCAGTACTCTTGTTTCAGAATTATTTTCCCTTTAATATAAGAAGCATTAAAATCAACTGATCATTAATGAGACGAGATTAAACCACTCTCCAAAAGAAAAAGCTAGGAAGAAGACATTAGTGTAATTTTGTTTAAAATCATGCAATCGCTTTCTAAAGTATAGTAATGTTTATTTTTGAATATTTTAAAGAGCGGTTGACTGTTTTGACCTTTTATAGATAATATAAGAAGTGATATATGTGAGGCAATAGCTTAGCATCAATACAGTTATCACAAGGTTTTATAACAATTCATATCACATGACCGACAACAATAAGATAACGTAACTGACTGTTAACATATTTCCCTCAATTAACAAAACATTTGGATCACTCAGTCTATTGACTATAAGATTACATAAATGAAAAAAACATATGGCTAACAAGGCTTTACTTCTGTATCAACCATGAACAATAGACATGGCTTTCATGCACATTCGATACGTCATTAAATAGATGAGAGAAACAAAGCATAGTTTTCCCCACTTTAGTAGTTTACAACATTTGGCATATAACAAGGTGTGCTGCATCTAAATAAATGTACAGTAAACATGTTTCACTCATTACCACACGACAATATTTTAGGCTTGTCCAAATCGAAAGCATTTGCAGATGACAAAATGAAAGTGACTGAAAATTAGAAATTAGTTTTGTGAATGGTACAAAACATTGTGGGAAAAGGAGAAAATGCCTTTGAATCGAAAAAATTAAAAGTAATAATGTTAATAAGGTATATAATAAATAGAATACTCAACTGGTCATTTTTAATATGAAAAATATCTCTCTCGGATGCGTCGTAAGGCGTTAAAAAAACTCGTGATGCGCACTCGTTTTTTCAACGCCTAACAACGCATCCTCGTGAGATATTTTTCATATCAAAAATAACCAGTTGATTATCCTCTATATATCACTAGCATTCAAAGTCAATAAAGATTCTACATATCAATAGAACTAACAACAAAACACTACACAAGTGTTACTTTAACAAATGCGGCGGAGATTTTTCAGACTTCTATAATTGTATCGAGATTAACCAGACATTGAAGTATAAGAAAAACATAATGCTGATTCATTAACTCATTTATAAAATAATAATTATTTACATGAAACAAAATCCCAAACAAAAACTATGTTGGCAAGAAATCGTGCTTTTTATAGGATAAACAACTAGAACTATCACTAAACGTGATCATACCCCCAACGGCTCCTTGTCACGTAACATGTCTTTGTTACAGAAAAGGGGAGATAATTCCGCAATAAATTGCAGCATGGAAATTGCACGTGCACAACTTCATATAAAACATTTTGTGTAAATTTGAGTTCGGTACCTAAAAACTGTCTGAGTAATTCGCCGGACAAATTTATGTCTACGGACAGAGCAACAGACGGACGGACAGCCATAGCGATTCCAGTATACCGCCTTCACTTCGTTATGGGTGGTATAAAAAAACTTGCTGCACCTCAGAATCTAATTTCGAATGAGGAAGTTATCTACCGGACCAGTCTGGACTTTTTTTAAGGAATGTTACATGAAGGAATACTATTACACGGATTCCTTACTTTCGGCTGAATCTTCTTCTTCTCGTCCAAGTTATAAGAGAAATCTTTCATCCAAAAGACTTTTAATTTTGCACGTCCTCAAAACAGAACTTTTTTTGTATATGGTAAAATACAAAAAAAAAACACATTTTCTCTCGGAGATAAAGTATATTTTCAACAACGAGTTGGAGAGTCTATGTGTGATTTTGGACTGTTTGAGTGAACTGATTGGTCAGTTGTGGCAGGAGAATGATCCGATGGCGACTCGACAAATCTGTGGTAAGAAGGAGATACTTGCAAACTAGCAGGAGGAGAAATAGGTGAAATATCTATAGAGGACTGGATAGGATTTAGCGGAGTAGAAAGGCTACGTTGTTTGGCGGAAATAATCCCGTTATTCAAAGGTTTAGATTTTGACAGTCTGTCCAATTTATTCTTATCTGGAATGGGAGCTGGATGCCTGAGCAAAATTCTATCGATAACCATACTGGGTAGCATATCCATTTGTGCCTGAAACACAAAGAAAAGAAATCAATCTCGAAGCTCACGTAAAATGGCAACATATGAACATATGAGCTTCAAACTGTTTAAAAAATAGAAAACTAAACAATAAATGACAACAAAAAATCGACAAAATTCAACAATTGAAATTCTGCAATAATGTCTGGACATAAAAGTTTGCTCCGTAAGAAAAGAATATTCTTTTTGTTATAATCGAATCACGTATCATCTCAACTTGTATAACTCACAATACTCTTTGTTAAGATTGTTTAGGTCAAAAGGAACTCCAAAAACTTAACAGTTACTAAAAGAATATCATGGAAGCGCAGAAATATCAAAATGGAGTCTTTGCCATTTACAATGTTTTTTTTTTATGTCAAAATGGTGAAAACTCCATTGCCATAACGTTGGTTTTAAGCACATAAGTGTCCTTTTCACCAAGTTATAGTTATTTCTCTATCAATTGATTAATTCATTTTTTTATTCAAGTCATTTTATTCACTACTGAGAGTTTACTTTTACAGGTACACCAGCATTAGCAATAATGTTTCTTTTTTTTTAAACCTAAATATACACCCCTTACACTGTTCTATTTTGAAAGCAGTCTTTTGAGTGAAGCCATTTTCCAAATATATGCGTACAAAAACTTTTTTCTTGATAAAAAAAAATTATTTGCATGTTAAATTAGCCAAAAAAATCTAGCGGTGTAAAGTGTATAGAAGTTCGACAGGTAAATCTGTTTGCACATGTGACAAGGTCAATAAGGTGTTTTGAAGATGCATTTCAATTCGTAGTTGCTTTTTTTTGTACCAGAAATCTATATGAAAATGCTTGAAGCAAAAAGTTGTCTATCCTAATCATTTTATCAGTTTCATTTGTTGAAATTGTGTCGTAAAAGGTTGAACGGAGCGCCCTCATACCTTTAACAAAATTGTTTAACGTATATCGTCCGGAGATAATCATACGCAGGGGAATTAATTAAAAAAATGATAATAAAGTTTACTATTTCTACAATATTTTCAGTTAAACATAAAGGGCAATATCTGAGATCTTTATTAATACTAAGTTGCTTACGTTTTCGATCATGAGACGATAACACGAACTGTGGAAACTTACTACATTTACTACGAGGGGAGGTCGATAAGTTCGTAGAACCCGGTATTTTTCTTTACAATTCAAATGTTTTTCTTTTATTTTTGTGCAGTATAAACCCTTGCCAGTTGAATGATGAAAGCCATTCAGTCAACACTTTACAGTTCTGCTCTTACTTTTTGTTACAAAACCTATACCCATAGACAAAAATGAAAAGTCAGAATATTGAGTTCAGAGCACAAGTCCAGAGTTGCACAAGCGGCTATTCGTGAGTGCAAGCTCGATCAGTTAAATTACCTACCATACAGTCCAGACCTGTCCTCAAATGATTATTGTCTGTTCTGAAAATTGATATCCCACTGACTTGGAGCGATATTTCCGGACGATAATGAGCTCAAGTTTGCTACAGAGTGACTTCTGACTTTCCATTTTGCCGATGGGTATAGGTTTTCCAACAAAAAGTAAGAGCAAAAGAAAAAGTAAGAGCTGACTAAATGGCCGTTATAATTCAACTGACAGAGGTTTATACTGCCAAATAATGAAAGAAGAAATTTTGAATTGTATAGAAAAATACCGAGTTCTACGAACTTATTGACCTCCCCTCATATGATTGTTATTTCTTTCAAAAGCTTGTCATATCTGCATATGCTTAATGTTGTAAAAAAAACTTTTTGAAAGTAATAGATCAGCTTCCATGTCCTTTTAGAATTTTCGACCTCTTTTTTTTTTGTGAGGTGGAAATTTATCAAAAGGAATTTGTGATCATTTGATATGTTCAGTGGTTAAAAAATTAATAATTGATAGCGAATACTTTACCTGAAATGCTACGATACTGTCTTCTATTTTATCAATTCTTTTCTCAAGATTGTTGGTACTTGTAGTCATACTTAGCACCATGTCTTCTATATGTGATTGTGTCTATAAGAAAATAGAAAATGAGAGCTAAGTCCAATAAAACCTAAAAATATTGCATTCGTCACCATTGAAAATGTAGCATCTCATATGAGGGGCCATTACAGGCCAAAAATGCACGATACATGTGCTTCTAATAAATACTTTGACCGACCGTACAGTAATAGATAGCCATCTTCACAATAATTCCCATACCTTTAAAAAGTATGATCTGAATTTAAATGTATTTTACAACCAGATTTTTTTTTGCCGCTATAGTATCTTTTAAAACATGACATTTTCTACAGTTCACTTAGCTTAGCATCATAATTGCTATTTCCCTGGTTTCATAATTATCGAGAGTAATAGATTATGGAGACAAATTTAAAGTAAGATTTTATGATTGTATTGGTCTATCGTTATGTCTTAGAACAAATCTGTTGGTTTAACTGTTATTTCTCCGTCCGTCTTTTTATATAATACAGGAAGCGTTATCCAACAAATTTCAATATATTTCAGATATATCCTTTGAATCACCGCAGCTGAATGATAAGGCAGAAACAGATCGGTATGAAGAAAAAAGCTTTTAAATGAAGTTCTTGGGACTTTTCAAAGAACCAAAATTTGCTTAACATGAGTCTTTCGCATAATCTAACTACAAACGAAACTAAATACACTACAGCACAACAGTACAGCTTTAATTGGTTATTTATGCAACCACAAAAATGTGTCCACTGTATACGTAAGAGGTTTTCTAGTTCATTACACATAAGAAATAACGCTTTGCGAACAGCAACAGTCTATGGACAAATCGATTGGAGGCTGTGCTGCATGGAACATCTTTTTTTTACGGTGCACTGATATTACTTGACTGTATACTTTTATTCCATTTCTTTTGCATTTGTAAATAATCCTTTTCGATTCTTCTAACTCATCTACGGGTTAAAAAAGAAACAGATTTTAAGACACATATAGCTTAAATTAAAATGTCTACTGGACAAATGAAACATCCTTTATACCATTACGTGTATTGACACACTGCTCCACTCCGCAAGAGGTAATTCAAACATTTTAGAATCCAGATACCAATTAACCATTAGGCTGCCAAGTGCGACTCAAAGACCTTTAGAAGACTGTAGATCAAGGTCAGACTGCAGAGAATGTGCAGCCTGATCTTGAATCAACATTGTCCGACGTTAAGATATCTTCTCTTCAAAATGCCTTTGAATTAGCACAATTTCTATTATTGCTATGTTTTAAAATCTCGTTTCCTTCATTTACATGTAGCAGGTTAAGGGTTACGTTGTGCGGGGTCATCTATCAGTCCTTTAGTCTATAATAATCAAATATCATAGATGAATAAAGCGTAATGATAAGCAAAGGCGGAAAGGCTCAATTATCTTTTCGCCATAAATACAGCAGGAAACTGTTTTAAACTTTCAGGAATGAACTCAAAATATTGCCGAATCCCTCAGATTCAGCTGACATCATCAAAAACATCGTTCATGGCCAAAATAGAATAAGACAAACGAAGGGTTTTTTCTCATCTTTTATTTAAATGCATCAAAAGGTATTACGGTGAATGACACTATAAAGAGGGATACAAAATATAACACATAGATTTCTGGAGAAATACATTGACCTTTTTTTCTCAAGTTCAGTTGCAAGAAATACTTGACTTATATTCCGTATTCATGTTTGGACCAGAGATATAACTGATTTTAAGATCATGTGGACTTGTTCTGGGCAGTTGACATTGTATTTATTCAGAAATGTTTTAGAAGAATCCAAAATACTTGATTCTATTGATGTTTTTTTGCCTCAGAACATCCTTAAAGAAAATTCACATAGGTACCTACTGAGCAGTTTCTTACTTTAAAATTTTCAGCATATCTGAATAATAATAATAATAATGGTTTCAAAATACAAAGCACGGAAGTGAGGAAATACGTAGATCAAAAGTGATCATGCTGTGCGAAATCGGAGAATAGTTTTGAAGATTTAATACAGGAAAATGTTAGCTCAATAGTGCTTTAACCTTCACTTCAAAGCAAGTTTACGAACCGAAGAACATGCATCTTATCTGGCACCTACACTGGCTAATAATTTGCCATGCTTAGGCTAAATAAATAAAGAATACGTACCTAGTGTTGTAGAATATCAAAAATATCTAACGAGGTTGGGAGAATTGATAATTGTCGAGCCTTGGCGAGACAATAATCATTTCTCACAACCGAGTTAGATATTTTTGATATTCTACAACACTAGGTACGTATTCTATTTATCTTTCAACGTCTGATTGGTCGGTTTTTGTTATTCCTGTTTATTATTCAACAGAAAAAACACGGATTTATCACTATATGCAAATTAGCTAATGACACAGCACGCGCTTTTAATCTAATATACAAACAACTTACTCATAGACGTATAAAGCCTGCACAAAGAAAGACGTTCAAGATGTTTATTCGTTTTTGTACTCAATCAAACGTTTTCAAAAAACCAAACCTACAGAAATTGAATTTTTTTCAATATTGTAACAGAAATCAAGTGTGCATTTGACTAGAAATACGTTGGATAAGCCGTCGCCTAAAAAAATATGTCACGGGTAACCGGCAAACTGTTTGTGTACTTTCAAACGGTCGTGTAGTGCAAATCATTGAAATTTAAACGTAGGAGAGGAGAAAAGTACATGGAGTTTTTGACAATTCTATTGATCAGATAGATTCTGATATGGATAAACATTTAATGTGCCGACGTTTAATACGGTTCCGTAGAACATTGGAATTGTCAAACTACTATTCCTAGTGGAGTTATTCAAGTTTGGAATATGCAGCTGTTTCTTGTATGGCGGGTCGAGTTACTTGGGCTTCACACACTGGATTTTCATGGGCTCTTGCTTCATTTGCAAATGCGAATTAATTTGAAAGCTGAGATTGGGCTGTGGAGATTTGAGACACGCTATTACTGGGTGGAGGACAGTGATTTTCAAGACCTGAAAGCCAGTGAAAGGTAGCTGACACAGCTGCCTGTGTTTGCCAAAATATCTGACCATATTTTTTCCGGTTTCCACAATATTTTCTACTCGTTTCAAAACTAATTTCAAGATGCAAGTTAAATTCGTCATCTGCAAATGATTTCAATTTGGACTGTTGTATAATTTTTGTCAAGAGTTACATGTACATTACGTATTTTTTCTCATATTGAAAACAATGTGGGAAATGGATAAAATGTGCATAACAAAATTTTTTCATCCTCCTCCTTGTACTGTTTAAAAACCTTTCTTCCCTATGGTGGATAATTTGGAATTGTGCGCTAAAGGGATATATTGTTTTGAAGTATGTATGAGAAAGAAAATCAAATATGCCAACATTATCAAGGAAACTCTTCCCCTCGAGTAGATTTGCCACTCTCATAGTCACTGTGCTATTCTGTAAATCTTCATTCAGAAAATCAAGAAAATGTGCTCATAGCAAGACAATTTTCCATTACTGCAATGTTTTATACTGAAAAAGTATGCTTACTCTGAAAAAGACATAATTATGATGTAAAGGGTTACTTTGCTGATTTTCTTTCTCATAATTAGGCATTCAATTTATAATTTTTCTAATTTCAGTGCAAGACAACTCAAAATTATAACTGAAATAAG
Source organism: Tridacna crocea (assembly GCA_943736015.1). Taxonomy (NCBI): domain Eukaryota; kingdom Metazoa; phylum Mollusca; class Bivalvia; order Cardiida; family Cardiidae; genus Tridacna; species Tridacna crocea. Next base: position 8,735,582 of record OX031066.1, on the reverse strand, counting down.
GCATGGAGTTATTGAAGACTGTCAGCAATTTATCTGCCTACACAACTACACCAGATCTGCAGAGTGACATATTCTGTATTTGTTTAATTTAAATAAAGACAGCAAAAGTTCTGTTTTTATTCTATAGATTTTTTGTATAGCGACTGTTGTCTTGCATAGATCTGTGACTGTTTCCTTGCATGGATTTGTGTATTGACAAAATGCCAACAAGAGGTCATGTTTTAGGTCGAAAGTAGTTCTGGCATGTGCTGTTCTATAAATATCCATGGTATATCATTGTTCTAAAAATAACCGTGGTATATAAAAATATATATATATATATCATGGGTGATATTGCATGGATATTTGGGTAGTTAAAAGATAAACCCATATATTACTTGGTTTATTTAACAGAGTGAAAATTATTAAAAATAGTCAAAATGATATACTGCAGAAAACAAAATTACACTTGATACATAGCCAGACGACAAAATAAAAGGAAATAGACAAAGGAAAGCAGAGAGAGGTATTAGAAATAAATGACATCAAATATGAAACAGATGCACGTCGAGGACATATTTATGTTTGTATGGCTGATAGAACACCTGAAAGGATGTCTGATTCTGGTATTCTAGGAAAACCATCGATCGATATTTATTGATACCACTTACCACCTTCTTCGGTTATTCTTTGCTAAAATAAAGGCGAAATCTCTGTGATCCATGGTACCAAGCAAGACACGAATTACTTATCTATTCATAATAACTTCCCTTTTTAACATCCGATTTAATCCTGAGGCCCTTTGACATACATGAACTTGACCGATAGCGTAAAGATTTGGCACAGGTCAGGCTGACCTGGGTCGATACTTTTCGCAGTTTCATTAATCCCCCTTTTCATAGAGCATGGCTAAAAGGCGTGAAGATCCCTGTTTTCCATTGGTTTTTCAAACGTGCAAACTGATTACAAGCATCCCATTATCTTGACAGCGACATTGATGTAACTTTCCACGTGCCTTTAGATGAGCAAAAAACCCAAAGATCGATTTTAATGGCTAATCATTGAGTTCAAAAACACGCTATACTATTGTAAAGGATACTACAGATAGAAAAACAGTTATCTCTAATTAGTTTGAATAACGATTTGGCAAAAAGTCCTGTCAGACAAAAAAAAATATCTTTGATGAAATGAATGATTTATTGTGCTCAATAATTGTTCATTTTTTTGTGTGGGGGGTGGGGATGGGGGATATAAAATTACCTGTATTGAGCATTGTGGATTAATGGTTTATGAAATAAATACAATAAAATTTTACTGGTAACCTAGTGGCAATTAGTTACAAAAATGCCTTCGAAGAGAAACCTAAGCACTAAACTGACAACATGAATTCTAAAGCTATTACAGAAATACATAATACCTTAGAAAGGTAAAGTTGAAAACACGACTTGAAGAGATATTAAGGTAATCAAGGTATATATTCATTAATTGTTCTGAATGTAAGTTTAATAATTCAAATTCAATGATTAGTCATCTAGATGCCTATAAACAGAACGAATTAAGAGCAGAGGCAAAAAAGCATTTACGGTAGTTGGTGAGAATTGTTACTGATTAGAGACTATTCAAAGAAAGACTTTTATCTTGCTTCTCTTTTAATGCAGCAGAACTATATCACGCAACTAAAACCATCATTGTCTGAAAATTCTACTCTACTCAGCACTGTACTGCAAGCAAACAACGTCCAAGTAAAACTACATGATTAACAGCGGGTTAGTATATATATATATGGCACAGAGATGATATATATGTTTGTTAATAGATACTATGAAGCCAAACCTGCTGGTATTCAGGTATAGGTTTTGAGATGTAAAGCCTGTTCCCATTATACAAACCGGTAACTCCAAAAGTCTAAAAGGAAAGGAGGACGCAGAAGTAGAAAGAAGAAATCAAATAAGAAAAGTCAGATATCATATTAAATTCAAAAGAATACGTTTAACTCAAATAAGACCAAGAATACGATTCTACTTTCGACACCTGAAAAAGGAGGGAACATTGTTGTCTGTATGTATACACGCTACGCAAACAGTATGTTATACACTTTAATTGCTTTTTGCATCAGTTCATTCATTCATTCAATATCTTATGATCAAGATGAGAATAGCTTGTTTTAGCCTTTCTGAGGAAAAAAACAAATATCAAAAACCTAGCCGCCAACTTAATGGTTATAATTATTATCTCAAGAGTTTGATTAAGAGTCAGATAGGCGAGTTTGTAAGTATAATGAAAGACCACTGTATCAGTCTAAGGTACTTTAGCTTGCAAAGTAAATAAGCTCAGACTGCATGGAACAATAAATGTGACACATGTCACATAATATACCAGAGGAGTAGATTGAATTGACTGAGGGAGCTAAGGGTACAATGATTTGCTATACATGATAATTTACAATGGTAGCAAAATATATACGCCATAATGACAGAGCCAAAACAAGAAAAGAGGACAGATAAGAAAACAAGTTAATTCTTCACTAAACGGAAAAAAAATGCACTTGTCCAAATTAAAAGCACATGCAGCTGCAGATCAAATATTTCTGAAATATGGGAATTTGTCTTTGACATCGTAAAAACAATATGGGAAAGGGAGAAAATGCTGATTATCAGCTTTTTCTCCTTTGTCCACAATGTTTTCAAGAGTCTTTTCGTCATTGTAGCTACAACATGGGACTGTGTGATAAAAATGAATTAATGTATCTGGGGAGGAATCAAATCGGCGATATACTTTGAGTTGAATATCCAACATCATTCGTCATTTTCCGACACGGTTGTTTACTCTGAAAATATTCACGAAATATGCCGGGAGTCGTTAAAAATAAGTGCCAAGTTTTATCCCATTTAATCATATCTGATATTCCAAAAAAGACATTAAGAAAGGTAGAAGACAGACAAAATGATGGATGAGGCGAAAACACGAACACAAATAAGATAATGGTATCGATTTGAGAACGGCATTTCTATATGCACTCGCTACATGTACATGTACCTCTTGAATAAATTTGCAGTAGACACTTTGACATTATCCTCGTCAACTAGGACAATAGACAAACAATTTCAGCGTAGCTATAGGAGCTCACTTTTAATCTCATTCTAGCTAGTGAAATATTGAAATAACATGTAGAGGTGCTTCTTGCTTTCCTTTCACTTACATTTGTATTTCAAAGAAACAATACTGCGGTCAAAGACATTTATATTGCTTATAAATGATGAGTTGATTTAGCAAGTCTAATGTCTAAGAAACAAAAAATAAAGAAAAAAAGAAAATGGAAATAGTACATACAGATATGTTCTGTTCTTTTATTCTTATTTTAGAGAAACAGTACTTCAGTAAGAGAAACAGTTGATTGCCTGGGGAAAACGAATTGTTTCCGTTAGTCCAATGTCTCCTTATTTCTGAAGTTGTATTACTTTGGAAAACAGTGCCTAGGATCAGGATTTTGTCAGATATTGAAATTTCTAAAAACGCCTAAATTTCTTTAATATTTTCCAACATCCACAATTCAATTGTCAATCCTAGCAGGGTTTCTTTTGTGATAAGATCGAACCTTGTTTATTTCAAAGGTAATATAACACTTAGAATACACAGCCTGATAATTAATTATTCCTATCTTTCCCTACTAGACGGTGTTGACGAGTTTGAATGGATTTGTTCACTTTTTTAAAAGAAAAACTACACCTTTCACTAATGTTTCGCTCAAGAGATGTATAAATATAGAGAAATATAATCATTGTTAAACTAGCACCAGATCGGAGAAAGTCTAAATTCTACCGAGTGAGGAGGAGGGAATTTAGAAACATACGAACAAACGGTTTAAACACCACACATGGTATCAACTGCATGAAAGCCAAAAGAGGTATGGGAAAGGTACAGACAGCAAGAACGCAGAGAAAACAAACAGGTCATTTTAAGATAACACACGGTATTAGCTTGTAGAAAGCAAGAATTATGCTGGGAAAGGCAGAGACAGATGGGATATAGAAAGACACAAACACATAGTATAAAACACACATGAAACAAACAAGGTCAACAAGCATATTTGACAAAAACATACAGCTACCTTTGCCATATCAATAAGTGTGGTCTGGTTTTCATTGAGCTTTCTTTGGTCCATTTTAATCTGTCTTAATCTGGAAAAGAAGACTTCCAATTGAGGTAAAGGATGTCCGTTTAAAGCTTTAAAGCACTGGCTCTAGTTTTTGTTGCTTTTGCAGTTAGTGTAGATCAACATCAGACTGAAAAGAATGTGCAGGCAGATCTTTGATCTACACTACCCGTACAAAGAAATCTTTTAGTCGATTAGGACTTTAAAATCGCAGTATTTGGGATTTTACCTATTTCTTTTTTCAATGAACTAATGTGATATCCTCAGGGTTAAAGCAGAGAAATATATCCGAAACATATCAACTTTTTTATGTGTATAAAAAGAATGGAAAGCGTTATTGAAATGTAAGTATCCGTATTTTTTTCATGCCTAAGAGAAAACGTCTGTTTCATTATTTCATCTAGCTTTTAAGGTCACCCCTAGGATACTATCATGATTTATATCATACAACCAATTATTAATCTGTGTCTTAATCCAGAAATGGAAAAAGGAAAACCCATTATGTCTCCGCCAAACACAAAACACAAACCTAGTCTTGGTCCTTTATAAAACAATCGCTTTTTAAAGAAATGCAAGGTGCAATCATTTTGAAATCATTGTGGAAAAAAAGAAGAAACGTTCGTCTCCTTGGAATGTCCTTATGAGATGCAATGTAGAACCCCTGCCAAGTTCAGACGAAATAATATGGCTTCCAACACGCGAAAAGGGGAATTCGGACATTTGCGTAAAGTGTCGTCTCGGATCAGCCTGCGCAGTTCGCGCAGGCTAATCCGAGACGGACCTCTACGACTACATTAGCTTTTACCCTACGGTAGACTTTCGTGAAACAGAAAATTACATAGAAACGGAAAGTATCGATTCGGATCAGTCTGCCCAGATTGCACAGGTTGATCCGGAACGACACTTACGCAAATGTCCGAATGACCCTTTTCGCGTGTTGCAAGCCATAGTAGAGCCATGCTCTGGAAAAGGGCATTCAATGCATCTCTGTGATGCATGATTTCAAATCAATCATTACAAAATTATGCAATCTATAACATCAAACAACCCATTGAATCTCGAGGTGAAATGGTCCGTCACATGAGGAACATTGACCAAGAGTAAAGGTCTATACCGATGTCAGCCAGAGCAGACTGGGTAGGTTGACATGGATCGCTAGTCTTTGCAGATGCATTAAGTCCCCTTTTTTACAAGGCACGGCTCATTAATAAGTGAGTTCTCCCCGTGATATGGCAGAAATGCTATGAAGAGCAGGTGCAGACAGATGAAAGTAGCGCTGAACAGGACCATCACATACGGGTACCAACGCTCGTTTCCGTTGCTTTTTTTCCATGGGAATTATAGGTAATCAAAGAGAAATGCCTGTGTCAAAATAACCTCAGCGTAATCTGACTTACTAGCATGTGCTCTCCTTTTGATAGTCAACAACAAAAGTGAGTTGGAAACATCTTTAACTCTTTACCAAAAGATCCCTAGTATTTACGACCCTGATAAAGAAGCCTTTCGAAACACTGAGGGAAAGGAGAAAAAGCTGGTGACCTGCATTTTCTCCTTTTCCAACAATGTATACTACCATACTGGGAACAACTTTATTTTTTGAGTTACGTTTATTTTGTTGTCTGCAAGCGTCTTCAATTTGGACCAGTTTCAAATTCTGGGTTATATGGAAATATACAAAGATGTAAAAAAAAGTTGCAAAGGCTTCCAAAGAACGATGGCGTAGATGACATCAGGACTATGACAATACCCAATGCCTCGATCTATTCTACAAAAGCAGCCGAGACAAAAATGTGTCAACACTCACTGTTGTATAGCCTGTAGGAATCTTCTCTGGTGCGACCTTATCTTGCCAGCGTTAACTTTCGGCACTAGTTTTGTATACTTGTATATCAACCAGGTCTCTCTGAGAACGTTTGCAGCTGCGTTTTTCATCTGTAACCGATAGAAGAAATACTTACATCTGGGAATATGATCAATATCTTCAGTGCAGTCGGCAATATATCCGTATTATGGTTAAAGGATCAAATTCCTCAGCCCACTATTTGATCCTAAACTTAGAAAAGAGGACTCATTATTTCATGCTTTCCAGTACGTTATCGAGACATATCGGTGGAATACTTTTTGATTTACGGTTACGACCAGTGAAATTACCGATTTTTATATTCTAACTCTTCAATTGAAGGTGGAAACAGTTACTAATTACCTAAGTAAAAGGCGCCTTCCTCACAACCAGATGGAAATATGGCGTAATTTATCTTATTTTTCTCGTGCTTGACGTAATATTTTCATGCGTTCCTTTGCAAAGGGGGGGGGGGGTACGCCACGGGGAATAACCGAAAAGAACTGGTCTAGATTTTTATTAAGTTCCCCCAAAAACGATTAAAAGCATGAAATAATTAAAATACTTGTTGCTGTTTTTTTAGTGGAAGACTGAAATTCATTTCAACGAGTGGATATCAACATCAAGTTTTATCAAAATATCTTGAAAGGTTTTCGAGTTATAGGGCGGACACAATTTGTGACGGACAGATGGAAGCACGGGGAAAGACAGTATGTCGCCCGGGCCTGACGGAGGGGAGAGGGGAGACATAATTTTTCCTTGTTTGACTTCCATTAATCTTGAAAAGAATGGTAACACTTAAAGGTGGTTGAGGGGGTTCTGCGTTAACAACAATTACTAGCTGAAAGTTTTGTTTGAGGTTCACGCATGTAGTAGTTTCAGGATTAACACATATATGTATGTGCAAATTTCCGACAAACCAAAGACTGGTGCTGTGATACAAACACTATTAACCCATTACCACTCAATCTCTACTTTTGACGCCCCTGAGAAAGAAGCATTTTGAAAACTCTGTAGGAAAAGGAGAAAATGCTGGTAACCAGCATTTTCTCCTTTTCCCACAGTGTTTTCTACCCTTCCCAGATCAAATTTCAATTTTTCAGTCACCTTTATTTTGTTGTCTGCAAATGCTTTCAATTTGAACCAGTCTAAAATTTTGTCGTGTGGTAAAGAGTTCAACGAAAATGGATGACTCATTCTCTGGCAAAAAAGGGGGCTTAATGCATCTATATGTTTGCATGAAACCGGGCAAGTAGTCACATGATCATAGATGTATAAATTCATGACCTTGTGATGACATGCTTGGTATAAAAATCGACTGAATCATGAGGTAAAATGGTCCTTGGACAAACAGAAACTAGACGAAAAGTTTCGGCTCAGGTCCTTGCAGGCTGACCTGGGTCGATACTTTTCGCAGATACTCCGAGCCTCCTTTTCACAGGGCATGGCTCATATTTTCTTAATATTCTTGAGCAGAAGATATTAAATGAAAAGCAGGTAGTGATCCCAAACAAGCAATTGCTCGTTTTTCCTTAAAGTTTTCAAAACGCATTTACTGCATTGCTAAAGAAAAAAAAAGCGTCGTATTTGCATGAAATTGGATTAAAATTGTCTCAATGAAAGTCATTATTTTCTCTCTGTATTTTTTTCTCGGAGCCTCCATTGAAAAAGTCTTCATCCAAAATTGCTCTCCGCTAATCCGATTTTCTCCCAAACCCATTTTCCTATTTCGGCGACTAATCCGACTTTTAAATTCCTAATGTGGCAAAAGCCGAGAATTTAAATTTCCTTCATCACAATCATTAACACTCTTACTCCATAAACAGCTTAGTTCCATCAATTTACGGTCATAACACTTTACCGAACGATCCAATGTTTCAACCTCTATCCTGCTCAATAACTAAATTGAAATTTTCATCAAAGAATAAAAAGCCAAATATATCCATTTCAAAGTTACGTTTAAAGGCGTAAAGTTCCTTTTTATTATATACCTAGCAGTGAAATCCTGGAATTTCCTAGTGTAATAAATTTTGATATCATCACTAGTGACGATATCAACTTTCACTTTAACTTCCTGCCGTAATTTGGGAACTACTTTTTTTTTTCGACTACATTTTTTTCGACTTACAAACGCAAAATTACTCGGATGCGTCGTAAGGCGTTAAAAAAACTCGTGCTGCGCACTCGTTTTTTCAACGCCTAACAACGCATCCTCGTGAGATATTTTTCATATCAAAAGCAACCAGTTGATTATCCTCTATTTATCGGACAATGTAGATCCAAGATCAGACTGCACGTTCTGTGCAGTCTGATCTTGATCTACAGTGTCCGCAAAAGGTCAGTGAGTCGCGCTTAGTAGCCAAAGGGTTAACGACCCAGACGATATATACAGACAATTTAAACAGATAGATGCATTTAAGACATTGTGCTAAAAAGAAGAAAACGCAGGAAACCAACATTTTCTCCCTCCTTTCCTTACTTCATTGTCCAGCCTTATAAAGAACGTTTCAACGTCTAAGCCACATATATGTCGTCTAAAACTCTTTGAGGTTGGAAAAGTCTAAATTTCTGTCGAGTAATTAGGAATTACGTCAACCACAAGGCAATAAACATCCACTTTAAAAAAGGCCCATAAATTAACGCAAATTACAAAGAAATTGTTTAACCTCGCTCACTTGACGATCTTCAAGATCCTGATTTGTTTTGTTATAGGAATTTTTCATTCCATGATATTTTTTTTTGTCTCTGATAGGTTTTCAACGATATATTTGCGTTATCTAGTAAAAGAAAATCACTCAGCGTTCCTCAGCTTCCATTGGTCCAAGTTTAGGGCACTGTAGGACATTGTCCGAATTTTATACCTATACGTCAACGAAAAAAATCGTTTTTTTTTGTCCTGGGATTTTTTTCCACGATTTCTTTTTCCTAAACCTTTTTAGCAGTGCTTTAGCCCCTTCGGCACCATAAGCCAAAACAGTGACTTTTGCGGACATGCAGTCTAATCTTTGATCTAGACCGTCTGTTTATGTGGTCAAGGCTTTTCAATCAAAATCTTTGTAAATTTCAATAGTTTGCATTTAGAGTCGTCGAAAGAGGTTGAGTAAATTTATTTTGAACTGTCAGAGTTAATTATTTCTAAAGGGTAGCTTACTCGTTAAGTTTTTCCCAACTATCAGCTGTTCTTTACTACTGTACTTTGGAGGTACTGTGGAACACTACATAAGGGTTATACTTGTAGATCTGCCAACTCCCTATTTGTATTATCAGCTGGATCCGTATTTACAAACCGTTCTTAAGAACATTCTTTGGCTTATTCTTCAGAATTTTGTCAATGTGAAAGTAACAGGACTTCTGATTGGCTAAACCAATTGGTTTAGCCAATCAGAAGTCCTGTTACTTTCACAGTTAGAAAATCTTGAAGATTAAGACAAAGAACGTTCTTAAGAATGGTTGGTGAATAGGGATTCAGGACTGTTTTTCCAACTCCCGATTTGTATTCTCAGAAACTTTTACACATTTTCTTTTGTTTTTAAACCAGGTTCTAAAATAATTTAGGTCTAAAAGTGTTTAAATAACTGATGACGGATTCAGTGTTTCCTGGCTTTCTCTCTACCTAGCATAGCATGCTAATGGATATCGTTTTCTATTTTTCTTATTTTTTTTTTGTGTTTCTTTTTAAAACCTTTACCACACAATCCCGAGTTTCAACGACCTCGACGAAAGAAGGGTTGACACTACCATTTGCAACAAGTATTTTTTTCTATTCACGACAATGTCTTCTGTTACATCAAAGACAGAAATCATCAACTGAACTACAATTATTTTATCATCTGCACATGTTTTCATTTTGGTCTAGTCCAGAATTGTTGTTTGGTAGAGAGTTTTGGACATTACCAATAAGGTGACATTTTCTATTTTTATATCTACTGTTAATGCAGTTGTTGCACACAACAAGAAGGCTGTCATTTTCTGCATATTTCAATGTATTCCAAATATCCTTAAATCTTGTCAAAATATAGAGAATGCTGAGGGAATCTTGTGAGAAATTAATACATTGGTCTCTCATTTAGGAATGCCTTTATCAGAAAACAACATACATGCTAGGCAAGAAAAGGACGCTTTCTTACATTAATTGTTTTGTTCAGATTTCTTATTTGCCACATCAACTGGTATGTTGGGAGTCCTTGCCATCTCCCATCAAACCATACAATTCAATGTTAGTAGGTTTGTCAATGATATTTTTATGCTAATGACACTAATAATGTTAGAGATAATAGCCATTTAAAAATATGTTTATAGTATTCTTAAACAAAACATGTCATATAACTAACAAGGATTGTATTTTTTTTAGCTCATCTGGGCACAGCGTCCTCAAGGGGCGCCTTTAGGATCACCAGGTGTCAGGCATACGTCGTGCGTCAGTACGTCGTGCGTCGTGTGTTGTCAACAATTCCAATTTTTTAAACATCAACTCCTCCTAAATCACTGGGCTAATTTGGACCAAACTTGGCTGGAATGTTCCTTTGGGGGTCCTCTAAAAATTGTTCACAGAATTTGATTCCATCAAAAACTTTGGTTGCCATGGCAACCAAATGAAATTTTCTAGGATTTTTTTTTTTGAAATCTTCTCCTCTAAAACCACTGGACAGATTTTAAAATAATTTCACACAGATGTTCCTTGGCTGACCCTTTTCAAGACTTGATCGTGAAATTTTGATCAGTCAAGAAATGTGGCTCTGATGAATGGGGGCTACTTGCTGTATACAGAAATGAAAGAATTCTTAAAAATTCTTCTTCTCTGAAACGGTTGGTTAGGTTTTTGTAATAATTTCACAGAGATGGTCCTTGGATGTCCCTTTTCAAAATATGTTCGCAAAAATTTGATCCGTCAATAATCATTGCTCTGGTGGATGGGGGCGTCTTGCACTATACGGAAATGGAGAAATCCTTAAAAATTCTTCTTCTCTGAAAAGGCTAGTCAGAATTTGAAATAATTTCTTCGCAAAATTTTGATCCGTCAATAAACATGGCTCTTGTGAATGGGGGCTACTAGCACTATATGGCCAGGAAGAAATTCTTTAAAATTCTACTTCTACGAAACGACTGATCAGATTCTGAAAAATAATTTCACAGAAATATTCTTAGCTGACCCTTTTAAAAATTGCTCGAGAAAGTTTCATCCATCAAGAAACATGGCTCTGATGGTTGTGGGCTATTTACACTATACAGACATGAAGAAATTCTTAAAAAAACTTTTCCTCTCTAAAATGGCTGATTAGATTTTGAAAAAAAAAATGGATATATTCCGCTCAAAAAATTAGGTAAGCGATCCAGCGCCATCTTGGCCCTCTTGTGATAAAAATTTTCACATCACATGAATGTGGCTTTATTGAGAGAGAGAGAGAAAGAGAGAGAGAGAGAGAGAGAGAGAGAGAGAGAGAGAGAGAGAGAGCGCGTTTAGAGAGCAGAAATCAGAATGGAAACTACATACAAAGGTGCAAGTATATGCGTGTTTGGGTGAGTGGAGTGTGGATATGGAGTAATGAAACTGGAATTTGTTTTAAAAATGATATAGCTATTCGTTATAATGTTTACCTGTAAACTATACTGGCCATAGGAGACTTTAAAAACATGCTCTATAATTGTCATGTGATATTTGTCAACTTCGTGTGATTTTGTGTGAAACATTTTGTGTGAATATTCAAGCTAAGATTTACAGTATTCTTTAAGCCGATCATTGGAGGTAATTTTTGTTTAATCCCATAGTGATAGAGATATTTTAGACTTTAAGATTAAAAGTAACCTGTCCAATTGTACATTTGGTGTATATGTGCCTAAATAAATGCGACTGTCAAATTGTAGAGTATGGTCAAATGTACTTAATATTGTTTCAATATTATTTAAAAGCAATTGTCACGGAATAAATGTAGAATAATTTCTTCATATCGTTTAGAAAATGAACATAAGTTGGTATCTATCAATTTCATTTTAAAAAGCAAAGAATTTGTTGGAATTATTCAATGTATTATTCTTGCTGAAACCATTATGTATAAGTACCTTTTGTGCATTTAACGACGTTTGGTATAAATGTTCACGCGCATCCATACTGCGCATGTGTATTTCTCACAGATAGTTAAACTATCAGCGCTATTGTGTATTTTTCACACAAATGGCAGTGGTAACAGCTGACCAATGGTGCAATTTTACAAGTAGAACATTCTACGGATGGTACCAATACGGATGCACCAGCCATATTATTCAATGGTCGAAATAAAATGGGTAAGTTTTCATCAAAACGAATGCTTATTTGTCGTGGAAAAGGAAATTTTTACGCAATGTCGGCCATCCAACAGGGAAAATGATACAGCTTCTGACGTTTTTTTTGACAATGGCAGGCCAGTTGTCATGCTATCCTTTCAGGTATAAGCTGATAGCATCAAAACTGGCCTGCCAGTGTAAGGATGATATGACTGGTAAAGAACTAGCTGGAAAAAAAATCCAGTTACACAGCAAACAATGAAACATGCAGAAAATTGAAGCTGTTGAAGTATACCTATTTCTTGAAGTATAACTATTTCCTCTTTGAAAAATACTGTGGGAAAAGGAGAAATTTCTTCTACTGAATAATTTTTTCCTTTTTCCATCATGTCTGCCGAGCTTTTATCACATTTTTCCACATACATTTCTTTTTAGTATGGCCGTAATCATGTATGCAAATTTATAAAAAAGAACTACATGTAGATAATGAAGGGGTTTGATATGAATTTGAGGTATATAGGCTATGTTCAATTTTTTAAGGAGTATAGGATCCAAATTAATGTTGGAAAAGGAGAAATCACTTTTAATGAGCATGAGCAATTTCTTCTTTCTCTCTATGTCTGCTGAACATATATAATTATAAAATTAACTTCCAACATGACCTTCATCCCTGTTTCCTGGGGAAAGAGGCACGGGTAGGTGCCATTTTTATTTTTTCTTATTGTCAAGATTTATAAGTACTATGATTGTGGAAATTCAAAAAAAAAAATCTGTCCGTCAGAAAGTATGTTTTTATTGAAGATTAACCCTTAACCCGGTCAAATTATCTACCTTTTTCACTCAATGGTCTATATATAAAATGCATATTGGTACATTTACCATGCTCAGAATCAGGCTTTTTCTTGTTTTTTGTGCAAAACTGAATTATTTTTCTTTAAATTGATGTATATTTGTATATTATTCTGGTAATTTTCCGGTTTAATTGACTATTAAAGGAAAGCGTGTTAAATTCAGTATATGCTGAATTTTGGAACTGTATATACCTTTTTCAAAAGCGAATTTCTCAGAAACGAGCACGGGTACCCCCCTTTTTTTCCATTGTCATCTACAAGAGACATGATGAGCTTTGTATGTGCAAAGTTTAAAAAAATCTGTCCGTTGGAAGAATTTGTCATAAACGTCTTTAAACACATTTCCATGCACTTGTTTCCAATCAATATTTACTTCGTAAATGAGTACCATTTATGTCTGCTCGAAGGTATTTCATCGTTGTGCATCAAGGTATTATGAACATTTTTATTAATGTCAATTTTAGTTAGAAATATGGAAGAAATAACAACTAATAGAAAGAGTGTAATATCCTTTTAAAGCATCTTTTTTTAATGAAATATGATGTTTAAAAAAAAAGTTTTAACTGAAGCTATAATGCTATAGAAATTAAAAGAAAACGCTCATTGTTTCTTGTCATTTTTTATGTCCACCCAATTTTTTAAACTTCCGCCTGCATTTAAAACGTCTTTTACTCATCTTATACCACAATCGTACAATATTTTATTACAAATGTGTTTAGAATCTACCAATATATTTCAATGAAAAACAGATATGTTTTCCATATCCAACAATTTTGTAAAACTATATTTCGAGATAAATACCATAAAAGATTTTAAAATATCAATCCAGAAATCATTCTTTATTTTATTGATTTTCTCAAAGTAAATTCCAAAATTAATAGTTTGTGTGTGTCAATTAAATCATTTATGAATTTATGAAAACTTTTACCACAAGCAACTAGTTTTCTTATCCTTTAATTTTCATACTTTAATTATAACTATTGACATCAAACATTTTAGATCTCCTTCCATGTAATTCTTTGTGAAAACAGTTTGTTTAATTTTAGCAGTGCCGTCCCATACAAATTCGTAAAGTGTATCGTTCAGTTATGTTATAAATTCATTCGTTGGTGATGGTAAACGCTTTTGTTTACAGAGTTAATCAAGTTCAGACTGCAACGAATGTGTACAGACTTTGATATATGTACATACTGTTTAATGATTTCTGTGATTTCTGTATCAAAACATCCATGAGAATGCAGAAACTGCTCCACTCCAATTAACCCATTACCACACAGTCCCTACTTTTGACGCCTCTGTGAAAGAAGCCTTCTGAAAACACAGTAGGAAAAGGAGAAAATGCTGGTAACCAGCATTTTCTCCTTTTCCCACAGTGTTTTCTACCCTTCCCAGATCAAATTTCAATTTTTCAGTCACCTTTATTTTGTCATCTGCAAATGCTTTCAATTTGAACCAGTCTAAAATTTTGTCGTGTGGTAAAGAGTTAACTTCAAATCTCCGATTCATCTTTGTAATACTTAGCACTTATCTTGAATGCTGAATTAATTGATCGTACTTTTTATATAAGCAAACAAATAAAATTGCTACATATTCTCATTTCAATATGAAGAGGTCAGTGTAGATCAAAGATCAGACTGCATGTTCTGTGCAATCTGAGCTAGATCTATGCTGTTAGCAAAGATTACATACTACGCAACATGATCTATGGATAATCTCGAGCTGAGAACTATTAACATTTTCCGATGTTAATTTCAAAGGCAATAGAATTCTGTTATTCGAATTCTATTGCATCATAGATCATTTTACAATGCATTCATATTAATATCATTAAAATAGGAAACAATCTCATACACAAAAATAGTTATGTGTTGTAGTATTTTTGATGACATCCTGGGAAAGATGGTGTCAAATTGGGAAAATTAAAATAGGTTTGGGCATATTTCACATATTCAGTACTCGTTTTTCAAAAGTAATTTCAGTCAGAATTATCCAAAAAGGTTGCGATTAGGAAATGACAATATAATTACAAAGCTCATTTACAGATGATTAGCTACCACACCAACAGATGCGACCAAACATTAATGTAATAATGTTGGATTATCTTCCCTTAAATCCTTTCTTGGTTAAAATTATAGCACCATATGAAAAATGCTATTGGTGCACTAGTATGAAAACTGCTATTGCTCATGGGCCACGAGTTTTCAGTGTGATAGAGGCATCTACACTCTTCTTTTATCACATAACCTCCCTTGTTTTCAGTGAAATATACCCATCATGAATTTTCTTATCTTATACACGTTTGATATCACACTTGCGTGACGTCATTTTTGACGTCATTTTATATAAGCATTTCATATAAGTCACTGGGTCTCGTGTAAAATACCGCGGGTGCATTTATGAATATTTTTGCATCATCTGATCTATATATCGTGAAATATCGTTATGTGATAAAAAGAATCTGACACTTGTGGGCGTTTGAGATAAAATGTTTTATAAAACTCATCAAGGAAAATGTTATTCAGCTAGCCAAAGGCTCACTTAATAACATTTCCATAGACTCTTTTAATAAAATCTTATCTCAAAAGCCAACTCATGTCAGATTCTATATATGTTACATTCGTCTAAGATATGCATTATGCCATGTCATATGTGACGTCATTTTATACTATTTACAGAAAAGTAGGCTGGCTTTTACTTACTTGTCTATATACGTAAAATAAGTTATGTGATAAAAAGAATAAAGCATTCGTTGAGTTTATCGAGAAAAATATATTATCAAACTCGTCCATCAAAGCCTTATCAAGCTGACAGGAAGCTCGCTGAACGATACAGTCATTCATTCGTTTATTAGAATTTCTTCTCACATGCAAGATTATATGCGCAATATCTTTTTTATCAATTCGCTTAAATATTTCAAATAGATGTTTGTGATGGACACCTTAACAACTAATGAAATTAAAAAAGTTTGAAAAAAAAAATCACGGTTATATTAATACCATTATTTCATTTACATTCTAAAATGTACATGGCTGTTGCAACTATTTGCTTTTACTCCACATGCCGCAATTACGTAAGAAAAAACTGTCTGTATGTCGAGTATTGTGTTTGTATTTATCCTTTGCGGAGAAATCCTCAGTGAAAATGACAAAAGAATGTTATCACACAAAAATTAAAGAGCCCATTAGCACAAGTAAGAGTCTCTTATTATCCTGTATAAAACTGGTTATACCTTTTTCGTCAGCTGTGTATCTTGCATAAAATTGTGAACGTGCTTTTCGGCCTTGCTCAGCTCAAGCTTTCGTGCAATAACAGCGACAACTAAAGCTGTACTTCCAGCACCCTGTAAAAGAAAGATCCATTAGCTGAATGACACACTGTTATTTATGCCGCTTTTAATATCATATAGTCATGGCAGCTGAACTATTTACAAGTGTCCTTAATTTCAAAAGTACAAGCCTGGTGTCTTTGGTGTCTTGCTTAAGTATAAGTAAAGGAACATTAAGATTGACGATATATATGAAGAGCTGGAAGAGAATCCTAGGGGTTTTATGGATTTGTATCATGTCCCAAAATATTCTTTAGCCCTTTGGACCTCTTTTAAAATGTTTCTAACATTGATATAGTGCTCAAAAGGGTGTTTAATTGTACCCGAAAATCACCCGGTTGCGACTGTAGACTTACTGTATACCTGGAACTTTACGTCGTCACCACTAGTAATGTTTAGTCGACATTTCAATAGTTTCCTAAAAAAGCCACAAGTATTAGCTAAAAATACAGTTTTCAATTTTCAGTGAGAGAGTACCGATTAAAACAACGATAAAATAATTGTAAAGGAGCAAATTCGATACATGTAAAAACATGTGTATTGATGTAAAATGATCCCAAAGATTTTTACAAGCTTATCCAATTGGATGTTTCGATGAAATACAAGTAAACCAAGGGTCACACAATAATTTCATTCTTTAAAGCTCTGGAGTAATTGAAAACAATCCAACAACATTGCTTGACCCATATAAGTAACAAAAATATTATACTATAAACATTTTCGATGGTTAACATTTGGTTCAACAAGGATATGTTTGAAAAAGAACTGCGTAAAAGCACATGCCATTATCTTAATGTCTCCTCATCAGGTCAAAAACTAATGTTAGCTTTACTTATCAGTAATATTAGTGTTTCCAAAGATTATATGCTTCTGTTACAGTGTTATTTTTGTTGTCTTAGATGTCTTTTATTTGTGAGATATACGTTTAGCTACTAATCCTGACCTTGTTTTACATTTTCACTTTTTTCAGGCCTTTTTCCTTCAGTTTCTTTTGCTTGGCCCTGTTTTAGAGACAATGATCGCGACATATTTTCTTTTGCTTGGCCCTGTTTTAGAGACAATGATCGCGACATATTTAAGAGTCTTATATAAGCAGCAATCATGTTTTCTACAGAACATTCTCAAGCAGTAGGTATTGGCTTCGCCAGATCTCTTTGACTCGGTAGAAATTGTTTAGATTTGGTTTCATTTTAATATAAAAAAAAAAAATAATAAATGAATATTTAATTGAATAGTGTTATAATTTAGGGCGGATCGAAATTTAACATAGAATTATTTCTACATGTACATAGATTAAGCTCTTTCAAATGAAACTTTGATATGAAGTTTTTCGTTGAACACTGTAGCTCAGAATCAGGTTCAATATGAAAAAAATGGTATTAAAAGTCATTACTTAGCGTATTATAACTGTTATTTACATCATTTTATCAATGAAATATGACACAATTTCACTACATTACAATATTTTGAAAAAGGAAACAGATTCGAATTATAAAAGGAATGACGAATGATTTGTTGCCAGTTCGGCCTTCTGCCTCTAACGCCTTTATACATGGACTTTATTGCACATAGTATATATATTTCAGTCACATTAGACAAAAGAAAATATGCTTATTATCCTTTATTTTTGTGTCAGTGGGTAAAACATCAGTCCAAATATCTAACTAAAATATGGGAACACTAAGTCGTCTATTGGGTTCTAAGTCCTCAGTTTTATTACATTTTTATTTCTTTGGTTTCGAAGGCTCTGTCTTATCAAAAAGAAGTAAATAATGTAAGAATAAACATTCTAGAGCATCGATATGAGGTTCTGACATCATCTCTGCGTCTTAAAACTTTACTGCGGGCTTTTGCCCAAGATAGCAGAAACAGAAACTTGTAGTCGCCAAAGTCGACCGATTAATGTGAATTTTAGTGGGATTTTCAGTGGCTAAATAGTCCAACACAAAGTACTCAATGAAAATGTATCTTAATCAATAAAAAGAAAATTTGTGTATCTTTCAAAAAACGTGTGACAGTATACTTTCAGATGATGTCATCGAAGAAGAGATAACAAAAACAAGACTTGACGAGTTTACAAATGTACCTGCCGATATAATGTTCTTTTACGTGACACGTACGAAAAGTCTTGCGCATGTATAAAGGGTCGAACCCATGACATTCGGATAACAAATCCTATGTCATTAAGTCAACAAAGGGAACCTTGTAAATAGTATAAATTGTGACAGATTTTTTTTTTGTTTACCAAAGAACATGGTGTGACTGGGCTCTACAATATGGAAATCGTTAGATTTAAAACTGAATTTCAGATTTCGTCTGCTCTATGAACACGAATAAGCTTGCTTACCATGACACCTGTTGCTATGGCAACCATCCTGCCACAATATGTGTTTGGAACCACATCGCCGTAACCGATGGACAGAAATGTAATGGCAATCATCCACATTGAATTTAGAATGTTGTCATGTTGGTTCGGATCCAGCGGACTGTAATTACAACAGAAATAAGGATTACAGTACTTGGTTCTAACACAGAATTGATACATCAAGTTGATATGCTTCGACAACATAAAGACCACAATCATGTTTTGCAATTTAACATTTCACCACACAATTCTATGTTTGAGAACTGGAGAAAATGTGGGAAAAGGAGATCAATCCGATAACCAGCAATTAAGACTTATTCCACAATTTGCTTAGTTGTTTAAAGATCAAAGCCAATCATTGGAGTCACATTTATTTAATCATCTGCAAACGCTTTCAGTTTATGTAAGTCTAAAGGTTTCGTCATCTCGTGAAGATATTTGACCTGAGAATCATTCGAAGTCTAAGACAACGTAGATGCTGGATGTGACGATATGGTTTTCTCGGCAATTTGAGGAGGGAAACAAAGTCAAGATGGTAACAACAACTGTGGCGTAATAAATAGATTTTTTTAAAATATAAATTATTTTCCTTTGAGGATAGAAACGAAGATTTTTCGTATTTTCAAAGCGAAACCCTGAGATGGTTTTGACCTATCCTTCGGAATGCATTGAATTACCTATCATTAGACAAGCAGCAAAAGTATTGCTAAACTCAAATATGAGTAATCCCCGCTGAAAAGTATCTGTATTTAATGATGTTAGCGACAGTTTCCATAATCGCGCTTCTTGTAACTATCACGGTCAACTTTTACTCGAAAACACACCTAACACAGTGAAACTTGGCACGTTGGAAATGTCTGCAGAATGGATAAATCAAGACCTAAAACGGATCGTTTCATGTCAGCAAAACGAAGAAAAAAGTATTTAAATCAAGCCGAATAATCATGTACGAGGTAAGAACCCGAAATTACGCTTTCCAAAGATCAGACTAAAAGTGGAACTGAACCACCTAATTGTGTTACCTAACAACGGAAATATGGGCACAGGTGATACTACAAGGGCTGTACCTTGCAGACGTATCGTCAACCTAAAACACCTTTTTCAGATGCAGATACTCAGAGTTTGGCCTAGTCCAAAATAAGGTCACTTACTTGGTAAAGACTCACAGAAAACAAGGGACTGTAACTTTTTTTCTCATTTACCAGGTTATTCCTGAGCTTGATGAGTCTGCAGCAGACAACATTAGAAAACATTGATGTAAAAGGCGAAATTGTTCCTAATGATTGATCTCTCAATTTGGCAAAATGATTTCTGGTCCATAAAAGGACTGTGATACATGAATGTCAAGTTTTGGTTAAGAGTCTGCAAACGCGTCAATTTTATACGACTTCAAAATTACTCTTTTGTTAATGGTTTAAATGCTTACATCAGAATTACATTTATTTGCTATGGATTGGTTTATTATAACCAACAACCTTGATTTAAAATTAATATGTATTTACTTTAAAAGATAATTCTGGTGACCTAATTGTTTTAAGCCAGATTCTTTTAGTTTAGTACCTAAATATTATCTATACAAAAATAAGAAAAAAATATGAATCTTAGAAAATTATTGAAATACCTTAAAAGAAACTCGTACGTGAAATTTCATCCTGAACCACCACAACGCAGGATGTATTAACCCATTACCACACGATCCCTACTTTTGACGCCCCTGAGAAAGAAGCCTTTAGAAAACTTTGTGGGAAAAGGAGAAAATGCTGGTAACCAGCATTTTCTCCTTTTCCCACAATGTTTTCTACCCTTCACAAGACAAATTTCAATTTTTCAGTCACTTTTATTTTGTCATCTGCAAATGCTTTCGATTTGGACAAGCCTAAAATGTTGTTTGGTAATGAGTTAAAAGAATATTCACAGAAATTAACTTGCTGACGATGTGGCCTGCAATATGCGTATAAGGGTATTCGGATGTTTGCGTAACGTATGGTCTCGGATCAGCCTGCGCAATTCGCGAAGGTTAATTAACACGAAACGACACTTTCCATTTTATGTACTTTTTCTGTTTTGCACAAGTTTACTGTTGCAGAAAATGTAATGTAATCGTAAAATGCTCTCTCAGATTAGCCTGATTAGCACAGATTACGCCGGCTGATTCGACGTGACATTTTACGTAAATGTCCGAATGCCATTTTTCCTGTTCTGCAAGCCATGTGATAACAAGAGCTAGCTTTCATTTCAAGGTGCTCGGATTTCCATGTTTGATAATGCTGTGAGGTTATATAATTCTATCAGCCAGAATCTATTTTTGTTGCATCTGTCTTTCGTTTCTATTCACTGTTCCTTCTCTGTACGTCCTTATATCTTCTGTACAAGTTCTCTGTCATGCTTTTTAATGCTTTAATTTACATGTATTTCAACTGTAAAGAATACTCATCACTTATTCCTCATATATAAATAATACTGCAAAATTAATGTTTGGTTATAAGACTCAATTTTTGTCAGCTATCCATAACAAGACTAAAATGTAACACAAATCAGGTTCATAATCCAGTCAAGTGATCTTGATGTCTAGTTTCACCAAAAAGCAGAAGGTGTATCTGTTGGCGTACCGTCATTGTCACAAACTGCATTTTGTGTATGTATAAAGGCATCACATGTATTTGTCTTGGTTTGTGAACAAATTTTGAATCCGACTTTTCACTTATTGTGGTAATTTTCTATTTAATTCAACTTAATCGTTGCCAAAAGTAATATTTAACCCATTACCACACAATTCCTACTTTTGACGACCCTGACAAAGAAGCCTTTAGAAAACATTTTGGGGAAAGGAAAAAATGCTGGTAACCCGCATTTTCTCCTTTTCCCACAATGTTTTTTATCCTTTACAAAACAAATTTCAAATTTTCAGTCACTTTTATTTTGTCGTCTGCAAATGCTTTCGATTTGGACAAGCCTAAAATATTGTCATTTGGTAATGAGTTAAAAAATTTATCAGTTGTTACACTGAAATGCTCGTTTCAGTCACATATGTCAATGTACCTGGTAAACCTTTCAGTATGAGACACAACACACTAACATGCACACCTAAAAAAATAGTCCCTCTAACTGAAATATGAGTCGATAATTAAACACTAAACTCGGTAGCAAAATAAGATTTTAATTGAGATTGTAAGAACAAAGTGATAACAAATACAATATAATATAAACTCACTCTGTCCAACGTTTAACATCACATAATGCCGATTTAGTTCAAGTATGTACAAAACACAACAATAACTCCAACAAGCCCTCATTATAAGTGGTATTTCTTTTGACAAAATCATAGACTGGTCCATTTTAAAAGCGTCAGCCCTTACAACTCTTTTAATACCAAATATGTAACTTCGACCTCTGTAAGGATCTAACAATACAAATCATAACGTTCATCAGAGAGTTCAGAACGTTCTCCTGTATGCTTGGTTAGTACAAGCATGCGCTATAGATCTACGATCAGGCTATACGTTTTGTGCAGTCTGATCTTGGCCTATACTGCCCGCAAAAACCGTCGTTTTCGCATACATCGCTGAAAGGGTTACTTAACCCATTACCACACAATCCCTACTTTTGACACCCCTGAGAAAGAAGCCATTTGAAAACACTGGGAAAAGGAGAAAATGCTGGTAACCAGCATTTTTTCCTTTTCCCACAGTGTTTTCTACCCTTCCCGGAACAAATTTCAATTTTTCAGTCACCTTTAATTTGTCGTCTGCAAATGCTTTCAATTTGGACAAGTCTAAAATTTTCTTGTGTGGTAAAGAGTTAAGTATATGACCTTACGGAAATAACAAAATAGATTTGAATAAAAAGATGTCATAAAACTGTTTGATTCGCCACTACATAAAGACATTTGAAGATAAAACATATCGCTCTTTGCTAATGTAAATAGTGCAGATCGATATCACACTGACCATATATATATTCAGGGTTTTTTTTATTCATTTATTTATTCATTTATATAGACTGGGGTTAGGGCCAATATTCACTCATATTCTAAACGCCAATCTTAATTCTTATGCAGCTATGCATGACTGACTGACCTTTCGCAGACAGTGTACATCAAGATCAGACTGCATAGAACGTGCAGTCTGATCTTTGATCTACAGTGTCCGATAAGAATATATTTTCCTCCAAAATATAAAGCATCCATCGAGATTTTACAATCTGCTTGAAAGTTTCAGTTAACCCTTTACCAAATAATCCCTGGTTTTTATGACACTGAGATAAAAACCTTTTGAAAACATTGTGGGAAAAGGAGAAAATGCTGGTAACCAGCATTTTCCCTTTTTCCCCACAATGTTTCTCTACCCTGCTGGAAACAAATTTCAATTTTTGAGTTACGTTTATTTTGTCGTCTGCAAGTGCTTTCATTTTGGACCAGTCGGAAATTTTGTCATTTAGGCAAAATAAGGGTTAATATTATCCTACCTTTGGAAAGTAAGGCAATTTCTAATGGAGTTATCCATGTAAAAACTGCTTTACTTTGAAAATAAGGATTTCATTTGCGTAAACGTCAAAGTATGGTGTAAAAGTAGTTGACCCATAATAGAAAACAGCCATTTCCACTCTAATATTATCCTAGAAAATTTGATAAGATTAAAAATAAGTACTACTGTTCTACTTTCACCGAGCCACTTTTTCCTTTTTGTCTTTCATAGAATTATCACTTATGAATTTAAAACCACTATATTTTCATTACAAATGAATATGATGATTACCTCCCTTTTCTGGAAACTAGCTAAGGTATCAACAAATAATTTTAAGATAGGCAAGGAAGGAATTTCTGGTCGGTTAAAAATGTGCAAACGTATTATATCTGTACAAATCTGTCTTTATCAAGTTTCAAGAAAAAAAATTATGCTATGCTGTACTAGGCCTCTTACAGGTCCACTACCTTAAGAATGCTTGGAGTGCGGGGCATGGTCTTTGATCTACATTGTACGGTAATCTGTTAAGTTGTCTTCACAATTTCGAAACTTCAATAGTGAGGTCTGTGTTACAGACAAACAAAAATTATTCACCTTGTCTGACACTCGAACGTTTCTCCAGACAAATAAATTAGTTGTGGTGTTTAGTTCCATCAACAAACCTTCTAGGACAAAAACATCAATTAGCGTGCAACATGCGAAAAGAGGCATTAGGACATTTGCGTAAAATGTCGTTTCGGATCAGCCTGCGCAGTCCCCGCAAACTAATCCGAAACGACAGTTTCCGTTTTTATGTAATTTTCTGTTTTGCGCAAGTCTTCTATTGCACAAAATCTAATGAAGTCGAAAAGTGCCGTCTCGGATTAGCTCGTGCAGACTGCACAGGCTGATCTGAAACGACGTTCTAAGCAAATGTCCGAATGCCTCTTTTCGCGTGTTGCAGACCATTTGTTGTAAAACCATTATATAACATAGTCAGATTGGCTGTATAGAACCATTCATCATTGAAGTTGGTGTTAGATACTAGTAACTTACAAGTTACGTCCAACAAAAGGTTTTATCTCTAGAAATGAAAACGGTGATACGCCTTATAAATAATTCTTTTATATTGTTCAACAGGGACATGTCAAGAAGATTTCTTGAAATTTGCGAAGAAGAAACGCCTGAGAGAGAGAGAGAGAGAGAGAGAGAGAGAGAGAGAGAGAGAGAGAGAGAGAGAGAGAGAGAGATGGTTTTTGTATGTGTTTAGATAAGAGAATGGTCTGAAGTATTGATTTCTTCAAGTTGCAAACGGCCGTAACCAGAAAAGCTGTTGAAATACACATATAAATTTGCCAAAACAATTTGTGATTTTGCAGTTGGACTATTTAAAAAAGAAAAACACTATAGTGTGCAAAAGGAGAAGCAATTTGTTCAATAAGATTTTTTTTGTATGTGTAACCACTTAGACAGTTAACTGTATACCGTGTTCCTGTGTACAGAGAGTTATAAAAATAGATTTTGTAATTTATTGCAGAAGTAACCAGTAAATTAACGTTACGTTTTTCTTCAAATGTTTGTCCTTTCTTGCACTTTGAACGGTCTTGCATAACCTGCGAGCCAATGGTTTAAAGAATTGGTTCACTGCTAAAAAATTCTTTTGTAAAATATAAACAAAAGAACTTCAAGTGAAAAAAAAACAAAAAAAAAACAGGTAATTAAAATGATGATGATGATAATGATAATACTAATGATAATGATGATGATGATGATAATCATAATAATGATAATAATATCAATAATAATAATAATAATAATGTAAGTAATACTACTTATTCACAATAAGATCACAATAGGATTTCGGTAATCACAGGAAGCGATAACACGTAGGAATCGAATGATTCGAGTTCTGTTTTTTTCTTACTTTGCATTGATCTACCATATGAAAAGTAAAATATCAGAACTGATCAATTATTCGAGTAACTAGTAACTGCTGCCCCTTTTTGTTCCATGGGAAAATTACAATCACAGATATTAAAGTATGAAGAATCGCGTTCTTTTCAACCGTCCACCAAAAATCCAAAATAAGAAAGAAAGCTTTCTGTGGAAAAAATGTGGTGGCCAGTATTTATATTCTCTGCAAAATACTTTTAAATGGACAAATTTGAAAGAAAATTGCTGCATTATAAGACTTAAAAATGAACAAGTTACAAAACTGTTTTTTTCTCCCTAACTTAATATATTGAACGCCTGTCCATTTAAATAAGTAAGATCTTATTGTGAATAAGATCACATAACAACACTGAAATACAAATAACAATCCCTGAAGGAATTATTTTACACGACTATTATGTGCCTCTCTGGAAAAAAAGGGGGCGTGATAATTCTGCAAGAGGTATCGACCCCGATCAACCTGCTCAGTCTGCATAGGCAGACAGGCTGACCTTGACCTGGTCAATTTTATGAATGTCAAAGGAAAAGTTGACCCTATAATTTGGTCGATTATATTACCAAATAGATTTTACAAATCCATAAATATTTGATACCTTTTTTGGTATGATGTATCATGGAGATGCATTAAGCCCCCTTTTTTTCTCAGAGCATTGCTCAATCACATGTATCAAGTAATGTGAGTGAATGTTGTACACTTTTTATCTTGAACCCAAGAAGGGTCATCTCTAATGATATTTTTTTTATATATTTATGAACACCAGGAATGATTCAGAAGCTATGGGAAAGAATAAAACTCTAATGTAAGTATAGCAGTCATGCTCTGGGAAAGCATCTGCAAAAGGTATCGATCTATGCCAGCTTGTGCAGTTGGTGTGCAACTCGTTAATGTTCTGCTTCCTATAAGACAAGAGGTCCCATAGGATATATGAATTTGAAATAGTCAGAAAACTTAAAGAACTTAATTATATCGCCTGCCTCGCCCAAGCCGTTTAGACTCCCTATGACAAAGAGGAAAATAACATAATTAATGTTTTAATATTATTCAGCCATTTATAACTTCGTTCTATTCAAAGAGTCCTAGATAACCTTCTTTCAAAACAGCCAATAAAGGGGTCTCCGTACCGTTAATACTGTAATAACCTTCAAATGCATCCCTGGATGTAATTGCACTGTTATATCTTGCCTACGGAAATAAATTTGCAGAAAAAAAACGCTATGATCAAAGAGAGCGAGGCAGATAATCAGTAAATAAAGCATCAAGTATCCCCTTGTATGTCTTTTCTTAAGTCAATATACTCTTTCACATAATCCCTTGTAAAATAAGACAAAGCCAACTCAAAATTCAGTGTTTGAACGCCTGTTTTTATATTTACGATTTTTTAAAAAATGAAAACTAAAAATATTACAAATGCTCAATAAATTCATTTTATATACATATCATAATATATGAGTCGTTTAAAGCATCTGATAATCTGTAAAAAAGTACCGACCCATATTAGCTTAGGTAGGTGGACTTTGGTGGAAACTTTTCCCCATTTGTGAATTTTCAGCATGTCTGCTTGACAAAATAAATTGTATATAACCATAATCTTGTGATAATGTGTAGGGAATTGTCAGAACTTAAATAATCCGTCGCAGAAAATTGAATAAAACATTGATTCAGTTGGTTTTGTATATTAGGAAAAACTTTCATATAAATTCATTCAACTAATTCGAAAAAGCAATCCGTAACGCAGCTTAACTCTTTACCACACGGGAAAAAGTTTAGATTGGTCCATATTGAAAGCATTTGCAGACGACAAAATAAAGCTGACTGAAAAATTGAAATTTGTTCTGGGAAGGGTAGAAAACACTGTGGGAAAAGGAGAAAATGCTGGTTACCAGCATTTTCTCCTTTTCCCACAGTGTTTTCAAAAGGCTTCTTTGTCAGGGGCGTCAAAAGTAGGGATTGTGTGGTAATGGGTTAAGTAATTAGCAGCTTTGTAAATCATTCTGGGCCATGTAAAATATGACGAAATGTCTGATACTGAGAGATTTTTTTCTCTAGAGTCATTACAAGTAAAATAAAGCACTTGCTTTATATACAGCTTTGGACACACCTTGGGATACCGATACATAAGTAAACTCCTGTAAACAAATAAATGCTTCATTTGTAACAAGAGTATACCCAACATTGAAACAAAATGGCTCTTTTCGTACGAAAATTCTTACTTATCACATCTCTATCTCACTTGAATCAATACAGAAATACTTGTTAATTTCTTGTGTGAGTTTATTGAAATTCAAGGTGCATACCTGCTTCTAACCCCCTCACCCTTTTCTTTGGAGTAGACCATTTTGAGAGCACAACAGGCAAATAAGAGACACCCCACTGAGATAAATGTCACCCTTTTCTTTTTTTTATCGTTTCCTTTAAAGATTTTGCACAGATGCCAATTACAGATTTGTTAAGGTCGTAGTTATTAAAAGCGGCTGCATCGTACCTGGTTATGTGCTCACATTTTTTCTGATTAGAATAGAATAGTGTCTTCTGATAGAAAACCCAACCAAAATAAGATACAACACATAGGAAAAATCAAAGAAAGGAAAGTAAGTTAGAATCGACGGTAAACTTAGTAAAAAGTCTCATGATTATCTGAAAAAAGCTGTGCAATGAAAAACAAAACCTTCAAGACACTAAATGACGCATGATACTCATGAACCAACTAGTCTTCGGCCTGTGGAACAATGTCTGAGTCAAATAAACGTGTCACCTTTTCACCACCTGACAATCTTTGCCTACTTCATTGCCTTTTTCGTGCTCTTTGTCCGAAAAGAGCAGTAAATGTCTATACCTTTACATTTACATTTTGGCTAAGTACATGTATCTACCAGTCGCTTCTCCATTTAAGCCCACTTTATTCATTCTAGTAACGAATTGGTATTACACCGGTTCTGCTACTGATACAGTATTCCACTTGAGTGAATAGTCACATTTAGTCAAGTCAAATTAACGATATTTTAGGCTTGACCAAAAACGGATTGCAACACAAATGTTTTCTTTTTATATAATTTCTGATGCAGACTTTGATCCATGTTGCTACTATTTTCACACTAAAACAAACGTTTAAGTATAATATCCAAATAGAACAATATTAGTGGCTAAAGTAAGGGTTCATTCGGCTTTTTAAGTAAGTAAATGTTATATCACTATTATATTGAATATACATGTACATGATAACTATTTCAAATTTAGTCAGAAAAGACATATGGCTGGAATTGTGGTTGGTGTTATTTCAAATTCTGCCGGAACACTTAAAAAGTACATCAGATAATAATTAACATATATTTGAAAGCCATTATACAGGTATGTCAGGAGTATATCTGAACTATACTAACAATATCTCATCTTCATGATCATCAAATGATCTTTCAGCCGGATAAAGTATTATCCATATTCTATGTTTTCTGTTAAGAACACACTAATCCATATTCCCTTACTGACCAATGGCTTCGGTAGTGGCAACCAGGTCTCATACATATTATAGTCTGATTGATAAGTTCTAAAATAAATGGGTTCCAAATAAAATCTGCATAAACCCTGGCATTTGACAGAATTTCAAGTTACTTACACCCGAAAAAGGGCTTACTCAGGGTCAAACATACTTTCAGAGAAGAACTTGAATCTCTGATGCCTATCAAAGACATCGAGTTTTATGTCAGAACCCGTTTTAATGCTTTAAGCAAACTCTATAAGAACTTCAAATGATGGTTCAAGAAACCTGACATGAGAAATGATTTGGCCTAATTTGGAGTAACACCAACACAAGATAATACATAAAAAAAAACTTTAAAAGATAAAACTTCATATCTGATTACTATTTCAGGTTGGTTAAAAGATGCGTCCCTAAGAACGTTGAAAACAAAGAAGACATTTGTGTTGCATATTGGTTTTCATCTTTCCACAATTCGGCTCATGCTAAAAAAATCATGCAACCACCATGAAACTAAATGTCAAACATAAACACTGCGTTTTTCATTGCACTGTTATATTTTCGCGTTTTCCTTTCTTGATTTTGCACATTGCAATTCCCTTTTCTTGAAAACATTCTTCTTTTAACCATTTATTTATGGTAGTCAGATTTTGGCATACTTCTCCATATTTCACATCCATTCTTTGAATTTATAGATGCTAGTTTCTCCTTTCTTTCTATTATACCCTTATTAATTAAATAATATTTATGCACTCGTCTCAGAATTATTACTGTCTTAGATTCTATAATCCAAAGCACACAAATAAAACGTCTCGTACATTATGGTTTCCATATATAATAGTATTTGAAGTTTAGTCTTGTGAAAAGGATTTGATTACTCTAAGCCTTTCTACCTCACATATCTCGACCACTGAAAAGAATTCCAAGCATCGTCAGGACTGGTCGATACATGTGTTTCTTTCAAGATGATACATGCTTTTCTTTCGATCTCTGCGTTACTCTGACAGTAAACGTCCGTGGTCTGCCTATGTTTTATTTCCCCCTCGACTTGTTGCCATCTTGTACCTCTCTGGCCATCTGAGACTTCTGTCACCAGCCCCCACTTTAATATCCCTTCGAATCATCCCAGTGCACATGGAATAGGATGTCAGTATTAGCATTTATTTGGAGCAGGCAGATGAGTTTCCTTCCCCCGAACGCAATCTGCTACTTACTGATTGATGAAATTCACTCTAATGTTGTTGTTGTATTGTTGAATGGGGTGTCTTAACTATTCACACGATTCTTTTCTCTAGACAATGTTCATCTTCAGTCCTTAGTAAATCCAGATTGAGCATATTCTAGAGATGTTTCTGGAAGGGTTGACTGACGTGTCAGCTGAGACATACTACTTGCATGTTGTGGTGTTTGTGACGAGGATTTTGGCATTGGGCCTGGGGGTGAAAGAATAGGTTGAACTGGAGCGGATACTTGCGCAGTGAACAAGCGCCGCCTCCTGGGAGGAGAAAGTCGACTATATGCCCGAAATTCCGGAATAGGTCTCGGATCAGCAGGTCTTTCAGAAAGGCTATCTGGACGACGAGCAGTAAGTTTGTCTACAATTATGTTTGGCAACATATCCATTTGATTCTGAAAGAGACATAAAACGCTTTTTGACGGTTTCAACCTATGTCATAAAGAAAATATTTAACAAACCGAATGAGTTATATTACCTAAGTTAAAAGAATTCGACACCCTGTGTCTTCCAGAACAAAGTTGAAAGAGATAACTTTACAGGCACTCGAAAACATGGCAAACTGAGAGATTGTCATTTACAAGCGACAGATCAAATTTAGGTATGGTGTTTTGAAGTAGTTGATGACTGTCTATAGCTTTTGCCATTCTTAACCTGTCTTTGCAGAATGCATACGTGTATAGGTTTAATATGAAACATATAAAAGAAAACAATTACTATACTTGCTGATATTTTTACCTCTGGTAATGTTTTTAAGTAAAAGCTCGAAACTAGTCTTTGTTTGTTTGGTGTCAGACATATAAATGTTTTTCGAAGAACTTATACACATGTGTTCTTTTTCTGTTTCTCAAGTTTCAAAACTAAAAATAATTCATTATGCACTCCTTCAACAAAATAGTTTATGAAACTGCTTAGCTGTTTTCCTAAATAATGTTTTTACTTTACAAAGAATACAGAATACCTGTAGAGATTGTAGTTTCTCCTCGATTTTGTTTACCCTTTTCTCCAGGTTGTGTGCATTTCCTGACATTTCACTCACCATGTTCTCAATGTGGGTCTGTGTCTGAAAAATATAAATTGTTAAAACAGACTATGAGTTATATTGTTTGACTTGATTTCCAATATTTCAAGATAGCCAATCAATTAAATAATTTCAAATCTTTCTGAGCACGTGCCATGTGACTCCATATAATTCTTTAATATAAAGGAAACTGTCAACAGAAAGACAAAGACAACACAATCATTTTCAAATATTATCAAGACATAAGGACTATTTAGCTTTGTGTTGCCTGTAACACATTCTATTGAAGATTCCTAGTCTACATATCTCAGAACCCTAGATAACGCTGCCAAATGAATACGTTCGATATATCTTTCGTCGGCTTCGCTGCAAACATACCTTTTTTGTAAGTTTACTCCTAGGTAACGGACGGCGTTAAGATCGAGTTACAGAAATTCCAGTTAAATTTCAGTTATGTCAAACTAAAGCTTAAATCCAAGCTCTTTTATGGTTACAACAAGGTTACATGAGTACTACATTACGCATGAAATTGTGCATTGTAAACAGCTTACTTCAATACAAGTAACATCAAAAGGTTGTTTTCAAATGAGTATCGTAGAAATTGAAACTTATTAATGAAATTCGAAATAATGGCTGGGGCAGACAAGCATTTAAAAAGTGTTGGAACTTTTATAATTACGCAGACTTGCAATTAGATCTGCTACTGTCTTAAATATGGGAATACATGAAATAATCTATGAAATATACATAGTTTTGAAATATACCTATTTATTATTGTAACACATATTCTAGTTTCTAGTTTGGATTAATAATTCAAAATAAATCACTGTCCCATTTTTATCGAAGTAGAACACGCCATGAACAGGTAGCTTTAATTTTTAAAGGAAGTAACTTGTCTCAATTTAGCTTTATCTTTCGGATTTTCTTCCAGAGACTGGTATGTCGGCACATATCTTAAAATTTTCAGACCTTAGTCTCTTCTCTTCAAATTTTGAAATCGTAGTCTAACTTCAAAGCAAGCAGTGTGATAATTGCAGACATCTTGTTTGGGCTAATGCGATTCACAATAAATACTACCATTCATACGTTGCATTGTAACCTTAGCTGCCCTTTATACATATTACCACTTTGCACCACTTTGCATGCAGTAGTATAGTGGCCGACTGATAGCAAACAAAACTGACAAAAAAGATATATTGTTTCTACGGTTTTGTAACTTATTTGTGTAGTAATAGTTAACACGTTTCGCTATCTTTTGCCATTTCGGCTGGCCCAGGTTTCCTCGCACGTGGGACACAAGTTTGACAGATTTCAGAATCTAGAGGGTAGCATATAGAGTCAGATGCTTGGTCGAAATGAACTAATTGGCAAATGCATTAATGCAAAAAATGGCTTGTATCAGGTCATCTTTGTTTTTTCCCCCCAATGGGCTCCCATACTAGTATCACTTTCAGAGAGAAATCCAATTGCACTGTTTGGGCAAAGATTCATAGGAAAATATTTACCTAAACTTAAAACTAGAAAAAAATACTAATTCATCAGGCAAATTTTGAACGTCATTTGAAGTAAATTTATGCCCGATAAATTTAAAATATCACTATTAACTAGAGTTTAACAATCAGAAAGTAAGGTTTTATACCGGATGACATTAAAAAATACCTTTACAATCCGTTCATCGGTTCGCTCCAGTGATTTAACCCTTCGCAACACAATGACTGCTGTAAACGACTCTGACGAAAAGTCTTTTGAAAACATTGTATTTACAAAAGAAAATGCTGGTGACTAACATTTCCTTCCTTCTCCAAAACGTTGTCCATTCTTTCACTATAAAACCTATCATGCTGGCCACACTTTATCTGCTGTCTGCAAATGCTTTCAATATGGACGGATCTAATTTCATATTGCCTTGTAAATAATTAAAACAGTCTGGTACAACGGAAAAAAAAGTAGTGCAGGAGGTACTAACGTAGTTGAAAAGATCTTGTTGGCAGACTTTTTATGCAAAACAAATGACTCACATACTTACTAATTATGGATATAAAAAAAAAAAACTAAAGTATGCAGGTCGCATTCTATAAAGGAAAAAAATGAAACACTAAAAATATGACACGGGCCATGCTTAATTAATAACAACGGGTAAAAAAAAGCTGGGGAAAAACAAAGCAGCTGATGATCACAATTCCTACTCCGTTTAAACAAGACATCTCACTGGAAAAGCTATGCAGATCATTTGGTTGCCTTTTGCAATTCAAAGAACCAGTTAACGGTCTCTTTGTCAAAGATTATTTCATATGCAGCTCTCTTTTTTGGGCAGTGTGAGCGAAAACCACATGGTAATTATCGTGCATTTCAAACTTTGACTCATTTAGGATTATCACTACCCTGAATATTTTGAGATATTGTAAATAAAGAGAACTCTTTGAAACTTGAGCACAAGAATCTTTCCAATGAACTAAGTAAAACCAATTTACTTATTTTTCACCCTTGATGTTATTAACTATAGTATAAAAATCCATGACTATTAATTTCAAGTTTTTTTTATGCATCTCCAAAACTATTTCACTCGGTTGCTTCAGTTTCAGGATGCATATTCTGATCTTTATCTGCAAATTAAAAAAAAAAAGAAACTATACAAAATTGCCTTTGAGGCACTAAGTGTTAATGAAAACCATTAACCACACAATGGTGTTAGTACTGTTATCTGCCTCAGACACAAAAAAACTAGTCAAACCTGTTGATAATCGCATAGAGGTTTAGAGATATAGACGCTGTTTCCCGTATACAGCCCATTCACTTCGAGGTTCTAAAAGCAAAGGATTGGATGAGTGGTGAACATTTCGTTTGAATTAAGAAAGACTTCAAAAGAAATAGAGAAAAATAAGAACGTATAATAGTAATGCATCTAGTTCAAGTAAAAACTCACTTAAATACGTTCAAATTTACCATAAGAAACAAACAAACAAAAAGGAAAAGAAAACAACCGCTTCTGTAGAACATGTCTACCCGCAATTGAATTGGAAAACCGTTTTTTCAATATTTCAAACATAAATCTCCATGAAGTAAACGATATATTCTTGCTTGAATTTGAATGAATTTTAAACCCATTTAACTAGGTTTTCAAGTTTATCATGACGACAATTTACTTCATTCATAATTTATGCTTCCTGGATTTACCAGTACTAGACTTCATGACTTATGTAAGGGTGCTCCATTTCGACTTACTCTGCCAGCAAGAACCGTACAGAAAACCACGTGATAAATACAAAAATAGTTTGAAAGAGTCTCGCCTTGTTTCAAAACTAGCAATATGAAACACGTCATTGAATGCTTTTATCTATTTACAAACTGAAATTGATTTGTATATTATTACTTTGAAAATATCCTCGGTATGTATTAACATGAAATGAGGTTTCATATACAAATACTTCTATAGCACTTCGTTGACCATTTCTTTTTTTAAAAAAAAGGTCTGCTGCAAAACGACGAAATCTACCTAACCTAATGGTATGAAAAATTCACCAATATCCTTTCCTTTGCCTCTTATTAGCTTTTGAATCTTTTATACACTCAAATCAATTTTTTTTTTTCACCTCTTTCACTTTTGAACACCAGATTTGTGAAATTGCAATTTTTGTTGTGACTTTAGAGGCTTTTCTGTACTGGATACCTTATGTCAGCCAGCTTTGTATTTTGATATAGAATATATCCTGTCCGCATAAGAGACAAATTTTGTTCAGGATTATCTTTTCCTTGTCCATTTTAAAGCCAAATTGTATTTTAAAACCGATCTATGGATACGTATGTTTGAATTTTTGTTATAAATTATTGTAATTATGTTCACAATACATAGTGTTTGACAAACTGTTCCAATTTTTTGCATGGCATTTATTACTTATTTACAATGCCAAACTATCTTAGGTCTATGTGGATTAAAAAAATAAAGAAGTTACTCCCTTCATAAAAATCTGTAGAAAAAATAAGTAAATGGTAAGCAGTGTTATAATATTAAGAAGGGGAAAGAAAAGGATAAATGTGATAAACATGACTGTCTAACAACATCTTAATCAAGAAGGATAAAACACGTTGAACGACACCACGGAGGAAAAAAGATTGGGGATCAAACATATGCTAGTGCAAAATACAATGATAATCAACAATAAGTTTTTGTAAATACATT
This sequence comes from Tridacna crocea, assembly GCA_943736015.1. NCBI lineage: Eukaryota > Metazoa > Mollusca > Bivalvia > Cardiida > Cardiidae > Tridacna > Tridacna crocea. The sequence continues at coordinate 8,700,511 of OX031066.1, read as the reverse complement.
GTTTCTCTCGTTCCATGGTCGGTAATTTCGTGCTTTTAAACTTTACGGGTTTAAATTACGGGATCGTTTCGAAGGTTCATGTTTCATACAAAGCAGTTGAATACAATTTGCAACAATGGATACAAAAACCCCAACAATCACTTTTTTTTGAGTCACGAAAAAAAAGTACGCATACAGATAATTTTAGAGTTTCATATACCAATTTTGCATCTCTCTCTCTCTCTCTCTCTCTCTCTCTCTCTCTCTCTCTCAATGTATCGATTGATATTAGAAAAGTTTAGCCGTAAATGAAATGTAAAATTATTCGTTTAAAACTTAAACAAAAACCGGAGAAACGATCACAAGATTATAAAAATATATGAAATTAAGAACTTCATCAAGCTTAACCAAAACTGAAGTATTTGGGTGTTTCAGTGCTTTGATTTCTTTCAGACGAAAGACTCCTGTTGTTGCAGGCGTCAGTGTATCATCTGACACACTGATTTCACCCTACATATACTAAAGCGAACGAATCTGATAAATGATACCCAGATTTCCTAAAGTCATCAAAAATAACAGGAAGTACATTATCTGAGGTTTTTTTTTTCAAATGTTGCATTGGTAAGAATTCGAATGGTGCTCTGATGGATTCGCCTACCGACCGAACGACTCTGTCATAAAATGTATTGTATGAATGAGGTCTTACTGTACAAATTACAACAAAATTATGGAGTACTGGACGAGTGTGTAAAAGAAGAAAAAGAAGAGGAATAAATAAATGTAGTTATGAGTCATGCTCTGTTAAAAGGGAGCCTAATGCATTTGCAAAAAGTATCGACCATGTCAGCCTGCGCAGTCTGCGCAGGCTGACATAGGTCGAATTTTTTGCTTCTTTATTTTTTCTCTGTATTTCAAATGACCGTTCTCCCCCAAAACCTGGCCAGTTGTTATACCCAATGAAGTTTGTTGGTCCATTGCTATAATGATGCCATGCTTGGATCACGGAGATGTATTAAGCCCCCTTTTGCTAGAGCATAGATCATATTTACATGACTCAGCGATGCTTCGGTAAAAGGGTGTTGTCTTTAATTAGTTGAAATATGAGGCAGAATGTTCATCCTCTATGCAGAAGATTTACCAATCGCAGAACAATTTAGACCCGGGTCACACGAAACGGAGTGCGCAGGGTGACACAGGGTTACTCTTGTGTAGATGCATTAAACTCCTTTATCACAGATCATGGCCTCTTTATGTAATTTAACATCTTACCTTAGCCAAATCTATTAAGGAGCTTTGGTTCTCCATCAGTTTTCTCTGGTCCATTTTGATTCGACGTAAACTAAAAAAGAAAAAAGAACATAATTTCTTAACGCCTAAATCATTTAGACCAGTAAAATCTATTTTAAAATACCACTTGAGTACAAACTATCTAAATCCAGCTAGAATCCCGGATACGGAATTTTCAGAACGAGCCTAGATTCTTAAATATGAATTTTACTGAACGAAGTTTGAACCTAGAACGTTGATACCTGTATGGACGAGTAGTTTACCAAAATCCTTTTTGAGTCATGAACATTATTCGTACATAGCCCGGTCTGTTTTCGTTCTAATAATAATATAAGGATAATATCTCATATTCCTTGTTTTAATTCAATACGTGAGTGTGATTTAACGAGGACTTTTTTTATTCTTTGGTACAAAACTGAATTCAAAAGGATTCGCACAGGCTGTCACATCGTCCAAAATACATACTGGTTCTGCAGTGCTCTCATCGAATATAATTTAGCATTGTGCCCAAAAATTCTAAATAATCTTACATTTCACGAGGACACGTACGAGTAATTCTGATTGAATGGGACTGAATGCCTTCATATGCGATTGTCATCTTCATAATGACAATAACACATCTATTCATATCGTTCCTATTTCCAACCAGTATAAGTCAGCACCGTGCAAAAAGAAACTGAAGCTTGAATAGCACTTCCCGCGCAAATTTATCTCAGAATTCCATCCGTGCTTTCAGGTGTTTCTTTTAAAGTACTTTGCACAATAAGCTTACTAAACCAATTCTAGATTTCCGACGTATAAGATCAAAACAACGTTAAAAGTAACACCAAAATGAGTATTTTTGCAAGGACTTTCACAGAGCTCCACATAAGAAGGAGTGATGGCATTCTAAATCCCTTATTTCTCTTTCAAACCTTATGTTGTGGGTACTCATTAGAATCGTCTCGATGAGACGATTCTAATGAGTACCCACAACATAGGGTTTAGCGGAGAATGATTAATATTTTCAATCTTTAAATCAAAATCACTTCCTCTATCTGGAGCTTTGACTTTCATCATTTCTAGGAAAACAATGCAGCCCCAAAATGGATCTAAACAGCACACGAGTAATGTGATAGGTCTGTATTTCTCTACTGTCCGATAAACTAATTTGCCATAATTGGAATACACATCTTGTATTGTAATATGAGGAGGGTCTTCTCAAATGTCATTTATTATAAAGGTCAATAAAACGTGAAAACAAGCTCAAACGAAATAGATTTTAAAGAATTTGCGTTGACAAAAAAGCTTTTTATATAAATAGAAAGCTTTCGGATAAATGGAATACTTATAACTTTCTTTGACGTTTAAAATTCCTCGCATGAAGGAATAATCTTCAATATCAAAATGGAATCATCAATAACAAAACTGAATATATTCTCTCCGGAAAGTTTGAATATACAATTAGACTAGTAAAGACTGAAAATTAACTCGAACTAAATGGAAAGCTAAATCTCACATGAAAAGGGATTTATTTCCCTTTGGTCACTGTAAGCTTAACAAAAACTTGTTCAGACGTGAAGTGAAGTTAACCCAGCAGTAGTCATATTCTTTGACTTATTAGAATCAAATTAACAAGTGTAAAATACGTGAACCTAAATCAAAATAATAATGCAATTCAGCAGAGGACTCTGGAGAGTGGTTTTGGAGTTATAATTAAGTTTTTACATGCTCTTCATTATACTTCTGTTTTGTTGCCATGGCAGCAGTAGTTCTAGATGAAATCAAACTCTGTTGCGGATCTCGGCAAGGTCATTTGAAGGAGGCTTAGTTCTTTGGTTTCAGAGAAGTTGTTTGAAATAAAAGTTAACACACACACGGACACATCTACGCACGCATGCACGGCAGGCATAGGGCCATAGATTAGATTCGCTAGCCATGGGCAAGTTCAGCTATGAATGGGTGTATTGGGCCTTGATAAAGTCACTCATACACCACTTAACTATTGGCTCCACAGACAGTCATTTCTACGCAACCTTTTGAAAACATTGTGGCAAAAGGTGAAATTGCTCGTGACGAGCAATTTCACCTTTTGCCACAATGTTTTCAATGCTATCAAAAGGTGTCATATACACATTAGAAACAGCTTCATCCTTACTGCTTAAAGATTGGCGTTCCTTAGATACTGGATCTTCAACTATATATCTAATCAAGAAAAACGCATTAAGGAAAGAACCAAAATACATGTACATGTATCAACCTTCAGCATGTTATTTGCGTTCGGAGACTGCTTGCGGGACAGTTAAGAGTAAGAACAGGCTGCATCGAACGTGCAGCCAGACCTCGGATCTATTCGTTGTTAGTGAAATATCGTGAAAAGGAAAAAAACCCTTTGATCAAGCCGTAATTAGTTTTTTTTCACTAACTTAATATTGTTCGCTCATTCATCCAGCAGAATAAACGTCAATCTGACCAAATGTGTAGAGCAAAAGGACGTCGTATTTTTGCTGAAACAGGGGATGGCGTTTCTTCAGTGAAAATAAGTTATCAAGCTTTGAATAATATCAGTTTTGTTTTGTTTTTTCTCTCGATTTTAACTGAAGCAAAAAAAGCACATCCAAAACGTTGATTAAAACTGTTACCATGGAAATGGTTTCATATTATATAGATTCATCTTTTTTTTTTTAATTTAACATAGGTCTCAAATGAAATCAGCTGCCTAGATTGTTTGAAATAGCTTGAAATCTGTCTGGAAATCAGATAGATTATTTCTGTCGCCAGGGCGACGTTGTCTAATTAAATAGCACCCTTAGTCACTTCATCGTCATACCTCCAAACATTCTCAATTACTTTTTAAACCTAATTCGCAAGCGTTGTCGAAATTTCAAATTCGTGCAATTTCCGATTGGCTAAGCTAGTTGGTTAAGCATTAAAATTTGTTTTACTTTCTAAATCAAGAGCAGGAATAAGGTATAAGAAAGGAAAATAATTACGAAGGTTGGTAAATATTGGCCTTGACATACTCTCTGGCTCTCTGAAGAGAGTGTGGCAATACCGCCAGGTACTGATTTAAACCTCTGTTCGAATCGCAAACGTTGGAGCTTTTTTAAAGGTTTCTTTTTTTTTAATATGGGCTGCACGCGCGAAAATGGGTGTTCGGACATTTGCGTAAAGTGTCGTTTCGGATCAGCCTGCGCAGTTTGCGCAGGCTAATCCGAGTCGGCACATTACGACTACATTATTAGTTGGACGGCCAGTTGGCAGGGGTCTTGGAAACTTGTTCACGGATGTGGTGAACCATGTAGCCCGGAGCCGAAGGCGAGGTGGCGACATGATTCACCACAGCCGTGAACAAGGTTCCAAACCCCCTGCTACCTGACCGTACAACGAATTTATTATACTGCAAAGCGCGTTAAGTGAAATTTTCCTGTTTTATAATTTCACGAATCGAGTATGCTGACGAACTAGAAATTCCCTTCTGTGTGCCCCAATTCAATGAAAACTGACGTCCTTGAAAACTGATGTCACTAACACGTGCAGTTTGATGCATAAATGTGCACTCTAGTGATCGATCAACGCCGACATTTTGGATGTTGCGTTGCACGTGTAGTGATGTTTACAGGGCGTTCAAAAGGGAAACTGGCTTTACGTGGTCTTTGCTAGGGTACATGATATATGTTTCCGGCATGTTAACCAATCAGATCACAAGAATTTTCTTTGCAGTATAATAATAGATTTTGTTCCTCAGTAGACTTGTGCAAAACAGAATATTACATTAAAACGGAAAGTGTCGTTTCGGATTGCACAGATTGATCCAAGACGACACTTTACGCAAATGTCCAAATGCCCCTTTTCGTGTTTTGTAGGCCATATTATTAACGCTGCATTGCGGCTAGTACCCCTGTCCCTACTTGTCTTAGTCCCTTGTATCAGTACTTCACTTAACAGATTTGCAAGCCATTGGCTGCTCTCGAACATAAACATCGTCTATGCAATATTAAGCGGTGAAAGAAGAATGAATCATGTCGCAATGATTATCATCGTTGTTCGGAAAGACATTCGTTTGGCTAGAAATTGAAACAGGGACGCCGGAGTTTAAGCCCTGCATGTTATCTACTGACCTACCGGGCTCGGCCTGCTATGGAGCAAACGGTCGCTTTATCAACCAAGTCAAAAAAAAAAAACGTTTCCCCAAATTGCAAACATCAGCCGCTACGGGTGTGCAATTATGTCCTTCTGCCAGAAATATGGCGTCTCCGAATTTTTTTCTGATGCGCAGCGCGCGCTATCGAAATTTTAAATGCATCATACCAACAATACACATTTTACGTGTCTGTTTATCCAAATATCAGAATTACGTTAAGTTTTTTTTTTTAATCAAATATACTCGACACATTTAATTGTGTATAAGTATTTTAAGTATCGAGGAGAGGTCAACTTAAATCGGCTCAAAATAAAATCAACTGAACTTTATGTCGATTTCGTCAGTGGCTTCGCTGAAAAAGCGAAAGGTATAAATAATAAATAAGGCTTCAACTTCTGTGCAGTCTCCTTTTGGCCTGCAAAGTCTTCGTTTTCGCTTGAGGCTATGAAAGGGTTAAGAAAGAATTCCGTCTGTGGCTATGACAATAACAGGTCTGTTGGTGAAAGTTGAACTGGAGAGATCAATGACCGCTTGGTAGATAGGCCAGCAAAAATTTCAGCTTCTATTTCCTTGTTCCTGCCTTCTATATGTGACCCGTCATAGGGGACTACTACAAAAACCACAAGGGACTACTCGTATCTGTGAACTGAGAAAAGTGTCGATACTGGTCAGTCTGCGCGGACTGACCAGTATCGACACTTTTCGCTTTTATGATTTTTTTCTGTATGAACCTTACTATACAATCATTTTTGAACTATCAACTTAAATTGACCAGCACTATCTTTGATCTGTTTTCGTCAAATTGATTGTATGGAATTTCAAAATTTTCCTTTTTCGTGTGACATATCGTCGGTTTGCTTCCAAAACCTCGTAACTACAGCTCGTTACAAGCTGTAGTTACGAGGTTTTGGAAGCAAACCGGCGATATGTATTTTGCAGAGAGGGTAGACTAAAATGATCTCGCTGATACATGCATTCCTATCCTGGTTTTCTATCTCAGCACTTTTTTTATAAGTACATCACATGCCAGGAACTGAACAAAACATGCCTTCGCCACAGTAAGTACTATATGAATTATTAATAGATATAAATTAAAGATTGATTAGGTTTTACATAGATAACCAGGAAGCCTGTCAATCAAGATATCATATTTCCCTCCTCTCCCTTGAAGATAGTATTAGACGTGGTAATTAAAGATCACCGTGGATCAGTTCCTTCCATTATAGAATTAGTCATCCTTTATCAATCAAATGACCCTTAACTTTTTCGATGCCAGCCAAATGAACCCAAGTGTTTTTGGAGACCTAAACGTTTTTTTCTCTCAAAATGAGGATAATTTTTGTTAAAGCTAGACATCAGGTAGCGAGTGATGAATAACCAAAACCAGAATGCACATTTTGTGCAGTTTGATTTTGATCTGTGTGGTCCGCAAAATCTATCCAAACCGACATCGGCAGTGAAATTATTTAAATTCTTTACCCTTAAATGTAACACAATTTACTATTTACTTCCCTATAACAGAAAGTTATCCTGGGTAAGACCCATCGCATTTCACAAGAAATTGCTTTTTTCATTTCTGTATTTTTTTAACCGCTGTTTTCAACATTACGAGGGCCACTCATTTAATTTTGTCACTGGTTGTCTGTGTGACGCATTATTTCAAATGAATATATTTCTTTCATTTCATCCCTCCGAGATAGCCTTCCATGACAGAAATACAATTTTCAAGTCTGGAAATCCATTGTGCAGGCTGCACCATGAGACATAGATAATGTGCACTTCCCAAGGCACCTCTAGGTCCTATTTGACGTCCACAGGAAGTTTTCTTCACTCAGAGAAAGAGAAAAAAAGTCACACGGGCTGACGCCGGAACAGTAGGGTGGATGTACCGCCTTTAGCATTTCAAGGGAATTCTGAACAGCTGCAAAATTGTGAGGTGCAGGATTGTCATGAATAAGCAAGTCTCCTTAATCATATTCTAGATCTCCTTTTTTGATAGTGCCTCTTCAGTTTTGAATTTTCGCCTTTCACCTCTGCTGAAGCATGTGAGAAAAGTAGTTGGTGGCTTTGGAAAGAAAGTTGTGTAAGTACCGGTATGAGAAAGCCAGGAAACACATGTGCGTCACCGACCGCCATGATATGACCTTAGCTGTTAAAGTGGCGTTAAACCCCAATACAACCAACCAACCAACCAACTTCACTGTTGAAAAATAACGTTCTTCTTGAAAACCTTGCCTGTAACGTTCGGCCGTTTGTTACAGGAGTTTTAGCCAATTGACAGTCTGAATTAAAACATATGGCATATAAAAGCTTTTCCCGCGCTTTTTATTCTTTCTGCTATGATCGGCATAGCTTGGTCTTTGCATAGATTAATAAAATGTGCATGTTTTTGATCAGTGGTAAGTTACTATATAATCATCCTGTATCACTAAAAAGAATTTGGTTAAAATCTGGCGCATTCAGCTTCACCGAAAAAAAAAGTTCGTAGAATTGAGTACAATACAATCTAGCAGTCGAGACTACATCGTATTTACGTTCGTTGTTATGTATTTTGACCAAGACGATTATGAACTTTATCTAGACATATTTCGTTTCCAAAATTACAATTTCCGCGTAAAAAGCTTTTAAAATGTATCGTCACTAAATGGATAATTTATCAAATGTCGTAAAAAAATGTTGCCTCTAGTGAATAACATGTCGTTTTCGAGAGAGATTTGAAAACGTTATCGCTAAAGCGTGTTTTCAGACCCGTCAAATTAATGCACTTCCGTTTATCTCGCGCATCAAGCCGTTGATATCAATGAATCGATTTTTGGCATGCAGTTGTTAATCAAACGGAAAATATCTGGCGAAGTCAAAAATGAAATATGATGTTAGCAAATCCCATTCGCTTGCTTTGATTGGGCAACGCCACACATGCGAAGCCAGTGATGTTAGCGAGTTTAAAAGATATAGATGTTGCAATTTCTGGTATGGCTTGCCCTATCGATACTTTTAGACCAGGCACGAGTTCAAAGTAAATGTCACGAGCAATGTTGAAATTTTACACTCGGGACTCAGATGCAAACAACGTATATGTAGACATGCCACCTCTTACAAATGGCAGTTTGATACATTGTTCAAAGCATGTCAATATATACATTATTAGTTTTACGGTCGGGTAGCAGGGGACTTGGAAACGTATTCACGGCTATGGTTAATCATGTCTCCCCGAGCCGAAGGCGAGGGGCGACATGATTTGTCACAGCCGTGAACATGTTTCCATGTCCCCTGCCACCTGACCATATAACAAATTTATTATAATGAAAAGTTTTACCATTCCAACATTTGTGAAGCGAATTTTACCTGTTTTTTTTTTTGTTTGAAAATTGAGTACGTTGACGAAGTAGAATTTCCCTTCTGAATGCACCAATTCAATGAAAACTGACGTCAATCGGAACTGACGTCAGTGAACCCTTGGTAATACGTGCTAAAACGTGCGCAAAATGTTGATGAAAATCTTAACTCTTTACCACACAAGAAAAATTTACACTGGCCCGAATTCAAAGCATTTGCAGATGACAAAATAAAGGTGACTGAAAAATTGAAATTTGTTCTGGGAAGGGTAGAAAACACTGTGGGAAAAGGAGAAAATGCTGGTTACCAGCATTTTCTCCTTTTCTCACAGTGTTTTCAAAAGGGTTCTTTCTCAGGGGCGTCAAAAGTAGGGATTGTGTGGTAATGGGTTAATCCATTTTGAATGTTGCGTTGATAGTCTAGTCATGTATACGGGGCTCCCGAAAGGGAAACTGTTAGTTTTACGTTGGTTTTACCAGTTTACATGGTACAAATGTTCGAGGCATATTATCCAATCAGATCCAATATTATCCAATCAGATCACGAGAAATTTCTTTTGAAGTATAATACAGAATTATGGATCCACCAAATCAGTTTGATGGATCAATGGATCAATTGAATCATTAGGTAATACGAATGATCCTTGGACATATATAAGAATGATGAATAGCAAAATGTATCGACCAAGGTCAGTTTGCCCGTATTGCGCAGGCTGACCTGGGTGGATACGTTTTGGAGACACATATAAGTCCCATGTCATTGAGCAAGAGTCGTATAATTGGCCTGCAACACGCAAAAATGGGCATTCGGACAGGTTGGTTGTATTGTGGTTTAACGCCACTTTAACAGCTAAGGTCATATCATGGCGGTCGGTGACGCACATGTGTTTCCTGGCTTTCTCACACCGGTACTTGCACTACTTTCTTTCCAAAGCCACCGACTACTTTTCTCGCATGCTTCAGCAGAGGTGAGAGGCGAAAATACGCCGGAAAGAAAGTTCGCCTCAACCGAGTGTCGAACTCACAACCACCAGGTCATGAGTCCGACACGCTCACCACTGAGTCACCCTGGCGGGCCATTCGGACATGTGCGTAAAGTATTGTCTCGTATCAAACTGTGCAGTCCGCGCAGGCTAATCGAAAATGGCACTTTCTTTTTTATGTAATTTTCTGTTTTGTGCAAGTATGCTGTAGTACATAATCTAATGCAATCGTAAAGTGCCATCTCGAATCAGCCTGCGCAGACTGCGCAGGCTGATCCGAAACGGCACTTTACGCAAATGTCCGAATGTCCCTTTATGCATGCTGAAAGCAAATATGACTGTTGTACGTATACATACCAGTGGATGGCTTGCAGAAACTTTCGTTGGTGAGTTCTAACTTTACTCGGGTTGACTCGCTTAACTAACTTGGTATGGCGGTAAATAAGCCAAGTCTCCCGTAATACGTTTGCTGCCGCGTTTTTTAACTGAAATAATACAATGGAAAATATTTTTTTTTCAGCTTTTACAGACAACCTAATGCATAAACGAGCCTTACTGAGAAACATGTTATTTTTTTTTAGAAAAGGATTAAATAGTGGCAACTCACATTTTCTCCCTTTGTGAAAATGTTTTCTATGCTTCAAAGACAAATATCACAATTCGAGTAACTTCTTATACAGAGAAAAATTCGAATAGACAATGAAAAACTAAAACTAGTCCATACCGAAAGCACCTAAAGACTAAACAAAATTACTAAAATGATATGTCTTTGAAATCTTTAAATTTCTAAAAAAAAGAAAAAGGGATAAAGTTCCGGATTAGTAGCAACCTCTTACTTAAATATTTTCTAAAGCTTTCCTGACCTGTAGGAAGCAAAGTAATTCTGTGCAGTCAGGGTTCAAAAGTTGACTTAACTGCAAGCTATCTCTATTTCCAGTGCAAAGCTTTTCTGACAAATTACAGTATATGTTTCGTAATAAAAACGCTGCATGAAATTAATCAGTGCATTAGTGATTGATTTCGATACTAATTAGATCAATGAGTTCAAATCGGGTCTGCATATATGGCGACATTTATTGTTTTCTTCTATACAGAAAATATGCCGTGTAATACAGAACAAGGCGAAAATAATCGCTATAAATTATTCAGACCTACTGGCTTTGAATCATTAGACTATGAGCAATAATGATGCGCTAATAACATATAGTTACCAATACACGTATGAATGACGATAAAAACACAAATTAAATATCGACAAATATGGTGTCTTAGTGCAAGCAAACTAGTATGAAATCGGGGAGAGTATGGTTACACAAACACATGACCCTTCGGTAACAGGCCTATAAGACTTATAATAGAGTCATGCACAGTGAAAAGATGGTTTAACACATAGTAAAGTTTCGATTGAGGTTAGACTGTACGGAATGCGTTGGCTGACCTGATGATTTAGTTGGCTTTAGACAGAATGTGGTCTTACTGAGCACTGACATCCTCGATATAGTGCATGACGAAATTATATTAAATCTTGGATCCCTCCAAGAACGTAACACATTGCTAAAAAATTTCACTGTGCACAATGATTTTTGGATTTGAATGCACTATTTAAAATTGATCGTAGTTGTCTACAAAGTCCTTAACGTCACATGCACACGAAGAGTATCAATGAGATCCTTCGACGCAGGAAACAACAGAAACAGGGTACGTATTCACCAACCATTCTTAAGAGCTCTCTTTGTCTTGTTATTAAAGATTTTCCGACCGAAAAAGTACCAGAACTTCTGATTGGCTAAACCATTTGGTTTAGCCAATCAGAAGTTCTGTTACTTTCATACTGACAAAACTCTGAAGAATATCACTAAGAATGATCTAAAGAATGGTTGGTGAATACGGATCCAGGAGTTCTAATCATGAATTTACAATTTGTTATGGGTTTGTAAGATTATAGCTCCAAAGATAGTGTACTTATTGCAGAACCAGTTCAGAGAGAACGTATAATTACAATTTTATATAAACATTGGCTGATAAACTGTTATTTTCTATTTCAGATAAAGAGAAACGTTGACCTCTAGAACTCTCTGATATTTTATCATACGGAAAAATTTAGGCTTCTACGATTTAAAACCATTTGTAGTAGACAAATCAAACGTTGGCTAAGTGCTAAAATGTCATTTTCTAAGGGTAGGAAACTTTGTGTGGAAAATGAGAAAATGCTCGTTACCACCATCTTTCCCCGTGATTGTTGGAAAAAATGAATTATTTGGTAAAAAAGTAGAGTTAGCATATAATGTAGATTAATGTAACGATTTAAACATTAATGAGAATTTTTTAGATGGTCTCGTTTCTAGACTCTGATATGGGGTCTAAAATTTTTGGTTTTACATCCATCAAGTCAGATGCTGGTGGTATTTGATATTTCCATCTCAATAAGAACGAATTTGCATGATGAAAGACTTGAATGGAAATTTGATTGCACACGTGGGACAACCAATCTGTACATGGGGCTCTTGGCTGTAATTACTCAATTCCAGTTTTGGACAGATTCCAAGAAATTGTATGAGTTATAGACCAATTATGCATAAGGATTATCGATTCCAGAACTGTCTTTTTTATATTATTGATAGAAGCAAACCTTTTATACTAATTCACTTGTCGGTAATTGTCTCAAATGGCGGTTCATGCGATGATTATTCCAGGCAGGATGGTAAAAGAAGTCAGGTGGTGATACAGAGAGGTCATAATGTTTATAGGGTGTTATCTGTGCAAATCACCCTGCGAATGTGATTTTCTGCTAATAATTATGGTAATAGTGTATCGTAGACACAATTCTAACGTACTTTCTAACGCTATATATCCTCACACACTTGACCCCAGTGCAATGATCATTACGCGGTATTATAAGATTTAAAAAAAAACCCTTACGTTGCTTAGCCCGACTCAGTGACCGGATTGTGTAGATCAGGATCAGACTGCACAACAAGTGCAGCCTGATCGTTGATCTACACTGTCCGATAAGGATATATTTTTTTCCCAAAATATAACTTTGAAAGAGCAATGTTTGGGTTTTTACCATCGAATTGCACATTTCATTTTACAGATTTAACTCATTACCACACGAGAAAATTTTGGACTGGTTTAAATTGAAAGCATTTGCAGACGACAAAATAAAGATGACTGAAAAATAGAAATTTGTTCTGGGAAGGGTAGAAAACACTGTGGGAAAAGGAGAAAATGCTGGTTACCAGCATTTTCTCCTTTTCCCAGTGTTTTCAAAAGCCTTCTTTCTCAGGGGCGTCAAAAGTAGGGATTGTGTGGTAATGAGTTAACAAGATAAAGATCAAAATGTATATGAAGGTCATAATGCCTTTCACAACGGACTACTTTTCGAAACACTGCGACACAACTAAAGGCGGCTCTCAAAAAAGTAACTACTCTTTTTGCCTTATTACTTTTCCAAAACTGTTTTCTATTTTAGCAGAGAAAATCAAATCCAGTCATTTCATTTACATTTAATGCATACTCTGCAAATGCTCTGAATTCGGAATAAGCTATTTTATTTTTGTTGTTTGGTCATGAGTTACGTTAATTTTGCTGAATTAAAAATCACTTAAAAAAAAAAAACACTACACCTCAAATCTTCTTTAGCACTGAACGTATCAAATATGCCGGAACACCTAAAGCATAACCTTGTGAAAAGAAATAAACTATAGCAGAAAGTAGTAATTCTTTATCAAAAATTATATATTTTTTTTATTTTCTTATCAAACGAGGTGGCGTGTTAACAAAGCAGCCGTGCGAAAATGATAACGTTAATTGATGAAACGTTTTGTATCTTGGCCCCAGCCTTTCAAAGTTGTAGAAATTGCTGTGAGCTTAAACGTTAATTGATGAAACGTTTTGTATCTTGGTCCCCGCCTTTCAAAGGTGTAGGCATTGCTGTGAGCTTATTGTTGAGACAGAGGATCGGTCAGTTCATTCGCCGGAATTTCAAACTCTGTCTTCGATAATTGGAAGGCATTGACCTGTTCTGCTCAATTCACCTTGACATTTATATTATCCGTAGCCATTCCGAGACTGTTCAAATGTTAAATTCTTGGTGATTTTAACAACACTTTAAATCTTGTATAGACAATAAGTGGACATTTTTTTAAACATATATTTGACCCATGCCCTGGCACAAAAGGGGTTTATTGCATCTCCGTGGTGCATTATGAAATGGAAGCCATCTCATAGTTTTGCATCCATAAAATCAGATTTTGCAAACAATCGACTGAAACATGAGGTAGACTTGTCCCTTAACATATATAAAAATTGAAGAACTGCAAAATAGTATCGACCTAGGTCAGCCTGCGCGGACTGCGCAGGCTGACCTAGATCGATACTTTTTGAACATGTGTTAAAACCATTTTTACAGAGCGTAGGTCGCCGTCCTTTATTTTGTAAGGACTACTAAACTGCGTGGTCCATTTTATGCTAACCTCGTACGGACTATCATACAGCGTGGCACAACAGACTCTTACACTGTTTGGCTCAAATATGTTCTTTAAAGGTAGTACGGACTATTACACTGTTTGGCTCAAATATGTTCTTTAAAGGTAGTACGGACTATTACACTGCTCAAATATGTCACAGTCTTTAAAAGCGGTACGGACTATTACACTTCTTGGCTCAAATATGTTCCTTAAAGGTAGTACGGACTATTACACTGTTTGGCTCAAATATGTTCTTTTAAGTTAGTGCGGACTATTACACTGTTTGGCTCAAATATGTTCTTTTAAGTTAGTGCAGACTTTTACACTGTTTGGCTCAAACATGTCCTTTAAAGGTAGTATGGACTTTTATACTGTTTGGCTCAAATATGAACTTTAAAGTTAGTATGGACAATTATACAGCGCGGCATAAATAAGTAGATCTAGGTGAAATGTTATTTCCCTGAAATGTTTCAGGGTGTTTTAAAGCTAGTCATCTTAAAGCAATGTCCATAACAAAATAAGTCGAAGATCGTCTAACTAAGAGCATAGGTTTAGATTTTTTTTATCAAAAGCAGTAAGCGACCAGCTTTTCCTTAAAAAAAGCTTGGAATAGCCGTGGTTACGAGGTTTTTGAAAAAAATAACCGACAAAATACACTTTAATTCTATTTAATGGAGTCTTACCTTTTTTGTAAGCTGTGTATCCTGCATAAAGTTGTGAACATGTTTTTCTGCCTTACTTAGTTCTAATTTTCTAGCTATGACTGCAACTACTAAAGCTGTACATCCGGCCCCCTGGAAATATACAACATACAAAAAAAGTCTTGTGAGTGTTTAGTAAGTAATTTCTTCACTGGGCTCAATGTATTCAGCCCCCATGAAATACGTACGGAATATAATACTATAGTGACTTTCCAAGCGCTTGTATATACTTCGAGCAGCGTGAGAAAATTTGGTATCACAAAAGACAGAAGGTCGAGCAAGATGCCATTGTTTTAATCTTAGGCAGCGATAAGTAAATGTAAAAGAAAGTCACTACAGCATAATATTCCTTTTATTACATACCAACACGTTTCACGATAAAGAATTGCCTACTATTGACATTTTATTTCAAAACAGTAGTCACAATAAAACAAATAACGGTGTAGTAGCCAGTCGCTTCGTTTAATGAACTGCAGATAAATGTTGTGTACAATGTAAAATTTTAACCAATGAACTTGCAAATGAATCTATTGAATCATGAGACATAGAGGATATTTGTTTTTTTTCGGTGTAATATCGAAATTTATTTCATCGAGTGGACACCATCGGTAATATTTTCACGAGTGGCGCAAGCCACTCGTGAAAATATTACCGATGTTGTTCACGAGATGAAATAAATTTCGATCTTTCACCGAAAAAAACAAATATTCTATTTATTTTATGCTTTTAACCCTTTCTGGGAGGAGCTTTATCAAAACTCAGTACAGCTCTTTTCCTTTATTCCCCGTGGCGTACCCCTTCCGCATAGCAACGTTACGTCATGCGCGAGAAATGTAAGGTATATGACTAGAGCTGGGTATCGCCAAGAAAAATGTATCGCGATACTATCGCGATATCAGACAGGCGATACGATACAATATCACGATACTTAATTGGTCCAGATTAACTTAATGACAGTCTATTAAAAGAGAGACTGTTTTCATGTGATATGCGCAAACAAGATTTTATAAATAGATCTACATGTTCACAGTTATAAGCTCTTCAAAGACTTTAGGAACCTTTTCTCAAACTGTGCAACCATTTTTGGCAAAATCAATCCAAATGTTTGCTAAAACAAGTAGGTATGTGAGATACCATCGAACTGGTCCAATTCCTGTACAAAATCTATCAGATCGGTAGTGCTGGGCAATCAGGTTGAAATCACAAATGATTATTGTTTTGTAATCTGAAGAGCACACCAACTAGTTATCTGTTGTACAATCGGTGTCTCCATTTAACTGAGAATGCCTTTTGGCTTTAAATACCATGACAGTTTGTCTACATGATATTAAGTTTATAAGGATGCTTTGTTTTGTACTTCAAAAATCAATAGTTTTGCAGTACCATTTAGAGTTTTTGCTTTATTCAATATCATTCATTTTGGTCCTCTATTTTCAATTTTCAAAAGTTTAAAAAAAAAATTAGACATATTTCAAGCATTTGCAGACTCCCCCCACCACGTAGTTCTGTATTTTTATTTCCTAAAACAACAATTTCTTCACTCATGAACAGCATTTTAGCCTCAACTTACTGTTTTATTCATAGATTTGTGTAAATCCACTGTTTAACTTCACTATTAAAAATGAGAAGATAGTTTTTAGTCCATCTGATCGGACGATGCCATGCTGATCATTATAGTGTCATGGGTTTTCACGGTTTTTTTGGCGATCGATTTTTTCATGACAAATAAATTTTGGAGAAGTATTACTACATGATTTGACATCAGTTTGTCATTTTGAATAGCAGGAAACTTTAAAATCGGTCCTTTTACACTAGATCAGAGGATTAACACCTTTATTACGTTGTCATAAATAACTCGCCAGCTTCATGATCATGCGCGTGTCTTTTGCATTTATACTGATCGTGTTTAGCCCATATTTCTGCCGGATGCATTAAAACTAGGTTATTTGAAGCTCTAGACCATAACTTAATGCGTCAGATTGACAATTAGGCAGATATTTTTCAGCCTCAAAGACATCAAGTCAATTTCCCAGCGTCAAAACCCGCACTATAGTCAACTTCGGAAGATAGTTGCCGATCCGCATCTCATTCATTTGTTATTTAAAAAGAATAAAGACAATTCAAACTGTGCTATCTTTCGCTAGCAAATAATCAAATTGCAGCTTATATTCGTTCCCTAAATCAAATGACCTTGTTAATTAATGCTTTATTTTATTTTACAGTCCTTGTAAAATTGGTAAGGAGGCAAACCAATCAAAACGCAGCCGTAACTTTTTGGACACGAAGAAAATATGATAACCTTAGAACGTTCCGAATTAGCATCTATATTTAAAACCTGGAAAACCCTAAGCATGAGCGAGTGACTGTAAACATTTCGCTTCAAATTATTCTCCAAATTACAAAGTTTTATGAATTTCATTGTTTCTAGGGCGAGTTTTTTAACGCTCTTGTATTTATAGCAGAGACAAACTGTGCGTATTTTTTTTCCTATTTTATACATGAATCATTTACATTGACACGTGATCTCACACACAGTGCACACGACACGACGTAAATGTATCGCCAAGTATCGATACAACGAGTTAGTATCGCGATATACTATCGCCAGCAAAAATATCACGATGCACCGATGCATCGATGATATCGCCCCAGCTCTATATATGACGTCATATTTCCCATCTGGTCGTTAGGCACGCGCAATTTACCTAGGCGACAAGAACGTGAAAATCGGTATTTTCACTGGTGGTATCAGTGTAAGATCGAAAAATATTTTCACTGCTATTTCTCGATATCCTACCGGAAAGCATGAAATAAAGATTTGTATTTGGACATACAGAACATTGAACAATAGCACAAAGTTTCGGCCGAGGTCAGCCTGCACGAACTGCGCAGGGTGATTTTGGTCGATACTTTTCACAGGTGCAATAAGATCCCATTTCACAGAGGATGACTCATCTTAAGAGACAACCTTGATGACACCCTTGTAAAAATATGAATCATCCACGTGGACTAAGGTTAACACTTAAAGACGCAGTTTTAAGCGAAAGCCACCTGGGAAAAGGAAAATAGTTTCAAGTCCTAGGTGGTCCACTTAAAAAGAGAGGAAAAGAAGGAAGAACCGTAGGAATCTAATGTAACATTGTTAATTATTACACTGCAAAGAAATTTCTCGCAATCTGATTGGATAATATGCCCCGAACACATATATCATGTACACGGGCAAAACCAACGTAAAAGCAGTTTCCCTTTCGGGAACCCCGTGTGCATGAATACACTATCAATACGACATCCAGAATGGCGACATCGATCAAGATTTACACCAAGATTATACACCAAGCTGCAATTTTAGCACGGATTACTAAGGTTTTAGTGACGTCAGTTCCCAGTGACGTCAGTTTTCATTTAATTGGGGCACTCAGAAGAAACATTCCGCTTTGTCAGCGTACTAATTTCCTCAACAACAACAACAACAACAAAGGTTGAAATGTACTTACCAAACGTTGGAATGGTAAAACTTGGCAATATAATAAATTCATTGTACGATCAGGGGACAGGGCAATTGGAAATTTGTTTACTGCTCTGGTGAATCATGTCGCCACGAGTTTCCAAGTCCCCTGCCACCTGACCAAACGACTAATATTGTACGGTAAGGTTGCCTTCGACTCCGGACGACAAGATTCACCACCGTCGTGAACAAGTTTTCAAGTCCTCTGCCACCTGACTGTACAACAAATTTATTATACTGCAAATTTTGACCATCCCAATGTGAGTTAAACGAAGTTTGTTTTCGTTTTATGGCTTCACGAATTGATTATGATGACGAAATAGAATTTCCTTTTTGAGTGCCCTAATTTAATGAAAACTGGCGTCACTGGGTATTGACGTCACTGTAACCTTGGTAAAACGACCAGTTTGGTGCATTATCTTGATGATGTCATATGCGATAGACAATCGACGCATTTCTATTCAAACGTGGATTAAAAAGAAATATATATATATCACAATGTAAATAACAATTAAATTTTATGATTTTTTTTGCATAACTAAATGACCTAATTACCTCAATCGGCAGCTATGTTATCCTTCTAACGTTATCAATGTAAGTAACAATTAGCTTTAATGATTTATTGGCACAACTAAACGACCAAAGTACCTTAATCGGCCGCTAAGTTATCCTTCTAACGTTATGCACAATGTATGAGTATTTACACCTCATAATGTGCTCACCCGAAGAAGGAGTGTCTTGTTTTAAACCTACTGTATCTGTTTTTGAATGATATTAAACGATACTATATATACACCTTTTTTATAACTTCTTCAACATTTAACAGATCTGTGTATTGTTTAGTATTATAAATGTTTACAACACAATACAGGGTTTTAGCGACCCTGGAGGAGAAAGCCTTCGAAAATACGTTAGTTAAAGGCAGAAAATACTGGTAACCAGTTTCACACCTTTTTTTCGCAACGTTTCTACTTCATCAAAGACAAATTTCTTCATTAGAATCATATTTAATTTGAAGTCTGCAAAAGCTTTAATTATATTTGAATAAGTCTAAGACTTTGTTGTCTAGTGAAAAGTCTTTCAAGAAGGAAATAACGGTTTGACTGTAATCACAGCAATACCTTTTGTATTTTTTGATGGACAACAACTTCCGGCTGCACCCTTTACCAAACATTTCCGTGTTACAAATGATCATGAGAAAACGTCTTAAAACACTACAGAAAGTTTTCCCAATATCTCTCAACGTTTTTACCTTTTGAAGGACAAAATTCATGTTTCAAGTGACAATTTGTCGTCTGCGATTGGTTTCAGTTTTGATAAGACAATTTTTTGTCCTCAGGTAAGGAATTAATGGACGACATATTTTTTTAATCTTTTATATCGCAGGCAATTAGCAGACTAAAATGAAACGTAGCTCAAATAATAGAGGACAAAGGATAGAAAAGGTCATAAGGAAAGACATATATAGAGATTATCAACTGTTTGACCTTTCTCAAACTATTTTAACTCATTACCAAACGACAATATTTTAAGTTTGTCCAAATCGAAAGCATTTGGAGACGACAAAATATCACTGACCGGAAATTTGAAATATGTTTTGTAAAGGGTAGAAAACATTGTGGGAAAAGGAGAAAATGCTGGATACCAGCATTTTCTCCTTTTCCCACAATGTTTTCTAAAGGTGTCTTTCTCAGGGTCGTCAAAAATAGGGATTGTGTGGTAATGGGTTAATCCTTATCACCCTAATAACTTAAATGAAATTTTCAATTGGAAAGTAAAAGACCCCAATATTACTACATGTTTTTCAAAGTTATGTTTATTGAAATGACATCTTCTCATCGGACAGTGTAGATCAAAGATTTGGCCTTCGCTGTGCACAAAAGGACAGAACTTCGCGCTAGGCAGGCTGAAGGTTAAAAAAATATTTCTCCTGGATTATCAAAACATGGGATCTTTTAGCGAATAGTCATGTATTCCAAGAAATTCGTGATGTTTAGAAACCACATCATCGTCTGATTACTTTAAGAAAGAGAAAAAATCATGAAAAAAAAAATGAAACATTCTGTTTGAAGTTATAAAAAACTTTTTACTTGGCACAAGATGTCTAGTTTTGTTTCTTTCACTTCAACAGTATCAAGTTTTCAATAAGATACGATATCAAATAACCAATGAGGAGTAACAAGATAACGTCGTTTGATGTTTAGCTGCATATTATCTTGATTTTCCTCTTTCAGTAAGTCACTTTACATCAGTAAAGTTTTCCTGTATAATTTACATTTATTTTGACTGAAAATACCCACTGCAATTATTGAAGATTGTAAGATTTCGCAGACTATAACAAATTAAATCTCACTTAAATGATAATACTAGTCTTAGGAAGAAAGAATCATTTTGGAAAGACGGAGCAAATATTGGTCACCTGTATTTTCTCCCATAATTATGCACTATATTTCATAATTCGTTTACAAAGGATCGTGAAAAATTACTTGAATTGACTTGATAAATTCAGCAAGAAGAAAAGGTCAAATGAAATGATCGTGCATCGAAACGACATTCTGTAGAAAGTTCTTACCATAACACCGGTTGCTATGGCGACCACCCTGCCACAGTAGGTGTTGGGCACTATATCCCCATACCCGATAGCCAGGAAAGTTATCACGATCATCCACATCGAGTTCAATATGTTGGCGTGTTGATTAGGGTCAAGCTGGCTGAAAATGAGACAAAATGGATCTATAAAACATCTCCGTATCTATCGTTACGCGACATAGAACGGATCATAAAACACAGCTTTGCACCATAAAATACGCGTAAACAGTATAGAAAGGCCTGTTTTATTGACTGTTGGGTGTCTTTCTCAGATACGCCCAGATAACAAAAACTACCAGTCAAAAGTGAAACACGTTTGAGATCGTACCTATATTTTTTATATTTTCTTTTAACCCGATTGAAATTAACAGATGCGAATTTCTCTGGAAATCCGAGAATCTGTGCTGTTTACCAGCGTTATCTTTTGCAGAAAAGAAAGATTAAAGTTATCATTTGAAGACTAATCCACAATTCATATTTGTTGTCTCCTTCTTTCGCTAAGGAAGCGAGCCCAGCAAAAATGCAAGCAAAGCTTCGCAATGATTGCAAATAAGCCTAATACTGACTTTGATATAGGTTTGGGCTCTACTTGCCCTTATTGTGCAAAATGTCTAAGCCACTGCAAACTAAAGTAATAAACGTAATGTTAGTGGAGATAGATGCTGATGTAACGTTATTCTTCCAATTTTCAACAAGACGTCGAAATTACCAGCCCCACGTGTGGTTTTTTTAGCAAATATTTAATGTACAAATAAATATGCCTTATTCATTCTATCTAACTGAAATGTATTTTTGTACTACTTATTTGTTAAAAAAACAGTGTCGTCCAATCATGCTACTAGAAATCCTACTGTTCAATTACAAAAGGACAAAAAAGGGTGTCTTAAAAGAAAATAATACGTTAATCAAACCACATGTGAAAGTGTCGAATAGGACTCAAGAACTGCAAAAAGAACACCAAAACAGAACCAAAATAGAACTTAGGGGAAAATCAGCTTAGAAAATAGAGCATAATTTGAATTAAAGAGCAAGTCACCAAGCATAAAGAAACTACACATCACAGACATCTTAACTACAAATAGGTAAATGTGCAAACACTCTTTAAATATTGCCCCACTCACTTCGATGGTGCTTCTAACAAATTTGACAAGGTTAGATTAAGTTGCAGCTAATATGTAAAAAAGAAATCAACAATTTCAATTTTGGTCCACCCTGGTCACTCAGAATGCGAATATTTAAACATAAGAATTAGTTTAGTTTAAACATATTTATTTTACATCGACTGAGAAACAAGTTCTTACAAGTTATACTAATCTCTCTCGATTCTGCTCCCTGGACTTGGATTCGTTACCCATACAATACCAATACAATAGGCATTCAGGTCAATCTATATATTACAAATAATCAGATTTTTTCAAATTATCTGTTTTTACTTTTAAGCTTAATTCTTGGTACTTATCTATCGTGTAGATATTGTCAATGTTACCGCTTTTCTGTAGCCACTGACATAGGATAGGAATCTCCGAAATAAAAGTAGAAACCTAACAACGATATTGATTTTTCAGAAAATGGTAACCAGCATTGTCTCCTTTTCCCACAATGTTTTCTACCATCCCCAAAACAAATTTTAAATTTTCAGTCACATTTACCTTGTCGTCTGCAAATGCTTCCGATTTGGACAA
This sequence comes from Tridacna crocea, assembly GCA_943736015.1. Taxonomy (NCBI): domain Eukaryota; kingdom Metazoa; phylum Mollusca; class Bivalvia; order Cardiida; family Cardiidae; genus Tridacna; species Tridacna crocea. Next base: position 8,677,858 of record OX031066.1, on the reverse strand, counting down.
ACCTATAATTTGATCGTTTGGTAATGAGTTAAAATACAAATACATATATTTAGGTCTAATTTCTAGCTTTGTGGGCGATTTAAGGGTTGATAACTAATCTGTAGACCACACAGCACAACTAGAGTTCGTTCTGACGTGTGAAGATCTTAGAGCATGTGTAGACCAAGGTTCGACTACGTGATGGATGATCTTGAATCTGCGCTACTGATATCATTGGCGATATTGTGACCCAAAACAGCCTTACAATTGCATTATCTCCTTCTTTTACAGCCTGCGTTGACCTCGTGTTTATTAACGTCCAAACCGGAAATCATTTATGGAGTAGGCCCAAGTTTAATTTGCAATCAAAATTCAACACGCGTACATACAAAAAGAGCGTTACAAAAGGTAAATGCGATATTCAAACTGGACCAGTTTTATTTCATACTCTATACAAAAATCACCAAGTTTTGCTTTTAAAACTTGACTGAAAAAAAAAAACATATACATAACTCTGTTTATATAGAGGATAATCAACTGGTTGTTTTTGATATGAAAAATATCTCACGAGGATGCGTTGTTAGGCGTTGAAAAAACGAGTGCGCAGCACGAGTTTTTTCAACGCCTTACGACGCGTCCGAGTGAGATATTTTTCATATCAAAAATAACCAGTTGATTATTCTATTTATTATATACCTTATTAACATCATTATTTTGTAATTTTGCGTTTGAAAGTCGAAAAAAATGTAGTCGAAAAAAAAGGTAGTTCCCAAATGACGTCAGGATGTGAAAGTGAAAGTTGATAACGTCACTAGTGATGATATCAAAATTTATTACACTGGGAAATTCCAGGATTTCACTGCTAGGTATATAATAAATTATATTTCATGTGTCTATTTTTAGAAATGTTATGAGTAAAGAGATGTTGTAATTTAGCTAGGGGGGAATTATTTCCCCGTCACATTGAATATTTTCCTCCTGCCGAAAATCTGGCACTACTTTTTTGTTCTACTAGTTTTATAAGCGGTAATCGTTGACAAAATAATCAGAGGAAATATAATATATAATTTATTTCATCAGCTCATGGTTAATATGGGGAAATTGTTACCCCAGACTGGAAAGGTCCGCGAAAATAGCTCGTGCCTAACGCCACTCGTTATTTTCGCATACCTTTCGCTTTTTTGGCAAATATTTCCCCATATTAACCACAAGCTGATGAAATAAATTATATATTTCCTCTATTTGATTTTCACCGTTTTCTTGTAATACCTTCCCTTGCATGAGTTTTGTGAAGAAAATAAAGTATAATCGATCAAACTTAAAAATAAAAGTAAGCTGATGTTACTCTAGAGTCTCATTATTTCATCCATCACGATGGCACCCTACAAATATATTTTTAAAATCTTGCTTTTCGAAAGTCTATCGAGAAATAATGGTGGAATATGATGTGATATTTCATGGTTTACTTTACTGAGTGAACATCATCGGTAATATTTTCACTCGTGGCTGCGCTTTTCGTGAAATTATTAACAATGATGTTAATTCGATGAAATAAAGTTTGATCTTTCACCGAAAAAGTAAGTATCCACTATATATTCTGGATTTCACCATTGCGAGATTATATTAAGTCTGATACGTTTTGCCAGGGATTACCCTCAACTAAACCAGAAGTTTGTTAAAAGCTATGATCCCTGCTTTGTGAAAAGGAGATTAAAAACATTCTGCATATCAAAGAACCATTCTTCCTAACAATTCAGTTGGTTGGAACACAGAGTTGAATTTATGGATCAATAGTTATGTGATTACCTGCTTGGTATAGTACATCACGGAGATGCAATATACCCATTTTGCAAGAGCATGACCTCTGTTAGCTGAACATTGACTATGGAGCATTTTCTACAACTTATTTTATTCTCCTCTTGGTGACCGCGTCCTGGAAATCCATGCAATGCTCACATCGTTATGTGGGCCGTTACACAGGATGACCAAAATTATCACTGAATTCGAATTGGAAACCACCAATATGGCTGACGAGTTATCATTGCTTATGACTCAAGTAATAAATCTGAACAAGAGAGTTCGAAATAGGGGTACTGTACTGTTTTGTTTTCATCAGTATCGTGTCAGTCGGATCGCATTGGTCACTGCGCCTTTTCAAGCCTAACTGTGATTGCATGTGTTAATGTTTCGCACTTTATTTTTCCCTAATGGCTGGCCACGTTTCAACATAACCATCGTCAAGGCAAAGTGCAGTTATATTGCAAAGAAGTTTCTCGTGATCTGATTGGATAACATGCCCCGAACATACATGTACATGCATATCTTGTACATTGGCAAAATCAATCTAAAAGCAGTTTACCTTTCGGTAGCCCCGTACAAATGACTACACTGCCAATACATCATCGAAATTGGCGGCGTCGATCAATATTAACATCAAGATTATGCGCCAAGCTGCATTTTTTAGCACGTATTATTAATGTTTCAGTGACGCCAACTCCCAAATGATTTCATTAAATTATGGCACTCCGAAGGAAAACTCTACTTTGTCAGCGTACTCAATTAAAAAAAACAAGTAAAAATCGCTTAAAAAATGTTGAAATGGTAAAACATTCTTTGTACGCTCAGGTACTTTCGGCTCGGGGCGGCATGATTCACCACAGCCGTGAACAAGTTTCCAAGTCCCTGCCACCTGACCGTACAACTAATACTGTACTCTAAAACGCGTGGCAAACTACGGCATCGAACCTGATGCATTGCACACAACACAAAAAAGTAACAAAAGGATGCATTTTCTCTCAAATACAGCGAGCCATCACGCCTGAAAATACATCCCTCCACAAAATGTGATTGCTGACAGCTAAGCCAATTCTGCAAATTAGTTCACTAATGGACCTAAATGAAAAATAAGCACATCTACGTAACAAATCCGTCCCCAAATGACAATTCAATGCTAAAGTTCATTACTTCTTAACTCTGTCGGCGCCAGATATATAACTCAACTTCTCTCAAAAGCTAAAAAAGCGACAGGGTTTTTTCATCTTATTGGTTTGACTTACCAAAGTACGGAATAGATCCAAGTTAATACTCCATCTTCTGTGCTTTATGACTTTGAGCTATGCTGTCCGTAAAAGCCATTCGTCGGCTTACTTCAAAAACCTCGTAACTACAGCTTGTTTCAAGCTGTAGTTGCGAGATTTTTTAAGTAACCTGTCGCATTGTTTTTCACTGTGGTGTTGAAAGGATGCACCTAAGTTTCTTAAAATAGAACGTCAGAAGAACAACGACAGTGAAATTAACATGGGCACCATGACTTCGTGAGAAAACCATTCCCTAAGCGATTAACCTTTGTTTCGTTTCAAGGGGCTTTCCCTCCTTTGCTACAATGTTTTACACAAGGCTGTTGTAAGGAGCACTTCATCATCATGTCGAGTGCAAGGACTAATTCAGCACACATTTCTGTACAAGATTATTTAATGGCGGTTTGTTTATGACGAACAATCAACGGTTGAGACATTTCGCGGTAAATATGTTTAGAATAAAGATACCTTTGCAACAGTGAAAAATTCCTCGTTTTGCAGAAAAGGATTCTTTATTACGCTGTGGCATAGGAAAATTTGCGGGCAACCAAGTTTTTTTAATTTATTATTTTCCCACAGTATTTTCACATACATATCGAATATCTGAGTCATGTCTATATTTGTTTTTTTTTTACGTCGACAAGTCTTGAATGTTGTCGTCCCATAAAGAGACAAGAAATGGAAGCGTCTGTGTGCTTAAAATGCTATAGATACGTTTTTTAGAGATAACAAGTTTTTTTTTTAAGCCATGACAGTTTGGGCAAACATTACTTACAAAATATAGGACATTGTAGGTGCAGGATCTACTTTGGGAATCTGCTCTGTATGATGTTGATCTACACTATCTTCAAAACAAACCACCATTCTGTTCAGCACGTTTAGGGTAACGACGTTTTCTCTACGGTTCAGACATCAAGTTGTGAAATTTGGTTAATTTTTCAAAACTAATCTTGGGTTAACACCTACAAAAAGCACACTTCGAATAGGTGTCAGAATTGAGGGAGTGAAAATGAGATTTTTTCACCAGCTCTAAAATTTCTCGTGAAAGTTTAACGATATGATGTAACTTGGCAGACAAAAATTGACACCTACTGCAAAAAAATCTAGATTTTGCCAATGATATGCCCTAAATATTCCTCTTAAATTTACTAGTCTTGCATAGATAATGCTACAAGAGGACCGCTGTTGCCCAAAATCGCTAATCTGACTATGCAAGGGCACACTAGTTAAGATATTGGTTCCCCTTTTGATAATTTATCACTAGCTTGAATTTAAAGAGAAATACCATCCAATAACGACAAAGATATATCGACCCAAAAATATTCATATATGTCCCGACAGTGACCGAAAAAAAACCTTATGAAAAAAGTTGCAGAAAAAAATTAACAAGATAAGAAAAATCACAGAAGAAATGTCAAAGGAAAAACTCTTGTAGGGTTAAAGATTAGTCAAAGCAACAAAAAGTGATCTTGCACATTATGATCAAGCTCAGAATATTGTTGCACAGTTATTCCACAGAAAATAGTGCATATTCGATCCACGTGATGCACTGAATCGGTTAAATCTTAGATGCAGAAAAATCTAGAGCACCGAAAAGGGTATCAAACTGAACCAAAAAATGTAGAAAAATTAGCTTGAAAAAGAGAAAATCGACATTTTCATTGTTTTTAACTCCTTTGAAGAGGGGAGGAAGGGTAAACTACTGCTGCGTCGTCTGTCCGCCCTTCCTGACGTTTGTCCGAACTTGTCCAGACCGTAAAATAACTCTTTAAAGTTTATCAGCTATAAACTTGTTACTTTATAATTAGGTAGATCTAAATGGAGGACCCTGCGATGCAAAAGAACAATAATTCTGTTATATGTATTGTTATTTTTACAATTACTGCCGGGCATTAGTTCATACTCCAACTGAATAATACCTCTTATAACCGTGATTTGTTTTTTCTTTTTCTCTATCTCACATATCCTCACAAACATCAAGATGAAAATCCTTTTTTATGTGCCCTCTTTTTTTCATGTGACTTTTTATGCCTACCAAAAAACTGACTTTTTTATACATCCCGCCTTAGCAGTAGTATAGGCATTTACGTCCATGATTGAATTGCTGTTTGAATAGTGTTGACACTGCATTCAACAGGATTTCGATCACATCACGGCGATAGATGGTATACTTATACAGCCCTAATCTTTGTTCCATTAAGAAGTTATTCCCTTCGTAGCAATCATCTAAAACTTTATAATTTTACTTGCGCTACAGTATTGAGATAATTTGAAACGAGTAATAATTCTACATCCTTTGTGATCCAGGGAATGTGTTTTATACTTTTTTTACACTAACTTACACCCAATCACAAAGACAAGCTAAAATATAAATAAGAACAGTTTCGATTGAAGGACTTTTGTATAGAAAAGTTTGCACGAACTTAATTCTGCCTGAGTTTATGACAAAAACTTATAAAGTACATCTAGTTTCATCAAAAGGTAGGCTACGTTTTGACCTGTTTTCAAACAATAGAGGTAATGATCATTGTGTCTGAGCTAATGGGACAGTTTGATGTTATCTCTTTCTAGTAGTCATCCTTACACTTACGAAACAAATGGCAGTGAGTAATCAAAATAGTGCAATTCCGATACTATCAAACCAAAATAAAAATTATCTTTTTATGATACAGGGCAATGTAAGTTTAAGATCCAACACATAATTTGTGCATTTTAATCTTGATTTACACAGTTGAAAAAAAGAAACACTACATGAAGTTGTCTATAGGGTTAATGCGAAAACAGTAGATTGGCGAATTGAATCTTGTCAGCTCAGTTCGTTGTTCTCCTCTCTCAAGGGATTTCCGATTCATTTTAAGCGTGAACCAAAGTTACGTTTTCTAATCCGGTTTCTTATTATATGGTAATTACTCGTGTTCCGACTTACATTAGCTTTTACCATTTCAGGTCTCCAAGAAGAGGAAAATGAAGAACAAACAAAATAACACAGTAAAGCAAGGTCAGTCTCATGGGAGACAACCTTTCACTGGTGAAAACACAGGCACCTGTAATGCGAAAATGTATTTCATTATGAACTCAAAGATTTTCTAGAAGACAATTATCACCTTAACTCTGTGAACCTTTAGTCAATGACAAAGAAAGCTATTAAACACCGAAGTATGTTACACTAGAGCTGGGGCGATATCATCGATGCATCGGTGCATCGTGATATTTTTGCTGGCGATAGTATATCGCGATACTAACTCGTTGTATCGATACTTGGCGATACATTTACGTCGTGTCGTGTGCACTGTGTGTGAGATCACGTGTCAATGTAAATGATTCATGTATAAAATAGGAAAAAAAATACGCACAGTTTGTCTCTGCTATAAATACAAGAGCGTTAAAAAACTCGCCCTAGAAACAATGAAATTCATAAAACTTTGTAATTTGGAGAATAATTTGAAGCGAAATGTTTACAGTCACTCGCTCATGCTTAGGGTTTTCCAGGTTTTAAATATAGATGCTAATTCGGAACGTTCTAAGGTTATCATATTTTCTTCGTGTCCAAAAAGTTACGGCTGCGTTTTGATTGGTTTGCCTCCTTACCAATTTTACAAGGACTGTAAAATAAAATAAAGCATTAATTAACAAGGTCATTTGATTTAGGGAACGAATATAAGCTGCAATTTGATTATTTGCTAGCGAAAGATAGCACAGTTTGAATTGTCTTTATTCTTTTTAAATAACAAATGAATGAGATGCGGATCGGCAACTATCTTCCGAAGTTGACTATAGTGCGGGTTTTGACGCTGGGAAATTGACTTGATGTCTTTGAGGCTGAAAAATATCTGCCTAATTGTCAATCTGACGCATTAAGTTATGGTCTAGAGCTTCAAATAACCTAGTTTTAATGCATCCGGCAGAAATATGGGCTAAACACGATCAGTATAAATGCAAAAGACACGCGCATGATCATGAAGCTGGCGAGTTATTTATGACAACGTAATAAAGGTGTTAATCCTCTGATCTAGTGTAAAAGGACCGATTTTAAAGTTTCCTGCTATTCAAAATGACAAACTGATGTCAAATCATGTAGTAATACTTCTCCAAAATTTATTTGTCATGAAAAAATCGATCGCCAAAAAAACCGTGAAAACCCATGACACTATAATGATCAGCATGGCATCGTCCGATCAGATGGACTTAAAACTATCTTCTCATTTTTAATAGTGAAGTTAAACAGTGGATTTACACAAATCTATGAATAAAACAGTAAGTTGAGGCTAAAATGCTGTTCATGAGTGAAGAAATTGTTGTTTTAGGAAATAAAAATACAGAACTACGTGGTGGGGGGAGTCTGCAAATGCTTGAAATATGTCTAATTTTTTTTTTAAACTTTTGAAAATTGAAAATAGAGGACCAAAATGAATGATATTGAATAAAGCAAAAACTCTAAATGGTACTGCAAAACTATTGATTTTTGAAGTACAAAACAAAGCATCCTTATAAACTTAATATCATGTAGACAAACTGTCATGGTATTTAAAGCCAAAAGGCATTCTCAGTTAAATGGAGACACCGATTGTACAACAGATAACTAGTTGGTGTGCTCTTCAGATTACAAAACAATAATCATTTGTGATTTCAACCTGATTGCCCAGCACTACAGATCTGATAGATTTTGTACAGGAATTGGACCAGTTCGATGGTATCTCACATACCTACTTGTTTTAGCAAACATTTGGATTGATTTTGCCAAAAATGGTTGCACAGTTTGAGAAAAGGTTCCTAAAGTCTTTGAAGAGCTTATAACTGTGAACATGTAGATCTATTTATAAAATCTTGTTTGCGCATATCACATGAAAACAGTCTCTCTTTTAATAGACTGTCATTAAGTTAATCTGGACCAATTAAGTATCGTGATATTGTATCGTATCGCCTGTCTGATATCGCGATAGTATCGCGATACATTTTTCTTGGCGATACCCAGCTCTATGTTACACCAGTCTGATTTAATTGCCATGTCATTATTCAGCCTAATCCCATTAAGTCCCAAATGGTAGTTTCTTTGTGCTTGGTGTTCAAAGCCAGACTCTAATCCTTGATGACACCTAAATCCGATCGAATCATACATCAAAGAAACAGACTCAACATATGTGCAAGTGCCCGTGAAATGAAATCATATCCTATCTATTAATCGAAACCTTTGGTTTCGAATGTGAGGTTGTGATAAGTGACCGTTGCAAAAATTGAACCCTTTCAAAACCCAATCATTTTATCGAGACCACAGTCTTAATCAGAGCTCATATCTGGAAGGTTCAAGTTTGTCTTCATGAATTCATTTGTAATATACTGTAGACCAAATGCCTTGATTATTTCAGGGCATTAACCCATTACCACACAATCCCTACTTTTCACGCCCCTGATAAAGAAGCCTTTTGAAAACACTGTAGGAAAAGGAGAAAATGCTGGTAACCAGCATTTTCTCCTTTTCCTACAGTGTTTTCTATCCTTCCCAGAACAAAGTTCAATTTTTCAGTCCCCATTATTTTGTCGTCTGCAAATGCTTTCAATTTGGACAAGTCCAAAATTTTGTTGTGTGGTAAAGGGTTAATAGGAGATACCTTTCCATTGGGAAGGTATATGCATATTGAAAATTACCCAGCCCCTAAAATCTTTCTGAAACTATTTCTCTCTTTTTTTTTTTTTATCTCTTCTTGCATTGTAAATTCACTCCCTGAGTAATACTATCATTAACCTTCGTACACACACGTCAATCTAAAACATTTGTGCTTTGAAAATTTCAATTTGAAGCAACCAAACAACTGGCACTAGATAGATGTCAAGGTCTGAATTTTGATAAAGAAAGGTTGCTAAACATAGACCTAAGAAGGGCTACTGTAAAAAATGAAACCAATAAAAATTCCGCTTATTGTCCTTTAAAAGCAAGCATTTTGATGTAGGTCCTACCTTGGTTTTGCTCTAAATTATACAATGTGCCAAAATGTCTTTAATTTTAATATCATACTAACAAAATGAACAAGGAAAGGAAAACAAACAAAAATTAGATTGAAGCAAACGATTGCTAAAAAATAAAATATCTGCATGCTATTACGGGATTTTTTCTCTTTTTTTAGAATTATCTTAATGAATATTGGATGGTAAGAATTGACTTAGAAATAGTAGAAGAGTTTCGCATGCAATTTTTGCACTAGTTATATTTGATATCTAATCAAAATGACGGAGGCAAAATAAATAAGATTCCACACCAATTTAGAGAGACGTGATTTTGTGAAGTATCAATTACAAAGGAACTTGGAAATTACTTACTTCAAAATGTTTTCCTTTCCTCTTCTGATGGATACTAAACTCAACTGGTTAAGCCATTCAACGTTGTTATCGCCGTTTAGGTCATAAGTAGATTTGACGAGCTCGTCAAAGACAAACAACACTGCATAAAGTGAAACGACATACGGAATCGCCCACTTAACAGACTAATTCGAGTAACATTACAATTACGTTGTAATGTATTGCTTATGTCATAGATACACTTGCATGACTAGTAAAACTGCATGAAATAATTATGCTCTGTAGTTTTCCATTAAAAATCGAAGCAGAATTCAACCATTCAAAATTTAACTCTTCCGCCACCAGATAAACATAGAGATACTTTCTCGAGTTTCTAACTTTCATTTCCTTTTCAATTCCAAGACCTTGCTCATAGTTAAAAATATAGTAAAAGAAGACTTAGATAGAACAAAAACAGAGCTACACATCAGGCAGTCCAAAAAGCTACATACACGTCGCCCTGTGCGGTGGGTGGTTTATAGTTAAGCTCAGTGTTTGGGTTTGAATTGCACTCATTTTCATGTAACAAATCCGTGTTCACCTATACAGCGATCGGAATTGCAATATGGTTTATCTAATTTTTCAAAGAAAACCCGAAAAAAAAAAAAAACTGGTGTTCAGGGACAAATTCCCTTGTCTCCGGGTTTTGCCTGGACAAAAGAAAATAGGGCGCACATGTACATTTTTACGCATCATTTTTGGTTTTATCACCTGAGAGTGTTAGATAGTCTCGTACTTACTAAATATTCGTTCATGGTTTGAGTTTAAAATCATTGAGGTACTGTCATATCATTTTTTCTTTTGAACATGAGATTTCCGCATGTCGGATATTTTTCACTAAAAGTCTGCACAATGTGATATCATATCTACCTTAAGAAGCAGAAAAAAGAATGCTGCTTTTAAATCTTAATTTCAATATTTTGCAAAATATCGAGCGTAGATACATCTACGGGATCAGAATTCATGGTCAGTGCAGTCTGTTCTTGACTATTATTGTCTCTAAAAGCAACTAAAGATATCACTGGCAATTTGGAGGTTAAATAAAAAAGCACCAAGTAACCGATGGGAAAACGGATGCACATATATTCATAAGCTGAAGTAATACGCTTTCCCATCTCACAAAATTTCGCAGCAGACAATATTGAAGACATCTACGGTGATGATCAACATAAAACAGCACAGAAGCAAGGCACAACTAAGAAAACTTTGTTGCAAAGCAAAGACTTTAGGGTAAAATTTCTTCTTTTGCGACTAGGATTTTTTTTCTGAAACCATTTGCTTTCAGACAACAATATGTCTTCGGATGGTGAAATGTCAACGAAAGAAAATAATTGTATAGAACAATCATGCGAAAAAGTTTTGGTAAGAAACGCTAAAACATATATTGTAAGAAAGTATGGCGACAAAGTCTGAACTAAAGATAAAAGCTAGCGTACACGTCTAACTACTTTTTTGGGTGCATAAAGAAAGGAAAAGTATAGCTATGGGTAACTGCAATCATATAAGCAAGTCCACTTTAACATAACTTTAACATAAACTCATAAAATTCCAATCAGACAACAAAACCTGAACGCAAGTAGGTTGCGATTAAACTAATTTCTGTGATAGTCAATCTGACAAACAAGCGTCAAAGGACGGGAAGGGCTCTGAAGGGAAATAATAAGTGTATTTGAGACTCGCGTATCATATAATCATGGGTTCTATCGAAAACCCATACAGAACAAGTGCTAAGCCATAAAAGTCTTCAAAAGTATTAGTAAAAAGTGCATTTTATTCAGCACGTGTTGCAAAAAATATTCGGTAGCCTGGGGTACAAATTATGCACCTGTTGAAACTAATACAGAGGAGAATGGTAAACGAATTAAGATACAAGAGGCCATTGCGCCCTACAGCGTTCACTTGAGTAAAGTAATCTCATGCTGATAAGACTAAGGCGATCCTTATTGTGATGTATAACTCATTAATGTAAATGACCTACTTTTTGACAGGCTTAGCCAATTCTTAAGCTCATCAGAGATAGTGTCACCACAAATATTTGTAGCAGATTGCATAAGAATCAGACTGAAAATGTGGCCTCTAGACCGTTTAAAAGAATCCTCTTCGATTGTGCCTAACAGATACGTTTTGATATACTGTGGCCGAGTTTCGAACCTGTCTAAGATATCTTCAAGAAAAACAATCTTACAACGTTTCACATGTATCAGATTGAAAATGTGGCCTCTGCCCTGCACACATTTTTTTTTTCTATAATTTGGCCGAGTGACCTACTTTTAGACCAGACATCGAATTTAAAATTTGTCCGAGATATTATCACGGCAATTACTGAGAGTAATTTTCATGAGTAAAGGGCTGAAAATGTAGCCCCTAGAGTACACACAAGGTTTTTCTAAGATCTGGCCCAGTGACCTATTTTTCAACATGACACCTACCAATTTCAAACTTTTTCGAGATATTCTCAAAACTAATAACCTGACCATTTTTTAGGTTTATAAGGCTAAAAATGTAGCCTCTAGCGTGCACATTTTTTTTTTTAAAGATTTGGCCTGGTGACTAACTTTTTTACCTTAGTTGGCCTAGTTTCGAGCTCGTCCGTGATTTTATCATGATAACCACTCTGAGCAATTTTAATGAGTATCTGGCTTAAAATGTGGCCTCTAGAGTGCACATAGAGTAATTATAGATGCCCTGACGACGTACGATGGACACCGCACGATCTTAAAAGCTCATCTTAAGCACTTTGTACTTAGATGATTTAAAACTAGGGTGCAGAAAAGTCATAATGGTTTGTGTTGTTTTCATAAAACGAAGTCTTACAGAATGCATCACGTCAACTCACTGGTAGTGGAGGTTTACAGCACTAAGATCGTTTAATCACTTAGTTCTCGAGAGTTGGATTTTCCCAAAAGATGACAAATGAATGTTTATTCAACAATTGTAAAGATTCAAAATAGATCTAAAGAAAAGCTCTGAGTTTATGTACAGAGTCTTTTGTAATGCAAAATAATATCTTCTGATCTTATATTTACTGGCCGATATTAATATCACAATTGTATAAACTGCTGATTAGTTTTCTGATTCACATTTGTGATATCAAGTTTTCTTTTCTGTAGACCTATCTAATATATTTTTGTTAATATAGATGTAAAATTTGTTAACAACATACTATCTTAATTGGTAATAAAGGTTCTGAATTTAAAATTTCAAGAGTGATTTCCTAAGAACATTGAAGGGGTATTTTTCTATATTGTGGTCGTGATTTATATTGACCGTAAAAGCAAGCGAGCCTGTGATAGATACTGACGATGCCATTACGTTGGTACCTCTTTGAATATTGAAACATAGGACGGGATTGTAAGTATTATACCGTATTTTTTTATTATTTCTACGTTGAATGTATAAACCATCAAAATGTATTGGAAATAACGATATAAGAATTTTATGCCACAATAAAAGACAGCAAGAAGACAAGTCTCAAAATTCATATCGCAATATGACACCTAAGAGAGTGTTAACTTTCCGAAACCAGAGTTTATCCATACCAGATTACAAAGTCAAAAATGCTAGAAGGCTTATTGTTTTATCCGCAAAGCTATAGTAAGCAAATGAGTATTTTAATCAGCGCGAGGTGAAGCAGTTCTAAGGTTGAACTAATATAAATATTCCAGTATTTCAAACGGTGAAAATCAAAAAGCAGTCTGTATACCTTTTCATCAACTGCTCTAGAAATACTTGCGGACGGCGTAGATTCAAGGTCACGTTCTCTACCATTCCAATTTCAAACCATCACAATGGCCGAGACATTCCGTATTGTTCAGTACCATGACTAGCATTAGAACAATATGTATATATACACTGAAGCCATTTGGGCTTATCAGTTAATTTCTAACCCCTGATGAAGGTAGTATGCCGAAAGCCCTGGGTTAAATTAATTATTTCAACTCTTCGAGCACATTATATATAAGATCTATCACAGAGGATCCTTAATCTGACTCCGAGAGTGTAAAAGCTGTTGAAGAACTGCGAAAATGTAATATTTTGAACAACGCCCTTAGTGGAACATGAGCTTGCATACTCTATATAGTCCTACGAACATAAAATTATGCAACAAATGCACAGCTGAAATACATGCCGCATCTTGCGGGATTCGAACCCATGGCGGACAAGGTCCTCGTTTTTCGAGGTTTGAAAAGACCAATAACATAACCACTTAGCTATTAAAGACATAATATCCCCCACACAGCTGTCAGGTATAATTGTATTTAAATCGGGACGAAGCTTTGCATGAAGGAGTAGTCTCCTGTAACAAAAGTTCAATCTGTTTTGCCGACATGAAGTAACAAATATCTTAGTAAGGTGCTCAACAATACAAAGAAAAAAAAATGAGCTAGGCTCTGTCGATTTTATGCATAAAAAAGTTGATGACTTGCATGGTAAAAAGCATCACGGGAAAGAATTTAGCTCACTTTTGTCAGAGCATGGCTAAATTATTAGGTGAAAATATAGATCTACATACAATTACAACAATAAAGCTGGCTAAAAGAATGAAAATACACCATGAAATAGTATTGCAATTATGAGATGCCTTGTATAGTTGATCGCTTCGATATTTTTGCATCACAGTTCAAAAGTGGGTTATATAGACTGAGCAGATAGTTCTCACTAATCACAGAACGTTCACCTTCTATTATGTTTAAAGACAAGCACACGCAAATAACCATAAACCTGGGCCGTTCAATATTTGTGTTTCCTTTCATATCTTTGTCACTGAATGGCACCGAATGGTTATCAATTTGCCATATATTAGCAAACAAGAAATTTCATGCGTGTAGAAAGAAGGAAGTATATAGAAAAAATAGGTTCAAAGGCAAAACGAATCGGTTTAAGTGGGAATGTATACCATGAAGCAACAATAAAAGCCGAAATAATTTTACAAAGGAGAAACAAGCAACATAGAAAGCAGGTATTTCAACACTAGTTAGCAAATAATTTCTACATAAGCGTGATCATATTCTAGATATAGATATAATAGTCTCGCTTAATAATGATAAAAATATCATATTTTAGATATAAATGAACAGTAAACAGAGACAAATGAACACACGAGTAAACCTAAATTAATCGAAACAATGATACTTTTAAGTGTAATTCTCCAGCGTATTTCTAAGGTATGATAAAAAAAGTTATCTCTCTAATATACTTAGATACAATACATTGAAACAAAATCCCCACCAATAGTTCATTATCTTTTTGAAGGTTATAGGTTTATGGAATAGGACTTCGACGCCTTGGATTACATCAGGAAATAACTGCAAAGAGGAAAAGGCCGAGTCAGACAGAGTCGAGGCGATCTGCTTTAGATTGCAGAACAATGCAACTGCTCACAAGTCGCGAGTTGCAATGGCTACTGCAACTAAATGCAGCTTCGAAGTCCTTTCTCACCGCTATCCCGATCTAGCCCATTCTGATTTTTAGTTACTACAAAAGCTGAAATTCAGCTTTTGTGGTTGACATTTTGGAATCAATGTAGGTGTTATAGACGCAGTAAATTAGGGAACTCATAAAGACTTTTATTTCGAAGGGATCACATACGCAATCTGTAATAGTGATCGACAGAGTGTATGAAGATTGAAGAAGGTTATAGCGAAAAGTAATAGCAAACTTTGCATCCCATGGTATTCAAAAGGACAAGCGGACGAGAACTTGACCGTACAGTACCTTATTCCCATTTTTTTTTTGAAAACGCAGCTATGAATGTTGATATTTTACATTATTCTGTATGTTCAAATAAAACGTTCAATTATCGACGAACTGCCAATTTAAATGTAGGTCTGCAAGAATAGTGAGTCTTACAAAAGATGCTTAATAATATGAACGAGGCATTTTCAAAACGATCTTGAGTTTGGAAAATTCATGCCATTCTGGCCTAAATATTTACAAAAAAGAAAAAAAGATATTCTGGGTACTTTAATCTTTCATGTTGACAGTATGTACCAGTATTATCCACTTTTCCACTAAGAGTAGAAGATTGAAAGAAATAAGCTATCGTACAGTACAATTGAATTTTTCAGGTATTCGTACCCGCAAGAAACCTTTCTGTAGATCCGCTTGCATTGTACACGGATTGTGCCATTTATCTTTGCATCTCACAATGAACCTAGACCATCCGTTATTTGAACATAAAGCGGACCAACTTTTTCATTCATTGAAATGCACAGTGGTGTGGTATGTTGAGAAGTCGATTTTTTAAACTTTGCGACAAAATATTACAACTCAAAGTATCATCTCTTTCCATTTTGTATGTTGTGTATACATTTGGATGATAGAACGTACTCTAGACGACGTAAAATCCCGAGTATACTCAGGATCTATTATATTAATAACAGAAAGACAGATACATGTACTTGTCTTTCTGTCTGGGAAATAAACTGAATGCATTAATATTACTCATAGCTTTTGTAATCTTATTTTTGTCAAAGAAACATTTATAACGCCTCTACCTTTTTGCTTGAACTTCGGAGGATTTCTTCCTGGATTTGCACTTGCATCATGGTACAAGGGGGCTGACAGGAAACACAAAAACAAACAAACAAAAAAAACGTGGGATTCCCTTGACAGTTTTCAGTTGAAGGGGTAAAATAACATATGGGAAGTTATTGATCGACAGAAGTTTTTATGGTTCTAGAATTATTCGGAATACGGTATAACGACACCTTGGAGACCATGTATTTGTCGATTTCTGCCCGTTTAACAAATAGCAAACCGTTTGCATACTTTGCCTGATAACTTACCAAAAAAGTAGAAAAAAAGATTTAATGGATAAACCTTTTAAAAATCATTGCAATGTTTTGGGCGTTTTTATAAGATAGCGAGAAAGGGAATATTGTAAATCATAAAGCAGACTGTATGCTCTACCCGTTACTTTTTGACTGCCAAAAACGTATGTTTACAGGAAGGGAAGATAGATTATCTGAAAGAAGTTCAGCATTTGTCTAGTAGTGACGGGTTCAACTTGAGTTCACGCTTTGGTTGATTGAAATGAGATTTTTTTTCTAAGTTAATGTTGAATAGAATTTACTAGATTAACACGATGATACACGACAAAAAAAGCTCAAGTTGAATATATCATTGTTTTTAGTGTTTAATACTATTTACATGCAACTTTTTCTCATGACCTTACAGTGGTTTCAAACAAACTCTGGACCTCTACTCGCGCTTATTCGATACCTACTTCATCTCTTCCTAGGCACATTTAACCTATGCAACAGAGTATTAGGCAAAGCAAAATATTTTCAAAAGACCTTAGCAGCCGTCCGTTATTATGTGAGAATCAGCATGTATAACTCAATTTTATGAGGAGAAAGATCCATACAGTTGTACATTGAGGTGATGGCTACGAGAAATAACTTGCCTCCCTATCCGTTGCAGGTGTAAACCCCACCCCCTGGGGGGAGCAAAGGAAGGTTAAAATGTTTTGCTTTTGATTTTTTTGTTTCATTAGTCCCAAACAGAAGAGGCCGGAAAAGTGTTTTCTGGTAAAAATAAAGTTATAAATATTTTGTGAAATATATATTTTTCTATCCGGGTATCAGACAATAGAGACCACCAGAACTTATTTACAAAAAAATCAAACATATCAAAACCTTGCACGAACTCGCTTGTAATCAGGAAAAATAAATAAACTATTCTTCCCGTAAATATACAAAAAACTAGTTTATATTTTACAACACTAAACAACTATCTTTGGAAACAAATTTTGTTATAGTCTCTTCGGTGTTTTATTTTAACCCTTTACCACACAATGACGGCTTTTAACACCCCTGAGGAAGAGGCATTTTGAAAACATTGTAGGAAAAGGAGAAAATGCTGGTAACCAGCATTTTCTCTTTTTCCCACAAAGTTTTTTACCCTATCAAAGCAAAATTGCACCATTTGAGCTACTTTGAAATAGTCGTCTGCAAATGTTTTCAATTTGGATAGATCTTAAATTTTGCTGTGTGGTAATAGGTTAAGGACAGGTTCAACGATACGTCACTGATTACCGGTGCGTTGTGCTTTTGTTTTTTCATAATGTATCTACTTATTTACAACCCCTCTCGAATCTAGTAAACGTTATAAATTATCAAATACCGCTGAGTATCGATAATGTAAATATTTATTACGATTCTCTTGTTTGGATTATTCGAGCAATAGTTTCCAGTTTACTTTAAGTCAAGTGGAATTCGGTCGAAAGACTACATTCCTAGGACTCGGAGGTCGTTTTGACTTTACTAATATTGCTCTCTAGACTAATGTTTATGAAATATTCATTCGAAATTGGCTCTTTAAAATGCTTTTATCGACAAGATAGTATTATGGTCTTGTACATTTCGAGCAGACATAAGGCTTGATAAGATGTGAACTTGATTGTATCGATCAATTTGTCATCAATTGGAAGTCATCAGTCCGTAGTGGTAATCGAGTGGCGGTCGAAAACGTAAGGCAAGCCTGGCTGCGTACAGTCAAAGGTCATACGCTCTTGTTTGGCCGACGTTTATCAGAAGGCTAATTATATCCCCACCCCCGCAACGTAGTGGGAGGGGCTATACTGGAATCTCCATTGCTGTCTGTCCGGCTGTCCGTCCGTCCGTCCGTCGACACAAATATTTCCGGAGCAGTACTCCTACAGATTTCACATACTAAACTCGAATTTACAGACAGGGTTCCTATATATATGAAGTTGTGCATGTGCAATTTTCACGACCCTGCTGCGATTTGTTACGGAGTTATCTCCCCTTGAACTTTTTCAACTCTTAATTGTGTGCTAAACCATTCTGCATTCTGTGAAAAAGACCTACATGTAGTTTTGTGACAAGGAACTGGTGGGGGTATAATCATGTTTAGTGATAGCTCCAGTTATCATTGGAAATTGCGTTTCGGATAGTGCATGGTACTCGGAAATACCCTATCGTATTTGCTAATCGTGCGACATCTTTGCACAGGTACGTTTTATCGTTGAGTAATCGCAGAATTCCAGGTGAGATTTATCAAATGGAAACCTGTTGTCTTCCATACAGTTATGGTTCAAACTACAATTAACTGGATGAGTTTGTCATAAGCAGCTGACACATGGCGATTTAAATAGAAGATAACTATGCACGTTCTCTAAAGCCCATTTATAATGTATGCGTAGAGAGCGAGCCCACTCATTCTACCGATTGGGCTGAAACGATTAATAAGATTAACAAACCTAAATACATGGACTTAACTAATCCTACTCGACCTGTTTTTGGAAACAAGGCAGATCTTGGTCAGCCTGAGATTCCACGGACACTGTCCGATCCGCCGAAACGGTTCCGGTGTAATGCAGAGAAATGACCCTCCCCTACAAAATGACCCATGGGTCATTTTGTAGGGGACGATAATTTCTCTGCACTACATGGCAAACAGAACTTTGAAATGTAGAGGTTTCACCATTGCCTGAATCTTTCATTAATAGGCTATGGAAAAGATGTTCCGCTACTGTTTACTTCTGATAATTTTTCTGCGTGTCTAAGGACATTCTACCTCTTCTTCAGTTAATTGTTGAAGAAAATGAAAATTATTTGATGACTTGCTTGGTAAAGTGCACCACGAGGACGCATTAAACCCCTTTTTGCCAGAATATGCCGAGACGAATGTATTGAGCAGTCTAAGCTTGGAGCCTAGGTGACTGGTCTACACTAGAGAAGAAGCTGATCTGGGTATTTTCTAATCACAAAACACTGTAGAAACTACCGTTAGCAAATCTAGATTCGTACTATGAAATTCAATTCCTTCCGTTTCTCCCCTATTGATTTGTAAAGAAATTCCTTAAGTGCAGTTCGGTAAAACTTATTTCAAAGACAAAGGATAATATTTTTACGAACAAAATTTCTGTCGGCTGCTTACCTCACTTTGTTAGGAAATAACATTATTTGTTTAATAAAACAGCTGTGGTCGTCAACAGATTTTCGCAAGTCGGTCTATATCACCTATCATTTTAAGACTTACATCTTTTTATAACAAAGTATTTGGAAACGTGATGTCCTTGACCTTTGTACATTCCACAGGTGTGCATATACATGCAAGATATACATTCACTTCATGCTTTACTGTATGCACTTTATAGCTAGGTATATACATGTATGAAGAAAACTAATCGGTTTAAAAACAACAACGAAATCAGAGAGAAATGAGGAGGTCACATAGAACTTCAATCGTAGAGCACTTAAAGATTTAATTACTTATTGATTCCTTCGTAGATAACTGTTGCCCGTCTTGACACAGAGCACTAACGTAAACTGTTCTTGTCCAATTTCTCATTTTTTTTTTTTTGGAAAAAAAAAAGTCAAGTGGACTTGATATAGCAAAACCTTATTTCCAACCAATTATATAAATATTTTAACAAATGTACTTTGTTGCATTAATGTTTTTAGAGGGTAATAGATATCAAGTATTTCATTTTCTATTTTTCTATTGGGGAAATTGAACTTTTCATTTTCTTCACGGTGGCAGAGATGCTGGCTCAGGAAAACTATGATGCCTAAAATTAACCCTTTCCCAATCGACAAAATTTTGGACTAGACCAAATTGAAAGCATTTGCAGACGGCAATTCAACTCTTGCTGAAAAGATGATTCCTGTCTATGATAGGGTAGAAAACATTGTGGGAAAAGGAGGACATGCTGGTTACCCGCATTTTCTCCTTTCCCTACAATGCTTTCAAAAGGCTACTATTCCAGACCCGTAAAAACCAGGGATTTTTTTGGGAAAGGGTTAAAAAGTTAATACAATTTGGCCTGCAACACTCGAAAAAGAACCACTCGGACATATACGTACAGTGTTGTCTAGGATCAGCCTGCGCAGGCTTATGCGAAACGCACTTTCCATTTTCATATAATTTCCCGTTTTGCACAAGTCTACTGTAGTACAAATTCTAATGTAGAAGCAAAGTAGTTTCTCGGATTAGACTGCGCGGACTGCGCAGTCTGATTCGAGACGATACCTTACCCCCTTTTTCGAGTGTTGTAGGCTCATTTGATAATTATGTCAATCACACCATGCAAGGCATGCAAGCCAGTCACATTCTTTCTTTTTGGTTGATTTAACTTTACGCACCTTGGGATATTTTCAGTCTTTGACAAAGAATATATACTCTTTGCATGAAACAGATGAGAATGCTCTGTGAAAGAAGTTGGGGTTCAATGTATCTTTATAACGCAATAAACCAAGAAGATTGTAAGATGGACCCATTTTACATAAAAAACCCGGCCTAACTACAAGGTAAATG
The DNA here is from genome assembly GCA_943736015.1 of Tridacna crocea. Lineage (NCBI taxonomy): Eukaryota > Metazoa > Mollusca > Bivalvia > Cardiida > Cardiidae > Tridacna > Tridacna crocea. The sequence continues at coordinate 8,657,186 of OX031066.1, read as the reverse complement.
ATGAAGAATTATCTTTTAATGGGCTAAATTTTTACCAGTATGAAAAGTTTCGACCCTCAAATCAGCCTGCACGTACTGAAATCGGTAAAATTAGTTTTTGTTGTTGCATACAACCCCCTTTTCACAGAGCACGGCTCATTAATGATGGACTGTTTCATGTATCAAGTTGAACATCTTGGAACAAAAATCTTTAAGAAAAGCATAAGCATTTCAGAAAGATCTGAAGTCACACCACACATCCTGTGCACGTAACTATGATCCACAATTTATCAAAACCATTTCGTAATAATCGTAAAAAATCTTCAAATATAAAGAACAGATGGAGATCGAACTTACCTCTCACAGGCCCGCAGGAACCAGCTAGCTATTATCCACAGTGAGAGCATATTCACTAAAAGCACCGTGCCGGGACAGATGGTCATGAGTGTCTTTAACACAAAACGGGTGTCAAAGTTTATCCTATTAAGCGCGCCTATGCTTCTGGATGAAGCATCCGTAAACAGTTTGCTATGTAACAACATCACCCTGGCTATGAGATAAAGTCGTAAAAACATGGGTAAGGAAAGTAACACGTCGACACTGACTTTTTCCGACAGTCTTGTGACGCCATTTGAATGCATAGTAGTCCATGTGAACTCGAAGTTCCCGGGAATGGGGTGAATTGCGCACACTAGTACCTCCAAGCATAGCTGAACAGTCCGCCGTGGCGAGATCGCCACTCGCCAGTCTTCAACACAGTTATCTACAGCAAAAAGCTGAAATAGAGATGAAAAGAAGTGAATATACAAAAATTAGGCTGTATTCAGGAATACGAATAAAGTACACAATAAAAGCTACTTTATTTTCCTTTTTCAGAAAGAGACAAAATTTTTATGTTCTATCTTGCAAAAGGTAAATTCAGATACCAAAGAGGATAAAGAGAGGAATCTATTGTAACATCATGAATTTCTCATCGCTGTGTCAAATGTATTAATGAACCCTATATAAATTTTACAACACTAATTTTGGTGACCTTCTTTGACGCACCAATCAGGAAGTCGGGATTTTATAGTCACAAAAATCGTGTCTCTAACCATTGCTTAGTGGAAGCGTTCAACGCTAGGTTCTACAATACATAAGGGTATTGCTACTGAATCCCAAAAAGGACAAAAAAATAATTTTGACTATGTAGTATACACTTTATATTAAAACTCAGCCACCACCTTAACCCAGGTAAACAATCCGTTCATTCATTTAGTTACATAATCGGTACAGGTTTATCTTAGATTTTCATATAGAATGATAAAAATAGCAATACATGTCAAAGAACTATCAATAAAGAAAATGTAAAGGTGAAAAGTGAGGGGTAGGACTGTATTTGTCCCTTGCCCTAATTTTGGTAAATATCGACACGGGAGGCACTCCATCTCATTGCTGGCTTCCGCAACAAATTTGTCTATGTTTGAAAGCAAAATGGAAACTTAAAAAGGGTTTTGGTCTAAACTTGGTTAATGCATCCAAAGCCATCGGCAAAAACAGAATGTGCAGTCTGATCTTGGTCTTATACCAGCCGCTTATTTCGTCAGTTGTCTTTTTTTTTTCTATGGGTTGTATTTTGCAGTCGTCAACAGAGATCGCGTTTATAGAGGCCACCAAAGGAATTAAATAAGTTTCATAAATTTTAAGACACCATGATAAAGGATTGCTTTTAAACCGCTTTTAAAATCAATCAGAACAAACGAACAAATTAACCCTCATCCTACTAAGTAACTAAAATTAAATTTTTAATTCGATAGTAAAAACCTAAAAATCGATATTTCAAAGGTATGTTTCTGGGAAAAACATCTTCAGATAATAATAATAATAATGAAAATTTTATTTCTTGAAGGTTAAAACATTAAGACAGAATTTCAAGAAAAATGACCTGAAAATAGAGTCTTTTTTACAATGTTGCCCTCTCTCTCTCTCTCTCTCTCTCTCTCTCACACACACACACACACCCACCCACACCTCCACACACTTACCCCTACACCCACACACAAACAGATGCGATAATAAATAAGTGGATGATGAAAGAAAATAACATGAAAATGAGTCTATAGATCGGGCAGCGTAGATCAAAGATCAGACTGCACGTTCTGTGCAGTCTGATCTTGATCTGCGCTGTCCACAAAAGGTCAATGAGTCCCGATAAGAAGCCAAAGGGTCTATCTAAATCACCACAGAAAACTTCAACGCATTAACAAGAGTACAATCACTTAACCCATTACCACACGGCAAAATTTTAGACTGGTTCAAATTGAAAGCATTTGCAGACGACAAAATAAAGGTGACTGAAAAATTGAAATTTGTTTTGGGAAGGGTAGAAAACACTGTGGGAAAAGGAGAAAATGCTGGTTACCAGCATTTTCTCCTTTTCCTACAGTGTTTTCTACAGGCTTCTTTCTCAGGGGCGTCAAAAGTAGGGATTGTGTGGTAATGGGTTAAAATATACACCAAACGTCAAGTAGATGTACTTTGGGTACTAACCAAGTTACTTGGCGGTAAAAGCCAAGGAACTAATTAGATTTATGCATCTCAGACGACCCCGTCAAACATGATTATGCATCCTATGGAATCCCGACAACAGACGCTTTCAGCTGTATAAACAAGTTAGTTGATGTCCCCAAACTTGGTTCTCCTCCAGAAATTAATCCTTTACCATACCGCGTTTATGAAAAGGACATCTTGATAAAAGCATATAGACATAAGGCAAAACGCTTGTGTGAACAACTGTATTCCCCAATACATGTTTCCTACCCTTTCAAATAAATATCAAATCTTGTCATCTAACACATATATGGCCTATCACGCAAAAAAGGACCATCTTGGAACGCAGATTGCGCAGTCTGACCAGGGTAAACACTTTTCACTTTTATGATATTTTTCTGAAAGAAAAATGGTCATTCTACCTTACTTTACAATTTTTTTTTTAAATTTAAATTGACTTGCACTATCTTTGATTTGTTTTTATCTGACTGATGTTAGGAATTCCCAGATTGTCCCTTTTTACGTGACGTGTCACTTATTTATTTTGTTGTCTGCAAAAGAGTCAGTATGGATAAATCTAAAATTCAATCGACTGGTAAAGAGTCCTTTGCATTATCCGTTATATTGGACGACATACAGAACTGATTAAACCCTCCTTGAGATTTGTTCAGTGGATTTAAGTGCTTCTATAGATCTGCTCATTCTCCATTTGAAAAACAAACTGCTTCCTGCGTTTCCACCAAGTTTGGATACTTTTCGACTAGGTCACGAGACGCCAAAGGGACCTCTTGATAGGATAGAAAACATAAACAGATTTTAGGTATTCAGTTTTTTTCCTGTTTAACATGGATTCAAGGTTTTGAATGCTGTGGATGCTCGTCAATGGGATTTGCAGGCACAAAAGATCAAGGACTAATTTACGCATTCTGCGTATTCAACCTGTGTTTTGCATTCTGTCCAGTACTAGTATTTCTAGAGGAAGGACGGTAACTGCGATGTTTTAATTGTTCTACTGAAAAAATCATCTTTGCATTCGTATGGACTTATTTTATCACTAAAACTAATGCTTAAACGACATGAACTTCTAATATCATCTAGTCTACTACCACTGGTCCACTGTTACTGCTGATTATTTTCACAGATATTTTCACCATCATCAGTATTGAATCCAGCCCACATTTTACTGAAAACACTGGTTTCTGACCCCAGATCGACCGGTTCAAGGTTCAATGCCTGGACACTGTTTAACGCATGTTTATCACGGATTTCAGAGAAGACAATCACAAAACCTATTCGAATTGCCTTTGTAAAGAATGTTAAAATATTGAGTAATCTGCTTTTTTTCAGTTGTTAACTTGCTTTTGCCAGATATTATTGACTGAAAAACTATCCTATTAATTGAACTAAAGAACAAAGGAACGAATATCCTTGAAATAGTAATCAAAGTAACATTACTTTGAAATATGACGACCATGCACGCACGTTTACCCTTCTGACGCAAAGGCGACCTACTATTTTACTAGATGTTACAAAAATAGAGCGCAAATGAAGACGGGACAATCAACATTTCTTTGACGATATGATTTGTCTCGAAAGCGTAGACGATATAGTGGGAAAAGGAGGAGATGTTGGTTGCATTTTGTACGTTTCAAACAGTGCTTTCACAACACTTCTTTCTCACTTTCATTAGAATACGGAATTTTGTGATAAAATGGCTTCGTTGCTTTTCTGGACAGTGACAACAATATAGCTGTATTAGCTTTGCATTGCCCAATGTATGTGACATAATTCTGACAAAAACATATTACTGCACCAAAGCGTGATTTCCGCAAATGTAATGTACTTTGTCTTATTTATTCAATGTCAGCTATTGTTACATGTATGTACATGATATTCTTATATTTGTATTAGCTTTGTAATGACGATGAACATTGTTCAAGTCATTGGAAATAAATTTCTGTTCTGTTCTGTTCTCTTCAATGAAGAGAAGGCAATGGATTTTCTTGAACTTTATCATCACCTACATGGTCACGTTTATGCATAGGGTGCTCAAATAGTTGATCGCTGGTTTTCACGACACACAGACGAAAACGTCTTCTGAAAACATTGTAAGAAAAGGAGAAAATGCTGGTAACGTTCTCAATTTCTCACAATGTTTCCTATTCTTTTATAGACAATTTTTAATATTTGAGTCAAATTTATTTTGTCGTCTGCAAGTGCTTCAACCCTTTACCCCATAAAGCATTTCTATGGTATCTCTAAATGACCCTAAATAACAGCAAGGATGAAACTGTTTCTTATGTGTATATGACACCTTTTGATAGCATAGAAAACATTGTGGCAAAAGGTGAAATTGCTCGTCACGAGCAATTTCACCTTTTGCCACAACGTTTTCTAAAGGCTCATACAAGCAATGCGTAGAAATGAGTATCTATGGAGTAAAGGGTTAAATTTGGACGATTCTAAACTTTTGTCGTTTGGTAAAGAATTAAACAATCACAGGGAAACATTATTTAACCCTTAACATCTTCCGAAATAAATGAACCTTTCAAGCCAAACGCATAAAACCCGAATGATGCTTTTTAAACTGCATTTTTGGAGAAAAATAAATCAGTGCAGATCTAAGATAAGACCGCACATTTTGTGCGGTTTACCGATAGATTCCGAACGCATGGGCTTTGCTGGTTACTTTCAATCTAAAACAAATCTATAAAGACGACAAGGAAAAGTAAACTGGATGCAAGTCCACTAGTCGATCAACATACATGTAACGACATAAGAAGGTAAATCCGCAGGTATCATGGTTTTCGGCGAGATTCCTAATTATCCAATAAAATTAATTTTATACCGAAAATTCGGTTCTAACCTGTGTTCTTTTCTTTCAATTTGATTCGTTGAAGTTTAAAGAGGAATAAGTTACCAGGGCCTGTATTCACCAACCATTCTTGAGAATATTCTTAGTCTTATTCTTCAGAATTTTGTCAGTGTGAAAGTAACAGAGCTTCTGATTGGCTAAACCATTCGGTTTAGCCAATCAGAAGTTCTGTTACTTTCACAGTTAGAAAATCTTGAAGAACAAGACAAAGAATGTTTTTAAGAATGGTTGGTGAATATGGACCCAGAGCATGGTGTAAGACAATCGAAAGCCACGGTTGACTTATATCGTTCTTCTTTAGATCATTACATCATTGTTATTACAACTATATGTATAATGAAAAGATGAACGATATTGAACCAACCGTCATTAATTAATCCGCAACTTCAATATCTTTAACGGAATAGTCCAAGTATTAATCTGTATAGAAATATCATTTGAACGGAAACAAAAATAAACAGCAACTCTTGTGTATTGAACCATTTAAATCGTGTACTGTATGTTTATGATACGGACTCATCAATATATTGAACCAAAGTACATGTCTTCATATGAATGCATTTGTCCTAAAATTGAACAAAAGAAGCACGGTATTAGTCGTATTTATTAAGATGTTTAACTAAAATCTGGTTATATGAAAGCATTTGTCATGTATTGAGCCAAAGAAGCAGGATTTGGTTTGGTTTTATCAGTGTATTGAATTGAGATGTGGGTATATTTCCAATAACGATGTAAAGACGAAAGAATCAATATGAAGGCATCATCGATTGGTTTTATACAAAGCAATCTTTGTGTAATTTATGTTATCGGGTTGAAATCATATATGGTCTGCAACACATGAAAAGGGACATTCGGACATCTGCGTAAAGTGTCGTCTCGGATCAGCCTGCGCAGTCCGCGCAGGCTAATCCGAGACGGCACTTTCCGTTTTAATGCAATTTTCTGTTTTGCGCATGTCTACTGTAGCACAAAATCTAATGTAGTCGTAAAGTGCCGTCTCGGATTAGCCTGCGCGGACTGCGCAGGCTGATCCGAGACGACACTTTACGCAGATATCCAAATGTCCCTTTTCGCGTGTTGCACACCATATACATGTAGTTTAATTAGTATGATATAAAACAGTTCGTTCAAAATATAATTCGGTTCGAGTAATATATAGGAATTTTCAATTGATAATCTCTAAATAAAACCCTATTGTTCTTCTTTGGTTCAATGTACGGTAAAAATCGTTCATATAAAAACATTTCGGTTCAATATATTGATGAATCTAAACCATTATAATGCTTATTTGGTTCAATATAAGGAAAATGCACCGTAAAAGAACAATATAAGACATCCATAGCTTTCCATTTAAGACTGTCTAACCGAAAGTAATCAAAATACCTTTGAAGATTTTATTTATTTAAAGAGAAACAATAGATTTTATAAACACGGACACAATAAATCATGTAGTACCATATTACCGTACATGCTTTATTTAGATATAACACAAATTAGCTCAGGCCACACAACGAGAAACGTTAAAAAAATGGTGAATTGTCTATCAACGATAAGGAATACATCATGGGAAGAGAAACAATTGCTTCTAAGCTGTAATTTGTTCCTTCTCGAACAAAACTTGAAAAAAGATAGCTGGTGTACGGAGCTTTAAAACACGTATTTTCTATGCTAATGGGACATCGTTTGTATTGGAAGGACCGAGATCCTGAGGGACTAGTGTTAACTCTTAACTACAGCATACCGTGTTTATTAGACGAAATGTCAAAAGACTTTCAGATTCATTGTGGGGAAATGGATAAAATGCCGGTAGCCCACATTTTCTTTGTTCCGCAACAATATCTTTTTTACTTTTCCGCAGCTTAATTCTAATATTTGGCCCAAATTTTATTTATTCTTTAACTGTTTCCAATATGTACAAGCTCAAACATTTTGCTGCCCTGTAAAGAGTTGGGTAATTGAAGAGTTTTTCGATTGCCGTGTCAAGTGCTCGGTAAATATACGTGCCGGACAGGAACACAGCTGCCACATTAATGATTATTCTCTCAGTAAATATTCTACAAGGAGATTTTTCCCTCTTGGTATCGGTCTGGCACTAGTTGTGTGCTGTGAGGACGAAGCCATTTTTAAGCGGATTTTCTGATATGTAAGCACAGAACACATTACAGCTGTTTAAAAAAAGTTGATGTTTTTATTTTCATTACAGTATTTTCCATGAAATTGCATTTTCCCTCCAACTCATCGTTTGAAAAAAAGAAAAACACTGGAACCAGTATTTTCTTATTTTCAAACAATATTTGCATCCCTTTTATAGACTTTGGCAATGGTTTTGGTCGAACTAAAGTTTTCATTTGTAGAAACTTACTGTTTGGAAGTCTAGAATATTCTCATCGTTTAAAGAGTACAGTACAACCCGAGTTGAAAAAGGAAGGTAAACCCACTATTTACCAAAGGTATAGGTAAAAGAAACGAAGACTCTAGTGTTGAACAAGGTAAGGCTCTCTTATTCTTCACTGGACTCTAGGTTATGGATAATCATTAGAAATGTCTAATACAAGCACTTCCAATGAGTAACAACAACATAGCTTCTAACTAAAAAGCATTGTTTGAAAAAGGTTGACACCATTCTTTGGAAATGTTTGATATTGAAAGGTATAAGACAAAAGAAAAGAAATACAAGATCACGCTTTTAGAATCATTGTGAGTATCATTCGGTCATATTTGGTTTAATTTCTGCAATCTTACACCTAATTTCACTGTCAAAATTGATAATTGAAACAGCTACAATTCTTATCATCTTCAGATTAAAAAAATATTTTGTACAGTTTTCTTCAGAACTATTTTCCTTCAGTGATGCACAAACGCGTCAAATTTGCTACTGGACTTCATGTAAATTTCAGTACTCACGTATATGTGAGCCTTGTTAAAAACCATCATAAACTAAATATCTTGTGGTACAGTTATGTGATTTAACAATCTGAATTTTGTTGGCTTTTAGAATATTTTTTTTTTTTGTAGAAAACATGTTATTAAGCTTGCCGTAGCTCGCTTGATAACATTTGGACTCGTTTTATGAAGTTTAATTGCAAATATCAACTCATCTCATATCTTACATGTGTTTTGAACAATGCTTTAGGCGTTGTACACACATGTAGACGGTATAATGACCTTCTATGAAATAAATGTATCGTTATACAGCTGGAAGATAGATAGACTCATTATCTCGTCTGTGATCGATCGGTTAATTAGTGGATTATTCGACAACAGGACAGAACTAACAGTTCGACATATGGGCCAAAAATTCCAGGCATTGCTCTTAGTTTGATGGTATATATGATGTTCAACAAAAGTTACTACAGTAATATAGTCATATCAGGAGGACAGCTCATAAACTTGTGTATCTTCCACGATGTCTCGCCAAAAGACATACTGATCACAAGAGCAAGATTTTTTTTTGTAACAGCTTGATTGTATAAATGATGTTCTATGATGCTTTCTGCAGTATTCTTGTTTTATCACCAGGACAACTCACATTCTTGTGCATTTCTTGTATTTGGTCTTTCGATTATTGACACCCAAATACACACACACATACACACGAGATCAGCCCGATTTCTTTTAATAATTTCACCTCATCCCCCCCCCCACACACACATACAATCGCAGGGCCCTTTGAGACCCCTAAAATAGTCCCTATTCTAAATTTCCAAGACATGTTGATTGCCTGGATTAAAGCTTTCAACAGATCAGGTGGCTAGTAGTAGATATAATGCTTTGACTGAAATTGGCAATGTACATATTTTGATCTCAAAATTATACAATTGCATAAACATTTCAGGAGAGAAACAAATTAAGCTTTAAACGAAAAGAGCCCACACAAATGTAAACGTGAGACACGCGAATTAAAAAATAACACTCTGGCATCAAAATTCTGGCTCCGAACGATCCAGTAGGAAACATTCATGAATAATTATTTCTAAAAAGCACGGTTTTTATTCCTAGGAATAGTAACACCTCGCAAAGGTTTTTGCTGTAAAAGCCTTTATAAAACATGCATCCGTGTAAATAACAAATGGACCATGCTCCATGAGAAGATCGCATAATGCATCTGTAAAAGCTTTTGACCATTGTCTGCCTGCGCAGGCTGACATGAATCGAACCTTTTTGCTGTTTGTAGGTTTTTAGCATATAAAAATATCATTTTACCAAGAGAATCTAGAAGATTGTTAGATGAAATGCAGTTTTTTAGTCCATAATACTTTGATGACTTGCTTTGCATAATGCATGACCTAGGTGCATAAACCCTTTACCAAACGACAGAATTTTAGAATGGTCTAAATTCAAAGCACTTGGAGACGAAAAGATAAATGTAACTCAAACATTAGAATTTGTTTCCAGCAGGATAGAAAACATTGTGGGAAATGGTTATCAGCATTTTCTCCTTTTCCCACAATGTTTTCAAAAGGCTTCTAACTCAGGGTCGTAAAAACCAGGGATTGTTCGGTAAAGGGTTAAACCGAATTTTTAAGGACATGTCTCAAATATATAGAAGAAAAAAATAACTGCTAATCTTGATTTTTTTCCCGTTGTCGCAAGGTTGCCAAAATCTATCTTCCGCAACACGTATACAGCTTCATGTTTAGAAAGCAATGCTTCAAATCAAAGAGGACTGATTTGCTTTTACAAAGTGTGCAAATAATTCCATCAATTTGCAATTCAGATTGATACGACTATCCAAATTTAGATGGGATTTTAACTGTTAACAGCCTGTTCCCACCCACGCGTTCTCTCGTTTCAATACCAGTAATTACTACTGGAAATGTGGAATAAATTACGGTATCGGAAAAAATGAATATAATGTAACATGCGACTGACTTTTTTGCTGTTCCTTTTTTTTTTATCAACACAGTGGATACGAATGCCTTCTCAGGCAGTTGTTGCAATGATGGTTTCGCTTCAATATAATATAATGCATTTGAACCACACTCTGACAAAAATGGCTTTTTTTTTTTCATTTTGCTGCTTTATACTAACTCTTCACGACATGATCCCAACTTTTAACACCCCTGTGAAAGAAGCCTTTTGAAAACATTGTGGGAAAGGAGAAAATGCTGGTAACAGCATTTCTTCCTTTTCCAACAATATTTTCTTAATTTAGGTCACATTTATTTCGTCGTCAGCAAATGTGTTCAATTTGGACCTGTCCAAAATTCTGTTGTTTGCTAAAGAGTTAAACACGTCATCACATGATAAGTGATCCATAATAAACTTTTATCAATACCAAAAACCTCAACCCATGTACGTCTGCACTAAGATGTACTTAGCTCCCTTTTCAAATGGCATTGCTTATCTAACGGTTATTTCTATTGACTTTAAATTGTGTAATGCGCTATATTCGAAATCCGTTAAGTCAGAGCGACAACTCACCTGTTTATGTCGACCTTAGTTTTCATCAGTGCTAGGTTGGTTTCCTTGCTTTGGTTACCTAGGACGCTATCTTGTGATTGGTGCTGTCCGCAGGACTCAATTTCAGTTCAAACTTTTATCGTTTGAGAAAAAGTTAATGGCATCAAACCCTATCAATTATAAATTATGAAGTTGAAGTGTCACATTTCATACGGCGGCAAAATGTCAAAACGATAGCTGTAACATTCTGTATGGCTAAATTATCACTAGAATGCTAAAACATCTAGATATTTTAAATTGCAAGCCATGCATTTGACCCAAATATGGAACGCCCCCTTCGTTTAACTCTTCTTGAACCCGTTTTTTACAAGTACAAATAAATGGGCTGGTACGTTTTATCAATTGTCCTAGTTGTTGCCATTGACATAAAATACATCTGTAAGACTTGCGCCCTTAGAAACAGAGTAGAATTCCAGCCCTTTGAGTAACCTTTCTAGTAAAATAGAAGCATGTTGTTTCAAACGATAATCACGGTATTAACCCTTTGGCTGCTTATCGCGACTCACAGACGTTTTGCGGACAGCGTAGATCAAGATCAGACTGCACAGAACGTGCAGTCTGATCTTGTATCTACGCTGTCCGCTCTGGAGATTTTATTCCCTAAAACATAATTTTGAAATAACAATTTTTTGGTTTTTACTATCAAATTGAAAATTTCATTTTAGTTATTTAGCAGGATAAGAGTTAAAATTTTGCGGGATATAACTTTTTACTTCAAAACATCGATCTACTCTTCAAAGCACGTTTCCTTTACAAAAAAGTGGGCTGCCAGATTCAGTAACAATGCGGAATTTTAGCCGAAGAACGGTATGTAGTGCTTTCTCAATCGGTATTTATTAAATAAAAAAACACCGTCATGACACTTATTTGATTTTGATACCAAACAACCAAAACATGTAATATGTATTGGTCATGTGAATATTGCTACCAACCTGTATGGTATTCCCAATAGTAACTTTTGCAAAAATCTGGCGCTAAATGTAGAAACACCTATAGTATGGTGGCATGCTTCTGCCACGATTTGATAATTTTAGAAAATTATCGCGATAAATTAAAATTTCCTGAAATGTTATCAAGATAACGAAAATTCTTATGAAAGGAAGTACGATGATCTTTGCTATCTTGAAAATTTTAAAATGAAAAATAAAAAACAATCGGAAATTTTTGACTGTGTAAATTGGCATGAAGTTAAAATTCCCTTTTTTTTCTTTACAATTTTAGCCTAATTGGTAAATTTTGACTACATGTGAAATGTATCGAAGCTCATTTAACAGAAAGACGACTAAAATGCATCTTCCAAACAACTTAAGATTCTTTAGGAAAAAAGGAAAATCCATAAGGTTTGAAATGAAGATATTCCGAAACCGTATCTAATCATAGATACCGTGAATATCTGTCGAAGGCTCGAACCTTTTTATTATCTTGATAATATTTCCAAGAAAGTGTGTTTTATCGCGATAGTTCTTTTAAACTATTGAAAGTTATCTCGTATCTCGTGACAGAAACTGCCACCATACTATTTAGGAAAACATATCCATTAATCCTTTACCGCACAAACCCGAGTTTTTACGACTCTGAAAAAGAAGGCTTTTGAAAACATCATGTGAAAAAGAGACAATGCTGGTGACCAATGTCTTTTTCCATTTCCAATGTTTTTACCCTTTCAAAGACAGTAATCATTTATTGAGCCAAATTCAGTTTGACGTCTGACAGTCCTTTCACTTTGGTCTCGTTGAAAATGTTTAGTACGTTGGCGTTGGCTGAATATTTAGAGAAAATATAAATGGAAATATAATTCTTATATACCAGTAATATGTTCTATTTCATCGATCGTATGTCAGCTTATGCGTCATTAAATTCTAACTAAAAAAAGACATTTATAAAGCTTAATTGCCTTTGGAAACCTAAATAGCACCAAACAGAAAGAGAACTCAAAGATGCATCTGATAGCTTTGTGCTCTCCAGCTTGATATTTTTACTGCGGAACTGGTCGATACCATTTTTAACAATAACGTTAATCACCATACCAAGTAGTGCATGTTTTTTACATTACCAAAAGGCACATCTAGATCACTAACTTTACAAAGGTATGTGGGAATGTCACGTGATTAAAATTACGAATCGATCACAAAAGATAGTATTCGTTATAGATTTTGAAGATGTCATATTTCATCTTATGAACAAAGACGGAGCAAAAAAGTTCTGATCCATGTTTGTCATGAGCATACTGCGTAATGCGACCTGGTTCTATACTTTTTGCAGATCTGTTAAACAGAGTATCTAAAATTTATCATAGAGGGAGTGGATGATGTAGGTCACTTCAGAAAGCATGTATCTGCGGGCTGATCTTATTGTACGTTCTTTTTTTTATTTCTACAGTACGTCAGTAGTAACATACGACACGATATGAAATAACTCGTTAAGCAATGGAACTTACTAACAGACCTTTTCAGATAGTGTAGGTCGAGATAAGACTCTACTTAATATGCAATTTTCCTTTGATCTACTCTGCCCGTCATTTCCATACATGCTTTGACCAAATTAACCTTGTTGTCTTTCTCCCACTAAAAGGACCCTTGCATTATTTAGCGCTCTATGAGTTGAGAGTCAAGGATCAGGTTGGGAAGGGTGCAAAACATTATTAACAAATGCAAGAGAATTCCTTCTAGTGCTATTTATTGTTACCTCATATAAATACATAAAGGAAAGTAGTCCCGGGTGGTTCATTCCGTTTTATACTGCTTTTATCGCTAATCCAATGCTTTTGTTAACCAAATCCTGGGGTGATAATCAACCATTGTGTTTTCAACAGTTTAAATTTTAGCCCTTATTTTCTGTTTAATGAATGAATGAATGAAGAAGCGAATTATTTGTGCTGCAATTGCTCAATATCATATCACTTGTGCTTTTTGATAGCTTGAACCGCTCTACTTGCACTGCCTTTGCTTATTTTCTAGCTTACACCATTAGTTCATGATGCCACAATGTTAAAATACATGCGTACAATCAAAAGGTGGGGGAAACGGGGAAGAGGGTTTGTTGTAGCTACTAGGATAACATTATAGGTAGGCATTGTTAACTGAACAACTAGTAAAATAATCAAATTACTATTTCTTAAAACTTCTTTTTTGGAATCAAGTCAAATTTAATGTTGTTTCAGTATTTATTGTATAAAAAGGAAATTAGACCAATATTGTGGACTTGTTCAATAAACAAGTATTTTCTCTGAACCAATAGCTTGATCATCAACTTTCTTAAAGGGGTGAAATCCTTTGTTAATACAAATGAACTGTAAATATATAAAAGCAAATGAATCAAAAGGCCAACAAAAGAAATGCAATTTTTCAACTTTAAATAGCTCTACTTTTTCCTTACTAATTGTTGGATATGTTTAAATCAATAGGCTTCACGCGACTGATGATATAAAGAAGCTATGCATGTGTCATGAAAATCTGATCACAAATCTAGACTTTACATTGTAAACAAGAAATGCAAATGTTCAAACTTAAATTTATTTCTTTTTCACAAAATTTTTTCAAAAGTTTTTTTTTTCAGAGTCGTAAAAAGTCGGGTTTGTGCGGTAAAGGATTATTGGATATGTTCTTATTGTATGGTGTAATTATTGATGATTTGTATTGTTTTTTCATATAAATTTCAGTGATATATGGAGTGCAACACGCGAAAAGGGTCATTCGGACATTTGCGTAAAGTGTCGTCTCGGATCCGCCTGCGCAGTCCGCAGAGGCTAATCCGAAACGACACTTTACGATTTTAAGTGATTTTCTGTTTTACGCAAGTCTACTGTAGCACAAAATCTAATGTAGTCGTAAAGTGCCGTCTCGGATTAGCCTGCGCGGACTGCGCAGGCTAATCCGGGACGACGCTTTACGCAAATGTCCGAATGCACCTTTTCGCGTGTTGCACTCCATATATATTACAATTTGGTGGGATGTGAAAATTTTAAATACCCACCTTTTAATGATGTGAAAGACATCGGTTTTTATTTTATTTCCAAGATTCAAACGTTTGGGGAGGGAAAGGTTTTATGCAGTGTGGCATGGAAAATGCGCATTGCTACACACTTTGAGTTTTAAAGTTCATGTACAGGAAGGAAACATCATTAAATATAAGAATGGCTTGATTCTGATGCTCTTTATAAATTTTGAAACCCGCTGCCAATCCTCTGCATATGCACGTTTTTTAAATAAACCATGGGTTTTGAGCCTTTGGTTCAGTGAAGTCTTGAAACAAGAAATTATCGACAAAACTTTTGCTTAGATAACATGATTAAGCCTAGTTCCGGCTCAGGGACTCGTCCACGTGAGATACCGTAAAAGATGGTACCCTTGGCAGAATGGAACTAATGTTCATTTCCGGTTATGTTGTTGTAGTTGGTGGTTGTGGTGTTGTGTTAAGCTATGACAAGCCCTTACTAATCATACATGTAAGTGCAATACCAGTTGAATAATAAATTTAGAGGGTCTTAGAGCTTACTAATCAACATGCTGTTTAGCCATTCAGAAATCGTATTTCTTTGGATTCATATGATTCTCGGGTAGTGGAACTGAAACGCAATTGAAATTAGAAGGTGAATATTTATCCCGGACTTTTTTCCGGCTGTCCAGTACAATTTTGGAAGGAAAACATGTTTATTATAATAAAATCCCTCAAAGTCAGACACACATTTTCCTTGGGTGTAAACATTACCGTTCAAAATCAATCTTGTTGATAAAGCGAGGCGACAGCGAAATGGAAAATTCGGTCGATGACCTCGCTGGATGAGACCTCGCTGGATAATAACGTAATCAGAGATACTGCAACTGACATTTTGGCGTGCTTCGAGATGAAGGTTTTTTACTGTCATACCAAAAACATAAATATATGTAGTGTAGTTTGAGGTTATAGGCACCCACACTCCCCCCTATTTTTGAAATATCTTAAAAATACTGTAATAATTGTACTAGTTGTAACTGTAGTTGATAATATTACCTATACCCAATCTGGGTGAAATTTTCAGAATTCGATAAATTATCTTGATTTTTCTTTTGCATTTGTAAGAGTTGAATGCTATTCCAAGTAAAGGATTGCCCGTTTATGATAACGTATCCCATGCATGTAATGTAATTGGTCAACAGTTGTTAGAGCAGCAAAAGCTCCAACTTTTGACCTCTCACGTTTTTTTTTTATTTGAACGATTCAGTATCAGAGACTTGCACCCCCTTGTAAACACTGCTATTTTCCGACACCCAACCACAGATACTTTCTTGAAATCAGTCACATCATGTGGTAAAGCACACAACAATGAAGAAGGGTAACTTGTATGAACTTATGAAGTTCCACAAACAAGCACCAAAGCATTGTTAAAGGTTAATTAAACGGTCAACGGAACATACTGTCTTAAAATTTCTACTCAATGATTGTGACCAAAATACATTTGAGCTAATCTAATTTTGGGCGAACTGAAAAAAGAATGGCGAAAACAAATCAAAACAAACCATGACACCTTCGAGTCTAAGTATTCGGTGGTTTCGAAAACACATCTCAACAACAGTGGTATCAAACATGAGGCCAAACTAAAAATAAAATTGATGCAAAATATTGGAGAACGCACACACAATATAATTATAAGAATACTGGATAAAATCTAGGGTTCAAAGATTTGTATGAAAGTGGCAGAAGTGATATCTAAGGTAAAGCATAGAACTATAACATGTGTACAATAAACAATTTCAGGGTCTCATTTTTAATTAAAGTAAGGTACTGATGTCGCACGCTTGTTACATCTATGTTTGCTGATCTGGTCACTGTACAAAACCGTCGGAGAAAGTTAGGGTTCAGTATAATGCACCAGGATGGACCTTTTTGCCAGAATGTGGCGCAAATCGATATATTCGTTTGCAGACTTTTAGAACGTGTATTAAACTAGATACGAGCTTATAATTAAACCTATAGGCTTGATCATAAGAAAAAAAAAACATTTGCAGACTGAAAAAGAAGGATTTACTTCTATAACAAGACCAAGAACTTAGCAAACTAAATCGCGATCGACCTTAATGTTGCAAAGAAAGTAAGACAGGGTTGAGTGTTGCTACTGCAAGGCCAGTTTTCGACCAGTTCTAAGCTCACAAAGTAGTATACAATATTCAGCCATGTTCTGCGAAAATGGTTAAATGCAAATGAAAAAAAAAAACATCGACCAGGTCAGTCTGTGTAGTCCGCGCACGCTGAAGTGTTAATACTTTTGCTTTTGGTATTTTTTCTGCATGCCAATGTAATATGTACCTCATGATGCATTTTGTTGTTATACAAAAATAGGTTTTATAGATTTTTAAATATATGATGACTTACCTGGGATCCCGGAGTTGAATCTAACCCACTTTTCCAGAGCATGTTTAATATTTAGTTACAGATTACATAGAATGCACAATCTTGCCACGATCTTGAGTGCTTGCGCATGTAATAAATTAATGCTTAGTGGTCTAAAAGTGGTAAATGTCGATGAATTCGGAATACTTTGCTGACAAATATTCTTGAAGTCTTTGTTCTCTGACGTGCATGAAGCACCAACGATTTCTAGGCTGGCAGTTTAGTACAAGGCTTGCAACACGCGAAAAAGGGCATAGGGACATTTGCGTAAAGTGCCCTCTCGGATAATCCTGCGCGAGCTGCGCAGGCTTATCCGAGACGAGACTTTACGCAAATGTGCGAATTCCCCTTTTCGCGAAACGCAAGCCCAAGATAACAAGCACAATGTGGTCTTCCGTCGTCCCCCGATGTAAAATAATGATAATAAAAATATTTGATCAACTGGTTTTCTATCAGCGCCGACTCTTAATGTTTCTGAAACAGGCATAAAACTATAAAACTTAAATCCTTTGAATCCCATGACAAATTTGAATTTAAAGAGGAGAAAGAAAGTTTGAAAGAATAATGGAAATAAACTGAACTATTTAAAAATTTAGGGAAAAGAGACCACTTCACATAATGATTTGCTCTAAACGTGTTCCTTATCATCAAACATATTATATATCTTTTCTTCTGACCTATGTAATTCCCAACACCACTAAAATCTATAAAGATACCGTAGCGGAATCGTGGAGTTCCCAATCCCTAATTTATATCAAAAGATGTTATTACTTGTCACGCTTTGATTTCTCATCGGCAATACCGTATGATATGAATTCATCACGTTTTATCAAAAGACATCGTTAACGAACCGACGAGTTGATTGCGTCCTTCGTTTAAAACCCTCATATGTTACTTTTTCTATTGGAAAAGTGATTTATGTCGTTTATTTCAGCCCGATGCCGTTCTCTTGATTTCACAATATTTTGAAACTGCACCTTCTGACCGCTGATAATATGATACCTGCACAATCATAAAGAGCACATCACGCTATTCGTAGACAAATCCGTCTTGGTTGTGGGCCAACACAAATCTTTGACCATTATGTTCGGAACACCTATATCCACAACTGCAACTGCCATGTTTTCAGCAAAGAAATCACCCTTATCATTTATATGCTACCTTTCAAATTTGATACCACTGTGTTTAAAAAAAAAAGACTTTCGTGACTGTCCTTATAGGGCCCCTACCCTGCACAAAGAGCCTAAAGGTTATTCAACGTTCGAACATTGGAACGTCGTCTTCAGATTGTTATTAAAAAATTATAAAATGTGAGGTCCTCTGTAGGATTTCATACTGCTCTGTATACTGAGTAAACGCCTGGCATGAAAAAAAATATATATATATATACACTACATACGGATCGACACGCTCGACTGCTGTTGCTTTTTCTCAATGAAAATTCCAATGCTTCTAGGGTAACATTTCCTCTTTGTGTATGGTCCACTTTTGACATTTAAAGATAAATCTTTAACTCTTTCCAAAAACAAGCCCTGGTTTTTACGTGTATGCAGTACAAGTCTTTAGAAAACACTGTGGGAAAAGGAGCAATTGCTCGTAACGAGCCATTTCTCCTTTTCCCATAGTGTTTTCTACCTTTTTTAAGAACTTTATGCCATTTTGTTCAAATCTGAAATTGTCATCTACAAACTCTTTCGGCTTGGAGGAGTCCAAAATTTGTCGTTTGGGAAAGGGTTAAAAGAGTAAACGAATGTTTCTGAAGTCTAATACTGTGTAGTGAGTCTGCAGTCTGATCTGAATCTACATTGCCCGATTATGAAACACTTTTCCCCAAATATAATTTTCAGAGAGTAAAATTTATTTTTTACTATCGGCTTTCCAGCTCAACCACCAGCTTAACAGTAAAAATACTTATACGTATATTTCGATCAATGTCCATTGAGCTAGCTCGAAATTCCAGCTCAACAGCCAGCTCAACAACAAAAGTACATTTATAGGTCAAAATCAAAGTCCGTTGAGCCAGCTCGACATTCCAGCTCAAAAGCAAATATACATAAATATGTCAAAATCAAAGTCCGATGAGCCAGCCCATGGATCGAAGTATACGTATAAGTATTTTTACTGTTAAGCTGGCGGTTGAGCTGGAATGTCGAGCTGGCTAAGGACACTTTCATTTTGACATATAGTTTTTCCTGTTGAGCTGTCTGTTGAGCTGGAATTTCGAGCTGGCTCAACAGACATTGATCGAAGCATATGTATAAGTATTTTTACTGTTGAGTTGGCTGTTGAGCTGGAATGTCGAGCTGGCCCAACGGTTTTTGATTTTAACATATTTATGTATTTGTGCTGTTGAGCTGATGGTTGAGCTGGAATGTCGAGCTTGCTGAACGGACATTGATCGAAACAAATGTATAAGTATTTTTACTGTTGAGCTGTTCGTTGAGCTGTAATGTCGAGTTGGCTCAACGGGCTTTGATTGAATTATATGTATATGTATTTTCACTGTTGAGCGAGCTGGCGGTTGAGCTGGAATATCGAGCTAGCTCAAAGGACATGGATCTAGTATTTTTACTGTTGAGCTGGTCGTTGATCTTGAATGTCGAGCTGGCAAAGTTATTTATTAATCATGCTCACTGAAAAGGGGGCTTAATGCATCTGCGAAAAGTATCGACCCAGGTTAGCCTGCGCGGACTGCGCAGGCTGACCTGGATCGATACTTTTCGCGACTGGTCAGTTTTCTGTATGTCAAAAGATCAGTCTACCTCATGATTAAGTCAGTTGTAAAAGAGAGTGGCTATTGCAGAACCATAAATATGTGATTGCTTGCTTGGTACAGTAGATCATGGAGATGTATTAAGCCCCCATTTCTCAGAGAATGACTTACTTACTATTGACGTCTTCACAGTTGGATGTTGTATTTCAGTATTAGAAAATTATACTAAGTGTGAAGGCCATTTTAGTGCGCACACAAGGAAGGCAAAATGATTTTACATCTCTAGGGATATGTGTAATTTACGTATTCCTAACACATTATAATAGCCTGGAGAATATGTTACCTTTGAAAAATATTAATTAGCCTTTTGACCGCTAGTTAAGCAAAAATATATATCAGTCAGTAATTACGATCAATACATATCTGGTCATCGACATCACCCAAAATTCCGGACACTATAGGGCTGGATCAAACGTGCTGATTTTCGGCCGCCTGATGGTGGTCCACTCTTCTCGAAAAATCAAATAAAATTCCATTTAGATTCCTAAGAACGTTAGCATAGTATGAAACAGTTTGTTTCTGACCCACCAATACTAAACTACGTGCTTGACGGCAGGGGATGGAAATACACTGCAGTAATACTTCATAGAAACCAATAAAATCATAATGAAAATGCGTGTTTGGCACCCTCACAATTGTATGCCACCGGTATGATAATTCTTTTGGACTGAGTCAAGGTGAGCTAAAAAATGAATCAAGCTCGATAATACGAAACAGCTGTTGTTTATCGATGACACTGATAAAGTGGTTTTAAATTGTTTCAAAGATAATGAAATTTCACCTGGAAACCGCTGTAAAAACCTCTGCAAACAATACTCTAGTTCTCTCCATACAAACTAATTTCGACATCGTGTTTGGATAACAATTACACCTTAGTCTTGTTTAAATAATCAACCACGAATAATTTCCACGTTTGACGTCATCACTTATTACCCCTTGTTGCTCATGTTTCTTCTCAGCAAGTATACTTCCAGCTATCACAAAGATCTACACACACTTACCAATTTTTAACTTGTAAATGTATTTTGTCAACACCTTTCTACACGACAAAAATTCAAAGACTTGCATGGTTTAGAATTATTTAAGGATCATGAATTTAAGAATTTAACAGGGGCTCAAAGAAGAGTATATGTCATTGTAAGGAGCAGAACCATTGTGAGAATGGGACAAAAAGCTAATTGCCAGCATTATCTGCTTTTCCCCAATCTTCTCTCACATTGTTTTCCCATAGTGTTTGCATGCCTATACATAAAGGCACTTAAAACAGGGATACAGTAAAGTCGGATAGACATGAAAGTATCTTAAAGTATGGACGCCCAGCATTAGTACAGATTAAAAACATGAAAACGTGTGGAAAAACAGCATGACAAAAAGAATGATTGCCAATTATGACGCAGTGAAGTAATGTAATTTCTTAAATGGATGAGAAAGCTAAAAAAAACTTAATCTATTTACGACAAATAAATGAGTTGTGCTAAAAGGGTGAATTAACGTTTAAACATTTTTTTTCAACCCAAGCCACCATTATCCCTTGTGCTGAATAAGTGGCATCAGTTTTTTTCCTGTAGTAAAAACACAAATTTTGCTAGTTTTAAGGTAATTTCTTTGGAACGATATCTCCGAACAGGACAGTGTAGATCAAAGATCAGACTGCACGTTTTGTGAAGTCTGATCTTAATCTTCAATGGCTGCAAAAGGTCAATGAGTCGCGCTTAGTAGCTTACGGGTTAATGCCATCCGTAAATTTTATGTTTGTACGAAGCAGTAAATGAACCATTCTATCTAATAATCCAGTTGATTTCACACAAAATGGATTCTGGCGAGTTCTTTGGTATAATATAGTGCGAACATGCAATATTCCCCCTTTTGAAGAGCGCCCCTCACATCAGTTCTACGACCTTCAAGTTTTGTAGTTCAGTTTTCCAGAAAACGAAGAGCGATAGACTAGTCAAAGATTTCATTTTAAAGTACAACTATATTTTGGGTTTAGTTTGATCTGGATTTATACCATCCATACCTTCTGCAACAGTTGTTTGTCCTTATACAGTCCTACCATTTAGAAAAGATAAAGAGAAACACAGAAGACTGCCCCGGGTCAACAAGTCGAGCCCAGCAAAGAGGATTTTATATGGCACATCTAGTTATGTGTGAAAGAGAAAAAGTGTACCAAACTGCATTGAAATCTATCCAAACTGTAGATTTTATGGTTCATACGTTCTTTGACATGCTCTATTGATGATAAACTTCGTCATTTGATCTTTCAGTGTTACCTTGAGCTTAGACCTTCCTGAGAATTCTACTAATAAAGAAGAGCGCTTGGGTTTAATTATCTTTAAATCATTGATAAATGTAGAAGCTGTAGGTCAGACAAGCTCTATGATAGTTCCAACATTTGGTCTTTAAATGTTGCCATGACCTTTAAACTACATAAGCATATAATTCAAATGACATTTCTACTGGTAAAGGAGAACGGGTATGTAAATTGCTTTTGAAATCCATCCATAAATGTACAATTTGCAACAACCTCCATTCATGGCAATTTTGTCATCTGACCTTTAAATGTGATCTTGATCTTTGACATACCTGAACATTTTCTTTTAATTGCACTCCTTCTCAAAAAGGAGAAAACCTACATGTATGCTAAATTAAAATACATCCATCAAACAATACGCACGCACGCACAGATGCACGCACTTACACCGAAACGTCATTGTGACAACTAAGTCTAGACAATGATGTAAACCCTAGATACCTTGTACATTCTTTGATTTTTGTGTGCACATGAAAATACGACAAGCTTACCGCTAGACTAAATGACTGAAACAAACAATGAAACAATAACACCCTATCAAGTAGCATTCAACAGACTGAAGCATCTGAATTCGTTTCAACCCCAGGACTTATTAACATCGAAATACTGTAAACCTATGTACCGATTTTACTCATTAGCCTATTACTAGTCCGGTGCAATAAGGAAGTTAAGAACATAGTGGTCATGTTTTGTCCAAGTAATGCATTGAAAATGTACAAAAAATAACAAAAAAAAATAAAGTAGTTCGCATTGAAACTATAACATAAACGAGTGTTAATGAAATTTAACGTAAAAAAAGTGCACAAAGTGGTGAATCGCTGTCATAACCGAATTGAAAATAACTTAATCCTAAATTTCGAAACCTTTTTTTTAAAACCCGAATAGGAACAAAACATGTATATTAAACTGTGGATAAATCTGAATTTTGATAATTAAGTAAAGCTGTATCATTACTGTTCTAGTTATTGAAATAAGCCAGTTCATTGTGAGACATTCTTTGCTCTGGTCTTTTGTGAAACAGTGGCTTCATCGTAATACTGGCCGACAAGTTTGAATCTCGTGCCTGCCAACTTTATGAAGAAGAATGTAATAAAACACATTCTAAAAGGTCTATTATTTGTCGTATGATAAACCCAAAGTCGCTCTTTTTTGGACAATGTCAAAACTAATTCACATATCTGTTACAATTTTTTCTTTATGTTTCCAGTGCGGGTACAATGAAACAATCTTTCGGAAGATATGTTTTTCAGTAGAGAGAAATTATTACTTATAATTGAACATCGAATTTCAGTATTAGACGTCGTTCTACTTGATTGAATAAAGTAAATCGCTTCGATAAGTAACTTTTCCCTGAAAATTAAATGATTCCATACGGGTAGAAATCTCTATATTCGGAGCCAATGACTCTAATGAGCAAATCTTGTGTTGGTCTGCCGGTTCCGAAAGTATCGACTCGAACTGAAAAAAATTAGTAAGCTTGTTAATCTTTGTATTTGTGTTTTCTTATGTCTTTAAGACAATGCTCCGAAGTTCCTCTAATCTGCGTACGGTAAAATTTGCCCATGCAGTCTTTGCAAGAAATAACCAAGCCTGACGAAAAAAAAACACACTTTCACTAAACAGCATAACTTTACTATCAAATAAATGTTTTGCATATCTTTACACCGTTTTATATACCTCGTTAAAGAAAGCATCGTTTGTGTGATGCCCATAAAATTGCGCCAATCTGCGCAGTTCAGTGAAAGATACCCTTGGTCTAACGTGTGTTTTACACTGCGGAAAACTGTAGAATGCGTACAACATTGTCTGAATCATCTCTTATATTTCTAATTAAATGATACAGACTGAAGACTGAGCCCCTTTCCATTTTATTGCGGATACGGTAAACCTTCGGCACAAATAATTCAGACTCGTAACACTCTCCAATTTTCAATAGCGTAAAAACACTTCAAAGGTCCAGAGCATTGTATGACATCTCCTTACTAACTGAATTTTAAAGACATTAAAATACGTAATTACAAATATTAACAAGCGTACCTGCTTTTCAGTTGTTACTTAAGCCAATATTTTTTTGAATCGGACGACCAGCAAAAGATTATCTTGTCAGAGCCATTGGCTCCGAATATAAAGTCTCCTACCGGTGCTCACATTTTTTGAAGTCTTTCGAAGTAAATTCAATGCAGATGAAAGTGATTTTTCCACATGTCAGTATCAGATAACGGATAGTTTAGATCCGAGATCGAACAGCAACTTACGAGTCTGACCACGTTCCACATCGTCGACTGAAACATTCTACATTGACATTGTAACAGGATAAACCCTTATCTTACTAGATAACTAAATTCAAATTTTCAACCCGACATCAATAACGCAAATGTTGGTATTTCAAAGTTATAATCCGGAGAATTATAACTCCGTATCGGACAATGTAGATCAAAGATCAAACTGCACGTTCTGTGCAGTCTGATCTTGATCTACTGTCCGCAAAAGGTCGATGAGTCGCACTTAGCAGCCAAAAACCCACGGTTTTACATTTCATACCAGTCAACGATTGTGTTAATTCGTCGTCACCTTGCAAAACAATTTACAACAGCTTACTACCTTTATTCCGTATAGAAATAAAAAGTGGAAACAAGGAGCATTTGTGAAAGTGTGTATCAACTAAAGCAACATACGTACACCACCTTCTGTGAAAATCTGTGGCAGGGACAGAAAAAGGAGGAAGTACAATATTTGAAGCACAGAACCACTTTCTACAGTACACAAACATTTTACAGACATGAAGTATTAGTAAACGATGGTAGGGAAACGATACAAACCCATTACATATCGGTTTATTATACTGCAAAGAAATTTCTCATGATCTGATTCGATAATATGCCCCAAACATATGTATCATGTACACTACCAAATTCAACATAAAAGGACTTTCTCTTTCGGGAAGCCCGTATATATGACTGCTTTATCAACAAAACATCCAAAATGGCGGCGTCAATCAAGATAACCATAAACATTATGCGCCAAGCTGTACGTTTTAGCATGTATTACCAATCTTTCGGAGACGTCAATTCCCAGTGACGTCAGTTTTCGCTGAAATGGGGTACTCAGAAGGGTAATTCTACTTCATCAGCGTACTCTTTTTTTTTAAACCAACCAGATAAAGTTCGCTAAACATTTGTAAAGGCAAAATGTTGCAGTATTATAAATTCGTTCTACCGTCAGGTGGCAGGGGACTTGGAAACTTGTTCACAGGCGTGGTGGATCATGTGGCCACCTCGCATTCGTCTCGAGGCGGCATGATTAACCACAGCCGTGAACACGTTTCCAAGTCCTCTGTCACCTGACCATAAAACCAATAAAGTGCATTTACATGTATATGGCCAGTGCTCTGATATGAGCGATTGAAAGGCTTCTTCGTAATACATTATATGAGCCTTGCTTTGGCAAAAGTGAACTTGATGCATTTTCGTGACGCACGTTACCTCTCAAGTCGTCACATTTTCATTAATCGATAAAAAACATTTTGCCCAACAATCGACTTAGTCATGAGGTAGACTGGTCCTTGGAAATACAAAAATTGACAAATACTGAAAGGTCTCACTAAATCCCCAACCCTTTTTCTAAGGAAATAAGGCCCATATTAATTAGTCGTCACATAGAATATATCTGTTTTGCCTCAAAACTGGCTGTATTAGAGGGTAAAGTGGTCCTGCGAAAATTCGGAAAATCAATAAATGAAAAGCAGTGTCGATCCAGTACAGTCTGTGCAAGCTGTTGCTGGTAACAAGATACAGAGGATATTTGTCTTTTTCGGTGAAAGATCGAAATTTATTTCATCTCGTGGACACCATCGGTAATATTTTCACGAGTGGCTGAAGATCGAAATTTATTTCATCGAGCGGACACTATTGGTAATATTTTCACGAGTGGCGCTCAAAATTTATTTCATCGAGTGGACACTATCGGTAATATTTTCACGAGTGCCTGCGCCACTCTTGAAAATATTACCGATGGTGTTCACGCGATGAAATAAATTTCGATCTTTCACCGAAAAAAAACCAACAAATTTTCTATTTATTTCATGCTGTTAACCCTTTCTCGGAGGAGCTTTATCAAAATTCAGTACAGTTCTTTTCCGTTATTCCCCGTGGCGTACCCCTCCCGCATAGCAACGCATTACAATATTACGTCAGGCGCGAAAAATGTAAGGTATATGATGTCATATTACCCATCTGGTTGTTAGGCACGCGCAACTTATTTAGGCAACAAGAACGTGAAAATCAGTATTTTCACTGGTGGTACCAGTGAAAGCTCGAAAAAGTTTTTCACTGCTATTTCTCGATATCCTACCGGAAAGCATGAAATAAACGATACTTTTCGCAGATGCACTTAACCACATTTTCACAGAGCATGGCCCATATATTTGCTGTTATCTAGAACTGCTTTTGTCAAGAAAACTCACAATATATAGCGAACAGAAAAAGATCAGTCTGAAGGCTTTTGGAATTCCGAATTCCACCCACATACTACTCGCTAATATAATTTAGCTATGCTCTAGGAAAAGGGGGCTTAATTCATCTGCGAAAAGTATCGACCTAGGTCAGCCTGCGCAGTCCGCGCAGGCTGATCTGGGTAGATACTTTTCGTCATAGGTCAATTTCCTGAGTTTCAAATGACAATTATGTCCCTCAATTCAGTTAGTTTTTTCTATGGAAAAAGGCTTTTATGAATCTGATGTGATGACTTCACTTGATGCCATGCAACACGGAGATACACTGATCTCCCTTTTGCCAGAGCTCGACTCAATCATAATTGCGCCTGTGCAACATTACGTAAATTTTATGGCATTTGTGGGTGTGATTATTACTGAACAACATCCAAAACAGAATGAATTTGTGAACTCCTGTGGGAAAATTTCGAAAATAGTTTTAACTTCAAGTATGCTATGACACCTCAGACGGGCATTCTAGAAAAAAAATCAAAATGTATCGAAATTTCATTTTGACTTTGGGGGTGAGATATCAAAAGAGTCTACGGCCTACAGAAGGAAATACCATGAATACATGGACATGTTCAATGATCGTTGTGAAATGTTGTGACACCTTATAAACTCACAGGTATACATATAGACAGTTCTCCTTCTATCACCTTCCAAAATTTTCAGTTTCTTTTTCTTAATCCATCTCGCTCAGAAGTCACCGTATTTCAGTGTTAATTTCAAATTCATCGTTTAAATCAGCATTAAAATGTGCGAGTATATTTTCATTGCACAGTAACTGGAAAGCTAAATTATTACTTATTTGCGTATTCTCTCTCTCTCTCTCTCTCTCTCTCTCTCTCTCTCTCTCATATTTTGCAGGAATTTAAAATGTTATAAAAGAAATAATCACTTACCTGAACCTCTAGAGCATGATATGCCAATATAAGTCCAAGTAATATCACAGTCGAGATGCTTATGAAGCACTTCAGAAATATAGAGTAAATATCTGTCTGAAAAAAAGAAAAAAGAAAAAATCCATTAGTTTATGCAACAGTTCAGATAGATAGATTGTATTTTGTTGCATTCCGGTTTCAATAATTCTTCGGCCAAAACACGGCGACAGCATATTTTTCGATGTATGTTCTTGGATTTACGAAGATTCTTATGAATCTAGGCCTGTGAGATGTTTTTCGCAGATTACCCCAAGGAAAAAAACTACTGTTCCAAGAGTGCAATTACTCCGAGGCTTCATAGAGACGAGTAAGGACTATGTTACCAATCACGCACGCAGGACCTGGGTAAGTTCCAGTGAGTTCATTCGCAGCTTCGTTTCTTCTTTGATTATTTTGTCTTCCATAATTTCTCTTAGTCAATCAATCAGTCTATACCAAGGCAATAGCGCTTAAACTATCGAAGTTCATGAGCGCTATGAAATAACATAATTAAAAACATTGTCAGCAAGATTAAAAAATCTCTAACACTACCTTGTAATTACTGGATCAGTTCCTAAGGTTTTATAAGTATCGAAAAGAAAAAAAAAAACACCTGTGGAATCCCGGAAACAGTGTAAACTATTCTTAACAAAAGATAACTTTCTGTAAACAAACATCAAGTTGGCTTTGTAATCGATAATTTATAAATGCATGCTCCTGGTACAAAGGCCAAACTTACAAAAAAAAAATGTAACAACGTCTATACCATTGGGATTGTTATATTCTTCAAAGATTCGACCTGTCTGCTATGGTGCATCACCCAGTGATGCTTAAAGAGATGCTATTTCCGAAGCCTGTAGAAGATGTTTTGATAAATGGCCAGTGCATAGGTTACATGCTAGCTGATCACAGCTGAATGAATCGCGCTACGTAGCTTTATGTTGAGTAAACGCTATTTTCTTTTGAAATTCAATGTAACGGTTGTCGTTTTGAAAAAAAAAAAAATCGGATAAATGTGTTTGAAGCATACCGTCTTGCGGAAGATAATGCATGCAGAAAAGAAGGGAAATTGTTGGTCACGACTGTAAGAAATATACAGTTGAATCTTGTATCTACACCATTTGGTATTTGGAATATATCATGAACCGGGTTTTTCTAAAACCACAAAGTTCAGAGTAAATTTCAAGCCTTGTTAAGTTTTTGGAACACAATCCTGTGTTACAAAGATGAGGTCGTCCTTTGAAAACATTGTTCGGGAAAACGGAAAAACCCTGCGTTTTCTCCTTTTCTAACAATGTTTTTCGTCCTTTTAAGTGATTCAACCCGGTTTGTAGCCCCATTAAAGCTGTAGTTCCCACTAGTCAAGTCCAAGTGTTGCTGTTTGCCATAGACTTAAAAGGGTTTGATACTTTGGATTCATAATTCTTTTTCGCCAGGAACTCTCACCATATATGACAGTGTTACCAGTTATCAGACGCACACGTTTTGTCTGCACGTAATCTTATCGGACATTGTTATCCCCAGAGCGCAATGAGTCGCTCTTAGTAGCCTACGGGCTGTGCTATATCTAAAATGTAGAATCTCCAACTGAGACCTGTTGAAAGCCTGCGACTATTTTATAATCGTATTGCGAGAACCTGTTTATCTTTACCAAGAAGACTGTTCAAAACATCATTTCCAATGCCCACAGCCAACAAATCTCATTTTGTTCTCGAGCTTAGCGAGAACTTCGTTCTACTTAATTTTCCCTCGACAAATTAAGACTTGACGCCACGAAATGAATTTTGTAGAGAAAATCCCAAAATCAATTCCTGGAATCGTAAAGTGATAAATGGAAATGAAAAAGAGGGGTCTAAAGAGCGAACCTTGTGTTCCTGTCGTCTTGTAACAGAATCAGTTTATTTTAACTATTTTTTATAGACATTCGACTATATAATGGCAAGCAGTGTTTGAAAACTTTGTTTGAAAAGAAACAATAGCTTGTCGCAAGAAAACGTGTGTTGTCCGCTATATATTTTATACCCTTGTTTTTATAAAGACATGTTCCATTATTTTTATGATAGATTAAGTTGAAAGATGGGTCTAAAAAATGGTATTTATTGTTTTAAAGTCATCTCAATACAAATGAATGTGCGAGAGCGAGAAATAATTGCTTGTTACCCGCAGTAGTATTCAACATCGTTAGAAAAAATTAAGATACATGTAACAGCATTTTGTCTTTTTTCCATAGTTTTTCATAAGGCTTTTCTTCTTAGAGACATTTAAACACAGTTGTACTGTAAAATATAATAATTTTTTTATCTATCTTATGCATGTGACTTCAAAGAATCCAAATAAAATGATATAAATATACGAGTACATAGCAAACTCCTGGTAATTGATACATGTAACAGATCGTGGTTTACTTTAGGGTAGAACAATTGCAGACGTTTATATATGAAACAAGTCTTTAATCCATAATCTGCCACACAAGCCAAATAAACGTTCAAGACTGTTGTAAAACAACACAATTTTGCAATTACAAAGGTCCTTTGGGGAAATTTTTCTCTGTCTCGGACAGTGGAGATCCAAGACCAGAAAACACATGCTGTGCAGGCTGATTTTAATCTATAGTGTCTGTAAAAAGTCCTCGAGTCGCACAGCCCAAAGGTCAACACATTACAGATCAAAGTAGTTTTGCTCTGTGAAATTTCAGGTCTAAGGATTTTAAAATTCAGCGCTGTCAGTCAACGTTTTTCCCGCTAAAATGCATGATGATTGATCGGATTTGTGTAACGACATGTGTCACAATACGAAGTGCTAACCACAATGAGTGGCATTTCAATGGCATCTACAATTTCTGATCGTCTAAGCCCTCTATGATAGTAGAGATGAAGTCCACAGCCGTAAGCTACATACATAAATAAATATGACTTTCTCATCCAGTTATAATCAGAATCCTAAAGATTGCAGCCTTTATCTTTTATGAAAAAAAAAATCCTGCCGAAGCCACGGAAGTTGGATATCCTAATTATTGAGATCGATCAGACATTTATTTTCTTATTCTCCTTCGAACCTTTATTCAGTTAGGAACAGCAGTTTCTATTTCTCCTTGTAAGTTTGTTTTGTCACGCTCCTCCGTCCTATTTTCTGGAACCGTTAACAATCTTAAGCTAAAGTTTGAAAACGTATATAACTAACTTGGGAAATGGTGGTTTATATCGGAAAATATGAATGAATCGATCTTTCATCCCTTTAGTTATTTTATAACTTTGGTTGCTTTTGTCACCAGTGTAGATCGAGATCAGGCTGTATAAAACCTGCAGTCTGATGTTGAATCT
Source organism: Tridacna crocea (assembly GCA_943736015.1). Taxonomy (NCBI): domain Eukaryota; kingdom Metazoa; phylum Mollusca; class Bivalvia; order Cardiida; family Cardiidae; genus Tridacna; species Tridacna crocea. Next base: position 8,626,158 of record OX031066.1, on the reverse strand, counting down.
TCACTCTTCGCTATCCTGGTAAATTCATGCCAAATGAAGCTACGAGGTTCTACTAGTTTGCGTGTTTTGCTCAAAATTATTTTCTTAACATAATGGAGCCTAAGGGTTACAGGACCTGTCCACGTTTTTTATATATCATCTGTATAATTATGCCAAAGGTATCTTTACGCAGACAATTCGCCTTTCTTTTGCTATTGTCCAATCTTCTGCTTACATTGTAGGTACACCTGTTCGCGTGTAATGTGTTTTAGGGGAATGAGTGTCGTGTTTTATCAGTTGCATAACAATGACGAAGCTTTCAATTATCCTGAAGTATTTTACTAGTACCTTTCTGACGCACTCGGGGTATAGCTACCCTAAATTCAAGAGCCGATCACCATTCAATTTCGAAAGCGTGCCCAAATAATTTCAAGCATAGGCCTACAGACTAAAGATTAAAAAAAAAAACACACACACACACATAATTTGTGACAGCAACAATTCCACTGGCGTGTATTTATGATTTTAAGCATACTGTTATGAGACCCATTAACCTTAAATCAAGATGGACATTATCCACAAGAGATTATACCTTTTTTTCTGTATAGTTTCTATTTATATTAAAACAGTCATAGAATTTTATGGTACATGTAGATCGCGAAACAAAGCTAATTCCGCTAATATATGATTTCAAGAAAAAACCTGTGTCATGAGCAAATCTCTTTTTCCTATATAATATTTTCAAAAGTAATCTGCCGCAAAATACTAAAACTTTTTTCGTACAAGACTCCGAAAATTTATCTGTGGAAAACAATAAGTTAGCCCCTTCAGAACCAGGAAAATCGAGACATTCCAGTAGCTACAGTCACATGATAAGCATGTCATCAACAGGTGGTCGTGTTTACAAGCAAGACAACACACGGCGCGCAATAAGATTTATGTATATATGTAGATCTCGACAGTATTTACACAAGTGTTAAACACTAATGTGGTTTCCTGAAAACAAATCGCACTCACGATGACAGATAAATGAAGGTTTTGTGTGTTATTTTCACCTGTAATTTGTAGCATTTTAACCTTTCCCATGTCTGTTTTTAATTACAGGTAATATAAGAAGCAACCCTCTAACACACACATCTAAAAAAAACTTTTCCCAGCAATGTGCTCTGATAAAATTTGTAGCAGCCGATTTAAATAATCCAAGACCCTTTCATGTCTGAAGTCCACGCGATTAATGTATTTTGGTGCTTCATTAAAAAAAGAAACTTCAAACTTTTTGCTTGTGATTCAGCTTTTTTTTTGCTTCGTAGGATAGTGAAATGTATCATAAAGATAACCTGCATGACCCAGAGCACCATTCAAATGGGAACTATTTTTATCTCCCCCCCCCCCCAATAAGGTGATAAAATATTTCAATTTCTTCCATTTAATACATTTGAAAACCCTGGAAGAGTACTTCGGTTTTTTTCAATAAATATTTTGTTAAGATTAGATAAGTAAAGTAGGTTGGGACCATCTTCGTGCATTGGAAAGCCATTCAGTATACCTAAGGTGATGCGAGCCATCAAATCCCTCGGCTTTACCTGGTGGATTGATATTGACCAAAACGCTACATTTCATCGTCCAGAAATACGCCAGTTTACCGTTCTGAAAATTGTAAGGCTCCTCTTAAAAAAAGACAACTTGAGTCTCAAGTTTCATTTGAAATCTTTCTAACTATATTTCAGTTGACAAACAGTTCGTTCATTCATGTTTCCAACGACAGATATTTTGGTGTAAGTAACTTCATCGAGGTTAGCTATGTCGCTGCTAAACCACTTCCACTGTCGCCGCCATGTATAAGATCGTGTGATTGGCAGTTCATATGGAAAGGGGCGAGGTTAAATGTACATACGGAATCGGCCCAGTTGTGATGAGAGTTTGAAAGCGTGGCTCAATTCCTTTGTATCAGACTATGCCTTTGCAACCATATTGATAACGCAATTAATGCGCCCTTATTCGGACTTGTAAGTCCGTGTCTGTAATGGGCTTAAAATGCTAAACCGATAAAAATATGCCGAATTGTATAATAATATCTTGGATTGAAACACGCCAAAAGGGGGCTTTCAGACGTTTGAGAAAAGTGTCGTCCAACAGCAGTTTGCGCAGTTCGCGAAGACTATTCAAAATAGACAATTTCCATTTTTATGTAATTTTATGTTTTGCGCAAATCTACTTTAGGTGGAAAACCTAAAGTAGTTGTACAGAGCTGTCTCGGATAAGCATGCGCGGACTGCAGAGGCTATGCGTGTCGACACTTTACGCAAATGTCCGAATACCCGTTTCCGCGTGTTGCAAGCCATATTGAATCTTCTATAGGAAAAGCTACTTGATATACGTTTAGCTCTCCTGTTTTCGATGTAAGGAAAAACTTTGACTTTTTCAAAAACGTTGACACTTTATATTTCTGTCAATACTAAAGATATTACCTTCAAACTTGAACTAATTATCAAGCAGCAATATGGTAACCCATACAACGGGGCAGGTTACAATCAAAATAATTTTGACACAGTAATGCCCTTTGTCGACTTAGCCTGAATACTAGTAGTTGCACGCAATGCTGTTGTTTATGTCCTCAGAGTCACTTCCTTCATGACCTAGTGTTCAAGACGTTGAACGAGGAATCAGGAAATCATCGTTTGATCTCCACTGGTGGCTTTGGCCTGGAGCATGAACATGCAGGATCCCTGCCTAATGTATGCAATACCAAGAAATTACACGATAAGTAAGCTTTCGTGGTGGTTAAACTTTTTATTCTCGTAGAAGCGGAGTAAAACATTATGGGGAAAAAAACCTGTTTAAAAGCAAACAATCTTCTTTCAAAATCTGTATGTTGCCAAGACAGTTAATCGGATGCATGTAATATAGATTCTGACCGAATTAAGAGCGTCTGCGAAGAGATTAAATTGTCCCTCACATCGACTAGTCACGTATTTCTCCAAGATTCTATACTCTCTCTGGTTTAGCTCTACAAAATACGTTTCCGAAGGAATTTCTGTCAAATCAATCTGATTCTCTAGTAACACGTCAGTTAATATAACTATTAATCAATCACATCGTGTGTTTGCGTACATGTTTGTCTAAATTTATCGGTCTAAATTTGCTTACTGCTAACAGTCTGAGGAATTGCATTGATTTAGCAGGCAAAAAGTGGGTCAAAGAGAGTCAAATCGACATTCCGGGACGCCAGTGTTACGAGTGAAAATTTGATTGAAACTTTCACTTACTTAAAGCAATTTTTTCATTACTAGAGCACGTCAAAAGTCCGTTTCGGGCGTTGCTCGAGAGTTATTTACTAACCAACCATTTTTGCGAATTAGCTTTATGTGATATCCAAAAGGAAGGACTATAGGGTCTTTCTGACTTTGTTCAGCGAATTAAAAGTCTATTATTTTGTGTGTGTTAGTCAAGATGCTTGCGACCTTCTATCTTTGTTTTGTCCTTCACTATACTTTTCAACTTGGTTTTGCTATCTGAAAATTCAACCGCTTCGTTTACATTTATATGCAGCTTTTCAGTATCTATATATTGATTCTACGATACTAAAATAAATCATGAAACAAAAGTGTTTAGAATTTATAGCATTAACACATTACTGTTGAACTCGTTCCCCGCCCTGTCCTCACTATCAGCCTAGCAATGTCAGTTTTTAAGTGTGAGAATGAACTCCTCCAAGGCAATTTTTAAAAGTATAAGGAACCCGCGTGGTTCAGTGGTAAGGTGTGGTGTGCGTAACCTAAGTTTACGCCTCACTGCAGGCACTGCGCTTTTCGTGGAAGTATCTTTGAGCAAGACACTTCAGAGCCCTCGGCCGACAATGGTGGAATCTAGACTATGGATCAATATGGGCTGTCGCCGAGATATGTCTGTAATGGGCTTAGAATGTTAAACCGATAAAAATGTGCCAAATTGTATAATAATATTTTGGATTGAAACATGCCAAAAGGGGACTTTCAGACGTTTGAGAAAAGTGTCGTCCAACAGCAGTTTGCGCAGTTCGCGAAGACTATTCAAAATAGACAATTTCCATTTTTATGTAATTTTATGTTTTGCGCAAATCTACTTTAGGTTGAAAACCTAATGCAGTTGTACAGAGCTGTCTCGGATAAGCATGCGCGGACTGCAGAGGCTAAAATACTTTTGAAAGCGGCGTAAAATACCATTTGCTCACTCACCCACTCACCCACTCACTCACTCAATCAATCAATTAGATTAGATTTGGTGAAACCCAGCTATCGCCTTGATATGACTGAAATGGTTTTGAAAGCGATTTAATCGATCATTCAAAGTGATTATATAGAAAGACGTTTCAAACAAGGAGTGGATGACTTTTGGATAATGAAGCCAGCGCCTGTCCGTCTCATCATCTCGCTAGTTTATTCGCTTTTGTCACCTTACCACTCAGGCCCAACAAAATATACAACCCCAGTCTATAATCTCTTTCACTACTAATGAGATCATACTTGATACACTCTTTGTTAAACCTTTTTGATGAACAATAAATGTGACACAATACAGGGCAGCATATACTGGCTAATGATGCAATTTACCTTCTTTTAACGATCGCAAAATTTATGGTGGTCTTTCTTTACTTATCGACATAAATGGAACTACATGCCAAAGCCTTATCTACTCTATCAATAAATAACACTGGTTGGACTTCCATAACATGAAGAGGTTATAATAAATGTACATCAATCGACGTTTCATTTTGTTTTCGTGTTCATGAACATCTTGATTCTTTTAAAAGAAAAACTTCGATGAAGTTATTCACATCTATTTATCTATCGGTGAAAACTTCAGACGCGATTGATAAACCACATTTCACATGAATGTACAAACTGTTTTTCAACTGAAATATAGTCAAAAATCTAAAACGAAAATAACTCCCTCTATCTGCAGCTGTGTGTGTGTGTGGGTGGGGGGGGGGGGGTCGATGTAATATTGAGTTTTCTATAGACAGCCTTACAATTTTGTGGTATTTGTCGGAGACAATACCACTGTGAGTTCAAGATTGAATTTTGATAACCATGTATCTCATTTCGTGCAAAGCCGAAGGAAGTAAATCCAGTTAAACTCATTTTTTCTCAGGCAAATGAGTGTTTCGGTGGCACTGAGATATGTAATTTGAAATGGCATATTAAAGTACATTGGGCGAGGCCATCGACGGTGAGATACTTATTTTTGATTGAAAATAGCTTCTTTCGCGCATAGCCCTTTATTAGCGCAATGATACAAATTTGCCTACTGACCCCGGGCTTTTTCGTTCCAAAACCAATTCGTTCCATGGCTTGTTCACCCTATGACTACGCCCTACTCAATTTCATTGCTCGTGAATATTTATAGATCGAGGTAATTGATTGTAATGTTACTAGAGATACTAGTATTTCAAAATTATAGTTTCCAGGAGCAAACTTAATTTTGTTTGATATGTCAATATCATTTTTCTCTCTATTTGGCATGCATCCTACTATCAAGGGGCGTTACTCCTGCTTCCTCCTAATGGTCATAGGCAGACAACATATACAAAAATAAACCAAACTTTGTCATGAGTACTCTCCTTCAATCGAAAAGATGTTCAATTGCTTAGTGGGTTGACTTTTAAGCCAATATTTGAACAATATGTCTCCGTTTCTTTCAAATTATTAATTCCACAAAATGGGTTTCCTTGACAAATACCACTTCAGCGTTCTCAGATTCAGAAGGGTAAACCGGCTTATATACGGCGATAAACTGTAGGTTTATATCAAGCTACCAGATACAGCTGAGGGATTTGAAAACTGCTAACACCCGAGGTATGCCGAATAGTTTACCAATGTAACTTCTGTTTCCGCCATCAATAGAAGAGCTAGAAATCTCATTTTTTTTGTATTTCACTTGTCGTAACCATGAATTATCAAGCCATAATCCAGCATGACTTCTCGATAAACTACTGCAAAGCATAAACTATTTACAAATATATTTTCTGTACCCTTTTTTTGCGCATTTCAATTCGAGGAAAGGAGAGCCAAACATATCAATTTTATGTATCTGCAGTCTGATCTGAATCTAGTTTAATAGCAAGGAGCTATAAAACAATATGTGTTATATATATTATCTCTGTACTTCTAAGTTCCAATAACGATATTTGAGAGCGTCCAGAGAGCTATTCCGTCTTCGATTCTAACACGTGTTGCCAGTAATTCGTGGCCCTATCCATCTTCTCGCAGACATCTTAATATGTCAGTAAAGAGAGGAAAATTTCTATCAGCACCTCCCGGTATGAAATACAACACGGTCTGGTCATATCGAGCTGTTTGCTCGTGTAATTGTCTGACAGCTCATACGCTCATACTACTGTAATCAAATCCCGGTCTACTGATGGAATATCTTCAGATCTATTTTTTTCCATGCAACCTCGACCAACACCTCCATGCATGTTCTGCGCAGTATGTACTGATTATCACTGTCCAATATCTAGAGACGGTAACTGACCCAGTGAGACAATTTTGAACGTGTAACATCTGAGCAAAATTGCCGACTTGAATCCACTTATATAGGAGTCGAATGGCATAATTGTCCTTGCTGCCGATTTTGATTGATAGGTGTTCCAACTTCTTATCGACCAATGAAAACGCAGCATTGGGCGTCATGTAAACAAAAAAGTCTGACACAATTATTATAGACATGCTATAATTTGATCGTGTCTATTTAATCATCAAAACAGCCAACACTATTCGAATTAAGGACGTTCGGGAAAAAAAGTTGTAATTAACCTAGAGCGACGTATCAGCTAGAATAAAACTGAAATAAAAGCTCTCACTCTTTTGGGGGGGGGGGGGGGGGGCGTGCCCAACTCCAGTTTACAGAAAGGTCAATTGATGTCAAGGCGTTTAGTATTTGGTCAGTAAGTGATTTAAGTTTATATCAGTAGCAATAGAGTAGACTCAGTCAGTTTTCTTACTTTATTTTCAATTTACAGTATGGCTCGGGTCCTTTATGGATTTTCCCTTCTTCTTAACTATATGTAAATAGGATGACTATGAAAAAGAAAATTGTGATAAATAAGGTTTGTTTCAAAACATTGCAAACATTAGCGAAGAAAGTTTGCAAAGTAGTAATATGAGGTATGTGGCCCATTGTTATAAAAGACATCTTAAAACTTTTTAGTTTTTACCCATTCTCTCTTTATATGTCGAGATTATCGTTTATAGAATATTGTTTCAACCCAAAGAAGCATAGATCTATTTTCCTGAATACATGATGATTGGTCCTGACAGGATATTTTTTTCGAAAAAGAAAAAACAGAATTGAAATTGGTGTTAGGGAATTAGACAAGCCAATATAAAGGTGCAATATCCTCTCTTTGTAAGTACTTCTGCAACAAGAATGAAGTACATGTATAGGTTCCGAAACTGTAACAAGTTAGATATTATCCATATCTTACTACCGACAACTGCACGTACGTAATTATATAGTCTTTGTTGCCGAAGACAACTTTCATGCAACCTTGTGCGGATAATTTGTGTGAATACGCTGTACCCAGGCTTATTTGAAAGATTGATACGAAGCTGGCTCAATGTAATAAACGTTTTCTTGACTGTTTGGTTACCTAGAAACATTTTTTTTCTTGCTAGTTCCACATAATTGGTATAGCCTTGCCTTCTCCTGCAAGCTTGCCAAGCCTACAGTTGTAACAGAATGGTGCATGCCAATATACTACCAACATCACAATAGGTAGCCTTGGTCACACCGTTCTAGCCGCCCGTCACATACCCTGTACATGTCGCACGTACCGATGTACATGCAGCGCACATAGAGAATTTTTGAGAAATCAAAAAGTACATTATTACATTTTCAGCGACTTGCAAGATATTTCTTATGTATACTCTTTGAGAAATCCCAGTAGATCACTGATTACATGTTCATCCAATGAAAATATCATAAATATGCATGAATCTCGTGCAAACGTTACAATGTTATGTGGAATATTTAGATCGTGTTAAAATTTTGAATAATATCAGTATCAGTACATTTCAACTATAATGCCTGATAAATGCATCTGCTCCATCCAGACCTTCGCTACGTTTATTAGGTTAGCCAGGTGCAGATGTGTAATACCATGTTCAGCACCAAATATATCAACTCCTCACCTTTGTAAGCTAAAGATATAGTCGACTTAAACTGAGAAAGAAATTGAGACTGAGGAAGCGGACGATACAGATCAAGCTCATAGTGCACATTCTGTGCTTTCTGATCATGATTTATCCCATTTACAAAAGCTTTACTTGTTGCTTTTGGCGCTGCAGGAGTTAAAGACTAACCTGATAAAAACTTGTACTTTCATTACACGTATAGCCAACTTGTTCGATAGTTACATACATAATTATAGTTTACATGATCATCGTCCCAAAGATGCGACTTTGAATGCTAACACGCGGTTTGCAACAAGAGAAAAAAAAATCAAACAAACACACAAACACACTTTTTTAGGTTTGACTCGGAAAACTTTCAAGCGTATTTGGAGAAAGAGTAGATTTAACATCCTGTATCAAAAGCTTTTAACGATATTGACATAGGTAATGAGACGATTTTAGAGCGTCTGTCGAATGTCTGGCTTCGATTTTATCCCGAAATTGTTTGCATTAGATATTAATCTGACTGTGGGCTCGTGCAGCATTTCCATAAAAGCTGCGTTTGTAAGATGGGGAGATAGAAGACTGTTTAACAGTTTTTGCTTGGTGATGAAAATGAGAACAATGTATTGTTCCCCGCGAATTGGTAAATATCCCTGTGCTCTATAGGATTTACATATGCCGGTGTAACGCAGAGAATTGACCCTCCCCTACAAGATGACCCATGGGTCATTTTTCTATGTAGAAGAATGACCCATGGGTCATTTCTCTACGTAGAATAATGACCCGGGTCACTATTCTACGTAGAGAAATAACCCATAATAGCCTTATTAAAGTTGACAATCATTACAGTAACGGGCGGCGCTCTAAGTCAATTAGAATAACGAACCACCCGTCGAATCATTGGGATCCATTTCGTCTAAAAACTTACTGAATCAAGGTATAGCTCTTTCCTATGACTTGAAATTTACTAATGGCATAGAGTTTCGAGTCAGCCTGCGCAGACTAGGTCGGCTGATATGGTTTGATTCTCTGTGCGGATGCATATAACGGCCCATTCACAATCCATGGCTTCAGCGATATTAATTTTCATTAAGGAATAACCGTTATGTTAGCCAGTAAAGGAAAGAATCAGAGGTGAGATGACGAATAACGTTTGACATTTATTCCAGCCAGGTCATTTACCCTGTGCCAAAGATAGAAACACTTTACGACAGGACCAGTTTGTAGGTTGAGATCTTTAGCGGAATGAAAAGTTACCGATATGGAATAAAATACTGCCTTTTCCACTTGATTCTCGTTTCCTTAGATCTTGCATTACCTATCTACAGGTTCTGGTTATGTTTTATAAAAAACACATCTTTTTGTAAGGCATGAGACCGAATAGGAACGATGCATGGCCAGGATTGGATTTTGCTATCTATCTATTTACTAACGTTAGTTTTTTGTCTGCCAATGTGGGGAAAAATTGTCTATGAAGGTCGTTCAATTAATTCTTTCACTAGGTGTCTTTGAGATGCATTATATTAAGCGCATATATTTCGTTCATTTCATCCCTACAAAATATTCGCTGTTGACAGAGACACATTTTCCTAGGCTGGATACAGTCTGTGAAGGCTGCCAAAAGCGTTTAAATTCTGGGAATACCCAGGAGACACCGAAACATGGCACTTTTTGAGCCAAATCGACGTCCACACAGAGCTTTCTTCAATGAAGGAAAGAGAAAAAAAGTCAAATGGGCTTCGGTCGGGAGAAAAAGGTGGATGTGGAAGCCATCTTTCCCGTCTCCAGGAATTTCTGAAAAACTGCAGACTTTTGAGTAGCTGCATTGTCATAAAAAAGGCACAGACCCCTTAATCCGAGTCTAGATTTCCGTTTTATACAGTGCTTCCTTTACTTTTGTGAGATCATAGTTCTTGTAAAACTTGTCTGTAACAGTTCGGTACAGTAATTTGAATAATTGGACCGTCTGCATTTAAAAAAATATGACATATAAAACTTTTCCCGCGTTTTTTTTTTCTTTGCTATGATCGGTCTAGTCTGGTCTTTCTGCAACCACTGTTTATCATTACGGGTCTCTGAGGCTCAAAATAATAAATGCAGGTTTCATCACCTGTAAACAGTTCTGATATTCTGCATTTGTCACATTTTCTTTGTACATTTATAAAGAGTTTTGGTCAGTCTTACACGAGTAGCCATTTGTTCATTTGTCAAGGGGTGGGAGCCCAACGAGAGCAAATATAACTCCTTGGTCAAAATCTTTTGGGCTGGCCCCGATGATATGCCAACATTCTTAGTTCTTTCTTTCGCTTTACGCCTGGCTTCAAGCTTAATTAAGTCCGCTCACAGCATCAACAATTTCTTTGGAAAGTGCAGTTTTCGGTTAGTTTAGTTCAAATATATTTTACATCCATTGAGAAAAAGTTATACTAATACTTAGGCGTATCTCTTGCCATTCTGCATCCTGGGAATTAAACCAGTACTCGAGCCGAGTGTGCGCCAATGAAAAAATCTCAAAACTGACCCCCGCTACCGGGTCTCGAACGCGGGACCATTTGGTCGTGAGGCCGACGCTTTACCTTACAACCACGGCTACTAGGACTAGGCCACTAGGTTGACTAGGACGGGAGTGCACCTTTTGAATAAGTTTTTAATGATTTTTAAACCGTCTGAAAACCGACCTTTTTGATACCACAAAAGACACATACGTGTATCTGACATAATTCACAAAATATGTGTGAGCTTGAAATAAATGGACTAACGCGACTTTTAATAGAGGCCCAAATTTTAAGCTTTGCTTTTGGGTTCACCGAACATTCGGTAATATATCCAGTATATATGTCTGCGCCTACTTTAACTTTAAAGTTTTGAAAGAATTTAACTATCGAAACAAATTTCATGCCAGTATTTAAAACGACTTGCTTGTGATACAGTTATTTCTTTATGGTCATGTGGTGAGGAGGCTTATTGGTGACGCAATGAAAAGAACAACCCTAGTATTTGGACTTTACAAGTTGTAAAACACTTCCAAGAGTATTCGAACATAGGCTATGCCTCCTTTACCTTTTCCCGCTACCACCTTCTTATGACCGTTCAGTGTCCCTTATGTAAGCATAGCATCGTGGTGCCTAGTTGAGACATCACAGATTAAATACGTTGGCGTATTTGGGAGTGGTTACCTAGTTTTTGGTAAAGCGTCACTATACGGTATATCTAATGAATAAAATTTGCTTTATACATTTGAGCAGCAGTCTTGCATGCTGATATCATTGTCTTTTGTTTTGTAAATTGGTTCCTTAGCTTATGCATTTGTTGTGATTGCTAGTCGAGACAAGAGAATGTTCCGTCTTATGGCAAAGCAATGTACATTCCGCAATTATCTTTACATTCACAGCCAAGCCCTGGTAGCTCAATCGGTAGTGTACAGGACTTAAGAACAGGGGTTCGTGGGTTCGATCCCTAGCTCGGCCAATTTCTTTCCGAGGTTTGATGATTGTCATTGCAGCACGATTCGTTCCTCTCTAACCGCTAACCACTGTTTCGTCGATGGTTATGTGGGAAAGCAGCCAGTGGCTTGGAAAGAAAATTGTAGGGATTACTGGTAAAGAAAGACTCAAGGAAAGCATGGATAGTCGCACTGGCCGCCGTGATATGTAACTAAAATAATGTTGAAAACGGCCTTAAACACCGTGCAATCAATCACTCAAGCATTTACACTCACAACAAAATGATAAAAACACTTCAATAACCTTTGTAATTATATCCTAAGGCTACTGAACAAGCAAGAAGAAATTTTAGACGATGTTGAAAACACAACCATTGAAATATGACGGCCTTCTATTCCGGAGAAATACAGCAATAACAGAAAGTGTAGATAAAAAATTAGACTTCAAGCTCTAAGCAGTCGGATCTGAATGTAAACTGTCCGCAAAATGGCAAAGAGTTGATCTCACTAGCCGCAGGGTTAAAACGAAAATAGAACCGTCCGCAGGTGGTAATTTGTTGAGGAACATTAGTACTGCTGTCTAAAACTCAATTTACCTATTGTCTTAGGCCCAAAGAAAAAATGACGATTTCAAAATGAGCTGCCTGCGTTCATTTCAATGTCTGATAGCTCCCCTGACACGTGGTTCTGTCTTTATAATATTGATTGGGAACGGATCCGAAGTAAAAGTACGTTGGAGTATGTATAGTGATGACGTGCTATTTCTGACTTAGTTCTCCCCTCTCAGTATTTCTTCCGTTTTAATGAATATTGGATATTACGTCATTTTTTAGCATTACTTGTATATTTCCATCAATTAGAATATTTAAAATTAGATATCCAATCAATATTTGGTGAATGGCATTTGTCTTCCTTCTATGTAATCACGTGGCATGTCAGCAGCGTGTGAACGACGGTATAATAAAATGTCGGTAGCGTCCAAATGTAAAATGGCTGGTTTATAAGATAAAGGTAAATTTTATTTTTACCATATGAAAATATGGCGCTTTTTAGGAATTTAACGATTTTTAAAGTTCGTAAAAATTCCAGTCACTGACAGAATAAAGAATTTTGTAACTAGAACAGATTCTACTATGCCGCGCATTATCTGTTAGTTTACATCGATGATCGCCGACAATTAGACGATTTTTCGTCGTAAATCTCCGCAGAGACGCAATAAAGACGTAAACACCGCGAGATAATTCAATGCAACGAAACAAAACTTTCGTTCATTTGATCGTTTTTCCCCCATTTTAGGCTTAAAACATATCTGAGTTCTACCGAAGTTCATTTGCCTTAGAAAAAATGAGTGTAATAGAGTTTATTTTTAGCTTTGCACAAAATACGATGCAAGGTGTTTAGAATTCAATACTGAACACATAGTGGCACTGTCTTTGTCAAATACAAAAAAAAAATTATCGACATTGTAAACTGAAACAACGACTCGGTCTGATTGTCGCTTATGTTTATCATCAATACAGGAAATACATTTAGCTTAGAAGAAATTAGCGTATGCAAAAATCGAACGATTCTCGTTCTACCGATAAAAAATGGTTTAGAAATAATGTGATACAATCCCAAATTTTGGGGAATGAGACTTTCGATCTTAATTCTAGGCGAACTTCTGTATTTTTCCAGTTGTATTTGCCACAAACAGTTACTCCCTTTCTCATAACGCTTTTTGTGTCAGTATATAGAGTTTATTTCATCAGCTTGTGGTTAATATGAGGAAATATTTGCCTAAAATACGGCACTCGCTATTTTCGCGGACCTTTCCCTTTAGAAACAAATATTTCCCCATTTTAACCACAAGCTGATGAAATGAATTATATATTTCCTCTGATAATATTCTCAACGAACGCCACTTTTAACACTATTTTTAGCAAAGCAGAACAAAAAAAGGTAGTTCCAGATTTTCGGCAGGAGAAAAAAATCTTCACTATATAACAGGGAAATAATTCCCTCAGCTTAAATTGCGACATTTCTTTACGCATAACATTTCTAAAAGTGGACAAATGAAATATAATATAAAAAGATAATACTCGTCGCCCCGATATTGAGCCTCTACACGTTTTCTTCACGCGTGTTGTATGTAAACGGACTGTATGATAATAGACTTCCTCGTCATCCTCTTAAACATTAATTCAACAAACAAATTTCAAAGAATCTTTAAAGGAAATTCGAACATTTGCGTAAAGTGTCGTCTCGGATCAGCCTGCACAGTCCTCGCAGGCTGATCCAAAACGACTGAATTGAGAAGACACTTTACGCGAATGTCTCAATGCCCCTTTTCGAGTGCTGCAAGCCATATCATGTACAATAGATCATCAAGCTTATTGAAGAATTATACGTTGAGACATGGAACATCCTTGTGAATATAAAGAAAAAAAAATGCTCATGCCAATCAATTTATTTTCATTGTCTCAATATTTCAGTACTGGTCACCCTTAGACGAGTAAAGCTATTCACAGATGGCAAAGCATTAACTCTTAACAAAGCCAAAAAATTTAAAATAGTTCAGAATTGAAACCAATTGCAGACGACATTCTACATATTGCATACATTAGATAAAAAAAAAATATTTATATAAATTTATATATATTGTTAGGGTAAAACATCGTAGAAAAGGGGGACTGGTGATCAGTATTTTCTCCTTTTCTCACATTTTTGTCATAAGGCTACTTACTCAGGGTCTTCAAGTCTCGGGATTGTGCGTTTAAGTATTAAATCGGCCGTTCAATTTCCTCTAATAACCTTTAATAGCGAAAAGTCAAAAGCTTTTTAATAAGGGACTGGATTATTTCGCGAGGGAGTTTCCGTCCTGATGTCTAAAGTCAATTTAAATCTAATTTTATAGAACATTTTGACTGGCATTTAATTTTCGAAGTTCGGTGCTTTTCCTTTCAAAAGACCAAAAAAATCTTCGTTCACGTTCTGCTTTTTCAATCAATTTTGTGTACATTTTAATGGTTTGTTGACGCAGAACTGGAATAGTTAACTCATTACCAAACGACAAAATTTTAGGTTTGTCCAAAATGAAAGGATTTGCAGAGACAAAATAAAAGTGACTGAAAATTTGAAATTTGTTTTGTGAAAGGTAGAAAACATTGTGGGAAAGGAGAAAATGCTGGTTACCAGCATTTTCTCCTTTTCCCACAATGTTTTCTAAAGGCTTCTTTCTCAGGGGCGTCAAAAGTCGGGATTGTGTGGGTGGTAATGGGTTAAAATTCGCTTTGTCGATTTGAAATGCGATTGAAAACTGGGACATTAAGGATATGGCACCGTAAGTGCATTCGTGTAACATCGCCTGCCATCGCCAAAGACCTTCGGATTCGAGTCACTCTTTTGTATTGCGGATGCATGGATGTGTTCCCTCCCCAAAGAAAACAGTGGTATTGTGTACTTTGGTAATTGGAGAGATCATCGGACCTCTCCTACAGTGGCGAGTCTAAAAGGCAGACTGCCACAGAAATTGCTATCTAAATCTAATCTCTGTAGGGGAATTGTTCCGATACACAGTCTGTTTCGTCATGATTTTATAAAAAAAAATCGAAGTCAAAAAACTGAAATATGAAACAGACGTGGTTTGTTTTTTATATGGCGAATTTCAACAAAATTGTAAATATTTAATTGCACATGACTTTTCCAACAATCTTATTTTTGCATTAAACAATTAAATCTAAACAAAAAGAAGAAAAATAAACAAAGAAACGTTAAAAATAAAAACGAACACAGCCGAAAAAATCACGTGACATTAAAACGCGGGAAGAAGGTCATCTAAGTCACATGGATTACAAGGACGGATGAATGCGTTTTTATAACTGAAAAGATTTCTTTACATGTACCAAGATATATTTAATTTAAAAGCATAAAAAAGTTTTTGAAAAAAACTGCCGTCGACCTCTAATGGCTTCTTTTTTAAAGAAGCCACTTGTTCCTATTCGATGCAGGAAACCAGTGGTTATCAAACGTTTATCAAACGACAAACTTTTTGGCTTGCCCAAATCGAAAGCATTTGCAGACGACAAAATAAAAGTGAGTTAAAAAGTAAATTTTGTTTTGTGAAGGGTAGAAAACCTTGTGGAGAAAGGAGAAAATGCCGGTGACCAGCATTTTCTCCTTTTCCCACAATGTTTTCTATAGGCTTCTTTCTCAGGGTCCTCAAAAGTAGGAATTGTGTTGTAATGAGTTTAAAAAGAACTATTAAGAAGACGGGGTAAATTTGCTCGCATATGTTTGCAGAGGCCTGCAGGGCTTAAGCATGCCCTTGTTGTTTGACAACTCGCGTTTTCTTTTTTATAGAGGTAGCGTTTTATTGAGTAAACCTTTATTTCATTTTCAAATTCAAAGTAACGGTTGTCGCGTAGGAAAGTGGTTCGGTTATGTACCCAGGATGCCCATATTAGATAGATGAGTATTTATTAAATGCCATCTAGCAGGAGAAAATGAGTTGCCTCAACTATTTAAACAAAATGGATAGATTCGAACTTTTGTCATGAAAACAAACACATTCTAGACAAAATCTGATTCACTTGAAGTACATGATTAATAGAAAAGACGGAAACTGACAAGAGTTTTGAGTTTTATCTGGCTCACTTTCTATGCTCCAGATAAATTCCTCCACTTTGCAAAATTCACTTTTGCAAGGCAAGAAATTAACTATCTACACTGCATTTGCTATTAAAATTTGATTATGCAGCTATATTGCCTTTGTGTACTTGACATCTTTTCGAGCAGCAGAACCTTGGTTGGCCACTTCTCATACCAATGACATTTAAGCACAGTGAAATTCCTAAGCCAGAATTAACGTCATTATGTAATTATGAACCGTTCAAATGTAACAGTAACTCCGTGATATCATGCTGTGTGAATGCAGTCTGCAGTGGCATAAAACCTTTATCTTAAATGTCAAATTTAATGGTGGCGCGATCACAAATTACGTTTTCAGAGAATTTATGTAGGAAAGCCCTTCTGAGAGGACAGATTTATTTATGCCGGATCGTTTGACAGCGACGTCTCCAAGTGAATAATTCTGGGGGCAATTCGCATCTATTCGGATCCTAGAATAAGCATAAATAATTCAAAGGTGTGGTCTTAACCTTTTGGACACACGGTTTATATTGCGACAGTACATAGTACGCTTAGTCTTATTCTGATCAATTTGTTACCATCTCCATGTGTAATTCATTATCTTTAAATACTTATTCGCCTTATACATGTACAATGTATGCCAACCTTTCAAGTGAACCGCACGCGAAAACTAAACCGTTGAAGTAACCCCTGATGAATGCAGACCATGGTGTATGTATATAACATTTGTCTGGCCTATGTTTGACAATACACAAAATGATTATAGTAACTAATACAGGGACAGGATGAGTTTCCTAAAATTATTGCGTAAGGCCTGTTTGTCTGAATTGTATTTTAGCCCAGTTACAACACTATACTTCACATATCTGAAGTCGGCATTTTCAGTTTCTTCAGTTCACGCATTCAACTTCGGTGTGCATCATAATGGTACACAGTTGGTATCGTTTATACTTGGTTCCAATGAAATAGTGAAATTACCGTTTACAAGCGCCATTTGTGAAGTCTGATTCGATTTATTGGAACATTCCGTGATACGGATCTTACTTTATTGGCAAACTAAACGACTTGTGCAAAATAATTACCGCTATGGTCTTTTCCAAATTAGTTGTAAACCTCTATAATTACCTGAAAATATTGATATATATGCTTTTGTAATTATCGTTGATATGTTTTGATTGATCGGAGATTGACGATAATCAACGCAATCAATCTACAACAGATTTCCATCAATAAGAATGGCATCTTTTCCTTAGATGTTCTCTAATCATTTGCTGTTGAAAATATACGACTTTTACGCCACGGCAAGTATGCTTAACGATAAATATGGGACAAGGAATAAAACAAAATACTTGTATAAAACAAAGTAATGAAAACTTTTCTCTAATAATGCTTACTTTCCTCTTTTTATCTCGCCAAAGCTAATGTTTAGTTATTATTTCAGCAGATATTATAGAGACATTAAAAAAGAAACAGACACATTACAATCATGTCGGTCACAACAAACTCAGTAGAGGAAATATCTATTCATTACCATAATCGAGCCATTCCGTGTCATGCATTTAGAAATTGTCTGCTGTAGCACATTTACCCTAAAGCCGCAAAGCGCGACTCACTGACCTTGTGCAGGAAGCGTAGATCAAGATCAGACTGGTTATAACGAGCAGTCTGATCTTTGAATTACACTGGCCATTATTAAGAGATCCAAGATTAGCTTGATTACCACTCTTCGCAGTCTAATCTTAACCTACATGCAACGAAATAAGCGACTTCGGTTGCATTTGCACCGGAGGGATTAGCTATACTTGGTGTTCTTCACAAAAAATAACTCGAAAACAACTGAAGCTGTCTATCCTTTCACAATTTGTCGATGTAATGTGTCTAATTCAGCCACTAAGCGTGTTAGGCCGCCGTTTTCGAGGCTGATTGAATCTAAAAGCTTTCTCGAGTCGATCCCATTAGATTATCTCTATATTTAGCTTACATTTTATCCCGAGATGGAAAGCACTTTTCAAGGAGTTGCCGAGGATTCTCCATTGAGATAATTTACATTTTACCATGTGTGTTCGGCAAAGAGAACTGTCCAGAATCTACATATCTATGAGAAAAATACTGGATTATTTTATAGCTTGTTCAATCTTCCATCTTCTATTTGTGATTGCGTTGAAGGCTGATTCCATCAAATGCTCAAACTTCGCGTCCCGTTGTTGTAGGGGCCAAACTCGGAAACTATTCAAAGCTAACACGTTACTTGACTTTTCCTGAGCCTCAGAAAATCTTCGCCATTTTTGCAATCAAGCAGTGATTAAATCTATGCCAAGCACTAGGCCAAGAAAATGTGATGGCCGAGCAAAAGTGAACTTTTGATAATTCATTCAGTTGAGAAAAGCTATACTGCTGCAGAAAACGATGTTAAAGCCGAACCAACCGAGAAACGCGAAGATAAAGAAATATCTTCCCCAGCAAATCGGTGCGTGCAGGTTTATCGACCAACTAACGCGTTCAATCAACAATAAAAAGGCTATGACAGAAAGATAAACCACGGTATATTTTTTCTCCAATGCGTCGGAGGATCTGTTTTATGATACAAAAACACTGCTGCGGCATAAACAAAACTACATGAATATATAAAACAGACGTGTGGCGTATTCAAGATCGATATTTGTACGCTTGAAAGTCTGCTTGTTTGATTGTTTTGCTTGAATAGCGATTTTATGGCGTTAAGCATTTCAGTGCGTCGGCATTTCATGTTTCCCGAATGTTACCAATGATCGACTAATGCTCTGCTTAGTCTTGGCAATCCCACCTCTGTCACCGGTGTGAATAAAACTATGATTACCCAGTTAAAAATCCAGCTTCCCTAATCGTTTATCTACAAGCTCCTGTATTCCTACCCTGAGGACTAAAGTTTTGAAAAGAGAAATGTGGGAACATAAGAACTATGGTAACCAGCCACCCTCCTGGAGATCGCTGAACTCGAGTTTGTGACGTTAAAGGTTAAGCTGTTATCCTCTAAGTCAACTTTTAACCACAGGAACTTGGAAACATAATTTTCAAATATAATTGAGCCGTGGTCTGACAAGATGGAGTTGACTGTGCCTCCATGAGAATCGGACCAAGAAAGCAACCACATAAGCATGGACCCATAGCACCCACTTTTTTTAGCAACCGACTTTATCATGACTTAAACTTGGTTATATATATAAAAAAAAATGACCAGTAGCAAAGTTTCGGCCAAGTTTAGCCTATGCAAACTGTGCTTGCTGACTTGGTTCGATACTCTTTCCAGATGCACAAAAGCCCCTTTCACAGAGCATGACGCAAGTAGTGCATTCGTGCTAGGTTTAATAGTCGCTTTTAAGCGTAAAAATAGTTAAGCAAACTATTGCTCCTTCTGACCGATCTCTCTTTCTGAAATGTTTTTAATGCCGTTTTCCCTAGGACGAAACTCGAATCCAATTGATATGAAGCCCCCTCCCTCTTCGCCAGCAAGGAAAGATGACATTAGGAAGGATCCTCAAATCCCATGATAATTGCAGATTTTACCCTAAACTTGACTGCAGAGAATATTCAATCCAATGTTTTTGGCCTTCCATACTTTCGATCAAGGCTATGTTTTTTTTTTTGGAAAAAGATCGTACAGAGGAAAGCATCATAAAGAGTAGCAAAAAGAGACCATAACACACAAACAATATCAAGCTGTTCTCAGAAGATGAACTTGCTTCGTGCCAAGGGAACAGACCATGGGTTTTCCGCCGATGACGTACGACTCTCCTAAAAAGACCTCAATTCCTGCTAGGGTTAAAAATCTCCATCCTTTGGACATTATCTCAATTTTCACTACGGAAACGCCATCGGCTACCTAGTGTAATATGAGTGGGATTTCACGCGGTTTTCAACAATATATCCGTCATATCACTACCATTGCTTGCTAAATCATGTTATTGTTTTTTTTTTCATACGTATGTTGATGAGTTCTGCATTCATGACAACCTGGTATCATAATTGGGGATCGAATAAGGATTTCTTTATGAAATCTGACTCTTTACATAGTGGAATTTAGGATCTCCAACCGTTTATGAGCAATAAACTGGCACCCTAGAATACCTTGACACCGGTCACGCTCATATTACCATATCGCAGTAAAAGTTGGTCCAATATGATGGAATTTCTTAGAAAAAATAATAATCTAAAAAGTGAAATAGCTAAGCTTTGTCAGTTGTCACGCAATTATTTGAAAGAAGGTGCAGAAGATTAATGAAAAGTTCTTCTCTCAAGGTTATTACATCTAATTGTCAGAGATAAAACGTTTTATAAAATTAGATAGCTAATATTTGAAATAAAGATATAAAACAGAAGTATATAGTTAACGAGACTGGAAAACTATTTTCACCGTTCTGAACTCAATTCCTGCCTATAGTCAACATTCTGCCTGACAGTTCAGACCAAAAGTCTTGGCAGATCAATTGGTATGCCAAAGAATTCAGAATTTGAATAGTATTTAAAAAGTTCTGTCAATTTGAGACATTTAGACTTTTGTAAAACAAAAAAAAATGCCAAAGTTTCAATTATCCGCCACATTTCATTATTGAAAATGTTAATGTCAGTACTAGGAAATTGATTGCTTGCTGGCTGAGCTGGTTTTAGAATTTAAATAGCACTTTCTCTGCCAATGACAACTTAGATAACTTCCGCGGACGGCGTTCATTAAGATCACAAGGCACGGAATGTGCAGTCTGATCTTGGATCCACATTACCTTTATGATCAAAATCGGTTTGAACTGCAATGAAGATCGTCTGTGAGACCTAGAAAAAAAATGAATTTGTTCAGTTGGCGGTGGAAGATTAAAAGGAATATTCAGAAGTACTGTTAAATATAAAACAAGTGGTTGTCGATTGTTCGTACAGTCCATAAATTGTCGTGCCCAGCAATCCTGTTAAGATTATTTGTTTATCTCCCGTTGGCCCGATATTGTTTATTGTCCACGGGTCACCATAATTGGTAAAATGAGAGCCCTGTCGCTATATGCGGTTACCACTATCGGTCTTTGTTTAGAAATAATGGACAAAACACAATCAGAATTTTTCCTGTTTGCCAATATCTTCCATTTTCCGCTAGCCCTATTTTTGTGATAATTGTATGGGCCATTCATGATTGTGATTTCCTACGGTGTTGCTTGCTATAGCAAAATAGCCTGCAAGAAATAGATTTGTACAGAATAAAACAAAAATAAGCTATGCGCGTAGATGCCTATAGGTAAACACAGCGCCAATTCCATCAATCTGACCAAAGTAAAATGGACCGCAGTGAATAGCCTTTGAAAATACCCTTTGCAAAAAGCAACTCAGACATTTAAGTTGGTATGCAAAGAAATCATCAGACCACGCAACCGTTTTCTTTTGGGGAGGGAACACACACATGTATCCGTAATACAAAAGAGTGAATCCACATGAATACTCCAAGCTAGCTTCCTCAAAGGTAGCTATCCTTAAAAACAGTTTAGTGTCGACAACTGCAGTCCAGAAAGAACAGTGAAATTCATTAAAACTGAGGGCGTAAAAAGAGGTCACGAAAGAAGAACACAGCAAAACCAAAATAAATCATAGTAAAAAATACCATATGTTTTAATTTAATACAATAATATATGGTAAAATTTGATTCTTTGACCGATTTGTGCTGGCAGTGTTAAATTTTTCACTTTGTGTCTGTATACAATAACGTATTTATTCCTGTAAATTAAGACCAAAAAGACTTCAAGTGGTGTATACCCTAGCCAATAGCGATGAAGTACTACATCTTTGTCCTCATCTCGTTTTGTAAGGCTCGCCACATCTTCGCTAGCCAAGGTTACGATCACTACGTGGATCTTACCATGGCTGATTGAGTCCGATTTCGAGATTCTTGTGGTGCGCCCTCTATTAGATGCTGATTGTTACCCTTTTACATCAATGAAATATCGTTTTACAAACCGCTTACGAATATACATGACGCGATAAACAGACATCCACGTGGGTTTCCATGTTTATACCTTCTATTCGAAAGGTAGCGACCTTATTCTATTTTTATCAAAGATGAAACGCTACGAGCGATTTCATTCGTTGCAGTTACAGCTTGCTGCATCCAATGAAAACGCGTATCGGGGAAATGTAAAAATCAAGCTCGATCCGCCAAGGGTAGAGTAGCGTAGTGAATTGTCAGCCTTAGCTTGCGAAGATGGGTTCAACAATACGCATTTAAGTTTTGGAAGGAGACAAAAACTAACCCTTTGGCTGCTAAGCGCGACTTACTGGTCTTTTGCAGACAGTATAGATCAAGATCAGACTGCACGTTCTGTGCAGTCTGATCTCTGATCTACACTGTCTGATAAGGAGATATCATTTCCAAAAACATAATTTTATCATGGCATTATTATGGTTCGTGATATCGAACTGGAAATCTAATTTTAGCTATTTAGCAGGATAAAGGTTAAAACTAACCGTATTGAAAGGTTTTGCTGTCAATAAATCTAATGCGACTCAAAAGACGCCATTTTCCCATGAAATGGTATAAGATATTTTGGCCAAAGGGGCAAAATGCAGGTTACCAACACTTTCCCATTGAGTTTTCCAGGAGAGTCTGCCTTATGGTCGTGAAAGAATGGGATCGCTTGGAAAGTATGCGATACAACAATAAACAAGAGTTCTACAAACCATGGTAATATACAGCAATGCACAAGGTACAGCATAAGGAAAGTATCAAGAGCATGGCATGTTTGAGCTCTCCGTTTCACATGTCATATAATCAAGGTGCAAACATGTGAAGTATTTACGAAATCTGACTAATGGTTCAATAGAGGAGAAACAGAAATGCCAAAAGCAAACTGACGGACAGGCAAGCAGACAGACAAAAGGGCAGAGGGACTCTCTCTCTCTCTACTAGAGTGAGTCTGGGCTTTTAAAACTGGAACCATAATTTTGCATGCAGCTAAAATGTATCTATGTACTTGTTCTTTTAAAACTGACGTCATTTATGACGAATCATATGACAGGACGGCGCCCTTGAACTTTATGCAGCTGCACAGGTGTGTTTTACATGTCGGATGTCAGGAAATCTACAACTTTTCCGGCGTTGTAAATGTACTGGTGTCATAAAAATTGGCGGGGTTTCCGGCAGGCTAACGACCATCCCATTTGAACCTTTATCATACAATCCCGAGTTTTAACGACGTTTTCCCTTCACCCCAGGCTGCTAAAGCGCCACTTTCCGACCTTTTGCGGATAGTGTAGATCAAGATCAGACTGCACATAACGTGCAGTCTGATCTTGAATCTACACTGTCCGACAAGAAGATTTCCTCCCAACAATACTTTTGAAATACATGTAGCGAAATTTGGGTCTTTACAATCAGTTTGAAAGTTCCATGTCATTAATTTAGCAGGATTTGGGTTAACACTTTCCACCTTTAACTCTTTACCAAACGACAAAATTTTACACTGGTTCAAATTGAAAGCACTTGCAGACGACAAAATAAATGTGACTGAAGAATCGAAATTTGATTTGGAAAGGGTAGAAAACATTGTGGAAAAAGGAGAAAATGCTGGTTACCAGCATTTTCTCCTTTTTCCACAATGTTTTCTAAAGGCTTCTTTCTCAGGGGCGTCAAAAGTAGGGATTGTCTGGTAATGGGTTAAGGATAATTTCCCCAATTTGAGCCACATTAAAATTGTTCCTCCGCAAACGAATTTAGGTTGGTTGACTGTTTCTATTAAACGCCGCTTTAAAACCTAAAGGCATATAACGGCGGTTATTGCACCTACGCTTGTGTTTCTGGCTTTTTCACACCAGCACTGACATAAAATTCTTTTCAATTCACTGACTTCTTTTCTCACATGTATCAAAATTAACCCATTTCCACAGAATCCTTACTTTTGACGCCCCTAAGAAAGAAGCATTTTGAAAACGCTATGGGAAAAGGAGAAAATGCTGGTTACCAGCATTTTCTCCTTTTCCCACAGTGTTTTCTACCCTTCCCAGCACAAATTTCTATTTTTAGTCATCTTTATTTTGTCGTCCACAAATTCTTTCAATTTGGACCTTTTCTGGTGAGGTAAAGAGATAAAGAGGGGGAAAAAATGCCGGTGAAATGCAGAAAAATTACCTTCCCCTACAAAATAACCTATGGGTCATTTCTCTACGTAGATGAATGACTAGGTCATTGATGAACGTAGAGAAATAACCCTCTGGGGTCATTTCTCTACGTAGATGAATGACCCGGGTCATTCCTCTAATTAGAAAGATGACCCATGGGCCATTTATTTTGGAGGGCCATTATTCTGCATTTCACTCTCTGGGGTCATTTCTCTAAGTAGAATAATGACACGGGTCATTCCTCTGCGTAGAGAAATGACCCATGGGTCATTTTGTTGGTGAGGGAACATTTCTCTGCATTACACCCACTCAAAACCGGAAACAGAAACCGCGATAGCTTGAAAGGCCCCCCGAAGCATGAAATGAAGTTTCTATCCATCGTATCCTGTAAGAAAACCATCAAAACATTCTGATGTGCAACTCTGCAGCCGTCAGGGCCAACAGTTGACATAAAGACACAATAATGAGAATGTTTTCATTAACTAAGGATAAAGTGGATTAAAAAGCGGCTTACATCAAGTGTAGGTGTGTCTTTAAATAACGAAAAAGAGCAGTTTACAGTAAAATGACAGAAGCTGTGCTGGCTTCAGCCTGTGAACTCGTTGGTTCCCCGTGTTTTCTACTTTTTTATCTTACCAAGGGAACGAAAACTGTAAGTCTCTATTAAACTTTTTGAAAAGACTTGTCGATCGAGATCTGAGCTAAAGTACCTTTCAAATCATAATAAATTCATTAGCTCATGCCCCTTCAAAGTTTAAAATTTGATCAAACGAATACATAAACGCAAAACCAAGGACTTGAAATTAACCTTAACCAAGCTCAACGCAATTCAGTACACTACTGTGAGCAGTGTAGACTAAGATCAGACTGTAGAGAACGTGCAACTAGATCTTGAATGTATTCTGTCTGACACAGTGAGGTTTTTTCTGGTAAAAACAACTACAGTATTGTAGAAATATTGGTTTTCTTGTCGGCTTAAAATTTTTTATTTAATTTTTCAGCAGCTAAAATATTAATGGCATAACATTTCGAGTTGTATCGATCAAAATCTCCAAGTTACAAAAGTCGGACTGGGACCTCGGAAGACCGAAATTACTCGTTTCTATTCAGAAGAGACTAAATTTGAATTCAGTTTTTGTTCGCAGTGTTTGATAGGTAAATATTTTCATAAGAGGTTTTCTCTTAACTCTTTACGACCCTGAGAAAGTAGCCTTTTAAAACATTGTAGGAAAAGGAGAAAATGCTGGTAACCAGCATTTTCTCCATTTCCAACAATGTTTGAAAAGTCTTTTCCAAACCAAATTTCATTTTTTTTTCAGTCACATTTGTCTTGTCGTTTGCAAATGCTTTCAATTTGGACTGGTCTACATTTTTCTCATATGGTAAAGAGTTAAAGCTTTTATTGCGTTCAAGAACTCTTTTGATGATAATCCTTCAGAAAGAGGAAATGGACACACGTCAAACGTAAGCTCTTATCAGAGAAATACAACTGATTCATACTCTCTGAAAAGGGGTCTAATGTAACATCCAAAAAATATCGACCTAGTACCGATAGCGCAGGTTGACCTGGGTCGAAACTCCAAGCTATTTGTAAATTAACTGAATGTCAATGGAACAGTAGACGGCTTACATCCATTACAAGATGATAATTTACTTTGTATCACGCAACACGGATATACATGAGAATAGGTGTTTATTTATTTTTATTTATTTATTTTTTTTGTAAGAAAAATAATAATAATAAATAAGCATCTGTTCACAGAGCTAGTCAAAATTATGATTTACGTTCTTGAAGGTAAATTTGGAAATATTCAAGAAAAAGGAAAAACTGCTTATAGAAAGCAACTGTTTCGTTTCTAGAATACATGTATATGTAATTTCAAATTTTCTGACACAACTCTTTTTTTCACCAAATTTAAAGGCTAGTATTAATGTTTATTAATTATGTAAAGTTTCAAAAAGAAAACAATTTAGTTTAGATATGATTTATGTGAAGAACTATCTTCAATCCTCTGAAAGTGTAGTTTTCCCTTAGCAAAGGACAAATAATAACCAAGGGTTTCTAAGTACCCCTTTAAAAGAAGTCCACCCTTGACCATACATGAAAGAGAAACCTTTTAAAAACGTTACGTGAAAAGGGGGGAAATGTTGGTAATAATCATCTTCCACAGCACGACAACCCTTTAGTAAACATATTCTATTACTGGAACCTCCTTTGTCGTCTGCAAATGCTTTTAATTTGGAAAGGTCTAAAAATTCATCACCTGGGAATGGACTCTCTCACTTCTAATGGCGACTTAAGTACCTATTTTGGATTGCGTAGATAAAGATCAGGACTGCACAGAATGTGCAGTGTGATCTTGGGTCTACGCCATCCAATACCTTGTGCTAGACCTTGTCGCTTGTACTGAAAAAAAAGGACAAAGTTTCCGGTAGTAAAACGACCATTCTATATCTAACCCTTATCATACGATCCCGAGTATTAACGACCTTTTCCCTTCAATGTCTGTTGGAATCTACTTTTATTTCTTGAAAGAGAGTCGAAGAATTTGAATTTATAATAAAGGAGAGAAGTTATCTTTTAAACCCTTTCAAAACATCCTGAAAATTTACCCTAAGATGATAAGCAGTGCATAGCTCCAGAGCCAGTGTAATGGAGAGAAATGACCCTCCCCTACAAAATGACCCGGGTCATTATTCTACGTTGAGAAATGACCCCAGACGTTATTTCACTATACGTACAGGAATGACCCGGGTTATTATTCTACGTAGAGAAATGACCTTCTCCTACAAAATGACCCGGGTCATTATTCTATGTTGAGAATTGACCCCCCATAAGTCATTTCACTAAGTAGAGGAATGATCCGGATTATTTTTCTACGTAGACAAATGACACTGTGGGGTCATTTCTTCACGTAGAATAATGACCCGGGTCATTCCTCTACGTAGGGAAATGACCCAAGGGTCATTTTGTAGGAGAGGGTAATTTCCTTCCATTACTCACAGAAACCTCTGCCACAAAAACCTTCGCTCTTTAAAAGCCATGAAGGTCTAAGTAGTTGTAAAATTGATTGGTTTCATAATTGGTTGAGTAGAACACTTTGATCTTTAGCGAATGTTTGTTTAAAACATATCGTCAATGTTTATTTCATGCTGAATATTAAAGTACCTCGGCTACCTGTTGCTATATTAGAGTTAGAAATGCTTATCAATTCGGCCAGAGAACGAACAAGCTGCTTGACTATTTCTTTTGCGGCAAAATGGGTGATCAGTATAAAACAATGTTTATTAAAATTGGCTTGCAACACGCGAAAAGGGGCATTCGGACATTTGCGTAAAGTGCCGTCTCGGATCAGCCTGCACAGTCTGCGCAGGCTAATCTGAGATGGCACTTTACAACTACAGTAGATTTTGTACTACAGTAGACTTCCACAAAACAGAAAATTACATAAAAACGGAAAGTGTCGTCTCAGATTAGCCTGCGCGGACTGCGCAGGCTGATCCGAAACGACACTTTACGCAAATGTCCGATTGCCCCTTTTCGTGTGTTGCAGGCCATATGTGAGAATATAGAGCTAAAGGAGAATGTTCTTGTTCCAAGAATCTTCTTTTTTCCATCTTTTCTCAGAGCAAGTTTGCTGCGAGACAAGATGGGTAAGTGGAAGAGGGATTAATCATGTGGAACTAATTCTGTTCTAAACTTTGCCTTCCTTTGCAAGTTAGAAGATGAAATCATTGTTTTGATCAATCGCAGAAAAAAATTATCAAACAAAAGATTAGCCTTTATTCAGTGACACATAGGCCCTGGAAAATGCATTACTGTACGATTTCTTCCAGCGATATCATCAAAGGAAAACGGCTCCCACATGTTTGTTCTCTCCATTCAACAATATTATATTTGCGTAACGGCCTAGCATCAGTTTCACTAGTTGTTTTGACAGGAAGTACACAACAACACTTTCCTCAGCTGAATACCTCTTAAAACAAGCAAAACTATACCGAGGCTGCCTGTAAGAAAACCATCAAAACATTCTGATATTAAACATGAGATTCAATGGTTTTGCAAACATGACTTTAAAAAACGAATTTCAACACGAATGCGCAATAAGTAAACACTTTGCCTAATCTAGGACAAGTCAAAGTCCGAAAAGAGTCTTAAAGACTGCTGACAAGACAATGACTTGGACTGCAAAGGAAATTATCGCAAAACAAGAATACAGTCTCGAAAATGTACTTAAAACTTCTATGCCCTGGAAAAGGCATTATGATGCACAAATTGTTTCTACACTCGGTATCATCAAAGGTAAAA
Organism: Tridacna crocea; assembly: GCA_943736015.1. Classification (NCBI taxonomy): domain Eukaryota; kingdom Metazoa; phylum Mollusca; class Bivalvia; order Cardiida; family Cardiidae; genus Tridacna; species Tridacna crocea. Next base: position 8,597,519 of record OX031066.1, on the reverse strand, counting down.
TGTCTTTTATATGCCTGTACTATCATCAAACAATTTTTTATTTGCATCACTCTTACTGTTTCAGAACAGAACGCTGCAATCGTTGAATGTAACTTTTAAACATTTAGAACCGGTGATATCGATAACAAAGTTCAGACCACAGACGACCGAATAATAAATTATAAAATCTTTTTCTCGTCGAAGTATCGTTTCTTCATGTGCGTATATGTATTCATTCACTTTTTCACAAAATTACAGATGATGGACGGATTAAGTTATAATTGTAAAAATTCTTAGATATTGAGACACACTTTTTCTTTCAAGAAAGATTTAAAAACGTTATATGCACTGAAAGAAAAAAATATAATACCTGGAAAAGGTATCATCATAATACCAATGTATAGAGTTAAAGGGGTTAAGAACTGGGCAAATAATAATTGACCCAAGGAACATAAATACGTTAATTACAAACACGAAGTGATATTCATACAACAGAAAACTGCAAACAAACAAGTAATAAATTATAGTCACAAATATTCCGGCTCTGGCTGACATATCAGAAACAGATGCGGAGATCATAGACATTGATTGGGTTATCGGAAAACTACAACTTATAAAGTCTGAACTATGATTCCAGTTTATATAAGTATAAACGTTTCACTAACTATCCTTTAACTCTTTCCTAAACGACAAAATTTTAGAACAGTCCAAGTTGAAAGCATTTACAAACGACAAAAAAAAGGTGGTTGAAAAATTGAAATTTGTTGTTTGAAGGGTAGAAAACAGCATTTTCCCTTTTTCCCACAATAGTTTCAAAAGGCGTCTTGCATAGGATCGTTAAAAAAGTCGGGACTGTGTGGTAAAAAATTGATTCTTTACAAAAATAGTTCTCTATGTTTTGATGACCGTGAGTAAGATGAAAGCTTCTGACCACATTTTTTGGGAAAGGAGAAAGTTCTAATTTTCAGCATTCCCCTTTTCACCCAGCCTATTGTCTGATCCTCGAGGGACAATTTCGTCATTTTGCCAACGTTTAATTGCTTGTCTTCTAGCTACTGATTTCATTTTGGACAGATCTGAAATTTTGTCACCTGATTTATATTAAAAATGAGCTTTGTATTCATCCAACAACTTCTTTGATATCGCAACAGAAACATTTTTAAGTATCATAAACACTCTTTCTGTGGCTGCCAGGCATCTTTGAACGCTGAGGCAATCTTTTTGTTTCAATCTACATGTAGAATTAACTGCTTTATGTAGCACAGGTTTTCACTTATGTAAGGTATTGGAGACGAGCCAGGAACTCAAACTAACAACATCTGTTTCAAGGTTCATGTACGCTACCGATCAAGCTATCGGTCTGGCAAGTCAAGAGTAAAATCGGCACATAAACATATTATTCCTGTCCAAGACGCTGTGATAACAATATGCAATAAAGGCAAATAATGCAGGCAATGGTGAACATTCAATCTGAAAATCAGTGGAATGATACCATTTTTTGCACTTAATTCGTTTATGACAACTTCAAAGACCTGTTTTGCACAGTCCGTTGTTGATAGAAAGATACGACTCAAACAGTCCTGAGAGTAAACTTGTACAATGACTATTTCAATTAAGTAAATATTCTGCGATATCTAAAAACCAGTTCATTTTCTCAAGGGTTGAGATGCATTTCGTCCACGGTCTTAATCATTTACATGGCAAACACTGGTAAAAAGCAATATCCTCCCTGTACCTTTAACTCTTTACCACACGAGGAAATTTTAGACTGGTCCAAATTGAAAGCATTTGCAGACGACAAAATAAAAGTGACTGAAAAATTTAAATTTGTTCTGGGAAGGGTAGAAAAAACTGTGGGAAAAGGAGAAAATGCTGGTTACCAGCATTTTCTCTTTTTTCCACAGTGTTTTCAAAAGGCTTCTTTCTCAGGGGCGTTAAAAGTAGGGATTGTGTGGTAATGGGTTAAAAGAAACGAGTGAGATGAATAAAACGCAGGCAATTCAATGTGCATGTGCTGTAAACAACGGACATCTCCAGTATAAAGGGATGACATGAGAATGCATTATGATCCGTCCTGTATTTAATCGGAATATTTAGTCTCATTTGCTCAATTTACAAGAATGAATTAGTGAAATAATTAACATCGTAGATTCTAGATCAATTCCTGCGCATCTAGTTTAACAAATACCTGTTCTATATATTTACTTAGACATGCGTGCATAGTCTTTGCAGTATATCTTTTTGAGTATAACAGACGAAAAAGTAAACCTGTCATAGGCACGGGAACTGCTACCATAGGCTGAAGCAAGTCTTGGTACATGTATTTTACATTTGGAATGGTAGAAAACTTAGAATCTTGTATGCACATAAAAGATTAACTCTTAGTAAACCATCCCTTGCTTCTTTAAGTTAATTGTAAAGGGAAAACATACTAGAAAACTGTTTTTCTTATCTTCCTTAAGGAAGCGTTCTTTTTGCAAAACAAATTGCAGTTGAATTAAGAGTTAATTACTGACTTAACTAATGTCCATTGTTTTGTAAAATGTTCCTCTTTGACTTACTCTCCAAAATATTATTTCTAACGAGTGTCTACTGTTTTTTTTTTTTTTTTTTCAGGTTTCAGACTTAGATTCTTTCATTCTTTGCCACAGTTTGTTGGTATTCGATAATTGGCCTGTAACAGGCGAAAAGGGGCATTCGGACATTTGCGTAAAGTTTTGTCTCGGATCAGGCTGCGCAGTCCGCGCAGGCTGATCCGAGACGGCACTTTACGCTTTACGACTACATTAGATTGTGTGATACGGTAGACATGTGTAAAACAGAAAATCCCACAGAAACGGAAATTGTCGTTTTGGATTAGACCACGCGGACTGCACAGGCTGATCTGAGACGACACTTTACGCAAATGTCTGAATGCCCCTTTTTCGCGTGTTACAGGCCTTATAATAATGTTTTCAAGCAAGCTGGACAAGTCTAAATTTTTACGTCTGGTAAAGAGAGTTAAGCTTCACCCTATATCAGACAATTTTCTATGATGTATTACCGTATTGGTTTCTAACAAGATTAGAAAATCTAATAAACTACGGGTCTGCCTCCTCTACTTTACTCTAATTTATTTTAACAGCACAATTTTCTTATTTGGCAGAGATTTAACGATTTTCGTATTTTTTTTTTACTTTTGTTCTGTTTAGCTGGGGCAGCTCAGTTCATAAGCTACTTGGTTCATAATCCTGCTTTTGTAAGTTAGAAAGAGGCAAAATTCTTTATCCGGAGTTTATCCGAATCGTATCCATTTCAACACTGAATTTTATTAGTTTTTATTATATACCTAGCAGTGAAATCCTGGAATTTCCCAGTGTAATAAATTTTGATATCATCACTAGTGACGTTATCAACTTTCACTTCCTGACGTCATTTGGGAACTACCCTTTTTTTCGACTACATTTTTTTCGACTTTCAAACGCAAAATTACAAATAATAATGTTAATAAGGTATATAATAAATAGAATAATCAACTGGTTATTTTTGATATGAAAAATATCTTACGCGTCGTAAGGCGTTAAAAAAACTCGTGCTGCGCACTCGTTTTTTCAACGCCTAACAACGCATCCTCGTGAGATATTTTTCATATCAAAAACAACCAGTTGATTATCCTCTATACAATAAATTTGTTTGGAAAAGCAGTCACTGACTCCTGCACAGAATTGTATTTTACCTGAGCCGAGAAAAAGGAAGTTCATTAGGATTGAGAAGTTTTGATCTACGTCTTCTATTACAGTAATATTTCTCCAGAAAGAAGGTTATCGAAATCGCATTATTCTTTTTTTATTATATACCTAGCAGTGAAATCATGGAATTTCCCAGTGTAATAAATTTTAATATCATCACTAGTGACGATATTAAAGGTGGCCCTTCAGATTTTAGGACGAAAATTTTACAAAAGTGCAAAAAAAATCATCCTTATACTCCCAAAGCCTTTTAATTTTCGTTCATAAAACCCCAGTAGTCGAAAACCGTCCGACAACACGAGAAATTAGAGATTTACTACGGCCCAGGTTGACACCAACGGGAGACACATTCTGTTTTTAGATGATCAATTCGCTCATTTACTTACAGGAATACACAGAAGAAGCTTTAAACATAGCGTCCGAAGAAGACATTATGGGAAATAATTATTACATGTTTGTTATGATAGGGAATTTAAGCATTATGAGTCACGTGCCAGTCACTTGACTTTCCCACAATGCTTTATTGACTTTTGGCCCGAAATCTAAAAATAGCCTTTTAAGGAAATACAATCAAATATTTTTTTAATTGATATTTTATGAATATTAATTATTGATGATTTGTATTATTTTTTCATATGAATTTCAGTGATATATATATATTTTTAATTTAGTGAGATGTAAAAATTCTAAATACCCACCTTTAACTTTCATTTTCACCTCCTGCCGTAATTTAGGAACTACTTTTTTTTTCATTAAGCACTTATAGATCGTGTTAAGAAAAATTATAATGTTACTAAGGTATATAATAAATAGAATAATCAACTGGTTATTTTTGATATGAAAAATATCTCACTCAGATGCGTCGTAAGGCGTTAAAAAAACTCGTGCTGCGCACTCGTTTTTTCAACGCCTAACAACGCATCCTCGTGAGATATTTTTCGTACCAAAACTAATCAGTTGATTATCCTCTATTTAACTAATCGTATATGAACTGTAATTTTCCGTTTTCACATCGTGTATTTGTCTACACTTTCCAGCTAGATAAGTGATTCAACATGGATGAATTGCCTAATTGCATTACGCTGAATATGCATAGAAAGAACACTCCAGAAATAAGCAGGTGTTTTTTTTCTGTAAAAGTCTACTTACAGCAAGTTCGAAGTCGAAAAAGTAAGTAAAACACTTGTTTTTTTTAATCATTCGATGTCCTTTACGGTCCAAACAAAACTTGCAAAAAAAAAAACCCAGCTTTGTTAGTTTCTTGAGCTTTCACGGCAATACATTTATATCACGTGTTTAAAGAGGTCGCTGACATAACTTTTTGATACTACTTTAGAGAAAATCGCAGCAATAAAATTTGTCTCATTCCATGAATTTTTCATATTAACCTGCCAAACATGACCACTTTTGTACAAAACTGCTGGCATGGTGAATATAAAATGAAAGCAAAGGTTATAGTTTACATGCACTTAATGGTGTATTGTTTAGATACCTAGGTATCTTCCTTGCCAAAAAATATTACATTGAAGCCGTGTGAATTCTCCTCCTCAGACAGATGTGTCAAATTTTGTCTAAAAAAAAAGCATCAAATGCAATTTTGATGAAATTGTTATGTACCATAAGGTACGCAGATATATGGAATGATCTATCTTCTTTGCGAAAACTTGCTTTTTCCTCTAATATAATACATCACTCTTTAACTGTTTGAAAATCAAAGAACTGACATCTGGGATAGCTTTATGTTTAATAGCTTCAACGTTTATTTTCAACTTTCATAATGCAAAGTTGACAGATACATCCTTCAAGAACATAATATATCCTAAAAAATAAGAATCTAGCACTTGAAAAAGGCATATTATGAGTAAGAATCGATCTATTTCAGCATGCGCAGTCCCTGCAGGTTGTCATTGTTCGAACTTTTTGCTCATTGAACATTTTCTACACAACAAAAGACCTTTCAACATTAGTCGGAAGATAGACAAAATGAATTTTATACCACCATAGTTAGATGATGACTTACATGGTAATATGCATCACGATGATGCGCTTAACCTCCTTTTGGAAGAGCATGGTACATTTAAGTAAACGTTTATCAAAAAGTTCCAAAGACAATGATTAATCATATGATTAACCTGGAAATTTAGACATGATTTGTAGTTTTAACCTTTACAAAGCCAACAAAAAATGGACCATGTAACTTTCTAAACACACAATTGAGAAACAGCTTTTGCAGTCCGAAATATCTCCATGCAATACTGATAAAGTCAACCAAAGATCTGTTAAGCGGTTCCATGCAAACTGAGATTTAAGTACAGTTCATATAGTCCAAGAATATTTCCGTGCTAAAACCGTTTCAGTCCGTTTATGAATGGCGTCTTTTTACAAAACATTTTGAGATGCATCTGAACCTAATCATGATCATTTACCCCGTTCAAACTTTTTGCAGGTGTTAATCTTTAAGGTGCAGCTGCATACTTTTCGAGGGCTGTTTCAGAAGGACCTCAAAGTATTCTAGTAATTAAGAAATAAAACTGAGATATATGTTTAACCCATTACCACACAACCCCTACTTTTGACACCTCCGAGAGGGAAGCCTTTAGAAAACAATGTGAGAAAGGAGAAAATGCTGGTAACCAGCATTTTCTCATTTTCCCAAGGTGTTTTCTTCCTTTCACAAAACAATTTTCAAATTTTCAGTCACTTTTATTTTGTCGTCTGCAAAATGAATGCTTTCAATTTGGGCAAACCTAAAATTTTGTCGTTTGGTAATGGATTAAACGTCAGTAGGGCAATTGATGCCAGACCGAGAAGAATTCAGAATTTATTTCCTTTATCTAACCCAATGCATTGCCTCCTGATGAAAATGTAATCAATTTCGAAAACAATCTTGTGGGGGAAAAAAAGAAAGGATATCAACTAAACAATATTCATGAATACAATTGAAAAGAGATTGTCCATTGTGAGCAGTTCGTTCAATGCCGTCCGTTTTTTAAAGCGTTGACTGCTAAGAGAGGAAAATACAGCTATTTTCAGGTTGGAATGTATTAATGGTGACGGTTGAAAAGAGGGAATGAAAACATATGCCAACTAGAAAAGAATAGAAACAAATTGCTGATACACCCACCGGCTGTAGGTTACATTTCACCTGGCCGGATAAAAATATCTCTTGTCTAACTCTTTGCTTATGAGAAAACACTTTTTTCGCTCCAAAACTGCATGTATCACTACAGCGTGCAAGTTCATTTGCGAAAATCGGTTACTTGTTATGACACTAGGTTTGTTTTGAGCCAGAGCTCTTTTTTGCCACGCTAAACATAACAGGTATAATTTTGTGCATCAAGCTAGAAAGTGCTTCATTTCTTAAATCTGCAAAAGACATTGCAACTCCAAGTTATTCTGTTTCTCTGTTATTTGTTAAATGTAGATTTACGCCACCTCTAACAGTGTTTCAGTATATACCACGGCAACTCATGTCTAGCATAGTTTAATTAGTGTCAGGGTGAAGTTCTGCAGTGCGTCGCAGAATGACTTGCAGAAATATCTGGCGCTTGCATTGGCGGCGATGTAACCCCGATTTTCCTATTATCAATCCAACAATGACCTATAATCACTGAACAGCGGAGCACCACCAAACCAAATCCTTTCTTTTGTGATGCCATTGCTCTGTTTGTTTGTAAGATACACACAGCGATAACAATCACCAAATTCCACTAACGCCTGATATACTGTTACTTTTCATTGCAGGGATATTTTGTTGGCATTCATGCACCCTGCACATTCGACCACAACATCAGGGTGAAAGCATTGGTTTTCGCAACCAGGACAATATCATATGCAAGCCACTGGGGCACTGGTCAGGATTTTCCTGAACAACGGCAAAGAACAGGAAAGACAAGATACAAGCGGAAATGTATTTTGACAATGATTTATTTCTTTAAAAGGTTTGCAATTCGATACTGATTTATTTTGTCTCCATAGTTGACATTAAACTCTTGAAGTGAAATTAAAAAAAAAAAATGTAAAAAACATGTCTTTACTGTTTTAACTGTGAAATTTCTTAGTCGTTATAAGTTGATCAAACTAGTTAAATACTATTGAATAGCACTAATAAGCGAAGTGTCTCAGATGGTTAGGCGTGTTAGCTGGAATCCACGGATTTGTGAAAGATATAGTGTATGTTGTATACATTTACAAGTATTTCCCTACCTACACTAGAATTTGATGTAAAATTATGCATCTTTCCGTTCATTCATGTTCTTATCTTTTTTATTCACATAGTTTAAAGTCACTTCAGGAATGTCATCACGACGCAGACGATGTTAACGTGCTCCATATAGTCGATGGAGAATGTATATGTAGTTCCCTAAAGCATATGGCGCTATGCAAAGTATGAGGCTCAAAATTTCTGATGTAAGTCAGATATATGGCAAATGTTACGAAGGTTTGTTGATCCATATGTTTTAAGGGTAGGTATACAGCAATATATCGACTCTTCGAACGCATTCTCTATGCAAAGTTCAAACCAGCAGTTAGCTTGGATTATACACGTAGTAAAATTACCCGTAATAAAAATTCGTTAATAGGGTATGAGTATACATCTTCAAAGTGTTTTGGATCTTTCAGTGTCAAACAAAACAAATCAACCTTTGTCGAAAACTGAAGCTAACAATCAACCGACCTGAAAAAAATACAGGTTAGGCTAGGCTTAAACAAGCAGGCGGTACAGTTCCAAGACTAAATATCCAAAATCATCTAGTACTTTCTGTGTGGCTTCTTAAACCATTTTAGCTAAATTTGGTTTTTATAATCCTTCATGCAGGCAAAACATTTACCCTATACAAAACAAACCCGAGTTTCAACGAATCTGAAATGGAACGCCTTTGAGAACATTGTGGAAAAAGGAGAAAATGCTTGTGACAAGCATTTCACTTCTTTTCCTTCAATGTTTTCTAACCTATCGAAGACAATTATCGTTTTGTAAAGCTTTAGGGCAGTAGAAGTACCATCTAGGTCTTTGTGTGTCGCTGAAAAACATTTTAAGACGTTGTATTTAGACTTCTTTAAAGAATTGTCCTTTAGTCCGCAGATTTTAATAATCAGAACTCCAGATAAGTGGGAGTGACGTTATCCTAAATCCGTTATCTCTCTTCTTAACTCTATGTTGTGTGTACTCATTAGAATCGTCTCGATGAGACGATTCTAATGAGTACCCCTAACATAGGGTTTAGTGAAGCAAACATAATAATTTCAATTTTGAAATCAAAATCACTCCCTCTATCTGGAGGTCTGCTGTTATGACAGTTTTGTGTTCCATACTCTATTTAGAGATTGTTCTTTTTGTAAGTTCTAAATGAATCTTTGAAGCCTGTAAGTGGGATGCAACACGTGAAAAGGGGCATTCGGATATCTGCGTAAAGTGTCATCTCGGATCAGCCTGCGCAGTCCGCGCAGGCTTCTCCGAGGCGACACTTTACGGCTACAATAGATTTTGTTCGACAGTATACTTGCACAAAACAGAAAATTGCATTAAAACGGAAGGTGTCGTTTCGGATTAGCCTGTGCAGAGTGCGAAGGTTGGTCCGAGTCAGCACTTTACGCAAATGTCCGAATGTCCCTATTCGTATGTTGCAAGCCATATATATCTATCAGTTTATTAGTAAAGTGACGTTGAAAAGAAAAGAAAAAAAAGTCGTATGTAAGAGAAAGGGTTTTCAGTAATCACAAACACGTGTAGTGAATTTACCCATGATGCAATGGGTAAGGAAAAAAAGTTTCTGGAAGCAATGCTAAGCATTCATTGTGCTGTAGATATAAACACAAGCTCATTGCCGTTTAAAGCTGGCCTGTTAATGCATATATCAACCCCTATGCTTCTATGCGCGAATCACTTTGTTGGATCATGATCAGGGCCTGTATTCACCAACCATTCTTAAGAATATTCTTTGCCTTCTTCTCCAGTATTTTCTACATTTGAAGGTAACACAACTTCTGATTGGCTAAACCAAATGGTCAATCAGAAACTGTGTTTCTTTCAAACCTGGAAATTCTTGGAGAAGAAGACAAAGAATGTTAATAAGAATGATTGGTGAATTGGGTCCCAGACTACATATATGTGCATTATGATCTTGGATATACACTGTCCGACATCAGTGAAAATGACTTTACAGTGAAAACAGAATTTAAGTTTCAAATATTTCTTTCCTTACAGGCAGCGTTTTTAACATCGTGGTTAACGCAACAGCTCTTAAATATAACTTCTTTCTGCAAAGTTTCAGGGATGATCTGCGTCTTTAATGAAGAGGGAGGAACAAAAACAGCTGACACATCCGTGAAGTCTGGTCTTGGAGTGCGCTTTTGAAAATCTATTTTTCAGCCCTGCTCCATTAATAACTTTAAAATAAATTGATAGTTCTGTCGATTATTTCTTTTTATCAGAATAAGTGATGTACCAACCTTTCTCTAGCATTAATACAAGAAAGAGAATTGTCAGTTGACAAAATACAAAACCCAACAGTGACAGGCAGAAAAGAACGATAGTTATTCCAGTGATCCTCGCTCCCTTTGTCTGTCTGCCTATTTTGTTCTGCTTCTCTTATATCTTAACGCTTAGATCTATAAAAGGCGTGGGTAGGTTGCCTCCATCATGTGGCTGAAAAACTATTGAGAGTGGTGTAAAACCGAAGAAACTATCTTATTTTTCTGTCTGTCTGTTGGTCCCCCTGTCAGTCTCCCCGTCTGTCTGTTTCTTTCACACTTCCGCTTTTTTTTTCCGCTGTTAGAAATACATTTCGATCTCATCATTACTCAGTTCTTGTCGCTGTTTTGGTTCCATTAAATGTAGTCTAAATATAGTAACAAAGGAAATGGAAAAAGATCCCACTATTGATTGCATAAATTGCCATAGATATTTCGCTAACAAGAGCTCACTTCCATAATCGTGTCGCGGAATAATTTCGAGGGGAAATTTATCACCGTCCTTCATGGATGTGCCAAGAGTTAATACTAGATCATACAAAACTTTGGTCTGTATTCACCAACCATTCTCAATCTTGAACAGTCTTGGTCTAATTATCCAAGATTTTCTAACTTTGAAAGTAATACAACTTCTATCTAATTGGCTAAACCAAGTGCTTTTGTCAATAAGAAGCTGTGTTTCTTTCAAATGTTGACATTTTTGGCAAATATGACTGCTAATTCTTAAAATGGTTGCTTAACACGGACGCACGTTTCATCATTACTACGCTATGGCTATGCAGCACCTTTCCACTGCACAGCAAATTCGATCAGCACCGTGCATTTGGCTAAAACCAAGAGAGGCCAAGCTGTAGCATAAGTGACTTAAGAACATCTCTGTGATGCATCATACCAACCTAGGCATTATATTAGTTGTACGGTCAGGTGGTAGGGGACTTGGAAACTTGTTCACGGCTGTGTCAAATCATGTCGCCACCTCGCGCAGAGGTGGCGACATGATTCGACACAGCCATGAACAAGTTTCTAAGTCCCCTGCCACCTGACCGTACAACGAGTTTATTATACTGCAAAGTTTTACCCTTTCAAAGCACGTTAAGCGAATCTTTGCGGTAGTATAATCTCACGAAAGGAGTATAATGACGAAATAGACTTTCCCTTCTGAGTGCCCCGATTCGATGAAAACTGATGTCACTGGAAATGACGTCACTAAAACGTCCAGTTTGGTACATAAATGTGCAGTCTGATGATGGATCAACGCTACCATACTGGATGATGTGTTGCACTTGTAGTGATGTTTGCGGGGCACTCAAAAGGGAAACTGTGTTTTTTTTGCAAGGGAACATGATATATATGTTCCTGGCATGTTAACAAATCAAATCACGAGAAATTTTTTTGTAGTATAATAATATGAATTGGAATCCTAAAAATCTGTTTTGTCTATTATCCGGCTTAGAAAAGTGGTAGTATGGTCTTTATGAGCAAAGAAAATTTACTAACAGCGAAAAATTTAAGCCTAGGCCAGCCGACATGGACTGCTTAGGCTGACCTAGCTCGATACTTTTTGCAATAAATCCCCTTTTTACAGAGCATGGCTCAAATCATATGTCATTGAACCACTGACGACAAGAATTTTTTCTTACGACATCTTTTTTAGGTGCAACGGAGGGCCACCACATACTCATTACAGAACTGTATTGTCATTTGATAACTGAAGACAGAGTATTGAATGCTAAGTTTATTGGGGGAAAAGTGAGGGTGGCTATTAGAAGACGTACGGCAATTTCATTGCTGGACAATATATGTCAAACGCTAATGTATTTAGCTCATGCCAAGTCATAATACACAATTAGTGTTGGTGACATTATAACTAAGTGAAATAGATTAATGGCTCTAGTTAAAGTTAACATAACATGACAACACGTAATTGGAAACCCCATTTTCCTCTACGTCATAATGATCTGAGGATATTGATTCGTTGGTGCATAAGCCTAGTTAACCAATCAGTGTATTATGCGAAAATAAGGGCTTCATCGGACAACTTAACGTCGGTTTACTTCGAAAACCTCGTAACTACAGCTTGTAACAAGCTGTAGTTAGGAGGTTTTCGAAGTGAACCGACTATAAGTAAACCCTTAACTGCACTCTGATTCTTTACATTATTTTAAAAGATAGAATATCTGAACTGCAATGCAGCAGGCAGGGTTTAGATAACCGTTTAACAGTTTCATGTACTGAAGGAAATTGACATAAAATGTCATTTTAAATGACTATGGGAGATCATTTCAACTGTAACCGTACTTAAGATTTCACCCAAAGAAGGCTTTTAAAATATATTAGTATGATAATCAACATCCGAATGCGTTGCCACATGCAAATTACTTGATTAGTTAGAAACAGACCAAGACAGCAGAGAAATTCAAGAGCAATCAAAGTTTGTTGTTTTATTTTTGTTGTCAGTCATTCCACATTTGCCATCATTCTACATTTACTTCATGAACATTATATTTGTTATAACGATAAGGATTTCCTTAGAATATCTTATACATCAATAATTTGATCCATGTTAACCATTTGGCAGCTAAGCCAAACTCAAGCATCTTTTGCGCGGTCAATGTACGTTAAGATCAGACTTCACAGAACGCCGAGTCTGATATTGGATAGATACATTGCACGATGAGGATATATTTTTCCCATTTAAAACTTTGACATAGCCATTTATATATTTAGAAAAAAAGTGTAAGTTTCATTTAGGTGATATAGCAGTTTAAGGTCAAGTGCAAGAAGGCATAAACCTGATGGTTCTTTTTTTTAAAAGTAATTTGGAGTTTCAACTTTATAGGAACAGGATTTGGGCGAAAGCCGGATCATGTTGTAAACTGCAAACGTGACATTCATGCAAAAAGGGATCATCTGGGAATTCTGTACATCAATTAGATGAAAACAGATAAATTATCATGCAGGTCATTTTGAATTGAAAATTACAAGATGATTGTATAATAACATACAATGACTACTTTTCATATAGAAATGCCATTAAAGCAAAAAGCGTCAACCCAGGTCAGCCTGTGCAATTCGCGCAGTCTGACAAGGGCTGACACTTTTCGCTATTCCTAGAAGGACCCTTTTTGCATAATGGGTCACATTAATAGAAGTTGCTTCCGATTACACGTAAAGTTCAGGTACATCTTGCAACGATACCACAGGTCAACTTGAAATTCGCGAATTCAGACAATTTAACAGGGGAAACCTGGAACCAATGACCCTCATTACAGAACACAGATCTTTTTATGCATTCCCAACATTTCACATGTCAAGAATAAAACGTTTTGGTCATAAGTAGGATTTCATCTAGACAAATTTCCGTTATTGATTGGCAAGCAATGCACGGAACTAATATATCATTAACTTATCGCTGTTGCTGCCGAATGAATGAAGTCTTTTTGGGTGATCTTTGAGGGACATAAACATCATAGCGCTTAGTCCGATAGAATAATGAAAAGACATTTGCCCTTTGCTGAAAGGTAATGTGCTAATTGTTAAGGTACTAATAAAAGTGCGGTTCGAGTGCTGAATAATCAAAATCTTCGCCCTACATAAAACAAGCTCATTGCGTCCATGGAGGTGAAAGGATTTATGGGGAAAAACAAAAGATATCCAACATAAGTTGGACATGATAAGAATCTATGTACCGGAACCGTCTAGACGTCATTAGACTTCCTGTCGAAAACTTACTTTGATCTTACCCTTTGAAATAGTTAACTCTACGGATATCTTTTTTTGCGTTTTGAACAGAAAAAAAAAAATCAGCAACAATGCAGCACAGGGAGAAATTGGAGAAAACAGGAGAAACTGGTCGTATCTCCGTATGCTACAGTATGTGTACATTCATTATTTTACATCTTAAAACCCATAACATGCGGTTCATCAATGATGGAATGAGGTTTAAAATTTGCTTGTTTCGATTTAAAATGTTCAATATCCATCCTCGTATAGTGTAAGGGTAGACACGTTAAAGGAAACGACAAATGCGATTGCTTTAAAAGCCGCCAATACATTTAATGCATTTTTTATCCGTCGTATTCTGTGCAACTTTGCTGCCGTCAGGGGCAACATGTGGCACTGAGATACATGAAGGATTATTATACTGCAAAGAAATTTCTCGTGATTTGAATGGTTAACATGCCGGGAACATAATATATCATGTTCCCTGACAAAAACCACGTAAAACCAGTTTCCCTTTTGAGTGCCCCGTAAATATCACTACACGTGCAACACAACATCCAAAAAGGCGGCGTCGATCGATCACCATACTATACATTTATGCACCAAACTGTACGTTTTAGTGACGTCAGTTTCCAGTGACGTCAGATTTCATTGAATTGGGGCGCACAGAAGGGAATTTCTATTTCGTCAGCATACTCGATTCGTGAGACTATAAAAAAGGAAAATTTCGCTTGATACGCTTTGAAAAGGTATAATTTTGCAGTACAATAAATTCGTTGTACGGTTAGGTGGCAACTTGTTCAAGGTTCAAGGCTGTGGTTAATCATGTCGCCCCGAGCCGAAGGCTCAGTGCGACATGATTAACCACAGCCGTGAGCCGAAGGCTCGGGGCGACATAATTAACCACAGCCGTGAACAAGTTTCCAAGTCCCCTGCCACCTGACTGTACAACTAATAAAGTTTCATAAAATAAAAATGAAATTCGCAGAAAAAAATGGCTTTAAGGTGGTAGAAAGCGAGTATACACTGAAGCGAACTTCTAAACAGCCACTTTTATTTCTTCTGTAAATTGGAGCAAGTTAAAGAAATGTTAATAAAAATAAATTTTGAAATATATCTGGAAATTAAACATGATATTGTGATGAAGTGATTCTCGATTTTGCCAACAGAAGAAATCTCTTTTTCAAAAAAAAAAAGGAAAACTAGTTGTTTGCGCATGCGTAGTGTCTACCAGCCAAAACAGTTTCTGAAAGAAAAACATCAAATACTGAAATTTTGTAAGCAATAAGAAAAATACGAAAATTATTCTCTGTGATAAAAATAATCCGAAAAAACAAGCATGAAGTTTTCAAAAACTTGATATTTCAATTTACAATGTTGAGTGAATGAAAGACAATAAGTCTCATCCGCGATAAAAAATAAATGAATTCTCTTCAAGATTTTGTTCAGGTGTGTTTTCAGATTGCCAATTTATTTTGCAAAAAGTGGGAACAAATAGCTGTCCCTCTTAATGGCTTCGGACGCCAGAAAAGTTACAGCTTAAAAGTGGCCGTTTAGAAGTTCGTTTCAGCGTAGATATACGTATCTACGTATATAAGAACGAAGAAGAAGCTTGGTTTAGTGTGTCTTGGGTTCAAAATTTG
This sequence comes from Tridacna crocea, assembly GCA_943736015.1. NCBI lineage: Eukaryota > Metazoa > Mollusca > Bivalvia > Cardiida > Cardiidae > Tridacna > Tridacna crocea. Next base: position 8,581,972 of record OX031066.1, on the reverse strand, counting down.
AACTGGTCAATTTACTGTCTTGAAACCTTTATGAAAAAACTAAAAGGGGCCTTAATGCAACATTGTGAGGCATCAAACCATTCAAGCCATCACAAGGCATGAGTTTATAAACCCCCTTTCCATAGTGCATGATATACGTTATGAGGATTGAGTTTTAAATGCCCCTATTCAGCACAGTAAATTGTATAATCGATAAGTTCCACATTGTGTCACAGAAATATGAATGTGGTTGCTATTTAGATACTGGGGATGAATAAGATATAAGTTTCGCCAGTTTTTTCCTCAATACAATGGTATGAGTAACACGCAAACTTCGGCTAACCTTCTTTTTATGGAAATTCATGTGCCTGAGGACACGTGTAACACATTTCCTTTCACGTAAGGAAAACACTGGAGTTAGCCGTCACGAGAGAACAACCCTCACCAATTCCATTTAAGGAGACCATATTTATTCTAGATTGGTATGTAATTTCATGTAGCATTTGTATGAAGTAGGAAAGAGTCCTAAATATGCAAAACGGTATTGCAATTTGCTTGATATAGAGGCCAAATTCTTAGATACAAAATGTTTACACAGTTCTGCACAGGATTTCCTGTGGTTTTTTTTGGAATCCATTATTAGGTCGAAGAGTTTTGCCTGACCGGACAAGTTCTGGGGGCTTTTCAAATAGACCTGTCTGTAAATGGTTGTGCACACGTTGGCGATAACACTGGACCACTATCATTGTATGTCTTTAATACCCAAACTATTGCAGAAATACTTGATGCTATCATTCAACTCGAGTCTAGGTCCTTGTTTTTTCATGCAGACAGTGATAATATGGGGTTTTGGGAAAAAACACTTTTTTGCTTTGTCATAGGCTAAAAAAAATAAATAACAAAATAAAGAACCCAAGCGCATTGATCCCATTTCCGGCTTTCGACCATAAATCAGAGCAATTTTCACTCATGGTTTCGAAATTGCTCTACCTTTGAATTTAGAATATTCTTGAAACAGAGGCCCTTGAGCAATTTGTTATAATTTAATGTCCTTTTTGTTCAAATATTTCCAAGTTTTACAACTGTGGGACCTTAAAATGATCGGTTTTTTTTTTCTACCCATATAAGTTTACGATATGATTTCTGATGTAGTGTAAAACTCTATTGACGTTAGGATCATACAAGCCAGACAAGCGAGATTCCTATACAATAGGTTAGTTGTTTTTTTTTTTCTACGAAACAAAAAGTTTCACTGTAATTTATTGATTCTTTCTTTGCTTTATTTTTTTTTTCTATTTATGTACTTTAAAAATCACTGACTTTACAAGTGGGGACACATGAATTATTGACATGAAATTTCATCAATACACATTAAATACAAAAGAAACTGGGTTAATGGTTCGGACAAAGTGTTTGTGTTTCTGAAAATCAGGAAATCTATTTTCTATTTTACGTATACAAAACTTTACAAATTCATTAAGTGCAAACGTTCTTCCATTGTAATGGGTTTGAAAAAAGTACATTAGAAAAAGTGGTGAAACAACAGTGAATTAAGGAAAACGATTTATAAATTGAGCATGCAAATCAATACACTAAGGATTTGGAGAATGGAATGAAGTCGAACCAAACACCCGTATCTAAGAAGGAAAGTGAACGAGTTTAAATTCATTTCCTTTGCTAAAACTGGGTAAAGATTGAATTTGAAAGAAAATGCACATAGCATTGTAATTTTGAAGCTTTGATTAGACTGTAGGCTGGGCCTAGAGTTTCCAAATATATATCAGAAAGTGTTCGTTAACGATCATATGGGATGGACGATAAAGTCTGATCTTGATCAAAACTGCTAAAAAGACTTGTCCTTCTTGCTGTAAGGAATGAAGTCAGTGACCAATCGACCCAGTAGACATTTCTTTTCTTCTCGAGTGTCTTGAGATTTGAATATCTCATACGAAAGGTAATTGGAGTCTGACAAGTATACGTTACGTCGTATAAAGAAGGCCGTAGACGCATATTAAGATTAATGCATTGAAACTTCGCTTTGGAACTCAGACATAAAGTATTGCATAAGAACCAATCCTAGCTCCATTATATAAACACTTGCAGTCCGCTATTTTATTCGTTGAAAAGGTAGTTTAGTGCATTTGCAAAAAGGCATCGGTACCACAACAGCCTGTGCAGATCTTGCAGACTGGCCTGAGTCGAAACCGCTTGATCTTTGTCCGTTAACAACATGTCAAAGGATAAGTTTTTATCACATAACTTTCTTTGTTTTCATGTAATACAGCCATTACGAATTTTCTTGTCTCACACGCGTGTGAGGTAAGAAAATAGTGCTGTATTTGGTTAACACTCTGAAATTATACGCTTCATATCTAAAACATTGCTGACCTAGGTTTCTGAAGGAAATTAGCAGTTAAAGTTCTTACCGTGATAAAGTTTTTAATTTAATCACACATAGACTCAAACAAAAACAATATTATGCAAGTTTCTTCGGAACTATTTTCGTTCGTAATGTATCTGTCAAAATAAGTGCACAGGCTTCGTGTAAATTTCACAACACATGATAACATGTATGCCTGTGGTTTAACACATTTTGGATTATAATCTTTGTTACACAGTAATGTTGGTTTTTGAGGTAAAACAATATTAAACTCGTCCATAAAAAGTTATTAAGCGGCAAAAGGCTCGCTTGATAACATTTTTGTAGAATCATCTCAACAACAAACTCATGTTAGATCCTATATAACTTATTGTTCAACCGTTTTCTTAAAAAAGAATGGACTTAATTATCGGTAATTATGTATATAGTGTCTTGTTTGGTGTTTAATGCGTCAAGGAGACTCATCTATGAGCGCCGCTCGAATGATTATGAACGTATCTTTAAACATTTAAAAGGCATTATTGATGAAGTTCACTCGTATTTCTCAAATTACAAGTTGGCATTTGTCTGCTTTTTACAAACGACTCTATTCTCATTTATAAATTCAACACTAGTCATTTAAGTTGGTTCAGTTTCAGCGACTTGAAAGGCTAGCCTTCGAGTTTAGAATACTAACAATATTCATTTCGGTTGGCGGATACAGTTCATCTTCAAGAATGTAGTAATGTAGTTCTCACCAGGGACCAAATTTTATATTGTCTGCATCATCAAATATTCCTGCAGAAGACTCAAAGACCTCCAATCCAAACCCAACGGGAGGGCAATATATTGCACCGCCTCCCAATGTACAAATAAATTACGTTTAAAAAAAAAAACAACAAAACCATCAATGTACTTGTTTGAACGTATTTTTATTTCAACTATTTGAGTAGCTTATCAAGAAATAACGATGAAATATTGAAATATTTCCGCGCACAAGTTACATAATTAAACAGTGATTGCCATTCAACCAGTTTCAAATATGATGTAATTTACCCTACAGTTCACGTGTTTTACGTAATATTGTAATGTGTTGTTATGTAGAGAGGACACGGCATGAAGAATTACAGAAAATAGCTATACTACATTTCAATGTAATTCCACACCCCGCCCATCCCCCCACAAAAAAGGTGAATTGCTGCACCAATCGTAAAAATATTACTAATAATGTTCACTTTATTTTTGGTCAATTTTCCAACATCTTTCTGACCCTTTCTGGGGGGCGGGATGCTTAATCAGTTTCCAGTACAGTTGTTTTCGGTTATTTCCCGTAGCGTTTCCGCCTTCAATTGAAGAGTATACAATATAAAAACAGGGGTTTTCACTTGATGTAACCATGAAATATCGAAAAATATTTCACCGATACATGTATATTTCGACAACCTACCAGAAAGTATGAAATAAGATACTCTTCGGTGTGCGGCACAAGGTCAAATAGTTGCATCAACAGTTTGTATCCAAGTCAGACTCAACAGATTGAGCAAACTGATCTTCTTTTCATAAAGACATTCTTTCTTGCAAAGTAAGAAACACAGAAAATGTATCACAGACTTTAGAAATTTAAAACGGACAGAAGGTACCTCTTGCGTGTAGATTACTTCATTCCATGCCTCTCTGCACTAATACAGAATAAACGTTTATCATCAATAGGTCATAATTGTGGAGGCTTTTTCCATTCTGTTTCATGAATAATTCATAGCGTGATTATACGGACTATTAGGAAAATACGCCGCATTCAGCAAAGAACTATTTTTTTGCGGGTTCTAGATTATGGTAGGAACTGAAAGTAGTCGGACTTTTCTTTAACCTTTAGGCTGGTAAGTTTGACGCACTGACCTTTGGCAAACAGTGTAGACCAAGATAAGACTGCTCAGAAGGTGCAGTCTGATCTTTGATCTACACTGTGTGATAAGGAGATATCTTTAGAATGCAAAATAGGAATTCTATGTGAACTAATATTAATACTCATTTGATGAAAAAAAATGCGAATTTATATAACAGGCAGCATAAACAATTAACAAATAACTTTTCTTGTCTATCAGAAGACCAAAATTCTTGTCTATCAAAAGACTAAATTTCATGCAAACTTTCTGACATGCAGGCATATCTCACATTGAAGGTATATCTCTTATATGATAAATTTTGGACTTGCTCACATCCAAATCATTTGCAAACGACACGTCATACGTAGCTCCACTGATAAAAATTGTCCTTGACGGATGGCAAATATTATGATAGAATAAAAATACTGATAATCAGCATTTTCTAACTCTCCTACATTTTTTTTCCAGGGCCCACTTCCTCGAGGTTATTAAAACTTCGTTTTTGAGTGGTTAACAGTAAAACGTTATTTACAATTATTCATATTTTACAAATATGTTTTGAAAACTGATTCCGATCTTTGCACAGATAGCAGTGCCCAAACCATCGCTATCTTTGCCCAGATGGTTGATTATATTGAGACAGTTCCAGTTGCCATCACCTCTAGTTCCCCTCGACTTATATCACATTGCCTGTGGGCTAGAGTCCAGACATCGATCGCAAGAGAATAATCATGATAAAAACCTAAATCTCTTGTCGCTGTAAAAATGCCATTATAAAAGTGTCTCACGTCCCCTGAAGTTTCAGGCAAGTCAATACAGAGAAGCACGTATCTCGTTTTATAATCTAATACCGTGTCTTTTCGAAACTCACATCTATTAAAAAAAACGAAAAGGGAGATAAAAGCGATAGCGTTTTCTTTCTGTAGGTTAGAATCACGGGGTGATTGGCTTGTCCTTTGGGACAATTGTCGCTACTGGTTAGGTTGATAGGCAGCAACAATCTAGAGCCAGTCATCTTAGTTACAGAATTTGCCTAACACAGTCAACACATTTCATAAACACTTTGAACAAAACATAATTATTATTTGGTATCTCAAGTAAAGCGTGAACTGTCAATAGTGATTTACCGGCAACTTTTAGTAAGCTTCAAGGCCTAAGAATAAATTATGACCTAAGCTCAAATTATAAGGCCCCAAAACCCTTTTCATTATCTCAAATGACAAAACGGAACAATTGAAATGTTCAGACAATTATGTGTAGACTATACAGATCTACATTTATAGGTTACTCTACACATTAAACAGTCACAGAAACCTGCTCTTTCTAAGTTCTGAATTTAGACAAGAAAAATAAACGTGATTGTATTTCAGAAAGTGAAAACAAAATCTTAAAACTAACCTACTGTAGGAAAAAAAATGAAAGGGAATCCATTTTCAACCGTGTAAGTTCCTAAATTTCAACTATGATCGTATACAAAAGAATGTATACTTCCGAGCGTGTTGAAGACGGTCGTGAGAAATATACTGAGGGTAGGTTTTCAGTATCGATATTCTAAAGTATAAAAGTTAATCATGGTAGTAAATGGCTTTGTTATACCGTGTAAAATGGTAGTAGTGCGAGAAAGCATGCTATTTAAAAGCACAATAGACAAGACTAAGAGAATTATGTCTGAAGGTAAACCGCTAATTACATCCACAGGCAGCCGAACGTAATTATTTTACCTATCTAGCTCATCCAGCTAGCGTTTCAAGAGAGAACTCTGCACATACAGATTTCTATATTTCTTGACTGTACTGCATGAAGATAGATGTTTATCAAATTATATACGTTTGAGAAATGCAAACAGTGACGCTACTGGCCGAAGCTCTGTAATTATACGCTCAAGTTCCAAATTATAATTTAACCCTTATCCCTCCAAATGAGCAAAATGAAACTTTTCAGCCGACAGTAAAACCCCAAATCTTAGTATTTCAAACGGGGGGGGGGGGTGTTGATCTCATCGGAAAGAGTAGCTTAGTATAAGCCTATACTTTTGTGCGGTCTGATCGTTATCTACAGTATCCGCAATAGGTCAGTGAGTCCTGCATAGGACTCTAAGGGTTATGGAGACCCCCCTGTTAATACAGATGCCAAAAGTGATGCTACGTAATAGTGATGTAAACACCACGTGATCTAATTCAATGCGTAGAAACAAAACTTTCATTCATTTTATTGACATTTTGCTCCCATTCTTGGCTTAAAAAAAACTAAGTTTATCGACATTGTTAACAGAAGCGACGACACAGACTGATCGTTTCTTATTCCTTTATCATCAATACAGGAAAAGTTTACTTCTTCAAAATAAAAACAGGAAGTGTAAACAATGAAGGCTTATCTTTTTCATTATCATTTCATCTCACAAAAGTGATGTCTTCTAACTCTGTCTCTCTGTCTCTGTCTCTCTCTCTCTGTCTCTCCATCTCTTTCTCTTTCAATCTCTATCAAATGTATTGTAAACAAGTGTTTTATATTTCCTCCCAAAGTAACCATAAAAACGATGTTATAGATTCTAATCTAGTTAAACATTTACCACATGGGCTGGTTATATTAATCATAGAATTAGATGGAAGTCCTGAAGAGAAAACATACACTATTTAAGGAAAATACTGATTCCTCAAAAAGGAAATAAACCGTGGAAGAAAAAGAAGTAATTATATGTCATAAGCAATTCCTCTTTTCTCACATTTTTTTCTTCTGCGAGGGCCTGGAGAGTCGTATATCTACCTGTCATCATTTTATCTCATTTCACGGTCTTTGTTTTCAGGGTTTAAAAAGAAAAAAAACTTCCTATCTTTCACTCCTATTTAGTTTTGAAGATTACATGAGTCGGACAGAAGCCCATACCGCCGTACAATAAACTTAATGATAGTCGCATGCAATTAATTTGCTAAACGGTTTTTCAGAAGAAACTTTTCATAGCGCGAACGATATGAAAATATCTCTTTACGCATGTACACATGGCAAAAGAGTCGATTATCAGCTGTACAAATATACGTCATTAAGTATAGCCAAAGCACGACTACTAATGTATTAATTCACTCGAATACAATTATCGCGCGGTCGGCTAAGTCCCCATGGGACAGGCTTGATTAAATTCCCTATCTCCGGGCTCTGAGTTTGTCCTGGAAATAGTGTTATTCAGAAGGGAAACATGGACAACAAAAATAATATTGGATATAGTCGGTTCAAATAACAGTAATGTTGGAAGAGCAGAGTGCTTGTTCCTGAAAAAAAAAAGCTTTAAAGGAAGAATACATGCTATATGTTTCCAAACACCTTAATTACCTACAGCCACCAACCCTACTCTTTACGCTCATACGTCGGTTAACATTTCAAACATATTTTTTGTCAAGCTGAATTCGAATTTTTGAACTCATGTATTTATAGTTAGTTTATTACCGATTGAGCTATCGGTGCTATGAAAATCTCAACAGTACATAGCTGAGTAACAAACTCAAAAACGAGCACCATGAAAGTTATGATGACCTTTCCATTACCTGAATTCTTATTTGTTTCATTCCACTACTTGAAGAGTACTTCAGCGATTGTTTTATGGGCACATAGGTAGCTTACTATGCTAATGTATATAACATAGCATGATATAGCCAAGAAGATGTTTTTACTTTCTTGGACAGCTTGTTCAATTACAGACAACTCTCTATATATCCATATAAAGGTAAATTCCGCTACGGACACATTGTTTCGAACAAAAGCTTGAAACATACAATCGTGTAGATTCTGATACGTCAATGGACTGTGTGCCTCGCTTAAAACTTGTCTTGGTCATAGCCGAATTTCTGTAATTATGAACATCATATACTAATGTTATATGCAGAGAGCTTTGGGAACCCATTGAAAACTTGTATCACTAATGAAAGCTTATGTGAGACTATGCAGGTTGCTATGTTAATTGATATTTTGTAAAGTCATGGAGACATTCGTACACAAACAGCAACCTCAACTAGTGTAGAAACAGAAAGTTGCTTTATGGACAGCCATTATAGTCATCTTATCTCCTTCGGCTGCTAAGCGTGACCCACTGACCTTTTGCGGCCACTGTAGATCAAGATCAGACTGCACAGAACGTGCAGTCTGATCTTGGATCTACTCTGTCCAATCTGGAGATACTATTCCCAAAACATAACTTGAAACAGCAATATTTGTATTTTTACTACTATCAGAATTAAAGTTTTATTTTTGTTATTTAACAGGATAAGGGTAAAAAAAAAATTCATAGACACATCGCTATACTTTTAGACTCCATGCGATATCTAGGGAGTTTGCTACTACCATACACGTATCTTTATTACACCGCAAAGAAATTTCTCGTGACCTGATTGGTTAACATGCCGGGAACATAATCACGTTCCCTCGCAAAACCTCGTAAAACCAGTTTCCCTTTCGAGGGCCCCGTAACATCACTACACATGCAACACAAAAACCAAAATGACGTCGGCGATCGATCACCAGACTGCACGTTTATGCACCAAGCTGCACGTTTTTGTGACGTCAGTTTCTAGTGACGTCAATTCTCATTGGATTGAGGCAGTCAATAGGGAATTCCTATTTCGTCAGCATAATCGATGGGTGATGTTATAAAACAAGAAGATTTCACTTAACGTGCTTTGAAAGGATAAAACTTAAGTATAATAAATTCGTTGTATGGTCAGGTGGCAAGGAACTTGGAAACTTGTTCACGGCTGTGTCGAATCATGTCGCCACCTCGCCTGCCACCTGACCGTACAACTAATAAAGCCTTCCTTCGCTTGAACATGGAAACATGATACCCTCGCAGACAAGCACTTTATCGTGGTCATGGAAAACTCGCTAAACTTTATGAATGCCTCCTTTGGCTCAAAGACAGGTTGCTGTTATCACGGACAACTTATCACGCTTACAGCTACCTTGTGAGGATAATGGACAGCTCAAAGTTGCTACTTTCATTGACATCTTGCTTTTTGATGGGAAAAAAAAACTTGTTCCGTTGATTGACAACGTATTTGCCCGCAGACAGCTCGCTTTGCTCACGGCTTTTTTGGTTTTCCCTGATGTATAGTGACGGGACGGGTTACCTTAGGATAGCTCCTCTTTTGTAACAGGCTCTGACGATTGTTTCATGTACACAAATAAAGAAGCTAGCGGAATTTTTCACGCCTAAACCAGTCGCACAGGCGATGTGAGTCAGACTACAGAGAACATACGGTCTGATCTTAGTGCCAACTTATCAATTGCTTGATTCTTAAACATCAACAAACATCTTTGTGATTTAGAGCTGAAACAGTTATTTAACCCATTACCACACAATCCCGAGTTTTAACGACCCTGTAGGAGAAGGTTTTTTGAAAACATTGTGGGAAAAGGAGAAAATGCTGGTAACCAGCATTTTCTCCTTTTCCCACAATGTTTTCTTTCCTATAAAAAACAAAAATCATCCTTTCAGTCACATTTAATTTGTCGTCTGCAAATCCTTTGAATTTCGACCAGTGTTAATTTTTGCCGTTTGGTAATGAATTAATGTTCCCCGAAAATATCGAAAACACATAATTAGTTGTAAAGAGTGAAGATGGGTGTGATGGGTTCAGACAGATTACAGAAAGTTCTATATATTGAAATCATAAAGCCCTTTTCTTGAGGTTAAAGAATAAGGAACCGTGAACAGTATAATTCGAATACCTCATTTGCACGTTAAGCTTGCAGAGAAAGCGAAGGATGTAATTAATGTAATATGCCTCCCCCACTCTCTGCGCGAGATAAAGGTAATGCACAATCCTCGGCATGTATGTTACATACTGTATACGTTAATAACCCTGAGAGGGCTTCATAAGTGAGAGGGTTTTTTGTTTAAAAGTTGGGTAAAAACAGCCAACGCAATGAACTTTGTATTTTTTGTGTGGACATTCTAAAAGGTTGCAAGCGGTGTAGATTCAAGAGCAGACTTCACGTTCTACTTAGTTTGATGTTTGATATACATTGTTCGAAAAAGAAACACCAGGTATATTTAGCATGTTCATCGTTCAATCTTGATGGTTTATGAAAAGAGAAAATTGAGGGTTCTGGAATTAGTTTGAAATTTAGTCGAATCTAATTTAGGAGCCAGGTGTGAGTAACAACTATGTATTAAATTTGTAACTCTTTCGCTCTCAAAAAAACCCTGATCCTTTCTTTGTGAAATGCAGCTTTATGGCTTCTCCAAAAGTGTCAACAAGTGCCAGTCTGTGCATTCTGCAAAGGCTGACCTTGGTCGAAACTTTTTGCAATTTGTGAATTTTATGTATGTCTAAGCAGCTTCCTACCTAATGAGTCATTCGTACTTTTAGACAAAATCGACTTCCTGGGTCCATATTCACCAACGATTCTGTAGAATATTCTTAGTCTATTCTTCAGATTTTTTTCAATGTGAAAATAACAGAACTTCTGATTGGCTAAACCATTTGGTTTAGCCAATCAGAAGTTCTGTTACTTTCACAAATGGATAATCTTTAAGAATAAGACAAAGAACGCTATTGAGAATGCTTGGTGAATACGGACCCTCGGGCCATAATTATGTGAAGGCTTGCATTGTAAAATGCATCACGCATTTAACCCCCTTATACGAGGGTATCCTTCACAAATAATTTAACTTTGTTCTTGTAGTTTAACAAAGAGGTATTAACTTTAATTCAATTTGATAAAGACTGCAACATGCAAAAAAGGGGCATTCGGGCATTTGCGTAAAGTGTCGCCTCGGACCAGCCTGTGCAGTCCGCGCAAGCAAATCCGAAACGACACTTTCCGCTTTCACGTACTTTTCTGTTTTGCGCAAGTCAACTGAAGCCCAAAATCTATTATTATACTGCAAAGAAACCCGCGTGATCTGGTTGGATAATATGCCCCGAATATATAAATCATGTACACAGTCAAAACAAGCGTAAAAGCAGTTTCCCTTTCGGAACCCCGTATTTATGACTACACTGTCAACACAATATCCAAAATGGCGACGCCAATCAAGATTAGCATCAAGTTTATGCGTCAAGCTGCAAGTTTTCGCAAGTATTACCAAGAGACAGTGACGTCAGTTGTCAGTGACATCAGTTTTCAATGAATTAGTGCACTCAATAGTGAAATTCTACGTCGTCAGCTTACTCAATTCTTAACTCTCAAAATGGATAAAATTCTCTAAATAAACGTTAGAACGGTAAAACATTGCAGTACAATAAAATAGTTGTACGATCGATCAGGTGGCATGGGACTTGGAAACTTGTTCACGGCTGTAGTAAATTTTGTCGCCACCTCGCTCGCCTTTGGCTCGGGCAACATGATTCACCACAGCAGTGAGCAAGTTTCCAAGTCTCCTGCCACCTGACCGTAAAACTAATAATGTAGTCGTAAAGTGCCGACACGCGAAAAGAGGCGAAAAAAGCCTCTTTTCGCTTGTTGCAAACCATTTACACGGGTAGGAAACTTCATATGATTTCACAGTCATATTAGAAAAATGCCATTTTGACAATATGTAAAAGTGGTAAAATACCTTTCTTTGCCATTTCTATATATAAAACACAATGAGAAAATCGGCTTAAAATGAACTTGTTGCTTCACATTTAACTCGACGCACCTTCTTATGTACCCACAAATTAGAAAAAAAAAAATAAACAAAATTCCTCTTCCATCGGAGTCGACCGGTTTCGTAGCCGACATACACAATCGGAATCTTTCTTAAATTACGCCCGTTTTGTGTAGTTTTCTGTCCATTCTTGCATTGAGCGAAGGGAAATGTCAGAGACAATCATCTAAGCCTGTGCAACAAGAAAATTTCTTTACTTTGCTTGTTTAATGGGCGGAAAGAGCCATCATTTATGTCCGTGACGTATGTTTTGGCTAATGTCAACCCTCGCCACAAGTGATTCAGAAACATCGTACACCTGTTCCAACTTTCCATAGATCAGAAAGCAGGTCTAAAGACCAGAGCATCGAATGATCTTCTCCTTTTTTTTTTAATTTCGAAGACATAAGAACACATAATTACAAATACCGACATGCCTACCTGATTTGGGGTTGTTTTTCAGCCGACATCTTTCAGAAACGGAAGACCAACACAGTATTTTCTCGTCGGAGTCATTGGCTCAGAATATGAAGTTTCCTCCCCGTGTTTATAACATTATCACGTTTTTGATATCAGTTTGAAAGTTTCATTCAATCCATTTAGCAGGATATAGACTAGGCTCATTATAGGTTACGTAAATAATTATTTTCCGGGACTTCTTTGAAAAAAAAATGTTTATCTCAAACGCCATTTTATTCGACCCTTTAACTATTGATATATTATTATTTGACAGTGCGAAACTAATCCTAGACTGAAGCTGTTTACCGTTTGAAGAAGTTCACCTGTATATATAAGAGACAAAACGTTTTAAGTAATTGATACTGATGTAAAAGTGATAATTATTTTTCATTAGACGTCTGAGAGCACCACCCCATTTCCTTTCATATTTTTCCTTCTTTTCTGTAAATGTCATTCTTTTCCTTTCCTTTCTTTTTCTTATTTTTGTGCATATGTTACAATTAAATTATTGTTCTTGCCATTGTTGTAAATAGAATCATTGTAATTGACTTGTAGGGGAAGGGCAGATTCTAAGTTGGTAGAACTTGTGGTCCAACCCCATTTCAACTTTTCAACCTTGAAATAAAATATGTTTAAACTTACGCCACTTTATGTCTTGTCCTATATATTAGTCAGCTAAATAAACATGTATGCAGCAATGACGCTCATGCAGTTATCCATTATTGATCACATAATATTGAATCCTAAGTTTAATTCTATTTGCATTCATATGTATCATTTAAAAATTACTCCTTAGAGATTATAAATGCGATAACTGACGACGAGAAATCGATTTCTTAAATAAAGACAATGGTAGGGCCAGTATTTGACCCATAGGAAATGTCCTACCGCTCATCAACCTGGGCCTGGAGGTAGAGGAAAAATCACTGGTGCAAACAATTTACAGTTGGACCATCAAACCTCGATAATAAATTTGACGGAAGTTGGGGATGTGTTTAAAGAGATAAACTGATGATTCTTAAACTGGCCAGTGGGATACATTGGAACCGTTTTACTGACTTACTGACAGCTTCACTGCAAATTAAGATGTTCATTGGTTATGCTTTATAGTAAAGCAGGGGATGAGGGAGAAACAGGATCAAACTGCACATTCTGCGTATTCTGGTCTTGATGTATGCCGGTGTAATGCAGAGAAATGACCCTCCCCTACAAAAATGACCCGGATCATTATTCTAAGTAGAAAAATAACCCCAAAAGTAATTTCACTACGTAGAGGAATGACCCAAGGGTCATTTTGTAGGGGAGGTCATTTCTCTGCATTACACCGGCTGCTGAAGCCGATCATGTCTTTAATGACAGCGAAAAAGTTCTGAAACAGAACAGTGGTCTATTTCATCATACTGATCGATTCACTACAGGTACTATGGAGGTTCCACTGTAATAATATAATGTTGTGGCACTGTATAGCAGTATAGCAGTGGACATTCTTCATATAGGAATAGACTGCAAGTTCTCAGCAGTTTGATTTTGATTTATGTGGTCCGTTGAGGCCAATGAGATCTCCTATGGCGGTTAAAGAGTAAAAAAGAGAGAATAGTTATCGATTAGTAACTCTGATCAGAGTGCGATAGCTACTGTAAAGAACGCATACGATGCAGTATTATAAACGTTTTTTTACTTCTGTTTTAGGCCGAACCGGAAATTCAGTAATAGTATTTTCGGTATTTGGGTCTCGCGAATTAAACATTACAAACCATCAGACGCGAATTCACAAATCCGCGGAATAAGCCTGGTAGATGGTTTTCGCGAAATAAACCTCACGCAAAAATATTGTAATTTACAGTACACTATAATTTTGCTAGGTTTTGTCATAGCAAATGTTTATTAGCGGATGATGTAGATCCAAGAAAACACTGAACGTAGTGTTGTACGTTCTTGATCTACGCTGCCCAGAAAAACATGTTTGCGTAATCAAACACATAGAATTAGTATTAAATGGAACAATTATCGATCTAATAACACTGATCAAAGTGGAGCGGGTACCGTAAAATCAATAGCGAACCATGCAACGATAGTCATCGCAAATATTGTAAAGTTAATGAACCTTACGACATTTTAACCTTTTTTTCCTTTAATGATTTCCTACCCATCAGTGACATTTACGAAGAACGTACACCACATTCATGCAATACTTCCATGCAGTTTAGTATAAGTCGGCCTAAAACTGATACCTGTTTAACCCTTTACCAAACGACACAATTTTAGACTGGTCCATATTGAATGCACTTGCAGACGACAAAATAAAAGTAAATCAAAAATTGAAATTTGTTTCCAGAAGGGTAGAAAACATTGTGGGAAAAGGAGAAAATGCTGGTTACCAGCATTTTCTCCTTTTCCCACAAAGTTTTCGAAAGCCTTCTATCTCAGGGTCGTAGATACCAGGGATTGTTAGGTAAAGGGTGTAGAGTTCTTTTTACCAAACGCTAGAACTGAGACACGTCAAAATTAAGAGCAAAGGCAGACGACAAATCAAATGTGGCTAAAATTATGAAATATCTCTATAAAAGGGGAGAAAACATTGTAGGAAAAGAAGAAAATGCTGGTTACCAGTATTTTCTTCTTTTCCAACAAATGTTTTCAAAACTATTTTTTTGTCGTGGTCGATAACACTCGGTTATGTGTTGGAAAGGATTAATTGTTTATAGTCAAGTTATCTTTACAACGTTAAATAAGTAAACTGAATGTACACGCAATCAGGTGGTGGGGAATGTACGGCTATTCCGCATCCAAGGCTTTTTGCTGAAAATTTTTAGCAAAATAAAAAAAAAGAAAGCTGGAGATCCAAAATGAGACTGTATGTTGTTTGAAGTCTGGTCATGATCGACAGCTATCTCACCTTAACCTTTCCCCAAGGAAAGTTTTAAACTCAAAAAGCTCTGCTTTACTCGAAATCTTATCATTCTAATCAAGCAAGGCAGGGTAGAAATACATGTACATGTATATATATAATTTTTGCGTGGCTTCGTGTCGGGCCGCGTGTTAAAGGATGTTAGTTTTTGTTTGTTTTGCTCGTCTATTTATTTGAATGGTGATTTACCCTCTGTAACATTTCAACAACACCTCATCTGTTCATGTCTTTCCTTGGTTTTCCTCGATCTAGGAGTTCTTGATTATGAATTAAACGCTTTAACCATCGAACAACAGATGATCGCTTTCTGGGACGCTAGAAATGTTTCCAGAAGATAGCTGTTTGACTTTTGTAGGCGCTTCTTTAGATTTAAAAGGTTCAATAGAAAGGTATCCGTTTTTTTTTTCATTATGTCTAGACATAGAGTCCTAATGCTGCTGAAAACTATAATGCACACGCAAACCTTTATAGCAGAGGTCACAGTCAAAGACAAGATAAATATCTAAAGCCTTTAACCCTTTCACTTCCAACTCAAGATTCCTTTTTCTTTTCTTCGAGGTTCATTCCACTGAAAATGGATTAGGTCGTAGTCTAGCACTAGGTAGCCGATGTTGTAGATACGAGACGAAACTGCACGTTTCGTGCAGTGTGATCTTGATCTTGCCATTCGCAGAAGCTTTTTAAGTCGTCATTGGTAACGAAAGGGTTTAATTGTAATGATAAGTTGTATTGTCCCATTTCAAAATATCTGTAAATTCTCTTTTAAACGTCATCTCATTGCCCCTTAAAGGTGGGTATTTAGAATTTTCACATCACACCAAATTGAAATATATATATATCACTGAAATTTATATGACAAAACAATACAAACCATCAATAATTAAGAATCATAAAATTACAAAAAAAATTTTTGATGGTATTCCCTTAAAAGGCTACGTAGGCTCTTTGGCTATTTTTAGATTTCGCTCCAAAAATCAATAAAGCATTGTGGGAATGCCAAGTGACTGGCACGTGACTAATAATGCTTAAATTCCATTACATAACAAACATGTAATAATTATTTTCCATAATGTCTTCTTCGGACGGATGTGTTTTCCTGTATTTAAATGAGAGAATTGATAATCTAAAAATAAAACGTGTCTCCCGTTGGTGTCAACCTGGTCCGTAATAAATCTCTAATTTCTCGTGTTATCGGATGGTTTTCGACTGATGGGGTTTTATGAACGCAAATTAAAAGGCTATGGGAGTATAAGGATGTTTTTTCTTTTTCATTTTTGTCCCAAAATCGGAAGGGCCACCTTTAGAATTTAATAAGCTGTTCTTTTGAATCAAAGTTTAAAGCATAGATACGTGCAAAAACAAATAAGGCAATTACATGCAGTAGAAGAAATTGTTTTTTCTAGAAGGATAATGCCGGTGTAAATAAATGCAAATTAAATTTGCAAATAAATGACCTTCCCCTACAAAATGACCCGGATCATTATTCTACGTAGAGAAGTGACCCCAGAGATCATTTCTCTACGTAGAGGAATGACTCGTGTCATTATTCTACGTTGAGAAATGACCCTATGGGGGTCATTTCTCTACGTAGAACAATGACCAGGGAGTCTGTGCCTCTTTCCATTGTTTACACTGATGCAAATCAAGGAAAGTAGTATATAGCAAGCAAAGGATCAAGAATGAAACAAAACAGAAACCATTTAAACCCTGATTTACTAGAATTAATTCGAGACAAGGTATTGTGCAAAACATTTTGCATTGACTTATGTTTTCTTAATGAGGCAATTAGCCATTTTGAATAGGGCGTAGATCTCTGACTGAAAATAATCGACTTCCAACCGCGCCATTGAGAAAATGTGCATGAATGGCAGAGATGTTACGTTTACTATTTCTTTGACAAGTGAAATTTAGATTGCCAGTGCCATGGTATAACGGGTGATACCGGGTAATGAACCCAATGCTCTTGAGTGCAGAAAATAGCTACTTTCCTTCAACAGTTTTTTAAGAATAATGATTTAATGGGCACTTTAAGTTCCTCTAATTGATCTGCTGACGGTTTTGGTGTGTGGCATCTCTATGAGTATAATCCTGATTCGCTTGGCGTTTACAGTCCTACTTACAGGACTACCGATACAATGTATTCATAAAGTAATGATTTGTTTGCTAATTGATATGTTTTTATGCTATTGATGGTAAAAAGCTGGGTCCAAGATTCGGTCAAAGAAGGACTTTGAAAACATTATGACAAGTGGAGAAAATGTTGGTTAACATTTGAGCCATGCTCTGAGAAAAGAGAGCTTAATGTATATGCGAAAAGTTTCGGCCCAGATCAGCCTGCGCAGTCCGCGCAGGCTGACCTGGGCCGAAACTTTTCCCTATTGTTCGAATTTCTTTTTGTCAAAGGACTAGTCTACCTCATGATCGAGTCGATTATTTAAATTCGTGGCTCTTTTGGATCCATGATTATGTGATAACTTGGACTTGTATCATGTATCACGGAGATGCATTAAGCCCCCTTTTGTCAGAGCATGGCTCACTTTTATTTTGACCTGAATTTAAGTCCTTGTCGTCAAACGTCTTTCATTTAGATTGGTAGATTGCATTTGGGTTTAACGCCACTTAAACAGCTAAGGTCATATCATGGGGGTCGGTGACGCACATGTGTTTCCTGGCTTTCTCACACAGGCACTAACATAACTTTCTTTCCAAAGCCACCGACTACTTTTCTCAAATACTTCAGCAGAGGTGAGAGTAAAAAATACGCCGCTATGAAAGTTCGCCTCAACCGGGTATCGAACTCACAAGGACCAGGTCATAACTGAGCCACCCGGGCGGGCTTTCATTTAGACCATCCTAGAATTATGTCATCTTGTAAAAAAACAACAGCACTATTCAAACAAACAACTTACGCCAGAATGAGGATAACACGCATATTAATCTATAAGTATATTTTTGACGCGGATAAAATGGCCGACAGGGAGCGTATAACATTATTATAGATGACATTTGATCAGCGAATGACGTGAATTTGGACCATATTACACAAACATCATCAAAAACAAACGCGGGAGCGTAATAGAAAATGATTATTTCCGATTTACCAATTTGCAAATAATTTGTGTAATATCAAAGCAGACGACTATATAGTCGAAAGCCATATCAGCTTCACTATCGCTATGAATTAATCCTTTACCACACAATCCATATTTTTAACGACCCTGAGAAGGAAGCCTTCTGAAAACAGCATAGGAAAAGGAGAAAATGCTGGTAACCAGCATTTTCTCCTTTACCTATAGTGTTTTCTAACCTTTCAAAAATTAATTTCAATTTTTGAGTCACATTTATGTGGTCGTCTGTAAACGCTTTCAATTTGAGCAGAGCTAAAACTTCCTTGTCTGGTAAGGAGTTAAGCCACTGTGTGTGCCTGACTTTTGTATGAGCTATGGTGTAGCAAAAAGGAGCGTCATGCAACTCTGTGATCTATGACACTAAGCAATTACCACATAACTATTGGTCCAAAAAATCTATTTTTAACCAACCTACTGAATCATGCGGTACATTGGTTCTTTAACATGCAGAACATTTACCATACATACTCAATTTCCGGCAACCTACCTGGGTCCTTATTCACCAACCATTCTTAAGAACGTTCTTTGTCTTACTCTCCAGAATTTTCATCATTGGTATGTAACACAACTTCTGATTGGCTAAATCATTCGGTTTAGCCAAGAAGAAGTTGTGTTACTTACAAATTTAGAAAACCTTGTAGAATAAGACTAAGAATATTCTCAAGGATGGTTGTTGATTACGGATCTTGGGCTTAGTCTTCAAGATTTCCTGACCGTGAAAGTAATAGGACTTCTGATTGGCTAAACCGAATGGTTTAGCCAATCAGAAGTTCTGTTGCTTTCACATTGACACAATTCTGGAGAATAACACTAAGAATGTTCTTTAGAATGGTTGGTGATTACGGGACCCTACAGGTCCGCCTGGGCTGACTGTGTAAGCTGATCTAGTTTAATGTCTTTGCAGATGCACTTTTCTAATATTTGATTTCAAATACAAACAAGAAAAAGTTGATGCAAAGCATCAAAGTCGCTGCAAAAAAAATTGTTTAATGCTTCAAGAAAGCCAGGGCAAGTAAGTAAATGTCAGTTTTCATCAGCAGATTTTTTAACACATTATGAAATTATGTGAATAGTAACCTATATCAAAACTTGTCTTCTGTTACAGTATCTAATACCCTAGCACAGCGCTCTCTTAGCTCTTTTCCAAACGACAAATATCAGACTCTTCCAAATTCAAAGAGTTGGCAGATGACAATTTAAAAAGCTGCAAAAATGGTGGAAAATTCGCTAGTAGTGGGGAAAAAGTATTTAATAAAGAAGAAATTGCTTATAACGAGCAATTTCTCCTTATCCAACATGTTTTGACAAAAGAATTTGATAGCACACATATGATAACCCGTGTTTGTTTGGGAAAGTGGTGAAAGCAGGGCTAAGTTACTAAAATGTTGCTGTCCTAGGAAAGTATGATTCAAGAGGACGTAAATTTGCAAGGCATGCTTTCAATTTAAACAAGCCTAAGACTATAGTGTTTGGTGAACAGTGTTCATAAAGAATCGTGGTTTTGCATCACGCTTTATCATTATGAACAACACAGCGAAAAAGTGGCCTCTCTCCAGATTTTTTCCACAATTTAAATTTATGCAGAGCTCGTTGAGAAATAAACAAAGGAGTTCTAAACTATCTTTGTTGTAAAAACTAAACTTAGAAATAAGTAACCAATAATGGTCAGATACAATCATAACCATCATACCCGTTCTTCGGTGGAATTAAGCACAATTTCAGCAATGCACAATTTTAGCAGTGGTCATTCAACAAAAAACACACAAATAGTAGGAAAAACTATCTACAAAATAATCAAAATGATTATTAAACCTGTGTACGAAGGTTGTACGAAACGACCAACTGGGTACGAAATGACCAAACTTGAAAGTATAAGTAGGTACGAAATGACCAGAATCGTACGAAATGACCTAGGTACGATATTAACAAGGTACGAAATGACTGGAAACCTGTACAGCCTTGACCAAATGAAACAAGGCATTTATATGGACAAGTCCATTTCTCACGAATAGCGACAATAAAGGAAATAATTAGGCGGTTTTTTTGTGTTGTAAGTATTAATAGAACAAAAATAGTATCTTATTGCAATTTCGTAGTTTAAGAATGAATTAAAAAGCCAGTTTAAGGCGAAGTAACGTTAGAAAGATTCCTTGTTAACCTAACACCCCTATAAAAACGAAATTCCCACTATCCATGTCCTAAATCGAAAAACTATTAAAAATATAGTCGCGCGCTTCTGCGCGGCGACTAATGAAATCTACAATCAGACCCCCCCCCCCCACAAAAAAAAAAACGTCAACCATCTGTCCTTAACCCATTACCAGACAATCCCTACTTTTGACGCCCCTGAGAAAGAAGCCTTCAGAAAACATTGTGGGAAAAGGAGAAAATGCTGGTAACCAGCATTTTCTTCTTTTCCCACAACATTTTCTACCCTTTACAAAACAAATTTCAAATGTTCAATCACTTTTATTTTGTCCTCTGCAAATGCTTTCAATTTGGACCAGGCTAAAATATTGTTGTTTGGTAATGGGTTAATCTTAACTTCTATAACCTTCAGAAAAAAGGGGTTTTTGATTACATCATGAAAAATATCATATTCCCACATTGTTTTTTGCGTTTTAAAGACAATGCCCATTCTTTCAGCCTCATTTCATTTACCGCGTGTATAAACAATGGTTTTTGACAATTCCAAATATAATTGTCTTCGCCAAAGACTCGATTCGCAATGAAGTACATGTATTTAAATTTCATGCCAAGTATGTTCCTTTAAAACATGCAGAACGTAAAGGCACGCACAAATGCGGTCGACTATAATCATTGTATCGGAATTTGATATTTAACATCAAAATGTCCCTGTAAACTAAATCTCTGTATTGATATTATCATATTTTCCCCGGGGATTTAAATTTCATCGTTTCAGAGATGTTGTTGGTGGAATTGTGAGGAGAAAATCATCCCGTTATATCGTGGTTTATTTTGAAGTGGGGAAAATCAAACGGCTTTGATTATTTCAAAACCCGTTCTGACAAATTGCCCCTTAACCCTTAAGGCGCCATCACACCATGACGTTCTGCTCAACGTTCTCTGAGCTGTTCAATCGTTCTATTTTTGAGCGTTCTAGAATGAGGATTTCACATCTGGCGAGTTATTATCGTGTGCCTAACGCATGACTAACGTGTATCTTACGTACGAGAAGCGTGTACCAAGTAAGATACCTCTGATACTTCCATATGCATGGGCGTTCGGGAAACGCTCGAATGACGCTGAATGAACGCCAAAAGGACGTTTGTTTCACTTTAGTCACATGCTGCGTGCGCTAGGAGACCGTTCAGCGGTCGTTGACAGGTCGCCAGTGAGTCGTTCACTGCAAAGCAAACGATTAGTAACAACCAAGTAACGCTAGCGTAACGACTGACCAGCGATAGCCGAACGCGTGCAATGCTCAATGAACGATAGTAAAACGCCCCACAACGTTCCTTAACGATCTTCAGCCTTTAAAATTAACCGATGAAGAACGTTGGTGTCAGTGAGAACTTTTGTGCATGTTCAAAACTTTTTTTCCGGACTAGCGTTCTCCGCCGATTCCTGGCGATCACCGAAGATCACCGACGTTCACTAGCGTTCACACAACGCTCTTCTGGCGCTATCCCAGCGACCATGGGCGACTAACAACGTTTCACCAAACCTCAGAAAAACGTTGACCGGAACATCATGGTGTGACGGCTCCTTAGAGCGCTGAATTAATTAAAAATACCTCATTAATTAGGAAACGCATCTAAGATATGGTATTTCAAACTTATTTTGGACTGTATATGTTACAGTAGAAAGGACAGAGTATATCTGTGATCAGACTGTAGAGAATGTGCAGTCTAATCTCGATCTACACTGTCTGCAAAAAAAAAAAAAAAAAACACACACACACACAATCCTAAGTCGGTTCCAGCGCTTTGTCGATTAAGCCTTTACTAAGAAATATTTTGTCGTCACATCCCAGAGAGAGAGAGAGAGAGAGAGACAGAGACAGAGACAGAGAGACAGAGAGAGGCAAAGTTGAAAAAAATCAAAACAATGTGAGAAAATGTTGGTAACCAGTATTTCCTTTTTTCTCTAACTATTTCTATCCTTTCAAAACAACACATTTTTCCTAAAAATAGTTATTAACTAGGAAAACTCTCCTTTTCAACAATACCTACAAATACTTGTTTTTAGAAATATTACCCATAACAATGTTGTCTGCAGCACTTTTCCAAATAATTAAGAGTTCAAACTAAAAGCGAACCAATACTGTACAAAACGTTTGCCAAACACCACGACATGAAATAAGATAAAGTTGAATTGAAACTATATGTATTGAATTATTACAGGTTTTAAGTGAATTACTGACTGCTTTATGGTCCTCTGTGGCCAAGAGATCAATTTTTTGCAAGTGCAATTTTGAAACACCCATCCCTATTACGGGTAAGACTGGCACTGCATGCAGACAGTAATTTGGCTGTCGCAATTTGGCTGATATTCTGTTGAAAACAGAAAGGCAAAAAAAAAAAATCAGACAAAGTTCGCGACAAAATTTCTTGCACAGTGAATGAAAACCTTTAACCTTTGTCCAACAACCACGTGAAATTGCATGAAAGGTCTAATTCTGAATACAGAAAGAACACAATATCTGATTTGATATACCATCATTTTATGGCTGTACCAATCAGAAACTGTGTTACTTTGTAAAACCTAGAGAGTTTTAGAGAACACGACTAAGGAAAAAAAAAAAACTTAAAATGATTGGAAAACACATTCCCTGAAACCTGGATCTTTTTTCATGGTAATGGTACTAATAGCTTTTCTCTGTGGTCCTATGGCGCCTCGTATATACAATAAAATAATATGTTTACCCTTCAAGTGTGTAGTAGGATTAGAAAGCTAATGCAGACAGAGTAGATCCAAGATCAGGCTGCATATACTGTGGAGTCCGATCATGTACCTACATTGTCCACATACTTTTACTTTTGTCTGGTATTCTGACATAAACAACTATTGAAATGCAATATCCGTATGTATTACACTATTTCGGAATGTTCATTTCATCGTGATATATAGCACTACTAGGGTTAGTTAATAGCATACCAGTCGCGAAAATGTACGGAATTCCCACTCTATGCCAAACTGGAATTACGATCTACATTTACAATATGATGTTGGGCTGACAAGTCACGCGTTATCATATTTTCGACACCTCATATGAAACTCCCGTTGTCAACACCTAATGTGAAACCATGTTCTATATGGATTGTGAGATGGTATCGCTCGTGGATCCGCGCTTAGCGCTCAACCGCTTCATCAATGAAGACCTAGGACAAAGATGCCTTCTGAAAAATTTGCAGGAAATGAAGAAAATCATTTTCCATTTAGCAAAATGTAGGTTGCTGTATTAAAAAAAGCTTTTTGACAGTACCAGCAATAACGACTTAAACATCAAACTGTAAACTTTAGGTCTGATTCGCGCGACCTTGTAACTCTTATATGTAGTGTAGATCAAAAGCAGTCTGCATAAAAACGTAGAATCTGATTTGGATCTATACTACTCTATATGGCGACATTCAAAAGGCGAAAATGGCGTGAAATCGAAATGTTTTAGGCGTCTACAGTAGGTTAGGAGAATGTTCTGTTACACCTTGGTAGGACAGCAGGCTAAACATGGAGGATTTAAAGAAAAAAAAACTAGTTGATAAACTGTCCTGGTTACAAGAGCCCAATCCTACAAAATAACTAAAAGTTCAATCCGATGCTGAAAAACCATAATCTTACTTTTTGTTGTTGTTGCTGTTGAGGGCGTGGGGGGGGGGGGGGGAGATGTCTCCTTATTGGACAGTGTAGATGCTAGATCAGACTGTGTGTTCTGTGCAGTCTTATCCTGATCTACACTGCCTGCAGAAGGTGATCAAATTGTGCTTAGCAGCATAAGAGTAAGTTAGAAAGGGACAACAATCGCATCACCTTACTAGACATTTTAGGAACTTACCATAAAAAACATGGGTTTAATTTTACACAGGCATAGATTTTAACCCTTTACCCCATAAGGCATTTCTATGGTATCTCTAACTGACCCTAAATAACAGCAAGGATGAAGCCATTTCTTATGTGTATATGACATCTTTTGATAATGTAGAAAACATTGTGGCAAAAGGTGAAATTGCTCGTCACGAGCAAATTCACCTTTTGCCACAATGTTTTCCAAAGGCTCCTGCAAGCAGTCCGTAGAAATGAGTATCTGTGGAGTAAAGGGTTAAGTCAGGGAAATAATATTGTCGTAGGACTCTCCAGGTCCTGCTACAGACAATTGAGCCATACTTTGTGAACAATGGACTCGATACATCTGCAAAAAATGTCAACCCAGGTCAGCCTGCGCAGTCCGCACAGGCTGACCTGGGCTGAAACCTTTTGCTTTTAAAAGTCATTTTCCTTTGCATGCCCAATGAATATAGAATTACTCCATATTATGTGATAGGCTGAAATAATATAATGCATCTTATAGATACATTTAGCCTCTTTGTGGACCGTATAGATTGAGATAAGACTGAAAAGAATGTGCAGTATGATCTTTGAGCTATACTCTCCGAAATTGGAAATACTGTTCCCCAAAAAGTACCTTAGAAATAGCAACATATTTGAGTTTTTACAAATGACTCAAAAGTATTTCAAATATTAAGCGTAGTAAAGATTAAGATTCCTTGCACTACAGAGCATTAACCCTTTCTCAAACGGCAAATTTTGGACCAGACCAAATAAAAAGCAGTTTGCAGATGACAAATTAACAGTTGCTAAAAAGATGATTTTTCTATATGATAGGGTAGAAAACATTGTGGGAAAAGGAGAAAATGCTGGTTACCAGCATTTTCTCCTTTTCCCACAATGCTTTCAAAAGGCTTCTATTCCTGACCCGTAAAAACCAGGGATTGTTAGGGAAAGGATAAGGTCCGAATATCACTGGTCTCAAAAGAAGGTAGCATTGTTGCACAGTAAGTCATAATGGTGGCAGCTTATTCGAAAATGGAAAAAAAATAAGAAAAGAAAAACAAAACTTTATTTTGATAACGATCGAAGCCTGAATGATACTTTGATTTTAAGAAGGAGAAAAATGTTGTCTTGAGTTAAATAAGTTTAACATTGTAGGACATTAAAGTGCTGGTTACCACGATTTTCTTATTCCACAATGTTTTCAAGATCATTTCCGTTTTGGTTGTTAAGTAATGTTTTATTTTGGCATAGGTTTAATAATTAAACGGAACAATTTAAGTTTTTACTAGAAAACCCGTTTTGAAGATTAACGAACAAAAGGTCTTATTGCAACAAGTCATACGACTACCAACAATACAGTTTTAGGAAAGGAGCTAAGACCTAGAGTAATCTGGACCCTTATGAATAAAAAACTTAACTTACCTTTTTGTAAATATTCGCCATCGTTAATTCTGTTTCCAACACCATAGCAACAATTCCAAACATTCCAAACACTAAACAATAATCAGAAATCTTCTTTCTTTTCTCATAAAGCTCCTTTCTCCGCCCAAGTCTATATCCCACATTGGGTTTCTGTCGAATTTGTTTCGAGCGGTCGGGCGGATACTCTACCCCTTGCACAAGAGCTACCCCCGCATCCTCCGAGGTATAGCTCATCTTACTTGAAGTGGGTAGAGATTGCATGGAGGTCGGCTTTTGCAGCTGTTTAAACGAGCCGATCGCTCCATTTACACGCATAAAATCCGCACCGATGTCAGAAATATTATCCTTTGTCGTCGACCGATGTCGACTGTCCTCTTTTTCCTCACTAGAATGAGCTCTAAACTCCCGGCTTTCCTCGTCTAAACTGATCTGCGTTTGCACAGAGCTGTATAAAGCGCCTGGTCGACAATCCATTTGCGAGCGCTGTAGGTGATGAGAAGGTTGTAACGTATTAGCATCCGTCATGCTTGGACGGTTCTCAATGTTTGTTGTAGAGATATGCGCATCTTGCGGGATGTCATTTCCAGTGAAATTTTGTAGTTCTATATCCGGAGATGTATAAGCACGATTAATTTTCCCGTCACTCAACGAATGTTTATTCCCTGCCGATGAACCTTTTGGACTTTTCACTGTCAGGGTGCACGAGTTGTTATGCATACCCTGACTGTCCATGCCGTCATTTTGCGCGTGCGGTCCATCAACATTAGATGTTTCATGGTTCAAGTCAGCATCGCTTCTACATTCAATCACTGGCGTGGTGAGAAGCTTCTCCGTGGAATCAATACGCTTGTTTTCATTGGCTGGCTCGACGCTGACTACAGACATATTGAGGTTATAAGGTAAATAGCGGTCTAGGAATCGATATTTTATGGTGAAGCTGTGAAACTGTGAAGCACAGATGTTTTTTGTGATGATTGTATGATAATAACTATATATTTTGTGTCTCACCAAGTTTCTTTGCTATACCACTCCAAAAATCCTTGTATTTCATGTAAACCTTTGTGTACTTTAAAATACCTCGTATCTTTAATCGAATATGGGAAATTTGGACTTGATTCGTCAATGGTCGCACTTTCTTAGAATGTCCCAACATTTTTTTTTCGGTAATCTTATAAATACTCCCAACTTTTGTTTCACTAGTTCATTAAATTATACATTCTAATCGAAATATCCACAACTAGGCAACAGAGGATTTTAGTATTTCCTCGAAATTTCCACTGGTATACAAGGTATGGTAAAGAGTCCGCTTATTGGTTTATTTAACTTATCATCTCCATAATTTTGCTACAATAACTTTAAAAATCACATACCTGGACAAGAATACCGGTGACAATTGTATAAACCAACATTTCTACCTATTTCATATCTATTAAATATTTAAGGATCCATTGAAATATAAAAATGTATAAGGTAGCTAAAGCCTTTTGCTTATGATGTGCCCGGTGTAAAATTTTCTGTAATCCATATGTCTCTCCAGTAGGAAAGATAAAGCTATTTTTGTTTCAAACAAGCACGAATAATACCAACAGATGATAAATTGATAAAAGACGTAGTTTTTGTTACCATATCAATAAAAAAAAAATGATCCTACACATCGGAAAGATCTGTGTAACTATGCTTGATTATTTAAATGTACTTTCCTTCGAAATGCTTTTTCGTCATCCCCCTCAGACACCTTTGTATCATTCACCAGTTGTACACAGAATTTTCAAGATGTAACAACACTTTTTCTCCTGCGATGAATGCACTTGCATATGACACAGTAAAAGAATGACATTTCAAATGATTGTAGATTATTTGAAAAGCGTTTTCTTCACTTCGTCAAGTTGGGAGTTTCCACTTGCCGAGATAATCCAACCTACTTCTAGAAACCGAAGAAGAGTCAGAGTTATGTTCCTTTATCCATAATTATATCACAATCTATAGTATCATAACCTGACACTAATGCTAATGTTCATTTAGATATTAACTTTTGCAAGCAACAGTGGGACTGAAACCTTCTCGTTGGATATAGATGTGCGTGTATCGCATGCACTGTCAATAAACACTGAGCGCTCAACACAATTAAGATACTGTAACACACAGGTAGCAAAGCCTGGTAGTAATTACTGCAGGATATACATGCTATAATGTCCGCAAACTGATAGGTAATAGCATCCACTTAGACATGTGCTTCGAATAGCACTAATGTTTGCCATTATTCATCCTTTCATAATATGGTCTCCCAATGGAGACAGTCAGTGTGAATTTGAGCGGTTACACTTAAAATTAATATTCGTTGGTTGATTACATGGGGCATTGAAGACGTCTATCTAATAGTTTTAACAGTTCGATAATATTTCTCATCAATCTAGAAAAGAATTATTAAATCTGCGTTTCACAGGCTGACCAACATTAAAGAAAATGGTTTGCTTTCAATATAAAAACAAACTTATATAGTATATATGACAGCAACGAGTGCTTTAACAACATTTTTTTCATGAGGTCAGTTTTTTTGTATCGGTAAGTAATGTCTCATCTGGATTCAACTTGAGTTATATCACGATTTTAATTAAGAATAAGATGTTAATTTCGCTTTAAGTGTATTTAATGGAAATTGGGCTGGATATCATTGATATGACACTGTGACAAAAGTGACGGAATTCTCATGGGTATTTTTTTCTTTTGAATTTAATTGTTAGATGCTTTCATGCCATGTTTTCAATTAAACCAGATGTCTCTGCTAATACTTTGTTCAGGTCATTCAGAGTGTCAAAGCACATTTAGATCGGTTAAAAGTAATGAGCAGCTACTATTATTTACAAAATGGTAAAATTTTACATCTCATAATTGTTAAACCCGGCAGAGAGAAAGACATTGAAATATACGTGTACGAGTATAGAAAGGTCATTTGAAGTAAGAAGAGCATAATGCTTGAAAAGAGTGGAAACAAACAGTTTGACTTCTATTGTTTGGCTGATCACATAAAAGCTATACTCGTTGCATTTTTGTTTCTGGTGCATTTAGGTCCTTTTAACTGTTTGATTTGTAAGCACAAAACCACAACATTGCTGCACTGTATGTTTTGTATACCGTTTGTTGATATATCTTACGAGTTTATTATTAAAACAAAGAAATAGCTAGTTTCGACATTCGTACTAAACATTCATCTGTATTGTTGATTAATTTCACTCATAGTCTTGTAATATTACATGATCAATTTCACTCAATGCTTGTATTACTAAGGTACTCAGCGCCTAGATATAGCGGTTATCTTTTTAGAAAGATTGCTCTCGCAAATTATCACCAAGGTAACAAAACGAGTCACAATGCTTTGACCAGAGTATTCCGGTGACATCCTCAAATTATCGTCTTGGATTTTATGTCCATATCATCTCCACACCTGCCACTTTATCACCATGGTAACATTGTTAATCTGAAACGATATTCAGGTAAAAAATCAACATTTATGCCATAAAATATATTTTGTAGACACTGTGTATTGTTGGGCGCACCCTCTTTCTCCTCGTGCAGCGAATAGTAAATTTCAGACCTTGGACATGCGTAAGATTGACAAATGGCAAAAATCTTTCAAACCATGTCAGTCCGCATAAAGAGGGCAGGCTGAAAGGTTGACCGTTTTTGTAGATGCATTAACTCATTACCAAACTACAGATGGTTAGGTTTGCTCAAATCGAAAGCATTTGTAGACAACAAAATAAAACTGATTGAAAATTTGATGATTTGTTTTCTGAAGGGTAGAAAACATTGTGAGAAAAGGAGAAAGCTCTGGTTAACAGCATTTTTTTTCTTTTTCCCACAATGTTTTCTAAAGGCTTCTTTGTCAGGGTCGTAATGGGTTAAGCCCGATTTCACCAGGGTGTGGTTCATTTATTTACAGCTCAATAGGTTAACACAACGCTTTGCTGGTGAAATTTTCCGCTCTTTCATTGCAAAGTACTTAGATTAAGTCATATTGTTTCGATGAGAACGACACCATTCGAATGAAAATGAACACTGTTTACAGCTTAGAATGAAACTAGACGGTTCAGATGTAATCCTTGAACTGATAGACGAGATACCACCTGAAGACCAACGGTTGCAATAAATGCACAGCAAAGAAAACTACCCAACAGACACAACTGAATTGCCTAAAAAAAGTAAGTTTGAATGGACATTTGGCCTTTGGCTGGCAATATTTTAGTAAGTCTGACCTGTAGATCAACCAGTCGACTCTTAACTTTCATATACTAAAACAATCGAGAACATTTCGCCTTATGACATATAACGAAGTGAATCATACACAAGATCTGCAACCATTTCGTAACAGTACACAGAAGCCTATCAACACTTGATTGAAAAAAAAGTATACATATTTAATCACACTTACGATAGCGAAATATAACTTACAAATGTTCGGAGACAAAAGTCTGGGGAAAATATTTTACGCTCATTTAACTTATTTTATTGTGCTGTCCCTAATTGCAGACCAGAGTCAGAAACGTAATTCCCTGATTTTGTGGGTAATTACGTAGGCTTTACCTAGCTCAAAGCTTCAATTACGGGATATGTCAAGGCTATCTCTAAAAGTGTTCACAGACCTATATAGGTCTTTCAAAATCACTTTTCTCTCCTTTGGCATTTGCATGTGACCGAGTTTCTAGAACTACATATATGACATTAACTATGGTTCATAGTCTGAGCTAAGTTATCGTGAGCACCTGTTTCCTTTTCCGCAACGCTTATCCAGCTACATAAGTAATGTGATTCTTTCAATGCCAATAATAAAAAGCGAAATTTTGCTATTTCAATGGTATTGTTTAGGGGAAAGATATCGGCTTACCTGACAATATACATGTAAATACCATAGCTCCAGATAGAGGGAGTGATTTTTATTTTTTTAAATTAAAAATATCAATAAGTCTCCACTAAACCGTATGTGATGGGTTCTCATTAGAATCGCCTCATTGAGACGATTCTAATGAGTACCCATCATATAGGGTTTGGAAGAGAAATAATGGACTTAGAATACCATCACTCCCTCTTATCTTGAGCTCTGAGATACCATGTCAGACAATGTTCTGTGTAGTCTGATTTTGATCTACAATGCTCACAGAAGATCAGTGTGTCGCGCTTAGCAGTCGAATGTTGAAAACGTTGTATAAGACACTAAAAATCAAGCAGATGTTTCTTTTTGAAAACAGTTTTTGATGAAATATTCATACCGAGTTGAATTAAAACTCGACTCAATCACTGAACGGTAAATATACACTTTTTACTAGTAAAACAAATTTCAAATTGGTACAATTTGGCTGTAGGGAACCTAAATTACGTACATTGTTATAGATGAAGAAAGTGTTTTCAGGGCGTATTATACATCAAAGATACCCAGTCCAATTAGACATCAATTAGATATCAAAGTCGCCAGCCATTCTATTCAGTTCTCGAAGTAAAGTTCAACTGAATTTTCTGTCTCTGCCAGTGTTGGTCAGAGTTTTAGAATTATAACATATCGTTGCTTTACTTCCAAAACCTCGAAACTACAGCTTGTAACAAGCTGTAGTTACGAGGTTTTCGAATTAAACCGACGATAGGATATCGTTGGTGAATAGGACGCCTGTGAACGTTTCAGTTGTCGCGATTCATTTTCTCCCGCATTCCAGATCTATAAATATATCTGGCACAGATAACATTACGCCACGCTCAGTTCAAGCGCATATGTTTGCATGTTGTGGGAGTTCAGTTGTCTGCTGCTTGCAAAATCGATATCTAATGATGATTGGCTTTATGTTTCTACTATTGTTGCTTCCTCCTCTGAAACGTTAAGTGAACAAAAACTCACTATCTGAAATAAACTACATGCGTATGACTTATGTCGTTTTTTCTTCCGAAGAGAAAAAGAAAGACTCGGACATTTGCATAAAGTAACGATCATCCTGCGCAGAGTATCCGAGACGGTACTTTACGACCACGATAGATTTTGTGCTACAATAGACTTGCGTAAAACAGAAAAATACATCATAAAAACGGAAAGTGTCGTTTCGGATCAGCCTGCACGGACTGTGCAAGCTGATCCTAAACGACACTTTAAACAAATGTCCCAGTGCCCATATTCGCCTGTTGCACGCCACATAATTACATTAAAAACCAGTGCACTTCATGAAAATTTTAGGGTCACAGTTGAGACTATATGCGTTTGGTAAAGGTCTCTGTTGCAGAGTGTATTTTGATGGTGCTTCATAAAGTTTTAAATTGTTTGGCAAGGTGATGAAAGTGCATGTATCAAGTACTGGTGAAAACTAGGAACCTTAGTTAAAGTAAGCTGCTAATTTTCATTAAAAAAAAAAGATGAAAAATGTCCAATTACTAATTGCTGTAGTCTAATTCACCAGATAATCTTATAATCCTAGCAATGTCACAGAGTTCGGGACACTAATACCTTAACCACGAGTGAGAATTAGCAAAGGTCTCCTCAAATTTTGTAAAAGTACATTTAAAGATGGCCCTTCAGATTTTATGGATAAAGATTTTCCAAAAATACAAAAAAAAATCATCCTCATACTCCCAAAGCCTTATAATTATCACTCATAAAACCCCAGTTGTCGAAAACCATCCGACAACAAGAGAAATTCAAAATTTACTACAGCCCAGGTCGACCCCGGTCTATTTTTACACGAGCAACTAGCTTATTTACATACCGGAAATACACAGACAAAGCTTCAAACATAGCGCCCGAAGAAGACATTATGGAAAATAATATCATGTTTGTTATATTATGGAATTTAAGCGTCATTAGTCATGTGGCACTCACTTAACATTACCGCAATGCGTTTTAGAGTTTTGGCGCAAAATCTCAAAATAGCTTAAAGGTGGGTATTTAGAATTTTCACATCACACCAAATTAAAAAATATATATATCATTGAAATTTATATGAAAAACCAATACAAATCATCAATAATTAAGAATCATAAAATTACAAAAAAAAATCATGGTATTCCCTTAGAAGGTTACGTAGCCTCTTAAGCTATTTTTAGACTTCGCGCCAAAAATCAATATAGAATTGTGGGAATGTCAAGTGACGGGCACTTGACTAATAACGCTTTAATTCCATTACATAACAAACATGTAATAATTATTTTCCATAATGTCTTCTTCGGACGGATGTTTGAAACTTTGTCTGTGTTTTCCTGTATTTAAATGAGAGAATTGATAATCTAAAAATAGAACGTGTCTCCCGTTGGTGTCAACCTGTTCCGTGATATATCTCTAATTTCTCGTGTTATCGGATGGTTTTCGACTACTGGGGTTTTATGTACGCAAATTGAAAGGCTATGGGAGTATAAGGATGATATTTTTTTTGCATATTTGTAAAATTTTCGTCCCAAAGTCTGAAGGGCCACCTGTAAGAGGCTACATTGCCTTTTAAGGGAATACCATACTCTTTTTTTTTAATTTTACATTTATGGTTTTTAATTATTTATGATTTGTATTCGTTGTTCATATAAATTTCAGTCATATATATATATTTTGATGTGGTGTGATGTGAAAAAAATCTAATTACCAACCTTTTGCGTAAATTGATGTACATGGTGTTTTCGAGATCAGACAACAACTTAAAGTTTTCTGAATTCGAAAGAGACTGTCCACAATGAGCTGTTTAAGTGTTGTTTTGCCTTCGTTTACTTACCCACAATCATTACTTTAATAATTCTTAGCGCTCGAAGCTGAGAAAAATTACTAATTTATACGAATCAGGCTTAGACACTGCGGGGTTGTCTTCTCCGCATTCTGATATTAATATTTTTATGCTGAAATATTTTGCCTACTTGTTGAAATGATGGTGGACGGGAACGACAATATAAAAACAATTATTGTATGAAAAATAAATATATCATTATATAACAATTGCATTGATTAAACTTTTTGAAACTCATTATTCTACAGGGCTCCGGATAAGAGGAAGTGATGGTATTCTAAATCTTTTATTTCTATTTGAAACCCTATGTTGTGAGTACTCATTAGAATCGTCTCGTTGAGACGATTCTAATGAGTACCCACAACATAGGGTCTAGTGAAGAATTACTGATGTTTTCAATTTTGAAATCAAACTCACCCCATCTAACTGGACCTCTGTTCATACAGGTATCAGGATTACATCTATATCATAAAAAAAATCAATTACAATTGCCAAGAGGTTCATTTATCTCTAATAGAGTTGAAATTCAGTTTTATTAGAGGCGTAATTACATTTATTGACATTATGATGAATCGATTGTAATACAGCTGTGGGATTGGCGACACAGATGACACTTACATGTATAGAGAGATTGGGTTGTGGCTACAGTATTGTGTCTTCACAGAGCGTCAAATAAAGCAACTCCCTCATTCACAGTCATCTACATTATGCAGTCTACCGGGGTAAATACCTAGTAAGTAACGGAATCAATTTCAAAATTCAATGTTTTATGAAAAAAAGCTTATATTACCTCTATCACGACCGAATATTTAGAGTGCATTTTCTCAAAGGCTAAATATACATCTGCACTACAAGATCAAGATACAATACGGCCATTATCCATCTTTGCGAGCCAAGGCTGACGATTCACTACGCTACTCCACCCTTGGCGGATCGAGCTTGATTTTTACATTACCCCGATACGCTTTTTCATACGATGCAGCCAGCTATAACTGCAACGAATGAAATCTCTCGTAG
Source organism: Tridacna crocea (assembly GCA_943736015.1). NCBI lineage: Eukaryota > Metazoa > Mollusca > Bivalvia > Cardiida > Cardiidae > Tridacna > Tridacna crocea. The sequence continues at coordinate 8,547,451 of OX031066.1, read as the reverse complement.
CGTTTCATCTTTGATAAAAATAGAATAAAGTCGCTACCTTTCGAATAGAAGGTAAACATGGAAACACACGTGGATCTCTGCTTATCGCTTCATGTGTATTTGTAAGCGGTTTGTAAAACGATGTTTCATTGGCTTCTAGAAACATGATGTAAAGGTGGTTAATAACCAGCATCCAATAGAGGGCGCATCGCAGGAATCTCGAAATCTGGCTCAATCAGCCAAGGTAAGATCCACGTAGTGATGGTAACCCTTGCCTGCGAAGATGGTCATTATCTAGAATATAGCAGTTGACAGTGTAGATCAATGATTAGACTCAATATTTTGTGCAGTCTGATCTTGATCTAGAATGTCCACAAAAGCTTCTGGTGTCGTCTATTGTAAATTTAAAGTATAAATTTACGATTGCCTTGCCTCAACTCTTTCAATACCAATAGACTATTGGTATTGAAAGAGTTGAGGAAAGGAAATCGTAAATTTGTACTTTTCGCACGCACGTGAAACCAATTGTAACTGGATCAATGAACAGTGATAAAGCCATTATTCCTGATTTTAAAGGGATGGATAAATTGTGTAAATTGTTTTACATTCTCAATCGTGATCATGTGTTTTCCTAACTCTACTCTAAAATAACAGTCATTGTAATGTAAATATAGCAGTAAATTACTATACTCGATTTATTGAAAAGAAAAAAGCCAAACACAAGCATGTGGTTTGATTAATTTTTTTTTGTAGTTATTAGAATTTTTCATAATATCAAATTTACTAGGGTACCACTATCATGGATATAGCTGTTTTCCTTCACCAATGACAGACCCATAACCTTTCAGACTTATCAGCAGTAAAAGTTTTTTGAAAACACTGTGGGAAAAGGAGAAAAATGCTCGTAACGAGCATTTTTCTCCTTTTCCCACAGTGTTTTCTACCATTTTTGAGAAATTTCTGCCATTTTCTCAAAATCTACAATTGTCGTCTGCAAACTTTTTTAGTTTGGATAGTCAGAAATTTGTTGTTTGGGAAAGGCCTAAAATATCGCCTTTGGGTTATGCCTTTGGTATGGTATATGAAGAGTAGTTTCCTTTTTTTTTTTTCTGTTATGTATACATGTTTAAAAAGTAAACGTGTCTTTATTTTACTTCATTATCATTACCACAGTATAAAGTTATAGCTTGTCGATTAATAACATGAAGTAGCTTTTTATTCCACAATTTATTCGTGTCGTTCGTATTGGGGCTTTGCCTTTTTCTATAAATAATTTTCATCAGTTGTTGTTTAAGTAAATGTGACTAATTAGATTCAATTGCGACATTCTTGATACGGAAGAGGATGTCTGATTTGACAGAGTCGCACCAAGTGTGAATGGTGTTCAACCTGTTTGCTCTATGACGAGATATTTTTTTTCTTTTTTCTTTTTTCTTCTTCACTGGGAAATATAGTAAAATCCCTGCTTTGGCAGAAACTCTCGATATAAAGACTTCGGCTTGCATTTTCAGCACCAATTCTTCGATTTCCAAGATAAAATTATCCTCAGGAGAGAGAGCTGATAAAAAAGATAAATGATATACACAATGCCTTTCTTTGTACGTATTTGCATCATTCCTTTCTCAACTCACTCGCATTTTTTCAAGTTCGCAGTGCCGAAGCATCCGTGGCAGTGGCACATTTCTCGTTTTATTTCTTTGCAAAAGACAAATACGAAAGATAATAAAGCAGCTGAAATAGACACCGTACATGGACAAAAAACAAGTAATTATCTTACTGTGGTTCAGAAAATAATTAAATTAAGAAAACAAGCATTAACGGATGTTTTTACAAACAATCTTATATGAGAATGCAGTAACGATTTTCAGTCAGTGAGGAAAAAAATAGTAAATAAAATTTAGCTTTAGGGCTGGTATTTTAGGATATCTCATGACATACTAAAGGCATTGTATATCCAACATCAGACTGCACGTTCCGTGCTGTCGGTTGTTGATCTACGTTGTCGGCCGACGTAAATGTCTAAACACTTCTTTAATCATCACGATACATCAATAAAAACCTGGAATTTGTTAATTTCAGGATTCCAAGTGCCATCATAGTGGCAATAAAAATACTATTATGTGGCTTACACATTCTCCTATAATCAAAAACCTCGTAATAAACCTAAGTATAGTTGCTACCTGAAAAGCGAACGGTTGGTAATAAACCATAGCAATTTGCTGTAAGTAGGAGCAGGTAAGTTATTATATTTAACAAGAACACGTGGGATATAGAGATGTAGGGGTGCAGCATCGACCTCTAACAGATTAGACGTACAGAGTTCGATATTCTGTTTTGAGCGGAGTCAAGGTTGGAAAAGACCACTCGATAGTACAAACACTGGTTCTCTGGTTAAACTTTCATGGATGGACTCATCGAAAGTAATTGATATTACATATAAGTTTTAAGAACTTATTTCACAGTCTACATATATGTTTGTAAATAAACCTGGTAGGTTTAGAATAAATAGGCCGCGTGAAAGTTTTATCGATTGTCTAACTCTTTGCAAGACAAGTAGACTTTATCAAAAATCTTCCATATTAAAATATATATATGTAATCGTTTTCCTATAATTATCAGACAGTTTTTAAGCCATTTAATCCATTACCACACAATCCCTACATTTGACACCCCTGAGAAGGAAGCCTTTTGAAAACACTGTGGGAAAAGGAGAAAATGCTGGTAACCAGCATTTTCTCCTTTTCCCACAGTCTTTTCTGCCCTTCCCAGAACAAATTTCAATTTTTCAGTCACCTTTTGTGTTTCTACTAGACCTTTGCCACCTACGCTGACTACGGACCGCGGACACCTGACTACTGACTTTTAAGAGGGGTTGTCTCAAAGTGGCAAATGGAAGGAAATAACGTTTCTCAAACATGATTTGTTTTAATGTTATTTCAGAAATCATAGTACGTGACCATATGAAATGCATTATATAACGATAATTAACGCGAGAATTGTACGACATAGACAGGAACCACATTTTTTACAATATTTACAGACGTTAAACTATTGATTGAATTGCGTTGTCTGCGCATGTCATATTCTTCAAAGATTCGACCTGCCTTATATGACGCATCACTCTCCCGATATCGGGGAGACTGTAGTAATACGCGCTATAAAGTAACAATGGAGAAAATGGCTTTTATCAATACATTTGAGGAAAAAACCAGGCTGTTTTAGCTCCAGCTTTCCCTAATTTGCAGATCATAGCTGAGTAAATCGCACCATGTAGCACTTTGTTGAGTAAACGTTTATTTTAGTTTGAAATTCAAAGTAACGGTTTTCGCGTAGAAGTGTAGTCCAGACCGTTCTGTAACCAGGATACCAAAATTAGAGAGATGAGTATTTGTAGAATGCCATCTAGCGGGAAATGATGGATTGAATTGTGCTTTTAATGTTATTTCAGTCATATCAAGGCGACAGCGCACATATTCACATATACCTGGGTTTTACCAGTATTTGGCTAGGGCTCTAAAGTGTCTTGCCCAAAGACACTCCCACGAAAACCAAGAGACGGTGAAAAAGAATGCATTTTGTGTGTCCATGAAGCGAAGGATCGATAAAGTTCTGCTTTGATGAAAAATAAACTGACTTATGTCAAAGGTTAGTCACGCCTAGCCAGGTCGATTCTTCCACACTATGTATATTATCATAGTTTGGGCTTATTCGGACTTCAAGTAGAATTTTTAGAACTTTCTTTTCATGAAATCCTAAACGGATCTGATTATATCTGACAGACATCATAAACTGGACATCATTATGCCGCGAAAAGAGTACCGTACATGTAGTATCGTACCTCAATTGGCACGAAATCATCGGTTTAAATCCTTATTGTTAAAGGGGAACTACCTTGAAATAAAAGAAACTTGTAATTATATGTTTATTTTTCTCTGAGAAACGGAGAAATTTCCCATTTTGAATAATTTCTCCACTTCCTTTGAACCGTCAACATAACAACAATAGCAGCTGCCATGTCGACCATACGTTTAAAGTACACGCTTACAAGTAAATCGTCGCCGTATATTACGGATAAGTTAAAGAAAATGGCCTTCAGCTCTAATTATTCACAACTATACTAAAATAATGTTTTAGAGATAGTTTCATAGTTTGTATGTTTAGTTAGATTTTAAGCATAGAAAGAAGTTTTGACTTTATTGATGGTTTATTCCAAAGAATACGCCCCAAATAAGGAAAAAGACTTTTGTGTTCCATAATGGCAGTGCTGTATCGAGCACAACCAAGCATGTATTTTTTTTTCATTTTAATCATTTAGTTTTTTCAGATGCTTTACCGGACCCAGTAGTTCTCATCCTTTCACAGACCCTACATTATTCATAGGAAGACTCGGTAGTGACGACAGGACATTTACTGGAGACAAAAACATGTAAAAGGAGTATTATCCCCTTTTTCAGACGATCATTGGCAATTCTGTTATAAAACAGGGGAGTCACCCGAGACATTTATTCGTTTAATTAACAATTTTGATGGCATTACATAATATAGTCCAAAATGTTAGTTCATAACGTTCAGGGTTCTTTTATTTCTAATGTGGTTGCGACGATAACCTAGCTTGTGGTTTTTATCCAACGACGTTGCATAAAATAAAAGTGCTTGCCTGCGTTAGAATCACAGAAACAGTAATGTTCAGGACTTTGAAGCTGCTATGTTGTCATTCAAAGATAGCAACAAACAGTACTGGAAAAATGCTATTGCAAGCGGGTTTCTTTGGCATGTAAATGAAGCACAACAGCTCTCCCTTTTAGCAAAGTATGACCCTTGGAGGCACTTGACTTCCCTGCTGACTGGAATTTAAGATATATCGTAATCGATATCTCCAACTTACAGCTTTAACAGCTGCCCGATTGAAAAAAAAAAAAGAGGAAGGGAATGTTGAACTTGAAATCATACAGTCGGACAGTCAAACACATAAGCTAGACGAAAGTCATGCAAAGTAAGTGGTGCGAGTTGGAGAAACCCAGGCCACAAGCAGAGCAATCAAGATGTCTTGAGGTCGTGTCTGTCGATGTTTCTTTAATTGGTTCCAGTCAATGAAATTATAATTCGTTTCAACTCTCCTTTAAATTCAGTTTTATTATTGCATTATTTCATTTGAGACATCCCCCTTGAATAGTCCGCAGTCAGCGGTCTGTAGTCCGCAGTACGCGCCAGTGGCAAAGGTCTACTAGAAGGTGAACGTGGACACCCACGTGGATTTCTGCTTATCGCTTCATGTGTATTCGTAAGCGGTTTTTAAAACGATATTACAATGACTTTTAGATATATGATGTAAAGGGGGGAGGAAAATAACCAGCATCCAATAGAGGGCGCATCGCAGGAATTTCGAAATCGGGACCAATTCGCTCAGGTAAGATCCACGTAGTGATCCTAACCTTGGCTCGCAAAGATGAGGCCTTCCAAGCTATCGCTGTTGACGTTTTCGGTTTTAACATTTATCCTGCTAAATAACTATAACGAATTCTTCAATTCCATAGTTAAAATCTAATCATTGCTTTTTCAAAGTTGTGTTTTGGGAGAATAACATCTCCTTATCGGGCAGTGTAAAAATAAGATCAGACTGCACGTTCTACGCAGTCTGATCTTGATCTGCACTGTCTACAAAAGGCCAATGATTCGCGGTTAGCAGCCTAACAGTTAAATGAGGACAAATGATATGCTGGGTCCGTAAAGCTGGCTCAACCCTCAGTTATCGTCATTGAGTTCAACACCAGCCTTGTTGAGCCAGCTCGACATTTCAGCTCAACCACCAGTTCACAGCAAAAATATATATACATGTACATGTCAAAATCAAAGTCCACTGAGCCAGCTCAACACTCCATCTCAACGGCCAGCTCAACAGTAAAAATATTTATACATAATTATGTTTTGACCATTGTCCGTTGAGCCAGCTCGACACTCCAGCTCAACCGCCAGCTCAACTTATGCATATGTTTCGATCAATGTCCGTGCAGCCAGCTCGATATTCCAGCACAACGACCAGCTCAACAACAAAAAATACACATATATGTCAGAATCAAAGTATGTTGAGCCAGCTCGACATTCCAGCGCAACAGCCAGCTCAACAGCAAAAATAAATATATATGTCAAAATCAAAGTCCGTTGAGCCAGCTCAACATTGCAGCTCAACTGCCAGCAAAATAGTAAAAATACTTATACCCATGTATCGATCAAAGTCCGTTGAGCCCGTTCGACATTCCAGCTCAACAGCCAACTCAACAGCAAAGATACATATAAAGGTCAAAATCAAAGTCCGTTGAGCCAGCTCGACATTCCAGCTCAACCGCCAGCCTAACAGTAAAAAATAGTTATACATATGCTTCGATCAATGTCCATTGAGCGAGCTCGAAATTCCAGCTTAACAACCAGCTCAACAGCAAAAAATCATATTTATGTAAAAATCAAAGTCTGTTGAACCAGGCCGACATTCCAGCTCAACGGCCGTTAAGTTGGCTCGACGCTCAGTAATCAACATTCAGCTCAACACCACCATTGTTGAGCCAGCTTGACATTTAAGCTCAACAGCCAGCTCAACAGCAAAAATACATATATAATTATATGTCAAAATCAAAGTCCGTTGAACCAGCTTGACATTCCAGCTCAACGGCCAGCTCAACAGCAAAAATACTAAGCTGGAATGTCGAGCTGGCTCAACGGACTTTGATTTTGACATATATATGTGTTTTTGGTGTTGAGCTGGCTGTTGAGCTTGAATATCGAGCTGGCGTAACAGAAATTGATCGGAACATATGTATAAATATTTTTTACTGTTGAGCTGACGGTTAAGTTGCAATGTCGAGCTGGCTCATCGGACTTCGATTTTGACATTTATATGTATTTTTGCATTTGAGCTGGTGGTTGACCTGGAATTTCCAGCTGGCTCAACGGACAATCACCGAAACATATGTATAAGTATTTTTACTGTTGGGCTGGCGGTTGAGCTGGAATGTCGAGCTGGCTCAACGGATTTTGATTTTGACAAATATGTACTTTTGCTGTTGAGCTGACCTTTGAGCTCGAATGTCGAGCTGCCTCAACAAGGCTGGTGTTGAGCTGGAATGTCGATTACTGAGCGTCAATCCAACTTCACGGACCCACAAATTCTCGAGTTTCTTTAACCCATACATCATATTGATCGCTTGTTCACATATATTCACACATGTGACCAATACCTGAAACATTACAGACACTGGTAGGGTTAAACTTTTTTTCTTCTCTCTCACAGAGGACATGTATCTTTATAGCTTTTGCAGACTTTAAAATCACATGCAACTCAATCAGTGCTAGATTTCCTAGACATGGTTGAAACAAGGTGGAAAAGGGAAAAATTAACTGTTGGTGACCATCATTTATTCCCTTTTTTATCCATTGTTTGAAAACAACATGTTACATTTTTATCATTAACACAATTAAACCTTTCCTAAACAACCCCTTATTTTTACGAGTCTGCAGAACAAGTCTTTTGAAAACACTGTGGGAAGAGGAGGAATTGCTCGGAACGGGCAATTTCTCTTTTTCCCACAGTGTTTTTTACCCATTTGGAGAACTTTCTGCCATTTTCATCAAATTTGAAATTGTCGTCTGCAAACTATTTGAGTTTGGAAGAGTCGAAAATTTGTCGTTTGGGAAAGGGTTAAATGTTTGGTATATAGTTAACCTTGCAAAGTAACAAATGACCTTCTGCAGGCAACATTTTGACGTCTTGCTGATAAGTACCCGTCATTAGACACTTATCCTTGATCAAACGGTGTTCAATTGTATTCACATATTAAGCTTTACTTTATATTGATAATCATTTTGCCTTGAACCTCAATATTTGGTATTTATCTTCATTGCAGACCTTTACTGCTTAGTACTCAGGTGAGTAATATTGGACCATCATGGACCTCTTGTCTTGTCATGTTTTCTATTGTGACAAATAAATGGCTTTAAGCAGAGTGTAAAGTCACCTGATTATCTGATAATCCACCTTTTACAAGAGTGTTTTCCGAATAATTTACATCAAAAACTGTTTTCGAAGGTAATAAATCAAATGTTTACCAAAAAAATCAACATAAACAAAAGCGTAGGAACAATCACTGGTAAACACTGCTTCTGAATGATGGCCACCTCCTACATATGTCAATAACCCCTATATGTTTCCAAACGTCATTGAAAGGAGTGCTTACTTTTTTCAGAGGTCTCATTGATTTAAAATAAAGCATTGCTATATTTAAAATTGATTATCATCAGGGACGTAGCTGCCTGAAAGTCACCCAAGGCCACCAAATATAGTTCAACAATTTTAGGTGAGACCACCCTAAGACTCTCCTTGGCACGTCGCGTCTCGTAAAATGTCTTCGGGTTACTTCTGCGTACACTTTATTTCGGACTAGCTACGCCCCTGATTTTAATAGTATATAGTCAAAAAACACCTCAAACTGACCTTTGACCTGGCGTTCACGGCTGCACATATATGGTTTAATCCAAATATTTCGAAATGAGTGCATAAAAAGACAGTATCTCACAATATTACCATGATGAGGATAATGCTAAAGGCCAACTGCGTGACGTAAGCAACAGATGTTACATGTTGTCAAACATGTTAACACGCTGGCCGCTTATTTATGGATAAAAAATGAATAAACATCATTCGTCGACGTGTTTTATTGGTCGATTTTACGTCGTTTATATCATTTTTTAAACATGATTTAAAGCCATTTGCAACAGATGTCTGGGTGGTGTTTCCTAAAATATAATGTCAAAGGTCAGCATACAATCTGTGAAGAAATAAACATACGAGTATCAAAACAAACAAATCCACCCACCCCGTAAGTGGAAAATATTTCATAATATTGATACATGTATATCATGTATATCGTGCATTGATGTAAGGTCAATACATTTTAATATTATTGAAAGATATAGGTTTTTCTTCATAAAAACGTGTACATACATGTAGATTACCAAAACGTTATCGAACTGAATATCAGGTACCTTGTATGACAAATAAAGTTAAATACTCGTATTTACAGGTTTTCTTAGATGGTAACAATTTTTCTTTTGCAATTTAGCAATAATAAGCCTATCCCATACTTGGTAACTTGGCACATATAGGATAAAATTTTGCAGACAAATGATACAATTGTTTATTACATACCTATCTATGATTTTAGCTAAATACGGGCGTTATCTAATCCGCCAATACAGTTCGACAGATTGTTTCCCCATTGGTCTAGTCCATTGTGTAGAGCATGATCCTGTGTACACGAACTACTATTGTGAATTAACGTTCGGGTCTTTTCGCAGACTACCCAACACGTTCGGCCCGCATGACTGAGAACGAAACCTCAATCTTTAGCTATTTCATCCATTATTTTACATGTACTTCTTTCAAAAACTGTTTATATGCAGATTTTGATTTCTTTTTCGGTATCCGTACCAAACACATAAACAATCACGTATGTTGTTTCGAAAGGGTATTCAAATAATTATGCTACTGAACGATACTCTCGTGAACTTCAGAATGGCGATTCATAATCACAAATTTGACTTATCCCTGCGTTTAAACGAAATGAAATATATACTGTTCGTGGCAGTAATTAAACATCCACTGACATTTTTTTAGTGTTCAAGAAATGTTCTATAAAACCTTGTTGTCTCTTTTCTTGTAGCGGCTCGAGGGTAGCAACCGCCATTTTTAAACGCATACTGATCTATGTATATTCATATGTCATTGATAAATATTGTACATATCGTACAATGTAAAGTGGATCTGTGAATATTTGGTCATTTGTATTTATTTTGTGATGGTTCTTTATAGTTATCGTGATTAGATTATTTAACAAAAAGAGTTTTACGACAGTATGCATTTCTGCGTGGTCGGATAATGTCTCGCTGCATGTTTAATGATGTGACTGTCAGTCTCATACGATATGCACCTCTTTTATGCACACAACTCGACATGATCGGATCACGCAGAAATGCAGACTGCTGTAATATTCCATATACATATACCTTCTTTAAACGGCAACAAGTATCCTAGGAACACTGTATTCTGTTTGTGCCCTTTGCTGTTCACATGAGTAGAAGCTGATACGACGTGATACAATCGTTAGTCTACAAGAACATGCTCAGAATTTTTCTTGGGTTAACAGGAACCGTATTCAGCAATCACTCTTAATATGTGTTTTTCTTTTTTATTATATAAATCCCAGCTTAAGCAACGGCATCTGACTAACCGAGACTCCCTGTTTCGACCAGTAAGAAAGCTTTGAAATCTAGAATTAGAGTTATTATTAAATTTACAGATTTTACCGCCGATGCCTTGCCAAAGTCTGCAAAAATATCGAAGTTTTCATTTAACACTCAGAGGAAAAAAGATCACCGTCTGTTTTTATTCATTCCGCTAAATCCCTGGAGAAGCCACAATATTTGTATGCAAGCTTTTAATCAACCAGATACCTGATAATCTCCCATTAAGCACGATTAATTAAATATCACCGGCAAAATCAAAAGAAGTCATCAAATTACAAAAAAGCAGCCTCGGCAAGTTTCAAAAGTCGCTTATCTGTTTACTGAATGAACCCGGTCAATGTAACGTGAATCCATTAGTGATTAGACCTACTTTAGACCTATGAAGAATTGATACAATTTACGCAGGCATTTCTAGGAGTACTTGTTTCTTACAGAGAATGGGAAACATTGTGGAAAAATTATCCTTTCCCTATCGTCAAAGGTGGTATAATTGTATTGTTATAAATAAAATGATTCATGGAAAGTCCTTCGTCTCGCAGCCTTTGATGTCTTTTCGCGACACTAGAATTAAACAAAGATTAATATTTTCACGTCCACACAATCTGACCATAGTTGAATTTCTTTGATACAAATATTGATTGTTGAAGACTGGGCACTATAGATGTTAAGTTTTTTTTTTGTTACTTAGCAGAAGGTACGAAAGGAGATCAGAATGTTGGCAATATACTGCGTACATTGCCGAGCAATGGATTATCGTCTTTGGTTGTTACAGCTTAAGGACCTTTTTATTTCTCAGTTTCTTCCTTAAAATGTTTCTCAGTTTCTTCCTCGAAATGTAAGTTTTGAAGCAATAACAACCAATGAAGACACATTCATTCTGCCTCACAAATCAAATAAGGCCATAATACGCCCTTAGTCAAGCTTGTCTAATTTCATCGCACAACAAGTCTGATGAAGACAATTCGATTATGTTGTTTCGTTTCAGTTCGTAATTTTTATAATGAGGACAACGTCCTTCTCGAATTCTTTTTCACATCATTACTTTATACTCCCTCATCAATATTTTTGGTTGTGAATACAAGTAAGATATAGAGTTTATTTCATCAACTTGTGGTTAATATGGGGAAATATTTGCCAAAAAAGGGAAAGGTATGCGAAAATAACGAGTGCCTAAGTCTTTTGAGGCAAATATTTCCCCATATTCAGCACAATCTGATGAAATAAATTACATATTATATTTCCTCTGATTATTTTGTCAACGAATGCCACTTTTAAAACTAGTGATCTCAATTCAATGAACCGGCCAACCGATAAGTAGTTCCAGATTTTCGACAGGAGGAAAATGTTCACTGTGACGGGGAAATAATTACCCCTAGCTTAAATTACAATATTTCTTTACCCATAACATTCCTAAAAATAGACACATGAAATGTAATATTTTATTCCAGTCTGGCTGTCTCTCTTTAATCTTGACGTCCACCATCGTTTATAAAGTCAGAGTACAGGATATAAGATCTAACAGTTCAAGAAAAGTAGTTATTTTTCTAAAGCAATTTCGCTTTCATCATTGGAATGGTTTGACCCTATATCAACACTTCATGTGTTCCCCTGAGAGTCAATGCCTCTACACTTCTTGTGTACCCCTGAAAGTCAATGACTTTGGAAACATTGTGGGAACATGCTGGAAACCAGCATTTATCCTTTGTTCACAATGTATTCTCTCCCAAGAAACAGAAATCCCTTGCCATCAGCCTCATTTGATATGTCGGCCGTGAATGCTTTCAATGTGGACGAAAAAAGAATTTTGTCGTTTGGTACAGATTCATTGGCAATATTCACCTGACAAGGTAAAAACGAGTTGGTCTTTAGATGGAGTCTTGTATCAAACAAGTGTGAAATAAACTTTACAACCGATATATATTTTTAAAAACAATTTTGTAAACCATGCGATCAAACGCGTATCTTAGATTAATATTAGAATAATAATTAGGCTTCAAATAAGAGACGGTGTAATCTTTGATATATACCTATCGTTTGTTAAGGCTAGTCTTTCAACAAAAGCAGAATTTATATAATTGACGCCAGCAGAATTGAGTTATTGATAGATCTACAACAAGGGGATGGGGGAGTGAGAAAAATGCTTTCCTTATATAACATTTTAGAGGACATTTTTTCGATAATTCTACACGTTATTGAAGTCATTGTGGGTTTAATGACCAGACTTTACGTTCTGTGCAGTCTGATCTGGTCTGATGTACCTTGCCTGCAAACGGCTGAAATTGATATTCTTTGTCTTCAAAATTTACAAAAAAGCTCCAACCGGACTATGAGGCAATTTCTTCACATTGTGTCCAATGCATCGTATTTCTGGCACTCTTACGGCTTAATGAAAGATAGCGATAGGGAGTCATCACAGCCCTTTTACAAAATTTACCATTGACAGCCGACGGAATTTATGTTTCCGGCACAGAATTACAATATCTGTCATACGGAAGTAATACCATTTCCGTTAAAGCTACATTTACATTATATACAACGTTATGTAGTAAAATATGGAAAACCAATCGTATATATCGTAACACCAATACATTTCTGTTTTGTATTTACTCTCCCTTAAGTGATACGATGTGCTACATGCGAAAAGGGGCATTCGGACATTTGCGTAGAGTACCGTCTCGGATCAGCCTGTGCAGTGAGCGCAGGCTAATCCGAAACAACATTTTTGTCTTTATGTAATTTTCTGTTTTGAACAAGTCTACTTCAGCACAAAATCTGACGTAGTAGTGAAGTGCCGTCTCGGATCAGCCTGTGCAATCCGCAGGCTAGTCCAAAACGACATTTTCCGTTTTTATATAACTTTCTGTTCTAAGCAAGTCTTGTGTTGCAAGCCAAGCATCTGATGTAAGTTGAAATCTCAGAGTAAATCTTATTTATAAAGTCTAGATCTGAAAATTCGATTAGCCAGTCTATTGTAAGCTTCGTTACATTATTAAAAACGAGTTTGATTAAGTATTATCTCAAAGGCCGATGAATATCGTTTTCTTTATAGATCTTTTACATGAAAGATTGTGTTTTACGAATTAATTGTATGTATAAGTACGAGAGCCAACAGGAATCAAAGTTAAAATAAAATGATTTTCAAAAACACTTGAAATTGATTTGAGTTGAAAACACGCACTAAAGTCAATGGGTGATGTTCGGTGACAAACAGGCTTGATAAATCTACAAACAGTAACGACCCAGGTCAGAATAGGCTAACATGGCCGGAGCCTTTTACTTTTGCTAAATTTTCTGCGTGTCCAAGGATCATTCTACCTTAGGATTCAGTCATTGATCAGAAAGAAAGGATGTAGTTGATCATGTGATGTCTTGCTTGGTCCCATACATGACGGAGACGCATCTAGACTATTTTGCAAAAGGATGGCTCATGAACCCTTTCCCTAATAGGTCCTTGTTTTTACGCGTCTGCAGTACAAGTCGTTTGAAAACACTGTGGGAAAAGGAGAAATTGCTCGTAACGAGCAATTTCTCCTTTTCCCACAGTGTTTTCTACCCATTTGGAGAACGTTCTGCCATTTTTATCAAATCTTAAATTGCCGTCTGCAAACTCTCTGAGTTTTGAAGAGTCTAAAATTTGTCGTTAGGGAAAGGGTTAATACATTTTGTTGCCTTTCTCAAAGAAGGGAGATCTATAAATCCTCGTTCTTTATAAATAATGCATATCAATCAATCAATCAGTCAATCAATCAATCAATCAATTGGTAGGTACAACAGAACGACCGTTCGGTCACTTTTTTTTTCAGTGAAGTCACAGGTCGTAAATATATAGTAACTGGTTATAACGATAAAGAATTTCTTAGCTACCTTGTGATTAAAAGAAGAAATCAACGTCTTTTAAAGGATGCCTGTCTATCAGTAACAGACGGGGGAAAAAGATAGAAATATATGATTTTTTTTTTTTTAGATGAATAAGGGAGGTAACTCAAACATCTCTTTTGTGATTTAGTAGGCTATATTTATTTCCCTCCTGAAGCTCCGCGCGTCATGAAAGAAAGTGCTTATTGGGGAAAAAAAAAACACCAGATGTGACCGTTCGGATGAGTAAAATACCATAGGCAAACAATTCAGTATTTAGAAGAACCTAAAGAAGCCTTTTGAAAATATCGCAGGAATAAACGGAATTACTGGTAACTACGGTTAACATTCTCCTATTTCCGTAACTGTTTTATACAGTTCATTTACATGTACATATTTGTACATAAAAAATGTCTGGTTCGATCCCAGCTGACGACACAGTTCTTGTGGAAGTTTCCTTGAGCAAGATAATGCAGAAGTTAGGGATCGCAATGTGAAGTAATCTTCGAAATGTGACAGGTATATTACTGTTATTAAAATTCGCATAAAATCTTTATAAACTAAAAGTTCTAATAACTGCTTTCGTACAATATACATAAATCGTCTGTGCAAAGGGAAATACAAGATCTTTTAGGATTGATTTTTTTCTGCATTTCTGTAATAATTATCTTATAATCTTCATTGACTACCCCCTGGGGTAAAATGCAGCAGGCACTCTTGAAATGATTCTCGTAAAACGCTGATAAAGATCTAGAGTTGACGTGAAAGGATGGAGTGGCGCTTTACAGAATTCTTACATAGATTTTGACTTCATCTAAGTTACATCATCGGGACAGCTCACCTACAACTGTGTGTCTTGCGTTTCACAATTACTTAGCTACGAATCTGTGTGTTGTCTCCGTCGTTGTGAGGTAGAGCGTCGGCCTCGTAACCTCGTCACGAGTTCGATACCTGGGAGCGGGTTTCAACTTTGAATTGTTTCACTAGCCCAGTAGTGTCAAAAGTAAGGAGGAATCCTCGGTACTCGGAGAAAAATCCTCGTTGTGCGAAATCCTCCTGACCTATCAAAAGGAAAACGCAATACTAAACGATCGCCGGTGACATTTTCGAAATAAATAACAATGTCTGTGTTTAACGAAGAACGGGTTAATTAAAGGTGGCCCTTCAGATTTTTGGACGAAAATTTTACAAAAATGCTAAATAAATCATCCTTATACTCCCAAAGCCTTTTAATCTGCATTCATAAAACCCCAGTAGTAGAAAACCATCCAGTAACACGAGAAATTAGAGATTTATTACGAATCAGGTTGACACAAACGGGAGACATGTTCTATTTTTAGATTATCAATTATCTCATTTAAATACAGGAAAACACAGATGAAGTTTCAAACATCCGTTCAAAGAAGAGATTATGGAAAATAATTATTCCTTTTTGTTATGTAATGGTATTTAAGCGTTATTAGTCACGTGCCAGTCTCTTGACATTCCCACAATGCTTTATTGATTTTTGGCACGAAATCTAAAAATAGCTTAAGAGGCTACGTAGCCTTTTACGAGAATACCATATACATTTTTGTTTTGGAATTTTATGATTCTTAATTATTGATGATTTGTTTGTTTGTTTTTTTTTTCATATAAATTCCAATGATATATAAATATTTTAATTTGGTGTGATGTGAAAATTCTAAATACCCGCCTTTAAAGAAGGACTTTTGTCTGAACTTCCTTTATTTGATTTGCAACCGACTCAAACCAGCGTGAACGACGTTTATTATGAAGAACTTCGACCATTATCTCACATGTCGGATGATAGTCCGTTCGAGGTTAGGATTGATTCGCAAAATTCTGTTTGTTATTGCAATCTAAAGAATTCTCAGATCCATGTGACACTGAAAGTGGAGGAGGCTGACGGTACAGCATTAACAACAGAACCAGCTGGACCTGCCAACTTGTTTTTTACATGCATTGTTTTCTACGAGAGAAGTGACGCATCAAAACAAAGCCAGTTTAACGTGTACCTACAACCCATATCGGACCTACATACAGACAGTGTTGAAGTATGGTCAAGATGCGTTGGCAAGTCATATTCAAAATAAGGTCTGGATAATCGACAATGCAGGCTGGCATGACAATTCTGCAAAAAGAAACACCGATGCGCGACAAGGAGAATACCCCTTTTAAGGTGCTGCTAAAGCTTTGGTCAATATCCGGCCATATTAAAGAAAAAACCTTTGCAGCACGAAAAGAGGGACCTACACATGGAAAAATCTCAATTTGCAAGCGCACGAGATGCAATTCTTGGAATTTCATGCTGCAAAAAGATAATTGGATGTGCTTTCGATTACACAGCAAGCTTTTGATACTCCAAAAATAATACAATGTAGTCGAAATAATGCGTTGAACTTTCGGTCCCCTTATTTGGTGGCTTGTTTTTTTTTTGTGGTCGAAATCATTTTCTTTTTTGAGAAAGCTGTTCGGACACTCAATCATCGTACACTAGGTAAGATTAGAGAGGGTTTGTTTTTACTCTTTTTATTCATGATATGAGCATTTTTATCAGTATAATCAGTGTACCTTTGCAAATGTTTCTGATCTTGATTCACCAGTCACATTCACACCGCTGGCTTTTTTTTTTTCTTGATGACAATTTTCTTTTTAGAGATGTCCGTTAGCAGATGATAAACTGGATGACACTAAAAGATTAATCTTTTAAAGGAAGGTAGACATTGTTATAAAGAAGAAATTGCTTGTGGTCAACATTTCGCCTTTTTTCCAGCAATGTTTTTATTTAAATGAAATATTATTTCAAGCACTGGTTATGACGCAGGATTGGTAAGTGATGATTTAACAGGATCAAAACCATGTTTCCGGGTAGGACATGCATAAATTCAGCAAATATAATTTCTGATCACAATAATTTGCCCAGCAAGGATTCGGATTTGCAACTCTTTCGTTTACAGCCTGTTGAAAAAAAAAAAGAAATGGTTAAACTCCTTTCATGGCACAGGGAAATTTTCACCTGTCTCAAACAGTTGGATGTGTTTGTTTGCTTGATTTCTTTCTCGTCGTTTTTAACAGTATTTCAGTTATAGAAAAGTGACAATTCACCTTTTCACGTGTTTCCTTTATTTTGCAACAACATATTTGAAGAGGCAGGTTGTTTACATTTGTGCTTCAGATATTTTGCATTGACCAGTGCACCTATCCAAGAATTCCTTGACATGTTGGTGGAATTCGTTTTTATCGCTAATGAAATTCAGTGTGACATGATTCATTCGTCTCTCATTGCTGAACTTTGCGTCTACTTTATCGAAATTTAGCTATTGGTTTGGAATGAAATGTAGGAGCGTCTGCTAGAAAAACAGCTGGCAGAGTGAAAGAAGTGACCTGCCTTGTGATGGGTAAATCGACATCGGAAACATTAAGCTTTCTTACGGGGGTTTTGATGGCCTCTCCAAGAAAAATGAATAATACAAGCTCTATTGACGTCTATATTTTTCCGCTTAGCTAAACGTGCTGGCTTAAGACATACTTCTTGCTTTGATATAGAATGACTAAACAGTGTATTGTGATTGGTCAAAAATAAAGATATGCCTATATGACCCAATTTAGAACTTGTTCAAGATATTAACAAAGCAAACATTCTGACTCGTTTTTCATGAATGTGATAACCAACAACTTTCCATGTTTTTTCCCAACCTATCTTTAACAAAAATGTACCAAGTGTTAATCTCTCATTACAATGAAATACATAGCTCAGTGGTAGAGGACTCGGTCTGTAAGCAAAGGGTCCCGAGTTGTGTTCTGTACTGGTCACATATTTCCCTCATAGTTCATGGCATTTTTTGAACCAGATTTTTTTTAATCGTCTCCAATCGCTTTCAATTTGGCCACGTTGATTTTTTGTCGACCGGTAAAAGATTTAGTACACCAAATTTTTTTTTAGCTCGTCACAAAAACAAAATAGGAATCATATATTGAGGGCATACAAGTCTGTGAAATAAAGGAAAGACGTGAAAAGGTGAATTGTCACTTTTTTATAACTGAAATACTGTTAAAAACGACGAGAAAGAAATCAAGCAAACAAATACATCCAACTGTTTGAGATAGGTGAAATTTTCCCTGCGCCATGAAAGGAGTTAAACCATTTCTTCTTTTTCAACAGGCTGTAAACGCAAGAGTTGCAAGTCCAAATCCTTGCTGGGCAAATTATTGTGATCAGAAATTATATTTGCTGAATTTATGCATCTCCTACCCGGAAACATGGTTTTGATCCTGTTAAATCATCACTTACCAATCCTGCGTCATAACCAATGGTTGAAATAATATTTTATTTAAATAAAAACATTGCTGGAAAAAAGGCGAAATGTTGACCACAAGCAATTTCTTCTTTATAACAGTTTTTACCTTCCTTTAAAAGATTAATCTTTTAGTGTCATCCAGTTTATCATCCGCTAACGGACATCTCTACAAAGAAAATTGTCATCAAGAAAAAAAAAGGCAGCGGTGTGAATGAAATGATATGCCTAGTGACTGGTTAATTAAGATCAGAAACATTTGCAAAGGTACACTGATTATACTGCTCATATCATGAATAAAAAGAGTAAAAACAAACCCTCTTTAATATTACCTAGGGTACGATGATTGAGTGTCCGAACAGCTTTCTCAAAAAAGAAAATGATTTCGACCACAACAAAAACAAGCCACCAAAAAAGGGGACCGAAAGTTCAACGCATTATTTCGACTACATTGTATTATTTTTGGAGTATCAAAAGCTTGCTGTGTAATCCAATGCACATCCAATTATCTTTTTGCAGCATGAAATTCCAAGAATTGCATCTCGTGCTTGCAATGTGTAGGTCCCTCTTTTCGTGCTGCAAAGGGTTTTCTTCAATATGGCCGGATATTGACCAAAGCTTTAGCAGCACTTTAAAAGGGGTATTCTCCTTGTCGCGCATCGGTGTTTCTTTTTGCCGAATTGTCATGCCAGCCTGCATTGTCGATTATCCAGACCTTATTTTGAATATGACTTGCCAACGCATCTTGACCATACTTCAACACTGTCTGTATGTAGGTTCGATATGGGTTGTAGGTACACGTTAAACTGGCTTTGTTTTGATGCGTCACTTCTCCCGTAGAAAACAATGCATGTAAAAAACAAGTTGGCAGGTCCAGCTGGTTCTGTTGTTAATGCTGTACCGTCAGCCTCCTCCACTTTCAGTGTCACATGGATCTGAGAATTCTTTAGATTGCAATAACAAACAGAATTTTGCGAATCAATCCTAACCTCGAACGGACTATCATCCGTCATCTGAGATAATGGTCGAAGTTCTTCATAATAAACGTCGTTCACGCTGGTTTGAGTCGGTTGCAAATCGAATAAAGGAAGTTCAGACAAAAGTCCTTTTTTAAAGGTGCGTAATTAGAATTTTCATATCACACCAAATTAAAATATATATATATCATTGAAATTTATATGATAAAAAAATCATCAATAATTAAGAATCATAAAATTCCAAAACAAATTTTTTTTTAATGTTATTCCCTTAAAAGGCTTCGTAGCCTCTTGAGCTCTTTTTAGATTTCGCGCCAAAAATCAATTAAGCATTGTGGGAATGTCAATTAACTGGCACGTGACTAATAACGCTTAAATTCCATTACATAACGAACAGGAATAATTATTTTTCATAATGTCTTCTTTGGACGGATGTTTGAAACTTCGTCTGTGTTTTCCTGTATTTAAATGAGATAATTGAAAATCTAAAAATAGAACGTGTCTCCCGTTGGTGTCAACCTGGTCCGTAATAAATCTCTAATTTCTCGTGTTACTGGATGGTTTTCGACTACTGGGGTTTTATGAAAGCAAATTAAAAGGCTTTGGAGTATAAGGATGTTTTTTTTTTAGCATTTTTGAAAAATTTTCGTCCCAAAATCTGAAGGGCCACCTTTAATTAACCCGTTCTTCGTTAAACACAGACATTGTTATTTATTTCGAAAATGTCACCGGCGATCGTTTAGTATTGCGTTTTCCTTTTGATAGGTCAGTAGGATTTCGCACAACGAGGATTTTGCTCCGAGTATCGAGGATTCCTCCTGTACTTTTGACACTACTTAGCCTACACTTGCAGCGCCAGTACTGGTGTGGTTCCCAGGAAGCAGAATCAAAAGAGATAAGTATAAGATGTAAGAACTTGTTTCTAAAGCGATGTAAAATACACATGTCAAATCTAAACGAACATGGAGAGTAATATCGGAAACCACTTCCACACGAAGCTATCGGTTCCAGTGAAGGCAGAACCAGGTTTCAAACCCTTTATCTTCTCCACTGATTCTCCAATCATTTATGAATGATCCTCCGATACCCTGAAATACCTGAGAACAAGTGGAATAAAAAAAAAATACAAGTACCTGCTCCACAATCGACGATGTCTTTCCGAGCTGTCCAAGCTCGTGTACTGTACTTCAAGATCAGATAAAAATGGCGGCCCCCGTTGATCATATACAGAGGATGCTTCTTTCACTTGAACAGATCTGATCTGAACTGATCTCATTTTATTCATTAATCTAACTGTATTTTATTCATTAATCTAACTGTATTAAACTGGTAGAATGCAAAACATGTAGAGCCACGCTTGAGGCCGCCACGGAGGCCGCCATTATTGTACTTTGCCTGATCCCATAGCGTATTGTTAGGACAGATTATCTATAATATCATAGTTCATGTTTCTATTTTTAGGGACATTATGGGTGAAGAAATTTTGTAATTTAAGCTGGGGGAAATTATTTCCCCGTCATAGTGAATATTTTCCTCCTGTCGAAAATCTGACCCTACTTTTTTGTTTGTTCTACTTTGCTGACTTGAGATCACTAGTTTTGGAAGTGGCATTCGTTGACAAAATAATCAGAGGAAGTATAATTTATAATTCATTTCATCAGGTTGTGGTTAATATGGTGAAATATTTGCCTGGAAAGGGAAAGGTCCGCGAAAATAACTGCGACACTCGTTATTTTCGCATACCTTTCCCTTTTTCGGCAGATATTTCCCCATATTAACCACAAGCTGATGAAATAAACTCTATTTAAGCTTTGCTCTATAGTTGCGAAAACAGACATAATTAAACAATTGGTTGATGCTGATATTTGATCTTGGCACTGGCGATACTACACTTCCAAATGTCCACGCCAAATTCCCCCCCCCCCCCCCCTTTCTTTCATTTATTTCTACCTGACAACAATATTTTCCACTAGTCCAAGTTGAAGGCATTAGCAGACGACAATATAAAATATCGCTCAAGTGATGGTAATTGTCTTTGTAAGGGTATACAGCCTCGTTTGAGAAAAATAGAAAATGGGGAAACCTAAGCATCTTCTCATTTTCCTACAGTGCTTTGAAAATCATTTAACTACCGTTCAATCATGTGACATTTTTTGGAAATGTTAAGAAGCTGTAACATTACTGAGAATTTGTAAAGTTTACCGAAGGTGTCGATGCTGGCTCTGTTATCAAAATTGGCGTAAAATCGTAAAATATGTCGTTTTTACTTAAATAAATTCCGTTGCAAAAATCGCACATGTCAAACACTAAGTCAAAAGGCGGAGGCTCACAGACAAAATTACTCGATACTCGACAGGTGTTTTTGGCTTAATCTAGTAACTTGATATAATGTGCCACGAAGAAAAACCCTAAAGGTAAATGTGCAACTGAAACACTGACTGAATAAAATACGTTCAAAATCTGAGAAGCATGCCAAAATAAGAAATATTACATTTACGGTCACAACCAGGAACTTTTACGAAAAATCTCTTCTGTTATAGCAGTTTTGGCAATGCCAACGAATACTCACAACCATACAGCTCTGCGATAACCAAACAAAAGCCATCATGCAGTTTCTACCTTCTGCTTCGATTTTACATAATATTTTATTACCATGGTAACAGGTTTGTCAACTGAAAGCAATTAAGGTCTAAAAGAGTTTTCTAATTACTTCTTCAAAAAACTCTTGTCGGCTCTAATTGCATACCCATGGATGATTACAAGTTTTAGTCTGAGATTACAAAAGCTGCTTGACTGTTCTATAAGGTAATCTGTCTTCAGAGGTAATTTATGAAAAGCCCTCGTACTTATCTCAGCTCTTTGTCCCCCCTTTTTTACTTTCTAATTATCCTTGCGTAATTTAGTCTATTGCCTTATAATCTCATGCAGACGACTCTTTTACCTGTTACCATTGTTACTAAGACAGCCAAACTCATTTGTCCCCTAAGTTACGATATAAACTTTTATTTGAACCAAGTAGCGGGCGAGGTGCATCAAAGATCAGGTTTCACGTCCGAAGCAGCATTTGTCGTGAGAGAGAGACAGAGACTGAGAAAGATTATCATCGCAACCTAACGAGTCAACGTCCCTTAAAGATGCCTGTCTACAGCCGGTGAGCAGAAACTCTGTTAAATTTCAAAAAGAAAAATAGAATGGTACAGATATCTGTCCTTTGTGTACACAAGGATAAATTACTGACATATATCGTGTAAATGAAAAAAGAAACACGGGGATTTGTGTGAAAAACCTAAAATTGGCCAGAAGAAAACTGGCTGACGATCGAAGCTGTAAACAATGGCGGTGACTCACGGAAATTTATCGTTGGTTTCCGCCTAGAGTCGGATACGGTGTAACTTGCATATAGGCCTCGATCTCCGTCTAAAAATAGAGGCTGCAACAGAGAAGCATCCATTTTCCTTTATTTACCGCATCAAGGCCAAGGTCAAATATAGTCACGTTACAGTATCCATGACCATCATACGAATCTACCCGAGTGTATAACGGATATCGAAAATCTTCGATTCAAAATTCGGAAACGACCAGTCTGTTTACATTGAAGGCCGCAAGTCCGCGAAATGCATTTTCTATCGGGCGTAATCTAAGCAATCTTGCAACCGTCAGGCGCAATATTTGGCATAGAGATATAAGAATGACTATATTTTGATAAAGTAAAAACAAAATGAGTTAAAACTGGCTTAAAATGAGTATTATTGCCTCTTTAACAATTGTCATTTAATTAACATTCAGAAATCAGATATGGAAAAAAAATTGTGCTGGATTTTTAGGGCCATATTGGGTCAGGATGTGACAATATATCGTGCCATGTAAACCGTAAGTACAAGTTCAGGCGGAACATTAAGTACAATCTAATCCGTGTTACTCTGTCCACAAATGCAGTTTCAATGACCACTTTTCTGCATGACCCAGTAAATCTTGAGGCATCAGTAACATTACTTTCGCAAAAAAAAGGAGCCAACAGTCTTTATTGATCTTTTTTGAAATAAAAGACTTAGTATAAAAGTTGAGATTTAAAAACCTATTATAAATCAAAACCACTTACATTATGAAAACTCAAGTAAATTCAGGACAAAATGCACCAATAAGGCAGCCACATAGGCAGACTTCGAAGGAACAAATATTTTCCAATAAATGGTTGACATTCGTACAGATGTGATCGGGAACTGGTGATAGATCCTTTTACAAATCCAGTCAA
Source organism: Tridacna crocea (assembly GCA_943736015.1). Taxonomy (NCBI): domain Eukaryota; kingdom Metazoa; phylum Mollusca; class Bivalvia; order Cardiida; family Cardiidae; genus Tridacna; species Tridacna crocea. The sequence goes on along the minus strand of OX031066.1, from coordinate 8,523,797 downwards.
ACTATAATTGGAGTGCAACACATGAAAAGGTGCATTCGGACATTTGCGTAAAGTGTCGTCTCGGATTAGCCTGCGCAGTCCGCGCAGGCTAATCCGAGACGGCACTTTACGACTACAGTAGATTTTGTGCTACAGTAGACTTGCGTAAAACAGAAAATCACATAAAATCGGAGAGTGTCGTTTCGGATTAGCCTGCGCGGACTGCACATGCTGATCAGAGACGACACTTTAGGCAAATGTCCGAATGACCTTTTTCGCGTGTTGCACTCCATTATCATGATGTACATCTTATTAACTTGTGACAAAGAGGACAAACAGATAAATAGCTTTCAAAGTCAACACCGTGGTCATGCACTGAGAGGCGAACTAAAATCGGACAGGACACTGATGTCATGAAAACTTAATTATGATACCATCCAATATTTGACACTCATGTATGAAGACATTTTCCATTTTTGTAACAAATAAGCATTTCCTCGTCAAAAATAGTAGATGATCATAAAAAACATTGCCAAGAAAAAAAAAGTAATTACTTGTCACAAATATTTGCTGCAATTCAAACGCCTCCCATGTAAAATATACATGGACAGTGCCTGATCCTTAAAATGGTTCCTATGTCTTGTCTCAATTGGCAGTTTTTTCTTAGTCTAATGATTGCTGCTGCACGGTTCTGGGTTTAAATCACACCTGGTTACTTTTGAATCCCTAACTAATTCTTAGAAACTACTGTGTAGAAATTAAACAAATAATTAATTACATAATAAGAACTATATGTTGCTAAAAATATAACCACTTTCTCATATTATAACCTTTAAGAGTCTGTTAGGAAAGTACAGCGTTCGGCTTTGTGGCAAGACACGGCAAATTTAAATACTCTATTCCATTGTCTTACTTTCATTTATCTAAAAATTGATCAAGCCGGAATGGTGTTTTAGCAGGCGAGAGAAGGTTTACATTATTGGAAGACAAGCTGTTTTGAGACAAGTGTTTGTCCGAAAATAGGCTTTCTGGCATGGGGAAAATAATTACTTTACTAAAAATGACTGCCTAGGCTACCTTGCTGGCTACCTCTGATCCTCCTGTATAGTCCCTTTCTATATGGCGTTAAAAGTGAAGTGTTTCTATGACACAATCTGTTTTTGCATGCATTCAGTGCTCTAGATCAGCATTGTATGGTAGCAAGTTATAATGTTTTTCCTGTGTTCTTGTTGCGATCCTTGATCATAAAGGGCTTAAACTTAAGTCTCTACCGATGACAATTATTGAAGTTACTACACAGCTCTTCCTACAGGATAAGTGTGAACAGTGCCTACAACTTGGGTCCAATCATCGGTTAACTAGTGTCATTGTAATCTCCGGAGCGAGATCACCAAGGCTATCATCAAGTATGGATAGAAAATAATACTGAACTACCTGCGTAGTCGTGTTTTGCTGCATACTGTGAAAAAAGATGCTTAGCATTATAAAAAGGATTGATGCTAAAACTGTGGATTTTTAATTGAAATAGAACGAATATATATGCTGCATCACGTTCGATACACGCAGTTCCTTTTCATCTTGAATCCGCTTATCACCACTCCTGTATTCAACTCTTCCTGTACCAAAAGTAATTGATGTTGCTTGTTTGCTTTTACGGAGTGTGTGGCTAATCAGAAGACTTCAGTCTGCTGTTTTTTCTTTTAAAAATAAGACGGTCGAAATAGCCTATGGATATTAAAATCCGGACTTTTCTTACCGAGTGGTCGCCCTTCCTTTGATATTTCACCTGCCTGTAGATCTCAGTATTTGTTTCAGCTTTGACCTCCCTCTCCATTTCTTCATTCTTTTTGTTTCCGTCCCTATTGACCTGTATTTTATTTTTCTTGTCATAGCCTTGTCCCTTTATTCATTTTCGCCACAAGTTGAGTGAATCTATCCCACTAACATGTTATCTTAGCCTAAAATTTCTCTTGAAAATAACGAGATAGTGTTAGCCCAAAGTCGAATCAAAGTATCAGATCTTCAACTAAAATTTCACCAATCGTTTTCTGTTAGACTAGAATTAATCCGTAGTAAAAATAAACTCTCACACAAAATACTATGTTGCCAAACCCAATTAGCAAGTCAGTGGTAGCGGTAATACTCCAATTGAAATGAAGTGTAGGTTTTGTGCTGCCTGATCTTGAACTACATTGCCCGGAAAAAGTCAGTGAGTCGCACTTAGCAGCCGAAGTGTTAACAGTGCATGGCTTAATATTTTGTCTGAGTTTCAAACAGTTGCATTTTCAAATGGGATAAATCAAAAGGTATATTATGTAAACTACGAATGTAATTAGGAAAAATTGGTAGATTCCCAGTCTGGAACTTGAAGTATGAAGAAGAAGAAAACCATGATTAATGGATGAAATATAGAATTAAAGGAAATGATTATTTATGTAATGACAGTTGTCAGTCTCACGAGACTAGAGCGAGGATTAATGTCACATTTCACTAGTACACCATTATCTTCGAGAATCAGAAGGTGTAAACAGAGCAGTCTCTGACCTGTTTACCAGTAGTCCAATTCTGTTTACTTGGGAATTATTGTTTGAAATGGACATGAGTTACCATTGCTCATGTATGAATAAACAAAAATCCAATGTGCTTCAAACATTATTCACGTTTCTTGTCTTAATTAAGACAAAAGAAGTTACCTGTCTTGAACCAATTGTTCGGCATTTTCGAAAAGGGCTGGTCAAGACGCCATTAATTTCAAAACTAGGTATTACGGTCTCCTTAATCATTTTATATAGATCGTTGTCAATATTATGTTACGCTGTTCCTTCATTATTGAAGTGAGAAATGACCAAAACCGAGAATATAATTGATCAGAGTCCAGCGTAATTTAGAACAGTCTAAAGCTGATTTTTTACACTCCTTGTCACCCATGATAATCCATTACACCGTGCGTTGTTTTGAACCAATGAAGAAATTGTAAAAGAGAATTGTAACATTTTTACCATGTTTCCCAATTCATTGACGAAGACAGTGTTCATATCCACCGTCAAAATAGTTTTCGCTCGTAGTTGTTCAGGTACAGACAAAGATCAGACTCTACCTATTGTGTTTGTACGTTTACCTTGGTCACCATTAAACCCCCCCCCCCCCAAAGAAAATCAATGAATAAATAAATGAATAGTGTGAAGTAAGGTCCTGAGTGGCATAACTGATATCCTAAATTTTCACGCTAGACTCCTCGATATTGACTTAAAATTGAACTTCCCTTCCCCATATCAGCACACATTAACTGATAAGAGGTTATCGAGATCGCCACAAAAAGTTCAAAGCAGTATGATCCCATTACTGACAAAACATTTCCGCTTTGCATCGAACACAGGAAACAAACGCCAAATTGGATAAAATAATGATTATTAGATTATTTTACCCCGGAGGAACTTTTAGAGAACGGAGTAATTTCCCTTCATTGAAACTCTTGCTCCGCGAAAAAAAAAAATCTTTACTCTTCTTCGATGTCGAAATTTTGATTTTGATGGCAAATGAACATTATTTGGATGTATCCAACTATCGGCTAGAGGAGACTGTGAATACAAGATCAGATGTGCAGTGCCTGTTCAGTCAGACCTCCATATTTGTCTTTCGCAAAAAAACTATTTAATTTGCAGCTTAACAATTTAAGATATTAGCTTAGATGCTTCCAGTGTTGATTGTTTATTGTAAAAAATCACTAAATCGGGATGTACAAGTTACTGTAAACAACACAGTACTTTGTAATCGTACAACTCACATGTGACTGCGGTGGTAATGGATAATTCGAATCAAAATCCATTTTCATTAATGTGAAATTCTGAAAAGGTACATAGCGAATGGCTCAACATATAAAAATGATAGGAAGGATGTCTGTGTCATCTGAATACAAAACAAGCACATACACATTGGCGACGTTAGTTTCAACAATTAATATCATAGATATATATTTTTACATAGATACAAATAAAACAAAGACTACAAGTCGTCATAACTTAGATTTCCCTTAATTGAACATCCTTAGCAGTCTGTCTTGAAAAGAGATAAAAGGAGAATATCCTCAAAAGAAAGAATTATTGACAGAATATGATTAAAGACATTTTTGTTCCAGCTATGGAAATTTTCTCAAACAACAATAAATGAACTGGAAGACATTAAAGTATTAAAGGGACGGATGGTTATTTATACAAATACTTTTATTCTCAAATCTAAAAGATAGATACAAGAGAAAGCATGACACTTACATTAATCTAGTAATCATTGATCATAGTATCACGTGACAATGTGTACTTACAGGATACTTGGGAAGACACGTTCTCATGCAGATGAACGACAGTGATTAGGGGGACACCATTCCCCAAAATATGTTGGGTGTTACGGACCTTCATAAATATTATTCAGGAGTACCATTGTCCTAAAGAACACGTCTGAACACGCAAAGGAGCTATATAGTGTGAACAAAGCAAATAAAAGAACACAGAACTGCTTATTCTCCTATCTGTAGAGTTGTTAACGACAGAAATGCGTCAAATGTTTCAATATGTTGGAAAGTAAAACTACATGTTCTGTATGATTGACCCGGGAATACTTTACGGATAGTCTAGTCAATTGTATCGGACGTCAGAAATAAATCAATGATGCCATTTTCGCGATTGATAACAAAATGATAACAATGACTATATGAACAGCTTAAAGTTGATATTCTTATCGGTGTCCCAGAGGGACACGAGAAGTATTATCTAACTGAATATTTTTGAACTCATTTTTGCCAAAACCCATTGCATTCATGTTTATTTCATGCTACAGTTTTCTTGAGTAAAAACTTGCGCAAAAAAAGAACCCAAATGCATCTGTATGATGCTGGGCGGCTTTATAAATCAGTACTATATATATGAAAGGTAAACTGTGCTTCCAGTTTAAACTAGCGTCTTTTAAAGATTACCCGATATTCGTGGATTAATTGTGTTCTAGACATATTCAAAAGCGATTGACAAAGCTTAAGATCAGACTACAAAATGTACAGTATGATGCACGAATTATCTCTTTAGCTCGTTTAGTCAAGCATATAATATCAGACCAATTCTTAGTTTCACTAGATTAAATTGTTAGCTCTCCAAAGAGGTCAACTTAACATTTTTGGCGCTGGAAGAGTCACGGTATGGATATACAGTAGAAATATGATAGGTTAGATCCCCGCTAGGGCAGCTGGTCGATTTATAGTATACTCTAGCACTTTGGGCCTTGTATAGCGCATGGTAAACTACTGCAGCTAATATGTAACTGAGAGGAAGCTGTATAATAATGAATTGGAGACAAGACTGCAGTGTCATTCAAATATACTAACACAGCAACAAACTGCTGAACAATCGTTCGTTAACCCTTTATAATACAATTCCTATTTTTCAGAGTTCTGAAAACTGCTTTTGGAAACATTTTGAGGTAAGGAGCATAACTAATAACCAGTATTTTCTTACAATATTTTCTATTCTTTCAAAGGTCAATTTCATCATTTGAACCTCATTTAAATTGTCTGCAAAACGCTTTAATTTTTAACTAATCTAAATTTATGCATCTAGGAAAATAGTAAATGAAGTAAACCTGGTTTCAATTGATGAAGAAGTCAATAAATCATTTCACCAATATACCCTTCATATAAGGGACCTTCGTATCATTACGATTTCTCTCTATCAAAAAAACCAAACCAAACGCCTATTTCATCTTTCTTTTTTCAAAACTGAGTCCAAACAAACATGAATGTACCTTGTTACTTGCGGTGAGCCGAGACTGCACATATTTTCACGAATGTATCCTATTAATCATTAACTTCCGAAAGAAGCTTGAAGCAGTGAAATCATACATATTAATAAAGAAATTATTAAATAAAAATGAACTTTTGTTTGATACACAACATATGGATGCCTGTGAAAACGTCGTAGATAAAAAGATATTGCTCGTAGAAGGACAATTATTTTTACGCCACGATGTATATAGAAGTGGAAACGTAGATGTTGAACTGTCTTTTGAAGATGGCATCGAAAACTGTAAAATACAATGACCCTCTAAAATCTTTAAAATTGAAAGCATCTATGGAAAACGAACTTAAACGTGGCTTACAATATTGAATTCATCTTAGTTTGAAAAGGGGACACCATCTTGGTTATGCCCACTTTCTATTTCATCCAAAAACTGGTTTTAAATGTTTTCTTACAAAAGTTCACTAAAACTCAAGATTCTTTGGTTAAAGCACGCACATTATTGAAGGTGTATCCAATCTACGTTGACTACACCACTGAAAGTGAACGAAAAAGGTGAACAAAAATATTAACAGTGATTGGAATTGGGTATAATCCATTCCTGTTCAAACGTGTTTCAGACTAACCAAACATCAATAAAAATTTTACAGGAACTAAAGATGGCCATACAAGGCAGTTAGTGGAAAAAAAGACAACATTTACAAAACTGGAGTATGGGAGAAAATGTAACTTGTTAATAGATATTGGACTTTATCCTACAGTGTTTTACAAAGCTGTCATCTAGAGGGTAAAAACAAACTGCTATGCTGAAGAGTGATGGATTTTCAATCAATCGATACTACTTTCACTGCAATAGCACTGCCAGAATCTGATAACAGATTAGCGCGAATTGATAAACCCGGGGAAGCAATTACATAATCCTTTGTTCTGTACCCTTTGCCTAGACTCAAACGTATGACGCTTCCAAAGCAGATGTATTTTAAAAACTCTTTACTTAACAAAATGAACTCAAGACTCGAAAAAAATGATATTTTGGCAGACTACAAAATAAGTGTAGCTCAAATTCTAATTTCTGTTTTTTCATGGACAGAAAAACGTGGGACTAAAGAAAAACATGCTGCTTATGATCAGCATTAATTTTGTCCATTTCAACAATATGTATTTTTGAAAATCACAATAGTTACTATTAAATGCAAACATTTTCTCCTGTATTGACTTTTTATCGTTTTTTTTTTACAAAAACTACAGTAAAAATCATAACTTTGATGATTATTATTAAAGAGATCAATACTGGTAATATCCAGTAGACATTAATCCATGGATGTCTTTTCCATTTCGCCATAAACTACGAAAGTAGCATATGTTATAGCTTAGACTGATGTCTGACTACAGTAAGCAGACGCTATGACGCAAGGACTTTGGCGATTATAATTGTAACGACCAATCAGATATACAATAGCTAGCAACTCTTGGTTATGCCATTATACATTGTTTAAAGACGATCGCTACAGTTTCACCATTTTTTCATAACATTTCATGAAACTTTTTTTGGTGATAGTTTATTATCTGATCTACCAAAAATGAGATAAAAAGGGGGTCATCAGCCTTGGGAAAATTCTATGACTATTTCCTTTGGTACACCCCACACTGCGGCAGTTCAGACTGAAATTTCACCCATGAAACTAACTTTGTGTATATTTTTTTCGAATGATGACAATTATTAGCAAATTTTATGTAACTGTATTGGCGAAACATTAACTTTGACGAAAAAATAATAATTTAGGGTATCCTTAGAAAAGACGTTTAATTCATGGCTAAAACCGATTATATTTTGGAAAAATAAGCAAAAAAAAAAAAGTATTTTTTTTTTTTTTTAATTTATTTTTTTTCTAATGTTCTAACATTCAGATTTTTCTTATTCTTTTCTATAAATAATATTCAGGTACTGAACTACTAAAAGAATGAGGCTTAAAACAAATAGGTCACCAGCCTTGTTTTTTGAAGAAAATGCATTTTATGTTTGTGGGTGGGGCACTAACTAATGAGTAAATGTGGGGTTTGTCAAAGACAAAGACATCACCTGACGTAAATTATCTCAATTTTTTTTCAGTAATACACTGATATTTTTAAGAATCATGTTTGTTTGTCATAATGAACCAATTCATAGCATATAAATGTAATTCTGATATAACCATTTAACGCATTTCCAAATGACTAATTTTAGACGCTATACCAAAACCTGGCATTCATGTATCACAGTTCTTTGATTGGTCAGAAAATCATTGTGCGAAAAAGAGTAATTAATCAGTAGGAGCAGTTTATTCTTTTGACATCAATGTTTTCTAATGTTTTCTGTTGTAGACTCATCAAGTTAAGTCTAAGGGCAACCTTGTAAAGGAGACTTATGAGCAGACCCTCGTTTTCTGCAAGTCTTTATCAAGTGACATAATTTTGGACTAGACCAAACTGAAAGCATCTGCATCTAAAAGAATGTTTCTGCTCGATGATACAACTGCCAGATAGAGCGCTGGTAGTAGTATCTGTGTCCATAGTCCGTTGTTAGATGACGTAGTTAGGTGATTCACTTTGACTTTCAGTCCGATCTTTTGACAGCATAATTTTGGAATTTTGCCTCGCGTATAATCATTTGGCTTGATTAAAATACTTTTTTCTTCATTTTGCTGACATGAAACGACCCGTTTTAGTTCTTGGTTTATCCATTCTGCAGACATTGACAAGCGTGGCAGGATCAATTGTGTTAGGTGCTCACCGTTTTTCGAGTAAAAGGTGAACTTGATAGTTACACGAAGCTTGAAAATGGAAACTGTCGCGAACGACGTTAACATTTTTTGGTTTGTCATCAAACATAATAAAATAATTTGTAAATAAAAAAAAACACACACACACAAAAATAAAAAAAAAAACTTTATTCCAATTTGCTAAATAGCCATTTGATAGAGACATATTTATCTATTTATTACTTTATATACTTCTATGAATTTCTGATGTTGTAACAACAACATAAGAAAAAAAAATCAGCCCGTAGCTATCGTACTGTGTTTCATTTCTTTCTAATATTACTAATATTACTATGTTGTTGCATTTATACATACCGTTGTTAGAACTTTATAATTTCTGATATTGGGGAAAGGCCAGATCTAACTTGTTAGAATTTGTGGACCACCCCATTTCAACTTGTGAAAAAAAATGTTTAAACTGACTAAGCAATATTCTCTTTTAAAGGTGGGTATCTAGAATTTTCACACCCCACCAAATTAGAAAATATATATACCACGGAATTTTGAAAAAAAAAAAAAATACAAATCATCAAAAGAATCATAAAATAATAATTAAAAAAAAAAGAGAAAAATGATGATGTACGTAGCCACGTAGTTACGTAGCCTCTTAAGCTATTTTTAGATTTCCCTCCAGAAATAAAAAAAGGATTTGTGGGAATGTTAAGCGACTGGCACGTGACTAATGACGCTGAAATTCCATAACATAACAAACATGTAATTATTTTCCATAAAGTCTTCTTCAAACGCTATGTTTGAAGTTTTGTCTGTATATTTCCGGTATGTAAATGAGCGAGGTGGTCATGTAAAAATAGACTGTGTTTCCCGTCGTGTCGACCTGGGCTGTAGAAAAATTCTAATTTCTCTTGTTGTCGGATGGTTTTCGACTACTGGGGTTTTATGAATGAAAATTATAAGGTCTTTGGAGTATAAGGATCATTTTTTGTATTCCTGTAAAATTTTCGTCCCAAAATCGGAAGGGCCACCTTTAAACTCTACAGCTGCTTTTTTGAAGTCCAGGGTCAGTGTTATTCACCAAGATGTCGATCGCTGCATGGACCTCATCATGATAAGATCCACATAGTGGTTATCACATTGGCTAGCGAAGGTATCGCTGCCGTAATATAACTGATATGTCTGTGGAACAGGGACAAATACCGTTCACTAAGCAAACATGTCATTTATCAGCTGGTATCACAACCATGAAAAGCTGTTCGATAGATTTAAATTAAAACAAAAATCGGTAACAAAATCACTAGAGAATGATACAGGTTGATGGCAAGCCTGAATTATTGTGATACGAATCTGATAAGATCTATTGTCACTCAATAACCGGAATATGATTTTTTTTTTCCATTTTCAAATCAAAATCAAAGAGCAAAATTTCCCAAGGGTGGCTGTAATCAGCTTTGGCGTGTTTGAAAACGTATAATTCCGAGTTAAAAAAATAGGCCAGTGGTCGAATACCAAAATAGAGCTTGCAATTTTATACAATTCGCAACCACCCTCAGGAAGAATGGTCGGCGAGATTGAACTGTTATGTTCATACTGCAAACGAGTTCAGAGACTATTATATCAAAACGGCAACCAATACATGACGGAGACACTGACTAGTGTCCGACATTTCAAAAGAAATCCTGTTCTTAACTGCTTACGGTCTTAATGCAAACATTACGTGCAAAAACGCTTTTATAGCCAGAGATTATGAAGCCAAACGACATCAAAATTGTGACAAAAAAGTTCAAACATATCCATTTTACATCGTTTCGAAAAACAAGTTCTTACACCTTAACTAACTTCTCTCAATTTTGCTTCCAAGGGACTACACCAGAATTTGCGACCAGTGTGAGGGCCAATGAACAATTCCAAATTGACTCCGAGTTCTCGAACTCAGAACTTTGTGGTTACAAGTTCGACTTTGTACCTCAAAACCATGGACACTAGACATTCTTTCTTACATTTTCCAGACATTGGGAAACAATCGAGACCTTTATTCTTTCTGTAAATATATTCCAATGCATTTATGTATCTCTTTCGCCACAAATTTTGTCCATACCATAGACCAAATAAGTGGTAATTTCAGACCGTGTAGGTCATGGTCTGATCCTTGATCTACTCACTCGGCAACACCGTATTTGATGGAATTTCCCTTTAAATTGTAATGGATTAATGGGATTCATTTCAAGATTTTTTGCATTAAAAGACACAAGAGGTTTTCTTTCAAACCGCTGCAATATAATCTTCTATTGAAAATTTATTTTAGTTTATCTGATATTAAATTAATAGTTGTTCACCGTGTAGATCTAATTTCAAAATTTAAATCTTTATAGTTTTATTTATAGTTTTACTTTGGCTTTTCTGGTGCTATTTTCGGCAGAATATTTCATAAAGAGTCCCACAAAGTAGACGTAAGATCATCGACATCGTACTTAAGAGAGTAACATATATCTTTTAGTGCATTTGTTTTTTCGACCAAGTAGTTTCTAGGTTCTATTGATAGAAATATACGGATTTAACTCTTTACCATACAATCCCCACTTTTAACGATCATGAGAAGGAAGCCTATAGAAAAACATTTTTCCTTTTCCACAATATTTGATACCCTTTTAAAGTCAGAAATCATCGTATTAACAAGATTTAAGGTAGTAGTCCCCTAATACCTCTAGTGCTGAATTGCATAAAGTTTTCTTGATAGATGATAAATACAGATTTATACAGGTATAGTACTTTTGCACATTTTTAACTGACCAGAAATTTCTTTATGCCTATATTGAAATTATTTGTAGATAATTTTGTTAGTTTTCAGAAAAAGGAGGTAATTACTATCTCTCTTTATAATGAAAATATCGTGGTTTTAGATTCATAAACGATAATTCTAGAAAAGTCAAAAAGGTAAAAGTGGCTTGGGTAAGCAGTACAATAACACTCTTTTTTGATTATAGCAAATTTTGTAGGATAATATTATTGTGGAAATACCTATTTTCTATTAGGGGTCTACTACGTTAAATTGTTGTCTGCAGATACTTTAAATTTGGTCCAGTCCAAAAAATTGTCGTTTTGAAAAAGAGTTCCACTTTACCTGATTGTCATCTATTTCGTTTCCTACCGAAAACTTAGTCCTGGCATAACATTTTCATTGTCGCACACACCCTGAAAACAATATCCAGAAGATACATGAACACGCTTTCAAATAGAGTTGGTAATTGTACCACTGTTGGAACTGTTACAACAACACTGTTTACTGTTATTATCCAATACAAAGTACTCGATCGTTTGACCAGCGCTTCCAATATCTTGCATCAATTTGCTTCAGAATTTCTCGCGACATCTGCAGTTTCGTAACAGTTTAAAGGCTTGTGTAACAAAGATAAAAGCAGAGCTAAAGAGATTTTTTTAACGATCTGAAAAAGTGACATTAAGATCATTCAAACACACAATGGTCAAGATCAGTACAAACGAAGCAATTGACAAATATGAAAGGGCAGTTAGCAGCAGGTCTGATTGCTTTTTCGATTGGCCTATCCTTCTCCTGTACAATCGAACGAAAAATAAACATTTACATCTTTCTGAAGGCTGAACGACCTATGATTTGTGTCAATCCATCCCTCACCTTTATGGATTTTCGAGAAACTTTCGACTATGAATAGATTATAAACTTATTCTTGACTGCTGTCTTGCTCAAGCTATACAGAATTTACTGGCAACACACTGCTACACATTAAACCTCAACTGAATATATAAAACCCTTTCCAGCAAAAGGTTAGAATCGCATTTATGCAGCTATAATTTCCGGTAGATATAGTGTGATTAGGTTTTAACAAGTCAAACTACAAACTAGAGTCAGGTTCCGTTATTTCGACTGTAGTGGAAGTATCCAAGGACAATATCTGTTACACACACCATGCTCAGTGGGAAAAAAAGTGCATTTATGCACAGTCTGATTCGAGCCGAAAAGCCTTGTCATTGTTTAACTTCCGGCATTTTTTTCGACTATTTTACCTTGTGATTCAGTCCATTGATTAAAAATTGATCTTAAGTTGAAGTAGAATTGTATTTTGATACCTCATACACCTCGACCGTAGGTGTTAGTAAAAAGGTTTAACAGAAAATAGCATATTTCGGTATTATTTCTTATTGATACCAGTTATCAATATGGTGAGGAACGTCATTTTCAACATTGTTATAGTCATAATTATGCCGGCGACCAATGCACCTAACTACGTTTCTTGGAGTTTCTGTTACAAGCACTGTCTCCTTTCCCTAACAATCATCGTAGAAACATAAATCATGTTTGAACCAGTTATTATCATAAAAGGGTTGCACGTTCGAGAAAACACTCAATTTTGACAAATGTCCGTTGCAATCACTTTGACATGATCGAAATGGTAATCGTTAAAAGAGAATGTCTATCAGATAGATTAATGCCACCGAAGGCTCCGTGAAAACACACGTGACATTGTGGTTGGTATCAATTATTGATGGCTCAATACACTTAAACGTCCCACGAAATCTACTAATTACTTGAACTGGATTTTGCTACCGACACACGGCTTTTCATGCACCCTCTGCAGACTTCTCTATTTTTGTACTGGATAATTAGTACTTCGTGGCAAGTTTTATCAAGGCTTGGTAATGTTTGTTTTTGGGGCTTGTCAAATTTTGCACATAGAGGAGCCAATGGCTAACAAACAAAGAAAGGTTGCAACCATTGCACATTTCACGGTACTTCAGGCAAGATCTATCGGCTCAGCTGAGCTAGAAAATATCTATATGTCTATCTCTATAGCAAAGATACCCAACAATTCAGATTAAAATCATAAACCGCAATTATTTATCTAAACCTTAAGAGTCCGATTTTACGCATCAGATTGTTTACATGATCAGATTAAATAAAAACAAATTGTCTAATGATTTGCAACACGTTCAGGGAAGACTGAAACTAAACAGGGGAATCGGGGTCAGTTGAATAAACGGAAACTCGATTATTTCGGGGGATCCAAATGCGACAGTTAATCATAGAAAGGGTAGATTGCACATCCAGACATGAAATAGAGACAATTAATTAAACCTGGGAATACTACTTAATGTATCTAGTAAAGAGCCCCTGGGAGTTGTCGTATCCACTTCGTATGAACAATCTAGAGTGACAGAACAAACCTATGTCATAAAAAACATTAGCAAATGTATGGTGCACATCTGGTTTTACAACATAGAGAATACAGGCGCCACGCACTTTTCTTATATTTTTTTCCAATGGTATTCAATGCCTTTTTTAAATCAGCCTTATCACTATTAATATAATCGCAACTGCTCAGTAATTTTAATAAGACTATTTGTTGCATTCACAGAAAGTACTGGTTGAAGCAGGAATTTACATAAACCATACTACGTGCAAAGGCCGTTAAATCTATTTGCAGAAAGTATCGGCGAAGTCAGTGTACGCAGCCGCAAATTACTGGACAATTACACATCATTCTATCTCGCGAATCAGTCATTTGTTAAGGTGAAATGGGACAGCTTGCTTGGTATGTGCATTTAAAAGATGCGTTAAGATCCCTTTCTTTCCACAGAGCATAACTCAGGTGCAAAACGTGCCCATGTTGTAGCAATGACTCCTTTTAAATAATGTACTCTTATTATGTATATAGCGTTGATACCAGATTTAACTGCTTATGCAGACGTTACAGTCTGCTGAGTTCGTATTCACAAAGAAAAAAAAATAAATCTGGAAAATGTTATCAGTCTTATTCTCCGGAAGTTTCTTTTTGAGAAAAGTAACAAAACTTCTAACTGGGTAAACGATTTGATATCGGAGATTTGCACACACCCGTTTGAACAAGTTTTTCTTGGGGTCACATCATGCTGTAAGGCATACAACAATAACATGAAGAAGGTTGAATTATATTATCTGACTAAGTTCCATAAACTAGCTCCAAAGTATTTTGAAAATGACTTTTAACGGTCAAAGGGACACATTGTCTTTAAGATTACTACTCTGTACTTGTAAACTTCATCCAATAAAACTTATTCCGGGCCAACTGAAAACAAAAACATATCGATTAATATTTAAAAAACAAAAAATAAAAAGACCTTCGAGTCTTAGTGTCAGGTGGTTATAACACATATCTCTACAGACGTGACATAAAACAAAGTTGTGCGAATATAAAATTGAAACCAAATTTTGGAAAAAGTCAAGTTACACAAGAAAACGCTTTACAAATGGCTGAAAAATTGTACAAGAGACACTAGAGAAATTCTGGGTAGGTACAGATCATTTACGAAAACAAACACATAATTTTAGGACCTCCTATTTAATTAAAGCGAGGCATTGCCGTCATACACAAGTCCAATTAACTTTACTGTTTTGGTCACTGTACGACGGTGTTGGAGAACTTAAGCTTTAGATGAAATATTCAAGACTTTTAGAAGGATAAAAAATTAGAAAAAAAAAATCTTGTGGAAGACAAAAAATCGCTGTGAAAGTTGTAGAACCATTTTCAAAGACCCTGAAAATTTTCAAAGAAATGATTGAATTTTTTTTTCAAAAGATATTACAAAATTATGACTTTCAAACTACGTATATGGCATATGAATAAACGAGCCCAAAAGAAAGCGGTACTACCTTGACATTGACTGTTAATACAAACTACAGACTATGTTATTTGACTGGTTAATAAATGCTTAAAACTCAGCGTTACAAGACATCTATAGTGTTTAAGATTTCTAAGCCTTTTCTATGTTACAAATGCAGCCTTTCTAAGAGGAAATAGGATTGACAAATGATATACTAAAATTGATTACAATCAAAGGTTTTGTCTTACCTCAAGACTGCAGACAAAGAAAAAAAAAACTCCTTTCCATTAGAATTTCTTAAACAATCCGAATACTAAGATAAAGTGTGACATCTAAACGGAGTTCAGATATAAACTACGAAATAATGTCAATCTCGTTTTGAAACATTACTCTAGAAAACACTCTGCAGCTGGTATCAAATATCAAGGCAGAAGAATCATCGATTTTGTTCGCTATATAATCTATTTTAACATTCAGTATGCTCAAAGCAACACCGAGTTCTTTACAGTCAGTGTACATTACGACCAGCCTGCATGCCTACGCAGACAAATATTAAATTTACATAATCTGTTTTCTTTCCCGTTGTCATATTATTGTCCCAGCAACATCAATTTGCGTACCGTTGGATTTTCGCAAATGATTGATGTGTTTCTTTCTGTACTCAGTTGGACAAAGTTAAACATGTAACCAGCTGCGGATGAAATTGTTTCCTACTGTAGCTGCCGCTTTAGGAAACATGGGGGAGAGAGAGAAAACAGGAATTTTAAGAATACTATGTATTAATTGATACTGTGAAAAGTGATGTGTTTAATCCGTCAAAAGTCAAGTCACCCTGCACACGCCGACTAGGGACGAAATTATTTACTGCTGGTAACTTTTCTTCAAGTCAAAGGTAGATCATTCTACCTATATATTATTTAATTTATTGAAGTATTTAAAAGAAGTTTGTTATTTAAGGATAACAATAATGGAAGGTCAGAATTGTTTCGATCTCTAACTCCGTCCGATTTGTCATAAAGTCATCCTCGGATACCCCGGGGTCTCACTATTTGCTACGCTACATCGACCCCTGGGTCAATTAATTGAATTTCCCTCGCTTTACCGCTGGCCGAATGCTGGCTTTTCATTGGTTCCATCACCATTTTGTGATGGGCGAGTGGACTGTACGCTTTGACGTTTCGTATCGATTTTCGGCGGCTGATTCAAAGTTTTATAAGTCAATTGTCCCAGGGTCGATGTAGCTTAGCAAATAGGGAGACCCCGGGGTATCCGAGGATGTCATGAAGTAGAATAAAACCCGACAGGACAATCACGACCAAAATGTGAGACTCGCCGTTCGGTTTGTATATATGTGCTTAGATTACTTTTATGTGATCAGAATACAATACCTTGAAACTAAATTGACATTTAGAAATACTGCCAAAGTTGATCTGAGTATAGTATTTGACCGAAGTCATGGAAAGTCATAGTATTATATGCTTTGTACGTATGTATTTACCTTGGCGGAGCGCTATTGGAAATCACTTTCCACAGAAATTATAAGTAAATCTTGATTATCTGAACATGTCATAATCGGTCTGTTGAGCTGAAAGATGAACAAGGATTGAGGAAGGTAACCGGGTAAATATTCGGAAATACGCAAGCTTTTTACTTTCGCAGTATAAATTTCATGCTATTAATTTTATTTGTCATTGACCAAAACGATGGCTAATGACGGTCAAATTCAAGTTCGCAGGGGTAATTCATAGAAACAGATATAATACCTACCCTTCAGGTTTTATAATCTACTCACGATTCATGAAAAGAGATACTCTACAAGAATGTAGGCACTCGTAAACAGCGAAATAAATATCTGTCATAATCTTAATTAATTTCTATTAAAGAGTTGAGAACTTCTAAAATAGATCTCTATGACAATGGAGATACGTAAGTAAGCTCAAATTAGAGCCTCAGTTGCCTCCTTTTGCCATTAATTGCTTTATTTTCTCATTTATTTTCTGCCGTCTACTCCTATGATTTAAATCCATAAATGTAGGTTGGTTGTCGATGGAAATGGCAGAGTACCGCCCCATATAATTATAATTTTGAGATACATGTATTAATTTTCTTGAGATTTAATTTCATAAAATTGCGGAGCATTTTTATTAACTCTTCCTGCTGCCTCTGCGCGGAAAGGCAACTCATTTTATCACTATTTAATTAGATTTGTAAATCCTGACTGACCTGAAAGTTTTGGTCTCCTTGTCAATAGTGTTGAAACCCATTGCTACTTGACATTTTACTCCTCTAGTTGCTTCTGCTATCTGGAATTCTAAGTTTACCTAGTATCTTGGAATCAACTTTTAAATCTAATAAATCCTGGAATTCATTGATTGGTCTTTAGGTATTCAACAGTTTCTTTCGGTATATTCAGTTTTCGTCAAGTAGGTTAGAGGATATCTGTCTGGACAGATTTGTATTGATGGATGGACGTTTCGGTGGACGCAAAAACATTACCCCACCCCGAAATTAGGCAGGAGACGACTCATCATGTACTAAAGCCTAAACAATCTACTGTTCTGTTAAATAACTCATTGTAAGTATTGTCCTTAAAAATGTGTACAGGAATTTGAAAACTTAAGAGAACTGTTTAGAACTAAGTAACGGGACTTGTAAAGGTTAACTGCTAACTATGCTTGCCATATTCTAGAATGTGTTGTTTATATTACCAAGCACTCATCGTAATTTTCAACTCCAGATAAAAATTTAACTTTGTATTTCAACTATTGTTGTGTATAGCTGATATATCGGTGATTAAGTACAGTTAATTGAAACAGTAAACTGCAACTAAGCTACTTCTAACTAAGAAAGTACGACAGTGAGAAAAGCGGTATTTCGAAAGTTCTCGGTGGATAAGGAGAAAATGCTTGTAAATGGCATTTCCTTTTTTTCTGGATTAGTATCTTTACTTTGTCAATGACAAATAGCAGTGCCTGGGCCATATTTTGTTTCACGCATGTAAATGAAAAGCCCGACATTATTTACCCTGTCTGGCGAGGCGATGACATCTGCACGTGACTGTACGAAATTCCAAGACAGGAAGGCACCGCCAAATCATAAGTTACTGATAAACAGTAAATTTGCGTCCTCCAAGGAATAAAACTGCAGACAGAAACGTATTTTTATTTGTATTTACTTTCATGAGCCAATTCCTTAGCTCCAAGACATATCATTCAAACATAACGTCAGGCCGAAATTCCTAATGTATACTTCTTTAACGTATTCTGAAAGCCTCTTATGCTTAGGTTATGTATAACTCTAGCAAGGCAGTCATAACTTAAAGGAATTTGAGAATGTTCAGGTAGGGTCAGAACGCTCGTTTTGTGAAGTAAGTCGTTTTGTCAGCAGGGTCCTAAAGTGTACCCAAATGTCTAGCTCGGGCTCGAAATATTTAAGAAAGTCTGTGAGAAAAAACTTAAGAATTCAGCTAAAAATAACATGTCACAAGAGTTTGTAAATTTCCATTACTGACAAGCCTAAGTTATGTTTTCATGTGGACAGCTGCCATTTTTCTTCTGTAGAATTTACATCTCTGCTTGCAAAAATCTTTTATCATCCGAAAGGCTCATCTGTTTATGTGCCTCTAGTTTACACTCGTTCGAGTCCAGGTTTCAACATTACTCTGCAAATAGAATAAATCAACGCAACCATCGTATAAAGCTTTGTTTAATACCAGAAAGTCTTGCATGTAGAATATGTACAATTTTATCCGTACATTTTTCATATCTAAAATGGCTGAAAGAAAATAACGGTGACTTTTACGTTATATTATAAAAGTCCATTTAAGTTACTGGAGAAAAGGATAGAGGATTTCATTTAACAAAACAAAAAGGATTTCTGAAAGGTTCGGTAGTAATGCCATTGTAACTCTTGCTGTAAGAGTACTGAATCACTTTTAACAGCGATGTTAAAGAAAGTAATGGATCGGCCGTACATGCGACATAGAGTGATTACATTTCTGGCCTTCATTGCCTAACAATGAGTAAGACATTTTTTTTCAACATATTTCCAAAGGTTCGAAAATAAAAGTATAATTTTTTAGGAGACTTTCACAGTTTATGTCTACTGTAATGCCTTCCATATTATTCACGTTTTCTTATTTGGTCTTGAACACGTGAAAAGGAGTATTTGAACATTTGCGTAAACTGTTATCTCGAATCAGTCTGCGCAGTCCGTGCAGCTTACGAGTCTAATGTAGAACAAAGTCTAATGTAGTGGTAAAGTGCCGTCTCGGATTAGTCTGCACAAGCTATGCAAATGTCCGAAAACTCCTCTTCGCGTTTTGCAAGTCATTTCTGAACACCTCGCAACAGATACCCTTGTTTTACTCGTGTTAGGCATTAATATAGACATAACCTGTGAAAGTCTCTCACTTGTGGCGTGAAATACGTTGCAATACTGTATCCAATAACATATTTCTTCCATATGCAAAATGTATATTCTATTTTAAGATATTTATTGTCTATAGAATGAATTTATTATGTATGAATGGTGTATAATATGTATAAGATATATGCATTTTGTATAAAATATTTGAGTAAAAATATATATTTTGTGTAAAAATATTTATTTGCTATTAAAAAATACATATTTTTAATTAAAAAAAGAGAGAATATTTATTGCGTTTAGAAATATTTATTCCGTAAAAATGTATATCCTGTGCATAATATGAATTTTGTTGTTCTTCAAAAAATACTGAGTTAAATGTGTATTAAAAATATTGTGTATATCGTATATCAGTCAGGAAAGTATCCACAATGGAAAAGCTAATGAATGTCCTTAATGTTTTAAGAATATACTGTTTATGTAGTGTGAACGTAAAAATGAAGACAGGTCACATGTACACATGACAATATTTTTACTGAATTTTCATGTAAGGGAAATAAGTGGTGTGATTTTTTTTTTGTTGTTGTTGTGTTTTATCTGATTGTTTACCGATTCTTTGAATTCAGTCATCCTTCATAGAATGGACTTTCTGAAATTTGTTTATTTATAAATTATTTTGTTCAATTTTCGGATATTTCTCGTATTTATTGGATATAGGGAAACATACTTTTTTGATAATATACAAGTAATACATTTTGCTTTACGTGGTCGAACCTGATTTCTGATTATCTTTTGGATCTTGCTGCACTAAATAATCCTTCTCTCAAATAGTTCTAGTAACAAAGAAAAAGTTCTATATAACGAGTAATGGCGAGCTAAAACAAGAAGGTTGAGGGACCAAAAATGTTCTTTTTTGGATTGTTTTCAAATAAATGTAGTAAGGTATTATTCTCGGATTATTAAGCTTTTTAATCACTTTATGTTGCAACAAAGGATCCTTTGAGAAGCAGGTTTTGTCAAAGAAGATAAGTTCAAGTAATCCTGCTTGTCTAGCCAGCTTTACTACCTTGGGCTCACCCAAACATATCAAATATTCATGAACTCCTTCTCTCAAGTAGGCATTTGAATACAGTTGCAGTTTACGGACAAATATGGTTGCATACATTCTACAGAGTTTTTGCTCTAAATTGGCTGCCTCTTATCCTAGGTCCTGTATTTATCAGATAAAGTATTCCTCTCGAAGCCATTATAACACTCAAGGAGTCAAATAAACTCTTTAGTTGGAGGTCCTATTTTCAGACACCGGTAGAGAAAAAACAGGCATAAAATGTTCCGGGAGCATTTTTTTCCTCTTTTTACGATAGTCCAACTTTCCGATTCAAACATACAAGTTGATGATGTTCAAACAGGCCAAAGACAAAATATTTACCAAGTTATTTCAAACAACTGAGTATGGAGCTTATGCGTGAGAATTTTCGAAGCAAGGCGTAATACTTTTAAACAGTGGATTAGGTCGTTGCGCGTTAGTGATTTTGCACAACCCACAAAAATGTGTTTTTGATAAAATCCACCCTCTATAGTCTCTTTCTTTTGGCGAGAACACGGGCTTTTCATTACCACTGAGAATGACCAAACGCTTTACGATGTTTCAGTGTGTTCATTTACAAACACCACTTGTGTTCATGTTTGGGGTAGGTTCCCAAATGTAATGTGTAAATCCTGCAATAAAGGCTGTATTGTAAGAATGTACTGTTTGTCATCATATCTAACTCTAAATATTATGATAAAGCAAAGTGATTCTACAAGTAATTAAAAAAGTTTTCATTAGCTTGAACCGTTTGTCAACGAATCTAGAATTTAGACGGTATAATGTACGACTTTAGCCGTACTACATGTTCCGTTGCAGCCCTAATAACGTTCGTATGTATCACGTCGATTATTCGTGGTTGTGGCTACACTACATTATTTTATTTGTTTAAAAGTCTATTTTAATAACAAAATACAGAATTAAATGCGTTCATATTGAAGTTTTCACAGACGCCGAATATCATTTTTAGATATTTCTCCAATTAAAACCCTTGCCAAACGTCTGATTCATCCATACTCCTTTGAGTCTACCCTTTCAATTAAAGGCTGACATCAGATGCCAAGAATCAATGCCTCTCTTTTATTGTTATTGGTCCTTTTTGTAGTGCTAAAGCTGAATACAGTGAGGGTCGCCAATTTGATCAAAAGACATCAAATTTCAAACGCTATTCAGCGGTTTTTGATTATTAACCGGCACAAAAATGGACGGAAAACGGATGGTGAACATTCAGAAAAGCTACTTCTGAGTAAAAATAAATACCGAACTATATTTTGATGTCAATGAAACCAAACAGACATTGGGGGAAATCATTAAAAAATACCCATGACCCTGAGAGGTTAAACCTCGTGACTCAATCGACCAAACCCCAACACGACTAAACGCACAGAACAAACAATATCTCTGAGAAAAATTGTCTGTTTTTTTGTCTAATAGTCAAAATACGACAACTAAATCAGTCTATAATCTTCAGTTATAACATTTGCAGAATGTTCAGCTTTCTGGCGATTTAACTATTTTACACGGAAAAAAGTCCAGTGAAGGGTAAATAAATGAAAAGCATCCTGTGCAACTGATAAGACTTTTGTTTTATCTAGAATCGGAACTATACAGAATTACGCGACAAAAGCTTCATTCAAGATTATAATGCACTTTCCAGTCAAATCTAAAGCTGTCGAACCTATGTTTATTGTCCCTGATGAAAAGACAGAACGACCAGCGCAAGCTTTTACACGCTCCAAATTAGACTTTCTATGTTATTGACCACTTTGGATTTTACATATATTATTCATTGTATTACAGGAAGTTGATTAAATGGCTAAAGCTTTGAAGTTTTAACGGTTTTCTCGAAATGGCTGTATTATTTCTCTCTTATTTAAGTGAAGCTTGAGATTTCAACATTGTTTTGAATAAAACTACTTCTAGCTCAGCGCAGCCCGAGTACTTATCCACGCAGTGACCTTATGTAGCGAATTTACCAGTGCTTCTTGGATCATTCTGCTGGCTGCTTTTCCACATCTTTTTCACAACAATACTTTAAAATTCACTAATCTGCATGGATTTCAAAATAAACCAACAATGTGGAGACATCGATCCACGGTGAGAGTTGAATGCACTAAAATGCTAAGAACGATTTGCGATTCTTGGCGAGACCCTGCTGTGTATTTGAATGAAACACACCTTCATCTGTGCGATACTATAGGCTTTCGAGCATTATTTTGTCCTATAACAATATTATTGCCGCTGTCAGGTTTTCGTGATAAACATTGTAATGTAGATATAATACTCAGTGACCTATTTTAGAATAATCTAGAAGCAAGAAGAACGTGTATTGAGTTTTCCATTGTAGCTATTTTTAGAATGAGGCTGTTTTCTAGTCAATGATGTCATTTTTCTAGAAAAGACTAACCTAAAATTTTAGTTGGTTGGTTGGTTAGTTGTGTTGGGGTTTAACGCCACTTTACCAGCTAAGGTCATATCATGGCAGTCGGTGACGCACATGCGTTATCTGGCTTTCTCATACCGGTACTAACACAACTTCCTTTCCAAAGCCACGGACTACTTTTCTCACATGCTTTGGCACAGGTGAGACGCGAAAATACGCTGGAATGAAAGTATGCCTCAACCATGTATCCAACTCACAACCACCAGGTCATGAGTCAGACACGCTCACCACTGAGCCACCCGAGCGGGCTAGAATATAGACTAGTCTAGAATTTTCCAAGCGGGTATAAACAGGAGTAACTTACTTTTTTATTTTTGGACTTGGATTTTGGGGTTAGTTGGTTGGTTGTATTGGGGTTTAACGCCACTTTAACAGCTAAGGTCATATCATGGCAGTCGATGTCGCACATGTGTTTCCTGGCTTTCTTACACCAGTACACTAGTACACAACTTTCTTTCCAAAGCCACCGACTACTTTTCTCACATACTTCATTCTTTTGTAGTCTAAAAGATATTCTTAATTTTGAGGGACTTATTTTATTTGAACATTCTAAGATTAGAATTGACAAAATTTATTTCAAACTTAACTCCTATTGTACCCTTTTGTCTTTGTTCATTATATTGTTAATTGTTTAAGGCTTGTTGCTGGTTTTCGTTCTCGTTACGCTTGTCGTTTTAACAGAACATCATTTTAGGTATATCTTTGAAAACATCGGACAAGGTAAATCAATGTTTAGATGGCATGAAAACTTGTCCTTATTAGCAAACAAGATAATTCAAGTTTTTATCCTCACTGTCGCCGCCAATCAATTTCTACAGCTGGTAAAAACACTACAAACGAAGAGACTTTGAACTACAACCTGTGATTAACTCCTAGATAGCGAACTGATTTGATCTATGCCTTCGTTTAAAGGTACATGAACTCATGATTCCCATGAAAGGGAAATAGTTCAACGTTGAGTTCATAAATGAAAAAAAAGAAATTTTATTGAAATAACACAGTCAGCTCTTTTATATCTAGCAATGATGCAGTATCGCTTCTAAGGACTATTGTTTTCAAAAATCTCAAGAAGTTGCCTAACAGTTCCATTCGAAGAAAATGATATGATTGTAAATAAGTCTTTGAGGCCTCGTTTCACGTTGTTAATTCTTTCCATAAATATTACTGAATTAAAACCGGAGATGGTATAGGGTTGAACAACGGATTGTAACTGTGTGATGTGCATCGAAGTACAAAATGAATTTGGTATGTAAAAAAAGTGAACGAACAATGGAACCACCGCTTACCAAGAAACAATAAAAAAAGATCCGAGCCAACCAATTTCATGTTATACATCAGACACTTCCGTACAAGATAGATATAAAATGAGACTGCAGAATCTATGGCACCTAGTTGTGATCAAAACTGTGTACAAGGACAGCTAAGTCATAGCCGTTGATGAGGTTGGACATGGTTATAATCAGTTAATTTCTTCAGAAGCAATTATCTGAAAATAAACTCACTTTTTCATCTGCATCAATCAGGTTGCTTCTGTCAGACAGAACGACAATTTTATGTCGTCAGACTTCGCTAATCTTCATTTGTGCTCAGTAATCTCGATCATTTTCGCTATTTGCAACAATGCATTAACCCTTTCAGTGTCTTTAGCGAAAACAGGCTTTTTGCGGACGGCAGAAATCGAAAAGTAGACTGCAAAGAAATCGCAGTCTCCTGACGGATTTCCTGATTGTTTAGTCAATACCTATGAGGTGATAGTATTCTTGAATTGCAATGATAAAATGCAATTGTCGATAGAGGTCGAGTTAATATATTGACGCGGAAGGAGTTACATGAAGCTGCAGCGTAGAAATCTTAATTTGATTTGAATGCTGTATCACTACGTGTCCCACTACAAATGACGATATCACGGCGACAGCTAACTTACTTATACCCTTTATGGGTTACACTCGCCTTATGATGGAACTCTGCACTACTTTGCCCATGGATACCCCAACGGGATTAGTGTTGAAATCAGACACCAAAAATGAATTTTGTAGTCACAAACCAAACGCATTAAGCACTAAGCCACGAAGGTTCATGACCATCTGTACGAAGTGGTCAACAAGCTATATCTGTAAATCGATTAGAAACTTCTAACAATGATATCTAATCGTTACTAAGTACACATTTTCCTATTCGGATATCTCACATGGGAACACAACCTTTTCGGACAGTGTTTACTTGCTTCGAGTTTTAAGATCCTGATGGCTTATAAATGGTGTCCTACAAAGCTCAATGGTTAGTCCATTGCAGCATATGATTATCGTATGACCCAAAAATAAATGTCTATATGTCTACACAAGCTGCCCAAGCTAGACGCATTTGCGCACAGACTAATCCCAGACGCCACTTAACAATTGCCTTAGATTTTGATTAGCTCAAAACAGAAACTCACTTGAGAACGGAAATTGTCGTTTCGGTTTAGTGTTGCAGGCCGTATCAGAACGCCCCTTCTCATTTCTAACTCGAACTTTTGTACTCTTTTTCTTTAGGCAAATGACTTAACCTTTCTTTCGACCACGCCACGGTTAATTATAAGCGAAATATAATTATAAAAGCTGCGAAAATACCGTTGAAACAAAGTTGTATCCTAATACATTTTAAAAAATAGAGAAAACATATGCTTTAAGACTAGCTTATGTTGAATGTTCATAAATTGGTTTAACTTGTTTCTCGTTTTCTAAATAAATAGCCTAAAGAACATCAAATGTAAGTCTTTATCCGGCTGCCGTGAAAGTGGTCCAAGATAAACCTGGGCATTCAAAAAGTCTGATCTTGGTGAACTTCTTTAACAGTCGTTGAAAGGTGTATATTTTTTTAATTCAAATAATGCTTAAACATGCTGGCAGTAATAAAGATTTTTTTTCTTTACTCCTAGGACTGAAATGGTGAGTCTGACTGTTTTCGCTGAGATATGCTTTGAAGTTATAATGATTTACCGCGTTCGATTGTTTAGAATGATGAAACATGTTTAAGAAGTCAGATGGAAGAAATAAGATTAATGCAACGAGAATTGTTTTCTTCAAGCGATAAAGGAAACATTTGCGGGGGGGGGGGAAGAAAGGAGGTAAACAGTTAAAACAAGTACACATAGCTGCTTCTTACTTCAAGATTAATTTCGAAAGCTATCTTATACAAGGACGCTAAAGATCGTGTTTGTAATAAACTGCGTTCACTGTTAAACAAGATAGATTTCCCAAGACAATAATTGTTCCTAAACACTCCTTTAAATATTAAGGTCATTCTATTTTGGGAAACATCCTGTTACCTGAGCCTCACAGAATATGGCGATGAATTAACAAAGCAGAGTTCCTCAATTTGATCTTTCCTCGGAGCACAAAGCAGTCCAAGCACGACTGTCTTTCTGCAAGGTACTACAAAGTTTTACCTGACATGTATTTCAAAACCGATTTGCCGTGCATGGCCGTGCTCTTAGAACAATTGTGCTCAAATTGACATCTTAACCCCTATATGTAATAATTTGTTTCTGCAACGAAAACAATTTAATTTACCTTACTGCATTACAAACCAGCATAATTACAAAATAATTGCATTTCACTCTGGATACAAAGGTTTAAAATGCATGAAGGATATTTGGTAACAGACAAGGATCGATTCTTTAGGAAGACTTACATGGCATACAACTTGTCTAAAATAAGGGTTTCAACATTTAGCCGTTACTTTACAAGCTTCCAAAGTAAGAGACATTACATCATATCATAAACGCATCTGTTAACAGTGTACTTATGCAGATTTAAAAGTTTGGGAAACAAGGCATTCATTTCTAAAACAAATATATGAGGAACAATGTTAGTCATTTATTTGCCACGTCTCTTCTTTAAATTTCTGAGCAAGGACATGAGTAGACATATCCAAGTGCCTAGAGGTAAAACTGTTCTCAATTTACATTTTATATTAATTTCTATCAGTGAACAGGATATCATCCTCATGGTGATTATCATTTTTTCCCTGAAACAGTTTGTTATTTCAAGGACAGTGTAGCTCAAGACCAGAATCAACAAAGAGTGCAGTCTGATATCATATCCACACCGTGCGATTCTGTAAGTTTTATTTCTATCAATTTGGGTTCCTCACATTTTGCTGGTTTATTATTTGTCTGATAAGTTCAGAAGTTAGTGTTAAAAAACGCTCAAAGAGTTACCACTGCGATTTAACAGGAGTAGGTACGTACTTCTATAATTCTAACCTTAAACTGCTGAATTTCTACTTACAAAAAAAAAAAGAGAGAAAACTAGTACTTATAATAATAATGTGATTTCAAAGTTGATTTAGGAGAGGGCGATTTCCGTATTAGACAAAGTGGATCAGAAATCAAACTGCACGTTTTGTGCAGCCTGGTCTTGATTCAAACTGTCCACAAAAACTTCGTGACTTACGATTAGCAGCCAAACAATAATGGGTTTTTAGACTTTTCATAATGCACGAAAAACAAGTCTTCAGATTAAATGGGTAAAGATGTTCTTCATAATTTTTAACACAAAATGCTGATAGTTGGTTGGTTATTTGTATTTAATTATCGTCGCTACCGGTTGCCCATCTGAGCAACGCCCCCAGAAGACGGTTAGTTGTTACGGGAATAGTGCAAGGATACAGGTCGAAGCTACTGAGAGCTTCGCCTGGTTCTTTAACGTGCTCGGCGTATAGCACCGTCACACGGGACCTCGGTTTAATGTCTCATCCAAAAGACTATTAGTAATTTTAGTTTGCCAGCCGGGGATTCGAACCCACAACCTATAGGACACT
The DNA here is from genome assembly GCA_943736015.1 of Tridacna crocea. NCBI lineage: Eukaryota > Metazoa > Mollusca > Bivalvia > Cardiida > Cardiidae > Tridacna > Tridacna crocea. The sequence continues at coordinate 8,495,975 of OX031066.1, read as the reverse complement.
GTGTTCACGAGTCCTACACTCTACCTACTGAGCTATATCGGCTGGTAAAAAAAAATATGCTGATAGCTGGTCGATATGGATTTATATATGTAGTGTTAAGGTTAGACCTGTGTGATGCACTTCCGGTGAAATTCTAATTGGTTGATAAATAAGAAAAAATAAGGATTTTTGCTTGAATTGATATTTTTGCAGAATTGATATTTTTGCACATTTCTAACGGATCAGAAATTCCGTTTATGTCTATCTTGAAATTATTTTTTGATACTTTTGTTAGTTTTCTGAAAAGGGAGGTAATTATTATCGCTTTTTGAATTGAGAATATAGTGGTTTTAGATTTATAAGTGATAAGAAGGCAAAAATAGAAAAAAATGAAAAGGGGAAAGTAATTCAATGATATTCATTTCTAATAATAGATAATTTTGCAGGATGATATTTTAGTGAAAATAGGTGTTTTCAATTACACAGGTCGTTTTTAACTGTATTTCTGTCGCCCCGCAATGCCTCCCAGAACATCTTCAGGAAAAATGATTAACATATTTTTTTTCTAATTGCAACACTAAATTCTATATTTAGTTACAAATAATAATGATTATAATAATAATAAAAATATCCTTATATGTGTACCTAGATGTGTGTTTTGAACGGTACCTTAAAGGTTAAATAAAATCGTAGCGTTTTAGAGTTACATGTATTTGTTTTTATGCAATAAAGCTGAACATAGAAACAGAACTTGTCGTTATGATCAGCTCAAATCTTATATATACTTTGCACGTTGTTCGTGAAGTTGGCTCAACGCTCCGTAATCGACATTTAGCTCAACACAAGCTTTGTGGAGCTACATGTAGCTCAGCAGCAAAAATACATATATAATTATGTCAAAGCCCGTTGAGCCAGTTCGACATTCCAGCTCAACCGCCAGCTCAACAGCAAAAATACGTATACATATGTTTCGATCAATGTCCGTTGGGCCACCTCTACATTCCAGCTCAACGGCCAGCTCAAGAGCAAAAAAAACATATATATGTCAAAATCAAAGTCCGTTGAGCCAGCTCGACATTCCAGCTCAACTGACAGCTCATCACTATAAATACTTATACACATGTTTAGATAAATGTCCGTTGAGCCCTTCGACATCCCAGCTCAACAGCAAAAATACATATATATGTTTCGATCAAAGTCCATTGAGCCAGCTCGACATTCCAGCTCAACGGCCAGCTCAACAGCAATAATACGTACATATTTTGAAAATCAAGGCCGTTGAGCCAGCTCGACACGCCAGCTCAAAAAGCAAAACTACTAGATCAATGTCTGTTGAGCCAGATCGACATACCAGCTCAACCGCCAGCTCAACAGTTAACATATTCCTGCCATATGTGTCGATCAATGTCCATTGAGCCAGCTCGACATTTCAGGTCAACGGTTAGCTCAACTACAAGACAGAATCTTGCAAAAGGCTGAAGAAATCGAATTTTACATTTTTAATTTTCTGAAAGGCTGATATTTATTTTACAAAATGTTCAAAATATTTTTCAACTGAAGTCATCCGTCTAACAGAAAATTTTGTTTTTTTCTATACTGGTCGTATATGCGTAAAAATACCTCAAATCACTGTGCTTTCCTGCTACCTTTAACCCATTACCACACAATCCCTACTTTTGACGCCTCTGAAAAAGAAGCCTTTTGAAAACACTGTGGAAAAAGGAGAAAATGCTGGTAACCAGCATTTTCTCCTTTTCCCACAGTGTTTTCTCAAAAATTTTCTCGTGTGGTAAATAGTTAAACAAAATCATGTGTAGAGTCTTGCCATGACTTGTTTACAAGTAGAAAGAAAGTACGGCGATCTGAAGAAGTTGTATCCATGCCTTATAAATAAAATGTTTTAAAAGCAGTTTAGCATGTGGCGATTGATGACGTACTTTTTACGTTGTTTTCTCCAACGTTTTTTGACGACGCCATAAGGCACCTTTTATCCGATTTGCGCTCAGATTTTGATATCATTGCTTGTGGAGCCAGCTCGACATTGTACCAAAAATCGTTAATTGCGTCAAATTGCTTGTGGAACTAGCTCGACATTCCAACTTTATGAGAAACTCAACTGTGCTGAGCCAGCTAGACAGTAAGGTCCTTATCATAGTCTATGATGTAAACAAGAGCTCCACAAGTGGGTGCAATCCTCCGCTGCAGGTGCTCGATAATGAAAAATTCTAAATTGAAAAAGGGGCATAATTCTGGCAGAAATGCATTTACGTTTCATCTGGATTAAATCGCTACAATTCTATCTGGCTGATTATCTGGAGCAGGTAGGTCTACATTAGTACAAAAACTTAGCTAAATGATACAGAATAAAACTAAAGACTTATTAATATTTTCGAATCCAGTTTTTCAATTTGTAAATTATGAGAAGCAACATTAACATTCAGTATTATTTATTTTTCATTTCTAATATCTTTAGATCTATTTCGTACAAATCACATGAATAATTTTGTAACACTAAACTGTAGATTAGATATAACCAAATTAACAGTAAATAATCAAACTTTATTGTAAATATATGAGGATATCAGAAAATCGGGAAAATTAGGGGCTCTCCCCTGTAAAACTGCATAGACCACCTGAAAACGATATCTGACGATGAAAGTGTCACTTTTTCTAATACGTTGAATTTATAGCTTCATGGACAACTACGTTACAATTTTGATGCGGAATCCATACACACTTGTAGTAGTAGTAGCAGCAGCTTGAATTGAAAATAATTGTTATAGGCACATGAAGTATTTTTCTATGTAAAATTATATGTTGTATTAGGATTGTCCACTAAGCATGTACTTTCCTTTTAAATCCTTCATTTTTTAATATTTTAGAAGCATAATTATTTGATTGACGAAATGTTCAATATTCTGTTGAAATAAGCTCAAAATATTAAAGAGTAAACATAAAACAAAATAAGAGTACACACACGCCGATGCTAACGCTCAACTGTGTGGCGCTGGATAGCAAACAAGAATTAAATATATCGAAAAAGGGGCATAATTCTTACAAAATACACTTAGCGTTATCCTCCTTTATAGAAAAGATTGCTGTTTTGAAAGTGAACATATATTCCGGGTTCCAAGCAAATATATGCACTAATAATATGTGGTAAAGGTTAGAGTTTGTCATGCAATCGCTTCTAACACCAACAATACCAGGGTTTGGCAATATCTTGGGTTTTTGTCCCGAAACATCAAAACTAAAGAGTTACAAATCTTTAAATAACACCACCAATGGTGCACGACGCGATCTTTACAAGATAATGCAAGCGTCGAATCAAAAGCTCATCTTATGTCTTTTTTTCATGGCCATCATCCAAGCGCAATCAAAATTCCATTCTGCTATTGTAAACATATCCTATGTTGAGTTTATACATTGCAGATCATAAGTTGTCACTTGTTTACATACAAAGAAAAAAACAATACAATAACATTGAAAGAGGGCCAGAGGTTAAATTTGCATATGTAAATTATAAGGTTAATTTTCGTTATAAGTAATGCGGGATTAGGATGCGGTATTTATAACCGAATTACCTAAGCTGAACATGCTTCGGTTTCTATCGAGAGACATATTATCAACGTCGATCTACAATTAATGCAATTTCTATATTGTTTCCTAAAGTTGTGAGGTTAGTTATTGTTTATTTCTCACAATATTATTAGATTAAATGTCATTATTATTTAACTGTTCAAATTTACGTAAGATCTAGATAAAAATTGGTCAAATATACAGGAAATGTTGAAATTTTAGTCATCGAAATTTGGTTGGAAATTATGAGAAAAAAAAAAAAAACAGAATTACAAAGAAAGTCTATATACTTAATTGAAAACCCTCGGTTTTGTGCATAACTTTGATAGCAGAATTGTGAAGGTGAAAATATCGATATAAATTGGCCAAGTTAACACAAAAGGCACAAGATTGTCTGTATCGCTCTACTAGCTCAGTAATCAAAATCGTGGAATCTGACAAACCTTTGTAAAATGAAAATTGATGGTAAACAGAAATTCAATTAAATTACTTGCTTGGAGCAGATAATTTTTAAAGACTTTACTATATACGGTACACCATAAAAGGAAAGTAAGTCCTACCCATTAAAGCCACATTTTTTGACAAATAACAATTCTGTGGAGGAATTTGAAAGTAGACTAGCCAAGGAACATTTGATTGGAATTCATTCAAATCTGTCAAGAAGTTCTGAGAAAAATATTTCTAAAGATGTTATCATAAGTATAATACGAGGAAAATAAGCCTAGACCATTAAATACATGTTTTTTGGAAAGATCAAAATTCTTTGAACATATTTGAAAAAGAATCACCCAAGGATCACTTCTGTAAAATATTGGGAAAATCACATTTTTCTGTGAAAAATTGGTTCAAATTTGCCCAATAGTACGGAAGAGAAGATTTTCAAAGAGCATACTGTATAGACCATATCAATCGCAACATCCGCGGCCAAATTCTACAAATCATTGCACAGATGTATAACAGTCTGACGGATATGTATTAAATCGCTGCATTTCAAGCGATGAAAATGAGTACTCTTCAAAAAGTAGACAGGTTACAACATTATAATTCTATAAACAGAAATTGGCAGAGTCTTCCAAAATCAAAAGAACAACAACAGGTGCTGCTATATACTGAAGTTGTAGTTCTTGAAATAGACCCTCAAAGTACATCCGACACTGTTGCGTAGAACTAGTTGTAGGAGTTCCGATTGAGACCATATAAGAAAAATAAGTCCTATCCGAAAAAGCTCTGTCTATTAACGATAAAGATTATTTGCTGAAATTTGAAAGAGGGTTACCCAAAGAGCATTTCTGTGAATTTTTATTCATATTATCCCAGTACTGTCTGAGGCAAAGATTTAAAAAGAAAAAGACTTGTTAGTGAAACACTCATGCCGAAATAGCAAACCTTTGAAGATTGCCCCTTATAAATAACCTTAACCTTGTCAGATGACATCGACCTTAGCAGATGAGTATCAATGAGAGGTACCTTCATGCCAAATATGAACATTGAAACTTAAATAGTTTCGAAGTTACAGGAACATTTTAAGTTCACAGGTTAAGTTTTCCACAGACAGAAGGACGGACACTCAGACAGACAAATGAACCCTGGTCAAAAAAGAAATATGCCCCCGATCTTATGGATATGGGGGCATAATAAGTTTACTCACCGACGCAGGCATGCACAACAGACATAACACCATGACAAGCGCGTTGGAACAAAAAATCATAAATTTCATTCTCAAAAAAATGAGTAAATATATTTTGGTACCGAATTAAAACTTTGAAAGTTCTAAGCAAATTTTTGGTTCCCTATGACTTTGGATTCAGTTTTTTTTTTATTTAACATATATGAATTGAAAGTAAAAACGAGAAGACTATGATGGTCCTATATAGTTCACCAGAGTATATTCGTAACTTGTAATGGTTTATCAATGACAGGCCATTCTTTATAAACAAGAACACCGAATGCGAGTGCCAACGCTCGGCTTTGAGGTGCTTGATATTGAAGAAAAATATCTAAGTAAAAGGGGCATAATTCTGACAAAAAATGTATTAAGAATTATCTCCCTTGATAGTATGGACTTCTCTTTTAATAGTGAACACATATTCCGAGTTTCAAGGTATTTCTGCTGTTGAGTAGGCCGTTGAGCTGGAATGTCGAGCTGGCTCAACGGACTTTGATTTTGAGATATATATGTATTTTTGCTGTTTAGCTGGCTGCTGAGCTGGAATGTTGAGCTGGCTCAACGGACATTGATTGAAGTATATATAAAAGTATTTTTACTGTTGAGTTGGCTGTTGAGCTGAAATGTTGAGCTGGCTCAACAGACTTTGATTTTGACAGATTTATCCTTTTTCTTTGCTATTGAGCTGGCTGTTGAGCTGAAATGTCGAGCTGGCTCAACTAACATTGATCGAAACATATGTATAAGTACTCAACTGTTGAGCTGGCCGTTGAACTGGAATGTAGAGCTAGATGAACGGTCTTTGCTTTTAATGCATTTTTGCTGTTGAGCTGGTGGTTGATCTGAAATGTTGAGCTGGCCCAACGGACAATGATCGAAACATATGTATAAGTATTTTTGCTGTTGAGCTGGCCGTTTAACTGGAATGTCGAACTGGCACAACGGACTTTGATTTTGACATATATATGTACTTTTGCTGTTGAGCTGGTGGTTGAGCCGGAATGTCGAGCTCGCTCCAAGGACTTTGATTTTGACGTACATGTATATATGTATTTTTGCTATTGAGCTGGTGGTTGAGTTTGAATGTTGAGCTTGCTCATAGGACTTTGATTTTGACATAGATATATGTATTTTTGCTGTTAAACTGGCCGTTGAGCTGGAATGTCGTGCTGGCTTAACAGATTTTGATTTTGGCATACATAAGCATTTTGCTGTTTAGCTGGCTGTAGAGTTAGAATGTTGAACTGGCTCAACGGACATTGATCAAAGCATTTGTAAAAGTATTTTCACTGGTGAGTTGGCTGTGGAGCTGGAATGTCGAGCTGGCTCAACAGACTTTGATTTTGACAGATTTGTTTTTTTTTTGCTATTGAGCTGGCCCTTGAGCTGGAACGTCGAGCTAGCTCAACGGACTTTTTTTTTGACATATATATGTATTTTTGCTATTGCGCTGGCTGTTGAGCTGAAATGTCGAGCTGGCTCAACGGACAATGATCGAAACATATGTATAAGTACTTAACTGTTGAGTAGGCGGTTTAGCTGGAATGTCGAGATAGATGAACGGACTTTGCTTTTGATATACATATGTGTATTTTTTGCTGTTGAGCTGGTGGTTGATCTGGAATGTTGAGCTGGCTCAGCGGACTTTGATTTTGACATATATATGTATTTTTGTTGTTGAGCTGGTGGTTGAGCCGGAATGTCGAGCTGGCTCAACGGACTTTGATTTTGACATATATATGTATTTTTGCTGCTGAGCTGGCCGTTGAGCTGGAAATTCGTGCTGGCTCAACGGATTTTGATTTTGGCATACATATGTATTTTTGCTGTTGAGCAGGATGTTGAGCTGGAATGTCGAGCTGGCTCAACGGACTTTGATTTTGACATATATATGTATTTTTGCTATTCAGCTGGCCGTTGAGGTTGAAAGTCGACCTGCCTTAACAAGGATGGTGATGACCTGAATGTCCATTACTGAGCGTCGAGCCAACTTAACGGAACCCTTTCTACGAAAAAATCTCATTGATGCCAAAGTCAACAAAGTATGAATTATTTTGCGATAGTCGGCGGTGTATGAAGTGCGGCAATTATGACTTAACCGTACACTTTAGTCCATTATATAGTCCATATGATTTTTATTCAAATATTTTAGTTAACAAAAGCAGCTATAAGAGTCGTAAAGTGCTTGGTTTAACAAAATCATACTTGTTATAGTATCCTTGTATGTGCGTTAAGACAGTCACAAGTAGGTAAGTTGGAACAATATCTACAAGACTATAGAAAGAACTGGTACAGATCTACAAAACAAAAAGAAATACCCCGAGCTCTTAAATCATATAAATACTATATTACAGGAAATGGTAAACAGGTTAAACTTTCGGCCTCCACAAGTGCCCAATTGCATAAATGCATATCATATTTTTCAACAATATGCATGTAACTAAGATGCTGACAAATGGTCAGTGTATGACGGGGAATAGTTTTAGATACATATTGTTTCTTGAGTTAAGTGTCTTTTCTTTTACGAAGAAAGGTGCAGATTTAGAACAGACATGAATATTTTATCACCGTCTCGGATAATCACGTTTTACGCAGCGTTTTCGTGAGAAATCGGTCACATCTCAAATAGAGGGGGAGTGCAAAGAATAATTACACACAACCGTCCTCTCTCTGTCTCTCTCGTCCCCCTATCTCCCATGTCTAATTGGTTTAATCAGTGACTATGTTTCTGTTAGCTTTATTTTTGTTTTAATTCACGTTTTGTAAACCTTTGCAGATCTATTACTGAACTAGTAGGATTTATATAAAATCATTGAAATCCGTTCATCTCCTACTGGATATCAAATACAATTTGGTTTGTTGATTCGTCAACACGCTTTTTGTCTAAAATGTGACTCTATATTTTATCAGGTCGGCTGTCATTGATTTAGTCTGTTTTCATAGTTATATGACATAACTTTCATCGGTAGCTTCTTCGAATTTTTTTGCCTGTTGTTTAGTCATTATTTCTGTTTCCCTCATACGGCAGCATTTTTTTCCTGCGAAACAGAAGTATCATGTTTAACCTGATAAGTGCGCCAATGACGTCAGAAATATATCAAATACGCTTCAATTACAAAATCAACGGGATCAGCAATAATTATGTTGTTTCCCGAGGTAAATCATTTTTTTCTAGTCGGAATCTATGATCTTACCAACCCAATACGATACAAGTACAAATACCTACAATGGATATTTTCGTTTGAGTGAATTTTACTATTTTGTGATACACGCATGTTATCGTCAGCCCTTAGGAGCGATGTAGTCACGGACCGCATCCTACGCAGACATTCTTTGTCTTGTTTTGAGTTTAAACTTCTGTTCATTAGCTCAACATCAGTAGAAGGAAACAATATGTAACGGTGAATGAATTGTATCGGGAGATGATAAAGACTAAACTAGAAGAGATATTTTACCGTTGAGATCATCTTTGTATCTCAGTAAGCTACGATGGTGTTGATAAAATCAGGTACCTAAGATTATGTTCGAGCTGCATCTGTTTGATGCAAGTCTCTGTTGACCATAATTAAGTCTGAGTTTGCTTAGGTTGACAGTGGTTAATTCGCGTTCTCCTTTTGTCATTCCATGTTTGTGATGATGCCCTGATTCTTTAGCTCGTGTATAATGAAAAACACTTTTTTTCCGATTTCTCTGGTCTATTTGAAGGATATCAGTTCAATTCAATTCAATTCAATAGTTTTATTATTTGACTTGAACCATGAGGTTCTTCGTCACTTTCATGTACAGATACATGCGGAACAGACAGACGTAAACTAACAAACAAACAAACAATGTAATAATGGACAAACAATACATGGACAGTATAACTATCAAAAGTAATACATTAGAAAATAATGAAATGACTGAAATAAAATAAATGAAATCAGTAACCTGATTAAAGTCACGTGAAACATACAAACGATGAGTTCCGTATCAAATTGAATGTTTTTTATCCCTTCCCGTAACCAAATACCACTTCTTATATCCTGTTGACGAATATGTACTTTTTAAAGAGTTTTTTTTCCCATTTTGAATTGCTCTCGCAGCATCTGAATTCCAACGAAATGCTATTCTTATAGCTCAGAAGCATGGTACTTCTTTCAATCTTTGATCAAGGTGTTTCTTTTATGTTTGTGTAGCTCATAAGCTGGCCTAACTGAAAGCATTTGCAGACTACAATTTCATTGTGGCTCAAATGGTACAATTTTGATTGTATAGGATAGAAAACATTGTGGATAATGGAGAAAATGCTGGTTCTCAGCATTTTCTCCTTTCCCACACTATTTTCACAAGGGTTCTTTCTCAGGGTTGTTAGAAGTCGGTAGTTCAAAGTAGTTATTATTGCTAATTATGTTATATATTTACTTGTACAACACAGTCTCAGGTTTTAACGACCCTTAGAACATAACTTTTTACAAGCATTGTAGGAATGGGAGAAAATGCTGGTAAGCAGCATTTTCTCCTTTTCCAACAATGTTTTCTACCCTATCAAAGATGTACACTGTTTTTCAGTCATAATTCAATTTTTGTCTGGAAATGGCTAATTTCCGTATCATTTAGTAGCAGTTAATGCAATTTAAACAGCTGGGGTCATAACAGCTGCCAGTGCACCTATGCATGCGTTTCTTGGCTTTTTCCTTAGTCATGCACTGAATAGAATACGGCATGAATGATAAGTGGATTAGAAAGAAGACCATAGGGGAAATTTAAACCAGCGATACCGACTTCAAGTCTTTGAGCTACAAAATCCTTAAAAGGGATCGGCAAAACTTTTATAAAGCACATTATTTGGCCTACAAGGATTTTGAGGTGTAAAACCTCAGAATTATACTAAACCTGGTTTTCAGTACTTTAAGATACCTTTCAAGAATTTCATAACTGTTACGGATTGATATGATAGAAAACATTAGCTAGAAGCACTTTCTCCATGTCCACAAATGTCTTTAAAGGCTTCTTTCACGGGGTCATAAAAACTTGGGATTGTTTTGGAAAGGATTAATATCATTTTCTGCCTGTGCTCATGTACTAGATTTTATCTTTATTTTAGCCACAAACAAATGAGCTGTGCTTTGGCAAAAGGGGGCTTCTTGCATCCTCGTGATGGATTATACCAAGCAAGACATAAATAATTATTGATCCATAGACGGACCCTTCGATGTACAGAAAATTGACCAATGGCGAAAAGTTTCAGCCCAGGTCACTTGTGAAGACTGCACAGACTGACTGTCTGCACTGGCCTATACTGTCTGCAGATCGATTAAGGCACTTAAGGCACAAGTATAAAGGAAACCTGTGCAAAGAAAATGATAGGATCTGTAGCTGGCACAAACCTTCTGCCTTCAGTCCTTTGATTACTTTGTATTACTAAAACCACAGTAACAGCTCTGTTCGTACGTATCAGGTCTATGACACTTTTTTTCGATCTAATAGGCTTGTATCGCATACTAACTACATTAAAACGAAATAATTACAATTTTGTTTCGGCCTGTTTTCATTTCTTTTTAATGTTCTTTATCTTTAGGGCCCTGTACCAAGCATCATTTCAGTATTTTAATAACATCTCTAAAGCTTGGTAAGATAGTATGTGAATACAAAAACTATATCGAATCTCATGAGATACAAACTGATAAGCAAAGGCGACCGAAAGACACCCAAATACCATTTGATCATTGTCCCTGTGTAATTGAACTGTCTATTTTGTACAAAATTTGTTGTCTGGGCCTTTGTTCGAACGCAGATCGTTTGACAACCGCGTGAGAAACAGCGTGTCAAAACCGTCTGCTTGGTTATCCAACCTTCATTTGTATTCCGCAATTCCCTGATTAGGTTTCGACGTTGCCAGTTTCATAATATTTTGGAGAGGGACCCTTTTGAAAACATTCAGGAAAAAAGAAAAATGGTTTGTTACGAACAGTTGCCCTTTCTCTATCGGCGTTTTTCAGTGATGTACAAGAAAATGTTAACACGCTCATTTAAAAAGGTTTCGCTTCGCATAATATGCAGTGGGTGCTGTTCTCTAAATTGACAAGTCTTGGAATGGGTTGACCTATCTGTTATCGCTCCATCTTTGACTGATATGTCTTGTAAAAGAATCTATAGAAAAGAAGAAATGTAATATTTCGACAGCCTCAGGTCTTGACGCCAAAATTAGTGTATGTCCATGAACCATGCTCTGGCAAAAGGGGGGTTAATGTATCTCCTTGATACATAATTCAAAGCAAGTCACCCAATAATCGCAGATTTTTAACATCAATATGTTATATTTCATGTGTCTATTTTTAGAAATGTTATGGGTAAAGAAATGACGTCATTTAAGCTGGGGGAGGATTATTTCCCCACCAAAGTGAATATTTTCCTCCTGCCGAAAATTTGGTTAAGTTGAGATCACTAGTTTTAAAAGTAGCATTCGTTGACAAAATAATCAGATGAAATATAATCCAAAAGTCGACTCCTTGTCCTAACCCAAAGCCCTAACCCTAAACCCTAACCCTCAACCCTAACCCTAAACCCTAATTAACACCAGCGACCCAAACTCTTCTTGGCACTGATCCCATCCCTGTTGCTGATTGTGTGGTAATTTAATCATAAGCTAATTATGCATACAATAATAAGAAGCTGGAATCTATAATGTCTCTGTTGCAAAAGGGTGTAAACGCTTCTGCCTGATGCATTTTATGTAGAGTAAATCATCATATGAATATGGATCCCTTCAATTAACATCGTCATATAACTGACTGAATTATGCCATAGACTGTTCCTATGACATGTACTTAATTTCTCAATTGCAATTACATGTGCAGAATAAGGGCTTTCCGTCTGATACATTAATATCTGAGACGTTGCCGTGATATAACTGAAAAAAAAAAATGTTTAAAGTGACGTTAAATACTTTTCAATCTCTCTCTCTCTCTCTCTCTCTCTCTCTGTGGTAAGCGTGTCGGACTCATGACCTAGTGGTTGTGAGTTCGATACCCGGTTGAGGCGAACTTTTTTTCTGGCGTATTTTCGCCTCTCACCTCTGCTGAAGCAAGTGAGAAAAGTAGTCGGTGGCTTTGGAAAGAAAGTAGTGCAAGTACCGGTGTGAGAAAGAATGAATGAATGAATAGTGTTTTATGGCCCGTCGACAACTTAGGTCATATTGGGCGCACTTACTTAGTACACAATAATGCGAGGTGAAAATAACACACATGTGCAACAACATAAGACAAACATGATAAATGAGGAATGGATGAAACACAAAATGATGCCCCTTTTGTCGCCTTTTACGACATGCATGCTGTCACCTTTGTTCCGCCAGATGAAATGGCAGATGTGACGATCGCGGGACTGCAGTGGTTTATTCTTATACCCCCGATTAAACCACACGGGGTCCCACAGGCCAACTGATTCCCATTCCAAACTCTATTTACATCAAGAAAAAAAATATAGGATTTGGAATAAGAACCACCCAGCCTGCTGCAATCCTACGAATTACGAGGAAAGCAGCCGTTTGTCTCTAATTTTAGTCGCCTTCTACGACATGCCATAGAGAAAGGCCGAGGTCCTATTCTATAAAGTAAAAAAACCCCGGGACCCCACGGGGAGGTGTGAGAAAGCCAGGAAACATAGTCTCCCTCACCGAACGCCATGATATGACCCTAGCTGTTTAAGTAGTTTTAAAAGTGGCATTCGTTGACAAAATAATCAGAGGAAATAAAATATATAATTTATTTCATCAGCTTGTGGTTAATATGGGGAAATATTTGCCTCAAAAGGGAAAGACGGCACGAGTTATTTTCGCGGACCTTTCCCTTTTGAGGCAAATATTTCCCCATATTAATCACAAGCTGATGTAATAAACTCTATTTAGCTAACTGTACGGACTGATATGGTCGATTTTATTTTGCAGATGTATTAAATCCTCTTTTTCACTTTGCTTTAAGCAATGACTTACGAAGCATTGACCTGTTTAGGAAACTGTTTTACTGAATATAGATCTTACACGAAAGTCGAACGAACAATCCTTTTGTCAGAAACCTAAGTTTAGGTATTTTGTTACAAGCGCTAACACGCCAGTAATTCCATTTAAATCTACAGTCCAACACTCATCCGTAAACATCGACGTGTTCATAGAGGTGATTCCACAATCCCGGCTCTCACCTTTTAATAGGAGCGTAGACTCACTAACTCAACGGTAAATATCCTGCAAACCGACGTTTTTGTAAAGACTATTAGGCCAATCTCGGCAGCTTCTGTCTTTTGATATGGGCGTTAGGGGCTATGGACCTTAATATAAATCAAATGTTCACTGTTTTTAACCTGTTTATGACGGAAACATCTCACAAAACTACCGTAAGGAGCAAATGTTCAACCCTTTCCCAAACAACAAACTTTTGGACTAGACCAAATTGAAAGCATTCGCAGGCGACAATTCAACTCTTGCTGAAAAGATTATTTCTGTCTATGATAGGGTAGAAAACATTGTGGGAAAAGGAGAAAATGCTGATTCCAGCATTTTCTCCTTTTCCCACAATGTTTTCAAAAGGCTACTCTTCCAGACCCGTAAAAACTAGGGATTGTTTGTGAAAGGGTTAAAGCACAAGTACACTGCAGGCCAGATGCTTATTAAAAGCTTTTCTTGTACAACTTAGCTGGATATGAGGTTTCAAAAAATCTTTCAGAATTTCTCTGATACATCTCACAGAGCAGCATGTAATTTCTGTTCTTTCTTCACACTTGCAGAAACATTGATAAAACTAAAGTATCAGCACAAACTCCTATGAGCATGAAATAAAAACATAGTTCATCATAGCGAACAGTGAAATCTTAAATTACTCTATACAGCAGTACACTCGAATCCTGATCTGCACTGTTCGCAAAGGCACTAATTTTGATAAATTAGTCTTTTATACATGTTGGAAAAAAAACAACTTTAAATTGGGAAAATAGACTGTTTTCTACTCTTGGCTAGCAGGGTAAGATAAAATAATATGAGTGATGAATAATAATTGATTGTTGTAAGGATAGAGGAGGATGGCCACGAACTCCTCTATCCAATATACGTGGCTAATAAAGTTATTTGAAAAAAAAAAAACATAGTCCTTTTTAGTATACACTCTGTTCTTGATTTACATTATCTTTGGAAGTACTTAGAATCATACCTTGAATTTTAAATTTCTTATTCGCTCGCAATCAATACACATCATCCATATGCCAGTCAGTAATGAAAAGCTCTCTACTCTCTACTAAGCATTTTCATTCTGAAAAGCTATTATTAAGAAATCATTCTACTGTTTGGGTGGATATGCAATTTCTATAATTGTGGCTGGTTATTTTACTAACTCATGTATAGCAATAGCTTAGGTTAAATTTCTTTAATTCTAGACTGTTTCATAATAATCGATGATGCTTTAACCGCTGGATTTTTTTATGAATTCGTACTGTCGACAGTAAGTTCATTAAAGCCTATATCCTTAGATTTAAATTGACACTGTGGTATAATTTCTCTATATAATCTTCTTGTCACGAATGATTTTACACAAAAAATAGACATGTCAAAATTTATTTGAAAAGAGACTTTGCGTGGAGATCGTATGAGAACAAGATCTGAGCATTAATTGATGCCTTACAATGTGGAATCCTTTTATAGTGAGCTATGGACATTAACACTGACTATGGACACAACAGTTACAAACACTTTTGACATTGCCTTAACCTAAACTTTTGACCTACTGATAAGGTTCTTGTGCTACATATTATTTACATGTGGCTGGCAAATCTGACAAATCTGCAAAGTTATACTGAAATTAAGTCATATTTAAAACACGCCGGTGTAATGCAGAGAAATGACCCTCCCCTTCAGCATGACCCTCTGGGGTCATTTCTCTACGTATAATAATGGCCCCGAACAAAACCACAAACAAACAATCTCTGTTTAATGAAATTTAATGGGGTGAGACCTTCATCTTTGACCAAATTATATGGTTCTTAGATGCGACCCCTTGATTATATGTGTTTGACAATTCGACAGCTTTACAAAGAAATTCATAATTAAAATATGAAACGAGACCTAACTCAAAACGTTTGATCTTGCTGTGACCTTGATCTATGTTTAACCCACACAATAGGGTCCTGCTTATAACATATCAACTTGATTAGGTCGAAATTTGTGAACGTTATCATGGGATTATTTGACAGAGACAGAGGTTATGGCCTTGACACAGTTTCTTTATCTGATTAACGATTCTGCAAAGGTATATACCGAAATTCCGTAATAATCAAAACATTAATATTTGTGCAAAGTACCTTGAAAAAAAAGCTATAGGGAGAAAGTTGTGGTCCAGACACGAATACAGTGGGACGGAAGGACGGACTAAACAAAAACTAAATGGCCCCGATTATTTCTTTCAGATGGGGCCAGCATAGACGTTCAAAAGAAATAAGTATCAACGTCTTATATCCTTATATATGAATATTTGACCGGAAAATAAGGCAACAGTTCAAATGACAAATACTATGTGCCGACGTTGCCCTATAAGCCTAAAATAAAGTTTCTGTCCCTTCAATGCCACAGTCGACCTAACTAACTTGTTTTGGACGACATAGACCAAGATTAGACTGCACGAAACGTGAAGTCTGATTTTAGACATTATGCGCCTGTAGTCCGGGTCTAAATTATAAAGAAAGCGACTTTTCATAAGTATGTGCCTTCAAATAAGTTGGATATCAAGTCTTCGAAATAGCTGAAATCTATTCTACGACTAAGGGGTAAGATACATCTCAGGTGAAATTAAGTTCACGGGTTTATGAACTCACTGAGGCATAAAGATAGAGGCAATTTCATGTGTCACATACAACAGATAACACGTATCCTACTGAATAAGTTATATAAAATTTTCAAACACGAAAAGTGTTATCTTAAACTTATTTTCTATATCAAAATATCTCCACGTCAGGCAAGATAGATTCAAGATCAGACTGCACGTTCTGTGCGTTCTGTCTGCCAAAGTTCAGCGAGTCGCCCCTAGCAGCCTAGGGTTACACAGTCATGTGTTGTGGGTTAAACTCCTTCCTGACAATTTTGGGTTTTGATTAGCTTTCATGTATTAGAACATCTAATGCAAAAGTTGCCATAGTAAATGCATGGTAAAGCGACTATCGCAGAGTACCTGTCAGCAATTTAAATGAAAGCTGATTTGTCTATTGCCGTTAATCCTTATTTTCTTTAATCAAGCAAATGTACGGATATTTGATTTAGACGTTTTACCATTGCTAAGATAGATTATGGATCAATCGTCAGGACCGGATGGGACTGGGACGTTTTTTGGTTACCATTATTAACCATTCTTCATTTATATTATGCAACTTTTCTCCAATCATCTTTGTCCTAGGAACAGCATAACGGAGATCCTTGAAAAGGAGTTATCAAGGGTGAAAACATAGAAACATAAGCTAACATTTGGCTTTTATTTAGAACCCGAATAATATAGATAAATATCGTTATCTCCAAATAGAATATATCATTGTTGGAATTATGATCCAATAAATGGTTTGCTTAACTTTAAGATTTAAAGATTTATTGGCAAATTTTCTTGTACCAAAGCACGTTGCCACAGCAGCAAACAAAAATATCTTGTAAAAACATGTACTTTTGATAAAAGACAAAGACCCGATTCAAATTCAAAGAAAATACCCGTGAGACTGTCTAGAAGGATTGTTCAAGAAACTGCGATTTGTCAGATATGTGTCTAGGGTGCCGGTAAATCAAATGAGGTTTTAATCTTTCCCTCGACTCTCTCCCGCTTCCTCTCTCTAACATCTTGAATTTTATTTGCATAATTTCGCACATTATTTAATTTGATCAAATCAGGCGAACACTACTACTAATTGACTGCAATATATCCCATTACCACACAATCCCAGGGCTAGACGACCCAAGGAAAGAAGTTTTTTGAAAAAAACAAACGGGATAGCAGAAAAAGTGCTGGTGACTAATATCATCTCATTTTCCCACTCTCCCCCTTTTTTCTCCAAGTTCAAAAGGACATCGCACCGTTTTATCCACTTTTAAATCACTTGCTGCTAATGCCTTGAATTTTTACTAGTCGAACATTTTGTGTTGTTGTAAATAGTTTAAAAGTCCAAAAGTCGACTCTTTGTCCTAACCCTAAACCCTAACACTAAACCCTAACCCTCAACCCTAACCCTAAACCCTAATTAAAACCAGTGACTCAACTCTTCTTGGTACTGATCCCATCCCTGTTGCTGATTGTGTGGTAATTTAATCATAAGCTAATTATTCATACATTAATAAGAAGCTGAAATCTATGTCTCTGTTGCAAAAGGGTGTTAACGCTTCTGCCTGATGCATTTTATGTAGAGTAAGTCATTATATAAATGTGGGTCCCTTTAATTAACATCGTCAAATAACCGACTGAATTATGCCATAGACTGTTCCGATGACATGTACTTAATTTCTAAATGTACCAATTACATGTGCAAAATAAGGGCTCTCCGTCTGATACATGGATATCTGAGACGTTGCCGTGATATAACTGAAAAAATGTTGAAAATGGCGTTAAACACTTTTCAATCTCTGTCTCTGTCTCTGTCTCTCTGTGGTAAGCGTTTCGGACTCATGGCCTGGTGGTTGTGAGTTCGATACCCGGTTGAGGCGAACTTTTTTTCTGGCGTATTTTCGCCTCTTACCTCTGCTGTAGCAAGTGAGAAAAGTAGTCGATGGCTTTGGAAAGAAAATTGTGTTAATACTGGTGTGAGAAAGCCAGGAAACATAATGTGCGTCACCGACCGCCATGTTGTTGTTGTTGTTTCAGGTAATTTCCCACACTAGCACTGTGGCACTCCTTCACGAAGGATAGTCTTCTCGCGGTTGAGAATTAGTCAATAATTTTATATACGCGAGCCGGTAGCTAGCCTTCACATAGTACATTATGATTAGTCTATATCTTATTTTATTTGTCGCGCATCTGGGCATATTTTTAAATATGGAGTAGAGTAAAATAATGCTATGGGCAATTTTCCTTACTAAGTGCTGGAGATGAGACGCGTTCTTTCTTGGTGTAAAGCCCAACACAGAAATTGGGAGCATCTTTCAATATCTCTGGTTTGTTTACTGCTAAGCTGTAAGTAGTTTTGAATAGATTCGTGTGTACAGTCTAGTATACATTGTAGAAGATTATCACTTTGATCAAGGTTCATGGATCTTCTATCTCCAATAATTCTCTTTATGGAGTGGGTGTACTTGTTTCTGATGTTTTTCAGAGCTTTACAAGATAGAATAAAATGTTCCAAGGTTTCGGTGTCTTCTTGACAGAGTAAGCAATCTGATGAAATTTGGTTGTTATTGCATTTAGCTGCATTTTCTTGTAAAGTATATGTACCTGTGATCAGTCTAGACTTAATTTCAGCACGTCTGATGTTTTGGATCTGGGGATACACTGATTTCCGGATATTATGTGGTTTTCTGTGAGGATTTTGCTGAATTTTGAGATGTTTCAATGTTGTTTTGGTTCTCTGATTCATTATCCATGCATTATACCAGAAGGAATCCAGTGCTGACTGTATCATCTTTTTCCAGTTCTGTTTGCTAGGTGGATTATTAAATAATGTTCTTATATCTGGAAGGTTGTACTTTTCTAAAATGTTTTTTATACATGCTACTAGAGATTTGCTGTCAATTGCTGTCATACTAATTTGTCTAGATAAAACTTCATGCTCTACTGATCCTTGCAGTCGTGCAATATTCATAAAAAGGGATAATCTATTTCTGTCAATCACAGATTCAATGGGTTCAACTCCAAGCAGCACATATACGGCGGTTGAAGAGGTTCTATCTGGGAGGCCTTGAATATGCTTACAAATTTTCCGTTGGAGTCTCTCAAACTGATCTAGATCTGTTTTGGTAATATGCAGAACTTCCGCTCCATGTAAGAATCTGGGAATAACATATGTTTTCCACATCTTATGAGCTACTATCGGAGATAAGCCTTTTCTTGCATGTAGATTAGGTCCAAGTAAGGAATATATAGTCCTCCTAGCAATTTGCATACGTTCTTCTGTGTTTATTTTATTTTTGTTGTTCCTATTTACACCAAGATGTGTTATTTCCTTTTTATATTGAATCTGTTGATTATTCAAGAATACTGCTTGATTTAATGCACTACTTCCATATACTAGGAGCTCGGATTTGTCCGGGTTTATTGTAACAAGATATTGTCCAGTACAGAATTCAACTATATTGAGCATGGATTGGAGTTCGTATACATTTCTGGCTAACAAGGCCGTATCATCTGCGCAGGTGGGTGCCGAGACATTTATGTCGCCAATATAAGCGCCTAGTCCACTGTCCTTTATTGCATTTAGGATGCTGTTATGATAGCATTTGTATAGGGTAGTAGATAGCTTGGCTCCCTGTTTTGTGCCCTGAAGTAGTTCGAATTTTTCTGAGAGGGTATTATTCCATTTTACCTGTACATTTGAGTTACGGTACATGTTTCTAAGTAAGATCCATAATTCTCCTTGCACACCTATATGGAAAAGTTTATTAAATAGTATTTCATGGTTCACAGTGTCAAAAGCCTTTTGGGCATCCAAAACTTGCTAATATGAGCGCTCTTTTTTGTTCTTCATAGCAGAATATGGTTTCTGAGATAAGAAAAGCAGCATTGAGTGATGAACTCCTAGCTGTAAAGCCTCGCTGTAGTTTGTTTTGCAAAGGGTCAAATATTTCATCTAGTCTGTCTTTTAGTATGCTTTCAACAATTCTTATTATGGTATTGCTAACGACAATTCCTCTGTAATTTTCTGGTTTAAATTTATCCTTGCCTTTTTTCGGTACTGGAGTTAGTATTCCGGATTTTAAACTCCCTGGTACATCTAAGTTCCTAAAGTAGTCGTTTATCATACATTTGAGAAACGGTGCTATTTCTGTCCTTGCATATTTAAAGTGTTCTGCTGAGATACCAAACTTATCACTCGCTTTTCCTGTGTTTAAGCCCTTTATTGCTTTCTCTACTTCTTCAAGTGTCACTGGCTGGATAGCTGCTTTGAAATTTTGTTCAATGATTTCATTTTGCAGCGTTGCAGTATAGATTCTGTCAAGTTCCTTGTGTTGTACTGGAGCAGGGGTAGCAAGCTTTTGGAAGTGATTTTTCCATTCTTCTAATACTTCCTTTGGATCTGTGACTTCCCTGTTATTTACTTGAAGAGTTTGTATGTTATCATTTTGCTTGCAGCGCTGTTTCCTGATAATACCATAAAAAGTTTTAGAATCTGATTCAGATGCTTCCATAAGCTTATTGATAAATTTGTTTCTTGAGTCAGCGTGAGCCTGTCTCTGGAGGCTTCTTAGTAATTTCTTCTTCTCTCTGAGTTTCTTTTTGATAGGTGAGGATTTTCGTCCTGATAACTTATATTGTTTAAAGAGACGTTTTGATTCTGCCAAGGTTTCACTAATTTTCCTGTTCCAGATACTTTTCCCAACTGGTTTAATTGTCTGTATTCATCTATATCTGGGTATGGCTTCTTTCCCTGCAGAGTGTAAAGCATTGTTCAGTTCATTCAGTTTTTCCTTCGGTGATAGAATTTTATCGATATTACATAAAGATTTGGAGACTTCTTTTTTATATGTCAATTTGTTACACTTATCCCATTTTGGTCTACAGACTATTTTTTGTCGTTTTGTTGGTCTTTTATTTCTTTGTAGAGTGATGTCAAGTTTAAGAATAATCAATGTATGGTCAGATGTATTCAGTGGGTCCATATCTAGTATATCCATATTTTTTGCATGTGTCACTAAATCACTGGTATACAGAAAATAGTCTATCTGTGAGGTGTATTTCCCATTATGGTGAAAGAAAGTTGGCTTTTGTATTGGGTCACCAGTCAGTAGGCGGTTTCTATCAATAAATGATTTAAAAATTAGATCTCTGGTATTATTCCTGTATATTGATGCATTCATATCTCCAACAATCAAGATAAGATGTGTTCCTGTATATGTTTGTAAAATTTCTTCAATCTGGTTTAAGGTATCCAGGTATTCCTCATCTAGATTTTTAGTCTTTGAGGGCATATATACATTTATCAAGCATAACTGTTTAGGCCGGGTGTTAATCAGAGCAGTATTTATTCTAGATTTTGTATTTTCTACCTTTTTTATATGATGTGATATGCCATGATATGACCCTAGCTGTTAAAGTAGCGATAAACGCCAATACAAAAGGGTCCCTATTAAGTAAGAAACGGAACCGAAACGGAACGAAACGAAACGGAACGAAACGAATAGAACGAAACGGAATATACCGAGAACGAAACGGAACGAACCGAAACGAAATAGAACGAAACGAAATGGGACGCTATTTTTTGTACAAAATCAAGCAGAAATGTTACATAGTATGACTTAAAATTCGACGGCGGATATGTGCACTTTGATTGTGGTACATGAGTGAAAAACGTTCTTCATCTTTTTGGCAGCCATTAGTACTGTAAATGCGCTGCAGTCTGGTTGATATTTTTCTTCTTGTTTTTACAAATACTGTGAGTAAAAAAAGATCATGTCCAAATACAGCAAAGTTAAATACATTGATAACTAATATGAATGATTGATTTTGTATGGCGTTAAACGCCGATTTCAAGATAATTTCAATTATAAAGGGGCTGCCAGTGCAGGTCTATCAGTGCTTTCCTGGAATCTCTTACACAAGTTTTCAACACGACAGTGTTTACAAGCCATTGGCTGCTTTTCCACTTAACCCTCACCGACACAACGGTTTTCGTTGAAAGAGGAATGAATCCTGTTGCACTGACTATCATTCTGTCCTCAAAAAGAAATTGGCAGAGTAGGGAATCGTGTTCTCAAGTCCTGTACGGTACTGACAGAGCTATCGAGGCCTTTTGATAACACCTACTGCCGGTAATGAAACCGGTTTGCATTCTTACAAGATGGGTAAGAAATAATCCATTTTATGTCAGGCAAATTAGAATGTCGATTTTTAGTTTTTATTTAAATTTTATACATTTGTGCAGATATCACCTTTCTTCATGCACTGTCTGTTTTTCAATCACTTTGATTTCTCTCCAAAAATAGCGGCCTCGAAGACTCTATGTCACTGACCATGGCTAATTGTATTAAACGTCTTTTTTTTCCGCATGAAACAGACATACATAAAAAATCGTGGGGACCGGAACAGACGATTTTGATTGATTGACTTATTCTAGATTGAACGCCGCTTTCAACAATGTTTCAGTTATATCACAACAGCGCACAGATCCGTGTATTTCTTGAGTTCCACCAGTACTTGGCTATGGCTCTGAGTTGTCTTGCCTAAGGATACTCCTTCCAAAAAAAAAAAAGTGAAACCAGTGAGGATCGAGCCCGGAGCCTCCAGGTCAGGAGTCCTACACTTTACCACTGAGCCACGCAGGACCCTGGAAAATATTATAAAGAGGCTCATGTGTTATTGTGCAGCCGGTCCAAGTGATAGTCGATGGCAGAAAAATAATCTTTAAATTCAGATAAAAAGTAGATAAAAAGAACGAGCTACCTGGGAACCTTTAACCCAGGTTTCAAATTAATTTTTCTACTTGCGACTAAGAGAATTTATGTCTGTGAAATATGTACAAATTCATTTTAAGATTTCTGGGTATATCAAAAGTTTTATACACTATTTATTTCCCCTTTCAGTCACTATTTGAAACCTTCCAGTTTGCTCTCTCCTAGTTCATTTTATTTAAAAATAGAGGTTTCTTAAAAACTACGGAAAGAAATTGTAACTAACTGTGGCCCCAAAAGACGACTTTAAAAAAAAGTTAATATTAATTTCCAGTTCACTAAATATACAATGAACTATGGTCCGGCAAAATGGGGCTTAATAAATCTCCGTGATGCATGATACCAAGTAGGTCCTCACATAATTTTTAATCCATGCTTTTTTTTGTGTGTGACATTGCACAGTATCATGAAATACCCTGGTCCTTCGACATACAGAAAAGTGACCAATAGGGAAAGGTTTCAACTCATGTCACCCTGCGGGGACTGCGCAGGCTGACCTTGGCGGATACTTTTTACGGATTCGTTAAACCCTATTTTACAGAATATAGTTCAAATTAAAAAATAAAATGGGAAAAAAAACATACTCGAAATATTCCGGCGCTTGGTTGTATTGACTGTATAGTGTCTAACGCCCTTTTCAACATTATTGTGTGGCGTCCATGGTCGTAGGGTTTAGCGTCGGCCTCATAATTATGTCTTACCGAGTTCGATACCCGGGAGCGTGTGTCAGCTTTGGGATTTTTCATAAGCCCACACATTCGGCGCGAATTGTTGTATTGGTTGTATTTGGGTTTAACGCCTCTTTAACAGCTAATGTCATATACTGGTGGTTGGTGACGGACATGTCTTTCCTGGCTTTCTCACACTAACACAGCTTTCTTTCCAAAGCAACCGACTACTTTTCTC
The DNA here is from genome assembly GCA_943736015.1 of Tridacna crocea. Classification (NCBI taxonomy): domain Eukaryota; kingdom Metazoa; phylum Mollusca; class Bivalvia; order Cardiida; family Cardiidae; genus Tridacna; species Tridacna crocea. The sequence goes on along the minus strand of OX031066.1, from coordinate 8,472,258 downwards.
ACATGCTTCAGCAGAGGTGAGACGCGAAAATACGCCGGAAAGAAAGTTCGCCTCAACCGGGTATCGAACTCACAACCACCAGGTAATGAGTCCGACACGCTCACCACTGAGCCACCCGGACGGGCTCGGCGCGAGTACTGGTGTTGTTCCCAGGAAGCAGAATATAGGTAAGTAGAAGCTGTAAGAACTTGTTTTTCAATCGATGTAACATAAATATGTTTAAACATTATATCAGTTGTATCGCTGCATAGTACAATCTGTGCAGGCTGATCTAAATAGAAAAATGCTTGCTAGTTAGTCAATATGTTACTTGTCAAAGGACCAGTGTACCTCGTGATTCAGTCGGCTTTTCAAGAAAGAGGAAAATTATGAACCCATGATAATATGATGGATTGAAATCGTATGAAAAGTTGTGTAAGACACGTTAGAACACAAAGGACTGCTAAATATTGTTAAGAAAGCGACTGTCACAGACCTGCCATGACCTGGAATCCAATCCAATATCGGTTACTTCGCGAAGCACTAACCACCGTACGATTACAGCTCTCACTGCTGAAGAGATATGACCTAAGTCTTCGACTTAAACATGAAAGAAACAAACCCTTTGCTACAAAATCACGGCTTTCACCACCCCTAAAGGAGAAGAGTTTTGAAAACAATTTAAGAAAAGGAGAAAATGCTTGTCACCAGCATTTTCTCCTTTTCCCACAATGTTTTAAAATTTAACGCTCTTTTCAACATTAATTGCATCGCTGCATGTATAGCTACAATGAGTCTGGCCGGGTAGCTCAGTGGTTAGCGCATCAGAATCGTGGCCTGGACCTGGTCAGTACTGGTGTGAAAAATCCAGGAAACTCATTAGCGCGTCAGACTGCCATGATATGACCTAAGCTGTTAAAAAAAACATTTAATTCTTAACGCAAACCAAACAAAATCTCTGCATTACACCTCTCTGTGTTTTCCTGCAGTTCTTTTTACTAGTACTTCGCGTAATATTCTTCCCAAACCACTGGCTGCTTTCAATCGCTTACTATCGGTGATCAGCGGTGAGAGAGTAATGAATCCTGTCGCATTGACTATCATCAATCCTTTGAAAGAAATTTGTCGAGTGGATATTTGAAATAGCGACCCTTGTTCTCACGTCCTGTACACTACCAACTGTGCTACCGAGGCTCGGCATATTCCGTCGCGCTATGATAATACTATGATACCATAGTGAAAGAACAAAATGAACTTTTCCATTCATGCCAAATATTTAAAATATGTTATTTTTTTGTGCAACCTTTAACAACAGTTAATTGAAGAGGACTATTTTTTGAAGTACTTAATCGTGACTCCGACCAGATTTTCAATACATGACAATTGCAAAAATTCAGCAACATAATTCTTTTGTGCCTTATATAAACTGTGGGATAAAACAATTGGAAACGATACAACAGAACGACGATAAATCGAGACAAATAGATAAGTTTCCCAAAAAATCACTGCTAGATTTCATTTCATTTCGTTTCTTTCTATTTCGTTTCGTTCCATTTCATTTCGTTGCGTTTCGTTTCGTTGCGTTTCGTTCCATTTCGTTGCGTTTCGATTCGGTTCCGATTCTTACTTTACAGGGACCCAATTCAACCAACCAACTCTCTCTCTCACTCTCTCTGATAATCGACGGACTTCACTTGTAAAGCACAAACATATAATAGAGATAATTAGGGCAAAAATAATGAAGTAACAATATTACTTAACCCATTACCGCAAAATTCCTACTTCTGACAACACTGAGAAGTAAGCCTTTAGAAAACATTGCGGGAAAAGGAGAAACTGCTGGTAACTAGCATTTTCTCCTTTTCCCAGGAAGTTTTCTGCACTTCACAAAACAAAATTTCAAGTTTTATTTTGTTGTCTTCAAATGCTTTCGATTTGGATAAGCCAGAAAATTTGTCGTTTGGTAATGAGTTTACACCTGATTTATATTGCTTGTCAGATTATATAACAGAAAATATTCCTGAATATGGACAAGTTGCCTGACATCATTATTAAGAATGATAGTTCATCGAAAAAAAAATGTTTTAGGAATGCGTATTTTGATGGAACTAATTATGTTTACCCTCTCTTGCTCTTCGTTTGGACGGCACACATCTAATCTCATAGTGTTCAGTCTTAACTAGGATCTGTAACATTCGCTTGTATTCGTGAGCTCATAACATTATCATCTTCCTAATTTTCAGTGGATTTTATTTCTAAAAATTCGATGGAGGTCGAAGCCATAAATTATATAATTGACATTGCTAGATTTAGTTGTCTTACACTATGATAGAGTTTCAGGACAAGCTTTATTTGTTACTCCACCAAAATGGAAACCACTATGATATTACCCTACAAAATTTGCTATGATTAAGAAAAAAGAATATTATTGTAACACTTTAACCGAGCCACTTTTTTCTTCTGTTTTTTTCGCACTATGGTAGAAATATCAGTTATAAATCTAAAATCACTATGTTTCCATTGCATAGGGAGATACTACTTACCTTCCTTTTTAGGAAACTAACAAAAGTATTAACAAATAACGTCAAGATAGACATCACATTAGGATCCGCTGGATTAAAAAAAGTGCAAAAGTATTGTATCAGCAAAAATCCTTATTTATCAACTTAAAAGAAATTTATTCCGTGTCGCACTAGAAACGGTTGGATAACCTGTCCTTAATTTAATCATAAAATTGCACAGTAATGTATTACCACGTTCTATATATTATGTTGCACTATTTTACACTGCTTGATCCTTATAATTTCCTTCAGTTGTTGACAGCAACATGTCACCGGAAGAATAATGTGCTACTATATTTTTTGTAGCTATGCAACTTCGAAATACAAAAAAAAAAAAATGCATACTTTTCATTTCGATCAAAACATTTCAACTAGCTAGGTTTGGCCCAACCTCTACAATCTACGCAGAAACAGAAGTCTTCCATTGACAGCAAACGTAACCATTATGTACTTGGTTTCACCGGTACTAGGTTCTGAAGGCTCTCAAGTATCTTGCCCACGGACATTCCAACTAAAACCCCAACGTATCCAGTAAGGTTCGAAGCAACAGCTTCTAATTTACGATTCCTAAACTTTGCCACTGATCTGCGGACGACCACAAGAAAAAAAAAAGAAAAAAAAGAAAGAAGCTGGAAGATGTAACACGAAATCGAAACACCATACAATGTTATCTCAACCTTTTACCTTGGTGAATGGGAATGAGAAATATACTTGCAAAAATCGTTGACCTTCTGCGACTTCCTCGCACTAAAAACAACAGAAAACAGCACTTTAGCAGCGTAATTTTTTGCTTTTACCCTCAGGCCACTAGACGCAACTGAATGGCCTTATATAGACACCGTGGATCAATTTCAGACTACACAGAACACACTGTCTAATCTTGGTTCTACACTATTCGAAAGGGATATAGTTTTTCTTCAAAGATTAAGTTTGAAGAGTTTGTAATTTCGCATTTAATGTTTAACTTAACTTGTTTTGCAAGGTAAGGGTTAAGATCTGTGAAAAACGTGTTATTTTTCAGCTATGCAACAAACCTAATTACTGTAATTTTACACCACTCGTTCTTCCTTTTCTCAAACATTTTGGTGCTGAAAGTGAATTTGATTTTTCTTGAAGATTCCGAGCACAGTGGGTAGAACGTGCGAGTTGATCTCAAATCTACGATAACCAAAATACTAAGAAACAATGTGAAAAAGAAAGCCTTAGAACTCGGAGATTTTAGTATTCTACTGTTGCATAAAATGCAAGTTATATTTTGCTCGACTCTTAATTTAGAAGTCCCAAGCTTACACGCCCTATAATAGAAGAGTTTTGAAAACATTCATTGTGGAAAGAGCCGAACAATGTTGAATGACAACCAGCAATTTCTCCTTTGAAATCCCACAATGTTCCCGATACTTAAGAAGGCGAGTTTCGCATATTGAGCATCAATTAATTTGCCGTTTAGTAAGGGGTTAAGGGTTTGATTAAAACTGAAACCTGACTTTCCCTTCTGAAGTCTTCCCTCAAACATGGCTCATCTAGATTTCCATGTGCTTCTGCTTTGCGTAAAATAATTTGTGTACATTTACTTGTCAATATATTCTCCGTAAAAAGTCATCTTTTGTTTTCTATTTTCTTCGTATTTTCATTTTCGTATTCACACTAGTAAAAATGACAATAATGGTAACCAGTCGGGTTTGCTCATTGCTGTCTTTATCTAAAATCAGGCACATCTTGATTTCTGACAGTAAGACACAAAATAAAATTTTATCAAAGAAAAAACAAAATGTTTTTGCAAATTTTTAAAACACCAAAGAAACCCACAAGTGGAGAGTTCCTCAACTTCTAACGATGTATTGTTTGTGTTTCTGATGATAAACCATGCTTTAAATAGTAGAAAACATTGGTTACCAGAATTTTTTTCCTCCTTTTTGTTTAAAGTGGTAAAAACCTGATATTGTTTGGAGAAGAATTAACCCTTTGCCCCATAAGGCATTTCTATGGGAAGTAGTTGAAATTGTTGACAGTTTTACCTATTTAGGTATAAAGTTCTCCTACACAGGCACTTTCAAGCTTGTTGTGCAGTGTTTACATGAACAAGCAATAAAGCAATAAAGACTTATCATGGACTTCTCCTGGTTCTTGATAAAGTCCCATTAGATATAAAAACCAAACTTGCACTTTTTGATTCTATGGTTGTACCTATTTTGCTTTATGGTGCAGAAATTTGGGGTGTCTATAAATTTAGGAATGTTGATAAACTGCATATGAAATTTCTCAAGTCCCTTTTAGGTGTAAAACATCAAACACCAAACTATGCAGTTCTTGGTGAGTTTGGGAGACTACCCCTATCAGTGATTTGTAAACAGCGATCTCTTAAGTTTTGGTGTAAAATCATGAACAGAAATAACCTCCTTTTATATGAAACGTATAACGATCTATGTAACAGAATGTATCAAAATTCTTGGTCAAGCCGAATTAATATCATTGACTGTTTAGGGTTTACTGATATTCGAATTACATATAATAGTCAATTCAACTATTATTCCTTATTCAGAGAAAGATTACGAGATCAGTTTATTCAGAACTAGACAGAAGGAATCAATAGCATGCCAAAATTATCTATGTATTGTAAATTTAAAACAGAATTTTGCTTTGAGTTTTATTTAGAGAATCTTCAAAACATAAAGTTCATTCATACATTTGCTGCTTTTAGATTAAGTTCACATAAGTTAGAAATTGAAGATGGTCGTTTCCTTGATAAGCCACGAGAGGAAAGATTTTGTCAAATTTGTAACAATGGATGTATTAAAAACGAATAACATTTTTTTATTATATTGTCCGAAATACTCAGCTCTCAGAATCAAACATTTAAAGAATAAAACAAATCTAAGTATCTATAGATTCAAAAATATAATGTTGACAAAAACAAAAGAACTTTGATTAATTTGTGCAATTATATTTCAAATGCTTACGAAATTCGTGAAAATGTTCTACAGAACTCCATCAACAGTTTGACCTAAATTTATCATTCATTAAGGCAATTTTTTAAAGTAGTCTTTATACCCTTTGTTTAGGGACATTTAGTATATACATGTATATAACAAGCACTATTGTTAATATTTATATGTACACAAATGTCTTTGCCATATTTGTTATTTTTCAATTGTAAATGGCCAAAGACATATATCATGTCGTTTATGCCAATAAATGAAACTGAAACTCAAACTGGTATCCGTGACCATAAATAACAGAAACTTGAAAGGATGAAATCGTTTCTTATGTGTATATGACACCTTTGGATAGCATAGAAATCATTGTGACAAAATGTGAAATTGATTGTCACGAGCAATTTCACCTTTTGTCAAAATGTTTTCCAAAGGCTCCTGCAAGCAATGCCTAGAAATGAGTATCTATGGAGTAAAGGGTTAAGCCAGTAAAGATGCCAAACTCTCGGTCTTCTTTTTCCGATTTATTTCGCTCCGAGGACTCCATAGAGGGAAACATGAAAGCCAGATAGCAGATATCGGAACAGGAAATACGAGAGAATTAGAAAGATGAATATTCTACAAAGGTATCAAATGGGAAGAAATGACTTATTCGGGATAAATTAGAAAACTTTTCTAATTGCCACTCAAATTCCTCATCAAAAGAATTAGCAATTTGTCTAATTTGTCTGGTTTAAACTATTTTGTTCAGACTATTCACGTTTTTAGAACTGAAATAGAGAATTCGATTCTCATTTGTAAATTTATTATCAATTTATTTATTTTTGAAGACATATAATCAGCCATCGTTTATCTCATTTCTATATGCAACAAAATACAGCAATCGACAGATCTGGCTGTTTTTGCACATGCCACTCAATGGAACAAGAAACACAAGGGACCGTTTTACTCATGCCACCACACACCGAACACCGTTTTTAGACGTAAGACCTATTGCAAAAAGTGACACACCGGACTGTAAGGCAATCCACTGACTGCAAAAAGTGACACAGCGAATAGTTTCTAAACATAAAAAATTGCTACAAAAACTGCCACACTGAACAGTTTCAAAACATACAATGCAAAAAGTGACATGACGATTTTTTTATAGACATGCTAATCCACGCAAAAAGTTATCCCCAAAATAATTGTTAGACAAGTCTTTTACTTCAACAAATGCCACAGCAAAATCTGTTTTGTTTTTACATGTTACTTACTTCAAGTGACATCCTGGTGAAACATTTGCCGGAACCGATATTATCTCGTTCAATGGCATGGAAAATTTTCTAGAAAAAAAGGCTGTTCAAAAAACCCTCCTTTTTACTGTTTTTGATTTACTAATCGTCACTACATCGGATTGATATTCAAATCAGAATGGTATTACGGCAACAGTTGTCTGTTTATGGCAACATCTAAAGCATAATATGGGAAACAGCGGAGCAAAATTAGGAATTAGAAATAATATATTTCATGTGTCTATCTTTAGAAATGAGCGCGGATCTGGGAAAAGGTGCCTTAAGGCGTCGAGTTGTGACGTAGAGATATTGCGGTTCAAAGTTACGTCATCAATTTTGTGATCGTCACATGTTTCTCTAAAAATAGTCGATAAGAGTGTACACGAAAAATCTTGAATTTTGATGTAAAAAGACATCTGTTTCCACTGAAAATTTATTTATTATAAGAAGTTATCGTTTGTTTGAATGACCAATGTTATAAAATTTCTTTTTGATACGAGTCATTTGCATGTGAAGCCATAAATCTGGAGAGGAAATTTATGTAAACCCCCACCTTCCGAGAAAGTCATCTTTATGGAGGTAAGTTTACTCTTATCGATATAAAGCCTAAGTTGCATTTCTGATTTCAAAGATGTTTTCAAAACACAATGTTGCAAACCTAGCTTTGTGTATATTTCAGTTTATTTTTATTCTCAACCTTAAATGCAGCTTCGTAGGTCTATGGCCCCATCAACAAGTGATCACTACGAAATGAAAAAAAAAAGGTAGTTAATAGAGGTTATTAGAAAACAAATCCCGCAAATGTTGATGTTAGGTAGTTTAAACCCTAATATATGGAAGATGTACCTGCTATTTATGTTTTTCTTGGGAATCTAATATAACGAGGGCGATGTTAAGAACTGAATCATCAAAATAAACTACATGTACCTTAAACTTTACATCACTAGTCGAAGCGTGGGTAGCGCAGTCGGTTACGCTGCCTACGCAATTTCATTTTTTTAACGTAATTGAGATCGGACTGTAAGATCGAGGCGTATCCATTACCAGTTACATTTTCTTCTTCTGGTCTCCTTTTTTTTTTTCCATGTAAAAATGTTATTTACTTTTTTCCCTCGACAATATTTTGTTTGTGGTATTCTGATCCAACCCATTATTTCAACCCTGATGTTTATTCCTTCCTTCAGGACATAGAGAGGTACTTTGGATGGACACCAATCAACACACCGTTTGGTTCCTAAGATGGCTCATTATCGTGTGCTATTGATACTTCCGATGAGGAAGATGTCGAAGATCCTTACATCAAGATCAATGGAAGGGTTCTACACTTTATCCAAGAACCAGGTCAATGTGATTGTACTGAAGCTAATATTGAGGACCTGAGTGACCAGGAGCCGAGCAGCGGTAACCCAGTCAGTAGCGTACAGGACCTGAGGACAGGGAGTCGTGAGTTCGACTAACGGCTTGGCCAATTTCTTTCTGTCTCAAACAATTTTGAAAACGGCGTTAAATACACTGCAATCAATCAATGAGTGACCAGGAAGATGGGAGAAATGGAGATTCAGAGAAAGGTGATCCGACTGCCAGTAACAACAGTCAAAAGATCTTAAATCTGGGTCACGATGGAGATTTTTAAATGAAGATGAGGAGTTTGAAGAGAGATGGTGTAAATGCAATTGAACTGTCCGTCAAAATTCACAAAGACAGGCATGATCGACCACATATAAAATATGCGCGAAATGGAGAAAAATGATAAAGACGTGTATGTAATGCGAACTTTGATGGATTTTGATATAGAAAAACCAACAAAAGGAGAGAAAAGAAAGAGAAATAGGAAGAAGTTTATGTTTGGGGGAAATGCTTGTGTAGGACATTTTTTATGGTTGTGTTTGCCATTGGACGAAGGCAACTCAAAAATTTAATGCAGCTGAGCACATGGACAAAAATGGACCTGGTGTGCGAACACATGGAAACACTGGAAAAAGAGTCCACATCCCTATAGTGTTTGAAGACATTAGAGCATCTATTCAGTTCTCTGTGAACTCTGCGAACGTGTATGGTCTTCCTCAGCCAGCTGCACCTCGGGGTACTGATAATACTCCTCTCATGTAATTATCTTCACTGTGAGAAAACCAGAAAGTCAGTACATAAGGAGTATGTAGATTCCCTCTCTAAAAATGCACGCTGTATTCAGTACTCCACATCTACAAAGATATGGCGGAGCTGCGTGCCACACATTCGTGTAGCAACACCAAAGGACTTAAACACATTTTTTTTCCTGTTCTCTTTGTAACTGATGCGTCCAGTTCCGTTAACATTGTGTACTCCAGAAACAAAGGGGCGCATTAGACTAGTTTAGATAATTTATATGGCACACATAGTTAACAAAATATTTAACCCTACTTCGTTTCTCGAGTTTTTCTATGCAAAATTTTCACGACCATGGGTAAGACTGTTTAAAAAAAAAATGTAGGCAAAGGAGAAAATACTTATGACCAGTATTTTCTTCTCTTCCAACAACCTTGTATGTCCTTTTAATGACAAATCTCATCATTCGGGATATATTCAGTTTGTCGTCTGAAAACTCTTTCAATTTGGTACAGTCTAAAATATTGTCACCTGATATATACATGCACTTTACATATAAATATTTAGCAAGCTCTTTGGCCTGAATCTTCTCTAAAGACTTTTTAAAAGTTCGTATTACATGTATTTGTGTTTATTTTGATAGTTTTGAGAACCGATCTTTAGATGTTCATGTTATGTAGCAGAAGCTAGCTTTGAATGACCAAAAGATAGGACATCAATATTTTAGGAATGCTGATATGTTTTCTCTTTTGTGTATTTAATACATCCAGACTTTAACATACATGTATCAATCTTTATGCATTTTTACGGAACACACAATAGAAGGGTTTGTTAGAGGGACGTTTTAACATTCTTTGATGTGCTTGAAAAAAGATGGATTTGCGTTTTGGTTCCCATTTGCAGACCAAGATCAGGCTGCAATTATATGCATGCTATTTTCTCTACATTCTCCATGATATAATTTCATGCAAATGTGCGGCAGCAAAGGAATGACACTGTTTCACTATCTCTTTGCGCCTTCATTTCAAAAATGAGCTCGGCATTCCAACAATTTTTTTTTTTTACCGAAAGACAAAATTTCAGACTGGTTCAAAATGAAATAATTTGCTGAGGACCAATAAATAAAGAATGTCTTTGCAAGGGTAGAAAATATTGTGAGAAAAGGAAAACACGCCGGTTACTAGCATTTTCTCATTTTTTCCAGTTTCAGAAGTCTGTTTCTTTGGGGGTCGTTAAAACTAGGGGTTGTGTGGTAGAGTTTTAACAGCATTATAAATAGATCGATAAATTTATACATGTATTTTACGTGATTCAGTCTACTATAAACCTAATAGTTTTTGCTAACATTAAAGATCAAGATAAGACTTCAAAGAAAGATATATACTGTGCTATACTTTGCAAACTGTTTTAGAAAGAAAGGAATAGTTTGATCCTGTTTTCTAGTATACCTACTATACGCTAAGAGTTCTTGCCGAAACTGATCTTAAGAATTTGAAACTGCACCATGCTCTGGCAAAAGCGGGTCTGATGCATCTACGCCATGCATATCACGCGAATCAACACAAAATTTGGGATCTATACAGCCCATATCGTCATAGAAGTGGCTCAATAATCCTGAGGTAGAATAGTCATTGAATATGCTAAAAATTCACCCCAAAAAAAAAACCCAGAAAGGTCGACGCAGTTTATTTTCCACACGTCGTGCAGGTTGGTCTTCGTCGATTCTCTTGTAGATGCATAAAACAACCTTTTACCAGAGAACAACTTCTGTTTTTAAATATATCTACGTTTATTATATACCAGTAATTTTTTCTGGATCCAATACAAGCGTTGAATCGAATTGAATAACACACACGACAGAAAAAAAATCTACACCAGTGAAATAAGGTCCCAGATATGGTATGAGGACGTAATATTAATCCGCCATTCACGAAGACAAGAGTTACTACCATCTGCGCTGATTGATTTTCTCATTTTATCTGCCGTTTTCAAATAAAATATCAATAACTGCAAATCTTGTTGAAAGTTGTAGGTATATAATAAAAGAAATATTGTGTTGTAGTAACTTTCATGGTGCTTGTACTTACTTCTCTCAGCGTAAGAAAATTTTGACATCGCGCGACATCAAATTTTCTTATGCTCCACGAATTAATTACAAACACAAAGAAATTCACTACAACGTTATATTCCGTATGTATTCCTTTATATCACGTAAATAGTAATTGCTGTTTGATAGTTTCTTTATTGAATATGATTTAAATCATTCCGAATGACGAATATTTCATATGAATATGCTCATTGTTTTTAACATTACATTCAGTAACAAGGAATAATTTATGTTGTTTGTTTGTTACTTTTCTGCCCCGTTTTTTTTTTTCCTAATGCTTGGCAAATTGCCTAAGTAATCAGGTAGCTAAACAGCGTCTCGTTGTCGTTTAATCCTTGGATTAAATCAAGGAACAAACTCAAGAAAAACATGTAGAGACGTGTTTTTACATTGACGTTTCACGTCCACTGACAAAATGTACGCATTTTACTGCGTTTTAGAATTGACGTCGCTGACGTGACGTTCGTTAACAAAACGCATTGTGGAGGGTGCCTGTATTTAAACGTGCATATCTCCGAAACTATACATTATATCGATGAAAAATGATAAACACATCAGACAGAAATGAATCCCCTTTAATAAAATGTAAAAAAACATAAAACGAAAATTTTGGCCATAAGGCACCTTTTCCCAGATCCGCGCTCAAATGTTATGGGTAAAGAAATGACTTCATTTAAGCTGAGGGGATTATTTCCGCGTCACAGTGAATATTTACCTCCTGCCGTATTTGGTTAATTAAGTTGAGATTTCTAGTTTTCAAAGTGGCATTCGTTGACAAAATAATCAGACGAAATATATATTTTATTTTGTCAGCTTGGGGTTAATATGGGGAAATATTTGCCAAAAAAGGGAGAGGTATGCGTAAATAACAAGTGCCGTATTTTCCCATATTAACAAGAAGCTGATGAAATAAACTCTGTTTATTGCTGCACCTGTGCTATTTGCAAAACGAGCCAAGTCCAAAAGAACTTACCTGTTGATATCCTAGAGTCGTCCTAGCACTTTATTCAGGAACAACTTCACTCATTAATGAAACAAAAAAGATCTTGGTATTTTGTTGTTGTTTAAATATAAACTATTGACTTGATTCTTACAAGGAAAGAGCAAAGAGTCCACTTCTATAAGTATGCTAAGACAACCTTGCGAAACTTGGAAATAAAACTCACAACCAAAAATTATTGAAAACGAACGGTTAAAAAACATAGATGACGTTTCTTTTTTTTTTCTAAAATCTTCTGAACAAAGATGAAATAAACAACTAATTATATTTTTACATTAGCATTATATGTCTGTCAACACCGATCATCCATGTTATAATGGCATCTATTTGGTACTGCTATCTCACCTTATCGATTGTACAGTGGAGCGTCTATAGCAACCAAGTGATGATTTTAATTTGTTCGGTAATTATCGGTGTTCTTCGTGTAGACACTAAAGCGATAAAAACAATGACGAAGCTGCTTCTTGTGATGGAATAAAATAGTTAAATAAATAATGAAAGCTATTTGCAGGACTTTCTTTCAAACAATTTACTCCCGTCAGAAATTATGTCATTCGCTCTTTGTTCCCCGACAACCTGCTTGTAACGACCTAAAATCGATAGGTGAGTGCAACACTATTCTAAGTACCTGTACAGTGTACAAGCACTTAGAATAGTGTAGCACTCACCTATCAAAATATAAGTGTTTCCTTTCTTAGTTGATAATTGAGCCATGGTCAGTGAAAGGCTTATGTAATACTTATCATCAGTGGAAAGTATCGACCCAAGTCAGTTTGCGAAGGCCATGCAGACTAACCGGGATCGAAACTGTGTTTTTGATAATTTTTTCGCATGTCCAATAACCGATCTACCTTAGAATTTATCCAGTTTTAAAACAAAATATTATTGACCCATGTTAATTACTACGATAGCTTACTTTGTATAACATATCACTGAGATGCATTAACCCATTACCACACGATCCCTACGTTTGACGTCCCTGAGAAAGAAGCCTTTAGAAAACATTGTAGGAAAAGGAGAAAATGCTGGTAACCAGCATTTTCTCCTTTTCCCGCAAAGTTTTTTACCCTTCACAAAACAAATTTTAAATGTTCAGTCACCTTTATTTTGTCGTCTTCAAATGGTTTCGATTTGGACAAACCTAAACATTTGTCGTTTGGTCATGAGTTAAACTCTATTTTGCCAAAGCAATGGTCGATGTTAAAAAAGAATAAATCTGTCAGGATGGCTGTTTGGACTAGATGAGGATAAAGCTTACTGTTGCTGTACAACAGAAACTAAAACGCGTTCCCCCTTTATCTATAAATAGTTATTCACTGCAAAACGTTATTGAATTTTTCGGTCCAGTTGTCTGAAGTATTTCGATTTCACATAAAATATAAAGCCCTCTGGGAAATGAAAATGGGAAATGGTGTGTCTTAAATAATCGCCGCCCCTTTTTTCTATCCTTTCTTGTGCGTGTGTTTGTGTAAAGAGGAAAAGGGGGCTTCAAAACGCCTGCGAAAAAGTTTTTCTACATACCGGTTTCTTCGTTGAAAAACTGTGCCTTGACATAGCACCAGTATCTCGGTGACGTTTAGGTGACAATATAACGCATTGCTTGAAAATGCAACCTGTGCAAAGTACTTGTTGACGAGACTCCAGGAGAGTCCGGAAAATTACACAGACTGTCACGATAACGCATTTATAATGTTAGAGAAAAAAAATAAAATGGATCTTGAAATATCTAAAACTATACACAAACAGAAATTTGAACAGATAAAGTCACTTACATTAATACTTTGTGCAAGCAAATTCCTCCTTCTTCCAAACTGTCACCAAATATCGATAGGTGAGTGCAACACTATTCTAAGTGCCTGTACATTGTGCAGGCACTTAGAATAGTGTTGCAGTCACCCATCGGTATGGTAAAGGCCATATTAATCAAGCATCGTCGAAGCGTTTCGTTTACGCCGAAATTCTCAAAAAACGAGGTTAAAAGCTTTTGTTATCCTGTAAGAGTTCAGCCCAGGGAAATTGGATTTGACTTATTTCTACATCCAGACGTGACATGAAATCTTGTTATTCTTGGCTTGGATCAAACAATCAAGCACAAACAATTCAATCAGACTTGGTCTAATATATCTACATTATACAATATTTGAAGAGAAGCCTTTCGATTTACACGAATAATTGAATCCAACGTCAAAATAGAAACGCTTTCCTTGCAGAATGAGACAGCCTTGGTAACCGTGTTAGGCTAGATAACGCGATGAATAAAAGAACTGAATTATACCTGGGTTCCACATGATAAACATTACGCGTTTATTCTAACTGTACATTTTTGTTTTTCATGATACCTTTTGAGAAAGACAGTTTGTATTATCACCGTTTCGATTTTTTAACTGGTTGATGAACATTCTCTGCAGCTCCTATATTCTACTCACACTTTGATAGTGGCTCTTACGATATTTCGGGAAAAAAATGTCCTACATGCTTTTCATTATGTAGATCTAGTAGGTTTTATTAATCAGTAGTACAATGAAATATTCGAGTACCCAGAACATACATGTAGATTTTCTTAACTATATCCACTAGTTCTTTCTATCAAAACACATTTTCTGATAGTGAAGATGATAGAGCAAAACATTGTGACCCCCAGGCAAACTTTGTACATGTATATAAAATGTTGACCTGCATCTATAGCTGGAAATATAATTAACTGTAACTCAGAAAGATCCTTATCTTATGGGCTTGACAACAATATACCTTGAGGTCAGACTCCTTGTCGTCCCTAAAAGCATCTGTGTTCGCATATGGCACTGATAGGGTAGAACTACAACTGTTATACTGTAAGAAATCTTGCCTGGTCTGATTCAATAATATGCCCCGAACATATATATCATGTACACTGACAAAACCAACCTAAAAGCAGTTCCCCTTTCGGTTGCCCCGTATACATGACTAGAGTATCAACACAACATCCAAAATGGTGGTGTCGATCAATATTAACATCAAGATCATTTGGAAGGTGCAAGTTTTAGCACATTTTTTTCAAGGTTTCAGTGACGTCAGTTCCCGGTGACGTCAGTTTTCATTGAATTTGGACACTCAGAAGAGAAGGTTTTTAAACCTAAAACAGGTAAAATACGCTTCACAAACGTCGGAATGGTCAAATAGTAACAGCAGGATAGATTTGTTTTACGGTAAGGTGGCAGGGGACTTTTGAAACTTGTTCATGGCTGTCGTGAATCATGATTTACCACAGCCGTGGACAAGTTTTTTTTTATGATACTGCAAAGAAATTTCTCGTGACATGATTGGTTAGCATGCCGGGAACATATATACCATGTTCCCTGGCAAAAAACCACGTAAAGCCATTTTCCCTTTTGAGTGCCGCACAAACATCAGTACACGTGCAACACAACATTCAAAATGGCGGCGTCGATTGATCACCAGAATGGACATTTATGTACCAAACTGCATGTTTTTGTGACGTCAGTTCCCAATGACGTCAGTTTTCATTGAATCGGGGCACTCGGAAGGGAATTTCTATTTCGTCGGTATTCTCCATAGGTGAAACTATAAAAGAGGAAACTTTCGCTTAATACGCCTTGAAAAGGTAAAAACTTTGCAGTATCATAAATTCGTTGTACGGTCAAGAGGCAGGGGACAATTTGTTCACGGCTGTGATGTATCATGTCGCCACCTCGCCTTCGGCTCGGGGCGACATGATTAACCATAGGCGTGAACAAGATTCCAAGTCCCCTGCACCTGACCGTACAACTAATAAAGTTCCCTACCACCTGCGAGATGGCAACATGATTCGCCGCAGCCGTGAACAAATTTCAAAGTCCCCTGCAACCTGACCGTACAATTATTAATATATATTAGCCACTTTTGGCAAAAAGGGATTAATTTATTTCTGTGATGAATTTTTCCGAGTAATTCACAGTAATGGGTCCATTAAGTCCATTTTATCGGACAAACAACATGAATTATGAGGTTAAACGGTCCTTTGACATGAAAAAAAAAATGTAATCAAAAGCAAGAATTTTTCACAAAATTTTCACGTGCAAGACGGCTTACATTGTTTGATTTTTTTAGATGCATTAATGCTACCATTGACAGAGCATACCCAATCTGTTCCGTGGATGCCTTCGAAACTACTTTATACCAACTGATTTAACGTGACAATCTAAGGCCACTTGATAAGAATATTAGTTGTACGGCCAGGTGGCAGGAGACTTGGAAATTTGTTCACGGCTGTGGTTAATCAAGTCGCCCCGAGCCTTCCAGGGGACTTTGAAATTTGTTCACGGCTGTGGTTAATCATGTCGCCCCGAGCCGAAGGCATATCCGTGAACAAATTTCCAAGTCCCCTGCCATCTAACCGTACAACGAATTCATTATACTGCAAAGTTTTACCCTTTCAAAGCGCGTTAAGCGAAATTCATAATTTCATGAATCGAGTATGACGCAATAGAAATTCCCTTCTGAGTGCCCCAATTCAAAAAAAACTGACGTCACTTGAAAGTGACGTCATTGAAACGTGCAGTTTGGTACATAAATGTGCAGTCTGGTGATCGATCGACGCCGCCATTTTGGATGTTGTTTGCACGTTTAGTGATGTTTACGGGGCACTCAGAAGAGAAACTGGTTTTACCAGGTTTTCGTCTGGGAACATGATATATGTTCCCGGCATGTTAACCAATCAGATCACGAGAAATTTCTTTGCAATATAATAATTATACATGTAACATGTCAGTGGGTAATACACGGTTTAATGGCAGCATGTAGTTTTATCTATTGATGAATTTGTTAGCTTTGAGGTTCATGCCGTTTGCAACAATGTTTCGATTAGATCGAGGCGACCTACTTACTCTCCATGCACTTTCGTCGGTTTACTTAAAAAAAAGCAAGCTGTAGTTACGACGTTTTTTAAGTAAACTGATGATATATTCGGTTTATATCCGATATAACCAATGATATATCTATCATTCATTCGAAGCAGCTAAATATTTTCCAATATAATCAAAGCCGAAGCAATGGTTAGCAATGAAGGAATACGTAATCTTACCTACAAAAATGATCTAAAATTATTTGTTTTCAATCTAATTCTCTTACCCTTGGCCATGCCATTCACGGTTTGATATGTCAAACCGAGGCAGTTGAGGTAAAACCTAATTAAAGAAAAAAAAATAAATAAACCTTTTCTTAATAGAAAATATACACGCTTTTACGGCATAGAAACATATGCATTTATTCATTTCACTAAATATTGTCTATATGCTTTATCACAGGAGATTTCAATAGCAGAACTGGTCGCTGCAATGATCTTACCAAATATGACGTATTTGTTAATAATGACAGCGAATTGTCAAATGATGTTTACATTACAACACCATGTGCTTCACAAGATCACGTGACAGATACGCATGGTCAACGCATGATTGCGCTCTGCAAATACTTCTCTTTTGTTAATGGAAATGGTCGTCTGCATAACGATGAAAGGGTTGGAGAATTTACTTTTTATTCAAAAAACGGTTCAAGTGTTGTTGATTATTTTTTATTGCAAAAGCAATGTAATTGATTTTAGAATATTGAACCAAAACGAATTTTCTGATCATTCAGGTCTTTCATTCTCATTTGAGAAAAGCACATTCCGATCTCTAACTAAGGATAGCGAAAATGTCAATACGCAACAGCTATTTATTAAATTTGATGAAACAAAAATTGACCAGTTCAAACTATTACTTTCTGCAAAAGAAACTGAGATATCATCTCTTACTGCCAAGCTAGATAACAGTACTGATTTAAATGGTATTACGAGTGAATTTATAAATATTCTGCACAAATCATCTAGAAATACCGGTATTTGGGCAAAAGAAAACAAATAGAACTAATCCTACAAAACAGACAGCATGGTTTAACCAGGAATGTAAAATTGCAAACAAACGATTTAACAAAGCTAGGAATGCCTTTAATAGAAACAAAGCCAATGCACAATTGAGATCAGATTACATAACATCGAAATTAAATTATAACAAAATAGAATAATAAATATAAGTTTTTACAAAAACAGAAAGAAAATTTGTCTCCATTTAGGAAAACAAATCCGAAACTTTTTTGGCAAAGGATAACGCGACAATATTCAAAACAAGAGAGTAGATCTGATAATGTGAATATTTCAGAAATGTATGATCATTTTACAAATCTTTTTAGTACAGAGAATAAAACAAATGGTGATACCACTTTTAACAATACTGAGTTACATGACGAAGAATTAGATAAAGATATCGTCATGTCAGAATTAAGAGAAGCCATTTTTAGCCAGAAAAACAATAAAAGTAGCGGGCCGGATGAAATATCTGCTGAAATTTACAAATGTGCTTTTGAAGATATAGCTCCTTTTATTCTTAAGTTGTTTAACAGATTACTCTCAAATGGAGAATATCCTATTTGTTTTGGCGAAGGAATTATTCATCCTATTCATAAAGGCAGAGATAAAAATAACCCCAAAAATTACAGAGGAATTACTCTTATCAATATCCTATCCAAACTTTACTCTCAGCTGATCTTAAATCGTCTTACACGCTGGAGCAAAAAGCACTCTAAAATATCATAAAATCAATTCGGTTTTCAAAAGAAAAAATCGACTATAGATTGCATATTCGTGTTACATTCCATAATAGCAAAAACACTTGCAGACGGAAAAAAAAATGTATTGCGCTTTCTTAGATTTTGAAAAGTGTTTTGATAAGATCGACAGAAGTTTACCATTTGCTAAACTGGTTAATGAAAATATTAGTTCGAAATTGATTTCCGCCATAAAAAGTATGTATTTAGTCGTAAAATCGAAGGTCAGGTACAACTCTGAATTATCTCCCTTTATCGAATCAAACATAGGCGTGAAACAGGGAGATCCCTGCTCCACGATTTTGTTTTTATTCTTCATCAACGACATCGTTAACAGCATAGACAGTAATATAGATAGTATATTTAAAACAGAGAATTTAAAACTTTTTATTTTGTTATTTGCAGACGACGCAGTCATTTTCGCTGAAACACCAGAATCACTCCAAACCTTATTGAATGCAACACAAACTTACTGTAAAGCATGGAACTTAAGTTTGAACATCAATAAAACTAAGATTATGATATTGAAAACTGGGCGCCCAACCAAGAAAATATTTTATTATCATGGACAACAGCTATCGTCCGTTGCAGAGTTCAAGTATTTGGGATTAACATAATATAACAATAGAAAATGGGCTCGGACGCAAAAGAAATTAACAGAACAATCCCAATATCCTTTACATAAATTATTTACGGTTTTTAATCAACTTGATCTTACTATAAAAATAAATGTCAATTATTCGATAATTTTGTGGCACCAATATTAAACTATGGAGCGGAGGTACTTGGGTATAATAATGAGTGTAAAGATATAGAATCTGTTCATTGCAAATTCATTAGAAAAGTATTACGTGTTCAAAAGAGTACAAATCTTAATGGTCTATACGGAGAATCGGGCGCTATCCAATGAAAATTAGAACACAAACAACAATGGTTAAATTTTGGTCAAAACTACTAAACTTAGACAATAATAATATTACTAAACAGATTTATAATATGTATAAAAATGAAGCAAATAATAACAGGACATATAAGGGAATAAACTGGGCCTCTCATATGAAAACATTACTTGACAGACTGGGACTTTCTAATTTGTGGGCTAATCAGGATACTTTAACCATCAACTATATGAATAAAAAAGTATAATAGTAATAAGAGAAGATCGGTTATGTAAATACTGTAATATAAATCTGGTTGAAAAAGAATATCGCTTTCTTTTAGTTTGCCCGAAATATGCTAATCTTAGAAAAGAATATCTTACAAATTACTACTGCCAGTGGCCTCCCGTCGAAAAAAATTAAAAACTTAATGTCTTCAAAGTCACATAATACTTTAATTAATTTATCGAAATATATATATTTTGCATTTGAGTTAAGATCGGAACCTGAAGATATCTGATTTTTATTTCATCAATTTTCCATCAAATATTGTTCATTATTTCTATGTTTCTATTTTTAATCTTTTTATGTCAGAATATATACTTTTTACCACTTCTCAGACAAAACAGGAATTTCAACCTATTTTGATCAGGTACAAACATATTAAGTGGTTGTTAATTGCCGGATTGTGAATTTCACAGTTTGAAATATTATTACTATTATTATTTCTTTATATATTTTTCATACGCATGTGCAAATGTTAGAAACATCAGCTAGAAATTTATGTAATTCTATGCTGAATAAACTGAAACTGAAACTAATAGAAAATATACACGCTCTTGCGGTATAGAA
Source organism: Tridacna crocea (assembly GCA_943736015.1). Classification (NCBI taxonomy): domain Eukaryota; kingdom Metazoa; phylum Mollusca; class Bivalvia; order Cardiida; family Cardiidae; genus Tridacna; species Tridacna crocea. Next base: position 8,451,974 of record OX031066.1, on the reverse strand, counting down.
ACATATGCATTTATTCATTTCACTAAATATTGTCTATTTTATAGAAAAGTGGTAAAGCTATGGAATAATCAGATGACATGAATTTGAGACTATTTTGAGACTTTGAAATTCTCCTAATGAACACATGTTTCCCGACACGCAGTTCTACATCATTTTAATTTGCTGTCGATTTCCGTCGTCATGATAGCACGCACACACCATTGTAAAATAATGGCTGCAACAGAATGGTAAGTCTGAACAATTTTCATAAATCACAAGTACGAAGACAAATACAATACGCAATTAGTGATCAAGATTTCGAGAAAGCAATGATGAGAAAAACTATATTTTTTTCATAATGAGTTTGAAAGAAAGATATAATACAAAGTATTTTGAATGTGTCTGTATGTTTGTCTGTCTCTTCCCCTCTTCCGAAAGTCCAAAGACCTTTAAAGCCAAAGGCGTTAGGCTAAATCACATCTAAAGCGGATACTGCGACACCGTAAAGTCAAAGATAAGCACCAGGTAAGCTTTCGTGGAAGGGGCGTTAATGTATGTTAGAAATGCATAATACAAAGAGAGTATTTACATAAATATGGATCCTACACTCCATATTTGTCTAACAAACGACTTAATCATGAGGTACACTGTCCCTTTGATATAAGCACACTATAATTGGCTTGCAACACGCGAAAAGGGGCATTCGGACATTTGCGTAAAGTGTCATCTCGGATCAGCCTGCGCAATCCGCGCAGGCTAATCCGAGACGACACTTTACGGCTACATTAGATTTTGTGCCATAGTTGACTTGTGCAGAACAGATAATTGCATTAAAACGAAAAGTGTCGTTTCGGATTAGCCTGCGCAGAGTACGCAGACTGATTCGAAATGGCACTTTACGCAAATGTCCGATTGCCCCTATTCGTGTGTTGTAAGCCATTCTGATTTTTAAAAAAAGTATCGACTTGGGTCAGGCTACGCAGACCACCTTTTCACAGATCTTAACTCAGCGGCACGAGAAAAAAAATATGATTCAAGTACTAAATGGCATGCAATACGCGAAAAGGTGCATTCGGACATATGCGTAAAGTATAATCTCAGATCAGCCTGCGCAGGCTAAACGGAAACGACATTTTTCCGTTTCTATGTAATTTTCTGCTTTGCGCAAGTCTATCGTAGCACAGAATCTAATATAGTCGTAAAGTATCGTTTCGGATTCGCCTGCGCGTCAAGCGCAGGCTGAGCCGAGACGACACTTTACGCAAATGTCCGAATGCCCCTTTCAGCGTGTTGCAAGCCATTAATGAGCGTTAAACAAACGTATTAACTGACAAAGTCCGATTACATCTGTTACAAGAAAAGACGATAAACTTTTCACAATTGAGTTGTACCTAGTCCGTATTCACCAACCAGTGTTAAGAACAAACCTCGTCTAATTCTCGACTCAGAAAGTGATTCAACTTCTGAATGACAATTGATTGACTGGTTAATTGATTGAATAGTGTTTTACGTGGCTTTCAACATTATTTCAGGCATATCACGGCGACATGTCATAGTTTCATGTGTTTCCTTGGTTTTACCAGAACTTAGAACTTGGCTCTGAAGTGACTTACTAAGGACAACCCTACGAACATCTGAATGGCTGAACCACATACATTATCTCTTTATTTTATTTGGAGTAAGATTTATCTATCATTTGGAAACGGCAGAGAACTTTTAGGGCTTATAAGTTACTTGTAACACATATTTCTGCAAGTGGGAAACCAGAAACAGACAAAGCCATCTCATGGGTAATCACCCGTCTTATATCTGGAGAATGAACTAACCACAGCAAACAGTCAATCAGAATAGAAAAACGATCTGTGCAATATCTATTCAAACTTTTGATTTCGTAATCATCATTGGAAAAAGAAATAGTTTAACCTCTACACAAATCAATACCCAAATACTCAATACGTGCACTTTTGATTTTTATTAGCACTGTCCAGTCAATTGTTTATTTTGTCGTCTCCCAACCTTTCCTCTCTCTCTCTCTCTCTCTCTCTCTCTCTTTAGGCTATTGTTGTGTAACTATCGAACTTAAAAAAAAAAAAATGTAGAGGTCAACATTTCAGTATTAAAAAAATACTAAAGTTGTTTCTGGCTCACGTAAAGATCTGTTCAGCCCGTGAAAAATATTTCTTTTTACGACGATAAGTGGCACAGAGTCGCGGTAGCGAGGTTACTGTAATTATTCTATCGTTTTGTGTAACCATTTAATTTTCTACTTCAATTCTCCGGAGATTCTTTACAGACCTCTGTCACGATATGTTTGTCTTGTACTACTAAATCGTCGGTAACTAAGGGGATATGACTATTCGTTGTCTTGATATGTATCACCAGCCTTTAACTCCCATTGCTATCTATATTTGTGATATCATTTTTCCTGCTAAATAACGCAAATGAAACTTTCAAGCCGATAGAGGAGCTCCAGATAAAAGGGTGTGATGGTATTCTAAAGTGATTGTGTCTCTTCGAAACCCTGTGTTGTGGGTACCAATTAGAATCGTCCCAATCTCAATGAGAAGATTCTTATGAGTATCCACATTATAAGGTTTAGAGGAAAAAAATAATATATTCAATTTTGAAATCAAAATCACTCTACCTGGAGATCTGCGATAGTACACATTCGGATGACGCTGTGTCAAAACTTTTTTTTAGCTCACCTGAGCACAACGTGCTAAAGCGGGGGAGGGGGGAGCTTTTCGGATCACCCGGTGTCCGTACATCGTCCGTCGTCGACAATCCTTTAAACATCAAGCCCTCCTAAATCGCTGGGCCGATTTGGACCAAACTTGGCTGGAATGTTCTTTGGGAGGTCCTCTTTAAAGATTGTTCACAGAATTTGATTCTATCAAAAACTCTTGTTGCAATGGCAACCAAATGGGATTTTCTAGTAAATTCTTTAAAAATCTTCTCTTCTGAAACCGCTGCTCAGATTTTGAAATAATTTCACAAATATGTTCCTTGTGTGACCCTTTTCAAACAGTGTTCGTAAAATTTTGATCCGTGAAAAGATGTGGCTCTGGTGAATGGGAGCTCCTTGCACCATATAGAAATGAAGGAATTCTTAAAAATTCTTCTTCTCTGAAACCGCTTGTCAGATTTTGAAATAATTTCATAGGATTGTTCCTTGCCTCGCCCTTTTCAAAAACTGTTCGCTAATTTTGATCCGTCAAGAAACATGGTTCTGGTGAATGGGGCTTACTTGCACTTTAGGGAAATGAAGAAATTCTTAAAAATTCTTCTTCTCTGAAACCGCTGGTCAGATTTTGAAATAATTTCACAGAAATGTTCCTTGGATAACCCTTTTTAAAAATCGTTTGTGAAATTTTGATCCATCAAGAAAAATGGCTCTGGTGAATGAGGGCTTCTTGCACAATATGGCCATTAAGAATTTCTAAAAAATTCCTCTTCTCTGAAACGGCTCATCAGATTTTGAAACAATCTCACAGGAATGTTCCATTGGTAACCCTTTTCAAATATTGCTCGCAAAATGCTGATTTTTCTAGAAACATGGCTATGGTGAATGGGGGCTACTTGCACTATTTGGCCATGACGAAATTATTTTTCTCTGAAACGGCTGATCAGATTTTGAATTAATTTAAAAAAATTGCTCTAGAAATTTCGACCCATCAAGAAACATTGCTCTGATGACTGTGGGCTATTTACACTATACAGACATGAAGGAATTCTGAAAAATTATTCTTGTCTGAAAGGGCTGATTACATTTCGAAAGAAATGGCTATGGTTCTCTCAGAAATTCAGGTAAGCGATCCAGGGCCATCAAGGCCCACTTGTTTAAGAATATCTTTACCGGACAATTTCGATACAATATCATATTGTAATTTCTGTGCAGTCTGATCTTGATCTACATTATCTGCAAAAGGTCAATGAGCCATGCCAACCAGCGTGAGGGTGAATGGGATAGTGAAAATGGCCGAGACATCTAAATCTGTTCCTTGAAGTCTTTGGGCTATGGAGGGCTGTAACTGTAAATAGCTGTAACTGTAAATAGTTTGGTGGCGCGATTCTTCATGGCAAATGCTTGTAATACACAGATACCAATATGCCGATTAAAGAAACGGTAAACTATATTTGTGTTATCTTTTCTTTAGTCGGAAGTTGGCTTACTTTGTTTCATCCAAGAAACTTTGAACAACGGTATATCTTGAACCGTATGGTGTCCTGCGGCACACTCCTTGGTGAGAAGAGATTAAGGGCTATAACTCATGTCTGTGTATGAGGTTTTACAAGTATGACGAAACCAATATGTCATCTTTTTATGTCTAAATATTTTGTTTTATTTGACGCTCTATCAAAAGTTGGAATATTTAAAATGAGAAACCAATTATTTTAAAGCCATTTAATGTCACAGTTCATTGTAATGTAAACGATTAAACCGTTTTAATATCTTTGACGTTGTACATCCGTAATGAAGCGGATGTCTATAAGTGGGTCAAACGCCTTGTTCAACACGTGCTAAAGTTACACAGTCCAGTTCACTAGTGGCCTTAAACCTGTAGTTTGTCAGTAACATTCTTTTTTTTCGCACTTGACAGAGCAACTTTTGCAATAAGCTTGGGCCACAAAGTTGTAGATCTTGTTAGACGCTCCGAAGAAACGAACGTTGAAATAACAAGTAGTGAGTCTCCAGTGCATACGTATAAGGTTCCTTTTCTCTCCCTGCTTGTAGAAAACGGTTGGATGTCACATTATTTTAAATCTGGTCATATTTAGATAGGCTTACGGCAACGTCTGCTAAATACGGTGTTATGATCTAGCTATGTTTGATCTTGGTTAGTTAGATTGCATAATGATAGTTTCCAAACTTCCTCCGTTTACAAGAATATATAAACTATTCGAACTAAAATAAAACAACTACTTTCATTTAAATCTATATAGGCCATGCTCTGTGACAATGGCACTTATTTTGCATCTGCGAAAAGTATCGACTCCTGCCAGTCTGCATGGTTCTCAAGTGACCATGATTTATAACCACATAACATTTGTGAGGATCTTATAGTAGCGGAATAGTTTTCCCTTTGCCCCTATACTTCCCTCCAAAATATAAATTTCTAAATCCATGGATTGATATTTTTCTGTGTTTTAAAATGATAATATTTTTTTCTGAATCTATTCTGAATCAGCCAATTACGAGATGTTTGGCTTTTATAAATGATTTTAAATAGTTTCTAAATACGGACCCTTATCATTATATATTTATACTCAACAGCTAGTTGTAGTAAGAACTTATCTCAAAAGAGAGAGAAAGAAAAATGCAGTTTCATCTCGACGCTATTTTTATCATATAAATTAAGATTATTGCAAGTTCAGATATATGGCCTATCAATTTCTTTTTTCACCTAATAATTCTCTATCATCCACAAATTAATAACACAATGCCATTTTCTTCCTGTTGGGAGACAGACACGCTATGTATTACGTGGATGGTGTACCTACACAGCCCAATAAAATTCAAATTACTTGACTCAGCAATTGTTTGACGGTTTAAAGTTGTCATCTCCGGCAATTACTGAAGAATTGTTGTCAGCAAGTAATATATGCGATGAGAAAATTGCCTATATATCGAAACATAGGACGAGGGAGTTGAACGGATGGAAAGCTTTAATAATTGTGGCTAACTGAGACATTATATGTAACCAGCTTTGATTCTAAAGACAAGTCATGCTTTCAAATAACAGTTGTTTCACAGGAATCTTATTCTTAAGTTTTCTCTGCTACACATCGAATATCATGACGCCCAAAAAATGAAGTTGTAGGTTACAGGTTCGTTTGATGTAAATCGGAGATACTTACCATCTTTGCGACTTCCATCATCCATCCTTTACATTCGATCGAGCATTCTAAGAATAAACAAGCTGGAGAGAATGGCTACAAAGTGAAATACATTTATGTTTTGTAACCCCTGAAAGATAGAAACAATAATAATATCAGTACATATCATATCAATTCAACCTGTTAGTTGTTTGAACCAAGCAAAATGCAAGAAAGTAGTATGATTGTTGAGCTGCATCAGGTAATGTATTTCAATATGTAGTTTATTATCAAGGGTAAAGAAATTTTACAAAGCAACGATTATTTTTTTAACCCATGAAGTTCTTTTTTTCATTTATGTAGATCAGGCAGTATTATCAGAGACAAAGCTTTTTTATCATTCCAAACCACATAAGGATCATTTTGCGGTTGTGAAAGTCACGAGCTATCACTTTATTGTGGTCATTTATATCAATTGAAGAGGTTTTGGTATGATAGATGTGTCTTATTTCATGCTCTTCGGTAATTTAGAGAGAAATTCAAGGGTGGATAAAAAGTGCACGGACGTTTATTATTATAACTTGTAATAGAGATGATTTAATAGAAACATGTAAAAGTTGGCTTCTTTAAAAAAGAACCCAGGAGAGGTCAGCATCATTGTTCTCAAACAGTTTATCGGCTTTCAATTTCAACATATTTTCGTACATGTAAACAAACGAGTAAAAAAGCCGCCGTGTAGAAACCTCATACGCATTACAGGACGGGAATTTGACCTTCTTGTCGCGTTTTCAAGATGCATGTTCTTGTCCAAAGGTCTTCTTTCTCTTTTTCAACGAAATGCTACTTATTTTTTCTTCTGCTTTGAATATTTGCTTTAAAAAAAAACTACAATTATTTGAGAGGTTATTTGCAGCCATAGCAAATTACTAGATTAATTATTTTCTGAAATTCGTCGATTATAAAAATAAACCACGTCTATTTCCTGTTTCGGTTTCTTTATGGCGCTTCATGAACAAAATCATGACGAAACATACTTTGTATCAGAACAATTACGTTAAACGAAATAGAATTAGACAGCAAATTCTATGGCAGTCTACCTTTAAAACCACCGCTGTTGGAGAAGTCTGATCTGATACCTCTTTAATTATAGAATTTTAGGCTTGAAATCCAACTGGAGCGATGAAATAACAGTGTTTCGTGATTGACCATGGAACTCGGAGCCGATGTATAACTCTTTACACATGTGCTGAAGGACGCCAAGGTTGGAACAACAAAAAACCAACATGTGCATATTTTGTACTTCTTTACAGCAGATGTATTAATCTTTAGGCCGCTAATCGCGACTGACTGGCTTTTTGCGAACAGTCTAGATCAAGATCAGGCTGGTAATTTTCCCATTTTCTTCTTTTCCCACAGTGTTTTCTACTCTTCCCAGAACAAGTTTCGATTTTTCAGTCACCTTTATTTTGTCGTCTGCAAATGCTTTCAGTTTGAACTAGTCAAAAATTTTGTCGTGTGGTAAAGAATCAAACCCCTAGGCAAAACAATGATTTGTTGAAGACGGCATAGTACAATATAAGAGTGCCCAAAACCTGCATTCTGAACTTGCATCGTTTCCACCCGCTTGTTTCGACAAGCCAGTTCAAAGAAAAATTCCTGTATAATTCAGTGGATTGTTTTTCCAGTCGTCGACAGCGACCGAGTATCTATTTCAGGCTGAAAGATTGAAATAACCCGTTTTTTTAATAACTGGTCTTTACAAACACAAAATGATATATATGCGGTCCTTTTCATCAAACATACGATTGTCTCCTGTGGTTACATACCTCTATCTCTCTTAGTTGACTTACTAACGACAATAAAGCGTACTTGCTTACATTTTAGTGAATCCCATCTCTCGATCAATTTCATGCAAATTTTAGAAACAATTACAAAAATAGCATCTCTGTCTTGCCAGGTGCTACTTTGACCACAACCCCGTGCTCCTATTTGCAAGCCAGTTGCCTACCTTTGATGAAACACATTTTCGATTAATTTTCTGTTTAAAGGTGGCCCTTCAGATTTTGGGTCGAAAATTTAACAAAAGTGCAAAAAAATAATTCTTATACTCCTAAAGCCTTTTAATTTTCAATCATAAAACCCCAGTACTCGAAAACCGTCCGGCAACACGGGAAATTAGAGATTTACTACGGCCCAGGTTGACAGTAACGGAAGACACGTTCTATTTTTAGATGATCAATTCGCTCATTTACATACAGGAATACACAGAAGAAGCTTGAAGCATAGCGTTCGAAGAAGACATTATGGAAAATAACTATTACATGTTTGTTATGATAGGGAATTTAGGGAGTCACATGCCAGTCACTTGACATTCCCACAATGCTTTATTGATTTTTGGCCCGAAATCTAAAAGTACTTTAAGAGGCTACGTAGCCTTTTAAGGGAAAACCATCAATTTTTTTTTTTTTTTTTTTTTTTGTAATTTTATGAATCTTAATTATTGATGATTTGTGTTATCTTTTCATATGAATTTCAGTGATATATATATTTTTCAATTTGGTAAGATGTAAAAATTCTAAATACCCACCTTTAATCCTTTCCCAAACAATCCCTGGTTTTTACGGGTCTGGAAAAGAAGCCATGCTTTTGAAAACATTGTGGGAAAAAGAGAAAATGCTGGTAACCAGCATTTTCTTCTTTTCCCACAATGTTTTCTACCCTATCATAGACAGAAATCATCTTTTCAGCAAAAGTTGAATTGTCTTCTGCAAATGCTTTCAATTTGGTCTAGTCCAAAAGTTTGTCGTTTGGGAAAGGGTTAAGAGAAGTGATCTTCCTGTATCATTTAGATATATTGCCTTTGTTAAGCCTGGTTAACAATTCGCTTTCGCATGAGTACTAGTCCTAGCTGACACGAAATAATTTCAAAATTTAAAAGGTTATCTGTCCTGAAGGTCATATCCTGTTTGTTATTTTCTAGACTTTCAAATTGTATCAATAAGTTATTTTACTAAAAAAAAAACAAGCACGTTTTAAAAGAAATAGCCTATTTACATTTTCCTGCCACAATATGACGTCAAACTAATTAATTTATGGCTGAAATTTAGTCCGTTTTGTCTCCATTTTATTTGAAGACTTCGCCGAAAAATAAAGACTGTTTCAAAGCATTTTCTTTTCACACTGAATCTGTGCACTATAAATCAGGCAAGAGTAATGTTAACGTCATTCTGATTTTTCACTTTCACTTTCTGTAGTACTGATACATGTATCGTCGAATCATCTAAAGTCGCGAGATATTGAATTTCGCGGCCGGTTTTTTTTTTTCAACGTAGCTGAATGTGTTGGCAATTGACCTACTTTTGGTACTGATAGAAAAAGAATATATAGAAATTTGTGAATGGTTAAAAAACAAGACGTTATTATTCTTGGGGTCCTGAGGTGAAACATTTATACATGGTTATTCGAAGGGTCCCCTGTCGCACATTTATCACAATAGTTTATAACTCATGGCATCGCTATCAGGACCTCAGATAATTTTGGATTGCATCCGTACAATTCTTCATTGTGTTTGTTCTTTCAACTATGATTGCGATTAATTGGTAAACTTGGAATATAGATCTACAATCAATAAAAAATCTCCATAAAATGAAAAAGAAAAAGATGCAAATACCTTTGATGGATCTTTTTTACTATTTTTCTTCGCATCAAGGAAAAAAGGTAGAAAAAAGTCATTTTCCAGTTCCTCTTACGCCGTCTTAGTCAAAATCTTGGTTAATCAAAGTTCCCCCCAAATATACATGCATATCAAAATGGCTGATCTTTGTTGGGTGTGTCATGCTTACTGAAATATTTCTATGAATAATTACATGTATACTTACAGGAACTTCATAAACTATCACGTGCAGCTGAATGAGGTTTCATTTTTCTCTTTATTTGTTTTGGCGCCATGTGTTCATTTTGGGAAAGCGAGACGCCGGCTTTATGAGTTATATATACAGATTTATAGCAACAAAGATAAAGAAGATACCAATGGAAAACCATCGACAACCGAGCCTAGACATTAACATACCGGTTTGTAAAATAACTCAAATAAAGAAAGGTTGGAGTTAAACGATCTCCATCGCTAAATAGCAATGGGGCCTATGGAAAGCCCTTCTGTAATTACTAGAGGGACTAATAAAGGATAGGGCACCTTAATGCGGATTCCTGTGTCATACCTTTGCATTGCCGAAATATGTACAGATTCCGCTAAGACTTCGGTGATCCGTAATCAATCGGCCGATAGATGTTGGTTCTCCGTTTCAAATCGGCCGATAAATGTTGGTTCCCCGTTATCAATCGGCCGAAAGATGTTGGTTCCCCACATCGATTACAGATTACCCGAGTCTTTTGCCAAATCCGCACGATGAAAGGTGATGTTACAGGAATCAAACTAAGGTGCTTTATTTCATGCTTTTCGGCAGGATATCGAGAAAAAAAGCAGTGAAAATATGTTTCGGTCTTACACTGGTACCACCAGCGAAAATACCGATTTTCATGTTCGTGTTGCCTAGGTTAATTGCGCATGTCTCACAACCAGATGGAAATATGACGTCATTTACTTTACATTTCTCGCGCTTGAGGTAATATTGTAATGCATTGCTATGCAGGAGGGGTACGCCACAGGGAATAACAGAAAAGAACTGTACTGGAATTTGCTAAAGCTCCTCTAAGACAGGGTTAAAGGCATAAATTAAATAGAATATTTGTATTTTATGGTGAAAGCTCGTGAAAATATTACCGATGGTGTTCACTCGATGAAATAGATTTCGATCTTTCATCGAAAAATACGAATCTCCTCTATTTATCATTTATTTCGAAAACCTTTTAAAAAAGGACTACTGTCCGCCTGTCGCTCTATTTTAATTAAAGAACAAACACTTCCCCTCTTATATATTGCACATGTTTACACAAGTAATCACGGCCACTGCACGCATTATTTCTTTAATAATGTGTAAATAATGTATAGCTTTGTTACAACTTCAACATAATATTAGACAGGCGTGTATGATATTTCCTACACCAAATATGCAATAAACATGTTCGCCCCTGTCAAGGCTTGTCATCTATCTTTATCACGTTCCTTCATATACATGCTTTGTAGCATTTTATGCTTAAAAGAAATGACCTGTAAAAAGTCTTTCCACTAAGGCAAAGTTCAATAAATTCATTACCCCAGTCTGACTCCATACTTGATTCCTTGTCCGCTTATGAAACATTGTATGATTTTTAAGATGTAAGATTTAAATAGACTTTCACCAAAAGCCTTTGAACTGATATTTCTAAAATACAAGCGACAAAGGCTATTCAGCACTGTCTATTTATAGCAATATTGTTTTTATCATACGCTGCCATATTCATTATTCACACCTTTATGCTCAAACTACAAAGATATAATATAAGTTCAGCTGTGTTAATGATTTATAGAATAAATTAAAATCGTTCATTTTTTTTTACTCGTTCTTGTATTAAAAGTCATCGTTTTCTGCTTAGACATGTTGCTTTTTTAGTTTCCAAATAAAGGAAAGTAAATATATTTAAATCTCCCTAAGGACAATGATAATAAAGATCAAACTGCACAAGAAGAAAGGGGTGGGGGGGTTACTTGATCCCCTTCATTGAATATTTTTTTGTTTTAATTGTTAAATTTTAAGATGTAGGACCTCCAACTCTCATATTAAAAGATGGAAGTTGCCGAGATTGACCGAACAGCCTTAACCAAACCGTCGATGTTACACGATATTTCTTGGTTATCTTGGCTTTTCCAGGTTTAAGAAGACGGAAAGATGGTAAAGATAGAATTTTGTTTAAAATGAAAGTACTTAATTCTGGATCGTTTTTCCGACTCTTCATCTGTAAGAAAGGTCGAATACATAACAAGTACGAGTCTTGAAAGAATCCTGAAATTCACAGTTTTAAACGTAGGCCAATCAATCAACAAAATAGTTGGTGGATGCGTAGTAAAACGCGACAGGTTTGTTTTTCTATTTAGGGATTCTCGGTGTTCTTGTATTAATAGCGTGTCTCTCATAACAAGACTGTGACGAGATTGATTCCCACAGAAGCCAGCCCTGATGGTAGTAGTCACGGAAAAAATACATATACCGAGCTTGGTAACGGCAAATCACTTTGGAAGGAGGACGAAGTTACTTCACGCAGCAAAACGACTTAAACACGTTTATAAACCATATCAGTTGATTCGATTCCGTCCAGTTATCTAGAGAAGGTGCATGGAATCTGGAAAATGTATCAACAGCTTTATTACAATGGTCGCCCTTCTAATGGTTCTTAAATTTAGATAGCCAATCGTGTGAATATATTAAATGATAACAAGGATTCTACAGATACTTTAATGGCAAAACTTTCTGGGTATGTCCTCGACCCTTTAGGAACTGCAATGGAACGTCGAATAACCAATTTTGCAACCCGAATTTCTGGTTGGAAAAGAAATCCATGTCTGTTTCACTTTGGTTTTTCTATACTTTCTAATATCATTTTGTAATTTCCTACGGGTAGGTTGCAGATGCAAAAAGTCGATTCTATATTTAGAAACCCCTTTGCAAAAGATAAAAGTGCTTTTAGCTGATGGAGTAGAAAATAGGCAAGGTTTACGGAGTAGAAAATGAGCCAGGTTTTATAAAAAGGACGTTTCATACATCTTCATATTGAATATTGTCAGTTTACTTCAAAAACCGCGTAACAACAGGTTATTTTAAGCTTTAGTTAAAAAGTTTTTGAAGTAAATTAACGATATACCAACCAAGTCATTACATATACCAACCAAATCATCACATTACAATCGATAGAATCATGAGTTCAACTTACCCTTAGGACACGCAGAATAGTTATCGAAAGCAAAGAGTTTTGACCCATGTCAGTCTACGCACCCGTCGTAAGGCTGTATGGGTCGATACTTTTGCATTAAATTCCCTTTTCACAGACCATGGTTCATCTGTTTGGGTCTACATCCTATGCTTCTATATGATAACAGTTTAATCAAAAACAAACTTTACCAAAGAATACTTGTCTAAGTTATTTTCCTTGCTATGGCATACAAGCTTGAACTTAAGTGAGTGCAAATGAGTACTGTAAATTTCTTTCTGTCTGCACTTGTTTTTTAGAACGCCCTACATGTATTAAATCATAGTCATAAATCCCTCATGGAGCCAGGAAGTATAAACATTTTTACTGATGATTGATTGTTTGGCAGCAGTGCTGTTTTAACTCAATATCAGACGACAACATTTTAAAATCGTGTAAATTAAAAACATTTGAAAAAAGAAAACATATGAAATAAAATACCAAGTAAAGAAATCAGTTCTTATTTCATGATTTCCGGTATGTGATCGAAAAATAATGGTGAAATGTATTTTGATGTTTTATTGTGTCGACCATATGTTTCTAGGGATATTGTCATTACTTCTAATATTGCATTCACTTTTCGTCTTAAGATTAAATTTGCAAAAAATTGGAAAGTGTATTGACTATGTTGTACTTTCAGCATCAAAATTTGTACATTGTTAAAAAATGTGGAGCAACAGATATCATAGTCTACTGTGCTAGTACCATTATTGGTTACATATACATGTGAAATTTCCGTCAGTGTCTCTATGAAGTATTCCATTCAATATATGGGTTCTGAGTTCTGACCAGTGGGAAAAAAAGTTTTTATATTCAATTGAAGTAAGAAACAGTTGTTCCCGCCCACTTTTTACACAGGTAAAATACGCATGCCTCTCAACCAGATGGAATCTGACGTAATTTACCCTTCCTTTCTTGCGCTTGACGTAATATTGTAATGTTGAGCGGGTACACCACGCGGAATAATCGAATGGAACTGTACTCGATTTTGATATAAGAGTTTAAAGCATGAAATAAAAAGATATTTGTATTTTCGATGAAAGACCGAAATTTATTTCATTTTTTAAACATCAACGGTGAAAGTTTCTCTCGTGGCTAAACGAAATATTACCGATGACATTCACTCGATGGAATGGATTTCGATCATTTACCGTAAAAAAAATATCCTCATTATATGTTATAGGGTAAAACGTCTACTGGAAAAAGTGGGAATGCAAGTCACCATCATTTTTCAAGTATGTTTCTAAAACTTTTTTCCCCGCCATTTCGTTAAACAAGAAGTTGCTTGTAATAACATTAGCTTTTACAGAACGAACTAGCGCCAAGCAAATATCTAAAGTTTTCCGACAGAGTTGTTGGAAGATTAAAATATACTTCCGAGTAGTCTGGACATAGTCTTTCAACAAAGGCTTGCTGTATTCTTCATTGTTTGTGCCAAAATATACGTTCTACTCTATGAAAGAGATCTCATTTTTGAGCCACGTTTAATCTGTTGTATGCAAACGGTTTCACTTTCTAAATTGAGTTCGTATTTTTGCAAAATGTATGGTTGATAATTCGGAGAGTCAGGTGCCGCACCCTTTACAACCTACAGTAAATCACTCAAGTCACATTCACATTACTGGCACGGTTATATGAATTAAATGTGACTCAAATGACGACAATGGTCTTTGGACGGGTAGAAAACTGGGTGGAAAAAGAAAGAACGTACCACTTTGCAGAATTTTCTTCTTTTCCAACAATATTTTTAGAAGTCGACCTTCCACTTTGAATCAAAATATCAAAAATCGTATAAACAAGAGTCTTTGTACTATCTACACAAATGGGAACAATATTCTATGCACCGTTTGCCAGGGCCTCATTACATACGTTACATTATCGTCAAAACTAGGCAAAGTATAACTGATTAAGTCCTCAGGTTTTCGGCTGTCAACAAGAAAGAAAGAAAGACATTCTAACTCCCGCAGAAAGAGTGTTTAAACTAGCAGGTTTTTAGTGTCTGCAAGACAGCTTTCGTGCGGTGATACAGGATAGTAAAATTTCGAAACTTTTCTCATCTTATTAACAAGGTTTTAAATTTAATTAAGACGTGCTGGATATAAAAGCAATAAATATCAAAAACGTGTGCCACCTTTAAACTTCCTGTCTCTATTCTGATCGAAGTTAGACGAATAGCTGAGGGAGAAAGTAATCGGGAAAGCAGGATTAACAAAACATAACGGTACAGAAAACAGTTACCTAACTTAAAAACATCTTATACAGATATATCTGCCATAAAAGATAACTGGAATTCTGAAATAAACACGAAGGAGGAAAACAATAACGAAAATGACTTCTCAATCAATGATAAATGTGCTTTTACTTGGGGTAATTTCGTACGCCATATTGGACTCTGCGATGGGACACGGGCGAATGATCGAACCTGCTGCTCGAAACACAATGTGGAGATTTAATTACAAAAACCCTCGGAATTACAATGACATGGGGCTAAACTGTGGTGGATTTCCGGTAAGTTCTTTTTATACATCTTTTAAAAAAAATAATAATTTTATGGTCTCTCAAACCAAATGCACAGCTTCATGTACTTTATTCATCTGATAAACAGTCAAGAATTTTTAAGACAATTTATAAACAGCGTTGATCGATTTGAAACACTTTCCAAAACTACCTGGCTCCGTATTCGTCAGGTATTCTTAATCTAATGCCTACCCTAAGTTTGGAAAGTAACGCAACTCCTAAGTGGCGAAACCGAACGGGTTACCCAATTAGAAGTTCTTTCACTTCCACATTTAGAAAGCTTTTGAGAATAAGACAGGTTGTTCTCTAGACTGGTTGAAGAATATGGATCCTGATTTGGATAAAAAACTGGTTGCCATATTGAATGTTACCCACTGTTTAATGTATCGAATAATAGTGATCAAAATGGGACTTCGCCAAAGTTTAGCGATTCTTCAGTTGTAAGTTGTAAATGTTTCTTTAGGGTTCCAGGGATTCATTTATAAAGGTTAGGCAAGGCAAATTATATTTTATTGGTTCGGGGACAGACAGTCAAAAAGACAGACAGACAGACAGCCAGACAGACAGACATAGTCTAACAACATGTACCATAATAACAAATTTTGTCTTCTAAAGTGAAAAATGTAAAAAAAAAAAACTGTAATTAGAAATTACAAGAATTTCGTTTTTGATGAATAGCCTTTGGTCTTCGCAAGAACATATTTTTTTTTCTTCACTATATAGGCTTTCTTTCGGTAAAGATACTTACATAGCAACTTTGTTGAAGACTAGACATAGCTTCTTTGTTCCAAATTTGGAAAAGTTCAAAGCTAAAAGAAGGTGATACAAGATGTATTTGTCGTCGTTTTTACCAAAATAAACACATAGATAAGAAACCTTCATGTTAACCTGTACTGGAGTCCATTTCAATATATTGAATTAACTGTCTAACTAAAGACAAAAATTTAAACAAATGTTGTGGGCTTTGTAGATCAAGATCAGAATGCAAATGTGTTTGCGATGCCGAGTTGATTATTAAGCAATCAAGTTAATATCTTCGATTTTTGTCAGTGTCTCTAAGCAGTTCTACTGCAAATGAAGTAGGCATAATTTGTTGGTCATAGCTTATAGTGTTTTGCATGTTTCCTTTCTGTTTTCAACAGTATTTTATTTAGAGAAATTAAAGGTGGCCCTTCAGAATTTGACACAAAATATTTACAAAAATAAGAAAAAAAATCTTTATACTCCCAAAGCCTTATAATTTTCATTCATAAAACCCCAGTAGTCGAAAACCATACGACAACAAGAGAAATTAGAGATTTACTACAGCACGGTCTATTTTTACATGAGCAACTTACTCATTTACATACTGGAAATACACAGACGAAGCTTCAAACATATCTTCCGAAGGAAACATCATGGAAAATAATAACATGTTGGTTATGTTATGAAATTTAAGTCATTTGTCACCTGCAAGTCATTTGACATTCCCATAATGTTTTTTTTTTCATTATTTTTGGCGCGAAATCTAAGAATAGCTTAAGGGGCTACATAGCCTTTAAATGGAATACCGCCCAGAGTCCGCACAAACTTACATGGGTCGAAACTTTTGGAGATCGGTAAACTTTCTGCATACCCAGGGATCACTCTTCCTCCAGATTCAGTCGGTGGTTAAACAAGACGGATTCTATGGATCTTCATTTATGTGATGAATTGCTTGAAGAACATGGGTAAATTATCTGCAACACACGAAAAGGTGCATTCGGACATTTGCGTAAAAGGTGGTTCAGATTAGGTTGTGCAGTCTGTGCAGGCTAATCCGAAACGACACTTTCCAATTTTTATGTAATTTTCTGTTTTGCGCAAGTCGACTGTAGCACAAACTCTCACGTAGTCTTAAAGTGCCGTCTCGTATTAGCCTGCGGAGACTGCGCAGGCTGAACTGAGACGACTTTTTACGCAAATGTCCGAATGTCCCTGTTTTGGCGTCGCAAACGAAATTACAATATAAACTACAATAATATCATTTCTATGGTCTTTGACAAAGGTTTTGAGATAATTTCATACAGTTTTATCTAATACACCCAATTCCATATGATTCTCCAATGAATTGAAACATGCTGTTTTTTTAGGTCTTTTCTTTAAAAGATCCTTACCTAATAATTAACAAATTCATATAGATAACCAGAATCTGAAAGACAAAACATGCAATAAATGAAGAACTTGTTCTTTTTGATGAATTTCTCGTCTGGGCACATGACTGTTGCTCGTAATAATGTCCTGTAGTATAGTAGAAAGAGTGTCCGCACTCGGGAAAGGGTTATTGACGTTTTCCTCAGTGTTTTATGACTGTGTGACATTTAGAATTTCTTATCTAATGGTTCTGACAGTCGCTTTGTTGATTCTAATTGAACAAAGGTGAAACTTCCATTCATCATCTGAACAAATATAACATCCCAGTTTTTGTTGATTGAAATCGAAAATTGACATCAAAGTTCAACGTACTCGTCAAAGATGCAGTAATGATGCAATTAGACATAGAGAAGTGTCTTATAATTCATCATCATTTTACGAATGCATATGTTGACGAGAATAGACTTATGGCATTAATGACTGCCTTTTTGGTATTTTTTACAGCTCCATGTACTTATGAATGATGTTTGCCGCTATTTCAATAGACTCTCTCTCTCTCTCTCTCTCTCTCTCTCTCTCTCTCTCTCTACGCCATAAAAATGCTCCCTATTTTTTTTTCTTAAATTGCTCTTTTCATGCATGTACTCGATATTCCTAACGTTTCAACTTTGCACCTAAGCTCAAAAAAGTTGAGTTATTTTTAAGCGAAATATGACTAATACAAAGACAAGAAACATTAATCGGAAGGAAAATTTGTGACTGCCATCTTTGTAACTTGTGGAAGGGGCTTTTTCGTACATTTTGACACAAAGATATCATTGGAACGTCTGTTTATGAAAGTTATCCAGCTAGAATTCTTAAGCTTTAAGATCCATTTTGACGAATAACCTAACGAATTATGAGGTAGACTGTTAAAAGGACTTGCAGAAAATTAACCCGTCAGACAATGTGGACTGGACAACCTGACTTTGGCTGATACTTTAACCCTTTACCAAACGACAAAATTTTAGACTGGTCCAAATTCAAAGCACTTGCACAGGACAAAATAAACCCAACTTAAAATTTGAAATTTGCTACCATCAGGGTAGAAAACATTGTGGAAAAAGGAGAAAGTGCTGGTTTCCAGCATTTTGTTCTTTTCACTCAATGTTTTCAAAAGGCGTATTTCTCAGGGTCGTTAAAAGTCGGGATTGTGTGTGGTAAAGGGTTAACCAGATGTATGAAACTGCCGCGTCAGAGACAATGGTTCATACATTCAACAGATCGTGACTGTATCTTCTAAAAACCGGCATCCGGTATTATTCTATTTCTAAACAGAGATTCCGGTGCTGTAATTTATTGTATATCCCTTTCAGCCGCAAAATGGAATACATTGGCTTCTTATGGCGACGTAAATCAAAATCAGACTGCACAGAACTTGCTATCTTATCGCAGATCTACAGAGTATGCTTGTTCAACAATTAAGCATATAAAACTACTCTTTCTGACTTTAAGTGTTTTGTATTTTAGCAACTAAAGGAGCTCGCGTTTATATGTATGGTTCAGAAAGAGTTAATGGCAAAGGATGTGTCAATCCACAAGACCTCTATAATGTGGCGGCCAACCTACAAAAAAGTCTAATAAAAGTGAATAGCTTAAACGAATAGCTTAACCACACTTAGCCTGCATAAAGGTGGTTTCATGGGGGGTTTTTTTATGCAGTTTAGATCAAGGCCATAAAACTTTTGGAAAAATAAAAACACACACTGTGCTTGTAGAAAAGTTTTCATTATACAAATTTAAAACTTTGGTTTTCCTTTTTCCGAGAAAACTTACGATTAATAAGAACTACTGCTGCACAGTTTCCAAGAGTTTCGCCCGTTCCTGCCATCAATTGGAATATTTACAATGTAAACTTAACTAGAACTATTCAGTTCACACAAGCAGAAGATAAAGTGTGAGGTCTTTGACACGGCAGGTAAATTTATGCCGACAATGGCGACACAGGAATCGCTATTCTTTATTATAGACTTGTTGGCGCAGGTTAACTTACAGAAATCTGCAACTATCTTACGTCGAGGAATGATTATATGAAGTTGCACAAGACGTATAAACTATGCTGTTATACCCCATGAATAAAGCTTGTCAATATAAAGTTCTGCAATGTCGCAGACGGTCGTTAGCACAATCCGAGTGTTTTGACAAGGTCGTCGATAGTAGGCGCCAGTCTGACAACCGGAACTAAAGCTTGTGTTGTTTTGTCTAAACAAAATTTCCAAGTATTTGCAGAAAATCGGATTAAATGTTCTACAAAGATAGGAAATATCTGACGCTTTCCGTGTTAGATATACGTAAATGCTTTCTCCGAAAATGGCTTCAAAGGTTTGGATTAAGTTGGTTTACATTCATACATTGTAGTCCCATTGAATTACCATGGCGAATTATGAGACCCACATACTTTCGTATCCACAGAAGGACATCTTGAAAAAAAGCCTCGTATGTTCTGGAATCAAATAGAGGATCCAGCGCTGAACTTTTAATCGAGTGATAACACGAACGTAAACTAGCCAGGCAATGAGTATATGCATCTTTTTTAATAAGTGTTCGAATATCTTGATTATTGACCATCATAGGTTCTCATGTGATGAAATTCTATGTATAGGTAGTTTGAGGTTCATTAGAGCCCCCTGAACTTTGAAATATCTTTGAAATTGCTTTAGCTATGGTAGTGAAAATTTGCATGGTTAATGATGTTACCTGTACCAATTCAAAGCAAAATCTTCAGAATTTTGATGGCTCAGTTCGAATGTTCTGCATTCAGTACAATGTTAAAATCTATTAACAAAACAATCTAAAAACGGTAGGAGGGTTGAAGGCTATTCCGGGGAAGGGAATACTGTTAATTGTTTGAACAGCAAAATATTTAATTTTAAGGCCTCTCTCTCAGTACTTATTTTGCTTTTATTTTGACGATCAAATATCAGAGACTTACAGGCACTTACTGCTTTTATTTCCTCGCCCCAACATACATGAAGATTTGTTCTTGAAACCTAGTCAAATGTTTGCTAATATAATGTGGTACAGCAGACAACATAAATGAAAATGGGTGATGATCTTGTACTTGAATTATTACTTTTAAAGGGGCAGTTTGTCTTAAAGATTACTATCTTGTGATTATGTCAATTACACAATTGAGCTAATCTTGGGCAAACTGGAAAACACGAAAAACAGTTCAAAACAAACCATAATAGACCTTTAAGTCTAAGTGTCAAGTGGTTTCGAAAGCACATATTTCAATAGAATTGGTAAAAACATGAAGCCATGCCAAAAGTAAACTTGAAACTAAATTTTTGAGAACAGACAGTATGTAAGAGAAGAAGAGACCACTGGACAAGCATTTTAGATTTCGAAGGTTTGCAAGAAAGTGACAAAAGGAATGTCGAAGGCAAGGTTAATTATACAGATCTATATCATTTATACAAAAAAGTGTCCCATATATAAATAAGTGAGGTACTGAAATTATGCACTTGTCCAGTAATGCTTGCAATTCTGGTCACTGTACGAAACCATTGGAGAAAGTTGCGCAGATTACGCAAGTGTTCGAATGCCCCTCTCCGGTTGTTGCAGGCCTAATGGATGGTAAAGACTCACTTTACATGTATTTGTTTGTTAAAGTGAAAGCTTACGCCGCTTGACACAACAACTTGGACATATCTGGGCGACAAATGCATTCGTCCAAGAATTTTCACGGTTTCGTCAGTGTTAAATAGAGGCACTTCAGTGCCTTAGCGGGAAGCAGATCCTGTGATTATGCTTAGGCAAAATGTATGTCCGGACCACTGACACTTGCGCCACTGTTTACAATAAAATATTGTTTAGACAGCTACTGTGAAGTCCAGACAAGTCGATACCCAGAAAAAACGTGAACAAGTGAATTTTCAACGTTATATGACCTACATAATGTTTACAGTGGCGTGAGCCATGATTTGTACAGACAGTGTTTCCTTGTTTTTGAAATCAAATATAGCTGGACCTTTCGTGGAAGTCATATGATCTGATAAAATGTTTGTTTATATCAGTCATAAGTACTAAAAGCGATGAGTATACAACTGCCCTAGTTATATGGCCATCACAGTGACGGGTCTTCGGACATTAATTATTGCTATAGTTCTGCCATAAAACGGGCTTTGTGGTCTTGAATCTAATACCTGTTATACCTGAACAGGTGACGTCATCGCTAATTATGACACGCTTTTACCTAATTTCGTTTTATTGCATGTCAAATGATCATGTCTATATGACTGTCAATAAAATGTAAGAAAAAAAATATATATGGGAAAAAAAACTCAAGAGGTTAAGTATAAGAAACTACAATACATGATGTTAGATAGGTTAGATCTAGGTCGGCTGGCATGTATCGCGCAGTCTGATCTTTGTTCAAATTGACTGGAAAAGTAACTTAAGCCCTGATTGGCTCTTGAAAGGTAAAACAATTACTTTTATTGATCATCGCTGCGTCATCACTTTTATGACAACCTTTGTTTCTCTACAGACCCTTTCTTCTTATTTTGAATTCTGATATGTATTATTTTTTATAAATCAAGAGACAGAAAGAAAATAATACATTTCAGACTAAATGTGAACTACGTCTGTTTCCAGTCTCTTGATTTGAACAAAACTCAGGTTAATCCAGTATTCTGCCATAACGGATGCCTCAGTAATTAGTGGAAGTCCAGCTTTCATTGCCCTAGGTAGAACAGATCGGGTTATGAGGTCGCTTTGTTACTTGAGATATAACCTAGATACGGTCGTTAGCCGTAAGAAAAAGTGTTGATAATATATACCTGTCTCCTTTGACAAGGATGTTTAGCCACAGCCACACGCTTCAAAGTGAATAGCCTTGACCTCTTTTCACCAGTTTTCCTTTTTATATCTGCGAAAGACAGCAATGTTGTTTTTGGTGTCAAGTACGGCTGTTAAGGCTTCTGTAGACAACCTAGGTGATAAGACTGAGAAACATAATTTTTGGTGTTAAATATGTGATTAAGACCAAAACGGTATGGCAAAAGTTATATCTATAATTGTCCAACCTAATATGTATGCTTACATGTTTTGGCTATTACACAAGGGTTTCATAAATAATTATTTAACGCAATGTTGAGCACCTGACAAAGTATAAATATATCACAGGAATAAGCTGTTGTCGTTGAAACTCAAAGCTTAAGTCACTTTGATTTAAATTTAAGTTACATTCCGAGCATATGTTGAAGAATTGTTTTGTTTTAAAGAATTTTCAAGTTTAGGAGGTTTTGTTTTTCAATTTTTGATATTAGTTCAACTGATGGGCTAAAAAAGAGGAATTGCTGCTAAAAATGGTGTGTCTGAAAATACAGCCAGACTATAGTTTTAGCAAAACGTATAAAATCACTAAATAAGCACAAAACACTGTTATCTTTGTCGCTAACATACCCTTTGCGAAAGCGTAAATAAACGCCACGAGGTATCTTTAATTACTAGTGTTTCATGTATGTGGTATCGAATAGATAGTTTTACTAGTTGAACTGCAAATTGGTCGCCAAAGCCTGTAGTTTAGGCGTACCTACAATTTTTATGAATCATAATCTACAGTCTGTTCATTCAAGACTTATAACAAGATGTAGATCTTTGTTTTAATTGAAGTTGATCGCCGTTTGAACAGCGCCGGTCATTTTACATCGGTCAATGCGCCTATGCATGAATCTCCTGGCTTTCTCACACCAATTATGACAAAACTCTACCAAAGCCACTGATTCCTTTTCTCACAGAGGTGCATCAGAGGTGAGAAGCGAAACATCGCAGTCAAGAAAGTTTGGCGGTGTAATGCAGAGAAATGACCCCCATTACAAAATGACCCCCGGTCATTTCTGTAATGCAGAAAAAATGACCCCCATTACAAAATGACCCCCGGGTCTTTTCTCGACGTAGAGGAATGACCCATGGGTCATTTCTCGACGTAGAGAAATGACCCATGGTCATTTCTCTACGTCAAAAAATGGCCCATGGGTCATTTTGTAATGGCGGTCATTTCTCTGCATTACACCGGCCTTCGAATGCACAATCACCAGGTCTAGGGTCAGATATGCAAACCACTGAGCTACCCATGTGTAAGTAAAAAAAACTAGCCTATACAGCTACATCGAAAAACAATAACAACAATCGTTGGCAAGTCATGTCAAGTCGAACCGGCTTTTCAAAAGACTAATTCCGTAATTTAGTTATACACAGACTGTCTTAAAATGTACTTGCTCATCAGATTAAAAGACTAAGTGAAGAAGTTTCATAGATGTGACAGGGCTAAAACTTCAAAACTGCAGTTTAAGCTAAAATCACAACCTACCTTTCAAAAAGCATCGACCAAAAAAACTCGAATTTTACTTTAATTAATGCGCCAGTTAACGTTGTGGATAACCAGATGTCACTACAAAGTGACGAGGTTGGGTTAAAATTTATGAAATATGTATGTATACCATGAAATTCTAAATTTTTCATAAATAACACCTCACCTGTTTTAGCTAATATTTTTGATGCAACACAGCCTAATTCAGAATTGTCAAATATGATGAAGAAAAGAACAGTCGTGTGCTTTTTTTTTTTTTTTTTTAACAAATATAGGTGTAAATTTCTAATCCGGAATATGAACATGAAAAACGTTGATAGCTTGAAAAGTTCATTTATTAATTCATCATATATGTATTAAGAAATCTGATTCGTAAGTAATGGGGAAAAAAAGAAGTAGGTAGCTATGATTTACTTTGAAAACAAAAAGTTAAAAGGAATTTCTTCTTTCGTCTTTGCCAGCTATAATTTCACAAACTTTATGTCTGGGGATCGCGAAAAGACGAGATTGTTTGGTACACGGGTAATTACAGGATCACGGATCAGTCGTTATTGGTGTAGTTCTAAATATTCTCCAGGAAATCTTTGTTGGAGTATAGGATACCTGATGACGTTGCCGGCTAAGGGTAAAATGTTCTAGCGAGAGGAACCCTTAGAGGCCTAAACTCGTAGATCCCACAAAAACACATTCTTTCGCCTTATAATTTGACTGAAATACTGTTGAGAGTGTTGTAAAGCCCCAGTCTAACGGACAACAGTAAGGCGATGAACTAGCGATATTAGAAATGTGTGCACTTACCAAAAACTGTACATTTACTCTTCTATTTCATAAAACAGAGTGATGAACTATATAGACGTTATGAAATTGTATCGTGCAGCACGCGCATTATCTCTAAAGTTAGAAAATAAAGTGCCAGATGTGCACAATCTTCAAGGTATCTTAAACTTATAGTGTTAGCATGACATTTGACTGACGTATGGGTCCAGTTTGAAAGCGCTTGCAGACGACAAAAGTTTTATGGCACAAAGGTGGGATTTGTTTAAGACAGTCTCAAAAACATTGTGTGTAGGAAGAAAAGACTGGTAACCAGAAATTTCTCATTTTCACACTATGCATTCAAAAGGCCTACTTCTCGGGGTCGTTAAAACTCGGAATCGTGTGATAAAAGATAAAAAAGGAAGAATCAAATTGACTAAATAAAAGACTTTCTCCTTCGTATAAATAAAATGAATGTTGAAACTTGCATAAAGCAAGGCTTTATAATATTCTTATCAGTGAAATATCGGGATTTCTCAATGCATTATTTCTTCATTTTTTCATTGTTTTAGAATCTTTGTCGGAACTACTTTTTCTCCATTTCTCACAGTTAAATGTTTCTGTCTGCTTCAAAAATCTTTAATAGCAAACAATAGCACATTGAAAAGATTTTCGGTACACAATTTCCAAACAACCCTGAGTTAACGACCTAGTGAGTGAAATCTGTCGAAAACATTTTGAAAAAAAAAAGATTGCTTTGGTGGGAGAGAGCTCCTGCAAAATATTGTAGAAAAACGAAAAAAGACTACAACTCAGTCTGATCATGATCTACAAGGTCTGTAAAAGGTCAGTGAGTCGTGCTTAGCAGCCTAAAGATTAATGTCTGTACCACCTATGTGGAAACTGCTATAAGAAAAGGATATGTCAAAGTTTCAGTAGACTGTATTTTCCATGGAACGATGTTTGGTGCTGAAAAACAGTTAAGTATACAGTGCTAGTATTATAGAATTTTAATATCACAGTGAGTATTATATGACAGATTTGTGTCTGGAAAAGCGCGGATAAAGATCAAATTCGACGAACCTAAGTGTAAACAGCGATCAAAGTTAAGTCAGTGACAGTTTATACAATTACGTACGTTTGATGAGCAATTCATGCACGTTAATCAATGATAACGATCATGTAAATCACGCATATGCACCTCGACATCAAGTATTATCAAACGGACATTGAATCAGACGGCGCTTCCATTTTGCAAACATACGCAATTCAAGACTTCTTTTTCATTGGACCAAATAAATTGCTGCCCTGTTCTATTACTGTAAAGCCTCGTATTGCCAAATAAAATTTTTGAGCTTTCTTTTGTAAAAGGCAGCACCAAGAACAGGATGTACATGGCATGTCATTTGCCGTCTTCAGGAGCCTAGTTTACGTTCACTACATGGATCTTACCTTGGTCGATCGAGCCCAATTTCGAGATTCCCGCGGTACGCCCCCTATCGGATGCTGTTTTTATCCCCCTTTACATCTCTTTCCTGATAGCTAATGAAATATCGTTTTACAAACCGCTTAGGAATACAATAATTCAACATGAAGGAATAACCACAAACGCATTTCATCTTCAGGTGCTGGAACAGAGCCTAAAACCTCCAATAATTGATCGGTCACATCGGAACATTCTGTAAATATTGTTCATCTATGTTTATTCGGTAATAAATCATTACAGATCCACGGTGTTATCCATGTTTACCTTATTTTTTTTATCTGAAAGGTCGCGACCTTGTTCTATTTTTATCAAAGATGAAATGCTACGACCGATTTGATTGTGCAGTTAGAGCTGGCTGCAACCAATGAAAATGCGTATCGGGGGAGTGTCGAAATCAAGCCCAATCCGCTCAGGGTAGAGTAGCGCAGTGGGTCGTCACTCTTGGCTTGCGAAGATGGTCATTTGCATTTACATAGTTCAGGATTTTCTCAGATGAATTTGTTAGAATAGCTGCAGATTGTACATATTGATTAACAGTCCTTTTATCTCAAATACTTACAAAAACGCAGATCAAAATAAGACTGTACAAAAAATGCGGATCAACACATTATATTCTGTACTGACTTGTCGTATACCTTTAATATTTTACTGCTTTTAGTCAGACTAATCTTGAGTTTTGTTAAAGTCTAAGTAAAACCCTATCATTTGCATTTCATTGAAGAAAAACAGGCTGCAAAAATCGTGGAGTCTTATCTTGAATTTACATTGTAGACTTTTTAATCAAGAGGTTAAGATATCAACTCTTTTAATCATGGGTAGGGTTGGTTTTGTTCGTTGAAAATATTAATGTGTGGCCGAAAATGTTGAGGCTGTCATGACGATCAAAAATAGGTCCTAACTTCGACAAAATTTTGTTCTATAGGCTGTATTTTAGTTTAACCCATTACCACACAATCCCTACTTTTGACACCCCTGAGAAAGAAGCCTTTTAAAAACACTGTGGGAAAAGGAGAAAATGCTGGTAACCAGCATTTTCTCCTTTTCCCACAGTGTTTTCTACCCTTCCCAGAACAAATTTCAATTTGTCAGTCACTTTAATTTGTCGTCTGCAAATGCTTTCAATTTAGACCAGTCTAAATTTTTCTCGTGTGGTAATGAGTTAATGGGGTTTTATTACGGAGGCAGTCCATGATATTTTGGTTATCTAAAATGACAACGAAAACTGACATTCGACTTAACGTTTAACAACTATGCCGTACCCTGCGTCCAGTTGAAAATCAAATTCGTGATGTCTTTTCCTCTATTTATTATATATCTAGCAGTGAAATCCTGTAATTTCCCAGTGTAATAAATTTTGATATCATCACTCGTGACGATATCAACTTTCATTTTCGCTTCCTGCCGTAATTTAGGAACTACTTTTTTTTCATTTAGCACTTATATTGTTATTTAAAAATATAATGTTAATAAGGTATATAATAAATAGGACAATCAACTGGTTATTTTTGATATGAAAAAAATATCTGACTCGGATGCGTCGTAAGGCGTTAAAAAACTCGTGCTGCGCACTCGTTTTTTCAACGCCTAACTACGCATCCTCGTGAGATATTTTTCATATAAAAAATAACCAGTTGATTATCCTCTATTTCTTTGACAAACCCTCATGAATACAAACTTAGACGAGTTGGTGCAGTGCCAGCCCTTACGAATCTAAATCTTTACCGCCTTTCAGTTAAAAGAAATCTGCAACAAAGCATTCTTTTGTTCTATAATTGATCGCTAACATTTCCGTTGGAATGAATGTTATTTCATATCATTAATTGTGCATGAATCAGACACACTTATGTCAAAAGGTCATTTGACAATACTGAAATTAAGGACGATCTAATATATCTAATCAACCTAGTACACTTTGTAAGTTTGTGTCATTATATAGATTCTTGATTTCTGGTTTAGACATTTTGATCAGTTGAAGGGGCCAAAGGAAGCAGACAAGTGTATTAATAATCTGCACGACTTTGCAAATGCTATGCACTTCCAGATACTAGGAATAATTCATGTACAAGATTACACCTAGTTACACCGACTTAACACGCGGACTTCTTATCATGTGTCAAGCATACATGCAAACCTGACTTTTATTAAACTGATCACAAATACGAGTTCAAACTAT
The DNA here is from genome assembly GCA_943736015.1 of Tridacna crocea. Lineage (NCBI taxonomy): Eukaryota > Metazoa > Mollusca > Bivalvia > Cardiida > Cardiidae > Tridacna > Tridacna crocea. Next base: position 8,423,879 of record OX031066.1, on the reverse strand, counting down.
ACTTATTTATCCCCTAGCATTTCTGGATGCCTTGACTTGTTTTGTAACAGAATGAAAATATGTTTGTCTGTGACAGATGACTCTTTACATAGCAGAATTTTGTAGACTCTAAGGGAGTAGCCTGTCTAGACTTTCTATATTTAATATAGTCTGTTTACTTTAAAAACCTCGTAACTACAGCTTGTTACAAGCTGTAGTTACGAGGTTTTAAAAGTAAACCAACTATATAGATCTTCGTCGTTTTATTTCCTTAACTGGCTTGGCCTTTTATCATTATTTTTTAAACAAGCAGCACAATTCTTTCTTAACCAGGCATTAGCCACTCATGTAATTGATACGAAATGCTTTCAAGCCTGGCCTATTATGGCTAACTAGAACCTATACATTTTTTTCATCAGTGAATTTAGAAATTGTACTGTTAACTCTCTTGGAGAAGGATCCGAGTCCCGGTAGCTCAGTCGGTAGCGTACAAGACTTGAGGGGGTCGCTGGTCCGATTCCTGGTGTAATCAATTTCTTTCCGAATATTGCCATCATAATCATGACAACAGGATTCATTCCTCTCTCACCGCTGACCATTGTTCCGGTGATGGTCGTGTAGGAAAGCAGCCAGTAGCTTGGAAAGAACATTGTGCGGACCGGTAAAAAGACAATCGAGGAAAGCATAAGAGGTTCACTGACCGCCTCGATATAACTGGCATAATATTGAAAACGGCGTTGAAGACAGTACAATCCATCAATCAATCAACGCTTCGGTGAAGGCTAAAACATGTTTAAGAACGAATTGCGTATATTACTTGCCACGTGTCCTTGACCGCGTTGTTTTATATGACCTATTTTTGCGGACTTTTTTGCTACGGTATCTTACAAAGTATCGGACGGTCTTTGTACAGGAATGATCAGACACTAAAAGTACTGTCTGCATGGCTGTTAGAAAGAAAAAACATTAAAATCACTTTAGGCAATTTGAAGTCAAATAGTACAGAGTGTTCGACAGGGAAACACGTCACACTTCATATCTTGATGACTGGTAATTATATGACCTCCTTTCAGAATTGAAAGACGACTTTATACATAAATCTCAGCTTAGGTATCTAAATAGTGGACGCACTTCCTTGCAATCTATCTTTGTCAAAGTGGTGTATACAAGGATAAACCGCATCTGAATATAAACACGGTCTGGATGTCTGAACCTGTAAATTCTTTCCATGGTTTGAGGAGCAACTTCTGCTCTTGCAAAGGGTGTAGGGCAAGATCAGACTGCACATAACGTGCAGTCTGATGTTTAATTAATACCGTCCAATTATGTCGTTGAACATTGTTGCCAAAATTGTCATTTGCAAAAGTAAGATGTATTTTTGGTGAATGAAAACGATCTGTTCTTGCACAGGGTAAAACTGCATTTCTAATTTGTTGCAGTATATATGGGATTTTTTTTTTTTTGAAAATATAAAATTACAAACAACAATTTTTTTTTGAAACCTTTAAAGGCAAAGTTTTTTTTTTGTCAAACTGAATGAATTTATTACCTTCTTTTTTGCGAACCTCTTCTCTTATTTTCGTAAGTAAAAACAAGCATAAAGATGGAAGATTAGAGAGGAAGAATGGTTGGAATTAGGGCTCATTTAGGGCAATAGGGTTAGGGAATCGGAGGGAGCAACGAGAGAAAAATGGGGTTAAGAAGGGAATTAACAACACTTTTACTATATTATTACTGGTTTTTTACAGACAGTCATTCACTCACTCTAACAGCTTTAACCCTTTACCACACAATTCCGACTTTTTTACAATTCTGTGCTAAAGCCTTTTAAAAACATCGCGAGAAATCAGTATTTCAGTATCGGTAATCGGCATTTTCTCCTTTTCCCGCAATGTTTCTACCATTCCCAAAACGAATTTCACTTTTTGAGCAATGTTTATTTTGTCGCCTGCAAATGCTAAAATGAATTCGGACCGACCTGAAATTTTGTCGTTTAGTAAAGAGTTAACACATCGGGACGCTCCATCTAACGTAGCCAAGATAACAGCCGTTTTTGAGTGTCTAACACGTAGCAACTACTTATGATAAATTATGTAGGCAAATATTCACCAATTGCTTTTGTCACTGGCAAATGCAACTTTAATAACTTTTGTAGGCGGTGCACAGCTAGATCAGTGCAGTCTGATCATAGAGTTACACCCTTGCAGTAACTATTATTTATAGAGTGTTAAAGCAGCATTAAACACTTTTCAAACAATCAGCCAGGCTCTTCGATGACTAAGGTTCGGAAACTTCTAAGCAACTTGTTCTTTGGGGACAACACACCTGCAGGTTTCACCAATGAGCCACATGGGACTCGATGAAGAATTGTCGTGCAAATCTAATGAATCAGTCCTTGAAGATAGTTAAATGAAACATTTCGTATAGAATTTGGTTAACTTTTTCCCAAACGAAAATAGAATTGATTGGTTCTGTTGGAAGCATTAGCAGATGACAACAAAGTGTCTTCAGAATTTATTTTTTTGTTTTTGTTTTTGAAAAGTAAAACATCGTAGGAAAAGAGGAAATACTGTAGAGCAGTTTTTTTTTTTTTTTTGGGGGGGGGGGGGGGGACAAAGTTTTTAACAGCCCTCTTCTTCAAGGGCGTAAAAGTTCGAAAGAAAAAAAATGGTATAGGGTCTTATAAGCCGGTAGTATAGATCCAAGAATAGACTGCATAATCTGTGCAGCCTGATTTGATCTATAAGCCGTCAAGCTAAGCGCCTGTATTTCTAATGTGACGTTGAAATGGTTAAAATTAGGCAGTTATATTAGAAGAAATGACAGTGTATGTTACAAAAGATCCGATGTTCCAAGCACTTTCCCAAAATCAATTAATTCTTCACTTCGAAGTCTAATAATTAAAACAGAATTATGCACCTGTTCGCAATAATTATATCGAATGACAATCATAAACGTATTTTATGAGTGATTTATGGATGTTGCTTTGCATTATAATTGTCATAACTAGGTCGAAGTAAAAAATAAAAGGTGTGATTCACCGTACACTACCTTTTTCACTTCTATATTTCTAACACTCCAGATGGAAAAAAAGACACAAGCAAACAAAACCAATTGCAGTTTTTACTGTAGTACATACTAGGCGGTTTATACTTGAGGGGCGTAATTGTCGTATACTAGTATATCGTCGGTGTACTTCCAAAACCTCGTAACTACAGCTTGTAACAAGCTGTAATTACGAGGTTTTGGAAGTACACCGACGATATATGGTAATCTATCAGTGCGCTGTAGGCTATATAGAACAAATCATATATGGCCTATTTTGTTCATTGGACAAAATTCAAAATGCAAATTACGCCGTGAAATATACGAATATGAATCACATTTATAACACTAAATCCATTCTTTCAGTGACATAGTCGAAAATAGCTGCTATAGCAAACTCCGAGCTCACAGCTTGATCCTGATTCTTTACTGTTCACGTTTTACGTCCGCCTATCAACTGAAAGTCTCATGTGTTCAGGGAGATTGTGTTAATAACCGCCACAAGTGAACGAGTATTTGTATATAGCTATAGAAGTAGTTAAAACTGTCGGCTAAAATATGACTCTGAAAGCAACTTTCTCCTATCAAAAAAAAAACATTTTATTTATCTGAAGGATATCACATTTGCGTGAAAGACAAGGATCTTGTGTATATCTTTTTTCTGGGCTAGCTGCGCTCCTGTGTCAGTATGTTTTATAATATATACACTTTCAAAGATTTCCTTAGAAATATTATATATATTAAGATAATACAATACGATTTAGACCATTTCATGAATTTAAGGATACATTTTTATATCCTGCAAAGAATGTAATTATGTAAGGTAACAGTAGAAAATAAAGGCGGCTGGTGCCTTTCAAATCATACATCGGTTTACATCAAATGATCAAATGACATCCATTATGATGTCGCAGAACAATTGGTTTGGGATGAAATCGCTTTCATTGATCTGTATCGTGATCAGGCTCATCACAGAAACTATTGCTGAGCTGTTGTCTTTAGGGATCGGGGGGGGGGGGGGGGGGGGGGAGAGAAAGACTTTATGCACGTTGTCATTGAGAAAACCTCACAGAGGAAAAGTCATTTCGGCTCATGTATTGCAAGTAAATAGGTCATGGTCGATCTGTCACTCTTGATTCGAACTTTCAACCATGGGTAGGATTTACATGTACCACCTTGCTAGAATTCCATTTCATTTTGTGCTAGATACTTTACAACAAACTGCTGTCTAACATTTTTGTTTAAAGGGAATCGTTGCAAATATCGATCTCTGTAATTGTTTCATTGTCTACAAAGAAGAAAGGCCCAATCACGGGACTAAAATTCAAAGCACCGCCCATAATGTGCACGGGGTCCATCCGAAATAACAGATGAGCTTAGGGCATCAATAGGTCCAGAGATGAACCTTATTATAACCATGAACAATATCCCAGTATTTCTGAACTGTGTCTGTTTTAGTATTTTTCTGTCTCAAGTAATTTCTGAACTGTGTCTGTTTTAGTATTTTTCTGTCTCTAGTAATCAGCTACTGTGGGTAAGAACCTGTTGTATATGCTGGACCACCGCGTTTTCTTATAGCTGGCCACTTCTACACTTATGTAAAAGATAAACGAAATGAGACGACCCCCATTAGCTCTACCTCTACTCTTTTCTGCTAACCCCTGCTTTCATCAATGATCAAATTATCATCTTTTTTGTCGACAGAGTTAAAGGAGGTTCAGGGTATAGAACAAGCTCAAAACAGGATCTACAGGAACATTTTTGTCTCTCAAGATTCACAATGTTTACAGTTTGGTTCTACTGTGAATAGTTTAGCACCCATTTAGAAATGTTTATATCTCAATAAATACCTCAAAGAGATCTACGATTACACTAATCAAGCCAAAAACTTTTAATTTCTGATCGTAAGGAAGCGCCGGACCTCGCCTGACCATCTAAATATATAAATGACTCCGATTTAAACAAGTGAGTTCATTGAGTAGTTTATTGTACAAGGACAATAAGCATGTCACAAACAATCATGAGTAAAGATTTCTGGAAATCATTAATAAATGGAAGCTGCATTAAAACAAAGACTGTCGACTTTTGAAATGTTTCTAGTAACCAAGTAGTCGGTAAGCTAGAGAGTAATATCCTGTAGCCTGAATGAATAATCAGCAAGGTGAATTAAAAAATACACCTATTACGTTACTGTTACGGATGCCTGATATCACATTATAATCATCAAATCAAAATTGGCATGTTTTCCAAATTAGAGGGTTATATATAATTTAGAACGTTTGTAGAAATATTTGGACTACAATTACGGTACGAATCGGCGTAACTTTGGCAAAATAAGATATTTTCATGCTGCATATATCTTGCTGTGTCGAATGTGTATTTTATTTCAATGTAAAATAGAGGCTTTGTAATACATAAGTCGAAATAGAGAAAACACAAGTCACAAGCATTTTTTCCCACCACGCCTTCACTCATTTAGAGACAACTCCGATCTTTTGTGACATATCTATTTACCGTCTCTATATGAATTCAGTTGGGTCAGGTATAATGTTTGTATTATACTAAAGAGCTAGTTCTTTTATTCATTTAATGGTTCCCGTTTATTAAATAAGAAAACAAAAACAAACTAACAAAACCAAACCTTGAAAAAAAAAAAAACATAACTCGTATTGCTGAACATTCCATTCCGTTTAGTAAAATTATTTAATTCGTTAAGTCCTCAATAAACGTCAGGAAATAAAATAAAATGACTTTAAGTTATAAATGTCTTCATACATAATATTTGTAGTCAAACAGATAATATTATCCCAATCTGTCTGAAACATAAAAAATGTTTTTTCTAGCCATATTTTTTATTTGAAGTATATTATTGTCAGAGTAGGTTTCATCAAAACGATTTGGGTCACGTTTTAATGTGTATTTATTGACTCTAAATGTATTTTGTTGAATAACGTTAGATTATATGCGTACTTTGATACATAAAAATTTTGATTATTCTTGTGTGAATTATAAATTTATAACTTTTTATATTTCAAGCACAGAGATATATGCCCGTTGTTCTACAGTATCAGTACAAGGCAAAGAAAGTTTGTGGTCGCATAGCGATGACATGAAATAGATAAGTTCTACATAAGAAAAAAAGACTTTATTTAACAATTAGAGTATGCACAAAACCTTCTATAGCCTGAGTACACAAGTCACTAGCACTTATTTCAGAAAGAGAGAAAGAGAGAGGAGAGAGAGAGAGAGAACAAGAAGGGGAGAAAGACGGATTTACTGAAATGTTTGCATGTGGATGTAGAACAAAATACGTGGGTGAATGGATAAAATGCTGCTCCTCTGCAATATGGATTTATAAGAGAAAACTATTACAGAATTTTATTCATCTTCAATACCGTCAAAGTCACGATTTTCACATTTTCTGTCATTTTTTTTGTATGTCACGACTTCTACCAACTTCGATTCCTACCTCTATAAAATCTGCCAACAAAATTTCAGCCTAGTCCAAATTAACAGAATATAAAGACGAAAAATAAAAAAGCTGGTGTGATCGTGGCATTCGTCGTACACAAATTAGACAACATTTTGAGTAGAGGAAAATCCAGCATTTCTCCTTCCTTCACCGTGTTTCATAAAGCCGTGTTCTTCAGGGTCGTTGAAACATTAAGTGTATGGTAAGGGGGTTAACCACACTACAGCAGTATCAATATTGCTGGTGAACGTATAATATAGTTTCACAATCAAATCCAAGTTTTTCACTAATTCAAGTGCTTTCCAAAATGTTCGGTAAATAATCAACTCTTTCAGAGCGATAAAAAAGGTGGGTGGCATAGATCAAGATCATAGAACGTGCAGTCTGATCTTTGACCTAGTCCATCCGCTTATTTAATCGAGCCTATTGGATTTTAAATCTCTTTCTGATTTCTGTGTATTGTATTTTAGCTGTCGAGAATTGACGTATAGTTTACTCCGAAAAGAGTTAACGACGAGAGATTGTGATGTATGCCTCTTAGTGTTGTACACTGCAAATTGCAAACTCCGGTTTCATTTACAAGGAGAGTAACCATGTTATCCGATCAGATTGAAACTTACTGTTTTGTTTCTGTTTTTGCTCTTGTTTTCTTCGAATCTGTCCTTTTTTATTGTTCGAGATGTTGTCGGTCTACATTGTTTTGCTTTGTTTTCTTCCACATGTTCTCCATTTCCCAAATATACATTTGTGAACAAACGTCTATATATCATTCCAGAATCAATTCGAACGACAAGGGGGTAGATGCGGAGTCTGCGGAGACCCTTTCCAAGGACCACGTGATAACGAAGCCGGTGGAAAATACGCACGTGGGTTAATAGCAAGACAATATCGTGTTGGGTCCTTCATTAACATCACCGTCGAACTTACTAGCAATCACAAGGGTTATATGGAGTTTCGTCTATGCCCTGTAAACAACCCGAGGGTCAAAGCCACCCAGACTTGCCTGGACAGAAATCTGTTGAACATCATTGGACATGGCACCCGGTATTTCATTACACAAAATGGCGGCAATGTTTTTATAGAGTTAATGGTGATGCTGCCGCCAAGGCTGGAGTGCTCGCAATGTGTTATACAATGGAAATGGGTTGCAGGTAACTCAGAAACAACATCATTTAATACTATAGAAAAGACAAAACACATTTCAGACTTTGCAAGCTTAAATGTATTCTCAGACGAAGTTAATACTGGCCTAGCCACAATATTTATCTTTGAAATGATTAAAGCAACAACAACATGACAGAAAAAAAGGAAACTAATTCTTGTTTTATCTTCCTCAGTGTTTTCAAAAGTTTTCTTCCCCAGGTTCGTTAAAACACTGTTAGATTCAAACAAAAATCAATATTATGCAAGTTTCTTCGGAACTATTTTCGTTCGTAATGTACCTGTCGAAGAAAGAAAGTGCACAGGCTTCATGTGAATTTCATTACGCATGATACATGTATGCCTTTTGTTTAATATATTTTGGACTGTAATTCTTGTTGTACAGTAATGTGATAAAAAAAATCTGACACTCGTTGGTTTTTGAGGTAAACATTTATTACACTCGTTCACAAAAAATGTTATCAAGCTTGTCAAAGGCTTGCTTAATAATATTTTTGTAGACTCGTATCGAACTCAAGACCTTATGGTTACGATGCTGACGCTCTACCTCGAAGCCACAGACACCACACTTTTTGTGTTTTCAAGTCGCGTGATCTTTTCTCGCGGTGGTCTTTTACTTTTTAACGATTTTTTTTTTGGTGTCGTTTCTACAGCTTTATAAGAAAATACAATTATGATAGAGGACGTTTGCAATCAAATCGACAAAATAAGCCTTTTTGAAATATGAAAAAAAAACACTACGTCTATTTTGTATTTCAGTTTTTTCGACTTCGTTTTATTTATAAAATGATGACAAGACAGACTGTGTATCAGAATAATTTCGAAAAATAAAAATGGATTTAGACAGCAGTTTCTAAGATAGTCTGCCTTTCAAACTCACCACTGTTGGAGATGTCTGATGACTTCGCCAATGACAATGAAATGGACAATATTCAGTTGACTGAGATCTTGACTTACCTTTCACTCTCCTTGCGCTGTTGAAAGAATGGACAAGTACAATATATATATGTTTTACATTATACACAGGTCAAAGTATGGGTCCAGACGGTTATGGGGGCGAATGTATGGGCTGCGGCAATCAGGAACACTTCGTCAACTGTGCAGACATAGCTATAGGTACAAAGGCCGTGACACCCTTGCCAATACTCCCAGAGACAGTATCAAAACCTGTGCAACCACCACCACACGTAGCGCATCCAGGACTAGAATACAGTGTTGCAGGCAGTCAGTCAAATTCTGTCAATTATGTCCCGAGCCAAGTGGTAACTAAAGGACCAGCAAACAATCCTGCTGCCAATGTAGCACCAAAGCGTCAAGCCACAACCCAATCACCTTGGAAGATAGATCCAAACACAATGTACCAAAACCTTATGGGAGGTGCTTTTGGCCAAACAGACGTAATTTTAACGACCTCAGATCCATGGAATAATGCATGGCAACAACAACAGTCACAAAATGTTCCAGCACAAATGGCTTACTTTCAAGATCCCTCAATGTCCTCGATGTTTGGAATGTTACCAAATTTTTTCAGAGAAAGCAATGAATGGAGCCCTGATGCTCCTACACACAACCAACATCATCAGCAGAGAGCTCCCCATGCTCCCCAGCCTCATGAGCCTGGTCACGACCCTGCAGATTATGCCGGAAATGAACCAGGAGAGTACCCGGAAATCGAAACACCTTCTCAAGGGCCCAGCCCACCATCCGGCGCTAGTAGTGGAAGTAGTTCATACATGCAGGGTTACAACGACGCATTAAAACAAATGCAACAAGGGTTTGGTTTGTCTGGTGACTGGAACAACTTCAATCCAAAAGCCAGTCGAGCAGTTTCCGAAATAACTCTTTCTCTTCAAGAAAAACAAAAACAGCAAAACTCTAATCCAAATTGCCCTGGGCGAATATGCAAAGCCACCGGTTCATGGAAAGGTCAGTCAAATTTAGATACCTGGTGTGAAACTACTTGTAAAGTTGGACAATGCCCAGGACATATGTGTGCGTGCACGTGTCCAGGGCTAGGTGTTTGGTAATTGGAAGGGCTTTGCTTAGCTTTTGGTCGTGAGAAAGATTTTTCAGTGGACATAAGGTGAAACTTGTAGTATAACCATTAAAACCCATCCAGAACTGTGTATTGGTTTCCAGATGCCCATTTTTCTGTGATGACCTTTTCACCAGAATATTTGTCCTTCAACAGCATGAAACTGGCTAATGGCATTTACATTCCTTGAAATATAGCCAAAGATTTAGGAACCGACAATCCTATTGCCTTGCAAGACATAATTATTGAGGAGTGATGATTGATATTATTTTTGTGAACTTTTGTGCACCATTTTATGATATCAACAATGAACTTTTTAGAACGAAATGATTCAAAGTCTCTGACTGAAATTGATTAACGTTGACGTGATATAAGGCCTATTAGTCAGAGATTAAAGCTTTTGTCTATTATACCTGAGACAAAGAATCGTAATGAACAAAATGAGGTTGTCCTTTTTTTTTTTTCTTAATTATTTGAGAGTAAGTGTTCAGGTTTGAGACGTCAGAATGCGTTTGCAAATGAATAAAGATTTAAAATTCAAGAAAAGTTCTCTCTACTTAATGTCCCCTTTCTACTGGACAGCGATTCAACTACGCACATTGCGATCATGACGCTTCTTTAAAATCTTCCCAATCGCTGTTGCCGTTCATAGTACGATTCTCGGCGTTTTTACCAAAATTTCGAAGCGTAGCAGAACCGCCGCTCAATGGAAAATACGTTTTAAGTGGCGACCATGGAGCTTCCGATATGCTTCTAAGTACTACGATTAAGGCGTTTCTACTGCATGTTTCCATTTCTCCTACGATTCATGCCGATTTGTCCGAAATGTTGGAACTTAGTGTAATCGCCTCCCATTGGAATTAGGGTATAAAGATGTGAATATTTTTTTGTCTGTCTTTTTATGATAAAATATTCGGCAGCATTAAAGGTATGATTCATCAGAATCTGCTAATAGACTAACAAATATGCTGACTCAAAATAAAAAGTGTACAAAGCGCGTTTTGCCGTAACTTTTTAGAGGGTAAACGAATACATCTGAATTTTTATGACAATGCAAATACATGGTTGTCCTTGATGTTCACTTAGTCTGGTAGAAATCGGCATTGTCCTTGTCCCTTAAAATTCCCTTAGGTATTACGCACTTATTTGTAGGTGGAGTTCGTGATGCACCTTGTTTATCCCATAAAACCAATAAATTGCAACCTCAAGCTTGTGTTAAAACTGAAAAACATGAAATCTTTCATCAGGTTTTTCTGATAACGATGCCACGGCTACATAAAGATGAGCGACTTCAAGCGTTAGTTTTGTTGTCGTCTGGAACAGGCATTATTGACGTTGCACGTCAGTTTAACTGTCATTGACACACAATCTCTTGTCTCAGAGATCGGTTTCTACAAACTGGAGACATTTCTGATAGGCCTCGGTCAGGGAAGCCGAAGGTCACAACGGCTAGAAAGAATGTATAATTGTACGTTCCCACTTACGTCGACACTACAAAACGGCATCAAGTATGGCTCTTGAGCAGGGTGTCAATAACCAAACAGTATTTAATCCTTTGAAGGCTGAGAGATTTCCCATTAGGTCTAGGCGGCGATACGTTGGTCATATCATTACAAGACGCAATCGGAACTTACGTTTGCTTTGGGCACAACACCATTTACGCTGGACACGTGCTCTAACGGCGAGAGTGCTTTCTAGTGAGGAATCTCGGTTCAGGCTTAGTTTTGCTCATGGGCGAATTCGGGAATAGCGCAGAAAAGGGGAAAGGTTCGAGGACCTTTGTGTTCTTTAACGTGACCGGTTTTGAGGAGGGGGTGTAATGGTTTGGGATGGCATTATTGGGGACAAGAAGACAACCCTTGTTGTTGTCAGAGGCAATCTGAACGCCCAGCGTTATGTAGACAACAGAGTGCTGCTCCATTCCCCTTATCAAAACTTTGGGATGTTGATGCACTTACGAGGCAGTTTCTTGCAAATTAGAACGTCCACGTTCTTCCATGGCCCGCAAACTCCCCAGATATGAACCCCATCTAGCATACCTAGGATCTCTTGGGAAGGAACGTACGGACAAATCACGTTCTAAACAATCTGGCTGACTTGGAAAACGCCCTCGTGTATGAGTGGAACAGGATCCCAAATGACATCATCAGACGTTACGTCAGATCAATGGAATCTCGAATACAGGCAGTTATTCGCCGAAGGGGTGGGCACAACATATATTAAGCCCACTATTGAAAACTTAGACTTAGTATTGACATTTGGAAGTTATCGAATGCTTTTTGCGAATTTTGAAAACAACCCCTATTCTTTTCAACGCCATAAATACGCTAGTCATCCGGAAATTTCGAAGCTATTAACTTTATCACTAGGTAGAATGAAAGTTTGTCTTTTATATGATACCAAATATGTCAAGGTTAAGACAATTGTTATCACTAAAATCGCCCACTTTTCACATGTACACTTTCTTTTTTGAGTCAGCATAAATAAAGAAAACAGAATAAAGAAAATACATTAAAGAGAAGTTTAAAAAAAACCCGACTTAACCGACAATTTAGATTTGGATATGTTGAAAAATCAAAATTTTACCGAAGTACATGTATATATGTGAAATGAACATCTTGCATGTTTACGAACTCAGGTGCCTATGTCAGGTAAATTATTTTCCCCGCCCTATACAAAAAAAATTGCATGTGGTACCCGTCACATATACTCCCCAAGTTTACAAACGGAAGTAGATTGAATACCTTCTGGAAATAGGACAGGGTGCTCAGTCAAACGTCACTTTCAATATAAAGGGGTTTAACAAGGGTCAAACTCGGGAGGTCAATGAGACCATCGGATACCATGATACCATTCACACAAAGGTCGTGGCCTGACTGACTGACATTCATTATTTTGGGTACCGCTTTTAATATTATTCAAGTCATGTAATGGCGACAGACTACTGAGTCATGCGCGTTCTTATTTTTTTGCCAATATGAGGCTAGGGTTTTTAAGCGTTTCAAATGCTCAAGACAGCTCCCCCGAAAAACTTAAAACCTCGTGTGAGATGGATTCATGGCCCTCAAATTACGTACCCTAAACCATTATCACTTACCAAAACAGACCCCCACCTTTTCCAGGAGAACCCATATTTCCGTTTCAACGCCATTATCACTATTTAGGCTATTTAGTTCTCTGTCTCTCTTATTACTGTACACCAAAACAACGGCAAGTTAAATCATACATGTAAGCCTACGTGTTTGTCAACATGACACACACCGGAAGAAAAATAGAGTGACAGATAAAATATAGAGATCATGACAAAAACTTCTTATCAACCGTATTTGTTACAGAAACAAAATCGATATTTCGCCGTTGACCTCCGACTCGATGGCAAAACCTCGAAAATGGCCAAGATAAAAGACCTTAAAACTTTCAGTCAAACTGGTCAAAGCTGTTTGGAAATGGGTCGACTCTGCTGTCGTGGGGGACTTGAGGCATTTTTCAAAGAAATGGACATAAATAATGGAAAATTCATGACGAGCTGAAATTTAGAGCTGAAATTATAATGTAGGATTTGACATTTTGTAGAAAGATACACCATAAACTCTTGACAGTGATCTTATTTAAACAGCCTTTGACGAACGCAAACAAAAATTCTTTTCTTGGCGAATCGAATCAATTTTTCATGCTTTTCAGAAGTTTGTCGAAAAATAATGGTGGATTATGATTTGATATTTCATGATTACAACCAGTGAAAAATACCGATTTCATATTTTCTAACTCTTCAATTGAAAGCGAATTCAAATAAAAAGTGCGAGCCATACAAACAGAAGGAAATATGACGTATTTTGGTCGCATTTACCCTACATTATTCGAGTAACGGTAACGGACAAATATCAAAGCAGGTGTCATAAATAGAGTTTATTTCATCAGCTTGTGGTTAATATGGGAAAATATTTTCCAAAAAAGGGAAAGGTATGCGAAAATAACTGGTGCCGTAAGGCACGAGTTATTTTCTCGGACCTTTCCCTTTTGAGGCAAATATTTCCCCATATTAACCACAAGTTGATGAAATAAATTATATACTACATTTCATCTGATTATTTTATCAACGAATGCCACTTTTAACACTAGTGATCGCAAGTCAATTACCAGTAACTAGATTTTCGGTAGGAGGAAATTATTCACTTTGATGGGGAACTAATTCCCTCCAGCTTAAATGACGTCACTTTTTCATCCATTACAATTCCAAAAATAGACACATGAAATATAATCTTACATTTTATTTACTTTTTAAAAGTATGGAGAAAATGTAGATATGAAAGTCTCTTTTATCGTGTTGTCGGACCATATGTTAGTCACTGGCAGAAAAATAAATTTTGAAATATGACAAAAAGTAAACAAAAGACACATCTACCTGGCAGGTGATAGCCTAGAGCTGAAGTTGGTTTGAATTGTTTGTCAGCGAGTAACATTTGGAACGACCGCACAATGACAATTTGTCATCTTAATTTTGTCACAATAATTTCCATATTTCTAAATGGTATGATATAAATTCAATTACATATAAACACCCGCTTTGTTTACATTTGACCTTAATTTCTTTTTAAAGTAATATTGTGATGTGTTCATATGTGAAAGAGGGCACGCCATTACCAAAAACAACTGTACTTAACTCTGACGAAATTCCCAGTAAAAAGGGAATTAGAAGTATGAAAGGTATAGAATATAATATATAATTCCTTTCGGTGAAAGATCGAAATTTAATTCATCTCGAGAACACCATCGGTAATATTTTCACCCGTGGCAGCCACAAAATGAAATGAATTTCGATCTTTTATCGAAAAAACTAAAATCCTCTCTATCGTACTTCACAGGACAAAAATACGTTTCTCACACAATTCCTTAGTTTTGTTTCAACATATTTTATTGCCATCTATATACGAATCAAGCAATTATACGTATGTTACACGAAAAGAGATACAAATCAGGCAATAGGGTCTGGCCACAAATTCTCGCAACTAAGATTCGGCCATCCCTTTAAATAATCTATAATCTGAGACTCTCCTACGATTCTAAAATTATAACAAGTATTTATTTTTTATCTATCCTTGCTAAAAAAGAAGACAATTATGCTCCAGCTAGGCAATAAATTATTTTAAGTGTTGGTTACTGAGAATTTACATGTTTTAGGATTGAGAGGTATAGAATACTTGGTTATCAATGGAGGAGAGTGATTGGAGACATAAGTAATAAAATGACTCATAAATAGGCTATAAGACGTTTATGCAAATCTCCCTGTAGTTTTAATTTAGGTTTGCACGGCGAGAAAATTGTAGAATTCTCTTCTAATATGTGATTTTCAGATCCAAACAGTAATAAATCTTCATCTAAAGAATGAAAGCAGCGAAGTTCATGAAAAAGTTGTCGTTTCGGAATTGTGTACCCGGTACACTGGAAGTAGTGCTCAGAGTCTTCAATGGCGTATTCGCAACTACAGGCGCAATCCGAGCAAATACCGTTGGAAAAAAGGTCACACTTCAGATCACTGCATTTGTTACGAATTCTTGTGCGAATTACGGATGACTTACATTGACCAACGAAAAAGTATTTTGAAACTACTGGTGCTGCTAATCGTCCTAGGATATAGGATTTAAATGATGATAAGACTTTAAAGATTTCACATCGTCCGGAAGTTCGTTCCAAAGAAAAACTGCAGATGGGATGAATGATCTAGCCAATAATTCTGTTCGACAAACAATCGAGTCGATTTGGGGAATATTGCGTAATGAGTAAGTTGTTCTTGTGCTTACGTTTCATGGGAAAATTTCATGAAGACAGTCATGAGTTAAACCATTAATTATTTTGTAAATGAGAATGAGTTTTTGATATTTTCGCCTGTTCTCTAGGGTTAACCATCTAATCTCCTTATATATATTATTCTTAGACGCTGATCTCGTTATACCTGTGACAATTCTAGCGGCTTCGAATTTGGATTTTTTCAAGATTTTCTAATCGCGCGTGGTGCAGTTGTCCCAGACTACGGAGGCATATTCGAGGATAGGACGTAGGAATGAAACGTAAATTTGATTTAAGGAATCTCTTGTAAGTCTGAATTTCAGAGTTCTCATCATTCCGAGAAGCCTGGATGAGGATTAACAAATATTATTTATGTATGTGTTTATTTATCCTTCATTCGTGATTTGCGAAAATATGGAAAGTATGCGCGGATTGTATTAGCTGATCCGGAGTGACACTTTACGCAAATGTCCGTATGCCCCTTTTCGCGTGTTGCAGACCATTTCATAAAACATAACCTTGAAAAAGCATATTTTGGTTTTTACTACTAAATTGAAAATTTCATTTTAGTTATGTAGTGGATAGGAGTTCAAATAATCTCCCCATCGGACTGTGTAGATTAACTATCAGACAGCAGGTTCTGTAAGATTCACTATCAGACTGCAGCTTCTGTGCCGTTTGCTCTCAATCAACAATGGCTGTTAAAGGTACCTTAGTAGCCCTAAGCAGCATCAGGGTTAAAAAACAGGGTTAAGGTTATCGTAGCTTTATAACGATACTTCATTACGACAGTGGAATCAAAGGGAGAATCATGGTTGGAAATAATAAAGAAAAAAAGTAAGTGTGGATACAGGTTTTTGATGAATGACCTTACGACCTTTTATTCTGAACGTTTGAAAGAATACTCGTTTTGTGTATATTACCATGAAAGGTTAGTTATCAGATAAAAGAGGAATGTTTGAATAATCTCATCATCTTTTAATATGCTTAAAAAGGTCAGCTCGGAGAGATCACAGGGCAGATCGGTTGTTTTGATTTTGTCCAATACTTTGCATAATTGCAAAAAAAAAATGATTACAATAAGATTCATGGTTCTTGCCATATTGTATACATCTATATGACTTTTTGGCGCTAGAAAGATTAAACGCAAGTCATTGATAACATCAGCGCGTAATACAGTTTGAGAAAATAAACGGGAGATAATAAATCTTAAAAGAGGACAGGTTATTTACATAGAGTTACCTCCCTTCTTATTATCGAGTACAGATTCTTAACCGAGCCTGCTAATTGTTGTTAACAACAGGCCCAGAAAGTCCAATATTGAATCGACCTTGTCCCGGTTTTTATTGTGATGAAAGGCTGACAAAATCCAGACGATATCTTTTTCTTTCTATTAATTCAAAGAATGTGCTCCACGCAAATTTGCACGCTTTTGCCTACATGGTACCTTAGTCGCCTGAACTTAATAGGTCACAGAGATCATTTGTCTGGTTGTCTGTAAACAAAAGTCTGGTAGGATATCGATGAAATCTTGTTCAGTCTTATTTAGGCTTTTCAAGTACATATTATTCAAATCGGAGTTGTTTAGATTTTGTAGCTTATGTCATCATAGTCACATCTAGTAGAATTTTTATTTCTAACAGAAGTTATTCTTTTTGGTAGGACAGTATACGGCTTGCAACACGCCAAAAGGGGCATTCGGACATTTGTGTAAAGTATCGTCTAGGATCAGCCTGCGCAGCCCGTGCAGGCTAACCCGAGACGGCACTTTACCACTACATTAGAATTTGTGCTACAATAGACGTGTGCAAAACAGAAAATTACATGAAAAAGAAAAGTGTCGTCTCGGATTAGCCTGCGCGGACTGCGCGTGCTGATCTGTGACGATACTTTACGCAAATGTCCGAATGCCCCTTTTCGCGTGTTAAAAGCCAATTATGTTCCCAAGTATAATTGGCGATTTGTACGTGTAGATTTAGGCAACATTATTTTACTGATTTGAAAATATAATGTGACATTTCTGTATTGAATGAGCATTTCCAACCAATTGTGTGCAGTTTGGAAAAGCATTGAATGACCTATTATGTGTATTATACCTTACTGGTAAAGTGCATAACAAAGATGCAATAAACTGCCTTCCCAGAGAGAGCCGCCCAACTGGATTTGTCTTTAAAATTGTAAAAACAATTATGACAAAGGAGAATCGCTAGTGATCAGTAATCCTTCCGTTTCCCGCGAATTTTGAACAAGCTTGTTTCCTTTGTTCCATTAAAACCCGTTCTTCTTTGCCGGTAAAGAATTAAAGCTTGTATCCCTTGCAAATTGATTAAATGATATCAGCAACAAATATTCAAGAGAACGTCGATAGAGTAAGAGTAAAAAATTCCATGGACTCTTGTGGCAATTTACATATTTGTAAGATCTTCATGCTTTCCTAGCCAAGGGAACATACAGAAATTGACATAACTCGGCCACACTGAAAAAAAAAATATGAACGGGAATATTAACCATCCCTCGGGATCCTTTCTCTACTTTTTTTTCTATCAACCGTTATCTCAATCATGTTTTCGGTCATTTTCTCTTTTTATGTGTACCCTAAACAGTAATGAAAGCTTGGAACATATTTTCAATCAGTCTGTCGATATTTTCAAGTTTCTATTTTACATATAACTGTCTTTACAGAAAAAAAATTCGTTTTACAGTTTACAGTTAAAAGTACACAAAATGGCTTACATCCTAGAGAGAGAGATAGAGAGAGAGTTTGCAATGAAACCGTTACAAATCAGCAATAGAGTACTGAATTCGTTTTTTCGGCGCATGTATCACCGGTATAAAATTCTGTCAGTGAATTTCATTTAACAGTGGGCTGCCAAGAAAGACTCTTTGCGTTTCCTTATAGTGTAGATTCAGATCAGAAAATGTGCTGTCTGGTCTCTTGTCTACACTTTCCAATACGGTGAAAAGACATTTTAACCCTTCCCAAACAAGCTCTGGTTTTTACGTGTCTACGTTCGTATGTAGGCATAGCATAGTGTACATGTTCTTACAGTGAATCCTCTCACCCATTTTGTTTTTTAAAACATTAAGACTAATTATAAATATCAAACCGGTGGAATATGGCAAGTTAAAATCTGCGAACACCAGCGTTGAACATTTTATCCTTTTAAAAGTTCACAGAATGCACCTAGAGTTTGTCCTCTCTATCAAAGCTCTTTGCTGGTCATATTTGTGAAATCATGTTTTGTTTTTAATCAGAAACCGATCTAGTTCACGTCTCAAAACAGGCATGTAACTTTACCAGCTATTTATGAAACACTTTATTTGATGAATTGTCGGCCACTAATTTGGTAAATTAAAACCACTTTACACGTCTGTTGAATCCGAGAGTAGACGCACGGCAAGAGCTTTCAAGGAATTAGCGACCACTTTGTAAAACCCGATATCTAATATCTTGATAGACAAGTAAGGCAACAAGAGGTTTGTAGTGTTTGATACAAGATCGCCGTTGACGTCTGTTGCTTTCATGAGGGTTACTTCATCACTTCTCGAAATAAATTTGCAACTGACATTCACACACACTTACAAACAAAAAATACCCGTTCGCAATGTTTATGATGATCCATGTTGAAATTTAATACGCAAATGTATTTAAAATCATTGTTGTTGAATAGATAAAAAATGCTTCTCATGAACAGTGTTTTCCTCTTGACAAGAATAATTTCACAAGTAATCCACAAGTCAATGTAAAAGAGTAAACATTGTCCATAGGATCTCCGGCTTGAGGCACTCAAACCTACTGCATTTCACTGGAAAGGTTTTTCTCGTTATGAAACAAAATAGGAAAGCAAAAGACTTGACGGTTTGACAGGGGGGGTTTGTTGAGCTGTATTTAGCAATAGTATGGAGCAAAAACCAGAAATAAGCATTTCGTCACGTGTAATATAATGTTTACAAACATATTTCATTGGAAATGTTTGCCCAGCAAAGTAACAATTATGATATCGGGCGTTCTAGATTGATATAGTGGACCGGTTGGCCGACACTCCAATCTGACGCTATTTTCTTTACTAGATAGTAGAATGTGTACAGTGCAAGCCAATATGACAGTAATTGATTCCGATCGGACCGATCGAAGTAAGCGGATTTGCAATACAAATCTGCTCTCTAAGCGCTCCACTCTTACTACTTAGGATCCAGATTGAATCCAGCAGGGCCTGTATTCAACAACCATTCTTAGGAACATTTAGTCTTGTTCTCCAGAATTTTCTAAACTGGAGAGTAACACATCTTTTGATTGGCTAAACCAAATGGTTTAGCATATGTCTAATAAATTTTACATATTATTAAAATGTGGAAGATGCCCGCCAAGTTTAGAATGGACACAGGTGAAACCGTATGATTCCCTTAAATACATACTTCAACAATATTTCATTTATGCCGTACTACGACAAAGGTTGCCTTCTTTATGTCTCTTTTAGGTTTAAGTTGTTCTAAAACTGGGAGAAAATGCACTCTTTTTTACTAAATAAGGTCTAGGATAGAGAACTGGAATTTCTCAAATACACATCCAACGTCCTAACAGATGGAACCACGGAGGATCGTAATGTGCAAGCTATTGATAAATCGCCTCGGTAAGGACTCCAAGATGACGCGATACGCAGAATCTGGTATCTACACATGCACTGGTGCAATGGTCAATGTTATGTTGGTTGTGTCAGACCTTCCATTTGTGGTGATTTTGTCTTCAAAATTTGTAGCAGAAGTAATCAAACCTTTATCTCATTTCAGCTTTTCAAGTCTGATATCATTCTGTATTTACCGGTGAAGAGTGACGCAAATTTGAGGAATCTTTTCCCTCTTCGCAAATTACCGTCGTATTTCTTAAAAACTACGTGTGATTTCCCTGAAGATTGTGTGTTGGTCGATTCATCATTGTCATTTGTGATTCGCATCCCGTAGTTCCTCGAAGACTCGTTGACGCATTTGATTTGTTATAATTTCTGAGTGATTAATAACAAGATTTCTTTGATTCGCTCTTTACCTCTAAACAAGTTGAATGAAAGTTACCAACCATTTGTAAAAAAAAAAAATAAATATTGTAGTTCCAAAGTTTTATTATTTTTGGGGTAAAATATCTATATCTCTGACAGTTTTCTACAGTCTAGT
The DNA here is from genome assembly GCA_943736015.1 of Tridacna crocea. Lineage (NCBI taxonomy): Eukaryota > Metazoa > Mollusca > Bivalvia > Cardiida > Cardiidae > Tridacna > Tridacna crocea. The sequence goes on along the minus strand of OX031066.1, from coordinate 8,403,237 downwards.
CTTCCTCTAAAATGGGCGTAATAGCGCCTTATTTTGCTTTTAGCAGCTTTAGAATTAAATTTCCGCTTCTATTAAATGTCTTACCAATAAAGGGTCCAGAAAAATCAGAGTTCTTACTTGTCCTCCAGCCATTTTGCACTCATCCTACAGTTAGGCAACGAAGGATAATCCACTTGCCCTCACCAAATTTTTACAGGTAAGGACGAGCGGACGAGTGGATTTTTTGAACCCTGAAACCGTTGGAAGAATGACCTTTATGCAGGATCTAACTTTGATCGTGGTCATTACCCAGTGTCTGATCATAGGTCCATGTTATATATGACATTGTAAAAATCATGTTGAGATTGAGGTGTCTTTTATTTCGAACATTTTGCTGAGTGATAATTCCTTGTAGATCTACATGTATAATATTTACATCCATAGGGTTTAACTTTTTTTTGGTAATTAAATGAGCCATCACTTACTTTCTGGCCGATGTGAATATACATCCATTTCGCACATAAAAACTTTATGGTTATAGAATATAACAAACAAATGGACGGAGTAGATCTTGAGATACTTAGACTGCATGCTACCAAAATCAGCTATTTGCGGAACCGTTTTGCTGGACTGCGAAATACAGATAATAGGACGATGTTTTGTCATTTCAATAAAATATACCTGAATCTTAAACTTGCATCCAGGTCCTTATCCCCGGACCCGAAAGTCTATCTGCTTGCTAGGCTGAGTTCATATACATGTGCATAAGCTCACATGTTAATAGATTTTAACGCAGGGTAAATCTCAGATAAGCTTACATGGCTTATGCAATCTGAAGCTGATGCTCATTTTTTTTTGCTAAAGCGACTGAGTTTGTCTTCAACACTGCAACACTTTGCACTGAAATACAATTAGTTCTTCGTGTAAATTTGTCACTATGTCAGTGTTACAGATGATATCTGAAAGGATAAGGTCAAGGCCACAGTGGAATCTGGAAAGTATCAAACGTGTCATATCAATACAGTTGGGACGTTCCAACAATCATTAGAATATTATGAATTAGAATATTATCATCGTTATTTTCTTGTGACTTACCCTTAAAACACCAATTTAATTAAAAGGACACTGATAAATCACGTCTAATCCTTTCAGAGATATCGGCGAAAACAGGAAATATTGATAACGGCATAGATCAAGATCAGGCTACACAGAATGTGCGCTCTAATCTTTGATTTATCCCTTCCGCTTGTGTAGTCAGAACTGTAAAATGAAAGACTTTCCGAGCAGCAGTAGACTGTACTTCGAGTCATTGAAAGAGATTTGGTTTTCATTGAGCGCTAAAATAGTTTAAAGTAAATTATAACGGAAAGTATGCGACGAAATCTGACAGAGGTCCAGACGAGAATTGTTCTGAAAAGAATGGCAACAAAATCCAGTCAAAAATTTAAGAGGAGAAAGTGTTTTCTTTTAATCTTAGTTGTCGTGATTCACCAAAGTTCTTAGTTAATAACAAAGTCAGTTATTTGAAGAGTTAAGCAGAATTGTACTGCATTCCTGTTGAGTTCGTATCAGGTTGGTTCTTTTTCTCTGATGCTTTGAAGTTTTGTACCCGTAAGGTCAAGGATGACGTAAACAGGACCATGCAATAAGCTAGTTGCCCTTGAAAAGTATATTCAACCTTCTATCCGTACAGTGCACAGTCAGACAGAAGGTTACAAGCAACTTCAAAAGTACAACTTGGATAAGTCAGTATTTCATAAAAGATTGTGAGTCAGTTAGCGGGTTTCATTTTAATGGAAACAGTCTAAATGCCATATTACTATACCGTGTATGGCCATTTCCATCCATTTCCAATACATCGAGACAGTCTGACCTTTTCTTATTTTTTCTGTCTGCTTATATAATGCTTCAAATGAAATTAAATGCAACTGTCGCCATCTTGCATTGTTTTGGTCGTAGGGGCGGCAGATTCAAAAAAGGAAAGTGACAAAACGGAGTTTTTCTTTCAAGCTCTATAGTTAAGAATACAATTATGTGTACGGTCTTTGGTCTCAATTTCAGCATTATATTATATATACTAACTAATTCGATATCCGAGTAAATATCTTTCAGCCTGATCTTTATTATATCTAAATGATCGATAGTCAACTGTAATTACGACCCGTCACGCATAAAGGAACATTTCTTGGAGCTACAAAACGTGTCATAACTGGTCAGAGTGCACTCATTGGGCAGGCTGACCAGGGTCGACAGTTTTCATTTTATTGAAATTTTCTGCTTCAAAAGTGGCCATTCTATCTTTCCCAGAAGGTCCCTTTTTGCGTGATGGGTCACAATAGTGTGACAATTCAGTGTATAACTTCAATTTTATCCAAGAGGTCCTTATCCTTGACTCTGTTCCTCTTTTTCTTTGCACTCCATGACTTTTGACTTTAAATCTTGAAACGAAACTTTCGGGAATTTATTGAAGTATGATGTTAGCTATGAAGGTATTAACCTTTTATTCCATAGATACTCATTTCTACGCATTCCTTGTAGGAGACTTTGGAAAACATTGTGGCCAAAGGTGAAATTGCTCGTGACGAGCAATTTCACCTTTTGCCACAATGTTTTCTATGTAATCAAAAGGTGTCATATACACATAATTGCTTCATCCTTGCTGTGACCCGGGTCATTCCTTTACGTAGAGAAATGACCCATGGAGGGAGAGTCTTTTCTCTGCATTACACCTGCACGGAGGCCGCTAATATTGCGCTTTTCCTGACACGATAAGACAGTGTTAGAGGCAGGTAATCCAGACATACATTTTCCAAAGCTAAGTGTTTCGGACACAACATCTATTACCAAGAACCCGCGTTTGGATCTATGCTTGCAGTATCGTATCTTTTAATTTGTATAGTTGATAGTTGGCATTTATTTTTCTAAATTTCAAATAAATATAACATAGTCTTAAAAATGGGATTTGTATTTTAATCTGATCGAAAAAATGTACAAAAGCTGAATCCGTTTTCAGAGGAAATATGTACAAATATATGAACTTTGTCCTTCTCGAGATTAAGAATCCAGTGATTGAACCCATTAATTACATTTGTTCACAGAAAAGTTTATCGCTGAAATCCTTTAAGTCTTTATGCAGTTTTGAGTGCATCGGCTTTCCGTTATAGCAAATGCATGCGGGTCTAAGGTACAGAAGAAAGGCATGGTGCAGGTATTGTTTATACCAATGTCAGCCCGTGTATTTTATTATTTTGGTCAAAAGTATTTGCTATCTCCCATTTTTTCAAATTTTTACCAATTAATTTTGTCGGAGAGTGCAAGCAGACCTAATGCACAACTCTCTTCGTAAGTTCTGCTATTCTAACCCTAAGCACACTGTTAGTTGCTTTGTCAAATATCACTTTTTACTGTTCGCTTGTGGCATCCAACATAACTGTTTCGGTCATTGTTTTACCATTAGAATTAACTAGACTGTAGTCTGACTCCGTGGTCCTTTTACTGCTGTAGATATGCTTTGTAAATTTGTTCAAGCCGAGGAGATTCTTAAATTCTCGTCTAAAGTATACACCGGTCGTATAATAAATCACAAAATACACCGCGTAATTAGATAAACAGATCTCCTCAACTATTTTTCGAGCAGTCAGATATCTAAAATAACTAACCCACATTGGATCCGAGTTCCATTCGCTGAACGGAAGTGTGGGGTTCCCTTGTTTAACTGACGTCTGTATGACGTAAACAATCGTGGCCGGGAGTAAAGTAAATATAAAATAAAAAGACACTGCAAGTAACGTTGTAGTTGAAGCAGCATTAGACGATGATCCGTCCTGCCCACGTGCAGCACTCTGAATAGACAAACGCTTGATTTCACGGATCACCAATACATTTATCAAAAGACATCCGATAGGGATTACTCCAAAGATTATCATTTCTGTTATCCAACTCCATACGGTGTTAAACAGTTCAGTGTTAACACGGAATACACAACCTAAGAAATCATCCCACGCCCAAATATACGTCTGTAATGAACCTAAGCCAATGGCAAGTCCAGCCATACAACATATAACAATTTTAGCTCTAGTAACCGTGCAATATTTTTCTTTCACAAAAGGATGACAAACAGCGATGTATCTCTCTGTAGTAAAGCCAAGGACTAGCATTGGAACCTGCAAATAAATACAAAATAACTTTGAAAGGCGCATTAAACACCATTCGTCAACTTCATCACTTATGTGAATAAACAAGTACAATCTGGTGTGCAGGTTTAAAGATAAATCGTTAAATTTCGGACAACGATTTCATTTTCTCTTCTCTGTGTTCTTAATCGCGAGGTAGAACTTAAAAAAAAGAGGCCGGGGAAAGGATGCCCAGAACGTATTTATAAACATCCTTGTTTACTTCTGACAATTAACACAGGCTTCCTAAAGTAGAAGTTTTCTATTGCAAGTGTGCCATGAACGGCCAGTTTGTGTACAGTAAGGTTTGTACATTACAGGTGCATTGTATTGGAATTCAGCTGCGTTTATATAACACTGGATAGCAGCTTTTCATTAAGCAAAGCCATCTTGTTAGCTTCATTATTTTAAAAGGTTGGAAACTCTAGTTTTAGGCATAGAGATGTTTAATCTGTTCTTACGAACAAATTTCGTAATGAAGAAACAAATAAACGCATAGCTCAAATACAAACGGCATCTGGTGGGATTCAAACCCATGAAGGACAATCATCCTCGTTTCTCGAAGATTACAGAATTCAATACCGTAACCACTGAGCCAAAGAGATATCTCTCTGACGCAGTTGTTAGGTAGTGTATTTGAATCGGGACGAACCTATGCATGAAGGAGTGGTCTCCCCTAACACTGTTTATATATGTGTATGGCTAGTTTTGCAGACCCTCATATATTAGATTCACGTTCTCAGCACGGTTAAGATAATATAATAACGCCATAGACATCTTTCTATTAGCTCTGGAGATGTAAGGGAATGGCGAGTGCTGTAAATGTTCGTATTCACCAACACGTGTCAGTTTCGTTCTCGGTCTAATTCTTGACTTGCGAAAGTAAAGGAACCTCTGATTCGGTTCATCAAATGGTTTTTGGTATATAAGTATGAATAGAAATTGTGTTTTATTAAATTCGAAAAAAAAAAATGTTACTAAGACCATGAATCTTCATCAGAATAGTTGGTGAATATAAATCCGTACGTAAGAGATATAACCAAACATGAAATTGTAGGTATGCAAGACAATATATCACCAGAACTGCATTTGTGTAGTTTGTGATCTTATCATGGATCGTACAGCGACCGTTACCTTGTAAAATGTAATACCATATAAAACCTCGTAATTGTTCATCTAATTTCGAAAATATCTGAAATCATTTTTATGGTGGCAAAAGAAAATGTAGGATAATGTAATGGGCGCTATAATGTTTAAAAATAGCTGACGTGAAAATAAGCGAACGGATGACAAAAATGGCCAGAAAAAGTGTCAAGATTGGAATCGTAAAAGAAAGCAACATCCAGGAACACAACCTGAGAAAAGTAACGACAAATCATGAGACAAATGAATTTGATGGAAATGTGTTCCTTGTATTTCGCAGAGGGTTTGCTGGACAAGCCTGCAAGATCTTACTCTACCCACTATGCTTCTCTATTAATGGCGTAAGATTTACACTCTTTAATAATGAAACTTTATTTGGGAGAAATAATTCGATAACACACCGTAGGACACGAACTCAATCAATACTTATTACCTGTTAATCACCTGAAAGTCAACACTATTACTTAAGTGAAAATAGATACTAAAACATAAGTAGTATATGAAATAATACACGTTTTCAAAAGTGATCCATGTAAAATAATACCTACCAAATACTGTGGTGAGATCATCAAAAAATTAAACACTTCACACAATGTAGGTCGATGGTATGTGTTCACATCCCAAGCAAGGTTCAATTCCATTATAATATGTATCAGTAGGTATAAGGTCTGTACAATAGCTAGAGATCCAAAATACACGGCTGATGAATTGGTCTTCCGAATTTTTCTGTTAAAAAAGATGAAGTACATTACAAATATGAATTAATTTCAATCAAGTTTAAATATTCCACATCTTAGATGTAGCTTACGATAAGCTAACTGTCGGAGGATCGTGCTCAGTGCCTCTCTCAACAGTATATCAGTCAGACCAAGCGAACTGTCACTGATTTCTGCGTGCATTTCAAAAGTAATCGGATAGCGTTCAGCAGCGCGTTGTTAAAAAAGATAAAGCTCTATTTTTTTAGTCCTGTACGAGAACAGATTAATGCATGTCTTGACGTAAACAGGCTGTTCAAAAAATGATTAATTTTTAGAAAAGAAATACATTCAGCAGAAAAAAAGTCTGATTCTAAAATATGCTGAGTCTTACGTGGTTTAGTCCAATTATAAAATAACAATACCAGCTATTCTTTAACTGTTTTCTGTAATTTATAATACTTTTATTTGGGAAAAAATACATTTTATAGGCTTATAACTTCATATGAGGCAGGTGAAATAGCAACTTTATAGTTGTAACATTTAAATCACCCAGTCGAATGTTGATTGTGACAGAGATTCCAAACACGAGTGATACGATATTACTTTCGCTTTTTCCAACCAATAAAAATTGGTCAAAATATTGGTCCTGATGATATCTCGAACAAATTGGAAACTGAATCACGTGGGATCAGAAAGTAGGTAATTAATAAGGAATATTCAATCATTAAAATCACGATGTCTTCAACTTTATCGATCCTGGGAGCGCTTTTAGGTCATTGACCCTCATCTATTTGGTTTTTAGTTAAGGCTTAACCCTTTCCCAAACAATCCCTGGTTTTTACGGGTCTGCAATAGTAGCCTTTCGAAAACATTGTGGGAAAAGGACAAAATGCTGGTAACCAGCATTTTCTCCTTTTCCCACAATGTTTTCTACCCTATCATAGACAGAAATCATCTTTTCAGCGAGAGTTGAATTATCGTCTGCAAATGCTTTCAGTTTGGTCTAGTCCAAAAGTTTGTCGTTTGGGAAAGGGTTAACCACGGATAGTCAGACTTTCTTTTTCAACCGTGAACGTTTATTCTACGTTTACTGATTTATCAGACACTGGTCATGTTTTTCCCCCATAAACTCTGGCAATAAAACCTATGATGTTGAAGAACGACTCACCGTGATAACCATATTATGGCAGAGACTGGATTCCCAAACAACCCAAGGACATACCAAATAGGAGAAACAACTCTGTCTATGATCACGATGTGTGGGGCCACAATTGCCAATATCTGGTTAGGAGAATGGGTCAAAAACTGGCTCCCATTTCCATCTGTTATATTAACATCGACGTCTTTGAATACATCGGTCGAGTTCTCCATCGTTATCTTATATTACTCCCTGAAATACAAAATAGAACTTATTCTACTTGTATCTGAAACATCTTCGGCGCATGAAAAACTCTTACTCTTTCGAGGTATAAAAAATGCGAATAAAGAGACTGCAATTGCCACATTAGTTTCAGGATCAAACTTCAGGTTATCTGCAGTCTAATGCTGATTTCAGTCGTCAGGATTCACGAATTAATGTGTTTTCGGAATAGGACTTTCTGTATAGTTGTATAATTGAATGTTTATACCTGATTTCTCTGTTTGTCTGTCTGTCTGTATGTCTGTCTGTCTGTCTCTCCCTCCTACACCCCACCCCCACCCCCTCACACACATGCAGTGACGAACACACTTACGCACCCTCATTTTCGGCAATATTGCTATTTTTTTTTTTCTTCTTTTTTCAATATGTTTGTTTCCTTGTATGGGGTTCTTGTATGTTATATTATAAACTCTTCATAATTGGCGAAAATAAAGAAAAGAAAAACAAGCCACGGCGGTACCATAGATTAAGAAGATGGAGAAGAAGGAGAGCGCTACATTTCTATACAGGCTGAAAACAAAGTTCAACACACAAAAACGAAGGTTCATTTACGAGCATGCTGCTATAGATAAATCCAAAGCATTAAAACATTTTCTACTTGTCATTAACAATTAGTTCTTTATCTAATTCAATTACCGCGTACCTTTCAGCTATTACACTCGTCCCTGTATAAATTATTTAAGACAATAAGACCACCAATGTTTTCAGAACCCGAGATACAAAGCTTTTGAAAATCTTCTGGGAAAGGTAGAAACTCTTTTTAATCAGCATTTATTCCTTTTTTGAATAATAGTTTCTAGCGTTTTATTAACTTCAAAATCCAACATTTGATCTGAGTCTAATTGTTTTCTGCAACTGTTTTTAAATTCAATAAGTCTTTGTCATCTTTCGAATCGATAACCGAAAGAGCACCAAATAAATGGAATAGCATAATTTCAGTCGGTTATGTTTCTGTTATATCGCGGTGGCCAGTAGATCTTCCAATTTACTTTCCTCGAGTTTTATTTACCAGTACTTCGCAAATTATTCTTCTGAAGTAACTGGCAAAATTCCAATATAACCATTATTGTAATAATGATCAGCAGTGAGAGAGGATTGAATCCTGTTGGAATAATTCGCTGAGCTAGGGATTCGACTCATAGAATGCTTGGTTTCAAATTTTGTACGCTACAATCTACGCTTCTCGACTCGCAGTTTCGTGTTGAACAGTTGAACAGAAAAAGAATAGTAACAAAGACAACAAAAACAAAAAAGTGTAACGCAAGAAAGGAAAGGGAAAATATGACGGGGAAGGAGATCAAGAGGAACAAGTAGAAATTCATAGGAGCTACTTGCAAGATCATAACACTTACACTCGACACTTGAATCTCATAAAATGAAAAGAAGGGAGTAATTTAGGACTTTACAGAATGCAATTATCTAATTTCAAGTTAAAGGTGCGTTAATTAAACCGACATAAGAAAAGCAATAAAATGGATTCCCCGCGTTGTCGGGCTGAAATATATTTAGTGTCTAGATACAAAACGCCCTTATATACGACCGGGTGTTCTTGAATATTCTGTAGATCAACGAAACAAATTAACATAACATACAGAATTCGAAATTCGAACTTTGAATATCTGACGAAGAATGGACGCAGCTTTAAAAAAAATGTACTAACAACTATGATGTTCTGGTACATAAAACAGAATTATACACTCTGCAGTAGATATCCTTTGAAGACATTAAGAAAGGTAGAGCAATTATTTGTGAGACAGCATGATCCAAACAACCAGACAAAATAAACATGTACCCTAGGACGACAATTATGATGTTCTAGCACACAAAATAGCAATAACATGATCTGCAGTAGATATTTTGAAGACACTGAGAAAGGAAGAGCAATTATTTGTGAGATAGCATGATCCGAATCACCCAGACATAATATACATATACCTTAGGACGACTTTTGATGGACGTATTAATATGAATGTTTAGTTGTCAAAGGTTTCAAACACGTGTTGTAAACATAGATTTTCTGTCTATATATTCTGGTTTTAATTTTATGTATCATGCTATAAATACAACAAAATACTTATTTGTTCATATTTCTTACCACTTAAAATGTGTTCGCAAAAAAGTTCTGAGAAATTATTATTCGTATATTTTCAAAAAAAAAATGACATCCTTTCGGTTATCTATACGAATTGATAATTCAATATCAGTTTTTTTTTTCTTTTTATAAGAAATTGGCAAGTCCTAATTGTCTGAAGAAAAATTCATAGCTCCACCTCAACTTCATTTGTTCCACTTTCAAAATGAATCATCCGTATTTGTCTGTGATATTGAATTAAAAGGAACAAAGAGTTTTATTTTTGTTTTGTTTTCACGGAGTTATGTCATAAAAGCTAATCACAATTTTGTATGAAACCGCTTTTCGTACAGTGTGATTAGTTTTTCTTTGTTCATACCTCCATGAAAAAAAAATATATATCTTTTTTCCTTAAATGAAAGCTAAGAGCAAGACAAGATTTGATAAAAATTTTACTGGAGTAAGAAGTTATCCAATAATGTTAGGTTTTTCATCCCAAATGTTTCCTGATAGTTGATTCAATAATATTTTCTTACATCGTTTAGTATCACATTGTACCTCCTCTCCAAGGAAGATTATGTTATGTACATACCCAGTTATTCCTAGCTTTGTTCATGTGTGTATCTATTTTTGAATGGTTTTCCCCTGTTACTATTTTTAGAACTGGATTCTCTCTTGTGGAATATTGTGCTGGAAGTTTCCAGGCCTTTTTACAATCTGTTTACTAGAAGTTATGCAACTGATTTTAACATGAATTTTCTGGAAGTTTCCCTGTTATTATAAAAGGAAAAGCTTTTTACATCTCAGTGTTCACTAGTTAATACATGATTGCCAGACTACAGTGGGGATTATCTTGTGTTTGTGTCCTATAATTAGTGCTTGGATTATATTCAGTTTGGATTTGGATCAGACTAGACTAAAGTGAGGATTACTTTGTATGCTTAGATTACATTCAGTTTGGATCAGGATCAGATTGGAATTAAGACTGGAATAGTTTGTCTTCTGAATTTTACGTCTAAGGTATTGTTTTGTACTATTGTAACTGTTTATTTGATATTTTTGTTGATAAATTCTGTTAATTGTTATCGTTTGTTGCTGGCTTCTTCTTTCTAGTTACGCCTGACTCGTAACAGAAATTGGGGGCTCGTCCGGGATTGGAAAATAGACTAACGCATTCGTTTTCCTTTTGGGATTAACCATCGATTGGAAAATAAGACATAGACGTTTGCTTTTCACAATTTGAATAAAAATCTAATACATCTTGTAAGTCAAAATTACTAATCAGTAATTATAATACAATTTTGTACTTGAATCCAGCAACAAACAAACATGTCTTTTGACTTAGATAAATTTACGGCTGAACCGTCTGTGGAGCTATTGAATTTAGGTAAAAAGACTGATTTGCTTAATCTTGCTAAACACTATGAATTGTCTGAAATAAAATCTTCAATGCGTAGACATGAAATTAGGAACATTTTGGTACAATATTTTGTTGATGAGGAGATTTTCAATGAAAATGCTCTTTCCCTGATAGTTGAAGTTCAGTCAGTTTCAAGTTCGAAAGAACTTGAATTGAAATTTCAGATCAGACAATTAGAAATTCAGGAAAGAGAGAAGGAAAGAGAAAGGGAAAGAGACAGGGAGAGAGAAGAAAGGGAAAGAGAAAGGGAGAGAGAAGAAAGAGAAAGGGAAAGACAGAGAGAAGAAAGAGTAGAGAGAGAGAAGGAAAGAGAAAGAGAAAGGGAAAGAGAAGAAAGGGAAAGGGAAGAGAGAGAGAAGGAGAGAGAATTTCAATTAAGAATGAGGGAAATAGAAATGCAAGAAAGAGCAAATCAACCGAAGCAAAAGATTGAATACAATTTCGATGTTACAAAACATATTAGGCTTGTTCCTCCATTTCAAGAGAAAGAAGTTGATAAATACTTCCTACACTTTGAAAAAGTTGCAGAAAACTTAAATTGGCCAAAAGAGCACTGGACTTTGCTTCTGCAAAGTGTTTTGATAGGCAAAGCTCGTGAAATTTATACACAACTAGGTGTTGAACAATGTCATCATTATGAGACTGTTAAAGAACTTATTCTCAAAGGTTATGAGCTGGTCCCAGAAGCATATAGACAAAAATTTAGAAATTGTAAAAAAGATTCTAACCAGACTCATGTTGAATTTGCTAGGAACAAAGAACAGTTATTTGATAGATGGTGCTGTTCTAAGAAAGTAGACCAAAATTATGATAAACTCAGACAACTTATGTTAGTTGAAGAATTCAAACGTTGTATTCAATTTGGTGTTAAGACATTCTTAGACGAAAAACAAGTTGAAACTTTAGAAGAAGCAGCTCGTCTGGCTGATAATTACTATCTTACACATAAAGTTTCTTTTATTGCTAAAGCAAAACCTACTTCCTCACATCCCCAAAATAAATTTACGTCTGGTAATTCATCTGGCATGCCCAGTCAATCCAATACACCCAAACCCAATTCTACTAGTGAAACCAAAAGTCAATATCCCTTATCTCGACCCACTTGTAACTATTGTAAGAAACCTGGTCACCTTGTTTCTGAATGTTTGAAATTAAAAAGGAAGTTAGAAAGGGATGAAGCCAAGCCAACAGGGCTCACCACTCTTAGACCAAGGCCACAGTCTTCTATTAAAACCAATACAATTGACATAGTCACAAAACCCAAGTCTGATTCAACTATGGAGATTTTTGAACCATTTATGTTGAATGGTTTTGTATCACTTTCAGGTGATAATTGCCCACCTACCCCTATTAAAATTTTAAGAGACACAGGAGCTTCTCAATCTCTTATTTTTGCAGATATACTGCCTTTTTCTGAGAAGACTTCTTCCGGTACTAGTGTCCTTATTCAGGGTGTAGAGTGTGGAACTGTTAATATCCCTCTCCATTACGTTAATTTGTCATCAGATTTGGTTACCGGGCTTGTGGTTATTGGTATTAAACCTTCCTTACCATTTAAAGGCGTCCATTTACTGCTAGGCAATGACTTAGCTGGAGATAAGGTTGTGGTTAATCCACTTGTAACTGACACACCAAATATAGGTCAAACAGATGACCCTATCGAGCAGGAAATTCCTGACTTGTATCCTTCTTGTGCAGTTACCCGAGCTATGGCTAAAAAGGCCATTTTGAAAAACTCAAACTCTGACATTGACTTGACGGATACTTTTATCGGTCAATATTTCAATAATGAGATTAAAAAGTCTCTTGATCCCAGTTTGTCTGATACTCAGACAGACTCGTCAATGTCTCGTAATTCTCCACCAAGGTCTATTGACCAAGGTCACGACACGCTGTCAAAGTCACAGCTTATCCAGGAACAGCAAACTGATCCTGAGATTTCAAAATTAATTTTTAGGGCTTTACCTGAAGATGAAATTTCACAGGTCCCAATGTGTTACTATATAAAGAATGGGATTCTTATGAGAAAATGGCGACCATTTGATGTCCCAGCTGATGATGAATGGGCTGTTTACCACCAAATTGTGGTTCCAAAGTCATATCGTCATGAAATACTAAGTATAGCCCATGAAAGTCCTATGTCAGGTCATCTAGGTATAAACAAGACCTATCACAAAATTATTAATCATTTTTATTGGCCTGGTCTCAAATCAGATGTCTCTAAATATTGTAAAACTTGCCATACATGTCAAATGGTAGGTAAACCCAACCAAACCATTCCCAAAGCTCAATTACAACCTATTCCTGCTTTTGATGAACCTTTCAGTAGGATACTTATAGATTGTGTTGGTCCTTTACCTCGAACCAAGTCAGGAAATGAGTATCTCATAACAATTATGTGTACTTCTACACGTTTTCCTGAAGCTATTCCCGTAAGGAACATCAAAACAAAGTCAATAGTCAAAGCTCTTATAAAATTTTTCACATTTGTTGGTCTTCCAAAATCAGTTCAGTCTGATCAAGGGTCAAATTTTATGTCTGGTATATTCCAACAGGTTATGCATGAATTAGGGATCGAGCAATACAGGTCATCCGCTTATCACCCTGAAAGTCAAGGTGCTTTAGAAAGATTTCACCAGACATTAAAAAATATGATAAGGTCATATTGCTTTGACACTGAAAAAGATTGGGATGAGGGCATCCATTTGTTACTATTTGCAGCCAGAGAATCTGTTCAAGAATCTCTTGGTTTCAGTCCTTTTGAATTAGTTTTTGGCCATTCTGTTCGTGGACCTTTAAAACTTTTGAAAGAGAAATTTCTCTCAAATGATGAAACACCTTTGAATTTACTACAGTATGTTTCTGACTTCAGAAATAGACTGTCTAGGGCATGTGAGGTTGCTAGGTCTAATCTTAAAACGTCTCAGGGCAAAATGAAAGCAAGATATGACAACCATGTTATTGATAGAAAATTTAAACCAGGTGACAAAGTCCTTGCTCTTTTGCCAATACCTGGAAGACCTTTACAGGCAAGATATTTTGGACCCTACACTATTGACAAGAAAACACGTGATTTAAACTATATAATTAATACTCCAGGAAGGCGTAAAAACAAACAAATGTGTCATATAAATATGTTAAAGGAATACTTTGACAGAGATAGCTCTATTTCAAAACCAATTACAGTTGTAAACACTGTCCCACAAGAATCGAATGTATCTGATCTTGAAGTAAATTCTGACTTTATTGATAAATCTGATCTTGGTCCATCTAAACTTGAGAATTCTGATATTTTGAGAAACCTCGACAACAAACTTTCTCACTTGGAACCATCGCAGCAGGAAGAGCTGAAACAGTTGATACATGAATATGAACATTTATTTCCTGATATTCCCACAAGAACAGATAAAATCTATCATGATGTCATTGTGGAAGATTCTAAACCAATAAAGCAACATCCATATAGGATGAATCCTTTGAAACAGAAATACCTCCAGGATGAAGTAAAATACTTACTGGAAAATGACTTTATTGAACCTAGCCAGAGTAATTACAGTTCACCATGTATATTAGTACCGAAATCAAATGGAACTTTTAGAATGTGTACTGACTATCGTAAAGTGAACTCTGTGACAAAAACAGACTCTTTTCCAATACCAAGAATTGATGACTGTATTGACAAAGTTGGAAATTCTAAATATGTCACCAAATTTGACCTGCTAAAAGGATTCTGGCAAGTTCCACTGACTGATAGAGCAAAAGAAGTATCAGCCTTTGCTACTCCAAACGGTCTGTACCAATACAAAGTTATGCCGTTTGGGATGAAAAATTCTCCTGCAACGTTTCAGCGACTTATAAACAACGTTATATGTGGATTAGATGGGTGTGATGCATATATTGACGACGTCATCATCTACTCAGACAGTTGGAGTGACCACCTTCAAAGAATCAGAAAGTTCTTCGACAGACTCAGTAAAGCGAAACTGACTGTGAATCTTGCAAAAACTGAATTTTGTCATGCTACTGTAACATTTCTAGGACATCTTGTGGGACAGGGTCAAGTTAAACCTTTAGAAGCTAAGGTCAATGCTATCTCTGAGTTTCCTGTGCCTAAATGTAAAAGACAGCTGATGCGATTTCTTGGTATGGCTGGCTACTATAGGAAATTTTGTAAAAATTTCTCAGGTATTGCTGAACCTTTAACAAATTTACTTAAGAAAAGCACAAAGTTCAAATGGAATGACAAATGTCAAGATGCATTTGATCGTCTGAAAGCCATACTTAAGAGCGCACCAGTTCTCTTGGCACCTGATTTTGACAAATGTTTCAAATTAGCTGTTGATGCAAGTGATGTTGGTATTGGTGCTGTTCTTTTACAAGAAGATAATAATGGTATTGATCACTCAGTTTGTTACTTTTCTAAGAAATTTAACAAACATCAGAAAAATTACTCTACCATAGAAAAAGAGTGTCTTGCCTTAATTCTGGCAATCCAGCAGTTTGAAGTTTATTTAACCTCTTCAACTTCACCAATTGTTGTATTCAGTGATCATAACCCTTTAAGTTTTCTACACAAACTTAAGAATAAAAATCAAAGATTACTGAGGTGGAGTTTATTGCTTCAAGAGTTTAATCTTGACATAAGACACATAAAAGGGAAAGATAACATTATACCAGATGCTCTTTCAAGAGTTTGAAATTCAAATAGTCATTTTCCCTAAATCATGTTCAAACTCAATTTTTAAATTGTACTTTCATTACCTTGACTATTTTCATTAGTCTGAAATAAATTAATATTTGAGTTTGTCATTTCCTATGTATACTTCAGATAAAGTATCATATACATGTATATAAATAATATTGCAAAAAAGAATGATTTATTTCATAAACCTTCCTTTTTCTTTTCAAGGGGGGAAGTGTTATGTACATACCCAGTTATTCCTAGCTTTGTTCATGTGTGTATCTATTTTTGAATGGTTTTCCCCTGTTACTATTTTTAGAACTGGATTCTCTCTTGTGGAATATTGTGCTGGAAGTTTCCAGGCCTTTTTACAATCTGTTTACTAGAAGTTATGCAACTGATTTTAACATGAATTTTCTGGAAGTTTCCCTGTTATTATAAAAGGAAAAGCTTTTTACATCTCAGTGTTCACTAGTTAATACATGATTGCCAGACTACAGTGGGGATTATCTTGTGTTTGTGTCCTATAATTAGTGCTTGGATTATATTCAGTTTGGATTTGGATCAGACTAGACTAAAGTGAGGATTACTTTGTATGCTTAGATTACATTCAGTTTGGATCAGGATCAGATTGGAATTAAGACTGGAATAGTTTGTCTTCTGAATTTTACGTCTAAGGTATTGTTTTGTACTATTGTAACTGTTTATTTGATATTTTTGTTGATAAATTCTGTTAATTGTTATCGTTTGTTGCTGGCTTCTTCTTTCTAGTTACGCCTGACTCGTAACAATTATGATTCCCATCAGAATAAAATCAGCTCCGTGTAAAATGTACAGTAGCTACTACAAAGTGACTTTTTAAAGGAATGATTAAACTAACTAAACTTATTTTTTAACTAGACAGTAATGTTCACGATTAATATGTAACAACACCAGACTGATCTTGAAGTGCTACGCCTGCAGAAAAAAGCTACACAATCGCATAAAGGGTTAAATCCACTTAACCTAAACAAACACTCATTATGTAATGATGGATCCCTATATCGATCATGAACTTGATAACTTTATCCATGTCTATGAATAAATAAACTGTTTAGGCACTAGCGAACTTAACCCTTCTCCTGCTGAAAAACTAAAAATAAATTTTCAATTTGACACTAATAATCCAAATATTGCTGTTTCAAAGTTCTATTTTGGGGAATGATATCTCCTTATCGGACAGTGTAGATCAAAGATCAGACTGCACGTTCTGTGCAGTCTGATTTTGATCTACACTGTCCGCAAAAGGTCAGCGGGTCGCGATTAGCAACCAAAGGGTTAATTCAATAAGACGTGAGCTAGATCTATTATGAGAATTAGTTGTGCTCTCTCTACTGAGATAAGTTAATATGAGTTGTTGTGTGGTGTCCGTGGCTGTGAGGAAGAGCGTCGGCCTCGTAACTATAAGGTCCTGACTTCGATACTCGGGAGCGGGTATCAACCTTGGAATTTTTCATTGGCCCACACATTCGGCGCGAGTATTGGTTTAGTTCCGAGGAAGCAGAATCGAGAGAGATTAATATACGTTGTTGGAACTTGTTTCTCAATCGATGTAAAATAAATATGTTTAAACTAAATCAATATGAGTTCGGGAAGTAAAATGAAATATCGGTTTTACTTTTCAGGCATTTGCTTAAATTCGAAGAATTTCAAATAATATTGACAAGCCTGTGGATAAATTCAATAATCACAACTATTATCGCTCTTGCTATCTATCAGAAGTTTCGTTAAAGAATGCCCTTTGTTTCCCTTTATTTTGTTTAAATGACATTTTCAAAAGTATTTCAGTTAATATACCCCGTCCAGTGTACATTGCATCCCATAAGGTTATTTATTTTTTTTTGACAAGTCTGATCTTAATTATTCGTTTCAATACCACTGGCCCTTTTCCACCTAAATGAAGTCAAACGTGTGTAAAGCGGTGCGAAAGAAACAAATGTCGACTGTAAAGACTTTTGTAATCAACTCTGTCTCTGTTGCCTTCCAAGTCACCGAAATTGTTTTGACCGAGAAGGACGCAACTCACAACATGTGATTCAATAGCCCTGCTCGGTATCCCGGAGCTACCGGGTGCGTGATTCGAGGATATGAATCCAGCAACCTAAATTTCATAAGAAAAAAAAAAATCTGATTGGATTAACCAAACTCGTTAGCAAATCAGAAATCATGTTACTTTCTAAATGTTGAATTCGACTAAAATAAAGGATACCGTTTTTGATGGCCTAATGTGACAAATACCTCACAGAATAAAGAAGTAAAATGAAATGTTGACTCTCCTAACTAGTCTTATTTTGTACATTATGGGCAATCTCGATCTCTAAGATCTTATCAAAATCTGACTATTCATCTTATTGACGAGGAATCTTTCCTCAGACAATCAAATTAACACTCTTTAAAAAACTTTAATATGTTCAAAATAAGTTTGCATCCTCGTTCTGTGTATTACATTTGATATTTGTCTGGTAATACTCTAACGTGTCGGAGCAGGTTAAACAGTAGCATAAAATTACCTAATTTAATGAACATAATAATGCTTTGTCACATTAAATCAGTGTACAGAGTCTTTCAAAATGCCAGGCATCAAAAAGATCATTACCTCACAAGAAAACTACAAGAAAACAGCAATCCTGTTATTTGCAGACAAATGGAGCGTATCCAATTGTTGAATGCTTTGACGACATAATGCAATATATCTAAAACTTAAAAGGTAAAGGTGAAGATGTGGCTGCGGAGAATGCAGTCTGATGCTAGATGAACACTGTCTGATTTTAATGAGATAGAGGCAAGTTTCAAATGATGTCTGACGAAGAAAATCACCTTCTAAATCTAAATGTATTTGAGCTTCAAGGGTAAAAACACGTGTACGCATACATAGGGATTTCGAAGATAATTTTGAGTGATTAATTCCCTAAACGCAACTTCTATATTTATCATGCCTAAGAATCAAGTGATATTCAAGAGCCTATCAGTTTTTTATCTTTTATGTGTTGAAATGGTATAGCAATAAACGATGTACATAACCAATTTTTGTTTGATGTTTAACGCGATACCAGCATAACTCAAAGAGTGACGACAGATCACGTATGTCTTTCTTCTACAATATGCCAGACGTGTGCTCCAGCAGTAACTTATATACTGACTAACAAGCCAAAATGCTCTGAGATACACAGTAGTGGCAAATGTTTGAAAAGGGTGAATTTGTTTCATTAGAGTTTTATGATGCTTTCAAAATTGCTTCATCTATATTAGAGCTCATTTATCAATTTATTACTTGGGGTTCACTAGTGCTATGTGCGAGCTCTATAGCGCCTATCCAAGAATTCTTCCTCGTGACAAGAGTTGCTACCAGGGCTCAACCCAGGGATTAAAAATCCAAAGGCTTTTCGCCTGTTCAAGAATAAGCTTTAGAAGATTTAGCCAAGATCGAATTCCGAGTAAAAAATAAAGTTGTCTTGGAATTAGAATTTACCGAACTATTTTATCAGTTCTATTTTGTCCTTTTCCACCGAAATAAGATCGAATACGATCGGATATGCACAAATGAAGCAGTGAGGATGTCTTTTAAGATAAACAATTGAACAAACAAAAATATAAGATCAAGTACCTTACAGTAAAAAAAAGAAATAGAAATGCATTGTATATATGATGCATATTGTGAAGAAAGTGCCCTAGGCGAATAAAAGATGTTAACTTGTTTTATGCATTCATCAAGTTGCATGTATAGATCATGTTCAGTTATAAAGAAGTGCAATCTAATGTTTGATCTATGCTATGTATTTCTTCCAGGGAAGCTTTGTCAGAAAGACCTTAACCCCTTTACCACACAACAAAATTTTAGACTGGTTCAAATTGAAAGCATTTTGCAGACGACAAAATGGCAGTCACTGAAAAATTGAAATTCGTTCTGGGAAGGGTAGAAAACACAGTGGGAAAAGGAGAAAATGCTGGTTACCAGCATTTCCTCCTTTTCCCGCAGTGTTTTCAAAAGGCTACTTTCTCAAGGGCGTCGAAAGTAGGGATTGTGTGGTAATGGGTTAAACATAAAATATCAAGATATTTTTATGCATATGATCAGACACTGTATATTACCGTTATTTTATATTCCAATCACTGTCTCATCTCTATAACCCACCTTGCGATCAATAGATGATATCCCTTTTAATACCAAAGACAGTTATTCAATAGTATTAATCCCTGAGCTGATCTGCGTAACTAAAAACATTTTTAAGAACAGCAAAGATCAAGATTAGAGTGCGCGGAATCTACAGTCAAATCTTGAATAAAATGTCCGGTACAAAAAGATACTCTATCTAGCACATAGACTACTAGTATTTGGATTTCAGCTGTTGTTGTTTTCTTTTCTCAGTCTGCTAAATATGTTTAGCTGACCGATTGATAAGATGAGCAGCTTAACTTATTTTCACTATTGAGAAATAAAATGTGAACGTATTAGATCAAAATGCTATAACTGTCTGATCTTAAACTACGACACACACATAACGTTACACCATATTTACTGCGTATATGATTAAATACATTAACCCTTTCCCAAACGGCATATTTTGGACCAGACCAAATTCAAAGCATTTTGCAGGCGACAAACTAACAGTTGCTAAAAAGATGATTTTTCTATATGAAGGGTAGAAAACCTTGTGGGAAAAGGAGAAAATGCTGGTTACCAGCATTTTCTCCTTTTCCCACAATGTTTTCAAAAGGCTTCTATTCCTGACCCGTAAAAAGCAGGGTTAAAAGAATGCAAATATTGCAAAAGTAAAACTACTCTTTTATGTCAGAACATTTTGTGAAATATCATACATTGTCAATAATACAATACAAGACACTTTATTTCTCTTCCAGGTATGCAAAATCATACAGCATGGACTATACACAGCAACAGACTAGATTAGCAGATTTCAAAGAAATACATGTAATATAAAAAGTTTAATTATAAAATAAACACAAGCTTTTGGCGGTACAACCGCCTTCTTCAAGTGTGATCCTGTGATAAAATGCCTGCAGTAATGTTCAGTTGTTTACGCACGTTGCGTAAACAACTGAACATTACTGCAAGCATTGTAATCCTGTGATAAAATGCCTGCAGTAATGTTCAGTTGTTTACGCAACGTGCGTAAACAACTGAACATTACTGCAGGCATTTTATCACAGGATCACACTTGAAGAAGGCGGTTGTACCGCCGAAAGCTTGTGTTTATTTTATAATTAAACGTTACATATCTCAAGAAGAGGATATATCATGGTTAGTATAAAAAGAAAAAGAAATAAAGAAAACTCTTGTCGACCCAACGTCAAACCATACGGTTTACGCAGTCTGATCTTGGATCAAAAGGATGTTATCCGAAGCATGGTACGCATTAATTTAATTATACAATCAGGCATTTGAATTAATTATTCCATCGTAATTAGATCCATATTACTGGATAGCGATCGGTCAAATATGCAAATGAGGCGGTGGTTGAATATTCCTCGTATATCAGTTAAACTATGAGACGTAACCGTGTAACTCTTTCCCAAACAATCCCTGGTTTTTACAACCCTGAGAAAGAAGCCTTTTGAAAAAAAGTGTGGAAAAAGGAGAACATGTTGGTTACCAGCATTTTCTCATGATCCCACAATGTTTTTACCAAGCTGGAAACAACTTTCAAATTTTGAGTTACGTTTATTTTGTCATCTGCAGGTGCCTTCAATTTGGACCAGTCCAACATTTTGTCGTCTGGTAAAGAGTTAACTTATTCCCACAAATCCCAATTTTTAACGACTCTTTGGAATAAGTCTTGAAAACACTGAAAGAAAAAGAGAAAATTCTGATTACTACCCTTCTTTTTTTCCTTTTCCCTACAATGTTTTTTACCCAATTAAAGGGAGTTTTCATTATTTGAGCCGACTTGTGAGTTTTCGTCTGCATTGAACATTCTTGTTTGGTAAATACTTAAACTCTAAACCGTACATCATATTCAGATGGGAGTGAGCTCAAACTTAAAGATTCAATAGCGAGTCTGGTTGTCTGAAACTGTGACAGTGAAATATCACTTCATGAAAGTAAGAAAAGTAACACCATAGCAAAAAAAGAAACAGTATTTTCGTGACTGAAATAAAGAAAAAATAAAAACGACTCATTGATTCGGGTCACCATCTTTTTCTCTCTGCCCCCCCCCCTTTTTCTAATCAGATAAAAGCATAATTATTGCCGTTATATATAGCAGAAGTCATAATCGATAATATTATGCAATATCTATTATTTAGCCATAGTTTGAAATTAAGTAGATCCTATTATTCCTCACGGTAGAATAAATCTTTTTTCGCAGATGGCAAGTATATGGTAACTTTTAGTGACCTTTTTATTGTAAGTCTTACCTTTCCCCTTTCCCCTTCCCCTCTCCCCCCCCCTCCCCCCCCCCCCACACACACACACACAAAATGTTACATTCTGTACACAAGTACCTCCTTACGAATTCCCCTTTTTACATTAATAATTCTAGTTTTTACAGGAATGTCAATATAGCTTTATTTTTGTGAATTACCTTTCTATTCTATATTTAGTTAGAATGTTACATTTCCAGACTGTGAGTAGTTTAAGAAATGTGTACCTTTATGATTTTGAATGCTTTGCTATTTTCACGAATCGAGATCAAACTGCAAAGTCATGCGGGTTGATCTGTGATCTTTGATGTTTGATAAACAGAAATGCATGGTCTGTAATGTACCTGTATTATACGATCGCTCTAACCTTGTGTTTAGACTATAAAAACAAGATTTCATTATTAGAAGTCAATACAACAGAGGCCTTACAAAATAGTGTGAAACATTGTCGTTTTAAGTTAGTGGGACGGACATTGTTGGGGGGGGGGGAGCAATTGTTAGAAATAAACAACTGCTTCCCTTTGGAATGTTTTTTCCCGGCTGCAAAAAGTTTTTCACTTTGTTTGGCTGATCCTCCAACAATTTTTTTTTCCTCTCAAATTTTCATTTACTTTTTCCTCTCTTAAAATTTACTTGATGTCTTTATCAATCATGTCCTCTTGTTTGGCAACAACCTATAAGCTATTTCCTTTTATCTTTTTTGTTTCCTAGCTACAGCATGATGATATTTATATTGCGCATTTTCATATTTGTATATGACTATAAAACTATGTAAGTTTTTGTCATTAACGTAATTCGTTCGTTCGTTCGTACTAATCTCCGAGAACAACTTTTAGTTTCCTATTGATAATTATTTTTGTCAATCATGGTATGTAATAACTTGGGTCCAGGCACCAATGCACTGGCACAATTTATTTCTTAACCACTCCTAACCACAATCTCCTTATCACTGTCGATATAGATCTGTTCAACAATAATTACCATTTCTTATCTTAACCCTTACCCAAACAATCCCTGGTTTCCATGGGTCAGGAATAAAAGCCTTTTGAAAACATTGAGGGAAAAGGAGAAAATGCTGGTAACCAGCATTTTCTCCTTTTCCCAAAATGTTTTCTACCTTATCATATAGAAAAATCATCTTTTTAACAACTGTTAATTTGTCATCTGGAAAATGCTTTGAATTTGGTCTGGTCCAAAATTTGCCGTTTGAGAAAGGGTTAATAAACAAAAACCCAGATTAGAACAGGCCAATAATGA
Organism: Tridacna crocea; assembly: GCA_943736015.1. NCBI lineage: Eukaryota > Metazoa > Mollusca > Bivalvia > Cardiida > Cardiidae > Tridacna > Tridacna crocea. The sequence goes on along the minus strand of OX031066.1, from coordinate 8,379,979 downwards.
CCAGACTGGAACCCAGCCTAGTTACAGGGTAACAATTTTACCCCTTTTTCTGTACTAAACTAAAATGAAATTTTCAATTCGATGGTGAAAACACTAATATTTTTATTTAACTCATTACCAAACGACATTAATTTAGGCATGTCTACATCCAAAGCAATCGCAGATGACAAAATAAAAGTGACTGAAACTTTGAAATTTGTTTTGTGAAGGATAGAAAACATTGTGGGAAAAGGAGAAAATGCTGGTTACCAGCATTTTCTCCTTTTCCCACAATGTTTTCTGAAGGCTTCTTTTTCAGGATCGTCAAAAGTAGGGATTGTGTGGTAATGGGTTAAGGTTATGTTTTAGGGAGTAATATCTCCTTACGGCGCAGTGTAGATCCAAGATCAGACTGTACGTTCTGTGCAGTCTGATCTTGATCTACAATGTCTGCAAAAGGTCAGTGAGACGCAGTAAGCATCCAAAGGGTTGACTCAGAAAGAGATCAACAGCCATAGTGGGAAAGCAGGCGAGCGGGAGCAATGTGGACAGAGAGGAAAAGTTGAGCCTAAAGGATAAACCTGATGGGTAAAAGAAAACCATACAGACATTATAAGTGACCGGAGATTAGACTTACCCGGTGGTAATACTTTATACTCTATCCAATCACTCGTAATCCAGAATTGATCACAACAGGAAATAATCTATCAAACAATGGTATCTAAGTAAGCAATTAACATGAGTAATAACCATTTACATACTGGCGACAACTCCTGGATATAATGTTAAACTGTTTCAGCGCCAACTAAATGTATATCAAGTCGCACTCTTTGAGGAATTCAAAATACAATCATCTGAATCTCAGAATATTTTTATTTTGTATACTTAACTACACAAGCGTACATTATAGATCAAGATCAAACTGCACTCCAATGCAGTCTGATCCTGAATCCATAACGTCCCCAAAAGAAGCTGCTTTTGCATATGTGACTGAGATTAAAAATTCCACCCCACACCATGAAAAAACGGAGGCAACGTGGAACTTTGATTATTTTTTCCCTTTCACTTTAGAAATTTCAGAATTCCACTTTACAAACACAATTTATTTATAATCTATATTTATCAAGATAAAGATCATTCTGTAATATTGTCTGTATCGCCTCTGCGGAATAAACTATCCAAGAATCGTTATTTGCATAGCGCACGAGTTTGATAAACGTCCTAAGGCAGCGTGCTATGGTGTGACCCTATCAATATCCAGTTTGTTACGCGGTGACAAATGACTTGATAGACTTGTCACTCTCTTGGCTTGTACTGATGCTTAAGATACCAGATATCACCCTTCACTAGATAATACTGTTGTAGCATTGTCCATTTTTAGAGTACACTTGTAGAAACAAATTGAAGTATTGCTCAAATGAAGAAATTTGTTCTTTAAAAACTATGAAACATTGAGCGCAAAGAAGAAAATGATATTCAACAATAGGCAACTTTGGAAGTATCTATGTAACATAGTGATATCCAACGACATTTACCACTTTAAGACTATTCAGCATATTCTCGACTTCTCACGACCTTGAGAAAGAAGGCCTTTGAAAACATTATTACCAGCATTTTGTTCTTTCCTCACTGAGTTTTCAAAAGCAGTCTTGACTGATAAAAGAAGGGTAACCACTACTCCTTACCTATTAGACACGAGAAATGAGAATGATACGATATAACAAAACATCACGTCCACTTATGAACAAGTTCCTTACTTATTAAATAATGCCTCCATATGACGCAAAATTATACAAATAAACGAAACACGCAAACAATGTCCGCCAACTACGCAACCAGTGTTTGTTTGTTTTTTTTCTAATTTCATTGAGTATCGAATAATTCACACCGCCTCTAACTTCATCAAGTATCGAAGACGCTGTGATTTGTGAGAAACTGCAGAGCCTGAATAGACACGCGGGATGTAACCGCTTAGGGCCATAAGCAATACTAATGTTGCTGCTACGAAAAGTGTATATCAACATCAAATTGCACAGGACGGGCTTTCTATGTTGAATCTGCACAGTCCGGTATTTCGGAACTCTCTGGCAAAATAACAACCGTGACATTGCAATATGCAGTCTGTTTTCCTTGCTAGAAAGAATATTTTTTCTTTTTTTTTTTTAGTCAGCTGGCTAAGGGCTAAACAGAGATAGAGTGAGATAGGAGGAGAGATAGACAGAGTAAAAAAAGGGGGAGGAAGACAAAAGAGAGAAGGTAGAGGCTCTAAGGAGAGAGAGAGAGAGAGAGAGAGAGAGAGAGAGAGAGAGAGAGAGAGGGGGGGGAGGAGTAAGACAAGTGGTGACGGGCAATATATATGCAATTTCTTCCCCTAGTCTTACTTTACACCGATCCCATAAGAATACACCATATGAGGTAGATCAAACAATACAGTTATACGAAATCTTACTCCATTTACTACAAGCGTTATCATTTTGATTCAACTGAGTAAAATTTGTTTCATCACCTACTTGCACAGCGAGTATCGAAGACACGTTGATACGTGAGAAAGTACGGTGTTTGAATGGAGCAAAAGAAGACGTAAAAATATCGGACTAAAAGCTATTGCACTTACAGAAGGTCGCAATATTTTCATCACGTAGCATTAATTTTTATATATACACGTTTTCTGAGGCATTTTTCCTTTTCCCACAGTGTTTTCTACTCTGTCAAAGTCAGGTGTCATCATTTGAGCTACATTTAAATTGTTGACAATAAATCCTTTCAGTTTGGTCCAGTCCAAAATTTTGTTGTGTGGTACAGGTTTAATATAGACTATTCCCTTAATAGAAGTGACCCCTTAATGCAGGCTCGACTACACTGCAATTTGAAAGCCGGTGATTGTCTCAATTTATCGGAAAAGCTGGGCCCAACGCCATGTTACATATTATGACTCTTTAGCATACAACATTTTGTACTTGTTCAAATTTAAACCATTTGGAAACTATAAACAAAATAGTCTCAAATTGGGTAAAAAAAAGTCGTTAAAATAGTAGAAAACATTGTTAAATATGAAGTTAAAATCTAGAACGCCTGCAGATATCCAATTTTTAACTCACATGTACAACTACACATTATAGAGACTCATTATGGTTAAGGTTGAACATGTTTCAATGAAAACTGTGGAAGGAGTTGCGAGCACCAAAAAATCGCTGAAGAGCGGACGGACGACTGGTGCCATAACATACCCGTCTGGTGTATCACAAGATGGAATGCTGATAACCGGCTTTTTCTCTTTTCTGTCTCATCAAAGACAAATTCCTTCTTTTGTACAACGCTGAATTGAATGTAGGACGTTTTGACCAGCTAGATATACAAGGTAGGACGTTTTGACCAAATGTATTTTTTTCTAATTTTTGCCCGAATAACCATAATTTAAAAAACATTGTAGGAAACTGAAAAAAATATATATACATTTATGAAATATATATAGAATTTGGGTTATTTGAGAAAAAATATATTAATGAAGGCACAAATGGTTAACTTCTTCAATTTGTAATTGATTGTAATTGATTGGCAATATTATTTAACTTTTATACTCAGCTAAGGACGAACCAGTATTTGATGATTGCTTTAATTGCTGATTATCAATAATGGTTGAACAATCATTTAAAATTTCTATCTGCAACTATATTTTGCAACAAAGCATAAAAAATCTAATCAGTTTGTGAAAGAAAATAGCAAATTAAGGTCAAACTATATCTTGGCCAAAAGATTTTTTTTTTTCGATAAAAAAAAATGCATGGAATGAATGAATTGAATATGCTGTCCTAGATAAAAAAAAACACTTAAATACATAGAAAGTTTATCAATTGCACATTTAACTGGCCAAAACTTCCTTGGCCAAAACGCCCGTCCACTCGCTGAATTTTTGGTATGCAATTGCTTTTACTCTGTACAACTTTGCCATTTGGTAAAGAGTTAATGCCATTCAAGACGTAGAAATTCGCCCCTAGATATGAATTTTAAGGAAGAAGAGCTCAAGAGTGAAATATGGAGTAATATCATCAGTATGATAAATTACGTCTGCAGAACACTATACATGTATACTTTGACCGCTTTCAGATTAAAACAGATTCTAGTGAAGTCAATAAACATATCACTGATGTCACTGGCACACCGTCTTATCTAGAAAGTTGGAAGATGTCGATCAAAGATCAGACTACACGTTCAATAAAGTATCATTTTGAGCTACACTGTGTTCAAAAAGCTAAAATGTAAGACAAGCATATCATGGTAAAGATAAAATAATCCGAAAATTGAAAACCAAAGTTTTTTTTTTTGTTACAAATTCATAAAGAACTCTTAATCTGGATAAACGCCTTTATTTGGCTTAGTGGTATGATTATCATGAAATGCAATACATAATTTAAAGAACTGTAAGATAATTAATCCATTACCAGACAATCCCTACTTGTGACATACCTTAGAAAGAAGCCTTTAAAAAACATTGTGGGAAAAGAAGAAAATGCTGGTGACCAGCATTTTCTTCTTTTCCGACAATGTTTTCTACTCTTCACAAAAAAAATGTCAAATTTCCGGTCACTTTTATTTTGCGTCTGACAATACTTTCTACTTAGACAAGCTTAAAATATTGTCTTTTTGTAATGAGTTAAAGCTTTTGGATATTCATTTCCTAATGTAGAAATGAATTATTTGTCTCCTTGGGTCTGACACCGCTTTTAACAGCATTGCATGCAGACTTTAAGATGAAAAAAAAATTGTCCTTGTTTACTTGGTTTTCGAAGCTAGTCTATAGTACAAGATTGACTTTCACGTAACCAGCAATCCGAGGTAGCGACGAAGCAAACACCAGTCTTGGGTTCCTATTCACCAAGCATTCTTAAGAACGTTTTTAGTCTTGTTTTTCAACTTTTTGTCAATGTGAAAGCAACAGAACTTCTGATTGGCTAAACCATTTGGTTTAGCCAATCAGAAGTTCTGTTACTTTCACAGTCAGGAAGTCTTGAAGAATAAGACAAAGAACGTTCTTAAGAATGGTCGGTTAATACAGACCCTGAATACACATCGAACACTTTACCAACAAAATCATAAAGGACATCGCAGACAAAAGTGTAATCTATTGTAAATTTAAATGCATTCAAACAAAAACAAAAACCACAGAATATCATCACTATCATTTACACCATCGCCGTCTTTAATGTCATTGTCGCCATTATACAAAAAAGCATGTTCAATATACACTATATCACGATCTGCTAACATTACATCGTCATCAAAAATATATATAACTTAATAATCCAATAACAAATTTTTTTGTATCAACAAATATAAGATTCCTTGGTATAAGCTACTATACCCTACCTTCTGGTCAATGAAAAGTGACCCGTGGTCAGATAATTGACTGTTCATTTATCACGATAAAATGTCCATTCGACTAACAGTCCTTTACGTTGACAGAGTTTTATCTTGTTTATCTTGTTGCTGAAGGCGAACGTTTAAAGATGTTTCACGACATTTGTACCTGTCGAAGTGTTAACACGTGTCAAGCTTGAATCTACCGCCATTTGATATCACATTTGCAACACTGCAACATCCTTGTTACTTTTTTTGTGTGTTTTCTTTTTAATTGAAACACACAGGGAAAAAAGATGAGAATTTCGTTGTAACAAGTAATTGCTTTTTTTCCGCCATCCTTCAAAATATTAAGTGAGGCCTTACCTTCCTGTGTTCATCTGATCTCATCATCCCATACCCATTAAAATATTCCTGTGCTTGTTACGTGTTTACATGTCTATCAAATTCACATAAAAGTCTATGAAACAAAATATATGAACATATAGCTTTTAACCTAGTAGACTCAACTTATCAAAGGTCAAACTGCGTTACGGAATGTGCTGCAAAAAGTCATTAGGACTGAATTGCTCTACTGGCTATTTAAGTCTTTACTCGGTAAACGTATCTTTAGATTTTATAGTCCAAAAGTATGAAAATTTGAACGTACCATAAATATCCAGATACTTACATGTAGTTGAAAGGTAACATTAAATATCTTAAAAAAGATAGGCTGCATAGCAGGAACTGGACAACCAATATTTAGCTTTTTTTTATTTTTGGTTCAATATGACGAAAACTGTTGAAAAAAAGCGGCTACAACTGCCTCTGTTTTCTTCATTATGTTTAATTTTGTTAAAGTTACAATGTAAAAAGACCTGTTTATATAATAGTAGATTTTATTTTTACCATGTAGAAATATGGCCATCATTATGACTTTAACGATATGTAAAGGTGCATTTCGTAAAACTGTCGCATTATCTGTTTGTTTACAACTACAATGATCGCCGGCGATAAGCCGACTTTCCGTCGTAAATCTCCGCAGTGTCATAATATTGACGTAAACACCACGTGACTATTCAGTGGGTCGAAAACGTTTTGTCCCCATACTAGTCTTCAAAAATCAAGTTTATTGACATTGTAAACAGAAATGACAACACAGGCTGATCGTCGCTTATTCGTTCTATCATCAGTACAGGAAGAGTTTACTCAATTTGTATATCTGTGTCATAAATATGGAGCCGAACAGGGAAGTTGGGTTCCGCCGAATTAAAAAAAAAATAGTGTTCTTACAAAGAGAAATGTTGTTTACCTTTTTCCCCTTTTCTCTACCCAGGAATAGTTTTATAAGCATTCGTCCTCTGAATTAGACGAGCCGCAGTAGCTCAGCTGTTAGCATACAGGACTCGAGAATAGTAAGTCACTGGTTCGAGCCCTGGTTCGGCTAATTTTTACCCTAGAATTTTTTTTTATTATTGTGATGTCCAGGATTCGTTTTGCTCTAGCCACTGTTCAATATTTTGACAATGGTTATGTGGAAAAGCAGCCAGTGGGTAGAAAAATGTATTGTGCAGAGAAATGGTAAAAGAAACTTAGGAACTTTAGATAGGTGCCATGACCACCGCAATATAGATGAAATAAAGTTCAAAACGGTGTTAAACACCATGCATGCATACAACTAAACTAAGTTAGCAAAGCTCGATATATGATGCGCCACACGCGAAAAGGGACATTCGGACATTTGCGTAAAGTGTCGTCTCGGATCAGCCTGCGCAGTCCGCGCAGGCTAATCCGAGACGGCACTTTACGACTACATTGCATTTTATGCTACAGTAGACATGAGCAAAACAGAAAATGGCATTAAAACGGAAAGTGTCGTCTCGGATTAGCCTGCGCGGACTGCGCAGGCTGATCCGAGACGACACTTTACGCAGATGTCCGAATGTCCCTTTTCGCGTGTTGCAGGCCATATATGTAATTATGAATTGGCATGTACGCATGCGCGTCGAAATAAGAAAGAAATGCATGTAATTGAAACGCAGTTGATACATGTTATTTGATAATGATGCATTGCGTGTTAACCCATTACCAAACGTCAGTATTTTAGACTGGTCCAAATTGAAAGCATTTGCAGACGACAAAATAAAAGTGACTGAAAATTTGAAATTTGTTTTGTGAAGGGTAGAAAACATTGTGGGAAAAGGAGAAAATGCTGGTTACCAGCATTTTCTCCTTTTCCCACAATGTTTTCTAAAGGCTTCTTTCTCAGAGGCGTCAAAAGTAGGGATTGTGTGGTAATGGGTTAATTTCAATATCATAAATAACCAAGGTAAGACAATCCTATACTGTTTACAGCTGCAAGTTTTATTGAGGAAACATGTTATGTTTACATTCTACCTTGTGCACGTTGCATTTTCCTACATATACGCATATGTCACAGTGTTTTCGCGTGTGACAGAACACTCTATACTTTAAAATATGGCCTGCAACACAGGAAAAGCGGCATTTGGAATCTTACGTAAATTGTCGCTCCGGATCAGCCAGCGCAGCCGGCGCTGGCTGATCCGAGACGGCACTTTACGTGAACAATAGATTTTGTTGCTCAGTAAACCTGCGTTAAACAGAAAATCACTCACGATCGGAACGTGTCGTCTCGAATCAGCCTGCATGGACTGCGCTGGCTGATCGGAGATCACACTTTACGCAAAGGTCTGAATGCCCCTAGTCGCAGGATATGTCTCTTACGACTGGACATATTATTACACTTGTCCTTTTTGCACATTTAGTGCATCTCAGATGATGGGATTTGTTCCTCGTATAGATAATAGAAAACATTGTCGGAAATTTGTTTTGTGAAGGGTAGAAAACATTGTGGGATAAGGAGAAAATGCTGGTTACCAGCATTTTCTCCTTTTCCTACAATGTTTTCTAAAGGCTTCTTTCATAGGGATTGTGTGGTAATTGATTCAAAGGCCCACTGTCCTTGAGTCTGACAATCACTGAGGTTTACGTTCAGGATTATATCCTATGTCGGCTTAATGATGGATGCCGTAAAATCATAAACGCGTGTATTCGTCTACAGTTGATTTACGCATAATGAATGTTTAATCCTTATTCTGATTACCGTTGAATCGCGTTGCTTTGAACGTTATTTCATTTTTATCATGGTAACAGTTCACTTATTCATCTGTGTTTTGATTTTATCGGTACTTAGCGCAAGGCTGTGATGGGTCCTCACGAAAAGAAAAAAAAAACATCAGAAAAACCTGGCATCTCCATTGAGGACCGAACCGGTTCCCTGTCCCCCACGAAATACTGAAATACTGGGCTCGGCACGACCTTAATCAAACCTTATCTCTGCGCTGTAATCGTGATTGCATTTTATAATTGTTGTTGTTGTTGTTTTGTACGCATTAATGAAAAGGATTAAAAACCATTGTATTATATTGTCTGATTATAAAGACCATTTTCAACATGAATGAACGCTTTACAACAGAATGACGACTTTTAACGACCCTTGGAAAGAAGTCTTTTTGAAAACATTTTGGGAAAAGGAGAAAATGCTGGTAACCAGCATTTTCTCCTTTTTCCGAAATGTTTTCTACCCAACTAAAAAAATGATTGCACTGTTTGAGCCACATTGAAATTGTCTTCTGCAAAATATTTCAATTTGGACAAGGCTTAAATTTTGTTGTCGGGTAAAGGATTAATTCAAATATTGCATGGCGGTTAGTGCACATGTCCATGCTTTCTTCGAGTTTTTGTTACTAGTACTCTGCAAATTATCTTTCTCAAGCCACTGGCTGCTTTCCCATAGCCATCGTTGAAACAATGTTCAGCGATGAAAGAGGAACGAATCATGTCGCAATGACTATCATCAATTATCGGGAAGAAATCGACCGAGCCAGGGCTCGATCGAGCCACTCTCCTTTTCATCAGTGCTGTATGCTACCGACTGAGTTACCGAAGAAGTTGTTACCTAAAAAGTTGTTTAATTCCTTCAGTGCCGGGTACATAGACTCGAACCTCTTTCCAAGGCTGAACATGCATTCCACAAAGACTAAGAAACTTGTGTTTTTATCATATTGTCGGTTTACTTCCAAAACCTCGTAACTACAGCTTGTAACAAGCTGTAGTTACGAGGTATTGGAAGTGAATTGACGATATAGGTTTGACCTAATAAACGGCTGGTATAGATCCAAGATCAGACTGCACTGAACGTATGACCTATGCTGTCCGCAAAACCCTTCTTTCCGCCTGGGACGCTGAAAGGATTAAAGGAAATATTCCACAATTTCCCAGGTCCCAAAGGCATTGATAATGATACAAACCATCAGACCATTAACTGACATAATGCCACGGACTTCAGACATATTAACAAATTACCGTCCCAGAAATCAAGTAGGCTACCGACCTGCTTTAAATCTGGGCGGCTTCATATGCGTAGCAAATTACCATGTCATCCAGTAGACGTACTGATTTTTTCTTTAACAATACACTTTTTTTTCACTATTAAAACTTAATATATTTATCTTAGCAATGATTATAGTATGGAATTATTGAACCGAGACAAATTATCCTTCGACAAACGCTTCATCTATTTCTACGACAATCCGTTTTTTTTTGTGTGTGTGTGTGGTTTCACAAGGTTTATGTAGGATTTGATTAAAATACTTATTATTATACTGGAAAGAAATTTCTCGTGATCTGATCGGATAATAAGCTTCGTACATATATTCTTGTATGCTGGCAAAATCAACGTAAAGAAGTTTCCCTCTCGGGAGCCCCATATACATAAGAACACTTTCAACACAACATCCAAAATGGCGGCGGCGATCGATACGAGCAGCCCTTCAGACAAACATACTTAGTACACACTGATCAACGTGAGCCGTGGACACCATGTGTTCTCGGTACACCAGATCGGATTTTCCATGGAAGAACCGGAGATGGTGTATGGACCTGATTTACATAGATAGAAATGTTGATTTACAGCAATGTCAAGACGAATGATTGATCTGTTTACATACATACTAGGGAATAATAATACAATCATCTAAACGAGCTGTGGCTTTATGAGCAACTGGGGTCTTATTGTATTGAAGTTTATTGCCGAATTTTGGACAAAATCCCAAACCATTGTTCATTTTACAAGTTTGTATGGTAAGATAAATGTATTTCCCTAAAAGAACACAAAATTTCACTTAGAAATGTCCATCCAAAGCGAAGATATACACTTTTGAATGGACCTGGGTAGAGGAAAATATGTTAACAAGACACCAATTTTATTTTCAAAGTATGCACATGGACACCAGATCAGAAAACGCTTGCGGTAACTGGACACCAACCTTTAAATCATCAATATTTCTGCCTGAAACTCGATGCATGGGCTGTATACGAAGACTATTTTTGTAAACATTATGTCACTACGGTCCATTACCTGATGGAGAGCATGTTCAACCCAATTTCATTACTTCTAGCACTTACTTTTTTGAAATATTTGCAATATTACGGCAATTTACGAAGTAGACCTACGATGCTTGATCACAATTGACCGGTCATTGCCGCCAATGTTGGTGCAAGACATGTAATAAAGCCACAGCTCGCTTAGATGATGGTATTATTATTCCCTAGTATGTATGTAAACAGATCAATCATTCGTCTTGACATTGCTGTAAATCAACATTTTTATCTATGTAAATCAGACCCAAAGAAATGAAAATACTTACACCACCTCCGGTTTTTCCATGGAAAATCCGGTCTGGTGTACCGAGAACACATGGTGTCCGCGGCTCACGTTGATCAGTGTGTAGTAGTCTGCACCATATGGCTTGCAACACACGAAAAGGGACATTCGGACATCTGCGTAAAGTGTCGTCTCGGATCAGCCTGCGCAGTCTGCGCAGGCTGATCCGAGACGACACTTTACCCAAATGTCCGAATGTCCCTTTTCGCGTGTTGCAAGCCATATTATACCTACTTTTCCATCATGTTTGCAGAAATAATTGATTTTTCTTAAATAAATGTATAAAGTTAAATACAATTTGCAGTCATTGTAAAACATACACACGGAGTTAAAACGAACTTTCCCTTCGTCAGATAGCCCGCCCGGGTGGCTCAGTGGTGAGCGTGTCAGACTCATGACCTGGTGGTTGTGAGTTCGATACCCGGTTGAGGCAAACTTTCTTTCCGGCGTATTTTCGCCTCTCACCTCTGCTGAAGCATGTGAGAAAAGTAGTCGGTGGCTTTGGAAAGAAAGTTGTGTAAGTACCGGTATGAGAAAAACAGGAAACACATGTGCGTCACCGACCGCCATGATATGACCTTAGCTGTTAAAGTGGCGTTAAACCCTTATACAACCAACCAACCCTTCGTCAGGTAAGAAAAGTGTAAAGCGCCAAAACTCATAGGTATTGTTATGTTAAACGGATAACCTAATGGTCTTTTGTGGCAACAAATAGTCGCTTTACTTAAGAAAAATAAATGAATAAATAAATATATAAAATGCATGCTTCTATACGTTGAAGGCGTTTTAATCCATGTTTGAATAGGTAGACGTAGACTGAAGACCTATCGTGGTGACATCAAGTTTATTCACCAAACAACACGTTTTTCAATGAGGTCAGTTCTCAGTTACGTCAGTTTTCATTGAATTGGGGCTCTCATAAGGGCATTACTATTTCGCCAACTTACTTAATTCATGACATCATAAAATAGAAAAAGAAAATCGCTGAATACATGTTGGAATGGTAAAAATTTGCAGAATACTAGTAATTGATAATCATATTGTACGGTCAGGGGACAGGGGGCATAGACACTTGTTCCTCGCTACATGGTAAATCATGTCGCACCTCGCTAGGCGACATGATTCACTTCAGCCGAGAACATTTTACTACCCCGCAAAGAAATTTCGCGTGATCTGATTGGATAATATGCTCGGAAAATATATATCATGTACACTAGCAGAACCAGCGTAAAAAGCAGTTTCCCTTTCAAAGTGTCAGTGACATCATTTCCCAGTGATGTCAGTTTTCCTTGAGGCACTCAGACGGAAAATTCTACTTCGTCAACGTGCTAATTCTTTTAACCAAAAACCATAATTAGCTTGCAACACGCCAAAAGGGACATTCGGACATCTGCGTAAAGTGTCGTCTCGGATCAGCCTGCGCAGTCCGCGCAGGCTAATCCGAGACGGCACTTTCCGTTTATATGATTTTTTTCTGTTCTGCAGAAGTCTACTGAAGGACAAAATCTAATGAAGACGTGAGGTGCCGTCTCGGATTAGCCTGCGCAGACTGCGCAGGCTGATCCGAGACGACACTTTACGCAAATGTCCGAATGCCCCTTTTCGCGTGTTGCAAGCCATATAACATTCCAACCGTTGGAATGGTAAAGCTTTACAGTATATAAATTCGTCGTACCGTTAGGTGGCAGGAGCGACCTGATTCACCACAGCCGTGAACACAGGGCCTTCGAGTCGGGGCGACTCGATTCACCACAGCCGTGAACAAGTTTTCAAGTCCCTTGCCACCTGGCCGTACAACTAATAATGTCCATGTCTCCCGTCACCTTATTTTTCGTCTAATATAGGACACTTATCAAATAGGAAGGACAAGGGCCCTTAAAGGCTTCCCATCTAGGATCACGAACGATGTAGATGTCCTAGGTAAACCTTTAGCTCAAAATCCCGAGTTTTAAAAATGCTGAAGAAGAAAGCTTTAGAAAACATGGTGGGAAATGGAAAAGAATGTGACTAACCAGCATTTTCCAGCTCTGTTTCCTATTCTGTCAGAGAAAGAAATTTATAACTAAGATTCATTTATTTTGTCGTCTGCAGTTGCATTCAATTCGGTCTAGGCCAAAATGTGTCGTCTAGTGAAACGGTAAATCTTGTCATCAAATATAAATGATTAATTTTCTTTTCAGACGCAGAGTATAATGACGAAACGATTATCGTGTTAGGATCTACATGTGGTTTTTGCAATTAACGGTACAGTAGATTTGTTTGATAAGCCTGCACGTTGATTGATGGCTGAAGGTCATCAGATTGCATTTCTTCCAAAATCTATTACTCATAGATGTAATAGATGTCCTCGAACACTACTGAAAATTACATTTTAGCAATGCTTTTTTGAAAAGGGGACTTAAAACATTTGCAAAAAGTATTGACCTAGGACAGCCTGCGCAGGCTGAACTGGGCGGAAACTTTTCGCTATTAGTCAATTTTCCATATGTTCAAGGATCAGCGTATCTTATGATGAATATATCAAAAGAAACGGTTATTATGTATCCGTATATATGTGATGGCTTCCTTGTACCATGAATAACGGAGATGAATTAAGCCCCCTTTCACTGGAGCATGGTTCACTCATAAGTTTACTAATTCTTCTTGCATTACTTTCATTGAAATCCATCTTGGGCCTAGAAAAGACATTCTACCAGTTTTCCCTCTCTACGTATTTCATTACTACTGGACGAAATGAATCAGTAGACAGAAGCTCTAGCATTACATGTATTTAATTGAAAAATAAAATTAATAAAAATTCCGGTAAATAACAACCCCCCCCCCCCAAAATATCGCGACTAGAAAGTTTTCTCCATCCACATAAACCTAACTAAGTAGAAAGATGTAGATCAGCCTACACGCTCTCTATGGTCGGATCTTAATCTCTTGATCTTTTCTGTCAACACGGTGCACTGTGTCGCCTATTGCAACTTCGGAGTTATTTGTATATTTTCACTTATTTGGCGCTGTAATCTTCATTTCTTCCTAACTTTTTTTTTGCCCTTTAAGTTGACGAATCGCAGCGCTTTAGCCACATCTAATTTGGCGTTTGCAAATTGATTTCAATCTGGACAAATCTGAAATTGTGCTTTCTTGTAACGAAGTAATTACACAAAATGATTTAAATGTAGTGGAAAAAAAACCAAAACTTTTAGCATGGGAACTCTGCGAAAATAGAACTCCCTGCAGAGTTAAATTTGACAGATTATAGGAGACTTTAATTGGAATGTTATTCTTCAAAATGATCGCAGAATGATACTGTCAATGGACTTGCTACGGGATGGGTTGCTGCATCGATAATTAAGTTAACCGTACAATTTAAGAACAAATGTGAATTGAAGTATTTTCATGGCAGATTTAAGAATTCAGTGTCCTGTTAAACTTAATTAACCTGACTTTTTATAAATGTGACCCATCACGCCAAAAGGGACCCTCTGGGAATTCTGTACATCAATTAGATGACAACATGTCAATGATAGTGCAGGTCTGTTTAAGTTGAAAAATTCAAAAATGATTGTACAACAAGGTAACGTTACAATGACAACTTTTCATACAGAAATTGTTATTCAAGCGAAAAGTGTCAACCCTGGTCAGCCTGCGGAATTCACGCAGACTGACAATGGTTGACACTTGTCGCAGTTCCCAGAAGGTCCTTTTCTGCGTGATGGGTCACAAATGCATAAGATTTGCGGCTACATTGAAATTTCTAATCGAATCAGGGTCCCTATTCACCAACTACTCCTAAAACCAATCTAAGCCCCTTTTCCCAGACTTTTCTGAATTTGAAAGTAAAATCGGTTCTGATTGGGTATATCATTTTGATTAATCAATCGGAAGTTGTGTTACTTTCAACTTCGACTAGAAAAATAAAGAGAATAATACTAAGATGCTCCTGAGAGTACTTGGTGAACACGGAACCTGCTAAGAAAAACAAAACAGGATAGAAAAATTCTTACAACGTTTGCATAACACACTTTTATATCTATTTCTTGCTTTCCCTTGAATTTTTACCGCTGATGACGAATTCAAATCAAAAGGGCATTTCCAACTGTACAAATGGTCCAGCCTTTTTATGCTTAAGACTGTTTTTGACAGGATGTTCCGCTAAGACGTCGTCAGTGCAGATCCAAGTTCAAACTGCACGCTCTGTCTTAATAAAGCCGAGCATGGCACTGTAAGAGTTATTAGACAGGCGGTTATTATATACAGGTGCAAAAACAGATCTTTAAACGCAAATTCCCAGGATTCCTGGACCAATTCTGAATTGACCTTTGAACAATGTTTCCTGTTTCTCTCATTTAACCCATTACCACACAATCCCTACTTTTGCACGATCCTGAGAAAGAACCATTTAGAAAACATTGTGGGAAAAGGAGAAAATAATGATAACCAGCATTTCCTCTTTTTCCCACAACTTTTTCTACCCATCACAAATCAAATTTCAGATATTCAGTCAGTCTTATTTTGTCGTCTGCAAATGCTTTCAATTTGGACATATGTAAAATGTTGTCGTTTGGTAAAGCGTTAAAGAATGTTTATTTTGTTGCAAGTATGAAAATCTAATTAAAAGTTTAACCTTTCAATGGAAAATACAACTAGATCTATTTCGTTTTTATTTGAGAAGTCTTTGCCTATTTGGGAAAGATAAATATTTACCTATTTGGGAAAGATAAGTCTTTACCTATTTGGGAAAGATAAGTCTTAACCTATTTGGGAAAGATTTCGTTTTTAACTGATAAGTCTACCTATTTGATAAAAATCACTTATCCGATATATGATTTCTAATAATCCAGGATTAGGCAATTAAATGTGATCGTGAGAGTTCTGATATTTGTTTACCAATAAAGGATCATTGAAAACATAACATCATAATTTGTAAATATATTGTTATGTCACATTGCCAGCTGTGTATCTACTTCTGTTGTCCAGTAATTTAGTCGTAGGACAATCGATTAAGTACATTCTAATTCAAGTTTAACCCTTTACCCCATACGGCATTTCTATGGTATCTCTAAATGACCCTAAATAACAGCAAGGATGAAGCTGTTTCTTATATGTATTTGAGACCTTTTGATAGCATAGAAAACATTGTGACAAAAGGTGAAATTGCTCGTCACGAGCAATTTCACCTTTTGCCACAATGTTTTCCAAAGGCTCCTACAAGCAATGTGTTGAAATGAGTATCTATGGAGTAAAGGGTTAACTCTTTACCACTCTGACGACACAATTTCGAAATTAACCAAATTGAAAACATATGCAGATGAAAAAGTAGATATAACTAAAGTCGTGATTTATGTTTTTGATAGGTTAGAAAACATAGAAGCATAGCGGGAAAAGGAGAAATTCTGCTTACCAGTATTTTCTACTCTCTCCACAGTCATTTTAAATGCTTTCTCCTTTGTTAAAACTCGGAAATGTGTGGTAAAGGCTTAACTGATTTGAAGCAGATGGATATCAAATTTATCACGTTTTGTTTACACGTTTGTTTATCAAAATGTAAACATTATACTTGATCGAAACAACAACAACAATAACAACAACAACAGAAATCTAGGAAATATTGATTGTGGAATGAGCTGTTTGCTGGAAAGGTCTGATTTGATTCAACAAGTTAACCCTTTACAAAATAATCACAAATTTTAAGGCACTTTCAAAGGAAAACATTTGAAAAGATACCGAATAAAGGAAAATGTGCATTTTCTGCTTTTCCCTAAAAGTTTTCTTTATCTCTTTCAAGGACAAGTCTCATGTTTTGAGGTTTGTTCCGTTTGTTGTCTGCACTAGCTTTCAAAACAGGAGATCATAAAGTTTGGTCATTTAAAACACTTTACTACCATAAAGTTCCAAATATAAGCTCCAGATTTTGATTTCATAAGTCAAAATATTAGTTTTTTTCCCGACTAAACCCTATTATGCGGGTACTCATTAGAATCGTCTCATAGAGACGATTCTAATGAGTACCCATAACATAGGGTTTGGAGGAGAAATAATGGATTTAGAATGCCACCACTCCCTCATATCTCTAACTCGGTACAAAAGAACCGGAGTAAAAAGCCTAACCATAATATTACAGAAAACGGAAAAATGCAGATTATCCACTATTTCCCTTTTCCCACAATATTTTTTCCCCTATTTTTCAACCAAATCCCATAAATCCAGACCCATTTATATTTTCGTCTGCAAATGCTTTCTATTTTGAAAAGTCTAAAATGTTGTCTTTTGGTACAGCGTTTTAACAGAGTTACGGCCCAAAATTTCGGCCATATCTAATTAGTCGTTTACAAATGCTTTGACTTTTGACCTCGAGCCCCGGCAGCTAAGCTGGTAGCGTAGAGAACCTGGAATCGAAGGGTTTCTGATCCGATGCCCGGTTCAGTCAATTCTTTGCGAGGATTGATGATGGTCATTGTGACAGAATTCATTCCTCTTTTACTGCTGGCCATTGCTTTAACGATGGTTATCTGGGAAAGAGGCCAGTGGCTTGGAAAATTATGTGCAGAGTACAAGTAAAAGAAATTCCAGGTAAGCATGGCTGGGTGCACAGACGATGGTGGTATACTTCACTGTAATGAACTGTTAACCCTTTCCCAAACGACAAATTTTTGGAATAGACCACACTGAAAGCATTTGCAAACGACAATTAAACTCTTGCTGAAAAGATGATCTCTGTCTACGATAGGGTAGAAAACATGGTGGGAAAAGGAGAAAATGCTGGTTACCAGCATTTTCTCCTTTTCCCACAATGTTTTCAAAAGGCTACTTAGTATTCCAGACCCGTAAAGACCAGAGATTGTTTGGGAAACGGTTAAACGGACTTCTCCTATAAATTGGGGCAAATAAAAGAAATGTTAATAACGTTATGTACAAACAAATTGTGACATAACTGGACGTTAAACTTGGTCTTGTGATGAAAAGACTCTTGATTTTGCCGATAGAAGGACTCTCTTTTTCAAAAAAAGGAAATCTGGTTGTTTGCGCATGCGTGGTGTCTACCCGTAAAAACAGCTTAAAGAAGAGAAGCATAAAATATTAAACTTTTGTAAGCAATAAGAAAAAAACATGGAAATTATTTTCTGTGAAAAAATGTAACCCGAAAAAATCAAGCAAGAAGTTTTCAAATACTTGATTTTTCAATTTACAATGTTGAGTGAATGAACAATAAATAGGTTTTTTACTCAATAGAAATTGAATGAATACTCTTCAGAATTTGGTTCAGGTATATTTTCAGACTGAAAAATTATTCTGCAAAAAATGAAACCAATTAAACTGTCCCTTTTATAGGCAGCGGACTCGAGAAAAGTTACTGCTGAAAAGTGGACGTTTAGAAATTCGTTTCAGTGTAGTAATTGATTATTGTTGAAACCGTGTTAAACACAATATTTTTTTTCTAATTTTGACAAGACCCAAAATGATTTGGTTCGGGTAAAGGTCGAAGTTAAGGAAGTATGGAGTACGGAAGACGATCAGGATAACCGTGAACATATGTTACCACTTGTAACGTTATCCTGAATTCTCAACTAATTTATCAAAAACCCTTTATCTGCAACAGTACATCCTCACTCACTTGGACGCTTTGGCCATTGACGACAGTTGGGACTAGCCCGAATTGAAAACATCCGTAGACAACAAATTAAAGGTGGCCCAGTTGATGAAATTTGTTCATGATAAAGTGGGAAACATAGTGGGAAAAGAAGAAAATGCTGGTAACCGGTATTTTCTCCTTTTTTCCCCAAAATGTTTCCAAAAGCCCTCTTTCTCAGGGTCGTTAGAAGTCGGAATTGTACAGTAAAGGGTTAAATAATATCCGAACCACAGGTGTTGATGAGTAGAATCAGTAGTATTGTGAAAGCTATGCCTGGAGTCCTCGTAAGAATTGTGTTGTCTGATTATACACTAACGTACATGTATAAAACAAAGGCGACAGTTAACCCATTGCCACACAATGCCTACTTTTGACTACCCTGAGAAAGAAGCCTAAAGCAAACATTGTGGAAAAAAGGAAAATATGCTGGTAAACAGCGTTTTCTCCTTTTTCCCCACAATGTTTTCTACTCTTCACAAAACAAATTTCAAATTTCTAGTCAGTTTTATTTTTGTCGTCTGCAAATGCTTTCGAGTTGGACAAGCTAAACATTTTGTCGTTTGGTAATGAGTTGAAGATGTACATCTATACTCGTTTTCAGGCAGTTTACAGCCGGTTCTAATTCATTTCACCTTTATTTCATGATGGTTGGTTGGTTGTATTGGGGTTTAACGCCACTTTAACAGCTACGGTCATATCATGGCGGTCGGTGATGCACATGTGTTTCCTGGCTGTCTCACAACGGTAGTAACACTACTTTCCTTCCAAAGCCACCGACTACTTTTCTCATATGCTTCAGCAGAGGTGAGAGGCAAAAATACGCCGGAAAGAAAGTTTGCCTCATCCGGGTATCGAACTCACTACCATCAGGTCATGAGTCCACCACTGAGCCACCCGGGCGGGCCTTTATTTCATGAAACTACAATCATTCTTGCATCTTTATGCCAAATGATGCCTGTGATAGCCTCAAGATAGTACAGATTAACAACGGAAAGAAACTGCACCTTTTGAAGGCCTTCGGAGCAATCGCTTGTCGTTTCCGGTTTCAAACGCTGATAAATCCGTAGTCTTTTTTCTCTCTCCCTTCATACGTATTATTGGAACACCTCGTTTTTTTTTGAAAGTTAACCCAAGGCTGCTAAGCACGACTCACTGACCTTTTGCGAACAGTATAGATCAAGATCAGACTGCACAGAACGTGCAGTCTGATTTTAGATCTATACTGTCCGATGAGGACAAAAGAAAACAAAAGTTTGAAATAGCACTAAACTTTGGGTTTAACTATTGCAGTGAAAATTTCATTTTGGCTATTTAGCAGGATAAGGGTTAACCCATTACCAAACAATCCCTACTTTTGACGCCCCTGAGAAAGAAACATTCAGAAAACATTGTGGGAAAAGGAGAGAATGCTGGTAACCAGCATTTTCTCCTTTTCCCACAATGTTTTCTGCCCTTCACGAAACGAATTTTAAATTTTCAGTCACTTTTATTTTGTCGTCTGCGAATGCTTTCGATTTGGACAAGCCTTAATATTATCGTTTAGTAATGAGTTAAGCCATTCTATACACGTTCAAGTTGTAATATCGTTTTCTCTGTCTAGCTGTTAGGATGTATCTTTAACCCTTATCCTGAACAATGAACTTTTCAATTCGATAGTAAAAACATAGATATTTGAATTTCATAGTTATGTTTACGAAAATCGTATCTCTTTATCGAACAATGTAGATTAAAAATCAGACTGCGCGTTCTCTGAAATCCGATCTTGATCTACATTGTCAGCAAAGTCAGTGGATCGCGCTTAGTAGCCTGAGGGTTACTGTCTGAACTGTCAGTATTCCCGCTTGCTATATCTCTTCTAAACTACAATGTTGATAGATAAAGATAAACAGTTTCCTCAAAAAAAGGTAGATCTACTAAGATAATGAAATAGGATGTTACTACTTACAGAAATATTCAGGAAAATATGCCAACTCCTTATCAAACAAAAAATTAGACTTGTCAAATGCAGTCGAAAAATAAAACAAAATGGCTTCATTAATGGAATCTATATTTTATAGTATACAAAACTGTGTGAGAAAACGAATATTTACCAGCATTTTCTCATTTTTCCATGAGTTACCAACAATTTATTTTTCATGTCTTTAAAACCCGACTGTGTGGTAAAGGATTAAATGAGCTAAAAATATCAAAGCAGAATCCCATGCAGATCCAATTCTAAATATAAGGAAAAGACAAGACCGAAAAATATCTAGATCTAGAGTCCAAAGTTATGGAGAGACAATGTCAAACATTATGTTAAGGAAGAACTGTATAGGTTACATAATATTATGTCGACATGACAAGGCTGAGCATATTACAATATAAATGGCGGTGTTTGCAAATGAAGAAACGATACATGATAATGAACAGATACAAAACAGGATACTAGAATACATTTAAACACAAGTTTGCTTCTTTAAAAAAAGATGCCAGGATAGGTCAGCTTCAATGTTTTCAAATGGTTTATTGGCTTCTAATTTTAATACATTTTGGTACATGTAAACAAACACGTAAAAAAAGCCGCCGACGGCCATTTGGCCTTCTTGTCGCTTTTTCAAGTCGCAAGTTCTTGTGCAGAAGTCTTCTCTCTCTTTTTTAACGAAATTCTTGTTTTCTGCTGCTTTGATGTATTTGCTTATTGAAAAACTGTTGTGGTGACGAAAAGCCGAAACAGTATCTATCTAGTATGTACAGTCAGTTGGCAAGGAAAGCGAGGCGAGGGGCAACCTGATTCACCACAGCTGTGAACAAGTTTCCAAGTCCCCTCCCACATGACCGTACAAAAATGTACAATAAATGTACCATGCTTAATAGTACGGTCACAAATCAGTAAATGCCGCCTGCCAGCGTGGTAACAGCCAGTTTTCACTCAAATTCGGCCGGTGGCAGCCCGGTGGCAGCTCGGTGGCAGGCACAATCGGCAGGCGGCAGGCGGCATTTTAGACGCCGCTAGGACGCCGGTGAAGTTTTAAGAAAAAGTTAAAATTCTGACTGCCACCGGCCGATTTTTTCCAATTGTGTCTGTCGTCAGGGCGCCGGCCGGGCGCATTTCGTGGTCGCGCGGTGGCAATCAAGCGGCAGACAGGCGCAGCGCGATTTTTACTCGGTCGTTACGGAGTTCCAGGGCCCTCAATCTTCGGCCGGCGATCGGTAGGAGCTAACTGCCACTCCCCAGCATCCGGCCTGCTACCGTTATGCTACCGACATGCCACCGTGCGATTTCAAAATACCTGCCGGCGGCAGGGCGGAGATTGAAAAGCAGATGGAAGGCGGCTGTTGGTGTTGGTAGGTGGCAGGATAGCGATCTGCCGAGTGCAGACTCCCGGCCCCTGAATATAAATCCGAGGCTATTCACAATAAGAAATTGTCGTCATGCCGATTCTAACAGCACCAGGGCGACTCGGAGACTTGCATATTGCTGGGTTGAGCTCTGGTCTCTTGCGCTTCGGTACTGGCGCTTTGTCTTGCCCCTTGCCTTTAGGGGGCAACTAGTTGGAAGGAAAACATTCTTAAAAATTAGATCTATTTATCTTGTGGTTGATAATAATGATGAACACTTTGTAGCGATACGAGAGCAATCTAGCTATATACTGTATATTCCCCGTAAACCAGCCTGCCGCCGTCAGATTATCGAGCGGGCGCCTGTCGGTGGCTGTTCGAACGCCCGATCGCCGGCCGGTGTCAGTTGTAAATGGTCGGTGTCCGCCAGTTCGCCGGGCGGTGGCAGGTAAAATCTGACGGCTGCCGGACTGTCGCCTAACTGCCACCGGCCGACACCCTGATGACATCCCACACCCCTCGAACTTAAGAAACTGCTGCCGCCGCCCGGAATCCGCCAGGCGGCCTTTTACTGGCAGTTATTTATGACCACTCTCACCGATTTGTAAAAAATCGGCCGGCGGCATGTTATTTTAAGAATCCACCGATGTCTAAAAATCGGCAGGCGGCAGTTTCACATTGTGACCATAGTGTTACCATTCCAATGTGTGTTTAAGCGAAATTCCCTGTTTTATGGCCTCAGAAATTGGATCCATACGCTGAAGAAATCGAATTTCCCCTCTGAGTGCCCCAATTCAATGAAAACTGACGTCAGTAGTAACTGACATCACTGAAAACTTGATCGTCAGCGTACTCTATTTTTAGCACATAAAACGGGAACATTTCGCCGGATACACGTTAGAGTCGTAAAAGCTGTCACCTGCCACGTAACAACTACATAAATGCACAAGCAAGACATAAAAAAGAAATGACAAGACTAGTTTAGTTTAAAGACCAATTTGACTAAGGTTTGTGTTTTATATGGAGAGAATCCAGGACATCTTTCAAATACAATGCATGGTATCATTACAGGCAAAGTAAAATGTTATGTACAACAAACAAAACACAAAAACTAGACGCAAAGCGCAGAAAATTTTCAAAAACAAATATCGAGACGGGATATAATACCTTTTAGATACGATGCAAGCAGTAATACGTGAGCAACAATATGGTTGGCCTAAGAGGGATTCATATAAGGGCAGTAGATTAGAATAATAAGCAAAGTAAAGGCTCATTGCAGTTGTAAGGGGACTAGTTCCTTTTGTTTTAGTTATGACATAGTGATGACTAGCATTTTTTCAGACGAATTTCATTTTTTGCTAGTTTGCTTTGCCCTGCCTATAAGGAATTAAGAAAATAACTATTTAAAAAAGTATCATTACAACAAGCCCAATATGATTAAATTAATAGAACTGTTGAACTCCGAAAATGTTAAAACTCTAAATGCTATCGGCATATTTTATACTAAAGCAATAGATAAAAGAAAACATGAATTAAACAATATCAGTAATTAATTTTTCAATTCTTCATTCTAAATGTAATATCATTCTCTAAACTTATTGAAGTTTTTGTAAGATTCTTCTTCGAACATTATTTCCGCACTAATGAAAAGTATTTACATGTAGTAATCCTTTTTTGAGTTTATGTCCATACTGACGTATATAATTTATTATGTATGTATGTCGACGATGAACCTTATGTGTTGAAGTCGTTTTTCTGATAAGAAATTCTGTTCTTTTCTGTTCTGTTCTGTTCTTCTTGTGATGAATGCGAACGTCATAGTCTTAGTAAAGCGTTCGAGGTGCTTGTATGCGTATATCAACTGATACCGGATCATTTCTACATTGAAATGTCGCATGAATCAGTTTGCTTGCCTGCATTATCTCTCAGGCTACTAAGAGCGACTCAATGACCTCTTGCGGACTGTGTAGATCAAGATCAGATGGCATAAAATGTGCCATCCGATCTTGGATCTACAGTATCCGGTAAGAAAACATGTTTCTCAATATTTAAGGTAGAAATTAGCATTATTCGTGATTTTACTATTGACTTGAAAGTTTCATTTAGCTCATTCAGAAGGATTACGGTTTAATGCACCGGCTCGGCGCCTCTGTCGTATTTATCTGGGTTGTCTCATTTTGCTGTGTGTTTCCACTATTCCCTATACCGGTTGTATCAATGTCAAATATGCTAAAGTATCAGAAAAGTGATGATCCAAAGTCAATTCACTTTTTTTTAATACAATCTGGATTTGAGGTAAAATATCTCAAAGTAACTATAAATTGCAGTTGGCGCCAACGTTATAACTTTCTGACGGTTTGATCGATTTATCGACACCAGTTCATATTTCAAATACAATTTTTCATCTATAATCATAGCCGACTGATACTAGGCCTTGGTCCATCGCATTAACCCTTTACCACACAATGACGAGTTTTAACGATATTTAAAAAGAAGTCTTTCGAAAACATTGTTGGAAAAGGAGAAAATGCTGTAACCAGCATTTTCTCCTTTTCCAACAATATTTTCTATCCTATCAATTAAACGTTGTACCATTTGAGCCAAACTGAAATTGTTGTCTGCAAATGCTTTCAATTTGGACTGATCTAGAATTTTTCCTTCTGGTAAGGAGTTAACCGTAAGCTGCTAAACGTGACTCCGTGATGGCGTTTTTGTGGAAAGTGTAGATTCAAGATCAAACTGCACAGAACGTGTAGTCTGATCTTAAAGTACCACTGTCCTATACGTTGAGACTATTTTTTTTGGCAAAGGAAACTTTTAAAATCGCAACATTTGGGATTGAACTGTTGGGTGAAATATTTCATTTTACTTGTTCAGCAGATTACGGGTTAAACCTCAGAATCAAGGGTTTTTTTGGTGACGGTGTAGATTAAGACTAGGCTGCAACAATGTGCAGTCTTATCTCGGATCTGCAGTGTCCAGTAAGAAGGTATAAATTTTCTCCTCGTAAAATAGCACTTAGATAGTTAAATCTTGGATTTTACTATCGGCTTGGAAGGTTCATTTCATTTATTTAGGAGGTCTATTAGGGCTCGGGCAATTTGGTTTTCTCTCACCTAACGATTGCGCCTTTCTGGTGTTACAGTATTCAACCCGTTTGTTACTACACAGCACGATTTTAGACCGATCCAAAATGAAATCATTTGCAGACGACACTTTTTTAAAGTGGATTATATAGTGCAAATTTGCTTTGGTAGGGTAGAAAACTTTGTGGGTAAAGGAGAAAATGCTGGTTACCAGCATTTTCTCCTTTTCCCACCATGTTTTCAAAAGGCTTCTTCCTCTTGGGCATTTAAGCGTCATTGTGCGGTAATGGGTTGAAGTAAGTGAGAATTTATTCAAAATGACCGAATACAGCCTTTGCCATAATGTTTTAGTCTGTACTCCTTTTATCAATCGTAAGTTATACGTCTGATCTTGATCTACCACCAAGCGCCTGCATTAAAACCAACCATTCTAAACTGCAGTATTTGTATTAGGTTTAAACAATTTCTTAACTTTTGACTAGGAACTGTAGTTCAGAATGTTTAATTGGTACGTGCCGTGTAGTTACGAGAAGCTATCTATAGATTACATATCTGCTTAAAAAATCACAAGCCATGACCTTTGCGATAAACATGTAACGATTAAATGAAAAACATGACACCTTTTAATTGAAACGTCAGTCATGCATCTTGGTTGAACTATGGCAGCTGTCCGGTTATTCAAAACCTCGACACAGAAATCAATTAAACTATCAAGTGCAATAACTAAAACGCATCAATTATTAATCTTAATGCAGCATTTGCCAAAGGCCTGTTAAGGTCGAATGTTTAGTTCGCTATCATTTTATGCAAATAAACGCCATATTATTTAGTTGGTTTACTTCGAAAACCCCGTAACTACAGCTTGTAACAAGCTGTAGTTACGAGGTTTTCGAAGTAAACCGACGATATTGAATCCAGTATATTTCAGCCTCTCTTTGCAAAAAAAATGGAGCATGAATCTTCGTAATAAATTTAACCAAGCGAGTCATCTAATAACCAGAATGCATTTAGTCTTAACAACGTCTGAAACGGGAGATAGATGTGTTCCTCGCAGAAAATTTATCACTAACCAAATATTCCAGCGGAGATCAGCCAATGGATCACAGAACTGTACAGGCACCCATTGGCGGATACTTTTTGCCGGTGAGTTAAACCGCCGTATGACTCATTTCAATTTCCAAGTTTAGCCGTTGTAAAAACTGAGACCTGATATTTGATTTCTGCGTAGTTTTTTTAAAGATTTCTTATTCTATCGAAGAAGACCTCGTTACAATGCATCGAGCGATAGCTGCGTAATTCCTTCTTGCCCTGAACAAGTATTTCATTCCCAACAGTATTTTGCAGCCTTTACTAAAAAGCCATATGTTATTCTTTTCTCCCTTCCCTCCCCTATGCCCATTGGCTAATTTTGTACCAAATACAAAAATCTTCAATATACGATCTGTCATCTTAGCGAGCCAAGGTTACGTCACTACGAGGATCTTACCTTGGCGGATCGAGTCCGATTTCGATATTCCCGCGATACGCCCCCTATCGGATGCTTATTATTATTCCCCTTAGATCATATTTCTTATATAGCCAATGGAATATCGTTTTATAAACCGCTTATGAATACAACAGTTCAACGTGAAGCAAAACCACAAACGTACTTCGACATTCCACTGTCAGGTGCTGGGATATACATGTAGCTTAAAACCTCTGATAATTCATTGGTCACACTGAAACTTTCTGTAAATATTGTTCGTCTATGTTTTTTTCGGTAATCAGTCAATACAGATCCTGCACACATCCACGAAGGTATTCGTGCTTACCTCCTATTTTTATCCAAAAGGTCGCCATCTTGTTCTATTTTTATCAAAGATGAAATGCTACGCGCGATTTGATGCGTTGCAGTTAGAGCTAGCTGTAACCAATCAAAATGCGTATCGGGGAAATGTCGAAATCAAGCTCAATTCGGCAAGGGCAGAGTAGCGTATTAGATCTTCACCCTTGGCTTGCGAAGATGATGATCTATATCTGTTTTTTGATTAAAGTAAATTCCACCACATGCAAAAAATATTTGAGCCATGGATTGGCAAAAGGAGAATTAATGCATTTTTATGATGCCTGGTAGCAAACATCATATGAAAAGGGAAGCATAAAAATCCATGAACTCTTTACCAGACTACAAAATTTTGCACTAGTCCAAATTGAAAGCACTTTCACATGACAAAATAAATGTGAATCAAAAATTTAATTTTGATTATGGAAGGGTAAAAAACATTGTGGAAAAAGGAGAAAATGCTGGTTAACAGCATTTTCTCCTTTTCCCACAATGTTTTCAAACGCTTTCCTTAAAAAAAAGTTGGGATTGCGTGGTAAAAGGTTGAGTCTGACCCCTTTCTAGACATGGAGGTAGAATGGTGTTTTGACTTGCAGATAATTGACCGATAGCAAAATTGTTTGGCCCATTTGAGCCTGCCCGGACGGCTCAGCCTGACATGGTAAATACTTTTTGCCGATGAATTGAAACACTCCCCCAACCCCCAACAACCCCCCCCCCCCCCCACAAACACACATTTCTTTTCTCAAAGAGCAAGACTCATTTCGATTCCATACATATCCTCGAAAGAACAAGATGAAATAGATTTAAAGATCCAAGACTGCGCGTTCAGCAGAGTTAAACTCAACATTCAATGGACTGATAAATTGACTTACCGAAAAACATATTTTTATATAGACATGATATACAGTGACCTATTTTCAGAATATTCTAGAAACATGAGGAACATGAAACGAAGGTATTGAACAACCCTAGAGATAACGAGCGAGACAGTATCCTGGCGCCAATAGCTGTTGGGTGCATATAGTGGCGCTTATCTCTTATCCTGCTAAATAAATGAAAGGAAACTGTCATGGCGACAGTAAAATCCCAAGTTTTGGTATTGCAAGTGTAGCTTTTGGGGAAAGATGTGTCCTTACCGGACAGCGTAGAACTCAGATCAGACTGCACAGACTGATCAGACCGTGGAGTCCGATCTTAATCTACACCATCTGCGAAATGTCATAGAGTCATGTTTACCAACCTAAGGGTTAATTATCTCGATTTTTTCAACCCTGCAGTAATTGAAATAAGTCCATATCTTTCAGTACTTGCTTAAAACTTAATTAAACGATTCCAAGTTACAAACCGACTAAAGAAGAGAACGTTTTAAAAACATTGTCGAGAATGAGTTGCCAACATTTTCTACATATCCTATAATGTTTTTCCACCTTTTCGACGACTAATTTCATTGATTGGGTCTCACAATATTGTTGTCTACAAACACTTTCAGTTATGTCTAAAATGTTTCAGTTTGATTCAGAGTCAACTCTACAGGTATTTGAAAAAGCAGCGTAGCAACAGTGCTGAATGCCAGAGTTGATCTTTTTTTCTGAGAAGAATTAGTTCTATAAACAACATGCTAGATGTAAAACAATCTATATTTTTCTATCTATATGATATAATTGGCTTGTAACACACGAAAAGGGACATTCGGACATTTGCGTAAAGTGTCGTCTCGGATCAGCCTGCGCAGTCCGCGCAGGCTAATCCCAGACGGCACTTTACTATTACATCAGATTTTGTGCTTCAGTATACTTGCGAAGAACAGAAAATTATATAGAAACGGAAAAGTGTCCTTTCAGATTAGCCTGTACGGACGGCATAGCCTGATCCGAGACGACACTTCACGCAAATGTCCGAATGCCCTTTTTCGTGTTTTGCAAGCCATATGACCTTACTAGGCATTTCAGACATACCTTTCTTAACTCTTTACAAAACAACAAGTTTCAGACCAGTCCAAATTGGAAGCATTTGCAGACGACAAAAAAAAAAAGAAAAAATGGCTCAAAATTAATGATGTTGTTTTTTTCCCTTTTTGATAGGGTAGAAAACATTGTGGGAAAAGGAGAAAATGTTGGTTACATGTTCTCCTTTTTCCACAATGTTTTTAATAGGCTTCTTTCAAAGGGGTGTTAAAAGTCGTGATTGTGTGGTAAAGGGTTAAACGAGATGAATAAAAAAAGCAAAATATAACTATATAGTATACCAACTTTACAATCCAAAATCATTTCCGGAAAAATTACAAAAACAGAACAAGAAATAAAGTGTTCATCAACTATGCTGATTTGGCTAACGCGTTGTCTTTATTAGAGAGGTCATCAGACCTCTCCAACATTTGTGAGTTTAAAAGGCAGACTGGCACAGAATTTGCTGTCTAATTTTATTTGTTCTAGTGTAATTGTTCTGATACACGGTCTGTTTCGTCATGGTTTTGTAAATAAAGCGAAATCAAAAACCCCAAAACAGGAAATAGGCGTGGTTTGTTTTTATATGACGAATATCAGAAAACTATTTGTTAAATCAATTTGACATTTCTGCAAATGACCCCTAAAATGATTGTAACTATTCAATAAGCAAACAGATCAAAACTGCAGAAAAAAAAGAATTTCGTTAAAAAAGATCAAGAAGACTGCTGGAGAAGACCATGCGACATGAAAAGCGACAAGACGGTCAAATGACCGTCATGTAAAGCAGAATTATGAGGTTTCTACGCGGCGGCTTTTTACTTGTTTGTTTACATGAACTAAAATGTATTAAAATTAAAAGCCAATAAATTATTTGAAAACATTGATGCTGACATCTCCTGGATTACTTTTTAAAGAAGCTAACTTGCACATTATGTTATATAAGTCCCTTGAATATACACCACACTGGTACTAATGCCCCATCTTCGCGAGCCAAGTTTACGATCACTACGTGGATGTTACCTTGGCTGATTGAGCCCGATTTCGAGGTTCCTGCGATGCGCCCTCTATTGGATGCTGGTTATTACCTCCCCCCCCCCTTTAACATCATATTTCTTAAAGGAAATGAAATATCGTTTTACAAACCGCTTACGAATACAAACGAAGCGATAAGCAGACATCCAAGTAGGTTTCCATGTTTACCTTCTATTCGAAAGGTAGCGACCTTGTTCTATTTTTATCAAAGATGAAATGCTACGAGCGATTTCATTTGTTGCAGCTAGAGCCAGTGAAAAAGCGTATCGGGTGAACATAAAAATCAAGCCAAGGGTAGAGTAGCGTAGTGAATCGTCAGCCTTGGCTTGCGAAGATGCTAATGCCCTAACTCTGTAACAAGGCAAGCTATTTGAAACCAGGGTTGAATACATCTACGAAAAATATTGACGCAGGCTGGCCTGGGTCAAAACTATATAGCTTGCAACATGCAAAGATGAGCATTCGGGCATTTGCGTAAAGTGTCGTCTCGGATCAGCCTGCACATGCCACGAAGGCTAATCCAAAACGGCACTTTACAATCACACTAGAGTTTTTTATAAAACAGACTTGTGCAAAACAGAAAATTTCATTAAAACGCAAAGTGCAGCGGGGACAGCGCAGACTGATCCGAGACGACACTTTTTGCAAATATCCGAATACCCATTTTCGCATGTTGCAGGCCAATTATGTTTTTACCATTTCTTTCTGTATCTAACAGACCATCTACGTGTGCCTCATGATGTAGTTGGCTGTTTGACCAAATAGATTTTCTTGATCAATAAGTATATAATTGGAGTGCAACACGCGAAAAGGTGCATTCGGACATTTGCGTAAAGTGTCGTCCCGGATTAGCCTGCGCAGTCCGCGCAGGCTAATCCGAGACGGCACTTTACGACTACATTAGATTTTGTGCTACAGTAGACTTGTGCAAAACAGAAAATCACATAAAATCGGAAAGTGTCGTTTCGGATTAGCCTGTGCGGACTGCACATGCTTATCCGAGACGACACTTTACGCAAATGTCCGAATGACCCTTTTCGCGTGTTGCACTCCATATTATTATACTGCAAAGAAATTTCTCGTGATCTGATTTGTTAACATGCCGGGAACATATATCATGTTCCCTGGCAAAAACCACGTAAAACCAGTCTTCCCTTTTGAGTGCCGCGTAAACATCACTACACGTGCAACACAACATCCAAAATGGCGGCGAAGATCGATCACCAGACTGCACATTTATGCACCAAACTGCACATTTTAGTGACGTCAGTTTCCAGTGACGTCAGTTTTCACACGGAAGGGAATTTCTATTTCGTTAGCATACTCGATTCTTGAAATTATAAAAACAGGAAAAATTCGCTTAATATGCTTAGAAAAGGTAAAACTTTGCAGTATAATAAATTCGTTGTTCGGTCAGGTGGCAGGGGACTTGGAAACTTGTTCACAGCTGTGGTGAATCATGTCGCCACCTCGCCTTCGGCTCGGGGCGACATGATTAGGCCTAACCACAGCCGTGAACAAGTTTCCAAGTCCCCTGCCACCTGACCGCACAACTGATAATGTCTTGCTTGGTTCAATGTATTGTGAAGATGTATTAAGGTGGTAGAGCCGTAATACTTCAGGTGCAGTATGGCATAAAATTTCTTGATAGTTGATAATAACGGATTTATATAGGTATACGTGTAATACTTTTGCACATTTTTAACTGACCAGAAATTCTTTTGATGTCTATCTTGAAATTCTTTGTTGATACATTTTTTTTTTAGTTTCCAGAAAAGGGAGGTAATTATTTTCTCCCTTTGTAATGAAAATATAGTGGTTTTAGATTTATAAATGACAATTCTAAGAAGGACAAAAAGCCTGGATAGCTCAGTTGGTATAGAGCGTAAAAAATCGTGATCATGAGGGTGTGGGTTCGATTCCCACCGCTGGCGATCTAAAATAACTAATTGTCTTTCGGATTAGACGTGTAACCGAGGTCCCGTGTGAGGTTGCTGTACACCGAGAACGTTAAAGAACCAGGTGAAACAAAGAACCAGGCGAAACTTAGGATGGGTTTCGTCCTGTTTCTACACTATGCCCCGTAACTATACTAAGAGCCTTGGTGACGGGGAGGGGAAGGCGTCGCCCATATGGGAAACCGGTGACGACAATAAATAAACGCAAATTCAATCATTCAGGGCAAAAAGGAAAAAACTGACTCGGTTAATGTAGTACAATAATACTCATTTTTAATCATAGCGAATTCTGTAGGGTAATATGGTGGAAATAGATGTTTACTATTACGAGAACACAACCTTAAACCTACTTTTCATATAGCATGGCCCAAATACATGAACACATCGATATCTCAGGTAACATTTCGAAAAAAAAAGCTTTATCATTAATGCACAAACGAGTAAGGTAGCGCCAAGGGATAGATTGATTCATTTATACGATAGTCGAGTCGTTGAAAAATATTATTCAACCCGTTTAACCATTAAGCTGCTCGCTGGCCTTTAGCGGATAGTACAGGTTAAGATCAGACTGCACAAAACGTGCAGTCTGATCTTGGATCTACAGTGTCCGATAAGGAGATATTGTTTCTCCTAAAATAAGTTTGCAATACTATTGTATGAGTTTTAAGTAACTGCTCGAAAGTTTCATTTGATTTATTTAGCCGGATAAAGATTTATACAAATAACTAAACTTGCAAGATGGAGGAATAGAAAAACTAAAGAGGTTTATTGGATAGTCAAACTAATTGCTCAATGCTACACAAAAAGGGTCGATCAAAATTCGCAATACAGATAATCAAGTTATTAGTTTTAATAGGTTCCCTTTTTAATGAACACTTCATTCAAATACTACAGTCAAGTAATGTGATACGTGCCTATTTATTTGCACAGCGCCATACTGTTTGTTTTCGTAGAGAAATCTATTCATCATCTAAGTACGGTAAGCCGAGAATGAAAACCGCTATGACATCTTTATGTACAAATCTCTTGATGGAAGTTAACCCATTAACTGCTACACAATCTGAAAGCGCCGGTTTAAATATTTAAATTGTCATTCTTAGTTTCTTCCGTCGTGAAAATCTCATTGATACATACAGACCAAATCTAAGATCACAAACATCTAGTGATATCAAATCTTGATCTGCATTGTTTGAACAAAACGGTTTCGCTGAATAGTATAAAGGTTTATGATTAACTCATTACTATACACAGAAGAATTTTAGACCTATCCAAATTGAAGGCATTAGCAGACAATTTCAAAGTGGCTCAACTGGTGCAATTTTTGCTTTGATAGGGTAGAAAACTTTGTAGGAAAAGGAGAAAATGCTGGTTACCAGCATTTTCTTCTTTTCCCAAGTGCTATGTTTTCAAACGGCTTCTTCCTCAGGGGCGTTAATAGTCGTCATTGTGCGGTATAGGGTTAAACAATATTTTGGTTAAAACTCAATATCATCAATGCAGAAAAAATGCATACTTATCTGTGCGTTCCTATGGCATTTTTTAAGAGAAATTCGCACAGCAGAAATGTTTTTTTTTTTTTCCCGGAATTCGCCTACGCTATAGGTGAATCCATTGAAATTCCGTGAGAACCATATGGACAAGCAAAGCTATAACAGGGACGTAGGAGGCAATTTTGGATTGGGGGGGCCAAACTTTTCAGAATTGGCTTGTCCCGATTCGACAATATAGTGTGTTTCGTTATGCAGTGAGAAATAACCCACCTACTAATACTAGGGACTGAAATAGAAGGAAATTTGTTCAACAGTGTGGTGAATTATGAGATTTGGAAAAGAAAAAAAAAAGCAGAAAATCATACTGAATGAAATGTGATGTCGAAAATTGTTTGGTGTATGTCAGATAACAATAGTAGTTGAAAAAATTTTGTGGTTCTTTTCCGTTTGTTTAGAACTATATTAATTTGTTTGAAATTTTCTATCAGCGTATTGCATTAAGTTACTCTGACATATTATTTAATCCTCCTTATTTACGACGATTGTCTAGCAATATTTGGCCAAACACTGTCATTTCATTGGTGGTCAAATTATTGGGGGGGGGGGGGGCCCGGCCCCCCCCCCCCCCTGTTCCTACGGCCCTGTATAAACTTAAAACTCATTGTAAACATTGGCTGTATATTCTTAACAGAGCTGTGAGTACACGAGGTTGAGAGTGATTCACATCGAATTGTTTACTTGCGGCACATTAATTTCAGTATTTTCTATTAACGCGCTAAATGATAATAATGCGCTAAATGATGATAATTAAGTTGGAAAATTTCGTTATATTGTGACATGTCTACAAAGGAAAGATGGTTACTCTGGTTCGCATCGTACGTGCGAACTTTACCTTGAAACCGTGATTATGTCACTGCTATATAAACTGAAAATGTCTTATTAGTTTATTTGGCACTTTAACCCATTACCACACAATCCCTACTTTTGACGCCCCTGAGAAAGAAGCCTCTTGAAAACAGCATTTTGCTGGTAACCAGCATTTTCTCCTTTTCCCACAGTATTTTCTACCCTTCCCAGAACAAATTTCAATTTTTCAGTCACATTTATTTTGTAGTCTGCCAATGTTTTCAATTTGAAGCAGTCTAAACTTTTGTTGTGTGGTAAAGAGTTAAGGGTTAACAGTGTATAACATAACTGTCAATGATCAAATACAGTTATACTACAAATACTTGACATGTATACACGTCCAAGTAAGAATGTAAGCTGAATACTTGTTAAAGTACCTATACAGAAGTCAAACTACATTCTGTGGCTTATCTCATTTATCGCAATGCCAATTTAAAAGTGTATGAGGCTTCATAAGATTGTTGTGATTTGTATGAAAGAAAGCACTTTTTTGTGGCTCTTTATATGCTTTACACTATCCCACAATGAACTGGTCGATCGTTTATTATTACACTGCAAAGACATTTCTCGAGATATGATAGGGTAATATGCCCCAGTTTATATATTCCGAAATCCAAAGGAAGCTGTTTCCCTTTCAGAAGCCCCGTCATCTTCGCAAGCCAAGGCTGACAATTCACTATGTAAACCTACCCTTGGCGGATCGAGCTTGATTTTTACATTCACCCGATACGCATTTTCATTGGATGCAACCAGCTCTAGCTGCAACGAATGAAATCACTCGTAGCATTTCATCTTTGATAAAAATGGAACAAGGTCTCCACCTTTCGAATAGAAAGTATACCTGGAAACCCACGTGAATGTCTGCTTATCGCTTCATGTGTATCCGTGAGCGGTTTGTAAACGATATTTCATTTGCTTATAGAAATATCATGTAAAGGGGGGTAATAACCAACATCCAATAGAGGGTGCATCGCAGGAATCTCGAAATCGGGATCAATCAGCCAAGGTAAGATCCACGTAGTGATAGTAAAATTGGCTCGCGAAGATGGAGCCCCGTATACTATACTGTAAACAATATCCAAAATGAAAGCGTCAATCGATACGAGCCGCCCGCAAGACAAACAAACTGAATGGCATGCACCCTATTATTTCTGGTTTCCTTTGATAGCTGTCATTAAAAGGAAAAAAAAAATAGATTATTCTGAAAATAAATGATTATAGTTACATACACTGGCGTTTGTTGTCACCCTTTAGCAAATATAAGGGGTTCAAACGAGCCATCCCCTTTTCAGGTAGGTTTACTGAGAAGTTTCAAAACTCATACATTGTAATGTTTAAGGATAACCCAATGGTCGTTTACTTTTGCCAACATATCATTACAATCCATTACTTACCTTGAAATTATTTGAGTCTATGATCAAATGATATATATTTTGAATTTCTATTGCAGTTTCATCAAGCTCATGCACTTAACTTTATTAGTTGCACGGTCAGGTGGCAAGGGACTTGGAAGCTTGTTAACGGCTGAGGTGAATCATATCAACCCGAGCCGAAGGCAATTCCACTGTGTGTCAACCGAATTTTACGTGTTGTTTTTTGTCTAAATAATTGGGTACGCTGAAGAATTAGAATTTCCCATCCGAGTGCCCAAATTCAAACTGACGTCAATGAAACTTTGGTAAAACGTACTAAAACGTGCAGTTTGGAGCAAAATCTTGATGTTAATCTTGATCGACGCCGCCATTTTGGATGTTGTGTTGATCGTGTAGTCATGTATACAGGGCTCCTGAAAGGCAAACTACTTTACCTTGGTTTTGCCAGTGTACGTGATATATATGTTCAGGGCATATTTTCAAATCAGATCACTAGAAAGTTATTTGCTCTATAATAGTAAGTTTATCAAGGTGTCAGTGACGTCAGTTCTTAGTGACACCGGTTTTCATTGAATTGGGACACACAGATAAGGCAATTCTATTTTGTCAGCGCACTCAATTCGGAAGACCATAAAAGAGGGACATTCTCCTGAATACACGTTAAGATGGTAAAACTTTGCAGTGAAGTAAATTCGTTGTACGGTCAATCGGCTGGTACCTGGGAAACTTGTTCACGGCTGTGGTCAATTATTCAGCACCGAGCCTTCAGCTACAACTGTGAACAAGTTTCCAAGTCCCATTACATTCGCATCTCAGTATCTATGGTTTACCTTTACCTTATGCTCTTTTTCTTTCTTAAGTATAGACCAAGTAGCTTTTGAGACTTCTTACCGAGACTGAATACACTGATGATGTGGAACAATTAATCTTGGATTGACTGGATGGAATAGCCTCTTTGTTTTTAAATCAGAGATATCAGGACAAGCAAGTGTCTTATTGACGTTTATCTTCTAAGCAGTTAAGGCTCTATTCTCGGAGAAGAGTTCCAAACTCTTGTTACATTCTTGCCATTGACTTTCAAGTGCTTGTTTATGCAGAAATATTTATTTAATCTAGTTCTAGCAAAAGGATAGAGTAGCAGACAATTTATTTATAGTAAACAGATTGCTTTGGTGGTTCACGAAGGTAAACAAATCGCTAACACTACCCTTTATCTGGCCGAATAAAAGAAATCAATTACAATTTCTACATGATGTAGATATAGATTGTTTCGTTCACTTGGCGTTTTACACCGTTTTTATCAAAAATTTAATTCCAGCTGCCAGTGTACTTGTCCATGCCCTCCTGGAGTTTCGTTTTGTGATACTTCGAGCAAAAGTCATCCCATGTCAATGACTTCTTTTCCAGATAACGTGCAGTCTGATCTTTAATCTATAAAAGGGGATGTTAACCTCCCCCCCCAAAAAAAAAAACAAAAAAAAATTGAATAACAATATTAGCGGCTTAGAAGTTTTATGTAAATCATTTTGCATATTAAGGGCCAAAAGACTCGTTATATAAG
The DNA here is from genome assembly GCA_943736015.1 of Tridacna crocea. Classification (NCBI taxonomy): domain Eukaryota; kingdom Metazoa; phylum Mollusca; class Bivalvia; order Cardiida; family Cardiidae; genus Tridacna; species Tridacna crocea. The sequence continues at coordinate 8,342,804 of OX031066.1, read as the reverse complement.
TTAAGCCTTTACCAAACAATCCCTGGTTTTCACGACCCTGAGACAGAAGCCTTTTGAAAACATTGTGGGAAAAAGGAGGCAATGCTGGTAACCAGCACTGTGTCCTTTTCCAAGAATGTTTTCTGCCCTGCTGAAAACAAATTGCAATTTTTGAGTTACATTTAATTTGTCGTCTGCAAGTCCTTTCAATTTGGACCAGCTTGAAATTTTGTTGTTTGGTTAAAAAGTTAAAAGAATGAGAAAAATGTAACGAACACGTCTCACTTTCCCTTATATTACACATACTGAAATTTTGGCATCTGAAACACCTCTTGCTAGTGAGTAAACTGTGGAAAATAATTCACTCTAAATTAGCTTTTTGTATATATCCTGATAATTTTTACGAAAAGAAGAAAAAATATCTATTCTCAATACAGGCTGAGACGAAAGAAAAGAACACTTACCTGGATTGACTCGAGATCCACTATCCCAGCACTAATTGGTATGATCAAAATTGAACGCTGTTGGGAAAAAAACATTATCAGGTTTGCAAAAGAGGTTATAAATTTGAAAAAAAAAAGGTATGTCGAACTACTTATCTTAAAAGTACAAGTTTATCTTCTAATACAAATATTTCAAAGTGTTCATTTTTTATATCTAACTTAGGCCGTTGAACCCATAGTTTGTAATGTTTGTGTAGTATCGCAAATAAGTGGGTAATTGCAGTCTTTCGAGGGGTACATGCGCAGACTTCATGGCGCATGCTTTTGAATTATACTTGTTACTTCCATAAGATGGAATCGTTCAGCTTATGACCTCTTGCAAACGAGCCTGGCCCAGTAGCTCGCCAGTAACACATACGGCTTGAAACCAGGAATTGGCTCGTTTGGATCCCTAGTCCATTCTGTTTCTTTCTGAAGGTTGATGGCGATCATTGCAAGAGGATGTATTGCCCTGTCATTAGTGATCAGTGTTTGCAAATTGGTTATGTGGGAAGCAGCGAGTGTTTAGCGAAGGCAGTGGTGCCAAGCGCCCTGAATAAGAAACCCCAAGGAAAGCATAGATATGTGCTATGGTTGATCCGGTTAAACTGAAATAATACTGCGAACGGCATTAAACAACATTAGAAAAACGTACTGTGAAAGAGTTGTCATCTTGCGAAGGACTAATTGTATAAGACTGTGAATGAAAAAGAAATTTGTCGTCACGAGCAACTGCTTTTTAACCCTTTACCAAACAATAAAATTTTAGACTAGTCCAAATTGAAAGCGTTTGCAGACGACAAAATGAATCTGATCAAAGAACTAAAATAGGTTTTAGGAAGGGAAGACAATATTATGGTTACCAGCATTTCCTTCTTTTCCCACAATGGTTTCAAAGGGCGTCTTGTACAGGGGTGTTAAAAATCGGAATTGTGTGACAAAGGGTTAAGCCTGAATGTGTTCGTTTTATTAATGCGTTTAATTAAAAAAAATCCCGGATAGTCACGAGGCTGCGCAAAAAGGCTTTCGAAAAAGTTCGCATGATACAAGTAAATAATTAAAACCAGCAGCTACCTTTTCTTCGTCCATATTTACTAGCTCTCAAGGATGAAAGTCTTTACAGTTTGTTCAGGGTCAAGTTGTTAGCCGTTTACCAATGCTTTCGATCTGCACTGATCTGATATTCTGTTAAGTACAGAATTTGACCTGTATCCGTGTGAATCATCTGTATTTAACATGGACGTTTTCCAAATCGTCTGCTACAAATTTGTTTCAGAAGTAAATGAATTAACTTATTACTCCAAGGTTTGTGAAATTCTTGGTTAACTCTTTACCAAATGACAAAACTTTAGACTGGTCCAAAATGGAAAGCACTTGCAGACGACAAAATAAACAGAACTCAAAAACTGAAATTTGTTTCCAGCAGGGTAGAAAACATTATGGGAAAAGGAGAAAATGCTGGTTACCAGCATTTTCTCCTTTTCCCAGAATGTTTTAAAAAGGCTTCAATATCAGGGTAGTAAAGACGAGGGATTGTTTGGTAAAGAGTTAAAGGAAATGTCGGCTTGCCATTTCTTATCACGGCATTAAGATATAACTGTGAATCCCTGTCGGTATTTCCACAACCTGAAGGCCTGTAGTGTTTAGAATTTACTCTTACCACACACCAAAATTGTAGACTTGGTCATAATTGAAAGCATTTGTAGACGGTAATTTTCTATGATGCATCATTTTCTTTATATTGAATAAAACATTGTAGGGAAAAGATACAACTGCTGATTACCAGCATTTTCTTAATTGTCTACAATGTTTTCAAAAGCCTTGCTCCCAAGGGTAGTAATAGTTGGAATTCTATGATAAAGAATCAGTTGCAACACTCCTTATAATTCTGGGTAACACAATTAAACATATACGTACACCTGTTGAAAATACTCGTCCTACAAACTTCTTATCCGCCATCTCTTCAGTTAATGTAAAAGTAATCCCCACATTTTAATCATTTTAGCACACAAAAAATTCATATTTATCTGTTTCATTAGTTGATAATTCCAAAACATTTGAGGTATGCTCTCAGAAAAGAAGGTTTTATGCATCTGCAAAGATATCGATTAAGGTCAGCCTGAGTCTAAGCCTGGCATTCAGGTCCTGCATTTAGGTCATTCTGATAAACAAGATACGCAACTACAGCAGTCACAGTAATATGTGTTGTTATTTGACCTTCTTCTGAAATACAGACATTCAGAACATTGAGAAGACAGGGTTTTCATTTTACAGTTTTACTTGATTATTCTATTTCAATGGAAAAACTTTATTTAACAGACTGACACCATTCTAGCCTGGGTCGAAAACCTTAGCCTTTGGCAAATGTTCTCATATCCAAAGACCAGTCAGTTTTATGATGCAGTCAGTCGTTTACAATATGGATTTTATTTATTTGTAAATATGCAATAACTTGTCTGATACAATGCAGCACGGGGATGCATTAAGCCCCTTTTCCCAGTGGAAGACCCCTTTTAATCGGCTCGTAAAAGTGACGAGTAAAGTACAACTTATACCACACAATCAAAAGTTTTAACGATCCAAATACAAAAAGATTTATTGTACACATTATGGAAAAACGAGATAGCATTTTCTCCTTTTCCGACAATGTTTTGTCCTTTCAAAGAGGATTTTCAAAATGGAAGCTACATTTACTTTAACACCTGCAAATGCTTTTTGATTTGGCCGTTAAATATTTATCGTTAGGTAGGGGCTTAAATATTATCTGTAACGAATCGTACTCTCTTCGAGAACTATCCCATTACCTTCCGCTAGGTTGCATTCTACAAATACTCATCTGATTTGGCAGAACTGGAGTACTTTTCAAAACGACAACCTTTACTTTTAATTTCAAAATGAACGTATACTCAATGTCAGGCAGGATGTAATATAAGAACTGACCATTTATTAAAACAGCCTTCCTCCCCGCACCCAATCCCGATTTACAGGCTTAGGTATTAGCTTCGGTATAAGACCTGCTTTTTCCATTTACATAGCATGGGTGATTCGTCATAACAGACAGGAAGAATCTGCTAAGAATATGGCATGCGCAGACTTAATACAGAATTCCTGCCCCCCATCTCTCTCTCTCTCTCTCTCTCTCTCTCTCTCTCTATAAATAGCCTAATCTCTGTCTTTGTCTCTGTTTCTCATTTTCTGTTTCTATCTCTGTGTGTGTGTGTCTCTCTCTCTCAATTGGCGGAAGAACAATCTGCAGTGTTTGAGTTCCAGTAATCCATCCTTCGAGTCCGGCTTTGAAAGTTTCCTTGAATTGTGCTTTTTGGTTACAAATCCAACCCCTTATAACTGAGAGAAAAGGGCCTTCAATCCGACCCCTTCAAAATATATCAACTCCGATATAAACATGGGATTTGCCCTTGAACAAGAAATACTTTTGAATTCGTCTGATAAGGAGAAATTTAAACCATGAATGAATATAATTTAAGGATTTCAGTACAAGAGACGTTTTAAACGCCAGAAAGCCATATCAATACTAACTCTCATACGTGTATCACTAACCATTTCTATACTAGTGTAATTTTTTTGTTTTAAGGAATGTAGAGTATTTTTTTGTGTTCACGTGAAGGTATGAAAAAAAAAAAACTATTCACGGTATATGAAACCGCGAAGCGCATACAAAAGTGTGGTCTGATTTTTGTTCATACCGCCATGAAAAAAAAAACATTCTCTTTATTCCTCATAATTCAATATCACAGACAACAAACATGCACTTGAATAATAGATATACTACCTGCAGTTTTCATTGAAAAATCCAACATTGCGTATTTACGTAATGTCCATTTCATTTCAATCACAATTCATAGTGCGGTAAAACTGCTGGTATACTACGTAACAATGACGTAAATTCGTGAAGTCGTTATAGTAACTTATTGAACATTTTCAAGTTCAGATTTATTATTAGAAGTTCGATAGAACTAAATTGAAACCAGCAAAGTGGCAATGGGTTTTCAGCTTTCTCTTTGAATTTACTGTTGGATTGTTTTTCTATGTTTAGAGAAAATAAAATAAATTCAGTTAGCAATTTGAACTTCGGACTCAATACAGATCAAAAGTAATAGAAAAAAAAAAACACTAGACCTATGAAATCTCATTCACTGTACATTTTTGTCCACAATACTTTGACTGCAAAAGTAATCACGGCATTGCTGATATTTTCATAATATTGAATTATAATGCTGTAATAGGAAGATATAGAGGATATTTGTGTTTTTCGGTGAAAGATCGAAATTTATTTCATCGAGTAGACATCATCGGTAATATTTTCACGAAATTCATTCTTCATATTTAAGCGTTCCTATGGCATTTTTTATGAGAAATTCGCACAGCAGTAATCGTTTTTTTTCCCTGAATTCGCCTATGCTGTAAATGCATCCAGTAAAGTTCTGTGAGAATTATATGGACAAACAAAGCCATAAACTTACAACTCATTGTAAACATTGGCTGTATATTCTTAACAGAGCTGTGAGTACACGTGGTTGAGAGTGATTCACATCGAATTGTTTACTCGCGGCACATTAATTTCAGTATTTTCTATTAACGCGCTAAATGATAATAATGCGCTAAATGATGATAATTAAGTTGGAAAACTTCGTTATATTGTGACATGTCTACAAAGGAAAGATGGTTACTCTGGTTCGCATCGTAGGTGCGATCTTTACCTTGAAACCGGGATTATGTCACTGCTATATAAACTGAAAATGTCTTATTAGTTTATTTGGCACTTTAACCCATTACCACACAATCCCTACTTTTGACGCCCCTGAGAAAGAAGCCTCTTGAAAACAGCATTTTGCTGGTAACCAGCATTTTCTCCTTTTCCCACATTGTTTTCTACCCTTCCCAGAACAAATTTCAATTTTTCAGTCACCTTTATTTTGTAGTCTGCCAATGTTTTCAATTTGAAGCAGTCTAAACTTTTGTTGTGTGATAAAGAGTTAAGGGTTAACAGTGTATAACATAACTGTTAATGATCAAATACAGTTACACTACAAATACTTGACATGTATACACGTCCAAGTAAGTGTGTAAGCTGAAGACTTGTTAACCCTTTCCCAAATGACAAACTTTTGGACTAGACCAAATTGAAAACATTTGCAGACGACAATTCAACTCTTGCTGAAAAGATGATTTCTATCTATGATAGGTTAGAAAACATTGTGGGAAAAGAAGAAAATGCTGGTTACCAGCATTTTCTCCTTTTCCTACAATGTTTTCAAAAGTCTATTATTCCAGACCCGTAAAAACCAGGGATTGTGTGGGAAAGGGTTAAAGTACCTATACATAAGTCGAACTACATTCTGTGACTTTGAAAGCTTATCTTATTTATCCCAAATGCCAATTTAAAAGTGTATGAAGCTTCATAAGATTGTTTTTATTTGTATGAAAGAAAGCACTTTTTGTGGCTCGTTATATGCTTTACACTATCCCACACTGAACTGGTCGATCGATTATTATTACACGAGACCTGATAGGATAATATGCCCCAGTTATATATTCCGAAATCCAAGGGAAGCCGTTTCCCTTTCAAGAGCCCCTTATACTGTACTGTAAACAATATCCAAAATGGCAGAGTCAATCGATACGAGTCGCCGGCAAGACAAACATACTGAACTGCATCCACCCTATTGTTTCTAGTTTCCTTTGATAGCCGTCATTAAAACGGAAAAATGGATTACTCTGAAATTAAATGATTTTATTTCATGCTTTCCGGTAGGATATCGAGAAATAGCAATGAAAGTATTTTTCGATCTTACACTGGTACCACCAGTGAAAATACCGACTTTCACGTTCTTGTTGCCTAGTAAATTGCGCGTGTCTGACAACCAGATGGGAAAAATGACGTCATATACCTTACATTTCTCGCGCTTGACGTAATATTGTAATGCGTTGCTATGCAGCAGGGTTACGCCACGGGGAATAACGGAAAAGAACTGTACTAGAAATTGATAAAACTCCTCCCAGAAAGGGTTAAAAGCATGAAATAAATATAACATTTGTTTTTTTCGATGAAAGATCGAAATTTATTTCATCGAGTGGACACCATCGGTAATATTTTCACGAGTGGCGCAGCCACGAGTGAAAATATTACCGATGGTGTTCACGAAAAAAACAAATATCCTCTATATAGTTACATACACTGGCGTTTGTTGTCACTCTTTAACAAATACCAGGGGTTGAAACAAGTCATCCCTTTGTCAGGTAAGTGTCAACACTCATACATTGTAATGTTTGATTACAACCCAATGGTCGTTTACTTTTGCCAACCTATCATTACAACCCATTACTTACCTTGAAATTGTTTGAATCTTTGTTTAAATGAAATATACTTCAAATTTCTATCGCAGTGACATCATCAAGCTCATGCACTAAACTTTATTAGTTGCACGGTCAGGTGGCAAGGGACTTGGAAGCTTGTTAACGGCTGAGGTGAATCATATCACCCCGAGCGGAAGGCAATTCCACTGTGTGTCAAGCGAATTTTACCTGTTTTTTGGTCTAAATAATTGGGTACGCTGAAAAGATAGAATTTCCCATCCGGGTGCCCCAATTTAAACTGAATGGGGGCGTCAATGAAACCTTGGTAAAACGTACTAAAATGTGCAGTTTGGAGCAAAATCTTGATGTTAATCTTGATCGACGCCGCCATTTTGGATGTTGTGTTGATAGTGTAGTCATGTCTAAAGGGTTCCTGAAAGGAAAACTGCTTTACATTGTTTTGCTAGTGTACGTGATATATATGTTCAGTGCATATTATCAAATCAGATCACGAGAAAGTTATTTGCTCTATAATAGTTCGTTTATCAAGGTATCAGTGACGTCAGTTCTTAGTGACATCGGTTTTCATTGAATTGGGACACACAGAGAAGGCAAATTCTATTTTGTCAGCGTACTCAATTCGGAAGACCATAAAAGAGGGATATTCTGCTGAATACACGTTAGGATGGTAAAACTTTGGAGTAAAGTAAAATCGTTGTATGGTCAATTGGCTGGTAACTTGGAAATTTGTTCACGGTTGTGGTCAACCATTCAGCCACAGCCGTGAACAAGTGCCATTACATTCGCATCTCAGACCTCTACCTTATGCTCTTTTTCTTTTTCTTTCAGTATACACCAAGTAGCTTTTAAGACTTCTTATCAAGACTGAATACACCTAGCATGTGGAGCAAATAATCTTGGATTGACTGGATGGAATAGCATCTTTTGTTTTCAAATCAGAGATGCCAGAACAAGCAAGTGTCTTATTGACGTGTATCTTCTGAGCACTTAAGGCTGTATTCTCGGAGAAGAGTTTCCAACTCCCGTTACATTCTTGCCATTGACTTTCAAGTGCTTGTTTATGCAAACATATTTATTTAATCAAGTTCTAGCAACGGGATAGAGTAGCAGACAATTTATTTATAGTAAACAGATTGCTTGGGTGGTTCACGAAGGTAAAAGAATCGCTAACACTACCCTTTATCTGGCCGAATAAAAGAAATCAATTACAATTTCTACATGATGTAGATATAGATTGTTTCGTTCACTTGGCGTTTTTATCAAAAAATTAATTGCGGCTGCCAGTGTACTTGTGCATGCCCTCCTGGAGTTTCAGTTTTTGATACTTAGAGCAAAATTCGTCCATGCCACTGACGTGATAACGTGCAGTCTGATCTTTAATCAATACTGTCAGAAAAGGGGATGCTTACGTCCAAAAATAATTTTGAATAACAAGATTAGCGGCTTATAAGTTTATTTAATTAATTTTGCATATTAAGGGCTAAAAGACTTGTAATATAAGTTAAACCTTTACCAAACAATCCCTGGTTTTCACGACCCTGAGATACAAGCCTTTTGAAAACATTGTGGGAAAAAGGAAACAATGCTGGTAATCATCATTTTGTCCTTTTCCCAGAATGTTTTCAGCCCTGTTCAAAACAAATTGCAATTTTTGAGTTACATTTAATTTGTCGTTTGCAAGTGCTTTCAACTTGGACCGGTTTAAAATTTTGTTGTTTGGTTAAAGAGTTAAAAGAATGAGGAAAATATAACAAACACGTCTCAATTTCCCTTAAGACATTACACATACTGACATTTTGGCATCTGAAACACCTCTTATTAGTGATAAAGTGTGGAAAATAATTCATTCTAAATTAGCTTTTTGTATATTTTCTGATAAATTTACGAAAATAAAACATATCTATTCTCAATACAGGCTGAGACGAAAAAAATAAAACACTTACTTGGATTAACTGGAGATCCACTATCCCAGCACTAATTGGTATGATCATAATTGAACGTCGTTGCGGAAAAACATTATCAGGTTTGCAAAAGAGGTTATAAATTTGAAAAAAAAGGTATGTCGAACTACTTATCTTAAAAGTACAAGTTTATCTTCTAATACAAATATTTCAAAGTATTCATTTTTTATATCTAACTTAGGCCGTTGAACCCATAGCTTATAATGTCTGTGTAGTATCGCAAATAAGTGGGTAATTGCGGTCCTTCGAGGGGTACATGCGCAGACTTCATGGCGCATGCTTTTGAATTATACTTGTTACTTCCATAAGATGGAATCGTTCAGCTTATTACCTCTTGCAAACAAGCCTAGCCCAGTAGCTCGCCAGTAACACATATGGCTTGAAACCAGGGATTGGCTCGTTTGGATCCCTAGTCCATTCTGTTTCTTTCTGAAGGTTGATGGCGATCATTGCAAGAGGATGTAATGCCCTGTCATCAGTGATCAGTGTTTGCACATTGGTTATGTGGGGAGCAGCGAGTGTTTAGCGAAGGCAGTGATGCCAAGCGCCCTGAAGAAGAAACCCCAAGGAAAGCATAGATATGTACTATGGTTGATCCGGTTCAACTGAAATAATACTGCGAACGGCATTAAACAACATTAGAAAAACGTACTGTGAAAGACTTGTCATCTTGCTAAGGACTAATTGTATAAGACTGTGAATGAAAAAGAAATTTGTCGTCACGAGCAACTGCTTTTTAACCCTTTACCAAACGATAAAATTTTAGACTAGTCCAAATTGAAAGCGTTTGCAGACGACAAAATGAATCTGATCAAAGAACTAAAATAGGTTTTAGGAAAGGAAGACAATATTATGGTTACCAGCATTTCCTTCTTTTCCCACAATGGTACAGGGGTGTTAAAAGTCGGAATTGTGTGGCAAAGGGTTAAGCGAGCATGTGTTCGTTTTATTAATGCGTTTAATCAAAAAAAATCCCGGATAGTAACGACCCTGCGCAAAAAGGCTTTCGAAAAAGTTCGCATGATACAAGTAAATAATTAAAACCAGCAGCTACCTTTTCTTTTTCCATAGTTACTAGCTCTCAAGGACGAATGTCTTTACAGTTTGTTCAGGGGCAAGTTGTTAGCCGTTTACCAATGTTTTCGATCTACACTGATCTGATATTCTGTTAACCCATTACCACACAATCCCTACTTTTGACGCCCCTGAGAAGGAGCCTTTTGAAAACACTGTGGGAAAAGGAGAAAATGCTGGTGACCAGCATTTTCTCCTTTTCCCACAGTGTTTTCTACCCTTCCCAGAACAAATTTCAATTTTTCAGTCACCTTTCTTTTGTTGTCTGCAAATGCTTTCAATTTGGACGAGTCTAAAATATTCTCGTGTGCTAAAGACTTAAGTAAAGAATTTGACCTGTATCCGTGTGAATCATCTGTATTTAACATGGACGTTTTCCAAGTCGTCTGCTACAAATTTGTTTCAGAAGTAAATGAATTAACTTATAACCCCAAGGTTTGTGAAATTCTTGGTTAACTCTTTACCAAACGACAAAACTTTAGACTGGTCCAAATGGAAAGCACTTGCAGACGACAAAATGAACAGAACTCAAAAACTGAAATTTGTTTCCAGCAGGGTAGAAAACATTATGGGAAAAGGAGAAAATGCTGGTTACCAGCATTTTCTCCTTTACCCAGAATGTTTTAAAAAGGCTTCAGTCTCAGGGTCGTAAAGACGAGGGATTGTTTGGTAAAGAGTTAAAGGAAATGTCGGCTTGCCATTTCTTATGACGGCATTAAGATATAACTGTGAATCCCTGTCGGTATTTCCACAAACTGAAGGCCTGTAGTGTTTAGAATTTACTCTTACCACACACCAAAATTGTAGACTTGGTCATAATTGAAAACATTTGTAGAAGTTAATTTTCTATGATGCATCATTTTCTTTATATTGAATAAAACATTGTAGGGAAAAGATACAACTGCTGATTACCAGCATTTTCTTAATTGTCTACAATGTTTTCAAAAGCCTTGCTCCCCAGGGTAGTAATAGTTGGCATTCTATGATAAAGAATCAATTGTAATACTCCTTATAATTCTTGGTAACACAATTAAACATATACGTACACCTGTTGAAAGTACTCGTACTACAGATTTCTTATCTGCCATCTCTTCGGTTAATGTCAAAGTAATCCCCACATTTTAATCATTTTAGCTTACAGAAAATTCATATTTATCTGTTTCCTTAGTTGATAATTCCAAAACATTTGAGGTATGTTCTCAGAAAAGAACGTTTTATGCATCTGCAAAGATATCGATTAAGGTCAGTCTGAGTCTAAGCCTGGCATTCGGGTCCTGCATTTAAGTCATTCTGATAAATAAGATACGCAACTACAGCAGTCACAGAAATATGTGTTGTTATTTGACCTTCTTCTGAAATACAGACATTCAGAACATTGAGAACACAGGGTTTTCATTTTACAGTTTTACTTGATTATTCTATTTTAATGAAAAAGCTTTATTTAACAGACTGACACCATTCTAGCCTGGGTCGAAAACCTTAGCCTTTGGCAAATGTTCTCATATCCAAAGACCAGTCAGTTTTATGATGCAGTCAGTCGTTTACAATATGGATTTTATTTATTTGTAAATATGCAATAACTTGTCTGATACAATGCAGCATGGGGATGCATTGAGCCCCTTTTTTCCAGTGGAAGACCCCTTTTAATCGGCTCTTAGAAGTGACGAGTAAAGTACAACTTATACCACACAATAAACAGTTTTAACGATCCAAATACAAAAAGATTTATTGTACACATTATGGAAAAACGAGATAGTATTTTCTCCTTTTCCGACAATGTTTTGTCCTTTCAAAGAGGATTTTCAAAATGAAAGCTACATTTACTTTAACACCTGCAAATGCTTTGATCTGGCCGTTAAATATTTATCGTTAGGTAGGGGCTTAAATATTATCTGTAACGAATCGTACTCTCTTCGAGAATTGTTCCATTACCTTCCACTAGGTTGCATTCTACAAATACTCATCTATCTGATTTGGGCATTCTGGTTACAGAACTGGAGTACTTTTCAAAACGACAACCGTATACTTTTAATTTCAAAATGAACGTATACTCAACGTCAGGCAGGATGTAATATAAGAACTGACCATTTATTAAAACAGCCTTCCTCCCCGCACCCAACCCCGCTTTACAAGCTTAGGTGTTAGCTTCGGTATAAGACCTGCTGTTTTCATTTACATAGCATGGGTGATTCGTCATAACAGACAGAAAGAATCTGCGAAGAATATGGCATGCGCAGATTTAATATAGAATTCCTGCCCCCCATCTCTCTCTCTCTCTCTCTCTCTCTCTCTCTCTCTCTAAATAGCCTAATCTCTGTCTTTGTCTCTGTTTCTCATTTTCTGTTTCTATCTGTGTGTGTGTCTCTCTCTCTCTCTCTTTCAACTGGCGGAAGAATAATCTGCAGTGTTTGAGTTCCAGTAATCCATCCTTCGAGTCCGGCTTTAAAAGTTTCCTTGAATTGTGCCTTTTGGTTACAAATCCAACCCCTTATTACTGAGAGAAAAGGGCCTTCAATCCGACCCTTTCAAAAGATATCAACTCCGATACAAACATGGGACTTGCCCTTGAAAAAGAAATACTTTTGAATCCGTCTGATAAGGAGAAATTTCAACCATGAATGAATATAATTTAAGGATTTCAATGCAAGAGACGTTTTAAGCGCCAGAAAGCCACATCAGTACTAGCTCTCATACTAACCATTTCTATACTAGTGTAATTTTTTTGTGTTAAGGAATGGAGAGTATTTTTTTTGTGTGTTTACATGAAGGTATGAAAAAAAAAAAAACTATTCACGGTATATGAAACCGCGAAGCGCATATAAAAGTGTGGTCGGATTTATGTTCATACTGCCATGAAAAAAAAATTCTCTTCATTCCTCATAATTCAATATCACAGACAACAAACATGCACTTGAATAATAAATCTACTACCTGCTCTTTTCATTGAAAAATCTAATATTGCGTATTTACGTAATGTCCATTTCATTTCAATCACAATTCATAGTGCGGTAAAACTGCTGGTATACTACGTAACAATGACCCTTATTCTCCTGAGTATTTGATTGACTGGGATGTAAATTGAAAAGCAATATCTATTATCTTAATCAAATACCAAGTAAATACTTTTTTTTCTATATACCTGAAGAAGACACAATTTGATAAATGTAGGCCAATGGAGCTTTTTCCCAAATATAATGAGTAATTCCTCACTGTCTTCCACAAGTATATTTACATTAATATTTTTCTTTTTCGAGATGTATGCTTCAAGCTCTATGTAGTCAGAGTTATAGAATAGAAAGTTGTTTAATTGGCTGCATATTTTGGCAACCATGTGAAAGTATGCTGCTATGACCACATTAACGTTAAAGCCAGGTTGTGGCTGCATAGCTGAATTGTCGCATTGAGACACTTACTCCCAAGGGCATCGACAAAAAAGTTGTAAGTGAAGGACTTTTGCATGTGTATATGGTCTTAACTATTTCTGTATCACCACCGGATAGCCCAGTGGTCAGCGAGTGGTGGCTGCAACTTCGATATCCGATTGAGACAAATACTCCCACGGCTGATTGTCTTCTTGGCTGATGCATGTGAGAAAAGTAGTGAAAGGCTTGAAAAGAAAGTTGCGTCAATATTGGTGTTAGAAAGCAAGGCAATACATACATAGGTGCACACACAGCCGTGATATAATTTTCTTTTAAAACGGTGTTAAACTTAAATACAAACCAAACCGAATCACTTTTTCAGTAGACATCGTAGGAAAAAGTGTCATACCTCATCATTACCCTATACTTTGTTGCAAGCAACTGATTACGCTATCTAGGATACATTTTCTAAACCACTTATAGGAAATGTAAAATCGCTTAAAAAGTGGTCAAGGTAAGGAAAGCAGTAGTGGAAGAATTAATATTTTTTATCTTATTTTAACATGTCTAAAGACGACATCGTGTTTGTATATTAGAATGTCATTGCGAAAAGTGAGGCATCGTACTCAGTCGATTTTAACTAAAAGGAAAAGAAAATATATAAAAGTTTGATATGTACAATTGCGGAAGTAAAAACCCACACAATGCTTACCCTTGTCTATATATAAAAAGATCTGTGGGATACAAAAGACACAAGGGCTTTAGATCACAATAACCTTTGACATATGAAGCCTGAAGTATTTGTTTAGTCTGGGTATCTGTAATAAATAAACGCCGATTTCTGTTGACATAACTAATTAGTCCCTAAGAGCCATCTCCAACATAAACGTCGCTTTGATTCATCTATATGTGTATTATCTTGAATCTATTGTTAGCGAATCAGGGACGTTAACTTGTACCTTGAAAGTATGCAAAGTTGTAGCTTCCTGTCCATAAATTTTCTTTGACTTAATATTTTCCATTTAAGGGTTGCCTATTTTGACTCTAGTGCACCTCACTGTAAAGCAGTACCTTTTAAAAGTACGGACATAAACGTAAGATTGGCGAGGTAGTGACTGACATTGTTATTCCTCGTTTACGCACATTTCTTACAATCTAGCTTTTATAACACTAGCTTTTATAAAATTACATACAGCTCAGGAAACTTTTTGGTATACGTTATGGACTTGTACGGAATGCCCATTTACTTGAAGTAAAAAAAATCTGTGCCAATAGCTTTCATAAAATTATAGGCATATCACACAAAAAAGAATTTTCCGAGGTAATGCTTCACAACTATAAATATTGGGGAAAAAAAAAAACGAAAACAAATGTGTGCATGATTAAATGAATTAAATGAATTAACGCCTTACATGAACTTGAAATTCCAAAATATATCAGAGCTTCAGCAACTTCTGTTGGGCATTAAGAAGTACTAAAAAAAAAGATTTCTCTTTCTCCCCATCAGTTAAAAAGACTGAACGTATCTCACAACGTCAACAAGGTTTCTTGACCTAAGATAAGATTAGCGAATCCTCTGAAGATTTCATATATAAGTTACTGCTCTTTGTCGACTTCATTCTCTTAGTAATATACTGGTTCCATTTCTTTTGTCTGGCTGTTACCCATTAACCTATTTAACCCTTCGGCTCCCTCAGAAATGAAATGAACCCTGGAAGGCATTAAATTGAATCTAAATGCTACAATGCCGAAACTATTTCTGCCAAAAGTGTCAAAGAACCGACAATGTATATCAAAGCCAAGCTACGAGCTCTGTGTTGCGTGATCTTGATCTTCACTACCTGCCCAAAGCAGATATAAATTGCACTGGCACTTGAAGGGCTAAAAGAAAGCACAGGTCATCAAATTTGGTTCACGCGATCAGTGAACCAGAAAGCCAGGAACGATCTGGTAAGACACTATTTTTATCAAAATCCAGAAAATACAGTACATTTTTCGCTTTAATAATCCTAGGGAAACATTTACCTTCGTTTTGGTGGGTATGTTCTCGGATCAGTGTTTATACCGTTGGACTTGCCACCAAGGAATTTTGTACCTGATCACTACAGACGGATTAGATCAAAGAAAAGCGATTGAAATGAACTTTGCTCTGGCAAAAGGAGTTTTCGTTCATCTCCGTGAGTCTTGTCTCGTAAGCGGACATATCTAACCGGATCCATTTATTTTTGATTGCAGAATATGCTTTTTTACGTAAGTCTTATTATTCACACTTTTTGGAAAAAAACAACCATTCGACGTTTATGATAATATTACGTTTTTTTCCACCAAAGGAAGAAATTCTAACCGATAATTCGGCTAAGTAAGTCAAGGAAAAACAACTCTAATTTGTTTTGTCACTATTTAACTCCTTATACTGTATTGTATTGTCTCGAAAAAAAAAAATCGGTGAAAAACGTTACCAACAAATATTGACATTTGATGCATGGTTTAAATTTAAGCAATCAGATACATTATCAGAAATCTTACACCTAGTATAATGTTTCAGACGGTCAACGGTGGATATGTCTTCACAATCTGTCTCATCAGTTTATTTTGGTATATTTTCTTTTTCATTGTCCGCAAGTACAATAGGATAATCAAATTTCATCTGACGATCTGTCTGCTATAATGTTTCATTGTAAATATTTCAATAGTCTTACTGACAGTAACATAATTACCTATATTATGATGTAAAAATGACTTTCTGGAAAGATTCCATGCAAAAAATCTGGTATGGCGCTTTCTTGATTTAATATCAAGGATTCTATTGTTACTTTCTTCGATCTATTACAATACTTTTAAAACACTTTTACAGAAATGCTTTTAATATTCGATAATCATATCCTGTATATTCAAAAAATATAACAATGATACAATGGAACGTAAAAAAAAAAATGAGTTTCGCGAGAGCCTGTTTAAGCAACCAAAACAGACGATATATTATACAGAACCAAAAAAGAAACTTCCGATGTGTTTAAGTGCATATGCAATGTTATTAAATCTAAATGTTAAATGACCTACATATATTCGGTCGAACGATTATGTGTCCGATAGAACAAAATTAAACCCAATTGAAAGCATTTTGCAGAAGAAACCCGCTGAAAGCGATTTTCTTATGCATTCACTGACCAGTATAATTCGTGTATATTTTTTTAAATATTTCAGTTTAATTTTATAGACGTTCAAGTCAATAAGAAAAAAAAAAAACGTTTAAAATGTTAGTTTTCTTTATTTTTGATATGCCTAGAATTCCGCAAAATTTACACGAACGTGCCATTGGCATGCTTCATGCTAGTATGACGATGGATGTTGTTGCTATGAATATTGGATGTTCGACTCGTGCCATTCGACACCTTCACTGTATGGAAACTCTGTACGGGAAATTTCTTCGGTGAATTCAAGATGGCGGACACGTGTTATTGACAAAGTAAGTATCGTTTAATTTTGGTCTAAACTTGTTTCAAATTGCACCCCCTACAACGAGTAAGGTATCAATCTAAGGAGCTTTGATTGAAAAATCAAGCCATAGTAGCTTATGAGAAAACGGGAGTGCCTCTTGTCCGTAATCCCGTGCTGAACATGATGTTTTGATGTAGTTGAAAAACTAAGCGGGAGACCGGAAGAAAACTGCCTTTATTTCATCGAATAGAAAGCTAATGATAAAAGAATGTGCCTCGATCGGTGGTGAAATGTCGTATTCTTACAACTGTACCAAAATACGTGGCGTATTAATTTGTGATTTTGGTGAGTCACCCATTCCGCATTTTAACTACCATTTCACTACCTTTGGATATACCATCAGCAATAATCTTTTTCACACAAAGTGGCAATACAATACTCCTTCAGTGCATATACATCTAGTTTGATCACGATTTTCATATTTGTGTATGTCTGCACTTAAACACAGGGAAGTTTCTTTTTTTGGTTCAGTATATTTTCAAGTTAGATGTTATTTTACACAGATCTACATGTAATTTTGTGTAACGAAAAGGGAGCTTTAAGTGCACCAATCTCAAATCTCTCATTTCCTCATGGCGACTTTATCTCCTTTCCAAAAGACAACTTTTGAGATTTTTCCGCTATGAGGGAAATGGAAAATGAAACAAACTTCTAAATCAATGTTCATTGTTATTTTTTTCAAATGGTATAAATTCATGTGGTAAAGACTAAAATACTTGTTGGCTACATTTTTTCTGTTCCAACTATGTTTTCAAAAAGCTTTCTTCTCCTATATCATACATAGAACGCAATATTTTTTGGTAAAGGGCCTCAGTGCTAAGTCGAAAACGGTAAAAAAAAGAGCTATGAAAAGGGTTTTACGTTATTATCAATAATAATCTAGTCAACCTGGTGCCGGTGTAATGCAGAGAAATGACGCCCATTACAAAAGGACCCACAGGTCATTTCGCGACGTAGAAAAATGACCCGGGTCATTATTCTACGTCGAGAAATGACCCATGGGTCATTTCTCGACGTAGAGAAATGGCCCATGGGTCATTCCTCTACGTCGAGAAATGACTGTGGATCATTTTGTAATTGGGGTTATTTCTTTGCATTACACCGGCTCACGCGTTGCTGCCGTTTTTGCGTATCATACATAAGCAGCCTGGAGACCAGCAGAGTTCAACCCATGGAAAATCACTTGATAAACTTTGCATTTTGTCGTAATCAAATTATATGTAATTTTCGACGTTTGAGGAACTGAATCAGCCAAAAATTGATTACCCTTGTAATAGTATTAGCTACAATAGGTGGCGTTTGGGTAGCGGACAAGTATAACGATCGTGTGCAGGTTCTTCAATTTAGAATCGCAATCGACACCGGCTTAACGTATATTGAAATTTGTGCAGTTCATGCAGTGTTTTATTTATACAGTTTTACACCAAAGCATGGTGTTTGGCGCTCAGAACGTCAGGAGCCGAGACTTTGCTGTCTTTTTAGAAATACTGGCGAAGAGTTAGTCTTTATCATAGACCTTGAGCCACCACCAGGCCCCCCTCCCCCACAGGGGGAATTTTCAGCACTAAAATTTTCCGAAACACCAAAGTCACCTGAGCACTTTGTCAAAGTTTTCCAACTGGCGAGCGGGGAATTTGCGAGTTATACAGGTCAAAGTTAATCAAGTGCACTCTTGCATACAAGATATCAAAGAATAGCATTCCAGGTTGAATCTTGATTTCATTGTCTACATTTGATAAGACAGAGATATGTTTAGATGGATTAATACACTCATATCTTTAGCAAAAAGAGCTGTCTCAGACAAATAGAGTCAATTTTGTTTGAATCAAAGTATTGACAGAACTGTTCTTGGCCATGCTTATGGGCCAAAAACGGGTGGTATCCAAAACCTTATCCGTAGCAAACACAATCATCAATTATGATTTTTATACAGAATAGATTCACTGACTAACATCGTACCTTACTAATATAATGTAACCTATCTTTAAGCTGTGTCATCTAAGGAAATCAGAGTACAAGAAGTGAAAAAAAATATTACGATGATTGCTGGAATTAGAGATATTGTTGCTGTTGATCAATAAGAAACAATTGACGTCAGGATTTCATTTACAAGTACGTGCTTGCATAGTATCAATGAATATGACAAAGTAATGCAATTTGTGTTGCTTTTAGGATACATTCAGTGTATTTGCGATGAAGTGCTTTATCTGAAAAACAATAAAATCCATGTAGTTGGTCAGATTTTAATTTTGGGAAGATTCTTTACAAACAAAAATAAAAATGAATAAATATATTGAAAAAAAAAAAAAACATAGCGTTGTCAGTCATTTGATTGACATTAAATATTCTTTAACTTTGTAAGAAATGAGAAGAATTGTCTTAGATAAAGGTTTTATATTACCTGAGATAATTTGGGACTTTTGTAAGATATAAAATTCCCAGCGAGCTGCAATATAAGGATCAACTAAAGGTTAGTATTAGGGTGCACTTGATTACCTTATTATTGTCTTGATTATCTCTAAAAAAGAGGTTTATTATATTTCTTAAAAGTGTCCCCTTTGTGCGAACTGCGCAGGCTAACCCGAGTCGAAACTTTTTTTCTTTTTATAAATTTTCTGCGTTCTGACGACTCGTGTTTCAGAAGGTTCTTCGACCAAGTTGAAATGTATTATGCGACGACCTTCTTAGTATGAGGACCCATTAAACAGTGCCGGAGAAAACATTTACTCAGAACTCTGAAGAAAATCGTAAACTTGATACCTGTAGAAAAACCATTACCAGATTAAAGAATGCCATTCCTTATTAACTCCTATTACAGTGGGATCAACGTATGCTTCGGTAAAAAGCAAAGACTGTTATATCTGGGGGTTGCTGTATGATTTTGTATAATGTATGTACACTTTTACACGAAATAGCAATACCGATACTGATTTCAAAGACAAGCCATCTAATTGACTGTGGTGCTTATCTGATAAGGACGTTTTGATTTTGGGAATATTTTTCTGTAAAGAATACTTGGTGCGTATACTCAGAGGTAGACTCAAAGATAAATCCAATGTGCAATAGATTCTCTTGTATGATTGTGTGCGTGTGTGTTTTTTTTTTTCGAAATCTGAAAAAGATCGATGTCAAATAAGGAACTGTCGCACATTCCCATTATAAAAAAAGCTACAATTAAATTTATACCAATAGTCTTTCAGGCTTGGGTACAGAATTACATGAATAGTGCACTTCCAAATTCTGGAAAATAATGTAGTCCTTGGGAAAAACCCTACTGTGGCTTTACACATCGTATATTAATTGCATTTTAAATCTAGGTGGTAGCTTAATCCGTAAATGGGTGTATAAAACGTGTTCAATGTTAGACCGTAATGCCCTGGTGATGCCACAATTCTTGCCTCACTTGATCATAATAACCTTTTTTTTTTTTTGCTGAATTTGATTGAAATAGCTCTCCCTGAGATACAGATCGAAGCCAGACAGCAACAAAACGCACCTTTTGATGAAATCTATACCGTCCGCTACCTGGTGCTAGCTTATGTCCAAACATCGGCTTCAGCCGCAGTGAAATTGTACTTTTAGATCGTGAACAGATTTGGATTTATAAATTTAGAAGCAAAAGAGTAAAACTGCAACAAAAAACACACAGAAAATTGACAAGTTTCATACCAAGATGGAAGTCATACAAATGAAGAAAAACAAATTCCAAGACGCACACAAATTTGATTTTGAATATCAACTTGTATTAAATTATCCCCAGACGGTTTATAATGAAACGATAATTGCATTTAAACCATAAAAGGAAACTTGGTACAAGTAAGGTGGAATATTTAGCAAAACGCCGAAAACCGGGGTATATTATTCGAACACAAATATAAATTGTTTGAAAAAAATAGGCAATTGATTGACATTGATTTAGAAGCAAGAATATTCAATTTATGTATCATGGCTATAATGGTGTTGTTATCGATTTCAACCCATTTAAACCTTGAAGGATCTTCATTGCTGATGTTGTTTTGGAGGTTATGGAATAACAAGTCTACCTTAGACAACAAATACCTGTTTTTATGTTCTGTTTGTACAAAGTTATTCTTGCCAATTCGGTAATCTTTTTCAAAGGACTCGTTTTAATTTTGTCACATATATTTTCCTCGAAGTAAAGGTCCGACTAGGTTCCATTTCCCGCCGACTTTTCTAGCCTTCCTAATGACCACAAATAGAACTCGACCATTATTATCATTGCCGGAGAAAGAGACAGTAGTAGACAATAAAGGTTGTTCTTATTATTCATAATGCCAGACACTTAAATGCCATCCTTCCTGAAGGACTAATAATTTCCACTGATATTGCCAGGTTACAATCTCTTGAGCCAATATTATAATTGTCTTAATATTAAAAACTCATAAGTCAAGATTAAAGTTGCAGCATGTATTTTTGGATACACATCTTATTCTGACTCTCCATCAACTATCGGACAATTGAGTTTTACACAAAACACAAACGAAAAAGACAAAGAAGAAAGAAGGAACGACCGCAGCTTTTTTTTTTTTACCGGAGAAATTAATACCTTGTTGAAATATGCCAATTAAAGATAGTCTAGCCAAGATATGGGGTGTCATTTTATATCGGTGGCTTTATCAGGTATTGAAACAAAATACTACATTTACAATGTTTTGTTTTGACGGTTGTCAAAGTCACAAAGCCAAGAAAAATGTACAGGTACCCACTATCCTGCTCAACCCCAAACTGCAGCTTCCAAAGAAAATGTTGTTGCTCTGTAAAGAATTAAACAGAATGCCAGGCTTACAGTAACAAGTAGGTAAGAGAGTCCGCACATCATAAGAGTCAGTTTGTACGATTTTGACCAAGGAGATAAAACTTTGTCAGATTTGCACTCGATGGGTCCTCAACCTCGTGCCAACTGAACAAAAGGCTACTCGTGTAAAAAAGGCCAAAATTCTTCTTAGAAAAACAAAAATTTATAGAATGTGACCCACCGAATATCAGAACTGTTAACAGGTGATGGAGCCTTGATTCGTTATTTCGAGCCCTAGAGACGCATCAATAACAATCAGTGGTTGCAGAAAGACCAAACTAGGCTAATCATAGCAAAAGGAATAAAAAGCGCGGGAAAAGATGTGTATACCATAATTTTGTTTTAATTCAGACGGTCCAGTTGCTCAAATTCCTGTACTGAACGGCCGAATGGTTACAGCAAGTTTTACAATAACAATAATCTTTCAAAACTAAAGAACTGCTATCAAAAACGGAGACCTAGAACTTGATTCAGTGGACTATGCCTTATTCATGATAATGCTCACAAGTCTGAAATTGTTCAGCATTTTTTGGAAACAGATTAGGTGGTACAAGCTCCCCATCTACCTTATTCTCCGGATCTTAGCCAATGTGACTTTCTTTTCTTTATTCTTCATTGAAGACAACACACTGGACACCGATATGGCTTTCAAAGTGCCCAAGGAAAAGCAATTTTTCAATATCTGCTGGGTATTCCCGCACCTCCCCCCCCCCCCACAAAAAACAACATATTTTTAAGCCTTCACAGACTTGATTCCCAGACTTGAAAAATATATTTCTGTCAAGGGAGAATGTTTTGAAGAGATGAAATGAACGAAATATATGCAAACAATAGCATAAACAAATAGTGACAATTAAATGAACGACCCTCGTATAAACCTTTATTCTTTTCGACATCCACGCTTTGCTTACTCCGTACGTGATCGCCGACGATGATTTAAGAAATACTACGGGGATTTCTGCAGATCTCTAAATTATATGCTCAGACACAAAAATACATTTTTGAACGGGACCTACGTCCCGAAGCCTTCATCTTAGGGTCTGCCAGCAGCGCCTTTTACAAGCACTTGTGTAACTGACTAACGCTGCCGGTATAATGCAAAGAAATCACCCCTCCCTTACTAAATGACCCATGGGTCATTTCTCTACGTAGAATATTGACCCGGGTCATTTTGTAGGGGAGGGTCATTTCTCTGCATTACAATGGCTTGACAGTACTAAATTATGAGTTATTGTGAAGGGTATGTTTGCAGAAAATGATCATGTCCACAAAAAATCTAAATCTCAGTCAAAATTGCGAGAAATTCCATATCTATGATACAGAGAGTCTCGCTTATCTGTTTCGGAATATAGCAAAGTTTCTAAATACCTGCTATATAGAAATAAGCGGAACTAATAATAAGGGTACTACTGAAAATAATTACAATAATTAGAATAATAGTAATGTTCATGATGCTGCAGACAGAACGTGTCGGAACCTTACTTCTGTGACCAAACGACTTGGAGCCCAGATATGAATTGCCATGTATAGGACTAACTTGGGTTTGCTAAAGGAACCGGTTTCTTAAAATATCTTCTATCTCTTGACTGGCTCAAGTAAGCCAACGGACTCATCTCCTTAGTTGAGATACATTTCACTTACATTTAAGACGAATAATAATTGGTTTGTGAAACCGCTGTGCTTGCAAAAAAAGTACATGTATATGTTCATAAAGCTGTAAGTAATCATTTGTGGCATAACAGATACGCCATTGCTGAACCAAAACCCAATACTACTGTTTCAGCACTCCACAGAGCAGATAAGTTAATTGGCCACTCGGGTTTCTCTTGTAATTTAGACTTCTGATAGATTAGTTATTTTAGGAAACTGATGGCAAGACAATAGAGACAAACGAAAACATTTACGTAATCTGTTTGTGCTGCTTTAGGTAATCAGAGACTTCTGTTTATTGCAACTCTTCCTACAGCAAGTGAATATAGCCGGCAATTTTGAGGTCTTAAATGGCAGACTACTTCAAATGAATATAATTTTCTTTTTGTTTCTCTTATCATACTTCAGAACAAAGAAGCGGACTGTGAAGATCCAAGATAAGAACTGTCCATTTTGTCCAGTCAAAACGTGGTATACGCCGTTTCCTACTTACTGTAGCCTTTGGCAGTGAAATGATAAAATTTGTTGATCTACATCACAACGAACACATCAATGACAAGCTTGCTTGTTAGGCATTAATTGCTGTTTAGCCCGCCCATTTATATAAGTGGTTAGCGTATCGGATTCCTGACCTGGTGTTTTTAAGTTCAATATCCGGTTGAGGCAAACACTCTATCCGGCGATTTTTCGCCTGTCACATCTGATGAGAGAAAAGAAATCAGTGACTAAAAGAAAGTTGTGTCGGTACTCGTGTGAGAAAGCCAGAAACCCATGCGTTGGAGCCCTTAACTCCGTGAAATGGACTAACCTGTTAGACGTTTATTCTAGCTTGATTGACTGCGGTTTAAATTTCAACCCGTTCACACCTCTGACAGAAAATCTTGGCCTAGCAGAGGTTTCGGTCCACTAGTAGAAAGTTTCGTTTCTAGCTGATGTAATGCAGAGAAATGACCCTTCCTACAAAATGGCATATAGGTCATTTCACTACCTAGAGGAATCGCTCGGGTCATTTTTTCTACGTAGAAAAATGAACCTAGAGGATTATTTCTCTACGTAGAATAATGACCCGGGTCATTCTCTACGTAGTGAAATGACTCATTGGTCATTTTGTGTACAATTTATACAATCTTTTTTTGTGTACAATTTATATAGGAAATCAAGTATATTAAAGATCCAATGACACTCAGCATGATTCAAAAGTTTAAATTTAAAAAGTAATAGTGTAGACATTGTTCGAGGGTTCTGCCTTTAAAGAGACAGGCAATCAGAATCTACACTATCTATATAGACTAATAGGTTCATTTCATGGGAGACACACCTTGATCGGAAAACATTTCGCTGATATGGCATCCAATCTAGATCTGTTTTCCATTGTACCGACATTCACTTGTTCATCACTTTTCCGTGAAACAGCGTTTTTCCGCCAAATTATTTCATATTAATTAATATTTTTTGACGTGAGGTCATGTCCCTTTATAAATGTTATTCCTGAAGAAGGCGTTACGCCGAAACGTTAGAGAAAATGTGATAATACTTACTTATTTAAAAAATAATAACAAAAAACATGGCATCTAAAGATCCACGTTTGCGACAGCTAGAAAAAAACTGGCGGAAAAACAGATGAGTATGCTACATGCACACTTAAAAAACAATGCAGAGCAGAAAGTGTTATACCTGAGGGGTACAGCTGAAAGTCCAGGTAAACGTAAGTAATAACGATGATGAACTAAAACAATCCATCAATAACTTACTGTTTGAATTTAGTGGTGAAATATGTGACAGAATTCGTGATGACCAGTTCATACTCTCCCAAGAATACGGAATACAGATGGAGAAACGCATAGACCAATTAAATACACCAATGACAGATAAAAACATGTTTGATGGTAACTCCAAAATATCCGATATGACTGAAAAGAAGAAAGCGGATATTCTTGCAAAACATGAAAAGAAATTACAATATCTTAAGACAATCTTATCAGAGCAAAAACAGTGAACTTGTTTTTACCTCGGCCCAAAAGACAAACAAAAGCACTGTTAAAAACAACGATTTTTAAACAATCAGTACAACGGAGTTCAACCACAATTAAAAAGAGCACACGTCAGAACTTGCAAGGGCATCAGCCGGCAAAACATTCTATAAAATCTCAGAAGTCCCATTCTACATCAAACAAGGCGGAGACAAATACAAAAGAAAATTCTACACTAAATGCAGAAAATGCACAAAAAGACCTCAGAGCCCCGGGCACCAAGAAGACTTATGCGGAGGCTTTATAGATCGGGGCGCGGGAAGGAAACTTTCTGAAGTCACTTCAGATGAAGATAGACGAACTTGCAAAGACAGTGGCGACATAAATGGAAGATTAGACTACAAAAGAATGAAAAGATGTAGAAGATTCATACGAACCACAGACAAGGTAACGTGGCGAAAGAACAAAAGACGGATTCAACAGATACAGAAAGGGAAACAATCGGTACTGAATTCATCATCGGTAAAACTTTGTGATAACGATTATATTCTTCTCGGAAAAGGGCTGAAATTTTGTCCGAAAACAAAGGCAGACGACGAAATAAAACTAGCCGAGGAAATATTCAAATTCACACGACGAATTCGCCTTAGAGAATAGTTTAACAGTATGTTTAAGAACGAAAGCTGTCAGGATAGTGGAGGTGACAATGATACATCATCGTGAATTACTATTTTATGATAAGAGTTCATCTTCGTCAATTCCTCCTACAGGCAGTGATGTGTATTTTGGTTTTTTAGGGCAAAAAGAAACGCAAATTCTTCAGTTATATTTCTAAAACTGAGCTTTCATCTCTGAAGAAATTATCCAGAGAAAAAAGTATTATAATAAAAAAAATCGGACTATGATAGTCATGATATGAACAGATATGATTACAAAAATGAACAGAGATGATTACAAAAATGAAGTATTACGACAATTAGGCGATAAACAATATTATGGAAAGCTTGATGAGGACCCTTCACAATCAGTACTGCAAAACATTAACAAATGCATCGACAAAATTGAAACTACTACCCAAATGAATGATCTATTTTCCCTAGCGAGATTCAAACTCCACAAATCTCTATATTACACAAAATACATAAGTCACCAGATGAAAGCCTACCCTTAGATTATCGGGGTAGACCTATAGTAGCGGCATATAATTTTCCTATAGAAAACAAATGAAAATATAATTATTGACTACATTTTTAAACCTCATATGCTTTATCTACCGTCCTACATGAAAGACACCGCGGACTTCATCAATAAAGCAAAAAAATGTTTAATTCAATAACAAAAACAGTTATCTAGTTACACTCGACGTGTCATTTTTGTATGCAAACATTCCTCATAAAGACGGAATACAATCTTCAAAATATTTCTTGAACACATTTGGCAATTCTACGTGGAAGACTGTGTTATAACGATATGGTTAATTTAATGAAAGCTGTTCTTGAAAATAATCATTTCAATTTCGACGGTGATTTCTCTTTACAAAAGATGGGAACAGCAATGGGTAGCTCTATGCCTCCATCCAATGCATCTTTATTCATGGGAAAGTCGAGCAAGGCTTTCTTAACTCCCTGGAACTTCAGCCAACATTATAGCTCTGTTTTCTCATGTTTTCTTTTATATACGGGACCATTTATTTGATGAACTCAAATCTTTCACTAAAGACATAAACAATTTTCACCCCAAAATTAATTTTTTAAGTTGTATCTACGAACATTCTGTTAATTTTTCAGATGTCAGAGTTACGAAAATTGATTTACTGGGAATAGAAACTGAAATTTTCATAATTCACCAATACGTTCATTATACATCTTGTCACCCTAAAAATTGCAAGGATGATATACCTTACAGTCAGGCAAAGCGCTGTCGTAGAATGGCATCGAATTATGACAAATTTTATTTATCTCTCGATGATCTACGAAGGCGTTTTGCCGACAGGGGATACCCTTCATCAGTTGTAGAACATGCATTTTCCAACGTCTCCAAAATGTCACAATCAGACGCCTTACAACCTTCTACGCAAAATGTTAAAAACGTTGTACCCTTTACAATTGTTTATAATCCATCCCTGCCATCAATCGGTAAAACGATTCATAATTTCTGGATATTTTGTACCTCTCTAAAAATCCGGGAACAACAGAAATATTTCAGAATTATAAACCTTTGGTGGCTTTTAAAGGATAAAAGAGAAGAGACCAGAAATTAAGAAGTTAGCTTGTTTAGACGAACGTAGTGAAGCAATATTTCAAATGACCATATGTATGGAACCATAGAGCTGAAAAAAGAGCTGAATAGGTGCTTCGAATAATGAGTGGGATTTGGGCTTGACAAACCTAGCTGAACATTCAAACAACAATGGAGATGTTCAACCCCTTAAGCATCTACCAGAAGAATTCCTTTAGTATATGCCAAGAAAGGAGCTATTGAAGATCTCTTGGCAAGAGGAAAAAGCACGTCTCAATGGGCTAGCCCCCATCGTCCTAGTCAAGGAGAAAAAATGAAAGTATTAGACCAAGCGTAGATTACAGACAAGTAAATGCGCTGCTAAAAGCTGTTGACTTCCCATTACCTAGAATTCAAGATTGCCTTGACACTGTTGCCGGATCCAAATTATTAAGCACATTCGACTTTACAAGTGGTGATTAGTAGGTACCGCTCAAGGAAAGCGATATTCTAAAAAGCGCATTTGTGTACAAATTTGGGCATTTCGAAATGTTACATATGCCTTTTGGCCTCATCAGCGCAGCAAGTACGTTCCAATGCACTGTGAAACTTACGTTGCAAGGCTTGCAGTGGGAGATGCATCTGATTTACATTGGCGACATAGAGGGTTTTTTAATCAGACTACGATGCACACATTAATAGAGTAAAACAGATTTTTTTCTACGTCTAGAAGCAGACAGATTAAAACTGAAGTCTGAAAAGAGTGAGATGCTCCTAGGAGAAGTTATCTGTCTGAGCCATGTGTTCTCCAGCTTGGGGGTTAGACTCCAAATCCAGATAATATAGCTAAAGTTCAAGCAGGGCCTGTTCTAACTTCCGCAAAGCAAATCAAATAATTTGTAGCATTAGGTTGGTATAAAATACGTTGTCTGCAAGATATCCCCTAATTGTTCGTTCTTTGTTGGAATTTACAAAGAAGGATAAAGCAGTCATATGGGTAAAGCATGTCAGGACTACTTTGAATAGTTAAGAGGCATCTCAATAGAACGGAAGTCATGGGCCATCCCCTCGAAAGCGGAAGAAATTTCATCTTAGACGAAGATACATTAGACGTTGGAATTGGTATTGAATTGCACCAAATTCGAAGTGGTCAAGCGAATGTTATATATTATGCAAGCAGGGTACTAAAAAACGCTGAATAGAACTACTGCATAACAGAAAAAGAACTTTGAGCCATTTGATACTTTATTGAGAATTTCAGACAGTTCTTATTGGGTAGGAAATTTGTACTCAGAAGTAACCACCAAACACTGATATAGCTGTCCAAGTTGAAAGAACCCAAAGGCAAAATAGCCAGGTGGTTACAGAGGCTATCCTGTTATGATTTCATCAAAGAATACCGATCTTGCAAGAGACAAGGAAACTGTGATGCTCCTGTAAGATATGAAAATCCGAAATGACTGTGACTGTCCACAGCATGATATGGATGACCCACTTAGATGTAGACCATGTTAAAAGTGGGTGAAAAGAAATCACAATATGGAAACCATGATTTTAGGGACAGAGAGTATTTGCATTATATGGCGGCTTTCCCCTTTGCCGACAGTAACCCCGAAATGCCTGCTATATACATCCATACAGTGTCGGATCCCAAGCCAGAACCGTCAAACTCTGGTCATAATGATAAGCAACATGAAAAAAGCCATTGTTATGCCTTCTTCGGCCTTGGTCAATCTTTAGAAGATGCGAAGTAGCTTCACCCCCAACTTATCACAGATACCAAAGGCAGAAAGTACTGACATGAAACTCAGTTTAAGTGCACATGGAAGAAACTATGAAGATATGCCGCATGCTAGAAGGTGTAGAGCTTAGAACTAGTCCATGAAATCCAAAATGCAATGGACAAACAAAGAGGTTTAACCGTACCCTAATTCGAATGATAAAGACCTTTTTGAGCCAAGAGCAGTATGAGTGGGATTTACATCTTGGTTCCTTGGCCAGTACATACAGATTGATCCCAAATGAATGCACAGTGTTAACACCAAATTTTACTCATTATGAGAAGAGAAGTGCAGTTGCTTTCTGAACTAGTCTTTGGAAAATGTAGCTTCATACGGCGAATATGTTGATGTTTTGAGGTCATGAATGCAGCATACTCACAGTGTAGCAAGGACCTATTTAAATAACTTACCCAAAAGGAACAAAGCTATCTATGGCACGCCACACGCCCAAAAAAGCTACAAATCAGGCGATGTAGTTTGACTACTCTCTGAAAACCGTAAAGATGCGAGAGCAGGCAAGTTTAAAAGAACATAAGAACGACCTTGTTTCGTGAAACAGAATATGATTTTTTATTCAACTAGATAGAACGGGGAAAGACATATTGTTCACTATCAAAAGATCAAGCCATTAGTGGGTGTAAATCCATCGAAATGAGTTATTGTTACAAAGAAGAAACTTTTGAAAATTAGGCATACAATTGTTTGATATTGAAGCAATTGAATGTTTAAAACTTGCTTTTTTTTCTTTTGTTCTAATTATTATTATTTTAAAATTTTCATTAATCATAAAATATTTTGTAATGGTTATTGACTGGAGACAGGTTTCTTTTTTTTGTGATAAGTAGTTTGTGTGTTACAGAAAAATTCATACATGAGGTAGTTTTTCTGAAAGAGAGAAATTTTCTCTCGATTCCACAAATTTCATCGCACTAAGACATCAACAGTTGATAGACTTAAAGAACCATAAAATAGATCAGAGACACGGCAAAGAATAGGATCGAGAGAAGAAGTCAGACGACAGTTCGGCCCCATGATCATCGAGGCGACTATAAGAGAACGGACAGTTATACAAGAGAAGATTAGAAAGGCCGAAAATGAAAAGCTGACTGCAGAGTTTTAACTGATACACTTAGATCAATGAATTCACAGACGTCAAGACAAGACCAAGACTTACAATAAAGACAGAATAACTGAAGATGTAAGACTAAACTTACATGTTACCACAAGTAGACCCTAGTGAAAGTGAGTCGAAAGTAAGACGAAACATTTTAAATGCGTAAATTGTAAATTACATTCAAGAAGTTCAATGGAAATTAGGCCGCCTGTCTTTATGGTAGATCCTCACATTACTATTCAGGGTCAGTTTTGCGCGGATAGTTGCTGACTATGAGGGCAATAGTGACCCCACATTTCGCTTTTTTCACTCAGACGAGCATTTTGTGGGTAGGATATGGTGCAACGCAAGACTACGACAATCACAACAGATACATGAAACTAATTTTGTATGTAGTGATCTCGTATCTCAGTGAACTCAAGTTGAAGTTCATTATTACTTCAAATGTGTGGCAATTACCAGTGTATTCTGTACAGTGAACATTAATTTTAGTGACAAACATTTTAGGCCCAATGCAGAAGTAATTTCAGCAGCGTTAAAGTAAATTTTAGTAATTTGTCAAGAACGGACGTTAGATTTTTTTTTTGTTGCTGTTGTTTTCGTTGGTAATAGGAGTTAAATAGCCAACTTTGAAAAAAGGGGGTAATGTTATGTCCCATAAATGTGAGTGACATTATTAGTCATATTAAAGCATTTGGCGATTTTCAAAACCGACATAATGGGTTATTTAGGAAAAAGATTTAAAACGTTATTTTAGTAAAAGAATTTTGAGAAGTTTAACATGCAGTCTATTTCTTGGAATTTTATTTAGTTTTGATTAGACAAATTGTTTATTCAACTGTTCGAATTGGTTTATTTTCCTTATATACTGACTTACCACTGTCAATGCTACCCCACTCTGCCAAACCCTATGAACACTTCTAGAAGTCTTGATTTACCCAATGCTGTATTTCTGTCAAGTAAAATATGTTCAAGTACTTACTTTGAATACATTTTGTATAAATAATAAATTGATTAACTTTACTTTTGCCTTATTGCCTTTATTCAGAGCTTCCAGTAATTTTCCGCTGAGGAAGTGGGCCCGTAATAATAAACAGCTATTTCCACTACAATATTATTCTACAAAATTTATATTATTAAAGATTAGTCTTATTTCACTACTTTAAGCGATCCACTGTTTCCTTTTTTTTCTTTCTTTGAATTATCATTTATAAATCTAAAAGCACTATATTTTCATTGCAAAAAGAGATAATAATTCCCTCCCTTTTCTTAAAACTTACAAAAGTATCGAAATATATTTTCAAGATAAACATCAAAGGTATTTCTAGTCGGTTGAAAATATGCAAATATACCTCTATAAATTCTTGTTCATAATCTATCAAGAAATGTAGTTCTATATACCGCTAGGACCATTAGGGGTCTACTACCTTAAGTTTTCTCTAATTTATTTTGAAGTCGGCTTTATTTCGTTCATTTTTTCATTTCGGAGTCCTACTTGGTCTCTATCGGTATCTTTTGCGAATGAACTACATACTCGAGCTCGGGACTATATTATCGAAAAGAAATAAGTGCATGCTAAAAGCCATATTTTCAACTTGAGGCTCATTGAAGCATTTTTTTAATGTTTGTCTGCCAATTGCTTAAAAAAAGTCAAGATTGATTTAAAAGTAGGTAGCATACATTTTCGTGTATCACATCACCACAGCCAATAGCTCTTTAACTTTGTAAAGCTTAGGTAAGTTCTCTAACTTAGCGCTTTAGGGGTATTGACACTCTTATACATAGAAGTGTCCGTAGGTAAGACACATACAGATTAAACTGTTCGGAACGCGCTGTAAGATCTACGATTTGCCCCGGATTTAAACATGTACATGTAAGTAGTATATTTGCAGACAGTTAAGAGAGATCAGCCTTTTATATACATGTATATCTTGATTGCTCGATAAATCATGTGAAATCTGGCCTTAAATTTGGACAATACATCTGAACCACGCTTGTGAAAGGGGGCCTAAATGCATCTGCGAATTGTATCCACCCAAGTCAGCCTGCGCAGTCCACGCAGGCTAACCTGGGCCGAAACTTGTCGCGTTTGGTCAGTTATCTGTATGTCTAACGACTAGTCTACCTCATGTTCAAGTCGGTTACTAAAAGGTTGCTATTTATATCCATTATTATGTTGTTTTGATTGATATCATGCACCACAGATACACCAAGCCCCCTTTTTTGCCAGAGCATGCCTTATCTGATAATGGTATACTCATTGAATGTACCTAAATTTAAATAAAACAGTCCGAGGATTACTGTAAAATGCTTATTATATTAGCACCCATAATTCACACCAACAAAAGGTGCATATGTTACTTTAAAGCTATTTCGACTTTTACAATTTCGACCCTTTTCGACAGGCTGAAACATAATCCACTAAGATTCAATGAGATTTATTGTTTGTTCTATAGTGCAGACTAAACATGCGGACGATATAGATTCACGCTCGGAATGTGGTTTCTCATCTTGATCTATGCCGTCCACAGGAATCCCCGGATTCGCCTTTGGTCCTAACAGATTTTTGACAGGAAAAGGGAGAAAACTCATCTCATATGTGCCACGTAATGAAGATAAAATTGACTTTAACTCCTCCAAATTTTTGCCGGTATAATATCCTCCGGTTGCATTTGTAATTTATCAAACTTTGTTTTGCAAGTGCACTTGAGATTTATCATACCTAGACGATTTTTTAATCGATAATTCTCCCAACTTATTGCTTTTATCTTAACGTTTTGCTATTATCATTTTATTTAACACAAATATTGATGAGAAATCCTCTTCTACATGGCCAAGATAAATTTCTGCCTTTACAATACCGTTACGGTAAGCCGATTTTCCTTTTTTATGCAACTATTTCTCTAAAACATGTGGCAGCCTTATTTGAACGCCTCCCCTTGAAGAAAGCGTTTGCTCAGAAAGAAGCAGCGCATAAAGCAGGAAGTATGGAAAATTCCGTGATCAAACGTACCCATGCCAGTGTAATTCCTACATCAAACCACTTTATATATTATGAGGAAGAGGCGCCTATTCGTTCGGCAAATGTTCTTTCAAGGAGCGTAAAATGTCACTTCTGCCAATGTAATGCAGAAGAATGACCCTCCCCTACAAAATGACCCGGGTCATTATTCTACGTAGAGAAATGACGCCAGAAGGTATTTTTCGACTTAGAGGAATGACCCATGGGTCATTTTTCTACGTAGAATAATGATCCGGGTCATTCCTCTATGTAGTAAAATGACTTGTGTGGTCATTTTTCTACGTAGAATAATGCCCCGGGGCATTTTGTAGGGGAGGGTCATTTCTCTGCATTACACCGGCCGAAAAGCTTTATCTTACGGTTAATATCTGGCAATATCTAGTCTATGTATTGATCCATTGTCCACAAAGTTCT
This sequence comes from Tridacna crocea, assembly GCA_943736015.1. Lineage (NCBI taxonomy): Eukaryota > Metazoa > Mollusca > Bivalvia > Cardiida > Cardiidae > Tridacna > Tridacna crocea. Next base: position 8,309,128 of record OX031066.1, on the reverse strand, counting down.
AGAAATACATAGCAGACTGCGTGCCACCACTAATAAACCATAATCTAATTATATCTCACTGATATTTTGACATCTAAGAACTTCATTTTTTTTATTGAGCTATGTTACTGTTTCTGTTTTGACTTGATATCATCAGTCTTATAACACACAAAAACAACACTCATGCGATTCTCAACATGAAAAGCAAGACTATTTATGTGTATTGAACAATTAGTTTTTCTTTGCAAATCTTGAAGTGTTCTTATCAAAGTTTTAACTTAAAGAAAAGTGGACTCGTTGGCATGACAGATAAGATCTGATAATCAAATTTCAATTTCACCAAAACAAGTCGCGAAAGTTCTTATATTAAGTAAACGCTATGTACACACCCTTGGCACACGATAAGGGCATTAAACATATAAAAACGGTTCAATCAATTTATACCGGCACATACCTTTCTTAGGTTTACATCAAGCACGTACAGATGAGCGTGTAGCTTTATTTCTTTGCCCTAATTCGGTCGGAGTTTTTTTAAAGCTGGATATTTAAACTTAAAGTGTCCAAATAATTGTTGCCAATTCAAGTAGTTGTCCACACACGTTAAACTATTTCCAGTATATTCTACAGTTAAAAGCCATAACTGACGGTATATGGCATGGAACAACACTACATGCATTGCAGACAATTATACAAAAGATAAACTTTCATTAGTTACTACAGGATTAGGAGGCAAAGTATATGGCTTGTTTGTCAACAAAGAAAGCTTGATCAGGAGGTCCATTATAATTTTGAAAAAATCTAAAAACAGGAATTGTTTGGCAAAGGGTTAAATATTCATCTTTTTATCCTAAAGCACAAAACGTCTCTTGTTTATAGGCAGGACAAATTTAATATTAATTCTTTATTTGTTTACAAAACAATCCAGACGGATTCATAAGGAAGAAAGCCTATTTGTTACCAGCATTTTCTTCGTATTTCATAAAGTTCTCTACTGTTACTACATAAAAACGAATTTCGTGAACTGAGGCATTACACCGGAACTACTTTTTTCCCCTCTATTGCCCACAGTCTAATGTTTCTGTCTCTACTTCAAACATCTTTGGTACACAATAGCACAGTTAAATGATTTTCGCTACACTCTTTCCAAACAACCCCGAGGTAACGACCTTGTGGGAGAAATCTTTTAAGCATTTCGAGAAAAAGTCGTTTGTGGGAGAGAGCTCGTTGAAACAATTGTGAAAAGAAATTACAAGAATCTACCAACGAGCATTTTATCATGTTTCCATAATGTTTTCTATCCCATCAGTAAACCTAAGACCATTTGTTACAATTTAGATTTAGTATCTGTCATTTTGGAGATTTCATTTCTTTCTTTAATTTTGAAAGGCTTTAAAATTGTCATGTGAGAAAGGGTTAACCGTTTTATTTTCTAATTCCATATGGCTGGTTTAGAATTGTAAAGGTGCAAAACAATGCATGACTTCAAATGGAGATACCCTTGAGCATTACATCATCTGTTGCGTCAGCTGCTTCAGCCAAAAACAGATCACGTGTTTGTAGAGCAAAGTCTGATACATGTATACACACCTACTGTTCCTGATAACTAATTGCAAACAAAGGGAGAATTGTTAGTATAATAAATAGAACAAGCAATTCCGTTGAAATGATATCCCCCGCCGAAGAAGACCTTTTTTGATACAAACGTATAGGAGGTATTGTGTTTTGCATGTACATGTGGCTTTTTTGTTATTGGTCCATGATAAAATTATACATTAAGCTCCCTTGTTCCATGGCACAGGATTTGATTACATAATAACTCAAAAATCATAAAAAGCAGAGTTATCATTCTTGTACAATGCAGTCCCCCACAATAAAATCTATCCACGTATGAAGAAACATGTCATTAACTGAAATAATTTTTGAGTTATGTCCTGGACAAAAATTGAGCCTGAAAAATAACAAAGGGCAATAATTCAAAAATCATATTGCCAGACTTATCGTTCTTGTACACTGCACTCCTCACAGTAAGATCCATCCACCGATTAAGTTACATGTTCATATCTGAAATAGTTTTTTAATTATGTTCTGGACAAAAGTTAAGCCTGAAAAATAAGAAGGGGTAATTACTCCAAAATTATGAAAGTTAGAGTTATTATTCTTCTGCACTGCACTTCTCCTTATTGAAATCTAGTCACATACAAATTTTCAAGTTGATATGTGAAACAATTTTCAAGTTATGTGCTAGAGAAAACAAATTAAGCCTGAAAAATAACGAAGGGCAATAACTCCAAAAATTTGAAGGACAGAGTTGTCATTCATGTATACTGCACTCCTCCTTAACGAGATCTATCCACTTACGAAGTTTGAAGTTGGTATCTGAAATACTGGTTAAGTTATCTTTCGGATAAAAATCGGGGATGGAAGGAGGGACTGACAGAGACTATTACAATATCCCCCCCCACCAGGGGGATAATAAGTATGAAAAATAAACTAGCACTTGTTCCAGAACAGGATAAATTCATCAAAGGGTAATCAGTCAAAAAAAACCTGTGAATCTAAATAGAATGTGGGAAGAAAAATCCAAAGTAAAAATTTACAAAGGGCAATAACTCCAAATATACTGAAGATAGAGTTATGGTTCTTGTGCGCTGCACTTTTCCTCAATTAGTTCCATATGTGTGTGAAGTTAAGTTCCTAGTTTTTATACTTTTGGAGATATGCTCCGAACAAAAATGCAAAGTTAAAATTTACAAAGGGCAATAACTCTAAAAATACAGAAGATAGTAATAGGAATCTTGTGCACTGCACTTCTCCTCAATTAGTTCTATATGTGTGTGAAGTTTCAAATTCCTATCGTTTATACCTTTGGAGATATGCCCCGGACAAAAATCGAAAAGTTAAAATTTACAAAGGGCAATAACTCCAAAAATACTGAAGACAGAGTTATGGTTCTTGTGCACTGCACTTCTCCTCAATGAGTTCTATATATGTGTGAAGTTTTAAGTTCCTAGCTTTTATACTTTTGGAGATATGCTCTGGACAAAAATACAAAGTAAAAATGTACAAAGGGCAATAACTCCAAAAATACTTCAGATAGAGTTTTGGTTCTTAAGCACTGCACCTCTCCTTAATAAGTTCTATATGTGTGTGAAGTTCAAGTTCCTAGCTTTAATACTTTTGGAGATATGCTCCGGACAAAAATTCCAGGAAAAAAGTGTACAAAGGGCAATAACTCCAAAAATACTGAAGATAGAGTTATGGTTCTTGTACACTGCACGCATCCTTAATGAGATCTTTCCACTTGTGAAGTTTGAAGATGATATTTCAAATACTTTCGGAGATATGCTCCGGACAAAAATGTGGGACGGAAGGACGGAATGACGGAAGGACGGACGGAGACTATTACCATATCCCCCGCTGCTTTCGGCGGGGGATAATAATCATCTGCAGATTTGTGATATTAAAAATCTGTTACTCGAATGGGGTTTGACACAGTTACAAAACCTATCCTTCGGACCCGTTTTTCAACCGCATCACACCCCATTGTAGTGATGTCAAGATTTTTAACATCACACACCACCAGCTGATTATCCTCTTTCTACTTTTGAATGGAGTGGAAGCGGACCTGTAACCGGCTAGTTGTTCTCGAGTTTATTTGGATCTTCGTATTAATTTGAATCTACCTGGAGCTTAGGTTCGTAATAATCTTTGCTTGACTTGGAAATAAAGGGCATCATTGGCGTTTCAGTTTTGTGGTCTCCAATCTTGCATTTGTGATGGTTTAGAGCCATGATTTGTTTCAGTTGATAGAAAACATGAACTTCGATTGACTGATATTCAAAGACGAATTATTTATTTTTTGCGAGATCACCAGCATGCTAGTGAAGTGCGTTTCTTTCATTGCCAATGTTTTGACAGACGGGTATAAAATGTCTGTTCCAGACAAAAAAAAGACAATAAATATTTGAGAAACCTTGGAGTATATTTGCGGGATGAGAGCATTTTATTTCTCAGCATCTTTCTTCTTATTATAATACGACGATATGTTTTTCTCCATTGATAAAGCAAAAACACGGTTTATGATCGAATTGCAGTCTAGTAACCTGTCCTTTGGGAAATCAAAAGTATTTTTGAAAGAAACATACAAGGGGTGTGTTTTTCGAACCATTCCATAACCCCCCCCCCCCCCCCCCCCCCCCAAAACCGGCGTCTTGTACCCACTTTTTGAAAGAAGACAAAACTTTCTCCATGTCAATTTCTTCCATGTCAAAACATGGCTTGCTTAAAGTAAAATCTCTCGGAAAACATAGATCAAAATTTCATCATACCTACTTCGGAAAGAGTGAATGCCATCGTCATCGGTATAACGAACATGAATGTGTACTTTATATTATCTTGCCCAAAATCTTTTTCCAAACAACGATTTTTTGTTTTGACTGTTGTAAAGCCTATGATCTGAACGAAGCATTTCTACATCAGATCTGGCAAATAATATAGACAATTGATTAAGCAGTAGGTCATTTCAAGAACAAAAAATAGTTATACACACACATTTTAGATATTGATATTATATGATTGTATTACCACCAAGCTGCATGCAATCATAAATATGCCATGTAAGCAAGAATTGAAGAATACTTGTGTCATAACACCCTCCCTTCTCAAAGCGTGCGTTATTCTGTGACTTCATGGTTTAGGTATTAGATATGATGTCCAGGACTCCTGAGTCTGTATTCAACAGACTTTCATTAGAACATTCACATATCTATTTTCAGGAATTTACTTAATTGAAAAGTAACAGAAATTCTGATTGTGAAACCAAATGGTCCAGCCAGTCAGATTTTTTTTCTTTTTTTAATTAGATAAAAATGTTCTTTAGAATGGTTGGTGAATACGATTCCTGATCTGATAACTGCAACGATGCTATTTATACCGGAGTGTCATAGCATAGAGCCAGACATGATCTAGAAGAACACAGGAAAGATAAAACACGGTTTACTCCTACCGACATAATGCATGGATAGAAGACTGCTTTTAACAGCCTAGTTTACCCTACAAACAATCTAAAAGTTCATATCTAAAAGTTCATATCGACTTACTTCTTCAATTACAAAAAAATAATTAAACTACTAAAGAGAAACATGATCATAACAAGGAAGTCTGGGATGGTTCATTTTTGGTACAACTACCATTACAATTTGCGGTAAAGAAAATTCTTATGACAAAGTTAACTCATGACCAAATGAAGCTCTGGTCATAGCAAGAAATAAGTTGCCCCTCTTCTGTCGGTGTATAGAAATTTTTTTGCAATTGCAAAGAGGATTTTTAATCCTCTTGCAGACAGAGGAATTAGGAACCGTAGGTAGTTGATATTCTCGTTGTGTCTTGGTGTTTTCAGAAAAAGTGTGCAGTAAGCAACCAAGGTGAAATTCATGCTGCAGTTTGCCTCAGGAATGATAAGATATAATGTCTGTAGAGAAATCACACTTGGAGAAGACTCGGCACGATTGTGCACACGAAAATAATCTCTCTTACAGATAATGGCCCATAGGAACGGTTAAGTAAATACAAACATGTCAAAAATGAACACGATTTCAAGCAATAAACTTTCAAAACATGTTTGCTGTCTTGAAAACAGCTGCAGTTGCAAAAAATATAAACCCTGGGAGCCTCAAAATTTAGATTATAGCGGGAAAATGAATATTCATGAATGTTGTATTATTTCTCTTTGGTGATTCGAATATGACAGTGATCGGTACATTATTCATTTGACAATGAAAACTTAAGATCAGACTGCGTGTTCTGGGGTAAGTAACTGAAGTTATTCAGATACTGCGTTTTGTGTTCCCCTGTTTGTTTCATCAGAATTGTACAAACGGGAAAACAACTAACTTGTAATTAACATAGTGAAGAAAGGACCAATTATTTTAATATAGACTGAAAAGAAAATAATAAAAAAAAAAAAAACTTTTTGTCTTCTACAGATGGTGTTTATAGACAGCTTAGATTTAGAAGCCACGCTTATTTGCAGGCGGAGTTGGTTTTTAAGGTTTTGTTTTACTTCAAAATTGTCGAAAACTATTTAGAGGTGAGTCACTGAAACGTGCTATAGTACAAATTCAAGTTTCTTAGCAGTTGTTAACCACTTGTCCGAAATGGCAGCATTGACAGACTAAGAATTAGAATTAGAATAGCTTTATACTGTGCATTATGAAAGCATTCGGTGTTTTCTACCCTGCTGGAAACAAATTTCAATATCTGAGTTAAGTTTATTTCATCGTCTGCAAGTGCTTTCAATTTGGACCAAGCTAAAATTTTGTCGTTTGGTAAAGGGTTATTCCCTACATTACAAGAAGTACGAAATCATGACAGAATCTATGGTCTAAAATTCAATTATGCTGAGATAGGTTAGTTTATCTTTGCCCCGTCCGGGTAGGTCAGTGGTGTACGTATCTGATTTGTGACCTGAAGTTGGTGAGCTTATCTATGTATTTATATATCTATTTATTTATTATACCCTTGCAAAACGAATGTTTTCTGTGTACAAAAACTAGCAATTGCCTGTTTCTGTCAAAGCGCTGGCAGGGGTATTAAGTCACATACAGCGACAGCTCTAGTTTATTTAGGAAAAATTATTTTTCCATCGTAGTTTATCGCTCAATAAGCCACAGTTCCGAGTTATGAGGCACAATAAATAATCCGCGAGGGCGAAAGCCCGAGTGGTTTATTTATTGCGCCTCACCACTTATAACGTGGATTATTGAGCGATAAACCAGGATAGAAAGACGATTGTTTCGATTCTAACATAACTAACTCTGAATCAAAAGAAATCAATTTCATACTTGGAGTGAAAACGCGGATAAAGTTTATACATGTATTTCATTGAATAACTTATCTACTTAATACTGAATGACGTCCTCTATTTCGTAGAATAACTTAATTTTACATAAAATGACGCAGATTGTACCACGATTTCGTTTTACTGTGTTTATAGAACCGGATTCACATGTCATGTTAGAATTATTTATTTAGCACTGAATGTACATAATAATTATAGTTTAAAGAGTAGCATAACATATGCAAGTTAAGAGTCAAATACGATGGAAATGATAGACTCATATGAAGCACATCACCACTAAGGAGATAACAAAACAAACGGGAAATGATGGCCCTATATCGCTCACCTGAGTACTTAGTAGTAAAGGACTAGAATAAAGATAAATACCTAATAAAAAGGTTCAAGGCCAATAAAAATGAAACAGGAGCAGCAAATTGTCACAATTTGACTTGAGACTTCAAAGTTCCGTTCCGGACAAGCAAGAAATACTGTAAAAATGAAGATCAATGTGGAATTACTAAAAATCAGCAATAGGTAGAGCTATTGTTCTTGCACACTGTTCTCCACAATATTGCAACAAACATGCAGACCAAGTTTGAAGTCATTTTGACTTGAGATGACAAAGTTATATTCCGGACAAACACTAAATGCTGTAAAAATGACATTCAAAGGGAAATAACTCAAAGACAGCATGAGGCAGAGTTACAATTCTTCTGCACTGAACTTACAAATATTGCAACAAATAAGCATACCAAATTTCAAGTCATTCCTGCTTAAGATCATTAAGTTTTGCTCCGGACAAGCAAGAATTGCTATAATAATGAAGTTCAAAGGGGAAATAACTCAAAATTTGTGCTTGGAAAAGTTAATGTTCTTGTGCACTGCACTCCGTAATTATTCATCATCATGCATATCAAATTTGAAGATGTTCAGTCTTCGAAATGACAATGTTATATTCCAGATGAGCAGAAAATGCTGTAAAAATGACGATGAAAGGGAAATAACTCAAACACATATGAGGTAGATTTATGCTTCTTTCACAATGCACTCTGTATTATTGCAACAAACAGAAAAGCCAAGTTTCAAGTCAATCGGAATGGAGATAGCACAGTCGTGTGTACACACGTAGTACGTCTGTTTATGAATAAATTCACGTTCGGGTCTTTTAGCCAAATTCTTTACTTGTAAGATCTGTCTGCATGTCTCGTTGCGTATGTAAAGAGGTTCATGCCGGATCCGATCACGCAGAAATGTAGACTGTGTAATATTCCATATTGATTAAAAACCAACAGAGAGAGAGAGAGAGAGAGAGAGAGAGAGAGAGAGGGAGATAGATATATATATATATATCTAAAACGCATGGCAAAATAAATGGGTGGCAGATCCAAGACCAGACTGCACCTTCGTTAAAGTGTAATATTCACATGTGTGGTCAAAAAAGCCTGTGTTTTAGGGAAATAAACAGAAATACGAGTATGAATACATTCACTATTCTACCAGACGAAAGCCATTTTACTTTTACGAGTGACCCTATGATAACCTTGCTATGCATATATGTGAATAATCTATCTTCAGGGACTACAGTGTACTGATCCATAATTGCAATTAATTAGTATTTAGATCATTCATTTGTCCCTCGAGTTTTCAGTATCTGCAGGCTACATAGTACTCTCAATAGAAAAGGGAAGGCTTTAACAGTATAAGGCAAATGTGCAGTAACTGTTCTTTAACATGATTCTGTCTTTGATTGAATTCCGCTTATCGCACATGTGACACATTACAATGAATAACAATATAACGTAATCCGTGACATGAAACACGGAATCTGATAATCAGACTTCAAACAAACTGAGCTACCAAAGCTGAAAAATAAAGTTTAAAATGCGTGACTACAACAAAAAGAACCAGAAAATACCCCATCCTACAAAAAAGAAACAAAATATTTTTGTTGTTGTTTTCAACTTTAATACCGTTTTAACAGCTTAGGTCGTACCGCAGTCAGTGTATCTACGAAGGTGTTTTCTTGCCTTCTCAAACTTTAACTTACACAGCTCTCTTTCTAAGGAAAAGCAAAATGTATCGATGGGATAACGAGTTGGACAGAGACTATGATAATTATATCAATCGAAAATCTGGGTCCGTATTCACTAACCATTCATTAGAACATTTTCAATCATTTATATTCTTTAAAATGTTGTCGATGTGGAAGTAACAGAACTTCTGATTGGCTAAACCATTTGGTTTAACCAATCAGAAGTGGTGCTACTTTCACAGTCAGGAAATGGTGAAGAATAAGACCAAGAATGTTCTTTAGAATGGTTGGTAAATACGAGCCCTGGTGTGTCAGACTTATATACTGTTTCACACCTGCTTAAACTAAAGGATCAGCATCAAAGTTCACATTCCTGCACATTTTTGTGCTAGCTTTAACGAGCTTGAAACTAATTTGAAAATGGTCCTTTCAGCTGAGAGAAAATGCTTACTTAGTTGCATCACCTTCAACCATTTACAATCTCGTGCATCGTAATCTGCCTCTGCAGAAAGACATTGTATAAATTTACGTCAACTTGTACACGAGCCATCATCTGGAAAAGGGGACTTCACGGATCTTCTAAATACATTATACCGAACCATTCATCACATAGTTATTGATTATTCTAACATGACACGCGACTTTGGCTCCATAAACACAGTGCAAGGAAAACGTGGTAAAATCTGCGACAATCCATGTAGAGTGACGTCATTCTATAGCGAGTGACGTCATTCAATGAGTGAGTTATTCAATGGAACATAATCATCATCCGCGTTTTAACTCTAAGTTTGAACTTGTGTTTCTTTCATTAAGAATTAGTCACGTTAGAATCGAAATAGTCTTCTTTCTGTCGTGGTATATCGTTCAATAAACCACGTTGTGAGGCATGAGGCGCAGTGAATAACCCACTCGGGCTATCGCCCTCGTGGATTATCTATTGCGCCTCATAATTCACAACTGTGGTTTATTGAACGATATACCACGATAGAAAGAAGATTATTTCTTAATTCTAAGATGACACGCTAATTCGGCTCTATAAACACAGTGCAATGTAAGCGTGGTAAATTCTGCGACAATCCGTGCAGAGTGACGTCATTCTATATCGAGTGACGCCATTCAATGAGTGGGTTTTTCATCAGCGTGTTTACTCCAAATTTGAACTTTTTTCGTTTCATTAAGAATAATTGCCATGTTGGATTGGAAATAATCTTCTTTCTATCAAAGTTACAAAGTTACACATAGTTTATTCAGCATATATAAGGCCACCGGCCCAAAATACAAAAATATCTGAAAAGACATATATTTAGAGTGACTTTTAAATACAACAGTAAATTTTGTGTATAGCATATACATAATTAAACACGGGCTTTTAAGGAGGACGTAGACGAAGACAAGAGCCGTCAGAGACGGGTTTTGCTCCCCGAACAAGTGCTTGTCATAAAATATAAGAAATTGATATAAATTCACTTCTTTTATCCTAGAAGAACCTGTTCATGCCCCCCCGCCCCCCCAAAAAAAGAAAATTTTGAAGTGAAAAGGCAATTACTATCTTAGAGATAGCCAACACAAACTTGTAGAGGACAATAAGCCCAATAAGTCCCCTTCAAGCCCCCTTTTCCCATAAGACAATATTGGATCATTGCAATAAATACATTGGGTGTGTGGTTTGTGGCATTTTTTAATAATAATTCAAAATTCGAAATTTCATAAAATTTTGAGCAGTCATGTATTAAAGGTAGGTATTTAGAATTTTTACATCTCACCAAATTAAAAATTATATATATCACTGAAATTTATATGAAAAATTAATACAAATCATCAATAATTAAGATTCGTGGAATTACAAAAAAAGGATTCCCATAAAAGGCTACGTAGCCTCTTAAGGTATTTTTAGATTTCGCGCCAAAAATCAATAAAGCATTTTGGGAATGTCAAGTGACTGGCACATGATTCATAACGCTTAAATTCTATTACATAACAAATATGTAATAATTATTTTCCATAATGTCTTCTTTGGACCCTATGTTTGAAACTTAATCTGTGTATTCCTGTATGTAGATGAGTGAATCGATCATCTAAAAATAGAATCTGTCTCCCGTCCGTGTCGACCTGGGCTGTAGTAAATCTCTAATTTCTCGTGTTGTTAGACGGTGTTCGACCAATGGCGTTTTAAGAATGAAAATTAAAAGGCTTTGGGAGTATAAGGATGATTGTTTTTGCACTTTTGTACAATTTTCCTCCCAAAATCTGAAAGGCCACCTTTAAATATTACATAAAACGTTTTTTTATATGAAGCCCCCTTTTTCCCCGAGACGCAGCCTGAAATTGAGAAAAAGGAAGAGGGGTACCTGGACAACGTTCCAACAAGTTCAGATTTGAAATTTCACAAAGGTTTGAGCACTGATAAAGGAGAACCTAGTGAAAAACAATTTTTTACATGAAGTCCCCTTTTTCCGTGATGCAGCCTTAATTTGAGAAACCAGGAAAGACGTATTTGCGCATTAATAATTCATAGATTGCAAAAACAAAGGGTACATGTTGAAACTTGTAAAACAAGATATAACCATGAAATGTTGACAAAAACTGAACAAGATATTAGTAAAAATTGCAATTTTGCATTAGGGCCCCTTTTTCATTTTACAAGACACCCCCTTTTTCCATGACAGTGGGTCAAATTGAAAATCACATAGATAAAGAAACAAGAGCACATGGTAAAACTCTGAAAAAACAACATAACCATGAAGTTTAATGAAATTTTGACCAAAACTGAATGAAATATTAGTAAAAATTGGAATTTCGCAATAAGCCCCCTTTTTCCATGACAGAACGCCAACTTAAAAAATACCCAGATTAAAAATAGCAAGAGGACATGCTAAAACTTTCCATAAACAATATAACCATGAAGTTTCATGATATTCTGACAAAAACTGAATGAGATATTGGTAAAAAATGATATTTTGCATTAAGCCCCGTTTTTCCATGACACGGGGTCAAATTGAAAATCCGGGAAAACTATATCGGCACCTTACCCTAAGGAGTTCATATATGAAGTTTCATCCAATTTGGTCCAAGGGTTGTGGAGAAATCGCTTCGGACGGACAGACGGAAGGACGGACGGACGGAAGGACGGACGGAAGGACGGACGGACGGACGGACGGACGGACGAAACGGCGACTATATGCTCGCCCTTCGGGGAGCATAAAAAGATTGCATATATCGTGCAATCTGTAAAGCTCACTTGAACATACTTATAAATGGGTTTTTGTAGAAGGCATAGTTCAAGATCAGACTGCACTGGATGTACAAGAGTAAACATAGGTTTTCACAGAAGACGTAGACCAAGGAAAGACTGCATATATCGTGCATTCTGATTCCGAATCAATAACCTACGGTTGAACATACATATAAATAGGCTTTTGGAAAAGGCATTGTTCAAGATCAGACTGCACTGAATATACACAAGTAAACATAGTTTTTATTTTGCGGAAGACATAAATGAAGAAAAGACCGCATATATCGTGCACTCTGATCCCGAATCAATGACCTACGCTTGAACATTCATATAAATAGGTTTTTGTAAAAGGCATAGTTTAAGATCTATCGTGGTTTATCATTCAATAAAACACGTGAGTTATGAGGCGCAATAAATAAACCTCTCGGGCTATTGCCCTCTTCGATTTTTTATTGTGCCTCATAACTCACAACTGTGGTTTATTGAACGATGAACCACAATAGGAAGAACATTAATTCTTAAATAAAGTTCAGTTCTTCTGACAGTTTTACTAAATTCTGCGGCAGTATGATCCTTTAGCATGTAAAAAAAATACCAAAAACAAACAGTGCCGATACAGTTCAGCCGGTGCGTACTGGGAAGGTTGACCTAAAGCCATACGTTTTGGAGGTTCATTAAACCTCTTTTTAACAGAGCATGTTTCATATAGTACTTGTTTAAGTAGATAATATCGTAAGTAGCTGAAAGGTTACTTGGCGAAACAGTTTAGGTTTGAGGTCTTCAACAGAAAGCTTGAATCTTTGTGTCTAACAATTTTAAGGTCTACAGTCCTAACTCATCGGTAAACATGGACGTTTTCGTAAAACCTATTCGGCCAACCTTGGCAGCTGCAGTCTATAATATAGCTCTTAGAATAACCGGTATGCAGAGTTCTGCCCACATGTAATAGCAGTAAATATACTTATTTATTTTAAACATGAAATAAACTTTATAAGCTTCAAGTTGGGTATTTAGATTGTTCACATTTCACCAAAATGATAAGTATATATATCACCGAAATGTATATGAAAAAACAATAAAAATCATCAGTGGTTAAAAATCATAAAATTACATTTTTTTATGATGTTCCCTTAACAGGCTACGTAGCCTCTTAAGACATTTTTAGATTTCGCGCCAGAAAATCAAAAACGTACTGTAGAAATATTGAGTGACAGCCACGTGAGTAATCACGCTTAAATTCCATAACATAACAAACGTGTAATTTTTTTTTTTCATAATGTCTTTTTTTGACACTATGTTTGAAGCTTCGTCTGTGTATTTCCGGAATGGAAATGAACGATTTGCTCATGTAAAAATAGACCGTGTTTCCCGTCGGTGCCGACCTGGGCGATCTCTTTTGTTGGGTTTTATGAATGAAAATTAAAAGTTTTTTGGGGTATAAGGATGTTTCTTGGGTGTATTTTTGTAAAACTTTGGTACCAAAATCTAAAGGGCCACCTTTAAAGCACGCCCTTTGATTATAGTATGACGACGATGAGTAAAATCTGATGATGTACATGTATGAACTAAGAGATGAGTCAGGCATATAATAAAATTAAACCATTTCCCTTTAAAAGGAGTGCTCAGAGAAATGCTATGATCCCTTACATGAAATATATAGGGGTTTATTTGATTATGTCTTGCTTCGACCGAGTTCAACATGTAAAAAGATTCTGGTGTGATTACAGCCAGCAAGCCTTTCCAATCAGCGACTTTCTCTTTTCCACAACGGCACACTCCCTAAATCTATAGGGCTTCAAATGTCTAGTGATGCTAAACAAAGTAAAGGGTAAATTGAGACCTCTGTTTTCTCGAGTTAAATGTCACTTTACAGACATCACATTCAATTTGTCTCTCCTACAGGTAATTGCGTCATTACGCTCCGAAAATAGTTGCCAGGAGATTCCAAGTGCGTAAAAGACTTTATGAGGAAGTTTTCAAGTCCGGAATTCCTGCAAGAGGTACCTGAGAGGTACATGTATACCATTCAGAGTGAAGATCTTTAATCATACATGCATTTAACTAGTGACTGACAGGAGCATGCCTTTAGCTGTGTGCAATAATACAATGACAAGCAGGCTTTGTAACTAGAATATGAAATATCAATCATGCCAGAGAGCTGATGAAAATGATATGGAAATAACATAAACTGGGCAATAAGTCCACTTACAGGGCATTATTTTACCATTTACTTTGCGAGTATACCGAATTAGAAAATATGACAACGCTCCCTTTTTTTTTACTTATTAGCTCTTTTTCCGGTTTACTTTTTTTTCTTCCTATTTTGTTCAATTTCTCTTTATTTCTGTTTTTGTTTTTGTGTACATTTTTTTTCTCTCTCTTTATTTGGTTATTTACACCATGTCTGTATGTGTTTTGTTTCCGTTATCTTTCAACTGCTGTTTATTTAGTTGTAGGTGAAGGGCCGAATCTATGTTGTAAGAACTTGTGGTCCGACCCGTTTAACTACACGATTAAAATATGCTTAAACTAAACTATTACAACGCAAGAAAAAAAAACGCACTGTATAACATTAGACAATCAATTGAACTAAAAGTCGAGTAAAGTTTTTCTAAGTCAATTTTTCTGTAGTTGTTTCAGATAATCAAAGTTTCCTCATTTATCAAAGGACGATATAGATTAATTTTTTTTTTGTAAGAAGATCATGCACTGTTAAGGTAGATATTTAAATTTTTCACATCTCACCAACTTAGAAAAATATGAATCACTGAATATTATATGGAAAAAAAAAATAGAAATCATAGATAATCAATAATCGTAAAATTACAGAAAAAAATGATGGAATTCCCCTAAAAGGCCACGCAACCTCTGAACGTATTTTTATATTTCGCGAAAGAAATAAAAAGAACAAATATTATCGGAATGTCAAGTGACTGCCACGTGACTAATCACGCTTAAAGAACACAACATAACAAGCATGTAATTATTTTCCATAATGTCTTCTTCAGACGCTATGTTTGAAGCTTCGTCTGTGTATTGGAAATGAGCGAGTTGCTCATGTAATAATAAACCGCGTTTCCCGTCGGTGTCTCTGATTTCGCATTTGTCGGATGGTTTTCGACTACTGGGGTTTTATGAATGAAAATTCAAAGCCTTTGGGGTATATGGATTCTTTTTTTTTTAGATTCTGTAAAAGGTTGGCCAAAAGTCCCATTAATGGCAGTTGATAGCGTCAATATATTTCATTTAACTGAAAATGTATTACAAACGTGGATCTATATCATAATTTTCTTAAGATTTGTTAACTCCAGGAGCATATAAATTGTTATGAATATGTCACCCAATATACAAAAATTAAATATTTTGTAAGTGTTTATGGGCCAGAGGCCTAAATACTTGAATAAAGGGACTGGTTGATTGAATGATTGATTGATTGATAATTATGCCGTTTAAAAATAGTTTTGGATCAGTTCTAGAGAAAGTCGTTTGGTAATGAGTTAATTCAATGGAATTCACAGCCAATGGACAATATATTGCCGTCATAGAATTACGTTGTATTTTTGCTTTACATAAACCTAACTTGCCATTTTCCTGGCCACTCTGCGATTAGTCATCTTGTTAAAATCGTTTTTGGGCCAATTAACATACTTAACTCTTTACCAAACGACAAAATTTCGGACTGGTCCAAATTGAAAGCATTTGCAGACGAAAAAATAAATATGACTGAAAAAGTAAAACCTGGGTTGGGAAGGGTAGAAAACATTGTGGGAAAAGGAGAAAATGCTGGTTACCAGCATTTTCTCCTTTTCCCACGATGTTTTCAAAAGGCTTCTTTCACAGGGTCGTTAAAAGTAGGGATTGTGTGGTAATGGGTTAAAATGTTTTTTGTATAGCTTAGGATGCCCATTTTTGTTTCAAAAGAGTTACATAACGCTTGAAAAAACCTTTAGGGATAGAAATATAAAGGGCAGCAGAATATGGCCTGATTGCTTAATTTTGATGCTGCTCTTCTGTCATCGTAGATGTCATCAGGTTTTTTTTTGGCTCATATTGTTTGTGGGGCGACGAACGCTACTTCAAACACTATTTCCTATATAGCGGTGTCAAGTGGACTATTAGCATTTTGTGTGTGTTTCTCTTCACCAGTATGTCGCCCATTATTTGTCTTATTGTCGTATACCATTCATAACCTGCAGCTTTTGAATGTACCTCATAATAGTAGAAAGGTCAATTTTAAAGCTAAAGTACTATTTTAGTCACCGATCGTTGCTTACTTTTTACTGATATTCAACAGAATAATATAGAATAAGTTAAATGCTGGATAAGTTTAACGAAGTTAACCCTTAGAACGCTCAATAAACCTCCATGTGAACGGGGAGAATCACGTCTTCTCTCGGAAATTCCACTCTGCATTGGTGCATGTGCTGCAGTACGTCGAATCTTTGCATTTAATTACGCCTCTAGTACATTGTCTGGTAGCAAGTGATCGATGGAAATATTATGGAAAGTATCCCAGATTTATCATAACTTTTACAGGATGCATCTGACAGATTAATGGCAATAGTTATGACAGAAGATCTGTAGTTCATGTAAAATTTGGAAACAACAGATATTGTGTTGGCAAGCTATCGAAAAATAAAGATAGTCATTGAGTAGCACCTGTTATAAAGCAGCAAAATAATGAAGGCAGGAGGAGATTTAGACTTTCCTTTTTTGTCCTATTTCAATTTCAACCTAATGTTCAGCGTGACTAAACCTTGTACTTGTAACGATAAGAAATAATAAAAATTTAGTTCAATTCAACGAAGAATTCTCTCAATCTTCATAATGAAAAAAAAAAATGCATTTGGATGTGTACTAAAGCAGTTTTGAAATTACGGGCTTAGCAGAGTTAAACGCGAAAAAAAGTCTAGCAAGAATTGATACTGAATTAAGAGATCAGCCTGAATTTTTAAAATCAGTTTTTGCATTCCTTTTGCTTTTGTAGGGATACATTTATTAGTTTTGCATACTAAACAGGACAATTGCAATGCTTTGTATTAATATGATCTAAGTCTACCCTATACGCAAAAATACACCTTTCGCTGCGTTCAGCATGACAAGGGTTAACATAGCATTGTGACGACTAATATATATTCTTTTCGAAATATTAGGTATTTCGACATGAGGCCATGACCATTCGTTTAAAATTTCATCTTATTTGACAAACCTTTCAAATAGCACAATTCTTTATCAAGTGATTGCAGGATAATAAAATATCAGAAAGCTTTAGAAGCACCGTGGAAGAAAGAGACAATTTGTACCATCATCCTTTTTTTTGTTGTTGTTGTTGTTTTCCTACACATATGTGTAATGTTTCAAAGAAAGTACCTGTATCATCGTTTCCATTATACAAAAGTTGTCTGCGAATGTGATCACATGGAATACTAAACCGAAGAAAAAAAAACATGATGACAATTTAGAACATTTTGTTGCTTGAAAGGCGATATATTTCAGAATGAAGGTATTGTGTTATTGCTAAGTATAAGACGAGCCTAATACTGTATTTTGAGTGGGTTTTTTTTTGGTATGATCGTCAAGGTTTGCTTCCTGTTTGATAATCATTATTTATATAACTGAACTATAATCTATAATAATCATTCGATGGGCAAAACGATAACAAGACAGATATTTAAGGTAAGACCTGTGTAATACACTTCCGGTGAAAATTCTAATTGGTTGATAAATAAGGATAAATAAGGATTTATGCAGAAATAATATTTTTGCACATTTCTAACGGATCAGAAATTCCGTCTATGTCTATCTTGAAATTAGTTTTTGATATTTTTGTCACTTTTCTGAAAAGAGAGGTAATTATTATATCTTTTTCAATTGAAAATATAGTAGCTTTAGATTTATAATTGATGATTCAAAGAAAGACAAAAATGGGAAAACAATGAAAAAGTGAAAGTAGTTCAATAATACTCATTTTTAATTAAAGCTACTCTTGCAGGATGATATTTTACTGGAAATAGCTGTTTTCCATTACACAGGTCTTACCTTAATTGAGGACCCAGGCAGTATCAGACCATAAAATAATCCAGTGAAAAGCAGTGAGACGAAGTTGGACATATTCGCCGGAAAATAAAACTCAATTATGATATGTTAGAAGTTGGGTTAAGAGAGAACGTTTGATTGGTTAAAATTACTGTTATACGACACTTTCAACACTATTACATCTCGGTCACAGTTCATATATATAACCTGTTTTGCTTGTACTGTGCTGAGGCTACGAAGGTTCCATCTCAAGTACATTCCCAGGAGAAAAAATAGTGCGTTGAATTAGAAATCCTAAATTTTGCCACTTAGGTACACAAGACACCCATAAAAATTTGTAGCCATAGATGTTTTAATATATGTGACAGTACTGTAGAACTGTCTTACGCTTTTTTATCAAAAATAATATCAAGTAGCCAAAAAATTGAAATTTGCTGACAAAACTTTTCCTTCTTTAACGTTTCTCTGTCTGTCTCCCCCTCAGCCTCTCTCTGAACATTTCATGCTTAACAACGCTTGAAAACAAAGGTTATCAAGGTGGAATAACGCGTTTCAGTTGACAGAAAATGTTCAAATGATTTAAGGAATAGAATATTATATTTCCCCAAAGATTGATTGTTCACTTGCAATTTGGCGTGATTTGTCAAAGTGGTGTCCTCAGACATTTGTCAAAGAAATTGTCTCTTATTACGTTAGCAATCAAGGCCTCTTCAGGCATCAATAAAATCATCAATTGAACGCGAATCGGGCAACAGATATTAACAAATATTAAACTCACACGTGTGACGAGCCTTTTTTTTCCCTCTGAATGAAACATTTTGATCATGCGCCCATTTCTTGTTCTTTGTAACGTGTTTAACAAGGCATATATTGTTTTGCCACGTCAACTTAAATGATAGGAGCCGAGGCCATTTTCTATCATACCTTACTATTCAGTGTTACAGAATATCTAAAAAGAAAGCTTACAGTTTTAATGTCTATTCTATATATGTTCACGGTCTGCTGAATCAACGAAAATTTGAGCTTGTATGGAGTATATATTTAAGTATTATCCTGTATCACTTTTAAGATTTACATATATGTACTTTTTAGAAAAAAAAAATGTCAATTTACCGAAATTACCATGTCTTGTCCATCACGTAAAGTTTATGGTGTTTTAGAGATATTTGCCATTTTGAATCTCTCCTTTCCGCACTTGCTCCTTTTTGATTACATGGCAATAAATGTCAACACCGATCTTTCTCACTTTTCTGTTAATGTTTCTTAGGAACATAGATTTTATCCATAGGCTTTGGCTTGTGCACTACCGACTTAACCCTTTACCTTATGAGGCATTTCTATAGTATCTCTAATTGACCCTAAATAAGAGCAAGGAAGAGCCGTTTTTATGTGTATATGACACTTTTTGATAGCATAGAAAACATTGTGACAAAAGGTGAAATTGCTCGTCACGAGCAATTTCACCTTTTGCCACAATGTTTTCCAAATGCCCCTAAAAGCAATGCGTAGAAATGAGTATCTATGGAGTAAAAGGTTATGATAGCCACAGAGAAAGAAATCAAAAGAAACGATATCCGAACTGTGGGCGGGCTGCGTGAATGATATCTAGGTCATCTTGCAACCCAGCAACTGCAAACTGTTGTTTTGGATGCATCATATGATAAGTGTGGTGGTAGAGTTATTTCCAGAAAATACTCGGAAGTAAAGCACTGCTATGTTACATTGCCCACGCACAACCCGGGTCTCATTTCTTCTGATTTCTTTCTCTGGGGCTATCTGAAGTTATAAGTATACAAAAGCCAACCGACACATATATTTATGTTCCAAAGGAACTTCCAAAGAGAAGTAAGGAAGATCAGTGTGGACACATTTTATAATAAATCTTATAATAAACTACTTATAAAGAGCGAGTCTAAGAAGACATTCAAAAACAGTTATAGATTAGTGAACTGACTCTGTGAACAATAAAATTATGGTGATTTAATTACTGTCGAATCTACAACCTTAGATTTACAGATCAAATTACTCTACCTCTGGGCAAGAATGATACCCGATAGTGCAGGCAGAAAACAACATATTAATATGGATGTAGGTATAGAGGGGGCGGATGACAAATAATTTTCCAATCAATAAAATAAAAAGCAAGACAATTTGTCTACGTAAACTTGAAAAATGTGAATGTAACAGCTGGTTGTATAAAGCAGCAAGTATCCGGTATTTTCCATCTTTTCCGGTGGACAAATATTGATCAGTGACTCGCCCTATGAAACTTTTAACCAAACGACTTAGTACATAAAGGATCAATTATACCAGTCTTGTCAAACAACCGACTGAACACTGGGGTAAAATCGTACTATGCAGATATGCAAAAAAACAACAACGATATTCAACCCATAGAGGCCTAATAGAAGCCTGCACCGGTTGCAAAAGCTGATCAATATGAGTTGATAGCTTCTTGCAGATGCACATGCTATTATATTTAGAGACATACTTCAACTGATTTGCAGACGTCAATTTAAGATATATTCTTCTTTCTGTTGTGGTTTTTTGTTCAATAAACCATTGTTGTGAGTTATGAGGCACAATAAGTAATCATTAGTCCTCATAATTCAACACGTGGTTTATTGAGAAACTAACCACGATAGAAAGAATATTATTTCATCAAGACCAACTCGTATTAAAAGGGCAAAAGGTTGATACCTAGAGTAAAAGCGCGGACGCAGATTATATTTCATCAAAAAACTTACAAGTTTACTTTTTACAAAATCGTCACCCTTTAAAGAATGGCGTCATTCTACATTGAATGTAGTTAACAACGTTTTCCTTTCACTGTGCTTATAGAGCCGAATTCACGCTTCATGTAAGAAAAAGTGTTGAAAAAGTGACGGGCGCCGTTCATCTTATATCTTAAAGATCCTTAAGTTGCGCAAAATGTATTTCATCCCAGAAAATTAATTGACCAGGTCAACATCTTCAAGTCGGGTGTTTGACGGGACTATGACTTTGCTGTATCCTTGACGTAGCCCGATCAGAGCTTTTAAAAGATTTGGTGACATGTCAAAGTCCTTTTAATACAGATCCTAGGTCAAATCGTAAAAAAGGTATGATCTATGGTTATAAATATTAGATTGTACCGATATCTCGATGAAACTTGGCAGGTAGGGTTTTTACACACGCCGTTGTTGCTATTCTAGTGAAAATGTTTCAGACAGGTTCATGGTGCATTTTTGCAGACGAATTCCGAATCTACCTTCGCCTCTTTGCCACATTTTAATCGTCATACCATGTTCAACCTTATTTACATGTATTGTTGTTGTCATCAGATGAGAGGTTCGTGTCCCAATTGTCTAATCATAGTTTCTAGGCATGATGTCTATTTTAACGACCAAAACAGAACATTTATGAAGGTAGCGACGATTGTTCCACAAGAATATCTCTCTAAGAACTAATAAATCGTTAAATGAGCTAAACTTAAATACAAGTTTAAACAATATAAAACTCAATATATTTTAAAAGAAATTTGAAATGAACTCTGATTAATTTCTTCGTATCAGATGTTCCTATAATGCAGAGGACCATTATTCAGACTACGACTATTCTTTGTATCTCTCCTTTATACCTAAAGAGTTGTTCAAGTTAGATCAATTGGAATTTATAACACGACGAAAAAAAAGTCCTTATTACTGTTTATTTTTGTTAGTGCAACTTGATAATGTTCGAGATATAGAGGATATTTGTTTTTTTCGGTGTAAGATCGAAATTCATTTCATCGAGTGGACACCATCGGTAATATTTTCACGAGTGGCGCAGCCACGAGTGAAAATAGTACTGATGGTGTTCACGAGATGAAATAAATTTCGATCTTTCACCGAAAAAAACAAATATTCTATTTATTTTATGCTTTTAATCCTTTCTGGGAGGAGCTTTATCAAAATTCAGTACAGTTCTATTGCCTTATTCCCTGTGGCGTACCCCTCCCGCATAGCAACGTTACGTCAAGCGCGTGAAATGTAAGGTATATGACGTCATATTTCCCATCTGGTTGTTAGGCACGTGCAATTTACCTAGGCAACAAGAACGTAAAAATCGGTATTTTCACTGGTGGTACCAGTGTAAGATCGAAAAATATTTTCACTGCTATTTCTCGATATCCTACCGGAAAGCATGAAATAAAAGACAGTACCCGTTTCAACCAGTTTTCAGTCAGTTCTAAACCAATGTTCCTTTCTTATATTATGAAAATATATTCATTCTTATATCTTCATGCAAATTTTGCTTCTAACGGCTGCACGTTCGAGCAGATTATGAATAGAAGAAAACGAATTTTATGTTTTGGATGCCTTCAAATCAATCGCTGTTCTCGTCTCCAGTTTAAAATATAAACAAACCCCTTGAGTTTTCTAATTATTTCCTTACGCCATATGCGTTGGTACTTTGACTATGTTCACACAGCTTATCCATTGTACACGTTTTCAGGTTTAACAGAATTTTAATGTATCTTCATATCCAAGAGACGTGTTATTCAGTATACTTAACGTTAACTCTACATGCACAGTACAGAAAGCACGTAATCAACCCCACCAAGTTGTGCTCTATGTAAATGCCGGCTTTGCTGCAACAGTGAAAGTGGCGTAGCATCATTAGGGAATGAAACTGAATACTTAAAACTCAAGTTAGACCAGTTTTTTTTCCACGACTCTCTTGTTGATATTGATATTCAAGTCAACGGTCTGTTGGTGGGCAAGTACTTTGATGATCGGTTTCAATAGATACGAATACTTTGACTCTATTCCGCATTGTCATCTTAATAAACGCAACCATTCAATGTACACGGATCTCTTATTTACCCATAAGTATCAATATTTTCCCAGAAATTCAAATAAACGAGTGGCAAATTATACAATACGCATGTGGATACAATCGTATAAACTTGAACGTTTCAAGTTGTTGTTGTAACTTTTTTTTTTGCGCGTGCATGTCATCCCGTCGCGTTGACGACATAAAACAAATTTCAAGTTTTAATTGACATATGACAGATAAGGAAAAATGAAGTTCCCCTTAAAAAAGAGAAGCTTGTTACCAGGAAAAGACATTACTTCACGATTATTTCAAGAATACTCTTACGACAATTCTCTTCCCATAAACAGAAACAGGCGACTTCTTTGACGCGATTTCGTGATAGTGTTTCATTTGATATTAACTGAATTTATCATTCAGTGACGTAATGGCATTCTGGAATTGTTTATCAAAGCACGAAATCACACGTGTGTGTAATAGGAGCGTCTGTTTTGGCCTGTTCTGTCTTATAGTTTGCATGCCGTGATGTTTTGCTAGTAAGATTTTCAATCGTAAAAAAAGCTAAATGGAACCAATGCATAGATAGAAATATATTCAATTTCTTTTGCACTTAATTATGTACATCATATGAAAAAAAAGTCATGTTTAAAGATGCGTAATTGGGCGCTGCCTGGCAAGTTCTGCGTGATATTCCTGGATGATTGTCTTTCGTTGCTATCATTAACAGAATATGTCTCTCAATGAAGATCATGTACAGACAGAGCGTAAATGCTGGATAATTATGCATTTCGCAAATCTGATGGCGCTCCATACAGCTTGTAGCACATAACGAGAAATGATATATTTGTCTGTGCACTTCATTATGTATCTGAAATATGGAACAATTGCATGTCATCTATATGGCATGCAACACGCGAAAATGGGCTTTCGGACAAATGGGCTTTCGGACATGTGCGTAAATCGTCGTCTCGGATCAGCCTGCGCAATCCGCGCAGGCTAATCCGAGACGACACTTTCCGATTTAATGATTATTTCTGTTTTGCGCATGTCCACTTTAGCACAAAATCTAATGAAGTCGTGAAGTGCCGTCTCGGATTAGCCTGCGCGGCCTGCGCAGGCTGATCCGAGACGACACTTTACGGAAAAGTCCGAATGCGCCTTTTCAGGTGTTGCATGAACCGCTCTCCGGCATAATGAGGCTAAATCTCCGTGATCCATGATACCAAGCAAGTCATCGCATGTGGATCCATATAGTCCATTTTGTCAAAAAGTGACTGAATCATGAGGTAGAATTATCATTTGATATGCAGAAAATTTGAAGCTAGCAAAATGTTTCGGTCCATGTCAGCCCGCGCAGAATGATATGGGTCGATACTTTACACAAAGCATGACACATATATTTCAATATTCAACTTCTTCCGTGACATTTTTAGAGACTCGATTTCCTAGAAAAGTTCCGTGCACAAGTACAATTTCACAAAATCAACACTAAAAAAAGAAAACATGTCAAAAACAAAAGTTTTTGTCACATTTTAGCTTCCAAGACGTTTTTTTTTCTTTTCTTCAGATGGGTTGAAAACTTAACGACAGAGTTTATGGGATTGAACAGTCTCTCTGTTCCAGAGATAATGTATATAATGCTTAAAAACAGAAGTTTTAAAGACGTTTTCAATAGTTTTGTGAAATTTTAATCCTTACATAGAATTTTCTAATTCTTTCATATGTTAGGTAAAATTTAAAGGCAAACTCAAGAATTAGAAGAAAAAGGTATGTTGCCAAGTTAGATTTACTGCAAAATGGCTGTTTCTATGGTAACCGTTTATATCAAAACACCTAAAATGACTATATCTTCAAAAAAGACAGTAATACAGTGACAGAAAGTTTATCGTACAATTCAAATATTATGTTCCATATTTAAAATATTAGTTCTTGATTCTGTATGAATGAAATAATAATATGAATTCATTTTCTTTTTGAAAAAATACTTTTCCTATTTCTTGACTCGCCAAAATATAAGCAAAATCAACATATAGTCTTCAATTAATTCAAAATTTAAAAAAAAGAATCCTTTCATAGAATTTTCTAATGTATTTAAATACACAGTGAAATTTATTGGTAAGTACTAAAATGAAAAGAAAAAGATATGTTGCCGTGTTAGATTTTTTTGTAAAATAGCAGTTTCCATATTAACCGTTTAGGCGCTAAGACCGATCGGCAGTGTCATGTTCAGTAGACTCTAGTCTCTGAGGAAGTCGATATTGCCGAAAATTTTCCTGTATTCTTCTGATCTATTCCCCCTTTAGATCTTTTTTGCAAAATGTCCGTTAAGTCGATATTGTAGACTCATTCTTCGCTTCGAAACGAACCGTATCCGAAATTCAAGGTATTGTCCGAACGATATACAAGTACCTTCTTTGAGAAGAGTTACTGTCTCCCTTGAAATCGCCAAAGTGATGTGCAGAAATTACTACCGAAAACGTTCGAAAGACTTGTCATAAATATTTTGACAGTCGATATGGCTCGAAACTTTTTACTCTCTAAGAATTTTTCGCATGCTCGAGAACCATTCTATCTGTGATTCCAGTCCGTAGTCAGACAAAATGCATTTTATACATCCGAAATATACAAAAGCTTGATTTGTACAACAGATCTCGGAAATGCGTTAAGCTTCTTTATGCTATAGTACGGTTTATATAATTTGCCTACAATACGCGAAAAGCTAGGGCATTCCGACATTTGGCTAAAGTATCGTTCGGATCCGCCTGCGCAGTCCGCGTAGGTTAATCTGAAACGACAATTTCCGTTGTAATTTTCTGTTTTGCGCAAGTCCACTGTAGCACAAAATCTAATGCAATCGTAAAGTGCCGTCTCGGATAAGACTGCGCGAATGTCCCTTTTCGCATGTTGCAAGCGAAAATTATTATATTAAATACAAGAACATGTTCAAAGAAGTCAGGAGCGAATTTTGTTTCGGAAGGTAACCGGAGCGGTGAAATGACGTAAATCACGCATACATATGTCGAATCTTTTTTGCCTGTTCTTCTAAGAAGTATTTAAATGCCCACTAGAGGCCAACAGTAAAAATGCAGTTGTCAAAGTATATTTGAATTTAAATCATCACTTTTATGAAAGTATGAAAAATATGAATCCGAAGATATAGAGGATATTTGTTTTTTTCGGTGAAAGATCGAAATTTATTTCATCGAGTGAACACCATCGGTAATAATTTCAAGAGTGGCTGCTGCGCCACTCGTGAAAATAGCGCCACTCATGAAAATATTACCGATGGTGTTCACTCGATGAAATAAATTTCGATCTTTCACCGAAAAAAACAAATATTCTATTTATTTCATGCTTTTCACCCTTTCTAGGAGGAGCTTTATCAAAATCTAGTACAGTTATTTTCCGTTATTCCCCGTGTCGTACCCCTCTCGCATAGCAACGCATAGCAATATTACGTCAAGCGCGAGAAATGTAAGGTATATGACGTCATATTTCCCATCTGGTTGTTAGGCACGCGCAATTTACCAAGGCAACGAGAACGTGAAAATCGGTATTTTCACTGGCGGTACCAGTGTAAGATCGAAAAATATTTTCACTAATATTTCTCGATATCCTACCGGAAAGTATGAAATAAGAAACGTTTGTTACTGTGTGGTGGGTCCATTTGTTATTTATAATATATTCGTTTGTGAAAAGAAGAATAAAAGAATCTTAAAGTTGCCAGTTTGCAGTATCTTTTGCTTACCTTATAACTGATTTTGAAATTCAGATTTCTGCAAGCGACTTATACTGTATAATATGAGATTGTCATCTTCAGAATAATGTTCACATTTGTAAATGAAATACATGTAGTTTAAACCATTACCACACAATCCCTGACGACCCTAATAAAAAAGCTTTTATAGAGCATTGTGGGAAAAGGAGAAAACGCTGGTAACTAGAATTTTCTCCTTTTCCCACCATGTTTTCTACCCTTCACAAAACAAATTTCAAATGTTCAGTCACTTTTACTTTTTCATCTGCAGATGCTTTAAATTTGGACAAGCGTGGAATATTGTCGTTTGGTAATGAGTTAAATTCAAAAGCGTTCTAACAACCTCATTATTTATTTTTTGTAGCTACCGGGCCTTACATTTCAATGAAATCTTCTTCCTTTGAATTAAGAATTTTGTTGCAACAGATGTGCAACTTCAAAGCTAGACGAAGATATAATTATGATTTATTACATCACAATTGTCCGTTCACTTAATCCTTTGATATCTATATATATGAAACAGATGTACTCAGCAAGAAAAAAAATCTGCATATACCAGGCTGGGTTAGATTTTGTGCAAGTTTCAGATAGAGAATATCCCATCCAATGTTTATTCTGCGGAACCAGATTTTGCGCACGTTATCTCCATAAGCTACGAAGACCGTCTTTAATTCCAACTGAGATATAAGTCAAGGTATTAAAATGCCAAATACTCCTTTCGTCTACTTACAAGTTCTTAAGAACATACTTCTTTTCTTGTGTATGCAATGAATCAGATCCCTCCCCCACCATAAGTGAAAGGGATGATGGTGATATAAATAATATAAGTAAAATACGAAATTCGTCAGGTACATTAAAGTGAAAATTAAGTCATGGCCGCACATGCTTTCGTGTAGTAAAACAGGTGATTATTAGAGTAGCTGCTCCTCTTAATGACGGATTGTCAGTGTTGCAAATAATGCTATTCAAATACGATGCAATCGACAAATAAGATTTTATTTCCAAATCTGAAAGTAAGGGCCATTGGCCTTAAAGCGCTAAACTATGAAAAGCATCTAGGATTGACAAAGTGGAAGGTATCTTGCTTGTGACAATATAATGGACCTACTTTTAATACTACATAATTATCTTTCAATTTTTTTTTCTGCGTAATCGGATCATGTCGACTTGCGTATGTATACAGGCAATATCGGACAAATCCGAAGTTAAAAAGGTTTTGCACTGAATATGGCTTGTAGTCTATAGGGTAAAAAAAGGCTTTCTTTATACTTGATCTGTGACCTATTTGTGATTTGACGAGATCAAATTGAGACTTGTCCAAGACATCATCGAGAGAAATATTCTCATAAAAATTCATGGCTATCAAATTATAATATGGCCTTTAGGGTTCACACACGTTTTTTTTTTTTTTTTTTCAAAGATTTGGTCACATGATCTTTTCAATGAACGTGACCCAGTTTCAAACTCGTCCAATTTATCTCAAAGACAGAGATTTTAACAACCTTTCATGAAAAAGTGGTTACTCGAGTGTACTAAAATGGTTTCTCTAATATTTGACCCACTTTCCTACTATCTGACCCCACATATATGCCAACTTTTAAGCTGTACGAGATATTATCAAGACGAAAATTCTGAACAAGTATCACGAATATTGACCTGATGCGATTTCTTATTTGCCGACGGGGTTTTTATTTCCGTTACCTTTGTTTTAACAAATGTTACCTAATTTTTAAATTTTCGCAAGTATCATCGAGACAAACATTTGGGCAACCTTACGGACTATCAGAGTGAAAGTTTGACCCTAAAGAGCAAGCAAATTTTGAAATGAATTAATCCCGGTGACCTACTTTTGACCGGATGTACCTTTATTTGAAACTTGTTCGAGATACCATCAAGACAAAAAATGCCCTGGAGTACACATACGAATTTTTTCCAGATTTGTCCAAGTGACCTCTTTAATGGATGACATGAGACTCTCTCAGTCTTGTCAGAATTATCATTAGGACATTCTGGACATCGTTCAAGAGTATTGTCCTGAAATGTGTTGTCTAGGGTGTACATGACCCCTACAGTGTACACTTGCTTTTCATGAAATATTTGTCTAGAGGGTCTAGAAATAATTAATTAGAAATAGAATCAGAGCAAACAGTTTGACCAAGTTTAATGAGTCTTAGACTGAAAACGAAGTATTTGGAGTGCACACCGTTTAATTATTGATGCCCATACGACGGACGTCGGACGACGTACGGCGGACATGGCACGGTTACATAACCTCAACTTTAGCACTTAGTACTCGGGTAAAACTCGGGTGAGCTAAAAATGAAAAGAAAACCATTATGGAGCTTAAGCAGCTTTGAAAAATTGAGCACAGCATTTCTTTAAATGAATACCTTAAGGGTCGAATTACTTGCGTTGAGAGCATTCGGATTTCTACTTTCGTGAAAAGTTACATTTAGTTGAGATTTCGTTATAGTATGCAAATTAAGGTAAAATTCGGTTAAACATATCAGTCGTGTTGTGTAGAAAGGGGTTTGACAACATCTACAAAATGTATCTTCGACGGAATTGAGCAGTTTGTGGAGGCTGTTGGTAAATTTTCTGCTTGTCAAAGAACCATTCAACGCATGATTCCGCCTTTTTATCTTATGTGACGTCTTGCTTATTACAATGCATTACAGAGATTCATTAACACACCCCGTCCAGAATGCCGTGTAGTTTTGGGCTTATATCTTTCGTAGTCAAAGAATGTATTCTTTATTGCGTTGAAATATCATTACACTAGTTGTTTTAGTACATACAATTATAAATAATGTTTTATATCTGACCTTCAAGACTGATTTACCAAGAAAGTGTGTCTTAGTTAAACAGCTGACTAGCCTTTGGATAAAGAATGAATGAATTTTGTTGTCGAAGCAGAAATCCTCTATATAACCAGTTCTTACTTCTTGTGTATCAAATACAAAAAAAGTTGTAAGTCACCTACCAACATCAGTGTTGTAGGAGGTTAGAAGCGGATTTCTTACAAATAAGATTGTATTAGTTCTTGTGTAAGTCACTTACAACCATTTATTGTCTTAATTCTTTTGTAGATCATCTACAAGCATTTATTTGTCCACTCATCAATTCTTAAATCAAGTTCATAACAGTTCTTTCCCTGAAAATAGTTTCCATTACCATTCTTTGAGCACGTAAAAAGCATGTAAACAGTCGACTCGAAAAATAATCGTTATTTTATTTCCAGCAATTAGAAAGTAAGACGACTCCGTAAATCTGAATTTGCCAGTTAATATCTTCACTAAAGCTCGACTTATTACGAGAATTCTGTGTAAATCTATGATGGTAGACAGACAGTTAGTTATTTCAGTCCATCTGTTATCTTTATCCATATGATATTGTTAACGTTCAAGAAATATTCTTTGATATAAACAGGCCAACACAACACTTTATAAAAGTCTAATGTGCATCTGTAATAGGAGGCATGCTGCTTTACATCGATACAGATGTTTCAATAAACAGATAAACGAAAAGCTTTGACAGACCTTTACGCTTGCTATTTTAGAGAGGAATCAAATATACGTGTGTTACAATAAACTATTGTGAAATGCAATGGGGGTTGAACATTAACAAGAGAAGCATTAAGAAACTTATATCTTTTATAACCATAAAATATTCCGAGACATTGTCTTGTTGAATATGTAAGGTTTTGGTACAGGTTTTTAACAAAAATAAATCATTCTTTCTGCCGCTGAACACATCATCCAATCGTGCTATTTAACACTGTCCTTGTACTTTGATTTTTGAGTAGGGATGGCTATAAAAGAGTTCCTTCTGTAATTCTTTTTGAAGATGTTTCATTATAAATTCAAGAGAATTGATTAAGCTTATTGACGTTCGAATGAGACGAAACCAACACGGTGTTTCTAACCACCTACACCCGATTGTATAAACGTTGGTTAATTTAACCCAGTATTAAACGTAACCCTTGGTTAAGTTTTGACCAGTTTGGTTAAATGACCCGGAAGTTGTGACATTGGTATCTATATCGAATAAAAGTTTTGTTTGTAGCAAGTGTCTTATCCGCCAGAATATGATGAGAATATTGGTAAAAAAAAGTTAGTAAACCAACTCTCCCAGCATCAGTGCGATCGTGTATCAAGACAATGGTTTTGATGAATGACTGAGAACAACATAACGGTTGTCGTGGGTGGATAACAGCCTCAGCTCTCCAAACTTTCTCAAAACGAACTTTATCTACGATCCAATGTTGCATCTCATGTTGACTTGACAAAAAATAGAAAAATTTAGTGTAACATGACGAAAATGCTAAATGTTGAAATTTATCATTATTTACCAATTTATAATCTTGCCTCGGTTTGGCTAGTATTTGTACCATTTAATAATAAACGAACTGAAGCTTGGAGTTCTCTGGCAACCCTGCATATACATGTACCCCTATATACATGTGGAAAGTAGCAATCATAATTTATAAGAGCTAGGGTCAGATAATGGGTTGGCTTCTGATTATCACATGGTGATTGGAATTTTAAAACAAGAGGGCTTTTGGCAATGGAGCGCTCAACTTAGACGATAGCTTTATATCAAAGCTCTACGCTATCAAGTTTCTGAGAAGAACATTTTTAAAGTGTTCCGTCTTTGTTCCTGTGTTCGAACTTATGGCCCCTGGGGCTGTGCCAGTTTCATCCCCAAGGGCATCATATGAGCACAAATTGGTAGATGTCCACTAGGAGATGCTACATACCAATATTTACGCTTTCTAGTTTCAGATAATTTTCTTTTTTAAGTTTTCCATCTTTGTTCCTATAGTTTCAGATATATATATTTTTTTTAAGTTTTCCATCTTTGTTCCTATGTTCAAACTTGTGATCACCGGGGTGGGGTCAGTTTTGACCCAAGGGGCATCATTTGAACAAACTTGGTAGAGGTCTACTAGGAGATGTTACATACCAAATACCATAGCTCTACGGCATCAAGTTTCAGAGAAGAACATATTTGATTTTTTCCTTCTTTGTTCCTGTGTTCGAAATTATGACTCCCGAGGCTGGGCCAGTTTTGACCCCAAGGGCATCATATGAACAAAATTGGTAGATGTCCACTAGAAGGTGCCACATACCAAATATCAAAGCTGTATGCCTTTCAGCTTTTGAGAAGAGGAATATTCAAATGTTCATTCTTTGTTCTAATTTTTTGATATTGTAACCCCCGGGGTGGGGCCAGTTTTGACCCCAGGGGCATCATGTGAACAAACGTAGTAGAGGTCCACTAGAAAATGCTACATACTAAATATCAAAGCTCTACGCCTTCAAGTTTCAGACGAGAACATTTTTAAAGTTTTCTTTCTTTGGTCCTATACTCAAACTTGTATCCCCCCGGGTTGGGCCAGTTTTGACCCGAGAGGCATCATTTGAACAAATTTGGTAGAGGTTCATTCGGAGATGCTACATACCAAATAACAAATATCTACTTTCCAGAGGAGAATTTTTTTTAAAGTTTTCCTTTTTTGTTTCTATGTTCAAATTTGTGACTCCCGGGCAGAGCCATTTTAACCCTAGGGGGGCATCATTTGCAATAAAATTGGTAGAGGTCTTATAGGAGATGCTACATACCAAATATCAAGCCTTTTAGTTTCAGAGAAGAAGATTTAAAAAAAAAAAAAAACATGTATTTTTTTCCTGTTTGTAGCCATTGCAACTAGAGGTAAGGCTAGAATTCAATTCTTGGGCATTTTTGGAAGAGCGTCACCCAAAGAACATCCCTGCTAAATTTCATCAAGATTAGCCAAGTAGTTTAGGAGAAGTAGATGTTTAAAAAAAATCTTTTTCATAACCACTGTGGTAAAACAGATCTACTGTCAACAGAAAAACAATAGTAACTTTTACCAGGTTTGAATAATGCTTTTTTGCCCTGGATAGTTTCTTTTCTAGATAGAAATTGAAAGGTGAACAATGTCAAAAAACAGGGTTATTGTTGCTTTCATCATGTAGGTCTCAGACTTAGTATACATTACTAGTTCTTACAGTTATGTTAAAGACAGAAATTCGTGTAAGTCATAACACACTTTTAAAGGAAATATTAGTACAAATCTATACCTTTTATCATATCATTTTCAATCAGTCATTTTAAGTAGATTTTTGTTGTTGTTACGTAATAAATTTCTCTTAAAAGGAGTAAAAGGTTAAGACTGATATTTGATTGCTTGCAGAACATGTAGACTGATTTTGGTGTACATAGGTAGAATTTTGCTCGTAGTAGATACCATTAAAATTACAAAATTGAGCTGGATAGATCTTTGTCATTTACAGTTGGCAGCCATCACGTAACAACTCTCAATTAAATGAAAAAAAAAAAAAGAAAATACAGCACTGAGCTGGATTCAAAACATTTGCAAACAACAGATTAAAATGTGTTTCAAATGATGAAATAATTGAAAAAATATAAAACCTTGTAGTTAATGGAAAAAAGTACTGATCACAAGCATTTTTTTCCATTTTCTCAGAATGACTACAAAGTTCTTTCTAAGATTGCTAGGAGAGAATTGTTTGGTAAAGGGGTAATGCAATGAATTTCACTCCTTTAACGATTGAATATCTACTTTAAATAGGTACTAACACAGACATTCAGAACAAAATGATAGTGCCTGTACAATGTTGTGCCAAGTTTACTCCAGGCAGGTGTTTGGTGTTATGAGAGGTTTACATTGAGAGTGATACATTCAATCATTTGAACTTTTGAGTAATTCAAGTATTCTCAGTCTGTAACAATTTGCAAAAGATACTTGTACATGTCACTTGTTCAACCAGTCTTTTTCTTTTAAATCAAAGCTATTTAAACTACTTAAGTTAGCACATAAACAATTGTAACGCCATTTCCCTTAGACGGCCTTATACAGACAATATAGATCATGATCAGACTGCAAAGAATGTGCAGTATGATCTCTGATCTATACCTTCCTTTTGTGTTAACATCATTGTGGCTGATACTTGTGAAATTTTATAGCTATTTTCACTTTTTTTTTCTAGACTGGAAAATGTCCATTTAATTCTTTACCAAATTCAAGACTGCAAATTGATATAACATTTGTTATGAGATGTTAGAGAAATCAATAACTTAAAATAGTAAAATTGTTTTTGTTGTTGTTCCACATTCAGGCTTGTTTTGACATCACTCTCCAACTGGAGATAAAAAAACAACTTTTTTTATGTCCCTAAGCTGAAAGCTTCCAAAAGGACAAGGTGCTATGAAACGTTGATTGCATATCAATCTATTATATTTTTATTCTGCTGAAAAGTATATTTCCTAAACGTAAGGTGAAATGGGGTTAGTAAATCTAAAAATAGCTGGTTAAGTATCGATTTGATTTGTTTGTGAAAGAAAGACAAGAGCTTATGAAAGGCATATACATATTATGTTTTACCTGTATGCTTGTATGGTGTTTTACATCATTACAACTATTATTTCAGTTTTATCACAGAAGCCAGTGCACCTATCCATGCTTTCCTGTAAATTGTGTTACCAGTACTCCCGACAATATTTTTTAGGGCTACTGACTACTTTCCCACATAACCATCATCAAAACAATAATTAGTACAGAGAGAGAAATGAATCCTGTCACTATGACTAACATCAATGTTCGAAGAAATTGGCCGAGTTGCGGATCAAACCAGTGACCTCTGTTCTCAAGTCTTGTACACTACCGACTGAGATACCAGGCCTTGGCAGATTATGCTCTAGACATGTAGAAATACCAAATCATGCGAAAAACTAAAGAAACATTATTATTATTATTATTTTTTTTTTCTTTTTGTCTTAAGATCCCTTTCTAAGATTGGTGACACAAAAGTATTGAAGTCAAAGGAAAAAGTTCTTGATACAAATTAAATTTCTGACTATATCAATGTTTAAAAAAGTTAAGAACGTGGAGAAAATCTAGATGAAAAAAAAATATCGGGTTCGAGCCTCGAACTTTTCCTCCGTAGGCATGTGTCTTATCCATTGAGTTTAAAATTATCAATTAGCGTAGATAACCAAATTTAAATACAGCATACATTCCCTAATACGTAAATTAGATATAATTATTGCTTTTGACAATAAAATAGGACTTTGTTTTAAGGAGATAATCAATACGATTACTATTTCCTCTTATTTGTAACTCATTTTTGACGTTCAGGGTATAGTCCAAACATTAAAGATTACTGTACACACTATTTCATCACCCAGGAAAGGTGCAAAATTGCAGGTTTCTTGCACACTGTATCTTTTATTGAAGGTCGATCTATCTTTAGATGGACATAAGTATGCACTTTATTTCTAGGTAAATAAAAAGAAGACAAAGTCAATGTAATAAGTCAGGATCTTTTTGATACATCTCAATCAGACACTTCGGAGCAAAACAATAGTGTTGTATCAGTCCCATTTGAAAGTGACATAGACACAACTGTTGCGCCTAGTGATGTTTCTACAATATCTCCCGAGCCGTTCAGTTTTGAGGAACCAGGTGCAGAGTGACAAAGACAGAAAACCACAGACAGTTTAAGCTTGAAATTATGCACCCAGCTAGAATTTGATGCCATTTGATATCTTGTTTGTTGTTTTTTTAATTCCAGTGACAAAGTTAACATAATTATTTCTGGTATCGTGCTATTTCTTGACCACTTTTGCTTTCTATAACCAAAAATTAAGGTAAAAAACTTATTTCAGTGCTTCATTTCCATCACTAATATTTTTACCAATACATTGCTTTTTGTGAATACATAGGCTAAAATGCCATTTGAACGTTTTTTACACATGTACGGTATTTCATGGACACAGGCTCAACATGTCTTTCCAAAATAGTTCAGGCACTACAAGAAGTTGAAGGACTAGCAGCAAGTATAGGGAGTGTGAGTGAAGGACATATTGATTATCTTGATCTCAGTATACAGATATGTGTGAGGTTGCGTTTTAATTTCTTTTTATGGCGGATGTAGGTGTATGTTCTAACACTTATGGTTGTCTTTTTAATAATTTTTGTATGTCGCATGATGTAGATATATTTACTTTTCAGCCTATTTAAAGAAATGTGTAAAACATTTTTGGAACCATACAGATGAAGATTTTTAATGAATGAGATCAAAAACAATACAAGTGTTCAAGGGATTCATCGTAATTTCATATGTGTAGTATAAATCCATGTTGTGGGTCCTCATTAGAATTGCGAAATAATTTCATTGTTAACCCAAAACATAGGTTATTGTGCAAAATAATAACAACTGTAGGGCATTTTTTTCAAGTTTGGAAAATACTGTTTGAAAAGGAGTGATTGCCCAATGCAATTTGTTTTTAGAATTATCAATTTTTTGTGTCAATAATCTACACACTTTGTGAGCTTATTTCTTGTAATGTGCATTCGTGTGTTTTTTTTTTCTTTTTTTGCGTAAGAATATTGAAAGTAATTACACAAAAAAATATTTCTAACAAAAACTTTGCAGGCTCTGAAAGACGTTGGATTTCAGTCCCAAGTCAGGAAAAGACCATTTTATTAGGACAAAAGCAACGTACTGAGGTATTGAAATCAAAGATGCTGTAAACCTGTAAACATTTTTAGACTGTATGTGAAGCGGAAGGCAGAGTATCCTGAAAAAGACCAGAAAAAGGTATGGATCACATGCATCTATTAATAAATGCATACAAACTATCTTGACAGGGAAACTGTACACTAATACAAACTTTCTATTTTATAAATAACTGTAAAAGTGAGAAAAATTGCAAGGCAACACAGACATTAGTATCTTCATTTCAGTGCTCATCAGTGCAGTGATTCGGATTTGTACGGAACCAAAAATGGATGACAAATATTGCAGCGAATAAGGCATAAACCTTTATAGCCTATTAACATCTTCTGAAACAACAGTGAAGGAACTAACAAATGGGAATGTACTAGAATTATTCAGTTATTGTCAAAAGAAAAATATCAATTTAGAGGAAATAATAATCATTCTTTCAAAAAATACCGGTACTAGTAATAAAGCCATAAAACCAAGTATAGCAAAAGTATATAGGGTAATTCAAGTAAGTAGAGAAAAGAGGAGAACTTATCAAGAAGAATACAATTGGAAAGTGTTCAGCTTTCCAACTGAAACCGTATCATCTGAAAATATGTAGGAAAGTTTTTCTGAACCTGGAAACGTGGAAACTCATTTTGGAAAAGCTAAAATTGAATCTATAGGGAGAAAACTGGAAGAGAGAACGGAAAAAGTTGAAGACTTTAGACAGGAAAACTAAAGCCTGAAAAGAAAGCTGGAAAGACCTAAACATACTGTAGAAGCAAAAGCTGAAAAATGCATGAAAGGTTATTAGCAAGGAAAGAGTCATCATCAACAGAATTAAAATTAGCATGAAATCGGTACTGAAAAGACAAGAAGCAACCTTGACCAGGCATGAGGTTAGCATGAGAACATTGAAAAAGAAAATTAAAAAAATATATATATGAGTTTGACTCGCGAATTACACGAGTCACAGACCTTAAAAAGACAAGTCAAGGATCTACGAAAAACAAAATATGACTTAGAAATGAACAGTAGACGGCAGATAGAACAAATAGGGGAGCTTGAGGAACAAATAGTCAACCAAGACGGAGAAAAAAATGAAATCTTTCAAAGTCTAAGGTACCTGTAAACCCTCATAAATGCCAATGAAACAATAGATTTAAAAGGGCCAACAAAAAAAATATTTACTCTACTTACCTGGTTGAGTGTGTGTTTAATTAAACTGATTAAAAAGTTGCCCTTAAAAATGTTGGCCGAGTCATTAAAGAAACTGCAAATCTGTTTGGAAAAAGGGTCAACAACATACCAACAAGACAGACTGTGGATAGACTTGTTTACAGAAGAATTGCTCTAACTCACCAGAGGACAAGAGGCTGCATCATCCAAAAACATTACTTTGTATACGGATAAAACAAGAATATATGGAGATACATGTGAATGATATATTATTACTGATCATAAGTCCAAAGGTGGAGTTTGAGACAGCTGAGACATTTAAACAAATCCTAGAAGACATTTCTGACCATTGTAATGAGAGGGGTGATTTTCGAGTTTGTCATAATTCATTAGCAAATATCAAATACATGTATACAATATCAGGTAGAGCAAGTACAGAAAATGCTTTTAATGATCTACTGACTGCTTACAGAAAGGAATTTTGCCCTAAATTATAGACAATCACAATGAACTTTCTGAAGAGCAGCAGAATATGTGGGCTAAAAGCTTTTTCTTCGGACCTCATTTGCTTGCTGTAGTTGCTGATGTTTGTGAATCCTCCATTGCTCAATTTGAAAGAGGTTACCAAACTGAAGCCGTAGGATCTGCAATTGGTGAACATATAAAACGTTACCAACGTACAGAAAGTGGTACTTTGCGTTTACTGCGTACAAGCAAAAAAATATGCGCTGTTGGAGAGGATGAGAAAAGTGGTGCAAGTTTCGGGTGGAAAACATTTCTTGGGCAGCAACAGAAAAAAATAATTCATCATGAGATTTAGACACAACAAATTTAACATGATTTTTATGAAAGGAGGTGCTGTGTTCTATCATGCTGCTGATTTAGATATATTTATTTAAAATGTTCATGGAAAATTAAATGATTTACTGAAAGCTGTATCGCTAGATGTAAAAGTGGACTAATATTGCAGAGGTACTATCCCTTGGACTCATTTCAAAGTTAATTACCTCTACACTGTGGCGTTTGATAGAAAAACAACGCCATATCTTGGATATAAACAACCATTCTAAGTCCCTGGTTGACTTTCTAGAGCAAGCAGCAAATAATCCAACCAAACTAGGCAACTTCATAACTGCAAAATATGTTCATTGCTTCTTGAGCGCACGATCCCTGAGCATTTACCAGGTGGGAGATTTTGGGATAGCAGTGATGCCTTGTTGGAAGGAAGAAACAAAATCTGCATAATAACCATTACACCTTAGCAGAGTTCGTGTTTGGCCAGTTGGACCATTTGGTTTCATATAGACTAAATGCGTCTTCATTGGCAAATGATGCATACATCATGTACTCATTCAACCGGACGTTAGAATGGCTCAGGGACCTCCAAGAAAAGAATAAATATATTGATGAATCCTAAAAGGAAAGAAGCAAGTTAAGAGAATCACTGAAGGAAAGAACAAGGGTTATTAAAAAAGTCTTGAACAGCAAAGAAAGAAACAGGAAGAATTAGAATGCAAAGAGAGGGATAGAATAAGGAAAGCGGAAAAGTATACGAATAATGTCTATTTCTATGGCAGTCACCAACTCAAGTAGAGGAGGGAATAGCAGCTCTTAAAGGAAGAAAATCAGAGATTGAGTCAGCCCTTAAAAGCCAGTTGCTATTATAAACAGCAGCACTATGATAAAGAAATTTCACAGCTTCTCAAAAAAGGATGCTACTGGCAAGTATAGTAAACATGATTATTGATATACTAAAAGTAATTTTCTCTCCTTGATTGAAAGCGCTGCAGAGGTGAATGTTGGTGTAGCAAAGTACAGCAATATGCCCTTGTTTGTTCAGAAATGGATTCAGCATACTTTTTTCTGAAGGGAATATGTACAAGGGTTTTGTTATAAGCATTGTTCCGGGATTCACTGAGTGGTATAGTGTAACGTATGAAAATGATCCAGCTATATATATGACTACAATTTAAGAGAAAATTATCGGAATGGATTTGTTAAAATAATTATACAAACTTTACTAGTGTCTGGCGACACTTAAATGTTGCTCTGCACCCTACATGTAACAAAAATCTGGATAGGTTCAAAGCAACTGTATTTTTACTGCTTAGAATTCGTACTGGCACTGATAACTCCACAAAACCATTGGTTGGAGATAAAGTAACATTTTTTCCCCAAACCGTCTTTTTGTGTTTATCTCCATAGTCTATGATTCTTTATCATGAACATATGCTACTGTTATTATTATTATTTTTTTTTTTTCACTTATCGCTTTTATAATCAAAATGAAAGATTTTACAGGCAACAGAGAAAATGATGATATAGTAATGAAAGTGCTCTTGAAAATGGAGAAAACATTGTGGGAAAAGGGAAAATGCCAGCATGTTCTATTTTCCAACTCTGTTTTTTCAAAATGCCTATTTTTCAGGGGCATTGAAACTTGGGAGGTAAAGGGTTAAAAGTCATTTCATTCAACCAAGATTGAAAAAATATAAGAATGCAATGTTCATATAAATGTCTGTTTTACCTTTTTTAAATATTATAACATGATCCCACTTAGAAAGTTACTATAAAAATTCATCTAATATTGTAAAAGATATTTTTTTCTTGCCTTTCAGGATATTTGCAAGTGTTTAATGTTAATTTTGAAGGAGTAAAGGGATAACAGAGCACGTAATCATACTGTCAACTGGGATACAGATTGACATTTAGCATGTTGACAACAAAATGCAAGAGTAAATTGCAATTAAAAAATTGCTTAAAAACTGTATTAAGATCTTTTCCTCTCTTCCATCAGTTTTGCGTTTTTTTGTATGTTTTTTGGGGTTGGATGTGAAGGGTAACGGCTCACAACTTTCCTGCATATACAGATATTTCAATGAAACAAAGTGTTTTGTGCTGATGAAAGGTGTGAGTGTTTAGATATATCATTGTACTTTGGCCATGTTCAAGTTAAGTATCATCTTTAAAGTTGGGATAACTTTGTCTTCACATTTCAGTGACAGGCAATTTTCTGAGGTATTTGGTGTTAGGGGTAAAACATGCTATAACTTTTTTCTAATAGAGGTATTTCAATAAAACAGTTTTAACTATTGGAAAGATGTATCTTTTCAGATAAACAGTTGTTTTAGAAAAAGAAAAAAAATGAAAAATTCATGTTGCATTGCTGACGTTTTGACCGCATTCCGCCTTCAAAATAAACAATGTCTTACGTGTCTAATCCTTGTAATAATTCTGAACATAGTACGTATATCAATCCCAAATACATCCCAAAAAATCAACCAGGAACAGCCTTAGGACAACATAATGCCTAGCGAGGCAAGATCTTGAGGTCATCGATAAGCTATGATTCGTCCTGTGTCGAAGTCCATTCCCTAAAATGTATTCTATTCTATTTGCACAGAAATAAAAAAAGTACAATTTCATGTCTACTTTTGCTGCTTTTAAACCCAGATCTACATGGTCGTCGAAGTTTATGTCGTCGAATTAGTAAGTTTGCGCATGTAATCGTCGAAATTGTTCAGTTAAGTCGTCATCGGTGTAACAAGGGCGGCGGCCATGTTGATTTTTGGTTAAATGGTTAACCCGTATAGTAGAGGTGAGTTACATTTAACCGGAATGTGACTTTGGTTAAAGCTAACCAGACCTTTATACAATCGCTAACCAACAATTTAACCCAAACTCCCTCTTAACCAAACTTTAAATCCAGTGGTTAAATTTAACCGACGTTTATACAAATCGGGTGCTGTAGGTTTCTTTTTTGTGGTTCGCATCACTGAAATCGTGTAAAAGCTCGAGTTTTGAGCAAACAAGACAAGCAATGATTGCAAGACTTTAGTATCTGCCACAGATACAGCATAAATTGTATGAGGGTCATATTGATCTGATAATCTGTCCTGAAATACCGGTATCTTGTCGGGTGAATTTTTCAAATACGATATTTGTCAACGAAATGAAGCTACAAATCTGATGTATTTCCTACCCTCTCACTGTATTAATGAAACAATGTTACATGAATACATAACGCTGTATAGTAGTGGGGTTTGACGGTAATATACCTGATTATCATGTATGATTGCACGTTCATCCTTGACGATATATGTACATTTCTGCAGTGACTTTGGTTTCTTCAAAACCGTCCCTCAGCTTTTGTTACTAGCGTATTTGCAAGCCTCTATTCGCTGGAAAACCTGAATGAAGTTGTGGTCTTGATCTTGAAAATTTATCCATTATTTCAAAAGAAAAAGTTTAATTTATTGACAATTAATCAATTTATCGTTTCAAATTAGGGAGTTTCTAAGCTATAGCAAGTAGAAACAATACACTCTCAAAGGATTATACAAATGGCAACGTAAACATCGGACCTAGAGTTTGCCCTTATAATTTTTTCTAAGATTTTACCTAATGTTTTTTTTTTAATTTCAGGTTCCGGTTTGTTAATATATGAGATGTCTGGCCCTTACAATCAGGTCTGCAATTTTATGTAAAGTTAATACGGCCACTGTTCATACAAATAAGGCGTTCTGCATTGAAAATAATTCTGTATTGAAGCTGTTTTTATTAGCCTCAAGTAGGTATTCTACAGACAATTTTATAGCCTGTTATTTATAATTCTTTATCCAACATATCGTTTTGTGCGTCCTCAGTGTTCCTGAATGCTCTGAATGAAACGTCTCTCAAGCTAAATTGATGACGTTTTCATTACCCACAAGTACTTGTCATCTAGACAGTTTTATCATGTTTTGGTTAGACTTACTCGTATCTGTTTGCGACTGCTGAGTCCTGTTGTGCTCCAAATAAAATGTTTCTCTCGGTAGTGGCTTGCAGTTCAACATGATACCTCAAAAATTCACCTTTGACTTTAGTGAAAAAAAAAAAAAAAAAACGTTTCCCTTTGTCTAGCGAAGCACTTTAGGGAGATTTAGGAATACGCTACATGTGTGCCTGCAGAAGTGCATCAGTCGGGTACACACGATATAACAGTGCTGAAATTTATGGAAACGCTTTTTCCGTTTCTAAACAGTTGCGCTTTGCATATTATTTCTTCAAGAACATTGACGGTGTGTTCATAAGCCACAATTCAGTGAACGACCTTGTTTTTCGTTCAATCACAGTCTTTTTTTTTTGGGGGGGGGGGGCGAAATTTTCTTCACGAAAGAAAGGGTTAGAAGTCAAAAAAGAGAATTATTCGAGGTAATAAAAGCGTAGGTGTTATGTGTGCTGCAGCTTTTATTTTCTCGAAGAATTACCTTTCCTTGAACTCTAACCAACGTAGAGATCAATTAACTTTATATGCAGTCATAGCTCAAAAGAAGAGCTATTCTAGAAAGTAAAAGCTACGGTGCAAGGGGTTTGAAAAAAATGACACCTGGTCGCTTTTGCTTTCCTTTACAAATTGGGGCAATGTTCTACATTATTCCATTTTTATGCAATTTAGGGTATCAATAAGTATCTGGATGTTTCCCTGTCTTTGTCTGTCAACCAAAACGTTGCACAATATGCATTCAGGACCCCTTCGACATTGCAGTTTTTTCTTTTGCTAAAGTCACCAGAGTAAATATGTTAGTCTGCTAAAGCTTTATTTAAAAACATCAGGAATCTACCAGCGTATGTAACTCGCGATCTTCTGCGCTCTTCACACATGTAAAGAAAATACCGGCATATAGTTAGTTTTCATTGCAATTACATAAACCTATAAAGCTGCAGTAAAGTCGAGATGTAAAAAGGCCTCTTTACAAAGTTCATTTTCACCATGTAAATTTTTTTTTTCAATTAATATGAATTTCACGATATCTAAAATTGTAGTTCGTACAAGTTCCAGTCAATGACAGAAAAAATGAAACTAGAACAGATCCTATCATGCCGCATTATCTGTTTGTTTATATCGACGAACGCCGACGATTAGCCGACTTTTCGTCGTAAATCTCCGTAGTGTCATAATAGTAACGTAAACATCACGTGATAATTCTTTTCTTCGAAGCAAAACTTTCATTCACTTTATCGTTTTGTCCCCACACTAGGCTTGAAAAATAAATTTATCGACACTGTAAACAGAAACACGTGCTGATCGTCGCTTATCATCAATACAGGAAGAGTTTACTACGTCGAAATAAGAAAACATGTTCAGAATGAGCAATGTTACTCTCCGGTGACAAAATATTGGAAGAGTAAACAATAATCCTGTGTACCACGTCATAGCAATAATGAGTTGCAATGTTATCTCATGACGCTCTCGAAGGAGTTCTTCGAATATACACGAACGATAACGAAGGTTGTCTCAATCAATGGCGCCCCTGATGTCGCCGGGCCTCTGCATACATTTTTGCCAATGTATGTCATGGCAACCAATGCACTAACTGACACGATCGGGTTTTTCTCCGGTTTTATGTATGTGTGTTGTGACGGGTTATCCTATAGAGTTTCTAGTAATAAACGGTGAACATTACCTTTTACTTTACAGGGGTTTAAATTCAACGTTTTTCGAAACGTATTGTCGACTTTTTTTTCTGATGAACAACTATGTTCAACACATTTGAAAAAAAGAAGCTTGAAAAGATTTCTTTACAGAACAGACTTTCTGGATATCGTCTCTAAGATTTTTTGGGGGGAATTCTAACAATTACACAGATCCACGTATACACTATTTATTTCGCTCAAAGGTCAGACTTCTAGTGTCGGTTCACCTGTTACTTGAGTTTTCTGTGTTC
Organism: Tridacna crocea; assembly: GCA_943736015.1. Classification (NCBI taxonomy): domain Eukaryota; kingdom Metazoa; phylum Mollusca; class Bivalvia; order Cardiida; family Cardiidae; genus Tridacna; species Tridacna crocea. The sequence goes on along the minus strand of OX031066.1, from coordinate 8,265,032 downwards.
CTGTTCGCTAAAGATAATTTCAAATATTGTTTGGTCTGTTTTCCGCACCACATTGAGAAAGCAGACGTGCCAATTTGTGGCTTACTAATTTCCCTATATACATGTAAAGAAGGGTTATTCTTATATTTAAAACAAGGTTGATGTTCTTAAACCTGTGGTGTTAATAAGCTGTTTATCATTAATTATTCCTCCGCCGTTTTTCAAATAGTATGTCAATTATGTTTCACTACAGCTTGTGCGCACGTAAGTGTTTCTTTGACGGCAAGAAGTGATAATAGTTACTTAGTTGTTGTTTTTTTTTTTCTATCAGCCTGTTCTATAGTATTTTCTTTCAATTTCAGGCAATAGAGTCTTCAATGGTTGTTTCGTGAAAGTTGCAAAGCGTATTCATATTGTTAATAGCTTGAATTCTCTTGTAGTTTGGGATGATGTCATCAGATTTGCTATATAATTCAAATCGCATTGAAAATAAATATAAAAAATACAGATGGAAAAAGTCACACGTGATGATCTTTACTCAGTTAATTCAACAATTTGTTTACTGTCTTCTAATTTGGTGGGTATTAAGATGTACATGTAGCATCAAAATAAGTAACAATGAATCATCGAATTTTGCATAGTTCTAAATCATTTTGTTTAAATTCTTACGAACGAAGTCCGCAACAAAGAAACAAATGAATAAATGCATGGCAGAGATAAGGATCGGAGCGGGATTCGAACTCCGAACTCCCGGACGCAAAGCCAATAACCTAACCACTGAGCCAAAGAGATATCTCTCTGACGCAGTAGCCAGGTATTGTATTTAAATCGGGAGTATATGCCATGCAGGAAGGAGTGGTCTCCCGTAACACACCCCCTCTTAAAGTCATCATTTATTGATGACTCAAAGCCTTATTAGGCAGGAAGTCCGACTTTGGACAACAAATGGGATTAATGGCTCAATGGCCAATCCCGGACGAGCCCCCATCTTACGAACGAAGTCCGCAACAAAGAAACAAATGAATAAATGCATGGCAGAAATAAGGATCGGAGCGGGATTCGAACTCCGAACTCCCGGACGCAAAGCCAATAACCTAACCACTGAGCCAAAGAGATATCTCTCTGACGCAGTAGCCAGGTATTGTATTTAAATCGGGAGTATATGCCATGCAGGAAGGAGTGGTCTCTCGTAACAAAATTGATCCTTTCCTTCTTTTTTTTATCTTTATTATATATTTAAACGTATTTTATTAATCAGTATATAACAATTAGCTACAAACGTTAGTCATATTACACATGTACTGAAGAAATAGATCAGAACGGAAGCTACATCTTATAAAGCTCTTCTCCAGTTTTCAGACAACGGTTATGGTACATGTATTTCATAGTCAATTCGATAAAATAATTCAGACAATTTCCAGACAACGGTTATAGTAGATGTATGTCAGAGTCAATACGATAAAATAATTTCAGAGTAGACAGAAGTTGAAGAAAACAATATTGAAAAAAAAAGAGCAAAAAAAAAAACCACATCAGAAGTAGATTGAAACAGAAAGGTCTGGAGCGTTAATGGTAGAGATTTGTCAATCTATACAGATTAAGAACTCATATTAACTTCAAACTTGACCAACATCTCTATATTGACATTATAAATAATGACATGTATGCACCGCACTAAATATTCTTTGATTATCAGAAAGACTACGATTTTCATCCCCGAAAAGCATGGTTTGGAGATTAAATGTTGAAATAACATATGACTTAAACTAAGTCTGAAATAACGGTAAAATAAACACTCTAAAAAGTAGTGGTGCATCGTTTCGACATATCCACATCTACAGAGAGGTGATTCTACTAAATTTTTCAAGTACAGATGCTCATTACGACTGCTACATCGGTTACGTAACCTAGCATGAATGACTTGCATTTTCCTGTTTCCAAAAATGTAAAGCTTATGTGGAACAGGTTTATCTACATTTAAACGGTATTTAAAAGATGACAGTGAATCCGCATTTTTTTTTTTATTTCATCTGGTAGAATATTCCAATCATTCATTACAGCTGACAAAAATGAATTGCTATAGAGACTGATTCTACATGCAATGGTCCTAAGATTATTCGGTCTTCGAAGATTATAACCTGAAGAATTACCAACCGCTGTCGGAACAAGATGATTAAGATAATTTGCAGCAAGCCCAGTTTCCATTTTACAGAAGAGAATGAGTTTGTGCTTACGCCGTCTTTGACTTAGAGTTTCCCAACCAGCCTCCCATTACAGATCAGCGACAAGTTCAGTGCAACCGGTAACTATTCGAGCAGCTTCGTTTTGCACTTTATCTAGTTGATCTTTTAACTCTTGAGAAAGATTGTCCCATATAACATCTCCATATTCAAGAATGCGTCAGATAAATGAGAAATAAACTATTTGAAGTGAGAGTCGGTCAAGTCACATTTTTAAAGATTGCATGACTCCTATTCTCTTCCAAGCCTTTTCAATAACGTTTTTTTATGTGTAAGTACCAGGAGCCATCTTTACTTAGATGTTTACCTAAGTGTTTATGATTCTTAACTGACATAATCTCAGTATTTAACATAAAAAGGCTAGGATGGACGGGTTTGACGCGTTTACGCGTTATTGCCAACGGTTCAGATTTCGATGGATTAAACACGACCAACCACTTTTTTGCCCATCGAGAAATTTTATCTATATAACATTGTAAAATAGTTCCAGCACAAATCGGGTCACCAGCAACCACAGATGAACTAGTATCACCGGCGAAAAGATTAATGTTCGTTTGAATATCATCAACAATATCATTGATGTAGATCGAAAAATAAAAGTAGTTCTAATATAGATCCCTGAGGCACGCCGGCTTGTACATGCCATAAATTTGAAGAACCACCCGGCAGAACAACTCTTTGGAAACGATCAGAGGGATAATTAGAAAACCAGTCCAACAGATTTCCACTGATCCCAACTCTTCTCAACTTAAACAATAACCTTTTATGCCAGACTTTGTCAAATACTTTACTGATAAAACTATTTCCTAACTCATTATAATTTCCTAGCTCAGACTTCCAAATAATTCGATTGATATTTTTAATTTTGGGTATGAGAAAATTGAAAACGCCAAAACGGGGACAGTGATAACGCATTGTAAGACCGAGACAGGGCTCTCCTACGCCAGTTGTAAGGACTGATTCTTTATTAGTAACGAAAAAAGGTCAATGGTCGATATAGAATTTTCTGTGAAATGGGTTGGTTCATCAATACATTGAAACATGTTGTATTAATTGCATAGCGACTCGATTTTACTGAAGTCGTATTGTTTCATAACATTCAAGTTTAAATCTCCTGTTATAATGACATCAGAGATATTACAGTCCATTGCAAGACCAATGGAGTCTTCGATAAGTGAGTAATAAACAGAGTCAAAGATCGGTGGTCTATAGAATACACCGAACAAAATATTGCTTTTGTTGCTAGACTGTATTCGAACCCAAATACATTTTAGTCCGATTGCTCCAAGATCATTTCTTCGAATATAAGATAGGTTACTTTTGACATACAAAATAACACCTCCATATCTGTCTCTAACTCTGTCTTTTCGCTCGGTGGATGGAAAGATGGGAAGATTATTTCATTTGATGGATATTCATTGTGCAGCCAAGTCTCGGAGAAAGACACAATGTCAAAGAATGAAAACTCAGCAATCAATGTATCTAGTGTATTAGCAATACTTTGAACATTATAATGGACAGTTGAGAGGTGGTTTGGACGATTCAGAAAGTTATACAAATCCGTACTATACAAACTGCTTGGGGACTCGCTACTTTGTGGGCCTGGGTTTGGATAAACATCACCCGCTAGCAGTATCATTAGAAGAATGACTACTTACAAAAATAACGAGGTTAAAACAGCTGAATATAGCATATTTCTACAAAATTTAATGTTCCTTTCCCATCGAATACCCACTAGTAGCTTTCTTTTATTGTTCCTTTGTATAAATTTGGTCAAATATGCACAATATTTTATATTCACTAGAGCTGAATATGAATGAACGGCAAATCTTAGAATTGGTATCGTAAAAAGTAGTGTTATGGTCAAGTGGAATTGAAGATGAGGACGGTGAGTCGGAAGGCTAAACAAATCAATGAAACATTTACAGTTCGTCACGTAAAAGCGCTTAGAAAGTACAGGAACAACATGTAACAGCACAAGGCATGTCCACATCCACATATTTTGTGATACCTCAGAATTTTACGGCTAATCAAACAAATCAAAATCATTACACCCTCCAGTCCTTTGAGAAAAGGAATTAAGAACATTGATAGAGGAAATCTACACAAAACATAAAATAACAGTTGAAAATCGGGTTAACTATACAAAACATGGATCTATAGTCATTGAGTTAGAGTGGTCGAAGTTTATCCGAAAAAGAATAAGTGTATTATTTTTTATAGTATCTGCATAATCGTATAATAAAAAGAGAAACGATTATACGACTTAATTTATACCATCATTATTGAGAAACTAGATTTTTTACTATCAGCTGAAATGTTTCACGTAAGACATCATAACAGTTCTTTACCGTTATTCTTTAAGGCTTCATTTTTCTGTTTAGTTTTCAGTAGATTTTTAAACATAGAAACTTCGTCAGAATTGATAACATGCAATATAAGTATATTATTTCAATTCAAGGACAAGTAATAAAGAATATGAACTAGATACATGAATAACAGGAAAAGAAATAGATATATAACAGGGTCTCCAGTAACTAACTGTGACTTTCTGCTGATATTAAGTGGGTTCTTCTACTATGGACAAGTATTGAAGAAAAGAAAAACTGTCTCTGGGTTTTGTTATCTTTATTGTTGGGCTTAAGAGAACCAACACTCTGAAATTTAAACAAATGACAACAGATTTAACAAACAACTAATCATAAAATATCTGATCTTAGTCTGTCATGGATGCATTTCCTATGTATTTGTGAAAAGGCTTATAAATCATGTCATTTGCTGACATGATCTCCTTTTCCCACAATACAAATAAATAGATAATAAACACTTTAGACAATAATACTTCAATAAAATGTTATCCTTTTCCTTTCTAACCAATCCTTTATCCTATTCATCTCTATATGAAGTACAAAGAAATACAGTGCTTTCTACTGTAAGACTCTACCAAAATATGTACAGTATGCTTTGAAAAATACATTTTCAATACAATTCAATACAATACAAAACTATGCAAGCGCTTATCAATTTGAGGAACTAAGTGCTTTAGATCTCTTCCACCAATCAAGCCAACTACTCCCACTTCTCCGTGACTATTGGGTAAATGTATCTGAAATATTAATATAAGAATAGATCAAACTAGTTTAACAATAAGAAATTCGTTAATGAAGGACAATCCTAGCTTCAAGGACTTTATTGAGGGAAACTGAAGTTGGGCTCAACTTCTGAACAAAATGGTAAGGAGATCTAAAAGGACAGATGGAATGAAAAGATCATCAAAACCTTTTTATACAAATGCTAGAAACAATGAAATAAATGGAAATATAATTCATGACAAAATTACATCTCAAAAAATCTTTTCTCAAGAATTCTTTTTTCCAAAATCAAAACACAGCGTTTCTTCAATAAAGACTAGTGACTGAGTGAAAAATAAAGTCATGTGATTGATTTGGCGGAAAATGACCATTGAACCACAACACAGGTAAATAGATTAGCTCTACAGCAAAGTCATATGAAAAGTGATCCTGCCACAGATATTCTGGATCAGACATAGGCATAGCAGTAATACAATATTTCTGACACCGATAACGAAATAACACTATTTCTTGGAAAAATGATAATAGAAAATAATTCATGCTTGAATAACAGGAAAAGAAATGGATAGGCTATACATGAACAGACATAGGGATAACAATAATACAACATTACTTGCATTAATAACGAAATCACGTAACAGCATATATGGAAGCAAGCGAATGAAGTCAGGTGGATAGACAGACAGACAGCCAGACAGGTTGACTGACTGGTAGAAAGATATGCAGGTGTATGCTTAGTAGAGACTGGACAAGAGACAGAACGACCGACCGACAGACAGACAGACAGGCATGCTGGAGGAAAGCAGACAGGAAGGCCGACACAGAGACAGATAGACAAAAAGAAGGACAGATAGACAAAAAGACGGACCAATAATGCATCCTTTCTAGTGTAAATGTGTGTGTAGAATTCAGCTAGAAAAATAGAATTGTTTCCCTTAAAAAAGTATGTCCCGTGAAAAATGTTCATCCATGTGAATCAATTTGTGCAGTACCAATCAAAAGATCAAACATGAATTCTATAATGTACAAATAAATAAACTCAATAACTGAACAGAATTTTTAGTCCATTCAAATGCTACACGTAGGAAAGCTCTTTCACCCTAAATAAGGCAAAGTGTTCTCCCTGGTGATGCTCATTAACCAAGTTATATTGCTTTTTGAAAAAGTGAGGAAAAAGGACATTTTCAGCCCTAGGAGCAGACAAAAAGCGAGACCAAAAGTAAGGTGTATTCCCAGGATATACTTCAATTGGCTTAAACATCTCACGAATATCGATCTGAGTAGACTCATGTTTAATATGGGTGATAACATATCAGTCTATCTGACCAAAGTGCGTTCAAGCCGAGTTGAAACAAAATTACAAAAATGGATGGATAGAGATATAAAAATACCGTTTATAGTTTTTTAGAATTTTTTTTTTTTTTGTTTGTGAGTGTGTTGATTTTTTCCCTAATATTAATTCAATTATATGACGGCTGCTAGTGCATCTGTACTTGTACATGTCATCATTTTCTACATTTTTTTAGTTCCCACAGCATCATACGAGCTAAGCCATTTCATGTACTTTATTCCAACAAAATCTTCATCGAAACACTAATTACCTGTGAGAGAGAGAGATTAGTCCTGTCGCAATGACTTGTATCAATCTTCGGAAATAAATTGGCCAAGCGGAATATCAAACCAGCCAGCGACTCTTGGGTTTTAGCCATATTGTAGACTGAGTCGCAAACCTCGGGGATGCAATACCTGATCTACTAGCACTGCGTGAACATACCGCTTGGATGTTTAGCCAGAAAACCGTGCCTGTAACAGTAATGTCCATTACACTACTTCAACATAATCCAATAGTGTTTAATTTGATACGGTAGGAATCGTTTTCTGCATTTAATCAGGTAATGTTACAGCCAGCAGCAAAGATGATATAATTGAATTTTCATTACTTCTCTGCTTCATTAGGCTTCGCAGTGTTGCATGTTGTGCTTTGATTCAATTAAGCAATTTCCACATGCGCATTTATTTCTAGATAGAGACGGAGAATATACAAATGTGCATCCAGATAGAAAGAGAAAGACGAGGAGGAGTCAATCATGGGATCTTTCCAGTTCTAAAATATTTGACGTATAACTAGAAAAAGACAGAAAAAAAACCTAAGGAAAATGTATTCTTGTTTTCGTCACTAAGAGCGTTTTAAACATAAAAAAAAAAAAAACTATGGCAAATAATTTACAGTCAAATATTTATTACAAATAATATTTCCAAAGATGTAACTCAGTTTCAGACAGAGAAAACGACCTGTTAACATAGTATAAGTTGCTGCAGGTCTAGGACTAGGTTCAAGAAATTTCTTTTCAGCAGGGTAGAAAACATTGTGGGAAATGGAGAAAATGCCTGTAACTAGCATTTTCTCTTTTTCCCGCTATTTTTTCACACGGCTTCTTTCTCAGGGTCGTAAAAACCAGGGATTGTTATGTAAAGGGGCAATTAAATACAAAAAGAAAAATATACACACACAGTTAAAGATTAGGTATTTTCGACAGGTATTTTTGCTTATTTAAAACCTTGTTTGGTTGAATTAATATCTGTTCCTTGGAACTAAAATATTAGAATAGTTGATACTGCGGTATTGTGTATAAGTGCCCATTGTCTGGTACTGAACAAAAACATTGAACAATAAAAGTTTCATTTTTCCAAAATTAAGAAAATAATATCGGGCGGTATATCGATATCGTGTATGGAAATGTGTCATAAACATCCTCGTGCTTCTCTAATATTGCCTGGGGCGAGCTATAAAGTTGTGTTTTACATTGTTTATTTGCCACTTTAAAGCTCTGTGGAATCTCTCTGGTATCGGAAAATTGTCATCGTGTTCAGTTGATACTGTCCTCCATTTCATTCAATATCCAAACCACCGAATTTATAAAAATGATCTTAACTTTGATCAAGAAAATAATTTGAACATTTTCAGTCAATCACAAAATGTCAATTATTAGGATTACTCAGGATGTTGTTAACCGAGTTCAGTCTCATGATATCGGACAACGCGAACCCGAGAGCAGACTTTACGTTTTGTACAGTCTGATCTCGATCTACCGTATCCGAGAAAACATTTTTAAGACAGGCCTAGTAAAAAGCGTTAATTAAGATCCAAGTTCTGGCGCAACCTAATCTTGGACAAGACTATCTGACACACAGGCCATCCACTACTCTACCCATTTCATCATCTTCGCGAGCCAAGTTTACGATCACTACGTGGATCTTAACTTAGCTGATTGAGCCCAATTTTGAGATTCCTGCGATGCGCCTTCTATTGGATGCTCGTTATTACTCCCCTTTACATCATATTTCTAAAAGCAGATGAAACATCGTTTTACAATCCACTTATGAATACACATGAGGCGATAAGCAGACATCCTAGTGGATTTCCATGTTTACCTTTTAAACAAAAAAAATAGCGATCTTGTTCTATTTTTATCAAAGATGAAATACTAGGAGCTATTTCATTCGTTGGTGTTAGAGCTGGCTGCATCCAATGAAAAAGCGAATCGGGGGAATGTAAAAATCAAGCTCGATCCGCCAAGAGTAAAGTAGCGTAGTGAATCGTCAGCTTTGGCTTACGAAGATGATTGCATCAAATTAACAAGTGAATCCTAAGCAACAACTGGATAGCTCGATTGTCTAAACCGAAATCGAGGACGCGTCATTTTTGTACATTGTAATCTTTTCCTATGAACTGTAAACAAGAATTTTGGACACCACACTTCATGACACGTCTGACCTTGGCCTGACCGTGAATTTTAACCCTTTACCTGATATGCCAATTTGGGGCTCTTCCATTTCAGCAGCAAATAAAGATATGATGTAAAACATATGGACAAATGAGGATATAAATATCTGATTGAGTGGAAAACATTGTGGGAAAAGGAGAAATTGCTCGTTACGAGCAATTTCTCCTTTACCCACCATGTTTTCAAAAGCTGTCTGTTGTTGATACGTCAAAATTAGTATCTATGGAGTAAAGGGTTAAACTAAGGATAAGATTCTTGCTCGTGACTTGATGTTTTTATAGAGTTGACAATTCTGCAAAATCATACTGAAATTTATTTATAATCATATAAGTAATAACCTGGGCACAAAAGAAACTACCAGCCATAGCAAATTTAACCTACCTATCACCTTGACATGTAACCTGTCAGGCATGACTTGCGTATGGCATATAGTCATGATGAAGTTAACATTCTAACATTGGTTTCATTGCAAGTCATATGGAAAGGAGTTATTGTCTTTAAACGGAAAAAATGCCTTTTGATCTTGCCATAACTTTCTTCTACGGTCATCGCACATGATTCTTTCACACGAAACATTGTTTTTGTTCTCGTATGCTTGGGCATTTTGCTCAGTTATTTTCAATCATAATCAGAAAAAGGGGGACAGGCATAAACATGGCCCCCCTCTCAGAATCATTATTCTTTGAACCGTATTTTGATCTTACCATTGTCTTGACCTTTGGGCCACTGATATGACATTTGTTAGTACAAATGTACAATAATCAGAAGTTACGATAAAGAATCGGGTCGGACACGAAAACTATCCTTTAAAAACGCATTTGACCTGCTGTGACCATGATCTTTATGATTTATGCACTTGTAAAAATGTTAAAATAATCGGAAAGGCTGAGTGCTACTAACTTTAAATTTGGAAAAAAATCTATTAAAATCCGCCAGCTTGCAATTTATACGTTCAGAAAAAAACAGTGTTCATTCCTTAAAATACAGCTCCAAATACAACCAATAAGTGCAAAAATCTTGAAATCAGAAGAAGAAATAAAATGATGGATTACCTATCGATTCAGGAAGAAACCCTATATCTATAATAACGTTTCATAAAGATAAGCATTTCTATTGAAGTATAGCTGTTTTCGGAATTAGCAACAATTCAGCTCACAAATTTATCGTTAAGTAAACAATTAAATGATATCCCGCTAAGACATCAGACATCATTCGTCAGAATTGAAGCAGAGGGGAGCAATCTATTTCCTCTAGTGCCTGATAGTCTTTTTATTCATTATCGGAGTTGTGAAAAACATTCAAGATTTATTTAAACATGTGTTTTTTTACATGTTCTTAAGAAAAGCTTTCAAACTCGCGTCTTCATGTCCTACAGCTCTCTGTATTTAATAAAAAATAACCCACATGTATGAATTTTTTCAGGTTTCGGATATAATTACTTCGTTTCTTATCGTTTCCTGTCAGATAAGTAATGACTACCTGTATTCATCCAATTTAGTTCCATCACGATATCCTTCATCCCCGTACACGTTTTAGTATTTCAAACATTTAATCATCCAGCAAGCCACGTAGTGGCTGTCTTAAGATAGCATTTAGTAGTTTAAGAATTTCGAAGAATAAGGTATTCAAGAACAGAAAGATGCATTTTTAAACGTTATGAAAACAGTCATCGCAAACGAAGAAATTTTGGTGGTGAACAAAGGAGGTCAAGATCGGAGTGTCCGAAATATACGTTCTAATCCTTTATCCAAAGTGTTTGATACATTAAGACTTTTATGTCAAGAACAGTCTCAAAATTCACGATACTTGCAGTTAAAATCCCTCAAAAACAAAAAAATGTTAACCCCTCACCTGCTAGATGGTTTAAATGGAACTTGAAAGCCGATTGTGAAATCGTAATCGATGATATTTCGTTTTTTTTTCTTCTTCTTTTTTTTGGAGAGATGAGTGCATCTCCTTATTAGACAATGTTGGTTCAATATCAGACTGCGCGTTCTGTCCGAAAAAGGTCAGTGAGTCGCGTTTATACGTGAGGTTACTTTTCTGGCACAGTAAGGGTTAATCGTTGATCTAATGAATTGATGAATCCACCTCATTATTGCTTTAGAGCTGGCGACTTTATCACGAAAGACCAAATTACAAGTCTATCTATTAACGATGTCACGCCATTTTGTATCAAAAGCTAACAGAACTCTTTATTGATTCAGAAACATTTAAATCTTTTACAGGGAAATGACATAAACCATTACTTGTTTAACCGTGTTTCTCTCTCTCTCTCTCTCTCGTGTGAATAAATAATTCATTTTTTTTTTTACGATGAAGATGCTATTTCGAATAATTTAGAACAAATTGTCTATAAATGTCTAATGATTAGCCGAAAGTCGTAACTACTGTGCCATGGACTTTCAAAAAGAAAGCAAATTATGGATTAAAAAATATAGGAACAATTTTGCAATATCGATAGCGACAATTAGAAATGCCGAAGCTGCAGTTTGGCATTTTTTTTCTGCGTTCTCCGAAACTGCACATATGCCGGCGTCTTTCTGTCTCACACTGATCAACGTAAGCCGCGGACACCATGTGTTCTCGGTACACCAGATCGGATTTTCCATGGAAGAACCGGAGGTGGTGTAAGTATTTTCATTTTTATGGACCTGATTTACCTAGATAGAAATGTTGATTTACAGCAATGTCAAGACGAATGATTGATCTGTTTACATACATACTAGGGAATAATAATACAATCATCTAAGCGAGCTGTGGCTTTATGTGCAACTGGACAAAATTCCAAACCATTGTTCATTTTACAAGTTTGTATGGTAAGATAAATGTATTCCCTAAAGGAACACAAAATTTCACTTGGAAATGTCCATCCAAAGCGAAGATATACGCTTTTGAATGAACCTGGGTAGAGGAAAATATGCTAACAAGACACCAATTTTATTTTCAATGTATGCACGTGGACACCAGATCAGAAAACGCTTGCGGTAACTTGACACCAGCCTTTAAATCATCAATATTTCTGCCTGAAACTCGATGCATGGGCTGTATACGAAGACTATTTTTTTAAACATTATGTCACTACGGTCCATTACCTGATAAAGAGCATGTTCAACTCAATTTCATTGCTTCTAACACTTGCTTTTTTGAAATATTTTCAATATTACGGCAATTTACGAAGTAGACCTACGATGCTTGATCACAATTAACTGGTCATTGTCTCCAATGTTGGTGCAAAACATGTTCCTTGTTTACAGCGTTTCAGTTTAATGAATGGCGTATTAACCCATTTACCATGCAATCACGAGCTTTATTGTCCCTGGGAAAGATGGCTTAGAAAAACATTGTCCATAAAGAAAAACCATATTAACTAATACAGTGTGTACATTATTTACCACATTTGGCCCGATTCTTAGTTTAAATAATTTTCAAATCCGCTTGGTCAACTGTTAGAATGGCGTTATACTCTTCGTACATTTACATGCACATGAGTTTGTTCGTCTACGTGTTTTTTGTAAAACTTTAATAGACTTCTCCTCAGAAACCACCAAGTGGAAATCAACAAAAATCAACGTGGATGATTCCATAAATTTCTTTCGAGATACTTCGATCCTTTAAAAAACATGGCTTATGTGGAAGAAGCTTATTTTCCGTGTACGGCGCGTTGTGAAAATTGTAAAATTTGTCCTCTCTAAAAAACTCAATCACGAGATTGGCATTGGGTAGTTTTCTATCACACTCCTTCAATAAATTTTGATCTGTTGAAAAACATGGCTTTTGTTAGTGGGGCTTATTTTCTCTTAGTGTCATAAAGCGGAAGTACTTGCAGCTCTTTAAATTCATTGATAATAAATGTACGTGCATGTATTTAATAACACAGATGATCTCTGATGTTTCATTTTATCCAATATGCTGGGCGATCATGATATATGAGATATTAATCTTTATTGTTACAAACTTACATAGTTCTTGGAAATGCAGCATTATAGTGCTCAGATATAGTTACAGTTAAACCTATATTAATCAATTACCAAAGGCACAGTCGAAAGAGTTTGCCAAAGGTAGGTGCTTGCTTGATATAGATGAATGTCTGTGCATTGCTATTTGTCGGGAACTACATGTATGCTTGTTTATTTAGGTTGCTTGCTTAATATAGGTGGCCAACATGCCAGGTTTTACTGTATTTCGTATCGCTGAAATTTATTGGTGAGGTCATCAGACCCTCCAACAGTTGTGATTTTGAAATTCAGACTGCCAGAGAATTTGCTAATTCTATATCTTTGAGCGTAATTGTTCTGATACACAGTCTATTTCGTCATAGTTTTGTAAATAAAGCGAAAAAAAAAAAAACGAGACAGGATATACTGACGTGGTTTACTTTTATAAATGACGAATTTCAGAAAAGATTTAATTTAGTAATTTGCCATGGCTGCAATTAACCTCTTTAATAATTTCCTAGCACACTACGTACCTTTGAGCGATATAAATTTAACCTGATTCTGTTCCCACTTTTTATCCATGCAGAAATCTTTAGATGGTTCTAGAGCATCGAGAGGTAGTATCAAACTCAAAGTGAAAATTGTTCAAGTGAAAAAAATGTCATTAATCAAGTTGCTGAGAAATTTCCAAAAACAAATTCACCTCTTTATCAGTACTCGAATGTTTACAAATATGTCTATATGTGTTATGCATTACCTTGAAGATAATTAATTTTCATAGTCCCATTCGGCATGTAGCGTGTTCTACAAAAACGTTTTTAATACCATCAAGAATGAAAGAACTGAACATTTTCGGCGTATGTACAATCTAACGTCAAAGCCGGCAATCCAACGTATACATACGTTGGCCAGTGTGACCAATTCTTGCACTCAAAGTAATGAACACGAATTACAAATTCTTTGGATTAGTTAATAGGGACAAAGTTTTTCTAAGCCATTTTTCCCAGGGACATTAAAGCTCGTAATTGCCTGGTAATGGGTTAATACGACATTCATAAAACTGAAACGCTGTGAACAAGGAACATGTCTTGCACCAACATTGGAGACAATGACCAGTCAATTGTGATCAAGCGTCGTAGGTCTACTTCGTAAATTGCCGTAATATTGCAAATATTTCAAAAAAGCAAGTGCTAGATGTAATGAAATTGGGTTGAACATGCTCTTTATCAGGTAATGGACCGTAGTGACATAATGTTTAAAAAAATAGTCTTCGTATACAGCTCATGCATCGAGTTTCAGGCAGAAATATTGATGATTTAAAGGTTGGTGTCAAGTTACCGCAAGCTTTTTCTGATCTGGTGTCCATGTGCATACATTGAAAATAAAATTGGTGTCTTGTTAGCATATTTTCCTCTACCCAGGTCCATTAAAAAACGTGTATCTTCGCTTTGGATAGACATTTCCAAGTGAAATTTTGTGTTCCTTTAGGGAATACATTTATCTTACCATACAAACTTGTAAAATGAACAATGGTTTGGGATTTTGTCCAAAATTCGGCAATAAACTTCAAAACAATAAGACCCTAGTTTCTCATAAAGCCACAGCTCGCTTAGATGATTGTATTATTATTCCCTAGTATGTATGTAAACAGATCAATCATTCGTCTTGACATTGCTGTAAATCAACATATCAGTCTATGTAAATCAGGTCCATAAAAATGAAAATACTTACACCACCTCCGGTTCTTCCATGGAAAATCCGATCTGGTGTACCGAGAACACATGGTGTCCGCGGCTCACGTTGATCAGTGTGTGTCTGATACCCATCCTCTTATCCAATAAAATTTCTTTTAAATGCCATGTGACAAAATGCCGAACGTTGATTTGGTCCAAAGTTGTGTACATGAAAAGGCCAGACTTACTTAATAATTATCAAGCTCCGGCATTTGCGATCTTTCAGCAGGAGACTTTTTCACGGTGTTTTAAAGCCCCTCTCTAGGATGTTAAAATCAACAATTGTTTGATAAAAGTAAATACACCAATCATATGAAATAAAACGATATTCCCTCTGGATTTTATGTCTAGAGGTAAAGGCAAAAATATCGGACATGGGCTATTGGGCATTAGTTATAGTAGTTGCCGTAGTTACAATTTTTTACGCATTAAAAAAGCCGTACCTGCAAGAGATGATTTGGAAATATCCGCAGAATGTCCGTATTTCGTATTTTGTATTAAAAAAGAGACCAATTTTATAACGAAAAAGGACACGATAGCCCTTAAAATATTTTGTATAAAAACATGAAACAGTTTTTTCCTCCTCCTGAAAAGTTGGGATTTTGCAGCTTTGGCATTTCTAATCGTTGGTATCGATATATTTCATTTATGCAGAGAAACACAGAGCCTAACTATGAAATCAAATGTTTATCATGCGTTGCACCACACAACTACTCAATTGTAAGAACTTGAATTACCGTTTCTTTCTAAGTATTTTAAAATCGATCTACACGCAGTTATAAACAGTTGTAATGCACATAGAGTTTACAGATACATGTACCTGCATATCAGTTGTGGTTTTATTGCCACAAGATAAACGGTCTGAACGATTTCCATATTAAACATATGCTTTTTTTTTTTATAAATATATTCTTCAAATATTCTTGTCGACAAGCTTCTACAGGAAACAGACTTGTCAAAAATAAATTCAATGTGTCTTCTGTTGTAAATACATGAGCCATATTCTGTAAAGGGGGGTTTGCTGCACTTGCAAACAAATATCGTAACTGTGGATATTCTGCTTCAAGTATTTTTAGCTCTACTGGGTGAAAGCCAGCAGAGCTTATGTTATGGCGTGGTTTCCGTCCGTCCGTCCGTCTGTCCGTCAGTTGGTCATTTTCTTGTTTACGCGATAAAGTCTGCAATTTTGGTCAGATGTTCATGAAACTTACACCGTTTTTTTTTTTTTTATCTCATCAGTAGCTTTAACCCTGTTAATTTTGAGAAAAAAATCTCAAAAACAGTATGGGAAAAGTAGCCATTTGAAGTTAAAAATTTCCATTTCTTGTTTACGTGATAAAGTCTGTATTTTTGGTCAGATTTCCATGAAACTTGCAGAGTTTGTTTTTGTTATCAGTAGCTTCAACCCTATTGATTTTGAAAAAAAACAAAAAGAAAAAACAACAAAGAGTATGGGAAAAGCAGCCATTTCAAGTTGAAAACTTTCCTTTCTTGTTTATGCAATAAAGACTTCGTTTTTGGTCAGATTTCCGTGAAAATTACACAGTTTGTTTATCTCATCAGTAGCTTTAAAACCTATTGACTTTGAAAAAGATCCGACAAACTGGTTTGGAAAAGTAGCCATTTTAAGTTTAAAATTTTCATTTTTTATTTGCGCGATAAAGTCTGTATTTGTAATCAGATTTCCACGAAACTTGCAGAGTTTGTTTATCTGATCGATAGCTCAAACCCTACTGATTTTGAAAAGAAACCAACAAATATTATGGGAAAATAACCATTTCAAGTTGAAAACTTTCATTTCTTGCTTACGCGATAAAGTCTGCATTTGATGTCAGATTTTTATAAAACTTACATAGCCTGTTTATATCATCAAAAGGTAAAACTCTATTGATTTTGAAAAACATCTAACTCACAGTATGAAAAAAGTAGCCATTTCAAGTTGAAAAATTTCATTGCTTGTTTACATGATAAAGTACTTATTTATGATCAGATTTTTGTTAATTGTTCAGCTTGTTTATCCCATCAATAGATTTTTAACCCTATTGAGTTTGAAAAAATGTAACAAACACTAATGGAAAAGTAGCCATTTTGAGTTGAAAATGTCATTTTTTTGTCTTTTTGCATAATGAATTCCTAATGTATGTTTTATTTAAAAGCAAAATCTCTGCCAATAGAGCATATTCAGGCCCTTCAGGGCCTTCTATTTTTTCTGCGTTTTGAAGCAACATTCTACCTAATCATTCTGTCGGTTATTGGAAAAAAATTAATTTAGGCATCCATAGAAGTATGGTAAAATGCTTGGTTTGCATCCAGGCCCTTTTGGCAGAGCATAGCGCATATCGTCGGTTTACTTCAAAACCTCGTAACTACAACTTGTCACAAGCTGTAGTTACGAGGTTTTCAAAGTAAACCGACGAAATTCACTCCACGTCTTTCGACAGCTGCAAATACAGTGCAATGAAACCCTAAATAATTTTCATCTTATAGAGCTCACTAAATAAGCGGGCGATATATCAAAGATCAGGGTCCGTATTCACCAACCATTCTTAAGAACATTCTTTGTCTTGTTCTTCAAGATTTTCTAACTGTGAAAGTAACAGAACTTCTGATTGGCTAAACCATTTGGTTTAGCCAATCAGAAGTTCTGTTACTTTCACATTGACAAAATTCTGAAGGATAAGACTAAGAATATTCTCAAGAATGGTTGGTGAATACGGACCCAGATTGTTATGTTTTATCTATGCCGCTGAAAGATGGTAAATAATACACTTCTAAACTGATAAATTTCAAAATGTTGACTTGTCAACATCAAAGCATTCAAATATTAAATGTGATTCAACCGTTGAGAATCATCCTTAACACTTTACTTCATAGATACTCATTTCTACGCATTGCTTGTAGGAGCCTTTGGAAAACATTGTGGCAAAAGGTGAAATTGCTCGTGACGAGCAATTTCACCTTTTGTCACAATGTTTTCTATGCTATCAAAGGGTGTCATAATTATACACATAAGAAATGGCTTCATCCTTGCTGTTATTTAGGGTCAATTAGAGATACCATAGATATGCCTTATGGGGTAAAGGGTTAAAAGGGTAGAATACAATATTGGAATAATCCATTGTTTTTGGAAGCATCTTCCAGGCTTGTTAAAAAATAAAGATGAAAAACACAATTGTTTCGTAAAGTTTTTATTCGTACGTATAATATTTTTCGATATCCATGAAAACAAATGAGGGATAAAGTTCCTGGATATCCCTTCTTAAAAATCGATAGCTTCATTTGGAATTCAGATCATCCTTTTATCAAAAATATCTGTCACAATAAAAAGCCAATGAATAAAGTTTCGCTTAAATGAAACTAAATTAACATAACTATTCATGATACAAAGAAGAAAAAATGTCACAGACTTTTTTCTATACAACCTTCGTCCAAGTGTTTCAATATTGTCAATAAAACATTTGTTCGAGATACAAAAGAGATCTTCTCTAACATCTTTGTTATTCAAATGTGACGGCGATGTGATGTTCATACAATTACTAGACGTTCTAAAGTCCTCTTTTACGTTTTCCGCCCTGTTCATAATGGCCAGAATAAAATTGTGTTAAATTTGTGTATAAAGAGCACGGTTGGATGTGATTTCTTATATTCTGACTCTCAGGAACTTAATCGTTACCGCTTTGGAATAATTAAGATTACTTTTATCGAAAGGGAATATCAAAATCCGACTGCACAGAAATCGAAAGAAAAGTAAGTTTAAGTTGTCTTTTTTTCCTTGAATCACTTACTTGCTTATGATGTATGCCTTTTGCTAAAGTTTAACAAATGCAATTCAAAGCATTCATTTTGTTATTCGCCATTAAATCAAGGCCAGTTTCTAATAACAAGTCTTTGCAGCTCCAATATTTTATCATGGAAAACTAAAGTTTTCATTGGTCGATCATCGAACAATTACAGCACATTTGCCCATCGCCTGTATGGAATACGACTCGTATAATCAAATTTTCGTTTACACCGTTATTATAAATACTCTCTCTAAAATCTATGTTATGAGACAGGGAGCGGAGGCAATTTGATCCCAGTCTTCTGTTAGAAATAATACTGATCAAAAGTAGAAAAATTAAACTTATTACGGGTGCAGTTGGGTTCACAGTATACGATATCACGGAGAGCTATTTAGGGTAGTTATGTCCGATAATGAAAAATTTCGTGAACACGTGATAGACAAATAGAATGTTTTTCGGCTTTCCCCTATAGTCTAATCGAATTAATTCAAGAATACAGTTTTCATTACCCTGGTGTCATGTCAGGACTGGTAAGCCTGGTGATTGAGGTGGAGTTTAAATATTGTGTAATCGCATTATACGAACCTTTTTTTCCACCACAGGAACTCGATCCATGAATTTATTTGCTACATGTATCCTATAAGTAAATAATAACGAGGGATCGAACTTGACCGAAAGGTAGATATTACTGGCTTCGAACGAATTCAGGTCCAAGTACGAAGTCCATATCGATTCGATTTTGTCATGAAATGTACCAAATCACAGCTACATGAATACGTTCTTCGATGATGCTACATATTACAACCATGAGCAATCCGTGTAACGAACACAGATCGAGATTTCGAGCAAATTAGGGTCAATTTGGTAGTTCCGACACAACCGTGTAACTGGCACATCACTCTACTTTCACGGTTAAATGCTACATCTCAGGCACTGACAGTCAGTTATCCTACCATGCATCAATTAGAAACATGCTATTAAGTAACTTACACACGAGTAGTTCTTTCGGCAATGATCAACCAGGGAACAAAACGAATTATTAATTACTTTTTCACAACTCATTTCCAATCAACACCATACTAGACCGAAACAACACTCTTGTAAAACGAAATTTGATTGGATGATACTGGACTCGCCTCAATTTTACTACAGCTACGACGCGGGATTCAAGTTATGATGTCATTTACCGCGAGTTCTTACTTTTAATCATGCTTGTTAACTGGCTCTTTTGACAATTGTCTTCACTTAATTAAAACTTTTATTCAAAATAAATCTACCTTCAGTAGATCTAGAGAAACTCAGAAATCTTCTTTCAATTTGAATTTCGCCCAGTAGCTCTATTGTAAGAGTACTGGCATTGTAATTGATAATTTGTGAAGGACAGAGAACCAGTAATGCTGACCAATGAATATTCCCAAGCATACAGATGAAAGCATGTCAAAATGGCACCGGATTCCATTTGAATTGTTTATAACCTTGAAGACGCTGTTGAATTGGAGGAAACAGAAATGTATTGCCTGTAAGTTATTATCCATTTATTAAAATTTTAATCGATGTGCAGTAGGAGAACTGCCTGTCGATTGCTGACATGTGGCATTTAACCCGGAGAGTAGAGTGATGTCCCAGTTACACGGTCGTGTCCGACCTGCAAAATTGACCCTAGTTATCGCGATCGGTAAATATCTCGATCTGTGTTCGGTAAACGGATTGCTTATGGTTATATTCTGTAGCATCATCGAAGAACGTATTCATTGAGCTTTGATTTGGTACAATTCATGAGAAAATTGAATAAAATTGATCTTGTAATTGGACCTTTATTCGAAACCGGTAATTTCTGCCTTTCGATCAATTTCACCCCCTTGTCCATATTGACAAGATACAAAAAAAAAAATTACTAGATCCAGTCCTTGTGTCTTCCAAAAGCTCATTAAATTTCGTGATTATATGATACAAGGTTGGAGGTAAGTTCAAGTAATCGTTGATACATACGAATAGGTGTTGTGGAATAACTGTACTCGACTTACTTATATTCGTATATACATGAACAGGCAAAAAATAAAGATAGCCACCTCATCATTTCGTTCAGAAAGGAGGTCACATGTTTTCGGGTATGTTCTTGTTGAGTTAAAATGATCTAAAATAACTTTGAAGCTAAAATGTCAATTGTCTGCCAAGTTTTCTGACACTTTATAACATCCTTGTTGAAGATAAGACGTGAACCTGTATGGATTAACATAGATATTTCAAGTCGTTAAAGATCCGAAGACTTATTGGTGTCTTGCTAGTCCGCTTTGCGTGTGTTCTTAATTAATTAAGTGAGATTTAACGGCATTCTTAAATAGTTTTAGTTTTTCAGCTTGATAGCGCATTGTAAGTGTTTAATAGGTCGACCACTAACTCTTTTGCTGGAAATAATTCTTAATATTAAAAACATAGCTTACAAGACGAGTCCCTGCAGGGATCGCATCAAAGCACCAAATTTGCAATCTCTACGGCTTGGTGTAAAGCTACGGGAATGCTTCCCCTAACCCTTAGGCTGCTAAGCGCGACTCACTGACCTTTTGCGAACTGTGCAGATCAAGATCAGACTGCAGAGGACGTGCAGTCTGATCTTCGATCTTCACTGTCCGATAAGGAGATATCATTACCGAAAACATGACTTCGAAATAGCAATTAATGGGTATTTAGTATCAATTAACAAAGTAGTTATAGTTATTTTAAACATATTTATTTTACATCGATTGAGAAACAAGTTCTTACAACTTATACGAATCTCTCTCGATTCTGCTTCGTTGTAACTACACCAGTACTCGCGCCGAATGTGTGGGCCAATGAAAAATCCTAAAGTTGACACCCGCTCCCGGGTATCGAACTCAGGACCTTTAGGTTTTGAGGCCGACCTCTACCTCACGACCACGGACACCACAGTTTTAGTTATTTACCAGGATAAGGGTCAATAAGACACCAGCTAAAAGGACTATTCTTATCTTGCTGGGTATGGTTTTGTTAACCCTTTCAGCGCCAAAGATTATAATAAGCCATAATTCGGCATACCAAGTTAGTCATCATGTATAATTGTGGCTGAAATTTGTTATGCATAAAAGAGGAATGAATCATTAGATAGAATGACCTTGTGACAAGCAGATATTTTACAAATAGGAAAAAATGTTTTGGCTCTGGTCAGCCTGCACGGACATTGCAGGCTGTCCTTGTTCGATACTGTTTGCAGATGCACTAAGCTTCATTTTCAAAAAGTGTGGCTCATAATTGACCTCTCCCGACTTCTGAAAAAAAATCCTCTCAAACCCAGCACATTTCAAAATCATACTGCATGTTCTGTTCAGTCTAATATTACATATGCCGTAAAGATCCCTGTTTTCCAACAGCGCTGAAAGAGTAAAAAAAAAAGAAAGCTGAACCCCACTAAAATATATTCCAGTTATAAATCACTTTGTGACATTTTCTTGGCAAAACGATAAAATTCCGGTATCCCTTGGTAAATTAGAAGCGAACTTGCCGTTTTCCATAGGTAGGACTTAACAACTCACAAATACATGCGGCTGTAGACTGAGTCAGACCCTTCTGAAAGGGAAGACCTATACCAGAGCTCCCAAAATTCTAGCTTCTAGGAAGTCTTGTGCTTGAGCTAAACTTTCCCTATGGTCAAAACACAGTGCTTCTGGTTGTAGAGTGTCGCTTCAACCAGAGCTCTGCCAAACAATCTAGATCAAGAATGAGACTTCCTACAGGGTTCTCATAGATTATTAGTTATCTTTTTATGTTCTGAGTAATCCTAGATGTATCTTTAAATCTATTCAGGATCCCAATTCCTAGAACATTCATTTTGTATCATTGTAATTCTATGAATACTTTGTCAACAAAAATATCTGTACATGCTGATGCAAACTTTAGTGCTGTATAAATCAAATAATGTTTTCCAGTGAATGATACAAGGTCAAAATATTGTTATTTTCAAATTGATCTTTCATCTGAAATAAAACAATCACCTAATCGGTGGAGAGAAGAGATTCAAGATCATGTTGCATGGTCCATGCAGCTTGGTCTACACAGTTTGTACAAGGGCCTTGCTGAGTAGCCGAAGGTCGAATTATTCGGTTCCCTATATAACTATGTATCCAATTATATTTTGAACTTAAAAAAAAAAAAGGAAGAAAAATATAAGAAAAAAATGGAAATAATTCTTTAAAGATATTGAAATTTAACTACTCAATACTGCTGAACTTTATCTATGAAGATCAACTTCCGGTGTTGAACAGTGTAGATATCCGAGATAAGGTTGCACTGGTTTTTATTCAGGTTGATGTTTGATCTTCACAGTTCGAATTTGTGTTAGAAATCTGGCCATGACCTCCTTGAGATGCATCATTTTGTAATAGAATTGAGCATAAAGTTGTCTTAAATTCTACTGTGCCCTTAACTCTCACACGGACGACATAGTGTTTTACTGGTATATACTGAAATAATGTTAAAGTCACAAATTGATTGCGACTAAAAGTAAGGATATGCGAGGATACAAGATTAGTGGAATGAAAACAAAAACTCTATTTACCAGCATTTAGTCCTGTTCCTGCAATACGTTTAGAGGCCCTCTTTTTACCCTTTTTCAGGTACATATCTGGAAGAAATCTTTCAAACCGATAGTAAAAGTACGAATGACGCCCTTTCTATTTTTTGAGCTTTTTTATCGGACTGTGTAGATCGAGATCAGGCTGCACAGAATGTGCAGCCTGATCTCGATCTGCACAGTCCGTAAGAGGTCAGTGAGTCGCTCATCAGCCTGAGGGTTAAACCAAGAGACCGTTTTGTATAAAGATCAATTATAGACATCTCATTTAGCCAAGTCAGTATGATGACCAGTTGAAGTCAAGGGTGAAATTAAAATAGATTGGACATAAAGATAGCATCAGGTAAATAGTGTATACTATTTTGATTGTTATGGAGTTCAAAATATACTGCATTTAACCCTTTACTCCATAGAAACTCATTTTGACCTATCAACTACAGATAGCTTTTGGAAACATTGTGAGAAAAGGAAAAGTTGCTCATAATGCGCAATTTCTCCTTTTCCCACAATGTTTTCCACCCAATCAGATATTTGTATCCTCATTTATCCATATTTTTGACATCATATTTTTATTTGCTGCTGAAATGAAGAGCCACAAATTGGAATATCAGGTAAAGGGTTAAAACCCATTCTACTGAATTGCTAGTGCGACTGGAGGCCTTCCGTGATCTATCCTTTCTACTGTTTGGGTGACAGTAGCAGATTTTGAGGACGACTTAGGTCGGCACTATACTGCGCAGACATTGCAGAACCAAGCTGTTGCAATGGGGCTTTAATGTAACTACGTGGTGAATTATACCAAACAAGACAACACATGATAATGGATTCACAAAACTTATTTCGTCTTACAACCGAATTAATCATGAGGTAAAACAGTCCCTGTGCATGCTCAAAATTCACAAATAGCAATAGGTTTTGACTCATGTCAGTCTGCGCGGACTGGACAGGCAGACATGACTGGATCCTTTTTTTTTTAGATGCATCCCTTTTGACAAAACATTCCTTAGTCTACTTTTAGATATATTTATCGTCCGTTTCTCCATTCTGAAATTTTGACCAAATAGGCACACATTTTTTTTTTCAATTAATATTATAATTAAATCAGCGTTCCAACGAAGTTTAAATGATATCCACCAGTAAAAACACATTTAACTTAGCATGTCTACATGTGAATAAACCTTTTTCCACACACTCCCGAGTTTTAACGACCCTGAGAATAAAGCCTTCTGAAAACATTGCGGGAAAAAGGGGAAAATGCTGGTAACCAACATTTTTCCCTTTTACCACATTAATTTCTACCCTTCCAAAACCACATTTCATTAATTAAGTCATATCCATTTTGTCGTCTGCAAATCCTTTTAACCCATTACCACACAATCCTTACTTTTGACGACCCTGCGAAAGAAGCCTTTTTCTCCTTTACCCACAATGTTTTCTACCCTTCACAAAACAAATTTCAAATTTTCAGTCACTTTTATGTTGTCGTTTACAAATGCTTTCAATTTAGACAAGCCTAAAATATTGTCGTCTGGTAATGAGTTAATTGGGACCAGTTCAAAATTCTGTCAGTTGGTAAAGAGTTAAAGGACGTTTTTTTTTTTTCAATCGATACCAATGTCGCCTTTTAGTCGTCTCTTACCCTATCTATTTTAGATCACCATTTTTCTACATCTGAAGGTGACGATTGTTGAAACATTTAGTGCTCCCACTTCTGCCGTCTGCATCACCAACCAAACCAAACAAAAAAAAAAAACAGCAAGCAAGAATTATCTGTCAATATATATAGAATGCCCAATTCCCGTAATTTGCCTTCACCTGTTTGGATCAGACCATTTTTGCTTGTTTTTAATTCTGAAGAATTTGTTTAAAACGTTTAAAACAGATATCCTGCTGAAAATCTCCGATTAACCCTTTCCCAAACAATCCCTGGTTTTTACGGGTCAGGGAGAGAAGCCTTTTGAAAATATTGTGGGAAAAGGAGAAAATGCTGGTAACCAGCATTTTCTCCTTTTTCCACAATATTTTCTATCCTATCATATAGAAAAATCATCTTTTTAACAAGTATTAAGTTGTCATGTGCAGAATGCTTTCAGTTTGGTGTGATGCAGAATTTGCTGTTTGGGAAAGGGTTAAAAACAAACATTTTGGAAATTGTTTTGAGTAGGTAAAGAGTTCAGCAATGAAGTATTTTAACGATAGACTTAATCCTTAAGCTGCTTATCGACTCAGGGAGCTATTGCGGACAGTGTAGATCAAGATCAGACTGTAGCCTTGATAGTTCGTCTATATAGTCTTATAAGCAGATATTTCCCCACAAAAATGCCTTTGAAATAGCAAACCTTGGATTTTTACTGACGGGTTGAAAGTTTCGCATCACTTCTATAGGAGTTATGGGTTGATTTCTACGATATTTTGAAGTGCGATAACAAGATAATGATAGGCTCAATATGCGCCTTGTTTGTTGTTGCTTACAGGATAATAATTGTGTTTATAGAATGACATGTATGGATAAAAATACTGAAAAAAAAAAAAAAGGAATGCCTATGAGCCCAAACTGAGATCGGGCATCGTACACTGTCTAAATTTTTGTGTGAAATTAACCTATTTACAAATTTTCTTTTTATTTCGTCATAGTAAATGTGCTATGTGCTAAAATGAAACTGGTGACTGAACGGTGGAACTAATAAATGAAAAAAAAAAAAAAACTGAAAACTTTGCGTAAAGAGTTATATTTTAGTTTTCGTAGCAGATTTTGAAGGAACTATAATTATGCTGCAACTGGATTGTCTTTATGTTGTTGCGGGGTTCTGCGAGCGTCAGTCGTAAGGTGTGTGGTTCGTAACCTCGAGGGCTCGGCTTGGATCCTCGCCGGATGTACTCTGTTGTTCGTCGAATAAGGCAAGACACTTGAAAGCACTAACATTACATGCTGGACATGCATGAGTAAGTGAGCTGTGATATGACTGGACTAACGTAGAAAGTGACACAAAACACACTTCAGTCAAGCAATCAATTGACGGATAGCTGGTAAGCCTTCTGTTTATTATATCGTTTGTAATCTGTGGGTAGGGATATTTTGTACATGTATGTACTTCTGTTTCAGGCTTAGCATTGACAAGTGGCACAATCGTTCAATTTTAACCAGTATGTACAGAATCCTGAGTAAGAATATATTTACCTTTTTCAACACAATTCTAGGATTGAACGGATGTATTGTGTTGAAAAAATGTTGTGTGAAAAGGGAACATTGCTGGTGAATAGTAATTTGTCCTTTTCACATTACGTTTCTCATCCTGTCAAGGACAAATCCCATTATTCATACCATATTTAGTTAATTTGTATCCAAATGATTTCAATTTGGACGAGGCTAAAATGTTCCTGTCTGGCGAAAAGTTTAAAATCGACAATACATGAAAGGTGGATTCGGCACTCAAGGGTGACAACCCACGTTATAGCAGAGGTGTCGGAATAGCCGACATTTCATGCGCAAAGTGCATATTAATTACTTAAAGAAGTTAAATGTATCTAAAATTTACTAAGAATACCTGCTCCGTCTGGTGACAGTAAATATATTTGTCCTATTTGTGAAATCAAAATGCCATGAAACAATGTTGTAGTTTTTAACACTTCAACACAATTATTCTTAGCTGCATTGAATGTACGACATTTATTTTTAAATCGCCTATGTGTCACCGGCTTTGAAAATTGGGCGGAGGTAATTGCAGAATCAACGAAACTAATCAACAAAATATTAACGTATACTATCGAAGAAAGTTGTTAGGTACCATATGCACTTCTTTGTTTGGACAGATCTTCAATAACAATAATGTACAAGCTGAAAATCTTACATTTTTAAAACGAAAATGGCGGATTTGAAATGTCTTCGATGACGTGTGCTATGACGTAGGTTGTTACCCTTGGGCACTGTAAACACTGTGCAACAAAATGTTGTAAAATCTACGTCATTGTAACATGGCAGATGAATTCGGCTCTAGAAAGCCGGGTAAAATCTGCGTCATTCTATCTGGACTGACGTCCTTCTATACAGTGACGTCATTCTATAAAAAATTAAGTGAGTTATTCAATGGACTATAATCTTCACTCCCGTTTTAACTTTAAGTATGAATTCATTTTCCCTTCATTAAGAGTTGATCATATTAAAATCGAAATAATCTTTTTTCTATCGTCGTTTACCGTTCAATAAATCACGTTGTGAGTTATGAGGTGCATTTATTGATCACTCGGACTATCGCCTCATGGATTAATTATTGTGCCTCATAACCAACAACTATGGGTTATTGAACGATAAACCACGATAAAAAAGAATATTATTTCTTAGATAGTATGTGACTTGGAACATGTTTTTATCTTTACACCCTTTCACCCTTTATCCCTACAAACCTTTTACTCTTCCTTAGTACCTTTATAACAATAAATTTATATCAAGTTTAATAATTGTTAGACGTCACATCAATTAATGAGGCATATTTTTACAGAAAGGAAATGTGTGTGTGTGTGTGTGTTTTTTTTTTTTTTATCCGATGAAGCAATCGTGTGGCACATATTCGTATATGAAATACATAATATCATGTTGTTAAATTGGTTTCGTCCTTTTTTTTCTTCCACGCTTTTCGAATATGAGATATGTAAAGGGGGAGGGGGGGGGGGGGTAAAAAGGTATTTTTTTTAATGGTAGGTCAGGTGATCAGAAGTTATTGGTTATTGTTGTAATGCTTTTTTGGTTTGATCCCTATCCAAATATATACAGATAAAACAGATATTTCCAACAATATAAGATCATGATGAATTCCAATTTTATTTATTTATTTTTTTTTTCTTTTCTTTATTTTCTACACTTGTTCAAAAAGTCTGCAAAAGGTTATTGAGTCCCGGTAACCAGTTTAATGTTTAAAAGTAATCATGAAAATATTGATTCGCAACACACTTTATTTGTTGAAACAGCTTTCGACCACCCACTTTGTGAGCTTGTAACACATTAAACTTAACGTTCTCTAGTAAAATTTCAACAAATAATGGCTATATCACAACTGAGAACAGAACTTATTTGGATACGTATACACATGAGCATATTTCAACCACCTAGCGTTTACAAATCTGTGAGATATATTCGTTGTTAACCAATGGGACCATCGACTGTTTTAAGGCCCATGGGACTGATACCCTCATATAAGTTAATCTTCCACTGGGTTTCGTATATGTGTATATTTTCATACATGTACAACGTCGCAGGGCCTAAAATTGAAAGTGAAGGGTAAGACGTAACCTACTTCAGGAATAATGGAAAGTAAAATGAAAAATGATACGTCCTTAAAAGATATTGTTTACAAATAAACAAATTATAGACATTGTCCGATAGACATAACTTGATTTGTGGAGAAAATGATACGTAAATCGAGAATGTGGAATATCTGTGCATATTCTTTCACACCGTATATGCCAAATGAGCAGTAATTATTTAACTTTAAAATTACGCGGAGAAGTAAAAGTCTATGTCCCTATCCCAAATATTAAGGTTTAATCCTTTATGAACATCCCGGGTATTAAAGACCCACAGATAGAGCTTTTGAAAATCACCCCGGTAATAGAAAAAAAAAATCTCCATCCATGTTTCCTAGTACTTCAGGGACAACTCTTATATAACTTAAAACATATTAAATTTGTCGTCTGCAAGTACATTCTTTCACACAACGTCTATTTTTTCCGTTTGCTTAATCGACAAAATCACGTCGAAAAAAAAAACAATAATAATAAGGTTTACCTTTTTTAGCCATACTGAACATACTACGCTTTAATCACCTTTCTCCAAAATCACAAAACGAGAATAAATAATGTCTTACCATATGTACATTGCAATCTTTTAACTTTTAAACAAGTTAGTAGAACTCGCAAAACATTTTTTGATCAAAACCATGGGGGTCAGCATGATACAATTGAATTATTGTAACATAAATTATAAATTTATGACGATATTGTCGCTTGAAGACGATTAATTTTCTTTAGCAGATCACTCATGTAAAACATAATGGCAAAAAGAGAAATTTGGCTGTTGACGTAAACTTTTCTAGTGCCAACCCTACTCAGTGACCAGGGTGGTATAGCTATATAATGTGTACAGTATATTCGCCCTGGTAGCTCAGTCAGTAACTTGCAGGACATGAGAACAGGGGGTCGTGAGTGGCTGAATTTCTTTCCGCGGATTGATGATAGACATTGGGTCAGTTTCATTCCTCTTTCACCGCTGACTACTGCTACGACGATAATTATGTGAAAAAGCAGCCAGTTTCTTGAAAAGAATAATTTGCAGAGTACTGGTAAATGATATCTCAAAATCAAAGTCCGTTTAGCCAGCTCGACCTTGCAGTTCAACGCCAGCTCAAAAGTAATGTCCGTTGAGCCAGCTCTAAATTGCACCTCAACAGCCTGCTCGACAATAAAAAAAAAAAAAAAAAAAAAAAATATATATATATATATATATATATATATATATATATATCTCAAAATCATTGTCCGTTGAGCCTGATCGACAAACTAGCCCAATGGCCAGTTCAACAGCAAAATACATATACATGTCAAAACAAAGTCCGTTGAGCCAATTCGACATTCAAGCTCAACGGCAAGCTAAACAGTAAAAGTACTTATACATATGCTTCGATCAATGTCCGTTGATCCAGCTCGACATTCCAGTTCAACGGCCAGCTCAACAGCAAAAATACATAAATATGCCAAAATCTAAGTCCGTTGGGCCAGCTCAACATTCCAGCTCAACGGACAGCTAAACAGTAAAAGTACATATGCTTCGATCAATGTCCGTTGAGCCAGCTCGACATTCCAGTTCATCGGCCAGCTTAACATAAAAAATACATATCTATATGTACAAATCAAAGTTTGTTGAGTCAGCTCGATATTCCTGCTCAACGGACAGCTCAACAGCAAAAATACATATGTGTAAAATTACAAAGTCCGTTGAGCCAGTTCGACATTCTAGCTCAACAGCAAAAATACATACATAATATATTGAAATCAAAGTCCTGCTCAACCGCAAGTATAAATATTTTGACACTGATCGAAACATAATTATGTATAAGTTTTTTTACTGTTGAGCTGGCAATTGAGCTGGAATGTGGAGCTGGCTCAACGGACTTTGATTTTGACATATATATGTACTTTTTATTTTGAGCTGTCCGTCGAGCTGGAATTTGGAGCCGTCTCAACGGACATTGATCGATGCATATCTTTAAGTATTTTTACTGTTGAGCAGATGGTTGAGCTGGAATGTCGAGCTGGCTAAGCGGACATTGATCGAAACATATGTATAAGTATATTTACCGTTCAGCTGGCGATTGAGCTGGAATGTCGAATTTTCTCAGCGGACATTGATCAAAACATATGTATAAGTATTTTCACAGTTGAGCTAGCGATTGAGGTAGAGTGTCAATCTGGCTCAACGGACATGGATGTGGTATTTTTGCTGTTGAGCTGGAATGTCGAGCTGGCCCAAAGACTTTAATTTTGACATATATATTCATTTTTGCTGTTGAGCTGGTGGTTGAGCTGGGAATGTCGAGCTGTCTCAAAGATTTTTATTTTGACATTTGTATATTATCTTTTTGCTGTTGAGCTAGCCGTCGAGCTTGAATGTCGAGCTGTCTCAACAAGGCTGGTTTTGAGCTGAATCTCGATTACTGAGTGTTGAGCCAGTTTCATGAACCCCTCTTTTTCCTATACTGTTCTTATATCCTTACAAATAGAAGGCTTCTAATTTGAGTCACATATGAAATGTCATTAACGGTTGCTGATATTTAAGTTTAATAGTTTGTCATTTGGCAAAGGGCTAATTTAATTAGAACTACAGTTGAACACACGGTAGCCTCACACTGAACTTTGAAGAGGTAACGTGTTTTCATAAACTGGTGAAAATATTGTGATATGCTTTTATTAATTTAAAGATAATATTTCTATAACATTCACACTTAAAGTGTATATTGTAGACACAAAGTTCAATCGGGTAGAAAATTAAACGTGGCTTTATGAAAAGAAGCAAGATTTAATCTATTATGATCTATGTCTGGTAGTTTTCGAAAAAGCTATATTATCCGATAAAGATCTTGCACACTTTTTGAAGTTGGCAAAGAAAAACAAACAATCATTCTCTTGAATACTGGCAGCCTGTTTGTCTGTATCCGTGCGTGTTTACAGCCGTCTTCGATGGTATTTTGTTTATGTTTTCGGTGGGACGAATATATTGCTCACTTAATATTTACTTCTTACTCCAACATTTTTTTTTTTCCGAACAGTTTAGATTCTAAGAACATATACATTTACATAAACGACTTGGAAAAGTGAATCAGTCAGTAAATTGGTAAAATTAGAAAAGTTGGTGACTACGGTTTCTAATCGCCTAGAACTATCAAATCGTTGTTAAATACAACCTAGTTGCTGAGGAAATGTTTACTGTTTCGCATAGGATAAGCGAATGTTCATTTTTTCGTTAAAGATCGACGATTTTTTAAGGCGTTTTTCATAAAATGTTTTGGCATTTTGGGTTAACCGGGGATCGAACTTTTGGCCAATAAATCATTAAGCAAAATTACGGTCAGTTTTTCGATTAGGATATATACAGGAATGCGTTGCTGTGCCTAGATATGTCATTAAAGCCAAAGCTCTTGACAAACGACGGGGATAGTATGTGGAAATTTTATTATAATTTGAAATATCATTTTCCTTAGGGACTTGTAAAAAGTATAAAGTGGTAGGTTAGGTGCATTCAGATTTCAAACTTGCCCTAGGAGTAGTAAACCAGATATTTTTTTGATTTTATCAAGTCGCGGTTTTGTAACGTAATTCACGGCTGTTTTTGACCCACTTCTGTAAGGTCCGATTTTTGTGCTTAAAAAAATCTAATGCAAACACTTTAAGTATCGAATCTGTATATAAAAAAGGTTGAAAGCATACAAAAAACGAGGTTGAATTAAATTTTGTGTTCCAAATATTATGGCCGAAATTACAGTGTAAATGGCGCAACTTAACTGATTTTGGACGATAATGTATGCTCTACAAGTTTATTCGGGAGATATACAAGTTTAAGGGATATATTCTATATAACAACTTCAATATACGTCATAAATTAACTACATGACGTCAGTAAATTGATGACGTCAGTTCTGTAATGAAGCTATACCACTGTCCGCCTTGCTTAAAATTAAGAAATAATTTTCTTTCCATCGTGGTTTGTCGTTCATTAAGTCACAGATGTGAATTAAATTAACAACTAGGGCGATAGCCCAAGTGGTTAATTCATTGCACCCAATTATTCCACAACGTGGTTTATTGAACGATAAACCACGATAGAAAGGAGATAATTTCGATTCTAACATGACCAACTCTAAATAAAAAGAAAACAAGTTCATAGATCTACATAGAGTAAAAACGCGGATGGAAATCTATTGAATAACTTACTTACTTACTTGTAAACTTATTTACTTACTACATTAAGACGTCTCTCTAAATACAATGACGTCACTCTATATAGAATGACGTCATTCTGCATAGAATAACATAGATTTTACCATGCTTTTCGTTGCAGTGTGTTTATCGATCCGAATGTACGTGTCCTGTTAGAATATAGATCTACGCTTGACGAAATTCTATGATAAATCTTTTTAGGTAGACTACTTAATGGAATATGCAAAATGATGCAGTCAAAGATCTATAAAGTTTAAGCTAGACCACAGATACTTGAGGAATTCTTGAAAAAAAAAACATACGTGTGCCTTATGAACGATTTCTCTGCCTTCATCGATATGACTTTCATTATGGGAAAAAAGGCATTCGTACATTTGCGTTAAACTGTCGTCTCGGTTCAACCTGAGCAGTTCCTACAGGCTAATCCGAGATAGCCGTTTAAGACTATATTAGATATTGTCTAACAATAGACTGACACACAAGTACAAAACAGAAAACTACATTAAAACAGAAAGTTTCATTACGGATCAGACTTTGCGACTTCCGCAGCCTGATTCGAAACGACCCTTTAAACAAATGTCCGAATTCACCTTTTCATGTTTTGCAGGCCACATAAGATGTGATCAAACTCGGACAAAATCCCGCCCGATCTGCTAGGAACCTTTACATACTTTTGTTTGACTCTTTCAGCCGCAAGTACATAACTCCATCTATTTTGGCGGCTGGAAATCCAATCTAATGAAAGCCAGAGATTGTTTCGCTTAAATGTCTGACTAAACAAGCTGGCGGTATAGGTTCAAGATCAGACTTAAATATCTGTGCCGTGAAGTCTGATCTTGGTCTATGCCCTCCGCCCAAAGTTCCTATTTTTGCCATAGCTAAAAGGTATTCATTGATTATTTTTTCTTATCAATAATGTTCACAGACGGGGTTCAAAAGAGGCAGACGTTTGTCTTGACGCTTCGATACTAATGGATATCACCCTTGCTTTATTTGATTGTTTGACCCGTATAAACAGACTGTCAGCTGGCTAATGACGATTGGGGAAAATAAACAATATATTATTCTATTGTATCGCTAACCACAACAGATTTACAGACTTCCTTCTAATACTGTAGAGACAAAGACCAGAATCATGACCTGGTTAGTGAGATCGTGATCTAATTCGTCTTTTAACCCTTTACCAAACGACATTTTTTTCAGTCTGGTCCAGTTTGAAAGCATTTGCAGACAACAAAATAAGAGGAATTCAAATACTATTATTTTTTTCTAACAGGGTAGAAAATATTGTGGGAAAAGGAGAAAATGCTGGTTACCAGCATTTTCTCCTTTTCGCACAATGTTTTCAAAAGTCTTCTGTTTCAGGTTTGTAGAAACCATAGATTGTTTGGTAAAGGGTTAAAGCACATAATAGCCAACGTGTATTAGTTTCTGTTATCTCCCCTTTGTCTGAACTTGTCTCTTAGATACCTAATCTCTATTTCCCTGATGTCTTCAAACACATTAAACGATAAATGACGACTCTCTTCAATACACAGATGCCTGAAAAAAAGTTGGGAAAGATGGTATGAAACTTAAAATAATATCTGGTTATGTTGTAAGTTATCTCTTTCACTTTACTCTAAAATCCCCGATAAATCATGCTCATTTTTTATTAAAATCTGAGATTTTGAAATGCGATTTCATTTTCTTTATTTCTTGATAAAGATAAATTGACAATGTAACAGCACTTTCAAAAAGTTTCTACCCTGGCTTATGAGCCTGATTTCTTACTTTAACTTAGTACCTTTAGACTCACTAAAAGCCCAAGTGGAGGCCAACAGTTAACAATCCGCGATTTAAAATTCATGCAGATTCAAATCATACCACTTGCCCATTACGAAAACATTATGGGAAAAGGAGAAAATGCTGGTAACCAGCATTTTCTCCTTTTCCCACAATGTTTTCTGCCCTTCTCAAAAACAAATTTCAAATTTTCAGTCACTTTTATTTTGTCATCTGCAAGTGCTTTCAACTTGGACAAGTCGAAAATTTTGTCGTTCAGTAACGAGTTAAATATATAGATATGTACGTGAAGATGACATTTCGTTATTGTGTGATTGGCCCACGTGTTCGCCACTGACAGAAAAAAACATAATCTTACGGGATGGTCAAAGGCTGTCAGGAGGGTCTATCCTTTGCTTATTTTTTTCACGTACATGTAGTTTTTAGAATTGTATTTTATTGTCAGAGACTAACATATAGCCATATTCTTATTTTCACATTAATTTCCATACTTTTAAATGGTGTAAGAAAATCAAAATGCATTCTATCATCCGCGTTGTTTTTAATCCTCACTAAAGCCAAAGAAAAAGTAATTTTCATTGCTTAAAATTCGAAACTATGACGGATTACCAATCAAAACACATATATGTAAGATCGGAGAAAACCTGAACGTGTCAGTTACTGCTTTGGTTGCTATGATATGCGCGTGCGAAAATGCATGGAGAAACCCGTCGATTTCAGGGACGCCACTGATCGAGACAACCGTCGTATTCGAACTAGGTCCTCAGAAACGTCACGTGATAACATTGCATCTTATTAGTGCTATGACGTAGTACACGGGACTACTTTTTACACTTCCAATATTATGCCATCGGTAAGATTGCTCATTCTGAACCTGTCTTCTTATTTATATGTAATAAACGCTTCCTGTATTGATAATAAATAAATAAGCGATCATCAGCCTTAGTTAACGATGTCGATAAATTTACGTTTTTTCCAGCCTAGAATGGAGACAAAACGATCATGTGAATGAAGGGTTTGTTTCGACGCTTTGAATGATCACGTGGTGTTTACGTCACTTAAACGTCACTGTGGAGATTTACGACGAAAAGTCGGCTAATCGTCGGCGATCATCGATGTAAACAAACAGATAATGTGCTAGGATCTGTTCTAGTTTCAAAATTCTTTTTGCTGCCATTGACTGGAACTTCTTCGAGCTGCAGTTTTACATATTGTGAAAGTCATAATATTCGCCGCATTTTCACATGGTAAAAGTCCTGCCGAGCAAAACATGCTCAGGGCTCACACTTTTTATCAAGCTGTATTCGACGTGCGGGCTTCAACAATTACTCCATTCATGAAAATTCGTCGGATAATTCGTCTTTATGGTATCTTTGGAGAGTTCTAAATTCGGTCTAAAAATAGGCCATTGGGACATAAGTTAAAGAAGAACCTAGAGGAGAACACATTTTCAGTCGACGACTATGTGCGGATCCCAAATCATTTCTCTCAGTTGAGCACTTTTGAGGTATTGCCCCCCCCTTTTTTTTCCAGAATGCTGACCCCTCTCGCAAATATGTTGTCTTCCTTGTCTTTTCCTTCTTCTTTTAAGACAATTTCCATTTAAATGACAGTTGTATTTTGCAATCTCCTCGGTA
This sequence comes from Tridacna crocea, assembly GCA_943736015.1. Classification (NCBI taxonomy): domain Eukaryota; kingdom Metazoa; phylum Mollusca; class Bivalvia; order Cardiida; family Cardiidae; genus Tridacna; species Tridacna crocea. The sequence continues at coordinate 8,228,993 of OX031066.1, read as the reverse complement.
TTTTCAAATACTAGTACAACGTTTATTGTTAACGACATCAAACAATGGTGGTAAAAAGCTGAAAAACAAACAGAAATATAAATGAATCATTCATGACAGAAAGTCTCCTCATTTCACCACTCCTTTTCTTTCTCTCGATGGCCCACTGACACAACGTTACACGAATAAAAAGAAAAACTTGAGGCAACATACATGTCTAACTCGTTCTAAGCCCACATTCTACAGAATAACATAAACGTATCCAATGTTAAATACCTCCTTTCAGTTGGCTGCTTTTAGGGAAATTCTCCTTTACAAACAATTTGTCAATGTCGCTGATAAATTCTCAGGGGGAAAATTTAAAGATTAACATGTCTTAAAGCTTGGGCACACTCAGTGCCAGTGACGAACACTGTCTATCGGTAAAATTAAACCCCGATATTCAAAATCAAGGCCTTTTGACCATGATATCTTTCGGAGCGCAATATAGATGCCAGATAAGGCAGCAGCTTTTCTGCATTTTGATGTAGACTACACTGTAGAAAAAAAAATGACCTAAAATTATTGACAGCGTCTTGAGGCTAAACGACGCAATTACATTTAGCCACTTAATGGAGTCAAGCTATCAATAATTCAGTCTTTCATCTGTTCATTAGTGATACGATTGCACAAGTTTGGATTTACTCTTTCAGAACCAAAGGCGAAAATTGAAGGTTAACATAGATGAAACTAGGACAGCACAAAACGTGCTGATTTTAGATTTTAGCACTGCACTCAGTTCATCAATTTTAAAGCATTAGAAAAGCGAAAAATACTTTTAAGTTTCAGCTGATGGATTTTCGGTTATTCAAAGAGATCAGTTTATAATGATACTTCTCCTGACAAACTTTGGGGAGATATATAAGAGTCACCTTATCGGTTGGCCTGACAGTGGGTCTGTAGGTCTGCAGATTTTTTAGTCCGCTGTATTTCTTAATGACTATAGGACACATTTCAATAAAACACCTACATTAGAAGGTTTAATATGAAGTCAACATGTGCATATTATAATTGAATTACGGTTGAATAATTTTCAAATGAGTTATGGCCCTTTCATTTTTTGTGCTATTTCTCAAAACCTACTTTACAAATTTCCACAAACTTTATAAAAAGTTTCAATGTAAAGCAAGGACGTACTTTTATTATTTGTTGGGTTTCAATGATTTTATGATGACTTATGACCCTTTGAAGATATTTTTCAGTCTGCTCTTTCTCTGAATAACCACTGGACAAATATTTATAAAAAAAGCACAGGAATTTCATTACAAATTGAATATGTGCATGTTATAATTTGATTTAGGTTAAATGACTTTTCAAATGAAATAGTGAGTAATAGCCCTTTTCATGAAGATTTTGTAAGTATTGGCCAGATTTCAATAATACTTTATGGAAAGTTTAACTACAAGGCAAATATTTCCATACTTCATTATTATTGTTGAATGATTTTCTAACGAGTTATGGCTCATTGATTATCATTACATTTTTTTCCGAGCTATTTCTCAATAACTACTGGACAGATTCCAATCAAACTTCATAGCAAGTTTTTAATGTGAAAAAAAATGTGCATATTTGCTAACTGTAGTGCTACCCTGGTAAAGTGAGTATTAAAAAAAAAAGTTATGTACCTTTCCATATGATTCGTCAAATATAGTGTTGAGCAGATTACACTGCGTCATTAGGGGAACTGAATAGGAGCATTTCAGGTAGCTTTTCAAAGTTGATTTTCTGGAGGGATCTTGAATAGGCTCTGAGAGGCAGCATACATAATCATGTATGTCATTGGATTAACAACTACTGGTCCAAGGCTCTGAATCGTCTTGCTTAAAAACATTCCTTCGCAAAATGTAGAATTTCGAGTGAGTAACAAATCTGGAACCTCAAAGTTTCGATTCCTGACTACAAACCTACTCAGGACTCTATTTGGGCTTCATACCTTGATCAAAAGAGAACAACATCCTAACGTGAATTCTCTAGAAAGGAAAAGTGCATGATCTAGTGATTATCTGTGGTAAATTATCGATGATGTATCCGTCGTCATGTACATGCGATGTTGTTTCGCCACAATAACATATTTTTTGAGATTGTTATAAGCAGCGCGTCATAAAGATACTAGATTAAAAGTGAAAATGAATGACGAATGAAAATGTGTGGTAAGGTAGTTTCACATAAGCATCGTTCAAGGGATTATCCTAGAACCTCCAAAAATAGATTTGTATATTATGTTTATTGCTGTTCCATTGAAAGTAAAGCAACTTTTCAATAGCTAAACCTTTGAATTTTTCCATAAACAGTGTTCCCACAAACGCAAATTATTTGGCAAATCACGTTTTACAATTAAAACTCACGTAACCAAATATAAGTTACGCGCCAGACCTCAAGTAAGGAGATAAACGGACAAGAAAGGCCATAATCGGCTCTTCCTGTTGAAAATGATACTATTTTGGAGTTATTTGTTATTCCCATTAACAAATTATGTCAAAAAATGGATACCCAGATTTTGACAAACATGAACAACTGCTCTGAAAAAAAAAAAAAAAATCGCAGAAACCCATGACACAGCAATATGTTTCTTTGACATGCCTGATCTGAGCCATTTTAGACTGCTTTCTAATGACTCTCACTAGTACATTTACATAAACATCTTTATATAAGAGACCCATTTGCTGCACATCATTAATATGAATTGCTTTACATCTAGTTAGTAATCATTAATCCTCATACTATCTAATATGAAATCGTACCTCCAGATTAACAGCTCAGGGGGTAACTGTGCCCTTGAAATAAAATAAGCTAGTGGGAACACAGCGTTACTTATACATTTCCGGAATGAAACTGAGAGTGCAACATAAAACAGGTGGTGAATACACGTCTTTGTGTTTGCTTACAAGTATCTCTCAAAACACTCTTTTGAAATAAATTAGCGACGATGTCTACTTCAAATAAATGCCATAAAGATATAATAGCGGCTAACATCTAGATTCCAAGCCTTATTTTTTGTGAAGATATATCTCTTTGGAATCAGATTATCTATTTTTTTTTTTTTTTTGAAAAAGACAATCTCTAAAGTGCTTAGTAAAACATGTGGTAGTATGATTAATAAATGTCCAATATTTTAGGGCTTTGTGAGTTAGATTTCTAACTTTTTAGCATATAGCAAATACTGCGTATTGGCAATAGAACGCTAGATCGACTTACAGGGGCAATGATAATGATAGCATCATTTAAATCATAATTAAATGTTTTCTTAATCTATTTTCAAATCTGTTGTATGCCATCCTCATCGTCACGCTCTATCATGACCCGTCAGTCTAATCTCACACTTTCTCTCCTTTCTCTCTGAATTTTACGATGAGTCTCGATTTTGATATATGTGTTTTATTGTGTTTGTTGTTCATCTGTATTAATAAATCTTCTCTTACGGGAGGAAATAAAGATATGAATGAATGGATCAAACCTGTCCTTAGTCAGGTATTTAATGTTCATGGAGAGCTATTAGAATAATCTTTATTCTTTTACAGAAAATGTACTAAATCACGCAACTCTTTTACATGATGCTTATGAAAATGTATCAAAATAATACATATTCATTTAAATAATGTTTGTGGAAACTGATCAAATTATCTTTACTAGTTTAGACAGGTTTAATGAGAATGCATCAAAGTCTCACAGACTCAGAATCGATCCCGAATATGAAATTTTCAAATGCGTAGTTCTTAGTTCTTCGTGAATCAAATTGGCGTCATTTCAAGCTTTAAAACACTTTGAGAGAAAAAAATCAACATGCGTATTTTTTCCCGAATTCAGAAGTCAAGCCGATTTGATCAGGAATCTACGTGTTTAACAGTACCTCGTATTACGTTGTGGTATTTCGGTATACTTCGTAGTAGTCAATTCGTCATTGTTCGGATATGAAACTAGCCCTATTCAACGTACTTTCTTCTGCTTTTCTGCGGAGCAGTTTGATTAGGAATCTGCGCCATTCGGTAAACTTCACCGTACTTCATACTCCGTCGTTGCATTCCGTTTTACATCAAAGTAGTCAAATCGGCATTGTTCGGGTATGAAGCAGGCCCTATTCAGCGTACTCTTCTCTGCTGCAGCAGCTTATGGCACTGTCCGATGTTCTGCTTTCTACCCACCGCCATTGTATCTTGTGCTTAAGCTGTGGACAGTACTGTTCGTATTCCAGCCCCTGCTGTGGCAGTCAGGGCCTTCTTCCTCTTCTCACATTTGAAGCACAAGATAGCAATGATGATTTCTTCATTTGTCGTTCGACCGTTGTGACTTCAAAGGTTTCAGGATGCCAGATTCTCAGCTGAAAGATGAAAAATCATATACTTGGCAGTGTCTTCTGTTCAAGTTCGGGTGCAAAGTCTTGTAGAAAATTTGAAACTTTTAGTTTATTTCATGCTTTCCGGTAGGATATCGAGAAACAGCAGTGACAATATTTTTCGATCTTACACTGGTATCACCAGTGAAAATACCGATTTTCACGTTCTTGTTGCCTAGGCAAATTGCGCATGCCTAACAACCAGATGGGAAATATGACGTCATATACCTTACATTTCTCGCGCTTGACGTAACGTTGCTATGCGGGAGGGGTACGCCACGGGGAATAAGGGAAAGGAACTGTACTGAATTTTGATAAAGCTCCTCCTAGAGAGAGTTAAAAGCATAAAATAAATAGAACATTTGTTTTTTTCGGTGAAAGATCGAAATTTATTTCATCTCGTGAACACCATCGGTAATATTTTCACTCGTGGCTGCGCCACTCGTGAAAATATTACCGATAGTGTCCACTCGATGAAATAAATTTCGATCTTTCACCGAAAAAAACAAATATCCTCTATATATCCGGAGCTATCGATGTAGCTTGTCGTCGTTTGTTGCACACCGTAGTTCCTCGTTCATAGAAATTGAGTAATCGGTGTGGATCGAGATGTTTTATAGTAGCTCGGTGTACTTCGGATGAAAATCAGGGTGAAAGCCGAGTAAATCGCCGTAAATTGTATTACCTCGTAGTACGTCCGGAAAGAATTCAGTTTTAATTATTCTGGAAATATGCCCTGAAAGGCCTGTTGAACGGCTCATTTTCGTAGTGATGCGGGAAAATACTGCGGTTTATTGGGGATTCGGGCTCTATGAGACCGGGGCGGAGGGAAAGGAGCGGGGGGGGGGTGTTATACTATGTATGTAAATGCATTATCTTTTTACTTTTTTTACAAAATAAACCAAAATATCTTCACCTATTCAAACATTGTATATGACTTGCATGAAAATCAGTTCACTCCATTCATAGACTGTTCCATAAAATGTACTACTCATCGTCTATAGTATCTTATACCATGTTTTTGAGGTAGCACCAAATCTGTTTTACATATCTATACAATGCTGATAAATATATTAAATCAAAACCATTTATTTACATGGTTTTGAAAGTAAATCAAGTGTCTTACTGTAATTATTTCAGGACTTGTTATAAAAAGTTATAAATACTTTTACTCAGTTTACGTAGTATTTATTAAAATGCATCAAGACTATATTAAATCAATCATTTATACAACGTGTTCATGAAAATCCCTAGCCACCGTCTATTTCTGCTGAATGTTTATGATATTTTTTATGATGGATGAAAAATGACGATTGGCAAGAATCACGATAGATCTTCATTAAGCGTAATGTTTTAGTGTATGCAAAAACAGAGAATGCCGTACCTATCATTAATTTCAAGCAGGAAGTGTGGAAAGATATCCAGTTCTAGTTTTATTTCTGAATTTCTCTATCTTTCTTATTTAAGGAGCTCTTTTTTAGCTGTATCCTTTACAAAGCGCTTTCGTTTGTCGATGGTAAAGAAGGTGATTCTCAAAATCGTTTTAAAAAAGGATGATCATTCTGGACATAGTATCTCTTCTTTCCCAAGAATATTTCCTACCCTCCCAAACATGAAGTTCAAGTTTTGAGTTTCTTTTATGTTGTCGACTGCAAATGATTACAATATAGATTTTTTTTCTTCTTTTTAAGTTACTTATTTACTTATACCTTTTTTTCTTTTAATTTCGTTTCAATTTATCTTACTTTTGTTAAGAGCTACTATGCATATGAATTTTGATGTAGTTACAGGACGACTTTGTTAGGCAGAGTATATGAAGCAATAGTTCTTCATGTTTAATCGATCACTTTTGAGACAATGGAAAGCTTGCGCCCCCCCCCCCCCCCCACACACACACACACACACATACACACACAAAAAATATCACTTGATAAATTGGTATACTTCCCCTTTAAGACGAAAAGGAGGCTATTTTTCATTTCATTCGACAACGAAAGAGATCTAAGTTTAGAGTTCGGATAGTTAATGTAAAGTTAATAGATGCAGCCGCAGATAATTATTTGCAGCCTTTTTGCATCATAAATAATTGTGGCTTTGGATGATTGTAACATACATGTTAAACACAAAACAGACAGTTTGTGCTATATTTTTCATCCAGCAGTATTCGTCCTAGAACCTAGATAAAACTGTGCAGTGTAGTAACATGTTTTATTGCCATACATATGTACATGTCAACAAAAGCAATACACAAACACAATTTCTAGTATATGGAATGACACATGTACTTTGGCAAAAGGGGTCTGGCCACAAGTTCTGACAACTTTGGTTCGGCCATTCCCCATCATCCAATGTCTAGGAAACAACAGTGTTAATGACAGCTGAATTTTTTTTTTTTTATTTTTCAAAACTGAAACTTTAATGCAAAGAGAAAAATGGACTGGAACTGTCATAACCGTAACGCACAATACTACTTTTAAAACGCGAAAAATCTAGTCATTTGACAAGAGAATTACAATAGCTAATGATACATGTCGTTACAATAAGCAGAGCATGCACATTCGGTAAAGTGCAATCCGATCAATATCGAGCTACGATGGGGACACGTGTCCGATATTTCAAGGGATTTTGCTCTATATAACTCTGAAATTTGCCATATTTCTTGTTTTATAGAGGAAAACGGTGCCATTTTAGCATTTGGGATTTTATCTCGATTGCCAAGTAAATCATGGATACGTGGATTTGGTGGGAAGGACTAGTAATTAATCTATGAGATATTTTCACAGAATCAGACTAATGCACTTTAAATTGTAACAAAAAGCAGTCTTAACTCGATATATAATATTAATTGAACAGAATTTATTTCCCATGCCACTTCCCCACTTTGAAATAATAGATAAACAAGTGAAACTGTTTTACTCTAATCAATTATTGAATTATTTCCTCAAAATTTTTCTTCAATATGCTTTACAAAACAGACGACTAGGAAAGAGAGAAATTGAGCTCCCGAGGTTCAAATTTTGTTTCAAATGGAATTTGTTCTTCTTTGAATACAGCTTTATTCCCTCTCTCTCTCTCTCTCTCTCTCTCTCTCTCTCACCCACCCACCCAAACAAGCAGTTTTTACATTAGGTATAAGTTGAAACAAGTTTAAAACCGTACATTTTGTAGACACATTTATTTAATATTTGTGACAATAAGATTATGGAGAAAGAGGTGTTCACAAGGAGTTCCTCATTTGTTTGCAATGCTTTCAAAAGCAGTCTTAATAAGAGCCATATGACTAACATGAGTTCTATTACTTACTTTCAATTGCATTACTGAATACTATATTTTATTTGGAATGACAGATATGCCAGTTATAACCTAATGAAATTTGATAACTACGGATTAAATTCATTTACATATGAAATTGTAAGAAGTATAAAAAAACATTCAAATATCCCTTAAGGAATAAAAAAAAAAGATACCCCTCCCCCCAAAAAAAAGTGAATATAAACCTGTTCTGAGTGATGGACTGTCATACTGCAGACTAGTTTAGAGAATTAATATCTAACAAGTTAATGATTAACACAGCTGAACAACTTCCTATAATATCCTATTGAATCAAAATCAGGGAAATGCAAAAAAATAAAACTTTGTTAAATTAACTATGGCAACCACTCACAAATATTCTGTTTTATTTTTTAGTGTGTTCGGTAGGAATAAGGCTGTTGAATAAATGTGTACATATATATTATATATGTTATATGTGTTATGTGTACAGACTGTGTTGAAGTGACCACCAGTTTGTGTATAGTGTATTATAATGTTAAAATAAGTGGATAGTGAATTCTTGGTGGGAGCGACACTCCATAAATTAAATAGTGTTGGACATAAGAAGTCCAAATTCATATCATTAAAGTTAAACTGGGAAAACGACGCACGAATGGGCATTCCAAGAAGCTTACTAGCTTATGCACATAACTGTGCATTTGGCCTCAATAAACTTCCATGAACTTTATGATCGTTTTAATGAAGCAACAACGAAAATAACACACTTTTTAGGGAAATTAAATTTTTTTAAGAAAAAAAAAAAGTGATTAAACTATACTACTTGAAATTTAGTAACTTAATCATTGCCATAGGAAACTTTGTTACACTGCGTTTCACACATTTTATATTCAAGCTGTGGTGCACTAGATGTTCGTTTTCCTTTGGCATTTGATTTGATTGTTTGTTGTTGTTGTTGTTTTTATTTCCGATCAGTTTGCTTGTTGTACAACTAATGTGCGATTTATCATACGTTTTCGATTTTTTTTTCAGTGCGGCTGAATTACGAATAGTTCGAAACTACATCCGCTTTAGAGCTTTAACGACTTTTCATTTCTTTTTCTTCAAAAAAGAAAAAAAAAAAACACATGGATTTAAGTGTAAGAATATTGATCACGCGTCCTATTGTGCTTGATCTTGTTTTACATGAAGAGCATGTTTAGATATCTCACTATTTCAATATACTGATTTTGTTTTATTCTAATACATGTATAATTCCATTGATTGCAAAACTGTGACTTAGTATTTAAAGATATCGATTTCCCTCAAGTGTTAACCTTATGCTGTAATGAAGGTCTACACACCCTTTCTTTCTCTGTCTTATATAAAGGCATCACAATTCAAGATCAAATACATTAAGGGCAGTCGAGCCCTACAGTCACACTTTCCTGTGATACTGTAACTGAAGGAAAATCCATGGTATAAGACAATGTAGATATCTATTAAAATGAGACTATTGTCTTGACACAGGAAAAAGAAACCCAATTCCATTTATTTACTGGTCTGAAATTTAATCAAACGCAGAAACTGTAACAATTGTTCGCCGAAATCTAGTCTAGACATAACTGATCGTTTCTGTCAAAAATCTGTTAATGGATATCAAACTGAAGAGACATCGCGAGGAGAGGAACTCTTAACTGCGCAAGCATTATCTTTCAATCCCTTAAAGATTATTTATTAATTTTGAAAACCTTGAGGCACAAAAAGCTGTTTTTCCTTTTGTCAAACGGTTTTGTTTGGATATTGTCGAATTACAACACTGGCCTTTTACCTGTCAAAGTGGGTTTATTGTGTACTTTGTGTTTGCAAAGGCAGGATTCACATTGCTCGAAAAGCAATCGATAAAAACTGTAATTATCTATCCTTGGCGTCGATTTTTGAAAAGCTTGTGACACATGGAACTTATTCACGAAACAAAAACCTGTTGTCGTCACAACAGTTATAGCTACGGGTGTAATTCATGAATGGCTACGTTTGGATCGTTGTGTAATGATAAGCGGCTATTCTTCCAAGAAATACAGCACAAATGATAGCATAGACCCAAGATGAGACTAGAATGTACTATGTTCTCTTGATCTACAATATTAACACCATGAAAAATTTGGCGCCTAAAAGGTTGAATTATCTATCAGCCTACGCTGTGTCTATATGACCCTAAAAGAACCCTCCTATCTGAAGCTCTGTTTGAAGAAAATTTGCTGGAAGTTGTCCTCATGAATAGTTTTGTGGGCTATTTAAGGGTCTAGCAGATTTTCCCGTTGATTGAACCATAAAACTTGTTTTCTTGATCCGTGTAGAAAATAGACAGATTCTAATTTCGTTTAGTACTAATCGACTTCTCTGTTGAGATGTTGTTCAGTTTTGTTATTCAATGACAATTCTGAAGGGCCATGTAGGCACTAACAAAGTTTCTTACCGATATCACCATTATGATCCTTTCTAATTCTCATTGCTACATAAAAAAAGGTCAAACTTCTAACGCCAAATAGCGTTCTTGGTCTTCGTCTTGGATCAAATATAATCCATTGAAATTCAAAAAGATTTCCCTATTGTTAGCTTGTGAACATAAGCGGAGGGCATAAGTCCTTGATCAGAAGTGCATGATCTCTGCAATCTGATCGTGATCTTTACAGCCCGCAAAATCCCCATTTCTGTAAAAGTGCAACAAAGTTAAAAATGTTAATACATTAGGCCACCATGAAATAATAATCCTGTCGCAATTGGTTACATGACTCTTTGACCTTGTTTTCCGAGGAATTATTGTATATCCTGTATTTGAAGCACAACTTGTTTAGATACAATGTACTTCATCTTTAAGTAGCGGCTGTTTTGCAACTAAGTGACGTTAATGCGCTTTCAAACAACGCAGACGGCAATACCCGTTGAAATTAGGTCCTTTCTGTACTTGATGCAAAACAGCTTATGCAGACTGCGCTAGTGTGGTTCAGTTGATTTTTGTTTTTTCGAATGATGCCTTTTGAATATCATCTCTGATCATTTGAAGCCTATGGTAAGCAAATGTATTCCTTATTTGACCCATTTTCTTAGTATGCGTTCTTCGTAAGTCTATTTATGTGAATGCTAATGGTAGTTTTGCAGGCAATTATTATGACAATACTCTACTTCTCAAAACAATAGTGTTGAGGTTTAATGGTTCGTAAATTGTGATGAAAGCAGATATCATTATGCCATACCGAAGGCATCACTGTGTATTTTATGAATTGAACAACGTGGTCATTTCTCGTATCAACGGACTGTTAATCATGAATAAACCGTTCGAAATCTTGTATCTATATCATGGTACTCCTTCATATCCACTATTACTTTGAAGAGCCATTCTCCTACCACAGTACTTAGCACTACCCATGTCTGCTGATTGGCCTGGCATACTTATGCAGAAAGATGACTGGAGCGTTTCCTCAATTATAATACACTTGAATCAGTATGTGTGACTACAATAAAGATAGATAATAGCTAATAAGCTTCGAGATGAATGATATTCATCTGTAGATTACTATATGGCTGTACAGAGCTGGTGGCCGTGAAAAGGGTTGACGGTGAGGGATATTCCTACAAGTCTGCAGTTTTTCACAATATAGCGCAAAGTTACACTTTTAAAACATGTGTTGAGCGTTTTTCAAGATCACACGGTACATTACATGATCTTGGATCTGCATAGTCAAATACTGTAAAGAGATATTTGTATCAAAATCGAAATTGAAATATGTGCTTTGAATCTTGTTCTTGTAGGTCTGTTTCATTGACGGAATATTTCCTTTGCGAATATCTTTACAGCGTCTACAAATTGTTTTGAATGAATACCAAATTATATCTCAAGAATGAAAGTATCCTTACCATCTTGCATTCTTATCTTCCTAGTTAATGTGAATTTTACGGTAGAGTTCATTTTTTAATTTACTTTAATCATAAAATCTCTAAGCACTTGAAACGCAAGTCTCAGATATTCTATCTGCTCATTTTGATAAGATTGAATAGTTTCAAAGAGTAAATGAATATTGATTAGTTACATTCTTTCCCCTAGCGGTACGTGTTTATACATATAAATCTTTATGGTGTTTTGATGGTCCGGACCAGTGTTATGGAAATTCAATTCTCTCCAGAAATTTCTTATTCTTAACTGGAATGAAATGAGATTTGACGTTGGCAATTTTTTTCACTTGGTTACTGTAAAACTATGCTTTATGCTGTTCCGGAACGAATTCCATTATACTTTTATTCTGTTTAAATTCACGACAAGAAGAAATGATGCTCATTAAGAAACCACTTCCTAATTGTAAATAGCTATGCGTAAAGTATAAAATTTTCAAAGCCAACAGGTGAAAACAGAGGTTTTAGCTTTCGACATGTGTCTGCATCAGACTGCGCAAAAAGCGCATCTTGATCATAAATCTTTCCGACTTTAAATGGATTGACTGTTCTTTTAGCTAGCAGGAGAAAGAGTTTTTACTAAGTCATTTTGCGACAAAATATGCAAACAATGAGGCATGCTTAACCCTTTACCAGACGAAAGAATTCTGACCTTATCCAAGTTGAAAGCATGTACTGATGACTATTTTAGTGTGGCTCAAACTGTGCAATTGTTCTTTGATAGGGTAGAAAATATTGTAGGAAAAGGAGAAAATGCTGGTTATCAGCATTTTCTCCTTTTCTCACAATGTTTTCAAAAGACTCCATCATCAGGATCGTCATTGTGTGGTAAAGGGTTAATGCATCTCCGTAACTCATGGTAACAAGCAGGTCATCACATACTTATGGATCCACAATGTCCACTGTTTTGAACAAACAACCTGGTCGTGAGAAGAAAGGGTCCTTAGGCATACGGAAAATTGAAGGATAGTGAAAAATTTCGGCTCAGGACAGCATTCGCGGACTACGCAGGCCGACCTGAGTCGATGTTTTTCCCTGATGCATTAAGCTCCCTTTTCATAGAGCACGGCTCAATTACGCAGGGAATGAGAAATGCATTACCAGACAAGGCTAGTGTGCAAGCTGATCTCGGTTCACACTTTTGATGGGAAAGATAAGGGGTAACATTCCAAGACCTTAATCAGCCATTGTGATAGTGCTGTGTCCGTTGTACGTCGTGCGTCGTCCGTCGTCAACTTTTATCTTGTGTACGCTCTAGAGGCCACATTTTCAGTCTGATACCCATGAAAGATAGTCAGAATATTTGCCCCGATGAAATCTCGGACGAGTTCGAAAATGGGCCATGTCGGATCAAAAACTAGGTCACCACGTCAAATCCTAGAACAACCGTGTATATGCTCTGGATGCCACATTTTCAGTCCAACACTTTTGAAAGTTGGTCACGTTTTTTGCGTTGATAATATCTTGGATGATTTTGAACATGGGTCATGTTGGGTCAAAAACTGGGTCAATAGGTCAAACGTTATAAAAACTATGTGTATGCTCTGGAGGACACATTTTCAGTCTTATACTCCTAAAGCTTGTTCAGAATATTTGTCCTGTTGATACCTTGAATGACTTTGAAAATGGGTCGTGTTGAGTCAAAAACTAGGTCAATGGGTCAAATATTAGAAAAACCTTGTGTACTCTCTAGAGGCCACTTTTTCTTCCTGATACTCTTCAAACTTGGTCAGAATGTTTGTTATGGTGATGTCTCAAAAGTGTTTAATAATGGGTAATAGTCGGGTCCAAAACTAGGTCACTTGATCAAATCTTAGAAAAACCTTTTGTACGCTGTAGATGCCACATTTTCAGTCCAATACTCATGAAACTTGGTCAAGTGTTTGATGATGGGTAATGTCTTATAAAAAATAGGTCACTGGGAAACTAGATTGAAAATGGTTCATGTTTGGACAATAGACTCAGGTGAGCGATTTCAGGGCCATCACGGCCATCTTGTTGAAGGTTATGAGGATCATCAACACAATCGCTATGGCATTAATCTAAATGCAGCATCGGCGCGGAATACGTCTAAGTAGCTGATACTGCTGACAATTCGAACTACTGTTCGTTTGTAACTTTTTATACGGCCGGCTGTTTAAAATGCATTCAAAATTGTAATGTACGAGTCTGAAATGCTGCTCAAAAGATTCTCCCCCTTTTTCTGCACAGACATTAGGTACAATGTGTATGTCAATAAATGAAACTTACAATGAACTCGTATGCTATCAATTTTAAAGTCTAAATTATGAGCTCAGTTTTACAACACAAGTATGAACGGTACTATATTTTCAAATTACTTTAAACAACTAACATACACAACTAGCTTGAAACAGTCTCCAGTTTTTCTCAATCTTCAGTTGCTTTAAGCTTTGTCACTTAAGAAAGTGACAAACAAAAGTCAGTAAGGAATAATAGGTTATCTTTAAAATAACGACGAAAAAGATATGTGATTTCTACAATACTTTCCTCAGAAATTACTCTTGATTTGTTTTCCTTCCATCGCATCTGTTAGTAAAAGCATATTGTTATCGATAACCAAAACCAAAAGCCACAAGATGACATGCCCATGATTTAGTTTCATTTAGCAAGTAAATATATATTTTTTTCTCTCTGCTTGTTGTATCTCGTAGTGTGAAGGAGACAGAAAGAAATACTGCAAAACTAAACGCTAACTACTCCCATATATCATCTAAATTGATTTATAGACAAAAACTATGTTGAAAATTCAAGCATGATTCATTGACGCTATACGGTGACACCTGTGTTTATATTTTATGCATCTCTAACACCAGCTGTTGAAGCTGAAATTTGCTTGTTGACGCCATATCTGTCTTAATATACATATGCCGAAGGAACATTTTTGACACCCTGGCTTGAAAACTGCTCAGATTTTGAGAAACTAGTAGTTTTATGTGGATTGACCGTGGCGACCTTTCTTTGAATATAAATCTAAGGGATTGAAAATCGCAATAGATTTTGCAACTGTGACTTGTGAATACATTTTATAAACCTGGATCGAAACAGTGTTGCCTTGGATCGAAATGTTCATATTGATGTGTATTAATTTTGAAGGTTTTACGCTAAGCCATTTTAATAAACAACTATATTAGATGTGAACGCCTTGTTTGCATATGAATTATTTGTTAGCAGGTTTTGGCTGAACATGAAATTTTGAAACCCTTGCAACTGTGACAGCTTATCAAATAACGATCCTTATTTTCGTTTCGATTAAACAATGATTGCAAACCAGACATGTGATATCGAGTAACACATTGTATTAGGTATCGCAAGCATAAGGTAAGTGTTTTTCAAACCTCTTTGTGTATTCTACTGAAAGTCTCAATTTCTTTGCGTTAATTCTACATAATCCGAATCTTTAAATGACAAATATGTTTTCATTATAAAATGTCACAAATCATAAAAAGAAAAAAATACTGTTAAGATAAATTCGTATGGCAGTAATATCTAAAGAACAGCTGCACATGTTCAATTTGGCACTTGCAGAAAGTAAACAAAACCAAGAAAGTAAACAAAATGAGACAAATGAAACCCTTAATTTAACCCCTTTTGAAATACTTAAGCTATGCTCTATGAAAAGGGAACTTAATGCATCTGCAAAACGTATTGACTTATGTCAGTTTGCGCAGTCCGCACAGCTGCCATGGGCAACACTATTTTACTAAAAACCTTCACCAAACGACAAAATTGTAGACTGATTCAAATAAGAAAAATCCGTTGCAGACTACAATTTACATGTAGCTCAAATGATGATTAGTGTATTTGATAGGGTAGGAAACGTAGTGCGAAAAGCAGAAAATTCTGGGTACCAGCATTTTCTCCTTTTCTTTCAGTATTTTCAAGGGTCTTCCTTCTTTGGGTCGTTTGTTTTAAACATCAGAATTGTGTGGAAAAGTGTTTAATCTTTTACCACATCTTCAGGCGTCATACTAAGTCTAGTGTTTATAGCTTCGTGCGACACCTCCAATGTCATACGCATTCATTTATTCTTCTGATCATAAACACAGCAACTACATTACGTTAACGCCAGAAATCTGTTTGAAACAGTACCTTAATGGACTTTCAAAGGTATGACATTTTTCCCCCACATGACTTTAGCATGACAAGTCCTTATATATTTGTCGAACGGAAACCGATAACAATCATTTCTCTTTGACGTAAGGTTCGACGTTTTCCATGCATTGTCAAAAAACATTAATTGGTTCATGTTTGAACGCAATCCCTGATCGAATGAGGGTGTGTTCAAAAAAATGAAACCAAACTGAAACATCAAAATATTTCTCTAGCACGAGGTTTGATTGAATACATTTTTAGTCACGTAGATGAGTTACCTGATGGTTAACAGGCATGCAAAGTTTTGTTGTGATATCTTACTCTAGTAAAGAGATATTTTAACAAAACACCCCAAAATGTCCCAAGTGAACGGTTTTTGCGTGACATTTTTACAAAACCCTCAATTGCAAGCCCGAATTAAACTTACAGTTCCTGGGCTACAATATACTATCATTGCTTATTTGTGAAGAAAATATGTCTAGGTTTAAATGAATGACTTTATTGATCAAATTTGTCTTTGTTATAGGATTTCAAAGTACTCAGGTGCTCCAAATTTTTGCACCAATATTTTCATCACCATTTACAGATCATGACATCCTTATGAAAAATTTCTGAAGTTTTGGGAGGAAAAGGTGCTTATTTTGACATGAATATGTGTATTTTCTTATTTTTCAAAGCACTTCTGTAATACTTGGTCAATGAAAGTTTTTACAAGCTATGAAGTCAATGCAGTCTGAATTTGTCCCAAGTGTACATCTTGCTGTATATGGCTGATATTTTTCTAATCAAAACATATGTTTAAAGTTTTACAGTTTTAAATTCATGCTAAGGATATTTTACACAAGTTACAAAAAAGAACTTGATGCCAAAATGATGTATACAATTTGTTCATACCACATATTCAATTGTTCCAAGTGTACAGATTTTGATACTATTGATTCACAGGCGTCATGTTCTAAATACAGATACTTGGATTCCATTTTTACAATGTATACAGAAAAATAAGTAACTCTAAAAAGTAGTGTTGAGTTATTCATTACTTAAAGTATGATAAGAAGAGAACTCAATATTCACATTGAAGGTTAGTAATTTTGAAAATTCAGGATAATTTTAACAAATTACTTTTCATCATTTGATGTGTCTAGAAGAGGAAAAACAGTTTTCTTTTTCAAAAGAACATTGAGAAGTCATACTGTATCTAAAAAAAGTTGATAATAATGAAAAAAAAAAAAGCTATACGACATAATCTTGTAAATACAAGAGTACAGGTTGTAACTGAAAAATAACACATCTCTTCATGAAAGTGATGAAATGCTGGAAGCCAGAAAGATAGAAAGATATCAAATCATATACAAAGGTGGTTTGTTTGCAAAGGAGAAAAGATGATTCCACATACAACAAAGACTAAATTGACATAAACTTAATCATAAGAAAAAAAGAAAGCAGAATATCTGAAAAGAAAATCACAAAAAGGGCCACAGGCATAAGTCACATATCTAAGTAAGTTGCAAACAGGGGGGTCAGGAAATTATAAATGGCTCTACAAGAAAGAGAGCTGAAAGGCTCAGATAGAATTTACCTAAAATTTGGCTAAAACAGTCAATCATCTTTTTAACCCACTACCACACAATCCTTGCTTTTAACAACCCCGAGGAAGAAGCCTTTAGAAAACATTGTTGGAAAAGGACAGCATTCTGGTAACCAACATTTTCTGTTACCAGTATTTTTCTCCTTTTCCCATAACATATTCTACCCTTCACAAAACAAATTTCAAACTTTCATTCACTTTTATTTTGTCGTCTGTAATGCTTTCGATTTGGACAGATCTAGAATTCTTTGGTTTGATAAATTTTGTGGTTTGATAAATACTTTAACAGTTACACCTAATACATTGATGGGAGAGTGAGGGAGACCATCAGGAAACTTAAAGTGAAAACTTGCTTTTATTCAATTGACTAATGATTAATGGTCAGATAAGAGTCATCGTCGTTACCAGAGGTGTAAGAAAGCCCAAGCAAGGAAGTTGTTTAAAGTGGGATACATAAAGAGAAATGGCACGGTAAAATCATTTAATTCCCAGAAGACTGCTCCCTGGTAATGCTAAAATAATGCTAAATAAGAGGGATACCGTTGTCGTAACTGGGGGTCCAGTTCCCAATTGTTATTTGTTTTTGTCAACACATGATGTATATAAAAATGTTCCAACAACAAAATCCATCGTCTGCCGAAAAATTCAGAATGTGCTTGAACATTTTCCTAGACAATACAGAAACTTAGACATA
Organism: Tridacna crocea; assembly: GCA_943736015.1. NCBI lineage: Eukaryota > Metazoa > Mollusca > Bivalvia > Cardiida > Cardiidae > Tridacna > Tridacna crocea. The sequence continues at coordinate 8,211,053 of OX031066.1, read as the reverse complement.
AGTTGTAGAAAAGTGCGTGTCTGCACTAGGTGTTAAAAGTAGAAGCAATGAATACCTTGGCAATTAGATATCATCTTATTTGAAAATAGGCTAAGTGAAGACAAGAGTTAAAGCAGTATTAAGTTTTTTATTGTAATGCACAGACAAAAGAGAGTTATGTCTTTCCAGATCCCTTAATTCTCATCCAAACTCCATGTCGTGGGTACTCATTAGAATCATCTCTGTGAAATAATTCTAATAAGTAGCATCAGCTGAGGGTTCGGTTGAAAACTATTAACTCATTACCAAATGACAAAATTATAGATTTTTCAAAAAAACACATGGACACGACAAAAATAATAGTGACTGAAAATTTGAAATTTGTTTTGTGAAGGGTAGAAAACATTTTGGGAAAAAGGAGAAAATGCTGGCTATCTTTTCCCAGAATGTTTTCTACAGGCTGCTTTCTCAGGGTCGTCAAAAGTAGGGACCGTGTGGTAGTGGGTTAATGGATGAAACTTTAAAATCATTTTGCTTCCTCAGTCCTATCAATCTATAACATTGCAAAGGATGAATGTGGTTTCCGAAAGATATAACTTTACTTAGTCCTTTTGTAATTGTGGAAGGGCAATGACACTTAGAAATTATGTACACTGCGCCTCCTGCAATTTATGTTTCTATCCATAATTGTCCCAAGTCTACAAAAATAATCTTAAGTTTATCAAACAATAGCACAAGTTTTCTAAACATTTACACATTGATTGTATCTTTAGAACAGATTGGATAATGATACTTTATTTGAAAATGCAAATTTGCAACTGCTTTGATCACCTTCTTGGAAGTTTTACATATTTGATGCCTTTAGGTTTTGTTCCTAGTAGTTCTGAGCAATGTTTTTGTTCTAGGGACAAAATTTGTAATTTGGAATATATTGTCATATGCAAGTGCATGTTGCAGTTAATATTTGTGTCAAAATTAATTATAGTTGTTTCATAAATGAATCTTTACTCATGAAATTTGTGTTGTCCCAAGTGTACACAATATCTCAGTAATGCGCACCTTTATTGAAATAACAATAGCTGAAGACTTACTTTATAGATAGTTATAAAATTTTCAATATATCTCAGTAACATCCTGAATTTTATTGTAGCTTAAGTTTTTTTTCCCCTATGTGACTTTACACGGGGATGCATTTTTGAAAAAAGCAGCTAACAAAACTCAAATATTAAAATTTCCTTGGAGAAAGAAAAAAACGTTTTTTTGAGTGAAATATTTGGAATAAAAATCATACCTTACATTGCCTTAATGAAAATTTGATGATTACATGTTTTGTTATGTTTTAAATACTGGTACCTTTTTTCTAAAACAAGTGGGCCAAGATGGCCCTGGATCGCTCACCTGAATTTTTGAGATGACCATAGCCTATTTTTTTTCTTGAGGTATTGAAACATTGGAAACAAATTTATAATTTTGCCAAGCAATTTTCAAAAGGTCACCTGTAAAAGTAATTTCGAAATCTGACCATCGGTTTCAAAAAGAATAATTTTTAAGAATTCTTCATTTCTGTATACGAGCAAGTAGCCCTCATCCATAAGAGCCATGTTTCTTGATGGATCAAAATTTACGAACAAGTTTTGAAAAGGGTCACCCAAGGAACATTTTGGAAAATTTCTTTTAAAATCTGACCAGGGGTTTCAGAGAAAGAGAATTTTCAAGAATTTCATCATGTCCATATAGTGCAAGTAGCCCCCATTCACAAGAGCCATGTTTTATGACAGATCAAAATCATATGTACAGTTTTTGAAAAGGGTCACCCAAGGAACATCTCTGTCAAATTATTTTAAAATCTAACCAGGGGTTTCAGAGAAGAAGAATTTTAAAGAATTTCTTCATTTCCATATAGTGCAAGTAGCCCCCATTCACCAAAGCAATGTTTCTTGACGGATCAAAATTTCGTGAACAATTTTTGAAAAGGGTCACCCAAGGATTATCTCTGTGAAATCATTTCAAAATCTGTCCAGCCGTTTCAGAAAAGAAGAATTTTCAAGAAATTTTTCATTTCCATATAGTGCAAGTAGCCCCCATTCATCAGAGCCATGTTTCTTGACCAATCAAAATTTCGCGAACAGTTTTTGAAGAGGGTCACCCAAAGAACATCCCTGAGAAATAGTTTCAAAATCTGACCAGCGGTTTCAGAGAAGAAGATTTTTTAAGAATTCCTTTATTTCTGTATAGTGCATGTAGCCCCCATTCACCAAAGCCACATTTTTTGATGGATCAAAATTTCACGAACAGTTTTTGAAAAGGGTCATCCAAGAAACAAGTCTGTGAAATTATTTCAAAATCTGACCCGCGGTTTCAGAGAAGAAGATTTTTTAAGAATTCTTTCATTTCTGTATAGTGCAAGTAGCCCCCATTCACCAGAGCCACATTTTTAGACGGATCAAAATTTCACGAACATTTTTTTAAAACGGTCACCCAAGGAACATATCTGTGAAATTATTTCAAAGTCCGACCAGCGGTTTCAGAGGAGAAGAATTTTAAAGAATTCCTTCATTTCTGTATAGTGCAAGTAGCCCCCATTAACCAGAGCCACATTTTTGGACGGATCAAAATTTCACGAACAAGTTCTGAAAAGGTTACCCAAGGAACATACCTGTGAAATTATTTTAAAATCCGACCAGCGGTTTCAGAGGAGAAGATTTTTAAAGAATTTGCTAAAAAATTCCATTTGGTTGCCATGGCAACCAGAGTTTTTGATGGAATCAAATTCTGTGAACAGTTTTTAAAGAAGACCTCCCAAGGAACATTCCTGCCAAGTTTGGTCCAAATTGGCCCAGCGGTTTAGGAGGAGTTGATGTTTAAAGAATTGTTGACGACGAACGACGCACGACGGACGACGGACACCGGGTGATCCTAAAAGCTCCCCTTGAGCACGTTGTGCTCAGGTGGGCTAAAAACAATAGAAGTTTAAACAAAAGCTTTGTTTGTGAATTGTATGCATTTTATACAACCTTTTTTTTTTTTTTTTTCTTTATCAAATTTGAACGATTTTGCTGTATGATGCAAGCAAAAATTTTGCAAAAAAATCAATGCATGCTTCATTTTTTAACACACCCATAAACTGTTTTTGTGCCAGAGAAAAATTGAACCAAAATTTAAAAGTTAACATGATCAAAATATTGCAAGTCAAATGAAGGGAAATCTTAGACAATTACTTAAAGTAAAATGAAGTTTGGATCTTGGACAATTACTTAAAGTAAAATAAAGTTTGACGAGATATCATTTGAACTTCCAAACCCAAAACGTCCCTTGAACAAATCAAAGCAGATTACTTTTTTAAACATCAGTGTAAAACACCGATGTGAAATATGGGTAATTTACACAAACGAAGGTTAGGTGATGTATGAATATCGAAATATATGACACAAAACAAAAAATATTGTAACATACGATAATCATGGAGCAAAGAATCCCTGTAGATTCACTCATTTAGATGTTATACAACAACGAAAGCATTTATATACAAAAAAAATCAAATTATTCAAATTGTTTTGAAAGGGATAGAAAACACTGGAAACATTCAAAAATGATGAAAACTAGTATTTTCTCATTTTTCGTCCACAAGCATTTTTTTCTTACAGTTTCTAAAGCACGTGGCCTTTAAGAAAAGGATTTATTTAGATAGCCAAAAGACGGCCATAGAATACTCTCTTTGCAAAGATTGTCATACGCATATAAGCTGTAGTTATTTATGTTTTGTCAAAAGAAATATTTAATTGTGCCTACTTTTCATTACTCGGAATCACATTTTGTGCCAATCACGTTCTTGTATTTATGGCATATTTTTGATTAGGGTTAGAAAGGTGAAATGCATTTCAAGCGATCTGCAGATATGGATCCGGAGGTTTCAGTGCTTGAGAGATTTTGTGGAAATTATCCTAAAACAGAAAGGTTATTAGAAAATCCGATGGTAACTTTTTTAAAGTGTGTAACGATCAGAGGCAATTTGAAAACGCCTCATGATCAATTTTCTAATTAATCTGTTTCATGGTAACCTAGTTATACCACATTCAACAAAATATAGTGTTAGAAACAAAACATGCATTTGATCCACATTTTTAACTAAAATGGTTGGGAACAGATCAACAATGAAATACGAAAAATCAGATTACATGGCCCTGCAACCTGGTTTTAGTCTTCCTAGTTCGTACGGGATCACATGCCGAAGTACTCGGGATTGTGATTGTGTCTTTAGCAAAGAACAGCGGGTTAAACGAGATAAGTTTGAGACCTTTTGCTGTGAAAATAAATAAAAGTAGCTTAAATGGTGGAAGTGGTCACTGAAATACTAAGATAATAAAAAGGTGTACTACATATTAAAGTATGGTACAACATATTAAGAACAATTTCAGATTCCATAGATAATGTTTTCATATTTAGTGTTACCCCCGTGTATGTGTAGGTATTTTTGTGTATATGTGCATGTATGTATATGTGTTTAGTCAACAGTGCTATTTGTGTACGGCTAAGTACTGCCTGGTTTATATTCCGATTTAAACACAATTCGGCAGAAATGATCACCATTGACAGAAGAGGTTACGCGTGCAAAACCGTGTCGCTAAATCAAATGTCAAGTGCACAGCGCTTGCAGGGACACGCGTGTCTTGAAACATTTATTCCTTAACCCATTACCAACGACAATACTTTAGACTCGTCCAAATTGAAAGCATTTGCAGACAACAAAATTAAAGTGACTGAAAATTTGAAATTTGTTTTGTGAAGGGTAGAAAACATTGTGGGAAAAGGAGAAAATGCTGGTTACCAGCAATTTCTCCTTTTCCCACAATGTTTTCTAAAGGCTTCTTTCTCCGGGGCGTCAAAAGTAGGGATTGTGTGGTAATGGGTTAAACGCATTCATAATTATTATTTTCTAATTTCATTTGTCTTCTTAGTTCATAGGCATATCTGGTTATACCTACAAAGATTTGGACGAACTGATTGTAAGAATACCATTTCTAGGGTCTGAAAGTTTTAAGATAGCTGGAATGAAATATAATCTACATGTCCGATTTTATACAGAGTTTGGATCAAGTAGACATCACGTTTGATGAATATGTTTGGAAAATTTCATTTAAATCAGAAAAGCCAACTACAGACTACTAGCATGTGAACATACAATGGTAGCTTAACAGTTAGACCACGTCGACATACGTTAAGAAATATTGCAAGGTCGATTTATAGTTTCTCAAATACTTGCCACTAGCATTCACATCTTCGTGTGCCTTGTTGTCTTAAAAATATCTTCAAGCATGTGCTCTTAAACGCTTTACATAACCACGTGAAATAATACATACGTCTCCGAAGAAGTGATCCCTATGTTTAAACAATGTTTATCATGGCTTAGTGTGCTGTTTTCGACGTTTTGGCGTCGTATAGTTTATTAGCAGTTTTAGGCTTATTTGTTTTGTGTGTGTGTTTTTCACAGACTGATTAAAAGAAAAGAAATATTGAAGAAAACATCATATAGCACTGTGCTGCATGACGCTCAAACTGTGTTGTCTCGATAGTGTGCTTTGTTAACAATAATTATAGATCTGAAAGAATTTATTGTTTGCACTAATACTCGAGAGTTGACGTGCTGCTTCTTGCTGGTAGAATGTCACTACAGCAAGACTTATGGTTCAGGAGGTATTAATGTAGTGTAAAAAAAAATTCAGAAAATCCCTCTTATCGTAGCACAACGTGACATAAGCGTTATACCACGTTCTTAAAACATATTAAACATATTAAACATATCATAAAAGTTCATGTGGTAAATGGCATTATTATGTATTGAATAGCTTATCAGTCAAAAGTCAAAAGGGGGCAAAACATTTACACTTGCACCGATATATTTTTAATCGCACTTTTTCCTGTTCAAATGAGGTTATATGATAAACTTGTTTTAAAACATTTTTTCTAATACCTGACTGAAACATAACGTAGAATGCCCCTGTGGCATACAGAAAATTAACATTCGGACCATGTTACCTTGGAGTGTGGATACTGTTGCGGGTTGAAATTTTTAAATAATGCATTAAACTCCTATTTCCACAGAGCATGGTTCATTCACGAAATGAAATAGATAACACAAAAATGAATGTGAATTTTATAGCATCGGCCCACATGGATCCAGCCATAATCTTATATTATAGTTCATGTGTCTATTTTTAGAAATGTTATGGGTAACGAAATGTCGTAATTTAAGCGTGGGGAATTATTTCACCGTCACACTGAATATTTTCCTCCTGCCGAAAAACTGGAACTACTTTTCGATTATCAGGTTAATTGACTCGAGATCACTAGTTTTAAAAGTGGCATTCGTGGGCAAAATAATCAGAGGAAATATGATATATAATTTATTTTATAAGCTTGTGGTTAATGCGTGGCAATATTTGCCTCAAGGGGGAAAGGTCCGCGAAAATATCTTGTGCCTCACGGCACTCCTTATTTTTGCATACCTTTCCCTTTTTCGGCAAATATTTCCCCGTATTAACCATAAGTTCATGAAATAAACTCTAATCACCTCGTATGGTAGAATATAACGCCCGCAGAAGCTAACACGTGTAAAGATCTTCAAATCACACCTTATCGCAGCTTCTTTTCAACTTTTCCACGTATCTGACATCAGAAAACACACCCTCTATGGGGAGAAAACGGTCGGGATAGAGCCGTTGCTAAAGAACTTTTGAAATCATAAATAAGAAAAATCTTACAGCACTGCACTACTCTTTACTACGACACCTACCTTTTTTAATGATGTTAGAAAGGCACTGGAAGGTAGGAGACTGAGGCAGTAAATAAAATGGTTGTTAACACCAGGGTTTTCAGTTCGACCCCCTCCTTGTTAGGTTGACATTCATGTCTGAGATTGGTTTAACATCATAAATCACTGGTAATGAAGAAATTTGATCACTTGGTATTGACTATGGAGATAGATGAAAGAGACCATTTGCATGCAAATTGTGTTCTACATTGTCCAATATAAATGAATACAGTAACAATAATAGATCGGACAGGTTACTGATGTAACATGTAGAAAATACTGTTTAAACGACATCACTCATAACAATGAGATACATACTTTCTTTTTATTCCATAAGCTAACAAGAAATGCCGAAAGTAAAAGTTTGCATACCATAGACGGATAACATCTCTCATCTATACTACCCCCTTGGATTCAAAGCGCCTTTCGATTAGGTTTACATAAGGTTTACAATATCATTTTGTGTTTTCAGATAAGAAGAAACCGTCGATGGGATTTATCCGCCTTACAAGCCATGGTCTTAAAAATCCGATATGAGAGCAGTTGGGACTGTATAAGCGGTATTGGACAGGTTTCTTTAGTTTGGAAAGAACTTGAAAGAATGCAATCTTAACTTTCTGACATGCTTACGTCGGAATAAGACGGGATTTTGATTATCTACATTTTTGTGTGACTGAACCAGGTGAGAACTTTTGTTTTTCGCTTTTGTCTTTCTACAAAATAAACAATAATCGGCATATTTGATAGATTTACAGTGTACATTTTGGCAAGAAAGAAATCTTTTCATATTTAGGCTGCCAGGCTCGACTTAGCGCTATTTTGTGAAGAATGTAGACTCGGCTTTGATTACAAAAAGTGGACAGTCAAAGTTTGGAGATACAACATCTGAAATGGCGAGATAAGGGAGAAACTATTTTACTATCGGTTGAACAGTTTTCCTTGTATTGGAATAGCTGTGTTTCGGGCTGAAATGGCCAAAACTACTTTTGTTTTCTAAGGTATGCACTTGAATCTACCATACAGTAAAAGAGATTATGTTATTTATTTATTCATTTCTTTATTTATTCTAATTATTTAAGTTATTCTAACTTTGTTATTCTACACAATCTGCATTTGATTCTTTTCAACATGGGTTACTTAGCTACTTTAGCTCAAAATGTAGTACACGGGATTTGTCAACTCGGTATAATTTTGGGTATATTTTAGGGAATTCGTTTCCGCTCGATTCTTAAGGCAACCTTCTATCACCAGTAGTTTTATAGTGCCATAAAACGAACACATTAGAAAGAGACTGAGGATGGAATTCGTCCTAGATCTTGCTTTTTCCCTCTAGCATAAAGGCAACCGATAGCGACAGTAAAAAAACTCAACAAAATAAATCATGTAAACTGGTAGCGTACATGTGATTGTGCAAGGTTATATAGCCGGGGTTGGGGTAAATGAGGGAAGTCATTACCAAATATTAATATCTTTACCTTCCCTAGCTAGCGATAATTTAAATGTGAAAAAAAATAGATACAGTCGTGTGTAAATAACTGGTCGACTTTTCACATATGATGTACTGACCGCCATGATATTGCTGGAGTACATGTAATGGCGGCGGAAACAAAGCATCTTGAACTTTCTTTATTACCAGAAACATCCTCATTTGACATGTTTTTTAAGCTTTCGACCTTTCGACTGTATCTATTTTACAGAGAATTTTTTCTTGGTTCATTTAGATCATTATAGCATATAGTGACAGTCACAGTATTCAAATTTCCTACCAGGGTTGTTATTTACTTTGTTCAGGTTTGAGTTGTATTTTATGTTTTCAGTACTATTATGATTTTTCTTTGGATTCAACATGGGTCTGAACATCTATCTTCTTAATCACGTTACCTAACAACGAATACTATTCAATAGTCTTAAAAACTCAGGGACATTTGTAGATACTACCATACAATCATTTTGACATTGATTGGATTACTGTATTTTTTATTTTTTTAGGTTGACATTTCTATGGTTGCTGTATTATATGAGTTGTATATTTGTCTTTAAGTTTACATTTAAATTGGTAGCCAATAGTTGCCCTTCGTTCTTCTAAGGAGAAAACCTTAGGCCAAATGAATATGTTCAGATCTTTGATAACATTGAATTGTAAGTGATGTCGGATCAATGATAGTTCGGCCATTATGGCCAAAAGACATGTAAATAGGCATACGACTTCTATTGTAACAGTTAATTCGTGGTATTTTGAGGACTACCGTGACATTATGAATCAAGAGTGTCCATCTTAATGCAGAACATGCAACGCTCCAATCCCAAGGTGGGACGTGCATGTGATATGAGCACAAACATAGGTTACAGCTGAACTTAAGAAGTGGGCAAAAATTTATTCGAGACTCTCTCTCTCTCTCTCTGCACCATAAATGTTCACTGGTGTTGTGTTAAGTAGATTTTTTTTCCAAATTATAACAACCACTATATTCTTTTATTCTCAAGTTTAAAATTTGCAGCGAATGTGAGCTGTTGGATGGATCATTGGAAACTTCCATTTCAAAATTACGTGGTGAATGTCTGTCATATACTGTTGACATTTGGTTCAACTGGACGTTACAAATCCGCTTACAATTCAGTATAAATAGGAAAAAAAGAAATTTCTTAAACCAATGTACAACATTTGGACTTGTCAAAATTGAAAATATTTGCAGGCGACAACTTAAATGTGGCTAAAAAGGGAAGAGTTGTCGGACAAAAGGTAAAAAAAAAAAATGCAACATGGAGATTTTGCTGGATACCAGCATATTCTCCTTTTCCACAATTAAATTCTTCTTCGTAGTCATTAAAACTCGGAACTGTGTGTCAAAAAGTAAAAAGTAATTAAACTGTCTATTTTGAACTGAATATTGCCAGACTTACCTGTATGGCTCATTGGTAAACATTTAGGGTCGAATGCTCCTATAACATCTTGGCAGTTAGATACCTAGTTTTAGCGTTCTTAAACACTGTTAATGTAATCAAAATTAATGACCGTTATAAGTCTTCAAGACATTCACCTGAATTACGTTGGCAAAGAAATGTGCAATCGGAACCCCTTGTGGAGTCCATTACCAGGAGTTAATGATGGAGTGTAACTTGCCTGTCTACATCTATATGTAGGTCTATATTACATGTATCTGCTGAAGAAATATCCCATGTTCTCTGTAACGGCATACATTTGGTTACATTTTATCTATACTTAGACATACTATATTCTGATTTCTTTTTACTATTTTTCAGTAAAAAATGACCTACATTAATCTGATGTCATTAGTTCTGGTTTATGTCCACATAATAAAAAGAAAAGCATGATCCAATTACTGTTTAAGGATAAAGGTTTAGTGCAAAATATTATAAGATACGGCTGACTCTATCTTATTACTTTGAAATTCAGTATTTTAGCGAAAAAGGCAATTGATGAACAATTGGTATGGGTTGCCAACGTTTAGTTAGGAGAAATAATATTTTATCAAGTTTCGTATTTAGGTTTTATTAAGAATATATCAGTTGTTAACTCTGTTAGCTTGTACAGTTATCCATGTGTTCATATGCAACTGCGTATGGAATCTTTAGAAAAAAATCACCAACACTATCTATTTAAAGTAACACTAAAAACTGATTGAAAATGTTAAATAATGTTCTTGTACCAATATTGATATCTGCTACGCAGGTCCAGTAGAAATGTTAGCACAGATGATGTTCAAGACAATTCCAGTCACATTTGCGGCCGGTGTACATTCAGACCACACCGCATCAAATTTCGAGTTTCTTTTTGATATACCAAGTTCTGCATTCCACGAGCTATCAAATAAGTAGTTGACACTGAAGTCCGCCTGTTTGATAGACATATATCAGAGCCATGTTCTTGCAAAAGGGAAATTAATGCAGCTTCTTAATTGATTATACCAATCAAGTCACAGCACAATTATGGAGACGTGCAGAAAATGTATCCAAATTAAAAATGTTTCGACTAAGGTCATGTTGCACCGATTGCATAGGCTGACCTGAATCGATACTTTTGCAGATGCATCAAAACACTTTTAAGAGTCTAACTGGCCTGCAACACGTGAAAAGGGACATTCGGACATCTGCGTAAAGTGTCGTCTCGGATCAGCCTGCGCAGTCCGCGCAGGCTAATCCGAGACGGCACTTTCCGTTTTAATGCCATTTTCTGTTTTGCGCATGTCTACTGTGGCACAAAATCTACTGTAGTCGTAAAGTGCCGTCTCGGATTAGCCTGTGCGGACTGCGCAGGCTGATCCGAGACGACACTTTACGCAGATGTCCGAATGTCCCTTTTCGCGTGTTGCACACCAAATTTAATTATATCTATGTTGCTTGCACAGAGTTGTCTCTTTCAATAAAGAATAATAAAATAAGAAAAAAAACTGGGCTTGTCAAATTTCGGAGATGAAAAAATTGATTCTGGCTAAAATGATAGGGTTTTTCTATTGAAGAATGGAAATATTCAGAGAAATGAAAAACGCCTACTAAAATGATAGGGTTTTTCTATTGAAGAATGGAAATATTCAGGGAAATGAAAAACGCCTATTTCAAGTACCTTCTTCTATTGTAATAATGTTTTGATCAAGAAAACATCCACCGAGTCGTTTGGACACGAGCTCGCCTGGTGAAGGGTCAAACAGATGATAGGAGAATATTTCTGGTGAAATAGAATTGCTTTGCTCACAAGGCAGATAATTACGTGTTTCATTTGATGAGGCCATAGCAATGCATATCCACAAATTGTGGGACTATTCCAATGTCTAGAACGGTAATGACATTTGTGAGGATCGTCTTTAGCTTAACCCTTTGGCTCTGGCGACAAGAGATGCCGTAGCGCAGACGGCGTTCAACACAAACCGAACTAGACAGATTTTGGTGCTTCACCGACCGCTACTAGATCTAAAAAATGTATGACGATTAAGTCTGCATCAGGGACGGAATATGTGAGAATTGTCTTCACGTTATAAAATCGAGCATTTACACATAAGTATAAGTCTATCTATTTTATCAACGATGTCGAAAGAACAAATTTCTTGCAGACAGTATTTTTCACCTTTTAGCCGACTACTTTTTGAAAAAAAAAAAAAAAAACAGTACATAGTTGGCTCAAATGTATGATGTGATCCACAACGTTGACTTTGAAGGAAGTTTTCTTGGGTACTGGTAAAGTCACCTGCGATAAACAAGTTTCTAGCTTGAAGGGGAGGGGACAGTTAATGATCTATTACTCAGAGGTTCTCTTTCTGGTGGCAAATTAGCTGATGGAACTATAGTCTAATCAGCTACTTCCTGGAGGTTATTCTGAACTTTCTGATACACAGGGCACTATTCAGAGTCAAGGCTAATTTGAAATTTCACAAATATAAAACTACTTTCATTCGGTAAATTAACCCTTCGGTTACTAGGCACGTCTTAACGCGCTTGTGTTGACGGTGCATATTTAGGCTAGGCTGCACAAACCGTGCAGCTTGTTTTTGATTCTTGTGTGTAATTATAGAACGCGTTAAACTTATCAACTGTTGCCAAGAAGTTTTCATTTGATTTTGAAATTAGAAGTAGAGTTGACTTCGACGGACTATTGCCAAAATGACCTTGTTTCTTGCGGTACTTGACAATGTAGATTAATACCAAAGCAAATGACCTATGAAGCCTGATTATGGATTGCAATAATCAGTAGTTTGAAAGACCATGATTGAGAAGAAAAACGAATTTAAGAAATACATAGCATATATATTTGACAACCAGAGAATTATATAGATTTCATACCATGCTGTTCAGATTTAATCTTCCGAAATAATTCAGTTTCATACAATAGCTTGAAAAGCTCTTCTTTACATATCTATACCGAAATTCCAAATTGTGGTTATTTCAGTACATTTCTGGATGCAGTCGATGCTGTCTTCTGCGGGCGATAAGGTGCATAAATGTTAATTAGACATATTTCATCTATTTCATAGTCATAGTTATGAATAAATTAAAAAGTGTTGTTTTATACATGTTTAGTTTAGATATGCCAATCAATTATCATCAGTCTGCTGGCATCAGTTAATAATTCACTGTCAAACCTTTTGCACTTTTTTTTGAAAACGACAACAACAACAAAAATTATTTGTCATACTTTCTATTATAGTAGCGAACGTTTTGTATTCTAACAAAGAGTAACTGTCCTCTTAATTGAAAGGACCATTCACTTTTTGGTGTACGAATTACTGACATTAATTAGTTTGATAATTAAAAAAGTGAGTGTAGAACCTTAAATGGTAGAAGGAAAGCCGTGTATTCTTTAACTGGCGAATCAGCAAAAACCAGTCTGGTATTAACGTGAACACACGTTCATGTACATTATATAAACCTTTAATGGACATTTTTTCTCTTGCTCAACATTACTGATATTGCAGTGACCTTAATCCTTTCTTCAGGTAATCTAGGGATAGAATTTCAGTATTCCAGACATTCCTTTCCTCTTATCTTCTCTTTTAAGAACAATGTTAAAGTTGATGAGACAGGGTCTCTCATACAAGCGAAAGGTATCCTTGAGCCAGTTTTCTTTAGTGCATTCGCAGGTTTTCTAGTCTTTCGTAATTTTATTCACATCTAGGATACATTTCGATTATTAGTTGCTCTAATGAGATTATAACCAGTGGTATCTTTCAATTTTATTAGCCTCATATTTTTCCGAATGAGGTCTAGACGTAGCAAGACTATATGCCTTTTTTTAATTAACGTGTAAATTTAAGATTGCATCGATCGTAAATGATGCCATAAGTAATTATCCGTTGCGGCTGTTGGTTCTAGAGTCACCGAGGTATTACATTTGAAATCCGAATGTCCTACTTGTTATCCCCGTTGTCGGTATTGGAATAACCTTCTGCAAACCGGGGACGAAAGAGCACCGGATTTAGTACCGGTAAAACTAAGGTTTGTACATATTGCTTAGATGTAAGAGAAAAGAAAAAGGTTTGAAAGTGGCGCTCGTAACTATTCAGAGAAACAAATAGTCACTTGGCCGACTACTCGCAATACGTAAATGTTCCTAACTTGAAAACCTTTGAATAAATCTCTTCATTATAAAACATATTGAAATAGTTTCATAACTTTTTAAGAACTACACCCAAAAGCAAAAGGTCAAGTGTAAAAAAGAAAGAGTACTGCGAATACTTCAGTCGAAAAGGGCGTCACCATAAGGTACATGTAACATGAATTAAGCAAAAGAAAGCAAACTTAAATCCTAGCCCGTGAAATCGTTGAAGAAGACCAGATACAATATAATATATCTATTGCCTTTGTTGAGCAGTCTGAAATCTATCCAAACCAACGTGAATTCCACTTTCACATGGCTTTCTTTCGAGCCCATCTTTTGTCTTGTGGCTTTCCTTGTAATTTATTTCAGTGCATAGTGAAAGAAATCATTTACTTGAAATCCTTAAGATCGTATTTCGCTATGATGTTTATCTATTCATATTTCACCGAACTTTCTTTCGGCAAATATTTAGCCAACACAGTTGTACGATGGTGTAATGTTTTTCCTTTCCTTCTATGTCTTTTATTAAGCATTTTAAAGAGGTCTGTATCGGTAAACATTAAATATGCATGATTGGTCAAATACAAGAATCATTACACGCAGCTTGGTAAGCATTTTGTCGTCTCTGTCACCCATGTTTACAATGAAATCATGTAAATTATTATTTTGAGGGTTACATCGTACAATTGCAAGTAAAAAAATCGTTTAAATGATGAACAATATACTTTCTTGATGAAGTCATTTAAAAGAGCCCATAAGTTCAGAGTAGGAAAACAATAGAATAATACAATAGTTTTACAGTGATTTACTATTAAGGTTTTCCCTACAAACTAAGAGACAAGACAAAAAATATCTTACAGACAACAATGATATTACAAACTTATAAATGGTTTAGTGATCATGTAGTAAAAGCGTTTTTGAAAATCCTCACTGAAATCTGATTCTCGACGTTATGCCATGAATCTGCTTTGAATCGAATAACGATTTGAACGATTTTTAAACGAGCAATCGGATAAGACCTAATTAATTTCTAAAAATATGTTTTGGAGATAACCTAATTAATTTCTAAAAAAGTGTTACGTTTAATCCTGTAATGGATATCCAAAATGATATTGCCGTGATTTATATCTTAGTTGATATTGTTTCGTAGGCAAATGCAACTATAGAAATAAATGTTTGGAACAAGAGCAGAAACTTGACTGTTGATCAAGTAACCTATGTGTTGTTAAAGGGCAGTCGAAACATATGTATTCTGTACTTGGTCCAAAGCCCAATAATGCTGAACTAACACAAGTCATGTAACATAGTTTTCTAAATCTATTTGAAGTTCCTACAATCCTTTAAATTGCTTCAGGTCGTATATGACATTGCTTTTCTAAGCGAACAGATCATTACTTAAAACTTTGTACAAATAAAAGCTTATCATGTCTCTAGGAGACTACAGTAAAATAACAATGTGGCTTCCAGTGCTCGTTTCTGAGAAATTTGCCATTGCACAGTTCCGAAATTCATCTTAAATTGGATTTGTAGCATTTTTTGTAATAGTCAGTTAATTAGGAAAATTAAGGAAAAAGTACAAATGTACATCATTTTAATGAAAACACATATATATATATGCACAAAAAATGTATGAAAGCCTGGTTTTGAGCATGACAAATATATAAATACGTATGTTCGAAATACAGGCCATTGTGTTAGAAAGTGAGATAATTTGAGTAAATAAAGGTTAATCTAAAAACAATACATACTTTCTAACGGACATATTTTTTTCTTAAAATTTCCACACTTACAAAATTTATAATTCTAGACAGTTAGGGAAAAATAAAAAAGACACCTAACCGAGCTTACATGTATTTTATCAGAAAACAAGGTTGAAGGTCACTGTGAATTTTTTCCCGGAAAAATGGATAAAAGCTTAATACAAATAGTGGGAAAGGGATTTCATCTTTTCCAACTATTCTTTTCAAGTGGAAACATCTATACTTCCACAGATTTAAATTTTCTGTCTTTGTTTCCGGGTTAGGTGTGTAACGCCGTGTCAGGAGCATTTTAATCATTTCTTGTTGACAGTTCAAAGATCTATTTTTCTTTCTTCACAAATAATACCCGAAGAGAGTGCTTCTTGTCTCATTACACAAATAGTAATTCAATTATGTGCAAAAAATGCATAGGTGCACTTTTGATTCAATATCCACCCAAAAATACGTGCGCAGTAGGATGCGCACGAACAGTTATCATACATGTCGTTAACTTATAAATTTAAGTGTAACGAGTGCTAGGCCTGAACACTTAGTTTCACCCTGTATTTAACCTTTACACCGTAAATGTTCGTTGTTAAGTTAAATCAAAAAGAGCTACTGAAAAGGTCTGAAGCTCAAATGGAGCAAATCAAATATGCGAAGCTCAAAATAAAGAAATCTGAACTATGTCAAACTGAAATGGAGCCTAATTCAAAAGTTTTATTTCCAATTCCAACAACCCAAAATGTTCAAGGAAAAGTGTTAGGGAGTTAAACGAGGAGTTGTCAAGAACGCCATCACCCACAATCACTATTTGAAATGTTTAGATACTTGAACAGAGCAGCTGAGGAGGAAGACCGTTATCCGGAGCCGGGGGCATAAGGTGTATACTGAGGAGGTGAACAAGGTGAGGCTGAACGCGGATGACTACAAGATGGTCGACCTAGTGGACGGGGTGCGCACCTTAGCGCACGGTCACGGTTTTAAAGTGACGTTTTGACAAGTTTTGGTGGTTGGAGCGCGTAATGTGGTTGGAACATGGTTGGTCGTGGTTGATAAAGGGACATGCGGTTACATCGTCAAAACTAGCCTTGTCCTCTAGTTCGCCCTTTCCCTCCACTTATGGTCATGGAATCCTCAGTTAAGGTCTGGTCTAAAGTAGCACCTAAATATCTGAGTGATGTGTTTGAATTAATTCGTTAATTTATAGTTCCCAATTTGACCTTAAGTTTTGTTTTGAGTCCGATAATATGGATTCAGACTTTCATTAATATCAAGGCAACATTTTCTATACTGGCTAGTAGCTTACTGACTCAAGATCGTCTGACAATTATTTCTGAGTAGTTAAGATATGTTTATAGGAAACCAGTATAGCCGAATCATCAGCAGGAAATAAAGGCTTGTCTTTGACAACTGCAGGCACATCATTAACATAAATTAAAAACAATAAGGGCTAGGTATAGATCCATGTGGAACACCATTTTTAAAGACTGGTAGAATGTATCAAAGGCGTCTACAAGTTGTTGTCTGTCAGACAAGTACGGCTTGAATCATAATATCTTGTCCAAGAATTCGGCAGTTACTCTTCATAAGTGTTCAAATCTGGTTAACGGTGTCAAATGCTTTCTGTAGATAAAATAACACTATGTCTATAACATGACATTTATCCATTTTGAACTTTCTATAATGTAACAAATGAATAAGGCTAGTGTCGGTTGAGAAAATTCCAAATATCTGAAAAAAATAGGAAGAAAAGACAAAGATGGATAATTACCTACATCAGGTTTGTCATTTTTTCTTGAAAAGAGGAACAACTCTTGCAGATTTCCAATCATCAGGTACTATCCCTTGAATTGCAGAAAAATTAATGATATGTGTAAGAGGGCGTACAATAATGTTAGAACCATCTTTCATATGAAAAAAAAAAAAAAAACATTAAGTCCAGTTAACTTACAACGCTAGGAGAATTAAGATAATTAAGAAATCGATTTTTATACACGAGTGAAAATATGAAAATGAAATAGTATCTCTCAATGTAATATTTTTTCCAAAGAAATAAAATGAGATAACCTTTCTACCATACATTTCCGTATTTTTGGCAAATTTCAACTGGTTATGAGGGATTTGGGTCTAAAATATGAAATTTTGGGGATGCCTTATGCTTGTTAACACATATGTCATTATTGTTCTCCATTTTAAGGTTTTGTCAGTACAAGATGATGATTTTGGCTTCCCTGAAGTCAGATCAAGGCTTTTAAGTGTGCTCCAAAGAGATGTAGAGTCAGACTTATGCTTTTTAATCTTAGAATTAAGGTAATCTTGTTAAGCCTGTTGTATCAGGATGGAGCCCTTTTCCTAGTTTGTCTAAATATGTGCACGTTCTCATCTGATTTATTTTGTTTGCAGGAATTGTAAGGTAAGTCATAACTTTGGCCAAGATAGAGCAACTTCCCCAATTTGCAAACTGATTAAAGAATTTTGATAAAGAAAAGTTGGGGTAGACCAGAAATAAATGGTTGATTAATAGAGTCGTAATTGTGATTAGCAACTATTCTTAACTTACATTTATGTATTACACGATACAGCATAACGAAAAAGCCGCTAAATAGCTACATACATTTGGCATCTACATAACTCAAACAATTGAAGCTATCCAAGGTCTCACTGATCATAGTAACAGAGTGGTACTCAAGAAATATTAATCGAATCAATGGTTGTTCTGAAATTTTGTGTGAGCCTTGTAAGTGACGAGCCCAACACTATTTGTGAACAAAAAGAAAAGCAACACAAGTTTGAACATTTTGTTAAAAATCTTCACTCTCTAGCACATTTGAGACATTGTTGCTGATTTTTCTTTAATCAAAACGGAACATTTGTATTAATCTCGTTGTGCAGTTAAAATAAATGTCAGTTAAGAAAAGAAGGTCCGTTGAAATGACGAATGCAACCCTTGTTTAAGGTCAGTTTGTCACAAACTGTAAATATCTTGTTGATAAAATTAAAGAACATAAAGTATATACATATTGTTTTGTGAAAGATCGAAATTTAGTTAATCTCGTCAAAACTCATCGGTAATATTTTCAAGTGCGGCATATCCATGACTGAAAATATTACGGCACAATGTTCACACGAGGTGAAGTAAATTTCAATCCATCACAGAAAAAATCACTTTACAATGAAACAAAATGTATACATCGTTCAGGCTGATGACAGTTGTGTTTTAAGCAATATTAGAGAATATTTCGTTTCGCGAATCATTTCAGTAGAAAACAGAAATCCATTTTCAAATTAACTATTTCGTAATCTATATTCCACCCATCTTCCATTTACCGTGCCGATCAAGTATATTTACGCATTTGGTCAGACTCCCACTGAGTGCCGATGGCGTATATTCACGTGTTGAGTGCAAAACTAGCCCCGGTTGAGTAAATATGCAAATGTACGAATGGAAATGTTCCACTTTTCTGTTACAGGATTATTCTTACATCTTACATGAACTTATTGATACATATATAAATATATATAAACCTCTGCAGTACACGAAAATACCCGCGGAAATATTGATTACGAATATATGACCTGGCTGGAAGGATGAATGTCAATGGGGATTTATGGTTTATTTGTTGGCGTTACTGATTCTGCCGATAAGGAAATTTTGGACTTTTCTTATTCGTACAATGATAAAACTGATGTTTTCCAACGCCCAGCTTGGTACCTCAGTGGTTAGCACTCGTTAGCTGGAGGTTGCAGGTTCGGTAGCAGGTTGCAGCAAACTTACTTTCCAATTATATTCGTATCTCACTTCTGATATGAGAAAAGTAGTCAGCAGTTTTGGAAAGGAAGGTATGTCAATGCTGGTGTGAGAAAGCCAGGAAACAGATGGGTACCTCGTGACATAACATAAGCTGTTAAAATGGCTTAAACTCCAATACAAACCAAACAAACTATGTTTTTGAAGCTTGATATATGCAAATTTAGGTTTCGCTGTTGTATTTATCCATTTATAGTTCAGTAATGGGGAAAAAAGAATGTCTTCCTTCATTACTGAAACACTTGACAATGTAATTAATAATTTAGGTCTGTTCAAAATCGTGTTTCGAACAATCGAGAGATTTACTGTCACAACCAAAGACTATCATTCTTATGTTTATGTCCAGCGTTATACATGTACTCTCAGCACTTTTAAAAAAGCGCAACTAGTTGTGGGTTGAAAATCAGCCGGAACATAACAAGTTTTGATAACAAATACTTTTTATTCCATGGAGTGATTCGCATACTGTTGTTAAAATGCTGTAAGGTTTTCAAACCGAATACTAGTATCAGAGAAAAGTTTCTTAGCCCAAGTCAAAAAGCCATATGATGACAATCGGGAATAACCACCTTTGCATTTATCAAAACTTGAAAGCTTCGGCTCCTTGGATACATTCTGAGATTATTCCATAATGTGGCATGTAGTAGGATTCCTTCTGATGAGCTCTGCAAACTTCTGGAACTGTTGTCCCGAATCAACAGCGGTATTCAAACATTTTGAAAGCATGTCAGACATGGTAAGTTACTGCTATGTCAGGTAAGTCAAATAATCTGAGGACAATTCCTAGTTAAAAATGATTGTATTTTCAGGAGCACCATCAGGCTGCAATTGTAAGGTCGTCCAAACGTTTGACCTAGAAACTGCTAAATAAAACACAAACCGTCTTTGTTGTAGGTTTCGGAATCAATTTTCATTTTAGAAAAAAAAGGAGGCTCTGAATTAACGAATTAGGTTATTCATGTCCGTAAATAAACTGATCAATCATTTTGTTGGTCTTGCTCGAGGATTGAAGCATCACCAAATTGCTCACTCTGCAACGGTCCTTGAGTTTAGATTATTGAATCCTACATTCATTCAAGAACAGACCACATTTAATTTGAAGCCTGCTGAAACAGAGGGGGCGTCCTTGGTTCGTATTCACCAACCATCCTTAAGAACGTTCTTAGTCTTATTCTTCGAGATTTTCTGATTGTGAAAGTAATGGAACCTCTGATTGGCTAAACTAAATGGTTTAGCCAAATCAGAGGTTCTGTTACTTTCACACTGACGAAATTCTGAAGAATAACGCTAAAAATGAGCTTAAGAATGGTTGGTGAATACGGCCCCTGATAATGGTCTTTTTGTCTGTTACTTTCCATGAGTTACATTGCTTTACATCTACGTCTCGCACAGCCTTTTGTAGGAATAAACCGACTTAATGAAAACAGTACCCGTCTGGAGGAATCAGACGTTATAGTTCAGTTTAAACATATTTATCACATAAACCCTCCTCCGGCAGTGTATTAAACCCATGACTTATTTTTGATAATACACTAGTGTATTATCGGTTTTTGTTTCCCGGTTCTGATCAGTTTTCAGTCACGAGCGCGTGAAGCCAGAGAAACCAACCACAGTTTGTGCGGAAATCTGTAATGCTACGCCCTTTCGGGGGAAAAATGACGTCACTGTTGCTAAGACGTATGCGCGTGGAAAGTTTTTGATTTTCGGGAATAAAAAAAAAACCAAGAAATGCAGCAAAAATCTCTTAAAATCAATCTTGTTGCAGAAATAGCTGAATTTAACCTATCTTTAAATTATTTCACTCTTTTTCGGTGCAAATGTCAAAGAACTATCTGCTTGTGTATATACACAATTGAAACCAAACTACAACTGTAAACATGAACCGGTGAACGGTATAGAGACTGAAGGTGATGATGCGGGATATTTTACTGTCTTTCATTCGCTTTATGTGATAAATAGAATCTCACATTCGTGTTTATGTATTATCATTTTTATCAAACTCGTTGACTAAAATGTATTTGACGCTCGCCAAGGCTCGCGTCATGCAATTTTAGTCAACTCGTTTGATAAAATACATAAACACCCATGTAAGATCCTCTATTTATTTTACATCGATTGAGAAACAAGTTCTAACAACTTATACTAATCTCTCTCGATCAGACGTTATCTTACAGTATGGAATAGCCTAATGATTTTGGCAATGAGATAAAGCTCGCAAGTTTGATAAATGCAAGGAACAGCCGTACTCGATGTTAATCGTATGACTTTTGATTTGCGTTCTAACGTAACTGTAAATTATTCCAAGGCATTAAAACAAATTACATTAAATGCAAATTGCCTCAGAACTTTTTTCGGCTGATTTTCCATTTTCAACTAGTATTGCTTTTGTTTTAAAACGTAACGTTACTTAGTGTAGTTGTACATTCGGTACCGAGTTCATTGCAAACAGTTTTATTCTGTATATGAGCGGCGCTCTGACAAAAGGTGGACTTAAGGCATCGACTAAACAAGTAGTTATAATTATGTTTATGGATTCATAACATTCATTTTTTATATCCACAAATTTTGCTGCACGGTATCATGATATAGTGCGTCCGCCTTGCAACCAGAAGGTCTCTAGTTAGATTCCCGGAAGCAGGTGTTGACTTTTGGACCGTTCACTAACTAGTACACACATTCGGTGCAAGTACTGGTGCGGTTTCCAAGATGCAGAATCGAGATAAATTAATATAAATTGCAAACCATTGTTTCTCAATCAAATTAAGATAAAGCCATAAGGCAGTTCTGTGGCATCTGTAATTGACCCTAAATAACAGCAAAGATGAAGCCGTTTCTTATCTGTATATGACACCTTTTGATAGCATGGAAAACATTGTGACAAAAGGTGAAATTGCTCGTAACGAGCAATTTCACCTTTTGCCACAATGTTTTTCATAGGCTCCTACAAGCAATGCATGGAAATGAGTACCAATGGAGTAAAGGGTTAAATAAACTAACAACAGACTGAATCATGAGGTAGAACGATCCTTTGACGCAGAGAAAATTTACAATTATAATAAAAAAAAAAGAAGTGTTTACTCATGTCAGCCTGCACGGAGTACGTATGCTGACATCGGTCGGTAGTTTTTGCACGTGCTCGATGTTTTGCAACACGCGCAAAGGGTCATTTGGACATTAGCGTAAATTATTGTCTCGGATCAGCGTGCGCACTCCGCGCAGAATAATCCGGGACAGCTTTTTCGAACTCGATGGATTTTGTAGGACTACAGTAGATTAGTGCAAAACAGAAAATTAGAAAAGAAAAAAAACGGAAAGTGTTGGTTTGGATTGAACTGCGCTAACTGTTTGAATGTCCTTTTCCGCGAGTCTCAGGAAATTTAAGAATGAAAAAAAAAAGTATATGTTAGACCGTTACTGAACATCAAATAAGCCAGTCAGATATTTTGTGCGTAATAGCGCAGCTGTATTCTGTATTTTTTACTTAATTACCTTTCAAATTACACCTTGTATGACTCATATTGAAACTTGAATGTTTCATTCACAAGAACAGCGAACCTAATAATGATTTATTCAAACTGATCAAGTATCATGTGTTTAATATATTCAACACTTACGCATTCATTACAAATAGGATCGTGTAAGCACACCTGAGGAACACCGATTCCGATCTGATAAACCAAATATGTTCTCAAGTATTTCTTTGAGTTGCCCTAGAATAAATGCTGAGATCGTATTTCATTGTTATGAAAGGTTTCGGGTTTTCTCGTCGTTTGTTGTCCTCTGATATAACCTTTTACTGCATAACTATGACTCATGCCCATTCAGATGAAAGCTTGTGGACTGTTATTTAAACAAAAAAGAGAGAAGGCATTGCTTTTAACTAGCTGTTTTTTTTTTTTATTTTACCGTGACTGTTTTCCTATTTCTTGAAAGCTAGCATTCATTTTGCTCAAATGACTGTCTTTAATGTATTTTATGATACAAAAAAGATTTCACCAAAGACGAAAAGCTTAATTTATTAACTCGATCTAAAAGAATGAAAGTGTGCCATTCGTTGTGTGGGACAATTTGAGTAAAATTTGAATTAGGTCACATAAAGGTAATTTCTCAGACAAACTACAAAAAGATGTTGATTGAACTATTCATAAGGTTTCTTTTCGTGACTTATTTATCTTCAAAACAATAACTGCAGGTAATTAATATCGTAGAAGCCAAAACTTTAGAATTCAAAATGAAATTTCATAAACTTCAGTATCTCGAATAAATGTCAATAAGCCAGTCATCAGAAAACCAAGAAGTGAACCATGCTATGTGAAAAAGAGGTTTCATGTACATGCCAAGTAAATCAACTCGGTCAGTCTGTACCACGGCAAATTTTCTGCATGCAAGATTAAATAATATTTCAGCGGTTATTGAACTAAATGTTTTTATGGATCCATGTTTAATCCTTTATCCGTTAGGCTACTAATGGTAACTCACTGCGCAGAACGTGCAATCTGGGTCTGTATTCACCAACGGTTCTTAAGAATGGTCTTTGTCTTATTTTTCAAGATTTTATGACTGTGAAAGTAACAGAACTAATAATTGGCTAAACAATTTGGTTTAGCTAATTAGAAGTTCTGTTAATTTCACATTGACAAAATTCTGAAGGATAAGACTAAGAATGTTCTTAAGAACCGTTGGTGAATACCTGATCGTAGTTCTACACTGTCCGATACAGTGATATTATTGCCCAAAGGATAACTTTGAAATAGTAATGTATGGGCTTTTTTTTTCTATTGAAGTGAACATTTCATTTACATTTTCGGCAGGATAAGGGTTACTGCATATTCAATGCCTTTCTCCTATGGCACTTGATTAAAAATCAAACTATATTTAGGCTTGCAAAAGGAGCACAATTTACTTTTCAAGACTTCTTGTTTCAGAAAAACGACCTAACAAATTACCGACCATTATTAATCACTGCGAATTACCTCGATCCACTTTGCCTGTAAAAGAAGCATAAATTGTCTTTCGTGCCGGAAAGATTTAAGATTATTGTAATAGGAAATTCAATACCGTTACAATGACAATATCATATGAAAATATTTCTAAAAACCTTCGAAAAAGATACTATTAAAATCAATATCACCTCAGTAACGTTAGAAAATATTACGGAAGGCCTTCCAAATGAAATCCTATTTAATCTTTATTTGAAATGTGGTACAGTAATACTTGTATGCATGCCTCTTATAGGTCACGTTATATTCGACAGAACTACACTGAAACGAACTTCTAAACGACCCGTTTCTCCTATAAATTGGAGGGAGTAACAGAAAAGTTTATAAAAACAAATTGTGACATATATCTGGACATAAACCATGGTCTTGTGATGAAAAGATTCTCGATTTTTCCAACAGAAAGACTCTCTTTTTCGAAAAAAGGAAAACTAGTTGTTTGGGCATGCGTGGTGCCTACCAGCTAAAACAGTTTAGAAAAGGGAAGCATCAAATACATGATTTCTTTAATGTTAAGTGAATGAACGGATAAAAATTGAATGGATTCTCTTCAGATTTTGGCTTAAGTATGTTTTCAGACAGGTCAATTATTCTGCAAAAAATTGTAGCCAAATAAGCTGCTCCTTTTATAGGCAGGGGACGTGAGAAAACGTCTATGGGAAATTACAGCTTAAAAGTGGCCGTTAGAAGTTCGTTTCCGTGAGTGTATCACACTAATGCGAAGTGACTGAGACTTTCAGGAAAGAAAATAGTTTTATTTCATGCTTCCTGGTAGGTTATCGAGAAATATAAACATTTTTTTGTGTATATATATTTCATGTTTACGACCGTTGAAAATGCTTATTTTTAAATTCTAATTCTTCAAACGAAGGCGAAAAACGTTGTTCCCGCGCGCTAGTTACCTAGGTAAAACGCGTGTGATTTACAATCAGAAGGAAATATGGCGTAACTTTGTTTAAATTTCTCGCGCTTGGCGTAATATTGTAATGCGTTGCTATGCGGAGAGGAGGGGGTATGCCACGGTGAAAGAACTATGCTGGATTTTGATTAAGCCCCCGTCCCCCCACCTCACCCCCAATAGGGTTAAAAGCATAAAATAAATAGAAACGTACTTTTTTTTTCAAAATAAAGACCGGAATTTATTTCATCGAGTGAACATCATCTGTAATATTTTCTCTCATGGCCGTGCCACTTGCGAAAATAATGTTCACACGATAAAATGATTTCGATCTTTCACTATACCAAAAAAATATTCTGTATCTTTGAGACTGTTAAAGAAGTAGAACTTATATATTCATGTGTAAAGAACTAACTGGTGCCCAGAAAATGATTGCATATCTAATACGTTCCATGCAAGATTAATCTCGTATTCGCTCTCTTCATCTAGTAGGTTAGTGCATGTTTAGCTGTCGACATTCTTGTCGGCAGTATTCAGTAAATTGTTTATGGGGCAAACGTTAAACGGCAGAGGTTAAAACATTTCTTTTTAATGTGCTACCTATTTGTATTGGCAAACCTTCTAGAAAACAGCATTTATAGATTTTCTCGACTTGGATTACTTTGTACTTATGTGACTGAATTAAGCAAAACACCCAACATTTAGAGAGAAAACTTTAAAGCTAAATTACCATTATGTATGGTTTCACTTCTTCACTCCCAATAAGTCTACCAGACATTTAAACATTATTTATTTATGTAAGTCAGAAATTTATTTTCAGAGCGAAATGACTTGGTATTAGAAATTAGTCGTCCTTAGATTTCTGTTGAAGGCAGTGAAACGATTAGCCGTCTAAAACAGAAGTCCGGCCTTTCACTGCAGATGAGGACTTTGATACATGTAGCTGTGAGACGACCAGACTGCATAGCACGTGCAGATGTCCATGAATCTAGAAAGCACACTAGCTGCTATTAAATTCTTATTACAACTACAATTACTACAATTACTACAAATTATTACAACAAAACTACTACATGTCTACTTTGAAAAAATGTAGAATTCATTGAAATGGCAGAGTTAACGTTACAAACGCGAACCCAACATTGGAGAATCAAAGAATGAGGAAATTAGAAAGAGGTTGGTTTGTGACATCAAAAGAAAAATAATGATTATATAAGATATCGCATTCCATTTTTTGCAGTAGGTTTACTTTAATGGGCGCTAACGATAAATCAATAAGTCAATAAGTTAATTGTTTCTACCACATTTAGTAAATGTATGTTACAGTTAATCAAAGGAACAAACTTTACCCTTAACTGTGTAAGGAGGACTTTTAATACGGTAGACACCGTTTAACTCATTAGCAAACGAAAAGATTTTAGGTTTGTGCGAATCGAATGAATTTGCAGATGACAAAAAAAAAAAGTGACTAAAAATTTGAAATTTGTTTTGTGAAGGGTAGAAAACATTGTGGGAAAATGAGAAAATGCTGGTTACCAGCATTTTCTCCTTTTACCACAATGTTTACTAAAGTCTTCTTTCTCAGGGGCGTCAAAAGTAGGGATTGTGTGGTAATTGGTTAAAAATATAATATGAAAAGGAGTCATTGCTTGTCACAAAATAGTGTACCCCTTTCCATACTGGATTTTTATTTCATGAAACATATAAAGATATCTTTTTATTTATCAAATTACTATGCACTATGAACACCTTAAATACGTATATCATAAACAATTACAATGTAAAGGAAACACAAACATTTAAATGGAAGCAAATTCTCGTTACAGAAATGGTAATGAAAAGTTTGAAAATGTTTGCAGAGCAGATGCTTATTTCCTACATCATAGTTCCTAAAGCAGGCCATTGCAAAGGAACAAACATTCACATTTGCCCTGTACTGAAATAACCGATGCATTTCAAAAGAATTTTTTACGCATGTTCCAGAACCGACGGAAATGTAGATGTTAATGATAAAGATGAAAGAACTGCTGATATTTTATTTCGACTTTGAAGTTATATTTCCTTTGTAACGTCTAATTTGTGTGACGATATGTTTCGCCAATAGCTATTATTGGATGGTGAAATTACCTTGCAAGTCAAATGTTGCGACCCTAATTATAGTCTTTTTTATTCATTATCAAAGATAATTTGCTGTCTTTTTATCGCAGACCGGCGAATGTTGCTCACTCTTCACTCTAGTAAATATATCTAAGTGAAATGAATGCTGTTCTCGAAAAAAAAAAAAAAGAGATAACAAGAATCAAAACGATGCACTTTCAAAAAACTGAAAAAACAAACTTTTTAATTTTAGTTATCCAGCAGGATAATTGTTAAAGGTGGGTATTTAGAATTTTCGCATCTCACCAACTGAAAAATATATATACATGACTGAAATTTATATGAAAAAAGTGATACAAACCGTCTAAACTTAAGACTCATAAAATTACACAAAAAAAATTTTTTTGGTATTGTTTCCCTTAAAGGCTACGTAGCCTCTTAAGCTATTTTTAGATTTCGCGCCAAAATTCAATAAAGTATTGCGGGAATGCCAAGTGACTTGAACATGACTAATAACGCTTAAATTCCATTACATAACAAACATGTAATAATTATTTTCCATAATGTCTTCTTGGGATGCTATGTTGGAAACTTGTCTGTGTATTCCTGAATTTAAATGAGAGAATTGATAATCTAAAAATAGAACGTGTCTCCCGTTGGTGTCAAAATGGGCCGTAGTAAATCTCTAATTTCTCGTGTTGTCGGATGGTTTTCGACTACTGGGGTTTTATGAACGCAAATTAAAAGGCTTTTTGAGTATAAGGATGATTTTTTTTGCATTTTTGTAAAATTTTCGTCCCAAAATATGAAGGGCCACCTTTAAAAAATGAGATAAGAGAAGGAAATGTCTGTAAGTAAGAGTCACTCTTTTGTGCCCATATAAAAGTTCACCCATGAAATGTTGAGGTTCTGTACAGAGACAGTCTTTTCCAAAGAACATTACATAACAACCAACTTTAAAGACACGTTTCCCCCTGTCGATTTTGAGGGGAAAAGTAGAATGAGTATAAACAACTCATGAACCATACTCTGTGATATCGAGGTTTTATGCATCAGCAAAACATATCGACCTGTGACAGCCTGCACAGCCAAAGGCTTAACGCTTTACCAAACGACAATATTTTAGGTTTGTCCAAATTGAAAGCATTTGCAGACCACAAAATAAAAGTGACTGAAAATTCAAAATTTGTTTTGTGAAGGGTAGAAAACATTGTGGAAAAAGTAGAAAATGCTGGTTACCAGCATTTTCTCCTTTTCCCACGATGTTTTCTAAAGGCTTCTTTCTCAGGGCCGTTAAAAGTCGGGATTGTATGGTAAAGAGTTAAATGGGTCCAAACATTTTTCTATTGATACATTGTCCGCACGTCAAAGAAGCAACTTATTTCATGGTTCATTATGGGAAAATAAATGCGTAGTAAGTAACAATACGCATAATTTCATAGACTGCACAGGCTGATCCGAGACGACAGTTTACGCAAATGTCCGAATGCCTATTGTTTAGTGTTGCAAGCCAAATTTTGATATATGAATACATGGGAAAAGATCAATACAAATGAAAAAAAAAAAAAAAAACTCAGGTTGGTTCCAGCGCTTTATGAATTTGATCATCGAAATGTTGAAACCTCAGAATCTGACATTCAAATCCCGATGGTATCAACATTCCATCGAAGTATGTTTGGATGTCTAAACATCGAGTGCACATCAGCGGTAGTATTTTTTGATGAATTAAGAATACTGATGATGCTCCCGAAGTGAAATAAATTTTGATTTTTCATAGAAAAAAAAATCAATTTATTATATGCTTCTAACCCTTATGGGGCAGGACGAAGGAAGCGTCAAAATCGTGTACAGTTGTTTTTTTTTTTATTATTACACATTGCGAACCTCCTCCGCATACCAACGCGTTACTATATAGCATAAAGCGCGAGAAATATAGGGTTCGTTACGTCATATTTCCATCTGGATTGGGTGGCTCTCGCATTTGACCTAGGTAACTAGAGTGCGAAAACTACCGTTTCCGCCTTTAACCCTTTACTCCACAGATACTCATTTCTACACATTGCTTGTAGGAGCCTTTGGAAAACATTGTGACAAAAGGTGAAATTGCTCGTGACATAAGAAACGGCTTCATCCTTGCTGTTATTTAGGGTCAATTAGAGATACCATAGGAATGCCTTATGGGGTAAAGGTTTAATTGAAGAGTTAGAAAATGAAAATTGGTATTTTTTCACTGGTCGTAACTATGAAATATCAATAAAATATTTCACCGTTTCTCGATAAACTATCGGAAAACACGAAATAGAAAACACTGACAAGGACTCTTTTCACGACAAAAGAGATATTTGAAACGCTGATCGGCATTGACTATCAAATGCTTACAGTCTGACTAGCGGCTTAATACTTGACCATAATTATCAAAGTAGAATAAAAGTTTGCAACTTTTCGTTCAAGTTTTATATAATTCATCTATCTTCCAGAGACTAGAACCTTGACATACTGGTGTGTAACACATTACTAGACTCATAATGATATCCATACTTTTGACTTGTATGAATTTAAGTTACCTGCATACTTAGTCCCGAACTAATCACTTTTAGTCACTGGTGAGCCTTTAACTCTTTGCCGATGGACCAAATTATAGACTGTTCCAAATCTAAAGCATTTAAAAATGACCAAAAAAATGTGACTGTAAAATCGAAATTTGATTTGGGAAGGGTAAAAAAATATTTTGGGAAAAGGAGAAAATACTGGTTACCAGAATTTTCTTTCTTCCCATAGTGTTTTCAAAAAGCTTCTACCTAAGGGTCGTCAAAAGTCGTCATTGTGTGGTAAAGAGTTAAGAAAGTGGTAAACCCTTAACTTACAACATTTAGATATTTAACCGAACTGTAGATATATATTTTTATACGCATTTGAATACAATACCTGGAATACCATTCAAACGTGATTGGTGGTTTCACATTTGTAAAGAAATGACACCAACGGTGCACATTCAGTGCTATTAAAACAACAACAAAAAAAAAACTGTTATGAAATAGATCTAAGAAGTTACAAAATCATCTTGCACTTTTTGCAAGTTTGGAGTAAAGCGACACATCCTGTTAACCCATTACCATACAATCCTTATTTTTGACGACCCTGAGAAAGAGCCATTTAGAAAACATAGTGGGAAAGGGAGAACATGCTGGTAACCTGCATTTTCTCCTTTTCCCACAATGTTTTTTACACTGCATAAAACAAATTTCAAATTTTCAGTTACTTTTATTTTGTCGTCTGCAAATGCTTTCGATTTGGACAAACTTAAAATTTTCTCATTTGGTAATGACTTAAAACGTCAAAATGTTGATCTTTCACATCAAGGGTGAAGCTGAATATTTACTCATCTCTTCTAGTTTCACGGTAATTAAAGTAGTAAATATCATTTACACCATTTTAATGAAAACAATGTAGGTCGTTCATCACTTGTAGTGTCACATTATTTCTGATAGATTTGTCGATTTATTGAACAACGCTGATATTTAAATTACCAATTTGAAACATTGAAATGTCAAAACTATGAGTGCAAACGTTTAAAACAATTGGGATATTGTCCTTTGAAAAGATTTTATCAGTTACAGTACTGTTATCAGTTGACAGGGATAGCCTTGTGAGCGATCAGGCATTAATATTGATATATCTATAATCGATAAAACTGTTCATTAACTCTAATAAATGAAGAAATGAAAAACTAAAGAATTAAAATAAAAAAAATAAAAACGTAAGCTGAGCCTGATCGATGGTAATGGATTTACAGGTTTTAAAACCGATACCTTGGAAAATACGTATGTCTTTTAACGTTAAACTCGTAAAAAAAGGCAGAATTTGATTTGAGACTTTGAGGAGTAACCATCACTGTCCGTACCGATACTTGATGATTTATCTATATAGGAAGTCACATTGTAGGACAGGTAGTATGCATTGAATGTGACTCGAGCTTTTGTACAGTGACAGTCCGCTCTTGACAGACCGTCACTGCACAGATTCGTAAATCACATATAATACTATACAATGCATATATCCGGTCCTATGGAAGAATGGCCATATAACGCAGTCAGAGTCGTCTTATTCTTCATTTACGCTCTCTATAATATAGTTAAAGAAAACCGATGGCATGAGATTGAGTAATTTTAGACAATTTGCATGTTTAAAATCATTTAACTCTTTACCATGAGAAAACATTTTAGACTTGGCTAAATAGGAAACTTTTGCTGACAACACGTTCACACTTTCAGCGCAGGGGCTTTTACAAACGGCATAGACCTAGATATCAATACCCAGATGTCGTAGTCTAATCTTGAATTTATATGTCTGGTTGTCTAGTGAAACCTCCAGGGCAAAAGTTTGTCGGAGTTCCATTGGATCGTGCATGCAGGCAGTGGTCGGAAAGGAATAAGTTAATATATAATATATGCAGTGCGGAAGGGTTAAATGTGGCTTGAATGAAAGAACTTCATTCTGAAAAAGTTCAAAACATCATAGGGGAAAAGTAGAAATTGTTGGTCACCAGCATTTCCGTTCCATTTTCTTTCCTCGATTTTCATTAAAGTCTTATTCGTTAGCCGTGTAATGCAACGTGTTTTTGGTAAAGAGATAGAATAGCGTCTGATGAACTGATTTAGAATGTAAAGTCATTAGATATCCTTGATCACGCTCCCATTAAAGGTATTGGCGCATTTAGACAATAACAGGAGTGCAAATCTAATGATTTGATTTTGAAATCTTTTGTACTTAAAGAATTTGCAGACGACAGTTTTATCGTGACTCAAATACTGGGATATGTCTTTCACAGGGTGGACAACAGTTTAGGGAAAAGAAAATTTAATACCTCCACTTTACCTTTTCCGAAAATATTTTCAAGGACCTTTCTATCTCCAATAATTTTGAAAATACGGAGGTATTTGGCAAAGGTGTACATTTTTTCATGTAAAGAACAAAACATCTTAATATAGTGCATATCCTTATCGCGAAAGAAATGGACTATTCCTTAGACAGTTCAGTAACACTATGGGTATTTTCTGTACGCCGGAATACTTAATTGTTTCTTTTCAGAATCGATTTGGTTTATAGAATTTTATAAAATCTAAAATCAGTCTAAATACTCGACTCATGCTCGTTTTTGACTTAGCTTGCGCTCATGGGCAAAAGTTATAGTTCTCCTCAGCACTATGAGGTTCATATTGAATTTTGTTTTTAAGTTTGATCTTTTGTGAGTGCATCAATACCTCTCAGAGTCATTCTCGTGATATGCACACTGATTCAGAGGATTTGGAACATTTGGAGCCTAATTGCATTTAAGGTAACGAAGCAGATATTAAACACGCAGGATAGACAATAGGACTTATTTATTGACTTGACAGTAGCTGCCAATCGACACGAAACAGCGATAAAGCTGAGAGACATGGTACGTAACAGCTTCATTTATCATGATAGAATAACAATAATAGAGCTAAAAAGAAGAGGAAAAGGAACTTGAAATAGATATTTGGTTTACGTATTTTCCCATCTGTTAGAGGATAAGTTAATTTATATTGTTATCAGCTCATCTTGTTACCCTTTTTATATTTAGTTTGATTCAAACACATTTGTTTTACATAGATTGAGAAACAAGTTCTTACACCTTACACTAATCTCTCTCAATTCTGCTACCTGGGAACTACACCAGGGCCCGTATTCACCAACTATTCTTGAGAATATTCTTAGTCTTATTCTCCAAGGTTTTCCAAATTTGTAAGTAACGCAACTTCTGATTGGCTAAACCGAATGGTTTAGCCAATCAGAAGTTGCGTTACTTACAAATGTAGAAAATTCTGGAGAATAAGACCAAGAGCGTTCTTAAGAATGGTTGGTGAATACGGGCCCAGTTCTCGCAACCAATGTGTGGGCCAATGGAAAAATTCCCAAAGTTGACATCCGTTCCCGGTTATCGGCCTCAGGACCTTATGGTCAAGAGACCGACACTCTACCTCACAACCACTGACACCAAACAATATTTGCACGCGTAACTGCCTTTGGAAGTTTAAACAAATGTTATATATTTGACAGGCTATTTTATCTATGTGTTAAAATAAAACTTTCCGATGTCAGCAAGGTATTTATAAACACTTTCATCACCGACTGTTAAAACTCCACCTGTGTAGACGGCTGACACTACATTCCATCAAAACTCGGAAAGACTTTTAATTTATTGTCTGAACTAAACAAGTAGAAGGTACATTTCCAAGAGCAGTCTGCTCGTTTTTCTTTTTGTTACGCAGTCTGAAATTTATCTACACCGTAAGGAAAGATCTCTTATTTGCTGTAGATGCATCATCTTTTACCAAACGACACAACTTTATATTCGTCCGAAATCAAAGCTATATCAGGTGAAAAATTACACGTGGCTAAATTGCTGGTACCTGAAGCTAGGCAAGAAATAATTGTTGGAAAGGTGAAATTCTTATTACCAGCATTAACTACTTTTTTTCCTGAAGTTTTCAATAGGCTTCTTCTTCAGGATATTTTAGGATGGGATTTTTCTTACATTTTTGCCAAATCATACGACCGAAAATGATTCAAACCAGAACAGCATTTCAAATATAGATATCATAGATAATCTTCGACATGTTTCCTTGTTCGAATTCGGTTATTACAAGGTTGGACAAGTTTATGTCGTTTTGTTGTTAATTTGTTTGGAATAGCAAGGCAATCGTTTTCAAAGTGAAAGTGATGATGATGTACTGGTATCAGTAATTTTTAATTCGATTTTGTTTGTTTCTCTCACAGATAAAACAATTTATTGCTTATCAGTGGAAAAAAGAAGCTACACATACGAAAATGATTAAACACTTGTGCAAAAACACAAAATTGCAGGACACTTTCATTATCTTTTTTTTTTTCTTTCGAAATCTTATTCTAACATGACACGCGAATTCGGCTTTATAAACACAGGACAAGTAAAGCGTGGTAAAATCTGCGACAATCCATGCGGAGTGACGTCATTCTATATCGAGTGACGTCATTCAATGAGTGGGTTATTCAATGGGACATAATCTACATCCGTGTGTTTACTCCATGTTTGAACTTGTTTTCCTTTCATTAGGAATTGGCCATATTAGAATCGAAATAATCTTCTTTCTATCATTGTTTATCGTTCAATAAACCATGTTGTGAGTTATGAGGCACATTAAATAAAACACTCGGGCTATCGCCCTCATGGATTATTTATTGCGCCTCATAACTCACAACTGTGGTTTATTGAACGATATACCACGATAGAAAGAAGATTATTTCTTAAATACACTCTTCAAGGAAAGATTGGAAAATTGGCAGAGTGAAGGGCAAAATATCTCTCTTTCGTCTCAGTGGGTTTACTTTGAATCACCCATTATGTGGCCACTTAAATATTTTATTTCTTCGAGGAATAAAAAGATTGCTTTTGATGGAAAAGAAAATACTTTCTGGAAGTTGTTAGTAGATCTACTACGTATTTCGAGGTGTAGATCCATGACCAGACTATATATCCTATACAACCTTATCTAAAGCTTTGTTGTCTGAAAAAGCTGTTAAAACCGCCTACTTAAAGGGGTTTGGACGCAACACTGGTAGACTTAGATTTACAATGACATTTCGAGTAAATATGAAGGCTGACGACAAGAAAGCAAAACCTATAGAACGAGTAATGGAGGACTTTATCAAGCGATTTTTTTTTTCGAGATGAAGTACACCTTTTGGCCTATGGGTTTAATAAAGTCAAATTTCAAAAGCCAGCGAATGTCATATATTTTTTGGTAAAAAGAATGTATCTCAAATATTATGTTTCATGATTTAGTGAAGTTCATATGCGTGGAAGGTTCCTGGAGGTTTATCAACTGTTTTACGTATTTTAACATTCCGAATGGAAAGTAGTCCCAAAGACACTTACATATATGTTTGTAGTTTAAACCAAAATCTAAATGCATTCGCAATTTTGTTACGATAATTAGTTTTGAGAGAAAAGTTTCCGGGAAAATCTAGTCGATTAGTGCCTGACAATTAAAATGAAAGCCAGTAGATCGGTATTTGAGATATGAGATGTGTGATTACGCAGCTTTGGTTAATAGCAGTCATAGTCGCTTACATAGCTTCAGTCAATAACATTCATACTTCCCTAAATAGCTTCGGTCAATAACAGTCACACTTGCCTATCTCAAGCGTGTATAAAATATTAACATTCGTATTGGCTGTATCACACGAAATACGTGAACGAGTAGTTTTTTAGGAACCCAAGGGTAGGTATGTGATAAATTTTAAATGTGGTATTTTGCCTGGAATATTTAAGGATATATCTTAAGGGTGTAGAATCAAGACAAGCCTGCTTTTCTGCCAGGTCTTGTTCTCCTCCATGAAAGCTAGAGTGAATCATGCTGCTTCCATGGTTTGAAATTACTGAATATGTTTGCACTACAGCCCCATTTGATTCAGTATCTTTGGAGACTATAATGTGAAAACAAATTTGCAGGGTATATTGCTTTGGAAGTAGTTTTGTGATCCAGATGAATACGGTTCATATCCGAACGTACGACAAAACATTGCGTCAAGAAAAGGAATTGCATATCACTAGCAATATCTTCCTTTGAAACAATGAGATGTGATACATTATCGTGAGAAAGTCGCAGGCCTCAAAAGCTTTGCCAGTCGACCTTGTCAAATTGAAAATGTCTCCAGACGAGATATAATAATGTGTTACATAATAAATCTGTATTCTAACGAATATAATATAATGTGGGAAAAAAGATAAAATACTACTTATGAACATTTTCTTTTCTTCAATGGTTTCAAAGCCGTGTTCCTCGGATTCGTACAAATACGGAATCTTTACATGTATAGGTCACTGTCATCCAGCTAAATAAGTAAAATGAAACTTGTAAGCTTAGAGTAAAAACCAAAAGGTCATTTTTGAGGGAAAAATCTGTCTTGATTAGACAGTGTAGATCAAAGATTAGACTGCACATTCTGTGTAGCCGGATCATGATCTGAGCTGTCCCAAAAAGTCAGGGAGTCGCGGTTAGCAATCTAAAGTTTAACACCGTTTTACCATGATTGAATTAACGTGCCATTCTGGCATAGATGGTGTAAAAATAGAATTTTTGGCATCCTTACCACTGGTTGATAGAAAATGTATAATTATCCGTCAGAAAGATTAATTGGCTGTTTTCTTCCCAGAACGGATTCTTTTTTATAAAAGTATTCCAAACAAAACTGTCACGTGCTAAACAGGGTTATTGACTCTTTCCGATCTTCAAATACGAGATCATTTTCTTTGTGTCCCTATATGATATTCTTTTCGGAACCATCAACAGAAAGACATCAGTTGCTGCTTGAGAGGGATTGTCCTTTTTTTTTCCCAAAACATTCTTTCATCACATAAGAAAAGAATACAAATTAATTTTCTTTCCTACATTAATAGGTTGTTGTTGTTGTTGTTGTTGTTGTTGTTGTTGTTGTTCTACTTTTATAAATTACTGGTATTTCTAAAAGTAACTAAATGGTAATTGCTAAAATGATTGAATGTATCTTTACTTAGGCATTTTTCGTTCGCTAGAAAGTAATGGAAGGTAATGTTATAAGTAGGATTTCCTTTACTAACCCTTCATGTGGATGTATTCGACTCTTTGCGCTTTGTACAGTAAAGATTCAGACAATCTGCAGAGCACGTTACTTTAAGAAAATTCCTGAAATCATACTGCAATTTAGCAAGATTTGTGAAATCACATCCCTGTGTGCAAATTCAATGCTCCAATCATTGAGCTACAAGGACCAATTGTTTACCTTAGTTAACCCTTATCCTGCCGATTAAAAATTGTCAACGATTACGCAAAGCTACTTTGGTGAGTGTACGGTAATTGGGCCTGGTTTATACGAACCAAACTACCGATAAAGCAGCGGAGGGTGTAGAGCAAGATCAGACCACGTATGTACAGGCTGATCTTGCTGTACACTCTCTGCCAATGTCATCGATGGTCGCGAACGGCAGGATAAGGGTTAAATTCTAGCTAAATTCTCATATAAACCCTCGGTTTCAAGACCATGAAGAAGACGTTTGAATACATGTACAAAGCCGACAGAAATTTAAAATTCCAGAACCATCATCTTCTCTTTTCCACAAACGTATTTGCACTTTTAGACACGAATGTAACATAGGAGCTAGATGTCGTTTGTTGACTAAAATTTCTTTCGATCCGTATTAGCTTAAAATTATGTCGTTCTGGTAAGAATTACGTTACTTCTACTTCAGTCGTGCTTTCTTCGATGAAAAAGGGCAGAGGAAGGCGAGATATAGAGTTTGGAATCACGAAAACCCAAGTAATTTGTCAATATACTCGATTTTCACACAACATGTCTGATTTAATCGGCTGGAACATATCACTTCCTTTACCTTTGGGACATCATATTTCTGCAGATGTGTGGTGAGTCTGTGATGCCGGTATGATAATTGGCCTACAACACGCGAAAAAGGGCAATCTGACATTTGCGTTGCGTAAAATGTCGTCTCGGATCAGCCAGCGCAGTCGGCGCAGAATGATCCGAAACGACTGTTTTCGATCCTGTGTGATTTTCTGTTTCAAGCAAGTCAACTGTAAGACAAAACCAAATGTTGACGTGCAATTCTGTCTCGGATTAGCCTGCACGGACAGAAAATTACATAAAAACGAACGGTGCCGTTCGGATTAGCCTGCACGGAGTGCACAGGCTGATCCGAGACAAAACTTTACGCAAATGTCTTATTGCTCCTTTTAGCTTGTTGCAGGCTTTATGTGCGCTCCTCTGTAGCGAATTAAAATCATAGATTATACCATGTTATGAAATAATATGCCATAGCTGTCGTCAGTCACGAAATGAATAAGAATCTACATACATATAGTGAACAACAATTATTTGATAATCAAAGCTGTTTAATAACTTACCGAAAAGTGGCAAGCAGCTAACAAACACGCTAGTTGCAAAAACATTTGACATAGAGTTTACTTAGGAACAATACATTTTCTACTGATCAAAATTGCACAAATTCGATAACATTTGGGTTTAACATTTTGCCCGCCGAAGGTTGAATAATAATATGGCGGCTAACAAAGATTACTTCAAGAATGTTCAGAAACGGCAGTCTGATCTTTTATATACGCCGACCGCTACCTTATTCTAAATTAGGCCCAATGACCAAAACCATCGTCATCTGCTGCAATAACCCATAAATAACAGAATAAATTTAGATACAAGCAGAAGGATTAACCAACTTATTTCAGTGAGTATCGGAAAGTGGTCGAAATTGGTGGACAAGGACATACAACATCGGGGCACAGATTTAATATTGAATGGAAGCTAAGACCAAATCTAAAATTCGATTCCCAAACTTCTCTTGAGTTAAGATTCTCAATAAATTTAATCATCATGTACCTTATATATCAACAATGAATACAACCTACCTAAACGTGCATGTTTGATTCAATGCAAACTCTTAAGAGCGACATGCTTGCTACAGAAATAATAACGCCTGTTTAAGGCCATTTCAAATTCCCGATCGTCTTATGGTGAATTCTTATAAGCGCAAACGACAACCGTTTGGGATCTTGCGAACAGCATAGATGGACGATTAGACTCGACAAAACGAGTAGTAGTATAGTTCATGATATTCGGTGCTGAAAGTTAACCCTTTACCTCATATGCCAATTTTAGGCTCCTTCAATTCAGCAGCAAATAAACATATGATGTCAAAACATGGACAATTGGGGAAACAATTATCTGATTGAGTGAAAAACATTGTTGGAAGAGGAGAAATTGCTCGTTACGAGCAATTTCTCCTTTTCCCACTATGTTTTCAAAAGCTGTCTGTTATTGATGTGTCAAAATGAGTATCTATGGAGTAAAGGGTTAATCTCCTACTGCTAAATGACTTATAATGAAATTTCTAGCCAATAGGTAATCCCAAATATTATGTTTTGCATCGGAAAGAATCAATGTGTTCTGTGCAGTCTCAAATTGATATCTCAAATTGATATCTACTGTCCGCTGCTCTGCTTAAGCTTATAGACGTGCTTAGCAGATAAAAGGGTTACCTTTATAAATTTCAGAACCCCAGAAGACTTTGAGACACAAGGATTCAGATATTTATCGGACTAAAAACCATCGTCTCGTTTGTGAATATAAATCAGATGCAGTACTGAAATATTTCTTCTCAATTTTGACACTTGCTTGAAACATAAAGGAGGCTTATGTCACCAGGGAGTCTCAGGTTGTTCTTGATGGACTGCATCACGTTACATGTTGTGATGTTTTTAGCTATAGGATTCAGTCTATTTTTTGACGTAGCTAGACTTGCAGTGCTAAATTACCCACATGTAAAAATACCCTTATTTAAATTAAAAGCCTTCCAAACTTTCCACATGATTATCACAGACATATAGATTTATCTTTTAATGAGAATATAAATAACACTATATATGCGCACATGTGCTGTACGGTTTCTCATAAACAATGCAAAATATGACTTGACTCGTAAAAAGACTAGGCTTCTAACTTTCCACCAAAATCCACGGTTGAGATTTTTTACGAGTGAATGCATGTACGAAACTGTACTACAAGTAAATATCGTGATGTCTTTAAATAAACTTTATTTCACCAGCTTGTGCTTAATATGAGGATATATTTGCCGAAAAAGGGAAATGTATGCGAAAAGAACGAGTGTCGAAAGGCACGAGTTATTTTAGCCGACCTTTCCCTTTTGAGGCAAATATTTCCCCATATTAATCACAAGCTGATGAAATAAATCTTATATTTCCTCTGATTATTTTGTCAACGAATGCCACTTTTAAAACTAGAGATCTCAAGTAGAACAAAAAAAAGTAGTTCCAGATTTTTGGCAGCAGGAAAATATTCACTGTGACGGGGAAATAATGCCTCCTGCTTAAATTACGTCATTTCTATGCCCATAACATTTCTAAAAGTATAACCATGAAATATGATATATTAAGTTTACTTTCACCTCTTAGTTTTCATTAGAGTTAAAAAAGAAACAAATGGCCTACGCCTGCCAAGTTAATATTATGAAATATAACCAACATCAATCCTGACAGAAATTCAGTCAACTTTCTGAGCACTGAGGTTTATGACAGTCCACGAGACACAGACCTATCATTTCCCGTCGGAAGGATAATAGGAATCTAAACAGTGGCAGCAGCCTGGCTCATCCCGCAAAAAAAGACAAAGACTGTTCCATCAGCTGAGAAAGTTAAGGCTTCGGCTTGAAGAGGCAATAATACTCATTTTAAGCCAGTTTTAACTCATTTTGTTTTTATTTTATCAAAATATAGTCATTCTTATATATCTATGCCAAATATTGCGCCTGACGGTTGCAGGGTTGCTTAGATTACGCCTGATAGAAAATGCATTTCGCGGACTTGCGGCCTTCAATATAAACAGACTGGTCGTTTTCGGATTTTGAATCGAAGATTTTCGATATCCGTTATACACTCGGGTAGATTCGTATGATGATCATGCATACTGTAACGTGCCTATATTTTACCTTGGCCTTGATCCGGTAAATAAAGGAAAATGGATGCTTCTGTGTTGCAGCCTCTATTTTTAGACGGAGATCGAGGCCTATATGTAAGTTACACCGTATCCGACTCTAGGCGGAAACCAACGATAA
The DNA here is from genome assembly GCA_943736015.1 of Tridacna crocea. NCBI lineage: Eukaryota > Metazoa > Mollusca > Bivalvia > Cardiida > Cardiidae > Tridacna > Tridacna crocea. Next base: position 8,169,977 of record OX031066.1, on the reverse strand, counting down.
ATTTCCTTGAGTCACCGCCATTGTTTACAGCTTCGATCGTCAGCCAGTTTTCTTTTGGCCAATTTTCGGTTTTTCACACAAACTCCCGTGTTTCTTTTTTCATTTACACGATATATGTCAGTAATTTATCCTTGTGTACACAAAGGACAAATTTCTGTACCATTCTATTTTTCTTTTTGAAATTTAACAGCGTTTCTGCTCACCGGCTGTAGACAGGCATCTTTAATAGTGGTGTTCATGGCCTACTCATCTTAGATTATCAAAATGGGACAGACACTCAATATATCACTGATTACGTATTTAGAGAATGATCAAGCGCCGTGGAAAACTTGGTAAAGGTTGATCATTTTATTAAGAAAATGTCCAACTCACATTGTCATTGCCACGATTAACGACTCTTGCGTGTTGCTGAGTAAATACCTCCCCTCACATAATCTGGATCGTTGAAAAAGGAGTAATTTTGCTGTACCGTCCGTCAGTCACTTGACGTCGTCGACTATGCAGTGGACGACTTTTTCACTTATTTAAAAGTGTATTCCATGTCCTTGAAGGTCGCTGTAAATTTACTCGTATAAACACTATATGAATTATGTTGAAAGATAAGTCGTCTCCAGTAAGTACAGCAGACACATGGACATACCGAAGAAGAGGTAAAAGCTTTGTTGAGGATAATACGATAGGAAGATGAATGACTTTACTTAGAATGTGACATGGGAATACTAAAGTATTTTAACGAACGTCAGAGGTAATTACGACTGCAAGGAAAAACATTGAAGAAACCAAACCATTCTTTCCTCTTTTTAGGGGCTGTATTTACTATCCAATCTGAATTAGAATATTTATCATTATCTTTTACGCTCTCAATCTGATTGGCTGAATATTCTGTCTCAGTCAATCCATTGCATAGTCTTGTAATTTAGCGCTATAATAGGCAGATGGGTAGTCTTTGACTTAAAAAAAAATGAACAGTCGTCTCTGAATACGATCACCGATATAGTATTCACGGACACAGATGTAAATACTTTGAGATGGGAAGAATGATAGTACGGCAAATGGATTCAGTACGGATGTGATTGGGGAATAATAAATATTTTCTTTATATCGAACGTCGAAAGTAATTACAATCTGGCTTTCTTGCATTTTATTTCTCTCAGCCTTGGTGAATTGACTTAAGATCTTGTATTGGATGTATTATAAGTAATGCTTGAGGCTATAGTTTTATTTGGTCACTTGTCAGACAGATAGTTCACTGTGGCTCACTTGGTTATTTCACCCGTTACCTCACGGAAAAAAATGTTTTAAATAACTCTGAAGGTATCGTTATAGTGGATGAGAAAAGAATTGTCTTGTATGACCAGTTGCTCATTTTTTTCTCTCTCAAGGTAGTATCCCGCTTTAGTAAAAGTTGGCGGTAATGAGTTTAATTTTTATGTGACTGTTGTTAGGGTTAAAAAGAGATATAGAAGAATGCAATGATAAGTACGGTAAGAATTTTTTTTTTATCTAAGAGAGAATCAGACTGTATTTGAATTTAACTGCCAAACCTGTCTGCAACAAACAAATGTAAGAGAACTTTTCCTTTGAACCCTTTACCACACAATCCCATATTTTAACAACCCTGAAGAAGAAAGCCTTTGAAAACATTGTGCAAAAAAGAAAATGCTGGTAACCAGCATTTTCTTCTTTTCCCACAATGTTTTCTACCTTACCAAAATCAAATTTTAACTTTTCAGCCACATGTATTTTGTCGTCTGCAAATGCTTTTAAAGGTGGCCCTTCAGATTTTGAGACGAAAATTTTACAAGCATACAAAAGAATCATCCTTATACTCCCAAAGCCTTATAATTTTCATTCATAAAACCTCAGTAGTCGAAAACTACCAGACAACAAGAGAAATCAGAGATTTACTACAGCCCAGGTCGACACCGACGGGAAACACAGTCTATTTCTACATGAGCAACTCGCTCGTTTATATCTCGGAAACATACAGATGAAGCTTCAAACATAGTGTCTGAAGAAGACATGGAAAATAATTACATATTTGTTTTGTTATGGAATTTCAGCGTCATTATTCACATGCCAGTCACCTAATATTCCCGCAATACTTTTTTAAATATTTTTTTGCGGGAAATCTAAAAATAGCTTAAAAGGCTACGTAGCCTTTTAAGGGAATACCATCAAAAAACATTTTTTCGGTAATTTTATGATTCTTAATTATGGATGAATTTTATTATTATTATTTTTTTTTTCATATAAATTTCAGGAACACTAAACACAGGAAGAAGTCGTGAAATTGCAACTGGTCTGATTCTGTGATGAAACTGTATACACTGGGGTTTGGGGGAAGGAGTTTAGGGGACTGATATATATGGCTGTTAAACATAATTTCTTGATATATCAATACTTGATTTGGTAAATAAAAGTAATAAATGTTTAGCAGAAGATATTATTGAATTAAACTGGTGGCAAACTTTAAGTTATCCTGAAAAGCGAGAAGTTGAGCAAATTTCAATCAATTGTAGTTGCCACCTCCATTAAGGAACCTATTCATATGAATCAGTAAATAGCAATTGTACGCTGAGACTATAGTAGAGACGCTGAAAAATGTTGAATTTGGGTTGAAACAAGTCTTCTTAACTCTTAACCAGATTAATTAATTCTGGGATTGTCCAAGCATTTGTAGATAGTAAAAAAGGCCCATTTCTTGGAAAATCTTTTAGAAAGAGTTGACACAGTTGTAAAACCAGGAGCAAAATTATGGTTAAAAGTATTTTCTTTCCTTCTATTTCTTTTTGCTTTTGAATGGCTGTTTTCTCAGTGTCATTAAAAATCGAAATTATGTGGTTAACAGTGAAACAAGCTCGTTTTGATGTTCCCATTAGTGTTTGCGTATTAGAAGTTGGGGTGCTCACGACTTTGTTTGAATCTTGAATTTAATGTTAAAATTCGAGAAATTGTTTACTCTGAAAATTACACTCTAGTTAATGTGGCAGGGTTTTGGTTGTGTACAGATGTATATAACCGAAAGTGCATCAATTGAACAGCTCTCTGCGTTGTTACAGACAATTAAACACTTGACAATGTTTGAATCTAAATAGTTGAAATAGTTGGATTAAGCTACAGATGGCATCTGTTAAATAACTTCAAATGTCATAGTTTACACAGTACAATTCATACACAAGATATCTTGGTATAGAATTAAACGGTTGTTGCTGGCGTGAATCCAGCAAAAATACATTCTTGCAACTGTTTTTTCGGTTAAACATTTTTTAGATATAGTCAGGTTTTCAGTGTGAAATTCAATAAAGACTAATTTTAAGATAAATATTTTTTAATAGTCCTTTATTTCTTATAACAAAAAATGTTCTTTGAAAGACATCATTCGTGCGACATAACTACTTTATCTCTCTATATATATTGTCAGTGAATTGTTTATTGTTATTAGTATTCTTGATTTTTTTATTAGTTCTTTAAACCGTCTTCTTCACCTCTGTAGCCTGAGTGGTAGGATGCATAAAATCATGCATGAATGTGTGGGTGGGTAGTAATTTTCAGTACTTTCATAATTATGTGCCTAGTTATTTTGAAATTTCAGTCAAGTATGATTTTCGCGATTTCGCGATTTGGCAGCAATGTTAACCTTTTCGGATTCGATTCACTAAAGAATAAAACTGTAAAACCTTTGGTACTTACTGGATGAAATGAGCACATTGGCTTATGTTGTTAAGTGAAAAATACTAACACGTACCACAAAATCAGAAAAGTAGATCTAAGTTTTGACTGTGCGTGTTGGGCAGCCTGGGGTTTATCGACACCGTCCGCGAAAGCAAATAAGGTTAGGCAAAGTTTTTAAGGGTTTTATTTCTAATTTATACATGACTTGTTCTTTTATTGGTCATAGTTAGCCCCTAATTCATAGATTGGCATTTCGATAAGAGAGCAATTTTAAATGTATGTACTTGTAAAGTCCGTTTAAGGTACATTGGATGAAAGATTTACTTGATGCTTTCTACTCTCAAAATATCAAGTATATCATTATCTCCTTGATTCTTTATTCAGTTTGGTTATGAAAGAATCTAGATTAAGACCAGCGAGCACTTAACGTTCATGTTATGTGATCGTAATCTGTAATATTCGAGGTATTTTGTTAGATAATTCAGCCACAAAAATCATCTTTTAGGCCTTTATTACGATATGCGGGGCAACAAACTCTACAATCTGATTCTGTGTGTGCGTCAGAAACTGGCTTCCGTTTCCGTGTATGGTCTACAATTAAAATAACTAAATAAAAAGAAATTAACTCTCTAAATATGTTATAGTTAGACTCAGATTCAAATATAACATTGGAATAATGACAGCAAACAAGGGGATGTACTTCATGGTCTAAAATTGAAGCTTTGGATTAAAAAAAAAAAAAAATAGAAATACTGGATCTGTAGCCACCAATTTTTAGCTGATCATAAGTCATGCTACTTCCAGGAATACGAGTAGGAATGACAGTAAGAATGGTAGGCCAATAAACGCTCTGTTTTTTTTTCCTCACCGTTTGTTGCGCAGGTCTCGTTCTATAGAGCCACTGTGTAGGGCAATCTCTAACTCATTGAAGGTGTACATGGAAAAAATGACTTGGAATATATTTTGAACTTTATAACTTTGAAAAATATTTGACCCAGGTAATCCTGTGCAGGTTGGCATGGACCTATACAATTCAAATGAATTAAACCCTTTTTCGATTCGCATAACTTAGTTTCTCTTTATCACTGGCATATGTAGCTTTGTGCCTTATCCGACTTAATATATTCGAGTTCTATATTATATCATTTAATCAGGTATAGTGCAATCTATTCAAGATTGAAGTATTTTAGATCATGTGAAGAGTAAAATCACAATTTTGACGGTACGTAAGAAAAACGCACCATCTGTTTTATCAAAATACAAATTTCCCCCAAATCATCCATGGACGTTTCACTCCGTGGTTAATGAGCGTTCAAATAACGAATGGTGAAAAAAAAAAAGAAACAATGGGGTCCCATTAATGTTTGCATTATTTTGAATAGTTTTTGTCTGGTAATCTAATAAACAGTTTATTCCCAAGGGCAAATAAAGATTTTCTTGTCTGTGCATGATTACCAAAAGATCTCACTTTCTTTAACTGCAGGGAAAACTAAAATTTGTTATCTAAAGTCGTAAAGTTTGGAAAATGTCAGCTTACCGACACTTCTTTTTTTGCTTGTAATGTTTTCGAGATGCCTTATGGCCGGTGTAATGCAGAGAAATGATCCTCACCTACAAAATGACCCATGGGTCATTTCACTACGAGGAAGAATGACCCGGGCCATTACTCTACTCTTCTATGGTCATTTCCCTGCGTAAAATAATGACCCGCGTCATTCCTCTACGTAGTTAAATGACCTCTGGGGTCATTTCTCTACGTAGAATAATGACCCAGGTCATTCCTCTACGTAGTGAAATGACCCATGTATCAATTTGTAGGGAGGGTCATTTCTCTTCACTAGACCAGCGTTATTAAAACACGGGATTTCTTGGTTACAGGGTATGGTTATCCGGGAGGTATAATTCAAATAGCAGTTTGCTCTTATGTTGAATTTGCCTTTCAAGGTTTACTCAATTGCTATAGCTGGATGAAGTTTCGAAGAAAAAGTACAGAGTGGATTCGAACATTTTGTATCAATCGGACTCTAAAGATATTGTAAAAGTGCATGGGGAATGTAAATTTACAAGGGGGCTACCCTATCCTATCACATCGTCACATTTTCAAGCCCTGTTCAAAATGAAATATTTTTAAACAAGAATGTCCTCTTCCGATTTAAAGACAGGTTTAACAAACACTTTAAACACTGTCCGATAACAACAAGAATAACCCAGATTTTTCGAATCCCGACTGATTCAAAAGAAAATAGCAAGGACTCAGTTTATCTTTCTGCAATATTCTAGCGCAGACTTTCTATAATCACAATAAGACACAAACATACGTCATATGTATCCGTCATCTGTCGACAAAGGGATCAATTGTATGTGATTAAAGATGACAGACTGTCCAACGTATCTAACAGATATTCAATCAAGGATTACCCATCAATTGTTTCCTCCCATGTTTGAGCTTCATTCCGATGTCATTCAGTGAAAGACAGAGAGTCGTTTCGTGGACAAAGCCTGACTTTAGTTGTCTTACGAGACGATGTCCAAGTAATTAATTAGAGAGACACACTTTTATAAGCTATTTGAGAGGGTGTATCTTTCATTGTAATCGTTGATTACCCAAGATACTCTAATTTCTTTACAGTTCAGTTCTATATATAGATGGACATCTTGACATACGACATCATTTAGCAAAGTATTTTATTGGTCTGCCTAACATTTCGATCAATAAATAGGTATAATACATATCAATGTCGCGTATACCACAGGTCTAATTTCAGACTCAAAATTCTAAATTAATGTCTAAGCAATGCTGTAATGATGGGCTCATAATCACATGAATTTTGAATCGTTAAATGATGGCCCTTTTTTACTTCATTAATATGAATTTAATAAAGAAAAAAGATTATATCTCTCATTGCTTTTAAAGGAAAGGCGAGAAACTATTCTCGCGCTTGCAGTGCAAGGCCACTTATGTCTAAAATGGCTGTGAAAGGATTGGCTCTAAAGCTTTATTCTTATTGTCTAATTATTGATTACATACTAAGTTGTTGTGGCTGGGTTTGTAACTCACAATGTGTTTAATCCAATGGTTGTAGGTTCAAATTTGACCTTTGCAAAACTTGTTGCCTGTGGCTGGTTGTATAATGATCATTACGATAGGATCCAACCCCTTACCAACCGAATTAGCTCAAATGGTTGAGTAACAGATGGTGTGCCTTCGATTTCCACGGCTGGCTAATTAAACTTTTCAATATTCTTTTGGGTGTTACTTTAAATCGAGATCTCGGGTGAATGTGCTTTACACCGACCATGGTATTGAATTATGCTTAACTTACGATTTAATTTGCCATACACCATGCAATATCTGCCATTAAATAGCTCGCACCATTCTGAGAGCATGGCCCAAATTAGACACCGGTAGTGACCATGAAAAATAGAGATGCAAACGAGAACGAGTCTCCCTCAATGCTAAATATACCTTTGATATTGACCGTATGCACATTCATCCAATGGTTTAGTTTTTTTCTTAGTTTGTTTGACTAGTCAAACAAGGGCGCAGCTGGTAATCAGGGCAGCTAGCTTAAAAAAAAAGTCAATTGAATTTTGTGCCTCAATACATCCGGGAACTCGCTGGCTTAGAAAACAGTAAACAAAGGCACTCGTTTGTGGTCTGGGCTCCAGAGGGTCTGACGGCTATAAGTTGAAGGAAAATAAAAATAGAGGCCCCCAAATCTCCGTGTTGACAGAAGATAGTGGTTTTTTGGTTCTCAAGTTTTCAGTTTTAAAGGTGTGATATTCAAACCCTGCATATTCCTGTGGCCATTCCGAATGATGAATAAAACTAAATCATATTCATACTCGATAGCATGGCTGAATATTTCCATAGATTACTAATAAAGAAATAAATATTGAAAAACATCTTGGAGATGAGCTTTTCTTTACCATTTCTCTGTCGTTTTTTCTGGCTCTAGGTCGGATGTGTTGTGGGCATAAAGCTCCATTGACTCTTTTTGGAGCTAGTTCGCGTGTTCGCTAAACCGTGCATAAGCAAGCATGCAAATACACAGGATAATGTACTGGGATAGCTACATGTATGATTGAACTCAGCATTAGACTCTTAAAAGCTGTGTAAGTTGCAGTTGAAGTGTACCAAATTTTATCAAAAGACATGTAATCCTGGGAATTGTTATTTCTCTGTCTCTCTGTCTCTCTCTCTCTCTCTCTCTCTTCCCGTCTTTCTGTTTCTCTATTACCCTTTATCAAAATCATTGTAGTTGAAATAGGATCTTCCTGTCTACATCAACATTATGATAAAATCCATCTGATTGATTTTATAATTCTGTTTGATATAATGATTTTACGAATTAGTATTTGCATTGTGTTATTAATGAAGTATGGGGCTTGTAAATCAGTGCTAAATGTCGCATCATGCAATAAGGATTAGAATATTAAGTAAAGCCTACAGCATTATTGATATCAGTCCTCCTGACGTTCACCAATATGCAACTGTTGTCATATTTGCATAGAGACAGCTTTTGTGGATTACGGTCCTTAATGAAAATTGATACAAGTTATCTTTTTGTCATTTGAGTTAGATCCGGCCCGATCTTAACCCATATACCACCGAGTACATTTTTTTTTTTTTGGCTATTGCAAAAATATCATTTGCAAGATGATTCTTTACCAGACTAAAACATTAAAGATTCCTCTATATTCAAACCGAATGGTGGGATTGTTTTTAAAGATAGTCAACGTTGTGGGTTGCCAGCATTTTCTTTTTTTCTTTTAATATCTAACATGGAAAAATGAGAAAATTGAGAAATCAAAAACTGTAAACTGTCTTTTGGCTTTAAGTGTATATAAATGTTATTGAATTGTGCAGCCGAAACTGGTTATATAATAGTTATACGTTGAACGACTTAAACAGCCAAAAGGAGGGGACGTAGCGACCGAATATAGCTATTTAAATCGTTCAATTTTGGGTTTCGTAGCGTTTAACTGACTCTAGACTCTAGTCTTTTTCCGCCCACATGAAATCATTGATGAGATAATGTGCTATACACCGAGTCCACTATTCACAAAGAAACGCCTTTTTTTTACAGACAGGTTTAACATCTCGATCTCATTCTATTTTCAGGGAACCACAGAATTATGGAAAATACAACTGACGTAATCCTTGACGTCACTGATAATATTACAGACGGAAACGGAAGCCAGTTTCTGACGCACACACAGAATCAGATTATAGAGTTTGTTGCCCCGCATATCGTAATAATCGACAGAGTTGTCTCCCCTATTTGGTATGTCTTGGGCCTGTTCGGGAACCCAATATCTGCCATTATATGGTTATCTCGGTATGTCATTTAGCATCGTCACAATCATCAAATTCACCTTTTCAAAAATTGCTAAAGTTATAGAAATATTATTTAATTAGTTATGCAAGCAAATTTTATTAACATTCCAGTGCGTTTTCTTTGCTCGAATAATGTTTGATACGGCTTTTAACATTATTTAAGTCATATGATGTGGATAGCATAGATATTCATGTTTGTCCTGGGTTTCGCCAGTACAAGGATAGGGCTCTGAAGTGTCTTGTCCAAAGACATTCCTTGAAAGACTAATTGGAGCCAAGTCCCGGGGCGTCCAGGCCACAAGTCCCACACCTTCCCACTGAGCAACACAGTATCCCTATTGGTGTACGTGAATGCAATTCGCGTCGTGGACAAAACCACTATGACTTCAATTATGAATTTTGAAGACCATGTATCGTATTTATACCTCCACAACGTAGTGGAGGGGGTGCGCTGGAAATAAACCCAACTAAATTCAAATTAATTATTTTGATTTTGCATATATAATCATAGATCGAAATGATTGACTGTAATGATGGGAATTAAGTCTTTGCGGCGACAGATATCTGAAAATCAAAATTTTCAGGTACAAACTTAACTCTAGACAATATACATGGTTTCTCTCTATATCCGTCATGCATTCTACTGCTCAAGGAAGTTACTTCTAACCCAACCTAACGATCAAAAGGAGAGCACAAATAATTCTTACTTTGTCATGAGTAATCTCCCTTCAACCAAAAAAAAAGGGAAATCATTAAATTTTGCTTGGTATGTTGACTTTCAAGCATTGTTTTTTTCCTTTTTTTTTTTTTTTGGGGGGGGGGGGGGGCTTCCGTGACAAAATACCAATCCAGCGTTTTGAACGCTTGTTTTAATTTATTTAAGATAGAGTACTATACATTAAAATCCGCTTATATTCTTTACCCCCACTTTACTTGGTTACATTGCAGGAAGATAAGAAGGACCAACTCATCAGCCGTGTATTTTGGATCTCTAGCCATTGTGCAGACATTATATCTACTGATACATATTGTAATGGAGCTAAACCTAGCCTGGGATGTTAACACGTATCACCGACCTACGTTGTGTGAACTGTTCAACTTTTTAATGATTTCTCCGCAGTATCTAGTAAGTTAGTTTACGCTAATTTTACAGTTATACATTTGAGTCTGCCTCATGTATTTTTTCACCCACCCCTTTTCTTCTTTCTCCTCTTCCTTTGAGTTTGCTTTCACAATTTTACAGTTACATATTAGACTCTCTGTTTTCTTTCTTAATTGAAGACCAGTATATGAAAAAAACAAATTCTTCTTCAATGGTATTTGGAGCATGAAGGCGAGTCATAATCTAGCAACAGTGACTTTAACCATTTACCAACAATCACTACTTTTTACGACCAAGAGGAAGAAGCCTTCTAAAAACATTGTGGGATAAGGAGAAAATGCTGGTAACCTGCATTTTCTTCTTTTCCCACAATGTTTTTTTTAAACCTGCTGGAAACAAATTTCAATTTTTAAGTTACTTTTACTTTGTCATCTGCAAGTGCTTTGGATCTGGAGCAGTCTGAATGGGAAAACTGATTGTCGTTTGGTAAAGAGTTAATGTATGTTTTACTCTAAGCAAATTATCAAATTATTACGGATCTGTTAAATCCATTTCGCCTAACAACCGAATGAATCTTGAGGTGAAGTGTTCCTTAGACACGCAAAAATAATTGCAATAACAAAAGTTACGAACCAAGTCAGCCTGTGTGGACCTTGTATGCTGACGTTGGTACATACTTCTTGCAGATCCATTGACCCAAATAATGGCTCATGTAAATGTTTCCAATAGTTGAAGAAACCGTGTGCAACAGCACGTCCGTTATCTTTCTACATTTATTTATTTATTTATCTATTTATTCATTTATTTATTTATCTATTTATTCATTTATTTAATTATTTATTTATTTATTTATTTATCTATTTATTTATTTATTTATGTAACCCTTTCCCAAACGACAAACTCTTGGACTAGACCGAATTGAAAGTATTTGAAGACGACAATTCAACTCTTGCTGAAAAGATGATCTCTGTCTATGATAGGGTAGATAACGTTGTGGGAAAAGGAGAAAATGCTGGTTACCAGCATTTTCTCCTTTTCCCACAATGTTTTCAAAAGGCTACTGATCCAGACCCGTAAAAACCAGGGATTGTTTTGGAAAGGGTTAAATGGTTATAGAAAAACAAACGATTGAATTAAGAAAAAAACACTATCTAGATAAGTTAGAGAAAGCTACTTGGGTGAATACAGAATATATCCCAAAATTGAACTACACCGCCGGACAAAAAAGTTATTAATAACAAGCAAAATATCAAAAATGCATTTTCCTTACAATCTGAATTCCAAAATGTCGGTTGTTAGGTACGCGTTTTCGTGTCGAAAATTACCTGTAATCCTTTGGTTGGAATTGCTTTCGTCGTGTTTTCAATTCAGTAAATCATATTCCCATGTGACAGTCCTAACAATCCAATTATGTTAAACTGTATTATTTTGTCTTCACATTTTGGGGATGATTATACCGTACAAACGTGTTTTCCACGGTTTTATGAAATATACGTGACACCGTCTACTAAACGTTATTACACCGAAAAGCGGATGTTAGGACTAGCTAATGATACGTTCCCAGGAAAATCTTCTGAAAATTCCAATGGCTTACAATTAATTGCTATTTTGAATGTTTTACGATCGCGTTAAGTATTACATACTCTAAAAGGAATCTTATGATTTTAGGCTAAGAACAGCCTTTTCAAACATATAGAATATGTGAAGGTGTGAAGTTTTAATAATAACAACGAGCGAAATTCGTTTTGCGGTAACACCATATCATTCGGGGTTTTAGTCTAAATCTAGAGGGGAACGTCTAAAACGTTAGTGTCTTCCGGTGTAATGCAGGGAAATGACCCTCCCCTACAAAATGATCTATGGGTCATTTCTCTGCGTAGAGGAACGACCCGGGTCATTATTCTACGTAGAGAAATGACCCCAGAGGCCATTTCACTATGTAAAGGAATGACCCGGGTCATAATATGACAATGTTATCTACGTAGAGAAATGACCCATGGGTCATTTTGTAGGGATGGGCCATTTCTCTGCATTACACACACATGAGAAAGAGTTATACGTGTATCCTACGAACATAAAAATTGCCCGTGTATATTCGACTAGAAGAAATTGGGAATAAAGCCATAGATCGCTGTAATACCCCCATCCCTTGCAATTCAACATGAATTAAGGGTGGTGGGAAATTTATATAGAAAAATTCGCATGGACCCATCCATAACATTTACTTAGTATTTGTAGGTTTCAAACCATATTTTGAAAAAAAACAAACAAGAGTTGTGGTTCGACTACCTTTTTCAAAAAGATTTAGAAATGGACAACAAAGATCCAGATCAGTTAGTTATAACTATGTCTAACCGTCATTTATGACAATATCACGCCAGAATGATAGAAAAAAAAGCGAGAATGATAGAAATGGAAAGCAAATGAACGCAATGGACGCCATGCTGGTATAAAACTGGATCTTCCCAAAATATTACATAATTTGTTATCAACCAAAGCGGTTAAAATATTAATCTCTTACCAACCGATCGCATGTTTTAACGACCTTTGTTTAACTCTTTCCCAAACAAGCCATGGTACAAGTCTTCTTTTTCCACAGTGTTTTCTTGCCTAACGGAAAACTTTCTGTCATTCTCATAAAATTCAAAATTGTCATCTGCAAACTCTTTGAGTTTGGGACATTCTAAAATTTGTCATGTGGGAACGGATTAATAAAAGGGTTGGAAGACTATAGAATGTTTACAGCCTTCTCACCAGCATTCTCTCCTTTTCCTCATGATTCCGCCTTTCTTTCGAGACGAATGTCATCCCGTTAAATTTATTCTTTATTTCGTTTGCCAATGTTTTCATTATGGACGAGTCCAAGTACTTGTCAGCTGGGCAGTGGACCAAAAACAAGTGCACACGAAATACCGACCTTTATCACTGTGCTGATAGTACATTTCATCCTTAAAGTGCTCGAACCAACTTAACTTGTTTTTGTGGACAGTGTAGATCAAGATCAGACTGCACAGAACGTGCAGTCTGATCTTGGATCTACACTGTCTATTATTCTGTTACATATTCTGGCCAAAAGCAACCTTGGTGCAGTAATATGTCGGATGTTTTTCCTATTTAAAAATATCTCTTGTATTAATTCAGCACTTTAAGGGTTAAGCTATTTCCAATGGAGATATTGAGGCCATTACGACGTACTGAAGCTCTCTAAAGTAGCAATTTTACATAAACAAGATAATATGTTATTTCAATAACGATTTTGTTGCTGTAATAAATGGTTTGCGAACAAAATAAATGGAGAAAGAGCATAAAATTGGACTATTAGCATTCGATGACGTAAAATAGATATCGGCATTAAAGTAAAGGCGTAAAATTTTCTAAGAATGTGATACCCAACTTTATGCGTTTTCGTCGATAGTTTAGATCAAGGATCTAAATTACAGCATAGCATTCAGTCTTATATTTTATAAAATCATCTCTGCAAGAGGCACTTTTAAACCCTTTACTTTTTCCTTGTGTTAACGACGTTACAACGAATGCTTTTAGAAACCATTCCCATTACTAACTTTTTTTTTTCTTTCTATTTCACGATTGTTGTTTGTCTGCTATGTCAAAGACAGAACAACGGTTTAACCACATTTATTATATACCTAGCAGTGAAATCCTGGAATTTCCCAGTGTAATAAATTTTGATATCATCACTAGTGACGTTATCAACTTTCACTTTCACTTCCTGACGTAATTTGGGAACTACTTTTTTTTTCGACTACATTTTTTTTCGACTTTCAAACGCAAAATTACAAATAATGATGTTAATAAGGTATATAATAAATAGAATAATCAACTGGTTATTTTTGATATGAAAAATATCTCACTCGGACGCGTCGTAAGGCGTTAAAAAAACTCGTACTGCGCACTCGTTTTTTCAACGCCTAACAACGCATCCTCGGGTGATATTTTTCATATCAAACACAACCAGTTGATTATCCTCTATTTTGTTTTGTGGTCTGTACATGAGTGATGGTAAAATAATATAGTGTCTGCTAGATTTTAATTTGTGACGTGTGGATAGTTGAAGTCGAGAGATGTCTGTCTCGCTTATTTAACATTTTAACGTTGGACAAACAATGAATGAAAATGTCAATCTTTTAGTAAGTTGTAACAGCGTTTTCGTGGGTTCCTTGGTGAAGAAAAGTCGACGACTTGCATTATATTGATCAAATCATGGACAAAGAGTTGAAAGCGAGATTTCTTCGAGATCTGACTGATGAAATTATCAATCAACCAATCTGTCGATCGGTAGGTCGGTTTGTCACTCAGTCCCTCGATAGTAAATGGATACTGAAATAAATTCCCTGTAAATAGTATCAAAGCGCACAGAAAGGAAGGATAAACAGGGAAAGAATTCGACTTAAATTTTTAGAGATCTTTATCCGATAATAAATCCCTTTCCCTGTAGAAAACTGTTGAAAACTGATGTTTTCGAGGTTTGACAGTTACTGTGCCTTTGCAGATGAAACTAAATTCTGGCCACAAGTCCGAGTCAATTAGCAGACGATAAAGATCATGGAACTATGTCTCTTCAGTCCGATCACTCTAGCTGACATCATAAATCACGATCAGGCTGTACAGTATGGGGGCTGTATTTACTGCAAACGAAAACTGATTACACGGTTGTTTTATTGTATGCTTGATATCTTCGTTCAACATATTCTGCAGTCTGAGACTTTTAGCCAGTACCTATGTCTGAAGACACTGTAAGAGACTTGTTTACTGTTTCTGGTCTGACAGTACACGCTTCCATAAACACCAAGACAATACAAGTAGCGAGTTCGGAACTGTTATGATCTTGTTCTTTATTTATTTTTTTTTTTGTTGAAAAAGGACGTTTTAATATCGCCCTAGATTGTGGTGCCGCATGAGCGGCGGCACTATACTATTTTTATTCGGTTTCAAAATGTACCCATGGAGGCAGCCATATTGTTGACCCGGCTTCAGGTGATTTCGTAACTAGGCCATGTCGTACCTAGGCCATTTCGTATAATTTTTGGTCATTTCGTACCCACTATACTTATTATTTTGGTAATTTCCTACCTACTTCGATCATATTGTACCCTTTTTTGTCAATTCATATCCAGCTGTAAATATCAATTTTGTAATTTGGAACCTAGTTTCAATACTATTTTCTTACGTTGTTTCTCGAATGACAACCGCTTTTTTACATAGCTCCAGTAAAAATTATGCTAAATTTCAGAGACGAATGGCTACGATTGCGTCTTACCATTATTCATTATTTTTTGTTTAATTTTTCCGTTGCATTCGAAGGATTGTTTAACACTTCGCAGTTCATTTCTCACCGAGTTCTGCAAAAATTTACTTTGGTCAATTTAAAATGCTGTTATGAGCCCTTTTTTAGAAACAACTGATTTGCTGCGCCATTCATGTTATGCATCAACATTTTCTTGTTTGTTTTTTTTTTTTTAAACATCATAAATATTCCTATGTTTTCTTTCTATTTACAGGTTCCAATGCTAGTACTTGGCTTCACAACCGAGAGATATATCGCTGTTTGTCATCCTTTTGTCAAAGAGAAATATTGCACGGTTACTAGAGCTAAAATTGTCATATGTTGTATGGCTGTATTCGCAGTTGGCCTTGGATCGTTACAGACTTACATCTGGGCTTGGAATGAGGGACTAGGTTGTGTGTTCCGTGTTAACACTCAACTGTTTAACACAGTATGGAGCTGGATAACAGAAATGGTCATATTTGGAGTAATTCCTATTGGTTGTCTTATAATTAACGTCTTGGTGATTCTTGAAATCAAACGTTTGTCGATTCAGAGTGCTGCACATGGGCAAGACGGTTCATCGTCAAACGCTGCGTCAACTACAACGCTTCTTGCGGTGTCTTTTTATTTCATATTTACTTTACTCCCGGCTACGATTGTTTACGTCATCCAGCCGTCAGTCAAACAAGGAAATCCCGAACTTCCATTAACGGAGTGGAACTCGGATCCAGTGTGGATTTGTTATTTTAGATACTTGACAGCCAGAAAAATAGTGGAGGAAATCTGTCTATCTAATTATGCGGCATACTTTGTTATTTATTATACGACCGGTGTTTATTTTAGACGAGAATTTAAAAACCTATTAGGCCTGAAGAACCTAATGAAACATAAATACAGAGGCAAAAGAGGTGTAGATTCCGACTACAGTCTCGTAAATTCAAATGGTAAGACAATGACGGAAACAATCATGATGGACGCAACAAGCGACCTTTGAACACAATTTAAACTAGAGTTAGTAAATGACGAGTCAGGTTTACGGGAAAAATCATTTACGACTAGTACCAAGGAAACGGATCCAAAAACACAAAACAGGTTTGAAAGCGTGACCTTACGTAGTCAAATTATTTAACCACCATCTAAAAAATAAGCAGAACTTGCATAAGTCAGTATGGTTACTAATTTGTGACCCATCACGCTAAAAGGAACCATCTGGTAATTATGTGCATCAGTTAGATGAAAACAGATCAACGACAGTGCAGATCAGTTTAAATTGATAATTCAAAAATAATTACATGTATAAAACAAGTAACAATGACGACTTTTCATACAGAAAATGTCAATATTTAAAGCGAAAAGTGTCAACCCTAGTCAGCTTGTGCAATTCGGGCAGTCTGACCAGAGCTGACACATTTCGCAATTCCTAGAAGGTCCCTTTCTGCGTGATGTGTCACATGTGTTAATGTAAAAACACATACAAGGTACAAAAACAACATAACAAAACACTATAGCTGCTGCCGAGGAGCTTATGTTAAATCAACAAGTCAACAGTGCATGCTTCACTATTTCAGCGCCATAGGCGAGACAGGGATTTTTGCAGACTGCAGAGGTCAAGATCACACTGCATATAAGATGCACCCGGACCTCTATTCTATACTTCCCACTTTCTTATTCAAGCTAAGAAGAAGAAAAAAAAAGAAGAAGAAGGAAAGCAAGCTATCTGATCATCAGTAGGTTGCATTTTCAGCCATCGAAATGCATCTGGTTTTCATATCTGGCATAGAAGGAGTCAAATACCATAAGTAATTACTTAATAAAGCGGCGACTAAAGGCAAGCTAGGAGAACATCAACAAAGTCAATGGATGCTACCGCCTTGCTGGAATTTTTGTGACGTTATTACTCGTATTTGTTATTTCAGTCATATTGCCGAGGGTTGGTTCCACATAAACATGAAAACGTTAATATTTGACAGCTGTTACGGTGGAGTTATGTGTGACATATGTTTACTACTTTTTTGCTGTCGTTGTTTGTATGTGTGTTTGTTCATATAATGAAAACAGTTGAAATTCATAATACAAAATTTGTCCAGAGGTTGAAGACATTAACTCACCCATTAACCCCTAGGCTGCTTAGAGCGACTTGTTTACCTGTTGCGAACACTGTAGATTAAGATCAGACTGCACAAAACTTGAAGTCTGAGATATCTTTTTCCCAAAAATACCTTTGTAGTTTCAAAATGTGGGGTTTTAGTATGGGCTTGATGGTTCCATAGTTCCATTTCACATATTTAGCACGGTACCCCAAGTTCAAATGTGTGTTCCAAATGATGCAGTTTCTTTAAAATGGTAGAAGACATTTTGAAAAAAAGGAGAAAACGCTAATAACATACATTTACTCTCTTTCCCCACATGCCTTTAATGGTCTCTTCATTCTGTGGCGTGCAAAAATTGCTAAAGGTGTAAATGCTGCATGGCATGGATCGACCACGTCTTACATCTAGTTTCCATGGTTAAAAGACCGAGGCCCGGTAGGTCAGTCGGTAACACGCAGAACTTGGAAACTGATGGTTGTAGATTCGATGCCTGGCTCGGCAAATTTCTTTCCGAGGATTGATGATAGTCAATGCGACAGGATTCATTTCTTTCCGAACCGCTGACTGTTGCCTCTACGACGGTTGAAAAGCAGCTAGTTGTAAATTGTGCGGAGCATTGGTGAAAAAAAAAAAAAAAAGCTGTGGTAGGTGCACCGGCCGCCTCGAAATAACTGAAATAATGTTGAAAATGGCAATAAACACCGAACAATCAATCAGTCATAGTTATCTTTTTACAAAGTTGGAACGATGAACCTATCTATCTTTAAGTCGGTCTTTGTCAAACACAAGTCATCCCTATCTATAGCAATACAGTATTGGTAGTTGAAGTGTTTCTTTAACGATCTCTCTCTGGAATCAACGACGTAAATATTTCAATTACTACGGAATCCTGTTTCCGCCATCCACTTTTCGACCTACGAGGAACTCGAAAAGTAGAAGTTAGGCATACTAACTTCCACTTTTCTAGCAAAAAAGTTACCTCGAAAAGTTGAAGTTTTTGACCTGAAAATTGTCATAAAACTTTCCACTTTTCGACCTCACGTTTGTCTAGAAAAGTAGAAATTAAGAAGCACTAACTTCCACATTTCGCCTTAAAATGCTAGGTCGAAAAGTAGAAAAGTGGAAGTTTTTCACATGACAATTGTCAATAAAACTTCCACTTTTTATGGAAAATAACTGCATGTTTGTTATGCTATGGAATTTAATAGTCATTAGTCACGTGCGAGTCACTTAACATTCCCACAATACTTTTTTTGATTTTGGCGGGAAATCTAAAAATAGCTTAAGAGGCTACGTAGCCTTTTAAGGGAATACCACCCCCAAATTTTTTTTTTGTAATTTTATGATTCTTAATTACTGATGATTTGTATTGTTTTTTCATATAAATTTCATTGACATAAATATTTTTTAATTTGGTGCGATGTGAAATTTCTAAATACCCACCTTTAAGTCTGACGTCTATCTTTATCCGATACCGCGTGTGGGCTGAGTTTATAGTTACACAAATCTAGTCAGGAAATGCGCGTTAAGCGTGCGCCCAATTTGACATTTTCAAACCAAGTTTAACCCATTACGAGATGACAAAAAATAAAAGACTGTCCAAATTTAAAGAAACTGGAGACGACATTTCAAAGTGTGCATTGAAATCTAAGTGTAATATAGAGTAGACAACATTGTTAGAGAAATAGTTTGTAAAAAGTTATTTCTCCTTTTCTAACAATGTTTTCCTAAATAATATTTTGCAAAGGTGTCAAAAACAGGAATCGTGACCAGTAATGGGTTAAAATGTGTGACTTGTCAACATCTGGGTCGCTGGTTCGAACACTGGCTTGGCGTGGGCACCGGGATCCTTCATAATCTTTGCAAGGTTAATAAAAATGTCGATGTAGGCCTATCTATGATGCTGATCGGAGTCGATTATGGATTTATGTCCTCTGAACTCGATTACGGATTTCTGTCCTCGGAACTCGATATTTTCCCCTTTGTTACATTAAAATCAATATGACCTTCCCGAATCTGCCGCATTGGTATTTCGGTTGAGTAATGTCTAGTAGTATCATTTCATGATATGCAACTCGTCACAGGAAAAGGGACCATCTCGATCTGGTCAGACTGCAGGAATTGTGCCATGTTGAAACTTTTCGCCTATAGCAGGTTTTCTCAAAGTAAATCCGAGTTGGATAAGGTCCCTTAAAAATGGTTTAACGGATGATCTTTCGGCAATCTATCTGCGATTTTCCAGATCGCACAGGTCGCAGCTTAGTTTTTTGACATGTCAAAAACCTAGTTTCGATCTTTTTTTTGGGGGGGGGGGGAATACTTTCCCTCGACCTTGTGCGACTACAGAAGACCAAGGTGTGTTCAACCGCCGATTACGTGCGATCAGCGGCGATCAAGCCACATTTTGAGATCGCAACTCAATCTTCAGGGAATAATTTTCGGTGAAATGGGTCCTTTAAACTTTAAAGACTAATCAGTGTCCAAAGTATCAACTGTATATGGCTTGCAATATGCGAAAAAGGGCATTCGGACATTTCCATAATGTGTCGTCTCGGATCAGCCTGCGCAGATGGTACAGGCTGATCCTACACGGCACTTTAAGACCACAGTAGATTTTGTGCCACAGTAGACTTGCGCTAAATTGAAAATTACATAAAACGGAAAGTGTCGAACTACGCGGGCTGATACGAAGCGACACTTTACGCAAATGTCCGTATGCCCCTTTTCGCGTGTTTCAGGCCACATCATTTCAATACATCTAATAATGTGTACACCGTTAAAGCTTGAAGGACGTAGCAATGCGATAAGGGCGGGTTTAAAATGAAAATTAGGGAGTTGCCGTATTATGGCTGACATCAGACTTATTCGGTGTACATTTAACCTCTACCATTCGTTCCCGCCATCTTCCTTTGTCCGGTGTACATTTAAAATAATAACGCGACCAATTTATCCTGCGAAAAATTAGTCCTGACTAGAAAAGTGGAAGTTTTAATCGGCTAACTTCCACTTTTCGACTTTTCGACTTTGTCTTTTCCAGGTCGAAAAGTGGAAGTTTTATTGACAATTGTCATGTGAAAAACTTCCACTTTTCTACTTTTCGACCTAGCATTTTAAGGCGAAAAGTGGAAGTTAGTGCTTTCTAATTTTTACTTTTCTAGGCAAACGTGAAGTCGAAAAGTGGAAAGTTTTATGACAATTGTCAGGTCAAAAACTTCAACTTTTCGACTTTTCGAGGTAACTTTTTTGCTAGAAAAGTGGAAGTTAGTGTGCCTAATTTCTACTTTTCGAGTTCCTCGTAGGTCGAAAAGTGGATGGCGGAAACAGGATTCCGTAAATTACAGATATAAATATTTTGTTTAATAATGTCATTCAAATCCACTCTCAGAGTCGGAAATGCATATTTTAATCAGTCTTATCTATATCTAAAGTGTACGAAAAAGCCTCTCCGGTTTGGATTATTCTCAAATATGTATATTTTGTATATTAAGTGTATTTTGCACCACATCTACGTAACCCTTTGGCAACTAAGCGTGACTAGCTAACCATTTGCGGACAGTGTAGATCAAGATCAGACTGTACGGTACGTGCAGTCTGATCTTTGATCTACTCTGTCCGATACGGAGATCTTATTCCCTAAAGTATAACTTTGTAATAGCAATGGTTGGGTTATCATTATGGTATTGAAAAAAACAATTTTAGTTATACAACAGGATAAGGGTTTTTCCAATAGCAAAAGATCTCAAGTTTTAACGACCACCAAAGAATAAGTGCTTTAAAACAAATGCAGAAAAATCTGGTTTACTGATATATTGGGTGGTGTTTTACGTCGTTTTCGTTATTGTTCGAGTTATATCACCGCGACAGCTTACCAATTCATGTTAGTACAAGGTTTTACCAGGGCCCGTATTCACCAACCATTCTTGAGAAGATTCTTAGTCTTATTCTTCATGGTTTTCTAAATTTGTAAGTAAGACAACTTCTAATTGGGTAAGCCGAATAGTTTATCCAATCAGAAGTTGTGTTACTTACAAATGGGGTTAATTCTGGAGAATAAGACAAAGAGCGTTCTTACGAATTGTCAGTGAATACGGGTCCAGGATTAGACTAGGATTCTGAAGTACTTTGTCTGAAATACGTCCACAAATCCATTGTTTACAGAGAAGCTCAAATCCGGAGCCTACGTTTTACAGGTCCTATACTTTACCCCTGAGCTACTTTGACGGAAAAGACTAAAATGCTAGAACCATAATGTCCTCCTTCTAACAAGCTCAGCCTCTACTCTTCACAGCTCCAAGAACACCATTATGAAATTGTTCAAACTTTGTTGATTCAAGCCAGACCTCAGAGTAAGCATAGTCTTAACAGGAACCAACACTTTCCTATTTTCATTTATATATCTCCATATTTCTTTAAAATTCAAACTTGAAAATCTGTTTGATCTCATTGACATACTACTAAGTTTGTTTTTGTATTCGCCGAAGGAAATGTCTTGCGCAATTTAAAGCCTTTTAATGCCACTTACTTTTGTGTAACTTCACCCCCAGCCACAACAAACTTGTTCTCACTCAGCTCCGAATTTCTTTTGCGGAACGGACTTAAACTGTGTTCAGACGGAGTGGACGTATTTACGGAGTCGACCTGTTTACAAACTTAAAGGACGGGTTAGCATGGGGAGGAGCTCCAGAACTTTGAGCCTGCTCAAGATTTCTTGCCGTCCACCCCGTCCTGTAATTAGACGGAGTGGCAACGAACTCAAAACGAGATTAACGTACTACAAGACGTGGTGCAGTCAGGTGTCAATTGACACTGCGTTTGCATATTAGCGACTGAAATACCACCACGTCCAATCCTGACCGCAGCCTTTTTTACGATTTTGTCGACCGGGGTAAGACTTTCTAAGAACAGGTTTGGTGAGACAGGGGCTTCCTGAAGGCATTATCAGGCCAAAACTTTACTTTCTTTCCCGACCGCGATCTGCTTTTCGAGCATATCAGAATGGGGTAAGATGTTCTAAGATCTAGTTTGGTGTGACGGGGTCTTATATTTCTGTAGCACATATACAGACTGAGCTGAGTTCTGAAATGTTTATTTCTATAATAACGCTTGAAGATTTTGGGATTTCTACCTTTTGAGCCCTTGGTAAGAAAAAAAAAAAGAAACACGGGCTTTACTCTACAATACCCATGCACTATCAACTTAACCCTTTACCAGAAAACAAAATTCTAGTCTTATCCAAATTGAAAGCGTATATAGAGGAAAATTCATTGTTGCTCGAATGCTGCAATTCTTATATGATAGGGTAGAACATATCGTGGGAAAAGGAGATAATGTTGTAACGAGCATTTTCTCCTTTTCCCACAATGTTTTTAAAATGCTTCTTCCCCAGGGTCGCTGAAAGTCGGCATTATTTGGTATAAGGTTAAAGCATTTTTGCCAAAATCATTTACAAACCAAAGCGGGCAATGTCGATCCAAGATCAGACTGGAATTTCTGTGCATCTGATGCTGATCTAATACTCTTAGTTAAGGACAATCCTGTCTTCAGCTAATATTGTCTGCTAGGGCATTCAAGGTCGTGTTTGACACTCCAAGGTTGCCCATCCCATGTACACCTGTGCACCGAATTCAGGTCAGAGACACTCCTTTTTTTATAGTTCGTTAAAAATGACGTGACCAACCTTGAGGTAACAAGCAATGTACATGTACATGACGTGCTCAGATTTGTGGTCTTTCGTAGCCGTTGTATTGTTTCAGCAGGAAAGATGTGGAGGCGACAGTTTGCATTATCTCCCAACCATTGTTAGCCAGCATATAACCTCTGCACTAGTCTAATAAACACAGCCCCTGTAAGCTAGGGTAATAGCATGGTAAAAGCTCAGCGTAGTAGGGGAAAAAATCCTACGCAAATTCCGGCTTTCACCATGTATTTTTTATTTAGAGACTGTATACAAAGAATTGAACTAAACAATGTTTCTTTTTCTTTAAATTATTTTTCACGTTTGAACTTGTTACGTTTTATAATGTGTTACTAGCATTTCATCCTTTTCTCTGATTGTTGTCAAAGGTCTTCCTGTTTATATGGAGCCAAAAAAACGCTTTATTCTTCCACAGTCCCACTATGTTATAGATATTTTCTGTTTACTACATTTTAGCGGCAGACATTTTAGTTTACGGGACGCGTATTAAGACATAAGCTGCTAAGCGCGACTCACTGATCTTTTGCGGACTGTGTAGATCAAAATCAGACTACACAAAACGTGCAGTCCGATCTTGGGCCTACACCGTCCGATGAGGAGATATTGTTCCCTAAAACATAACTTTGAAATAGCAATATTTGGGTTTTTGAAATCGAATTAGAATTCTATTTTAGTTTTTTAGCAGGATAAGGGTTAATATCCTGTACAATATGGCTTGCAACACGGGAAAAGGGGCATTCGGACATTTGCGTAAAGTGTCGTCCCGGATTAGCCTGCGCAGTCCGCGCAGGCTAATCCGAGACAACATTTTACGACTACATTGGATTTTGTGCTACAGTAGACTTGCGTAAAACAGAAAATCACATAAAATCGGAAAGTGTCGTTTCGGATTAGCCTGTGCGGACGGCACAGACTGATCCGAGACGACACTTTACGCAAATGTCCGAATGACCCTTTTCACGTGTTGCAAGCCGTATAGTGGTGCATCATTGCAGGCAAGGTCAGTCTTCGAAGAATATGACATTTACAGACAACGGACTGTTTTATTCTTTCTTTAAAAAAAAAAATCTTCACCTTAGCGTAAGGTTTACTCAATTTTGAGCACCTTTTTGGACAATCGAAAAGCACGAGTTTTGAATGATGAATAATACTGAAGTGAATTTGGAATGAATTATAACTGTTTTTAAATTAAAATGGAATCTATTTATTGTCTTCTGTCCGTTTGGCTTTCCATGACACGAGTTACAAGTTGACAGGGATCAAGGATGTAGAAGGGTATGAAACCGAGCATGATCTAATACACTCTGTCTTCAGGATTACTTCCCTTCTAAAGGTTCTGTTTTCGCGTTTGAACAGGTCGCAAGTAACATGAGATACAGAAAACAGACGAGGATTAAGCGAACCAGAACGTGTCAGCATATCTTTCATTTGTCGATCTGAATGAAGATCTAATATGGTACAATGTACTTCCTATTGTCGGCCTCTCGTCCACCCTAAAAAAGAAACCATTTTTAAAACATGGATCCAAATTGAGAAACCGGTCGTTATGAGCTATTTGGAGAGGTCATCAGACCTCTCCAACAGTGTTGAGTTTAAAAGGCAGACTGCCTCAGAAATTGCTGTCTAAATCCAATCTTTGTAGGGGAATTTTTCCGATACACAGTCTGTTTCGTCATGATTTTATAAAGAAATCGAAGTCTAAAAACTGAAATAGGAAATAGACGTGGTTTGTTTCTATATCACGAATTTCAACAAAATTGTAAGGATTTAATTGCATATTCCCTTTCCAACAATTTTAATTTTGTATTACAATCTTAAATCTTAACAAAAAGAAGAAAAAGAAAAAAGAATTTCGTTAAAAATAGAAACGAACACAGCGGAAAAAATCACGTGACCTTAAAACGCGGGAAGAAGGTCGTGTGACTTACATAAATTACAAGGACGGATGAATACGGAATCCTGTTTTTGCCATCCACTTTGATGAATGTGTATTTACAACTGAACAGATTTCAACTACCCGTTTATTGTCTTGCTTGTTTCTTTACATGTACCTAGATATATTTAACCTAAAAGCATAAAAAGTATTAGAAAAAAATGATGTCGACCTCTCCTGGCTTCTTTTTTAAAGAAGCCACTTGATAATTGTTCTTTTTGTGCCACAGATGTTTAACAAGTGTGGATATATAAACATAACCCTGATCATAACCTTTGCAATTGAAAGTTTACAAGAGCATTTTCAAAAGAGAGCTTCTGAAGTATTGGGGTTGAAAGCGTTGGGAAAGGAAAAGCAGTTTTAGCTTGAAGTTCAATTTGCAGTCTACTCGGATAAAAAAAAAAACAACTAATCACATCTGTTCGTGATTCGACAAGAGATTGCGATATAAGATATACATTTATGACTTGTTCGTTAAAAAGTGTATATTTATCTAAGATTAACCCTTAGTTCGGTCAACTTGCCTCCCTTTTTAACCCAATGCTCCACATATATCATGCATATTAAAATTTTGTAGATTTACCAAACTCAAACCAGGCTTTTATATTGTGCAAATTAAATGATTTTTTATTAAAATGATGCATATTTGTATATTTCTTCTAGTAATATTCCTTTTTAACTACCAAAGAAAGCAGCTATAGATCCATTATAAGCTGAATGTTGGAATTGTGTAAACGTGTACCTTTTCAAAGCCAAATATCTGAGAAACGATATTATTCCTGGAGACATAATGCAGTTTGCAAAGTTTTAAAAAATCTGTAAGAAAAATGTTTAATATATGTCACGTCCTTAGATAAACTTTTTTAAGACAATTTGAATGATTCGTTTTAAAACTTTTTCCATAGTAATCGTGTTTTTTTTTTTTTTTTTAGAAAGCATGTTTAGAGTGTTACCAAGATGAAAGAAAATAGTTAACCCTCTCAAATATCCAAGATTAAAGACCGAATGGCGGCCAATTATCAAAACCAGGTGTCAAAACGCATTTCAATGCATTTCAGTTTGAATTGAAATTGTTCAAAAATGGAAATTATTTTGAAGACGACGATCTGTTTTTGTATCGTCGGTTCATGTGTTAGTTACTGGCAAAAAATTATTTCTAAACACAGAAAAACAGTTTTAAAAAATGGGATCGAGTGACCTTGTAGGTCTTAACTTGGTTTTAGTTTAGTTTAAACATATTTTATTCATAGAATTACATAGTATTACATAGAAATATATATTAATCAGATTAACAAGAATAATTCTATAAAATGGATCGAAACGAAAGCTAAGCTTATATAGTTTCTCTCCAAGCTCCGGTTTAGCAGTATGTATAAAAAAGTAAAAAAAAAAAAGTGAGGAAATAAATTAGAAAAAGACTTGGTTTTGAAATTAATTTGAATGCTAGGATGTGGCCGGATCATCAGAGATTGTCATCTGTTATCGAAATGAATTTTATCACCCGCCTTGTTTATTGTTGCAGTTATTGTTTCTTTGATGAAAATGAAGACATATAATTACACTAGTGAATGTTCATCTTTGTTGAAAAAGGAAAACAAATGACACCTTCAACGTAACGCGAGAAGAATATTTAAAGTGTCATATTTTCAGTGAAAGGAAAGATCGTATTTCTCCAGTTCGTTGCATCTTTTTACTCCATCACTGCTTTATGTTATGTAAAGTTTGATGAGAAAAATATATTTTTCAACCTTTAGCACAAGACAAGTTTTAAATTGGTAAAACTTTAAAGCGTTTGCAGACAACAAAAGAAATGTGGATCAACGGTGGATACGTCTTTGAGACGAATTTAAACAATGTGGTAAAAGGCGAATAATGCTGTTACCAGCATTTTATCATTTTCCCAAAATGTTGTCAAAGGTCTTCATCTCAACGGTCGATTAACCTTTTAACAAACAATACCTGATTTTTAAGAACCTGAGATAGAAAACTTTTGAAGACATTGTGGGAAAATGAGAAAATGCTGGTAACCAGCATTTTTTCCCTGTTCCCACA
The DNA here is from genome assembly GCA_943736015.1 of Tridacna crocea. Taxonomy (NCBI): domain Eukaryota; kingdom Metazoa; phylum Mollusca; class Bivalvia; order Cardiida; family Cardiidae; genus Tridacna; species Tridacna crocea. Next base: position 8,142,802 of record OX031066.1, on the reverse strand, counting down.
ATGTTTTCTATCCTGCTTGGAAAAAAAGTTCATTTTTTGAGTTACGTTTATTTTGTCGTTTTGCTTATGCTTTCAGTTTGAACCGGTCTAAAATTGTATCGTTTGGTAAAGAGTTAAAACAGTGATTGCATGGTAATGCATTTATACCTAACTTTTAAATGAAGGAGCAGGTCAGTCTAGGATGAGAATTATTCCTAATCCGAATTTTTTCTTCTTCCTCCTTTTCTTTACTCATAAATCCGAGTTGCATTCATAGTCACAAAAAAGTTGACAAAACAGTAACGTTTATCTTGCAGTGATAATAATATGTGTTAAACATATAAATATGGCAGCAAGAGAATTAACCTAAAAGAGTGGCAGCAAGAGAATTAACCTAAAAGAGAGGGCCATGTTGGCCTTCAAATCTCTCATATAGAAATACAATAAATGAGCTATGCGCTATGAAACGGAGTTTAATGCTTCTGTAAAAAATATCAAACCATGTTGGCCTGTGCAGTCCGCAAGGCTGATATGGGCCGATGATAAGAATAAAAAAAAGAGATAGTTTATAGATTTAAAAATAGGTGATGTCTTACCTGACATGGCTTGCAACACGCGGAAAGAGGCATTCAGACCTTTTTCGTACATATCGTTGAAGATGAATTAGTTACCTATCTACATGAGCAGGAGAAATCAAAAAGGATAACAGATTAGAAAAGGTAGAAGAGAGAACCATCATGAAAATGAATTTGTTGAGGAAAAGTACCCAAAATGGAGTATCGTGGCATTCCGTAAGCTAAGCACTGGATCTACCATTTTTGACGTTTGTATAATGTGGTGAAGGTTTCCTTTGTTCTTATACTCATGTCCAAGCTGTCGCACAGAGAAAAACTTGAAAGACTTCTTGCGAAAGGAATAAAAACAACTGAATATTAATTTTTTGTATGTTTCTTAGCTAGTAGAGTATTGATATTTTGGCAACTAGGCGCGAGTCAGCGACCTTTCCGGACAACGTAGATCAAGTTTAGAAGTTCAGAATGTCTGATCTGGGATCTACAGCTTCCGATATAGTGATAGAAGTATACCTTATGAATAGTAGAACCTGGGGTTTTACTATCGGATTGAAAATCTAATATCAGGTATGCATATTTAGCAAACACTTAATTTCATTTCTATGTCGTAGTTTAGCTCTAAACAGTAGCGCTGCACTTTCCAAAAAAGTGATTTGATATCACTTCTGAAGTCGAAATGGTCATTGCTCAAATTTTCATATGGTTATTCCTTAAGCCGATCAAAAAAAAATTCGAAAGAAAAAATAGAACAGACGTTCTGAGTCGATTCAAAGGCCAGGGGATAAAGGTTGAAGTCACCCTTGCTGAAAATGACTGTTATCCATAATTCACTGATGTATAGGCACATACCTGAATGTGAAATTTCAAATTACGAGGAACAATGTTATTACTCATTGATAACTGAACTCAGTCGACAAGATTAACGCTTTTCTGTGTAACGTTCGAATTATAGTGTACATCACAAAATAAAATGTATAACAAATCATGATGATATTGAAACTATAACAGAAGTATTAGTTTACATAAATTTGTGATTCGGAACCCGTAGTATAATTACATATGAATTTGAAAAAAAAAAAGAGCCCAGTCACGTGTCACGGTAATTGCAGCTGCGAAGACAACCGTAATTGCCGATATACATGTATCCGATATGTTTCCTTCAAATCATTTAGCATTCGTCTGAAAACTAACACGATTTAAAAGTAAAAGTTGAAAGATATCAGAAAAATATAATCAGAGATTTTATATAGGGACCCTGAGAAAATGGTGTATTCACCATCTATTCTCAGAAACAAGAAACCCCATCGGTTTTCAAACATTAAAAAAGAGCCGATATGATCAAGACCCTCTATGCAGAACGTCTTCCCTGTTGTCCAATTTTCTTTATTATTACTACTTTTGGAAAAAAAAAAGAGATAATGCTCTTACTGTGTTTTAAGCATTTTTCATACAAGGCATCTTTTATCAGTTTCGTGACAAACCAATGAATTTGAAGGATACATTGGTACCGATTTTCAGCATTATTGGAGTAGTTGCGGGATAGTAAAACAAACAAGTGGCTTCTTTAAAAAAGAAGCCAGGAGAGGTCGACATCATTTTTTTCTAATAGTTTTTATGCTTTTAGGTTAAATATATCTAGGTACATGTAAAGAAACAAGCAAGACAATAAACGGGTAGTTGAAATCTGTTCAGTTGTAAATACACATTCATCAAAGTCGATGGCAAAAACAGGATTCCGTATACATCCGTCCTTGTAATTTATGTAAGTCACATGACCTTCTTCCGGCGTTTTAAGGTCACGTGATTTTTTCCGCTGTGTTCGTTTCTATTTTTAACGAAATTCTTTTTTCTTTTTCTTCTTTTTGTTTAGATTTAAGATTGTAATACAAAATTAAAATTGTTGGAAAGGGAATATGCAAATAAATCCTTACAATTTTGTTGAGATTCGCGATATAGAAACAAACCACGTCTATTTCCTATTTCAGTTTTTAGACTTCGATTTCTTTATAAAATTATGACGAAACAGACTGTGTATAGGAACAATTCCCCTACAAAGATTGGATTTAGACAGCAATTTCTGAGGCAGTCTGCCTTTTAAACTCAACACTGTTGGAGAGGTCTGATGACCTCTCCAATGAAAGTCACATGAAAGGTACATAAAGATTGATGGTGGATCATAAAAAGCCTAACACCTAATACCATTAACTACTAACTGAAGACACCTGAAACGCATTTCGAATTATGTTTGCAAATCTCTTTATCAATTCGAGAGAATTTTACACCTTAAAGTATCTGACGGTAACAAAGAATGCCCCGGTAAAACGATAAAATCTCGGACCGAATGAAATAAAATATGGCGGAAAAGGGAGAAAATGTTGGCAAATAGCATTATCTCCTTTTTCTATTGTGTTTCAAAAACACCTTTCGCTTGGGGTCGTTGAAATACAGGAGTCTGTTGTAAAAGGATGATATCCTTTTACTGTGTATGTGACACATAACTTTTCATACGAGGCGGGACAATGCTTTCCAGTATCATTCCTCACTGATGAAATTTCATTAGATTTTTTGTCGACTTAATGTTTTTCAGTCAGGCTTACCTCTTTTCCAAACGACACATTTCAGACCTTTCGGAGTTGAATGTATCTGCAGCCGACAACATAGAAATTGACACAACTCGATTGAAGTTTTTTAATTGGATAGAAAACATTATAGAAGAAGTGGAGTCATGTGTTGGTTTTCAACACTTTCTCTTATTCCCTCAATATATTCCCACGGCTATTCTCTTCAGGTTCGTAAAAGTTCGGGAGTATTTAACATAAGGTTAATGAAACACTATGTTCATTTTTGCGAAAAGGGACATTTGGACATTTGCAGAAAGTGTAGTCTCGGGTTAGCCTGCGCAGTCCTACAGTAGATTTGTGCGAAACATAAAATTAAATAAAAGCGGAAAGTGCCATTTCAGATGAGCCTGCGCGGCTGATCCGAGACACCACTTTACACGAATGTCCCTTTCAGCGTGTTGCAAGCGAGTCTTTAAAAAAAGTATATACTAAAGAAGTACTTAACGTTTAACTCTATACCAAACCGCTACATCTTGGGTTTGTCCTTATCAAACGTTTTGCACATGACGAATTAAATGTGACAAAAAAATGATGATTTGATGATGATTAGAATCATTAAAAGGTACATGCTTTGAAAAAGCATTGGTCATTTGCCAACTCAATCGGCGCTAGTATCGCTGTAGTAACCAAAAGGCAGGTTCGACAGAAATAAGTAGACGTTGTTTGAATTCTTTTCTCAGTCGATGTTAAATGAATATATTTAAACTAAAAGGAGGAAATAGTGGTTATCAACTTTTTCTCCTTTTTCCACAATGTTTTCATCAGCCTGCTCAGGATCATCAAAAACAGGATCGTTTGGTAAAGAATTTTGTCATTAAAATCAAAATAAAAGCCTTTTCCAGTTAGAAAAACAGTAAAACATTACGATTTCATGATTTTTCTTTTAACTGCGATTACGTAAGTCTGTTCAAACAATATTGTCTTCAAACTGTTCAGATTTTTACATGCGCCGTTTTCAATCTTCTGATGGCGCCAAGATTTGTCGTCTACCTCTAGTTTTCGAATCTAGTTTTGTAGAGTGTGCATCACTTTTGTATACTGTATGATTTGTTAGACATCATCTTTTTCCTCAAAGCATCCACTACGTAACAAATCGTTTCTACAAAACAATAGAAAGCAGAAATCTCGACCTACATTACCTTCTAATCCCCAATGAATAAATCTTGGAGTCAACTCCCCAGGTGCCACTACCGGATGTTTAGCTATTATCGAAACCCAGTGCAACGGACATGCTTAACAATTTCTGTTCGAAATTTACATAGATCTACATGTATGTATGCCAGGCTTATCAAAATGATTGTACAAAAACAATTTCAAGGTTTAAATGCAATTTACGGATAGGTACTAAATTTGAAGCAATCAAAATGCAAAGTTCTATAAATGAATTGACAAATGTGTAGCACAACACCGACTGAAACACAATTATCGTGTAGCTACTTTGCTTCAACGGACAACTTGTTCTTAGATGTGAATACACCATTATCGAACTATTATGAAACAGATTCATACCGCTAGTCCTTTGAGCATATTTGCTGTATAGGCCTACGTGCGTCTAGCAGAAAAAAAAATCATAGTCAATTATTTGTAGGTTATCTAAAGATTAAGTACTGAGGCTCATGTTTCACACCTTGGTTATGTAATGTTATGGCTTAGACATAAGGAAAACTACCTGCCTGTCCCAATTCATGAAACTGTTGACAATCATTCCTTGTATACAAATTAATTTGGTAGACTTTTGTTTGGTTCCCTGGTCATTTCATTGAGACACGTTCAATATCAGTTGAAAACGTAGCAATAGTGCTTTTTTAATCACAGTCAAATTTTGCAGCCTTTTCCCTGAAGCAGCATGGAGGAAGTTGATTAAAACTCTGGTTGATCCTCTTGTGTAATGCTATTTTGCTCATAGTTTTAACGATGATCATAAAAAAGGAAATATATGACTGAAAAAAAGTGTTTTCATGTTTCTTGAAATTACTACGTGTATTTGCATAACAGCCATAGCTGATATACATGTACATAGAGATACATAAATATTATGATCGTATTTCATTGGTGTATTTGACATATTTGGGTGCACAGTTTCCCAATACGTTTCAGAAAAGTGGGACTTTTTCGTTATCTCATATCAGTCGAATCAGTTTCTTTACTTTCAAGCCATTATTATTATCATAATTATTATATTTGTATAAATGAATGCGAAACATGATGGCTGAATGCACAGAACGGATCTGGTCAAATTCTAAAAAATTCCGTAAATGTGTGTTGATACCCTTGAAACGAGAAAATGAGTCCATGCTAATTTTAGCTAAGTCGAATGGAGTATTATACATCTATCTTAACCCTTTACCCCATAAGGTATTTCTATGTTATCTCTAATTGACCCCTTAAATAACAGCAAGGATGAAGCTGTTCCTTATGTGTATATGACACCTTTTGAAATCATAGAAAACATTGTGACAAAAGGTGAAATTGCTCGTCATGAGCAATTTCACCTTTTGTCACAATGTTTTCCAAAGGTTCCTACAAGTAATGCGTCGAAATGAGTATCTTTGGAGTAAAAGGTTAAGGGTTCAATATCAAAGACTACAATTTCAAGCCAGTAATAGAGCGTAACAACAACTCTTTTAAAACGATAGTAAAAAATATCACAGTTACAAGACCGTTTTTATCTGAATTACTATGGGAGACAGTGGATATAAGACCAAGCTGCACTTATAACTCCATCTTCACTATTCGCAAGAAGCAAGTTGATACCATCTCAAGCGTAAAATTGGTTGCTTTAACTTTAACGTAGAATTGTATCAAAGATCTATTATAACAAGGACGACTCTTGTTCCCATCAGGCCTTAAATTAGCTTGCACGAATAAAGAACAATGCTTATTTCGACAAGTCTCTTTCTTTTTAGTGTGGTAATTTCAAACTTTGCTGATGAAAGAGATGGAGCCACCATCAATGATGTGAAAAAGTTGTATGGGGATTTATTGAAAGACTACAATAAGGACATATTACCCATCTATAATCAAAGTGCGGAGTTTTTAGTTGAGACTGCAGTCGGACTGTTGTTTCTTGGCGAACTTGAGGAGAAAGAAGAGCGTTTAACGACCACCATGATGATGTTCTTTACATGGACCGATGAATCTATAGTCTGGAACAAAACTGAGTATGACATCTCCTTCATAACTATGGATGCTTCAAACATGTGGAAACCTCATATCTCTGTCACCAATGCCCACGCTGGCAACAAACTTCGACGAGACAATGACTGGGTAATAGAACTTTTTTCATCTACTTTACTTACTGTTTCTCTCTCTCTCTCTCTCTCTCTCTCTCTCTCTCTCTCTCTCTCTGTCTTTGTGTGTATATGTGTGTGTGTGTGATGCGTGAGGATGTGGGTTTGTTTGTTTTTTTTTATTTACGCCATTGCAGAATTTGTATTGAATGTATTGTAGGGGAAGGACCGATTCTAAGTTGAAAGAACTTGTGGTCCAACCCCATTTCTTCTTGTTGAAATAAAATATGTTTAAACTAAACAACTGTTTTTCTATGTTTTATCGACAAGACTTTTGTAAGTTCGAAAGTACATTCAGTGCAGTCTGTCGTTATTGTATATTTGGCCCTTGGCTATGTTATTAACATGAACATTCTGTCAACGCAGATCATTGTAAAATATTCTTGGAATTAAATGTCTTGAAAGGATGAAAATGAACGCACATGTTAAACAAAGACTGATTCTTTGTACTGTCAGACAGTTTTACCAATTCGATTTTTACTTTTGCTTGAAACGTAGAACAGAAACCAGCACCTATTGAATGATACAGGCGTGATTTCAACTTTATAAGTCATTTTAATTAAATAGTGGTAATACCTCTCCTAATAATTTATGTTTTAAACATGGAAAGAAGAGAATCGCATACAATATCTTAATTGGCAGAACTTTTTTAAAAAGTGTACGTATATGAGTGTACGTAATTGAACACTAGTCTAGTAGAAGTAATTACAATCTATATAATGTAACTTTGTAGTATGTAGTCTAGTTTTGTTGAACGGCGTGCGACAGAGCATCATAAATGTCTTGTCTAATATGATGATTGTTTTCTGTTCTAGCGGCTAATTGAGTATTCATCAAACGGAAGAGCCAACTGGGAGACGCTCAAAACATTTGAGACCACGTGTGAATTAGATACAACTTATTATCCATTTGATGAGCAAAGATGCAGCGTGGAAATGTACATTTATGGCTACTATGGAAGGTTGAAGTTCCGATCATTCCTTTTTGACGAAATACATTTGTTATCCTATCGAGGTGAAGGGACATGGAACGTTACGGACCATTATATTTCCAACCAGAACGGACCAAACGTGACTGTAACGTATCATTTAAAACGCAACCCTCGATATATGATTATTAACTTTTTGGTACCCTTATTGGTATTAGCCCTGTTAAACCCTCTCGTATTTTTGCTGCCTGCAAATTCTGGGGAGAGGATAGGATATTCCGTCACAATTCTGTTGGCTCTTTCCGTGTACATGACATTGTTAGGGGATTATTTGCCACAAAACTCTGATCCAATACCGTTGATAACATACACAATTATGATTTGGTACATTCTTGGCGCTATAACTGTGAGTGTTTTGTTCATTAGTGCACGAGTTTACAACAGGTCGATCGGAAAACCAATTCCTCGAGTCTTGCAAGTTTTTGTTGTGATCATTAGAAGACTGTTTTGTATTAACTGTGCCTGTCGTCCTCAAGTATCTATCGATGAAGATGAAGCAGTGGCTTGGCTTGACGAAAGAGCAGAAAAAAGTGCAGAACACAAGTCGGAGAAGGTAGAGGAGAAAGTCGGGGTAAAAAATGGGACAAAACCTGTTAATTTAACATGCCACAAGGCAGTGTCGTGGCATTCAGTAAGCAAGGCGCTGGATCTGTCATTTATGACGTTTATATATGTGGTGAAAATTATTTTTGTGGTTGTATTTATGACCATGCTATCACAAAGAGAAAAACTTGAAAGAATTATTGCAAAGAAAAGAAATTTGACCTGAAGTCAAGTTTTACGTACTGTTCTTGCTATATTATAGTAATGCGCTTGCTATTTGGCATGCGCAGTAAATTAAAATTGAAAATGAAATTTATACACCAGATCTAATTATTTTGAATGAGACATTTGCAAAAAGCAATATATCTTACATAGAGACTGATGATGAAAAAAGATAATGTCTTTTCTGTTTGTTATTTGAACAAAATGAAGGCTATCTGCGTGAAGAGTGTTTAATATATGATAAGGACATGAAACTTGTCGGCAAATTACTCGGAACTGTTTAAATGATTTGAATGCGTAAAATAGAGGAGAGGCGAAGACTTCTAGAATAACTGATACAGTCTTCACTGTTCCCTTTTACAAATGCTATGTATATCTTTTGAATAAAGAGGCGGCATATAATGTATCAAGGTTAAGGCTTTAATGTACTTCGTAGTTATAGCTCGGTTTTAACCGTGATTAAAACTGAAAATTACTACTGAATCGAGATACTTTATGTCAAAAGTTAATTCCCCTTCAAGATACATGTATATGCAAACCTTGTTTTGGCTAGCTATTTTGAAAGAATAAAAACTATTTACTTGGAGCTATTTATAAATAGACTGTTTAAATCTTCCGGATGCATTTAAATGAATACAATTCTGATATCATAACCTAATCCTGAATATCAACAACGAAAATAATACTTTGTAATGTTTTCATTTTTCTCGTTTTTATACGCCAGTCGAAGACGGGACGTATTATGGGATCACCCGTGGCGGGCGGGCGGGCGTTGGGGCGGCTGGGCGGGCGGTGTCCAGTTCTTTGTCTGGAGCATATCTCCAAAAAAATACTAGCTAGGGTTATGAAATTTCATGGGTGGATAGATCTTATCAAGGGGGTGCAATGCCCAGGAATTATAACTCTTGCTTGTTTAATTTTTGAGTTATTGCCCTTTGTTGTTTTTCATACTTGAATTTTGTCCGGAGCATATCTCCAAAACTATAGTAGCTACGGTTATTAAATTTCATAGGTAGATAGATCTTATCAGGGGCAGTGCAGTGCACACAAATAATAACTCTTGCTTACTTAATTTTTGAGTTAGTGCCCTTTGTAATTTTTCATACTTGAATTTTGTCCGGAGCATATCTTCAAAACTATACTAGCTAGGGTTATGAAATTTCATGGGTGGATAGATCTCATCAAGGGAGAGTGCAGTGCATAAAAATCATAACTCTTGCTCGCTTAATTTTTGAGTTAGTGCCCTTTGTTGTTTTTATACTTGAATTCTGTCCGGTGTATATCTTAAAAACTATACTAGCAAGGGTTATGAAATTTCACGCATGGATACATTCCATCAAGGGGAGTGCAGTGCTTATAAATTGCAACTCTTGCTTGCTTACTTTTTGAGTTATTGTGGGAGAGTACATCTTATGAAATAGAACTGTAAGGAATTGTTCCTGCTTCCTAAACTTTTGTGTTTTTCCTCGGTATTGTTTTTGAGACTTAAATTTTGTTTGGAGGATTCTCCAACGCTATGTTAGCTATGGCTAGGAAATTTCATGACATGATATCTCTAGTTATTTCTACACATAAATTTTGACCACACTGTATCTCCAAGAGTATAGGTGTTGTCAATATGAAATTTCATCCTCTTATTTGTAGATTTTATTTATTTTTTTTTTTGAAAGATGTGAAATCAAAACTGCCATTTGCTTCAATCAAAGGCAAACATTTCTGCACTATTATTTTTCTCTAATTCCCCTATATGATTATTATGCCCCGGCTTTACAACTTGGGGTAAGACGGGCGTATCTTGCGACAATTTGCCGCTCTTGTTTTTTTGTAACTTTTGTTAATGATATGTGTGACATAAAATTAAGACTGATGAATAGCTTGGTTAAAACGAAAAAGAAAGTTTCCTCGTTCAAGATAAAAATGTATCACAAAACACTTTCATTACTATCACTGCATCAACGGCCCTCTAATAGATTGTTAAAAGAGTGTATCACGTGACTTATACATATAAGAAATGAAAACAGAAAGGACTATATAGTAGCTTTAAACTCTTATAATCGAAGCTGGCTCCAACTGTGGCCGTGTGATACGCTAAATGACCATAAATAGACTGACTACGGCCTGTCCGCCTCACACACAAAAGTTAGGCGTTCTATTTGATACCGAGCCCTGGTTTCAATATAATGAACGAAAAAACACTATCTCAACAATAGAACAAAGAGTATTAAAGTGAAAAGTTTCTCGTTTTAGAACTGCAACTATGCTGACTTTTTAGAGCAAATATTTTTGGCCTTCTGTTGCAATTACCAATAGTGCCATAAATACTGAAGAGATTTCTGTGTTATCCTCACACACAAAAGTTAGGCGTTCTATTTGATACCGAGCCCTGGTTTCAATATAATGAACGAAAAAACACTATCTCAACAATAGAACAAAGAGTATTAAAGTGAAAAGTTTCTCGTTTTAGAACTGCAACTATGCTGACTTTTTAGAGCAAATATTTTTGGCCTTCTGTTGCAATTACCAATAGTGCCATAAATACTGAAGAGATTTCTGTGTTATCTTCCTACCATGGTCAGCAAAGTGACACTTTAAGCTAATGAACAGAATATCTTATCGAAGACAACAAGACAGTTATGTAATCAATCCGGACGATTACAATTGTTACATATGTGTATCTTCTAAACGCCTCATAAGCCACTTACATGTACATACAGCACATCAATAACCGAAGTTAAAACAAAAATATGCCCAATATTAAATTCTCTGCTTTCTAGCATTCAAGTGCAGGTATTTTGTAAGATGCATCAAGACCAACATGCACCATTTCTTTTAAAGATTAGATACTACTTTGGTTAAAGTATAAGCGAAAACTACTTACTTTGCAAGCATGAAGATTTCAGAAGAAAATGCATTACAGTATCTTTTTCTTCGAAGAAAGGCGCTAAGTGGGACATTTCCCGTGGCAACCTAAAAGTAGCCAGTGTTACTTTCTTGTCAGCTAACATTAAGATCGGGCTGATGTGCAGTCTTGTGTTTGATCATACACGCAATGCTAGTTTCTTTTGCCATGCAAGGATATAGCCACAATGTAAAAGGGTTTGCAAAACACGTTGTCAAAGGAGTCAGGTGACGTGTATCCAAATAAGGGAGACAAAAATGACAGTTTTTCTCAAAGGGTTTATCTCCCTTAGATCTGTTAGTTTCATTTTTTCGTTGCCAAATGAATAAGTGTGACCTTTATAATCCGTAGGCTGCTAACATTGAATCTGTTACCTTATGCAGACAAGGTAGACCAATATCAAACAACACAAAATGTGCAGTCCGATCTTGGCTCTAAACTGTCCAATAGGGAGAAGTTTTCCCGCCCCGAACTTACATTTTAATTAGTAAGTTTGGGTCTTTACACTCATCTTGAAAATCTCATTTCACTTATTCTGCAGGATCATGGTTAATGGTCGGTAAATACCGCAAAATAAGGTGGCCTGTAAAAAATGTTAATTTGGTTACCTTAGAAAGGGAGACAAGAAATGACACAAATTTCCATGTAGGCTTTGTCTTAGGTTTGTTCAACTTTTTGGCTGCCTAATGAATAACTTTTACATTATAATGGTACATAAATACCGTTTCGTTGCAAATAATGAAGGTAACTCTATTATAATTTGAATCAAACTGCAAAAGTTATAGATCCAATGCAGAGAACACCGTCGCCGCAGAAATCACCTAGAGTAGTGTAAGGGTTGAAAAATTGGATCAACATAATTATCAAGATGTGGTTTTAAACTTTACGTCAAACGATTTTGTCGTGGACAAAAGGTTAGGAAATGACATATTTTCTGGTGTGTTTATTATTGCTTATTCTATATTCAAAAGTAGCACTGTGATGCTATGGCTGACAATAGGATGCTATAAATACCTTTTTAATCACATTACTTCCGTTGTTTTCAATTTAGGACAACCATTACGAATTTTCTTTTTACACACGTTTGAGATAAGAAAATAAAACCGCATTTGTTTAACACACTGTAGGTAATTATACGCCTTCTTTCTACGAACCATATTTAAATAATGTATTTAATGAATCACTTAGAATAAAGCTGGCACAATTCAGATTAGCATCTCACAAACTAGAAATTGAAACGGGTAGAATTCTTAATATAGATAGAAGCCAAAGAATTTGTAAACTTTGCGATCGTTCTTTAGTAGAATCTGAGTATCACTTTCTTTGTATATGCGATAAATTTAGTGATCTTAGAACTAAATACCTTTCCTGTACTAGGCCTAATATCAGTAAATTTATCCGCATCTTATCGTCAAAAAACAAGAGAACACAAATAAATACTGCAAAATTTATAAAATAAGTTTTACAAAGAAAGAAATCTTTAATCACGTTGACTGATAACGAATAAACATTTTGGTAATTAATGTTAAATGTATATGTATGTGAATTCTATATATCTGTCATTGACATATATCCATGTTCTTTTTGTAAATGGCCAATGGCATATTTGTTTGCCAAATGCATAATAAAGTTGAGTTGACTTGAGTCTAAAACGTTGCCGACCATATAATTCCGGTGTTAAACTGACTGTCAAATCTGATTATCGTGAGAAAGTTGCAAATTTTAGTATCTTTAGATGTAAAGCAGAACTATAATATGCAGGTTGTTTGGAACTATTTTCTTTTTTTTTTAGATGTGAAAAACGAGTATTGCGGACTTCATTTAACCTGATCCTGACCTTCATGCTGAATATATAAGTAGGTATATAAATAGAATTCCGAATATTATTCGGGAAGTTAAATATACTTGCGAAGGTATTAAATATATGGGTACCCTTAGCGCAACTAGAGGCCTTTTGGCTGTCAGTGTAGATCATTTAAAATTCTAAATAGTGAAAAAATTCAATTAGCCATTTAGAACATAGCAAAGTTTGAAACTTAGCCAAACTAACAGCCTTTGTAGATGACAATTTCATAAGTTTACTTTGATGGAGTAGAAAACTTTGTGGGAAAAGGAGAAAATGCTGGTTACCAGCATTTCCTCCTTTTCCCACAATGTTTTCAAACGTTTTCTTCCTCAGGGTCTTTAATAGTCGCCATTGTGTGATAAAGGGTTAACTCACATACTTAGCTAAGCGTTACTTCGCACATACGATATGAAATATTTCTATGAGCATTCGGGGCATCGGTTGAGCGATGCTGAGGGTAAAAATAGAATATTAATTTATTTAAAAGATGTTGACCTGGGCCCGTATTCACCAACCATTCTTGAGAATATTCTTAGGCTTATTCTTCAGAATTTTGCAAATGTGAAAGTAACAGAACGTCTGATTGGCTAAACCGGATGGTTTAGCCAATCAGACGTTCTGTTTCTTTCACAGTCAGGAAATCTTGAAGAATAAGACCAAGAACGTTCTTGAGAATGGTTGGTGAATACGGGCCCTGGGGTCAGGTTACATGAGGTAAGTAATAAAATAAACTAACAATGTATGTTTGTACATGTATTTTAGTAAGTATGCACATATTGGCCTATGTTTTAACACTTTATATACTATAATTTCTTGAGATTAAAAAAATATGTGATAAAAAGAATTTGCCACTCGTTGGCGTTTGAAGTCTTTTTTTTAAAACTCGTCCAAAAAAAAAAATGTCACCAAGCCCGCCAGCGGCTCGCTTGATAACATGTCAATTGTAAACTCGTTTACTACAGTTTTATCTCAAATTCTAACTCATGACAGATCCTATATGTCTTAAGATTTTATCTTCTGGCCTTTAAAACATTGTTGTAATGATGAAGCATGAACACTACGCTCTTTACGTCTGGATTGATTATGATGTTTAGGCCGTTTTAAACATTAAGATATCGACTGAACTAGCTGGACTCGAATGGAATGCTCTGAGCGCATACAACGTTTCAAATTAAATTAATGATCCTATTTATGCTGATTTCTTGGTTTGAAAAGCTGTAAAAAATCCAAAAACTTTCAAAATACAGAGAAAACATTCAATTGACCTGAGGCAAGGTTTACAAAAGTTAGGTACACCTGTTTAGTATTGTTACCATTTTGGCCAATAAATCAAACCGTATTTCTATTTCTAAATATCAAGCTGATTAATTTATTATATCATACGCATGCAAATTGTGAATACTCGTAATAAGATGATATAAAACGAGACCGCCAACTGTATGTAAAAAAGTGGTCTTTTCATAGACCGGGTCCAGCATCAAATTTAAATAGAGAAATTCAAATCTTTAAAATGCTCTCAAATTAGATTGAAATTTACAGAAAATCGGAGAAACCGAATTATTGCACATTAAATAGTTATATTCTCACAGCAGAACACATTACTGTACCGGAAAGTATAGATTCATAAACAGACCAGTCAATCTTTGGAGTTTCACGGTCTGAAAAAGAGTATCTCGCTCCGTTTAGTAGCCTAGGAGCGTATACATGTGTAACCCACAACCATACACATATGTAAAAACACACACACGCACATACTCGTATGTCTATATCGGAAAGAAGTTAATCCTACCTATATCATTTTGACCTATACGCTAAAAAAATGAGGTAGGATTTCCACAAGTGTTTGTAAACGAATCAGCTTGATTTTAAAATTTGGTTCCTGTAAATGACAATGAACTGCAGTGGAATACCAATTTTGAATTAATGACATAATACAATGGCCATCATATTTCGTCATACATATACGTTATACATACATGTAAAAATAGAGAAGTAAACTATTCATTTCTTTTAAAGAGCACGTTGACATTATGTTGCAAAAAATCTATGTCAGTTTACGACGAACATGATAAGCACGAGGAAATTGGTAGAATTACAAAATAAGTAAGAGATATGAATGTATTTTGTAGTTGGTGACTCCAACACAGCACCAAAGATTCTAATTAGAATTGCCTGTCTTGGTATTTTGACTTCAAACTATTCAAATATGCAAAAGTGTGTTCAGTGCTTCTAAATGTCCATCCAAAACTATCAGTAAGATTATTCTATAGAAGAAACCTTTTTTGATGACAACAAAGAGTTAATTGTTGAATTCCAACTTATTCCGCGCCACGAATGGCAAGAGTTCAGAAGACCAAGGGAATTTGCCATGTTTTTACTCAGACTGTTTACAAAACTCCATGATTAAAAACGGATAAGGAGAGCGCCTAGGCAAGAAAGATCAATGAAAGCTTTTGTGTGATCGTGACAAAGATTAATAGGATCAGCACTTTTTGATTCATGTGGAATAAATCGCTGTCGTCCCTCGTCAAAATCCGTTATTGTTGGAACTAGCAGAAATTGTCTTGTCGTAAACCGATTTGTTTTTCTGGAGAACAACCGTAGGGATTTTCGGCGTTTAACATTTTTTTATATATTTGTATAGCTTCAAATGCAATGTAACCATGTTTCTGACGTCTTAAATCCAAACTTTTACAAGGAAACATTGGTTTGGAGGGGAAAAAATAACATGAACAAAACAAAATTCAATAGAGTAAACTTTCGATCTGGATATCGATTGGCCGATTTAAGTGCATGTTTATTAAGCTTACATGTACTATAAGCCAGTAAGTATTTAGACAAGAAGAAAAGAAAGCACTAAAATAAATGAGCCTAAGTTATGGTCACCATTTTTTTAATCCTTGCCCAATAAATTACTTACAATTCTATATCTTTCCTGAACGTTTATTGGCAAAGTACCCTATTATCGACACCTTAAGCAGTCCAACGTGAATTTCGGCATGCAATATGTTTTTCCGATCGGAAAATAACCTTGTTTATAAAGCAAGAATTCATTGGATATTTCATGCCATGACTAGGTTCAAACGAAGAAAACTCGTCCAATGAAATGCCTTGAAACAGCTACTCTCAATTTGATGGAATTTAACAAAGGTTCCTATCATCGACACCATTCAACTCCTACTGCAGACACCCACAAGAATTCTTTACAAAACAGTTTAACCCCTTTCCATCATGGAATATTTCATGATTTTGTTGCCTATAAATGCTTTAGTCAAGTCCAAAATTTTGTCGTCAGGTAAAGCGTTAAATCAGTAATACCAAAACAAATTTCAATGGTATTTTAAACACCCTTCCTATTTCATTGAAACATATTTCAACAAAAATGCTTCCTGCCAGGGTCCCACTTAACTAACACAAC
Organism: Tridacna crocea; assembly: GCA_943736015.1. Lineage (NCBI taxonomy): Eukaryota > Metazoa > Mollusca > Bivalvia > Cardiida > Cardiidae > Tridacna > Tridacna crocea. The sequence goes on along the minus strand of OX031066.1, from coordinate 8,126,424 downwards.
AACGTACAAATTTGCACAAGTTTCACGTAACTATAGTCTGACGGCATATTTTTGCTACAAGATACGAGACAACTATCATTCTTGGCCTACTTTTGAAAACCATTGCGATAAATCAAAGTTTCCTAAAAGGTTGACCTACATAAGATGAATAGATACAATTTCAGGAAAGTTTGATTTGTCGCTATAGATTTTTTTGGGTAAATAATCATGATAGTTAGGCCCTATCTTGCAGTGCTGCTCGGATTGATACCAGTGTTATGATGCACTTACATAGAAGTTGGGCAAATTTCGTTCGTAACTACCGTAGTAAAATGAGGCCCAGTTGAAGCAAGCTAATACTTTACACCTTTGATAGGAAGGAAACTCCACGTAAACTCAAATCACTGATTCATTACACAGACAAATTCACGTTTATTTCCTTTCATCCTCATCTGGTAGCTCGTATTCTGGACGATGTCGGCACATAAAATGCAACCGTGTATCGCTTATTTCACATCTCACCCAACAAGATGGATGCCGGTCTCCCTTGCACCATACTGGGCACATGTCAAATTCATCTCGGAGATCATTACTACCGTCAGCACACAGGAACTTGTTATCATCATTTGCATTCTCCGAATCACTTTCATCATACTTAACCTTTCTCTTCTTTCTTCTTGAGCTATTCTGTAAGCTTTCATCGTTCTCTCCTCTTCCCTGGCAATTTTTCTTTCTTCTCTTTTCGTCCTCGTTATGGATTTTCTTCTGTAAACTCTCCTCTTTCCGATTTGCTTTGGCTTCTTCCTCTTGTATTTCCTTATTCTCTCTCTTATTCTCTCTTTCTTTAAGCATTTCTTTGGCCCTAACACCCGTTATTGCTTTTGGTAGTTGTGTTGACATCATCCACAAGAGGATAGAAACGTTTCATGACTTAATCTTGCTACATAAAACTTATGGTCACAGAGGGGTGTCGATAATAGGAAAGTGATGCTAACACTATTTCCTATTATCAAAACCCTCAATATTTGCCAAACAGAGCGTGGTTATAACTTAAAACAAGTGGACAAAGGTATAATAGGACATTTACATCTGAAAAGAATCAATAATGCATGTTTTACAGCTTGATTAACAACATGGTGTACCTATAAAAAATCATGTCACCTTAGCCAGATCTGTAAGATCGCCGACAAATAAACAAAATATTTCCTTTCTTGTTTATAAACAACCTAAAATGGCACCGAGGAAGTAAAATATGTGTGACATCATTATTAAACTTCCCAATGTAATCGAATGGCATAATAATTATATGTAAACAGAGAAAAGCTGCAGTGTCGATGATAGGAGAGGGTCGAAGTGAGGATACGTTGCTCTAGTATAATGATCGTAAATATTCACGAATATAAAAGAAAAAAAAGAAAAAAGAAAAAGTTTAGCAGCGGGTTTTGCTGTGCTAAAAAAAACCTATGTCTACATGTAACTTTAATGCATTTTGCAATACGTTGCTTAGCATAGCGCACAGGTTTCCAAAGCAATGATCGTAGTCTATGCATGATACACCTTATTTTCCATTAAGTTTTATAAATATAGATCTATCTCATGAATCGTCGAACATTTGGCTAAACTTTTTATTACCGAGTAGACTATAATTTAGATCAATATCAGACTACTTAGATGCCGATCTCACCGCACTTGACTATACGCTGTCGTGAGGAGTTAAAATAATGGAATTCCGACCTGACAGGGAGAGCTCATGTTTAAGATACTTCTACATTTTCTATATATTTTCAAACTTTCATACTTTATGCAACAATTATGAACAGTATTACACTTGAATTGGATAAAAACGTTACAAACCACTGGGACTAGATAGAATGTCAATATTTGAAAATGACTATGAAAATTTGTGTTCTGCTCGTTTAGATTGTGTAGATGAAGTTAGACGTTTCTATATTGTATTCTTCATCCATTGTAGTTTTAATAATTGCCCGTGTAATGCAGAGAAATGATCCTTCCCTACAAAATGACAAGGGTCATTATTCTACGTAGAGAAATGAACCAAGAAGTCATTTCACCACGTAGAGGAATGACCCGGGTCACTATTCTACTTCTGCGTAGAGAAATGACCCATGGGTCATTTTGTTTGGAAGGGTAATTTCTCTGCACTACACCTGCATGTATACGAATTGGTTGATATGTAACATCAATGAAATTTCATTTTCCATTACATGATGTATTCTAATATCAATATACTTTGTTAACTGATAAAAGAAAAGTTTGAAATGTAATCATATTTTCCAGTAAGTAAAAGCACCTGCAATTAAACAACGACTGCTGTATTTCTTTCTATCCGAATTACAACGTACCGAACGGCTCAGGAAACCTTTCAATTTTCTTGGTTACTTGTAAAGTGTGCATTTACATCTTAGACCTACGGTGGCACAAAAGTGACATGGAAGATATATTTTATACTACGTGCGCACGTAATAGTTATTACGTGCCCACGTAATAGTTAATACGTGCGCACGCAATAGTATTACGTGCGCACGTATTAGTTAATACGTGCGCACGTATTAGCTACTGCGTGCGCACGTAATACTATTGCGTGCGCACGTATTAGTTATTACGTGCCCACGTATTAGTTAATACGTGCGCACGCAATAGTATTACGTGCGCACGTATTAGTTATTACGTGCGCACGTAATAATCCACCAATCAGAATCATGAACGGAAGCCATTGTTTCAAGATGGAAGTAGACATTTATTGATTCGTGAATATGGTGGACAGAATAGTGAAACTATGAGAAGAAGATATAAAAGGCGCCGCACTACCTGATCCAGTTGTTGAGGACAACGATGCAAAGGATCTCGCAAGAAGGCTGAATTGTTGAGGCTTTGCGGCGAACACAAGTTGTTCAAAAAAGAGATTTATTAACAGGTAAATTAAGAGAAATATCTTGCCCACTTGCGCGACGAGCTGTGACTCTGAGCGAGTTTGAATCGCCGTCCTTATGTTTTTCAGACATCGCCCATATAGACTGATTATACACTAAACTGTTTATCATGCATCCAAAGCCTAAGTTGTGGATATTCTTTTGAAAGGGAATTCCAATGGTTACGGGTCCGTAACTTTGATGTTTTGGCCTACGATTCGGGGTTCCCCTAAGATCCATTTCCTTCTATGTGCTGGCGGTTTTTAGCTCCACTTGCCGAAGGCCAGCGAGCTATTGTCATGGCGTTGTGTCCGTCATGCGTCCGTCCGTTCGTCCGTCCGTTCGTTCGTCCGTGCGTGCGTCCGTAAACTTTTTCTTTAAAAAACTTCTCCTCAGAAACTATTGACTGGATTTTTTACCAAATTTCACAGGAATGTTCCTTAGGTGGTCCTCTTTCAAATTTCTTCAAATAACTGTGTTCCATGAATAATTCTGGTTTCCATGGCAACCAAAGTAAAAAACCTTTAAAAATCTTCTCCTCCCAAACCACTAATTGGACAGCATCACTATTTTGCAGGAATGTTCCTTAGATAGAGGTCTACAGAATTCCTTAAAAAAAAAGATCCATCAAAAAACATGGCTTTTATGGGAGACTCATTTTCCTTTTATGGTATAAAGTAAAATCTTTGAAAAATTTCTTCTCTCAAACTGTTCGTTTTGATTTCATTGTTGTATTGCAGGTTAGTTCCTATGGTGGTAAGTCTTTACCATACAATCCTGACTTTTAACGACCCTAAAGAAGAAGTCTTTGGAAAACACTCTTGGAAAAGGAGAAAATGCTGGTAATCAGCATTTTCTCCTTTTCCCTCAGTGTTTTCTACTCCATCAAAGAGAGAAATAATCATTTCATCAATGTTTAATTTGTTGTCTGCAAATGCTTTCAGTTTGGTCACATCCCAAATTTTGTCGTTTGGTAAAGAGTTAAAGATGGTTGCTTTACATAATCTATAATCCTTTTCATATAAAACAAGAGAACCTCTGCACTTTGATTAGTTCTGGTAAAGGTTTGTTGACCTACTGGTGACCTAGTACAAAGAGGGACAGGGCTTTACTGTTGTGATAAGGCATTTTGTTATCCAATCAAACTGATCCCTGACAAAGAAGACTTTAGAAAAGATTGTGGGAAAAGGAGAAAATGCTGGTAACCTTTTCCCACAATGTTATCTACCCTTCACAGAACAACTTTCAAATTTTCAGTCACTTTTATTTTTTCATCTACAAATGCTTTCCATTTGGGCAACCCTAAAATGTTGTCGTTTGGTAATGAGTTAACTATAACCAGACGACAAAATCTTTATAACTGGCCATAATTGAAAGATGTTGCAGACAACATAAATCTTCAAATTAGTAAAACTTGTATCAAAAAGGGTAGAAATTATTGTGTAAAACTAAGAAAATGCAGGTTACTTTTATTTTCTTCTTTTCTCACAATGTTTTTCATAGCCTTTTTTCTTAAAATGCAGTAATGAATGGTAATTGTTAAAAACTTCTCTTCACCGTTACAGAAAAATCAGGCCTGTGGAGCGATACAGGTGCTCAAGCGCCTCTAGTTATTTTCCACAAGAATATTTTCTGTATTTGGTCTAAACCAATGTGGAAAAAGATGACTTCAGCATATGTAAACTTAAGCAATATGCACTAGATTCCCATTCAGCTGTTATTAATAAATTTAACACCTGTAAATGGCATTTATTAATGATTTATTTATTTATAAATATATCTAACTATAGGCTAGCATACTTATAACTTGAAAAGCCTATCACATAGAAGCTAGGACTAGTAACATTCTACACTTGATGTACAGAATAACTTTTAAAATATTGTGCATTGTTTGATATTTCAGGGTGAAAGATCTTCAAGAGAATGGACTTTCAAAGTTTGTTGTTGACCTGGATGGATCAGAATGTAGTCAGAATGTGTTAACTGAGGCAGACTGCGGAATCCGTAAAGATATTAATTTTCCACTTCCATTACTGAGAAACTGGACAACAAATATGGGTTCTATTCCAAGAGGTTTCAACTATGCTTGCATAGTTGACTATCTAGTTAAAAGAAAATTAATGATAGTTCATGCTGCAGACTCTGACAATGAAGACTCTGTTACAATCACAGATTTGCCTGTTGCCCAGAAACCACTGAGGAAAGGTTTTAACTTTTTTAAATCTGGTCATGTAAGTGATGTAAAATTTAATAAACTGGAAGACTACACACATGTCAGCGGAATGGTGTTGTCATCATACAAGAGCAAGACATTTCAAACAGATTTAGTTTTAAAAAACAGCACTGGTGAAGTTATGAAAGGAAAGTACAGATTTATGTGCAGCAGGACTTGGAGGAAAGTGCAATCATATAGCCATTGTACTTTTTGGCCTATTGGACTTTCAAGAATCTTTAAATGATGCACCAGAAAGCTGCACTTCCAAGGAACAGAAATAGCACCTGCCTTCAAGAAAAGCAAGGAAGCTAACCAAACCCATAAAAACAGGTATTTTTTTTTACATTGTCCAGTTGTGATAAAAAATCTATAAAATGTCTTTGATAGGGTAGAAAACAATGCGGGAAATGGAGAAAATGCTGGTTATCAGCATTTTCTCCTTTTCCCACAATGTTTTCAAAATGCTTCTTTGTTTGGGTTGTTTAAAGTCAGGATTGTGTGGTAGAGTTAAAATAGAGGTCTTGTGCATTTTCATTATACAATGTACAGTACTACAACAAACATCAGAAGCTTTCCCCATTTGTTCTGAAAATTTGTGACATTTGTGTGATGCTTTGCATCGCTTTCGAAGTGTATTTATAATGTTTGCTGTCGCTTTCGACATTTTTTTTTTCATTTTATATTTCTCATGTGACCAGAAGGTCTGTTGTTGGGACTTGAAACTTTGAACCACAATCAGTGTGACCACAATACCTCACAGGTCTGAGATTACAAGCTTTAACCACTGAGCCTCACTAACCCTGTTATGCATTTGGAAATAAACTTGGACTAAGAATGGAAACCAAAATGTTTGGTGAACAAAAGATCCATGCTAATCAAACTGTGTTCTTTTAACATTTTTACAAAAAATCTGATTCTCCCATTTCAGGTGTTCGTGTTGTCCAAAAACATGTATTTGGACGCTCTGTATGACGAAAAAGACCTCTTGAAAACTATGATGGGTACAGTGTACGAATGAAAAAGGCCATCTTAGATACCACTGCCTTAAAAGAAGACTTGAAGCAATTACTTCATGAAAAAGGCTTGCTGATGGTAAGCACTAAAATTTCAACATTGATGAAAACCATTCTTGGAGCTTCTTTGAAATAAGTAACATTTACATGCAGTGTCTTTTTCATTGTTGAAAATAATCACAGGGACAGCACTGTGCCAATCTTTCAGGTGGTTGACAAATGTATTCTTTAACATTTACGTTGACTTTTGTCAACATTTACAATGCTGAGTAAACATGATGAACTTTTTTCAAACATTGTGCAAGGTTGTTTCAACCATAACCTGTAGTAAGGTATTGGACAATATAGATCAAAGATTAGTCTGCATGCTCTGTGTAGTCTGATCTTGATCTGCACTGATGGTAAAAGCAAGTTTACTTGAATTTAGCATTGTGAAGGTTAGAATGAAAAGCAAAGGATAAAAAGGATAAAAAATAACCCAACATACATGAAAAACTATTTAATTCATTTTCTTCAGATTCTTAACTCAAGCACTGATACTGCTAGTGAAGGTGAAGAAGAGAGGATTAATACTCATCAACTTCCAGAGGAAATAGTTTGTCAAAAACTTAAGATATTTACATATAAGACTTTATCTTATAATTTTTTATCAACAACCTCAGTTTAACTCATCACAAAAGGACAATATTTTAGGCTGGTCCAAATCGATAGCAATTGCAGACAACAAAATAATAATGACTGAAAATTTGAAATATGTGTTGTGAAGGGTAGAAAACATTGTGGGAAAAGGAGAAAATGCTGGTAACCAGCATTTTCTCCTTTTCGCACAATGTTTTCTAAAGGCTTCTTTCTCAGGATCGTCGAAAGTAGGGATAGTGTGGTAATGGATTAAATTACCTCAGTAAGAAAGTTAACATAAAGTTCTGTTAACTCCTTACGGAACAACAAAGTTTTAGACTTGTCCAAATTGAAAGCTTTTGCAGATGACAAAATTAATGTGACACAAAAAATGAAATTTAATTTGTGAAGGGTAGAAAACATTGTGGGAAAAGGAGAAAATGCTGGTTACCATGTTTTCAAACAACTTCTGTCTCTGGAGTCCTGAAAACCAGGGATTGTTTGGTAAAGGGTTAAAGACATCAAATCTTTAAGCAAGCAACATTTTTCATCTGCAATATTTTACATTAGGTTTAGTAAAGAAAGAAAAAGGTTGATTTTTTTCCCAGCAGGGTCAAAAACAATGTGTGAAAAGGATGAAATGCTGGTTACCAGCATTTTCTCCTTTTCCCATAGGGTTTTCTAAAAGGTTTTTTTCTCAGGGTCATTAAAAGTCGGGATTGTGTGATAAAGAGTTAACTTGAAAGCAGTCGATAAATGATAACAGCTAATTTATTGCCTTTATAGGTCACAGAGGCACGACAGAAAGAAATCAAAAAGCAAACTCATGGACAAGCAAATAACCCATTGTGGTTCAGGCACAAGAAAGGCAGGATTACAGCAAGCAAGGCGAAAAAGATAGTCGGAAAGGGAAATATTGGAACCCTAGTTAAAGATATTATTCAGATAAGAAAACCAAAATTGACATCCATTCCAGCTGTCAAATATGGGATAGATAATGAAGTTGTTGTCGTTAAATACAAGCAGCAGAAAGCAGCACAAGGTGTAAATATAACAGTCTGTGGGTGTGGTTTGTTTGTTGATTTGGAATTTGGGCAGCTTGCTGCTAGTCCTGATGGCCTGATTACAGATCCTTCAGAGAAAGATCCACATGGATTGGTTGAAATTAAGTGCATTTATTCTTGTAGAGATATTTCTCCTAAAGAAGCCATTGAAAGAAAAAGGTCTTCTAGCCAGTTTTCACTTAAAGCATTTGGAGAAACAATCATTATGAAAGAAAGCCATTCTCAAAAAGTTGTTGGACTTCCACACAATGAACATTGTACCTACTTTGGTAGCTCAGGGGTTTTATAAAAAAAGGATAAAAATAGGTCTTGAGTGGTAGAAAACATTGTGGGAAAAGGAGAAAATGTTTCCATTACTTTTTCCTTTTCCTACAATTTTTTCGAAAAGCCTTCTTTCTAAGGAGTGTTAAAAGATGGGATTGTATGCTATGTGTTAGAACAAAGAATTTGCATTTAACCCTCTACCAAACAATCCCTGGTTTTTACGACCCAGAGGAAGCAGCCTTCTGAAAACATCGCAGGAAAAGGAGAAAATGCTGGTAACCAGCATTTTCTCCTTTTCCCAAAATTTTTTCTACACATCTAAAGTAAAGTTTCAGTTTTTGAATCACGTTTATATTGTCGTCTGCCGAATTTGGACAAATCTAAAAATTTGTCGTTAGGTAAAACCTAGAGCACTTGTGAGAAAATAGAAACTACTGGTAACCAGCATTTCCTCCTTTTCTCACAAAGTTTTCTAGAGCTTTCTTTCTTATGATAATCAAAACTCAAGGTTGTTTGGTAATGTGTTAATTTAAGATGTCCACAATGTCTACAATTATGCATTTTTTCTTCCATTTAAGACTTTCACTGATAAACATAATATATATTATGTAAAAAAGACTAAGGAGAGTTGACACATAATTTATTTTACTAGATGACAGAATTGTAGACTTACTCACTTTGAAAGCATTAGCAGATCACAAATAAAATGTCAATGAAATATGAAATTTGTCTCTCATCTAAAGAAAGGAAACTTGGAAAGGGAGAAAATGCTGGTTACCAGCACTTTTTCTATCTTTCCACAATGTTTTCAAAAGTTTTTTTATAGTGAAATGCTTAATTCAGGACTGTGTGGTAATAGATTGAAATTCACAACACTTACTCACCATGTTTATAAAATGTGCCATTTTAATAAAAAAATTTGAAATTTAGTAATTGTTACTTCTTCAAAACATTTGTCCTGATGAAAATGGAAATAAAATGTAAGTGAAAAATTTAGACTCTGGTTAGCCTGCAGTCAGATTTATGAAAGTGGATGCTTTTCCCTTTTCCAGAGAAACCTTTAATAGCTAACATTTGTTTTACTGACAAGTAATACGTGGGCAAAAATGGAACACATTTGCACAGAAAGATTAATTATTAACCCTGTCCCAAACGACAAATTTTAGACTCTTCTCAATTGAAAGGGCTTGCAGACGATAATTTTAAGTTTCACTCATTACAAGCAATTTCTCCTTTCCCACAGTATTTTCAAAAGATTTGTATGGCAGACAAGTAAAAACCAGAGCTTGTTTGGGAAAGGGTTAATTAAAACTTAAAAGTTTTCAAATGCATTATTTCCAAGAGGAGTTGACAGTTGGCATTGCAGGATAAAGGTTCAAATCTTTACCAGACGACAAAATTTCAGACCTTTGTCAAAATTGTATCTGCAGATGACAAGTTCACTTTGTTAAATAATGACTGCTCTGCATTCATAATTCTGTTGAAAAGTACGTGTATCATCACCATTTTGTTGGATGAGTTCAATACCATTCTAAGTGCCTATACAATGTACATGTATAGGCACTTAGAATTGTTCTGCACTCACTCATCAATTTACTCAGAGTCCTTATCTACTAATGGGGGCCAAAATAAAACCAACATTACACACAACTGGAAGATGTGATTAATGTGCTTCCAAAAAGTGATAGGCACTTTAGAAGACAAAATGACCCACTGCTTCAAGCGCCCCGTGAGTCTTTCAACATGAATTCTGACACGAGCAATAGAAACAGATTCAACAAGATTCTGTATTTGCATTTGGTCTTTATTGCTCAAGAAATGTGGCGTTACAAGTCTAATTTTATGTTTTGCAAGAGACTCCCGTCCTGTAAATCCACGGTCTGCCATGATGGCATCTCCCTCCTGAAGTTTTTCAACCAATCCACTATCAAAAATTATCTGATTGTCAGAAATAATCCCTTCGAAAAGATCTGAAACGAATGTCGGAATTCCATTTGGACTTATACCAATGAGGTCTTTCAACGTGTTGCAACTCTTGTACGTGGAGTAAGTTGCTGCCTGTACTTCAAAGTCAGATGGTCTTTCCAGTGATATTTCTGTACAGTCAATTATAATCTGTACATCCTGGTAAATTTCCTTGAATATATTTGGACTGTTACGCCTTATTTTTCCCCTTGACATCCAAATGTCTAAACTAAGTAACACAAGACACTGTGCATAAAGTTCACCCATGTAATAAATATGCGTGACACATGGATTTCACTAATACCAAACCTCTCTGCCAGATCCAAGTTGGCAGAGCCTTGCCTTAGTTTCACTAGGGTCATGAACATTTCATCCATTGGAATAAGTGTTCTCTTTCTGCCACATTTCAAACTGTCTCCATCTTTAGTGGTTGAGTTATTTGCGCCCCAGTACTGTAAACATTTTGCCTCCTGCTCCAGCATATTATGATAGAATGTCATCAAAGCCTGGTAGGAGTAAAATCCTGTCCAAAAACCTAATGTCCGAATCACTTCCCTCAAACCTTTTTAGGAAAAATCTGTCATAATGTCTTAACTCAACCACACAGTCCAACTGCTCTTCCACATTCATAAGCAATTTGGTCACAACAATCAGCAGGGCTTGTAATTCCCTTATACTGTTTGGATCGGGGTCAGAATCTTGGGAGGATAATTTGTTTAGAATATTTTGGAGCAGCTGTTGAAGTTTGTCTTTTACTATTACCGTACTACCCTTTTGGTTTTTGCAGGCTTTTTCCTGAAATACAAAATTATGATTTGGAATATAATAGTCTTAAAGGCACAAGTCTTTTTGACTTGATTTTGTTCCTTAACCCTTTACTCCATAGATACTCATTTCTACTCATTGCTTGCAGGAGCCTATGGAAAACATTGTGGCAAAAGGTGAAATTGCTCGTGACAAGCAATTTCACCTTTTGTCACAATGTTTTCTATGCTGTCAAAAGGTAACATATACACATAAGAAACGGCTTCATCCTTGTTGTTATTTAGGGTCAATTAGAGATACCACAGAAATGCCTTATGGGGTAAAGGGTTAACCAGCTGTTTTTTTAGGTATTTGTTCATCTTGCCAAAGCAAAGAATGCAGGTCTTTTATGAACCTATCAAAAACTGAGGAGTGAAAAAGGGAGAAAATGCTTGTGTTCTGTATTTCCTCCTTTTTCCATACTTCTTTCTCCTGTAGGAGAAACAAACTTCATACTTTTGATAACATTTGTAATCTGCAACCAAAACTAAAACTTTGTACGATGCTAGGGCTCTGAAATGCTATGCTACAGTCTTGCCAGTTTTTCTCAACCACAATGCAAGATAACATCATGGGTTATAAATGTTACAAAATTTATTCTAAATCTTAAAACATTGACAATTTAAAGTTAACTTTGGGAAAAGACAAAAATACTTGTACCAGTAACCACAAAGTTTTCAACCCTACAAGATGCATATTTTGTGTAACATTTTAACTGTTATTTACAGACTCTTTCATAAAAATTTCTTGCCTGGTAAAGAGTTAAGAAAAAGACAATATTATAACCTGAGCATTTGGCTGTCCGACTGTCTCTAACAACAAATGATTTTCATCTGCGATTGTAGATTCATCCAAGCTTACTGTATATGATGTTCTCTCCACATTTAAGGTACTGATATTTGCCTGAAATAGACAATACAGTATGAAAAGAAAAAATTACACCTTCATGTGGACCAAAAGATAGTGGAGGCTCCGAGTTAAAGCGTCACTGGATACACTATGTTTTTTATTGGAGTGTCCTGGGCAAGACACTTCAGGGCACCAGCCTTGTACTACAGAAACCCAGGAAATACATGAATATGTGATACCAGTTAAACAATCCTTCAATCAAGTAAACTACACCATCAAGATCAAGGGTAATATTTTAGACAAAATATTGTGAAATAGCAAGAGACAGACTGAATCCTTTCAATGTTAGGCCAGTGGACTACCCTCTTTAAACTAGTCCTAATTCAAAGCACTTGCAGATGACAAATTAAAGGTAACTAAAAAATCAAAATTGTTTTGGGAAAGGTGGAAAACCTTTTGGGAAAAGGAGAATAATTATGCCGGTAACCAGCATTCAAAATCTTTCGACAACACCCCTTCCAAGCGCGGATCCAGATATCTTTCTCAGGGGGGGTCCCACCGAAAACACACTTGTCTTATTATATGATACTTTGGTTTACGGATTTCAGTAGATGTAAGCCGTTTACAAGAAAAGTCAACGTTTCCAGTTCTAACCATGAGGAAGTCTCCACATTTAGAACCTTTCTTTTTTAAAGTTATGGCTGTATTTTACATAAATGCTGTGCAATATCAAACCAGTACCATTTCACGAATCCGGAAACCGCATTATTGCCAAAATTCCAGGGGTGTCCGGACCCCCAGTCCCCCCCTCTGGAGCCGCCCATGCCTTCGTTGGGTCGTTACAAGGTAGGATTGTGTGGTAAAGAGTTAAGCCAATACCAGCTCTTAACAACCATATGGAAGAAGCATTTTGAAAACCAGATGGGAAAAGGAGAAATGCTGTTAAACAGCATTTTCTCCGTTTCTCACAATGTTTTCTATAGGAGTGGCAACATAAATCATCATTTGGTATGATGTGTTGTCTGCAAATGCTTTGAATGTGGTCCATTTAAAAACTTTGTTGTTTGGTAAAGAACTAAGCTGATTTGCTGTTAGTTTGTTTGATTGAACTTTAATCTTAGTAAGTTGTGGGTTGTGATTTTAACCCTTGACCAAACAACAGACAATATTTGACACATCCAACTTTGCCGATGACATATTTGTCACTGACAGGTATGAAAACATTGTGGGTTAAGGAAAATTTGTTGGTTACTATAATCTTTTCAAAATGTTTCTTTCACATGGTCGTTTTAAAGTCGGGCTCGTTTGGTAAAAAAAAAATGATTGGTTGGTTATTGTCCAAAATATGCATCCATTTGCATCTATTGATTTAAAAGAATATGGTATACCTGTGTATCAAAGTCTTTTTCTCATCCTCTTTTCTCTTGCTGTACTTCCGTCTTCACCAGTTTTCTGTCTTTTCCTGTAAGACTGAGGCTGAACCATTTTGAATGATCTGAATTTCGGTCTTGCAGGGTCAGATCTGTTGTTATACGTGTACATTACTTTCTCCCAATCTTGCGACCATGGAAAGATTGTAGGACAAGAGTCATCATATGTCTTGCGTCCATTAACAAAGTGGAGACTGCACACGCTGGTCCATTGAGACTCAGTTCGCAAGTTTTCGTTCCGAATCAGCCTTATCCAAGTCTATCTTTCACCCGTTCCTTTCTTGGGAAGCCGATAAAAAGGTAGGTTACCTTTAGATTCGGCAGTACACAAAGGAACACAATAATTTACTCGAGGCATGGTGAAAATGCAGCGCGACTGATATTTGTTTACCAGAGTGACATCATAGGGGTAGAGGTCTGATTGGTCGATTAATACGTGCGCACGTAATAGTTATTACGTGCGCACGTATTAGTTAATACGTGCGCACGTATTAGCTAATACGTGCGCACGCAATAGTATTACGTGCGCACGTATTAGTTAATACGTGCGCACGTATTAGCTACTGCGTGCGCACGTAATACTATTGCGTGCGCACGTATTAACTAATACGTGGGCACGTAATAACTAATACGTGCGCACGCAATAGTATTACGTGCGCACGCAGTAGCTAATACGTGCGCACGTATTAACTAATACGTGCGCACGTAATACTATTGCGTGCGCACGTATTAACTATTACGTGGGCACGTAATAACTATTACGTGCGCACGTAGTATAAAATATATCTTCCATGTCACTTTTGTGCCACCGTATAGACCGAAATTGTTCAAATAAAATCTTATTTGTACTTGAACTTTATTCTTCTGCAGGCAATTTAATTGTGAAGGAGTATATAGATATTTGCTACTGCGCAACCTAGTATATTCGTTACTGCGTAAAAGAGTATATCGGTTTCTGGGCAAAAGAGTATATTTGTAATTAAGCAAACGAGTATATTCTTTACTTTACAAATGAATATATCCGTTACTGCGCAAACGAGTATATCTGTTACTGAGCAAACGAAGAGATTTGTTACTGCTCAAATAGGTAAATCCGTGAATGTGCTAGTTGGCTCTAAATCAATTAGAAACGACATTAGAAGTTCAAGCGTATCAATAACGGCACATTTGTACAAAGAAAATATCCGAGTATTGCTCAATAAACAGGGGATCATGGCTGCAGTTCAGTTACGCATGGTACCAAGCAAATCGTGACATTATTAGTTGTACGGTCAGGTGGTAGGGGACTTGGAAACATGTTCACGGCTGTGGTTAATCATGTCGCCACCTCGCCTTCGGCTCGGGGCGACATGATTAACCACAGCCGTGAACATGTTTTCAAGTCCACTGCCACCTGACCGTACAACGAATTTATTATACTGCAAAGTTTTCCCCTTTCAAAGCGCGTTAAGCGAAATTTTCCTGTTTTATAATTTCACGAATCGAGTATGCTAACAAAATAGAAATTCCCTTCTGTGTGCCCCAATTCAATGAAAACTGACGTCACTGGAAGCTGACGTCACTAAAACGTGCAGTTTGGTGAATAAATGTGCAGTCTGATGATCGATCGGCGCCGCCATTTTGGATGATGTATTGCACGTGTAGTGATGTTTACGGGGCACTCAAAAGGGAAACTGTTTTTTGCCAGGGAACATGATATTATGTTCCCGGCATGTTAACCAATCAGATCACGAGAAATTTCTTTGCAGTATAATAAAAATATCTATCTATTAAGTCCATTTTGTCTAACAACAGATTAGAAAATGAGGTAGTATTATCTTTAGCCATACAGAAAACTTACACCTAACATAAAGTTTCTCTCTATGTCAGCCTGCGCTAACTGCAGAAGCTGACATGGATCGGATTTCTTGCAAAAAAATTAAATCCCTTTTCACAGAGCATAATTCACTTCTTTCAAAACAGGAAAATAGCATTGGCCTTCAAAACGTTTCCCTTACCAGATTCATGACAGTTTCATTGCTTGCAACAAGCGGCTGCTTCTTTCCGAGTGTCTGTGTGAGATAATGGCTAAAATTGATTAATTGAGACAGACAGGGCTCACAAGAAATACTGAGCAACAGTTACTGCACTTTGTACACGACTAAAATGATATTCCTAGCGCCTCTATAGTCTTGTGAAAACTCTGAGTCACTCGTTAGAGAGTTATACTGGAAATAATGATTCGACCAGCAAGTCATACTGATAAGAATCGGAATCACAAATTATTAGCGTTCGTCATAACTTGTCCTGGTGACGCCTTGTGCGTGATTTGGACTTTTCCTTTTCCCATGATAGGACGTTCACCGCAATGTATGTTTTGTGGCAAGTTGCTCAAACCCTTAACCCTTTACCCCATAATGCATTTCTATGGTATCTCTAATTGATCCTACTAACACCAAGGATGAAGCTGTTTCTTATGTGTATATTTTTGAAAGCATAGAAAACATTGTGACAAAAGGTGAAATTGCTCGTCACGAGCAATTTCACCTTTTGCTACATTTTTTTCCGAAGGCTACTACACGCAATGCGTAGAAATGAGTATTTATGAAGAAAAGAGTTAAGCTCCAAAATGACTGGAATTTATTACAAAGTACAAAGCGATATTTAGCCGATCCGATGTTGCACTACTTTCTAAGTTCAGAGTGAAACTAAAAATGTATATTTAGAACTGTTGCTGATTACGGACCCTGGCTCGTTTTAAGCAACAAAATACGCATGCACATTTTTTAAGGGAGAATATAATTATTGTGCACAAAAATGATTTTTGAATTCAATCTTACATAATCTTGCATTTATCCAACGTTCTAAGACTTCCCGGGACAATTAAGAACAATTACTTTAAAAAGATATGCTTTATCGATTAACACTCTTGAAAGAAGTACATGTACATGCACTATAGAACAAATTGTAACGCGGTGAACACGGTCTTAGGTCCTTTTGTAAATAATGTAGATTTATATTTGGCGACCTCGAAATTGTTAATCCTTGCCTTGCTTGTCGAAATAATTGGTCTTAAAAAGTATTTCAACTGAGACTTTTCAAAGTAAAACACACATTTTACTTTTTCAGTATTCTAGATATATAAATGCATACCATTAAATGTGTCTGCTTTTGAACCATAAATGACAATTAAGCGCTATTAATGTAAATATGAGACCTTTATTTTAGTGCTGCCGACACCTAACCTAAATTTTTAACCTTAATGTTGATTATGGTGCGTAAAGTTTTTTAAAAGTGCATGTAGCAATTTAGCATTACCGACTGCTAGATGTTTCTAAGTCTTCCCAATTTCGTTACCAAACACATGAAATCGACGCACCACTACTTTTTAGAGTGTTTATTTTATCGTGACTTCAGACTTAGTCTAAGTCATAGCATATATGATATTTCAACATTTAATCTTCAAACCATTCTTTTCGGGGATGAAAATCTTAGTCTTTCTGATAATCAAAGAATATTTAGTGCGGTGCATACATATATCCGTAACAGTGGAAGATTTTCTGGCAATATATAGTTAATATATGACTATTTGGTTTCGGATTTAAGTTGGAAGTTTACTGTCTTTCTTTGTATTTATTGCGAAGCAATTTTTATGTATTGTCTTTTATGACCATTATCAGATAATCTTGTACTTTTCCCATTTATCATAATTTATGTCGTAATTTAAAATGTCAATACAGAGGTGTTGGTCAAGTTGGAAGTTACTATGACTTCTTAATCTGTTTCTATAGATTGGCAAATCTCTACCATTAACGCTCCAGACCATTCTGTCTCAATCTACTTCTAATGTTTTTTTCTTTTCTTTTTTTGTTTTTGTTAATATTGTTTTCTTTCTACTTCTTTCTACTTTGAAATTATTTTTAACGTATTGACTATGAAATACATGTACCATAACCTTTGTCTGGAAATTGGAGAAGAACTCTATAAGCTGTAGCTTCCGTTCTGATCCATTTCTTCAGTACATGTGTAATATGACTCACGTTTGTTACTATATGTTATATACTGTTGAATAAAATATGTTTAAACTAACACATGAAATGTAAGGATTTTTTTTCTTTTTCGAAAAGTGTAGATAAAGACTCTTACACAGATTGTAATTTCTAAACTTAGATCAGCCTTGTCTAATACCTTCTTTTTAAATGCTTTTCTAAATGACTTTGAATAGTTTTCAGATGTGCCATGTTTCGAAACATTACCTTTTTACAGCAATACTTTCAGAAAGTCGATCTTCTGTGAACTACAAGAAGTATTGTAATGAATTAATACGATATATTATATTTCATGCGTCTATTTTTAGAAATGTTATGGGTAAAGAAATGTCGTGATTTAAACTGGACGGAATTATTTCCCTATCACAGTGAATATTTTCCTCCTGCCGAAAATCTGGACCTACTTTTTCATCCGGTTAATTGACTCGGGATTACTAGTTTTAAAAGTGGCATTCGCTGACAAAATAATCAGAGGAAATATAATATATAATTCATTTCATCAGCTTGTGGTTAATATCGAGAAATATTTGCCTCAAAAGGGAAAGGTCTGCAAAAAAATCTTGTGCCTTACGGCACTCGTTATTTACGCATACCTTCTCCTTTTTCGGCAATAATGTCCCATATTAACCACAAGCTGATGAAATAAACTCTATAAAGTTGTTGATGTGATAGAGGGAAAAAACTCCCATGAGCGAAAACAAAGACGGTATACCTGAATGAAAATTATAGATTATGTACATGGTAAATCACAATATGCATGTATCCTGCAAATTTATAAACATGGAAAATCGGTAACATTTAAAACAAAACTAATGACTTTGGCCACACAAGATATATTATCATAGTGTTCCTGAATTATAATGGTCGATGTAGATCAACATTCAATTTGTTCTTGCAAATTTGGAAGCCAACAGTTGGCTGAATCAAAAATGTGAGGCAGGATTTTAAACCTTCATTTCGTTTGGTTTTACGGGGTTTAAAGTTTGGGGAAAAACGGATTTGTAAGAATTAGAAACGGCCTATGTGAATTAAAGTTTTATTATACGCCTGAAATATTTCCGTCTCAGATGCATGCGTCGCACGCAGATGAAAGATCGCACACGACAGAAAAAATCCTTATATACACATTGTGAAGTACTGTTCCAATTATGGCATGATGACGTATTAATGACGAAAGTCACGTGCGGTCTATGTATGCATTTCTTTACAATTTGATTGGTCAAAATTTAGGCTGTAATGCTCATCTGCAATTAATAAAAACGGTGTAACTGGCTATTACACCACAATTTGTTCTAATTTGTTGAGCGCTTTCGAATTCATTGTCAATAATTTGCCGTTCAAAAGGTGACGGTATTGTTATGTACATACCCAGTTTATTCCTAGCTTTGTTCATGTGTGTATCTATTTTTGAATGGTTTTCCCCTGTTGCTTTTTTTAGAACTGAACTCTCTCTTGTAGAATATTGCTCTGGAAGTTTCCGGGCCTTGTTACAATCTGATTACTAAGAATTATGCACCTGATTTTAACATGAATTTTCTGGAAGTTTCCCTGTTATTATAAAAGGAAAAGCTTTTTACATCTCAGTGTTCACTAGTTAATACATGATTGCCAGACTACAGTGGGGATTATCTTGTGTTTGTGTCATAATTAGTGCCTGGATTACATTCAGTTTGGATTTGGATCAGACTAGACTAAAGTGAGGATTACTTTGTGTGCTTGGATTACATTCAGTTTGGATCAGGATCAGATTGGAATTAAGACTGGAATAGTTTGTCTTCTGAATTTAACGTCTAAGGTATTGTTTTATACTATTGTAATATTGTCACTGTTTATTTGATATTTTTGTTAATAAATTCTGTTAATTGTTATCGTTTGTTGCTGGCTTCTTCTTTCTAGTTACGCCTGACTCGTAACAGAAATTGGGGGCTCGTCCGGGATTGGAAACTAGACTAACGCATTCGTTTTCCTTTTGGGATTAACCATCGATTGGAAAATAAGACTAACGCATTCGTTTACTAATCAGTAATTATAATACAATTTTGTACTTGAATCCAGCAACAAACAAACATGTCTTTTGACTTAGATAAATTTACGGCTGAACCGTCTGTGGAGTTATTGAATTTGGGTAAAAAGACTGATTTGCTTAATCTTGCGAAGCACTATAAATTGTCTGAAATAAAATCTTCAATGCGTAAACATGAAATTAAGAACATTTTGGTACAATATTTTGTTGATGAGGAGATTTTCAATGAAAATGCTCTTTCCCTGATAGTTGACGTTCAGTCAGTTTCAAGTTCGAAAGAACTTGAATTAAAAATTCAGATCAGACAGTTAGAAATAGAAAGAGAAAGGGAAAGAGAAGAAAGAGAAAGGGAAAGACAGAGAGAAGAAAGAGTAGAGAGAGAGAAGGAAAGAGAAAGAGAAAGGGAGAGAGAAGAAAGAGAAAGGGAAAGAGAAAGGGAAAGAGAAGAAAGGGAAAGGGAAGAGAGAGAGAAGGAGAGAGAATTTCAATTAAGAATGAGGGAAATAGAAATGCAAGAAAGAGCAAATCAGCGCAAGCAAAAGATTGAATACAATTTCGATGTTACAAAACATATTAGGCTTGTTCCTCCATTTCAAGAAAAAGAAGTTGATAAATACTTCCTACACTTTGAAAAAGTTGCAGAAAACTTAAATTGGCCAAGAGAGCACTGGACATTGCTTCTGCAAAGTGTTTTGATAGGCAAAGCTCGTGAAATTTATACACAACTAGGTGTTGAACAATGTCATCATTATGAGACTGTGAAAGAACTTATTCTCAAAGGTTATGAGCTGGTCCCAGAAGCATATAGACAAAAATTTAGAAATTGTAAAAAAGATTCTAACCAGACTCATGTTGAATTTGCTAGAAACAAAGAACAGTTATTTGATAGATGGTGCTGTTCTAAGAAAATAGACCAAAATTTTGATAAACTCAGACAACTTATGTTAGTTGAAGAATTCAAACGTTGTATTCAATTTGATGTTAAGACATTCTTAGACGAAAAACAAGTTGAAACTTTAGAAGAAGCAGCTCGTCTGGCTGATAATTACTATCTTACACATAAAGTTTCTTTTATTGCTAAAGCAAAACCTACTTCCTCACATCCCCAAAATAAATTTACGTCTGGTAATTCATCTGGCATGCCCAGTCAATCCAGTACAACCAAACCCAATTCTACTAGTGAAACCAAAAGTCAATATCCCTTATCTCGACCCACTTGTAACTATTGTAAGAAACCTGGTCACCTTGTTTCTGAATGTTTGAAATTAAAAAGGAAGTTAGAAAGTGATGAAACCAAACCAACAGGGCTCACCACTCTTAGGCCAAGGCCACAGTTTTCTATTAAAACCAATACAATTGACATAGTCACAAAACCAAAGTCTGATTCTACTATGGAGATTTTTGAACCATTTATGTTAAATGGTTTTGTATCACTTTCAGGTGATAATTGCCAACCTACCCCTATTAAAATTTTAAGAGACACAGGAGCTTCTCAATCTCTTATTTTGGCAGATATACTGCCTTTTTCTGAGAAGACTTCTTCCGGTACTAGTGTCCTTATTCAGGGTGTGGAGTGTGGAACTGTTAATATCCCTCTCCATCATGTTAATTTGTCATCAGATTTGGTTACTGGGCCTGTGGTTATTGGTATTAAACCTTCCTTACCATTTAAAGGTGTCCATTTACTGCTAGGCAATGACTTAGCTGGAGATAAGGTTGTGGTTAATCCACTTGTAACTGACACACCAAATATAGGTCAAACAGATGACCCTATTGAGCAGGAAATTCCTGACTTGTATCCTTCTTGTGCAGTTACCCGAGCTATGGCTAAAAAGGCCATTTTGAAAAACTCAAACTCGGACATTGACTTGACGGATACTTTTATTGGTCAATATTTTAATAATGAGATTAAAAAGTCTCTTGATCCCAGTTTGTCTGATACTCAGACAGAAACGTCAATGTCTTGCCATTCACCACCAAGGTCTATTGACCAAGGTCACGACACGCTGTCAAAGTCACAGCTTATCCAGGAACAGCAAACTGATCCTGAGATTTCAAACTTTATTTTTAGGGCTTTACCTGAAGATGAAATTTCACAAATCCCAATGTGTTACTATATAAAGCATGGGATTCTTATGAGAAAATGGCGACCATTTGATGTCCCAGCTGATGATGAATGGGCTGTTTACCACCAAATTGTGGTTCCAAAGTCATATCGCCATGAAATACTAAGTATAGCCCATGAAAGTCCTATGTCAGGTCATCTAGGTATAAACAAGACCTATCACAAAATTATTACTCATTTTTATTGGCCTGGTCTCAAATCAGATGTCTCTAAATATTGTAAAACTTGCCATACATGTCAAATGGTAGGTAAACCCAACCAAACCATTCCCAAAGCTCAATTACAACCTATTCCTGCTTTTGATGAACCTTTCAGTAGGATACTTATAGATTGTGTTGGTCCTTTACCTCGAACCAAGTCAGGAAATGAGTATCTCTTAACAATTATGTGTACTTCTACACGTTTTCCTGAAGCTATTCCTTTAAGGAACATAAAAACAAAGTCAATAGTCAAAGCTCTTATAAAATTTTTCACATTTGTTGGTCTTCCAAAATCAGTTCAGTCTGATCAAGGGTCAAATTTTATGTCTGGTATATTCCAACAGGTTATGCATGAATTAGGGATCAAGCAATACAGGTCATCCGCCTATCACCCTGAAAGTCAAGGTGCTTTAGAAAGATTTCACCAGACATTAAAAAATATGATAAGGTCATATTGCTTTGACACTGAAAAAGATTGGGATGAGGGCATCCATTTGTTACTATTTGCAGCCAGAGAATCTGTACAAGAATCTCTTGGTTTCAGTCCTTTTGAATTAGTTTTTGGCCATTCTGTTCGTCGACCTTTAAAACTTTTGAAGGAGAAATTTCTCTCAAATGATGAAACACCTTTGAATTTACTACAGTATGTTTCTGACTTCAGAAATAGACTGTCTAGGGCATGTGAGGTTGCTAGGTCTAATCTTAAAACGTCTCAGGGCAAAATGAAAGCAAGATATGACAACCATGTTATAGATAGAAAATTTAAACCAGGTGACAAAGTCCTTGCTCTTTTGCCAATACCTGGCAGACCTTTACAGGCAAGATATTTTGGACCCTACACTATTGACAAGAAAACAAGTGATTTAAACTATATAATTAATACTCCAGGAAGGCGTAAAAACAAACAAATGTGTCATATAAATATGTTAAAGGAATACTTTGACAGAGATAGCTCTATTTCAAAACCAATTACAGTTGTAAACACTGTCCCACAAGAATCAAATGTATCTGATCTTGAAGTAAATTCGGACTTTATTGATAAATCTGATCCTGGTCCATCTAAACTTGAGAATTCTGATATTTTGAGAAACCTTGACAACAAACTTTCTCACTTGGAACCATCGCAGCAGGAAGAGCTGAAACAGTTGATACATGAATATGAACATTTATTTCCTGATATCCCCACAAGAACAGATAAAATCTATCATGATGTCATTGTGGAAGATTCTAAACCAATAAAGCAACATCCATATAGAATGAATCCTTTGAAACAGAAATACCTCCAAGATGAAGTAAAATACTTACTGGAAAATGACTTTATTGAACCTAGCCAGAGTAATTACAGTTCACCATGTATATTAGTACCTAAATCAAATGGAACTTATAGAATGTGTACTGACTATCGTAAGGTGAACTTTTCCAATACCAAGAATTGATGACTGTATTGACAAAGTTGGAAATTCTAAATATGTCACCAAATTTGACCTGCTAAAAGGATTCTGGCAAGTTCCACTGACTGATAGAGCAAAAGAAGTATCAGCCTTTGCTACTCCAAACGGTCTGTACCAATACAAAGTTATGCCGTTTGGGAGGAAAAATTCTCCTGCAACGTTTCAGCGGCTTATAAACAATGTTATATGTGGATTAGATGGTTGTGATGCATATATTGACGACGTCATCATCTACTCAGACAGTTGGAGTGACCACCTTCAAAGAATCAGGAAGTTCTTCGACAGACTCAGTAAAGTGAAACTGACTGTGAATCTTGCAAAAACTGAATTTTGTCATGCTACTGTAACATTTCTAGGACATCTTGTGGGACAAGGTCAAGTTAAACCTTTAGAAGCTAAAGTCCATGCTATCTCTGAGTTTCCTGTGCCTAAATGTAAAAGACAGCTGATGCGATTTCTTGGTATGGCAGGCTACTACAGGAAATTCTGTAAAAATTTCTCGGGTATTGCTGAACCTTTAACAAATTTACTTAAGAAAAGCACAAAGTTCAAATGGAATGACAAATGTCAAGATGCATTTGATCGTCTGAAAGCCATACTAAAGAGCGCACCAGTTCTCTTGGCACCTGATTTTGACAAATGTTTCAAATTAGCTGTTGATGCAAGTGATGTTGGTATTGGTGCTGTTCTTTTACAAGAAGATAATAATGGTATTGATCACCCAGTTTGTTACTTTTCTAAGAAATTTAACAAACATCAGAAAAATTACTCTACCATAGAAAAAGAGTGTCTTGCTTTAATTCTGGCAATCCAGCAGTTCGAAGTTTATTTAACCTCTTCAACTTCACCAATTGTTGTATTCAGTGATCATAACCCTTTAAGTTTTCTACACAAACTTAAGAATAAGAATCAAAGATTACTGAGGTGGAGTTTATTGCTTCAAGAGTTTAATCTTGACATAAGACACATAAAAGGGAAAGATAACATTATACCAGATGCTCTTTCAAGAGTTTGAAATTCTAATAGTTATTTTCCCTAAATCAAGTTTAACCTGTTTTTTTTTTCTTCTTTTAAATTGTAATTTCATTACCTTGACTATTTTCATTAGTCTGAAATAATTAATATTTGAATTTGTCATTTCCTATGTAATACTTCAGTTAAAGTGTCATATACATGTATGTAAATAATATTGCAAAAAAGAAAGATTTATTTCATAAACCTTTCTTTTTTCTTTTCAAGGGGGGAAGTGTTATGTACATACCCAGTTTATTCCTAGCTTTGTTCATGTGTGTATCTATTTTTGAATGGTTTTCCCCTGTTGCTATTTTTAGAACTGAACTCTCTCTTGTAGAATATTGCTCTGGAAGTTTCCGGGCCTTGTTACAATCTGATTACTAAGAATTATGCAACTGGTTTTAACATGAATTTTCTGGAAGTTTCCCTGTTATTATAAAAGGAAAAGCTTTTTACATCTCAGTGTTCACTAGTTAATACATGATTGCCAGACTACAGTGGGGATTATCTTGTGTTTGTGTCATAATTAGTGCCTGGATTACATTCAGTTTGGATTTGGATCAGACTAGACTAAAGTGAGGATTACTTTGTGTGCTTGGATTACATTCAGTTTGGATCAGGATCAGATTGGAATTAAGACTGGAATAGTTTGTCTTCTGAATTTAACGTCTAAGGTATTGTTTTATACTATTGTAATATTGTCACTGTTTATTTGATATTTTTGTTAATAAATTCTGTTAATTGTTATCGTTTGTTGCTGGCTTCTTCTTTCTAGTTACGCCTGACTCGTAACAGTATATTATGAAAGGAATTTTAAGCTATAGTGATTTTCCTAGTGCTTGTGTTTGCTTCACGTCGCCCAAGAAAATCTTGGTATCTCCCTCGACCTTCTTGCGATTAATCAAATTTTCTCACGCTGCTCGAAGTAAGTATAAGCATTAGGAAAGTAACTACAGCTTATTTATTCTGTATGTATTCATTTCCAAGTTGATTGGTCATAATTTTACGCTGAAGTAATCATCATTCATGGCAATGAAGTTACTACGCCAAACGTATTTACTTCATTTTTCGTACTTTTTTCGGGTAAAATGCCAAAATTTTTCAATTCTATTGTTTAAAAGATATATGAATTTAAAAGAAGGAATATTATGCTTTAGTACCACTCCTGACGCCAGTATTTGGTTCTCGCCGTTCAAGAAAAAAATGACACCTCGACTGAACTTCGGTTTCGCACGATACCAAATTTTCTCACGCAGCTCGAACCAAATACAAGCACCAGAAAGTCACCACACTATACCATTTCGTATATATTTTCCCCTATACTTGATAGAATAAAGCAGTTAATCAATCATGGTCGTTATCAACTCCGTCCCGATTAATAAATTAATTCATCTGTTGTTGTCCTGGACTCGTACTTCTCCATTGCACAGTGTGAGATTTTGATACGAACTTTACATTCAAATAGCGAAGAATAGGAGAAGAACTGAGTACACTTTCTGTGCTGTCCAATCGTGATGCAAGACGTCCTTAAAAACTCTTTGTTTTGTCTTTGACGATAGAAGGGTTTAATGTCAATCACACCATATAGCCGTGTTGATTGGACCTTTCTATTTAAATCAAGCTAATTGTAATTATATACTATTGGATGGCACCCGTCTCAACGGGGTACTAACGGTCTATAATCGAAATGAATTTGTTCTGAAATTGACCATTTGTCCAATATGTATAATATTACGCTGGTTTCGAAGCTCTATTCCAATTCATATTCAGTGTTTTGTATGCCTAAGATGGAGACAGAGTATGTATGTATACCGAGTGTATATGATTTATCGTGGGCGAATTTTTTGTATTTGCTTTGAGTGAATTTTCCAGGGCATCTCTAGGTATGTTCCATCGTGTCTTAAATATAGGAATATATAACGTCCCACCAAGCTACTTTATTAAAGGCCTGTCAAAACTGAGGATAACTTGCAAACAAAACAATAAAAGAAATAAATATAATTTAAAGATTGAGTTTTTTGCCAAATGGTGGAAAATATTGTGAAAAAAGGACAATACAGGTTACCCGCACTTTATTCTTCTCCAAAAATGTTATCATATAGAGCTCCCTTCTTCGGTACCATTAAAACAATAACAGACTTATCAAACTTCAAGAGCATGCAGTCTTATGAAAACTTACTTTTAATAAATCCGCCATGTTTTCTATCGTGTGAATGAAACATTTCATAACTTCAGGCACGTTCTTTTTGCCTGCAAATGCCTCAAGTTAAATACCCTCAAAGAAATAGAATAAGCAAATGTCAGGAACAGATACATAATTCTCTTCAAGCACTAACAGGAAAGGGACAAACACAGAAGCTGCAAATATTTATAAACACACAAATCAGACATGCACAAGAAAAACGCCAAGTGAACAACTCTTTGTTATATCTTGCACCATACAGATTAGAATGCTGATTGCCAGTAAATACTACAGATACTGCTTTAGCAAAAATATTGGTATTCACCGGGAAACTAAACATACGCTTATTAATGCAATAAAGATTTACTTTAATAGCAAATGCTCTCAGGGTTACATGAACATTTTCAGTAAGAGAATTCAAAAGGTTACCATTAGTCTGTAGTTGTTAAGTCATGTTTTCCAGCAAATTAGACAGCTACTCTAGAAACAGTATGTTCTAAATTGAGCTCCATCATAAATATCACATGACTTGCTGCACGTGCAGTGCTACCGTAAATCATTCATTGGTTCAGAATTAGCTTAAGTCTCATTTTTGTTACCATAATAATTAACTACGATTATCGTAAACATGAATCATAGTTCGCAAAAAAGGCTAAGCAATGCCTAACAACAAGTTCACGACAAATATAATCTGCCAAAACTAGCTCAAAAAATGTTTCAAGCGCCCTACTACATAATTTGTGCGAGATGAATATGTAAATCTACCAGTAGTCATTTCAGCATCAAAGGCGAAATCAGAGGGGTTTTCAATGACTTCATTTTATAAGTTAAAACTGCACCGATTGTTTGCTTGTTTAGTCAAACCTATGTCATAAAAAATAATAGTGATAACAATAATAATAACAATAATAATAATAGTAATTTATCTAACTAAGGATAAGCGAGTGATAGATATTAGTATTTTCGGTCTTCGGAAAAAGTCAAGTGTATTTATTTGGTACTAAACAATTTAATGCGTGTTTTGTCTGCTTTCATTTGTTCTACGCTCGATTCTGTAGAACCTTGACCTGCAATATCCCCACATGAATAGAACTACTTGCGGAGATCGACATACGAGCTTGTATAATTTTCTGATAAAAAATTTGCTGGCAAAATCACTATCACGTTGTGAAGTTCATCTTTTTTCTCCATACTGAACAAAAAAAATCAGACTTGTCCAAACTGAAAGCTATTGCAGATGACAAAACAAATGTCGCTCAAGTATTAATATATAATTTGAGTGGGATAGAAAACATGGTGTTTACCGACATTTTCTCCTTTTCCGCAAAGTTTCCACAAGTCTCTTTCTTCAGGGTGGTTAATTCTCTGCGTTATTTAGTAAATGGTTAAAGACGTTCCACTTAAAATGCCATTTTCGGGAAGGAAGCTATTAACCATGCGGAATTATGTTTAGTCTATATCAAAAGATCCCCCCCCCTCCACAAATACAATGCAACAGTTGGTTCATTTCTACACAAAGAAGGCTTAACTAAGCCTCCTTCTTCCTCCCTTCCTCCTCCGCTCCCCCCGATAGCTTTTGAAAAGAACAATTTGCTTCCTCCAGCAAAACATGTACATGTATGCCAGCCATTTTTTTTTTTTTTTTTTCATTCTTTCAATTCTAGGTTATGTTTTCAAGTTCAAGCAATTGCAGATTTCGCCTCTGTAGTAACTACTCAAGAGATAATGTAACATTACACAACATGCCAAATTTGTTAAATGTTAAATGTTCTTCTGTTTGGAAAAGAAACATAAAGCTGATGTAGTCATGCCAAGTAAATCCCTGCCTGGAGCGGAATACCCAAACCAATATTTCTACTAATCTCTCGAAAAGCAAGCTTGTTTTCATATGTCAAGCGGAAACACTACGCGTTATAGAAACAGTTTTGTTTGTTGTCATCAAATTATAAACTGTTTTTCGCTAAAAGCATTGAAATGAAATAAACGCAAAACAGCTACTGTTACAATAACAGGTAATGTGAGCAATTCAATAGCATTTTCATCAGATTTGTCGTCATCAATATTTCACAAAAACCTACGTTTATTTGAGACCAATAAAGAAATATAAATATATACAGAGTATACATTTACACAGTATACACGCACTCAGAATACACAATATAGGTAGTTAAACTTAAACCATGTTATTATAGTTGTATTTGAAGTATGTTGTCTGGTATTTTACGAACTCAGCATACTGACTACAGATGTCCCTTTTGTGGTTGTTTTGCTACTAGGGTTAGGGAAGATAGCTGAACTCTTTACTACACAGTTACGACTTTTAACACCCCTGAGGAAGAGGCCTTTTGAAAACATTTTTGAAAACATTGTGGGAAAAGGAGAAAATGCTGGTAACCAGCATTTTCTCCTTTTCCAACAAAGTTTTCTACCCTATCGAAGCAAAATTGTACCATTGGAGCTGCTTTGAAATTGTCGTCTGCAAATGCTTCCAATTTGGGTAGGTCTAAAATTTTGCTGTGAGATAAGGGGTTAAAGTACAAGTTTACAGATAAAAGAACTCACGGACGCTTTTAATGTCTGACTTTCATTTTTTCCATGTTACTGATATCCATCTAACACCAGTAAGTTAAGCGGATCTATGCTTTGGACCCAAAGCCGCTTAATTACAAGATGCATTTTTCCAGTCTATTATACATCAACGTTATCTTGAAAAAAGGATGAAGGTGAGTGGGCATTTTGTTTAGATATTTTGCTTTAAAATATGAGTTAAGAGGCAAATGTAGGCTAAAACCTTCCCGTGATTTCAGTATACATACTAGCGTAGATAGAACAAATGACCAGTTTTTTTATCCAATGCAATAGTTAATTATCTGCATTATTCTTATCAACCCTTTACCCCATAACGCATTTCTATGGTATCTGTAATTCACCCTAAATAACAGCAAGAATGAAGCCGTTTTTTATGGGTATATAACACATTTTAATAGCATAGAAAACATTGTGACAAAAGGTGAAATTGCTCGTCACGAGCAATTTCACCTTTTGCCACAATGTTTTCTAAAGGCTCTTACAAGCAATGCGTAGAAACGAGTATCTATTGAGTAAAGGGTTAATATCATTTCGATGAAGTAAACCGTGTATACTAATAAGAATAAATCATTGGAATCATTAGAATGTAGGTTTTCTGATATCGTCAATGATTCATTCATAGATGATATGGTTTATTAAGTTCAGCTTTTGAATATTATCTGTATATATATGGCCGATGACAATTTTTGTCACAAATTGCGTAAATTATAATCTGTCGAAGCAGAATACAGCAGACATTTGTCACATCTCTAATGACCACCGTAAAGGCCATTTTAAGGTAATTGTAAAATTAGACTCAAAGTATTATTTGTCAGTGGAAACTACATGTTTTTATATTCAACACATTTTCTAAGATAGGTAAACTCGACATAAAACTTTAAAATACCAGAAGATACAACTGGCACTTAAGAACAGATGAAAGCAAGAAGACACAACGAGCCATTGTTTTTCAGTTCCAACCCTTGAGAGAGATGGTGGAAAGACACAAATACAAACAATTATCACCAAGCGACAACATAAACCTGTATTGTAATCTGCTTAAGAGCTGATTTGTTTGGACATGTCAGTTGTTATAAAACATTTGACAATTGAGAAGTCGTGTCCCACAAGATTTCCTGACAAACGTATCCAAGGCGAAAATAATGAACATTGACGGATAAACAAAAATAAGTTTAATTGACAGCATATCTTTACCTGTATATATGAGTATTTCACCTAAGGATTTGTTATTCTTCTTACATTTCTAGATCTATCCTAATTTTAAGAAACACGTGATTTCCAAGCGTGAGGCAAAATTAGCCTACATGTCTGTATACATGTAGGTCAAACCTGGCCCGCTCTACTCAATGTCCAATTGTATCGTGTCTTACTATGTAAAGCTTAGATTATATGAGTTAATATTTAGTTTATATGAATCGAAATTTGGTTCCTTGAGGCATTTCGATTTCATAGGATTGCTTGCAAGTTTTATTTAGAACCAGGCCGGTAGTAGTGCTGTATCTTGTTTTCTTCAGTGCTAGCATTCCCAGTAATACAAGCATCCGTGCTCTCACGAGATTACATGATTATAACACACAAAAGTTCGTTAACGAAGAGATGTTTGTAACACGACAATAGAGTTTGATGATATCTGTCAATAGAAAGCCAAATTTTGTATACAGCATGTACCCAAGAGAATAGGTTTCAATCACCTTCATTTCCATAAATTATTTTGGCCGATTGTATTCCTAACACTATTGCTGTGATAGCGATATCTGACCACATGACGACGAAGAAAAACCATGTACGAAATTCCGTTTCAGTTGTTTTTAAACATATTTGTCAGCGAACAAAGTTGGCTTTGTGTGTTGAAATGGTCTCACGTGCTTAATAACAGTTTAATGATAAAATGCCTCGTGCTCGATAATTAGTATTTACTTGTTTCCGAAAGAGTATTTCGGCAAATACTGAATTTAATATGCATTCGACTTTTTCACTTTATAAAACATTTCTTTTTTTTTTTCGTAACGATTTAAAACCAACCTAGCTGAACAAAACTGAGCAAAGTTATTTCTAGCCTGGCATTCAGGCCCTGCATTTAAGTCATTCTAATAAACAAGGTACACAACAAGGTACACATATAGTGACAGAAATATGTGTTGTTATTTGCCCTTCTCCTGAAATACGGAGTTGTTGTTTTGCAGTTTTACTTGACGATTTTGTTTTAATTAAAAGGCTAAGACCAGTCTAAGTTATTTCATGTCATCTAAAAGAAAGCTATTCGTTTTAAATGCCTTTATTGGTGACCCGGTCAAGTAATAAACGTTATAGAAAACCATAACACTTGAGCATCATTAAACTGACCATTTCTGATAGTCATAATGTGATAGACCAATGTCCGTCTCGGTCAGAATTAATTAATCAACGATAAATGAAGCCTACATTTTCACCTTCACTTAATTATGATGGTCATTCAGGGTCCAGGAGCCCACTCAATAACGTCTAATTACTACACACTCTTTATGACAAAAGGCCGATTGATTCCCTGCCATTTGGTGTTGTGATCAGGAGGCCAGTTTCACCAAACACTGGAAATTCGTTTCTAACCCAATATTCCAAAACTGTGTTTGTTTCAAAAAGGTAAACAGACGGTTTCTTTTTAAATATCTATCGAATCAGAATTTTACAATTTTCTCTGAAAAGGGAGCTAAAGGCATCTGCAAAAAGTATAATGTCAGCTTGCGCAGTCTGCACAGGCTGTTATCGACCGAATCTTTTTCTCTCTTTATATTTTCTTAGAGTCAGAGGACAAATTTACTTTACGATTCAGTCAGTTGTTAATCAAAATTAACTATGGATCCAGAATAGTGTGACGCCTTGCTTGGTATAATGCATTTCTGAGATGGATGAAACACCATTTTTCCTGGGTCCGTATTCACCAACCATATTTGAGAACATTCTTGGTCTTATTCTTCAGAATATTGTCATAGTGAAAGTAACAGAACTTCTGATTGGCTAAACCAAATGGTTTAGCCAATCAGAAGTTCTGTTTCTTTCATAGCTAGAAAATCTTGAAGAGTAAGACAAAGAATGTCCTTAAGAATGGTTGGTGAATACAGACCCTGAACGTCAATCTCTCAGATAAATTTGAATCTGGACTGTGAAGCGAACTCTTACACCTTCAATCTTTCATAAGGATTGCTTCCTGGTGAAAAAGTCGGTACTTGGGGCATGGTCCTTAAATTGATGTAGCTCTACTTCGTTCATTGCGGGAATCGAACCTAGAAAGTCCAGTGCTAGTAGCTAATCCAAAAGTGTGTAGCTGTCTTCAACAGTGGGTCAAGATCTTTTCGGTGATGAGTCTCAGGGCAGCTTTTTTGTCACGAATTTAATATTTTGCAGCATTTAATGATACAAGAACATTTTCCGCAGACCCGCCTTTTCATTTGACTCGGACTACTGCGAAAACTAAATGTTCGGAATTCGATCTTTTGCCTATATTTTATCAACGAAAGGGTCGATTATCCCACTTATGGAAAAGTTCAAGCATGATTCATTTTTTCCCACATAAAGCTTTGCAATAAAAGAAACCTGAACGAAAATGAAAATATCTATGTAAATATTGATTTTTCAATTAAAAAAAATGGTGGTATGAAAAAGTCACAAAATGTAGAAGGCACCAATTTCACGTTAAATTTCTTGATAATGGAAACAGCCGAAATATTTACAGAGAGTTAACATTTCTAAATTGTGTACACAAGATTTATCCGAGGTAAAGATAAATCACAATAACGCAGCAGAATTATGAAGCATGTTTTTTTTTTTATAGAACTATCCTTGTTTACTACTGCAGCAAAACATTAATATTTTCTTTTACGTTTCTTGTACATGAATAACGTTTTTGGTTCAACCAAGCGCGTCGTTTGCTGGCTCCTAGATCAATATACATGTAGAGAAAAAGTCAGACTTTGGACCGTCAGTAAAACTACCCGGATACAGGAAGAGTAAGGGTTTTGGTCCTATTAATCTTTGTCACTAGCACAAAAAAGCAATCTTTGACTTCAGTGTCTCTGCTCTCTCTCTCTTTATTTGATTTCAATCTATTATCCTATAAACACAACTCTTCTGTAAATGCAGTGGGTAGTTTTTGAAAAGAAAAAAAAGAACCCCGAGAAAACTGGAAATAAAAACATGATGGACATTTAGGTTAGTATTATAAAAAGGTAGTTGATACATGATTTTCAAGGCCTCTTTGATCAGAATATGTTGTAACAAACAAGACAATATAGATTGCCGTCTTTGTCCTTCGATTTGCAACAACACTGCCCGGATATACAACATGACTTGTCCTTACTGTGAAGTGTTAAAGGCCGTGTGCTAGATGCACCAGACTGATCACCAAGCAAGGATAAATACTGCATTAACAACTGATATTTTCCCTGATTTGGACGTATTAGCCATATTTTTTCTTCACTTAAACTCTTACTTTGCATACCCATTTAAAATTGATCCACTGCGGCAGCCGGGTGTGATACGTTAAAGACGAGTGCGCTAGATTCATAAAACTAATCACCACACAAGAATATATGGCATTAACAAGTTTTATTTTCCATGATTTGGACTCACCGGCCATATTTCTTTCTTCACTTAAACCCCTACTTTTCATACCCATTTCATTATCTCCCGCTGGATGGCATTCTATAAATACTCATCTAATTTGGGCATCATAGGTACAGAGCCGAACCACTTTCCTACGCAACAACCGTTACTTTGAATTTCAAACTAAAATAAACGTTTACTCAATAAAACACGACCTCGTGTAATTCAATCAGCTATGATCAGTAGTCTAGAGAAATCTGAAGCTAAAGCAGGTCTTATTTCTCCTCAAACGTATTAATAAAAGTTATTTTCTACATTATTACTTTATAGAGTGTAATATTACAGTCAGCCCGCTTTTGCGGCTAGTGATGCGTCATATAAGACAGTCGAATCTTCGAAGAATATGACATGCGCAGACAACGATATCCGTTTAAAATTGTGTTGATGCGACAGCCAAGTCTGATAAGTTTTAAAACCGTTTGATACTTATGGTGTTGATCTGTTGATCTGAAACAACATACATAAAATACGATGCAAAAGACAAAGAAAATGAGCACTGTGCTGAAAAAGTGGGGTTTTATGGATCTTCGTGGTGCATTATAGTTAGCAAGATATCATACAATTACTAATCAATTAATATTTCTTTTGTCTAATAAGCAACTGTCATTAGGTAGAATGTTTTTTGGGTTTTTTTTACGTATAAAAACTTGACCTATGACAAAAAGTTTCGGCTAAGGTCAGCCTGCACGATCAGCTGACCCGTTTCGACACCTTTTGTCACAGTATATAAACGAACTGTACCCGAACCGGATATTGTGAGTAAATTTCAATGATGTCCACTTTGCATTAGAGACAGCCGAGATAAAAATTGTTGCGTCTTTCATACTGCTGAATGTAAACTATGTGAATCTTTATGTATAGTTTATGCAACACCTGTATTGTTAATACATAAACTGCTAGATAATCATTCTTAGCTTTAAAACATTGAAATTCTCAATACTCATCGCAGGCTACAGCGTCATTTGCAGTAGACCCGATCTTAAATCGCTTTTATCATGTTAAGGCTGGCTGAAACACGTTTTCTGAGTTTGAACCGGTGCAATTAATTAATTAAAAAAGACATTTGCGGTATTAGGCATTTTAAAGTTCGATTTTGAACATAAAAAAATAAGAATTAATGCCTCTATGTAAAGTAGGTCAACTGAACGTTTCTTGCTGGTGATTCGTACCCTTACTTGCGAGTTTACGAAATCTATCTGTACGATGTTTTGGGAGTTTTTTCAAATATTCTGTACGGTTCTTGGGATAAAAATCTGATGCCTGATGGTATAAATCTGTACATTTTCATGTACAAAATGGAGTAATTCAGATGCCTTTACAGTAAACTGTCAGCCACAAGCTTTGGTGATATAATAAATCATAATTTGGAAATCCATAACGGAAAAACCTCAAGATCGAAATTTCAGAATTTGACTCACAAAGAAAAGAAACAATTTCATATAAAAAAAAACTTAAAAAGTATTCAAAAAGATTTGAAGCTATGTAACAGGCCTCTGCTACCTAATGATGATACTAAGACAGTGAGTTTCAAGGCTTGTTTATGTGTCACCATTTTAAAAAAGCCCCATAAAGAAAGACAAACATTTAGGGATGTTTACAAGTTCCTTGAAGAATCTGAATGTTTTATGCGAAATACTGTTTTATAGTGGTTATTCCTATTCCTTATAGAAATGAGTCATCAGTCAATCACTTAAGAAAATATTGTAAGAATTTGAGAAGAAATTACACTCAACGAACAATTTCTTCCTTTCTCGTAACATTTTCTATTCTTTTTCAAAATTATACTTTTATTAAGCAGATCTGTAAATTTTCCCCTAAATTCTCCCAAATTGGATGAGTCCAAGATGCCGTATCAGGAAAAGGTAATTCCTCTTTTTATCTATCAGCAGATGAATCCCTCTTTTTATCTATTAGCAGATGAATACAAATTGTGAAATTTTATTGCATGAATTCTTTCTGTTCCTTAAATGTGGGTATATAGATTTTTCACATCACACAAAGTTAAAGAATATATATATATATCACTGAAATTTATATGAAAAAACAATACAAATTATCAATAATTAAGAATCATAATATTACAAAAAAATTGGTGGTATTCCCTAAAAGGCTACGTTGCCCATTAGGCTATTTTAAGATTTCGCGCCCCCCCCCCCCCCCAAAAGAAAAAAGCATTGTGGGAATGTTAATTATAAATAAGTGACTGGCATGTGACTAATGACGCTTAAATTCCATAAGAAACATGTATTTATTTTCCATAATGTCTTCTTCGGACGCTATGTTTGAAGCTTCGTCTGTGTATGTAAATGAGCAAACTGTAAAAATAGACAGTGTGTCCCGTCGGTGTCGACCTGGGCTGTGGCAAATCTCTTATTTCTCTTGTTGTCGGATGGTTTTCGACTACTGGGGTTTAATGAACGAAAATTATACGGCTTTGGGAGTATAAAGATTTTTTTTTGTATTTTTGTAAAATTTTTGTCCCAAAATCTGAAGGGCCACCTGTAACACATGAAATGGAAGCAGAATAAAACTGAGTCTTTTTGTACTATTATGTTTGGCTGCTTTTCTCTTAAAAACCTGATCTTCAGTGACTGTTTACAGCCACAAGAATAGATGTTCAATGACCTGTCGCAGCTGTTACATATCTCCCCGTGTTTCATATTTGATATTGTCTGTTATTCTGGTCGGCCTTGATCACCGATTTCAACACTAACTTATGGAAATAAAATACAGCTCCACCCATACCCTGCTGTAATAAAAGAGTTGTGCAGTACACTCTGCATGAACTAAAGACGCAAATAAAATGTGACACATAGTCCTTGTGACACGTAATCCTTCAACAAAACATACAACGAATGGTGTTCAGAAATGGCACTGATAATGACAAAAGAACAAAATCATTGTTCCACTTTTATAATATAAAATAGCGTATTTCATATGTGTTGGTACGAGGATAAGGTTGTCACATGGTGGGTAGACGAGGGGTCGAATGGGTAGGTTAGAGATTATTCAGTGTCGACCGATTACAGTGCTGACAGCACTTTGATTTTTTTTATACGATGGAAGGGTCGTTTTATGTTATGGCCACGGTCGGTCACCGTTAGCATTTTTTGTATGCACCCACAGTTTCCATCGGAATGATATGAAACTTAGTACAATGAATCTCTATGATGTTTGGTTTTGCATGTGACTTTTCAAATTTGGATCTCTGTAGGGTTCTAGATTTTAACCCATTTCACTGTCAAGCCCCTTTTGGCGTATATGCACTGCTGTGCGAAGCTCATGTTATTTTTTTGGCAATGAGACAAATTCGTGTCATTTTGAACTTATACTTAGAAATGATTCACATATAATCACAGCTAATATTTTTTACTTGTGATATGTATATTAGATTTTATACAGCATACAAAGTGTTGTGGCAAAGGTTGAAATTGCTTGTAACGAGGAGTTCCACCTTTTTGCCACAAAAATTTCAAAGATTCTTCAGTTCAACTGCATTGAAATGACAATGAAGGAATAAATTGCGAAACAAAGTTTGTATTGAGTACTCTAGTAACATGCGTAATGGATGCTTCGCTCTTGTGAAGGTATAAAGCAATGGAAATCCCCGTATGGTACTCGCAAGAATTCGTTCAGCCGACTCGCAAGTAATGTACAGATCATTTACTTGATATTTGCAAGAAGGGAACAGTATCAAATCGTTCGCCATGCAGAATTTCCATACAGTTTTAGGTAATTTTAACAAATTTTGTTGGCATATATTGGCTGTTTTGTGAAGAGCATACATTTAGAAACAAAACTTTACAAATGGCTATCGGATAAATAGACGGAATTATACATAAATTGCCTTGTGAAAACAGCATGTATAGTAGTGAGCATAAGAAGTGGAGACGAGTATTGCACTTTATCAGCAATTACACGGCCAAAGATGGTAAATGGTGTATTTATTTGAAAGATACATTATTTCATTCAATGATGCAAATGTTTACAAGTTGTGTGAAAGTCACAACAACCTGTCGATCTCAATTATTCAAAGGCACCTATCTGTTTTCATCAATCGATTGATGGAATTTACTCGCAAGATCCGGTTTGGGTACAGTTCGTTTATATACTGTGTTTGTAGTTGAAATAAAAACTCTTTTTACAGAACCTGGCTCGTATAATTGACATGCAACACGCAAAAAGGGGCATTTGGACATCTGCGTAAAAAGTGCCATTCTGGATCGGCCTGTGCAGTCCGCGCAGGCTAATCCGAAACGACATTTTCCGTTTTTTATGTATTTTATCTGTTTTGCGCAAGTCTACTGTAGCACAAAATCTTATGTAGTCGTAAAGTATCGTCTCGGATCAGCCTGCGCGGACTGCGCAGGCTGTTCCGAGACGACACTTAACGCAAATGTCCGTATGTCCATGTTCGCGTGTTGCAAGCCAAATGTTACACCATGCGGTCAGCATGTCCATGTTCAAAGACAAAGTAGTGTTTACGTGAATGGATAAGAATGAATAGAATATTCAATCAATAGAGTTCTATTAGAAGTCATGATCTTAAAGACAGTGAAGGAATATATCCCTCTGCCTATAAATCAAAATGTAATTACCTGCGTGACAATTAGTGGAGAACGTCCATTATTCTTAAAACCTCCAGTAAATGCAGTCTGCGTTCTTAATTGGGATTTATGTTTCATAGTCTTCCTAACCTTTAGATTGCCAAAAGGGTCATGCGAGGACTGTCGACTATGGAGTTAAAATTGTGTCCAGATGTCCCGAAGTTAGACAGCAACAGTACTTGGAGACGATGGCAAAGTTGTCATCGGACAAGTTGTTTTTCCTGGCTCTTACACAAGAAAACATGTATAAAGAGCTCGATGGAAACAATATCATTGACGCAGAAAACGGCGTTAAATATTGTTATGATTAGCCTTATGATGCCAAGCACAATATAATGGCCTCCCCATCATATACAAAGTAAGATATCATTTACAAGGTAAAACATATTAGAAATCTAACAGAAAAACAAACACACACACAAAAAAAAAACACAATATTAATTTTGTTTTCAAAGTTATTTATTCATTTATTCACTTTTTTTTACCTAAAGTGCAGTTTTTTAAAAAAAGATCCTTTTTTGAATTCACGTTTTGACTTCCGTAATAGAAGCTAGTTGTGGAAAAAATATCTAAACTGTTATAATAACAACATGTGAGAAGACAATTTCATTTTACTGCCACTTGACAGATATTTTATATTCATATATATACTCTTTGACAAAATCTTACGCAGTATTAATTTAATGAAAAAATTGGAATGGGCTTTTAATTTTTTGAATGTCTCTCTTAAATCACCTTTTTTTACCATTTTTGACAAAAATGCATTGTCTCTTTTTGATGTACGATGAAATTGTTAAGACTTGATAGTATTTATATTGCCCTTTTCAACTAATGGCTACTGCAGTTGCACCACTCTGTGGTCGTCTATATTTAAATTGGCAGGGTACAAA
The DNA here is from genome assembly GCA_943736015.1 of Tridacna crocea. Taxonomy (NCBI): domain Eukaryota; kingdom Metazoa; phylum Mollusca; class Bivalvia; order Cardiida; family Cardiidae; genus Tridacna; species Tridacna crocea. The sequence continues at coordinate 8,087,546 of OX031066.1, read as the reverse complement.
GTGACTTTCGTATGGACTCTTCAGCCAGGATCAGCAAGGAACGAACATGCATGCCAAAGAATGCAGGCCCCATACCCTTAAAACTAAGCCTCTTTTTCCTTCATCTAGCACCCAATAGAATGAGTGAAATAAAATTATTATGGAGAAACAGTTTAAGTGGTGCTTTCTTTTTATGGCAGACTGTCAGTGTAGAACATAAAGTAAATTAATCAACTGGCTAATTAATGTCATTGATGCCATTTTAGGGAAAAAATATCGATTCTGCTAAACCGTCACCCTATAGACCGTTTTATGGACATACCGAGAACGAAGAAGCTTCGCGTGGTACAAAGAAGAAAGGTTTAATGAATAGGAAATACCTATAATATAATTTGCAAAACGCGAAGGGAAAAAGAGGAATCGCCTGAGACGAACAGTCGATCCTTTTTCCATGGTATTTTCAAATCGCTATCTACAGCTGTTGCTTACAAAAAGCCGTGATTGAACACTAATGGATTAACGGAGCCGTGGTTTTAGCCAATTACCATTACTTGACCCCGAGTTTTCTGGTCTCGGCGGGGGCTTCTAATGAGTCGGTCTGAAATCAGTTTGTTCTAGTAATATCAATTCATCTAATTTGTAATCCTGCAATAAGGTCTAATTTGTAATCCTGCAATAAGGGAGGGGGGGGGGGAAAGAGAGTTAATCTAGATTTCTAGATTTGATGTCTGGACCATTTTCTCGGAAAGGGTTATTAAATGGGTGTGAAGTAAAATATAAGTATTGAAAAGCACAATTGACTGGATTTTTTCGTCAAACTTCTTAGTTATTTGTGTCCACTGTTGTGCTTTGAGGAGACTGTATACGCTAGAACATCCTTGAAATTTGATCTTGTTCCAGAATGTCAGTCTCTCTTTAAATGCCAAGAAACATAAAAAAAATCTCTTTGTTGGCGCTTCCGTTTTGCTGTCAAGATAAAGTTTAGCTTTAAATGTATTACGGCTTTTAAATTCAACTTACTCGGTTGTTTAGAATATCAGGTATTCTGGAAGAATCTTTACTTTTTCTTCAGCATGTTCAGTATTCAGTTTCATCATACTCTTTTTCCTTAACTACTGATACTAAACGCTGTACCAGAATACAAAGATTTTTATATCATAGATTTATATCGACGTCTCAGAAGATTTTTTGCGTATAACGAAGCCAACTATTATGACCAATGGCCACAGCAAAGACGTATAAAAAATTTACAAGAATAGGCTAGTCTGTACCTCGACATTACTATGCTACTGAAGTTAATGCACAAAGTACGTTTGGGCATTCAACATTAACAGGCCTGTTTAGATCAAAGCTTGTATCCAAGTCAAAATACCATCAACATTCACAAAAATTGAACTCATTTGAATTATAAATGGCTTTCAACACGCAAAAGGAGGCATTCGGACTTTGCGTAAAGTGTCGTCTCGGATTAGTCTGCGCAGGCTAATCCGAGATGGCAGTTTACGCCTGCATTAGATTTAGTCCTAGAGCAGACCTGCTCAAAACAGAAAAAAATATATAAAAAAACGGAAAGTGTCGTCTCGGATTAGTCTGCGCAGGCTAATCCGAGATGGCAGTTTACGCCTGCATTAGATTTTGTCCTAGAGCAGACCTGCTCAAAACAGAGAAATATATAAAAACGGAAAGTGTCGTTTCGGATTAGGATGCAAGGATAACGCAGGCTGATCTGAGACGACACTTCACGTAAATGCCCGAATGCTCCTTTTTGCGTGTTGCAGACGAAATGTCGGCTATGTTTAAAAGCAGGAGTCTGCACCCTAAAACAATTGAGAACTTCCTAGCACCGTATTTACTCTGTTGATTGCCGCTTCCTGGTTTGAAAATGTACGGGCGCGTTTGGTGCAAAGGGCTTATATCTCCTCATTAACTGGTTCCAATCTGAAAATAATATCACCGCAAATCCGAAAATGATCACGTTGGACACCGTATCATCTGAACTTTTTCACAGCAAGAAAAGGTGGAATTCATCTTTATTAGATAGCGGTTAGAGGGATATAATTATTTTCATATGACGAAAAATGGAAAGTGTATAAAGGCATTATTATACCTTCTGTGGAGGCTGTTGATAAATAGAGAATCAGTAAAAAATGATCTCTCAGAGATTTCAAAAGAATGCAATGTTTAATTAGTTTTCTGTTCTTGCATAGTTCTTCCATAAACTACCGTTAAACTCTAATAACCGAAATAAAAAAAAAAGAAAAAGCGACACACCATTGCTCTTAGGTTGTGTTTTGTAAGTAGTAGTATTTTCGTTATTGTTAGTCTGTAGGCAATGCCCCGCCTAAATTCATTGACATATTTCATATTTTAGACACATCCCCTTTGAAAGTATTTGCAGACCACAAAATGATGACGGCATAGATTTTTTTTTTATTGTCCCCGGATGTTTCTCTTTTTCAAAGGATAAAAATTCGGGATTATTTGGGAAAAAAATTTTTTTTTTGCAATATCCCCAATAAACAGCCATATTTCTTTCAATCAAATTAGTAATGTGGGGTTTGGCTCTGCAGTATATACTGGAGGATCCCATACATCTTAACCCATTACTAATCGACAATATTTTAGACAGGTCCAAATTGAAAGCATGTGTAGACGACAAAATAAACGTGACTGAAAATTTGAAATTTGTTTTGTGAAGGGTAGAAAACGTTGTGGAAAAAGGAGAAGATGCTGGTTACCAACATTTTCTCCTTTTCCCACAATGCTTCCTAAAGGCATCTTTCTCGGGAGCGTCAAAAGTAGGGATTGTGTGGTAATGGGTTATTATATCTTGCCTGATATGTCGTCTGTCCTGAAGAACACGTTTGGTTCCAAAGTTATTATAATTGCCCGACAGAACAAATGCTTTCCATTTTACCCATTACCACACAATCCCTACTTTTGACGCCCCTGAGAAAGCAGCCTTTTGAAAACACTGTGGGAAAATGAGAAAATGCTGGTAACCAGCATTTTCTCCTTTTCCCACACTGTTTTCTACCCTTGTTGGACCGAACTATGGGGTTGACCGAACTATGGGGTTGAACACCAAAGTTCGTACGAACTTTGGGGTTGAAAATTTTCAACCCCATAGTTCGGTCGGATACCCCATGCTATGCACTATCGGACCGAACTTTGGGGTTGAACCCCAAAGTTCGTACGAACTTTGGGGTTGAAAATTTTCAACGTCATAGTTTGGCTTAAAACATCATCCCGTCAATTCATCATCATCATCATCATTATCGTCGTCGTCGTCGTCATCATCATCATCATCATCATCATCATCATCATCATCATTATTATTATTATCATTATCATCACCACCACCATCGTCGTCGTCATCATCATCATCATCACCACCATTATCATCATCATTAAAGATGCTTTATTTAGAAAAAGATCGCGTCATTTACATTGTGACACTATGATAAAAGGCCAACTTTACCTGTATGTTCTGATGATTGGAACTGGATATCCTTGGATTTTCAGCAGCGGAGAAATCAACCAGCCAACTTTTATTTTCACACAAAGTCGGAATAAAATACTCTTTCAAGACAATATAAATCTAGTTTAATCCTGATTTTCATATCTGTGTATATCTGCATCTGACAATGATTATTATTATATGCTGCTGCTGCTGCTGATGATGATGATAATGATGATGATGAATGTTTCAAGCAAAACTATGTCAATGAAAATTTTCAACCCCAAAGTTCGTACGAACTTTGGGGTTCAACCCCATAGTTCGGTCAATTGTTGGACCGAACTATGGGGTTGACCGAACTATGGGGTTGAACCCCAAAGTTTGTACGAACTTTGGGGTTGAAAATTTTCAACATCAAAGTTTGGCTTGAAACATCATCCCGTCGATTCATCATCATGATCAATATGATCATCATCTTGGTCGTAGTCGTTGTCATTATCATCATCATAATCAATCATCATCATCAAAGATGCTTTATTTAGAAAAGATCATGTCATTTACATTGTGACACTATGATAAAAGGCCAACTTTACCTGTATGTTCTGATGATTAGAACTGAATATCCTTGGATTTTCGGCAGTGGAGATATCAACCAACCAACTTTTTTTTTTTTTTCACACAAAGTCGGAATAGAATACTCTTTCAAGACAATATAAATCTATAGTTTAATCCTGATTTTCATATCTGTGTATATCTGCATCTGACAATGATAATGATTATATGCTGCTGCTGCTGCTGCTGCTGCTGATGATGATGATGAATGTTTCAAGCCAAAATATGTCGTTGAAAATTCAACCCCAAAGTTCGGTCAATTGTTGGACCGAACTATGGGGTTGACCGAACTGTGGGGTTGAACCCCAAAGTTCGTACGAACTTTGGGGTTCAACCCCATAGTTCGGTCGATTTTTGGACCGAACTATGGGGTTGACCGAACTATGCGGTTGAACCCCAAAGTTCGTACGAACTTTTGGGTTGACAATTTTCAACGTCATAGTTTGGCTTGAAACATCATCCCGTCGATTCATCATCATCATCATCATCATCATCGTCGTCGTCTTCGTCATCATCACCATCATCATCTGACGTTTGGCTTGAAACATCATCCCCTTGTTTCATCATCATCATCATAATCATTATCATCGTCGGCGGCGTCGTCATCATCATCATCATCATCACCATCATCATCATCACCACCAAAGATGCTTTATTTAGAAAAAGATCGCGTCATTTACATTGTGACACTATGATAAAAGGCCAACTTTACATGTATGTTCTGATGATTAGAACTGGATATCCTTGGATTTTCAGCATCGGAGAAAACAACCAGCCAACTTTTATTTTCACACAAAGTCGCAATCAAATACTCTTTCAAGACAATATGAATCAAGTTTAATCCTGATTTTCATATCAGTGTATATCTGCATCTGATGATGATAGTGATAAAATGTTGCTGCTGCTGCTGCTGCTGCTGCTGCTGCTGATGATGATGATGATGATGAATGTTTCAATGTGAAAATTTCCAACCCCAAAGTTCGAACGAACTATGGTGCAATGTTGGACCAAACTATGGGATTGAACCCCAAAGTTCGTACGAACTTTTGGGTTCGACTCCATAGTTCGGTCAATTTTGGACCGAACTATGGGGTTGACCGAACTATGGGATTGAACCCCAAAGTTCATACGAACTTTAGGGTTGAACATTTTCAACGTCATAGTTTGGCTTGAAACATCATCCCGTTGTTTCATCATCATCATCATCATCATCATCATCTACTTTTATCTGTTTATCTTTATGTTGCGTGTAAGCGGCGCTAGAGTGTCGCATCGGATCAGTACACAAGTGCTGATCTGTTACGATACTATAAACATGAACTTTTTCATAACTTTCTGTTGCGTTTCGAGCACACACACACACACATAATACATATATATTTTTCATTTCGGATGCTATGGAAAGAATAATAGGCATATATAATGCATCGGCAGCGTTTTTAAACGCGTGATAATAATATCTTGAACCCAGTTTTATGTATGAAGATATAGTTTGGTGCATAGATAGACCTAAGTTGTGCCGAAAAACGAAGTATGCAGCTGTTAGACTCGCTCAAAATGGAAACATTCTAATACAACTATTGATAGTAGTAGACATTGTAAGAAAAGGCAACATTGCTCTTTAAGCAAAAGCGTTACCAAATACAAATCGGCGCCACACAGTCCATGGAGCTTTCGGAACGAACCATTTTCTCCTGTTTGTTCAATGAAAACCAATTTTGAACGGATGCTTAAATTTCATATGCCCAATCTGTAATTCGTTTTCATAAAACCAAATAAACTTACTCTATATTGGTTCTGAGCAGTCGTTCAAAATTATTTTGTGTGCCATGACTAAGTTCCGCATTCCCAACTTTTTTTCTTTTAAAAATCGTAGGAAGTGGAAATTATAACAATCAAAACCATCAAATCACACACACAAAAGACTATGGGTGTAGGACAAAAGCCCACTGAAACAAAAGCCCACTACGACAAAAGCCCACTAGAATGAGAGCCCACTAGGACAAAAGCCCACTTTTCGTTATGATCATGTATTTCATTAAAACTTCATCTATTATATTGGGTTAAATGATTCAACACAACAGTTCGCAACGACTATAATATGGTTTTGCATGTACACATGTGCCCTTTTTATTATTGGTCCACGATGAAATTATACATGAAGCTCCCTTTTTCCATGGCACAGCATTTCATTACATAAAAAAAATATAAGAGGTCCATAACAGTATTATACATTAATTTTCCTTTTTTCCAGAAATTGGCACTTCATGAAATGAAAAGAAATAAAGAATATATACATTAAGCCCCCTTTTTTCATGACACATCATTACTTATAAAGAAAAAAATTGTATCAACGGACTATTCAATGATAGACATTCATGAAGTTTCATCAATTTTTGTGAAGGACTTTAGAAGATATCCCTCAAACAATATACGCCACCACAAGCTGCCATTTCAAGCTGCTAGCTAGAGACTAAAGTGTTGGAATTTCTAGCACCTGCCTGGGTAGCTCAATGGATATAGTGTGTTACTTGTGATCTAAAACGGTTACGAAAAGACTGATGGATGGACAGACGAATGGACAGACGGATACACGATGGACTCACTGGTCATTGGCTTTGATCAACCAATAAAAATATGAAGTTTCATGCAACTATGTGCATAAGTTGGAGATACATAGATAAAAAATGAACTTTGACATGAAACCCCCTTTCTCCATGATACAGCGATAAATTGCAAAACCCTGACGACATGCGCTAGGTCACATGATCTGTGAAAATCTCATCAAAATCTGTAGGGATATGTAGAGTAATTAAATAGATATTAGTGAAAAATGAAATATAGCATGAAACCCCCTTATTCCTTGATGCAAATCGCAAAACCTTGACAATATGCGATAGGTCACATGACGAGAAACATTCTAAAATTCTATTCAAATTCCTCAAAGAAATGTGGGCGGAGTTGTGATCACAAGAAAGGGAATGAACAAAAAACATGAAGCCCCATTTTTCCATGACGCTGCTACAAATCGCAAAACATTGACAATATGCAATAGGTCACATAACGAGAAACAGTTTGTGAAAATTTTATTCAAATCCGTCAAGAAATGTGGGAGGAATTGTGTTCGCAAGAAATGGAATACAATATAACATGAAGACCCTTTTTTCCATGACACAGCTAGTAATCGCAAAGACATTGACAGAGTTGCAATGTCAATCTTGGTTAACATTTTTCCTTCATTTCCTCATGGTGGTATATAGATGTGACACGTTGAATGTAAACTCTCTGTATAATTTTCAAGACAAGTCTAAAAACATCAAAAGTGTACTGAACCACGTAACTTAAAATCGCTTCCAGTCGGCCATTTTGCATCGAATCAAAAAACAAAACAAAAAAGTCTCGGCAGAATGGGTTATTGTACACATGTATAAAATTTCACGAAATTCCGTTCAATTGAATTGGAGATATTTGTCGGGATGGACACACGGACGGACGGACGCACAGACGGACGGACAACGCTAAAACTATATCCCTCCGCCTTCGGCGCGGAATAGTAATAATAATATGATGATGCTTATGATGATGCTGATATACTGCTGCTGATGATGATTATCATTATAATAATGATGACGATGCTGCTGCTACTGCTGATGATGATAATATGCTGCTGTTGATGATGATGATGATGAATGTTTCAAGCCAAACTATGACGTTGAAAATTTTCAACCCAAAAGTTCGTACGAACTATGGTGTTCAACCCCAAAGTTCGGTCCGATAGTGCATAACATGGGGTATCCGACCGAACTATGGGGTTGAAAATTTTCAACCCTAAAGTTCGTACGAACTATGGTGTTCAAGCCCAAAGTTCGGTCCGATGGCGCATAGCATGGGGTATCCGACCGAACTATGGGGTTGAAAATTTTCAACCCCAAAGTTCGTACGAACTATGGGGTTCAACCCCAAAGTTCGGTCCGATGGTGCATAACATGGGGTATCCGACCGAACTATGGGATTGAAAATTTTTTAACCCCAAAGTTCGTACGAACTTTGGGGTTCAACCCCATAGTTCGGTCAACCCCATAGTTCGGTCCAACATACCCTTCCCAGAACAAAATTCAATTGTTCAGTCACCCTTATTTTGTCGTCTGCAAATGCTTTCAATTTGGACCAGTCTGAATTTTTCTTGTATGGTAAAGAGTTAATTCGATAATTAGTGGCACGTGACCAATGGTCACATGCATTGACTATGCATTACTTGATCAACAGAAATAGCCACATTTCTGTCAAAATCTATTCGGGTAATTATCTCTAGAGTGACTGATTGCTAGTGCACCCTTGTAGAGCAACCTAAATTTGGTCATCGGATTGCTTTCTGTTTTTCATGGCGAGAGAAACGTGTGACGGAACAGAGATCGAGTTATGACTTTATTTTTACTGTTGATTTGGAATATTTGCTTTCATGGTTCTTGAAAAGCAACCTCAACGAAGGATGAAAAAAAAAAACGATCATCTACACACAGTCCGGTGAAGTGACTGCATTCGTGCTAATTTCCAAGAAATACGCACAGAATCATAATGGTGTAGTGACTTTCTTGGAACTTGTATTTACTCTGAGCAGAGTAAGAAAATTTGGTATATCGCGATATCGAAGATCGAGCGAGTTGGTAAGATTTTCTTACTCAGCGAGAAGCAAATATAAGCACTATAAAGTCGCTACAGCATACTATTCCTTTTGTTATATACTTACACCTTTTCAACGCCAAAATATTCCTAATTATTGACATTGTTTCGAACACGGTAAACAACAATAATAATAATGATAATGGTGTAGCGCAACAATTTCTTGAATGGCGGATAAATATCACATCGTAAAATGCAAATGAATACATAGAGGGCATTTTTGTCCGGTTAAAGATATTTTCACGAGTGGCTCAGTCAACAATGACAATATTACCGATGATGTTCATTCGATCAAAAAAAGTTCCATCTTCAACCGAAAAAGAAAATACAAATTATTTATTTCATGCCTTTAACCCTTTCGGGGGGGGGGGACTTAAGGGACTTAATCAAAACCCATTACGTTTATTTTATTTTAAGTCTATTACATAGGGCAATAAAAACTGGCAAATTTAGCGAAAGAGAGTCGAATAATAACCACGGTCTCTTGGTAGTTATATAATGTTTGTAGCCTGTAGTACCACTTTCTTTTACTTAAGTATTTGAGATGTTCTGTAGAAATTCACCAACAGGTTCTGTGTCGAAAAACAGAATAAGTATGTTGGAAGCAAAGTTGTTAAATATATTAACATGTAGCATGCCATTGTTCATAAATGTTTGTCATTATATGCTCAATATAGCATGTTAGAGTAAAAATGTGCTGCAGTTAACTGGTATCTAATCTTGACTCACGTGTAGCAATTCTCTATGTATCGAGTTATTGGCAATTGCGTAATGAAGTCTATGCTGGGACAAGAAAAGGCCGTAAATATGATATCTAGAAAACGTTTATCGTCGTTGCATTATGTCAATCAAAGTGGAGTTCCTAGTTCCCGACTCCGGAAAGCAGATAGGAAAGCGAAATCTATCTTACCCGAGAGATTTTGTAGATTCATCATATTGTTAGCACATATCTGACAGGTTTTCCCAATTGAGGATAATATTTATAGATGTCTTACAGCTTTTTAAGTCTTTAGCTCTGTATTCTCTTGGTTGCATTCTTCTGCAGAGAGAAACTCTTTAGCCCTTTACCAAACAACACCTGGTTTATACGACCCAGATGAAGAAGCCTTTTAAAAACACTGTGGGAAAGGAGAAAATGCTGCTAAACAGCTCCTTTTCCAACAATGTTTTCTACTCTGCTGGAAACAAATTTTATTTTTTGAGGTGCTTTTATTTTGTCGCATACAAGTGTTTTGAATTTGTACCATTCTAAAATTTTGCTGTTTGGTAAAGTGCGAAGAAGCCGCTTACGAAAAAAAAAACATAATGTGTCATATATGGCCTGCAACACACGAAAAGGGTCATTCGGACATTTATGTAAAGTATCGTTTCGGATCAGCCTGCGCAGTCCGCGCAGGCTGATCCGAAACGACACTTTCCGTTTTTGTGTAACTTTCTCTTTCGCGCAAGTCTACTGTAGCACAAAAATCTAATGCAGTGGTAAAGTGCCGTCTCGGGCTAGCCTGTGGGGACTGCATAGGCTGGTTCAACACTTTACGCAAATATCTGAATACCGGTTTTCGTATGTTACAGGACTTATGGGCTTAAACCTATAATACTCGAAATATATACATGTAAACTTTATTTCGACAGCTGAAACTACAACCCTTTTAAACAAAAAAAAAACTCTTATCTTATAGGCTTGACAAATCAAGCAGACTGCACTTTCTGAGCAGCCTGGTCCTGATCTATACTCTCTACGAAATCCCTACCATTCGCCTGTGGTGCTGAAAGAGTCAAGCAAAGTCTGTGTCAAAAACTTGGTGGATTTTTCTGTCTACACTTCATCTTTTACCCACTGCAGACATCGTTTTCTTTTTTTTTTTTAAAGCAAGCCGCAGTTGATTCTGTAGTCAAAGAAAAATATATTTCTTTTCGTTACAAAAGTTTCCGCGTTTTCTAATTTGTGTTAAAATGAACATGTGAATTAACCCGATTTTATTGCAGATTGCCCAGATTTTACTTATTAGTCATTTGCTCCAAATTTCATTCGATGCGTGATCAGTGAAATACGCAGCCATAGAATTTACAATTAAATTATACCGTAGACATCGACTGAAGACATGTTTCGTAGAAAAATTCTGTGATACCACAGAAGCATGGCAACTATAATCCCAAGAGGTCTGAATCAGTCTCCAACAAATCACGTCATATATAACAATTATATCTTAGCCAATAGATAAGGAGCTTGCTCGCAGCTAAAAGAAAAATAGCCCTTTATCAAACGATCCTGTGGTTAAAGACTCCTATACAAATAACCGTAGAAAACATCATAGAAACAGGAAATAATTCTGGGACTAGCACTTTCTCCTATTTTCAAATTGTTTTCTAGATATATTCTTCAAATACGAATCCCATCATTTAAGTCATATTTCATTTCCCGTCTGCACTGGCTTTAAATTCGGAGAAGTCTAAGATTTTGTTGTCTGGTATACAGTTGGTCCACTTGAACATCCGGGACCTTCTGTGTCTGGTTCCCGCCAAACGTTATCAATGATGAACGGTAATTGGTCAATATGCATATTTCACTGATAAAGACACGGTATCTGGTTCCTGTCTCTCAGGAATGTCTCTCTGTGGTCAAAGACAAGGAACTTGGTCTTTTTGTAGACAAAAAAATGAGATCACAAATACACAATACTGTATACACACAATCTACTCGCTCAATTAATTTTCCTAAAAGAAAACGTTTAAAATGCTTTCGTTAAGAACACTTAGGTCTGTATTATTAAAAACATTATTAGTCTTATTCTTCAGAATGTTGTAACTGAACATAACACAACTTCTGTTTTTTTTTGTGGGGGGGGGGGGGAGAGAGAACAAGACGTAGCAGATAGTGTTTTATCCTCCAAATCACTCTAAACTATCAAATGAAAAATTATCTTAATCCTTAAGCTGATACGATCCACTCACGGACGTTTTCCAGACATTGTAGATCAAGACAAGACTGCACAGAACCTGGAGTCTGATCTTTGATGAGCACTGTCCGATTTAAATCTGTGCCCCCCCCTCCCCCAAAACAAAGTTTAAAATAAAATTTTACTGGTGTTATAATCGACTTGAAAGTGTTATTCCAGTTATTCAGCAGATAAAGGGTAAGCTGGAGGGTTTCCATTTAACTCTTTACCAGACGACAAATTTATAGAGTGGTCCAAATTGAAAGCAGTGCAGACGGCAATATAAAATGTGACTGAAAAATCGAAATTTGATGTGGTAAGGGTAGAAAACATTGTGGGATAGGAGAAAATGCTGGTTACCAGCATTCTGTCCTTTTCCCATAATGTTTTCAAAAGACTTCTACCTAAGGGTCGTCAACAGTCACCACTGTGTGGTAAAGGGTTTAACAATCTATATTGAAAAGAGTAGGGGGCCACGGACCAAACCATTTTGTATCAACGGGAAAATTTGAAATGTAAAAAGGACAATACCTAAATTGATCAGTCTGTAATCTGAACTCGATCTGTGCAATAAAGTGAATGAACGGCAGTCGTTAACAGACCGGCAAACGATGACGTCGGCCTCCCTCCTGTATTGTGTTACAGCCCAGAATATACCCAAGATATGCATATCAGTTGTCTCAGTTTCGATTGTGCGGTTGGGTTGTCCGTCCGTACATTTTTCTGAAGTTTTATATTTTTTGTCTGTCTGTATGTCTCTCCCTTATTTTTTTCCCTTCTATTATAAATTATATATAGTTATAAATTATTGTCAATGTTACTCCAATCAATTTCTCTCTCTCTCTCTCTCTCTCTCTCTCTCTCTCTCTCCCCCTCTCTCTCTCTCTCTCTCTCTCTTCTTATTCTTCTCTCTCTCTCTCTTCCTATTCTTCCTCTCTCTCTCCGTCTACATTTTTCTTACGTTTTATATTTTTTGTCTGTCTGTATGTCTCTCCCTTATTTTTTTCCCTTCTATTATAAATTATATATAGTTATAAATTATTGTCAATGTTACTCCAATCAATTTCTCTCTCTCTCTCTTCTTATTCTTCTCTCTCTCTCTCTCTCTCTTCCTATTCTTCCTCTCTCTCTCTCTATCTTTCTCTCTCTCTCTCTCTCTTTCTCTCTCTCTCCTTATTCTTCTCTCTCTCTCTATTCTTATTCTTCTCTCTCTCTCTCTCTTCTTATGCCTCTCTCTCTCTCTCTCCCTCCCTCTCTCTCTCTTTCTCTCTCTCTCTCTCTCTCTTCTTCTTCTCCTTCTTCTTCTCCCCTGCCTTCTTCTCCCTCTGCTTCGCTCCCTCATGCATACTATTTTGAGAAGTGTAAATCCTCTAACAAACTTCACAAATTTTGCAGTCTAAAACTTTTTGCAACTTTAATCAACGATGCTCTTAAAACACCACATAAACTGTTTCATGAGATGATAGTATAACCCTTATGTTAGAAAAAAACATCTCACCACATCAGACAGTGTGGAATAAGAATCAGACTGTACTTTATGTGCCTTCAAATCTGAATCTTCACTGTCAGCAATAACGCAATGAGTCACACGTGACTTCCTAACGATTAAAACTTTTACTGACCTATGATCTGTCTTCAGCGATTCTTTAAACTGATTGATTTTTGTTGTCTCTCTCATTTAGACAAATCGATCCCTCATTTGAGAGAAAGAATCTACGCTATAATTTTAAGTAGCAGCCATTTATAATTCAAAAGAAAGTCAATAAATTTACATAAATATTTATAGTTCAAGGCCCTAACATTTAGTCTAATCGTTCTCTTACGCAGGGGGAAAATAGCTATTCTTTTTAACCTTGCGGTTCCACCTCTAAATAGCACTGTAACCGCCGAATTCATCCTTTATCAAATAATCACTGGTTTTTTGGACCCTAAGATAGAAGCCTTTTCCCACAATGTTTTTTGATCCTGCTGGAAATCAGCTTAAACGTGAGGTAGACTGGTCCTTTGACAAACAGAAAATTGATCAATAGCGAAAAGTTTCGGCCTAGGTTAGCCTGCGCAGATTGCCCAGGCTGACCTGGGTCTATACTTTTCGCAGATGCACTCAGACCACTTTGACAGAGCGAGGCTCATACATGTATTTATTTGAAACTGGTTTAGTGCGACAACGGCTAAGAAAATCAAGCCGATAGGAAAATGCAGGTTTTGACTAAACTGAACAATCTTGCAGGCAGATAATAATGATGTTCTGCAGCGAGAAAGACATAAATCCTATCCAAATACTTGTATCACTCCCTGTGTGAATTGTGCCCGAGCTAAATATAGGCTATGAACCTACAACCACTGGATATCAATATCGTTGGCCATGCAAGAACCACTTTTGAAATAAAATCCATTTTTGAAATAAAAATTTCGACCTCGCTGTAATCCTTTAATATTCATCTAAATGGATTTTATTTCAAAAGTAGTTCTAACAAAGCTAACCCTATGCTAGAAGGTTTTGGGCTTGCATTGTGCTGATAGAAAATGACAATGAAACTGTTTAATCCGTATTTCCATTTAAATGTTGGTATTTAGATTTTTCACATCACACAAAATTAGAAAATATATATGTATTTCATGCTTTCCGGTAGGATATTGAGAAATAGCAGTAAAAATATTTTTCGATTTTACACTGGTACCACCAGTGAAAATACCGATGTTCATGTTCTTGTTGCCTAGGTAAATTGCGTGTGCCTCACAACCAAATGGGAAATATGACGTCATAAACATTACATTCCCCGCGTTTGACGTAATATTGTGTAATGCGTTGCTATGCGAGAGGGATACGCCACGAGGAATAACGGAAATGAACTGTACTGAATTTTGGTAAAGCTCCTCCCAGAAAAGGTTAAAAGCATGAAATTAATACAATATGTTGTTTTTTTTTCGGTGAAAGATCGAAACTTATTTCATTTGTGAACACCATCGGTAATATTTTCACAAGTGGCGCAGCAAAATTTAAAAAAAAAGTATTATGGAATGTCAAGTGACTGACACTTGAGTAATAACGCTTAAATTCCAGAACATAAACATGTAATTATTTTCCATAATGTCTTCTTCGGACGCTATGGTTGAACATTCGTCTATGTATATCCGGTATGTAAATGAGCAAGTTGCTCATGTAAAAATAGACCGTGTTACCCGTCGGTGTGGGCCTAGGCCGTAGTAAATCTCTAATTTCTCTTGTTATCGGATGGTTTTCGACTACTGGAGTTGTATGAGTGAAAATTAAAAGGCACTAGGAGTATAAGAACAATTTCTTTTGCATTTTTGTAAAGTTTTTGTCCGAAAATCTGAAGGACCACCTTCACGGAAAGGTATCGAATTTTTTTAGATACCATTTTACTGTGTACAAATGAAACTCATCCGTGATTTTAATTCGTATCGAAATTTCGCGCTCTGATATATAATGATCCGTGTAATTTGATGATAAATGTTATAAGTTCGTTCACAAGTCTGGAAACAAGGAGGAAATAATGTGAAAAATAACCCTGTTTCTAAATTTTCTGTTTTGATCCATATCCCCGGTGCTTTGTAGAGCAAAAACGTTGAGACAAAAAAAAAAAAAGGGCTGCAGACAAGACGTTCGAGGGTTCAGATTCTGCCGTGTAAAACTTTTTTTGAAACGTGCTCGGTAAAAAGGGTGCTTCATGTATTTCCATTGTCCATGGTACCAAGCAAGCCTTTACATACATGTTGACCTTTAATAGCCACATTTTTTTTCTGAACAACGGATTTAACTGTGAGGTAGATCAGCACTCGGACATACAGAAAAAATGACTGATAGCGAAAGGTTTCGGCTCAGGTCAGCCTGCGCGGACTGCGCAGGTTGACCTGAGCCGATACTTTTCGCAAATGCATTAAATCCCCTTTTCAAAGGCCATGTCTCATTTATAGGTGTTGACTGATAATTAATGTAATAGGAATACCGCTTCACTCATCAATGAACTTTTACAAAGGAGTACATGATTGGTGTCATGAATTACCTATCCCCCCACCCCCAAGAAAAAGGCACAGTTCGGGTTCAAACCAGAGACATATTGACTCCATGTTCTGAAGGTTATCAACGGACTGGGTCGCTGTGTTAGGACAAAACGCTTGAAGACTCGGATACTCGACTGTAGAATTTATTTCTAGTACTTTATTGATAATTTTTGAAATAGTAATAACGATTCCCTCGTCGCTGACCTTTCACCATTAAAAGTCTAGTGAAAGCAAAAATACCAAAGGAGATGCCATAAAATATTTAATTTCAATCATAACATTTTAAAAGTATGGAAAATAATGTTGACATGTGGGAATGACAGTCTGTTATTGTGTGGTCAGACTATTATGTTAGTCGCTGGCAGAAAAAAAAATGTAATTCTAAAATCAGGCAAAATGTAAACGAAAGACACAGCTACCTGGCAGGTTTCGAAATTAATATCTCTCTCAGCGAATTAACAATTGGACCGACCCTAGAATATCAGAATGTCATCTTCACAATAATTTCCATATTTTTAAATGTACATTTAATATCCGCTTGTTTACATTTGGCCATTATTGTCACTTTAATGTTCGTTAGGTGCATAACTTAGCTAACATGCATCGACCAGTGCAGCAACAGTGTTATTGCCTTGTACTTTGCAATGTGTAAGGCTTTTTTACACTAATTCACCGTCGAAAATATTTAGCTGTGAGAGAACTTTGATATTTGCCTGTGGCTAAGAAAGTTGCAATGCGTAATAGTCTCCATGAAATACGTTGACAATTTCGATAGGTGAGTGGAACACTATTCTAAGTGCCTGTACATTGTACAGGCACTTAGAATAGTGTTCCACTAACCTATCGATATGTAACGGGGTACTTGCTGCTGTGTTACAAAATGCATTTGCATGTAGTTGAAAGTAAGAAGAAAACATGAATCATTCTTCATACATGTATTTAACAATTTGTCTTTTGACTATTATCCTACTATATAACTGAATGTACATTTTTAATTTGATATTGATAACCCAAATATTGCTGCCTCAAAGTTATGTTTTGGGGAATAATATCTCCTTATCGGAAAGTGTAGATCAAAGATCAGACTGCACGTTCTGTGCAATCTGATCTTGAACTACACTTTCTGCAGAAGGTCAGCAAGTCAAGCTTAGCAGCCATTAGCAGTTTTTTATGAATTCACACTAAACCCTTGGGCTGCTGATCGCTACTTGCTGACTTTTTCCGGACAGTGCAGATCAAGATCAGACTGCACAGAACGTGCAGTCTGATCTTGGTCTATACAGTCCGATAAGGAGACATTTTTCTTCAAAAGAATGCATATGAAATAGCACCATTTGGGTTTTTCTATGGACTTGAAAAGTTTCATTTTTTCATTCAGCAGGAAAATTGATAATACAGTGTGAGAAATTTTATAGAACTTGCGGTTTGTTCACGAGTATTCTTGTTTGTATAACTCCTGATAGATTGCTCTCTACCACATTAAGAAAAGATTAAAAAAAGGCGATGAAACGACCTTCAGCGATTAAGGGATTAAGAGTAAATTTGTTTTGAGGTAACGCATCTTTGGAACTCTTCAAGATTTATGAGTGAGCTACGATTCCAAATCTGAAAAGCTAGATGACAAGCCATGAGCGTGACGAAAGAGTTACACGTTCTTTATTCAAGGATTACAACCTTTAACTCATTACCAAACGACAATATTCTAGGCTTCTTCAGATCGAAATCATTTGCAGATGACAATATGAAAGTGACTGATTTGAAATTTGTATTGTGATGGATAAAAAACATTGTGGGAAAAGGAGAAAATGCTGGTTACCAGCATTTTCTCCTTTTCCCACAATGGTTTCTAAAAGCTTCTTTCTCAGGGGCGTCAAAAGTAGGGATTGTGTGGTAATGGGTTAAATCATCGGTAAATACTGTGAAATAACGACGTTTTCGTAAATGCTATTCGGCCACTCTCGGCAGAATCCGTTATAAATATGACAGTAAGGGGTCGTAGATTCACTATATCATCGGTAAATATCGTCTAACTTCGATAATCAGAGCTAGAAAATAAAACGTAGCGAAAGAAGAACTACAAGAATGAGAGATTCAGACATTTACGATATAATTTAACCTTTCCTGTACATAGAGAAAAGTAATGGGCTGTTTGAGCATAAAATCAAAGTGAATTTAAATGGTTGAAATTGTTCGTTGCCATCTTAAAGTAACACTCTAAACGCTTAACCCATTACCACACAATCCCTATTTTTGACGCCACTGAGAAAGAAGCCTTTTAAAACATTATGGGAAAAGGAGAAAATGCTGGTAACCAGCATTTCCTCCTTTTCCCACAATGTTTTCTACTCTTCACAAAAAAAATCAAATTTTCAGTTACTCTTATCTTGTTATCTACAAATGCTTTCAATTTGGTCAAACTTAAAACTAAGTTGTTTGGTAATGAGTTTATCGGGACAGTTCACACTTAGCAGCGAAGTCTCGATGTCTGTCTGTGCCCATATCCATCAACCATTCTTAAGAACATTCTTTGTCTTATTCTCAAGAATTTTCTACATTTGTAAGTGACACAACTTTCGATTGGCTAAACCATTTGGTTTAGCCAATCAGAAGTTGTGTCACTTACAAATTTAGAAAAGCTTGGAGAATAAGACTAAGAAGGTTCTCAAGAACAGTTGGTGAATACGGGCACTGATCTTTGACTTACTCTGTAAAATACTTTGTAAGATATTCTGCCTCCCCCACCTTTTAAAGAAAATGTTGACTTGGGCTATTGACGTAATTCATTTTTATTTTACAAACCGAAACATTTTTTTGTTTCATTGATTTAGCATGTTGAGGATGGAACCAATACCAACCTGTTTTCGGATTCTATCGCATCGAAAAAACCTCTTCAGTGTCCGCGCAAATGATAAAAACATGGTACTTGGTGCATTCGGGTTCGCAGAAAGCAATAGAGCGCGAACGGAAACAGCGCGCGTAGTAATCTCTTAATCAGTGTTTCAATTGTGTTTGAGCAATTAACGACTGTGCTACTTTTTTGCTGAACAGATAATAGTTGTTTCATTCTGTCATACTTGTTTATCGGATATGTCTCCCTTTGTTTAAATCACGACAGACGGGGATATTGATTTGTTGATTTTCGTGGATTATATTTTAGATGGATTGATATGCTGTTGACACGAGCATTGCCATTTTAAGATACTGTAGCAGGTAAAAGTAGTTCAGCGCAGTTATTTGTTTGTAGAATAAATCGTAGTTATGCCTGTTATGTTTCTTTTACGATAGATTCTTGGACTGGTCAAAATACAGATATATGAAACTATTATGTAAGAAAATATGATCTTTTAGAAGAAAAGAAGGAAAGAAAGATACAGAGAATCTGTTTAGGTCCCTTGTACGTCTGGGAGTTCAATTATTGTATCCATTATTTGTTATGAATTTTTAATGCAAAACGACATTTAGAATAATATTCGTCATCCATCCGGTATCGGAAAGTTGAAAATTGGCTTATGGCTTTATTTGATAATGGTTTTCTGTCTATGAAAATACACGCGGAGTTGTGGGGAAAAGAATATACGTGTTGACAAATTTACCCATTTCTCGGAAATGTTATATGTAATCTTTAATAACATGCAAGGATTATGGTCAAACGGTACTTCAAAACGTTTTTAAAGAAAGCCGATTTTGTCATCGTTTTTCTAATGCTTCGTATCTGCCTCATACTTATTAACTCATTACCAAGTGACAAAATATTAGGTTTGTCCAAATCGGAAGCGTTTGCAGACGACAAAATAAATTTGACTGAAAATTTGAAATTTGTTTTGTGCAGAGTATAAAACAATGTGGGAAAAGGAGAAAATGCTGGTTACCAGCATTTTCTCTATTTCCCACAATGTTTTCTAAAGTCTTCTTTCTCAGAGTCGTTAAAAATAGGGATTGTGTGGTAATGGATTAATATTTATCCAGCCAAATAACTAAACTGAAATTTTCAATTCAGTGGTAAAAACTTAAATATTATTATTTCAAGGTTATGTTTTAGGCAATTATATCTCCCTACTGGACAGTATAGATCAAGATCAGACTGCACGTTCTATGCAGTCTGATCTTGATCTACACTGTCCACAAAAGGTGAGCTAGTCGCGCTGGTAGCCAAAGGGTTAAACTAAGTCACATTAACCTTTTACCAAACGACAATATTTTAGACTGGTCCAAATTGAAAGCACTTGCAGACGACAAAATAAAGGTAACTCAAAGAATGAAATTTGTTTTTAATTGGGTAGAAAACATTGTGGAAAAAGGAGAAAATGCTGGTTACCAGCATTTTCTCCTTTTCCCACAATGTTTTCAAAAGGCTTCTATCTCAGGGTCGTAAAAACCAGGGATTGTTTGGTAAAGGGTTGAGTAGTGATATCATTAAATGGATTAAGAAACAAATTTAATCAAACTTTGCAACGTAACTCAAGCAATCTAGATCACTTCTTCTTAGAAACATAAACTGGTTCTTGCGGCTCAATGTGGGAAGCTCAAAGTGTTGACCGTACTAAATATCCTGGGACTCGTACCTAGAATCTCTGATGTGAGAATCAGACGATCTACCACTTCTTACGGTGTTGGAGTAGAGTTTTACTTTCTGTATACGTTTATAACAAACTCTTCGAATTCTACTACAGGAAGTTGAGTGCGTAGGGACAACTGTCATTCGTGGAAAGGATAGGAGATGGAATATGTGTTCTTCTAATATACTTAGGTTTATCGCGTGTTGATGACCATATAGAAGTTCTGTAATGGTTTCCTTAGCGAATCCTGTAAACCTTTTAGTGTTTTTTAAAGGATAAGACTACTGTTGTGAAGACATAACTAGGCCGGTGTCCTAGACAAACAGGCTTGTTGTGCGGAAAGCTGTGAACTTTATAAACTTTTGTTAGATATAGTTTATGAAATAATGATAGACTATAATAACCGACAGCTCTAGAACTCTACAGTGTAATTGGACGAATGTCATATTTGGTGCGATGAAATAAGGTAAATTCTATATGCAAAATATTGTAACAAGTTTAGAGGCGTTTTAATTTTTTCAGCTTCATTTGGGAAAAAAGGTGGGGGGGAACGAAACAGATCAAGATCAGACTGTAGAAAGCATGCAGTCTGACCATATATCTTATATAGTCCGCTCGTTTGGTCAAGTTGAAAAGATACAAAGAAATCTTACTTTGAAGTTGATTCATTTAAAGCTGTTTAATGCTATTGCCCTCGAGGATTATTTATTGTGCCTCATATTTCACATGTGTGGTTTATTGAACGATAAACCACACGACAAAATTTTAGACTGGTTCAAATTGAAAGCATTTGCAGACGACAAAATAAAGGTGACTAAAAAAACTGAAATTTGTTCTGGGAAGGGTAGAAAACACTGTGGGAAAAGGAGAAAATCCTGGTTACCAGCATTTTCTACTTTTCCTACAGTGTTTTCAAAAGGCTTCTTTCTCAGGGGTGTCAAAAGTAGGGATTGTGTGGTAATGGCTTAATCATGCCATTAAAACTATGGAAAATATTGTGAAGATGAAAATATTTTATTGTATGGTTGGTCCAAATAGTCGCTGACAGAAAAATATATTTTTTTTAAAAAGTTCAGACAAAAAGTAAGTAAAAGATATAATGATCCGGCAGATTTTTTAATCTAGACTTGAAATTAGTTTTTCTGCCATCAACTAATACATAGACATACAGTACAATGTATCGCTCGTCATCTTCACAACAGTTTCAGTACTTTTAAATGATTTAACCCTTACCCTGCGTTGGTGACCATAGATAACGTTTTCGGAGAGTGTACAGCAAGATCAGCCTGCACATACGTGCAGTCTGATCTTGTTGTGCACCCTCCGCTTCTTTATCGGTAGTTTGGTTCATATAAGCTAAAGTCAATGGCCATACATCTAGCAAAATGTTTTTGTGCCATCGTCAACAATTTTAATTTGGCAGGATAAGGGTTAAATTAAAATCTAAATGCATTTTCTTTCCTGCTTTGTTTACTTTTGGCAGATATTGTTACTTAGAATTTATCTTTCTCTCTCTCTCTCTCTCTCTCTCTCTCTCTCTCTCTCTCTCTTAGAAAAGTAGTGTTACCCCTGGCGATTATCAAAAAGTAATTTGACATACTTGATGGCTGGAAAGGAATATGAAGCTATGGCAGATTTTGAATCTTTATTGTAAAATTAGATTACCATGGAACAATGTATCACATAATTTGAGATCCATTTATTTCATCTTGTTTAACAACCTAATGAATAACGAGTTATATAAGGCTTAACAATAGCAAATTATTTTTTGCCAGGTCAGCCTGCGCGGACCCCGCAGGCTGACAGGGTTTGATAGTTTTTACAGATGTATTTAAGACCCCTTTTCACACATCATGGCTCAGCTATGATTAAGCGACCATGAAAATGAATGCTTCGTATGGGGAAAAACATTTTCGAAATTCAAAGATATCTGATAACGTTTCCTTTTACAGACCCATTCAGGGAAACATGAACTATGTAGTTTGTTGGAGTCAATAGAGAAACTTGTAATATCATTTCCGTGACTGCTCGGAATAAACACAGTGAAAGACGGTGTCAAAACTTGAAAGTCAGGGCGGCAAGACAATTCAGGGAGAGAGAGACAGAGGCAGAGACAGAGAGAGGGAGATACAAAGAGAGGGAGAATGGGAGAAAGACAAAGAAAGGGAGAGGGAGAGACAGAAAGAAAGATAGGGAGAGAGAGAGGGGGGAGGGAGAGAGAGAGAAAGAGAGGGGAAGAAGCGACTAAGAGAATACCAACGTGAATACACGTGAGTTATATTTTAGGCTTGTTTTCGTTTCATTACCACGGTTGCCTTTTATCTAGTAGATCACTTTACAAAGGCAACGCTATTGCGCAGTTTGATAATGTTCCATTTAGAATAGGAAGTACGCTTGCTTAATCGAGGAACCCAAGTTTCTGTTCGCATTACTGAATCCTTTAACCAATATTGTTTGCATCTATTTTGTGTTTCCTGACGTTGTGGATCAAGATCTGTACAGTCTGATCTTTTATTAACACCATCAGTATCTTTATTAAAAACTATGAAAAAATAATTTCATCGCATTTGTACTTTTACCCGTTTTGAAAAAAAAAAAAAAAAAAAAATGATGCAGTTATTATAAAAAAGTTCTACCGGTCGCTTATGCTGGAAAAACAGAAATGTGAAACAAAAATGCATTTTTGGAATTTTTATAGATCGTAGAGGAAAATGGGTATTTCTGATAATAAAGAAAAAAACTTTAGTGACAGCATTTTTTTCTGTGTTTCCCTTTTCCAGATAAGAAAAACAAAAACAAGCTCGGTTTTAAATGTTTATCTAAAAAGGGTCTAGGGATAAAAGCCATAATAAAAGAAATCTGATCTGAAAGAAAAGAAAAAAGTTCACTCGCTTTGCACATTTTATTAGCTACATTATATGTGGTCGTAGAGCACAAAATATCCCCGTTTCGCCTCTTTTCGCTGAAGACTATTATGGTATGTTATAATCATTTCATCACGACAGTCATTTCGTATCATTTTGACCAAATAATGATTGAAGTTTTATTTCATGCTTTCCCGTAGGATATCGAGAAGTAGCAGCGAAAATATTTTTCGATATTACAGGGGTACGAACAGTGAAAATACCGATTTTCATGTTCTTGTTGCCTAGGTAACTTGCGTATGCTTCACATCCAAATGGAAATATGACGTCAATTACCTTACATTTCTCGCGCTTGACGTAATGTTTTAATGGGTTGCTATGCGGGAGGGGTATGCCACGGGGATATACGGAAAAGAGTGGTACTGGATTTTGATAAAGCTCTTCCCAGAAAAGGTTAAGAGCATGAAATGAATAGAATATTTTTCTCTTTTTTTTTTCGGTGAACAACATCGGTAATATTTTCACTCGTGGCTGTGCCACGTGTGAAAATATTACCGATGGTGCTCACTCGATGAAATAAATTCCAATCTTTCACCGAAAGAAAAACAATACACTCTCTGATACCTTACAAATCGGTTCAAGCGCAATGATAGTTTGATTGGTCAAAAGGGGGTTCAATTCAACCCGAGAAAAAAAATAATGAGAGTATCTCTTGTTTTTTTTTGTTTTTAATAATATTGTGCTCTGTTTCTTCTCATAGCAGCTTTGCTATTTCATGAAAGTGCACCGCGCGCTTGTCCGTAAGATTCTCTTGTTGCACAAACACTTGGCAGGGCTAGGCGTCCTTGAACAAGCAGCTCCTACATTACTAACGGGGATAGATACCAGATTTTCCAAATTAATCCTTAACCCATTACCACACAACAATATTTTAGACTGGTCCAAATTGAAAGCATTTGTAGATGACAAAATAAAAGTGACTGGAAATTTGGAATTTCTTTTGTGAAGGGTAGAAAACATTGTGGGAAAAGGAGAAAATGCTGGTAACCAGCATTTTCTCCTTTTCCCACAATGTTTTCTACAGGCTTCTTTCTCAGGGGCGTCAAAAGTAGGGATTGTGTGGTAATGGGTTAAGATGCTCAATAAGTTACTTGAAATATTACTTTTTCATTTTTTTCCCTGCTGGTGGATGGATATCTCCTTATCAGACAGTGTAGAATCTAGGTCACACAGCACGTCCTTTTAGGTAACAAAACATAGATTTCAAAAATTGCCTAAAACATCGACATTAACTACAAACAATGCCCGAAGCGTTTCCTTTCATAAAAACCATAATGCCATCAATCCATCGATAAAATATCGACATTCCTTATAATGGCCATAAGATTTCTTCCTCATTTTGACATTGAGTTTAATTTTACCAGACTGGGTGGTTCCACGCGGTGATTTACTTCAAAATACATTATTCAACTCTTAGGGATAACTGAAGGAAGACATTGAAAATGCAGTATATGAGTATTTCTTTTTGTTTATTTTTTACTTCAAGACTAAGAACGGAACTCAACCAACAGAAAGACAAGGAAAAAAAAAAGAGAAAAAACGGAAACTGAAACTATAGTTAGCAGCTTTGATTATAGCTTTACAATTCATATTCTGCTAGCCATAGAACTTTGACAGACTGTTATGAGGTTAGAGTCTGACTTTTAATACTATCCATACTGTTAAGTGGTGAATGAAATAACGTTCAGAACAGAGTCAAACACCATTCAAACACCGCGGCGCCCAGTGACCAGTCCATGCTTTCCTGGAGTCTCAGTTACCAGTACCCTGCACAATTTTCTTTCCAAGCTACAGGCTACTCTCCCACATAACCATTGACGAAACAATGGTCAATGGTTGGAGAGAAAAGACGTCGAAGTGACTATTATCAATCTTCCGGTTCCATGCATATGCAAAGGGTACATACCCAGGTTAGCCTACGGAATCCGCAAATCGTGTACCGATTTACTATACTGATTGGAACTTTATATCTTTTAGCGGTTCATATCAAATTAAACTTAATAATTATGATTTGTTTGCCTTTCTACATCTTACTTCTATGTTCGTGTTTGGTTTTTTGTCTTCCTTTAACCCTTGGGGCGCTAAGCCCGACTCGTTGACCTTTGGCGGACAGTGTAGATCAAGATCAGACTGCACAGAACGTGCAGTCTGATCTCTGACCTGCACTGTCCGATAAAGAGATATAATTCTGCACAACATATCAATATTTGGCTCTTAACCCATTACCACACAATCCCTACTTTTGACACTCCTGAGAAAGAAGCCTTTTGAAAACATTGTGGTAAAAGGAGAAAATGTTGGTAACCAGCATTTTCTCCTTTTCCCCCAGTGTTTCCTACCCTTCCCAGAACAAATTTCAATTTTTCAGTCACCTTTATTTTGTTGTCTGCAAGTGCTTTCAATTTGGACCAGTCTAAAATTTTGTCGTGTGGTAAAGAGTTAAATATGGAATTGAAAAGTTAATTTTGTGATTATTTAGCGGGATTTAGCGTTTACATGTAAGCTTTCTACTTGCATTATCTTAGCACGTTCTCACCACAAGGAAGTAAGGGCAGCAGCATTCTATACCACGATTCTAGTCATCAACCTTATACATAAGACATCAATTTTTTTTCGTCTTCTTTTTTCTAACTTTGATTTATCCAGTTTGAAAAACGATCTGCCCAATTTTCCACTTCGGATCTAGCAATATTTGTTTTGATAAATGTGCCATAAGTCTTCGAGGCATTACTGTATTTTTCTCCTTATTTATTATTGATAGAAAAAAACCTGCATTTTAGACGAAAACAGATGTTGACATTAAGAACATATTGCGGTTGTTTCTTCTTGAATGTTATGCTGTTATCATCGAGCCACTCGTTCTAAATATCATGAAAAATGGAACCAAATTGAAACTAGAAACCTTACGTGAAATGGATATAAAGTAGCCTTTAGGGTGCTTAGCGCAGCTCTCTAGCCCTATGCGGACAGTGTAGATCAAGATCAGATTGCACATTTTGTGCAATCTGATCTTTGATCCACACTGTCCGACAAGGAGATGTTTTGTCTCTAAAAAATAAGACTGAAATAGATCTAGCAACATTTAAATTTTACTATCAGACTGATGGTTTCCATTACATTTATTTAACCCTTTACTCCATAGATACTCATTTCTACACATTGCTTGTATGAGCCTTTGGAAAACACTGTGGCAAAAGGTGAAATTGCTCGTGACGAGCAATTTCACCTTTTGTCACATTGTTTTCTATGCTATCAAAAGGTGTCATTTACACATAGGAAACTGGCCTCATCCTCGCTGTTATTTAGGGTCAATTAGAGATACCATAAAAATGCCTTATGGGGTAAAGAGTTAACATGATAAGGACTAATGCTTGTTCCATTAGAGCTAATCAGAATTTCAAATTTTAGTATTCTAAGGAAACATTCCTTTGTTTTTAATGGCAGTCTAGATTAAAATCATATTGCAAAGAACGTACAGCCTGATCTCTGATCTTCACCTTCGACCTTTTTAATCCTAAACTAGGATGAAACTATTTTAGGATCTAAATTCAAACCCTGCCTCCTCTTTTCTGCAAAAATTAGACCGTTCATCTAAGAATTGCTACTCTTTATAAAAATAAATACAAATCAGCTGTTTGATCTTGCACTCTGTACTCGTCCAATATTGTGAACTATTTCCAGTCTCACTGACTTAAATTGTGTGTAAGTCACGCTTTGTGAGAACTTAATTCATCTGCAAAAATGAATCGACAGATGTTAACTTGTGCAAAGGGCTCTGGCTGACATGGATAGATAGTTCTTGTTTATTTGTGAATTCTATGTATATCCATGAACCAGCCTGCCTCCAGATTTACTCGATTGTTAAACTATGGCTCCCTAATTGTGTGATGACTTGCTCGAAATATGATGTCTTGCTTGAAATACGATTACTTACTTGAAATACGATGACTTGCTCGAAATAATTATGATGTCTTGCTCGAAATACGATGACTTACTCGAAATACGATGACTTGCTCGAAATACGATGACTTGCTCGAAATAATTATGACGACTTGCTCGAAATATGATGTCTTGCTCAAAATATGATGACTTACTCGAAACACGATGACTTGCTCGAAATAATTATGATGTCTTGCTCGAAATACGATGACTTACTTGAAATACGATGACTTACTTTAAATACGATGACTTGCTCGAAATAATTATTATTACTTTCTTGAAATATGATGACTTGCTTGAAATATGATGTCTTTCTTGAAATATAGTGACTTGCTTATAATCATGATGACTTGCTCGAAATACATGTATGTGACTTGCTCGAAATACGATGACTTGCTCGAAATAAGATGAATTCTCTGAAATATGATGACTTTTTTGAAATATGATGACTTGCTCGAAATAATTATGATGACCTGCTCGAAATATGATGACTTACTTGAATATGCTGACTTGCTCCAAATATGGTGACTTCCTTGAAATATGATGTTTTGCTCTAAATAATTATGATGACTTGTTCGAAATATGATGTCTTGCTTGAAATATGATGACTTTCTAGAAATACGCTGACTTACTCCAAATACGATGACTTGCTCGAAATACGATGACTTGCTCGAAATACGATGACTTTCTTGAAATATGATGACTTGCTCGAAATATTGCTTGAAGGAGATACCCTAAACCTCCTCTTTATCAGAGCACCACTCATCAAATGACTATTTTTTGAAATTGAAAAAAAAAAAGGCAAAGCCGAGTCTTATCAGATTGAAGGGAGCATTTAATGCTTGTAAAATTAAGGCCCGTATTCACCAACAATTCTTCAGAACATTCTTTGTCCTATTCTCCAAGATTTTCTAAATTTGTAAGTAACACAACTTCTGATTGGCTAAACCAGTCGGTTTAGCCAACCAGAAGTTGTGTTACTTACAAATGAAGAATATGTTGGAGAATAAGACAAAGAATTTTCTTAAGAAAGGTTGGTGAATACAAGCCCTGTACTATCTTTCACATATCAGAGGCATCATTTCAGTAATGTTTTATGATTGATAAATCTGGGACCACATGTTCAAGTATTTTTCTCAGTTACATGTGTGTGGTTTCGCTTTTTTCTACTTATCGCAAATATACAGAGGCGCTGTAAAAATAAATAGAGAGTAGATGTGAAGTATATTTGGAAACTGTCTCGGAAATCGCATGCTAAATTTCGACCTGGATCTCTTATCTTGAACTCACGGCATGTTTATCGAGTGTATTGCGATAAAAAGTATGTAAAAACCCGTTGATAACTATTAAAATGCCCAATAAATCAAAACATAATTGCCAGCCCACTGTAAAAAAAGCATTGCCAATTTAAATTACCTTTTTGTTGTAAAAATATAGGCGTATCAGACAGTATAGTAACAAAATCTCAGGTTTCCGTAAACTTTAACCTAATGAAAGCTCACTCACATTTCAAAATGGTAATAGCTGTCTGCATTTTGCAACACAGATGCTACTTAATATTTCTTTTTGGAATATAAAACTGCTTTTGAATCCCTTTTATTGTTACAAAAAACACCATAACAACTTTCAAATTCTCTTTCAGTTGGAAATATCATCGGTGTACTTTTCCAAAACCTCGTAACTACAGCTTGTTACAATCTGTAGCTACGAAGTTTTGGAAGTACACCTACGATATGTGGAATAGAACATTGAAAAACACAATCTACTCAAACTCGGATAGAGTTCCAATGTGAAGGCTTGGAGATACAAACAGACGGCATACTTCCAAGATCAGACTGCACTAAACGTGCAGTCTGATCTTGGATGTATGCCGTCTGCAAAGGCCCCTTGCTTCCTCTTAGTCGCTAAAAGGTTCAAAAGCAATGTTAGGATCGAGCAGCGCCTAGACTGCGGTATCACATGGAGTCCTAGTATACTGAGCAAATGTAAAAGACTGCAGCGGTGCTACAAGGAAGTACGAGTACATGTCTGATTATTATTTTAGACGACTGACGGAAAACTCATTAAGTTCGGCTTTGTTGAGTGTTCTGCAGTAAATCGGATGTAACAAAATACACAAACCATCGCTGATGGAGGTTCATTTCGTCATTTAGGTGTGAAATTGTTATTTTAGTAACTTTTACGTCTTTTCAAAATTGTGAACTTGGGGGTTTGTAATCTTAAAAAAAAAACTTTAGACGCCATTTTCAACATTTCCTGTACAGTCACTGTTTTAGCTTCTCATGGGGCCCACAAAGGTATCTGTGGCTTGTCATCTGTATTGCTTTTCCTAGAGCTACCAGCTCAAAGTGTGCCGTGAGATTACACAGTACACCTCTATACCTCTAAGTGACAATGGATTCTTCACTGTAAAAAAAAAAGTATTAAAAAGTAAAGTAACAAAGATGTGTCAGCAATCCCCACCCCCGATAAAACGAGTAAGGGTAGATCCTTATTTTTCAGCACTATTTTACGATAATTTTGCTGTTGCTTGGCCTTAACTGTTGCCAGAGCCAGCTTTTAGCCTGTTAGTATTGCACTGTATGTAGTCGGAAGTTCTGGATGCATCTAAGTAATTAAGAAAATCGGGGTTAAATTATGCGGTCACTTCCTAGAATCTTAGGGTCGGACAGTTAAAACAGTGGCTTAAACTAGGCGGTGTCTTGTTTTAAAGTTCGGCCATTTTCTTTTGAACGATAAATTGTTGTCGTTGCTACAGATTCATAAGTCAAAGCAGAGAGAGAGAGTTACACCGGATTACATTCGCAGTCATTTAAAGAGGTCGAACTTTCGAATTTACTACTGTCACAGGAAGAGGTAATGAGTCAATCTACTACCTACAAGTCTGAGTCTATTAGTTTATTTTTTTGTATGATCCGCTTATTTTGAAATTATACAGTGTTACATAGATAATTGGGGTTACGTGAGTGCATGAACCTCTCAATGGGGGTTGATAAGTGCTGTAAACGATAATTGGGAAATAACAAGGCGTACAATATTTAGAGAAAAAGATTACAAAAAAATCGCAATTTCTTAAGTATCATGATATGGACACGGTTATGCCACAACAGACCGGAAGTTTTCGGGGTTTTTTTAAGGTCTTTTTAGATGACATCCGCCTGTCATGAGATGAACAAGCACTGTAATTGAAAATTTGTGGACGATTTAAGAAATTACCGTGGCAAATAAGCTTCATACAATAATTTGAAATATCGATGCTGATGATCATGATCAAATATCAGATTGTGTTTTACACAGCTTTTAACAGTTTGTCAATCATTCCACGCCGACAACCGTCTATATCGTTTGTTTTTATAGTTATAATAGAACTATGCAAGAGCTTTTAGGTGTCATAGAGCAGGACTCTCAATCAAAAAAATTGATCGTCACGAATTAGATTGAACCCAAAGGCTAGCTCCATCAATTGTTCCAATTATTATAAGTCTTCAGCAAATAGATTTAGGTGATTTCTAGAAGCAAATAGATTTCTTCTTTCAGTAAGGGATAACCAGAGCCTGTATTCACCAACCATTATGTAGAATATTTTTAGTCTTAATCTCAAAGATTTTCTAAAATTGTAAGTAAAATAACTTCTGATTGGCTAACGGAATGATTTAGCCAATCAGAAGCTGTTTTACTTTCGAATATAGAAAATTCTGGAGAACAAGATAAAGCGCTGGAGCCCAGGGCTCATATTCACCAACCATTCTTAGGAACGTTCTTTGTTTTGTTCCCCAGAATTTTCTACATTTGTAATGACAATGACATTCAGTAAAAAGGTGAAAACTTGGCGTTTGACTGACAGGTTTGTCGCTTTCATGACATCAGATATGACGTCATTGTACTTGGCTGAATACCATCCCACATGAAAGACGTGTGTCACGGATCACGTGAAATTTACACAAGCATATGCAACACTTTGGCTCAATTTAACTTATCTATCACTTTAACGGTGAAAGAGTCGTCCTTGCAAATTGCCAAAACATATCATTTGTTTTACCTTGCGAAAGGCGACCAACCCAGGTCAACGGTCGAGCTTGTATTCTTTGCATACATACAAATTATTACTGTTCGGACATACTACGAATTTTCTCGTATAAAAACACTGCCAACATACATCTATTTTTACATATTTGGCTTTGACATCAAACTTGTAACGAGGAACTTCGACACTGTTTGATCGGCTATTAACCATTACAATCAAATATTCAACCTAGCTTTATACCACACATGTTCATTTAAGCGAGGATAAATCTTTTCAAAACAGCGGCAAATGCGCTTAAATAATCTTCTAAGACTTCCCTGCCAGGACGTTCCCCACTATCTTTTTTTACAATTTTCCTTCGAAATACAGTACATTACCTCATTATAATGTCACAAAATATACCAGAGAACACGTAACATTTACAGGCCAAAATGAGCCGAGACAAGGGCTTTTACGAACGATGATAATTGATAGAGATCGAACATAAGGTCCCAAAGACCGTAAATTCTGAACTTCAATAGCAACAGCTTGTTATGTTAAGCCTATGAAATGATAATCTTTCTGAGCTGCCGTGGTATTTTTTTTTTTAGCTTTCGAGGTATAGTCTACATATTTGGCATTCATATAGTCGAGGGTTGAGATTTGTTTTCAGACAGTGATCAAGATCGAGACTGCACAAGATCAGAGTGCACAAGCTGCGCATCTATGTTGTATATTCCCCCTTTCCTATGTTTTTAAATCTTTAGAACCAAACAGCCTTCGTTAATCTATGTGTGTTCCTTTTCCAGTGGGTCAAATGTCAGTAAAAATTACTTATGTGGAAGTGCATTAAAGAACTAAGCATTAAAGTACGTATTTAAATCATGTACGATATATGTGAAAGAAAAATGACAAAAGATTTGCCTGAAATTGTACAAAAACCGTCTTTAGGAGTGCGCACGAAGCGTCATTTTCCCCCTGCGAAGTGAAAAGGAATTAATTAATATTGCAAGTGAAGCAGTCATACGGCTTCAGAAAATAAATCTTGAACATCTTGGCGAGGGAGAGAGAAAAAAAAAGCAGCCATGACTCATAAAACAGAAATAGTATGTTGCTTCAGAATCAAACTTACCAGCGTTAAGCCGTAGTATAAGTAAAAGGAGGTTGTTGGTTCGAGCCAAGGTTCGGATATCTTTTCTTAGAGGATTAATGATGGTCATTTCGAAGTGGTTTGTTCTCACTACCTTCAACGCTTCTTATCTTCTGAAAGGGGTTCAACTAAATCAAACTGTAGACTCAAGAGTGTTTGTATTCCGCTGTCTAAAGTCAAGCTTAGACTATGTTCTATTCCAAAGCCGAATTGTAAAAGCCTCAATTTTACTTTAAAACAATCTCATTACCAGAAGAAAAATCTTGCATAAACATCTTAAGCATTGTTAAACTCTTTTTAATTCCAGTACTTTTTTAATATGTCAGTTTTAAGATAATCGAATTGTTCCATTGTAAATCGAAATTTTCTATTGTAATCTAGGTGGCGGGTTAGTTCATTGTGATAGGTTATGCTGCCATACGTTTGACTACAGGTATACGTACAAAAGAATGATAACCTTCCCTGATACAGCAAAGTGTATACCTGTGCATGTATATATATACATGTACATGTATATGACTTGTGCTATGGCAAAAAAGGGCTTAATACATCTCCATAATCCATCAGACCAAGCAAACCATTACATACTTATGGATCCATAATAGCCATAACAGCCATAACAGCCACCCTTTTTAAAAATCGACTACATCATGGTCCTGAAACAAAGAATGCTGACCTGCGTCGATACTGATCGCAAATGTTTTAAGGTCCCCTTTTCTAGAGCACAGCTCATATATATATGTACAACGAATTTATATGTACACCTGTGTGCTCGCCCCGTTCATCCACTCCCTTCCTCTTCCATCTGGCTCTCTCCGAAAAGTTCTAAATGATATCTGGAAGTCAATTGTATAAACAATTAATAGCTGTTTGTCCC
Source organism: Tridacna crocea (assembly GCA_943736015.1). Taxonomy (NCBI): domain Eukaryota; kingdom Metazoa; phylum Mollusca; class Bivalvia; order Cardiida; family Cardiidae; genus Tridacna; species Tridacna crocea. Next base: position 8,054,404 of record OX031066.1, on the reverse strand, counting down.
AACTGGATTGTTATTGAATCCCACTAGATCTAGTAAAATCTATGTTATTAATACAACAACATACATATTTGGGATAAAGGACTACAGTCATACGTATCATTTCATATTGGCCTTGTTGTAAATTCGTTATACCAGGGTGAAAATAAAAGATATGTTCTGGTCTGTTCCGAATAAAGGTCATGCACCTTTTGATTTCAAATAACATCCGCTCGTCATGAAATGAACAAGCGAGGCAAGTGAAAATAGATGGACGATTCAAGAAATTATCGTGGCATATAATCTTCATACAATGACTTGAAATATCGATGCTGACGATTATGATCTAATATCAAATTGTGCTTTACACAGCTTTTAACAATTTTTATTCATTCGACGCCGACAACCGATTAAGTCATTTGTGTTTATGGTTATAACAGTACTATGCTAGAGCTTTTAGTGTCATACCGCAGGACTCTCCATCAAAAATTTGATCTTTACGAATTAGATTGAACCCAAAAGCTAGCTCCATCATTGTTGCACTTACAGTAAATCGTCAGCAAATAGATTCAGAAGAGTTTAAACCTTTTTTTTTTCTTTCAGTAAGGGATAATCGGAGCCTGTATTCACCAACAACGCTATAGAATATTTTTAGTCTTAATCTCAAAGATTTTCTAACATTGTAAGTAAAATAACTTCTGACTGGCTACACGAAATGGTTTAGCCAATCATAAATTGTTTTACTTTGTTATTCTCCAGAATTTTCTACATTTGTAAGAAACCCAACTTCAGATTGGATAAACCGTTCGGTTTAGCCAATCTGAAGTTGTGTTACAAATTTAGAAATCCTTGGAAAATAAGACTAAGAATATTTTCAAGAATCCTTGGTTTATACAGGCCCTGCTTACTTAATGGACAGAACGAAAATGTTGCAAAATATTTTCAAATTTTATGAAAGTGTACGTTTTCAGACACGTTTGTTTATTCAATAATTCTAGGGCTTCTTTCAATGTCTGGAAATTGTTTTTCTTGGCATAAATATTACAGCTTAACCCTCTTATTCCAAACTTTGGATCTGTGCGTACTGTTTGTCTAATGTAACTACTTCAGTGCCCAACTTTACAAACTCGACCTCCTTTGAGAGAATTAAAAAAAAAAAAAAATCAAGATGATAACATCCACTGAATTTCAGAAAAATATTCTTATGAAATTAATTGACTAAACGAGCACGCTGTAAAGTTATAGTTTTGTACGATCTTGATATATACCGCCCACATAAGCCTCTATTTCCGCATATGGTAAAGCATGTTCTTCAGATCAGGGTATTTGCGCCGATTTCCGCGGGTGAAAAGTACTTGACAAGCCCAGAAAATCCTTCATCCTTTGTTTTTTTCTTGTGTTAAAAAAAAAAAAAACTATATATTTATACACCCACTGTTGCTTTGCCCAAATTGTATGATCACGGAATATAAAGGTAAAGCCCCGGTTAGGGGATGGACACGTATGATTGACTATCGGTTATGGCTTAAATATTATCGGCTTTATAATTTACAACATTATCTCGTATTTGAAGGTCATGCCAGAAAACTTTGGAAAACATGTTGAAAACTATGTGGTTATGTACATTTCCAAACAATATTTTCTACCTTTAGGTAACGAAGACTATAGGTACATTCAGTTTTAGACAAATTTAAGAGTTTGTCATTTAGCTTAGAAGTAAAATAATCTGAAAAAATTTCATGGCTAGTCATGATTAAAATGACATTTTGCTCTTAAAAGAAATGGGTCTGTGAAACGGTTCATCCCAATTCGACCCGTCATTTAAAGTACTGCACGAGTGTATTGGTTGTACGGTCGGTGGCAGGGGTTTTGGAAACTTGTTCACGGCTGTGGTGAATCATGTCGAGCCGAAGGGCCGGTGGCGACATGATTTGACACCGTGAACAAGTTTCCAAGTCCCCTGCCACCTGACCGTACAACGAATTTATTATACTGCAAAGTTTTACCCTTTCAAAGCATGTCAAACGAAATTGTCCTGTATTATAATCCCACGAATCGAGTATGCTGACGAAAGAGAAATTCCCTTCTAATTGCCCCAATTCAATGAAAACTGACGTTACTGGAAACTGACGTCACTAAAACGTGCAGTTTGGTGCATAAATGTTCAGTCTGGTTATTGATCGACGTCGCCATTTTGGATGTTGTGTTGCACGTGTAGTGATGTATTCGGGGCACTCAAAAGGGAAAATGGATTTACGTGGTTTTTGCCAGGGAACATGATATATGTTCCCGGCATGTTAAACAATCAGATCACGAGAAATTTCTTTGTAGTATAATAATAATCTCTGTCCAACAGGGGTTATACTCGGTTCGCTATTTAGGGGACTCAGCACTGACAGTGAACGTGGTCACTCTTTAAAGGTTTTACGAATCGGAAATAGTGACTCCCAATTGTGTGGAAATCTTTATGCATCCAGGTTCTGAGACAGATTATCTACTTTTTCCCCCTAAAATCATCCTATCATTCATGGTACTGCCATGGATTAACACAAGGTTGAACACTGCCATTTTCAGATATATTTTTTTTCACAATTGAACACATATGTAAACATTTCTGCATGAGAGGTGAGAGATCACTGCATGATGATTTAGCGAACATGAAGGATCACTATGTAGCTGTTTTCTGAGTTTTACATCTGATCTCGAAAGCTGCTCTAAAATTGTTGTCTGAAACTTGCCCAGGAGAGCTCTCACAAGGGACCATTGCTTGTTTTATTGCTGTTTCATGAAAAACTGATTCATATATTTAAGCATCTTTGGAAAATAAGAACAGCTTGCACACAAACTAATATAAGAAAACAATTCTAAGCCCGAAAATACCCTTCATGTTTATTCAGATTATTTTCACGTTTCACCTTGCCATCTGCATGCCATCATTGGTAAACTTATCTGTAAACGCGATTCAATATTTTCGCCCTCTACTTTGATTCACTTGTCCTTGTTTGCTAAACTCTCACTGCATTTTGCTGCCTATATTTGAGTACTTCTGTCGAACAATAATAAATTATTTTATAAGACAGTGCATTGGTTGCTGCCGTAATTCTTTGGACGAGGACATGATCCAGATATATCATGTTACTTTTTAGGAGCAAAACGGGCTTCGCCATTCAATAAAAACATAATGGGGTTTCGACTGATACCATGGAGGAATAAAAACACATTTGTAGAAGACGAGTTTCTTGGGTAACTCTCCTACATTGTACCTATTGTTATATTCAAATGAGACTGGTTGCAAGCTTTAAACTAACTTGATGTAGTTATACAGATTTGGTTAAAACTATGAGAAAACATAGAGGTATAATAGCCAGAGGGATCTGAGCATTTTGCACATTATTTTCAGAAATATTTTGCTGCTAAGACTTAAAAGAAACTGACAGATCCACAGACAGTAATTCTATATGAAATACATCAGCTTTCCAAGTGTTTCATAAAGTCATCCTGTGATTTCGAACAATGGTGTGTCAGTGTTTTGTCGTTTTATTTAAGATCATATCTTCAAACATTTAGCAGATCTACAATATATCGCTTGAAAATCGAAGAAGTATCTCTAAGCTCAATAAATGAAATGGATAAAATAAGAAATTCCTCAAATCGAAAGAGAACCATACCTTAGGGAAGCTCTTGTGACGACAGCGATGTAAGTGAATGTTTTATTACCCCTAACCGTCGGGATTTGGAGCAATTGTCGTAAATTTACGACGTTAACGTTGTAATTGTCGCACATTTTACGATATTCAGAGCTTTTTCGTGTGACAGTGATTGCCTCTAGATACTTTTTCCTAATAATTACAGCCTTTTTTCGCCATTTTCTTATCTTTGTTTACCTAAAACAGTCTGGGTATCATGTTTTATCTACTTTTTAGTTTAAAGAGAAAGTGGGTCGATACTACTTTTCCATACTTGGCTCGGCAGTGAGCTCCAAAGTTTGGCATAGTGAATACTTAATGGTGATACATGAAGTTATGAGAGGAAACGTAGGTTATCCGGAGTGCTTAACTAGACGACGGTGGCAGAAGAACCATGCTGCTCGTCTATGCACAGGCTCTTTCTTCGCTTTATTTTGGAACGGACATACATTATAGATGAAGAATGTCCTTTCAGGCTTCCATATAGTTGCTTGCATGTATTTAATGATACGACCTCAATTATTTTAACAAAAAGTGTATCCTTTTTTTCCTGTAGTTAAAGTTTATGTTACCTAGCTGCAATACAAGTCATGTCTCCACATCCACATCTAATCAGTTGTTTATGTCTGACGACACTCAACAGAACTTCCAAACGGCCACTGTTAAACCGGAAATTCCCGTAGACTCCCGCCCCCACCCCTTTTTTATTGCAGTCCAGAAAAGAGACATTCAATATTTTTTGGACACTTATTGACCAGTGTTTGAGGCATACCATGTGTATTTGTATGACTAATTATCTATCCTTTCCCTTTTTAACCGGCCTTGAATGTTAGACAAAATGCATGGGCTAATCATGTGTTTTCTTTTAAGAAAATGAGACGCCTTCTGATGGCGAAATCGAGAATCTTTTCATTACACTACTTTAATTAACGTCCACGTATATGTTACAATCAGTATTTATATACCTATTGCTTGTTTAACTTTACAGAAGAAGCAAAAGTCGCCGGTTAGAAGTTTTGCTGCTATTCAAGTGGTATTGAAACACATCTTATGTGTTCTGGATCTGTATTCATGAACTGTTCTTAAAAATAGTCTTTGTCTTGTTCTTCAAGATTTATTAGCGGTGAAAGTAAAAGAACTTTTGATTGGCTAAACCAAATGGTTTAGCCAATCAGAAGTTCTGTTACTTTCACATTGACAAAACTTTGAAGAATATGACTAAGAATGTTTTTAAGAATGGTTTGCGTATACGTACCCTGTGGTTTATTTTGCTACAAGCTCAAGTTGATTTGGCACATTTCTTTTATACTTTCAGGATGCAGCGTTGCTGTGTTGAACATGTTTAAATACTTGGAGCAGGTGTTCCCCTGACGAGCAATGATGCCCTGTTTATTGTGATCTGATTTCTGCAAAAGTATGCCTGCAACAAAAGACTCCATACTAACGCTACACTATGTGCATGTTTTCATGCATGTACTATTGTCAGTGGTCAACAATTACGAAGGTATGTTTGATTTCTTACAGTACAAAATACGAAAAGTGTAAGTAATACTCTGAGACAAGGAGGTTAATGCAACTGCAAAGACTATCACGTCTTGTCAACCCACTAGAAAATTATTCCAGTCACTTTTTACTGTCGTGTCATTATATTGTAAATGAGTCAAAATCAAATTTTGCCACATTTTCTGTCCGTGCACATTTTCTCAATTGCTAGTGATTACTCCAGTTTAAAGTATCTTTGGTATGAAACTTCAGGATTGGTTCTATGTATGTGGGTAGTATCAAATGCCTACTAGTCCATTAACTCTGACAAATGAAGCGATTAATCGTCCAAAAGTACCTTTTTGTCATGTCCCAATTTTGAAAGTTAAACGTTATGTGGGATTTTTTAAAGTTTTTTTCTGTATGTATAGCTATAATTACTGTATCTTTAAATTATTCCACCTTTATACATAACATACCACATATCAGACAATGATTACATTTATCTTGAAATACAAATAAATCTGTTTACATTCTGTACCTTACACTCAACTCCTTAATGTAACAAAAATGAAGAATTAGATAATTCAAGCTTTTACAGGAATCAAATCATTTTAGAGTGACTTACCCTTGGAAGCACAGCATTCAGGGAGCAACATGGCGGACAGTTACTCTTAGCCGCATTAATTTTAAATACAGATATTGAATTGACAAAAATCAAGGTAAGCCCGTATATTTTTTAATATTCTTTAATGTAACATTATGTATACCATTAAGCTGCATTTACAGGTTGATGCAAATCATTGAGCTGCTGTGTATATGAATGATCAAGGCGAAAATAGTCTTTCTTGAAAGGTTTATGGTATGATGGTGTCATAAATACCAATAGAGATCAAATACATCCATGATGTAACACTCAGTACTGTAACACGTTTTTATGTTACAGAATGGAATGATTTTGTTACATCACGGAAACAGCTCGTTCGTGGCTTTTCATTTCTAAAACAAAAGGGAAATTGAACCTTCATATGTATGTCTTTATTACAGAAAAACTAGTTCTTAACACAGATCACATGATAAGTGCAGTGTAATGGTTTATATGGTAATTGTGTATTTTTTAAGGATGTGCTGTTACATGAAGGAGTATACAAATTAAAATCATTGAATGTGTACAGGGAAAGTCCAAAAAGAAATCAAAAAGCTTAGTGTTAGTATTGTTAAACCACAATATAACATCAGTATAATCGTAGCCTCGTCAGCCAAAACATTGCCTTAAGTGTGTCTTCAGTTACAAATGAAATGTAATAGTTGCATAATGGATGATCTTTGTTACATGACGGGAAACTGTTAGATTGATAAGGTTTTTCAGATTTACCCCACAAAGAAACTCTTTATATGATAAGCCCTGTTTGGTATTGCCCTCAGTATTTTCTCTTATTTCTACAATGTTTTCCATCCTTCCAACTTCATCCATTGGTTGCACGAGATAATGATTTTTTTTTTTGAGGCAAGGAAAGAGAATATAAAGGCCTGCTGCAAAACGGAATGAGTGCACTGATTCTAAAAAGATGATAACATTGTGAAAAATGGAGTAGCTGTTTTTTTTATGAGTAATGAGTCACTTTCTCTTATATCTAGCAAACAATGTTCCTATACCCCTAGATTCAAAATCAAATTATAGTCAGTCACAGAATAAATATTTAAAGAGAGTTTAAAAAAAGTGTGAAACCCCTTTGTGAAATACAGTTCTTTGCTTTCAGGAATGCCTATGGCAAATGCTGAGAGACAGCGAAGATTTTTGCAAGAGGTCAGATGCAAGTGATGCAAGGTGACATAAATGCCTGTAGGTAAAGAAAAATATGAGAGGGGGCAATATTGAATGGAAAAGGAAAAGTATCAATTCATGATTAAAAGGGAAAAGAGACATATAAAGGAAACAACAGGTTAAAAAGCAAAATCAAGAAGAAGCAAAACAGGACCCGACTATGCCAACAAAACCAGACTTACCTAAAGGAAAAAAAAGAAAGCCAACAAAAGCAGCAACAGATGAAAAGATAAGACAGTTTAAGAGCGAAATGCTACTGTGACCTGAAACTGATGAAATTTAAATAAAAAAGACAAAGATGTATAGGAAAAAGAGAAAACTTGTTACAGAAGAATAACCATCAGATCAAAGGAAAGAAGGATGTGATACATTTTTTCAAGACCAGCACTAACAGAGCTTGTTTTCGTGACAAATTTAGTAATCAAACAAAGCAGAATGAAATATATAGAGGCCAGGCGAGAGATAAAGCAAGATTTTTTTTTTCAATTTCTTGCATAAAGAAATGACAAATAACTCTTCCTTCGTCAGATAATGGCCATTTTAGATTGTGTGATGGCAGAAAGTGGCAAAAAGATACCTGTCTTTGAGAACTGTATCAAAACACAGAACTGTTCCTTAAGGTAGACTGGTCTAGAATACTCAGAAGGAGAAATAATTAAGAACAGGGTTTACAACTCTGCACGTAGAAACTTTTTGTATTGATAATGTCTTGCAATGGCAATAAATTCATAAAGGTCCCAAGTTATGAAAATGATAAAGTCACGTGGTAGCAGTTGCAAAGGAAAACAAAAAAAAAATGGTAATTTGATTTGCAGATGAAGTTAAATGAGATTAATTGGCAAAATGATTTCTTAACTGGTTGAAGAAAAGAATAGAAAAAAATGTGGAACAGCCCAGAACATATTGTAGTAAAAAACAATGTGAAGTGGACAGAGAATAAGCAAATTGATGATTGATGGTGTCTTGGAAGTAGTATAGAAACTTAGTATCAGCTTCTATTCCGAACTATTAATGCTATTACCAGCATTTTCTCCTTTTCCCACAATGTTTTCAAATGGCTTCTTTCACGAGGTGTTAAAAGTCGGGATTGTGTGTTAAAAGGGTTAAACATATTCATTTTAAATCGATTGAAAAACAAGTTCTCTCTATTCTGCTCCCTGCGATCTACACTGTCTAGTACACTCGTGCCGAAGGTGTGGGCTAATGAAAAATCCCAAAGTTGACACCTGCTCCAACTCAGGACCTTATGGTTATGAGGCAGACGCTCTACCTTACAACCACGGACACCACACAGCTAAGAACTCATTTTTCCCTGCACAGACCACATTTGTTATGGCTGAAACAAGATGTTTGAAAATATTTTTATGAAAAGGAGAAATACTCGTATCGAGCCATTTTCCTGTTCTTCCAGCCCTCAATGTTTTGTTTTCTCCATGAGAAACATTTGCTTCACTTTTAATTTCATTCTTTAAAATTTTGTCGTTTTCTCCCAATTCAGAAAAGTTTAAAATTGGGGAAAAAAAGGTACTCTGATAGTAAGTGACTTGTGTTTCAGAAACAAAGTGGGAAAGGAGCAGTAAGTTACCCTAACTTCAATTTCACTTCTTCACATGTTTTTCAAATGATACTCATTAGTGGCCAACTAATTTGATGATATTATACTATATCTCAAAGGGGTCAACGTGCTCATTTTGTACCTTAACTTCCAACAAAGGTGAAGATTTTCATATATAAGGGAAATTATGGCATGGAAATTGTCACTTTTTTACATTATCAAAGTTAAGAGACAAAACAAACATACAGCTTGCAACACGCAAAAATGGACATTCGGACATTTGGAAAAATTGTCATCTCGGATCAGCCTGCGCAGTCTGCGCAGGCTAATCCGAGACAGTGTTTTACGTCTACATTAGATTTTTCGCAACAGTAGACTTGTGCACAAAACAGAAAATTACATAAAACGGAAAGTGTTGTTTCAGATTAGCTCTCACGGTCTGTGCAGGCTGATATGAGACGGCACTTTTGCAATTGTAGGAACGCCCCTTTGCTTATCTCCCAAAACAGGTTTTATGAATCAACACTGGGTGTTTTCAAAAAGCTATTTCACATGTAGATTTGAAAAAGTGAGTGCTTTTTGAGGGAAAAAAATAATTGCTGTCACTTTTGATTGCAACTTTATTTCTTTGATGTAACAACTTTTAATCCTAGCTGTAACAACTGCAATTTCCTACTTCAAAAATGTATAGAAATTTCCATTTTGAATATAGTGTCAAGTCCCAAATGGTAAAAGTTTGAAATAGTTCCATCTTCAGGTATTTTAATGTTTATTGTAAATTTGGCCTCTAATTTGCTGCTTTACTTTCTGTCATGTAACAAGACCAGTCCTTCGTGTAACAAACATCTACATTAAAGAACAAATATTCAAAATTAGGGGCTGTAGTGATTCTTATATCCATTGTTTATATTCCCTTTGATATTGTATTGTAGCTGTCAAGATTCTTATATTTGTTTCCACAGTAAATAAGTTCAAAACTATGGAATATATTGTTTACTTTTCTGTCCCGTAACAAAATGTATCAATTCTGTAACACAAAATCCTTCATGTAACAATACACTCAACATGAAATATTTCGATGAGCAAGACATTTTCTAACATATTAAAATATCAAAAGAAAACTTAAAACTCAGCCCCAAGTTTAGAACACATTGTAAGCAAGTGCATATATCCCCAAATGTACAAAACAGAATATTTTAAGTCAATAGAATCCTGTTTTTGGCAACGGTTGGGTACATTCCTGTTAAATGGATTTCAAGTTAAAATTTTTAATTTTAATTCTTTTCATTAAAAAGATGGAAAATGTCCCTAGCAGACAAAGGGTCCTTTTTCGCTTTCTTTCAAAAAGTTACGTATATAAAACATAAGTACAAAATGTTACATCATGGAACTTGCCATTGATACTCTTCTTAGCCAGGATATTTTATCTGATTTTAAGGGGAATTAAGGGTCAATTTGTATTGATTCAGCAATTAGAAGGTTTAAATCATATGAGAAAAGAAAAATTAGGACAATTTACTAGGTTAAAAAATTCTGATTTTGAAGATCCAAAATGTGGCAAAATTTGATTTTGACTCAAATATGGACAAGTGTGAAATTGTGTCATACGTGAAGAGCTACCTCGCGTGTACGAGGGTTGTCACAGATGTGAACAGAACCATCCTATAACTTGAGTAATGTGCTAAAAATCTAAAATTGAATTTGTCTATGACAGGGTAAGCATGTCTTCAAAAAGAAGAAAGTGCTGGTGACTTACATTTTCTTCTTTCCCAACAATATTTTCAAAGTATCTTTTATTCTAAGGTTAGGTAAATCACCGAATCGTTTGGTACAGTCTTGATTAAAATAGTGCATAAAAGTAAGGCAATATTCAGCCAATAAATAGAACTACGTTTAAGATGTTGCAGGTTCGAAGAATATATATAGATATATTTGCTTCCTGTCAAAGAAATACTGCACATTATATCTGTAAAACCGGAACCAAAGCTCAAGTCCACATGCTATGTGCGGGATAAGACGGGAGACGTGGGTGGTTTTAGTCAAATGCGTCGATTTATGTTATAATTCGTTTGTTGTCGGCCAGCTGTTTAAAGGAACCTGATTTAAATTAAAAAAAAAAAAAAAAAAACATAGAGAAAGATCTCGGTTCTAGAGTTTCCTGAAAAATTTCAATCAAAATTGGCTTTATTTAACTCTTTTTTTTTTCTCTCATGTATAATAAATCATATATCATCTAGCATTATATCGGGAGAAATCCTTTCCCTCCCGGGATTATGTTATAAAGCCTCGATTTGGTTAATTAGTGTTATTGCTGCTATACAAATCCTTCATGCTTCAGAACATAGCATTTTCCAAATCAGTCCTGCTTAACACGTACAATAATGTACGATTTATATGTCAGATTTATGTATGAAAGTTCCATGCTATTTATATAATAAATATAAACACAATTATCCTTGAGATGTCCAGGACATCTAGAATATTTGTTCGGAAGAGCTTAAGACTCATAATCGGACAGTTTCCCTGCAATGTTACAGATAATAACAATATAATAGAGATTATAACAACAACAGCAAAACATTTTAGGGTCGTTAACGAGCAAATTGAGTCACGAATAGTGAACTGAAGAAAAGAATAGACTGTATAGTGTTTGACACCATTTTCAACATTATTTCAGTTATATTGCGGCGGCCAGTGCACCTATTCTCGAGTCTTTAACAAGTTCTCCACACTATACTCTTTCCAAGCCATTGGCTGCTTTCCCACACAACCAGCGTCGAAACAATGAATAGGGGTGAGGGATGAGTGAATCCTCTCGCAATGACTGCCAGTTTATAAAGTGTTCCCATGGTAAAACTATTCAATTCAAAGTTTTCATTTACAGCTTAGGATAACGGCTTCCTCCTTAAGTTTTACCGTAGTTATTGAATAGTTGAGAGTATACACGTGCAGCTTTATCTTGTTTACCATTCACACACACCCCTCACAACGTACGTCAGTGTGACGTCACAGGTAGTGATATCGGACACTTGTTATAAAGTCATTTTTTTTTTTGTAATCGTTCCTCTAAATGATCTGAAAAAGTCTTTAGACCTCCAAAGCGTACAATGCCTAGAAAAAGCTACTTATAATAATGGAAAAGACTTCGACCAACTATTAAAACCCAGTCACTTTTTGATATTTGGTAAAAGTGTTTGTGCATATAGAATCTAGACATCTGCTTCCTGTCTAAAACATCAGAATATTAAATGTATTCATCTAATGTCTTTGATAAATACATGAGAGTCTTTGTAGTCCGTTTGTATCCACCCAAGCTAGCCTCATTCTATCTTCATATCGTACTTACTTTTCAATATGGCGGACATAAGTTATTAAAATGCTCAGGTCCGATATCCCTTCCTGTGACGTAGGTTATTACCCTTGACACCAAAATACACGAAAAGAGGGTTTTGATAGTGTAAACGTTCGTTTGGTTCTTTTCGATTAAAGGCATTAACAGAGACCATGTTCAGACCTGTAGACAATATACTGGACCAAGATATATACATGTATTAGAAGTGGACATGAACTTGTTAACTCTTTACCGAACTACAAAATATTAGACTGTTCCTAATTGACAGCACTTGCAGACGGCAAAATAAACGTAACTCGAAAATTGAAATTTATTTCCAGTATGGTATAAACATTGTGGGAAAAGGAGAAAATGCTGATTACCAGCATTTTCTCCTTTTCCCACAATGTTTTCCAAAGACTTCTATCTCAGGGTCGTAATAACCAGAGATTGTTTGGTAAAGGGTTAAATGAGTCTAAGATTGAGGTTATTAGCAAGCCCTCGAAGAGCTTTTATAAGCTTAAATATCAATTGACAATGAATCTCAGACTCTTTAAAGAGCACAACTGTATATCATTACGTATGCTAAAAGATGTATGTGCATAACTCCTTAATTAAAATGATACCTACATAAACCTGACAGAAACTACTTTTAGATAAGCTCTTCGTCGCACAAGGAAAGTAAACCCAAAAATCCCTATCTAAATATCGCTTAGCCCTTTCCCAAACAATCCCTGGTTTTCATGGGTCAGGAATAGAAGCCTTTTGAAAATATTGTGGGAAAAGGAGAAAATGCTGGTAACCAGAATTTTCTCCTTTTCCCACCATGTTTTCTACCCTATCATGTAGAAAAAATTATCTTTTTAGCGACTGTGAGTTTGTCATTTGCAAAATGCTTTCAATTTGGTCTGGTCCAAAATTTGCCGTTTGGGAAAGGGTTAACTCTTATCCTGCTATATAACTAAAATGTTCAAATCGATAGTAAAAACCAAAATATTGGTATTTCAATGGATAGTTTTTAGAGAATAATATCTCCTTATCAGACAGAGTAGATCCAAGATCAGACTGCACATTCTGTGCAGTCTGATCTTGATCTACACTGTCTGCGAAAGGTCAGTTAGTCGCACTTAGCAGCCTGAGTGTTAAACTGCCACCATTCAACTTTTAATCAGCCTCAATATGTTATTTTCGTGAAAAAAGCGAAAATATGTAAACGAGTACATATGAAGCGTTCTCTAAAAGAAGGGGATAATCGAATTATCTAACAAAGATTCAACCCAAGTCACCCTCCACAATCCGCTCAGGTTGACCCAGGTTAAATGTCTTTGCTATTCGTAAGTTTTTTGTTTGTCAAAGGATCAGTCTACCTCATGACTCGGTTTGCTGCGTACAAAGTGGATTTGATGTATCCATAACTATTTGACTGCTTGTTTTGTATAATACATAAACAGAGACTAACCTTTTCCTCATTTTCCAAAGTGTTTTCTACTCTATCAGACACAATTCCCATCGCTTTTGCAACAATTTATCTGTCTTATGCAAATTATTTACACCTTGACAAGTCTATTTTTTATTCAATTTTGCAAGGAATTATTCAAGAAAATCTTTCCCTTTAAGGATAAAGTGTTTTTGACAGGTGTTTAAAGGGTTTACCAATTCGATATAGCCTGCAACACGCGAAAAGGGGCATTCGGACATTTGCGTAAAGTGTCGTCTCGGATCAGCATGCGCCGACTACGCAGGCTAATCCGAGACAGCACTTTACGACCACATTAGATTTTGTGCTACAGTAGACATGCACAAAACAGAAAATGACATAAAAACGGAAATTGTCGTCTTGGATCAGCCTGCGCGGAGTGCGCAGGCTGATCCGAGACGACAGGTTACGCAGATGTCCGAATACCCCTTTTCGCATAAGGCTAAGAAATAAACCAGCTTCAAGCAAGCTTCTTCGCGACATGTCTATAGTCTACAAGTTTTTGTCCAAAGTAGAATTTCCGCCAGGGAGGGTTAAACCGTTTCATGACAGATGGTGACATTCTAGTGTGACAATGATTCACCAATGTCTTTTTTTGCTTCTGTATCAGTTTTGGGTTTCCAGTATTATCGACAAACCATCCTACTAAAAGCTAACCTTTTCAGCAGACTGATAATTGCCTGAAAAGGACATAACTTAAACCCATTCCCTTTGAAATGGAATGTTCAACGGAACCCAACAGCTGTTTAAGGCCGGTTTACCGATATAATATGGGTATTGTAGAGTCTAAATATTTCAGCACCCGGTATCAAACAGTGTATACCAAGATTTGACTTCACTAATTGACAAAGGCTTCGATACCGGGTTTAAGAATTTCGAAGACGTTGAATCACAAACGATGGAGAGAGCCGTAAACTGTGGTATTTTGTCGAAGTTGCACCATTTCCCATCTTAGCAAACCAAGGAGACAGTCACTATGTAGATCTTATTGTAATATCCATGTAGGGGACCGTCAGCTTTGTTTGCAGAGATGACTATTTCAATGCAGTCATCAAAACAAGAACATGATTGCGACGCTCCAAAAAACAACTTATTTAGAATGGCATTTTTCACGTTCTGTGTTGTCTATTAAAAATAACCTCCGTGGAAGCTTTTTTGTTTCGCCTATGATTCTGAGAAAGTCTAAACAGAACAGCAAGTGTCCCAGAGATTAAAATTGTCTTCTTTTGAACATTTTTTTTCTTTTTTTTTATAAAATATGGTAAACAATTTCCATTACAATCACCAATTGATCTCTCTCTCTCTCTCTCTCTCTCTCTCTCTCTCTTTCTCTCTCTCTCTCTCTCTCTCTCTCTGCATTTTTTATCTTCAGGACCGTAAACAAATAGCAATACGATTCTTTTTCCGCTCTTAGTGTCATTTGTGTGAGTTAATAAGTTGCTCCGAAACTAACACATGATACAAAATAATCTTCGCAAACTGAAATCATCAGACAAATTGAATAAGGAACAAGAGTTTATGTTGTTGTCTCGCTCAAAATTAACCCTTATCTCGCTAAATAAGTGAAATAAAATGCCCAAGTAAATGGTAAAAATCTGAACTTCGCTGTTTCAAAGGTTTAGTTTTCGAGGAAGGATATAATATCCTTCTCAAACTGTAGATCCAAGATCAGACTACTTTCTGATCTTGATATACACTGTGTGCAAATTGTCCCTGTGCCGCACTTAGCATCCTCAGGGTTAATGCAATTAGGTCTGCATGAGAATATATTCTGATATGCAAATTATCCTCCAATAGATAAATTCAAGAAGATGGCAAAACATCACGTGCTTACAATACGGTAAAACGTAATGTTGCGTGTCCGCCTGCATCGTGCAATACTTTCGCTATTTACTCAATCACTTTCTATTCAACATTGTATCAGTCAAATTCAAGATTTCTGTCGAATTATACAACTTGTGTTGGCATGTATAAAGACCGGACGCCCCTTTACTAAAAAAAAAATATGACTGAAGTTGTAACGATTAACCACCCATTGGGCTGCTAAGTGAGATTCACTGACCTATAGCAGACTGTGTAAATCTAGATCAAGATCAGACGGCTCACAATTTGCTGTACTATCTTTGATCTCTACAATGTCCAATAAGGAAATAGTTTTTCTCAAAAAAGAGAGAAAAAAGTTGGAATTAATATTATTTGAGTTTTTACTATCGGTTTGAAAATTTTAACTAATTTATTTAGCAGTTTGATGGTTAACTCTTTACCAAACGATGACTTTTTTTGTCAAGTGATGCTACTATAAAAAGAAAAGCTATATGAAGCAACAGTTTATAGTTAGAGCTTAAATTCCTGCACACATAGGCCACGAAGGCTTCTGTGTGACTCTGTGGTAATTTATAGGACTTGCAACCTGGCCACCCCCTGCTCGAGTCTCAGTGGAAGCACTTTGTCTTTCCAGTGAGTCTCCTAGGGCGTGGCGCTTTAGAGCCCCAGCCTAAGGCAGATGAAATTCAGGACAAACGCATCCATGAATATTTGAGCTGTCCCCTTGATTAGACTGAAATCGTATTGACAGCAAACTAAAACACGACTCAGTCAATCAATCGATCAATCGGTGAGTCAGTCAATCGATCGATCGATCAATCGATCAAATCGTTAATTAATTCAAAACTATGACAAAAAAAAAAACTTCCACAAACATAAAATTAACTATCTTTTCGAGATAAGAAAAAAAGCATTTTTTTTTCTGCCGAACTTGTTTAAAGAGTAAAAACGTCTTATGCACATAGATCAATTACTTAGGTCAATGGATGGCCGTCATCGTTGATCTATAGTTGTCAGACGATCTGCACAAAGATAAATGAGTTTATGATTTTCCTTGAGAGAACAATGACAGAGAGCATATTGAGGAATGCGTTGTAACATCGAGACGACTTTTTTAATAGAAATTGTGGAGGCTTCATCTAACCATGAATAATTTTGCAAAAATACGTAATTTGCATTTTGCCTGCAATACGCAAAATAGGGACATTCGGACATGTGCATAAAGTGTCGTGTCGGATCAGCATACGCGATCTGCGCAGGCCGATTCGAGACGACACATTTGTTTGTCGATGGTTTTGTACGCCATTTGTTGTTATTCGTCACAACAAGGGTTTCTAAACATAAGTCCGGCTGGTTTTTCTTCACTGAAAGGGTAGTAATATCTGATCTAAATTGTCCCAAAATTTGCTCAGTACTTGGTTCGACACTGCGCCCCATGTGTTGCCAATAGGTCTTTATAAGGGTAGAAAACATTGACAGAAAAGAAGAAACCGCAGTGTACTAGCTATTTTCTTCTTCTCCCACCCCCCCCGCCCCCTCCAGAATTTTTTCAAGCGTCTATTTACACTGTATAGTAAAGAGTTAATAAATGCTTTGGTAATATTAATCACCTATTTTAAATCAAATAATGACCTATATATTGATTCTGTAGAAAAAAGGAAATTGTTATTATTATTATTATTATTATTACAATTGTTACCGTTAACCCATTACCACACAATCCCTACTTTTGACGCCTCTGAGAAAGAAGCCTTTTGAAAACACTGTGGGAAAAGGAGAAAATGCTGGTAACCAGCATTTTCTCCTTTTCCCACAGTGTTTTCCACCCTTCCCAGAACAAAATTCTATTTTTCAGTCACCTTTATTTTGTTGTCTGCAAATGCTTTAAATTTGGACCAGTCTAAATTCTGCTCGTGTGGTAAAGAGTTAAAGACCCTCATAGAGTTCGGGTTATGACTAATACAGATAGGAAAAAATACAAAAACTCATTCTGTGTTCTCTGTATCATCAACAACCCTGTTCTCCACTGCCACTCAATTTTTTGAAGAGAAAAATGATTATTTCATGCTTTCCGGTGGGATATCGAGAAATAGCAGTGAAAATATTTTTCGATCTTACACCAGTGAAAATACCGATTTTCACGTTCTTGTTGCCTAGGTAAATTGCGCGTGCCTAACAACCAGATGGGAAATGTGACGTCATATACCTTACATTTCTCGCGCTTGACGTCACGTTGCTATGCGGAAGGGGTACGCCACGGGGAATGAGGGAAAAGAATTGTACTGAATTTTGATAAAGCTCCTCCCAGAAAGGGTTAAAAGCATAAAATAAATAGAATATTTGTTTTTTTCGGTGAAAGATCGAAATTTATTTCATCTCGTGAACACCATCGGTAATATTTTCACGAGTGGCTGCGCCACTCGTGAAAATATTACCGATGGTGTCCACTCGATGAAATAAATTTCGATCTTTCACCGAAAAAAACAAATATCCTCTATGTATTTCTAGGCCAATCATCCAGGCTTTATGGGCCTACAGCGTGATTTACATTTATAGCCATTGTTCCATATCAAGTTACATGCTATTTTTCAGGGATTTTGAAAAAAAAAAATGAGTGAATCTAACGAAAGTAAAGATCTGTAAAAAATATACACAATCCTGTGTAAAGGGTATTCTCATGCTTCCATTCACCAGTTCAGGCAATGGTCGGTTTGGCAGTCACACCAGCTCTCATTTCCTTGACGTTTTGCGATGAATGATTAAATTCTTTGACTAATCACCGTCTTCCTTTAACTCTTGCACTGTTATTAACCCCCATCCTACTGAATAATTTAAATAACTCCCTCAAGTTAATAGAAAAAAAAATGTTGCTATATCAAAGTTATTTTTCAGGGAGAAATATCTGTTCTTCGGAGAGTGTAGATCTAAGATCAGACTGCATGTTCTGTGCAGTCTGATCTTGATCTACACTGTCTGTAAAAGGTCCTTGAGTCGAGTTTAGCAGCCTAGGGGTTAACAATACAAACAACTTTTGCCGACGTTACAGATTTTGATATCTGATTGTTAATCTTCGTTGCGCGCTACTCACACTCTGAAAAATAAACAGAGGATGCGCCACTCGTGAAAATATTACCGATGATGTTCACCCGATGAAATAAAAAGATCTCTCGCCGAAAAATAAATATTCTATTTATTTCACGTGTTTAACCCTTTCCGGGAGGAGGTTTATCAAAATCCAATTATTTTCATTTATCCCACGTGGTGTACCTCTCCCGCATAACAACGCATTACAATATTAGGTCACAGGCGAGAAATGTAAGGTAAATGACGTCATAGTTCCATCTGGTTGTGAGGCACGAGCAATTTCATTGGCAACAAGAACATGAAAATCGGTATTTTCACTGGTCGTACCCTTGTAATATCGAAAAATATCTCGATATCCTTCCGGAAAGCATGAAATAATCAA
This sequence comes from Tridacna crocea, assembly GCA_943736015.1. NCBI lineage: Eukaryota > Metazoa > Mollusca > Bivalvia > Cardiida > Cardiidae > Tridacna > Tridacna crocea. The sequence continues at coordinate 8,035,782 of OX031066.1, read as the reverse complement.
AGGTCTAGTTTCATCTAGAAGTGTTATATTCAACCATTGAAAGAATCCGGTAGGTTTGCTAACGAAACCGTCAGCTTCTCGAATATAAAAATACTGCATGTAGACAGCTGCGTGTCTTTTTTCAAAACATGTTTGACAAAGTATCGTACAAATAAATTTTCCTTTTCCCATAATGTGTGTAAGTGTAAAGTCTTATGTTAAATCTTAATTTTAATAAGTCATCTTTTTGCAAAGTCATCTGATGTACGATCGGGAGGGTAAAAGACAGACTTTTTGTCCAAGATTTGATCCGTCAATTACATGTTCCAATCGCCGGTATCTTGTAATTCGATACAGTAATCCCGTCACCGTTAGTCTCGAAGGATTTGGAACGACAGATAAATATTTTATTATTCTGATAAACCTTTTTGTAATTGAGTCCATTTTATAATTTACACGTTATGTAAAGGGCATTTGTTGCAATTGGAAATAAGCTGTTTAAAACTTTTTACTTGACCAAATTGAAAGCATTTGCAGATGACAAATCCATTGTTGCTCAAAAGATTACATATGCATTTCTTTTATCGAAATCGTAGAACACATCGTGGGAAAAAATGCTGGTATCCAACATTCTCTTTCATTTCCTCACTGTTAATAAAAGTGCTCTTCTTCTTGGTCGTAAATACTCGGAAATGTTTAATGGACGATTAAATGTCCAAATAGATATTTCGATATTTTTTTTAACGTCAAGGAAACGATTTCATGTTGACTCCGTTCTAATACCGTTGAATTTAATATCATTTACCCTTTGACAAGTAACAACGTTTGAGACTGGTCCAAGTTTAAAGTACTCGCAGACAAACAAATAACCTAGCTCAACAAATGAAATTTGTTTCCAGCAGTGTAGAAAACATTGTGGGAAAAGGAGAACATGCTGAGTCTTTTATCTCATTGTTGTAAAAACTACAATTGTTTTTTAGAGTTTTAAAAGCATTGTATGCTCATCATTTCATCCTCAAATAAAGATAAGAATCGCGTGCATACGTACCAAACAAAATGAATAGGATTCGTTTTTTTTCTCTCTTTATTTATCAATTCAATTAAAAATTGAAAAAAAAAAGGTGTATGCGGAGAAGGACGCGTGTACTACATGGCACTTCTCTGCCGTCAGATATATTTCAATATAGTCACGAAAAGAAATAAAAACTAAATTGAAATGGAGAAACTATTCTACTCCAGGTCAAGAAACCTATGTGTATGATACATACTGCTATGAATTATTAAGTTAAATCTAACCGATCAACGCATAGACTACTTCATAGGCTACTTTCAAATTCAAACAATAAGAAAAACTTGCACGTATTACACAGATAACGTCTGTCATGTAACGTCTTTCATATTGAAAGGAAAATAGCTTTTCCTTCTTGCAAGTTAATTTTCCTTTTTTAACCATGGGAACAAGCACTAAAAGTCGAATTAACGGTTATTATTCTACAGTTCATGAAACATCCAAACAAGAAATATTTCGATTCATTTAACTGTCATTTAACGAAACAAAATATAACTCTTTATAAAAGCTTTATGTTGAATATTTTGATAGAATTTTGTCCTTTTAATTTTCTTTTATACCAAATGAAGTGACAAAGAGCATTTTTCCTTCAGCGTGCTGGAAAGTTGCGCAAATTAATTTACGTCTCAGATATTGGATGTTTTCTTAATGGTCGGTATCTGGCAGGAATCACTGCTTCAATTTCGCTTGCTTTTAACTTAATCGTGACTGATTATGTACACTTGATTTCCGTCATGGGTCATCTGAGACTCATAAAAATCCAATTAACCCTTACAGTGCTACATAAATGAAAAAAGACATTTATTTTCGGAATGCATTCGACGCATTAGTTTATGAAAGGCGTTTTGTCCAGAATAGCTTTTGAAATATCAAAGCCGAATATACTTCTATGATCAGATTATACGGTTTATACAGTCTGATCAACACTGTCAGAAAAACAGCTAAAATTGTAATGAACGCTGTTCAGTGAGTCCACATCTATCGAGGAAAAAAGACTTTCATATTTTTTATTTGAGTAGGGGTCTATAAAAAGCTTCAAACATATTCGTAAAACCTATCAAGTTTTTTTGCAATTAATAAAATAAAAGTTAGGTTTTTTTCAGCAAACAATTAAATAACTGTCACAAATTAATGTCGCTGGTTTTTATCGTTAATATCCAAACTGAAGAAAATTTCACTAGCATTGTGACAATGTATTATCCTTCTTGTTATCTGAATAGAAAAGCTCGCCTTAAAACACACCACAATGGAATGTGTTTTAACTCGAACTATTTCGATGACTGAAAATACATTCAAAGGAACGCAAAAAGAATTGTAGATTATAGAGCAGAATATATATGCAGATGTGTAGATCAAGATCTGACTGCACATCATGTAGTCCTATCTTGACCTATACAGCCCACAAAGAAAAAAACAAAAAACAAATTATCTTTCGCTTGAACCATTGAAAGGGTGAACAATCTAATAGAGGTGAAAACTTTTATGATCGGAGAAACTGATTTGCTCTAAATCTGAAATTTCTGTACAAATTATTAGTCAATAATTGTCTGTTAGTTTGGCAATACAAATTTCACCAGCGGCAAATGCTGTCAGATTTTCATTCATCGTCATTCTTGTAGAAAAAAGGACAAAAACTTTGATAAATCTAGACGTTTTTATAATGAAAACTTGATTCCTCTGTCAGCGTAATTTAACCATTAATCTCAAAATATCGAATCTCCCGTTTCATCTATTTACCAACAGGGCCCGTATTCACCAACCATTCTTAGATGTTTTGGAAAAATGTGTGTTTTTTTCTTTTAATGTTTTTGTCCTAGTATCCTTTATTTTCTAATCTTGAAATCAACACAACTTCTGATTGGCTAAACCATTCGGTTGAGCCAATCAGAGGTTGTGTTATTTTCAAAAGTTGGAAGAAATTCGAGAATAAGACCGAAAATTTTCTTCAGAATTGTTAGTGATACAGACCAAGGTTTCTTAACCTGTTCAGTCAGCTAGGTTCCGCCACCATCATTCGTATCGTTATTTTGTGCAAGAATTTCGAGCTTGGTCGTTGAAGGATCCATCTGAAATCTTTGATGAAGACCTGGTGCCCTGTCTTTTTCATGCATAGGTATGCTTTCAGTCCTTGAACCGTCTATCGTCGCAAAAATGAAAAAAAAAAAGTTATATGTAGACTGAATCTGATCTGCAGCATCAGTAAAATATGTTGATATATTCGCTGACCATAAGCGTGCTTAATAGAGGATACTTGTTTTTCTTTAAATAGAAATTCATTGCATCGAGTGAACATCATCGACAATATTTTTCACTGCATTTACCCGTTCACAAAGCAAACAGTTCGTTGGTATAACATTAACATATTATTTTCGACTGAAAGCAAACAGCTCATTGTCAGACATTACAAATCAATTAAATACACAGATCAGAATTAGGATAGTATTGTGTTTTAAACAGTTTGAGAGAAAAACACATTCAGTAAATCATTTAAAAAAAGACAATAATCTGTTTTCAAATATACTTTTTTTTTTTTTTCAAATCTTTACTTAACACATATCCGAATTTCCAACTTCATCATTTGGTGTGTCATTAGTTTTAGACATCTGTTTACATTCGAAGTTACAAAACAAGTCATCAAAACTCATAAACCTGAATTCAACAGGATTAAAAAGCTTTTGAAAAAATGAGGTTGTTTTTAGATTACTGGCTTCAGTCACTGTCTGACAAAGATCTGACGCGTTTGAAAGGGCAAAGTACAGGGGAGCTCTATGCACTAGCACCTTGACCAGTGTCAATATTCACCATCCATTCTTAGGAACGTTCTTAGTCTTATTCTCCAGACTTTTCAAACCTTAAAAGTGATAAAACTCATGATTTGGCCATACTTAGCATTAAAACTAAGAATAGTCTTAAGAATGATTGGTGGACAGTTGCTCTGATCTAATCGTGCCATAGCTCTTCTTACTTACAGTTTGGATTTGTGACAGGGTTTGAGTTTCAACCACAGTTCTGTTTTCAGTATTATGCTTTTGAATAAAAATCGTTCCTACTTTTTTCGTCGGGGAAAATGTGTAATTTTATTTGTCAAAGTCAGTTGATTAATTACAATTATTGCAAAAATAAGTAGAAGGGAAATGTCGTACCATTGAGTTTACTTAATCAGTAAATCCCCTTGTCGAAACGGTGGAAAAGTCAAAATACAGCCCACGTTTTTTTCCAGGTAAACTACCGAAAAACATCTTCATTCCAACTGAAACAAATTTTCATGGCCTATGATAGAATTCTACATAGCCAGTCACATTCGAAATAAACAAAAACAAAAACCACTTGCTAAAATTCTGACTACCGATAAGGAAGAGTCAGTACTACAGGGGCCACTTTATACTGTTGTTTTGCTTCTTTCTGTAGGATATTTTCGGTAGAAAATAGGTAAAAAAGGTGTGGCATTTTCTTCTGCCTTGAACACGCCACCCCCGAGTTTGGAATTCTGCTGCTCATGATTGCTGATGTTGATCTGGTTTTCTAGGTATAGAGGATGCCCGATTCATTTACACCTGTCACTGATCTTGCTTTTTCTGTAATTATTGTCTTTGAATGTGTCCGTACGAGACGGAACATCTAAAAAAGAAGCTGAGTGTTTTCTATACCCTGAAACCCGCAAACCTTAGTTTCGGGCAGTGCCAGTTAGCTCACTGCGCTATGGAATATTCTACTGTTGCTAACGTTCATATATTTTTATAGGTTCGAAGTATGCCCAGTATATTTTTATCTGTATCTGACCATAGCTCACCGCGCTATGCAATTCTTCTATGATTGCAAATGTTCATATAGTATTTTTTTATGTTTACAGCATCCTTCACCCACTTCGACATGGAATTATTTCACTGTCGCTAATGTTGCATGGTTTGGAGCATGACCAATATATTTTTGTATGTCACTGATCTTGTTTTTGTAAACATGGTTGTTTTTAAAGTTCCCGTATGAGACTGAATGTCTTTGTCGAATTAAAGTACTCAGGCCATTACATAGAGACAACGGTAATGTACATTTAGTGCTTAGCCTTGCCAAGATGACAAAAAAGTACATATGATATGGGTCATGCTATGGTGTACATGCTATCATCCATACAACACCAGAATGTACTCCAAGGAGGTGGCAAGCGTTTCATACCCCGGAACTAGTTCGCTGAAAATAATAGTCTGAAATGAGACAACAGAAGAAAATCCCAAGAGGTATCCTAATTTCAGTATTCAAATTTGGAATTTTACTATTCCATCTTTTGGTCCCTGGAGTTTCACAGACACAAGTTTAACACCGTCAATCTAAATATTAACCAATACTTCAAATAAAAGGAATTTAGTACGAATATTACAAAACCATCAAAGGATCATAGAGGTGTGGAGCCGGTATCTAATTGACGGTATTATACGACTATGGTATCTTCTGCATGACAATTATGTATAATTTATTGCCACAAAGTTTGTAAGCTACGCAATTGCTTTGCAATTGTTTCTTTCATTTAGAAATAAACTACTTCGACTGAAAGCAAAGTCAAAGCGACAAAAGACAGTTATCCCTGAGATATACTAAATACTGTGTGCAAAGGTAAGATAAATGTATGCATCATGTTATGGTCAAATTTACACTGGCAATTATGCATACTTTTCTTCCAAAGCAATTATTTGAGAGAGAAAACTCAACACTCGGCCAATAATTTTGTGACATGTAACATGTTTGATGAGATCTTTTAAAGTAAAATTCTCTGGAACTCGGTTCTTTAACATGGAATTTTCAATCACGTGAACAAATAAGCACCTGTTAAGAGGGATTTTGAAACCTATCAATCATTTTAAACTGAAACATTATAATTCAAAATGCTTAACAGTTTGTATAATTCAGATATTCTCTAATGTTCACAGGATCAGTACAAATACTTGGTGCCTAATGAATCATATAAACTTAATACTGTAATTTACTGTTATGCTGCTGGATTAAAATGATCGACGGAACCATGCGTTATGCAGCGTCTGCTCATGCCGCTTTATGCTAAGAATTATACGGTAAACGATCTTCACATCTCCTATCACTAACTCTTGGCTAAACATTCTGTCTGCGACGAGTGGAATGGTAAATGGTCAATTTCCGACATGAATGATATAGTAAAGATGCCTTTTGTTCATTTTATTTTTAACTTTTCTGTCACGGAAGCATTCACACCAGATAGCGCTTCGACCGGTGGTTAGAGAAGCATTTTTTAGATGATAAAAAAGCTATAGTACCGTGACGTGAAATAGGTTTAAATATGAATGAGACGCCTTTCCTCGATCGCTTACTATATTCTGTAAATATAGAAAAGGAATACGAATTCACCTCAAATCCTATAGATCTCATATATAATGATTTCAGCCCGGTTTACTACTCTTTTCAGCCTTAATAACAAACTTTTAATGATAAACAACTTTCATTAAGAGTTGGTTATACACCTATATGTACCACTTTGGATGTATTGGCTTAATTGTGTACTCAACGGTCCGTCATGCACATGTTTATTAATCTGTTCCATCGGAAAAACAATAGTTTCCTTGCATAGATAATTAACATTAATTCTTTAAAGTATTAAACAACCAGAAAAATGTCCAAATCAATGACCACTGTGTTATTTAATGCTGAAGAACTCTTTTTATAAAATTCAAATGTAATTCAATTGTACAAGTCACTTTCAATGTTCAGACTGAACGAATATTTTCATGTTTATCTCATTTTGATGAATGAACAAATCCGTTTGGACAGAAGGAATAATTATGTTAAAAGTCACATTTCTGCCACGAAATGTAGCGTGTAACCGCTATGAATCCATTCCTCTAACTTGCAACAGCATACCGAGGAAAAGACATGACTACGATGATTATAATTATGGAGAGTTTGTTCTCAAACCGAAACCGACGGTTGGCTGCTGTCTAGTGATTTACGATGGCTTATTGAAACTCTTGTTCGGTTTGTAATAAAAACGCTGGGTAAGTCGGGATATGCTAAACCTTGTTATATCCGTTCAATCGACGCAATTAGTTTGGTTCGCCTCAACCGAGTATCGAACTCACAAACCACCAGGTCATGAGTCCGACACGCTCACTACTGAGCCACCCTGGCGGGTTACAGCAATCAGACGGATTCTGCAGAGAATATTAGGAACTGTTTAGAATAACACGAAAAAGTGCAAAAGATGAAAAAAGAAAGCATTTAAATCTATACAGTAGTATTATTACAAAAGAGACAAAAATCAAGTCTGTCTTAAATTTTCTTTGGCTAGTGAATCCAACATAGGACACGAAGAAAAGAGTTTTTGCCAGGATATGACATAAACTCTTTTCTGCCAACACAAAATATTCCTCCTATCATTGTGCGAGTCAAATTATTTAATTCTACAGTTACGGCTCTGTTGATACATTTTTCTTGCTTGTTTATTCAAAATAACCAGATAAACATGCAAGTGTTAACAGCTAAGAAAAGATGCTCGGAAATATTTTTACCAGAGGATTTAATTTGAAACCTTGCTCAACTAATAGGATTTGAGAAAGCCTTGTGAGAAAATGCTGGTTCGTTAAGCATCGTCTCCTTTTCCACATTTTCGATAGCCTTATTCTTCAGGACCATTTGATAGAGCATAAACGAGTCTTTGTGAATACCAAAGGTTTTCTTTCACATTAATAAAGGACTAATATTAAGACATTCATGGCATTTTCCCCAACATATACCAATGTATGTGCAGTCATCTGCAAACTGCAGTAAAATCAAAGAAATAAAGCAAATTATAATCTATGTGACTCCCCTTGCTTGCATCATGGCCAATCCATTTGTGATTATCAGTCTGTCTAAAGACGCAGATAGTCTAGTTTTAAGACATTGTTGTTGATAAAGTGAGACAGTTATTGTTCCCGTTGGAATACCCGATACAGGGCGCGTGGTCAAATGGTGGTGTATCTTTTTAAAGCTATTCCCGGGCGTGTATTGTTTACCCTTTCCCGAAATCTTCTGAATTGTATTTCTGTTAATCATTTGACGAGTTGTAAACAAGTAAAAAATGGATACATATCACTCTCATCTCTTAATCGGCTATCAGTTTAGGATGTTTATAAAATACTATGGTGTCAAGCATGCATTCTAGCCTGAAAAGGTACTAGAAGTGCACCGTTTTAACCATTTGTTGGAAGTAAAGTGAATATTATCGCTAATTCTTTACCTCTGTCCGACAACCATGTAAGACGGAAATCTTCAGGAGCTTTTTGGAATGATGTTCAAAAAAGTCGGACTATCAAGAATATGCAAGTTATATCCCGGCGATAGCTCGATTACTTTAGATATTTTCCAAATTCCACAACTTCTGCCCAATGGTATACACTGTGCTTCCAAAATGTACTGACACGCGACTGGTACACTAACAACTTCTGCATTTCATCTTTTACCCCTTAACCTCAGATCAGATATGGTCTCCCGATTGTTAGGGTAATTTCAACAGTCTCGAATAAAGATCCAATGTAACTACGAAAAATTCCTTGAAATGAGGTTTAAAATTATAGGAGCGATCCTCAGAATAATGTCTGACAATTTCTAAAAGCCTTTCCATCATATATATAAAGTAATATTGAAAATATGGAGAAAACTCCTGCATTCCCCGATTATCTTCACTGGTCCTCGATACTTCAAAGCAAGATCAAAATTGGTCAAACCCTACTTTACTGTTTCATTAATCCTTTTAATTGTGAGCAAGCATTCGATAAATGTTCGATACAGCCTGAGATGAATGGCAGAACATAAAAAGGTGCAACTGAACTTTAAACGTTCATTGGCTCGTTCTATTTCATACATTTCGAGCAAAGTAAGCTGCTTGGATACGTGTGTCTCTTTTCAATGGTTTAGTCTGTAATTATTATTAAGTAGCATTTTGTGTTCAAAGGACTGAATACTGTGTTATAACGGTGCCAAGGAAAGCTCAATCGAAATGCTGGAATTACATTCATTTTTTTTAACTTCAATCTTCGACCTCGTGCATTCAATTTCCCCTTACAAACCGAGGACCAATTGTTGTGTTGGATTTATACCATTTAAACCAGAAATTCTGAAGAAAACTTCTGACATTTTAATCGATAAATCAAAACCTCGTTATGATTGGGCTTTCATAACTTGTCAGTGAAGTTTAACCCGTGGACGTAAATCTCTGTGACCTTACTCTTACGATCAAATCCTTATCTTCTGGCATGCTTTCCTCTTGAAAAGAAAAAGTTTGATAACGATAGATAAATAAATCTGATATATTATTATTCATTGCAAGATATTCTCACCCTTAAACTGCTGATTAAATCAACTGAACAACTATGTTATGGCTTAATTAAAAGGAAAAATAGGGACTGCAATTCATTTTTCAAGCCTTAATACCTTACGGAGGGTTTTCGACGTCCAAGAGAACAACCCCTGCTTTCATGGTTACTTTTCGTTCTTTATAGTCACAGGAAGGATACTTTGCACGTTACCAGCATCGTGCCGTTTTCTTTTCATGTTTTAGGGAATGCCGGTATGGCATGCTGGATCAAATTTGCAAACCGGATTAGGAAAATCTTAAAAATAGAAAGCTTTTGTACTCTGGCAAAGAGACGTCTTTGAATAAAACAAGCACAGCGTGACTTTTGCTTTTATTTTCTTCATCTGCCTTTGTTATGCAATTGCATTTAGCCTTTAACCTGTGTCAGCTTTCGTAAGAATGGTGAACTTCAAAAAATATATATGTTAAAAATACAGATTTATATTGGTCAACATGTGATGTTTTGATGAACAGGAAACTACCATATTGTATATGATCACTTGCAAAACGTGTTACCCTCTGCGTAATTAGTTCGACGTCTTGTCCGAGCTTACAAGGAATGTTTTAATTTCACGCCCATATCTATTAAAGCTGTCTTAGCCCTCGAATCGAATTTCACCATCTCTTTGGCCAAAATGTCTCGGGTCGTTCTTTTATTTGGCAACAATAGAGTTCAGCTTTAAAACTTTCTCGTATATTTAAGTGTATTTTTTTGTTGATTTGATAGAACTTCGTTCTTACTTCGATACATATGAGCGGGTAACACTGAGTCCTAATAGTGTATTTTCCTTAATCTTGGTGAGTTTATTTCAAGTGGGGATCTCGAAAAATGTTTACTGGTCTAAACAAAACTTCATTGAAACTAAACTGAATGATCTGATTTGAAGTCATTGATTTGATTATTATTTGGCATTTAAACTAAACACTGATTTTTTTAACACCTTCGACAGAAAAGATAAACATTAGACGTTGGGGCTCGGTTCCAGTATTAAAGTATGGATTTTGCTTTTGAGGTGTTTTCAAATCACATGGGGACAAGAATGCCCACAGCCTCAGAAAGGATAGACAAAATCTGACGGATCGTGAATCGTGTTTTCTGCCACGATATCACATTTAATAAATTCATCCTCCTGGAAAACCAGTTATCAAATATTTTCGTGCTTAAATGACGTTTGGAAAGGTGGCTTTTGGAAAGATTGTGGGAAAAGAGGGAAATGCTGGTAACCAAAGCAACTCTGTATTTGTTTTGAGGGCAGTGTAGAGCAAGATTTTTTTATAGTACATATTTAATAAGATTGATAGCATGAATAGATACGCTAGAAAGGAGGACATGTTTAGTCTATTTGAAAGCAATGTTTACTTTAATAAGCGGCTACTGTTTGAGTATGCCTATGGAGAAAATATTTTAAACAAACCAAAACCTTTCAAACAATTCATTTACTATAACACAGGCCACGCTTTAGTTACAAATCTAGAAATTTTACATTTGATATAAACTTGTCCATGAGCAAAACACGAAAATCATTCAGTGTTTCACAATATTTTCTCCCCAGGCATACTCAAACAGTAGCCGTTTATTAAAGTAAATATTGCTTTCAAATAGACTAAATATGTCTTACTCTCTAGCGTATCTATTCATGCTATCAATCTTATTAAATCTGTTTCAAAGTATTAAAATGTGCATCATTTACATCAAGACGGTTAATGCGCGTATTTATGCACTATGCCAAACGCCAGGGTACATGCAATTTTACTCTCTGTTATCTAGTCCAAGCAGTGTTGGCGATTGAGGAATAATGACTTTTTGTCACCGCAACTCTCGTTGATTCTCGAAAAGAATTTTTAGCGAGGTGAGGACCGAATCTCACGCGTTGGTTTCTGTATTTGTGTATTTACGATCAAGCTGGAACATGATTCGGCTATAGTGAATATCAACTATTGATTTAATTTACCAATGGGAAGTTGGAAGTTTTGGACGATTTATTATCATTATTTCATGATAAGACGGTGAGCAGTATGCAATAATATTTCAAGGAAAACAATAAAAATGAAGAAAGAGATAAGAAAAAGATTGAAGAGTATGCCAAAAAGAAAGAGAAGCAGTGTACGACCAGACTCCGAATTGAAAAAAAGACGCTTACAATAAATGGACAAAAATACAAAAGCCCATCTGTTGTCAGAATGCGGTAGCAGAATGTTCAAACCCACAGTAGACAATAAAGAAGTGAAACGGGACAGAAACAGGTAATAGGAAAATAAGAGTCAAGTTGGGAAACGAAACATGAGGTAAAAATAGGCCACACAACATTTAGGAATTAAATAATGAAGGTCTGCAATAATAAGCAGACACCTAGAATAAGTCCATTGATAGAATGATAAGTGGATAAATCTATAGAAGAATTAACCGGACAATCATTCAATCAATCGATTGAAAAACAGCTGGAGTTTGCTAAGCTTGTACCGAGATTTTTTTCCCCTCTATATGAGTCTAGACTTTTAAAATATGGTACACTGAATGTGCAGACTGATCTAAGACCTTGATCTACGAAAAAAATATTACACAGAGAAATAATTCCAAAAGGACTTTGAATATGGTTTAGCACATGAATCAAACACTTCTTTAACAACATTTCGGCTAACAGCCTTCTTTGCCAAGCAAGAGGAAGAAAACTTGTCTTGAAAGGCTAAAAGGAACGTATCTGTATTACCAAATGTTTCATCATTTTATTTGCAGTGAAATCGTACTATACCGTCAAGTAAAAACACAAGTATTTGGTTTGAGACACACTAGTTAATATACAACTTGTTAGATTAGTCCAAACATTTTCTCGTAATCTTAAGGAGGAAGACAGACAGCTGTACCGCCGAACTTACATCGTTGTAAATGACCACAATAAAGATCAATATATATGTGCCATCACTCACTAAACAAGACGATCCCATCAGATATGAGTACTTCAATTCCAACTTTTACCGTAATCAATCAGCTTAACGAAGATGTCATGCTTGTTCATCTGTGTGTATAATTTGGAGGGGAAACAATTAATTTGTGTCTGTTTTGAACTGTGAAATATACTGGTATAGCTGTCAGCTTGAGGTTAATATATTAAAAATGGTCCGGAAATGAGTTGGCGTCTATAGATGTCCTGTAAAAACAAAATACTTACGACCTTTACTTGGAACTATTTAATCTGTTATTATTAAGCTTATGCCATGTCAAGGTAAAATGGGGTTTCATGCATTTCTATACTTCAAGGAAATAATCACTAATTATGGATCCATAGAATGTAGTCCTGTATAACATGCAGAAAATGGAGCAATATTAAAAAGTTTCGCCCGCAGGCTGCGCAGTCCGACCTCGGTCGAACCATTTTGCAGATGCACCTTTTAAGCGATCATGTGTTATACAATTTTCCTACAGGTTTGTCTTTGTTGGTCCAGTTAAAATGAATCTACACTCCGGTCTTTCCCCGGACTTTCTCATATTAAGGTAATTTGACTCCTTTTAGATGAATAACTACAAGTAACCATTTGAATTTAGGGGGACATTCATCCTGTCAACATTTAAAGGAAGTGAGAGCCAGAAATAAACACGGATATTTGATGCAAAGAGCGTTGTTCTCGTGACCATACATACTCAGAAATATTCTCTTAACCTGTGAACTGCTTATCTACTGAATAGAATATCCGGCAAATGGTAAAAACCCAAAACGGTGTGGTATTAAAGTTTTGCCAGAAAAGTCTCACGGTATCGGACGGTGCAATTCCAGGATCAGACTTAACGTTCTATTCAGTCTTCTCTTATATCTACACCGTACTTTATAAGCGCATTTAGTGCAGCGGTTGAATTATACTGAAGTTGGTAAACAACGCGATCGAGGTGCAGCTATGAATCACTTCATTCCATAATTAAGTAATCTTGAAGGACAATCCCTTAGAATTACACGTTGTGTGATTTAAATACTAGATGCTACTGAATATCAAAATTCCATCTTTCGTAATAACTAAACACACTAGGAAAACAAACATGTTTTCGGTAAAATTGCCATTTTTCAAAGAGTGAGACTGGCAAAAACTGCCTTTTTGAACAATACTAATTTGCCTTTTAAGCGTATACGTCTAGGTTAATACCACGGAAAATCTTTGGCAAAGTTAGAATACGGACCTTTTGCATCAAAACTTGATAGAGTATAAACAAAGGTTCCACCTTGGCAAAATAGATACAAAAATAACTGCATTGAAATCGCTAAAGAGAGCAACGACAAACGGTTTATTAAAACAAGAGGAAAAACACCGATTTTGGTTTGTAGCAGACCACAAAGCAACGTTTGAGTGTAATCATCACTTGTGCCTAAACACTTATGTACCGAGCTTTCCTACAAAACGCTAAGTGCAACATCATAGCTTGTAACAACATACGGTGGCATAGAGGTTGATAATACGATATACTCGTATATCTGTGAATTTTTTATCATTGTTTCTAATTCCAGTGATCGCAACGGAGCCAGAACCTAGCTTTGGTCAACCCGAAGTCAATGTATCAGTTGTGCAAGGTGATATGGCAGTTTTGCCTTGTTCCATCAAATACCTAGGCGATAATCAGGTAACGGTTACTTTGTATTGGAAACAACTGTAGCGATCACATGATAGGACTGTCATTGCAAGACGTGGTTTTTAGCATCGGGGTCCGTAGTTTGACTCCTGTCACCCATGGTCAATATATTGTAAACAAAAGAATCAACCGTATGCAGCCCGTAACTGGTCCCCGGTAGCAAAATAAAAAAAAAAAAACACCTTTCTAGTCTAACAGGTATTTTCCATATTCTTTGGAGAACATATAGCTAAATCATTTGTCTACCAGAAAGAATATAACAGATGAGTTAGAAAAGATGCGGGTTTTTTTTTTGTAAACGGGGCGAGTAACGGGCTGCATACAGTTAAATCCCTTGTTTATATGAAGTTTTTATTTAGTTTATGAATGTCAGGATTCAAACTACGGACCCCTACGGTTTTTAGTCGGTGGGGACAAATGAGGCTGTTGCAGGATACAATATACATTGGCCGTAGGATTTCTTCTTTTACAGCCGCTGTCTTTGTTACAAAGAGAAAAAAATACTGGAAAACTGCGATGTCGATGCACCCGAAGAATGGCAATTGGATCGAAAAATGAGACCGACGTTGTCGCTAAGAATCTTGCATTGTTAAGTTCATCTAACTACAGTATATTTCTAAAAGGTGCTAAGAGGCCAATTCAATGTAAAGATACACATAAAATTACAATAAAAAAACATACAGTTTTGCGTTTTCAAGAAGTATAAAGTCGGAGAGCTTCTATTTTTAATATTTTTGTTTTATCTTTATTTTTCTAAGATCCATTTATTCGAACATATTTTTGAGAACTATGTTCGAACAATTTATTTCCTCAAGATCCAGAAATTCAATATTTTGTTTCGAATAAGCAAACAGCGCCTATACCCCGTTTGCTTTCAGTAATTTTCTGTCATTAACCCATTACCAAACGACAAAATTTTAGACTGGTTCAAATTGAAAGCATTTGCAGACGACAAAATAAAGATGACTGAAAAATTGAAATTTGTTCTAGGAAGGGTAGAAAACACTGTGGGAAAAGGAGAAAATGCTGGTTACCAGCATTTTCTCCTTTTCCTACAGTGTTTTCAAGAGGCTTCTTTCTTAGGGGCGTCAAAATTAGGGATTGCGTGGTAATGGGTTAAAAGAAATGTTACAAATCCAGCTGAAGTTTTGTGATGTGATGTATAACAATAAAATACTAAATGACTTCATCTCACGAATACTAGACTCCATCGAATTTGCATAGTTAACTGTTCAGCCAGCCAAAAAAAATAGCGTGGAATGATCTCTTCAAAATGCATTACTGATCAGAAAATGCAAGAATACACAGCCTTATTACCAGGAAGAATAAAACATGAAGCAGAGACAGAGTTTTACACTAATGGCGCAATCATCAGAACAAAGGCTCAGTAGCCACGTGAGAGGGCACTTAGGGCTTAACTACCCTAACCTAGCACTACATTTTGACGGTGAGATCGGAAAGCTTTGTTGCTCCCTCTCCGGTTTTGACACCAAAACTTTCTTCTTTTTCCATGATTTTTAAAGCCATCTTGTTCAAGTTCCGATGTTAATTCGAAGCCATCTTGTTCATGACCGTAAAAGATTTCGTCGTATGGGCAAAGGCCGGTCATTGTTTTTCCTAATTACAACCATTACTGTTACACTATTTGATACTATTTAATGGCTTATATATGGTAATATCTTCGGTTGTGGGAAACCAATCCCACAACAGATTTCAGCGTTTTTCCTGCATCAGTCAAATGTTTCTTTGCCAGAAAGTTTAATTTTTAGTAATGCCTCATGCAGCATGTAGAGAGCAGAGGTCATCCGATGATTCACAGTGAAGATATTCACAAAGATTACCTAAGTGAATAGATTTGCAGGCAACGCATACATAAGCAGCGCCACGGGATAAAGACTTTTGGTGCAACTTCTTAAAGCATTTTACGAGACCAGTTGTCCCTCGGCATGTAGGCATTTTTTTCTGAAGAACGACTGAATCATGAGGTGAAAATTTTCTGTGACCCACTGTATCTAGATGACATTTTCACGACTCACTTCAGTTTCAAGTCCATTTTTGATTTCCAAAAACATTAATTTGGTTGCTTGAGGCAAGAGTTAGATGCCAGCTTTTCTTTTATTTAATTCGAATGAAGAAGATTATATTGGAAGAAACGACTGAATTACTGCCTAAAACAAAGTCGACGTGTTGATAGATATGAGTTTTGTCTTTGAATCAATAAGGCAAACAGTAACAAAAATGTAAAAAAAAAGAAGTCACACCAAGAGTAAATTGAACGGCAGGTTGGAGATCATACTACACAGTTGTTCAAGCTTTTTTGTCTTCACACATTTCCAACAATAAAGGACCAGGAAAGCATCATTAATGTTAAACGTGACCATCAGACACCTGAAATTCTGCTGACATGAAAAAGGAGATAACGAAACACTGGGCAGTCCTGACTAAAACAGACTAAAAGGGACATATTTAACTTTGGCAAGCTATTCTAGTTTCAAGTTTTTTTGTCAGGATACCTTACAATATACCAGACAGTGTAAATCCAGGATCAGACCACACATTCTGCGCAGTCTGATGTTGTTCTGCGATGTCCAATACAATCACTAAATTCGCCTTTTGCTTTGAAGTGGGTTTCGGAGGATATATGCTTTCTTTGTGAATTCACTGTACGGTATCAAGGATCTTTCTCGCCAATTAGTTAAAACAATACATCACATGTAACAGCATCTCTTAGAATTAATTGCTCGTGAACACTTAACATCATGTAGACGAATTTGACGCAATTACCGCTGAAAGTTGAGGACTGAAATAGTGCGGTTTTTTTGTCGTTTTGCGAACGCATTTACTTTGCAAGGTCTTCATCTTGATCCTAATTAGCCGCCAGCAAAAGTATAAATCAACAACGCCTTAAACAGATTTAGCCAGAAAAAGTATTGTGAAATATGAATAATTAGTGTACCTTAAAGCTTTACAACAGAAATTCTGACATAAAGGATTTTGAAAAGAGTTTGTAAAAGAAAAAGAAAATGCTTTTGTCCTTTTTCCACAATGTTTTGTAGTCTTTCAGACACAAACCGATCACATGTTTATCGTCTATGAAAGTTTTTTTCTATGATTTTTCAAAGATTTTCTAGTGAAAAGATAAAGAATTAAAATCAAATAAGTGAAGCCGTTTGGAAGCAATGTGGCAATATGAGAACATTTTCTCCTTTTGCTTCTATATTCTTTTTGAAATATGGAAAGAAAAGTGTGGGCATTTTGTAAATTGTTCATGCTTTATTATCAAAAAGTCCTTTTTGTGGAATTTTCAGTGACGATATGGGTAAGGCTATAAATAAACGCAACATTAGACGCAATGTTCAATAAATAAGTGAATTACACCCGATTATTAGCCAATTAACCATTATTTGTAGTCGTTATTATACACAGAGAATCTTTCAAACACGAAAATACATGAACTACTGTGTTTCAGTGCTATATTTTATCAGATGTGCATTCCCTTTTTGTTTCAAGTTGAAGTAGCAATAGCTGCCAAAAGTAGTTAACTCAAACGACAATATTTTAGACTGGTCTAAATTGAAAGCATTTGCAGACGACAAAATGAATGTGACTGAAAATTTGAAATTTGTTTTGTGAAGGGTAGAAAACATTGTGGGAAAAGGAGAAAATGCTGGTTACCAGCATTTTCTCCTTTTCCCACAATGTTTTCTAAAGGCTTCTTTCTCAGGGGCGTCAAAAGTAGGAATTGTGTGGTAATGGGTCAATGCATTTTAATTTCAGTCATACCATTTAACCCCTAGACCGCTACGCCTGACTCAAGGACAGTTTGCGGACGCTGTAGATTAAAATCAGACTGCAGAAAATCCGAATGTACACTTTTCGATCAGAAGATACTTTTCTCCAAAAATACACTTGTTTAAAATAGAATTATCAACATGTGATTATTCTAAAAGCATGATAGTTTCGATTTATCAACATCTGATTACTCTAACAGCATGATGGGTTCATTTTCCCTTATTTAGCAGGATAAGGATTAAAAGTATGGAAATTATTGTGAATTTGACAATCTGTTATTGTACGGTTGGTCTAAGTGTTAGTTGTTGCCAGAGAATTTAATTTCAAAATTACTGGTCAGTTGCCTGGACACTCCATCTTTTAGTTTTTGTCTGATTTTAGAATTCATTTTTGCTGCTAGCAGCTAATACTTGGACCGACCACCAAAAAAGGATGTCCTTTTTATAGAATTTTCCATACTTGCCCAGAGCTCCAGCTAAGAGGGAGCGATGTTATTATAAATCCATTATTTCTCTTTGAAACCTCAGTATGTTGTTGGTAATCATTAGCATTGTGTCGATGAGATAATTCTAACGATTGCCCATACTACAGTTTTTAGTGGAGAATTATTAGTTTTTTGAATTTTGAAATCAAAATCAATCCATCTATCTTTAGCTCTGCTTGCCATATTTATATATCAGTTGTATGATTTAAAAGAATTTCAACACCTGCTTTTATTTTTTCTGCCTGGGGGCCTTCAAGTTGTCCATTGGGTTTACTACTGTTTGGCAGATTTTTTTTTTTGTAAACTCTGTTGAATGACAACGTGCAATACCAATTTTGCCAACAATGTTTCACCTCAGAAAACCCTTAGATTATCCGTTTTTGTTGTTGTTGTTGTTTTGTTTTGTATTGGCAGTGTGAGTCAGATCTTGGGTTGGCATTATCAAGTGAGGTAGATATTGTTGTGGAGAATGATCATGGCATAGAAACACTTATTTTCCTTAGCTGAAAATGTTCTATTTAGCTAGCACATAATCTAAAGTTTTCAAGGAAATGATCAAATCAACTTGTTTCTATTTTATATCATATCTTCTATCGAACTGATTGAAAATGCATTTTTATTAATGTCATTATTGTTTTTGCTTCACAAATGAGTTGCACGTTTTGTCTCAAACAATGATACGGTTCAGGTTTTAGATTTGTCAGTTTGCAGAACACGTGCTCTGAAATCCATCACTAGGAGAGAAAAGGTCTTACAAAAACTATCGACAGTAGAAGATACGGGTTAGATAATAGGAAATGACAGTCTATAAATAAGTTATTGAAGTAAGACACGAGTTGTAGAAAGCAATCTTCGACAATATGTACGTACTATGAAAAATGTCTACGTCTATCTTTTTGCGGAAATTTATTTTTGGGGGGAATGACTAAGCATCTGGAAATAGATATTAACGTTGAAGGCACACCTTGTACATTTGAGTGTACATTAAAGATGAAGATTATCCAACACACATTATTATACTGCAAAGAAATTTCTGATAATCTGATTGGTTAACATGCCGGGAACATAATATCATGTTCCCTGGCAAAAACCAGTTTCCCTTTTGAGTGCCCCGTAAACATCACTACACGTGCAATACATCATCCAAAATGGCGGCGTCAATCGATCACCAGACTGCACATTTATACACCAAACTGCACGTTTTAGTGACGTCAGTTTCCAGTGACGTCAATTTTCATTGAATTGGGGCACACAGAAGGGAATTTCTATTTCGTCAGCATACTCGATTCGTGAAATTATTAAACAGGTAAATTTCGCTTAACGCGCTTTTAAAGGGTAAAACTTTGCAGTATAATAAATTCGTTGTACGGTCAGGTGGCAGGGAACTTGGAAACTTGTTCACGGCTGTGGTGAATCATGTCGCCACCTCGCCTTCGGCTCGGGGCGACATGATTAACCACAGCCGTGAGCAAGTTTCCAAGTCCCCTGCCACCTGACCGTACAACTAATAGTGTAACCATCTAGTCGAAAAATGGTGCCGAGAAAAACTTACAAGGAAATTCAGTTTTTTGGTGGTATATTTCTGCTACGATATGTGAGATAATAATCATGATCGTTTTGAAAAACTTTCCTGATAAATCAAAGTTTCCAGAAAACTTTACCTAGAAAGTGAAACGTTTTTTGTACACAATATAACGTTAAATGTCGTTATCTAGAAAATTTGACACTGATAAGTAAATATTTTAACGCAAAATTTCTCTTTCGTGCTGGAAAGAGACATTCGAGATAGAATTATCGTGATAGATCTACCCGTTTCTCGATTTACTTTATCAGGTGGCAGTAAGTTAAAAATCGAATTATATACAATTGTAGCTTAATTTGGTAAAGTCCTACACATGAAATTAACCATAGTCTTTAGAAAGAAAAAGCAAACACTGCTCCAACTGCCTCTTACGAATAATTTAAAAAAACATTCACGGAAAAAGAAGAATCCATAAGGTTAGAGACGAACATATTCCGAAACCGTACCGTATCAAAGATAGCGTGAATGACGGTTGTGCGTACTTGTGAACGTAAAAAATCGGGATAACATTGAGAATTACCGTGTTTTTATCGTGATTTTTTTTATCAACTAGATAATGTTTCCCGGAAAGTTTGTATTATCGCGATGGTTTTCTTGAACTAATCGCAATTTTTATTTCGAATCTAGTGGCAGAAATGTGCAACCATACGTACAGATTGGCTGCTTCACAAAATGGGTCAAATGTCTTTTTTAGAATTTACCAGACGTCTGATCAATTGATTAAATGACCTTCAACCTGGAGGTGAGGATACAGACTTTCTGACTCTTCTTCATTTTAAAGCGAGGCTGTTTAGATTTTGGACTATAAAACTTGCCCTTGAGTGTGATGAATTGTTACACAGCATCCGTTGAATAATTATAAATTTTTTTTCGATCCAATTTTTTACCATAAATCTTTCGATGTATATGTTTTCCGTAAATTATCGGTTTTAATCCTTTACCAAACAATCCCTGGTTTTTACGGTCCTGAAAAAAAAAGCCTTTTGAAAACACTGTGGGAAAGGAGAAAATGCTGGTAACCAGCATTTTCTCCTTTCCCACAATGTTTTCTATCCAACTGGAAACGAATTTTAATTTTTGACTTGTGTTTATTTTCTCATCTGCAACTGTCTTGACTGTGGACCAGTCTAAAATTTTGTTGTTTCTGAAAGGGTTAAAGGATCACCATCGGCGTATTCGGGAAAAAAAATCTTAGTTATGCCTAATGTGTAGGGAATATTACGAGCGTAGTCGACGGATAAGGACGTTGCACTATGATCTGATCTACACCTCATAAATCTGATGGTAGTATCGGCAACAGTAGGTGTTGTTTTTTTTTTTCATTTTAGTTATGAAAACATTGACATTCATATAGCAGATGTTTTATTTCGCCACATTGATTTGATATGTATCAGTGAATTGCACGTTAACCAGAATGTTTTAAAGTCGGGTGTCGTAAAAGATTTTTTCAGGAAGTTATAGCCTACAAGTTACTTTCTGTTACTCCAGGTTGCCTGGACGGATGCCGAGGGCTTCGTGCTGACTCACAAAGACAGACGAATTATTGATGATCCACGGCTAAGTGTCGAAAGACCTTTTACTAAGGACTGGAATCTACATATAAGAGATGTTCAGTATACAGACACTGGGAAATATATTTGCCAAATTAATACTCAACCGGCCAAAAAGAAAACGATAGCATTATATGTACAAGGTGGGTAACAAAATATGATCTAAGGATTTTTCTCACTCTGAGCTCCGGAGATTTGTGAGTTAAAACCCTCACATAGTCATAATTCGTTACGATGATCAGTGAATGGCACATCCACAATATCTATTGGTCTCTCCCTGCGGACTATAATTTAGTCATACTCTGTCAAAATACGGTTAAATGTTGGCTTTTTTTGCAAAAGTAGACCGACCAAATTCAGCCTGAGTAGGTAAACTGGAAAAAAGATTCTGCGTGTTGAAGGGCCTTTCAACCCCATGCATGATCCAGTCTTTGAAAGACATATTGGATCCATAAGACTATAAGACTATAAGCAAGGTATAACTCTGTACGAGTATTTATTTCATGCATTCCGATAGCTAATCAAGAAATAATGGTGGAATATTTTTAGGTATTTCATAAGTACGACCAATGAAAAATACCGACTTTATTTTCTAACTTTTCAATTGAAACTGCACGTTCCACACAACCAGATTGAAATATGACGTAATTTACCCACATTTCTCCCGTTTCACATGGTATTGTAATGCGTTGTAATGCATCAGTTCCGAAAAGATATAGCAGAAATCCACACATCTACAAATTCGTCTAAAAGACGCCAACAGTTATTATCAGATACATTTGACTGGAAAATTACGACATCCACTCCGTCATATTAAAGTAAAGGCGACAGGTGATGTTACAGTGTGTCATTATTGAGCATACATTTTCAACATCCCTGATACTGTTCGTTTTAATGGTAATAAATGTAAGAAAATTAAATGGATAGAGAAAGAAAAATATAAAAGCGTTATATGAACGACTACCAAGGTAAGGAATAGGACAGTGCAGTTTAAGTATCAGTCTGACCGTGTATAGCATGAAGTTGATCTACGATGTCCATGGAGTTATCAAAAGATAACAGCAGCATTTACTAAAACTCTCCACGTTGGATTTACCAGGTAAGGAATTGCTCTGTTCTAAACTTTCTTTGCCAATTTTACCTTGAAACTATATAGGAACAAGTGTGGGATGACATACATGTCGACATCGATGACGAATACAGGTTCTGTGCATCTTTTTTTCAAAACATGCATCTAAGCTTCAATATTTATATCACTTACTCTTGACTGAGACTGTTGAGAAGAAAGGGAGGGTGGGTGGTGGGCGGATCGCATTTCGTAAATAAAAAAGAAAGGGCTGAAAGGAAGGGCGGAGGGACACTACGTTAAAACGCGTTTCAAGCCATCCCTAGGTTTTGAGGGGTGATGGATCTAATGGAAACTTTAGCGAAGCGTTCATCTGAAGAAAATCTCTACCCATAAATTCAACACTTGTTTTCCATTTAGACTGTTTATCGCCTTTGCCTGAGGTTTGCACATCATTATAAGAGGTTAAGATCGCTCTGTCACGCAATTTCCCCCAAAATATTCCTTGTTTGGGGTCTCCCAGCCTCATTAATATACATACATTTTTTTCTTCTTTCTTCTGAATCATTCATCGTCTATTTCAGATCCGAATTGTTTCAGTCACAAATGATTAGAACACGAACATTTCCAACACGACTGCAGTTGGCTGTTGTTTTTCCAAATTGTGACTTCAAACATGATCTTTTATTGAAAGCAAAAAGCAACACTGACTTAGAACACGTCTATGCTCTAGAAATCTAGTGTAGACCAAAGTGAAATTTTGGAAAACCTTTTCTTTTTTCCTTATATTTCCTTTTTGAAAAATAGACATCAATTTTATAACCATATTTGATTTCCTTTTTTTTCACTAGTGTAGTTAAACACTGCAAAGTACTGCCAATCAAGGCCTATTTGTAAAGTGGTAGGAGAAGAAGGCATTTTTACATCCTATTATACTCTATTAGACTAGATTCTCTTTCATACGGTTTATCCGTGGCTATGAAATCAGAAAGTATAGGATTGTTTTTGGTTCTTTTTCGCCAAGAATTCTCAACCTTTATCCTGCTAATAAGTTGCTAATACACACTGATCAACGTGAGCCGCGGACACCATGTGTTCTCGGTACACCAGATCGAATTTTCCATGGAAGAACCGGAGGTGGTGTAAGTATTTTCATTTTTATGGACCTGATTAACCTAGATAGAAATGTTGATTTACAGCAATGTCAAGACGAATGATTGATCTGTTTACACATATACTAGGGAATAATAATACCATCATATAAACGAGCAGTGGCTTTATGAGCAACTGGGGTCTTATTGTTTTGAAGTTTGTTGCCGATTTTCGGACAAAATCCCCTAACCATTGTTCATTTTACAGTTTGTATGATCAGATAAATGTATTCCCTAAAGGAACACAAAATTTCACTTAGAAATGTCCATCCAAAGCGAAGATATACGTTTTTGAATGGACCTGGGTAGAGGAAAATATGCTAACAAGACACCATTTTCATTTTCAGAGTATGTACATGGACACAAGATCAGAAAAAGCTTGTGTTAACTGGACACCAGCCTTTAAATCATCAATATTTCTGCCTGAAACTCGATGCATGGGCTGTATACGAAGACTATTTTTGTAAACATTATGTCACTACGGTCCATTACTTGATAAAGAGCATGTTCATCGCAATTTCATTACTTGTAGCACTTGCTTTTGGAAATATTTGCAATAATACGACAATTTACGAAGTAGACCTACGATGCTTGATCACAATTGACCGGTCATTGCCTCCAATGTTGGTGCAAGACATGTTCTTTTTTTTTATGTACAGCGTTTCAGTTTTATGAATGGCGTATTAACCCATTACCACGCAATCACGAGCTTTAATGTCACTGGGAAAGATGGCTTCGAAAAACATTGTCTATAAAGAAAAACCCCTATTAACTAATACAGTGTACATTATTTACCACATTTGGCCTGATTCTTAGTTTAAATAATTTTCAAATCCGCTTGGCCAACTGCCAGTGGGCTCTTAGAATGGCGTTCTACCCTTCGTACATTTGCATGCGTGCGTTTGTTCGTCTACGCGTTTATTTCTAAATTTTTCATTTAATTGACTTCTCCTCAGAAAGCACCAAGTGGAAATCAACAAAATTCAACGTGGTTGATTCCATAAATTTCTTTCGAGATACTTCGATCCTTTGAAAAAAGATGGCTTATGTGGAAGGAGCTTATTTTCCGTGTACGGCGCGTTGTGAAAATTGTAAAATTTGTCCTCTCAAAAGAACTCAATCACGAGATTGGCATTGGGTAGCTTTCTATCACATTCCTTCAATAAATTTTGATCTGCTGACAAACATGGCTTTTGTTTGTGGGATTTATTTTCTCTTTGTGTCATAAAGCGGAAGTACTTGCAGTTCTTTAAATAAATTCATTGATAATACATGTATGTAGATCTACATGTATTTCATAACACAGATGATCACTGATAATGTTTCATTTTATCCAATATGCTGGGTGATCATGATATATAAGATTTTAATCTTTATTGTTACAAACTTACATAGTTCTTGGAAATGCAGCATTAGTGCTCAGAAAATAATCTCCTTCCGCATAAGCCATCTTTTTTTAAAGGATCGAGGTATCTCGAAAGAAATTTATGGAATCATCCACGTTGAATTTTGTTGATTTCCACTTGTTGGTTTCTGAGGAGAAGTCAATCAAATAAAAATTTTAGAAATAAACGCGTAGACGAACAAACGCACGCATGCAAATGTACGAAGGGTAGAACGCCATTCTATGAGCCCGCTGGCAGTTGGCCGAGCGGATTTGAAAATTATTTAAACTAAGAATCAGGCCAAATGTGGTAAATAATGTACACTGTATTAGTTAATAGGGGTTTTTCTTTATAGACAATGTTTTTCGAAGCCATCTTTCCCAGGGACATTAAAGCTCATGATTGCGTGGTAATGGGTTAATACGCCATTCATAAAACTGAAACGCTGTACATAAAAAAAGAACATGTCTTGCACCAACATTGGAGGTAATGACCGGTCAGTTGTGATCAAGCATCGTAGGTCTACTTCGTAAAATGCCGTATTATTGCAAATATTTCCAAAAAGCAAGTGCTACAAGTAATGAAACTGCGTTGAACATGCTCTTTATCAAGTAATGGACCGTAGTGACATAATGTTAACAAAAATAGTCTTCGTATACAGCCCATGCATCGAGCTTCAGGTAGAAATATTGATGATTTAAAGGTTGGTGTCCAGTTACCACAAGCTTTTTCTGATCTGGTGTCCATGTACATACTCTGAAAATGAAAATGGTGTCTTGTTAGCATATTTTCCTCTACCCAGGTCCATTCAAAAACGTATATCTTCGCTTTGGATGGACATTTTTGAGTGAAATTTTGTGTTCCTTTAGGGAATACATTTATCTGATCATACAAACCGTAAAATGAACAATGGTTAGGGGATTTTGTCCGAAAATCGGCAACAAACTTCAAAACAATAAGACCCCAGTTGCTCATAAAGCCACAGCTCGCTTATACGATGATATTATTATTCCCTAGTATGTGTGTAAACAGATCAATCATTCGTCTTGACATTGCTGTAAATCAACATTTCTATCTAGGTTAATCAGGTCCATAAAAATGAAAATACTTACACCACCTCTGGTTCTTCCATGGAAAATTCGATCTGGTGTACCGAGAACACTTGGTGTCCGCGGCTCACGTTGATCAGTGTGTAATAGGTTGTTGGAAGATACATATTACTTTTGGGCTAAGAGAACCACTATGTGGTAAAAGTTGAAATAAATATAAATATAAATAATAAATACAAAGAGCTCGTACATCTTACCTGAAGGTTTACACGAAGATTCGCGTTTACATTTTTCTTTTCAGTGCCACCCACTATTATCGATAGATTATCATCGTCAGACCAGACAGTAAGGGAAGGCCAGACAGTTAATCTAACATGTAACGCAACAGGTATACCGATGCCTGTCATTGCATGGTTTCGGATTACAACCAATCCCACACGTGGAAGAGAACGTATGTATACTTATATGGAAAGGCTCGGTATAAATCTGGATATGTTAATTACAAGAGGCTTTCCAGCAAAAATTGAAATTAAAAAAAAAAAATCGAAATATGGTTTTTTCAAATTTTTTGAGGGAAAAATACCCTCTTGTCGGAAAGTGCAGGTTCAAGGTCAGACTTCAAGTTCTGTGTAGTCTGATCTTGCTCTACACTGGCCTCAAAATCGAGTCGCCCTCAGCA
The DNA here is from genome assembly GCA_943736015.1 of Tridacna crocea. Taxonomy (NCBI): domain Eukaryota; kingdom Metazoa; phylum Mollusca; class Bivalvia; order Cardiida; family Cardiidae; genus Tridacna; species Tridacna crocea. The sequence goes on along the minus strand of OX031066.1, from coordinate 8,009,031 downwards.
GCCAAATGGCTATTTTTAACTGAACAAACAGCTCTGTAAACCCAATATACTGATGTCAAATGATCACAGTAAGCCTTAGATAGCTTAAAGGGAAATCTTAGAGCAAAGAACAACGAGCCGACTATGAGTTGCTTTTCTTCTAAGCTCTTTGTCACTATTCTCAAGACAAGAGTTAATCATGAAACGATGTTTTTATGCCATCGTTATAGACGTGGTTTTGTTACATTCTTCAGCGAGTCCTTTTGCAACATCAACCTTTGTGGAACGATGCTGTTTTGATATTACACTCCGGAGCATCTCGCAAAAAATATACATTTGGTAATGGCTTTACTGCGAAACTTTTCTTGGAGCACAGTTATTGTCTCTCACAGCTGTGGTAGACAAAAAGAGCTTTTACCAAATGCTTAGACAAATTAATATGCGCAACATTTGTATAGTTTGCTTCGATTTAATGCTTTTCACATGGGATCCTAAACTAGCTTTAAAAAAGTGCAAGGGTTAAATCTGTATCCATGGGTAAGCTTTTTCCTTATTAACAAAGTATGCCACGTGTGGTTTTAAAGAAGATGAAAACAATGATAATATGGTATGAATCGTAGTTAGGATACAGAGACAATAGAAGTTGATAAGGCACCGAAAAAGATTTGAAATATGGAATAAATGCTTTGTTACCAACTTTGATAAGTTTAATGGGACCTGTTTAAACGGCAAGTTAGCAAATAAAAGCAAAACGAAAACACTCAAATTTACAAGTCCTTTGGAACAACAAGAACACAGACCCGTACCTGAGTTACTTATTTAACACAAAAACTAAACACGTTTTGTATGATTATCAAAATCATAGATTGCTTTTGCAGGCATCGGTTCAACAGGAGAAGTCCTCAAGATCTACAACGTATCACGTGACTGTGGCGGTGTTTATGTGTGTGAGGCAGACAATGGAATCGAAGAGAAAGCATCTAGGAAAATGGAAGTTAACGTTGAATGTAATTACTTTTTTAAGCGTTGGACTGCTAAGCGCAATTCGGCTTTTTTGTGTGGGTAGGTTAGATCAAGATAAGCCTGCACAGAAAATTCAATCTAATCATCGGTCTTGTAGCCAAAAGGAATATTGATATTGCAACGTCACGGGCTTTCAGTTCAGGTTCAATTTATTTATAATGTAGTTTAAGAGTATACACTGCAACCATTTGTGATTCAAATTCTACATATTTACACGCACTGTGTAGCTTCGTAGCAGGCAGGAGTCTTGCGTTGTTCAGTGTTAAATTTGAGGATTCAGGACATAGAGGCCCGGCTACTTGCCTATGTAGATTCAGTAAGGCTTTCTTGGGAATGTCCTTGGGCAAGACAACTCGGAGTTCTGTTGGTTCTGGCAAAATCCAACAATGTATGCATATATCAGTTGTCACTGTGATGACAGGAATAATTTTGAAAGCGGCGTAAAACACCATTCTATCAACGTCATAATTTGATAACTGAATTAAATTAGTAAAATGTTGGAGTATTTCACTGTAGATATTGACCTGAAATTAAGTCATCAGCAGACGAACGTCGGACACTTAAATCTGCGTTCAGAGCTACAGTCAAGACATTTCATTGCATTAGGCAGATTGCTATATAACTCATTACCAAACGACAAAATTTTAAGCTTGTCCAAATTGAAAGCATTTGCAGACGACAAAATAAAAGTGACTGAAAATTTGAAATTTGTTTTGTAAAGGATAGAAAACATTGTGGGAAAAGGAGAAAATGCTGGTTACCAGCATTTTCTCCTTTTCCCCACAATATTTTCTAAAGGTTTCTTTTCCAGGGGCGTCAAAAGCAGGGATTGTGTGGTAATGGGTTAAACAGTTCAATTTCTGATCACGTCCTTACTTTAGTTGATATCAGGTAAATGTTAAGGACTGGCAGGTTAATGCCAAAAACAGATTAACCAAATGATATTTAGATGGAATAGGATGCTATAGAGACGAAAGAGGTTGTTTATACGCAGGGCTTATTTTACCGTAATACCTGCACATGCTCGCAGCACTAATTGATGCAAAAAGGTGAGGCTAACCGATGATTGTTACAGACAGTTTGATGTAGTTCACAAAACTCACGGAATACAAAGGTCTATAAAACAACTTAAGAATCTGATTCTTTGTATGCTTTCCTACTTGAATTTGCAACCACTTTAGCGCGTATTGTATTTATCTTTAATGTAGTTGCTCCAGAAGTGGAAGTCAAAAATAGCAGAATGGGTCATTTTCGAGGCAGAGAGACGTTTTTGCAATGTGAGGTCGTTGCAAATCCACATGGTGTTATGTTTTGGTCCAAGGACGGAAAAGAAATTATAGCGTAAGATTTGCATCAGCTATCAGAATGTCCCATTTATTTGATTCTTTCGAGATCATTATAAGGGTAAAGTAAATATTGCCGTTTTTCGTGTGTGCGTGGTATAATAAAGTGAATGATGAAAGTAAGTTTCATTACTTGTATCCGATACTATTACTCTCAGATGATAATTTAAACCTTTGTTGACATACACAACATAACAAAACAAACACATAAAAGGTAAGGCAGGTAAAATGCACCGCTTCATTACAAAGACAATACAGCGGCTATTTAACCCTTTACCCAATAAGGCATTTCTATTGCATCTCTAACTGACCATAAATAAGAGCAAGGATAAAGCCGTATACGACACCTTTTGGTTCTGTAGAAAACATTGTGGCAAAAGGTGAAATTGCTCGTGACGAGCAATTTCACCTTTTGCCACTATGTTTTCCAAAGGCCCCTACAAGCCATGCGTAGAAATGAGTATCTATGGAGTAAAGGGTTAAGCTGAAAGGAATACCTGTTTCCACTATAATATTATGAAGTCAGTCGACCCTAAAAAGACACTGCTATCGTCTGAGAGTAATAGGTATTTGTTGATAGCTCTCGATGTGTAGTCTTTGCTACTCAAATTTGACCAACAAATAATCTAAGATTATATTCGAGCAGATATAAACTTCAATTTAGACGCTCCCATTTAGAGATTCTGTTCGTCTCTTAGAGTGATGCTGTAAAAAGACAGTAAAAAGGCCGACGATGACTTTGACATGCTGTAGAGATACCAGATGATTAAATATGTAGCCTACATTTAGCAAGTGCTCTTTCTAGGCAGTGTTACGGTATTTTTCGGCTAAGGTGAATATGGTGGCTTTTGACCTACTTTTCGATACGGATTACAAATGAATAAATAAAAATGTGTGAATGTTGAAAAATGCAGACATGTTTATTTTATGGGCCTCTGTCTATTGGCTGACATATTTACGCCGACTGTCTTCCTCTAGAGATAGTTCTTGTTTCGTTAAAGATTCGTTAGTCATGTCTTTGGTGGGATCGACAGAATAAAGGGAAACAAGTAAACGATTGTCCTAACACTATCTCAGATCATCTTTTTTTTAAATTTACATTCAGAGACAGCAGACACATAGTTGAAATGTTTAATTCTGATTACGACGAGAAGAAGATACTTAGTTTAAGGATACGTTCTATAGCCATTGAAGATTTTGGCAGATACACGTGTTCTGCGAAGAACCAAATTGGGGAAGACAAAGCGTCGATGGTTCTTTATGGTAGGTTGTTATTAACCATTTAACCCTTTACCACTACATGTCGACTTTTACCGACCCTAAGAAAGATGCACTTTAAAAACATTGTAGAAAAAGCAAAAGGAATTCTGGTAACCAATATTTTCTTCCCACAATGTTATTTTCATCATACTAAATAGAAAATAACAATTTTTGAGTCACACTTATTTTCTTGTCTGCAGATGCTTTCAATTATGACTAGTCTAAATGTTCGTTGTTTGATGAAGGGTTGAAAACTGAGCACAATTTTCGTTAGTGATTGGAACAGTGTTTATCAGGACCAGAACATACAAACGTGCAATATGATTCCAGCCAAGACAGCTTTGAATTCGCATTAACCTTGTAATTTCATTACAAATTCATAATCATCACTTCCTCTATTGAGAGATGCAATAGATTAATTCACCTCACATTGCAATCCCTGATCGAACTCATTATCTTTAAAGTTATATTTTTTGTCACACTATTACGAAAACTATTTAAAGAGTTCTCCAGTTTCATATTTTCAGTAAAGAAATGAAAGGCAAATCGTAGTAACTGTGAAACTTTATTTTCTTTAAAGTCTAATCTTGTTATTCAGTTTCGAAAAAAGAACCAAACAGTAATTCCAAATGCAGTCAAATGACGTCATAGAGGGGGTATTCCTAAAGGCCACAGTCTCTACACATATTATAGATGCATTATCATTATCGTACTGTGTAATCACGAGCATTTCCGTGTAAATAAATATTGTACTCTACAAAAAAAACTGATGTATTACTGGGGCAAAGTAGGGTTTTTGACAAAATGTATTTTTTTTTACTGTTATTCTGTTTATGACTCATTTCTTCGGAGTAGAGAGCTTCACTGGAATGTTTACGTCTGTAAAGGTTTAACAGATGCAGCTAAAGAAGAATGCGCTAAAAAATACTAATAAATGAACAAAGGTTCACGAAGATTTGAGTCTTCACGGAGTAGTGAGAATCAATGATACTACATGTTTGAGCCAATTTAATCGGACTTACTAGTTATCTTCCACCGAACATTGACAGATTACTCACGAAGAATTGCAACGACGACTGTATACTTTAGGCCAGTGGATCCCGTTTTCCCGAAAACCACTCCAGTTATAAAATATGAGCCTCCAGATCGAAGTCGCTCCAGACAAAATAATTGGAATGGAACTAGCCGAAATAGACATAAAGGTTTGTTACATGGTACTTATATGTCCAGGAACAAAGATGGTCCAAATAGAGAGCCCAGAAGGTTACCAAGTTGAACTCTCTGTGTTAACCCTTTCCAAAAGAACAAATATTAGACTCTTCCAAACTGAAACAGTTTGCAGAAAACAATGTCAAATTTGAAAGAAAAAATGGTACAAAGTTATCATAAAGGGTAGAAAACACTGTGGGAAAAGGAGAAATTGCTCGTCACGAGCAATTTCTCCTTTTCCCACAGTGTTTTCAAAAGACTTGTAGAGCAGACACGTAAAAACCAGGGTTTGTTTGGGAAATGGTTAAGCTAGCATGGATATGTACAAGTCATTCCTTTGACTTTCTTCTTGGTACCTTATGTATGTTTCCATTACATTTCTTTTTGAACTATCAGTGGGTCAGTTCTGATTTTTAGGGAAAAAAAGAAAAGTACACAATCGACCACATGTGTGCTAGATAAAAAAGATAGCTGACAGATGACGACACACTCTATTAAATAACAAATTGGTATTTCTGAGTCTGTACTCATGTCCATATTCAAACTTGTCTTTTTTTATTTCTTTTTTTAAATGTAAAAGTTCCAAACAATGTCATAATTGTGGATTTGTTTCTTCATGAATTTCTTAACAAACGGTTAGGATCAAGCAAACACTGTTTGTCTTGTGCACTGATCTTCAAAAAACATTTCCCCCAAAAATCTCTAAGGCACTTTTAGCATTTCAAGGATAATGATGTACCAGGCCAGTTTCTTTTCACTGTTCTGTCAGATCTCCGCTTTCCTGAATACTTACAGACCATAATATATTAAAGGACAAAGAAATACAGTTTATTTCATCAGCTTGTGGTTAATATGGGAAAATATTTGCCAAAAAAGTAAAAGGTATGTCACGAGTTATTTTCGCGAACCTTTCTCTTTTGAGGGTGATATTTCCCCATATTAACCGCTAGCTGATGAAATATATTATATATTGTATTTCCTCTGATTATTTTGTCATCGAATGCCACTTTTAAAACTGGTGATCTCAAATCAATTAACCGATATTTAAAACAAAAAAAACGCGAGTGACTCGTCTTGCGTAGGAATACATCATAATTCAATACACATCTGTGACATGTAGACATTTTGTTCGCCATTGTTTTTTCTATATTCGAATAAAACGATTACTTGCTAATGTGGAGTGATTCTAAGCAAAGTAGAAAAAAAGTAGTTCCAGATTTTCGGCAGGAGGAAAATATTCACTGTGACGGCAAATTAATTCCTTCCAGCTTAAAATACGACATTATTTTAACCCATAAAATTTCTAAAATTAGAAACATGCTATATAATATAATTATTCAGATATTAGACCAACTGAACTTTCACTGTAATCCTCTTACATTCAGCCCTTAAGTCGTGGGATAGACAACTTTTAAAAACGGTGTAGCAAAAGGTGACAAAGTTTCTAACCAGCATTTTTCCCTGTCGTTTTACTTTTCAAACAGCATTATTTTGTTGCATTTAAGTTTTCGCCAGCAAACGCTGTCAGTTTGAACCGGTCAAGAATCTGTTTCGTCTGGCAAAAATACGATTGTGCAATTTCTTCTTTTGTCCTGCATTTTATTGGATTTTGTTCTAGAATCTAAATTGCCTAACTCATTACCAAACGACAAAATTTTAGACTGGCCCAAATCGAAAGCATTTACCAGATGACAAAATAACAGTGACTGAAAATTTGAAATTTGTTGTGTGAGGTGTAGAAAACATTGTGGGAAAAGGAGAAAATGCTGGTTATCTGCATTTTCTCCTTTTCCCACAATGTTTTCTGAAGGCTTCTTTCTCAGGGTCGTCAAAAGTAGGGATTGTGTGGTAATGGATTAATCAGTCAGTTTTTTTTGGTGTGCGTTATGATAATCTCGACTTAGAGCAATCCACCTTTTGTGTTAAGACAATTCCAATGAAAAGCAAGGCGGTAGACATGCATATAAATCTTGACTTGATAGCATGTTGTATGTAATTGTACAAATTAACTCAAGGGCAAAACGATTGTTTTGAAGTCCGTTAATTATAGTGTGTGTTTCTTCTCTTCCACGTCATCAGCTTCTTGCATGTACATCTCAGAGTTAACAAGCAGTGATTTATTGAAAGTTGTGCTTCTTTTGTCAAGATGTTACATTTTACTTCACTTGTCCATCAATTGGCATAATTGGTACCAAAACATGTGTACGTGCCTTTATACACTCCCTTCTACATCAAGTGAGTAATCTTCAGAGTAGGAGTGGTTACAGTTGCTTTTGTGAAAGTTGTAAAAAGTATAATCTATTTCAGCATACAGTGAAGCATCCTCCCAATGTCATTCGATATTTAATTTCTACTCTCCAAGCTTTGTGCACTGTATATTAATTGAAAAATATTCAGTGATGATACTTAAAAGAAGTTAAGCAGTACAAAACAAGAAGGAGCGGTTTGCATGTAAATAGATAGTTGTAAGGCCAAGTGGCAAGGTACTTTGAAACTTGTTCACGACCGTGGCGCATCATGTCAGGCCGAATCAAACCCGAAAAGTCAACTTGATTCGTCACAACCAAGAACAAGTTTCCAAGACCTTTGTCAAATAACCGTACAACGAATTGATTATATACCGCTAAGTTTAAACATTTCAAGAGCTAGTATTCAGCAAACATTTTCCTATTTTATTGTCTCGCGAATATAATACGCTGACGAAAACAAAATTCTCCTCTGGGTGCCCAATTCAATGAAAACTGACGTCACTGAAACTGACGTAACTAAAACCTTGGTAAAAAGTGAAGTTTGGTGTCCGTGTGTCCGTCTGTGTACAAAATACTTTTAATTTTGTGTCGCCAACTCCTCCTACAGTTTTCCTTCAATAGTATTGAAACTTGCACATGCATTGATCATATATTAAAGATGTGCAAGACGCAATTTGCAGCTCTTCCTAGTTTAGGCATTTATTAAACATGGGTTTAAACAACTCCATTTTAAGTAGCTGTGCATTTTAATGATTTGTTGGCAATAGGAAATGATCACTATTTGCCTCAAAATACATTTTAAGGTTCAAATGTAGAGTTTCGACACTTAACAGTTTGTTTACCTAACGAAGGGATGGTTCGTTGTAACCCTCTATTTTGTTTTACAATGACAACAAACGTAAAGCCCGGCGCAGAGATGCGCAGATAATTCTTACAAGAAGTTTAAATTTGCAGTGAATTGACTGCGGTAGAAGTATATCCATACGTAAATGCAACCTGCGTATTTCTTGAACAATAATACATCATTGTCTTTGCGTTCATATGTTTTTTTTTTGTGTGTTACAGGTGAAAACTTCGGAGCCGTGAAAGAAAATTTAGCGCCATCAAGTTTCAGAAAATCAGACAATAAATTAGTAATTTTAATGTTTATATGTACACTAATGCAAGTTAAAAACTTGAGAAATTATAGCGGATAACATACAAAGGAGTGTTCTTTGTTCTACTAGAAATGACGACCAGCATTAGAAAGCCCATTCAGTTGTCTCACAAATATGAAGAAGAAAGGATTGTCCAACACATGTCATCTACAAAGATTCATCGTGTATATATATATTTATCATCAAGCACCGCTCTAGGTGACAGACTATTTTCAAGCTTAAGGTCATCCTCAACTTTGAGCAGCGGTACTTTCGGAAACTATTTGTGAACAAAATGGTAGTGATAGATGTCATGGCGAACATTCTAAAGAAAGATGGGTGATGGTTAGGTGAAAGTATTATCACTGATAAATGAGATACACGAGATAACTTGATAGCACAACCATTATAATATCTTGGATTTCCAAGAAGGTACGCATGTCATTCAAGTCATGTCACTTCAAGGAACAAAAAATGATTAAAGTCTTGATACATAAACAAAATATACATGTACTTCCAATCGAATGCAATAGGACTATGTGCTGTATTAAGAAACGATTTAAGACTGAATTATATGTATAACTTTAAGCTCTAAATGGCACTCTGGACTGAAAAATAAATGTAATTCATGACATTAAAACTTTAAATGCCAGAAAGCATAATTCTTTTAGACGTTTTATTACAAAGTATTTTGATATATGGCCAGCAACATGCGAAAAGGGGCATTCGGACATTTGCGTAAAGTGTCGTCTGGGATCAGCCTGCGCAATCCGCGCAGACTGATCAGAGACGGCACTTTACGATTACATTACATTTTTTGATACCGTAGACTTGTGCAAAACAGGAATTTTCATTAAAACTGAAAGTGTCGTCTTGGACTAGCCTGTGCGGACCTCATAGGTTGATCCGAGACGATACCTTTTCGCATGTTATAAGACATATGATAGCGCACTGCGTGAAAATAAAATCGTACCATATTCTTTGTCAAAATGGAATCGTCCACAACTGTATTGCCTCTGCATTGACTTATTTGTTTACTTGAATTATGCTTGTCCGGTAAATTTTGTATTGTTGGATATAATAATGGGTGCAACATGGGAAAAAGGACATTCGGACATTTGCGTAAAGTTTCGTCTCGGATCAGCCTGCGCAGTCCGCGCAGGCTAATCCGAGACGGCACTTTCCGTTTTAGTGTAATTTTCTGTTTTGCGCATGTCTACTGTAGCACAAAATCTAATGTAGTCGTAAAGTGCCGTCTCGGATTAGCCTGCGCGGACTGCGCAGGCTCATCCGAGACGACACTTTACGCAGATGTCCGAATGTCCCTTTTCGCGTGTTGCACACCATATCTTAGCTTTGCTCTGACAAAAGGGGTATTACTCCATCTCTGTGATAAATTTTATCGCGCAAATTATCGCGGAGTTATAGATCCTAAAAAACAACATGCATTTTGTTTAACTCTTTACCAAACGACAAAATTTTAGCCTGGTCCGAATTGAAAGCGTTTGCAGACGGCAAAATTAAAAAGACTCAAAAATCGAAAAATGTCTCCAGCAGGGTAGAAAACATTGTGGGAAAAGTAGAAAATGCTGGTTACCAGCATTTTCTCCTTTTCCCACAATGTTTTCAAAAGGCTTCTATCTCAGGGTCGTGAAAGTCAGGGATTGTTTGGGAAAGGTTAACATCCTAAATTATAGGGTAAATTGTCGATTGGCATGCAGAAAACTTACCAAAAACAAAAGGTTTCGATACAGGTCAGGCTGTGTGAACTGCGCAGGCTGATATAGATCAAAACTTTTAGCAAAGGTATTAAACATCTTTTTCACAGAGCATGGCCTATTTCCTTGTATGGGTATTCATGCGCATTGTAATTATGGTAAGAATGATTGTCCGTTATTGCGGTATTTCTAGCCCATGAATGACTGTTTGAAAGTTATGTCAAATGTTTTTGAATGATTATATAAGAAAATACATTTACATAATATATGTGTCTCCTCCGTGTCACTTTCCATTCCTATTACCTTTTCAAAAGTGATTTGATATGGCCAAAAACATGCTGAAGGGAGCATTCGGATATTTGCTTAAAGAGTCGTTTCGGATTAGCTTGCGCAGTGAGCGCAGGCTTATTCGAGACGACTCTTTCCGTTGTTGTGTAATTTTTCTGTTCAGTGCACAAAATCTAACGTAGACGTAAAGTGCCGTCTCGGATTGGCCTTTGCGGACTCCGCAGGATCATCTGAGAGGACAATGCGCAAGTGTGAAAATGTTCCTTTTCACATTTTGTAAGCCATATGAGCCGTATAGTTAGCAGCAACATATTTGGATTTCTCTTATCCTACATTTGGCTCAGGGCCTCCTCGGAAATTTCTACAAATACAGTTTTCCCTTCATTGTATTTTGAAATGTAAAAGTCAAAGAATCTCATAGGACATTACAGAAGAACAATACCGGAAAAAAGACGAAAACATAACTACATCTATTATAATTCACTTCCCATCTGTGAGCTTGGTCTCGATGTAGCTGAAACAACAGGACAGACAATTAGATAAAGTAAAAATAGACGTGAAAGTTCCACAAGAGCTTAAAATGACAAATACATATTCGATTTAACTTTTAAAAGCTGGCACTTGAATTAATGGCTGGCCATGTAAAGCCTTATCACAGTCTTTATCCAACTTTCAATTAAAATAAAATGATAAAGTTTATTAATATCAAGCCCGTGTTTTATTTTTTAACTTAGCTATATTCCAAGAATTACAAATCAAAAATAATGAAACTCGCTCTGCAGTTATATTTTATCGACACTTTTTAGAATATGATTTTAGACTTGATTCCATGTTTTATTTAACCCTTTACCTCATAAGGCATTTCTATGGCATCTCTAACTGACACTAAATGACAGCAAGGATGAAACCGTTTCTTATGTGTAAATGACACCTTTTGATAGTATTGAAAACATTGTAGCAAAAGGTGAAATTGCTCGTGACGAGCAATTTCACCTTTTGCCACAATGTTTTCCAAAGGCTCCTACAAGCAATGCGTAGAAATGAGTATCTGTGGAGTAAAGGGTTAAACTTTAGCAGGGGTGGCGTACCTTTATCCTGCTACATTACTAAAACGTAATGTTTATTTCGATATTAAAAATTCAAATAATGCAATTTCAAAGACATGTCTTTTGGAATCATATCTCCATATCGGACGGTGTAGATCTAAGATAACTCCACGTTCTATGCGGTCTGATCTTGATCTACACTGTCTGCAAAAGCTCTGCGAATCGCACTTAGCGGTCTAAGGCTTAATAGGATAGAACTGATCAAAGGTCCCTACTCACCAATCAGGTTGGAGAACATTCTTATTAAAATTGTCAAGAATTTTCTGAAATTGAAAATAACATAACTTTTGATTGGCTACACCAATTACAGTTCAGTTAATCAGAAGTTTTGTTACTTTATGAATCTAAAATTGGATCAAAATTGTTTATAACCATCAAACTGCTAATTAAGTTATATGACCTCTTTAGATGATAGTAAAAAGTCCATATATTGCTTTTTTTAAAACTTATTCTATAGAGAAAAATATGTCTTTACCGGACAGTATAGATAAAAGGTCAGACTGCACGTTGTGTGCAGTGTGATTTTTATCTACAATTTCCTCAAATAGTTATTGAGTCGGGCTTGGCAGGCTAAGGGGTAAGAATGTTTGGAGAATATGAGCACGGTTTACAACTCGATAGATAGGTTACCTCCCTTGTTACAGCTAATCGAGTATACTTATTTTCTCCCTTGTTATGTACACCGCTTATGGAGTATATTTCTTTTCAATATGTACAACGCGAACCGGTTTAGCATTTTTGTTCCATGCCGTTGAATCTTCTTTTAAAGAGTAACCTCCACACCAATACAACATTTTCTGACTTTGTCTTTATTGCAAGTCAAATAATGTAGTGGAGTTATTATGCCGTGATAATACAAAAACCTACATGTACTTCTGGGAATTACCATAAATACGATTAACTCAATTAGTTTACATTTGTGTATGTCTGAAAGGAAACAATTCGTCAAGACCTAACATATCAGTTTCGGAATCAGTTCTATTGATGACAAAATCTTAACTTTGCCTCGACAATAAAACTTGACGGTTGAAATTCGAAAAAAAAAAAAAAACATTCTGGAACCTTTAGAAAATAAGAAGCAGAAATAAATAGTGCTTCAATTAGGTCATAGACACTCATCTCATTCGAACAGGCATGAATGGAAGATAAGAAAGCTTGTAACGGACAAAGTACAATTAAAACGATTGTTGTAATGCATACTTTGCGCGCGAGTTAAATAGCAAATATATAACAAATCTGTAACAATAATATCGTTGTTATGTGTTTGTAATCTGGAATGTAAATCATGACCATAACATACGAGTGAAGAAGTCATCTGTTATTTGGAGTTCCTTTGTTTCATTTGATTTGGTTCTTAAGAAGTAATAAATAAACGAATCAATCTTTTGAGTCTGAAAGAAATAATAAGTAGGTATTTGAAAAAATCAAAACTACAAAAAAGAATAGTTCTAAACGAGAACAAAGCAGTGAAAATCTATTACAAAAACTTACACTTATTTGATACATGTAAATTGGTTGGTCCAAAGTATCATTCGTGGCTCCCAAAAGGGAAACTGCTTTCACGTAAATTTTTCGAGTGGATAGGAATTTATGAATGGGGCATATTATTTATCCAATTAGATCTCAAGAAATTTCTTTACAGTATATGGAATGGATGTATTACCACAATTGTCTCTTTCCGTGGAAAAACACATCTCACCAAAATTAGTCTTGTCTATCTTGTTTCCTTACAATACTTTGAATTAGGACAAGTCCAAAGTTCGTTGTTCTGCTAAGGGATAAGACATCGAAAAGTGGTCTGAATCTCAATAAATTATAATCTCAATTATGAGTATTTTCTGTCGATAATCATGTTGATTTATAATTATATCTTTGAAGCCCTTTGTAAAAATTGCTAAAGTACTCAAAGACTGTCTATTGCCTGTCTCACATATACTTGTAACAATATTGGCGCCTAAAGTGACCCTTACTCGATACCAAACAATCCCGAGTTTTAAAACGACCTTGGAGTAGAAGGCTTTTGAAAACATTATAAGTAAACAAAGAACAAAATACTGGTTACGAGCGTTTTCTTCATTTCGCATCGTGTTTCATTTTTTATCTTTTGAAAGACAGTTTTCCCATATATGAGCCACTTTTAATTTGTCATATGCAAATATTTTGGATTTGGACAAGCCTTAAATTCCTGGCTCAGTGAAGATTTAAGCTGATGTATTTGAAACAGGGTGGATTTGTTTATTTGACAATCCACACTGTCCAATATATTTGGCAGCAACTCAAACAGCATAAAACAGATTCCGGTTTTCGATAGTGGTATTTTCATCATCATACTTTAAATATACTGGATAAAGTCATAGATGGAATTGTCATATTATGCATAGCCTGTCGGTTTTCAAACGATGTCAAATTGAGCATTTTCACCACTGCTGTACACATACCCTCAATACTTTTATATTTGTTAAATGATAAATAAGTTCTCCACCATTTAGCGTTATCGCTGGAACGAGTTCTTGACATAAGCGGATTTCGATTGATCGGGTCATTAGTTCTTACCCTGTTTAGTCGTTGAAATTCCGCTACGTTGAATTTCATTCCGACGAAATCGTATAGTTTCTTTATGGCACCTTCTACATTTAGCTTTATGTCTTCGTACACCACAAATTTAAATCTATCTGGAAATTTCTCCATTAATTTCAACCCACCCTCATAGTCCAGTGACATTTTATCGCACAATGTTCGCGAATTGGACGTAGCCTCGCGTGTTGGATATCCTCTTGATTCTATTCTACTGTTCACTATAGCCCTGGGATCACGGAACAGGTGTATCACTTTGATACGGTCGTTTTGTAACAATAAATCCTCCAGCGATTCTGTTGTCAAACGCAAAACTTTTGTCACAACATGTGTAGCCTTTTTACACGAGTTTTCTTGGGCAAGTAAACATTCATGTTTTGGTGTTCTTTTTTTTATGCATCTTTTATACTCTTGCCATCCCGGTCCTGTTGAAAAGTTACATCATAAAGATCTATTAAACCAACAACTGAACTGTTGCATATACAACTACGTGATAATTTCTGCACATTACATGATGAATATTGGCCACGATTAAGATGATACAGCCAATGAGAAAGCGCGCTGGAAAAAGGTCCCAGTTTTTCTATTAACTCTTTACCACATGAGAAAAATTTAGAATGGGCCAAATTGAAAGCATTTGCAGACAACAAAATAAAGGTGGCTGAAAAATTGAAATTTGTTCTGGGAAGGGTAGAAAACACTGTGGGAAAAGGAGAAAATGCTGGTTACCAGCATTTTCTCCTTTTCCCACAGTGTTTTTAAAAGGCTTCTTTCTCAGGGGCGTCAAAAGTAGGGATTGTGTGGTGATGGGAAAGAGAAATAATTTGTATACTAGACATTCACATTTTTTTCTCATTATTGCACTGATTATTTCCTTTAATCAAGAAGGCAATTACTTTCATAGTAAACAACACAATAGCCCTAATAGCAATTTTGTTTCGTTTTCATATAGATATGAATGGATATGCTCGTACTTTAACAATCGTTCGAAGTCTAAAATGCTTTAAGAGAACATACAAATGGTTAAGATTAATAATGATGACAAAATCGTAATTCCTCCGAAATCACGACCGAAAATACAACGGTTAAACAGACGAACATTTGTTTTTGGCTCAAATGATGAAATTTGTCTTTGAAAATGTTCAAACAAAAAAAGAACATTTTAAGTTGGACTTAGCAGCCTAAGAATTAAAAGTACACCTACGTTTCTTGAAATCTGTCGATATTCGGAAAAAAGATGATAATTCGAGCGCACACATCTACAAGTACCTAAGCGATATCAATTACTGATGTTTTACTGAATAGTCCTGCCAGAAATTACAAGACATCAATGGCCAGACCGATGACTAAAGATAAACCAACATAGCAACCCTGCTAACGAATGAAATGTAAGCTTTACCTCCATAATCATCTTGTACTCCTTGTACCACCAGGTTGCCAAGTCCAGTCAACTGACAATTGTATATTTTATTTAGGATATCGGTCATCATGCCTATAGGATGTGTGTAGCTGCAAATGATGAACATCATAAATTCATATGTAACAAATACGTATAAGAATGCTGTTGCAAGTTGCAGCTCTTATGTATATAACCTGTTCCAATATTCTGTCTATGTTTTCATGAAAAACTCTCTATACTGAACTAAACTAACTGGAATTAAAGTCTTGCACATAAATTGGATCGTTTTCTTTGGTGGACTGAATAGTATTTGACGTCCTTTTTATCATTATTTCAGTCATATAGCGGAGGATAGTGCACTAGCCTCCGCGATATGTCTTAAACAATGATAAAAAAAACATGCTTTCTTGGAGTTTCTGTTACCGCCACTTCACACAATATTCTTCAAAAGTGTATGGATGCTTTCCCGCATAAACACCACAGAAACAATGATTACCTATGAGAAGGGAACGAATCCTTTCCCAATGACTATAGGTCATTTTCGTGTCACCACGACGACGTCGGCCGATGAAACATCTTTGGCCCTTCCCTCTCCCATTCCCATCCACCTCAAGGAAAATTACCACCCGGGTCCGTTTTCACCCACAATTCTTGAGAACGTCCTTTGCCTTCGGTTCTAGACTTTTCCAAATTTGAAGTAACCGCACTATTGGTTGGCTTAACCAAATTGTTTCTGCAAGCTGAAGCTTTGTTACTATTAAGTTTAGATAATCTTGGAGTCTTAGTCAAAGAAAGTTACTAAAAATTGTTGCTGAATACGGAACCTGTACATTTGCATCCAGGCAATAGCCCTACATCCATTAACTTGGTAAATGGACTACCTTTGTCTCCTGCTTTCCGGTAGGTTGTTCTATATATTGTGGTTACAACCAGTGAAAATACCGACTTTTATATTCTAATTCTTGAATTTAGGGCGAAACAGTTGGCTCCGCTTGCACTAGTTACCTTGGTAAATTGCAAATTTATTTCATCTCGTGAACATCATCGGTAATTTTACCGATGATGTTCACGAGATGAAATAAATTTTGATCTTTTACCGAAAAAAAAAATATATTTATTTCATGCTTTTATCCTTTTCGGGGAGGGGGATTTCCACGTGGCGAACCCCATCCGCATAGCAACGTATTACAATATTACGTCAAGCGCGAGAAATGTGAGGCAAGTTACGTCATATTTCAAGCTCATTTTACGTAAAACAACTGTTTCCGCCTCAATTGAAGAGTTCGAATTTAAGAATCGTTATTTTCACTTGTCGTAACCATGAAATATCGAAAAATATTTCACCGATATTTTCTCGATAACCTTCAGGAAAGCATGACATAAATACAGAAAACTTACCCTGTGGTATTAGACAAGGCTTTGAATATTCGTCCCCGATCCCTATAAATGTTGCTTTCGTCGACCGATTTCTTCCTGTGAGCATAGAGAGAAAAAAAGGAACAAGTAAAATGAAGAACGTTCTTCAAACTAGACATTAGAAGCCATGAAATAGAACAAAGCAAACCTCTTAATCTTTTTCCAAACATACTCGCGTTATAAGACATAAGATTTTAAAAGTGTAGTGGAAAAAAAGAATATGCGGGTAACCAGTATATTCTTCTTT
Source organism: Tridacna crocea (assembly GCA_943736015.1). NCBI lineage: Eukaryota > Metazoa > Mollusca > Bivalvia > Cardiida > Cardiidae > Tridacna > Tridacna crocea. Next base: position 7,992,084 of record OX031066.1, on the reverse strand, counting down.
TTTAACATTATTTTCACTTCTTTGTGAAAGAAATTCTACTATCTCAGTCGCATTTGATAAATTTGTTGAACATAAATACTTTGGGTTTGAACAGTTTGTCGTGCGATTAAGAGGTAAAACAAGATGGTTGTAAAACACATAGTTTCACTGATAGGGAATGACATATAGAATTAAACACTGTTGCTAAAATACCTAATCGCTGAGAGCAGAAGGTGGCTAACTCAAGTTTTACAGCTTTTAAGGGCACATATTCACAACGTTTGCACAGCTGAGTAATAGATATTTATAGATATGAAGATTAACTTACGCGCATTTTTCGTTGTGACGTATTGAGCTGCAAACATAGTTCGGGCGATGAAAATAATCCCACAGACCGATTCTCCACAAGGGCTCGTAAAAATAGAATGCATCATTTCTGAAACAAAAGCAAAAAGAATGTTTATAAGATACCAATAAAGACGATGCTTATCAGGAGGTCATGGGTTCAATCCACACTCCAGATATGAATACTAACTGCTTGGTAAAAATATATAGAGGATATATATATTTCTTTTTTTTTCGGTGAAAGATTGAATTTTTTTTTGCCGAGTGAATACCATGGGTAATATCTTCAAGAGTGGCGCAGCCACGGGTGAAAATATCACCGATGGTGTTCACGAGATGAAATAAATTTCGATCTTTCACGGAAAAAAACAAATATTCTATTTATTCATGCTTTTAACCGTTTCTGGAGGGGAGCTTTATCAAAATCCAGTACAGTCCTTTTCCGTTATTCCCCGTGGCGTACCCCTCCAGCATAGCAACGCATTACAGTATTACGTCAAGAGCGAGAAATGTAAGGTATATGACGTCATATTTCCCATCTTGTTGTAAGGCACGCGCAACTTATCTAGGCAACAAGAACGTGAAAATCGGTATTTTTACTGGTGGTACCAGTGAAAAGTAGAAAAATATTTTCACTGCTGTTTCTCGATATCCTACCGGAAAGGATGAAATAAATATGAGTCATGCTCTGTCGAAAGGGGGATCAATGCATCTACAAAAGGTATCGACCCAGGTCATTCTGTCCATCCACGCTGGCTGGCCTGGGCCGAAACCCTTTGCTATTGGTCAAGTTTCTACCGTATATAGCACCAGTTTACCTCATCGGGATGCTGTATAAAAATCATACGGAACTCCTAGAGTTACATGCCCGATTTTTTTTTATATATGCACATTTCTAACTTTATCTTTTTTCACGAAATAATATTTCTTTTGCACGAAATAATATTTGATTTCTTTTTGACGAAATAATTATTTCGTTAAAAACGAAATATAATTTCGTAAAAACGAAGTCGTATGTCGTAAATATTAAATATTAGTTCGTAAAATCGAAATGTTTCGTCAAAAAAATGAAATTTTATTTGGTAAAAAGGAAAGCGAGAAATTTGCATTAAAAAAAGTTCAGAATGTCATGTTCACTTGAGGGGTAGAATCGTCCAAACCAGACTTTCTTGTTTTTAATCGTCTTTTATTTTCCGGGGGGGGGGGGGCGAGGTAATTGTTCAATCTTTAAAACAGCGGCGTAAGAACTTGTAGGACCCATTACCTGGAGAGCCTATGTTCAAGCATCACTGATAGCTCTACGGTTTTTCGTGGGTAGTCCTCAGGCAAGACACTTTAGAGACTTGGCCTATTCTTGATCGCAGACCGAGTGATAAAAAAGAATTAATTCGCTTTCGAAACTGATTTTGTCAATAAAGCAATTTTTCTTTCACTACTCTTAAAAGGGGGAGAATTGCTTGGTCATTATGTTAAACTTTTTATGGTCTAAATTTTCTCATAAATCGTGTAGCAGTTATAAAAGCTCGTAGCCCCGTAGGGCTATAATTTCAATGTAAGACATACGTTTATTCATAACATTAAATGACAAAAAAACCCAAGTCGAATTTACATATTCCGATACATATTAGATATTACCCGTGAAAAGGGCGTTTAACCTTTTACCAAATAATTTGGGTTTTACGACCCTGTAGGTGAAGGCTTTTGAAAACATTGCTGGAAAAGGAGAAAATGCTGGTAACCAGCATTTTCTTCTTTTACCAAAATGTTTTCTACTCTTCAAAAGTCAAGTTTCTATTTTTCGTCTGCATACGTTTCCAATTTGGACAAGTCTAAAATTGTGTCGTTTGGTAAAGAGTTAAGTGTATTTGATTGTTTGTAAACCGGCAATACTGTCATTTATTGCATCGCACTTTCTTAGATTAATCGCATTTTCATTGATTAATAGATTATACTGCGAAATAATAATAAACAAAACTTTGAAAATGGTGGTATATCCCCGAAAAAAGCCACTTAAGACATTTATAGGAGACAGTATCTCCATATTAGACGGTATATATCAAGCTCAGACTGATAGTTATGTGCAGTCTGATCTTATCCTACACTGTCTAAAAAAGGTCAGAGAGTCGCACTTAGCAGCATAAGTGTTGAATACATTATGTCTGCAGATACACATTTTTACAATTTTATGATTGTACTCGCTCCGTTACTTTATAAAATAATCCTGGACAGACTAGACTTATAATTATGTTAATGTAATCGCACAATCAAAAGTAAAATTGGGCTTTAACAACATGTTAAAATAAATACTTTTCTGTACAAGGCCAAATTCATAGTTGGCTGCAATCCAATTATGACACAGCAAAATGAAAATCATTGCGACAAGATTTATTCCTTGTTCACCACTTAACGACGTATATGACAAATGTTAGCGCGCATCCTACTGCGCATGTATTTTTGTCGTGGATATCAAATAAAAAATGCACCTATACATTTTTGGCACATAATGATAACACTATTTGTGCACTGAAGCAAGTAGCACTTTCTTCGGATAATATTGGTGAAGGAAAAGATTGGATTGTTGAAGTGTCACCGAGAAATGAATCAGGTGCTGCTGTCACGGCTGTACATACCTAACAAGGAAACAATGGCAGGAAGTTTAACGTTGTGAAAGTAGAGCTGGTTCCACTTTTAAAATCATTGTTGAAAAATGAGATATAGCTCTAATTTAGCAATTTCTCCCTTTCCCACTATGTCTTTTGAGCTTTTATATTTTTTTCCTTGACAAAGTAATTTCCACAGTGACCTTCAACCTTGTTTTCTGACAAAATAAGCACGGGTATAGGTGTCATTTTTATTTCTTCTTAATGTTTAGCATTATAAATACTATAAGTGTGGAAATTTTAAGAAAATTCTGTCTGTTAGGAAATATGTATTTTTTTTTTTATTTTAGTATCAAGTCTTAATTCGATCAATTGTCTATATATAACATGCATATTTGTAAATTTATCATGCTCAAAACCAGGCCTTCATTTGTTTTCAAAAATATACGAGTTTTGAATAAGATGAAAATTTTGTATATTTTTCTTTTAATTCAAATCCAATATAAGCCGAATTTTGGGACTGTATATACCATAAGGCAAATATCAGAAACGAGCACGGGTACCCACACCTTTTTTTAAACCTTACGGCACTCGTTATTTTCGCATACCTTTCCCTTTTTCGGCAAATATATCCCCATATTAACCACAAGCTGATGAAATAAACTCTATATAATACACGACGAATAGGATGAGCCATCAAAGCCTTGGACATGTAACCAGGGCTAAATCTAATAAGACTATAGTAAGCTGGATTGATTTAATGGAAATGTCCCTTGGCAAAGTATTGCAGAACTCCGGTCTCGTTCTGGTGAATGTACACAAAGTAAGCTACTGTTATTTTGTCAAACTGAATTGGCCTTTGGAAAATAAACCAAAAGCATTTTATAGTTTCGATCAAGGTCAGGCTGCGGAGTCTGCACGGGTTTATCCGAATCGATACCTTTTGAAAATGCATTTAACTCCTTTTAACAGATCATCGCTCAAAGCTATTCATTTGGCAACAACAAAGTTACACTTTCACCAAACAATGCTGATTTTTTATGACATTGTTGAAAAGCTTCAGGAAAAAATGTGCGAAATGGGGAAAATACCAGTAACCAGCATTTTCGTATTCTTCCTCAATGTTTTGTATTGTATCATTCGAGATTTCAAGCTTATCGGCACCGATTTTTATGTTTTTAATGTAGGTTTTTTTTTTTAATTCTTATTCGATGAAGTCTAAAATATGTTAATGGGACAAGGATTAAACAAGAGGACGTGACAGGAAAAAAATACCTGAAGCCGAACATGCCGGCTGTAAATCGAGATCCGCTGTTCATATACGAATTGATGAGCACGTGGTATGGCTTTGTCGCTTTTGTCATCACTGGTTCCTTGGTCGACTTCTCTATACTGGTCAATATCAGATTGCGATTCAAAGTCAGTTGTGGACGTAGCCCTCCTTAATAAAATGAAATTGTAAATTATGTTGTGAAAAAGATTGTTGGAACGATATTTATATAGTTTGTACAAGCAGTATATGAGGTTACGAGCAGAAATTAAATTTGCAAAAAGAAATTGACATGAACTTAATCAATTATTCATTGATTGATTGCTTGATTGGTTGCTTGTTTGCTTGCTTGCTTGCTTGCTTGCTTGATTGATTGATTGATTGATTGATTTATTGATTGATTGATTGATTGATTGATTGATTGATTGATTCATTCATTTTCTTATGAACTGTTTTGATTGAATTGTCTACATGCATTTGTAAATTAAAAGATATCCTGCGACGTCTAGAAAAATATGGTATGTATAATTACGAAAAGCACGGTTATACTAATTACTTCAGTCTTGTCGATAGAAGATTGTGATATTCAAGAGATTTTATTCGATTTTTGTGTATCGAAATCGATTTGCCCACTGGGGGGTTCCATGTAAGTTCTGTACACTGATTATCCTTTATAAATAGTTGATGAGAAGTTATTTGATATGGAATAGTACCTTACATAAAAGGAACTGGATCTAGTCCGTGTTACATTATATATTTATACAGTGTTATTGACTTTGTTCTTCAGTCAACCTGTTTGAAAATTGGAACATGTAGGTCTAATATTGATGTTGAAATACTTATTGAACTATGAATTACAAAATATGCCCCTGATAGACATATTTTGTTTTGTTTTCATTTGTAAACAAGTTTACATCATAGACCACATCCACACCTAAAAGAACATTACAGCGAGCCATTTAAAAAAAAAAATGATGGATTCTTACATAGAACCTAAGTATACCTGTGTCTGAGGCTATGCTTTCAGAGATTTTTACTGCCTCGACTTCATACCTCAAATAAGCCAGGTTGTAATAGCACTAAGTCTTGTTTTTACAATATTATTGCATGGCTGAACATTGTGAACAAGATAGCTTGGTTTCTAGCCTTTGTCCCCTCCTCCCCACTCTTCCCCTTCTCTCCCCTCTTATACATTCTGACGAAATTCTGTCAGGTGTGAATCATTAAAAAACACTATTTAAACCTTTACTCCATAGATACTCATTTTGACGTATTAACAACAGACAGCTTTTGAAAGCATTGTGGGAAAAGGAGAAATTGCTCGTACCGAGCAATTTCTCCTTTTCCCACAATGTTTTCCACTCAATCAGATATTTGTATCCTCATTTGTCAATATTTTTGACATCATAATTATCTTTATTTGCTGCTGAAAAGGAAAAGAGCCGCAAATGGGCATATCAGGTAAAGGGTTAACAAATTACTGCCTAAAAATCTATATAAATCTCATGATGAGACCGCGACAAGGAAAGATATAAGAGTTGCCGTTCGGACTCAGGGTGTGAACAAGCGTGTCGTTACATTTCTGTGCAAAAGTAAACATTGTCTTATTGATGCAAAGACGCTGTTCTTCGCAATCAGACTGCAAAGGAACTGCATATAGTATGCAGTTTCATCAGAATATTCATACCCAAAGGTCTTGGAAAAAAGTATCCGAATCATGTGTAAAGCTTAAATCTACACCTATCTATTTCACATAATGTTAACTTTTCTTGGTCTAATTTACATCTTCATGTCAGAAGTGAAGCTTGATCCACCTCTATAAATGACATCTTCGCAAGCCAAGGCTGACGATTCACTACGTTACTCTACCCTTGGCGGATCGAGCTTGATTTTTACATTCACCCGATACGCTTTTTCATTGGATGCAGTCAGCTCTAGCTGCAACGAATGGAATCCCTCGTAGCATTTCATCGTTGATAGAGATAGAATAAGGTAGCGACCTTGCGAATAGAAGGTAAACATGGAAATCCACGTGGATGTCTGCTTATCGCTTCATGTTGAATAATTGTATTCGTAAACGATATTTCATTGGCTTTCAGAAATATGACGTAAAGGGGGATAATAACCAGCATCCAATAGAGGGTGCATCGCAGAAATCTCGAAATCAGGTTCAATCAGTCAAGGTAAGATCCACTTAGTGATCGTAACCTTGGCTCGCGAAGATGTATTTAAATAATAGATGTAAGTGAATTGATATGCTGTCGTAAAGATACACTGATGCATAAAATCATCGTGTATGTTACAGGTCTATAAACATGTACTTTCAAAGTACTATCTGTAACACCTTACCTATGAAAGTCCTCTTTTTATTGATCTTACAGCAAACCATGTTAGAAAATAATGTGACACAAGGACAAATTCCTCTTAACAGTTTTTCCTATTGCCACAATATTCTGTCTACAGTCTCCCCAAAACGTCAGTATGAGTCAAGCTTAACAGCCTGAGGGTTAAAGTGAGTACTCTGTGTCCTTATCTTGATCCATCTCTTTAGCATAGCAACTCATATGTAAAAGGTTTAATGATTACCAGACGATATTTTAGACTTGTCCAAGTTGAAAGCATTTGCAGACGACAAAATAAAAGTGACTGAAATTTTGAAATTTGTTTTGTATAGGGTAGAAAACATTGTGGGAAAAGGAGAAAATGCTGGTAACCAGGCTTTTTTCTCAGAGGCGTCAAAAGTAGGGGTTGTATGGTAATGGGTTAAGGCCTAGGGCACCTTATTCTCATATCAAAAAAACGGAAGCTGCCGAGATTGGCCGAAGAGGCGTTACGAAAACGTCGATGTTACACGATATTTACCGACGAGTTCGCGAGTTCGCGAGTATACGGCCCCTAACTCTCATTGTAAAAGACGGAAGCTGCCGAGAATGGCCGAATAGCCTTTCCAAAAAGGGGCCGTAGATCTTAAAATACCTTTTACAACGGTCGCTTCTAGAGTCAGAGAAGATCAAGATCAGCTGTGAATGCGTAATATAATTTTGGATCAACACTGCCGGTCTAATGCAGAGAAATGACCCTCTCCTACAAAATGACCCATCATGGGTCATTTCTCTACGTAGAATAATGACCCGGGTCATTTTATATGAGGGTCATTTTTCTGCATTACACCGGCAATATTTACACGTTCTGGTCAACAACATCAGTGAAATTGAGATATCTGCCATTGATTGACTAAAAAGCTAAGTTTTGTCTTTCATATATTATTACTTGTTGTAAAGTATTTTTTCGAGTGAATTGGGAAAATAATGTTATATCAAAATTATTATACACACCTCGTCACACTGAGGTAATGCCATTCTTATTCTGTATGTATCAATTCTTACAGGTATATTGTATCCTTTTGAATCGTGAAATATAGCTCATTTCTGCACAGACACGGCTTTGCTAATCTCTGCCATACCGAAGTTATTCAAATCATTTTTTTTTTTTGCATTATTGTATTTTTTAAATACTTTTTATTCTTACCTGTATATGGAAGCTGTAGAGTTAAGTTCGTAGAAAACTCTATTGGTTGAAAGGCCTGGACAATTCTATAGTCAAGGTGAAACTTGATAAACCCTGTGGAACAAAAGATAACAAAAGCTCTGTGACGGAAAACTCATAAAATCATTTTGGAACGAAGACTAATCGACTGAAATGTGGAATTCCTCCCCTTTCTACAAACTATTGACGTGTACTACCCCATTACCATACAATCTCGAATTTTAACGACCCAGAGAAAGACGCCAGCGTTTTCTCCTTTTCCCACTTTGTTTTCTACAACACCATGAACAAACATTGGTGCCCCATGTAAATCAACGTCTATTGACCCCACTCTGGACAAGTCAGCTTTTGTGTGGTAAAAAGCTTATTAATATTGACTTTACTGTTTCTATCGCTTTGCATCAGGCAACAGGTATACGCACATTGTAGTGCAAGAAGTAGCAGCTCAACGGGAGCGATTTCGTTTCCTTTTTGTCATGATCTTTTGACATATTTCAAAACCATCTTTTTTTTGTTGGCAACCCTTTTCTGCATGGAGAGAGAGTTCTGTCTCGCTTTTATTTAAGAAACGCATCTAGTTATATGCTAAATATGCTAACAAAGCTATATGCAGAATAAATGCAGTTATAATATATACCTTGAAATTCTGAACTTTTGAAAACTAATTCAGTAAGTTTGATTTTCTTGTGACATAAAGTATTTCAAAACGTGTGAAAAAAAGGCTATAATAGCCTATCTATTGTAGAATAGACAGATTGAAATACAGAGCGATCTATTAGATATTTCAATAGCATAGTATAATCATGTCATTGGATTAATTGAGTTACTGAGACGACACTTAACGCAAATGGCCGAATGCCTTTTTTCGCGTGTTTCAGGCCATGTAAGGCAGCTCCTCACATTATTATGGATTACAAAACCCATGTTGTTTAACCAACTGAATTATGAGGTAGAATAGTTCTTGGACACGCTTATGGATATTACAAAAAGCAAAAGGTTTCGATCCATGGGCTGATGGTTTGTGAAGATGCATGCGTTAACGTTTTACCTCATAAAGCCTTTCTATGGTATCTCTAATTGACCCTAAAATAACTGCAAGGATGAAGCCGTTTCTTATGTGTATATGACACCTTTTGACGGTGTAGAAAACATTGTGGCAAAAGGTGAAATTGCTCGTCATGAGCAATTTCACCTTTTGCCACGATGTTTTCCAAAGGCTCCTACAAGCAATGCGTAGAAATGAGTATCTATGGAGTAAAGGGTTAAATGCCTTTTTTTTTCCACGGTACATGACTATACATATGCTTACAGACTCTCTATTTCTATGATTTTATATCGCACTTTGTTTAAATCAAAAGCTTTACTTTCCGATATGTTATATTCATTGCTCTTTTTTTTTTTAAATCAAACTTTCGTTCGATCCATTGTACATAACGCCATTGTGTCCTAAAGTTAAAGTTTACAAGTGAGCCTAACAGACAAATCAGCCAGTATATGCCGAAGTATTATGTAAATATTTGCTTTTAATGTTAACAATATAATGAAATTCAAATAAACCATTAGACAACTAGAAAACAGTACCCTTTTTCTTGCAACTTTTGAAAAAAAAAACCGCATAAAATTCAAAAATCAATGTTTGTCTGCAGAAGCTGGTCTATACAATTCCCTGCATCTTGTTCTTTTTTTTTTCTAAATTAAAGCCAAATTGTTGCACAAGGGGGATTAACCCATTACCACAAAATCCCTACTTTTGACGAACCTGAGAAAGAAACCTTTTTAAAAACATTGTGGGAAAAGGAGAAAATGCTGGTAACCAGCATTTTCTCCTTTTTCCACAATGTTTTTTTTTTCCTTCCTAAAACAAATTCCAATTCTTTAGCCACATTCATTTTGTCGTCTGCAGATGCTTTCAATTTGGATCAGTCTAAAATTTTGTTGTTTTGGGAAAAAGTTAATATATCTCATTGATGAATTATACCATGATATCACGTGATCATGATACAGAAAATCTATTTCGTTCAAAATTAAAATGGCCGTTTCTCAAAAACTGGGACTTATTTCCAAAACAATAGAAACATTTCAGTTCGCTTTATTTTCTCAATTTTTCCCAGTATGTTTCCAAAACCTTTCCTTGTCGAGACTGCATGTAAAGATTAAAGAGCTTATCTTGTAAACAAATAAGTCTTTACCAAACGACAAAATTGTAGATCCCTGCATATCAAAAGCATTAGAAGACGACACAATAAATTTCGTTTCGATGGTGGGCAAAGTCTGTGAAAGGGTGGATAATTTTGTCAGAAAAGGAGAAAGTTTTCAAAAACAATCTTCACCAGGGTTAGAAAATTAGACACGAAACAGTAGAGGTATATATAAATAGAAAAATAAGTTTACCAATCATAAATGTTGTCGCTGGGACGAGTAGAATTCCAACACAAACCGTACTCTTCCGTATTCTAGCCATTTCCTGGAACTATGGCAGTCATCTATGGCTTGAAAAGGGAAACAAAATAAATATTCCGTAATTAAGCTTTCAATAGGAACTTGATTGACTGTAAGATCGACCAATTGGAACAAGTCTGAACCAATTACCAAGGAGATATGACTTAACACCCCGTTCCCCGGTTCCAGAAAGTCTTTGAAAATGTCTAAAGGGATTATTTCAAATTGCCTGTGACGACCAATTCTCCTTTTTATACAATATTGCGCATATATTATACATTAACATGGTTTTTTTTTCGCCCACTCCTTAGGCTCTGATCTACTTCAATTAAAGTAAAACACCGATTACGAATCTACCTATTTAGATACTTCAAAATAGTACAAACATTTTTCTTCTTCGTATCACCAAGGTTTGAATCTAATTCTTTCTAATGTAGATATATTATTGCATGACAGGAATTACTTAACCCTTTCACAAACGACAAATTTTAGACTCTTTCAATCTGAAAGAGTTTGCAGACAACAATTTGAAATTTGATGAAAATGAGAGAAAGTTTTCCTAAAGGGTAGAAAAAACTGTGGGAAAAGGAGAAATTGCTCGTTAAGAGCAATTTCTCCTTTTCCCACAGTGTTTTCAAAAGACTTGTAATACAGACATGTGAAAACCAGGGCTTGTTTGGGAAAGGGTAAATTACGATTTATTTCAGTTGTAAATCATTATTGAACTCTTTCACTGCAGCACGACGCCATTGCGGACAGTGGCGATCACGATCAGAATGCAGAGAACGTGCAGTCTGATTATAGATCTACACTGTCAGACACTGTGACATTTTTTTCCGGTTAGAAGTAGTTTAAGGAAATTCTTTTCATATATGTAAAGGATAACTAAGGATAAGAGAAGTGCTTCTTTTCTTGTTCATGCTTAACCCTTTCTCAAACAAGCCCTGGTTTTTTACGTATCTGCAGTAAAAGTCTTTTGAAAACACCGTGGGAAAAAGAGAAATTGCTCGTAACGAGCAATTTCTCCTTTTCCCACAGTGTTTTCTACCCTTTTTGAGAACTTTCTGCCATTTTCTCAAAATCTAATATTGTCGTCTGCAAACCCTTTCGGGTTGGAAGAGTCCAATTTTTGTCGTTTAGGAAAGGGTTAAAAACAGTCCTTGACAAATTGACAACTCTTTCTAACCAACTGAAATTTTTTTAATGGTTTATTTTTTTGGGGCCGTACTTTAACAAAGAAAAGGACATATACAGCCACTATTGTCGGTCGTATTTGTTAATACTTTTATATTTAGTCCATTTACTGTTGACTTATTTTAGCTTCTTTATAAGGTTACAGATGTTTACTGAATCATATTCACTAGAATATTTGAAAGGCGTGTGCCGGTGAACAGGGAATCGCAGGTTCGATTTCCAGCTCGGCTAATGTCTTTCATAGGATTAGTTATAGTCACTTTAACGGGGTTAATTCCTCTCTTAGCGCTGATTATTGTTTAGATGTTGGTTATGTCCATAAAACGCAGCCACTGGTTTAGGGCCAATAATGTGCAAAGTGCATGCACGAGTTATAACCTCCATAAAAGTATGAATAGGTGCTCTGCCCGCAAAGATACAAATAAAATCATAATATAAAACTGCGTTAAACACCATATAAAACTAGTAATTATTCAAACAATATTTAGAAAACAAAAACATACAGTTTTTTTTTTTTTGTATTCATAACCAAAAGTCATAAGGTCGGTTAACTTCCGAAACCTCGTAACTACAGCTTGTTTACCAGAACAGAGACGGTTTATTTTCTCCTGTCTATAATCATACGAAGGGTTCAATGTCATTGATTGGATCATTCTTGTTATAATACACTCGTGAATAACATCTCATAAATATTCAAGAAAACAATCCGGTTACAATCGAGTATAGACTCGATCAGCACAGTTTTAATTAAGAAGTATACAATATAAGGGGCCATCTTCTGACAAAAGGGGGCTTATTGCATCTCGCTAATCCATAGTTCCAAATGAACCATCACCTACTTATCGATCCATGTTATTCAAACAACTAACCTATACATGCAATTGATCAATAGCGAAAAGTATCGACCCAGGTCAGCATGCGCGGACTGCGCAGGCTGACCTGGGTCGATACTTTTCGCAGATTCATTAAGCCCCCTTTTCACAGAGCGTGGATCATATACAATGATAAACCGAGTGGCACTTTCGGATTACGGGGCCAAATGCGTTTTATTTATGCATTATACAGATTTGCTCAAATGAAGCAAGTGCTAATTTTCCCGACAAAGTCATCGAATACAAATCGTGGATCTATAAAATCGTCTTTGTATATCTCTATGTACTATACAAGTTTGGGTTACTCATTAATTATCGTATAAGTACTATCTCTTTTTTTTTTCTCAGTATTTTTGTAAAACGGAAGAAATTGGCTTTTGTTATATTCTATGGAGTTGTTATTGTACACATCACATGACCACAGGTATGGTAAAATCATATATAATGTTACAAGATACATGTATATGTATACGTAATAAAGTATGTCTATGTCTATATATCAATGGACCGGATCATTGTGTAGAAAAGTCCCTTCATTTGCAGGAAATTTACGAGTAACGAAATATTTCAATATAAGTCTGCCTGGGCGGATTGTGCATAGAGACCCCTTTTCACAGAGCATGGTTCAAATTATAATTATCGATCTATTTATAGTACTATCAAGTGCATAAAGAAACGTATTTTGTATTTTCTCTATTCACACATAAGCCTTTTATAGCCAACTAAATGGTTTTGGTTTTCATTTTTTTTCTCAAATTTCAAATCTACATTTCTTATTGCAACCAACTATGCTTTTGGTCTTACATTAGCATCAGTTTTAGGATGGTGAAGACCGAAGATCAGGCCACGCATTCTTTTAGTCTGTGCTTCATCTATGTCGATAGAAACTTTTAGTTTCCATTTGTAGTGAACAAATCAATCTTTTACTAAACAGCTTTTACGACTCTGCAGAAGAATTCTTTCGAAAACATAGTGGAAAAGGGGGAAAATGCGGTTAACCACAATAATTCCCTTTCCACACAAGTTTTCTACCCTTCAAACAACAAATCTCAATGTTTGAGTCATAGTGACTTTGTCGTCTGCAAATGGTGATGACTTGGACATACCTAGCAAATCTTTATCGTTTGGTACAGAGTTAAAACAGTTTATAATAAATGTGTATTGTTGGCTTCATAACACCAGCGGAATAGTTATTAACCCTGTACTCCATAGATACTCATTTTGACATATCAACGACAGACAGCTTTTGAAAACATTGTGGGAAAAGGAGAAATTGCTCGTAGGGAGCAATTTCTCCTTTTGCCACAATGTTTTCCACTCAATCAGATATTTGTATCCTCATTTAACCATATTTTTAAAATAATGTCTTTATTTGCTGCTGAAATGGAAGAGTCTCAAATTGGCATATCAGGTAAAGGGTTAAGCTACCTGAACAGTGTTTATTATTTATGTGCAAACACTGTGACAAAAGGACAATTTGGATCTACATTGCCTGATTCTTTGATGTTTTGTATTACAAACAGAGCTTTAGCATATCTATAATCTGACTTCAACTTTCCCTTGAAAAAAATAAAATAAAGATAACCTTTACAATTTGACCCTTAACCAGAAATACAATCCCATTTTTCAATGCTGAGATCGAAAGCGTTCGGAAGCATTGTTGGAAAAGGAGTAATTGAAGAAAAAAAAATTATCCTTGTTCCACAGGTTTTACTAGTTCAAAGAAAAATCCTATAGTTTCAATCACATTGAAATTTTCGTCTGCAAATGGTTTAACTCTTTACCAAACAATCCCTTGTCTTTACAATCAAGAGGATGAAGCCTGTTAACCAGCATTTTCTCCTTTTCCCACACTTTTTTCAAACTCTTCTAAAGTCAAGTTTCAATTTTTGAAATGCTCTCAATTTGGACAAGTCTAAAATTTTGTCTTTGGTAAAGATTCAAAATTGGACCAGTTCAAAATTGAGTCATCAGATATACAATGAACTTACAGATCATATAACGAGCTAGGAAGGTTCGTAATCCGACACGTAAAATATCTAATGAATGACCTTGTAGTAAATAAATGACTTTTAGAGGGTGGCTATATAGATGAATAGTTTATTTTTGTGTTTCATGCCAATAAATAAACCATGGACCCACTTTATCATGACAGAGTCCTTTCTGACTGGGTACTTTTTGCAAGTTCAATACAGTGCTTTATCCTTTACCAAACAATCCCTGCTTTTCACGACCCTGAAGACTCTTGAAAACATTATGGGAATACGAGATAATGCTGGTTACCAGCATTATCTCGTATTCCCATAATGTTTTCAAAAGCAGCATTATCTCCTTTTTCCACATTGTTTTCTACCCTTCCTAAACACAAATTGCATCTGCGAACAGTATCGGCTCAGTTCGTCCTGCACAATCCGCGATGACTGACCTAGGCTGACACTTTTCACTATTAGTCAACTTTCTGTTTATCAAAGAACCAGTCTACCTCATGATTAGGTCGGTTATTGAAAAAAGTGGCTCCCATGGGTCCATTATTATGTGATGACTTGGGCTAGTATCGTGTAAAACGGAAATGTTTTTAGCCCCTTTTTTGTCCGAGCATGGCCCACTTAGTAAAATAACAGAACTGAACAGAAATTTATTTTCTACATCAAAACATAAAAGCTCTGCTCATTTAAGTACAATTAGTTTCAAATTAACCCTTTACCAAACAACAGAGGTTTAGAATAGTCCAAATTGAAAACATTCGCAGACAACAAAGTAAACGTAACTTGAGAATTGAAATTTGTTTCCAGCATGGTAGAAAATATTGTGGGAAAAGGGGAAAATGCTGGTTACCAGCATTTTCTCCTTTTCCCACAATGTTTTTAAACGGTTTCTATCTCAGGGTCGTAAAAACCAGAGATTGTATGGTAAAGAGTTAAGGTAAAAATGTATATGACATATTTAGATGAACACACATAGGAAGAATATAAATCGTGGGTTCAGTGGACATTATCAATAAGTATTAAACAGAACAGAACAGAAATTTATTATAGGACAAATACACAGTTGTACATTGTCACAAAAAAGTATCATTTAATAAACATGAAATAAAACGAGATCTAGAGAGTATGACAGACGGTAAAAAGACCTGCATTAAACAAGATATGAGTGTAGCACTTTCAGCAAAGTCAAAAATATGTTTGATATACATGTAATTTAAGTTTTTCTTGATTGTGATACACATATATTTGTCTGCTGAAAGTAGATATACAGAAAAAAAATTAAACAAAGCAAACAGACAGTAAAAGAATTTTCTTAGGACATGCAGGTTTAGAGTATTTTCTTTTAATATAAATGGCATCTTTGATAAATCTCAGCTACAATAATAGTGACGTGTTACAATTTTAGAACACGTACGTCAGGAAAATGACTTATGCATGTAGTGTTATCAATACAGCTATACAATAGATTTCATATACATGTAATTCAACTTTTAGTTGATAGCACTACACGTATGGGTTTCCAACAGAACGAAGGGAAAAAATAATGTAGTGAATTAGACATGTAGATCTAGGTTAAGGGTGTTTTTTTACGAATATCTAGGGCATTTTATATGAATCTTGACAGGTTAAAATGTTGTTTGCCATCATCTCTATTTATCAATTGATTAAGTTTAAAAACTGAAGGCGTTAAAAAGTATATTTTGCCTAAATTTTTTTTTCTTAACTCATTACCAAACGAGAACATTTTAGGCTTGTCCAGATCGAAAGCATTTGCAGACAAAAAACAATAAAAATGATTTAAAAATTAAAATTTGTTTTGTGAAGGGTAGAAAACATTGTGGGAAAAGCAGAAAATGCTGGTTACCAGCATTTTCTCCTTTTCCCACAATGTTTTCTAAAGGTTTCTTTCTAACGGTCGTCAAAAGTACGGATTGTGTGGTAATGGGTTAATCTACATGTATCATAAGAGGGACAGATATAAATAAAATGAAACGTGTCTTCAATATCATTTGTGTTACAACACTGACAAATGCGATCATTTCTTGGGATCTTATTTCTGCCATAGCGGCCTCCTTGAATTCTTAAGGAATGTGAAGATAGTTCCATTCTCATTAAGAAAAATATGGAATTGTCTGATTAAATGTCAATATATGGTTCATATTCTCCGAAATTGCATTTAAAATACTTATCCTCTTCTATTGCAGCACTAGATTCTATTGTTTCGGATAGGTATTTAAAAGTAAGAAAATTTAAATACGCGTGATCATACTTTCTGCGACATGTTACAGCATTAATCAAAATAGATTTAGATGAAAACTTTCAACCAGTTTTGAGAAAAATGCTATACGTACATGTATTTACAGACACACAAAGTTTATAAGACATCTATACCCTTTGCTATTTATTGTCTTTGAAAACATTGTGTTGACCCGTAGGATGCAAATCGCGACTCAGGGACCTTTTGCGTGCAGTCTAGACCAAGATCAGACTACAAAAACGTGAAGTCTGATTTTGAATCTACACTGTCCATTAACGACATATTCAAAAATAAATAAATGATTAGATAAATGAGTAAATTAATGAGTAAATCAATCGATAAATAAGTAAATAAAATTACTAAATAAATGAATAGATAAATAGTTTGAATTAGTAAAATTTAGCTTCTTTTACTGTTAGCTTAAACGTTTCCTTTGAATTAGTAAAATTTAGCTTCTTTTACTATTAGCTTAAACGTTTCTTTTCTTATTTAACCCTTTCCCAAACAATCCCTGGTTTTCACGACCCTGAAAAAGAAGCTTTTTGAAAGCATTGTGGGAAAAGGAGAAAATGCTGGTAACCAGCATTTTCTCCTTTTCCCACAATGTTTTCTACCCTTTTCCTAATCAAATTTCAATTTTTGATTCACATTTATTTTGTTGTCTGCAAATGCTTTCAATTAGGCCAAGCCTAAATAATGTTGTTTAGTAATGAGTTAAACAGAAAGAATTCATTTAACAGGATTAGGATTAAAAACAGAAGACAAGTGCAAGTCCAGCCTGTAAACGGAAATTCCTTTGTGACAAGGTAAATGAGCAAAGATTTGTTTGGTAAACAGCATGAATGAAACTACTGAACCGTCAAAGAGTAATTTAGAAAAGCAAATACATATTAAAAGTATAGATTTTAAATATGTACACACAGAGTTAAAAACCAGTATGATTTTTTTCGAACATGATTTTCAAACTTTTTTTTTCAGAAGCCGTTCCTACCTATTTTCACCTAGGCTTTGATCCCTTTTCAGAAACAGGCCATAACAGTACAATAGAGGAAAAAATAAGTCGTAGATCTTAAAAAGATATTGAGGAAAATTATAGTATGTACCATAATCACAAAATTTGGAGGGAATTAATTTCAAATAAAACTTCCATCCATGCAACCATAAACCTGATTGTCATTTCACTAACCAACTCAGCCACTAACATAGTCAGTCAGTCACCCATTCATTCACTAACTCAGTCACTAACTCATTCAGTCAGAAAGTCAGTCAACTTGTCAATCAGCCATTCATTCATTCATTCATTCACTCACTCACTCACTCACTCACTCACTCACTCACCATATGCACCGTATTCTGACCGAGGAAGATGATTTTTGCATGTTTGTCTTTATTGAAAGGGTCTCTTTCGGGTTGGAATTTGGCTATACATCGCCTCTTTATCTAACCATTTCAGTGTTCGCTGTTATAATGCTCGTCAGTTTGGATAATAAATAATAAAATGAATAATAAAAATCATAAAGCTCTTAGTTCGACATAAATGATCGTCGTTTTATAGAAGTGAACGTAAATATGCGCTGACAATCACTTTACTCTTTATTATTTATCAACTTTTTTTTTTCTATAAACCACGCTTTGTATCTCAGATATTATACTGAAAATGAAGAACTGTAATAGATATTGAATATAATTTATGCATATTAACAATTTTCCAGCTGAATAACGAAAATGAAGTTTTCATTTCCATAGTATAGACCAAAACATTGCTATTTCAAAGTTATGTTTTCGGGAACTATGTCTCCTTATCAGACAGTGTAGATCCAAGATCAGACTGCACGTTCTGTGCAGTCTGATCTTGATCTACACTGTCCGCGAAAGATCAGCAAGTCGAGCTTAGCGGCCGAAGGGTTAAATAGATAATAGAAGTGAATTTTGAGAAGCCAATGTGCACAGGAGCGCCTGCGATTTTTGAAAACGAAAATAGATAATTTAAACATTTCACGTCGAATCATATTTTGTTTTTATGTTTGGCTTCAACTTCAGTATATGCGAACAATCCGAACCTTTGTAACACGATCTCGAATTTTGAGGAACCGAAAGTAATTCAGTTTTGAAAACATAGCGGGAAAAGGAGAAAATGCCTGTAGCCAGCATTTTTTTCCTGTTTGCACAATGTTTTGAACATTGTTAAAAGGAATTTCAATTTTTGAGTCACATATTGTATTCGTCGTCTGCAAATGGTTTCGATTTAGGAAAATAAATACAATTACAGACAAAAGAAAAAAAAAATCTGACTAATATTAGATAAGCCCGTCGTTATGCTTTTATGAAAAAAAAACCTCATACACCAAGATTATCACTTATATGTACTTGGAGTATAATCCATAAAAAAACAATGAAAAATGAGAATGAGCCATGCTCTGGCAAAAGGGAGCTTAATGCATCTCTGTAATGGATTATACAAAAAAATGTCATCACATAATTATGGATCCATAAAAGTATTTTTTCCGTAAGAATTGATTAAAATCATAAGATAGACTGGTCCATCGACATGAATACAAATTGATCAATTGCAAAAAGTTTCGGCTCAGGTCAGCCTGCGCGGACTGACCTGAGTCGATACTTATCGTAGATGCATTAAGCCCCATTTTGCTAGAGCACAGCACAAATAATTCCGAGGAGTACCATTTTGGTACTTTTCTGATCTGAATCTACACTGTCAGCTTGATAGGTGGTCGTATACATGTTGACCCTTAAATCGCTAATTAGGTAAGTTAAATTAATCCTTTCCAAAACGACGAACTTTTGGACTAGACCAAATTGAAAGCATTTGCAGATGGCAATTCAACTCTTGCTGAAAAGATGATTTCTGTCTATGATAGGGTAGGAAACATTTTGGGAAAAGGAGAAAATGCTGGTTACCAGCATTTTCTCCTTTTCCCACAATGTTTTCAAACGTCTACTTTTCCAGATCCGTAAAAACCAAGGATTGTTTGGGAAAGGGTTAACATTTCAAGTCTCGAGTAAAATCTCAAATGCTGATCATTTAAAAATTAAATTTGGGAAAAAAATAATTCATTGTCTGACGGGGTAGAACCAAGATCAGGCTGCACATTCTGTGCAGTCTGATTCTGAACTACATTTTCAAAAAAAATTCTTTACTTGCGCTTATCAGCCTTAGTTTTGAATAAAAACAAACATGCACAACAAATGATATCTAAAATATATATCATAATGAAAGAGATTTATATGACAGAATGAAAGCAAGCGTTTATTTTCATATTCATGTATTTGCAAAAAGATTCGTTTTTCTTAATAAATTTACTTGGATCGTGCTTTTTTTTTAAACAACACAATAAAATATTTAATAATTTAACATAAATTAATAAATATAGAATTCGACATCACCGTACGCAGCGGCAGCAGCAACATAAGAAACATTTTTCAAACAAGATATATAAGTAAAATATTTAAAAATAGAATTGGGAAATCCATTTCAGACGTTGTTTCATGTTTTGAATATTTTGAAGAACCTAAAACATGTTTAAACGCTTAAGAACATAAATGAATAAATAAATAAATAAATAGATAAATAAGTAGATAAATAGATAAATAGATAGATAGATAAATAAATAAATAAATAAATAAATAAATAAAACCCCTGGCTATACACTATGCATATGTAATTATATTTTTAAGTACTTCAATACTACCATTAACAAATCAAGACTGAAACCGTACGCAGCGGCAGAAGCTACATTAGAAACATTTTTCAAATAAGATATATAAGTAAACTATTTAAAAATAAGAATGGGAAATCCATTTCAGGCCTTGTTTCATATTTTGAATATTTTGAAGAACCTAAAAAAAGTTTAAACGCTTAAGAACATAAATAAATAAATAAATAAATAAATATATATATATATAAATAAATAAATAAAACCCCTAGCTATACAATATCCACATTTATAACATTTTTAACCCTTTACCACACAATTTCGACTTTTAACACCCCTATAAAAGACGCCTTTGGAAAACATTGTGGGAAAAGGAGAAAATGCTGGTAACCAGCATTTTCTCCTTTTCCAACAATGTTTTCCTCCCTTCTAAAAATAAATTTCAATACTTTAGTTATATTCATTTTGTCTTCTGCAAATGCTTTCAATTTGGACCAGTCTATTTTTTTTTTTCGTCTGGTAAAGAGGTAATTAACTTTAAAAGTATTTCATTACTACAAATAACAAATCAAGACTGAAAACCTACCTACTATTTCAACGTGTCTTTAGTACTTTAAAAATAATATTGGTATATGTTAGATGTTTTGTATGTATACCTTACCTGTCCTATCTCTCAATGGTAGAGTTGAAATCTTTACCCCTTCTATGTAAAAATGTAATTAATTCTATGTAGTTTCATCTTTAACTCATCTAAAATGATCGAGGGATAAAGTGCCTTTTGAAAATACCGGAGGAAAGGCAGCAAAGATTGGTGACCAGTATTATTTTCATTTTCTTACATTGTCTTCTAAAGCTTTTATCGGAACATAGGATTGAAAGCACTAGCAGACGACAAAATAAACATAACTCAAAAATTAAAATTTGTTGTGGGAAGGTTAGACAACATTGTGGGAAAAGGAGAAAATGCTGGTTACCAGCATTTTCTCCTTTTCTCACAATGTTTTCAACAGGCTTTTATCTTTTGTAAAAACCAGGAATTGTTTTGTAAAGAGTTAATATGCATAGCAAGGTCGGTGCATACTCTGTTTGATCTCATTGTGCTTAAAGCTAATCTTTGACCCTGACAAAGAAGTCTATAGAAAACATTGTGGGTAAAGGAGAAAATACTGGTAACCAGCAATTTCTCCTTTACCCACAATGTTTTCTACCCCTCACAAAATATTTGTTGTCTGCAAATGTTTTCGATTTGGACAAATATAAAATTTTGTTGTTTGGTAATGAGTTAAAGAAATGTTGATCCAAGCTTCCTTTTCGTTTATTTGTTCGTCCGTTCGATTGTTTTTGTTGGTTTCTTTGCTTGTTCATATCTTTCCGCTTAGTTTGTGTTATTGTATATTTTATTGACTGAGATTATATTAGTTTAAGTCAGTAGAGAAGAATAAACTATTTGTTCTGCTCTTTAAAAGAACAGCCGTAACTTTCGAGACATATTTAATCTTTGGTCTACAAAATATGCTTCAATATGCTTTAAACTTCAGCAAGTCTGAATTTTAAGTTGTCTGGTCAAGAGCAAAGTTCGATAAGAGTTATCTTTCTTTTGATTCGTACACATTGACTATACTATCAATAGTTTACATCGAATAATTGGCACGGCAAAAAGAACAAAAACTACACTTTGTTAAACAGGAGGATCTTGCGTACAATTAACTTTTTCATAGCAAAAGGCGATAGTTTAAGCTCATGCGAACGGCATAAATTTAGATTAGACTACAGAGAACATGCCGCCTGATCTTGATCTATAGCCCAGGGCCCGTATTCACCAACCATTTTTAAGAATTTCTTTGTCTCATTCTCCAGACTTTTCTACATTTGCAAGTAACACAACTTCTGATTGGCTAAACCATTCGGTTTAGCCAATCAGAAGTTGTGTTACTTACGAATTTGGAAAACCTTGGAGAATAAGACTAAGAATATTCTCAAGAATGGTTGGTGAATACAGGCCCTGGATGATCATACATATTTCCCTTGTTAGATGATTAATTGATAATGTATTTGAGAACAAGCCTGAGTCTTGAAACGGAATAAATATTAAACTTTTGGAGATTTAATGACAATAAGGAAAAGTCATAATTATGTTCTTAGTGATACTAAGCGTTTTATATGACAGATTACAAATTTGAGAACGAAAAGATTAGTATTTCTTTCATTTTCTAGTTTACAGTGTATTTGGAAAGTATCTCCGCCTCTTTTTCAGAAATTAAAACAAATAATAACCATTACATTTTCCTTATAGTAGTTACATGTTAACCCTTTACCCCATAAGACATTTCTATGGTATCTCTAATTGACCCTAAATAACAGCTAGGATGAAGCCATTTCCTATGTGTATATGACACCTGTTGATAGTGTAGAAATCATTGTGGCAAAAGGTGAAATTGCTCGTCACGAGCAATTTAACCTTTTGCCACAATGTTTTCCAAAGGCTGTTAGAAGCAATGCGTAGAAATGAGTATCTATGGAGTAAAGGGTTAATATACTGAATGTTGAATACGATGTTTGATTATTAAGGCTTTTATTTTACTTTTTTTTTTCTCACAAAGTACATGCAGAAAATGTTTTCACGTAGTTTTGAGACAATAACTGTTTACCGCACTTTCCTCAGATTTAAAACCTGAGAAGAGGTCCTACTGAAAACAACGTGAAGAAAAAGAAAATGCTAGTGAGCAACATTTCCTCCTTTTCGTAATATTTTTTTCTGTATTTTCTACATGAAATCCATTCTTCTGGTCCACAGTAATGGCTTGTAACAAGCGAGAAGGGGCATTCGGATATTTGCGGAAAGTGTCGTATCGGATCAGACAGCACAGTCCGCGCGGGATAATCCGAGACAGCGTTTTACGATCTCATTAGATTTTGTGCCACAGTAGACCTGCGCAAAATAGAAAATTACATGAAAACGGAATACAATCCCTTCTTTTGACGTCCCTGTGAAAGAAGCCTTTTGAAAATATTGTGGGAAAAGGAGAAAATGCTGGTAACCAGCATTTTCTCCGTTTCCCACAGTTTTCAACTCTTCACAACACAAATTTTAAATTTTCAGACACTTTTATTTTGTCGTCTGCAATTGCTTTCGATTTGGACTATTCTAAAATATTGTCGTTTGGTAATGAATTAAAAGAACTTCACAAGGGAAATATATACCGGTACATATATGAGGGCAGACCATTTTTTCCCTTAGATTTATATTGAAACTATTTTCAATGAAATCAAAACATCCAAAGAACATTGCGTATTTCCAAGGGTTATAATTATTACATGGTTCACACCTTTATTGTGTTTCAGATTAAAAAATAATGATCATTTCCTTTTTCATTTATGTTTTTAAATTTGATTATAAAATGAACTCAAGCTTTCGGCGGTACAACCGCCTTTTTCAAATGTGATCCTGTGATAAAATGCCTGGTTACTGCAGGCATTTTATCACAGGATCACACTTGAAGAAGGCGGTTGTACCTCCGAAAGCTTGTGTTCATTTTATAATTAAAAGTTACATATCTCAAGAAGAGGATATATCATGGTTTTTAAATCTATATGAAAAAAACTTTTCACATTGATGTATGCTACTTTCTACTTGGACTCAAAATGATATTTTTATCCCGGCAATAAACTTAGATGGGCTCGGTTAAAAACTTGACATTAGTTGATAAATGAATTTTTAAATTTAGGGAATACGATCACGACATATCAAAGTCAGTTTCCCTTTTAAATCAAACAGATCATTTGAATGCAAAAGCATTAAATATAGATATAGATAAAAAGACAAGACTCACCTTTGAGGAAACTGCAAATAAAGGTAACCAGGTTTCTTTTTCTCTCTCAAATATATCTATGGATAATGTAATTAGAATTAGACAAATATCTTTTTTTTCCAAAGTTACTAGATGTCACATAAAAAAAGATCCTCCTGTCTTATATAATGTATCCATCTGAATTACAATGATAAATATAAAATTATCGGAAAGTGTTTTACGTGTTACTTCATCCTTGTGCCAGATGACAAAACTCTATGCATAAACTAAATGAAATAGAATTAATCGACTGTCAAGTTCAATTTAGCTCAACCGATAAGTCGTGTTGAGGAATGGATCAAACTATTGTGGTAAAAGGACAAAATGATAATTACATTTTATTGCCATGTTTCATTCAGAATCCACTGCTCTTCTGGTCGTTAAAGTTAGACATTGTTTGGTAAGTGGTTGCACGAATACCCTAAAAGCTAAAACATATAATTCAGGCTGATCTTAACCTATCCTTTTGTTCGCAAAAACTTATGGAAGGATGGTTTTAGCAGGATATGTATGGAAAATCAACGCGCTGACATTTGTACATTGAGAAACGAGTGTTGTTTTTTTTTTTAATCTATCTCGAGGCATATAGGCCGTGCACTCTGAATTCAGAGAGGAATGAAGTATTTTTGAAGTAGATCTTTTAGACTGAAGCCGCCAGTAAACTTATACCACAGCTTCCTTACCTATGGTTGACATTCTTTCTTTACAATTTCCGAAATAAACATGAGTTGTGGAAATGAAAATAACTTTATAAGCATTTTCCTTTTTTATGGTAGATGAAAGGCCTCCGTAACGATGATTTGATAACAAATACTATACTAACTATGTCAGTATCGACTCTTATTAACAGAAACTTATGAAAGTCAAGAAGCAATTTTAGTCCATAAAAATGTAAACAGAAAATGTACACAGCTATTTTAGTCGGAATGTCCTAGAAAAGACCAAGAGATTGTAGACGTAGAAACGCAAACTCTCACTGGTAGATCTACTATTTTTTTTGGTTTAGATAATCAGAAATTGCATAATGTCGAAATTTGCATTACCTTGAAATTTAGCGAATTGTTTAGAATTTGTTTTACGTTTAGCTAGTAATTCTTAACCAGCTAGAAACATTTTTAAATGAAATAAAACTTTCAAGTCGATAGTATAAAAACCCAACTGTTCTTTTTTCAAAGGTATGATTATCTTGAAATAAAAAATCTCCGTATCTGAGATCCAAGGGCAGATAGCACGTTTTGTCCTATTATATCTTGATGTACACTGGTTGCAGAAGGGCCTGGAGTCACGCTAAGCAGCCGAAGGGTTTACTGAATACGGGCCCTATTTTTCAGGCTAGGCCGTCCATGAAAAAGGAAATCGACTGATCTTGATAATAGTGAAAGGTGTAAAACAGTTGTCTTACGTGTTTTGTTCCCAACCCTTCAAATGAAAGAGCAAATCAAGAGCAAATTAAGTGGCCCCGGAGGAAGAAGATTATCTATATGATTTATTGGTTGATTGGTTGATTGATTGATTGAATGATTGATTGGTTACTGGATGGATGTATGGATGGATGGGTTTTTTGACCGATTAATTGATTGACTGATTGATTCAGTTTTATTCATTGAGTGATGATATGTTGTTTCCAAGAGGAGAAAAGTCATATAATGGCAACAGATCACATTTCCATGTGTCCTGGGTTTTGGTAGTATCAAAGGTCAACGGTTCGTGATTGGTAGCACGAGGGTTAGTGTCGTATTCAGATGCTACATGAATAAATATTCACAGTGTAATTCTATGTGCAAGTTTAAAATAAGCTACTGTACTCTGCGCTACCGTGAAACTGTGAGATCTTGCTCTTGACTTGTAAAGAAATAAACCTCAGAATAGAGGAGAAATTAATAGATAGATATTATTGTGCACATTTGTATCTTATCAGTGCGGACCAGAGATCTTTCGAACATTCTATTTAGTATTAATGATTAATTTCGACATGTGTCAATCCATATACCGGTACTAGTTTTAACTCATATGAATGCAGATGCCACTATCTCTACGTGGAATGGTTTGGTCAAAGGTGTAGCTCAAGATTACACGGCACAGAACTTTTCACCTTTGGGCTTCCGATCTTTAATCTACATTGCTGTTTTTTTCGTGAAACTTTCTTAACTAAGCGTAAGAAAAAAGAATTGTAGATTAGAAAGCGGGAAAATATGCAACGTGGCAGAAAGGGAGAAGGGAAAACAGACAAAAAGACATTTTGAACAAAAAAGAGAGAAAAGGAAAGAGTGAAGTACAAAAGAGAGAGCGAAAGAGAGAGAGAGAGAGAGAGGGGGGGGGGAAGAGAGGAGGGAGAAGAGAGAGAGAGGGTCAGTTAGTCAGTCGGGTAGAGAGCTCACATACTACTTTCTTCTTGCAAGAAGTGAAATTCTAGTGTGACTTTTCCAACAATAAACATCGAGACAATGAGTGGAAAAGCAGCCAGCAATCATACACTCTCATACCCTATATGCTCATTATATCAAATATAGAGCATAGTCCTCGTAATCATTTCCGGTTACACTTCATAGCAATCAGTAGTGAACCACTATTGGTTTGAGCTCGCTAATAAGGGCAATGTCTGATGATGAGGAGTTACTTTTCGCTATTTACGACTCTAAATAAGAACAGAAAGCTTTCAATTTTTCCGGAATTATTCTTTCGCTAAATCAAATAGAGATAATTGTATCGATAATTATTGCTTTGAAGACAATTTATATTTCTGTTTTCCGACTCTCGATCAATGAAACAAATTTCAAATGCCTTACTGTGCATGTGATTCTTTGATTATGTTTCATCCTGGATCTAGTTTTCATGAAAAAGTTGAAAAGTAATTGTTCGGAAGATATCAAAAGTATTAAAAGGAATGTCAAAAAGGAAATTATTGTAACTTGCATGCAAATAAGTAACGCTAGTGAACCTTAGTTCTTCGATTTGTATAGGAGATCCAGATTGGCTTCCATACACCTAAACTTTCTTTTGAATTATCCAAATGGCCTCCATTGTACATATCGTCGCTTTACTTCCAAAACCTCGTAACTACAGCTTGTAACAAGCTGTAGTTACGAGGTTTTGGAAGTAAACCTACGGTATAGATATTCGTGCAGCCATGTAAAGCGCGGTAGCTTAGTTTGCATCAAAGAGGAGTTACAACCAAGGAAGGGGGTGCGGGCTGGAATGCAGAGAAATGACCCTCCCCTACAAAATGACCCATGAGTCATTTCTCTACGTAGAGGAATGACCCAGGTCATTTCTCTAGGTAGTGAAATTACTTCTGGGTTCATTTCTCTACGTAGAATGATGACCCGGGTCATTTTATAGGGTAAGGTCATTTCTCTGCATTAAACCGGCTTGAATGCCAAACTCGACAAATCAATGTCCAAGGATTGATAACTATGACTGCGACAGGATCTTTCCTTTATCAGTGTTGATTGTTGTTTCTCATTCAATCATTCATTTGTTCGCGCAGGTCCCAGCCTATTCGTTTGTTTATCAATATCGGTTTTAATACTGATCAAGTCCTTCGCTTGTTTATTCCTTCGATCGTCTGTATGTTTAACAGTTATTTTCCCATTCATTTTACTTACTTCGTGTAGGTTGCTCTTCATCGAATCGTACTTAGCTTTCCAAAGATAAGTACTAGTTAATTGTATATCAGTTTAATTCACTAAGACTGATGTTATGTGACTGATTGATTCGTTAGTCTTTCATTTGATTGAGTGATGAATCGATTCGCCGGCCTATTCTTTTTTCTTTAATCTGCCACTGACTGGTGATAAGGGTCCCGTCTTTTGACACGTTTTTATTGATCAGACTGGCAGACTGACTGATCAGTCAATAATCTGTGTCTATACTATTTACTGTTTACTTGTATATACATGCATAACCTATTGTTAATAGAATTTGCTTTTTTTTAATCAGGTTCACGTTTGAATTCATATCTATACTATCAGTTATTTAATTGTATATTTCCATCGTCTAATAGTGATGGATAACAGACAGATTGATCTAATTTGTTATTCATTTACTTACCATTACCTTGTACTAGAAGAAGAAAACTACGACACCTCTAAATTTTTCACTTCTATTAAGTCCAACTTTAAATTCATTTTTACATTCTCATTCGTTCATGACATTTCATTGTCCAATGGTGATGGTACGCAGCATCATTGAATGATTGATTGATGGATTACATTGCGGCAATCGATCGACTGATTAGTCGTTCAATCGGACTGGTTGATCGAGTGATTTGTCGACCGATTGGGGTACAAATTTCCTTATTCTATGTCAATATGAGTTTTTCCCTCCACAGACCTATACTTTCAAGTTTCAATACTGAAAATACCCATTTCACCCATTCACTACTTACTCATTTATTTATTGAAAGTTTCATATTAGATCATTTGGAATTGTGTGTATCAATAAATCGCGTGACTAAAATGCATTTGATAAAAAAAAAAATATATATATATTTATTATATGACTATAAACTATTTAGTTTTTGTCAAATAAACGATGTTCTGTTCTGTTCTGTTTCTCGACAACTATGTAGGAAAGCAGGAGGTGTCTTGGGAAGAAAGCTGTCCATAGTACTGTTACAAAAAAAGTCCAGGGCCCGTATTCACCAACCATTCTAAAGAACGTTCTTTGTCTAATTCTTCCGAATTTTCTACATTTGTAAGTAACACAACTTCTGATTGGCTAAACCATTCGGTTTAGCCAATCAGACGTTATGTTACTAACAAATTTAGAAAATCTTGGAGAATAAGACCAAGAATATTTTTAAGAATGGTTGGTGAATACGGGACCTGGAATGCACGAATAGGTACACTGGCCGCTGCAACTTAACTGATTTTATACATTTAACGGCTTAAATATTTTACGACACAACAAAAAATGTAAACTTGTCTACATTCAAAGCATTTGTAGATAAGAATTAAACTGTTGCTCAAAATGATAGAAGTTGTCTTTGGTGGGGTAGAAGACATTGTGAAAAAGGAGGAAATGGTTGTTATCAGCATTTTCTCCTTTCCTCACAATGTTTTTAAGAGCTGTCTCCCTCAGGGTTTTTATAACTCGGGATTACATGTCTGTGGAAAAGGCTTAACTCTTTACCAAACGACAAAATCTTAGACTGGTACAAATCGGTTCAATTGGCTAGACTTGTCCTAAGCACTTGCAAAACGACGAATAGAAATTTACAGTTAATAGTTCCAGCAGGGTAAAAAACATTGTTGGAAAAGGAGAAAATATTGGTAAGCAGTATTTTTTCCTTTCCTCGCAATGTTTTCAAAAGGATTCTATATCAGGATCGAAAAAAAAAACTAGCATCAAACAATCAATCAATCGTAAAGCTGTTATGGTACTGACATCGAACATTTAGCCATGCTCTTTGAAAAGGGTGTTACGAGCCAGGCGTAACTAGAAAGTAGAAGCCAGCAAAAAACGATAACAATTAACAAAATTTATTAACAAAGATATCAAATAATCAGTGACAATATTATAATAGTACAAAACAATGCCTTAGACGTTAAATTCAAAAGACAAATTATTTCAGTCTTAATTCCAGTCTGATCCTGATCCAAACTGTATGTAATCCAAGCACACGAAATAATCCCCACTTTATTGTAGTCTGATCCTAATCCAAACTGAATGTAATCCAAGCACTAATTATATGACACAAACACAAAATAATCCCCACTTTAGTCTGGCAATCATGTATTAACTAGTGAGCGCTGAGATGTAAAGAGCTTTTCTTTTTATAATAACAGAGAAACTTCCAGAAAATTCATGTTAAAATTGGTTGCATAATTTCTAGTAATCAGATTGTAAAAAGGCCCGGAAACTTCCAGAACGATATTCCACAAGAGAGAATCCAGTTCTAAAAAAAACACAGGGGAAAACCATTTAAAATACGTACACACATGAACAAAGCTAGGAATAACTAGATATGTAAATAACAAGGGGGCTTAATGTAATAGAGAAAAGTATCGACTCCGGCCAGCCTTCGTAGTCAACGCAGGCTGACCTGGGCCGAAACTTTTCGCCGAAGGTCAACCAAAGGTCAACTTTCTGTAAGCCCAAGGATGGGTCTTTCTCATGATTCTTTCGGTTCCTAAGTCGAAATGGAATTTATAGATCTATGTATGATCACGTAGTAAACTGCTTGTTATAAAGGATCACGGAGATGCATTAAGCCCCTTTATATCAGAGAACGACTCAAATGATCTGATTAAAGTGAAAGACATAAATTACCCAATTTTTCTGTTACTGTTTTTAGTATTTTTTTCTAAAATGTGACGAGAGTGGCATCTCTTCCGTAAAGTAATGCAAAAAAGCAGTGTTTGTTTGAAATGACGATTAACTTTAGTTCTTGTTGTTGTTTGTTTGTGTTGTTGATATTTATTCGTTTCTCTTTTTCCTGTTTATCCCACGAATCTGTTCAAATCCCTTAACCCTTTCCCAAATGACAAACTTTTGGACTAGACCAAATCGAAAGCATTTGCAGACGACAATTCAACTCTTGCTGAAAAGGTGATTTCTGTCTATGATAGGGTAGAAAACATTGTGGGAAAAGGAGAAAATGCTGGTTGCCAGCATTTTCTTCTTTTCCCACAATGTTTTCAAAGGCCACTATTGCAGACCCGTAAAAACCAGGGATTGCTTGGGAAAGGGTTAACTGAAAAAAGGGAATGTAAATTTCCAGGCAATAGTATTATCTCAAATACTGTACTTTTTAAATACCTTTGCCGGGAAGAATCTTACTGTATTGGACCATGTTGCTCCATAGTTAAACTATACGTTCCCTGTCGACTGATCTTAATTGTGTTGTTCGCGAGAACAAACTGAATATTTGTGACCAACTTGAGTTGAATGGCTGATACAATGGCAGATGTATGGCTTATACAAATTTACCCTGCACGACCATGAAAAAATAGCTGACTTCTGATAACCAGTATTTCCTTCTTTGCTTATATTTTCTCTTCTTTAAATAAATTTTTTCAAACATTTCGATGGCAATTGAATTGTCGTCTGCAAATGCTTTTATCTATTTATTATTATTATTATTTTTTTCTTTTCGATAGAACTGTTTGAACAAGGTTGACAGACTGATTGAAGGTTGTTTTTTCCTTCCCCAAGTTCGAACAAAGGAACAAAGAAGGAAAACTTAAAAATGCTTATTTTCTGAAATAGATGACGTATAGTTTTGATATTAATTTTTGTATGTAGTGAACCTGTTCTTAATTTGTTAGCCCGCTTGAGCACAACGCGTTCAGTGAGCAATCTTGTGGGCAATCTTGAGGCGACAACTTTTTGCTTTATTGGCTTGAAAATTGGTCATTATATGTATCTTGATATAATCTCTCACTAGTCTGAAATCGGGTCACCTGGGGTCATAAACTAGGTAACCAGGTAAAATTAAAGAAACACCTTGTGGGCATTCTTGAGGCCACATGTTTTACTTAATTGACTTGAAAATTGGTAATTATGTTTGTCTTGATAAAATCTCACAAGTCTGAATTTGGACACCTGGGGTCATAATTTAGGTCAAAAGGTCAAATTATAGAAATAACTTTAGGGCACTTTAGAGGCCACATTTCTTGCTCAATTGAGTTAGAAATTAGCCAGGATCTTTTTCTTGATAAAATATCAGATGAGTTTGAAATTGGGTTACCCGGGGTCATAAACTAGGTCACATGTAAAATCAAAGAAACACCTTGTGGGCACACTAGAGGCCACTTGGTAAATTTAAAAAATACCTTATGGACACTCTAGAGGCCACATTTATTGGTCAAATGATCTAACATTTTATCAGAATGTTTGTCTTTATCATTTTTTTTATTTTTTAAATTGGGTCAGCTGGAGTGATAAACTAGGTCACTAGGTCATCTGATGGAAATTCCTTGCTGACGCTTTCGAGGCCACATTTTAAACTCAATTGATCTGACAGCTGGTCAGAAATTGAAGTATGCATTCTTACGAACAAAGTCCGTAACAAAGAAACAAATGAATAAATGCATGGCAGAAATAAGGTACCGAGCGGGATTCGAACCCCGAACTCCCGGACGCAAGGCCAATACCTTAACCACTGAGCCAAAGAGATAT
Organism: Tridacna crocea; assembly: GCA_943736015.1. Classification (NCBI taxonomy): domain Eukaryota; kingdom Metazoa; phylum Mollusca; class Bivalvia; order Cardiida; family Cardiidae; genus Tridacna; species Tridacna crocea. The sequence continues at coordinate 7,959,951 of OX031066.1, read as the reverse complement.
CTCCCTGACGCAGTAGCCAAGTATTGTATTTAAATCGGGAGAATGCCATGCAGGAAGGAGTGGTCTCCCGTAACACACCCCCTCTTAAATTCATCATTTATTGATGACTCAAAGCCTTATTAGGCAGGAAGTCCGATTTTGGACAACAAATGGGATTAATGGCTCAATGCCGGACGAGCCCCAAACTTACGAACAAAGTCCGTAACAAAGAAACAAATGAATAAATGCATGGCAGAAATAAGGTACCGAGAGGGATTCGAACCCCGAACTCCCGGACGCAAGGCCAATACCTTAACCACTGAGCCAAAGAGATACCTCCCTGACGCAGTAGCCAGGTATTGTATTTAAATCGGGAGAATGCCATGCAGGAAGGAGTGGTCTCCCGTAACAGCATCTAAAGTGAAATAGCCTATTGACTCAGTTGAGCGATCCGGGGGCCATCATGGTCCTCCTGTTTTCTTCGGCTCTTACCTCGACAAAGACGAAATCATGTTTCTTGTTTTTTTTGGGGGGGGAAGGGGGGGGGTGGCATAGATCAATATAGAGCGTATAAGAGATAACGTTATGCAACACTTTTCGCCTTTTCCACAAATCTCGAGATCTAACAACCCTGAATTAAAAAAATATATTGAACATTGCCGGGAAAAGAGAGAAAATGCTGGTAGCCGGCATTTTCTCCTTTTTTTTTACAATGTTTGTACCTTTCTAAGACAAGCTTTTTAAACTGACTGACGTTGGTGTTTCTCTGAAAATAATCTTATCATGACAGAGCCTAAATTTTGCCGCAGAGGGAAGAGTTAGCTCCCTATAGGATAAATCACTCTATTTGTCTTAGCGTATCCGAACGGAATATTGGTTGATTTATCTCCCTGTACCGTTGTCTTACAAGGCTGTGTGATTTAACTTCGCTTTGAATTGCATTTTCAAATAACCTACGTAATGCATCACCCCCAGTACGATGGATAAACTTTGCTACGAAGGTCTATCCGAAAGGAAGATTAGTTGTCTATGCTAGGGCTTCCTTTGTACCCTTCTTACAGTTTTACATAAGCGTGGTTCGTTTTCTCTTCCCCCGAGTTATTTTGAAAGAGCCGACATTATCATTTTCATCGAGGTCGACATTAGACAACACCCTTTAACTTTCAGCAGGGTAGATAAACGTGCTTGCCTTGTGGCATCCGATTTGGAAATTGATATTTAACCCCCCTCTTTTCCTACCTTAAGGCAAGTGTGGGAGTTTGTGTTAGTGTGGCACTGTTGCGAACTGATTGCCATTATTTTCTGCAAGATGGCATTCTACAACTGAACATTTAGTTTAAGCATTCTGGGTACAGATCCGCACTACTTTTCAAAACGACAGCCGTTACGTTTAATTTCAAAATAAACGTTTACTCAATAATATGTTTACTCAATAAATTCTGGAGCGATTCATGCAGCCAAGATCAGCTAACTAGCATGTAACCAACTTATACATCGACCATTTATTAAAACAGCCCTCTACAGGCTTGGTTAATGGCATCAGTATAAGCCCTACTTTTTCAATGTATATGGGATGGTTGATGCGTCATAGCAGACAAGTACAATCTTCGAAGAAAATGGCATGCGCAAACAAGGACTGTTTCCGGATCCTAGTCGTCAAAAAAAGTCCTGCTTGACAATTTGAAAGCAGAAACTTCTGCTCCTCTGCATTCTGACCGAAAAAAGAAGGGTAGGTGTTTAGGTTGGTTTGGTAATTTCTGTGGAAACAATGTTAGGGATTTTTTCTTTTGGCAGGGGGCGGTTTTTTTGTGCCTATGACCACAAACATGTATTCAGAAACATGGTATACAATAAGTTTGGAGTTCTTTTCGCTGTAATTTTTCAATGGTAGAACTTTTTGCTTGAGATGGAATTAAAGAGATAAAAACGGTGAAGGGATAAAGTGGTTTAGATTTGAAATAAAACCTTTCAGGAGGTCAGGTGCATGATTAGGTTTAGATGAAACATTAGATTTAGTTATAGACTATGAAGATGGAAGTAGGGGTTTCTTTGGCGACTGCTCTAAAAGGGTGTGGTTTTGAAGATTTCCGTGAAGCGATATTTTGAAAAGAGGTAGATAGCTTTGAAGTATTTTTTTTTGTGAAGGAATACTTTGAGCGTTTCTGGGTTCTGCAGAAGAGGATGTGTTTGTTGTAGACGCAGATAGAGAGTCAGGAATTACTTTGGACAAGGTGGATGGAGGGTTCTTCCAGCCTAGAAGCTACAACAGGATTTTTTTTAAGATTGTGTTTATATCAAAACAATTGTTTGACAAACCAGATATTGTTTGCTTTTACTGCATTTCATTTCGATCTATTCTTAAACTTTTCAGAATTGTAACACAAGATCACATTCATGTATGCACAAACAGACATATGTATTTTTACATATAGATATTGATGATAACTATAACTACAAGTCTGTTCATCATTAATGGGTTTTCACGCGTCTCTGTCGATCCATAAAACGTTTAGTGGGGTTTCGACCTTGTGCCCATGATTGCTGATAGTCTCATTGCAGAGTCCATATTCACCATCATTCTTAACAATGGTCTCAGTCATTCTCCTCATTTTAAGCTCACCTGAGCACGAAGTGCTCATGGTGAGCTTTTGTGATCGCCCAATGTCCGTTATCCGTCGTCCGTTGTGCGTCGTGCGTCGTCCACAATTTCTTTAAACATCTCCTCCTAAACCACTGGGCCAATCTTGATGAAACTTGGAAGCTCTACCAAAGTTGTTCGAGAGATTGAATTCCAGGCATAACTCTGGTTGCCATGGCAAACAAAAGGAAAAAAAGCAAAATCTTTGACAATCTTCTTCTCTGAAACTGGAAGGTGCAAGCTTTGATATTTGGTATGTAGCATCTCCTGGTGGACCTCTAGCAAGAATGTTCATATGATGCCACTGGAGTCAAAACTGGCCCCATCACGGGGGTCACAAGTTTGAAACATAGGAACAAAGAAGGAAAAATGAAAAATCTTCTCTCAAACTAGAAGGTGCAGAGCTTTGATATTTGGTTTGTAAAATCTCCTGGTAGACCTCGAGCAAGATTGTTCATATGATGCCCATGGGGTTAAAACTAGCCCAGCTCCGGGGTCACAAGTTTGAAACATATGAACAAAGAAGAAAACCTTTATAAATCTTCTTCTCTAAAACTAGAAGATGCAGAGCTTTGATATTTGGTGTGTAGCATCTCCTTGTTGACTTCTACCAAGATTGTTCATATGATGCCCCTGGGGTCAAAACTGGTTTGAAACACAAGTTTGAAACATAGGAAGAAAGAAGGAAAACTTTAAAAATTCTTCTTCTCTGAAACTAGAAGTTGCAGAGCTTTGATATATGGTATATTGCATCTCCTAGTTGATCTCCACCAAGTTTGTTCATATGATGTTCCTGAGTCAAAACTGGCCCCGCCCCGGGGGTCACAAGTTTAAAACATAGAAAGAAAGATGGAAAACTATAAAAGTCTTCTTCTCTGAAAGAAGAGGGTGCAGAGCTTTGATATTTGGTATGTAGCATCTCTTAGTTGATCTCCACCAAGTTTGTTCATATGATGTTCCTGAGTCAAAACTGGCCCCGCCCCGGGGGTCACAAGTTTAAAACATAGAAAGAAAGATGGAAAACTATAAAAGTCTTCTTCTCTGAAAGAAGAAGGTGCAGAGCTTTGATATTTGGTATGTAGCATCTCCTAGTGGACCTCTACCAAGATTGTTCATATGATGCCCCTGGGGTCAAAACTGGCCCCTCTCCGTGCGTCACAAGTTTGAAACATAGAAACAAATAGGGAAAACTTTAAACATTTTCTTCTCTCAAACTACAAGGTGCAAAGTTTTGATATTTGGTACGTAACATCTCCTAGTGGACCTCCACCACGATTGTTCATATGATGCCCCTGGGGTCAAAATTGGTCCTGCCCCGGGGTTCACAATTTTGAAACATAGGAACAAGGAAGAAAAACGTTAAAAATCTTTTTCTCTGAAACTAGAAGGAGCAGAGCTTTGATATTCGTTATGTAGCATCTCCTAGTTGACCTCTACCAAGTTTGTTCATATGATGTCCCTGGGGTCAAAACTGGCCCCTCCTCGGGGGTCACAAGGTTAAAACATAGGAACAAAGAAGGAAAACTATGAAAGTCTTCTTCTCTGAAAGTAGAAGGTGCAGAGCTTTGATAGTTGGTATGTAGCATCTATCTACCAAGATTGTTCATATGATGCCCATGGGGTTAAAACTGGCCCTTTCCTGTGGGTAACAAGTTTGTAACATCAGAACAAAGAAGGAATACTTTAAAAATCTTCTCTGAAACTAGATGGTGCAGAGCTTTGATATTTGGTTTGAAGCATCTCCTAGTGGACTTCTACCAAGATTGTTCATTTAATGCCCCTGAGGTAAAAACTTGCCCCTCCCCGTGGGTTACAATTTTGAAACATAAAAGCAAAGAAGGAAATCAGAATTTTTTGGCCTTGAACTTTGACATCTGGTATTTTTCTTCATTGTAGACCTTTACTGCTTAGTACTCAGGTGAGCGATATAGGACCATCATGGTCCTCTTGTTTTCTGAATTTGGAATTAACACAACATCTATTGTGCTAAACTAAATAGTCACTTATCTTTCAAAGTTTATGTCTTAGTTTATCATGAAAAGTCATTTTAAGGATCCATACTCTTATGATAACTTGGTTGATCATGATCACACAACACGGAGATACAATAGGCCTACTCTTGCCAGAGCATATGCACTTGCGCATACGTGGGTGCTGGTGTGTGTGTGTGTGTGTGAACGTGGGTGTGTGTGGGTGTGCGCACGTGTGTGTGTGTCTGTGAGAAATAGCATGCCACACTGAGTTGTGCACGAAAAATGTTTTATAAATAGTTTTTCCTCTGGAGACATGTTTAGGTGACCTTTGGAAGTGGAACAAGCTCACTCTTTAGCCCCCACCACCACCCCTTCTCCTTTTTTTTTTCATTATTAGAGAAATAGCACTTTTACAATTTATTGGTCTATTTCACAAAGTTGACCTTACATCTTCGTCATGCTCTGTGAATGTATCAGCAAAAGCATCGACCTAGGTCAGCCTGCTCGGTCTGGGCCGAAATATTTCCCTAATGGACAGTTTTCAGTGTGTTCAAGGACCAGTCTACCTCATGATTCAGTCAGTTTTTCAAAAAAGTGGCCATTATAGATCTGTGATGATGTGATAGTTTGATTGGTATCGTGCATCACGGGATGCATTAAGGCCCCTTTTGCCAGAGCATGGCTCATGTATTTATGTTAGAATAGGGCTTTTGATTCTTCTTTAAGTAAATTTGAGTAAATTTTGCGCAGCAACCAGGCTCTCATTGTTATCGTACTGATCAATTAGGTGACGTAAGCATGTTTCCGGCCTTGTACTGCTTCCTGACCCAAGGTCCGGTGTGCGAGATGAAAATATAGTTTTGTAATTATTCGTCAGGTTTTTTTTTTTTTCTTTGTGGAAGATAACGTATGAATTGCGCCTTTGTAACAATGATTAAGAATAATGTATCTAACGATTCTGTCAGAAATAATCTGTTAGGAACAGACAGTGCCTTATGTTGTTTAATTATAGTTCATATCTATTATAGCGAGTACCGGGAGTACTTCGATCATGTGATGCGTCATTACTATTTTTGGTGTTACGGGGGACCACTCCTTCCTGCATGGCATATACTCCCGATTTAAATACAATACCTGGCTACTGGGTCAGGGAGATATCTCTTTGGCTCAGTGGTTAAGGTATTGGCTTTGAGTTCGGAGTTCGAATCCCGCTCCGATCCTTATTTCTGCCATGCATTTATTCATTTGTTTCTTTGTTACGGACTTTGTTCGTAAGATGGGGGCTCGTCCGGGATTGGCCATTGAGCCATTAATCCCATTTGTTGTCCAAAATCGGACTTCCTGCCTAATAAGGCTTTGAGTCATCAATAAATGATGACTTTAAGAGGGGGTGTGTTACGGGAGACCACTCCTTCCTGCATGGCATATACTCCCGATTTAAATACAATACCTGGCTACTGCGTCAGGGAGATATCTCTTTGGCTCAGTGGTTAAGGTATTGGCTTTGCGTCCGGGAGTTCGGAGTTCGAATCCCGCTCCGATCCTTATTTCTGCCATGCACTTATTCATTTGTTTCTTTGGTACGGACTTTGTTCGTAAGATTGGAAGACGTATTCTCAATATTGAATAAATCATAGACTTTAATTTCAATCAGTATTTTTGTTGTTCTAAGTATATGCGATTATCTTTTGCTGTGTTTTGAAGTCCATTGTATTTTTACGTTGTAAGTCTTTGTACATTTAGCAGGTCATGAAATCATAACGTTTTTAGAAACACAAAATTCTTGCCCTTTTTATTCGATTTATAATACAAGGTTAACTATTACTAGTACCACACGTGCTGGCTTGCCTACGGTCCTGCTACAACAATTTGTGACAGTAAGGTCTCCGTATCCTGTTTCAGAGGACCCACGCTTTTGACGCTGGGGATCTAGGTGGAACAGAATGGGGCAGCTCAAAATAAATATGACGATGGCTCAGTATCATATGTATCATCCTATCAATAATGCTAAGGATTAAACGACGCCCTTATACATTTGAATAGACTAGCTTTAAATAAAGAGATCCAGACTCGTTCAAAACACAACAGGCTGGCTTGGGGAGGCTCTTGAACGGACCAGCTTCAAACAGGCCAGCTTCAGAGGGGCTCAGACTCATTCCAAGCCCGATAGGCTAACTCGGGAGCTGCCTCAGCGCGTCCATTATAGACCTAGCCTCAAACGGATACGTTCCAAGCAGTTCGAAGCTCAGAAGTTAAGTGTCTTACAGTTCCAGCATAGACAGTCAGGGTTGAACAGCTTGGTCTGAGACACAGACCGACAGCGGTTCAGCAGGACACCATTCCTCGCCTGCTTCAAGCAGATTTGAAGTAGTTCAAAGGATCTTGTTCGAAGACGTTTGAAGCTAAATAAGACAAAGACTTGTTTGAAGCTAAGTCAGGATCGACAGTTCTAACCCATTACCACACAACCCCTATTTTGACTACCCCGAGAAAGAAGCCTTTAGAAAACATTGTGGGAAAAGGAGAACATGTTGGTAACCAGCATTTTCTCCTTTTCCCAGCAATGTCTTCTACCCTCCACAAAACGAATTCCAAATTTTCAGTCACGTTTATTTTATTGTCATCTGCAAATGCTTTCGATTTGGACAAGATATTTTCGTTCGGTAAAGAGTTTAGCAAGGTTCATATCCGTCTGTTTAAACTTAAGACAGAAATCTGAGTTTGGCACTTTGTTTTCATAGACTGTATATAACAGTACTTTGGCATCCGACAGATAATCACTCTTAAATTCCATAACATAACAAAAATATAATTATTTTCGATAATGTCTAGAACTTTGGACGCTATATTTGGAGCTTTGTCTGTATCATTCTGGTATTAAATGAAAGAGTTGCTGATGTAAAAATAGATAGTGTTTCCCTTCAGTGCTGATCTGGGCTGTGGTAAGTCTCTGATTTCTCTGGTTGTCGGATGGTTTTCGACTAGTGGGGTTTTATGCATGAAAATTAGAAGGATTATGAGGATAAGTTTTTTTGTATTTTTGTAAAATTTTCGTCTCGAGATCTGAAGGGCCACCTTTAAAAAAGGCTTGCATATCACTCAAGGCCTATTTTTTCATAGGCTGAAAAGAGAAATAAGGGTTTGGGCTTGATAACGTGCTGGCAAACGAGAACCTTTGGCCGTTTTTATAGGTGTATATGCAAACATGAAGATAATAAATCCATAAATTTCAACCGTTATCTATATGTGCACTTCAGTATCACTTATGTGATAAGATTATACGTCAGCTAAACAATGGTTTTTGCGTATTTATAAAGAACGCAAACGGAGGGAAAATGGTTATAAATGTAGATTTCGTTGGGGCGGACTACCATAACAAACACATGCGTAAAATAGCATAAATATTAGTGAATATGAACATATACGTTCGGATTTAACGATCCCGAACCTTGTATTAGCCAACAATTTTCCTTTTCCAACATTGTGTTTTACCGTGATAATCAGCTTCTATAAATTGTGGTTATGTATGCTGGAAACTGGAAAAGTCACATTTTTGAGTCGCCTGGTTGCGTAGCAACCAGGCTGTCATTGTTATCATCCTGATTTATGGGGTGACGTAAGCATACCTCCGGCCTTGTACTGCTTCCTGTCCCAAGTTCCGGTTTACGAGATAAAACATAGTTTTCTAATTATTCGGTGAACAACCATTTTTTTTTCTGTTGTAAATAATTTACAGTTGTGCCTTTGTGATAATGAATATGTCTATATAGACTGAGCTGTTTAACGGTTCAAACCTTGAAACAACCATTTCGTCAACGAGGGTACACATTAGCCTGTTGCTTACACAGACATCATCTCTAAAAATAGCGCGTTACGTATATATGTAAAAATAGCTGCCGTGAACTAAACAAGTCTGTCGACACACTGAGAAATTTTCAACTACAATCATCTTTTCTGCTTCTATTTGTGGACAATTCTCAGTGAAAACTGATTGATATTTATCCATTAGAAGTACACTCTTACTCTTACAATCTGTCCCTAACTGCAAAGTCTTATTTCAATTCAACGCCCAACCTATGATTGGACAGAGAAAGGCGATGCCGAGTTAACATCGAAACTTTCAATTGCTTTTTTTCTCAACAGTAGGCTATTGTTTTTTTTTAATAAATCTATAATGACTTGGAAATATTGCATTGCCTTCTAAGACATTCTTGCACATTTCTTCTTCCCAGCTTTTTAATCTAGACTTTAGATACGTTGCGCACCCATATTCTAGGTGCACCAGATATCGTACATGTACATAGCGCATGCAATGTGGACGGTTCTAAGCTGAACCAAGTCATCGCTTTGCAGGTGCTTTCTTGAATGTAGCTTTGCGACAAATATAGATTTTGTTATCATGTGACGTATAAACGTCATTTGCAACACGGAAATCTTTATAAATTTACATATTTATGAATCAGTCGCTGAAGCGGCCTTTACTTTCAGCGTGCACCGACCTATGCAGAGAGAGTGCTTTGAAGTTTACCATGTGTAATTGTTTTTCGTTCATAAAGACGGGCAATTTAAAGTCTGCTGTTATTTTTGTTCAATGAGCGATTAACCTAGATTAGTGCGGGTGTCAGAACGCAAGGTGCTTTCGTAACTGCCAAAATCTGAATTTACACAACGCCGTTCTAACAATCAGCAATCTGAGAGACTAATTTTTTACTCTGCTATATATAATTCAAACACAATATAACAGATCTGTCAGTGTTAACACACTCGAACAACAAGTTTTTCATTGAAGTGTTTGTAATCTTGTGAAGGGTTTTTGTAAAGGATAATAAAGCGAATCGCAAACATTTAATTTACACCAAAGCAATATACATGTAGACAATTTTCGATTGGTGTGGAAACGCTATTAATCCCTGGGACGTTATAAAACGCAGATAAAGGTTAAAGGCTGATGATCATGCTATTGGGTTATAGATTTTCTTGACTTGTAGCAGCCACATTCATAGGGTCCATTGCTGGTCAAAACTTCAACCTGGACAACAACAAAAACAAATTATTTCCAAAGGACAGGTCTAAATTACTGAGTCAAATATTTGTTTGTGCTCCAAAGGCTACAGTTCAGTCCAATGATCATGAAATTGCCCGGCTGTTTGTCTCAATAATATTTTTGACAAAACTGAATAAAGGTCATCTGGGGTTAAAAGAAAAAGCCTGTAACTTGTCACTGGGACAAATCAGACGAAACCGTAATAGAGCTGTAGAATCCATAAATTTATGTTCAGTCTAATATCCACAAACTTTGTCAGACTGCTAGGATTAGACATGGCCGAGTTGCAAAAGGGCATTTTTGGTCTAAAAGTATGTCACTAGATCCTATACCAGAAGATAACCTGGTCTTTATTTGTAAAGGGTTGTTGTCTGTGAGTAAAAAAACTTTGAACTTTTTAAAGCCGATCCTGGTGCCTAAATTTTGATTTTCACCACATTTTTTTAAATGTAAATTTTAATATGGATATCTTGATTTTTAGGATGACAACTCGGAATATGCTTGCATATAATACTATTTTATAGTTAAGTTATTTTGTATCTTGAATGCTTTTAATAGATTTGAACAAAAAGAGTTAAAACTTCTAACCCATTACCCTCCAGGCGACTCTCAGGATTATCAGTCCGTTGATTTTTATCTGCTATGGTGTTAATAAATCTGTATAAGTCATTATTAGTCGCCGCGCAGAAGCGCGCGACTATATTTTTAATAGTTTTTCGAGTTAGGACATGGATACTGGGAATTTCGTTTTTATAGGGGTGTTAGGTTAACAAGGAATCTTTCTAACGTTACTTCGCCTTAAACTGGCTTTTTAATTCATTCTTAAACTACGAAATTGCAATACGATACTATTTTTGTTCTATTAATACTTACAACATCAAAAAACCGCCTAATTATTTCTTTTACTGTCGCTATTCGTGAGAAATGGACTCGTCCACATAAATGCCTTGTTTCCATTGGTCAAGGCTGTACAGGTTTCCAGTCATTTCGTACCTTGTTAATTTCGTACCTAGGTCATTTCGTACGATTTTAGTCATTTCGTACCTACTTATACTTTCAATTTTGGTCATTTCGTACCCAGTTGGTCGTTTCGTACAACCTTCGTACACAGGTTAAATAATCATTTTGATTATTTTGTAGATAGTTTTTCCTACTATTTGTGTATTTTTTGTTGAATGACCACTGCTAAAATTGTGCATTGCTGAAATTGTGCTAGATTCCGCCGAAGAACGGGTATGATGGTTATGATTGTATCTGACCATTATTGGTTACTTATTTCTAAGTTTAGTTTTTACAACAAAGATAGTTTAGAACTCCTTTGTTTATTTCTCAACCAGCTCTGCATAAATTTAATTTGTGGAAAAAATCTGGAGAGAGGCCACTTTTTCGCTGTGTTGTTCATAATGATAAAGCGCGATGCAAAACCATGATTCTTTATGAACACTGTTCACCAAACACTATAGTCTTAGACTTGTTTAAATTGAAAGCATGCCTTGCAAACTTATGTCCTCTTGAATCATATTTTCCTAGGACAGCAACATTTTAGTAACTTAGCCCTGCTTTCACCATTTTCCCAAACAAATACGGGTTATCACATGTGTGCTATCAAATTCTTTTGTCAAAACATGTTGGATGAGGAGAAATTGCTCGTTATAAGCAATTTCTTCTTTATTAAATACTTTTTCCCCACTACTAGCGAATTTTCCACCATTTTTACAGCTTTTTAAATTGTCATCTGCCATCTCTTTGAATTTGGAAGAGTCTAATATTTGTCGTTTGGAAAAGAGCTAAGAGAGCGCTGTGCTAGGGTATTAGATACTGTAACAGAAGACAAGTTTTGATATAGGTTATACTATTCACATAATTTCATAATGTGTTAAAAAATCTGCTGATGAAAACTGACATTTACTTACTTGCCCTGGCTTTCTTGAAGCATTAAACAATTTTTTTTTTGCGGCGACTTTGATACTTTGCATCAACTTTTTCATGTGGTAAGTATTTAATGGTTGCTTGCGACAGGACATGTTTTGAAATTAACTTCGTGTAGTTTCCAAAATTAAGGAGACGGTGCAAATACATGTTTTACGATCGCCTTGATGTGATACTTTGCTATTAAACTTGGTTTTGCTAAAATAAAAAACAGAAAATATATCACACTTCTAAGAATTTTTACTAAACTTGATGGACGTATATTGAGTTTTGCTACATACAAAACTATCGATGCTATAAACTTACAGTTGAACAATTGCATCTCCTTCCAGTAAAAGCTATTCATCTACAGATCTCTATGGAACATATGGATGGATGTTAAAAGCACCCAGGGCCATAGTTAACTTTATATCGGCTGAGGTCCAACGTATGATAATTCACACCAAAGAAGTACAGTTTGGGACTAGAAGATCTTTCAAGTCTATGATTTAGAACTCTAAATGTTTAAACTATCTCCTGACATATTAACCGAGGTGGTCTTATCCGATGGCAGGGCCTCCCGAAGTGATGATACTGCATGTTTACTGGTTACAAAAACGCGTAGGTATATATGTCTTTTAAAAGAGGTCTCTTTTTTTTTAATTCATATTACTTTGGTGCAGGTATTTTTGACTTCAGGAAAATAATGATGCGTGGTTATATGTTCCTGGTTCAAATAACGTTGTTATCAGGGAGGAGATCAACCGCATTGTTCTCTGGGCTTTAAGATTAAAATGCACACGAGTGGTCTCAGGGTGAGCTTATGCGATTGATTCATATCCACAAATCTTTAATATATTCTACTTAAAAGCCGCTCCAGCGAATCTAGTCAAGTGTATAAGGTAAACTATGCACTTTGTCGCAGCACGCCTATCCTACTTATAAAAATGCGTAAATAATAAGAGGACAACCCTAATCATGTGAACAATGGAGGTTGGTATAGTGTATAGTACTTTACGAATAAGGGAAAAATACAATTGCCATCTACAAAATACATAAAACAATCCTATGACTCAGAGAGGCATAGCTCAACCGATTATGAAATCCAACAGCACAATGTCAATTCTTAACCCTGTACCAAACAATCCTGGGTTTTAGTAACTTAAAAATATCGTTTTTGAAAACATTGTGGGCAAAGGAAAAAATGCTGGTTACCACCATTTTCTCTTTTAACCAATATTTTCTACCCATCATAATTTGCCAACTGCAAATGCTTTCAATTTGGAATAGATCAAATTTCTTGCGTGATAAAGGGTTGAATAACCTTTATAAGACCCTCAGCATTGTTAGAGTGTCAGATAAGCATGATGACCTTTCCATCTTGCCATGTGATGTGCTAGTACTTACTTAAGTTTCAAGGAATTGAGGGTAATCAGTGCAACACTTAAAATAATTTGATGTAAAATAAATGTGTTTGAAAAAAAATCTTTTCACCATACAAAAACATTGTGCCTCGTGGCGAGCGATAGAGTGTTACGGAGAAAGGCCTTGACGAGCAAAGCTCGTTTTGCCGAAATACCGTTTTAGATTTACAAAAAACTGAATTTTGCCTGCGTTCTTGGATTAAGCCTTAATATAGTCAGGGATACCTAAAAATCAAATCGTATGTCTTCCAGTTGGTCGCACAGACAAAACTAATTTTTAGAATGTTTCAAAACGTTATTTAAAGAGAAAGCGGAATTTAAGTATGTTTTTTTTTTTATTCATAATGAATATATTTATCATATGTTATGAAAGCTATTCAATAGATATAGACCTGAAAGGTTGTTTTTATTCATAAACCGGATATCTATCTGATAGTTCATGAACTCTCTTTCCTAGGATTGATGATCTTACTAGGTATCGCAACAGAATTGTCCTCGCTCACCACACTGCCTATCGTTTAGAAGGTAGATGCGTGAGCGCAGATACGAAAATGCGCCAGAAATAAACTTATCATGGTGATCTACGCTACCTGATTTAAAAAACTCCAGCATGAGTATGTGCTGGTCGACATGACCGATCGATAGGTGAATTAATGTCAAAGATAGGTGTAAAACACCAATTTAACAAATCAGATTGCGTAGAATACCTTAATCAGAATGTCTGTATATTGTTTTCATGTCTGCAATTATTGTCCCCGATTAGCATAGCAACTGAATGTAAGGCTTCAACGTGCACCTAGAGTCAATCGTCAGTTACAGGTACAAATCATTTGTTTCCAACCTTATTTCACTGATCATCATTGTCGATAAATTATTACGGAAAAATTACGACTTACGTGCACTTACAAACTACGTCACGTCAATTGCTTTCGGAGGTTTAGCGAACTCAGCAACAGAAAAGTCATAGACTTTGACACAAACCGTAATTTGTACCGTATTTAGATAAGTTTTATACGACTCAGACTTTAGCCCCTTACATTACAGACATATTTTTAAGCGAAAAGAAGTATTACTCATTTGATTTGCATGGTGTTCAAGGCTGTTTTCAACAGCATTTCAGCTATATCGCTACAGCTAGTGCACCCATAATTCTTTGATTTCCTGGGGTTTTTACAAAAACTAGTCACAATATTCTTCCAAAGCATATGACTGCCTTCCAACATACTTGTAACAAGTTTCAAAATAATGATCAGTGTTGAGAGAGGAATGACTATATTTGCGATTCGGAAAGACATTTGATCAACTAGGGATAAGAACCAGCAAGCCCCGGTTTTGAATTCCTGGCAAGACAAGGAAGAAACCTAAATGGGAAATATTCAAAGAAACACAATACGTTGTGGAAAAGAAAATCACTGTGTGTGACAGTTAAAATATTTTGTTTTACCGTAAACTCCCATTAAAGGATGTTAAGTGGATAAGTATGAAAAAGGTCGTCCTTAAGAGGCGAAAATAGTCGTTATTTTTCGAAAATGTTCAGTGAAAGGAAACAAGTTTCTGTTGTTTTTCTAATTGTCTGTTTGTTTCATTTTCGACAGGATTGTATTTATTCCGTGAATTTGTGTGAAAATGCATTGTATAAGCAAATTGTAAAACATTCATCCGTCCATCCATCACACACCCACCCGTCCCATTATCCACCCACTCATCCACCCCCAACCACCCACCCATTTATCCATCCATCCATCCATCTGCAAAGCCCATTATCTTTTTCATACTGTGTTATACACACTTAACGCGCTGAGATCATACTTACCCCTTTACCGAACAATAATTATCGTAAAGAAGCCGAAGAATAAAGCTTTTAAAAACATCTTGGGAAAAGGAGGAGATACAGATAATCAATAATAACCATTTTACCACGTTGTTTACAACATATCGAACGAAAATTCCATCTTTTAGCCACTGTTACTTTATCGTCTCCAAATGCTTCCAATATACAAGTTTACAATTTGCCGTCTTGTAAAGGATTAAAATATTGTTATTAAACGCCACGAAAAACGGAAAAGGGACTTGACACCTAGTGCACAAAATACATGTAAGTGACACTGACAGTTTAATGATGCGATTTTACAAGGACAACAGGCCAAGGACAGCGAAGAACCAAGATCAGATGGTTTACTAATGTGCTTACGCACAAAATTTCCATAAGCAGTTTTGGTAGGCAGGCATCAAGTCTGAAAACAAGTTTCACAAAACTGCATACCTTTACTAGTTGAATAATTATTTGCATAATCTTAAGTCAGCCAATACCTCTGGGTTAAGCAGGGACCGTATGTGTCCATATTCACTTCCTTCTTCCCAAAAAAATCTTTAATCTACGCAGTTTGGTGAAAGGTAACCCCTGGTCGTTTGTGGTCTGCTATCGGCTTTCTTCACTTTAACGAACCAAATTTTTGGACGCATTTTCTGTCGTCTGTTATGCGTCATTCGAAAGCCAAAACTGGTGATATCGCATACGGTCGGGATCACGATCGGGTTGCAAATAACTGCGCCCCGATCTTGGACTTATACTGTCCGCTGATGAAACCAACCTTGCAAGATATTTTTCCTACACAGTTCTAAGCCTCGTGTTCTTTAAGACGTGTTGCACTTTTGTCTCGTCATGTACTGTATTAGAACATGGAGTGAAGAGTGAATACCGTGCAAACGCGTCCGCGATGAGGATGTAACCCCTTTGCTTGTCGACTAGTGGTGACAACAAAGAGTAGAGGGTGGGGTAACGTTTGGTCGGGAGCAAAACAGGAAAACAAGTAGTACTGATCTGTATCTTTACTTCAGCTAAATAATCCCGAGTTGGCAAACTGAAATGGTACAAAACAATACATTAGATTCACAGTTTGCCCTACTTTCTAAACCAATGAAAACGCCGGATTTCGTTCAAAACTGCTGGATTTTATTCCATACAGACTCAATATGTTGCAATTTTGTCACCCATTTATCCACTGATGCGATCATTCCTGGCCAATAGAAACGGTCTCCCAGTAGTCTAAGAGTTTTCTCTTTACCAGGGTGACCAACAACATTGTAGAGTGCTTTGAGGATATAATTTCTTTGGTCTATAGGAATAACAAGCTGATCAATTTCTCTATCCTCTTCTAAAACAACTATAAATTACAGGCCCCGCTTCATCCTAAAATTCTTGAACTGCTTTTTCATTGAAAGGTCTTCGTTATTACAGACTTTCTTCGGTATGGTGTTATCTATGACCGCTTTCCTCCACTTCTCTATCATGGGGTCTTGCTATTGCATTTTCCTAACTTCCCGTGATGCCTTCAAAGCAAGTGAATGTCCTGGGATTTCGGTTGCCTTGACTAGGTCTATAGCACATGCTGGAAGAGTTTCTATATATGGACATGAAACTATTTAGTTACACATTGCTTTGATTGTGTCTTTATCCAATTCTTAGAGCTTAGCCTCGCTTTTATAGAATGGATATCGGCTCATTATGTCTGCATCTGTATTTCTAAGTCCTGGGCGATAAGATATATCAAAAGAATATTCTCCTAGTGCCGAGACCCAGCGGTGGTCAGTGGCGTCTAGTTTTGCAATGTCAGGACATAGGTTAGAGGATTGTTATCTGTCAACACTGTAAAGTGGTTAAGAGTGAGATAGTCTGGAAATTTTTCAGTAATGACCCATTTTAAAGCCAGAAATTCCAGCTTGAAAGCGCTGTAATTTTTTTCAGACTTTGACAGAGATCTACCAGCGTAAGCAATCACTCTTTTGAGGCCATTCTGTTCAAGATAAAGGACAGCCCCTAGACCTTTTGATGAAGCATCTGTATGAAGCCCAAAAGGCAGTGAAAAGTCTGGATATGCCATCACTGGTGGGGATGATAAAATGTCCTTTAAATCCTCGAAAATCTTCTGTCCACAGGAAGTTTTGGATCCACCTCATGACGACCTTTCTTCTTTGATGTTGGCGGAAGTAAATCTGATAACTAGTAATCTTGCTGAAGTTCATCACAAAACGTCTGTAGTACCCAGCAAACGCTAAAAAACAATGAAGCTCAACTGAATTTGTGGTGCTGGATCTGTTTCTATGCCTTCAGCGCTGATTGTATGTCCCAGAAATCCAACCTTTTCCTGAATAGATAATTATGCACTTCTATGGAGAAATCTTCAGGTTACACTGGGCAAGTCGGGTAAGAACCAAATGCAGGCGGTACAGGTGTTCCTCAAATGTGTCCCCGAAGACTATTAGTTCATCCAGATATATCACAAAGATTATCATATTGTAGTCTCCGAGGCACTCCTCCATCAGTCTCTGGTAAGTGGCTGGAGAAATCGATAATCCAAACGGCATTCGGTTATATTTAAAGAACCCCAGAGGCCCTACGGTAAAAGCAGTTATTTCCTTATGCTCTTCCTCAATCTCTCCTTGATGATAACCTGACTTCATGTCGATTGTACTAAAGTATTTGTTCCCTACAGGACATCAAACATTTCCTCAAATCTCGGAAGAGCATAAGCGTCACTGACTGTTCTAGTGTTTAAAAACCTGTAATAGACACACATCTTTAGGGAGCCATTTTTCTTCCTAACTAAAACTATATTGCTGGCCCTTGGCCACTTAGACTTCTTGATTATGCCAGCAGACAGCAGTTGTTCTAAATGCTGTCGAACCTCCTCTATCATCATCGGAGGGATTTTCCTGTGCTTCTGCTTAAAAGGGGTTGTTTTATCCGGTAGCAAGTCAATTCTATGTTTCATAAAATCACAATGACCTGTGTCGTCTTCATGTTTTGAGAAAATGTCAATATGTTAATGAAGGAGGTTCATTAATTTTGCTTTCTCCTCTTCAGTTTGGATATCATTCTTGTCTATCACTAGAGTATTCAACATTTCAGGTCTTTTGTCAGGATCAGCAATTTGTCAAACACTTCTTCCGTGACGCTGACAGGCTGAATTTCACAGAAAACGGCGGTTACTGTATTGGTAGTAAGGTTAATTAAAGTAACTTCGACATATTTAATTTATTCTTTCCATTCTCAAACTGTATAACAGCTTGGTTACGTCAATGAAGTCGAAATTTCCACAATTCTTCGATTCTTGCAGTATTGCTGTAGTCGACGGATAATGTAACTCTTTATTTGTTTGTCCTTTAATGGTGACAACTTGATTTGGCCGCAGGATGATCCTTTTAGTCTATGCGCATCTAATGATTCCAATGACAGGAGGTATGAAGTCCTGCTTTTTGCAGAAAGTTGTCACCAAAGGTAGCCTTACAATCATCTAGGAATTCGTTAAGTACATTAGTACCAAGCATTATCGGTGTTTTCACTGAATAAGGAGTGTCAGGGATGACCAACAGTATACTTCTTTTTAGATCAGAGCCCAGAATTCCTAATGGTATTTCAAGATCAATATCAATACAGCCAATGTTAGGCAAATGGTTGCCGTCAGCGCATTCAATACTAAGCATTTGCCCGATATCTTCAATGCCTATTCCAGGAAGATGTTTATCTATAAATGACTTTGACACCACACTTACACAACTTCCTGTCCAGTAAAGCAGGTAAGTGGATTCCATTGACGTCAGCCTCATTTGGATAACCAATTAATTTGGGATCACTTTTCAAACAGCTACTCACATTGGATCCCGCAATATGAGTGCTCATGCTTTTGGGCACACGTTCTGCTTGTGGTCTGGCTCGTTGCAATTATAGCATACAACTGTATTGTAAGATGGACAGTCTCGTTGTAAGTGTTCTTTCTGGTTACAGGTCTAACAAGTAGGTATAAAGTTTTTACCACTTGTTTTCCTCTGTGGTTTATATTTGCCACCACCCCTTCCTCTTCCTCTGAAACTCTTCCTTTAACTCTATAACCTCTACCTCTATCTGTATTAAAGCCCTGTTGACTTTGACTACCAGCTTTCTCCTTCTCTAGTTTATCGTTCCTCTCATTTAGCTTTTTAAGCAGATCCTTTACTTTCCCCATCTCTCTAGTATGCAGTTGTAACAGCTGCCTTACATGTTTATGTCCTATATTCTGCTGAATCATCTTCTACAAGACAGGATTCCAGCTTCCTGACTTCTCTTTTCAGTCCGTCGTAATCACCGATCTTATCGAACTGATAAATGGACATCAATTTTAAATCCCTCCTGAGTCCTGCGTGAAACACTTCCTTAAGAATCTGAGTGTTACTCCTCTTAAGCGCCTACAGTTGAATCCCTCTATCGAAAATATCCTCTAAACGAGAGGTATAAGACAGTAAAGTTTCATCATATGACTGGCGACAACTATATATTTTTTTCATCACTGTTGCTCTTGATTCTCACTGAACCATAGCCGCTGTCAAATTTCTCTATGACTTCAAGTAAGTGTGCTTTGGTTCCTAGCTAGTCTGCGGAGCTTGTTTGCTGCTTTTCCTTTACATGATCTCCGTAGATCTAGCAAATTCTGTTCTTCAGAGAAAACTTTTTAAAGAACTAAAGACTCAATTTCATACTTAAAAGCAGTCCATGTTACATCACCTTTTCCCTCCTCCCCATAAAAAATGGACAGTTTTGGGTAGTGATAACTACCTGATGTGGGCTTCTCTAACTTATGAACAACAGGTTCCAGCTTTACTGCGCGAAAAACCGGGAGCAGCTTTGCCACATCTTCCGTTGTGCCTAGCTTTGGCTTAATACCAAACAAATGTAGTGCTTGCAATAATCTCTCCTCTTCTTCTGTTATACCTGAAGGTATCTCCTCTTTTCCTCCTTCACCCACGTCTTAACAGCAAGTAAAAAATATCTGTCCACTATGTCAGACAGGCAAACTGCTTTCTTCTTTTGAAAAGTCTACTGTTTTTATGTAATAACCTTTCCAGGTATGATCTGGATTCACAGTTGATCAATTAATGAAATCAACTACTAGTATTAATTTGGTCACTGATGATGATCAATTAGTAATCAGAGCTAAACACCAAACCCATTTCAAAGGGTAAAAATGTAATGGTCACCGCACAATTCGGTTCAAAATACTTTACACAGTATATGTACAACTGTGCACAACAGGCATATTTGGGAAGAGGGATATATCGGCATATGACACTCAAGTAATAAGTTATGCATGTGCTAATCACTGAATAACAATTGAAATGACCATGTCACAAATTTATCATGACAAGTAACAAAAAAAGAATTCAAAATCAGGATATTTCACAAAAAATGATCAAACCTATGGAACTATGATAATGGTTATAATATCGTTGAAATCAGTTTTCAACCACACAAGAACTTGAAATTATCCGCAGCTAAAAACAAAAGAAAATCCCTTTGTTACCTGGAACAAGCTAAGACTCTGTTAACTGGATCCAAATAAGGGTTTCTACTTCACGGATTATCTGGAACAGCTATTTTACAAAAAAACTCAGAATATTTACAAATGCTTAAAGCGCCAATATAATCAGAATAAACGGATTATCCGGGGCAGATACATACCTTTATCTGGAGCATGCAAAAAGTCTTTTGGGGCTCTGGACCCGATGTTGAGAAAAAATTCTTGGACTTCTTCTTTACACAATGTTAAATTGGAAATGAGTCTATATTCTATCACCGGGGCTCCTTTATATTCAATGTTTTCATTCAACATACACGTGCTTCTTTCCATGCAATGTTACATATCAGCCGTGTCAAACAACAGGAAAGGATTTATTTTATCCTTTTTAAACAATTTTTCGAATAACCGTAATAACCTGAAATAAAGATATTAAAGGCTTAAACATTTCTTACAAAGTATGTGTAAGTATTTTTTCCTTCCTATACAATGTTTTCGAATAAAAAGAGCACAACGGACCAGACACTTTTCTTTCAATCTTTAAAGATATTGGTAGTTGACTCGTTATGAGCATGAGCATCACTATAGTGAACCTTGAAACATGGAGAATGAGGATCAAGTAATGTGGAGTAGCTAATGAAACAAATATCTTATTGAGTTTTACAGTTTAAACACTGAACTCATGATATAGATATTTTAAACGTGGTAAGGCAGCCTAACTATTACTGAGCCACTGCTAATTTGATAAAAGTATCTCAGAAAACTGGTCTAAGAAACCCAAGATCTGATGCACGTTCTACGCTGACTGGTCTGAACCTGGGCTCTTCAAAAACAGCCTTTTTACCAGATCAGTTGATTCAGACATCGAGAATACGAAGTTTTACCCTTGACTTTTCTCCTCCATGAAAATGCACCATTTAACTCTACCCATGAAATTACAGAATTTTGAAATTCTTTAAAATGATGAAAGCTAGAGCTGTCACTGAATGTGACTTAATACCACCAGCGCTTTGACAGAACTAGAAGGCCCAGAAGGGCCTGAATATGCTCTACTGGCAGAGAGTTTGCTTTTAAATAAAGCATACGTAGGAATTCATTACGCAAAAAGACAAAAAAAATGACATTTTCAACTCAAAAAGGCTACTTTTCCATTACTGTTGGTTGAATTTTTTCAAACTCAACAGGGTTGAAAAGCTATTGATGGGATAAACAAGCTGAAAAAATTCATAAAATCTGATCACAAATAAATACTTTAACATGTAAACAGGCAATGAAATTGTTCAATTTGAAAAGACTACTTTTCCCATACTGTTTGTCAGATTTTTTTCAAAATTGATAGGGTTAAAGGTATTTATGAGATAAACAAACTCTGCAAGTTTCATGGAAATCTGACCAAAAATGAAGACTTTATTGCGTAAACAAGAAATGAAAGTTTTTAACTTGAAATGGCTACTTTTCCCATACTCTTTGTTGGATTTTTTTTCAAAATCAATAGGATTGAAGCTATTGATAAGATAAACAAACTCTGCAAGTTTCATGAAAATCTGATGAAAAATTCAGACTTTATTGCGTAAACAAGAGAAATAAATTCTAAACTTCAAATGGCTACTTTTCCTATACTCTTTGTTAGAATTTTTTCAAAATCAATAGGGTTGAAGCTATTGATAAGATAAACAAACTCTGCAAGTTTCATGGAAATCTGACCTAAAATAAAGACTTTATTGCGTAAAAAAGAAATGTAAATTTTAAACTTGAAATTGCTACTTTTCCCATACTGTTTGTCGGATTTTTTTCAAAATCGATAGGGTTAAAGCTATTGATAAGATAAACAAACTCTGCAAGTTTCATGAAAATCTGATGAGAAATTCGGACTTTATCGCGTAAACAAGAATTGAAAATTTTCAACTTGAAATGGCTACTTTTCCAATATTGTTTGTTGGATTTTTCTCAAGATCAATAGGGTTGAAGCTATTGATGAGATAAACAAACTGTGCAAGTTTCACAAAAATCTGACCACAAATGCAGACTTTATCGCGTAAACAAGAAAAAGACTAACGGACGGACAGACGGACGGACGGACAGACGGACAGACGGACAGACGGACGACGGAAACCACGCCATGACATAAGCTCTGCTGGCTGAAAGCCAGTAGAGCTAAAAAAGTGTCAAGTTCAAGGGTAGATAATTCCTCAACCAGGAAGAGTTGACACCTGAACATTTCGTCCTGCAAATCTTTAATGTATGATCAGTATAAATAAATTATGTCCAAAGTTTCAATGTAATTGAAAGAAAACTGTGGGAAGATTTCGCAGCTAAAATTACTAGTATTTTGTACACAGACACACGGACGGATGGACACACGGACAGACAGGCTGTTTCCAGTATAACACCTAAACATTCGCTTTGCGGCGGGCATAAAAATGCTGTGAGGAAAAAGAGAACGTGCTGAATACATGCAATTTTTCTCACTACATTTTGAAGTCTAACAGGATTGTTTAGTCAACACTTG
Source organism: Tridacna crocea (assembly GCA_943736015.1). Taxonomy (NCBI): domain Eukaryota; kingdom Metazoa; phylum Mollusca; class Bivalvia; order Cardiida; family Cardiidae; genus Tridacna; species Tridacna crocea. The sequence continues at coordinate 7,937,148 of OX031066.1, read as the reverse complement.
AAAGACTGATTTCAATCTTTAGAATATAATCAAGAAGAAACAGAGATGGAAAGAGATGAAGAGGGGCTATAAAATAAATCTAATCCTTAATCTGCTGAATGAATGATGTTAAATTCTAAGGGTTACTATATCCTTAGCTGAAGGATTCCTATTCAGATCTATGCTGGTCAATATTGTGAATGGACAGTCTGTGTACTAAGTAACCAGTTCACTCTGAAAATGTTTACGTAATGCCTCTCCACTAGGGTCACATTCCTTACACAACTCTACATCCTTTGTCCCTCACAGCTTCACCTCGCTGAGTGACAGATTTTTCGGCAACAGACGAGTTCGGTAACAAACTTTTAGAGTAAATAGATTAGATGTTTCGGTAACAAAGCGATTATATAGTGTTTATGTGCAATGACGTTCCTTCCATATGATGCATTGGTTTGTTTTGTTCCAACCTTTTATTTTTGCACTTTTATCCCTTGATAGATAAGTTCAAATCATTTATTTGTTCACTTCTTACCATTTTCTCCTTGATAGCTAGGCAATTCACACGTTTAATACATATGTAGCATGGAATTAGATGTATAACAAAAATATCATTTATGAAACATAGTGAGATTTAGAAATAAAGGTTTAAATAACGACAGTTTGAACAAAATAAACCATGCATTGGGTGTAAAGAACATCACGATACAAATACACTATGTAATTGCTTTGTTACCGAAACATCCAATCGATAGCCTCTTTAAGTCTATGTAACCGAACTCGTCTGGTACCGAAACATCCGTAAATCCACCTCGCAAACAATAAACGGCCAACAGCTGAATACTATTGTAAACTTACAGCTGTTGCATATACGCTATGCAGAACAATCTAAAAGTTCAAATTATATAAAGCGATGTTTCCGTGAAAACTTCATTCCATTGCAAATTTTATCCCTGCTCAAAGCCGAATGACCTATCATCTTTTCAGTTTGCCACAAACCACTAGACCATGTGCTTACATAATCTAATACTCCTGCTGGATTGATACTCTTGCAGGATTCTCGCAAGTTTCATTCATAAATTGTTATCAGGGTTAAAAGTTTAATGTAATAAGGTCAGAAAAGCTAAAATTAGTGTCAAAAGACTGTAAGTAGAAGCTGTCAAGTATTGCAGCTAGATCAGTTTGCCCTCATCAGACGGGTTTTCGAAATTTGTGGTCTCTCAAATCGTCCGGCTGACGTCTCCAATTAATAAGAACGGAGAAAATTCCAACGGGTTAATTACTGCATTGGTTGCCACAATACGCGCTTACAAAAATGCATGGAGAAGCCCATCCATTTCAGGGTCGCAATTGATCCAGACAGCCTTCGTTACCGTTCTGTATATTCGAACTAAGTCTTTGAGAATGTCACGTGATAAGATTGCATCTCATTAGCGCTATGACGTAGTACACAGGACTACTGTTTACACTTGCTCAATCTGAACCTTTTTTCTTATGTAGATGTAGTAAATTCTTCTAGTATTAATGATTAATGAATGAGCTATAATGATCAACCTGTGTCGTTGTTTCTGTTTACGATGTCAATAAACTTTCATTTTTTAAATGAAATGGGATAAAATTATCAAGTGAATGTACGGTTGGTTTCGACGCTTTGAATGATCACGTTCTGTTTACGACGCTAACACGTCACTGCGGACATTTACGACGGTAAGTCGGCATGTCTTAGTTTTAGAATTCTTTTTTCTGCCACTGACTGGAACTTTTGCAAACTGTAACTTTACATATCGTGAAAGACAAAATAATCGCCATATTTTTACATGGTAAAAATGAAAATTACTTTTATTTTATAAACAGTTTTTCTTTTTTCAGTTTAACACTACTGAGACTTTAATGACATTTCCATTGTCAAATGGGAGAAAGGACAAAGGTCGATCGTTTACTTATAGACCAGGACCGGTGTTAACAAGTTTATTCCTAATACTATTCTTAGTTATTTAAGAATTATATCTTTTTCTAAACTTAAAATTAAAGAAAAAAATCCAATTCAGAATGGATGACGAACGCGTTTCTTTTATCCCATTATCGACTTTGTAATGCCTGTCGTCTTGAGTTACTTTCCTTGATCCTTGATCGTGTTTTGTCAGCTCTGAGATAATGGATAAGGAAATATTTTCAGCAAAAAAATAACTAGAACAGAATCTGATATGTTTTGTCCTTATTCATGTTAACCAGGAAAGGAAATACCAATGAAAATCGTCTCCCTTATACTTGTCTATCTTCAATAGTTTCATTTTACCGGCTATTGTCAGACACATGAGGGGTGATCGATAAATTCGAGATTTGTTTCTGTTTCAGCTCAATACTGATAGAAGTACTAACAACTAAACTTTATTTTTTTTTGAAGTAAGACCACCTGTTACATCTTTTCACCCATGTGCAGGCAGAAAACATGCTGAAGGCCGTCACGTGACAGCATTCGAAGCACCCCTTTATTGCAGTATCTGATTCCCCTCTGGACCCACTTTCTTTCCACGAAGGTGGTCTTAGAAAGAAGTTACAGATCGCCAAGTCTGGACTGTCGGATGGGTGTTGAGGTGTTTCTATGATCAATTCGCTTATAGTTTGCTTTACATCAGGGCTTTTGTATCGGCGCGTTAGCTTGATGAAGGATGAAGGATGAAGGATGAATTCTGACCTTTATAATTCGGGCGCTTATCTCGGATAGCTCTTCAGAGTTGAACTCAAAATAGAATGGAATAGTAGTCACTTTTCACGGTAGCTTTTGCAGAAACCATGTGATCGAACACAATTCCTTAAGAACACAAGTGAAATAGATCTTTTTCTAGGCGGATGTAGACTTGATTTAATTAAATATGTCATGACTGATGTTGACAACGTCATGAAACGTGATATTCACCCTCGAAGTTTTCATTTTATCTTCTAAAAATATCTGTGGTATGTCAAAAGTAAAAAGTTATAAAATTCACCGATAAATTTTAAAAGTCGACGGTGAATTATTAGGATGTAGTTCATTATATGATTTCTATAGACTACTGAAAGGCATAATAACAATTTCTTTGATTTAGTGAAGAGCAAAGGCTATACTTTCACAAAAATTTCAATAATACGCTGAAACAAACAATCATCTTTTGTCTTCTTTGCTGTTCACTTTAACTTTCTCGTGTCTTGTTTTCGGTTATTGTGAAAAATACGAGTCTATATGCATTTTTCAAGCGAGATCTATTCAATTTGGCTCCGTGCTTATAAAATTTTGAGCAAATTCTAATTTTGAAGGAGCGATACTTGCTCAGCTCTGAGAGCTGCTCAGAATTTTATGCTTATAAAAATGTTGAGCTTGAGATCGTACTCAGCTTAGTATGAAACTCAAAATTTCTTGATTAAGGTCTGAACAAGACTCCGTGTACTGTCTTGCACTCCATGATAATGGTAACTGCAATACACGTTCGACAAAATTCAGCGTGAAAGGAGGCGAAAAACGCGCTTATTTGGAGACCAAAGTAGCCTCTTGGACTGAGATGAAGTAGAGCGGCTTGGACACCGAACAATTTACTTCAACATGGGGTTTCTAAACATTTACCCACCTGCGACAAAGGTAAATTTGCCCTTCCCACCTGTAATGACCCGTGTGTTTAGATGTATGTGATTGAAGCGATTGAGACAATTCAAATCCTGTCGATGATAGTTTGAATTTCAGTAAAACGACGGCAGGACAATGTATTCAAAGAAAAAAAATTGGGCTATACGTCTTGCAAACAGATTTATTATATTTCCCTCTAGAAATCGAACCTGAAAAGACTGCTCGTCATAATTTCACTTTGAAAATTCTAAAAGATAAACTTCGTACCAATCGATGGAGTTCTACTTTTAAACGGAATTTGAATGGTTGTCATGTAAACAAATATCGTTGAATCATCTAAAATTGCACCTGCAAAACTCGGCCGATACCATACCTATATGTTACCTCGTCCGTATAAAAGGTCGTTTTAATTTGAACTGCGAACCACAGTATCTTATACATGGCGCGCCAATGTCAGACATTTAGCGACAACATAAATCAAAGGACTGATAGTCCTGAGAGTCGCCTGTAGGGTAATGGGTTAGAAGTTTTCACCCTTTTTTGTTGAAATCTATTAAAAGCATTCAAGATACAAAATAACTTAACCACAAGACAGTATTATATGCAAGCATACATGTATTGTATGAGTTGTCATCCTAAAATTCAAAATATCCGTATTAAAATTTACATTTAAAAAATGTGGTGGAAATAAAAATTTAGGCACCAGGACCAGCTTTAATGACTTCAACGTTTTTTATTCACAGACAACAACCCTTTACAAATAAAGACCAGATTATCTTCTGGTATAGGATCTAGTGACATACTTTAGACAAAAAATGCCCTTTTGCAACTCGCTCATATCTAATCTGAGCAGTCTGACAAAGTTTCATAAGTATTACACTGAACATAAATGGATTCTACAGCTGTATTACGGTTTCGTCTGATTTGACCTAATGACAACCTTAAAGCTTTTTCTTTTAACCCCAGGTGACCTATATTCAGTTTTGTCAAAGAAATTATTGAGACAAACAGCCGGGCAATTTCATGATCATTGGACTGAACTATAGCCTTTGGAGCACAAACAAATATTTGACTCAGTGATCTACCTGTCCTTTGGAAATAATTTGTTTTTGTTGTTGTCCAGGTTGAGGTTTTGACCAGCAATGGACTCTATGAATGTGGCTGCTACAACTCAATAAAATCTATAACCCCACAGCATGATCATCAGCCTGTAACATTTGTCTACGTTTTATAACGTCCCAGGGATTATAGTGCTTCTACACCAATCGAAAATTGTCTACATGTATATTGCTTTGGTGTAAATTAAATGTTTGCGATTGGCTTTATTACCCTTTACAAAAACCCTTCAGAAGATTACAAAAACTCCAATAGAGAACTTGTTGTTCGAGCGGGTAAACACTGATCTGTTCTATTCTATTTGAATTATAGCGGAGTAAAACGTCAATTTCTCAGATTGCTGGTTGTTAGAACTGCGTAGTGTAAATTCAGATTTTGGCAGTTACAAAAGCACCTTTGCGGTCTAACACCCGCACTAATAAATTGTTGTTTAATAAATACTAGATCTAAGTTAATCGCTCATTGAAAAAAAAAAAAAAAAAACAGCAGACTTTAACGAATTTGGCCGTCTTTATGAATGAAAACCAATTAAATATAGTAAATTTCCAACCCTCTCTCTACATAGGTCGGTGCACGCTGAAAGTAAAGGCCGGTTCAGCAACTGATTCATAAATATGTAAATTCATAAAGATTTCCGTGGTGCAAATGACGTTTATACGTCACGTGATTACAAGATCTATATTTGTCGCAAAGCTACATTCGAGAAAACACCTGCAAAGCGAAAACTTGGTACAGCCTAGAACCGTGTACATTGCATACGCTATGTACGATCTCTGGTGCACCTAGAATATGGGTGTGCCATAGTATCTAGTATCTAAAGTCTAGATTAAAAAGCCGGGAAGAAGCAACGTGTAAGAATGTCTAAGAAGGCAATGCAACCATTCCATGTCGATAAAAATTCGTTAAAGAGAAATAGCCTACTGTTGACATGTTAACTCGGCATCGCCTTTCTCTGTTTAATCATAGGTTGTGCGCTGAATTGAAATAAGGCTTGCAGTTAGGATTCTAAGAGTTAGAGTGTACTTCTGATAGGTAATTATCAAACAATTTTCACTGAGAATTGTCCTCAAATAGAAGCAGAAAAGATGCTTGTAGTTGCAGATTTCTCAGCGTGTCCGCAGACTTGTTTAGTTCACGGCAGCTATTTTTACATATATACGTAATGCGCTATTTTTAGAGATGATGTCTTACACAGACATCAGGCTAATGTTTACCCTTGTGGACGAAATGATTGTTTCAAAGTTTTGAACCGTTTAACAGCTCAGTCTTTAAAGACATATTCATTATCACAAAGGCACAATTGTAAATCCTTTACAAAAGAAAAAATCTGGGTTGTTCACCGAATTATTAGAAAACTGTTTTATCTCGTAAACCGGAACTTGGGACAGGAAGCAGTACAAGGCCGGAGGTATGCTTACGTCACCCCATAGATCAAGACGATAACAATGAGAGCCTGTTTGCTACGCAAACAGGCGACTCAAAAACCTCGATGAAGTCATTCACATCTGTCTACCTGTCGATAAAAAACTTCAATCGGAATTGATAAACGACATTAAAAATTAATATACAGGCTGTTTGTCAACTAGAGTTAGATCTAGAAAGATTTCGATAGAAAAGTTAAACTCAAGTTTTCTTTTGTATGAGGAGCCTGACAATTTTCAGAACGGTAAACCGGCGTATTTCCGGGCGATCAATCTACCTATCTGCTTCATATCAATCCATCACATACAGCCGAGGGATTTGATGGCTCCCATCAGCTGAGGTGTGCCGAATGCTAAAATTGCGATATATATTCACGGCAATTTTGTTTTTCATATAAGCCACGTGATACTTTGTCAAATCGAGGCCGACGGTGTCATACTTTTTATAAACAATACTAATGTCTGCGAAAATTTCAAGAAAATGAGGTTTACTCAAGCAAATCGGCAAATTCCATTTCAGCACACGTCATTTCACTAAGGTAAAATCTCCTCGCCATAAACAATTACAAATATAGGGTCCGAAAGTCTCGTCACGTGACCGCGAGAGTTCATCACTTCCGGGATCCACCGTAAATTTATCGCCTTTTCATCACAGTATGTTGAGAGATACACGAAGCAATTACGAATGATGAAGTAAGATTTAAAAAGTCCGAGCGATTTGAAAATTTCGGTAGTCGATCAGAGAACGATATGTGACTATGAATACGCTACAGTAAAGAAGAGATCGTGTTCAGCGCAGGTAAACAGGTTGATGGTTCAACCTACTTTCGGTTTCGTATTCAACAGAATCATGCTTTTTTGACAGAGTTAAATCAAAAAAGGTGAATCACGTTTCTTTCACAAAACTACAGCTGTGTGAAGGCATAAAATGAAAGCTAAAGTACGACACAAGACGTTTTAAAGCAGATATTTATAGATCTATTTGTAATCCGCAATTTGCCGAGGGCGATCGTGCAGCGAGATCTACGTTGAGCCGCTGTTAATTTCAGCCTTGGGTAATATTCAAGTATTTTCAAGACAGCCACTCCAGTATTATGTCTTTAAATATCAAATATAAGAGAGTTCAAATTCAAGATCAGACTGCATGTTCATTGCAGTCTGATCTAGATCGACACTTTGCTGAAAGGTATGTAATTATCTTCTTGGCACAAGACAGAATCTTTGACTGATCCAAATTAAAAGGATTTGCAGATGACAATTAATGCCGTATAGAATAAAGATCTAGTACTCAAATGATGGAAATTTATTTGAGAGGGTAGAAAATATTATTGGAAAAGGAAAAAAATGCTGGTTACCAGCATTTAATCCTTTTCCTACAATGTTTTCATAAGGCTTCCTCCGGGTCTTTAAAAATCAGGATTGTGTTGTCAAGGATTAATTGTACTTCAAAAGCCAAGGGTCATTTTAAAAAAATGCAATATGCTTGTTTCACTATGCACACTGAATATTACCTTTGTGCATAGTACTTTGGAAAGATACCCATGACCAATTGCACTAACTGGCACATGAATGAAATGTTTAACCCTTTCTGTACAGAAAACAGTTTATGAAAACAATGTGGAAATAGGAGAAAATGCTGGTAACCAGACCAGCATGTCTTCTTTTTCTTAGGGTATTATCAACCGTTCCATAAATAAATTTCAACTTTTTAGCCACTCTTACATTTTTGTCTGCTAGTGCTTTCAATTTGTACAAGTCATTTACCCTAGTGCTTTCAAGGAAGAAGCCTTTTGATAACATTGTGGGTAAAGGAGAAAATGCTGGTAACCATCATTTCCTCCCTTTTCCACAATGTTTTCTACTCATTCAAAGACAAATTCCATTCTTCCAGCCCCATTTAAATTGTTGTTTCCTAATGTTTTCAATTGGAAAAGTTTAGGATCTGTCCTGTGATAAAGAATTAAGCAATTTTTACTCTAGTGAGCTAAAAACTTGTATTAAGAAATACTATACATGTATTTACAAACATCTCTTCCTAATATACTTTCACAGCATTCTCCTGCTAGAAGAATGACACTAAAAAGGTACCATGATTCCAAGACAACTGCATCTTACAGGGACCACATGTTATGCAATGGTGTTCTCATATATGTATAATTGGACATGCAGTCATTTAAACATTTAATTAAAGAAAAATAGTGCTGTATAGTATTAATTTTCTATGTTTACCATCTTTGCACGGCAAAGAAGTTCATGCTAGTATTTACCGGTACTGCTCAATAGTGAAAAGGGTATTAAAATCCTAACCGAGAAATGACACTAAATTAAAACAGCATTGCAGTAGACTGCTTTTGAAAATATTGTGATCAAATATGTTGCTCACAGTCAGCAATATCTATTTGCCATAATGTTTTCATCTCATTCTTTCAATTATTTTTCTCCATTTGCCTCAGATTTTATCTAGTGTTAAAAGTAAAGTTACGTTTCATGACTTTGTTAAATAAAGGACAAGCAATATTCTTGTTTATGTTTAGAACAAAATCCTTAATGCTCCTTGAAGAGTGAAAGCAATATACATGTAGTAAAATTCAGTCATTGACATTGTGTGGAAAAAGAAATTTCGTTACATACAAGTTTTATTAGCTGCACAAAATAAATAGTCCTTTGAAAACACTGTGAGAAATGGCAAATTAAGAAACAGTTTTGCATTTTTTAACAATATTTTTTTCTGAAGCAGAAATTTGCTTCATCAAGGGACCCAAATAACATGAGAATAATGCAAAAGTGTTTTGTTAGTACAAATGTAATAAAGATAAATATCTACAAAACTTTTAAGATTTCTCATGTTTATTTTGTTTAATCTTTACCAACTGATAAAACTCTGCACTTCTTCAAATTCAAAGCATTTGCAGACAATTGATTGATTTTGACTCACATTTTGCAATTTACCGATTAAAAGGTAGAAAACATTGTGTTGAAAGTAAAAATTATTAGTTGTCTTTTCACACAATGTCTCCAAAAGTATTTTTCTGCAGGGTTGTTAAAACTCAGGATTTTTTGGTAAAGACTTACAAGTCACCAAAAATAATAAAATTGCTTCTGAAACATATTTGCAGCACAAAACTTCAGAAGCATCCTTGTGAATGTGAAAAAAATTAATCAAGGAGTAAAGCTTGAGTATTCGTTAAATCATGTCAAAATTAGACATTACTTATTTTGACCAATTTGTCCTTAGGTCAAAATGTTTTCAAAATTGGTCTGCTGCAAAGACATAAAAAGTTATCTACAGGAGACAGACCACTGACCCCTTTATCTGCTGGTATAAAATTACTGGGCTGTCTCTGGTCCAACAACACTTGTAAGGATAAATTAAACAAGGGCTATATAAGAAGACATGCAACCATTTTAATCTTTTAACATTTAACAAAATTTTCATCATGTCTATTTTGAAAGCAAAGTTGGAGGATGAAAAATTGTAGCCTAAATGAAAGGAAACATTGTGAGAAATGTATAAAATGCTGATGACCAGCTTTTTTCTCCTCTTCCTTCAATGTTTTCAAAGGCCCTCTGCTTCAGGGTAATGAGGAACAAAATTGTTTGGTAAAGGGTTAACTCACAGAACAAAATTTCGACTGGTTCAAGCTGAGAGGATTAGCAGGTGATATGCAAATGAACTGTTGAAATTTGTCTTTGAATGGGTGCAAAATACCGCAGAAAAAATTATTTCCAATATTTTCTCTTTTTCTCACATTTATTGTCCTGGCTTCCCTCCCCCTGGCTGTTTTGACACAAGCTTTTTTGATAAAGAGCCAACAAGATGCCTATTCTTCTAAGTAGAAGAAAATGCCCTGCAAATCATATCTTGTGTAGTACATCCAGTTGCATCTGCTGTCATTTGGACAGTCATGAATTAATCTTCTGTTTTACTGGTTTGGCATTTCCAATGAGTCTAAAGTAGGTGATGTTTCATGTGGCACTGTACAGATGTTTTGGACAGTTATTGTGATTGTTAGGATTTCATGGCCTATTTGCCCTCCTGCAAAAAAAACAAAACAGGCTAAAGCAATGTATTCAAAAAGACTTTCTGCAGAATATTTCATCATTAGGAACGTTACACTTGTAAAGGCTACATCAAAATAGGCAAGCACAAGTACTGATTCTGAGTATTCAAATAGTCTACAATTCTTTGTTATGGCCCTCAAAGTGCCTTTGACCACTTTATTTGCTTTTGTGATCAATGTACAATCATGACTAGACTGTAGAAAGTCTGCAGTCTGATCTCTGATCTACACTGATCGCTTTACTAAGACTGTCCAGACAAGGGCAACTTCAACATTATTCTCACGATCTTATTTATAGAATGAAACGCGTCTTTGATTTATTCCGTGCTCTTTAAAGCGTTAAGCTCATATACCTAGTTTTTAAACTAGAAATGATGAATTTAACTGAAAATATTTCCAGATAAGATGCCAAAATAGGTTTTGAAGCCAATAATTCATGACCAGTTTAGAATGGCTGTCTAAGGCAATTCAATGAATAAAATGAGGCCGAATAATTCCAACTGTCATTACCGGCAACATTCAGTATGGTGCAAAGGAGACTTGGGTGCGAAACTGCACTGGTGCGAAACATATCAAAACCGCAATATGTTTCTAAACGCCCCTGAAGACGCGATATGAGTGCATTTCTAGAATGAAATGCTAAAAAAACATTATTTTATTGCCATAACTAGGTTAGTTTGACCTTCTTAGATCAGAAATCGACCGAGTACATGTCCATTGCAAGGATGTACGAAAACTGGGTTACGGATTTTCGCTGATTTCCACGGCCTGTATTTAAATCACAAAATTATTTCTTAACAATAATTTAACCCTTACCAACATCTTTCATCTCCAGTTTTTCCTCTCCAAACCCATTTTTGAGAATTTGAATAATATACACATCGGTGTTGCGTCACGAATGTCGGTACATGCATAAGCAAATATAGAGGAAAAAATCTCAATATAGCGACCAGTGATTCCGGAAGTGCATTTCATCCAAACGAGACTTACAGACCCTATTCAAGATGAAATGGCGTTCGAAAGAAATTAAACTTTCACCAAGATTCACTATCAATGCCTGTCACATGACCGTGTCAGCGACGGATATTACAGGTCAACTTATTTCTTAAATGGCGGTTTATTCTCCAACTTTGCGAATATACCTACATTACAAAATGAGTGCTCTCTGTTCGATGTGTCATGCTAACCGAAATAATTTTGTGATATCTGGAAAATAAATGGACATGACATCTACCCGTGAAGGATATTGTTTATTTAACATGTACAGGGAAGTATATCTAGCTTGATTTTAATCGACAGGTAGCGAATTATCTTAACTCTTGAGACGAATCTTCTCTTAACCCATTTATGCCGGAATTTTTACTTTACTTGATTTTTGTCAAAAGTTGTGAAAAACAACATATAATTGTTATATATGAGTTAATTTTTATCGATTGACAAATAATTTTCTTAATATTGCAGTTTTAATTTTTGTCTACAAAAGTAGACAATAGGCGCGAATGGGTACAGGTAAATACCTGTTATAGTCTTTCTCAAAAGTCAAGTTACATCCAACAAATGTCACTGATACACTCATAGAATATGTTTTAGGCCACAAAAATTCCTCCTTAAACCCTTTTGATTATTTAAACATCTCTACCAAAATACCAACATGTGACTTTAGTAACTTAATGCAATAGAAACATTTGCTCATATCACAACCAGAAGTATAACAAATTCAACTTTATTCAGTGTGTTCTACAGTGTGACTTTTAGTCATCTTAAACAAATATTAAAACTTAATATAGTCTACATCAGAAGAAATTCCTCTGCATCAGGTGAAAATCTTCAAACGTTTCCAGTGAATGACCATGTCACGTGTAGAAAATCAGATTTTCTCTGAAAAGTGCACATCTTACTTTTGCACATTGATGCATTCTTTCCAAACTGATGTTGTCAGGTACTCTCTCTCTCTGAGGGCCCCTTGCAGACCCCTTAGTCTGCAAAGGCTTATGAATTTGTCTTTTAGCAAACGCAAAAGACACCATTTCCAGAGATGTTCCTGTGAAAGTCAAGAGGATATGAAGAGCCAGTGTGTTCAGGTGCCATATTTGTTGCCTAACATTTCTGAATTTGTCTACATGAGGTGCACTGTCACCAAGGTGAATACATTTGACCAAATATCCAATCAGTCTCATCTGTTAGCATTAGCTATTTTCTTCTTGCAACCATTTTCAGCATTACTCTGGTAAAGCTGTCTGCTTGGAACCTAGCTATAACCAGATATCAACAAATTTGCCCTGAATGCTAGAATCTCTCGTAGTTATGTCACAAAAAAACTGGCACTGTTCTGTGAGTTATGGTTTCAATCACATAAGCAATATAGAACAAACAAGAGGGCCATGATGGCCATTAAATCACTCACCTGAGTCTATTGATCAAACATGAACCACCTAGTTTCCCAGTGACCTAGTTTTTTATCAGACATTACCCATCATCAAACACTTTTGAGATATCAATAAGACAAACATTCTGACCACGTTTTATGTGTATTGAACTGAAAATGTGTCCTTTACAGCGTACAAAAGGTTTGTCTAAGATTTCACCAAGTGACCTAGTTTTGGACCCGACAATTACCCATTATCAAACTCTTTTAAGACATCACCAAAACGAACATTCTGACCAAGTCTGAAGAGTATCAGGCAGAAAATGTAGCCTCTAGAGTGTACAGAAGTTTTTCTCATATTTGACCCATTGACCTAGTTTTTGACTCCACATGACCCATTTTCAAACACATTCAAGGTATCACCAGGACAAATATTATGGACAAGTTTTAGGGTATCAGACTAAATGTGTCATCCAGAGCCTACAAAAGGTGTTAATAACATTTGACCTATTGACCCAGTTTTTGTCACAACATGACCCATTTTCAAACTCATCCAAGATATTATAAAGGCAAATATTCTCGCTAATTTTCAAGAGTGTTGGACAGAAAATGTGGCATCCAGAGCATATATAAGGTTTTTCTAGGATTTGACCTGGTGATCTAGTTTTTAATCCCCCAATGACCCATTTTCAAACTTGTCTAATATATCATCAAGGCAAACATTCTGACCAATTTACAAGAGTTTTGGACTGAAAATGTGGCCTCTAGAGCCTACAAAAGGATTTCTAACATATGACCTTGTGACCTAGTTTTTGACTCAACATGACCCATTTTCAAACTCGTCCAAGATATCATTAAGGCAAATATTCCGACTAACTTTCAAGAGTTTTGGACAGAAAATGTGGCCTCAGATCGTACACAAGTTTTTTCTAAGATTTGACCTAGTGACCTCTAGAGCGTACAAAAGGTTTTACTAAATTTGACGTAGTGACCTAGTTTTTGACCCCACATGACCCATTTTCAAACTCGTCCGAGATATCATCCAGGCAAACATCCTGACCAACTTTCATGAGTATCCGACTGAAAATGTGGCCTTTAGAGCTTTCACAAGGTTTTTTCAAAGATTTGACCTAGTGACCCAATTTTTGACCTGGCATGACTCATTTTCAAACTTGTCTGAGATATTATCAAGAAAAATATTCTAACTAAATTTCAAGAGTTTTGGACTGAAATTGTGGCCTCTAGAGCGTACAAAGGTTTTTCTCTAAAATTTGACCTAGTGGCCCAGTTTTTTACCACACATGACCCATTTTCGAGCTCGTCCGAGCTATTATCTAGGCAAACACTCTGATTAATTTTCATGAATATCCGACTGAAAATGTGGCCTTTAGCGCTTACACAAGGTTTTTCTAAGATTTGACCTAGTGACCTAGTTTTTGACCTGGCATGACCCATTTTCAAACTCGTACTAGATTTTATCAAGGCAAACATTCTGACCAACTTTCATGAGAATCAGACTAAAAATGAGGTCTCAAAGCATACACAAGGTTTTTCTAATATTTGACCTAGTGACCTAGTTTTTGACCTGACATAAACCATTTTCGAACTCGTTTGAAATATTATCAAGACAAACATTCTGACCAACTTTCAAGAGTTTTGAACGGAAAATGTGGCCTCTAGAGCGTACACAAGGTTTTTCTATTATTTTACCTAGTGACCTAGTTTTTGACCTGACATGTCCCATTTTCAAACTCGTCCAAGATATCATCCTGGCAAACATCCTGACTAACTTTCATGAGTATCCGACTGAAAATGTGGCCTCTAGAGTGTAGTGAATGTTTTTCTAAAAATTGACCTAGTGACATGACCAATTTTCGAATTCATCCGAGATATCATCCAGGCATTCCGACCAACTTTCATGAGTATCCGACTGAAAATGTGGCCTCTAGAGCGTACACAAGGTTTTTCTAAGATTTGACCTAGTTACCTAGTTTTTGACTTGATATAACCCATTTTCGAACTTGTCCGAGATATCATCCAGGCAAACATCCTGACCAACGTTCATGAGTATCCAACTGAAAATGTGGCCTCTAGAGCGTACACAAAGTTTTTTCTAAGATTTGACCTAGTGATCTAGTTTTTGACCCCAAATGACCCATTTTCGAACTCATCCGAGATATCATCCAGGCAAACATCCTGACCAACTTTCATGAGTATCCGACTGAAAATGTGGCCTCTAGAGCGTACACAATGTTTTTTCTAGGATTTGACCTCGTGACCTAGTTTTTGACCCGACATGACCCATTTTCGGCCTCGTCTGAGATTTCATCGAGCCAAACATCCTAATTAATTTTCATGAGTATCAGGCTAAACATGCGTACACAAGGTAAAAAGTTGACGACGGACGACGGACGACGGACACAGCACGATCACAATAGCTCACCATGAGCACTTCGTGAGCTAATAAAAAATCCCATCTACAGATTGGGGAAGCCTGTCTCTATTCTGTGCTTGGATCGTGTGAGATGAGCCTGCCAATATATTCCTGTCGAGGTCATTTGAAAGCATTAAAAATGGATATCTTCAGTTATCACATGTTCTTTTTTGCCTGGATTATCTTCAATGACATAGAACAATAAAGTTGCTTATCAACTTGTAAAAGATGCAAAACTAACCATTTATTGTCATATAATTCGTTTTAGCTACTGGAATAATTGCTCTATAACATTTGTGTCTGCTCTTGCAAACTCACACTCTCCTGCTAGCATTGAAATCACTTCATTCATTTTGAATTTCCTCTAGTAAAAGTAAAATAATGAAGTTACTGCAAGTGAAAGTAGACGTACCCTCTCGCTCCTTTTGTCTACTTTTGTAGACACATCTTTACAAAATCATTACTAAATGTAAAATTGATTTTGAAACATGCTTTATTAACAAGCATGCAGTTAAGAGGTTCAATAATGAAAACATTCTGTGAAAGAAAACATTTTTATTGAGTAAACATGAAAAAAAAAACCGTACTGTCTTTTTCTATTTGGCATCTTCCATTTTTCAGCGACCAAAATCATCAATTTCCATAAGTAAAATCTAGTTTGTCTTACACTGACCTGCATTTTCTTAAGAATACTGGATAATTCGGACTTATCAAAGCTTTATCAAGGGACTGGACATCAAATTTCATGAATACACACAAGTACTTATCAGTACCTGGCCAAAAAAAAAAAGAGTGTCTACAAAAGTAGACAATAGGCATAAATGGGTTAATTAAAGCATGGTATGCATTTAGCCGAATCTTCATGGGCCAAATCTCCTGGGATATGCTATTTTTAGAGGTTGGGTCGCTTACGTTCATGAATAAAATATAGTATCTACCGTGCTCAGCTGAGAACGTTCCTGAACGACGTCTATAAACAAGGTCCAAGTTTAAAACTCCCTTGAGCAAACCTCAAGCCGTTGAGTACGGTTTTCGTGTCGAGTATGAGAATGATCTCAGTATTTTTTTATAAGCACGAGCGCTAGTTGGATATGGACTAGCTGTAATTATGACGACATGAATCATGTTTACTACGTCATAAAACTTTTACATTCACCCGCTAAAATTTGTTCGTGTTTTATGAATATCCGTAGTATGTCACAAGTAAAACTAAAGTAATAACATTCACCGCTGATTTATAACATTCATCGACGATTTAAATGTATAAGGATAGAATTTACTGTCAGATTTTCCTAAACTACTGGAATGTATTAAAGAAAATGCTGGTGACTAGACATGTATAGCATATGATGTAATCTCTGATTTAAAGCAAAAGTATTATGTGTAGTCTCACACACTCAATTATCTAGAAAAACACGTTGAAACTTTTAAAATAATTGAATTTATTTCTATTCATACATAGGTAATTTAACAAGTACTTGTCCCGCATATTGGTATTGGCTGGAAATTCTTTGTGATATATATATATATATTTTTTTTTTTTTTTTTTTTTGTATTACAGCTTTGTCTTTAAACCAGTAACACATGGTCGTCGATGAAATGAACACCCTTTTTTCGTAGATATTTGTTTGATTAGGGGAAGAACCTCAAATCATACATATGCTTGTCATGTTACACTTGTAATTCACTGGGATTTCTTTTCTCACATTATTAAAAAGTATTTCATACTTTCCGTTAGGTTATCGAAAAATATCGATGAAATGTTTTTCGACAGTTCATGGTTACGGCCAGTGAAAGTACCAGTTTTTATATTCTAACTCTTTAATTGAGGACGGAAACAGTTGTTCACGCGCACTAGTTACCTAAGTAAATTGAACGTGCCTCACAACCCAAATGGAACTATGAAGTAATTATTTAACATTTCTCGCGAAAATTATCATGCGTTGCTATTCGGAGGTGGGAATTCAGGGGGAATAACTGAAAAGAACCGTATGGGTTTTAATCAAGTTGCCCCCAGAAAGGGTTAAAACATGAAATAAGTAGACTATAATTCTTTTTTTTTTTGTGGTGAAAGATCGTGATTTACCCAGAAAGAGTGAATACCAACCATAAAAATGTTAGTTTCCAGTAATGTCCAATTTACTCATGCCGTTTCAAAAGCGGTCATCCTCATGATCGTAAAACAAGAAATCGTTTTGTAACGTAGTGAAACTAAACCGATGCAATACATGATATGATATGGAATACACAAAAACATCGTGGATTGTTGAAAAGTAGGGCTTACTTCATTTACATGAAATAAATGATATCGGTATTTCCTTTCAGAGGGTCATGTTTTAAATTTAACTCGAAATTTCCTGTCATGTTAGTAACGCGAGATGTCCAACGAGGTACTGTACATAAACATCGATTGTATTACATAACCCGTATTTGAAATGTTTCGAAAATGAGCTTTGAAAAAGCTGCGAAGGATATTACTCCAAGGGCTCTTTTATTAAAAGTTTCCCCCAGGTTTCACTTGTGCTTTTTACTGTATTTGGTATCGTGTTTAACGCCGATTTCAACACTACTTGCTTATTGCGGTCAGTGTACCTATTCATGTTTCTCAGGAGTTTCCTTTACCAGAAACTCCAGACATATTCTTCACATGCAACTGGCTATTTTCTAGCATATCTGTTTTAAAAAATTATCTGTGGTGATGAACAATGTTCAGAGCTGTCGGATTGACTGTCATTAATTCACAGAGAGAAATTGGCCTAACAGGCGATTCAAAGAAACAACCTCTGATTTCAAGCTCTGTACTATACGAACATTTTTTTTTCGTCAGTACAAGGCTAGGAGTTCTGCACCTTGCCTAAAGACACTCTAACACAACAGGAGCGGTCAGCGAGTTTGATTTGAGCTCTTACTAAACAAGAGCAGTGATATGTGCGTATAAAGAAACATCTTTCTTTGTTTATTGTTTAATGCCGTTTTCGGTCCTGTGGGCGGCGAGTTTACTGTCATTGGTCCCTGGAAGAAATGGGTTGAGCTGGAGAATCGAACTACCTACCACCTATTTTTAAGCCCTTTACATTACTGACAGGCACAAAAAAGTGGGAAAAGAAACTGCACACAAAAAAAAAAACACGTTTTATCACACAATGGAATTTTATTTCACTCTTTGCTGTTATTTATTGAAAAAAGATGGTGAATTTTATAATTATGTAAAGCAAGACTACGAACAGTGAAATGAACCATAAATATATCTTCAACTGAAACCAGAAGAAGCATTGTGTGCCATCCAACAGGACGGAAATATGATGTAATTTACGTGCCCTATTCCTACACTCCTCGCCGTCCTTCTGCACACCTCGGATGATGGGATCCACCAAGCCCTTCGGCTGTATCTGGCAGCTTGATATGCACCTACTCGGTACATTTCATCTCCGTAATTACGCTGGTTTACCGTTCTGATAATTTTGATAAGGCCTCCTCGGTAAAAAGAAATCTTGAGTCTCAGTTTTCTATCGATTTTTTTTCTGACTGAATTTAAGTTCGTACATTCACTTTTTAAAGCGGCTTATCAATTGCGATTGAAATTTTCACTGGCAGATAGATGGATGTGAATAACTTCATCGAAGTTGCTTATGTTGTTGCTAAAGGACAGATATTGGCGCTGCCATGTATTTATAAGATCATGTGATTGGCAGTTCAAATGGAAACGACCGTTGTGCAGACGATGTTGGATACTTACGGAATAAGTTGTACACAACGAGTGTTCTCGCCCTTTGCGTAATATCATTATGAGTTCTTTTGAGAAGGGGGGATATGCCACGAGGAATTATCGAACACAATCGTTCTAGATTATGATGAAATTCCCAACAAAAAATAAATAAATAGAATGTTTGATGCTTTTCAAGTGAAAGATCGAAATTTATTTCATCTCGTGAACAACATCGCTACGAGTGAAAATATTACCGACAATGTTCACTAGATGAAATATATTTACATCTTGACCGAAAGAGATATATATCCTCTAGTCTATTGGTTTCATTGGTCAGACATTATGAATCATTAAATAAAAGTAGTATATCACGGGGGTAATACCAAAATCGCTACCTGTGCTGTCGACCGAGCTGGTACTGCGTAAAGCTGCTGTCGACCGAGGAATACGGTTTTCGACCGAGCAGTACGGCTGTCGACAGGGGGACAAGGTGACTTTGATGCCCTTGGAGAAGCGAAAATGTAGGTATTAACATTTACAAACGCTGTCAATCTTTTAAACAGACAACGTGTTATTTGTCTGTTCACTTATAGAGAGTTGTGACTCTGCAAAACACTATAAAATACCCATTCTTTCGAAAAAAATCAATTTACATAGAATATCATTAATCTAATGCATTATAAACGGTACGAAAGCAACAAAACACCTTATATATTTCGTCTATCATTTACGCTTCCACAACAAAGTGTGTTTGGCATAATTCATGCACTCTGGGAGATTTTATGGACCTTTGAAAAATATCAGGATACGGATGTCGATTACCAGTGATACGGCTGTCGATGGTTTTGTAGTCTGTATGATACGGCTGTCAACAAAATATGAAAACTACATTTCATGTACCTGTGTTAAAATACATGATTTATTCTATGACTATTACTGAAATCTCCACTATAAGGCAGATTTCACTGGGAGCCATGAAGAAAATTGTATGTTTGTGCGGACTGGTGTCTTAAAAGTCGCAACAGTCGCCAAGAATAACTCCACCCTTAACTCGCCCGTTTATAGTTCACACAACAGACTACAAGGCTGGTCACAGATGTAAATACTTAAACATGAAAAGGTCAAATCAGATTAAGAACGAAACTGCAAAATATGATTTTAGACTAGCAAAGCTAGTCTATAGGCATTCAGATTGAGTCAGACTCAATGTAAACAAAAAACCCCACAGTTTCAAAATACTGCCTCACAAAAAATACTTCTTACTGTTAAGAATCTTAATTCAGTCATTACGACAACTTTGACTTCAAGCGCAGAGTCTCTACCATCCCAATTTGAACTTGTCCACTTTAAAAGCAGTAGATTGTACAAGATGTCATTGATAAGGTACATGATGTTTGCTTATATGTAAAGTAAGTGACCTATTATGCAAATCAGGCTCATATCACTGGTTCCTACCCAGGAGAACATAAAAGTATGAATGGATCTAAAAGTAATACCCCCAGGTGACTTGTATCAAATCCCAGCTACACAAACCCTCACTGGCCAGGGAACCTTTCTCATTCCTCCAGTCATTCCTTATTTAGATCATTTTGAATGCGAAAGTGATACGTTAAACTGTTGTTTCACGTCTTGTATATTAACCTTTTACCACACAATCCCATGTTTTCACATTAGTATGGAAGAAGCTCTTTGAAAACAATGCGGGAAAAGAAATAGGAAATACTAGATACAAGCATTTTCCCCTTTTTTCGTGTTTTTTCAACCCTTTTAGAATGTTTTCATCAATTTAATCACATTTAACTTTATTGTCTGGAACAGCTTTTAATGTGGAGGGCCGTAAAATGTTTTTTTTTTTGTTAAATAGTTGACTATTGCATCCGTTGCTGTTAACCCTTTACCACACAACGACAACTTTTAACGCCCGTGAGGAAGAAGCCTTTTGAAATCATTGTTGGAAAAGGAGAAAATGCTGGTATCCAGCATTTTCTCCTTTTCCCAGTTTCTTTTTTCCTATCAAAGCAAAATTGCACCATTTGAGCCATTTTGAAATTGTCATCTCAAAATGCTTTCAATTTGGATAGGTCTATAATTTTTGCTGTGTGGTAATGCGTTAATTAATTGTATAATCCAAGTTAATCCTCAACCTGCTTAACAAATAGGTTAAATAAAACATTCCGGCGGATGTTTATATTTTTGTAAAAGAAAAATATCCCATTATCGGTTATTATTAATTAACTATTGGATATATAGAAGTTATACATGGAAACAGGTCCACGAGATACCAGTCACATTTCTGACTTCGTATATAGTACACGTCATGACCCCGGCTTAATGGTGTGTTCATGGTGTGTTCTCTGAACGCCTACCAGATTTAATTAACACCTATTTAGGAAGGGGGATTAGGGGGCCTACTGAGGGGCACTGATAATTATAATTGTCTTAAAAACCTTTTGAAAACATCATGGGAAAAGAGGATAAAATCATTTTCTCCTCGTTCCTCACTGTTTTCTAAACTTGATATTTGCCTTCATTTTCATCACACCGGGGTCACACTGTCCACACTGTCTGTCTGCTCCTCTGTCCAGACAGACATCTTTTAAAATCCTTGATGAAAATTGGTGAAACATCATTAATATCTTCCTTACGATAGTCCACCGATAAAGATTCCTTTTTCATTTGAAGCCGTGTCATCGGAAAAGGAGGGGGGGGCTTGATGTATGTTTCCATTACGGACTGATATCTGTGTAACTATTGGACAAAATTTTATGAAACTTCGTATTAATTTTGTTTATAGGCTGCATCATATTTGTCTTATCTTTTCAAATGCTACGCTATGGAAATAACTAAAAGGCAAGGTGTACATGCAAAACACAATTTACCTCTTATTTCTTTCTATCTGAAGATGTCTTTTTAGGCAGGAGATTTCATCTCAACAAAATAACCTGTTTTAAATTGAAAGTTAACAAACTGAAGTTTTTCGTAATATTTCTTGGAGAAGAAAATAGTCAAGAGCGTCGGGTAAAGTCAATGGATTGAACTGCATTTGAATTGAACCAACTTGGATTTAATAACCAGATTGAACCGATGGACCTGGAACGGACCCAGAAACCAAATATGACAATATTTCTTCAGTCTGGTATAAATCAACAAAGATTTACATTTACCATAGCCACACACTAGTTCCAAATTCGCTAGTCTTTCAGTATTTTCAGTACTTTGATAAAGTAATAGGGCTGAAAACATGTGCAAATACTCTTGAAGAATGATGTCGGAAAGAGGACATGCGCTTGACGTATAAATGCTAAAACAGGTCAAAAATTCTAAATATTTTTGCTACATGAGCCATTACGAAATTGCATATAGATTGCGTCAATATTAACCTTGATATTTAGTATTTTGAGCAGGTTTTCAGAGCGAAGAACTTCAAGCGCCTATAGAGAGAAGAACATTTCTCAACAAATGTCATTGTAATCGGTAGGGTTGCTCAGCAGATATGGATGGCCCTTGTGTAATTTGCAATGGCTATCTCTAGAGAGCGGCTGAATGCTTTGAAATATTTTGACCTGGTCAAAGAAAAATTTCCACATTTTCAGCAAACAGTTAGGAGTTTCTAATCAATAAGAAAAAAAATCAATTGCACTGAATACAAGGAATGCAATTTGTCCATTATCTGGGATTTTTTCTATATACTGTCAATTTTGAGCGTATTTGTTTCAAAATGACTATTCATTACGTTAACATGCCCATACAGTTCAAACCCCTGTGAACCCCACTTTATAAAGTGAAAAGTGGGGTTTGCAGGGGTATGGGCTATTTTTCTTATTTTTGTTTAAAACATAGGTTTTGGTTGATCATTAAAACCGCCTCACCGAGGCGGTTCCAGAGAGCCCTTAAAATCTATGTTTGGATCAGAAATAAGAAAATATATCAAGGTTTATATTCCGAATAAATGCATCTTCTGACACCATGTTAAGATAAGACCTTCGCAAAGCCGGGCGCATATACACCCGAAGGGGCTTGTCAGTGAAATGAGTTGAAATGACGGAAGGGCCATGAATAAAAAGTAGGTAATCTCCATGATATGTGAAAAATATTAAAGGACAATAGGTAGAAAAAGAAGGGTGGCATAGTTACAAATTTTGTGAATTGCTGTTCTCCACAAGGTGTTCTATCAGTCTTGAAAGGTTCAAGATCATAGCTTTTATATTTTAGAAATTATGGCCCTGACGAAAATTCAAAGAGAAAACTAACAAAGGGCAATAACTAAAAAAGAAAGATGGCAGAGTTATGGTTCTTATGCAGTGCACTTCTTCATAATGTGTTCTATTAGTCTTTGAAGTTTCAAGATGATAGGTTTTAAAGTTTGGGAGTTATGGCCTGGACAAAAATTCAAACTGAAAATTAACAAAGGGCAATAACTAAAAAAATAAAGATCGCAGAGTTATGGTTCATGTGCACTGCACTTCTCCATATTGGGTTCTATCAGTGTATGAAGTTGCAAGTTATTAGCTTTTACAGTTTGGAAGTTATGGCCTGGACAAAAATTCAAACTGAAAATTAACAAAGGGCAATAACTCAAAAAAGAAAAGTGGCAGAGTTATGGTTCATGTGCGATGCACTTTTCCACAATGTGTTCTATCAGTGTATGAAGTTCCAAGTTAATAGTTTTTATAGTTAAGAAGTTATGGCCTGGACAAAAATTCAAACTGAAAATTAACAAAGGGCTGTAACTCAAAATATAACGGTGGCAGAGTTATGGTTCATGTGTACTGCACTTCTCCATAATGTGTTCTATCAGTGTATGTAGTTTCAATTTGATACCTTTTATGGTATGGAAGTTATGGCCTGGACAAAAATTCAATGTGAAACGTTGGTTATTTCAGAAATCAAGGGCAGATAATTTTGGAACGCAAACAGCGAACATAATTCTAAGACTCAGGTGCACAACTAGACATCATGGAGATTCATTGTGGCAAGTTTAAAATAATTCCGATGAAAACTGTAGGAGGAGTTGCACACACAAGAAATTGCTAACGGACGGACGGACGGACGACCGGGGGTATAACATAATACGACCCTTCGGGCGTATAATAATGATTTCATATTTGATGATCATTTTACAGTCTCGTTTTGGACTCACACAACAGAATTTTAGACCTCTATAATTTCCTTATACATTTGGACGGATTACATGAAATTTACGTCAAAATGTTTCTCTTTCCAAGACCATTCTTCATGTTCCAAGATCATTCTAAGTTTAAAATTTTGACTGATTTGACACATATAACACCAAATTAAATGATTTGAGAAAAATTATTTGTTTGAGAAAATGCAAGTGTTTGCCTTTTACAAAATTATAGCGGTATGAAGGATTTTAGTATCAGAAGCATGGTATACGATGGATACCATTGCAAATATGACATTTCTCTTTGAGAGTTATAGGTGAACAGAAAACAGCATTTTGGTTGCTATGGTAACAGAGCCATGGCATAATATCCTATTTGCAAGGATATCCATCGTATATCATGCTTCTGACATGTGACTTCTGCATACTGCTATGATTTGTGAAAGGCAAACACTTGCATTTTCTCAACAAATAATTTTTCTCAAATCGTTTTATTTTGTGTTATACGTATATATGTGTATTTTCAGGTTAATGTATACTGTTGGGCCAATTCCTGGACTTACAGTGACGCATTTTGGTGTAACGTCGAAATATTAAAAAAAAAAAAAGCTACTACTGTTCGTATAAGTGCATTGCCCATCACGAAGTCATTGAACATGCGTGCTCAAGGCATCCGTCACAAACCCTACAATTTCGTAAAGTAACTCTAAATCTAGAAAATGGAAAGTTTGGCTACTCCCGTATGTTTTATGATGATCTGATTCCATTAGAGAAAGAGACTGTAGGGATGCGCAGGATCGCCTAAACCTTTGCTGTACGCATACGCAATAACTGCTATTTTCCTGCGTCACAGCTCACATATAAAACTGATTTCGCACACGATAACTACAGAGTTAATAGTTCCTTACAAGCTGTTGGTCCAAATTGTCGAACGAAACGGTCCGCACCAAACACTAAACATTGCTATCTGCTTAACTGCATGTTCTTGAAGAGTGCACAAACCACAGGACTTGCTTTTTACCCATGAGTAAATGCTGTTGCCAAAAAGAACGGATACACAACGGTGTTTTGCATTTATCAGGACGTACAAATTGCATGTACACATCCATTTTATTCGTTGAAATCAGCCCTATATAAATGAATCATAGCACTAGTAGCGACACAATCGTCTAGACTGACATCTGAATCAACAAACTGTAACCCTTTCTAAGGACACAATGACTGACGAAGAATGTAACAGAAATTTTATTGTTTAACTGGTTATTTCCCAGTAAATCTGTCGGTTGCATTCTCGATCAATCATCGACAGCCGTATCCAGTAACGTCGACAACCGTACCCGGCAAACTTTAAGATCATCGACAGCAGTATCAGCGAAAACATAAAAGGTGCCATAGACGCATATAAGCGCATGCACACACACAAATAAAAGGTAATCATGTATACTTATGATATATCTGCATTGTACCGCCCTCGACTTGCCATGACACTGAATAAGAATCACGCATTTCCCCGAAAATACTTGTTTTACATATTTTCACGATTAACTGCGCTCAGTGTTAAAACAGGATATTAGCCAAACTTCCAAAACACTTAAAACAATAGCAAAATATTTCAGAAACTGTTTGAACCCAAAAATATAGAAACATACAGTAAAATTGCACACTTATAGCGTATTTAAATCACCTTGTCCCCCTGTCGACAGCCGTACCACTCGGTCGAAAACCGTATTCCTCGGTCGACAACAACTTTACGCAGTACCAGCTCGGTCGACAGCAAAGTTAGCGATTTTGGTATTACCCCCGTGATATGGGCTACCCGTGAATGATGTAGTTAAACGTTAGGTTTCTAAATTTATCATTTGGCGTGCGTCGTGAGTCGTGCGTTCTGTGTCAAAAATTGCTTTAACCGAGGACATAAATGTTTTGCACCATATTTCTAACATAACAGGTGATTTCGGCTTTATAAACACATTGCAATGAAAGCGTGGTGGTGATGAACTTCATACTTCATGCTACATAAAGTGACATGATTCTGTATAAAGTTACAAGGCACCCGTTGCTGTACATTCCTTAGTGTTTAACCTCATTTGCTGGCCAATCACATGGTCCCATATTTTGAAAAAAAGTCCGTCTTATTTATCATACCTGGCTCCCTGAACAACTAATTATTAAAAGTTCGCCATTTAAACATTAAGTGTGTAATGTGATGAGCGCATGCGCCAATGAATTGTGGAAATTCCGCTCTACTGTCCAGTCAGGCTGACATGTGCTGTACTACATGTACAAGTGTCTATTCAACCCTTTAAGAGCTGCATTTGAAACGTTTGACAATTTCATTTTGATCACTGGACCATTTCATTTTTGTAACATAGCGTTTAAGTATCAGTTGTATATCTTAGCGACAAACAATGCAGAATTCAAGTGAACCAACTAATCGTGCTGTCTTGTCTGAATCGGCACTCTTTACAAGTATCAATATTGGTTTTGGGGACGCAGGGTCAATTGGCATGGCATGATAATGTTCAATGAATTAAGTAGAAAATATCTAGAAAACTCTATTTACAAATCAAACTCCCTGTATCGGATATTAATAATAAATATCAATTCCAATTAATTGAGTCAGGGACAGATTGATCGAATTCTTCATCCAAAAAGTCAAAATCCGACGAGCGTAAATTCAAATCAGCTTCTATCATCGCCGATGTCACTTTATGATGAAATTGGACACGCAGTACATTTCAACAAGCGGGAAAATGAAATTTCGTGACAGTAAATTGTTTGTCATGTGTAAGATTAACTCTTATCCCGCTGTATAACTTATAGTAAATTTTCAATTTGATATTAATAACCTAAATATTCCTGCTTCAAAGTTATGTTTTGTGGAATAATATCCTTATCGGACAGTACGTTCTGTGAAGTCTGATCTTGACCTACACTGTCCGCAAAAGGTCAGCGAGTCGCGCTTAGTAGTCAAAGGGTGAAATGAAGGCGCCACCTAAAAAAAGATTTTAGTGGCTGTCGTACTGAAGTCAATCATTCTGTTTTGACGTTTACTTCACCATAAAAGGATTTCACTGGCTGTCGCACTACAGGTCAAAGGTTAAACACTAAGTCAGTTAGTGTTATTAATTGCAAATTCAATAAACAAGACACCACGGTGACGTTTTCTACAGTTTTGTGAAAATTTAATCCTTTCATAGAATTTTCTAATTCTTTCATATGTTGGGTAAAGTTCAATGGCAAACTCAAAAATTAAAAGAAAAGGGTATGTTGCCGAGTTAGATTTTCTGCAAAATGGCTATTTCTATGGTAACCGTTTGTATCAAAACATCTAAAATGACTATATCTTCATAAAAGACAGTAATACAGCGGTAGAAAGTTTATTATACGATGCAAATATCATTTTCCGTATTTAACGTATTATTCCTGAATAATAATATGAATTCATTTTCTTTTTAAAAATATATTTTTTCAGTTTCTTGACTCGCCAAAATATAAATAAAATCAACATGTAGTCTTCAATTAATTCAAAGTTTTGAAAAAATCCTTTCATAGAATTTTATAATTTTTGGTATATAAAGTAAGATTTATTGGTAAGTACAAAAATGAGAAGAAAAAGATACGTTAACGTGTTAGAATTTTTGTAAAATGGCCGTTTCCATAGTAACCGTGTAGGCGCTAAGACCAATCGGGAATGTGATGTTCAGTAGAATCTAGTCTCTTAGAAAGTCGATACTGCCGAAAACTTTCCTGTACTCTTCTGATCTTTTCCCTTTTAGATCTTTTTTGCAAAATGTCCGTTAAGTCTATATTGTAGACTCATTTTTCGTTTCGAAACGTACCGTATCCGAAATTCAAGGTATTGTCTGAACGATATACAAGTACCTTCTTTGAGAAGAGTTACTGTCTGTTATTGTCTCCCTTTAAATCGCCAAAGTGATGTGCAGAAATTACTACCAAAAACGTCCCTTAGTAAACAAATCGTCATATTCCCCTACTTGACCAAGGAAAAAGGAATACCTTAAGGATTGATATGTTTCTGTTTATTTGACAACGATGGAACTACATGTATTTAAGATCGTACAAATAAAGGTATACATGTATATCTTTTCAAGGTGGACGTTAGTTCAAAATTGGCAGATGCTAAAGTGGTCATTTAATTAGAAATGGGTGCAGTAACATTGGGAGCATTCGAAGCGACTTCGACTCTGATCTTCGACTGCTTGTCGATACATTCATTCTTCTTTTTCATTTGAAAGAGAGAGAGAAAAAAGTAAAGAATGATATGTCTTAAATATGTTATGTTCGATGCCTACGGTTTTGTTGATTTTTTTATTCCTTTTGTATTTAGGCCTACCGACCGAGCAGTGGGGTTTTGTTTTGGTTCGAAATTGGAAAAGCCATGGTTAAATCAATTGAATAAAATCTGCATCCGCTTTTATACACTTAGTATGAACTTGATTTCCTTTGATACAAAAATGGTCACGTTAGAATCGAAATAAACTTCTTTCTATCGTGGTTCATCCTTCAACAAACTACAGGTTTGAGTTATAAGGCGCAATGAATAAATCCATTGGGCTATCGCCCTCGTGGAATACCTCATAACTCTCAACCCCGGTTTATTGAACAACAAACCAAGTGGATTATTTATTGTGCCTCATAATTCACAACCGTGGTTTATTGAACAATAAACCACGATAGAAGTATGAATATTTCTTAATTAGAAAGAATTTTCTGACGATACGTTTGTGAATCTACTTGTCCAGCATGCATTCCTGTTAATTTGCAAAATTAAGTCGATCCTTGTGTCGCGAATATCGAGATAGTTTTATGTGTGTGTATGTGTGTTTATACTTATTTTGACAGTGTTGATTTAAGAAATAATCTTCTTTCTATCGTGGTATATCGTTCAATAAACCACAGTTGTGAGTTATGAGGCACAAAAAATAATCCACGAGGGCGATAGCCCGAGTGGGTTATTCATTCCGCCTCATAACTCACAACGTGGTTTATTGACCGATAAACCACGATAGAAAGAAGATTATTTCGATTCTAAAGTGGCCAATTCTTAATGAAAGGAAAACAAGTTCAAACTAAGAGGAAAAACGCGGATGAAGATTATGTTCCATTGAATAACTCACTCATTGAATGACGTCACTCTACATGGATTGTCGCAGATTCTACCGTTATTGGGGCTACTTATCACCCACGGAAGATCTATGACATTTTTTTGTTTTGTTTTTTATCGCTTCATAATTGTATTGCAATAATTGGCCATATTGAATCAATACTGTTTGCGTTTTTGCAAGGAACTGTTGTCAACATAGAGCCAAACAAGTTTTGTTGCAAAAATAGTATCTCGTAACTTTGTTTAAAATTGAATGTCTTTTTCCTGTCAATAAAACACCAATTTTGGTGTTGAAGCATGTCATTTTTACAGTTACATGTTTCAGAAAATTAGGCCATATAATATTTTACTATCTACGATATAATATACTGAAAAAAAATCATAATTTTCATCTGCAGACAGAAACGTGATTTTTACAAACGATGACCGATGGGTCCATTGTGATTTTTGTTTATAAAAGTATTCCAATATTTGATTGTCTGAGGTTGCCCCTTTTTGTTAAAGTTTTGAAATGTTACATTTACAAACACTTCCAAGTTTGTTACAAAAATCGAAAAGAACAAAAGGAAGCGTACAGTTAGAAGTTGTAACAGGCAAGGATAATGTTATGTTAATTTTGATTGATAAATTGTTGAATGATGCGTGCTACATCTAAGCGAGCATTGTCATGTATAGATAACCTTGACTGTCTTATACGCTCTGAGTTAACGTTGTCGTGTCAAAAGACCAATATATTCGGTCAATTTGTCAATATATTGAAATAATGTATATTAATGCGGTGTGCATTTATGGATTTGTTAAGGTAAACTGTCATTATATTGATTCAACAAAATATGTCATGCCGAGGTACCTTATACTAGGTCGACTTGTAAATATATTGAGTGGTAGTTTGCTGATATGGAGTCGTGTAAACTCCATCTATTATATTATGTCCAGCCATCAAGATATCTAGTGAGACCGTTCATATATTGATGCTACGAGACAATATATTATGCCTAGGTACCTTTAAACTAAGTCGGCATGTCAATATATTGACAACCAGTGCGTAGCTGACATGTTTAAGTTTTCTCCGATCTTATATATGTGTGTTGTGATTGGTAATCCGATATTTTTTATAAATAGTGAAAATTACCTATTCTTTGCTTTACTGCGGCTTTAGTATATTGCTCTTTTAACAAGACAACATTTATTTAGTGCGTATAAGACAGTCAAAGCTTTCCATAGTCATGCATAGAAATGACAGGTGTGTGTCTCTGCAGAGATCGAACAGATTTAGGTCGCAGAATCTGATTCATATAGACATGAACATTCAGAATGTCCTTAACAACATAAGGGTTGGTTTTCCCTCCTACCCAATAATACCATACAAAAAATAACATTGCCACCACCAAATCTGTCCCTTTCCAAAACTCACGATTTTGTATAATGTGCTGTTGTCACGAACCCGAAGCCCCTGCCCAAGTAAAAGCGTGAATGACTTCTTGCCCATTTCACAAGATGAACCTGATGGGGCAGGTATACTAATAGTCTAACATATGGTCTTTGCGCTCTAATAGGTATACAAGAATGCCTGAGGAGGCGCAAAATAGTGAACTTACATGTACTTGACTTTGTTTTAAAGAGTTCTCTCTCGATGTTCGTTTTAGCGCCATTCACTCGGTGTCTGTCACATCAGGGCGGTAGGCAGCACATCCAGTTTGACGAGAATGCTCATGCTAACCCATTGCCTTATTGTTATGGCACCGAGCATCTTACTGATGCAAATGCCGTTGTCACCGAGAGCAATTATCATTAAAGTCGCTGACTTTCATTCAGTTTTGGCATAACAGCAAAGCACTGAATTGGTTTCAGGTGTTGTTTCTTTTACAAAATGTAAAAAGAAAATGCTTACTTTCATTTTCCACTTGTAGCACGAACAGATCGTGCAAATCTACATACGAGCCAAAGTTATGAAATTGACCAGCTGCAATACAAAATTATTATGTGTAACAATAGTAGACACCTCATACAGGCTGTCTTCAAAATTTGATGCGCCCTGTGGAAAAGAACATGTTTAAAGCAAAATGTGCGCACTGTTTTGCAATAGTTATATATGCATGCAGGAAGACCTTTGTACCGAGGCACTTTATACGGGCCAGTTTTTTTGTACAGATAATTACGAAGTAGAGTACTTACAATATAGCAGTATATACAACACTGTTATCGGATATGATCGACAAGGGAAGTATAATATTTACGTTAATAAATCTTGACGATAAAGATGCCTTATTTCTATCGGCTGCTGTTTTGCTTTTTCATGTTGCATTCTCTAAAAGTTATTGTAACGCCTTTAACTCTCCCCAATTTACAGTCCTTAACATTTTATCAACGTTTTTCTAAATTGTTTTCACAAGTTTTTGCTCTAAGTATTTTTCTCGCACATTTTTTTTTAACTAGAAATCTGCCAAAACGACAAAGTTGAATCCTGCGTGGCAAAATATTAAGTAGGAAAAAGGGCAATAACTGATACTTATAATTGATGATTTCACCCTGAATCGAGCATAAATGCACATAAATACATGTATTTATTCTTTAAAAGATTAACCTCATACAATACAGTTTGTAAAGAATAACAATCGGCAATCACCATTTTTGTGAATAAAATAAAGCGGGCAATAACTTCAAAACTAACGGGTTAATTCGCATCGAAATATAAGGATACTTTCCAAAATATCATGCGTTTGTTCTTATATCTTATATCGTACCTTTCAGCAAAATCAATTTTTTTTCAAATACAAAGAACAAAATCAATTAGTTTACTCATTTTTTTCATCAAATCAATACAAGGATTTACTTACAAATCAATGGAATAAAAAAGTACCTGAATGGAATTGTTCGCGAAATTTTGATCCGTCTTAAAACATGGTCAGGGTGGGTTGGGGGCTCTTTGCAATCTTATGGTGTCAGCAGTTATTTAAACATTATCTTCTCCTAAACTGGTGGGCCAATACGGACGCAATTTAGCTTGAATGTTCCTTTGGAGGTTCTCTTGAGAAACTGTTCACAGAATTCCATCAACAGCTTTGGTTGCCATTTCTTTAAAAATATTCCGCTCTAAGATTTCTGGTCAGAGTTTGAGATAATTGTACAGAAATGTTCCTTTTCAAAAAAACATTTCGCGAAATTTTGATCCCATGAAAAAACATGGCCATGGTGTGTGTGTGTGTGTGTGGGGGGGGGGGCAAAGTTTTCTTCTCGAAAACCAGCAGTCAGATTTTTGAAATTTTACAGAGATGGCTCTGTTGTTTATGAAAGCTCAAGGATGGTGACTGCAATCCAATTTCAAATTAGAAAACAAGCACTGGTGTGACCCTTATTTTTCGTTATTTGCCTTTCCACTGACCCGGCCGTACCATCTCAAGCTTTCAATTCATGCACACTATTGATTAAGAGTTGCTCATATTATTCAATAATGAATTAAACTTTAAATGCAAAACACAACACTTGAAGGCGATCGAAGATTTTTCCAAGAGTCATTTTCGAGATTACACTGAGAAATCAAAGTACTGATAGTACTGAAGGCCAGGAAATTGAGGATACGAAACAACACATGAGGTAGACGGACAGGGATACAGGCGGATTCCACTAAGCCCCTGGAATTCTTGGTTTTATCAGGAAATTTTGAACTGATACTAGAAAGCACCAGCCAGAAACTAATTAAGCCAGAGCAAGGCATGTGCTCACAGTTATGGGGTGCTTGATAATGGCTTAGAATATTTAGTAATTTGTCGTGCTTGTAAACAATCCCAAGTCAAAATTGAACCGTATTCAATCGGCGCAATACCAACTTTGGTTATCTAAATTTTCTGAGACATGTGATGTCTTGTAGTCCTGAATGACGTTATTTTTTACATTTATGACGCAAGAACATATTTATTTTTATTGATTTCAATGAAAATACATGTAAGATAGATATCAAGGTAAAATGTAATGAATAATAAAGATTGGACTGATACGGCAGTTGGTCATGTTGTCTCTACCTTCCACAAGTCGACAAAATTTTTAACTGGTCTTATTTGAAGGAAGTTGTAGATGAAAATCCAAAGTAGTTCTTCGTGTATATTGAAAAGTAAGATTTTGGGGAAATTGAGAGGAATTGCTTGTTACAAGCAAATTCTCTTTGAGCCAAAATATTTTCTCAATAAAATACTGTGAAAAGGTTGGATTGTTTTAGGAAAACGATTAGGCTCGGTTTACCTTTTTTACTAGTCTATTTCACGGACAAGTTACAGTGACTTGAGCTTCGATACTTATATCTACATAATATAAAAAGACGTTAATCCTAATTCATAATCGTTGTCCAAGGACAACTTGTGTCAAGCCCGCGAACACTTGACTCTAAAGCTTGACCTAGACCCTGGACCTGAATAAATGTTTCAAAGGGAACTTCTGCTCATGATGGAGAACAATGCATTATGCTAATTTATATCGGAATCTATCCAAAAATGTAGGAGTTATGGTTCGGACGAAAAATTGGCCTTCAATGTGGCCTTAATCTTGAACCTACTTGAACAGATGTTTCAAATGGCACATCTAACCGTGATGGAGGTCAATTGTGCCAAATTATTTGAAATCCATCCACAATTGTAGAAGTTATGGACCGGAAATATTCGGATGCACACAAGTCCTAGTGAACACTAGAAATATGCGTGTCAGAGACACTGATGCCCATGCTAAATGGTATTGGTCACAGGTATGTCATAACTATGACACTAGTAGAGAGAGAGAGAGAGAGATGAAAAAAATGCATTAAATGACAAGCGAACGACTACAGAAAAAAATATAAGCATTTATTTGGTTTCAAATCAAAGTCAATCAAAGACATTTTTAAGAATCTCAAAGGTGTAATCTATTTGTGACAGGTGTAAAAGGTGTGAAATACATCCTATCAGTGTGAAATAGGCAGTATAAACAATGACAAAACTACCAAATAACTCTTGGATAAAGGTAACTAATACACATAATGTACATACTAAAGACAACGAAATTTCAAAAATATTTTTATAGACAACTTGATTAACGATATGGATGAAATTTGATGGTGGGGTCGATTTTTCTAAAATTTTATTGGGGGACGATTTCACCAAAGAAATCGTCTCCAGGGGATGATTTCTCCGGAGTGATAAACATAACACGGGCCAAGCAGTTTGGGGACGATTTTTCCAGGGGCCAATTTCTCCAGCATTCCACTGAAGTACCCTAGATTTAGTCAATATACTTAAGAAAAAGTGATAAACGTAACACGGGCCAATATTCTATATGTAGTTTGCTTTATTTACAATCGCATTTTAGCGGAGACTTGTTTTGTGACACACATGTTCAAATGTCAACACAACGTTATAGACAAACTCCGAGCAGAATCGTCGTTCGTTAATCTCACCATATGTGAATGATCCGGAGTGCAAGAGAGAGCGTTATAGATATTAACCGTGTACAGCGCGTAGGAATACACAACTGCCGGATAAAGCCAAGTTCATTTGGTTACGCCTTTATTAGGTCAGTGTTAATGACAAAAACGGGATAAAAAACGCACACTCGTCAGTTATTAAAGGATTGTAATACCCTTGCAATTCCATGGTATTTTGCAGATGAAAGCTTTGAGGAAAGTAAAGCATTTACACCGTGTGATAAGCAATCTCTGTAATATACTTGGGAAACTAGTTGTTTTGGCGGACTCAGCGATATAGAGTGGACACACCGTCCAACATTTTTGTCTGAATAGGCAGCTTACGATCCCTATAGGCAAGGGAATCCCTTGAGAGGGATTCCCTGGCCTAAAAATGCATAAAATGATTCATAACTGACATTCTACGCAATCTAGCCTGATAAAATATCAATAATAAAAATACATCTTTAAAACACCAAGGGCCCAGTAGCAGCCAAAATTAAACAATGCGGGTGCTAAAATGCATTTAAATTTAAATCACACAATCAATTTAAATAATGATGCCTGCATTGGCATGCAAACAGCTGTTAAAGTTGACGATCCAATTGTAAGTCACTGGCAGACAGATGAATCTTAAAATCGGGTAAAAGGTGAACAAATATAGAGCGACTTAACAGCATTTTACCAAGGTTTAAAAGGTGTTTTTTCTGTCAGCCATTAACATTCGGACCGTCCATAAAAAAAAAAAAAAAAAACAGATTGGCATCTTCACAGTAATTTCTAGGTGTGGAGGGACAAGGAAACGGTTTGCACGTCAAGGACTTTCGGATTGGATTCATTTTCTTGACCTCTGAAAACTCCAAACAAACAAAATAATGCTCAGATAACGATTCGCCATAGTGACGAGTCTTAGAAAAAAACATGTTTGACTCATTCCTTGTTAAAATGTAGTCTCTTTAAAAAAAAATGCCTTGAAATAAGACAGGGGAGGAAACTGTGTGAAAGTTCAAGAAACTTTTCTGAAGTACAAGATACAGAGTTATTTCTCTTCTATAAAGCTTAGTGGTTAGGGGAGGGGAGAAAACTCTTGTCTCTAATTTATTTCAAACCACCTCGTTCATTATCTTACAAATTGTAATTGCTTCGGGAACCCTTTTTCCAAACAGAACCGGATTTTGAACAATCCTCTTGGAAAAGACTTTTTAAACAACAATATGACAGAAGGAGAAAATGCTGCTTTTCCCATTATGTTTAAAAGCGCTATAGGGAAAATTTAATCATTCAAACCACGTTGAATGTCTGAATATGTCTTCATTATATGTAAGATTTATTTTTTGTCGTCTTGTATAAAGTTAAAGAACTACATAATTAATGTAAATGAACATATAATTTACTATAGGGTTGAGTGCAGACTTTTGTGTTTTCATCGAGATATAAAATGCAATTGCCATATTACATGGCAAATAACGCCCAAAAACACAAAAATCTGCACTCAACGTTTATAACTGCACTCGCTGTTCACTTAAATCACTTTTCGAAAATGATAGAGAGAACAAAAACACGGACAAATACGACAGTAAATACGATTAATTTCCTTAGCGGATACTTGGTAGAACGGGCAGGAATACACAATCTATTTTTACCTTTTCAACATTTTTTTGTAGTCGAAGGCGGCCATTTTGCTGGCTTTGTAATCAAACTTTCCATGATTCATCGAACAAAATTTAAGAATAAAATAATTATGTAGATCTATATGAACAATACAATCAAATATCTAAACTTGACGCTAAGCGGACGATGTGTTCTTTCTAATGACCTTTTCATAGATAATGTGTAAAGAATACGCGTACGTACCGTCGACAGATCTGTTCTCGATGAGTATCTATCTGTTGCCGATATAAGACTTGGTCTATCATGTTTCTTGTAAGATATGAATCGAATGACGCCAACGTTTTGTGACCCACTTATTAGAATATAAAATATAAAAATATATAAAAGCTGTTAATTTTTCAAAATGTATTTTTGGTTTCCCAGTTCTACAGTAGGCTTGTTTTCAGTATCGTTCCTATCACGCGAACATTTCAGAAATTCTTAACGCAGTGAATTCACTTCTTTCGATGCTTTCTCCAACAGTTCTTTCACTATATACATTCCATCAAATCCACGATAACTTTTTTCTGGTCAATAGCATTTTTTAACCTAATCCCCGCAATAAAAAAAAGTTTAACTCCGTCATAAAACAAGAAGTCAAGTTCATTCATGCAAGAGTGATTTTTTTCCGTTTACACAGTGTACTAAATTTAACTCAGTAAGCTTGGCTTCATAGAAACCGATCGCTGATGTATTGAATGATGTTACTGATGACGTCGACCATTCAGACTCTGTATTCACTGTTGGCATAGTGCATTTTTTTTTTTCATTTTTTTAGGGTGCAAATAAAGTTAAACATGCATCATTTTGTCAAGGATTATTCGTTAGTTTCCTATTTTGCAAGTTTCTTTTAAAGAAAAAGAAATCGATCTTTTCGCATTCGATTGATTCAGCGATGGAACTCTAAATATAGCCCATAAACAGTTTGCATGAAATCTAAAATTAGATACCAACAACAATTTGGAAAAACCGAAAGTAGTGCTATTGCGTTCATCGAAAAATAACATGCAGGTTTTTCTCATCAAATGACCCGATTCTGACCACTCAAAAAAGATTTTACACAATGAGTGTAATTATTTCCCGGTGGTGGTTTCTAATACAATAGGGTCATGCTCTTTAAAAAGGGGTGTCAGTGCATCTGGAAAACTTATTGATTTATTTTTTTTGCAAAGATCTTTCTATCTCCAGGCCCAGTTCATTATATTACAGATGGATTCTATACATCCATAATTATATAATGACTTGCTCGGTGCAGTTCATCACGGAGATGCATTACGTCCACTTTTGCCAGAGCATGGTTCAAATCATACGGTATTACCAAAACAAAACTGATTATTTCTACTTAGGCCAAACGTGTCTTCCACTATTCAGATTTATTACTGAGACGATTTGATTTGCCTGATGATCTTAGAATCTTTTTTTTTTTTCAAAGGAAAATGGGGGAATGGGTAGCTAAAATTAGTCAGTGCAGTGCAGGGTCTGAACTCCAGGTCATAAGTGCAAATCCCGATGCAGCAAAAATATTTCCCGAGGACTGACGATAGGCCGGTATCGATAATTTCGACAATTGAATATTGACCAGACAAAATATTACTGGAGCAGTATGAAACAACAGCGAGGAATACAGTGCTTTTATAAATGACGTAACATAATGTTTCAACAAATTCCCCATATTTTTCTTCGAACGTTTGAAATGCGATAAAATTTGTTATGGCTATAATATACCAATAATGACAGGTTTTGTGTCATAAAATCACTGTCCTCGGCAAGAAAATTGGCAATACGAATAAAGCCTTAATTTGATCTTCATGAATATTTTGCAGGAATATTACCTTATGAATAACTGTGACATAAAGTTAGACAGTTATGGAATTGTTGGTCCTTCTCCAGGCTTTGCAAAATCTCTCTTTGAGTCATTGAGTTCAGGAGACCAATCTTCCCTCGCACCTGATCATGAATAAGGGTGAACAAATCCAGGCTAAAGGAAAGCAGGGCTAAGTTCACCAGGACAAACTCCCCGGGATGTGCCAAATAGGATCCGGGTCTGTACTCACCATTCATTCTTAAGAACCTTCTTTGTCTCATTCTCCAGAATGTTTAAAAGTTGAAAGTAAACAACACTTCTGATTGGCTAAGCCAAACGGTTTAACCAATCAAAAGTTGCCTTACTTTCAAATTTAGAAAATTCGGACAAGAAGATTGAAAACTTTCTAGAGACCGGATGGTGAATACGGACACAGGTTTCGCTTTCGTTGGTAAGGAATTTGAACCGTAATATGATATAGACTCGATGCCTTCGAATCGAGCAAAAGAATGCATAAAGGTCATGAGGAAATATGACAGGGATCATCTTTATTATTTTTTTTAAACGAAATAGTTTAGCAACAAAAAAATCGAAATCTCAGGACAAAATAAAGTAGAAAAAGTTTGAATAAACCTGACACAAACCTATTTATTGGGAATAAATGACAATCACCGAAGAAATCAGAGATAACACGCTTGTATTTTTTTAACAAAATTAATTTTATCTAAAAAGGGGATAGTCGAAGAGTAGCAAATTCTGCAGCTTGAAAACAAAAAAAAAAATCAGTTGTACATAGAGTAATGCCTTATTTTTTGTTGGCAAATTCTTCCCGCCTTACTTAAGTCTGTGACACTTTAGACCAAGGTTAAATATATACAAGAAAATGGAGATATTTCGAAGTGTCAAAGGCCCGCTCTGATTGACTATGTTAAGTGGCATTCTCAAGTGGAACACAAAATTGGTATGGTATGTCCGAAACGAATCCCAGTTGCGCCGTTCGATGAAGTAACACCTGATTTGATCACTGCAAAATGGAAAAGTGTAATAGAATTTCAATAGTTAACAGTAGTATGGTAAGTATGTTCGTGAAATAGAATGGTCTCTTCCGTAATGAATTTCTAAAGATCTATTGTATGTTTCTCAATTAAAGCTACATGTCTAGTTATGCCAGTACATCGCACGAAATAGATGTTTTTTTTTGGGCTAAACCTAACCAAAAGAGCTGTGGTCAACGACAACAATACTTTAATTTCAATGAAGAATTGCCTAGATTCATACCGGGTAAATCTTTAGAAAGATGATTTCGCGAGCCATGGAAATCAATATATGCTAAATGTATGTGAAAATTAGCAAAACTTTATTAAACAAGAGGGCCATGATGGCCCTGAAATCGCTTAACTGTGTCTATTGACCAAACATGAACCATTTTCAATCTAGTTTTCCAGTGACCTAGTTTTTTTATCAGACATTAACCATTATTAAACACTTTTGAGATATCAATCAGACAAACATTCCGACCAAGTTTCATGAGTATTGGACTGAAAATGTGGCCTCTACAGCATACAAAAGGTTTTTCTAAGATTTAACCAAGTGACCTAGTTTTGGATTCGACAATTAGCAATTATCAAACTTTTTTGAGACATAACCAAAACAATTATCCTGACAAAGTTAGAAGAGTATCAGGCAGAAAATGTGGCCTTTAGTGTGTACACAAGGTTTTTCTAGTGTTTGTCCCAGTGACCTAGTTTTTGACTCCACATGGCCCATTTTCAAACTCATTCAAGGTATTATAAACGCAAACACAAGTTTCAGGAGTATCAGACTGAAAATGTGTCCTCCAGAGCATACACAAGGTTTTTATAATATTTGATCTATTGACCTCGTTTTTGACCAACATAACCCATTTTCGAACTTATCCAAGATATTATCAAAGCAAGCATTCTGATTAATTTTTAGAGAGTTTTGGACTGAAAATGTGGCATCCAGAGCGTATACAAGGTTTTTCTAAGATTTGACCTGGTAACCTAGTTTTTGACCCAAAATGAACCATTTTCAAACTCGTCCGAGATATAATTATGATCGACATTCTGACCAACTTAAAATAGTTTTGGACCAAACTGTAGCCTCTAAAACGAACAAAATGTTTTTCTAACATTTGACTTGGTCACCTAGTTTTTGACCCGACATAACCCATTTTCAAACTCATTCTAAATATCATTAAGACAAACATTCTGACCAACTTTCAAGAGTTTTGGACTGAAAATGTGGCCTCTAGAGCGTACAATTTTTTTAAGATTTGACCTAGTGACCTAGCTTTTGACCCGACCCATTGTCGAACCCGTCCGAGATATCATCAAGGCAAACATTCTGACCAACTTTCATGAATACTGGATAGCAAATGTGGCCTCTAGCGATTACACAAGGCTTTTCTAAGATTTGACCTAGTGACTTAGTTTTTGACCAGACATGTCTCATTTTCAAACTTATTCGAGATTTTATAAAGGCAAACATTCTGGCCAATTTCCATGAGTATCAGATTGAAAATGTGGCCTCTAGAGCGTACACAAGGTTTTGTCTAAGATATGACCTAGTGACCTTGTTTTTGACCCATGTCCCTATTTCGAAGTCTTCCGAAATATCATAAAGGCATACGTTCTGACCAAGTTTCATGAGTATCGGACGAAAAAGGTGGCCTCTAGAGCGTACACAAGGTAAAAGTTGACGACCGACGACGAGCTACGGACGCTGGACGCGGCACTATCACAAAAGCTCACTCTGAGCACTTCGTGCTAAGGTGAGCTAAAAATGTTAAGCAATAATTTTATAAATAAATTAGTAGTAGGAATTACAAGCAATGTTCGTCATGTAGGATCCTCAAAACTCTAACATCATCCAAATGACAGCAAATATTATTATTACTATGTATATCCAAAACACGGTTGAAACAGAGTTAAAATCTGAATAATTGAACTTGCTTAAGGTAAGACCTGTGTAATGCACTTCGGTGAAAATTCTAATTGGTTGATAAATAAGGATAAATAAGGATTTATGCAAGAATAATTTTTTGCGCATTTCTAACGGATCAGAAATTCCGTTTTTGTCTATCTTGAAATAACTCTTTGATACTTTTGTTAGTTTTCTGAAAAGGGAGGCAATTATTATCTCTTTTTGAAGTGAGAATATAGTGGTTTTACATTTATAGATGATAATTCAAGGACAGAAAAAATGGAAAAAAAAATGAATTGGTGAAAGTGGTTCAATAATACTCATTTTTAATTATAGCTAATTTTGCAGGATGATATTTTAGTGGAAATAGCTGTTTTCCATTACACAAGTCTTAGCTTTAAAAAAGGGTTTTTCCTCAATATCAACAGATTTACCTTCCTCTGGCAGTGGCATCGTTTTTCCAATTGTCCACAGTTGGCGTCTATGTGGATCTGTTAAGAAGACAGAAAACACTCTAATTTTCAATTAGCATTCTCTAATTATCAACAAATTGGTATCAACGTAAACTTTGGATATAATGATGCAAACAGATGCCAACGAGTACAGAATTTTCGACAATTCTATCTTTGTTTTAAATTAGTTTTTTTTTTTTTTCAAAAATACACATATGGCCAACTTTATCATGCAAATGAAACACGGTAACTGCTATGTAAGCCAATTAAATTATGAGAGTTTGATCCCTTTTGGCCGTGAAATCGATCACATACGAATTGATATATTGACTTGCGATCTTTGCAAACCCTTTGCACTTATAACCCGAATTTCGCGCTTCGAGTGTAGAGGATTTCAAGTTATTGGGAAACAACTCTGTACGATATCTGGGGTTGTCAATTACTGGGGTACCAAAACTTGTAGCATTTGTTTTCCTTTCAGGTCTTACCCCAAATTTTACCGAAAGCACGCGTTAGAAAACTTAAGGTCATCGATAGAAATGCTGGTGACCAGCATTTGCTCTTTTTCAAGCAAGTTCTGTTTAAAAAAAGAAGTCAGTGTGTTGAGTGCACAATAACAGAAATCAGCCTGCAAATTGTGTTGGAAAATCAAAATTATCTTCATAAAGCTTAATTATTGTTCTTTAATATGACGTAGTTTTCAGTCATTTAGAAAATATATTTTTAGCCCTTTTTACACTTTTTTAAAGCAGCTATCATTTTTTTTTTCCTTTTCCTTGATCGTTCGCATTGTGCCGGAGTACGCTGATGATGACCAAGTCTCAATGTTAGATAAGACGCCTATCGATAAAAGTACCTACACAGTAATGGATTGAAGTTTATGGCCTGGTTATTTGATCATGACAGCATCCTGGTGAAATACGTATCAAGTATCGTATTGATCCGATATAAGATCAGACTTCTTTAATGAGATTATTTCTAAGAATTTAAAGTCCAGTTTAATAAGAATTTGTATACGGAATTCCAATTTGCCTGCTCCTCTCTTAAGCTTTTTACTTTCAAATGTGTAATGATTAATGCCATTTTAAAAGTATTTTATTGTTACAGCTCACATATTCATGATTTCTCGCTATTTTCAAGCTGATCGCATGTATTTTCTCCCTTTTATGTGTTTCAAAAGTCAATAATTTTAAACTTTTTCCTATACGAAGAACTTTCTTACTTTATCAACTTAAAAAAAAAAATCAGAAAATAAATCAAATGTAGCTCAATTAATATTGTCCAGTTTAAAAGAGTAGATAACACTGCATGAAAAGAACACAATCCTGGCTATTTGAATTTCTCCCTTTCTGACAATGTTTACAAAAGCTTTTATTCAGGACCGTTAAAATTCGGGAGTGTGCTGTATAGTTCGGTAATCGGAAAGAAAGTATCAGAAAAAAAGGCATTGGAAAAAAAAAAAGAATAAATTTATGGCATTTTAGAGCACTAACACTGCTAGAGATCTACTTTGAAAAAAAAAATAATTTGAAAAAATGTTTTCACAGGTCTGTAAAATGTTTAATGTTTAAATTTGTGAAAACAGGAGAAATAGAAATTTATTTTGGAAAGGGAAAAAACATTGTGGGAAAAGGAGACATCAGCATTTTTATCGGGTATGATGAAAATGCTAGTTGGAAATATTTTCTCTCTATAGAAAACTGAAAACTTTGGTTTATTTTGAAAAAAAATTAAAGCTTGGATATATTAAAAATATAATTTTAAAAACTGTGAATAATATAAGTAAAATAAAAGTTAAAGATCAATTCAATATGAAATTCAATGGAGATTAAAGACATGATTAAAGACAACATAATCTTAACAGTTTGGCAGTGGTTTCATCAAAGTGATAATAACACCTTAATTAGGATTATACTGGTGGCAAATTATAAAAGCAAATAAATTACACACAACAATTTGCATGTTATTCCCAACCATTTATAGGTATCAATAAACACACACAAGTGTTTGCTCATTTCTTACCAATCTAAGGCCAAAAATTGTAAAAAAAAATGTAAAAGTATAACATTTTTATTTACAAGGTCAGTACAATCTATCAAACAAATAGTTATAAAAAAAAAAAACTTATATACAATTAGTTTCTTTTTTGGAGACTGATTCTTTTTTTCTGGATACTCTTTTTCCGATACTTTTTATTCTGTTTCTTTTTTTCCTGATACTTTCTTTTATACAATCGTATGGGTCACATCGATACTCCCAAAACGCACATTGTTTTCTGCTGATTTCAGTCACTTATTGATATTGTAACGTCTTTTTTGTAAACCAAAAGAATTTAGACACATGAGATAAAACCAATTCGGCCCAGGATCAGACTGCTTGTATTGGTCTATTGACTGCATTTCTTGTGCAGTTTACTTTTGGTCTATTATTATCATTATTTTGAGTGTAGGACAAACCCCCCAAGGCAAAACCCCCATGGACAAAACCCCCTAGGACAAAACCCCCATAGGATAAAAGCCCCCTTGGACAAAACCCCCGTCAAATATAAAAAAAAGGCAGATAAATTTGAGAAAACACACATAATTTGCAACCAGTTTTATAGTGTTCTAAACATGTCTCTTTGATTTAAGGGAAAAAATCAAACATGAAAGGCAAAAAATGATTTAGATATTATTTTATTTTAATTTGTAAATCAAGTTTGTTGATAGTTTCTATTGATATATTAACACCTATGCAGACTTGGGTAAGACAGGTGTTGAGAAGGGATTAAGACACCTGATTTGCAAGTTTACACCTGTCATATTCACTAATGTTTAGTAGGAGATTTGAACATATAAAAGCACCAAATAAGAAAAAAAAATATAAAAAATTTAAATGAATTTATTATGCATGTATACTGAAAACAACACATTTTTGGTCATAAAGCACAATTTTTAGAAAACAAAACACACTTTTGATCATAAAGCACAATTTTAAGAAAAAAATTCTTATCAAATCAATTTAACTTATACAAAAACAATATTTTTTACACCCCCCCCCCAAGTATTTAAAGCAGTAAATTTTATTCAACTTTAACATGATTGTATAAAAAGAATCATTTCAAAGGCATGGGGATTATGTCCACTTTTCAGTTATAGGTATGGGGGTTTTGTCTTATGGGGGTTTTGTCCTAGGGGGTTTTTGTCCGTACCCTATCATTTTAATGATCCAATAGGACAGCAATCTCAATCTTCTGTAGAAAT
Source organism: Tridacna crocea (assembly GCA_943736015.1). Classification (NCBI taxonomy): domain Eukaryota; kingdom Metazoa; phylum Mollusca; class Bivalvia; order Cardiida; family Cardiidae; genus Tridacna; species Tridacna crocea. The sequence continues at coordinate 7,892,699 of OX031066.1, read as the reverse complement.
AAAGAATAAAAAAAGAAGAAATGCAATTTAAACAAGTTTATGCCGACAAACATACAAACAAAAATTAAATTACTTTCTGAAAAAAAAGACGATACTGGGAAAATAACAGTTCTTACAAATCTCGTAAAAGTTTTCACGGATGCAAATAATATACACGTACATGTATAAAAATGATAAATACAATCATTATATACTTGAACAACGTGTAAAAGCAGGACCCAAGTTTAACAAAACAATAGACATGGTTATCACATCTGTGTTCTTTTCTTCCCTTTGTCCGTTGCTTAATCCTTTCATCCAGTCTGAAAATCTCACTTAGCTCGATACAGCATTTTTTATACAAAAATCAACGATAGTGTCGTTTTTAAACTGAAATGGACGCAATTTCTCATTGTAACAAATGTAAACGAATACTTTGATCATAATCACAACAAAACAGAGAATACTCCATGACGTTATAGATTTTTTTCTTGCGATTTATTTTTATGTTATTTAGCGTTAGGACCAGATTATCGATAAATTTCCGAAGCTGGGGATATATATCTAAATTCAAGCACTACCCTATCCACATTTGGTCTAAATTAGTTTAGCATTATCGGCTACACGACTATTTTTTGGCCAAGCATGTAACCCCGACATGCTCAATTTTCAGCTAACCTGAGCTAGAAGTGCTCAAGGTAAGCTTTTGTGATCGTGTTGTGTCCTGCGTCCGTTGTCCGTCGTCTGTGGTGCGTCGTCCGTGGTGAAGGCGTTATCATTTAACTAGTGTGCATCACGAGGCCACAGTTTTGGCCCGATAAGCCTACTCAGCCAGAATGTTTGCCTTGATAAAATCTTGGGCAAGTTCGAAGTTCGGTAATGATGGGTCAAACGTAAGGTAACTTGCTTAAGTCTTAGAAAAATATTGCTTGCCCTGTAGAGGCCACATGTTCAGCCTGGTACTCGTCAGACTGGTACTCATCAGACTTGGTCATAATGTTTGTCTTGATATTTCAAATAGTGTCTTATCGGATCAAATAGTAGTTCACTGGGCCATATCTTAGAAAAAAACTTGCGTGCACACAAGAGGCAACTTTTACAGCCTGATTTACATGAGAATTGGTCCGATTGTTTATCATCTTGATCATATCTTACACAAGGTTGAAAACACCTTGTATTGGGTCAAATTGTAGGTCACTTGGCCAATCTTAGAAAAATAATGTGCGCCGAAGAGGTAACATTTTGAGCATTGTACACAAATGGTCAGAATGTTTGTCTTCTGATATCTCAGACAAGGTTGAAATTCGGTCATTGCGCGTAAAAAGTTGGTCACAGTGTCAAATCCTAGAGAAAACTTGGGTGTACTCTAAAGGCTACACTTTCAGTCATATACTTATGAAATTAAGTCAGAATTATTGATTTGATCATTAATTTGGACGAGTTTGAAATTAGATCATTCGGGATCAGAACGGATGTCATTTGGCCAAATCTTAATTCTTAAAACGTGCGTGCACTCTAGAGGCTACATTTTGTAGCCTGATACTCATGAACTTATTCAGAATATTTGTCTTTATAATACCTTGGACTAGTTTTACATCTGGTCAAATGTTACGTCATTTACACTTTTTTTTCATTAAATCAGTATCTCTTCAGCACGGGTTAGCGCTTTTGAACTGATTACTGTCTTTTTTTTTAAATATGGACCTGACCTTGGCTCTGGGTTCTTATCTTCTTATTGTGAAAGTGTTCCATAATTCATGCTAGTTCACTCAAGAAATTAAATGAAATCACATAGCTCAGTTTGTAACCCACTGAGCAAGTTACCTAGGGGTTGTGAGTAGAAATTCTTTGGTCTGCAATATGAAAGCCAATACGATAACTGTAGTTCTTTATTGAAGATCATTATTTTCCTTTTTCTTTTATTAAATATCGTGGCTTGCATTTACTCTACTCTTAATTTACATTACAAAGTTCCCATGGTTGGTTCATCGTTGGAGCAAATTTAAATATACACATTTTCCACGGTTAATCATAAACATAATTGCTGCCACAGAGTATACATTACATTAAAAGTACTTTTGGCCAGATAGAATATTGTGTTGAATTCAAAGATACATTAGTTGTCGCATTTACATACCAAGAATTTCACATTTCAAACATAATTGATCTGCGACATTTATTATATGTTACTTTCCTGGTAAATTCTTCTGGTGGTCATATTTTAAGAAAAATATCTTTACTTAAAATGACAATACTATTATCGATTTTCCTTCCTTTGTGTGTTGGAGGCACCTCAGATGAATAACAGTATTGCATTCTTAGCTTTCGCATTTTGTCACCTTTTAGCCAATTAATGTTCATTATATATCCAAAAAGAAAGAAAGAAAAACTTTTTAAGGTCCAGGATTTTCATACACAAGCTCATGATCTTGCATCTATACAAAAGATAGGTCTGGGAAAAACCGGACTATACTATCGAAATTCTTATGATTTATCGGAGTAAGCAAAACTGTTGATAACCTGAATTCAATGGTTAATGTATGTTTCTTCTTTAAAGTCATCATTTCTATAGGAACAACAATATGGGTTTTGATAACGTAGTCCATTATTTGCTTTCGGAGTCAACAAATTATGAAGACAATCCCAAAAATGTAATAGATGGGTATTATCCAAAAGACTTTTTGAAAACAGAGCAACAAACAGAATAATAAAGTTTCAAGATCGATTATTAAACCCGCATAATGACCTTCGTCCTGCAATTGGATCGTATTTCCAATCTTCAGCAGTTTGCGGCGATGTGAATCTATAGTTTAAGACATAAGAAGGAATCAAATACTCTTTTTGGTAATAAATCAAATTCATATTATTTGTATTATCTGATATCTGTGTATCTTTTAACACAGTAGTACAGACATATGCAAGTGTATATGAAAAAGCCGATAATATTATTACTGGTTTAGCTTACTTCCTTAAGAAACACACATCAATACCTAGGCATTATTTTATACATACACACAACTGAAATAATGTGTTTCCCAAAATATTGTTTTAAACATCTTCAGCGTTACCAGCAACACGATTACTGCTAAAACAAGGTAGCAATCATTTTTAAAACCAAACTTGTATGAATCTGCACCACATCATTTCCCTTCTTAATCATTTTTTTGTATTGTAAAAGCCTTCTCCATTCACTTTTAAGGTATTTGCCAAAGACATTCATTCAAACTCGGTAGCTCAACTGCTCACATTACAGATAAAGGTAGCAATCCAGGGGTGGGAGTTGAAATTCTTACATCTGTCTAATGTAAATCAACATGATTTAACTTTTCATTCAACACAAAGCCTTATGTCGACTGTGTTCATTTGTTTCATCTGCCAGTGAATTAAAACAAAAATGCACGCAGAACTAATTGAATACACCAATGATGCTTGGATCGCTGCTAAATACTTCCAGAGACGACTGCAAGACATGCGCAGTTGTGAATTACTATGAGATAGTTTTAACTCAAATCTCAATTTACGTGTATACAATTACTTTGAATAATCTATCATCAAAGACATATCTTAGTCTGTTTCCAGTACGTCTGAACTATATTTGCTATTTACATTGATGTTTTTATTGCCTACTCGGAGAGCCTTTGTATCATGTATTCATGTATTATTTTAACAAAACCTAAATCCTTCAATGGTAGGCGAGGAATCTCCAGAGATACTAAATTCTGTGTAAATACCAAGAATGATAACTTATAAACATAATTGCTCCGCGATTCTTGCTTTGTAATATTTATGATTCAGTTTCTGGATTAGTCTTTATTCTTTTCGGAAAAAATCAAAGTTTGTCTTTCATCTTTTAAAATGTATATAAGTAACCTCATCATATCCACCTTGTTTGTTTTGTCATATTTATTTCCATTCATTGTATTAGTCTTCCATAATTTATTTTGGTAACTTTTTTGCCACTTATCAAGTAAAATAATAACAATGAATAGATAGCTGCACCAGACAACAAAATATATAGCCTAAAAAATACATGCATATCTGTAAAAGGCATGAAAACACAGGTCTTGACAAAGATTCTTAATTTAAAGCCATTTTCTCCCTCCATCCCTATTTCAGATCCCCTGAGCACAACGTGCTAAAGGGGAGCTTTTAGGATCACGCTGTGTCCGTCGTTGGCGTCAACAATTCCTTTAAACATCTTCCCATGCTAAACCGCTTGGCCGATATGGACCAAACTTGGCTGGAATCTTCCTTACGAGGTCCTTTTTAAGCACTGTTCACGGACTTTGATTCCATCAAAAATACCATGGTAACCACATGAAATTTTCCAAGAAATTCTCTCAAAATCTTTTCCTCTGAATCCACCTTTCAGATTTTAAAAATTATTTTAAAAATATGTTCCTTTGGTGACCCTTTTCAAAACCTGTTCGCAAAATGTGTATACTTCAAAAAACATGGCCTTGGTCAACGGGAGTGGGGGTGGCTTTTTGCGTCTAACGGTGTAAATAATTCTTTAAACATCTCTTCCTAAACCGCTTGGCCGATTTGGACCAAACTTGGCTGGAATGTTTCTTGGGAGGTCCTCATTAACAATTTTTCACAGATTTTGATACCATCCAAAAAAGAAAATAAATAAAATGGGTTAATATGGCAACCAAATGGAATTTTCCAAGAATTTTTGTTAAAATCTTCTCCTCTGAAACCGCAGGGAGACTCTTTTCAAAACTTGTTTGCGAAATTCTGATCCGTCAAAAACATGTCCGTGGTGAAAAGTGGGTGCTTTTTGCGTCTGAGGGTTTTCATCAATTTTTTAAACATCTCTTCCTTAACCAGTGAGCCAATTAGGAGTGAACTAGGCTGGAGTGATTCTTGGGATATTCTCTTTAAAAAAAATGTTCACAGAATTTGATTTTATCAAAAACTCAGGTTGCCATGGCAACAAAATGGAACTTTCATAGAAATTGTTAAAAAATCTTTTTCTATGAAACCACTGTTCAGATTTCGAAATAATTTCACAGATACAGGCCCGTAGGAAACATTTTCGGATGGCGGGCAAAGTATTTTTTTCTTTGGGGGGGTTACTTTTTTTTTTAAAGGGGGGATATTTGTTTAATCAGTTTGTAAAAAGTGGTGTCTTGCACATTTGTACACATCTATCTAGCTCATGCTACAAAACCTCTCACTTTTTTTTTCGGGTTGGGGGGGGGCATGAGACGGATTAAGACTAGTTATTTACTAAAGCAGGTTTTTTTTTTTTTTTTTTTTAAATTTGTATTTATTTTGTATTCTTTTTGTGGTTTTATTTATCTTTTTTTTTATATTAATATAATTTACATATTGACGAAATCTATTATAATTTTTTGCTTTCATTATTTTCCAATTATTTATTGATTTTTTGTTGTTGTTTTAAATTTCAATATGTCTACACCAAATCGCCAAAAATGGGATTAGTATGTTTACTGCAGCCAACAATATCCCGTCCGATCTTCCTTCCTTGCAATGCATCTGTTCTATCTTTGTACAAGTGCAACATCATGAGGTTCTTAATTCATGTCTGAGATATACTTAACCGAAGTGCAGTCTTTATTCTTTTTAGAGTGCTAAATGAACGCACGCTAGAGGAGTTTGTTGCTGGTAGAACTAGTGTTTATATATAAGTTTCAAGAGCGTCACATCTTTGCAACCCAAGGGTGACGATCTACTACGCTACTCTAAGATCCACGTAGTGATCGTAACCTTGGCTCGTGAGATGGGAGCCTCAGGGCAGCTGGAATAATGTATTTTTCTAGTCCTTTCTGTTTAATAAAAGCCAAAATAATTATTGCTGAAAACCTATTCTTTCCAGAATCATTCAAATTAAGCAAACGCTTTTCTTTTTTTTTTTTTTTTTTTTTTATTCCTTCTTCATTAATTTCAAACATTTTTAAATTGGTGTAGTCTAGCGTTTTTAGATTTTGGTCTACTGTACACTAACCGTACATGCGCGAAACATAAAATTCACATGCCCATTGTAAAACGCTTTCTGCTGCAGTAAATATATTGAATGATACTTGACGTCAATGACTGAATGTGCACATTCAAAATGATGACATGTTTCAGAAAACATATAGGATGAACAGGGCTCTATTTAATGCAAGACAAAGTAGACCTTGTTTGCCATCCTTATCTAAAGAAAAAAAACCAGATCGGTTGGAACAGGACGTTTAATCAACAAACACTTCAGAATAATTTAATTGCACACTTTATAAACGCAAGATTTTGACAAATACACAGTAACATTTAAAATTTGCCCTTTAACAAAATGTTAGTGAGATGGCGGGAGTGGGGGGCGGTGGGGCAGGGGGGGTCTTTCCAAAACTTGTCGCGAAATTTTGATCCGTCGATAATCATAGCCGTTGCGGAGGGGGAGGCTCTTTGCGTCCAAAGTTGTCAATAATTCTTTAAACATCTTTTCCTAAACCAGGGGGCCAATTTAGATCGAATTTGAGGGGTTGTCTTTAAAAGTTGTTCACTGAATTCCATCAAAATCTCTGATTGCCATGGCAACCAAATAGATTTTTCCAGGATATTATTTAAAAATCTTCTTCTATGATACCGCTGGTCAGATTTTGAAGTAATTTCACAAATATGTTCCTTAGGTGACCATTTTCAAAAATGTTTCCGAAATTTTGATTCGTCGAAAAACATGGCCAGGGGATGGGCATCTTTGCACTGTATGGACTTTAGAAATTATTTGAAATTCTTCTTCTCTCAAATAACTTGTCAAATTTTGAAATAATTCCACAGAAATGTTCCCTGAGTGCGCCTTTTGAATTTTTTTTGTTTGTTTTTTTTTTTTTTTTCTTTATCACTGAAATTTTGATCCGTCGGGAAACATGGCCGTTGTAAGCAGAGGCTATTTGCACTATACGGACATGAAGAAATTCTTTAAAAAAATCTTTCTCTGAAACCACTAGTCAGACTTTGAGGTATTTCTTAGAAATGATCCTTCTATTATACCCCTTATTTTGGTTTAGCTATTTTTATACAAAGCATCGAGTTTTTATACAAAGCATCGAGTTATTGACGTAGCCCTGTCGTCATCGTCTGCTTTGTTGTTGTGAGAAAACTTTGAAATTTTGTTTTCTCAGCTTCGACTCAACACATGCACTTGAAACTCGGAATAATTTTTCACTAGTAAAACATCAACCAATAGAACAAAGACAGATAACTCCAAAATAGTTCTGTCCAAATTATGCCCTTTTGCTACTTGAAATTTTAACCTTCTAGCCAGCAGCCAACAGCCGATCATTGGCACCCTCATGAGGTGCTCTTGTTAAACTTGATATTTTTAGCCACTATCGGGCAAGTGCTTTTGTTCATGAAATGGTTTTTGGGTGACCTATCCTAAAATTTATTCGTCAAAAACATGGCTGTGGTGTTTATTGTAGGGGTCGTGACAGATTTTGAAATGATTTTTACAGGTAACCATTTTACAATTGCTTGGCAAAATATTGATTTTGTTTTCAAAAGTTCAATACTTTTAAAAAAAAAAAGGTTGGTTATGGTTCTGTCAAAAGTTCAGGTGAGCGATCCTGGGCCATCATGGCCCTCTTGTTGATAAATAATGTGAATTAAAGTACTACGAAATAGGTCCCAGTTCAACCTTAGTGTACAAAATTGCTATGAATAGTCTATCATTAGAGTAAATTCTGATCAACTGCCTAGCGGTTGCTTTATAACTGCATTCATACAGTGTACATTACACATTTAAGATTATTTGCATAACTTCCTGAGGTAGTTTATTTACATGTAATCATTCAATAATTAAGCGTGGAGTTCCCAAAGACACTATTGTGTTTGATTGCCAAGAATGACAACATTCAAATGTAACTGTTCTGCGTTTCTTTCTTTTCCATCTTTATTTTTCACTTTCCTAATAGATTCTTAATTTGGTTCATTCTTTACGGAAAAGAACGAAATTTTATCTATATTTCCCTTTTTCTCAGATTCTTTGAAACTTCCTTTGTGTACAATGGCGGTAGCGTCATTTATTTCCTCCTCCTTCTTCGACAATTTCAGCATTTTCGGCTTTGCAGTCGTGCCTTCTTGATTTTTGACAAGTTATAATTTATACTTTTCAAAGAGTTTTTGCATATGGACTGTTTGCCATGAAGACTGGTAATTTTAAAGTCTGTGAGATTTTTCATTCTACGTTTTGTGAAAATGCATGTATATCAGACTGTTAAGTTAGCTAAATTAGAAATTATAAAATTGACAGAACTGTAGATGTCTGTATGCATCAAGAAACAAAACGAGAGGCGGGAAAACAGAAGCAATAATATCACCATTTTTGTCGGTAACATTTTTACGATGGAATTGCGATTTTCCTCTTTCGTCCCTCCAATCGACAATGTTTCAAAGTATTGTTGGGCAAAGCTGTAGTGCTTTGGATACAGTTCTAGTGTTTTCCTATAACGCGTGCATTTGCTTTTATTTACACCAATAGTTTCGGCAGATCGAAACCTGTATCATAAAGGAGAGACAAATTGTTGCATCCGAATAGGCACAGTTACTGAAATAAATTTAAATAGCCTTATAAAGTTTGATAAAATAAATAAGTATGTTCGTAAATGCTTTAATATTTCATTCTTATTGCTGATAAAGTCATAATAGCTGTGCAAGAATAAGATTCCAAGAAGTAAGCATATACAATCACCTGTAATATATCGTATTACTGTTCAGCAATTCGAAATTCTATTATATATTTAGCTCTTGAAGAAATTAAGCACGCTAAGTAAGTCTTACCTTCACTTTGTATTGGAATAGTGTGACCAAACTGTCTGTAGACATCTAGTGTCACTTCGGCATCCACAGTATTTATATTACCTGTAAAACAGTGAGAAAACGCATCCAGTTTGATTTAACCTGACATATATAGTCCTATATTCATTAAGTACCTTTTGTCTAATTATCAGTGTTCAATGGTTGCCTGATAAGGTTTTTGCTAGAAAATTAGAACTTTATATGTAAGTTAAACAAGAGGACCATGATGGTCCTATATCGCTCACCTGAGTACCATGCAGCAATGGTCTAAAATAAAGATAATTACCATATATCATGGTTCAAGGCTAAATGATAACGAAACAAGAGAATTAAATTGTTGCAAGTTAACTTGGGACTTCGAAGTTCCGTTCCCGACAAGCAAGAATACTTTGAAGATCAAAGTGGAATTACTCAAAATTCTCGCTAGGTAGAGTTATTGTTCTTGCGCACTGTACTCTGTAATATTGCGACAAACATGCATACCAAGTTTGAAGCTGTTCTGACTTGACATGACAATTTATTTCGGACAGGCACTAAATGCTACAAAAGTGACATACAAAGGGAAATAACTCAAAGACAGCACGAGGTAGAGTTACAATTCTTAGGCACTGCACTTCTAAATATTGCAACAAATAAGCATACCAAATTTCAAGTAATTCCTACTTAAGATGACAAACTTTTGCTCCAGACAAGCAAGAAATGCTATAAAAATGATGGGCAAAGGGGGAATAACTCAAAATTTGTGCTGGGAAGTGTTATGGTTCTTGTGCACTGCACTCCATAACTGTTCAACACTCATGCATATCAAATTTGAAGATGTTCAGGCTGTAGATGACAAAGTTATATTCCAGACGAGCAGAAAATGCTGTAAAAATGATAATAAAAGGGAAATAACTCATAGATAGTATGAGGAAGAGTTATGGTTCTTCCACACTGCACTCTGTATTATTGCAACAAACACAAATACTAAATTTTAAGTCAATCGGACTGGAGATGACAAAGTTATGCTCCTGACTAAGAACTTTTCTAAAGAACTTTCATAATTCAAGGGCAAATAACTCCAGATGTTCTGGTCTGATTAGACCCATAATCAAACTCATCCGAGATCTTATGGTCATATATATTTTTACCAAATTTGGTGCTGATTGGTTGATATTTGTAGATGCTAGAGTGTAAACAAAGTGAAATATAGCAATTTTTCAAATTCAAGGGCAAATAACTCCAGGTGTTCTGGTCCGATTAGACCTATAATCGAACTCATTTGAGATCTTATGGTCATATATATTTTGACCAAACTTGGTGCTGATTGGTTGATATTTGTAGATGCTAGAGTGTAAACAAAGTGAAATATAGCAATTTTTCCAACTCAAGGGCAAATAACTCAAGATGTTCTGGTCCGATTAGACCCATAATCGAACTCATCCGAGATCTAATGGTCATATATATTTTGACCAAGTTTGGTGTTGATTGGTTGATTTCTGTAGATGCTAGAGTGTAAACAAGAAAATGTGAACGGACGACGGACGGACGGACGGACGGACGACGGACGCCGACGGACGGTGAGTGATCACAATAGCTCACTCTGAGCACTTCGTGCTCAGGTGAGCTAAAATTCAACTGTCCACGCAAAGTTTGCAAAATGTAAGCGATAACGTTTAAGGCTCCGCTGCCTGATAAGGTCTTTGCTAAAAAGTTAGAACTTCATATGTAAGTTAAAAAATCAACTGTCCACGCAAAGTTTGCAAAATGTAAGCGATAACGTTTAAGGCTCCGCTTAACACATACGAAAATGTCTGTAGAACGGAATAAGTGTACCAGTAAACTGTTTGTCAGGCATTTTAATTGTCTAGTTTAGTTTTCCTGTCGTGAGCATTTAGTGTAAAAGTTTGTTTCTTATGCTAGTGTATGATATCCCTATTTGTTGAGTGACTTTTTCAGCAAACTTTATTCACGACTTACATATTTTGCCAAAATGTCGTGATCTCTTCTGTGTCTGGGACATTACTGCACATGCTAGTCCCTTAGTATATGCAATAATGGAGATGTAGCGGCGTAGATTATCACTGATGAACCCATCTATACATGCTCATTTATACTCCTGTTAAGACATTTATTTGCTCAAATTAAAGCCTTTTGTTTCACATGCTCGGATAACGCATATCATTCCAAAACCTATAACCTATAAAGAGCTTCACGTCATATTTATCACTAGATATACTTGCAATTAAACTGTGGACAGACATAGTACAATTCAATACCTTCTTGATCCATTTAGAACTATTACTCTGGAAATAAACCTAAGCAAGAAACGTTGAAATCTTCGGGCTCAAAAGCACGTTTTATTAGAGCTAGTGCTGGATCTATTTATAGCCGACAATCTTTAACAATTGGACACTTTTCTATCTTTGTTTTAAATTAGTTTTTTTTTTTTTTTTTTTTTTTTTCAAAAATACACATATGGCCAAATTTATCATGCAAATGAAATCCGGTAACTGCAATGTAAGCCAATTAAATTATGAGAGTTTGATCCCTTTTGGCCGTGAAATCGATCACATACGAATTGATATATTGACTTGCGATCTTTGCAAACCCTTTGCACTTATAACCCGAATTTCGCGCTTCGAGTGTAGAGGATTTCAAGTTATTGAAAAACAACTCTAAGTGATATCTGGGGTTGTAAATTACTGGGGTACCAAAGCTTGTAGCATTTGTTTTCCTTTAAGGTCTTACCCCAAATTTTACCGAAAGCACGTGTTAGAAAACTTAAGGTCATCGATAGAAATGCTGGTGACCAGCATTTGCTCTTTTTCAAGCAATGTTGTCATGCCTTAATTGATACAAATTCAGTAATTTAGCCATGTTAATTGTGTTGTTTACAATAGCATAGCATCGTCTATTAGGCTGGGAAAAGAGTGGTGGTAGATCAGACCACACGGGTATCGTCTGATCTATCATAAACAAAACCGAATACAAATTGTACTTTTTAATCTATATGTTCAATAGGTCAGTTCTGTTTAAAAGAATTTCGTCATTCTTTTAAAAAAAAGAAGTCAGTGTGTTGTGTGCACGATAACAGAAATCAGCCTGCAAATTGTGTTGGAAAATCAAAATTATCTTCATAAAGCTTAATTATTGTTCTTTAATATGACGTAGTTTTCAGTCATTTAGAAAATACATTTTTAGCCCTTTTTACACTTTTTTAAAGCAGCTATCATTTTTTTCCTTTTCCCTGATCGTTCGCATTGTGCCGGAGTTCGCTGATGATGACCGAGTCTCACTGTTAGATAAGACGCCTATCGATAAAAGTACCTACACAGTAATGGATTGAAGTTTATGGCCTGGTTATTTGATCATGACAGCATCCTGGCGAAATATGTATCAAGTATCGTATTGATCCGATATAAGATCAGACTTCTTTTATGAGATTATTTCTAAAAGAATTTAAAGTCCAGTTTAATAAGATTTTGTATACGGAATTCCAATTTGCCTGCTCCTCTCTTAAGCTTTTTACTTTCAAATGTGTAATGATTAATGCCATTTTAAAAGTATTTTATTGCTACAGCTCACATATTCATGTTTTCTCGCTATTTTCAAGCTGATCGCATGTATTTTCTCCCATTTATGTGTATTCAAAAGTCAATAATTTAAAACTTTTTCCTATATGAAGAACATTTTTACTTTATCAACTAAACAAAGCAATTTCAGAAAATATATCAAATGTACCTCAATTAATATTGTCCAGTTTAAAAGAGTAGAAAACACTGCAGGAAAAGAAAACAATGCTGGCTATTGGAATTTATCCCTTTCTCACAATGTTTACAAAAGCTTTTATCTAGGACCGTTAAAGTTCGGGAGTGTGCTGAATAGGTCGGTAATCGGAAAGAAAGTATCAGGAAAAAAGGTATCGGAAACAAAAAGAATCAAATTCTGGCATTTTAGAACACTTAAACTGCTAGAGATCTACTTTGAAAAAAAAAAAAAAAAAAAAAAAATTGAAACAATGTTTTCACGGGTTTGTAAAATGTTTAATGTTTAAACTTGTGAAAACAGGAGAAATAGAAATTTGTTTTGGAAAGGGAAAAAACATTGTGGGAAAAGGAGACATCAGCATTTTTATCGGGTATGATGAAAATGCTAGTTGGAAATATTTTCTCTCTTGAGAAAACTGAAAACTGTGGTTTATTTTGAAAAAAAATAAAGCTTTGATATGTTAAAAATATAACTTTAAAAAACTCACAAACTGTGAATAATATAAGTAAAATGAAAGTTAAAGATCAATCAGAGGTGAAATTCAATGGAGATTAAAGACATGATTAAAGACAACATAATCTTAACAGTTTGGCAGTGGTTTCATCAAAGTGATAATTACACCTTAATTAGGATTATACTGGTGGCAAATTATAAAAGCAAATAAATTACACACAACAATTTGCATGTTATTCCCAACCATTTATAGGTATCAACAAAGACACACAAATGTTTGCACATTTCTTACCAATCTAAGGCCAAAAATTGTAAAAAAAAAAGGAAAAGTATCCCATTTTTATTTACAAGGTCAATATAACCTATCAAGCAAGTAGTTATAAAAAAATAACTTATATACAATTAGTTTCTTTTTTGGAAACTGATTCATTTTTTCCGAATACTTTTTTCCGATACTTTTTATCCTGATTCTTTTTTTCCTGATACTTTCTTTCATACAACCGTATGGGTCACATCGATACTCCCAAAACGCACATTGTTTTCTGCTGATTTCAATCACATATTGATATTGTAACGTCTTTTTTTGTAAACCAATTGAATTTCGACACATAAGATAAAACCAATTCGGCCCAGGATCAGACTGCTTGTTTTGGTCTATTGACTGCATTTCTTGTGCAGTTTACTTTTGGTCTATTATTATTATTATTTGGAGTGTAGGACAAAACTCCCCTAGGACAAACCCCCCAGGACAAAACCCCCATGGACAAAACCCCCTACGACAAAACCCTCATAGGATAAAATAGTGTAGGACAAAACCCCCCTAGGACAAACCCCCCTAGGATAAAACCCCCATGGACAAAACCCACCTAGGAGAAAACCCCCATAGGATAAAAGCCCCCTAGGACAAAACCCCCATCATATATAAAAAGCATATAAATTTGAGAAAACACACATAATTTGCAAACAGTTTTAGAGTATTCAAAACAAGTCTGTTTGATTTAAGGAAAAAAATCAAACATGAAAGGCAAAAAATGATTTAGATATTATCTTATTTTAATTTGTACCTCAAGTTTGTTGATAATTTCTATTGATATATCAACACCTATGCAGACCTGGGCAAGACAGGTGTTGAGAAGGGATTAAGACACCTGATTTGCAAGTTTACACCTGTCATATTCACTTATATTTAGTAGTAGATTTGAACATATGAATGCACCAGATAAGAAAAAAAAATCCTTTCATTCATATATAAATGATTTTTCCATTGTATGATTGCATTTATAATGAATTTATTATGAATGTATTAAGAAAAAAAACACACTTGTGGTCATGAAGCAAATTTTTAAGAAAAAACGCATTTTTGATCATAAAGCACAATTTCACTTATACAAAAATATTATTTTTTACAAGCCCACAAGTATTTAAAGCAGTGAATTTTATTCAACTCTAAAATGATTGTACAAAAAGAATCATTTTAAAACCATGGGGGTTTTGTCCACTTTTCAGTTAAGGGTATGTGGCTTTTGTCCAGGGGTGTTTTGTCCAGGGGTGTTTTGTCCTAGGGGGGTTTTGGCCTTGGGGGGTTTTGTCCGTACCCCGGATAAAAGCCCCCTTGGACAAAACCCTCGTCATATATAAAAGGCATATAAATTTGTGAAAACACACATAATTTGCAAACAGTTTTAAAGTGTTCTAAACAAGTCTCTTTGATTTAAGGGAAAAAATCAAACATGAAAGGCAAAAAATGATTTAGATTTTATCTTATTTTAATTTGTAAATCAAGTTTGTTGATAGTTTTTATTGATATATTAACATCTATACAGACTTGGGTAAGAAAGGTGTTGAGAAGGGATTAAGACACCTGATTTGCAAGTTTACACCTGTCATATTCACTAATGTTTAGTAGGAGATTTGAACATAAAAAAACACCAAATAAGAAAAAAATATGTAAAAAATTTAAATGAATTTATTATGCATGTATACAGAAAACAAAACATTTTTGGTCATAAAGCACAATTTTAAGAAAAAAACACATTTTGATCATAAAGCACAATTTTAAGAAAAAAAAATCTTATCAAATTAATTTAACTTATACAAAAACAATATTTTTTACAACCCCCCCCCCCCCAAGTATTTAAAGCAGTAAATTTTATTCAACTTTAACAAGATTGTATAAAAAGAATCGTTTTAAAGGCATGGGGATTTTGTCCACTTTTCAGTTAAGGGTATGGGGGTTTTGTCCTAGAGGGGTTTTGTCTTATGGGGGTTTTGTCCGTATCCCATTATTTTAATGATCCAATAGGACAGCAATCTCCATCTGCTGTAGAAATAAAGAATAAAAAAAGAAAAAATGCAATTTAAACGAGTTTATGCCAAGAAACAAACAAACAAAAATGAAATTACTTTCTGAAAAAGAAGACGATACTGGGAAAATAACAGTTCTTACAAATCTCGTAATAGTTTTCAAGGATGCAAATAATATACACGTACATGTATAAAAATGATAAATACAATCATTATATATTTGAACAACGTGTAAAAGCAGGACCCAAGTTTAACAAAACAATAGACACGGTTATCACATCTGTGTTCTTTTCTTCCCTTTATCCGTTGCTTAATCTTTTTATCCAGTCTGAAAATCTCACTTAGCTCGATACAGCATTTTTTATACAAAAATTAACGACAGTCGTTTTTAAACTGAAATGGACGCAATTTCTCATTGTAACAAATGTAAACGAATACTTTGATCATAATCACAACAAAACAGAGAATACTCCATGACGTTATAGATTTTTTGCTTGCAATTTATTTTTATGTTATTTAGCGTCAAAAACGGCGCAAGAGCAAATTTCTTAAACCTTTCTATTGAAATAAGAAGAAGAATGGGTCTGTAACGTTAAAATCAAAATGGACGCAACTTCCCATTTTTCTACATTAATAAAATATAAACTGAAGTGAAGTAGAGATATTAAAGAATACTTCAAGACGTTATAGATTTTAATCAGAAAAAAGTGTTCTAGTCGATCAAAACATTTTCCCTTCTGAAATTCTATATGACAGGCCTTTATCGGAAACCCTTTGGGACCAGATTATCGATAAATTTCCGAAACTGGGGATTATCTAAATTCAAGCATTACCTATCAACATTTGGTCTAAATTAATTTAGCATTACCGGCTACACGACTATTTTTGGCCAAGCATGTAACCCCGATATCCTCAATTTTCAGCTAACCTGAGCTAGAAGTGCTCAAGGTAAGCTTTTGTGATCGTGTTGTGTCCTGCGTCCGTTGTCCGTCGTCTGTGGTGCGTCGTCCGTGGTGAAGGCGTTATCATTTAACTAGTGTGCATCACGAGGCCACAGTTTTGGCCCGATAGGCCTACTCAGCCAGAATGTTTGCCTTGATAAAATCTTGGGTAAGTTCGAAGTTCGGTAATGGTGGGTCAAAAGAAAGGTAACTTGGTTAAAATATTGCTTGCCCTGTAGAGGCCACATGTTCAGCCTGGTACTCGTCAGACTGGTACTCATCAGACTTGGTCATAATGTTTGTCTTGATATTTCAAATAGTGTCTTATCGGATCAAATAGTAGTTCACTGGGCCATATCTTAGTAAAAAACTTGCGTGCACTCAAGAGGTAACTTTTACAGCCTGATTTACATGAGAATTGGTCCGATTGTTTATCATCTTGATCATATCTTACACAAGGCTGAAAACACCTTGTGTTGGGTAAAATTGTAGGTCACTTGGCCAATCTTAGAAAAATAATGTGCGCCGAAGAGGTAACATTTTGAGCAGTGTACACAAATGGTCAGAATGTTTGTCTTCTAATATCTCAGACAAGGATGAAATTCGGTCATTGCGCGTAAAAAGTTGGTCAGTGTCAAATCCTAGAGAAATTTGGGTGTACTCTAAAGGCTACACTTTCAGCCATATATTTATTAAATTAAGTCAGAATGATTGATTTGATCATTAATTTGGACGAGTTTGAAATTAGATCATGTGGGATCAGAAAGGAGGTCATTTGGTAAAATCTTAATTTTTAACCCATTACCACACAATCCCTACTTTTGACGCCCCTGAGAAAGAAGCCTTTTGAAAACACTGTAGGAAAAGGAGAAAATGCTGGTAACCAGCATTTTCTCCTTTTCCTACAGTGTTTTCTACCCTTCCCAGGACAAATTTCAATTTTTCAGTCACCTTTATTTTGTCGCCTGTAAATGCTTTCAATTTGAACCAGTCTAAAATTTTCTCGTGTGGTAAAGAGTTAGAACGTGCGTGCACTCTAGAGGCTACATTTTGTAGCCTGATACTCATGAACTTATTCAGAATATTTGTCTTTATAATACCTTGGACTAGTTTTACATCTGGTCAAATGTTACGTCATTTACACTTTTTTTTCATTAAATCAGTATCTCTCCAGCACGGGTTAGCGCTTTTGAACTGATTACTGTTTTTTTTTTTAAATATGGACCTGACCTTAGCTCTGGGTTTTTATCTTCTTATTGTGAACGTGTTCCATAATTCATGTTAGTTCACTCAAGAAATTAAATGAAATCAGGTAGCTCAGTTTGTAACCCACTGAGCAAGTTACCCAGGGGTTGTGAGTAGAAATTCTTTGGTCTGCAATATGAAAGCCAGGACGATAACTGTAGTTCTTTATTGAAGATCATCATTTTCCTGTTTCTTTTATTAAATATCGTGGCTTGCATTTACTCTACTCTTAATTTACATTACAAAGTTCCCATGGATGGTTCATCATTGGAGCAAATTTAAATGTACACATTTTCCACGGTTAATCATAAACATAATTGCTGCCACAGAGTATACATAACATTAAAAGTACTTTTGGCCAGATAGAATATTGTGTTGAATTCAAATATACATTAGTTGTCGCATTTACATACCAAGAATTTCACATTTCAAACATAATTGATCTGCGACATTTATTATGTGTTACTTTCCTGGTAAATTCTTCTTGTGGTCATATTTTAAGAAAAATATCTTTACTTAAAATGACAATACTATTATCGATTTTCCTTCCGTTGTGTGTTGGTGGGACCTCAGATGAATAACAGTATTAGTTTAAACATATTTTATTTGCAACATTTTACCCAGAACATATAATAAGACAGTTACAAAATATACGTAGAAAATGCTACAAAATGAATTGGAACGAAAGCATAATCTTATACTGTTCCTTTCCATGGATTCTAGATGGTATCAGTTCTATTTTAATCATTTATTAAATTGATTTAACAAGTAAAAGAAAAAAAAGTGCCAAAAGGGGAAAAGGTGTCAGGCACGGTTGCTGAAATAAATTCAAATAGCCTTATATAGTTTGAATGAGTAACTTGTAAAATAAATAAGTATGTTCGTAAATGCTTTAATATTTCATTCTTATTGCTGATAAAGTCATAATAGCTGTGCAAGAATAAGATTCCAAGAAGTAAGCATATAGAGTCACCTGTAAATATTGTATTATTGTTCAGCATTCTTTTGCTTCCCAATCGAAATTCTATTATATATTTAGCTCTTGAAGATATTAAGCACGCTAAGTAAGTCTTACCTTCACTTTGTATTGGAATAGTGTGACCAAACTGTCTGTAGACATCTAGTGTCACTTCGGCATCCACAGTATTTATATTACCTGTAAAACAGTGAGAAGACGCATCCAGTTTGATTTAACCTGACATGTATAGTCCTATATTCATTGTTTAAGTACCTTCTGTCTAATTATCAGTGTTCAATGGTTGCCTGATAAGGTCTTTGCTAAAAAGTTAGAACTTCATATGTAAGTTAAAAATCAACTGTCCACGCAAAGTTTGCAAAATGTAAGCAATAACGTTTAAGGCTCCGCTTAACAAATACGAATATCATTCCAAAACCTATAACCTATAAAGAGCTTCATGTCATATTTATCACTAGATATACTTGCAATTAAACTGTGCACAGACATAGTACAATTCAATACCTTCCTGATCCATTTAATACTATTACTCTGGAAAAAAAACCTATGCAAGAAACGTTGAAATCTTGGGGCTCAAAAGCACGTTTTATTAGAGCTAGTGTAGTTTCCTGGATCTATTTATAGCCGACAATCTTTAACAATTGGACACCTTTAACGGCGTTCGCGACAGTTTCCATTTTCCATTTTCACGCGTCGTGTAACTATCACGCTCAACTGTTACTCCAAATACAGTGAGCACCCAACACATTTGATCCTCAATGTCTGAAGAATGGATAAAACATAAACTAAATTGGGTCCTTTGATGTCAGCAAAATGAATAAAAAAGAATTTTGATCCAGCCAGTTGGTTATATGCAAGGCAAGAATCCAAAATGATGTTTTCAAAAGATCGGACTAAATCACCTACTACGTCACCTAACAACAGAATATGGGCATAGACTCTACTACCAGCGCTCTATCTGACATACGTATCGTCGAGCTGAAACATCCCTTTAGATGCAGATGCTTTTACTTCGGTAAAGTCTAAAATTATGTCACTTGGTAAAGACTTGCAGAAAACTAGGTGCACATAACGCTCTCTTCTCCACCAGGTTGCCCTTAGCTCGATGAGTCTGAGCAGACAACATTAGAAAACATTGATGTCTAAAAAAGGAGAAAATGTTCGTATTAATTGATTCTTCTTTTTTGCACGATTTCTGACCCATCAAAGAACTGTGATACATGAGGGTAGCTATATAGGGGTAGCTGTCACAATCTCTATGAATGAGCCAAAGAAGGGTCAGTCAATAATAACATCAAAGGTGGTGTACCAAAAGCATGCTAAAATGTGCCAACGCTTAGATTTTCCACAAATTGTGTTAATTTGTTGCCACGGAGACATTACAGCTCCTTGTAGCATACTATGTCTAGCAAAAACGGTAAGCAGTAAAACAAGGATCAGATTTTGCATATGTGGCTTTATCCATAAAAAGTTGTATAGGATTCGAAAGAGGAATTACTGGTATTTATTTTGATACAATTTCGAATCGAATTCTTGATTTATGTTTCAATTTAGGATCAATTAATTACTCAAAATTCCCAAAAAATGACAAAGAAATAATGTTTCTGCAAAATGCTTGAAAATTTGGTTTAAGTTTTTAATGGTAAGTGATAAGACTTTCATATTTGATATGTTCGTTTTTTTTTGGTTTTTTTTTTTGTGGTAACGCCTTTAATTTGGTATCCTGGTTAAGGTAAAAAATCAGGTCATATTTCTACAAACTGACTCAATGCTGAGCATAACTTTTTAATGGTAGGACTTTTATATTTCACCTATATATTTTGTGTGGCGACACCTTTTATCTGGTATTAAGGTCAAAGTCATCTGTAAAGATCAAGATCAAATATCAATGTCAAAGCAAGGGTGAAAAAATTAATAAATAAATAGATATATTGTTATTGGTCAGTACTTGTAAATGAGAGTACTTTCGTATTTTACATGTGCTCATTTATGGTAAGACCTTTTATCTGTTGTCAAAGTTATCTGCAAAAGTCAATGTCGCATTGAAATCTAAATGAAGTCAAAACTATTTATTTCTTTGAAAATGTAGGTTACTTTAACTTTTTCAGTTTAGGTACAGGCTCCTTAAATGCTCTGTGTGACATAGCCAAGAAAGTAAACTATATCTGTCTGAGCTTATATCTCTATTGTTCTTTTATCAGAGTAATCGCTGACTGGATCATCGAGGCTGAAAAATGTTTGGCTAGTAAATAAAAGAGTATTTGAGCTGTATATGTGTACTTAAGGTAGTAGACATCTATTAGTTCTAGTGCAACATGAAATCATTTGTTTATTAGTTGATAAATAAGGATTTATACTGATATAATAATTTTGCACATTAGTAACTGATCAGAAATTCCATTGATATTTAAGTTGAAATTATTTGTTGATATTTTTGTGATTTTCCGGAAAGGTGAGGTAACTATTGCCTCCCTTTGTATAAAGAATATAGCGGTTTTCGATTTTTAACTCATAACACTAAGAAGGAAAATATGGAAGAAAGTGGCAAAGTTCAAGCAGTACAATAATACTCATTTTTAATCATATACAGTTTTGTAGGATAATATTACAGTGGAAATAGGTGTTTTCTATTATAGTTCTACTACCGTAAAAGTAATTTTTAGCTCACCTGAGCACGAAGTCTTCACGTTGAGCTTATGTGATGGTGTTGTGTCCGTCGTCTATCGTGCCTCTTCCAAGCTTTGACATTTACCTTGTGGGTACTCTAAGGGCCACATTTGTAGCTTAATACTCATGAAACTTGATTATCAATTTCTTGAAAACTGGTCAGGATATTTGTCAAGATGACATCTTGATTATGTTTGGAAATTAGCCATGTGGGCAAAAAAAAAGATCACGCCTTCAAGTCTTTGAAAAAAATAAATTCCAGAGGCCAAAATATTTGGTCTGAAGCTCTTCAAAATATGAATGAACATTCACAATGTTTGTCTTGATGACATATTTGACAAGTTTAAATTTTAGTCTAGCCATGTCAAAAAATTGGTCACAGGACTAAGTTTTAGAAAAAAACTGGTTTGCGCTCTAGAGGCCACATTGTCACATGTTTGTCCATAATATATCTTGATTAAGTTTGAAATTGGGTCACGTTTGGTCAAAAAGTAGGTAACTGGACCAAATCGGAAATGCAATGTAAGTATTCTAAAGGCCACATTTTCAGCCTGACACCTATGAAACTTAGTCAGAAAATCTCAGATTACTTTGAAATTGGATCACATTAAACAAGAGAGCCATGATGGCCCCTCATTATCATGGCCCTGTATCGCTCCACTGGCTACTTAGTCAAAACAGTGCAAGCTAAACATTACAATACTTGGCCAATTGGTTTAAAACAGAATTTTCTTCTATAAAATATTTCGAGAAAGTTATGATCACAAGGCAAAACAATTTTTGGCCACAAAGCTTCAATTAATTGAATCCTTGTGGAGGTCCACAAGATAAAGCCCCATACCAAATAAAACAAGACTGGTCTAGAATGTGTGATTATAAACAAAATAAAAAGCCCTGTAAAACAAGTTTGCTCAATAAAAGGCCCTGTAATATATGTGACCCATGAGACAGGTTTATCGAGTTTTCACTATAAAAGCCAATGTAAAACTTGTGACCCCTGGGGTAGGGTCAAATTTGACCCCTAAAGTTAAAATTTGGGCCTTCTTGGTAGAGGCCCATTAGATAAAAGCTACATGCAAAATGTGGTAGCCCTAGGCTTTATGGCTATGTACGAGTAGATTATTAAAATGTCCCCATGTAAGCCAATGTAAAATTTGTGACCCCCTGAGACGGGGCTAAATTTGACCTCAGGGCTATAATTTGGGCACCCTTGGTAGATATCCCCTAGATAAAACTACATGCAAAATTTGATAGCCCTAGCACTTATGGCTAGGTGCGAAAAGATTTTGAAAGTTTTCCCTATATAAGCCCATGTAAAACTTGTTACCGCCCCCCCCCCCCCCGGGGGGGCCAATTATTACCCCTGTGCTATAATTTGGACACCCTTGGTAGAAGTCCACTAGATAAAGCTACATGCCAAATTTGTTAGCCCTACGGCCTATGGCTTAGTCTAAGAAGACATTTTAAAGTTCTCCCTACGTAGGCCCATGTAAAACTTGTGACCCCCGGGCGGGGCCAATTTTGACCCCAGGGCTATAATTTGGACACTCTTGGTAGAGGTCCACTAGATAAAGCTACATGCCAAATATGGTAGCCCTTTGCCCAATGCCTAGATAGAAGAGGAATTTTAAAGTTCTCCCTAAATAAGCCCATTTAAAACTTGTGACCCCAAGGGCGGAGCCAATTTTGACTCCAGGACTATAATTTGAAGAAACTTGGTAGAGGTCCATATGGTAAAGCTACATGTCAAATTTGGTAGCCCTAGGCCTTACGGTTTCAGACAAGAAGATTTTCATTTTTTTTTTCAGTTTTGTTGTCATGGCAATCAGAGTTTTTGAAGGAATTAAATTCTTTCAAGAAATTCTGAAGAGGACCATGGCAGGATCATTTCTGTGAAGTTTCATCAAAATTGGATGGGAAGTTTCAGAAAAGATGTTTAAAAAAAAAGTTAATGCACGGGCGCACGCACGGACGCACGCACGGACGCACGACGGACAACGGGCCATGAACAAGCCCGCTGACCTTCGGCCAGTGGAGCTAAAAATACGTCTCAGGGCAAAACCTTTGTAAAAAATTTGTGTGTTGTCTAGAGACCAATTTTTCAGTCTGATAGTGACGGAACATTATCAGAATATTTGTTTTGACGATATATCTGACAAATTCAAAAGTAGTTCAATACGGTAAAATGTAGGTTACTAAAACGCATGCGTTTTACAGTATTAAAACCAAAATCTCTCCAGCTTTATCAACCGGAGATGACTTTATTCAAGTGAGCGCTTTAGGGACAATGGCCCTCTTGTTGAGACTTGGTTACGTTTTAAATAGGTTGATCATTCAAGTCTATATCAGGTTTGACATGTTATTATGAACTGCTATGCAAATGAAAGGGATTGAGGCACAGGAGATATTGAAATTATCCATTCATTTGTCAACATTCGTGTAAATTTTGGAATAATTAATAAGCACTTAACCCCATGAAAATAAATTTTACCGGTTTCAAATTTACCCAAATTTTTCTGTCTAAAAAAAAAATTCCAAAGCCTATTTTTTGTTATTTTTTTTAAACTAGCCTAGCATCAGTAGGTGTAAAACAAAAAGTGCGAAATATGACATCACTTGAAATTTTGCAAATTTTTAGCTCTACTGGCTGAAAGCTAGCAATGCTTATGTCGTGGCGTGGTTTCCATCGTCCGTCCGTCCGTTAGTCTTTTTCTTGTTTACGCGATAAAGTCTTCATTTTTTATCAGATTTTCGTGAAAGTTACACAGTTTGTTTATCTCATCCATAGCTTTAACCCTATTGATTTTGAAAAAAATCCGACAATAAGTGTCGGAAAAGTAGCCATTTCATTTTTAATATTTCCATTTCTTGCTTACGCGACAAAGTCTGTGAATGAAACTTGCACAGTTTGTTTATCTTATCAATAGCTTCAACCCTATTGATTTTGAAAAAAATCCAACAAACAGTATGGGAAAAGTAGCCATTTCAAGTTGAAAACTCATTTTTTGTTTACGCAAAAAAGTCTTCATTTTTTGTCAGATTTTTGTAAACCTTACACAGTTTGTTTATCTAATCAATAGCTTAAACCCTATTGATTTTGAGAAAAATCCAACAAACAGTTTCGGAAAAGTAGCCATTTCAAGTTTAAAATTTCCATTTCTTATTTACGCGATAAAGTCTGTATTTGTGGACAGATTTCCATGAAACTTGCAGAGTTTGTTTATCTTATCAGTAGCTCCAACCCTAGTGATTTTGAAAAAACAACAACAAACAGTATGGGAAAAGTTTCCATTTGAAGTTGAAAACTTTCATTTCTTGTTTACGTGTGATAAAGTCTGCATTTGAGGTCAGATTTTCATGAAACTTGCATAGCTTGTTTATATCATCAATAGCTTATACTCTATTGATTTTGAAAAACATCCAACAAACAGTATGGAAAAAGTGGCCATTTCAAGTTGAACAATTTCATTGCTTGTTTACATGATAAAGTATTTATTTGTGATCAGATTTTTATGAATTTTTCAGCTTGTTTATCCCATCAACAGCTTTTTAACCCTGTTGAGTTTGAAAAAATTCAACAAACAGTAATGGAAAAGTAGCCACTTTGAGTTGAAAATGTCAAATATTTGTTTTTTGCATAATGAATTCCTAATGCATGCTTTATTCAAAAGCTAAATCTCTACCAGTAGAGCATAGTCAGGTCCTTCAGTGCCTTCTAGTTTTGACAAATTTCACTCTTGAAGGTTTGAATATCTGTCTTGAAAAGAAATAAAAAAACTTTAATAGTTTTCCATTGTTATAAATACATATTGTGTCTCCTTCAACATGCACAAGACCTTCCGTAGAAATTTTAAAAATCCTATAATTGACATAGATTTATATTTTCCTACTTAGTGGAGTACAAGGAGGGCTATTTTGACCCCTCTTGAGATTTCGGAAAAAATAAATCTTATTCCACAGGTTATTTATTGGGTAGCTTATATCTGCAAAGTATCAGGGAAATCGACGAGTGGGCAATTTTGGAACACCTTCTTTCTTATTTTTTTCTAAAGCAGGGGAATAGGAGTACGTGTCATAATCCCAATAAAGGTGCCCAAAAGGGGCTGTTTAATAAGTACGCTAAATTTATTTTGCCTCAGAAATAGAAAACAAGAGAAAAAAATACTTGTGCACGGTGGTACTGCCCACTTTAGCTTATTGTTTTTATCATCTCTGATATACCCTGTTAATAAAAAAGAGGTGTATGGGTAGGTGTCACAATCCCTTAAAAGGGGCTTTGGAGAGGTCTGTCAATAATTATGTATTACTTGTGATTTTACAACAGAGGAAAGAAAAAAAAATTGTGTCTGGTGTTATTGCCCAACTGAAGTTTATTGTTTTTATTATCCTAAATATCATTTGTACATAATTGTCAACAGGGGTACGGGTAGGTGTCACAAAATAGCCTAAAGAAGCGTCAAACAAAAATAACATTAAATTTATTATTTTCTTCTCGAGAAAATAAAGAAATAAGAAACATCCTGAAGGTTGGTCAATATGCACGTTTAATTTGTAATTTTGCTTCAGACAAACAAAAAACAACAACAAAAAAAAATAAATAAATAAATAAAGCTAAATATCTGGTGTCTAGTGGTACTGCACCATTGAAGCTTACTGTTATTCCTGATATGGACTGTAAAGACAAAGCTGTATGGGTTGGTGTCATGATCCCTTAAAAGGGGTTTCAGAGGGGTCGGTCTATAATTACGTATTAATATTTATTTTACAATACGGATACAGCGAGAAGAAAAATAAAATGTGTCTGATGGTACTGCCCCACTGAAGCATTTTTTTTATCCACAATATCCACTGCACATAATGGAAAACGGGGGTAGGTGTCACAATCCCAATAAAAGGGCATAAGAGGGGATCAGTAAAAAATAACATCAAATTTGTTATTTTTGTCTCGTGGATAAAAAAATACAAAAATCTTGTGTCTGGCGAAAAGGGCGTTTGGAAGTTATAGAGGTCAAAGGTCATGAAGTGCACCTCTTACCCGACCGTTATTAGTTGATCCTCAATTGCCATTTATTTGGAAATTGTATACCTTGTGAAAGTACCTAACAGCTCAGGTGATGTTATAATGTTTTATTTAGATAATTCTATGCATTTCTAACAAAATAAAAGAACATCTAAGTGCAAGTCAAAGCAATGACAGCGCTATGTTTTGTGAGTTAAACTACCAAAACATCATAATCTGATAAAATCGCATGAATATTTTTCAGATAAAACACATTTTATTGATAACAAAATGCTTTAAATGCATCTTAGAAGCAAACCAATGATATTTTCAGATTTATTGTATATCAGCTTGTCATATTTATTGATAAAATGGAAGCACGTATAACGAAAGTTCATTAATATACATTTTAATTTTTTTCATCAATTGCTGAAATGTCAAGCACTATCTGTTTCATCTCATACTCTCTCTCTCTCTCTCTCTCTCTCTCTCTCTCTCTCTCTCAGCCCTAAAATGCAATTACATCGGTAAATAGCATGAAAATTCTGATCTTAAATTAATTTAGATTCTTTTTTCAAGACGATTCTCACCCTCCTCCGCTTTTTGTTGAATATCGTGGCTTGCTAAGAAGTATTCCAATTTTAATTTACATAATACTTTAAATGCTCCTTATTTAGAGCAAAATTTAACCAATGAAGAATCTAACTAGGTCAGTACCACTGAGATATTAGATCGGAAAATTTGACCGATCGAAACTATGATATAATCAAACCATAATCCACCATTATTTCCCAAAAAACTACCGAAAAACATGAAAATAAATGTCTTACCTTGATAATGATAATCATTAAAGATTTAGGCTTGGAGTATTGAGAGACACTGCTATGTTCAAATGCCAACAATGCAGCCACGTAGGAAGCATTTCAAGATGGGAGGGGTGGGGGCAACTTTCTTGGTTGTTGCATTGTCCTGACAACTCATATTTTAATTATAATTTTCAAAATTAGTGTGGGGGGAGGTCAGCCCCCCCCCCCCTCGTTTCTACGGGCCTGCAATGCTAATCTGAAAGCAAAACTGATCTGAAAGTCTTTCTTTATCTGAATGTTTCAGGTTTCTGCTCTTTTCTTCATTCGGGGTGATCTTTTGGTGAAAAATCTAATATGGCATCTGTAGTTTATTTTTTTCCCGATTTTTACAAGTTTTAGCAAAATGACTGTAAGATTATTCTTTTCTTCTTCCTCTCCGCAATGCATACTTTCCCAATTGGTACCTTTATTTTTGACCATTTATGTGTATTGTAGATACATGTACATGGCTTTGCACATGAACTGTTGGTCATGCAGATTTTTTACACGAAGGGTCATTATTTTTGCATAGATTATTGAGTCTGAAGGATCTTTCATCCTTTCAATTAGTAAAAATTGGTAATTAGATAGAACCAGTGTATGACCAAATATAACAAAAAGATTGAAAAGATTAGTAAAAGATTCATCCTCGGATACCCCGGGGTCTCCCTATTTGCTACGCTACATGGGACAATTGACTAATAAAACTTTGAATCAGCCGCCGAAAATCGATACGAAACGTCATAGCGTAGAGTCCACCCGCCCATCACAAAATGATGATGGAACCAATGAAAAGCCAGCATTCTACCAGCGGTAAAGCGAGGGAAATTCAATTAATTGTCCCAGGGGTCGATGTAGCATAGCAAATAGGTATCCGAGGATCAGTAAGATTCTAACAGGAAAGTTTTTCAGTCCCAAGTGACTTGAGACTCGAAAAACTTTATTAAGTAATACAAGACCACCGGCCCATAATACAGTATATACAACACATGTATACAATTATTCACACATCCTAATCCCCCGCAATCTCATTTTATGGTATACTCATTATCATTTTTTTATGACTTACAATGATTTAAACATTAACACAGGTAGAGCTACTTCTAAACTGTTCACCACAATCAATGTATGAGAAGGAGATATTGCTCACATCGAGCAATAACTCCTTCCCACACAGAGGAGTCCTTGTACCAAAAACATCAATTCTATTTGCACAATTAAAATGAAATTATAAAACGGCATTATCATTTATGTCAAACAATCCCTGATGTGCTGTAAACAAAACTAGCAGTGCCCACAACACAGTTTATACAATACAAACACAAATAGAAAATCCCTTCACCAAATTCTGAGATTTTTTTATAGGTTCGTATTTTTAAACTACCGTAATAATTAACTTGTTTGGTTTAAGTTCTTACATTAACGAAAGCCGATATACATTTACCAAATGCAACATAATCATTGTATGAGCGGGAAAAATTGCTCACACCAAGCAATCGCTCCCTCCCACACAAAGTATTCCTCTTAATGATAATAATACACTAGAGAAACTAGATAAATCAATGCCCATAATACAATTCAAACAATACAAATGAAAACAAAATAGGATAACCTCATTTCTTCCCCCCATAACCTAAATACTTGTTTCAAAAGGTAAGCATCATTTTCTTTTCCCTGTCTTAGTTCCTGCTCCTTTTCTCACACAGTAACAAGAGTAGATTGTCCATTAGAGGATTCATTACAATCAGTGTATGAGAGGGAGCAATTGATCACACTGAGCAACCACTTCCTCCCACACAAAGTAATTCTCATATAAACAACCGCCCACTCCCCCTTGCACACACTGAGAAACTAGAGAAATCAGTGCCCATAATACAATTTATACAACACAAAATAAAAAAAAAACGTTTTCCTTTTAATTTAATTCATCATAGAGGTATATGAGAAGGAGCAATTATCAAACTGAGCAACCACCCCCTCCCACATAGAGTAATCCAAATACCAAAAATATCACTTCTATTCTGAACAATCCAAGAAAGCAAATACATAGGACCACAGAGATGCTCAGTCAAACAACCCTCAAGTAAATAGTATTTTACTCTTCGTAGTGGAAACTTGATTTCCTCAGTTTCATTTACTTTGCAATTCAAAAGCTATTATCTATTTTGGATTTCAACATATTTAGGTTACTGAATCAGTTTTACCTCCACTTTGTAATGGAACAGTGTTCCCAAACTGTCTGCAGGCATCTAGTGTCAAATTAGCATCTGCCTTGTTTGTATTACCTGAAAAAAACATCGTTTAATCTTCATTCGATAGTTCAGTCTTTCACGTTTTTATAGTATAAATGACATGTAAATACCTATTGATTCGGCAAGTGAAAGATACCTTTCAATATAAAGTAGCTCTTTCAGCAACCCCAATAAAGGGTAGGAAAATTCATACATGTAATTCAGAGCCAATGGATCTGGCGATTAAATGTTATGTCAGTCTTCGGGTTTCAAAATCATCGACTGATAAGCAATTAAAAGCAGATACGCTTATCATTCTTTGCACTTAAATGTGTTCTTGTGCTTTTGAGTTAAAAAATATGTCTTGCAATGCTCTGGTCTTTCAAAGTGCTTTCTACACCACGGCAAATTGTAAAACTTGTACAATATTGCCTCAATCATTTGTGCTGTGAGGTGATCGCAGCTTAAAAATGTATGTCAAGGAACTAATTTCAGACTGACATTGGCATTGAATTACAAATGTAATTAAAATTCATTGTTTTGAACTTTCCTATCGCTGCTGGAAAAAAATGACAAAAATTTATGTAAAATTGATTTAGATAAGCAAAGTTCCGATTATGTGATTATGTAAAATAGCTCTTAATACATGTTTACAGATTAGCTCTGAATATTTTGATCGCCCCTTTTTGAAACTTAGTTTTTTTATTATATTTTTTAATTAATTAAAAATTCAGTTGTTTATCTACCGCATGTGCTAAAGAGCCGAAAGGTCTATGGTGTTATGTTTTTACTGCTTAACCCATTACCACACAATCCCTACTTTTGACGCCCCTGAGAAAGAAGCCTTTAGAAAACACTGTGGGAAAAGGAGAAAATGCTGGTAACCAGCATTTTCTCCTTTTCCCACAACGTTTTCTACCCTTCACAAAACAAATTTCAAATTTTCAGTCACTTTTATTTTGTCGTCTGCAAATGCTTTCAATCTGGACCAGTCTAACAATATTGTCGTTTGGTAATGGGTTAAGTCTTAAGTATAGTCCACACATAAAGACACATATGACAAACATTTGCATCTTCAGGGCTCTATCTTTTTTTTTCAAATATTCATTCATGATAAATGGCGAATGTACCGATTGTTGCAGAGATATTATATAAAATAATGGAGTCGCCATGGAAAAGCTGTCCACGAAAGCTGACCCTGACCTGTCTGGAAATATTTTGCTATTGGTCAGTTTATTGCATGTCAAAGGACAAGTCCACTCCATTATTCAGTCGATAGTCAGACAAATGAATTCTATTTACCGGTAATTTTCTGATTACTTACTTTGTATCGTGCTACAATGGATGGATTAAAGGTGGTCCTGTAGATTTGGGGACGAAAAATTGACAAAGATACAAAGAAATCATCCTTAAATCCCAAAAGCCTTTTGAACCAAAGTAGTCGAAATCCACCCGCCAACAAAAAAAAATAGAGACTTACTACAACCCAGGTCGACACTGACGGGAAACATGGTCTATTTTTACACGAGAAACTCACTCATTTACATACCGGAAAAGCACACACGAAGCTTGAAACATAGGGTCCGAAGAAGACATTATTGAAAATAATTACATGTTCATTAAATTATGGAATTAAAGCGTCAGTAGTTACGTGCCAGTCACTTAACATTCTCAGATCTTTGGTAACTGCCATGTTTCACCCAAATTCGGCTGGTGGCAGGTCAGTTGTATGCACAATCGGCAGGCGGCATTTTAGACACCCCTAGGACGCAGCTGAAGTTTTAAGAAAAAGTTAAAATTCCGACTGAAACCGGCCGATTTTTTTCCAATTGTGCCTGTCGTCAGGGCGCCGGCCGGGCGCATTTCGTAGTCGCGCAGTGGCTATCGCGCGGCAGGCAGACTGCCGCGCGTTTTTTACTTGGTTGTAGGGTTCTGGGGCTTTCACACTTCGGCCGGCTATCAATAGGAACTAACTGCCACTCTCCAGCATTTAGCATGCTGCCGTTATGCTACCGACATGCCACCATATGATTTTAAAAATATCTTCAGGCGGCAGGGGGAAGATTGAAAAGCAGCTGGAAGGAGACTCTCGGTGTTGGTAGGTGACAGGATGGCAATCTGCCGAGTGCAGACTTCGGGGCCCCTGAAAATAAATTTGACGCCATCCATCATACAAAATGGTCATCATGGAGATTCTAATAGCACCAGAGCAACTTAGAGTCTTGCGTATCGCTGGGGCTTGGGCTCTGGTCTCTTGCACTTTGGTGCTGGCGCTTTGTCCTTCCCCTTTCCGCTGCCTTTATGGGCAACTTGTGGAAGGAAAAATTTCTTTAAAATTAGATCTATTTATCTTGTGGTTTATAATGATAATGAACGCATTGTGGTGATACGAGAGCAATCAAGGCCTATAACCCATCCCGTAAAGCAACCTGCCGCCTTCAGATTATCTGGCCAACCGGTGTCAGGTGTAAATGGCCGGTTTCCGCCAGGTGGTGGCAAGTAAAATCTGACGACTGCCGGCCTGTCGCCCAACTGCCACCGGCCGACACCTTGATGACGTCCCACATCCTCTCAAACTAACGAAACTGCCTGGTGCCGCGTGGAACCCGACAGGCGGCCCTTTACTGGCAGTTATTTATGACCACTCGTATTGATTTGTAAAAAATCGGCCGGTGCAATGCAAAAAAATGACCCTACCCTAAAAAATGACAGGGATCATTATTCTACGTAGAGAAATGACCCCAGAAGTCATTTCACTACGTATAGGAATGACCCGGGTCATTCCTCTACGTAGAGAAATGACCCATGGGTCAATCCTCTACTTAGAATTTTTCTGTTCTATAATCTCACCAATGGAGTATACTGACGAAATAGAAATTTCCTTCTGAGCACCCCAATTCAATGCATGTTAACCAATCAAATCACGAGAAATTTCTTTGTAGTATAATAAAGTTGTCAAAGCTCCTTCACGAACCTCTTATTGCAGACAATTTAAGGCTGGTCGCACAATTTCAGAGTGGGACATAAGGACTTTCATGGGAGACATCTGCTTCTATATTTCCCTAACATAGAAACGCTCAGAAAATAATGTACACATTTTTTTTAAACACACCTTAGCAGGAACTGCTCAGGGTAGGCCTATGCTTATGTCATCGTGCGTCGTCCGTCGTTTGTCGTGCATCATCACTTTTTTGTTTTGCTTGTGTACGTCTGTAGACTACACTTTCAGTCCGAAATCATGAAAATTGGTCTGAATATTTGTCGTGATGATATTTCGGACGAATTTCAAAATTCTGGAGAAAATGTCTAAAAACTGTTCTTTTCAGAATAAGGTCAGGAACCTGTATAAATTTCATCAGAGTCTTATTCAAACCATAAATGAAACAGACAGTTTTATGTTCCTTGAGCACGTCATTTACTCTAAGTATTGCAGGCAGCACCGACATCTATTCCGGAATTCACCAAAATAATTCAAGATCACATTTAACGAAAATACCTGTAGTCTCCCAGCTCTTAACAATTAGAATACGTGAGTACTGATACAAAATATGGAATCTGTTGTTACAAAGTACTCCAGGAAATCCTTTTATGTCTCCTCAAAACTGGAAATTCTATGCTGTGACAGCCATATTTTACCTCCTGAGCAAAAGTAATCACGAGAATTTTTTATATTGAGCGGAATGTTATATATTATTTTATGTGTTTAGACATGTATGTAACAAAGTCCATCTTAACAGTTTCATGCTACAGTGAAAGCGTTACATTTAAAAGAGTTGAAAAAAGGTCAATTTATTTAATTTGGATAATAATTTGGACCTTTTTTGAAAATGTCCAAAAATTAGATCTTTTCAGAATAGGTAATGATATTTTCTTTCACACGCACACACAACCTTTATTTCCACAGATTTTAAACTGAAATTACTTCATTTTGCATAATGCTACTTTTTTTAAAAGATGAATGTATGTGAGCTGTGCTCCATGAAAGGGGCTTAATGCATCTGCGAGAAGGTATCGACCTCAGTCAGCCTGCGCACACCGCGCAGGCTGACCTGGACCGTAACCTTTTGGTAAAGGTCATTTTTCTGTATGTCTAAAGACCATTGTACCTCGCGCTCAAGTCGATTTTGAAAAAAGAAATGGCGTTTTTGAATTCAAAAGTATATGATGGCTTGCTTTGATGGATTACCGAGAGGTATGGTGCACTTTTTTCGCCAGAGAAAGTTTCATATATATGATTGTATGTTTTTTATAAGAAAATTTTTTCTTTCATAAATTTATTGTAAATACGTTTCAAATGTTGGTAAATACGTTTATATGTTTAGAAATGAAAATAACAAAAATAACACTATCTACTACTAACAGCTTATGCTGGGGGATGACCACGACCCCCAGGTACCTATCGACGTGGTAAATAAAGCTTAATAAAAAGAATAAAGTCAGGAACCTGTATAAATTTCAGCGGAATCTGATAATCAACCATAAATGAGATAGAGAATTTTATGTTCCATGAAACCTTGTCGTTTACTTTGAGTATTGCAGGCAACACATACATGATTTCTGGCATTCACCAAAATGATAAAGAGTATCTTATGAAACCCCAAAAATCTTTAGCTTTCCTGCTCTTAACACCTAGTATATTTAAGTACTATAACAAATCATAGAATTTGTTGACAAATTGCTCCAGAAAATACTTTTATGTCGCCTCAAAACTGGCAACTCAATGCTGTGACAGCAATTTCTTTAATTCTTGAGCAAACTTTAACACGAGAAATGTTGATATCTAGAATTATTTAGGTATTATTTTGAGTGTTTCTATGTAACAAAGTCTTTTTAATAGTTTCATGAAACAGTGAAAACGATACTAAAGGAGTAGAAAAAAGTCTGTTGTTTTGTTGGGACAAGAATTTGCACTTTGATTTAAAAATGTCCAAAAACAGATCTTTTCAGAATAAGGTCAGGAACCTGTATAAATTTAAGCAATCTTATATTAAAGCATAAATGAGATAGAGAAATTTAAGTTCCTTGATTGCAGGCAACACATACATGTATTTTGGAATTCACCAAAATGATAAAAGATCCCATTTATACGAAAATATCTGTAATTTCCCTGCTCTTATCAATTAGAACATTTTAGTGCCGGAACAAAATATAGAATTTGTTGTTACAGATTGCTCAAGAAAATACTTTTCGTCGGCTCAAATCTCGCAATTCTATGCTTTGATATCCATTTTTTACCTCCTGAGCAAAAGTAATCACGAGAATGTTTTAAATTGAGCGGAATGTTATGTATTATTTTGTGTGTTTATATGTAACAAAGTCCTTTTTAATGGTCTCATGCAACATTGAAAGCTCTATATTTAAAGGAGTTGAAAGTCTAATATTCAACCGTAAGTGAGATAGGGAATTTTATGTTCCTTGAAACCGTGTCATTTCCTTTAAGTATTGCAAGCTACACAGTCATGTATCCTATTATTCACCAAAATGATGAAAGATCCAATTTAAACCACAATATCTGTAGTTTCCCTGCTCTTAACAATTACAAATGTTAAGAGAACCATAAGTAAAATATGGAATTTCTTGTAACAAATTGCTGCAGAAAATACTTTTATGTAGCCTCAAAACTGGCAATTTTATGCTGTGACAGCCATCTTTTACCTCTTGAGCTAAATCTAACACGAGAATTTTTGGTATTGAGTGTAATGTTATGTCTCATTTTGTGTTTTTCTTAGTAATAAAATTATTTTTAGTAGTTTCATGCAAAATTAAAAGCGCTATTTAAATGTTTGAAAAGAAAGATCTGTTTATTTGTTTGGACAAGAATTTTAACAGTTTTTTTTTTTTTTTTTGAAACTTTCAAAAAAAGGGAGGCTTTCAGAACTAAGCCAGGTATGTGTAGAAATTTCAGCAGAGTCTAATATCAAACGCATAAATGAGATAGACAAGTTCAAGTTCCCTAAAAAAGCGTTATTAACTTTCAGTATTGCAGGAAACACATTATTGCAGGCAAATTCACCCAAATGATAGAATATCCCTTTTAACCCAAAATATCTGTACCTTCCAAGCTCTTAACAATTAGAATTTTTGAGCACTGAAACAAAATAATGAATTTGTTATTACAAATTGCTGCAGAAAATTCTTTTATGTCGTCTCAAAACTGGCAGTTCTGTCCTATGACAGCCATTGTTTACCTCCTGGGCAAACGTAAACGCAAGAAGGTTTGATATTGAGCGAAATGTTAAATATTATTTTGTGTGTTTATATGCAACAAAGTCTATTTTAACAGTTTAATGCAACGGAGAAAGCGCTACAATTAAAGGAGTTGAAAAAATGTCATTTTGTTTTGTTGGGACAAGAATTTTCGCTGTTTTGTTCTGCAAATTTCCAAAACTGATTTTTTCAGAATAAGCCCAGGAACCTGTATAAATTTCAGCAGAGTCTTATATTAAACCATTAATGAGACAGAGAAGTGTAAGTTCATTGAACATGTTTTATTTACTGTAAGTGTTGCAGGCATAATACATGGAATTGGCCGAATTGATAAAAGATCACGTTTAACGAAAAATATATCTAGTTTCCCTACCCTTAACAATTAGAATATTAGAGTACTGAAACAAAATATTTGTTGTTACAAATTGGTGCAGAAGATACTTTTATGTCGCCTCAAAGCATGGCAATTCTATGCTGTGACAGCCATTTTTTACCTCCTGAGCTAACTTATACACGAGAAATTTTGATATTGAGTGTAAAGCTACATGTATGTATTATTGTGTGTATTTATATGTAACAGAGTCCATTTTAACAGGTTCATGCATTAGTGAAAGTCAAAGGACTTAAAAAAGGTCTGGTTATTTTTGTTGGGATAACAATTTGACCTTTTTTTTTGCAAATGTAAAAAAAAAAGATCTATTTAAAATAATGTCAGAACTCTGCAAATGAGGTAGAGGTTTATTTTTCTTGAAAACATACATGTATTCTGGAATTTACCAAAAGGATAAAAGATTATATTTTACCCAAATTATCTGTAGTTTCTTAACTATTAGAATATTTCAGTACTAAAACAAACTATGGAATTTATCGTCACGAATTGTTCCAGAAAATACTTTTATATCGCCTCAAAACATGGCAATTCTATGCTGTGTTTACCATTTTTTGCCTCTTGAATTAGATTAAACACGAGACTTTTTGATATTGAGTTTTATTTATGTATTATTTTGTGTGTTAATATGCAGCAAAGTTCTTTTAAGTGATTTCATGCATTAATGAAAGCGCTAATTTCAAAGGGATTGAAAAAAATATTACTGTTTACTTTACTGGGACAAGAATTTGGACTTTTTTGGAAAATGTCTAAAAACAGATATTTTCAAAAAAAGGTCAGAACTCTGCATGAATTTTAGCAGAATCTAACAGTCAATCATAAATGAGATAAAGAAGTTTATTTTTCTGGAAAGCGTGTCATTTACCTTTAGTATTGCACACAAAACACATGTATTCTGGAACTCACCAGATCATATTTTACCCAAAATATCTCAAGGTTCCCTGCTCTTATTTATTAGAATATTTAAATACTAAAACAAACTATGGAATTTATTGTCACAAATTTTTCCAGAAAATACTTTTATATCGCCTCAAAACATGGCAATTCTATGCTGCGTTGACCATTTTTTACCTCTTGTGTTAAATTAAACACGAGAAATGTTGATATTGACTGTTTTATGTATTATTTTTGTGTTTTTATGTAACAAAGTATTTTTGAATAGTTTCACACAACAGTGAAAGCGCTTTACTCAATGGAGTTGAAAAAAGTCTGATTTTTAACTCTGTGGGACAAGAATTTGCACTCCTTTCATTTAAATGTCCAAAAACAGATCTTTTCTGAATAAGTTCAGGAACCTGTATAAATTTTAGCTGAGTCTTATATTAACCATAATGAGATAGGGAAAGTTAAGTTCCTTGGAAAAAAATTGTCATTTAGTTTTAGTATTGCAGGCAACACATACATGTATTTTGGAAATTCACCAAAATAGTAATAGATCACATTTATACCAAAATATATGTTGTTTCCCTGCTCTTATCAATTAGAATATGTGAGTACTGAAACAAAATATGGAATTTGCTGTTACAAATCGCTCCAAAAAATATTTTAAGTCGCTTCACAAATAGCATTTCTATGCTGTGACAGCCAGCCTTTTACATCTTGAGCTAAATTAAACACGACAAATTTTGATATCGAGCATAATGTTATGTATTATTATTTTGTGTATTTCTATGTAACAAAGTCCTTTCTAAGAGTTTCATGCAAGAGTGAAAGCGTTACCTTAAAAGGAGTTGAAAAAAAGGTATTTTGTTTTGTTGGGACAAGAATTTGCACGTTTATTGAAGAATGATAAAAAGAAATCCCGATCCTTGCTACATAAGGTCAGGAACCTGTATAATTTCAGCGGCGTCTAATATTAAACCATAAATGTGATAGATAAGTTTTAAGTTACTGGAACACGTGTAATTTACTTTGAATATTGCAAAAGTTCACCAAAATATTTTGTTACACTTTTCCCTGACAACAGATTCAACCTAAATATAACAGGTCTTTTTCCCTCCCTTCAATGAAAAAAAGTGTAAATTGCAATTGTTTGGTGTTTTTTTTTTTCATAATTTACCATGTCAGCTAGTGATTTTGAACCCGTTTTAAAAGTGCATGGTAAAGCTTATGCTAGAAACAGATACCAATAATTAATCTTATTTACGACAATATATAGATTCATGACCTAATGCTGTTGTCCGAGTTCCCAAAATGTCAAGAATGAATTAATTAAATACCTCTTCCAGAGTGTTAGTGAAAATAGGACCAAAGACTTATTTCAGGTTCGTGAAGATGCATGTAGATTCGTTTGAAACATGTAAAAAAGTGTTTATAAAATATTTTGAATAAGAGACAGGTTTCCTTTTTGTTTCCAATTTTTAACTGCATGTTTCCATATGGGACTGGAGGATTTGTTGAATGTATGGTGCAGTCAGAAGTCATGGTTTATCTGTGCCTGATAGGACAACCCAAAGACAACTAACAACCTTACGTTCTAACTATTCAAGAAATAAAATCAGCACCGAAATGGTGCTCGGCTGTTTAGTTTTCGAGGGGGCAGTTTTCAGTTGACGAGCAGGCCATGTAATAATCGCACACAAAACCATCTTAATTATCCTGTCACACACACTCAAATTGGTTCTAGATGCAAAGTGTAAAAAGTCAAGTTGACCTTATGTCGACTTGACAAATAAATGTTTAGAGTTAAACTACAGCAAAACCAGGTTTTGGGTCTCGATATGGCTTCAAATTGTTAAGATGGTTGTTGATTTTTGCAAATGAAGCGCGGATGCCTACTAAGTCACAATGG
The DNA here is from genome assembly GCA_943736015.1 of Tridacna crocea. Taxonomy (NCBI): domain Eukaryota; kingdom Metazoa; phylum Mollusca; class Bivalvia; order Cardiida; family Cardiidae; genus Tridacna; species Tridacna crocea. The sequence goes on along the minus strand of OX031066.1, from coordinate 7,854,118 downwards.
CTGACATCGGGTGCAATTTCCGCAAACCACTTATCTGAAACACGCAATATCGAATACGCCAAAAAAAAGCATGATTTATCTTGACAAGAATCAATTCTGCTAACGAAGGGCCTTCGTCGAGATTCTCATTCATTTTTAATCTACTTGCCTGGAACATGAAGAAGCCACAGACCCATTCTGATTTAGTTCGTGTTAGATGGCAGGATCGACACGTATTAACAATAATACGCTATGACCTGGAAGTCATATTATTGTTAATACGCATGTGTTAAAATTTGACTTCCGGGTCATAGCGTATTATTGTTAATACGCATGTGTTGAAATTTGACTTCCGGGTCATAGCGTTGATCAATATTTTTCACGGGCAGTGTTTATCAGTGCTCAGACAGTAAACTATGTACAATCTAATCTTGATCACCAAATCCATAATAAGTCCTGCTTGATCTTAAAGTCATATTATCAAGTTAGATCTAGATGTACTCACCAAATTCATAACCGCTTCATAGGCGTCAATTTCTCATGGATATGTGTAAATGTACGTGTCTTTCTTGTAAACCCGCTGTAAACCCGTTGGCCTCATGAACACATACCATTTTATTTTTCAATTCTAGTTAAGGATAGGATACCCTAATGGGAATCGTGTAAAATTGCCTTTCATCGTCGAAAAAAAGGTACGGATTCGGTCAAGACTCGGGTTTTCTGTAAACGATGCGAGGATGCAGCGTCAATCGGCCAGTCGATTATGAAATACCCGAGTCTTAACAAAATCCGCACTTTTTTTGAAGGTAAAAGGCGATGTTTCACGAATCCATCAGGCTTCCCTATCCTTATGACTAAATTTGATTTTTTTTTTCTTTTTTTTTTAAAAGTCAAAAGACCTCAACGAAACAAAATCACCATGGTTGCATCCTGAAAATAGTACCAGTGCTCCATTTCAATTGGCATAGTTCAAAACTTCGATGCATCTCATTAAACTTCCTCTTCATATTATAGACTGCCGGTCCTCCCTCACAGTTTCGCGTTACATTAAAGCTTTTTTGTGATTATTCTTTGCCCTGAAATTCATGTTTGCTAATGCGAAAACAGAGCATCCTTTCACAAATAAAAAAATGGAACTAAAATATATGAAGAGGGTGTGTAAATGCAAACAAAACTAAACGATAAACAATCTCACATACTACAGAAATTTAAATTATTTGATATCGATTAATCATAACAATATGCCCTTACCAAATTGTGTGAATTACGGCTTGAAATAATTGCAATGATCGAACAAAGTACCTTCAGCTAGAAATTGAAAAAAAAAAAAATCATATAACTGCAATTATCATTTTATAAATTTTATACCTTCTTTCTTTCAGCTGTTTAAGACATCAAAAATTTTACAATATCAAACCAATCTTTTCAATTCTTAATTCATTCTTGTATCTATTCATTTTTTCAGCTACATGTACATCCATCGTTGTTTTAATGATATCATTTTCCCCAACATCGAATGTTTTAAAAATTGTAAAACGGGATTCATTAAAAGAAACTTTTTGTATACATAGATCAGATATTAGGTATATTAAACAAAAACTTGCTTACAGGCACATTCGCTTTATTTTATTTTATTTTATTTTATTTATTATTATTATTATTTTTTTTTTTTTTTGAAGTCTTTATTCATTTTTTGAAAGATAGTTGCGCACTAATGACTTTTTATTTCCACTGTGAGAAATTTGAATCGATCCTAACTTTTTCATTACATTCTTATACGTTAAATACTCGACAATTTTTTTCATTATTTTTTCCTCTATACACAACTACAGCAAGTAAACCAGACAATAGGACAGCGGAATGTATTACTGAAACAATCTGACGTGTCACTATGAATGACCTATATTACCACAAATTACATGCTTGAATTATTGTCTTAAGCTTCGGCTAATGTCGTCTGCATGCGGAATTCAGTCCTCGAATTTTAACTCTTTATGCAGCTAATATATTTATCGTGTCTTAAAAGAATACCTAAAATACCGAAAACAAACATTATTTTCTTGGTTGAAATTGGTAATACGTAGCCCGTAACATAGGTCTATGGTGCACTTTCTATGAAGTCAGATTTTTTATCCATGTCAATCGCAAATGCTCCTGTTTTGACTATGGCACTCACTGTAAGGGTCAAACTCGGCATTTACCGTTAACAGAATTTCCGTACCGTCCGATTATACCCGATGATATAAATATTTACTTTTTAATCATTCTGTGCATAGAAGTCAATTTCAGGTCGATTTGTTCCAGTTAGACATAGATCTATATCATTTCAAATCCGTTGTGTTTATCGACAATAGTTTTTGTGCAGTCATTTCATACCTTTGGTCTGGTGCCAAAGAGGGGATCCCTTTAAATTTCGTCTTACTTTGTTTGGGAGGCTGTAGACTATGATTTTATTTTATATCAAAAATAAGCTCAACTCTGTTTTTTTCATTTATCAGACAAACCATTATAGATTTACAACCTGTGCTAGCCATGTAGGATCTAATTAGCTAAGCCAAACATGGAAAAACTTTTTTTTCATTTATACGTTTTGAAATTTTGTCGGATATTGCCTAAGGAAGCTCGTCGTTTCGAAAAGTTTAAAGCTTTCAATTTTCTAACGTAAAAGTTCAATCAGTAACTGCTAATAATATTGTCAAAGGAACATAATCTAGAACAGAAAATAGGAAAATAACAGATCGTTGACAAACTATCTAATTGAACGTATTTGCATGTTTATATGAATTATCAAATTATTAATTTGGTGTCGAAGGGTGTAGACTACAGATAAACATTCTGATCTTTGTTTAACCTCTTCGCAAAAACAATAGAGGCTTTCAGCCGTTAATTCTTTTCATATTTGTTTTTTAAAATAGAAATATTAAACGACACACAAGAAACTAGTTTAAAATAGGTAGTGGGGGAAATGGTATATCTTCAGTAATGTAAAATGGAAATTGCAAACATACTGTACAGTCCGATATGTGATCTACAATGTCCATTGTTTCATTATCTACTGTGTAGCCTGCATTTTGATTTACACTATGTATTATTTCAATATCGATTGTGCAGTCTGATCTTTGATACACAGTGTTTATTATTTCACTATCTTTTGTAAAGTCTGCTCTTTGATCTGCAAAATGCATTATTTCATTATCTTCTGTGCAATTTGATCTTAGATCTACACTGTCCATTATTTCATTATTGTCTGTGCAGTCTGTTCTTTGATCTGTACTGTGCATTATTTTATTATCGATTGTGCAGTCTGATCTTTGATCTACACTGTGTATTATTTCATTTTCTTCTGTGCAGTCTGATCTTTGTTCTATAATGTGCATTATTTCATTATCTACTGTACAGCCTGCTTTTTTAATTATACTGTGCATAATTTTATTATCGATTGTGCAGTCTGATCTTTGATCTATACTATGCACTATGTTATCTTTTGTGCAGTCTGATCTTTGATCTTAACTGTCTAATATCTCATTATGATTATGTAAATATATTTTCTGCCTACCAAAAAGGACTCGCTACGTCAATACGAGCTTTTTATTTGAAAGAGTCCTTTTAATTACTGCAGCGCTCTGAGGGTTTATGCTTTGTATGGAATGTCGGCAGATTTTTTAAGAATATTTTAGTGAGTTTTATTTCTTAGTATTATTTACGTCTTGTGATTACAAAATTACAATTGAATCAATTGAAATGCCTTCATGGAATTCATACCCTCATTCAATAAAGATTTGTGGTGTCCTTGGCTGTGAGGTAGAGAGTCGGACCCATGACCATAAGGAGCGGGTATTAACTTTGGGATCTTTCATTGGCCCACATATTCGGCGCGAGTACTGGTGTAGTTCTCAAGAAGCAGAATCGAGAGAGATTTGTAAAAGTTGTCAGAACTTGTTTCTCAATCGATGTAAAATAAATATGTTTAAGCAAAAAAAGGTTCAAAATGCATGTCTTTTCAGCACATTACCGAAAGCCCGTATGTGGCTATTTTAACACCATCATATCGATCTGTATTGTGGCCTATTACTGTGTTGATGATTATTAATACAGTCCAATTAGGTTGCTGCATTCCGTTCTATGACTTTACCACGGATAAAGCCACGCAGGTATTTTTAGACTAGCGAACCTAGTCTGACTAGCAAAGCTAGTCCGTCTAGCGAACCTAGTCTATAGGCATCCAGATTGAGCCAGACTCAATGTAAACAAACAAACCCAACAGTTGCCAAATACTGCCTCACAGAAAAAAAATATCTCCTTAATGTTAAGAATCTAAATTCAGTCATTATGACAACTTTGACTTAAAGTGCAGAATCTTTACCGTCGCAATTTGAACTTGTCCACTTTCAAAGCGATAGACTGTACAAGATGCCATTGATAAGGTACATGAAGCTTGCTTATATGTAAATTAAGTGACCTATATGCAAATCGGGCTCATATCACTGATTAATAGCAACCAGTTTTACAATAATAACGAGAATTGCAATAAATTATTGAAAAACTCGTTGGTATGACAGGAACTTTTTTACATTTGACTTCACAAGCAGTTTTGCAATAAAAAACGAGAATTGCAATAAACTTATTATATGGACCATATTTGATCATTTTCTTGTCGATACCAAATTACAAGAGCCGTCAGAGACGGGTTATGCTCCCCGAACAAGTGCTTGTCATAAAATATAAGAAACTGATATAAATTCACTTCTTTTATCCCAGAAAAACCTGTTCATGCCCCCAAAATTTGAAGTGAAAAGGCAATTACTATCTTAGAGATAGCCAACACAAACTTGTAGAGGACATAGAGGACAATAAGCCCAATAGGCCCCCTTTTCCCATAAGACAATATTGGATCATTGCAATAAATACAACGGGTGTGTGGTTTGTGGCATTTTTTAATAATAATTCAAAATTCGAAATTTCATAAAATTTTGAGCAGTCATGTATTAAATATTACATAAAACAATTTTTAATATGAAGCCCCCTTTTTCTGAGACGCAGCCTGAAATTGAGAAAAAGGAAGAGAGGTACCTGGGTAATTTTCCAACAAGTTCAGATTTGAAATTTCACAAAGTTTTGAGCACTGATAAAGGAGAACGTAGTAAAAAACAATTTTTTTCCATGAAGTCCCCTTTTTCCGTGATGCAGCCTTAATTTGAGAAACCAGGAAAGACATATTTGCGCATTAATAATTCATAGATTGCAAAAACAAAGGGCACATATTGAAACTTGTAAAAGAAGATATAACCATGAAATGTTGACAAAAACTGAACAAGATATTTGTAAAAATGGCAATTTTGCATTAAGGCCCCTTTTTCATTTTACAAGAAACCCCCTTTTTCCATGACAGAGGGTCAAATTGATAAACTCATTGATAAAGAAACAAGATCACATGGTGAAACTTTGAAAAAACAATATAACCATGAAGTTTAATGAAATTTTGACCAAAACTGAATGAAATGTTACTAAAAATTGGAATTTTGCAAGAAGCCCCCTTTTTCCATGACAGAACGTCAACTTAAAAAATGCCCAGATTAAAAATAGCAAGGGCACATGGTAAAACTTTCCATAAACAATATAACCATGAAGTTTCATTATATTCTGACAAGAACTGAATGAGATATTGGTAAAAATTGCAATTTTGCATTAAGCCCCTTTTTTCCATGACACGGGGTCAAATTGAAAATCCGGGAAAAGTATATCGGCGCATTACCCTAAGGAGTTCATATATGAAGTTTCATCCAATTTGGTCCAAGGGTTGTGGAGAAATCGCTTCGGACGGACGGACGGACAGACGGACGGAAGGACGGACGGACGGACGGACAGACGGACGGACAGACGAAGCGGCGACTATATGCTCGCCCTTCGGGGAGCATAAAAATACAATTTAATGTTGAATGGGACTATGTAAGACCTAGATTAAGTTACAGAAAGTGTGCTTGAAAGACCGATAGGAACATTTCAGGGTAAACACTATTAAGGCTGAAATCATTGGAAACTATCATAAAGTCTATTAGATAACGTAAACAGCATGGAATTTAAATCGTTTCAGAAACAATATGTCTTGAACCAGTACTACAATAAATTATTGCAAAACTATTTGTGATGACAGAAACTTTATTACATTTTACTTCACAACCAGTTTTGCAATAAAAACGAGAATTGCAATTAACTCATTATATGGACCATATTCGATCGTTTTCAAGTCAATACCGAATTAGAATACAATTTAATGTTAAATTGGACTCTGTAAGACCTTAATTGAGTTACAGAAAGTGCTTTTCAAAGACCAATAGGAACATTTCACTCTAAACACTATTAAAACTGAAATCATAGAAAACTGTCATAAAGTCTATTAGATAACGTAAACAGCTTGGAATTTTGATTATTTCAGAAACAACATGTCTTAAACTAGTATGCGATAAAACTCGTTGCAATGACAAGAACTTTATTACATTTGACTCCACAACCAGTTTTACAATAAAAACGAAAATTGCAATAAACTCGAAATACGGACCATATTTGATCGTATTTCAGTCAAAACCAGGATAAAATACAATTTAATGTTAAATTGGACTATGTAGAACCTAAATAAAGTCACAGAAAGTGCGCTTCAAAGCAAAACGAGAATTGCAATAAACTCATCATATGGACCATATTCAATTGTTTCTGGTCTAAACCAAATTAAAATACAATTTAATGTTATATGGGATTATGTAAAACCTAAATAAACTTACAGAAAGTGTGCTTCAAAGATCAATTGGAACATTTCAGGCTAAACACATTAACGCTTAAATCATTGGAAACTGTCATAAAGTTGATTAAATAGCGTAAGCAACTTTGAATTTTGATTTTTTCAGAAACAATATGTCTTAAAGGTGACTATGTAGATTTTTCATATCTCATATATATCACTGAAATTTATATGAAAAAAAAAAAATACAAATAAGTCTTTTTTGATGGTGTTCCCTTAAAAGACTACATATGTCAATAGTTAAGATTGATCATATGACTAGAAATAATTAAATGGCGACCCCCTTAATACAGACAAGGTCATTCGGAGCCATTGAATCCCTCAGTAATTCATGCTCGATTAAGGAATGCTTGAAGTAATTTAAACGAGGACCTTTTTCAGAATCACTTAAAACCAGACCCTTTACGTGACTGTGGTAATGGCATTGAAAATGCTTAACATTTTTATTTCTATAATAATTATAGAATAAATAACATTATTATTTCTAGTGCTCTCGCTTTACAGACGTAAGAGTTTCACTTTTCCAAGCAACAGTATTTCATCCACTAAATACTATAAAACTTCTATGCGGCAGTGCTGACCTTACTAACGACCAAAATCGTTTACTATTTGAGGCAAGAATCTAAACGTTTTTCGTATTTTTCAGTCTTTTTTTGTAACTATTAATGACAACTTTATAAAATTTTACACAATCACAGAGAATACCATCTTTTTTTCTTTTTCTTATCTTAAACTTTTGTTTTTGTTTCCTTTTCGTAATTCTTTGTAATCTTTCTATTTCTACTCTTAGCTCTCTCTTACTGCGTTTCTCTTCTTTCTAATACTTAAATGTTGCTGTATTTGTAGACACCGTTGTTAGAGCTTTATAAATTGTGCTATAACGGAAGGGCCAATTCTAAGTTGTGAGAACTTGTGGGCCAACACCATTTATGAAACAAAATATAGTTTTACACAATAATTTATACCCTTTTTGATACAAGTTTTACTAATTTGAAGATTTATCATGTTGTCTGCAACATCTTTCAATTATGACCAGTAAGAAAAATTTTGTCTTCTAGTTATAGTTAACTCATTACCAAATGACAACATTTTAGGGTTGTCCAAATGGAAAGCATTTGCAGATGAAAAAATAAAAGTGACTGAAAATTTGAAAGTTTTGTGAAGGGTAGATAACATTGTGGGAAAAGGAGAAAATGCTGGTTACCAGCATTTTCTTCTTTACCCACAATGTTTTCTAAAGTCTTCTTTGTCAGGGACGTCAAAAGTAGGGACTGTGTGGTAATGGGTTAAAAAGGGTCTTATTACAAACCATTTTGGGTGGGGATGCATCAAAATATAGAAAATATGTATTGTGGCGATTGTTTTATTGAAGTTGCAGGTTCAGTTTGATTGGATAACAAAATGCCTTATCACAACTGTAAAGCCCTGTCCCACTTTGTACTGGGTCACCAGTAGGTCAACAAACCTTTACCAGAACTAATCAAAGTGCAGAGGTTCTCTTGTTTTATATGAAAAAGATTATAGATTATGTAAAGCAACCATCTTTAACTCTTTACCAAACGACAAAATTTGGGATGTGACCAAACTGAAAGCATTTGCAGACAACAAATTAAACACTGATAAAATGATGATTTATCTCTTTGATAGAGTAGAAAACACTGAGGGAAAAGGAGAAAAATGCTGATTACCAGCATTTTCTCCTTTTCCAAGAGTGTTTTCCAAAGACTTCTTCTTTAGGGTCGTTAAAAGTCAGGATTGTATGGTAAAGACTTACCACCATAGGAACTAATCTGCAATACAACAATGAAATCAAAACGAATAGTTTGAGAGAAGAATTTTTTTCAAAGATTTTACTTTATACCATAAAAGGAAAATGAGTCTCCCATAAAAGTCATGTTTTTTGACGGATCTTTTTTTAAGGAATTATGTATCCGTCTCTCTAAGGAACATTCCTGCAAAAAAAACAATGCTATCCAATTAGCGGTTTGGGAGGAGAAGATTTTTAAAGGCTTTTTACTTTGGTTGCCATGGCTACCAGAATTATTCATGGAACACAATTAGTTAAAAGAATTTGAAAGAGGACCACCTAAGGAACATTCCTGTGAAATTTGGTAAAAATCCAGTCAATAGTTTCTGAGGGGAATTCTTTTTAAAGAAAAAGTTTACAGACGGACGCACGCACAGACGAACGGACGAACGGACGGACGGACGCACGACGGACACAACGCCATCACAATAGCTCGCTGGCCTTCGGCCAGTGGAGCTTAAAAGGAAATCAAAGGACTGATAGTCATGAGAGTCGCCTATAGGGTAATGGGTTAGAAGTTTTCACCCTTTTTTGTTCAAATCTATTAAAAGCATTCAAGATACAAAATAACTTAACCACAGGACAATATTATATGCAAGCATATTTCTGAGTTGTCATCCTAAAATCCAAAATATCCGTATTAAAATTTACATTTAAAAAAAAAAATGGTGGAACTTAAAATTTAGGCACTAGGACCAGCTTTAATAAGTTCAACCTTCTTTACTCACAGACAACAACCCTTTACAAATAAAGACCAGATTATCTTCTGGTATAGGATCTAGTGACATACTTTTAGACCAAAAATGCCCTTTTCCAACTCGCTCATATCTAATCTTAGCAGTCTGACAAAGTTTCATAATTATTAGACTGAACATAAATGGATTCTACAGCTCTATTACGGTTTCGCCTGATTTGACCTAATGACAACCTTTAGGCTTTTTCTTTTAACCCCAGGTGACCTATATTCAGTTTTGTCAAAAATACTATTGAGACAAACAGCCGAGCAATTTCATGATCATTGGACTGAACTGTAGCCTTTGGAGCACAAACAAATGTATTTGACTCAGTGATCTACCTGTCCTTTGGAAATATTTATTTTTTTTTTGTCCAAGTTGAGGTTTTGACCAGCAATGGACTCTATGAATGTGGCTGCTACAACTAAATAAAATCCATAACGCAACAGCATGATCATCAGCCTTTAATATTTGTCTGCGTTTTATAATGTCCCAGGGATTATAGTGCTTCCACACCAATCGAAAATTGTCTACATGTATATTACTTTGGTGTAAATTAAATGTTTGCGATTCGCTTTATTGCCCTTTACAAAAACCCTCCACAAGATTACAACCACTCCAATAAAGAACATGTTGTTCGAGCGGGTAAACACTGATCTGTTCTATTATATTTGAATTACAGCGGAGTAAAACGTCAATTTCTCAGATTGCTGGTAACGTTGTTAGAACTGCAAAGTGTAAATTCAGATTTTGGCAGTTACAAAAGCACCTTGCATTCTAACACCCGCACTAATAAATTGTTGTTTAATAAATACTAGATCTAGGTTAATCGCTCATTAAAAAAAACAGCAGGCTTTTACAAATTTGGCCGTCTTTATGAACGAAAACCATTCAAATATAGTAAACTTCAAAGCACTCTCTCTACATAGGCCGGTTCAGTGACTGATTCATAAATATGTAAATTCATAGATTTCCGTGGTGCAAATGACGTTTATACGTCACGTGATTACAAGATCTATATTTGTCGCAAAGCTACATTCCAGAAAACACCTGCAAAGCGATGACTTGGTACAGCATAGAACCGTGTGCTTTGCATACGCTATGTACGATCTCTGGTGCACCTAGAATATGGGTGTGCAAAGTATCTGAACTCTAGATTAAAAAGCTGGGAAGAAGCAACCTGTAAGAATGTCTAAGAAAACAATGCAACCATTCCAAGTCGTTATAAGTTTGTTAGAAAAATTAGCCTAATGTTGAGAAAAAAAGCAATTGAAAGCTGTCATGTTTACTCGGCATCGCCTTTCTCTGTCCAATCATAGGTTGAGCGATGAATTGAAATAAGGCTTGCAGTTAGGATTGTACATAAGGTTGTAAGAGTTAGAGTGTACTTCTAATAGGTAACTATCAAACAATTTTCACTGAGAATTGTCCACAAATAAAAGCAGAAAAGATGCTTGTAGTTGAAAATTTCTCAGCGTGTCCGCAGACTTGTTTAGTTCACGGCAGCTATTTTTACATATACGTAATGCGCTATTTTTAGAGATGATGTCTTGCACAGACATCAGGCTAATGTGTACCCTTGCGTACGAAATAATTGTTTCAAAGGTTTGAACCGTTAAACAGCTCAGTCTTTATAGACATATTCATTATCACAAAGGCACACTTGTAAATTATTTACAACAGAAAAAAAGTAGGTTGTTCACCGAATAATAAGAAAACTATGTTTTATCTCATAAAACGGAACTTGGGACAGAAGCAGTACAAGGCCGGAGGTATGCTTACGTCAGCCCATAGATCGGGACGATAAAAATGAGAGCCTGTTTGCTACCCAAACAGGCGACTCAAAAAGCTATAGCTATAAAATGATCAAAGAACAATGTGGGCCAGTTCGATGGCTCCTTCGGTAACGTGCAGCGGCTATTAACCAAATTTTGAGATCTAGAAGAAGCTCAGCCAAAGTCTATTTCCAGAACTGATGAAAATTATCGCGATTTGATTCATGTCTCCTTGTAAATTAACATTCTTTTAGTGATGATAATGTGGGAAAGTAGCCAGCGGCTCTGGAAGAGTGCTACACGAAGTACCAGTAAAAGGACTTCCAAGAATACGAGTACCGTTGTCAGTCGTGATATGACTAAGAAAATTACCTGGAAAACGATATTTAACCTTTTAGAGGCTTAACTTTTACATAAAATACCAGCTGATAGAAATTCATAAACATTGTACATATAGCCACCTGAAAATTATCGTTAAATTGAGATCATTTAGGCATAAAAATATTCTTGTATGTACTGATTTCACTGGAAAAGTGTATCAACCTTTAAACTGTAGAGGTAAAAGTTTATCTTTTACATGTATTTTACGATCTGACGAACTGCCATCTATCATCGTCGTTTCGTTATCACTGCATCCTTCCTACTTCTGTTAATCCTCCTTAGTATTATCTTCACCATTATCGTTATCATTGTATAGTAAACCGTGTTTTCAACACTTTCAGTGGCTGGTGTGTCAGTTGAAACAGAATGTTTTTACCACGTGAAACAAATATATGAGTCCCGGTTTCTAGACTCATTCTTCTGTGAACATGGATGTTGTAGAACTACAGTGAAACAGAGATGTTGTATTAAAGACGAAGAGAGGTAAGGGTTTCATTACTGTATTAACCATTTCAAATATTTATTGTATACATAGGCCAATGGCCCTTGTACAAGTTCATAATATGCAATCAAAACATATTTGTTGATGCGAAGGGGTAGTATTTACAATGGTACGAGATATCTAGTTTTGTATTACTTAACAGTCTTGGCTGACCCAAACTAGCTGGAAACCCTTCTCAAATTACAGTTGGAGCAAAATATAAATCAGATTAATGGATGTAATTTAAATCCATTCTAGGTCATACCCAGCTTATGACATTCAAAAATCAAGATTCTGCGAATTTTAATCATACATACATACATACATTACATACATGTACATACATACATACATACATATACACGTACACCTGCATTTACACAAGTATGTATATTCATATCTTGATGTATATATGTATATTCAGACACTTTCACGTAGCTGTATACGTTTTATAAGGATCAAGCTAAAATTAGCATCAAGCAGTTGTTGGCCTAGAAAATCGAAAATGCAAAATGGAATATAATCTTTATTCATCACTCTTGTTCTTCTATAAAACTTTTTCATATCAAAAATGCATGATATAATTATGAACATTACCAAATTTCGAATTACACATTTCTTATTCGAAGACACTATGATATAGAAGGAAATCCGATTTCATAGACAATAATAATTGTGATCTACGGATCTCACTTATACGTACATGTACATACATGTACAGGTGCACATATATTGGTATGTATACCTATATATGGATGCATATATACAGCTGTATATTTAAGCACTTATGTGTAGCTGTATACGTTTTATAGATCTCTAGCTAAAATTATCACTAAAAATTTATTTGCTCAGGAAATCGAAGCTACAGAATAACATGTCATATTAATTTATCGTTCGTGTATGAAACATTGTCGTTTCGAAAATGCATATAATGAATGAGCATTGCTTAGTTTAGAGTAACAATTTCCCGATTACAGGACATTATAGATGGAAAATAGATGGAAAACTGTTTTGGCAAACGAGTAGATCGTGGTCTAAAAATGTTAATTATACATACTTCCACGTACACCTACATCTACATTAGCATGTATACCCATAGCTGGAAGTATATACGTACATGTAATTACAAACGCCTTCACGTAGATGTAACGTGTTATACATGTTGAAATAAAATATTGATTGGCTTAGAAAATCAAAATCACAGATTGGAATTTCATAATTAATGGGGTATCATTCCTGTTTTTTTTCTAAAAACTTTTTCGTTTCGAAAATGCATAGTATATGAACACTGTCAAATTTCGAATATTTTTTCTCCTGAAGACATTACAATGTAGGAGGAAATAATGCCGATTTTCAACGACCTTGTTCAAGAAGGGTTTTGAAAAGAATATCAGAGAAATAAGATAATAATGCTAACCAGCGTTTTCTCCTTTTCCCACATTGCTTTCTTCCAATTTGAAGAACATTTCCATTATTTGAGCTACAATTTAACTATTGTCTGACATTGCTTTGGATTTTGACATGTGTATAATTTTTCGTTTTGAAAGAGGTTTGTTATCAAATGAACGTGTGTGTCTCTCGATTCTGACGACTTATACTCTCAAGAACATCTTAAGGATTTTGAGGTCATTAGCTACCAAACGTCAAAATGTACTACATAAATTTAACAGAACACAAATTAAATGTGGCTCAAAGGATGGGACTTGTTTAAACAAGGGTGGAAAACTTTGCGGAAAAAGATAGAACAGTATTCCTTCCTTTTCCGAAAACCACCGATGAAAAAAAAAAAAAGAAAAAAAAAAAGAAAAATGAAAAATTATGTTTTTCTGTTTTTATTTTTGCATATTGGGAGACATGGATTACGCACTTAAATTTTGTGTTACGAACCAGGCGTAACTAGAAAGTAGAAGCCAGCAACAAACGATAACAATTAACAGAATTTATTAACAAAAATATCAAATAATCAGTGACAATATTACAATAGTACAACAATACCTTAGACGTTAAATACAGAAGACAAATTATTCCAGTCTTAATTCCAGTCTGATCCTGATCCAAACTGAATGTAATCCAAGCACACGAAATAATCCTCACTTTAGTCTAGTCTGATCCTAATCCAAACTGAATGTAATCCAAGCACTAATTATATGACACAAACACAAAATAATCCCCACTGTAGTCTGGCAATCATGTATTAACTAGTAAACGCTGAGATGTAAAGAGCTTTTCCTTTTATAATAATAGAGAAACTTCCAGAAAATTCATGTTAAAATCAGTTGCATAATTTCTAATAATCAGATTGTAAAAAGGCCCGGAAACTTCCAGAACAATATTCCACAAGAGAGAATCCAGTTCTAAAAATAGCAACAGGGGAAAACCATTCAAAAAAAGATACACACATGAACAAAGCTAGGAATAACTGGGTATGTACATAACACTTCCCCCCTTGAAAAGAAAAAGAAAGGTTTATGAAACAAATCTTTCTTTTTTTGCAATATTATTTATATACATGTATATGACACTTTAACTGAAGTATTACAGAGGAAATGACAAACTCAAATATTAGTTATTTCAGACTAATGAAAGTAGTCAAGGTAATGAAATTACAACTTAAAAGAAAAAACAGTATAAACTTGATTTAGGCAAAAATGACTATTGGAATTTCAAACTCTTGAAAGAGCATCTGGTATAATGTTATCTTTCCCTTTTATGTGTCTTATGTCAAGATTAAACTCTTGAAGCAATAAACTCCACCTCAGTAATCTTTGATTCTTATTTTTGAGTTTGTGTAGAAAACTTAAAGGGTTATGATCACTGAATACAACAATTGGTGAAGTTGTAGAGGTTAAATAAACTTCAAACTGCTGGATTGCCAGAATTAAAGCAAGACACTCTTTTTCTATGGTAGAGTAATTTTTCTGATGTTTGTTAAACTTCTTAGAAAAGTAACAAACTGGGTGATCAATACCATTATTATCTTCTTGTAAAAGAACAGCACCAATACCAACATCACTTGCATCAACATCTAATTTGAAACATTTGTCAAAATCAGGTGCAAAGAGAACTGGTTCGCTCTTTAGTATGGCTTTTAGACGATCAAATGCATCTTGATATTTGTCATTCCATTTGAACTTTGCGCTTTTCTTAGGTAAATTTGTTAAAGGTTCAGCAATACCTGAGAAATTTTTACAGAATTTCCTATAGTAGCCAGCCATACCAAGAAATCGCATCAGCTGTCTTTTACATTTAGGCACAGGAAACTCAGAGATAGCACTGACTTTAGCTTCTAAAGGTTTAATTTGACCCTGTCCCACAAGATGTCCCAGAAATGTTACAGTAGCATGACGAAATTCAGTTTTTGCAAGATTCACAGTCAGTTTCGCTTTACTGAGTCTGTCGAAGAACTTCCTGATTCTTTGAAGGTGGTCAATCCAACTGTCTGAGTAGATGATGACGTCGTCAAAATATGCATCACAGCCATCTAATCCATATATAACGTTGTTTACAAGTCGCTGAAACGTTACAGGAGAATTTTTCATCCCAAACGGCATAACTTTGTACCGGTACAGACCGTTTGGAGTAGCAAAGGCTGATACTTCTTTTGCTTTATCAGTCAGTGGAACTTGCCAGAATCCTTTTGGCAGGTCAAATTTGGTGACATATTTAGAATTTCCAACTTTGCCAATACAGTCATCAATTCTTGGTATTGGAAAAGAGTCTGTTTTTGTCACATAGTTCACTTTACGATAGTCAGTACACATTCTTTAAGTTCCATTCGATTTAGGTACTAATATACATGGTGAACTGTAATTATTCTGGCTATGTTCAATAAAGTCATTTTCCAGTAAGTATTTTACTTCATCTTGGAGGTATTTCTGCTTCAAAGGATTCATTCTATATGGATGTTGCTTTATTGGTTTAGAATCTTCCACAATGACATCATGATAGATTTTATCAGTTCTTGTGGGGATATCAGGAAATAAATGTTCATATTCATGTATCAACTGTTTCAGCTCTTCCTGTTGCGATGGTTCCAAGTGAGAAAGATTGTTGTCAAGGTTTCTCAATATATCAGAATTCTCAAGTCTAGATGGACCAGGATCAGATTTATCAATAAAGTCAGAATTTACTTCAAGTTCGAATGCATTTGATTTTTGTGGGACAGTGTTTACAACTGTAATTGGTTTTGAAATAGAGCTATCTCTGTCAAAGTAACATATTTACATGACACATTTGTTTGTTTTTACCCCTTCCTGGAGTATTAATTACATAGTTTAAATCACTTGTTTTCTTGTCAATAGTATAGGGTCCAAAATATCTTGCCTGTAGAGGTCTGCCAGGTATTGGCAAAAGAGCAAGGACTTTGTCACCTGGTTTAAATTTTCTATCAATAACATGGTTGTCAAATCGTGCTTTCATTTTGCCCCGAGACGTTTTAAGATTAGACCTAGCAACCTCACATGCCTTAAACAGTCTATTTCTGAAGTCAGAAACATACTGTAGTAAATTCAAGGGTGTTTCGTCATTTGAGAGAAATTTCTCTTTCAAAAGTTTTAAAGGTCCACAAACAGAATGGCAAAAAACTAACTCAAAAGGACTGAAACCAAGAGATTCTTGTACAGATTCTCTGACTGCAAATAGTAACAAATGGATGCCCTCATCCCAATCTTTTTCAGTGTCAAAGCAATATGATCTTATCATATTTTTCAATGTCTGGTGAAATCTTTCTAAAGCACCTTGACTTTCAGGGTGATAAGCGGATGACCTTTATTGCTTGATCCTTAATTCATGCATAACCTGTTGGAATATACCAGACATAAAATTTGACCCTTGATCAGACTGAACTGATTTTTGAAGACCAACAAATGTGAAAAATTTTATAAGAGCTTTGACTATTGACTTTGTTTTGATGTTTCTTAAAGGAATGGCTTCGGGAAAACGTGTAGAAGTACACATAATTGTTAAGAGATACTCATTTCCTGACTTAGTTCGAGGTAAAGGACCAACACAATCTATAAGTATCCTACTGAAAGGTTCATCAAAAGCAGGAATAGGTTGTAATTGAGCTTTGGGAATGGTTTGGTTGGGTTTACCTACCATTTGACATGTATGGCAAGTTTTACAATATCTAGAGACATCTGATTTGAGACCAGGCCAATAAAAATGATTAATAATTTTGTGATAGGTCTTGTTAATACCTAGGTGACCTGACATAGGACTTTCATGGGCTATACTTAGTATTTCATGACGATATGACTTTGGAACCACAATTTGGTGGTAAACAGCCCATTCATCATCAGCTGGGACATCAAATGGTCGCCATTTTCTCAAAAGAATCCCATTCTTTATATAGTAACACATTGGGACCTGTGAAATTTCATCTTCAGGTAAAGCCCTAAAAATTAATTTTGAAATCTCAGGATCAGTTTGCTGTTCCTGGATAAGCTGTGACTTTGACAGCGTGTCGTGACCTTGGTCAATAGACCTTGGTGGTGAATGGCAAGACATTGACGATTCTGTCTGAGTATCAGACAAACTGGGATCAAGAGGCATTTTAATCTCATTATTAAAATATTGACCGATAAAGGTATCCGTCAAGTCAATGTCAGAGTTTGATTTTTTCAAAATGGCCTTTTTAGCCATAGCTCGGGTAACTGCACAAGAAGGATACAAGTCAGGAATTTCCTGCTCGATAGGGTCATCTGTTTGACCTATATTTGGTGTGTCAGTTACAAGTGGATTAACCCCAACCTTATCTCCAGCTAAGTCATTGCCTAGCAGTAAATGGACACCTTTAAACGGTAAGGAAGGTTTAATACCAATAACCACAAGCCCAGTAACCAAATCTGATGACAAATTAACGTAATGGAGAGGGATATTAACAGTTCTACACTCTACACCCTGAATAAGGACACTAGTACCGGAAGAAGTCTTCTCAGAAAAAGGCAGTATATCTGCTAAAATAAGAGATTGAGAAGCTCCTGTGTCTCTTAGAATTTTAATAGGGGTAGGTGGGCAATTATCACCTGAAAGTGATACAAAACCATTCAACATAAATGGTTCAAAAATCTCCATCGTAGAATCAGACTTTGGTTTTGTGACTATGTCAATTGTATTGGATTTAATAGAAGACTGTGGCCTTGGTCTAAGAGTGGTGAGCCCTGTTGGTTTGGTTTCATCACTTTCTAACTTCCTTTTTAATTTCAAACATTCAGAAACAAGGTGACCAGGTTTCTTACAATAGTTACAAATGGGTCGAGATAAGGGATATTGACTTTTGGTTTCACTAGTAGAATTGGGTTTGGGTGTATTGGATTGACTGGGCATGCCAGATGAATTACCAGACATAGATTTATTTTGGGGATGTGAGGAAGTAGGTTTTGGTTTAGCAATAAAAGAAACTTTATGTGTAAGGTAGTAATTATCAGCCAGACGAGCTGCTTCTTCTAAAGTTTCAACTTGTTTTTCGTCTAAGAATGTCTTAACATCAGATTGAATACAACGTTTGAATTCTTCAACTAACATAAGTTGTCTTAGGTTATCATAATTTTGGTCTATTTTCTTAGAACAGCACCATCTATCAAATAACTGTTCTTTGTTTCTAGCAAATTCAACATGAGTCTGGTTAGAATCTTTATTACAATTTCTAAATTTTTGTCTATATGCTTCTGAAACCAGCTCATAACCTTTGAGAATAAGTTCTTTAAGTTCTTTAACAGTCTCATAATGATGACTTTGTTCAACACCTAGTTGTGTATAAATTTCACGAGCTTTGCCCATCAAAACACTTTGCTGAAGCAAAGTCCAGTGCTCTTTTGGCCAAGTTAAGTTTTCTGCAACTTTTTCAAAGTGTAGGAAGTATTTATCAACTTCTTTTTCTTGAAATGGAGGAACAAGCCTAATATGTTTTGTAACATCGAAATTGTATTCAATCTTTTGCTTCGGCTGATTTGTTCTTTCTTGCATTTCTATTTCCCTCATTCTTAATTGAAATTCTCTCTCCTTCTCTCTCTCTTCCCTTTCTCTTTCTTTCTCTCTCTCTCTCTCTTCTCTTTCTTCTCTCTCCCTTTCTCTTTCCTTTTCTCTTTCTTCTTTCTCCCTTTCTCTTTCTCTTTCCTTTTCTCTCTCTACTCTTTCTTCTCTCTGTCTTTCTCTTTCCCTTTCTCTTTCCTTCTCTCTTTCCTGAATTTCTAATTGTCTGATTCAAGATTCAAGATTCAAGATATTTTATTCAAATATATAGGCCACCGGCCCATAATATATAAACAATTTTACCATGCATTCCCTCACAAAATATAGTCTTTTACCTATAGGAGATGCTTAAATTAACAATTATTAACCTGTTTTCGTCTTTGCACTTTATCAGATTTTAACCTTGTCCAAAAGTAAAACATCTGCAGTCGACATTGCTCGAAATGGAGAAAATGCCATCAGCGTACATTTCCTCCATTTAACTTATTACCAAACGACAACACCCTAGGCTTGTCCAAATCAAAAGCATTTGCAGACGATAAATTAAGTAACTGAAAATTGGAAATTTGTTTTATGAAGGGTAGAAAACAATGTAAGAAAAGGAGAGAATGCAGGTTACCAGCATTCTCTCCTTTTCCCCAAACGCCCTCTGATCTGAAATTTTAATTCAAGTTCTTTCAAACTTGAAACTGACTGAACGTCAACTATCAGGGAAAGAGCATTTTCATTGAAAATCTCCTCATCAATAAAATATTGTACCAAAATGTTTTTAATTTCTTGTTTACGCATTGAAGATTTTATTTCAGACAATTTATAGTGCTTAGCAAGATTAAGCAAATCAGTCTTTTTACCTAAATTCAATAACTCCATAGACGGTTCAGCCGTAAATTTATCTAAGTCAAAAGACATGTTTGTTTGTGCTGGATTCAAGTACAAAATTGTATTATAATTACTGATTAGTAAAAATGTTGGGGAAAAAAATCAATAAGTGAAAACTAGACTGTCTGTAAGAAATTTTGACTAACAGGATGTAGATCTATTAGATTTTATTCCAATTGTGAAAAACAAACGTCCATGTCTTATTTTCCAATCGATGGTTAATCCCAAAAGGAAAACGAATGCGTTAGTCTTATTTTCTAATCCCGGACGAGCCCCCAATTTCTGTTACGAACCAGGCGTAACTAGAAAGTAGAAGCCAGCAACAAACGATAACAATTAACAGAATTTATTAACAAAACTATCAAATAATCAGTGACAATATTACAATAGTACAAAACAATACCTTAGACGTTAAATACAGAAGACAAATTATTCCAGTCTTAATTCCAGTCTGATCCTGATCCAAACTGAATGTAATCCAAGCACAAATTATATGACTCAAACACAAAATAGTCCCCACTGTAGTCTGGCAATCATGTATTAACTAGTGAACGCTGAGGTGTAAAGAGCTTTTCCTTTTATAATAACAGAGAAACTTCCAGAAAATTCATGTTAAATTCAGTTGCATAATTTCTAGTAATCAGATTGTAAAAAGGCCCGGAAACTTCCACAACAATATTCCACAAGAGAGAATCCAGTTCTAAAAAACAGCAACAGGGGAAAACCATTCAAAAATAGATACACACATGAACAAAGCTAGGAATAACTGGGTATGTACATAACATTTGATAAGGCTTATGTGAATGTAAAACATTAAAAATCACGTGTCAGTTGCATAGGACTGTACATAGTCAAAAAGGTGTCATGAAGTCATATCTGGTGTCATAAAAAAATTATAAAGACCCCGATTGCAAACTATCGATAAAGCAAGTGAGTGAGTTTCTTCACCCTTGAGAAGCCAAAAGTATTTGAGCCATGCTCTGTGAAAAGGGGCTTTTATGCATATACAAAAAGTGTCGACCCACATCAACCTGACAACGTGATCTGGATCAATTTTCTGAGCTATCAAGTAATTTTCTGCATGACAAAAGACCAGTCTATCTCATGAATCAGCCAGTTGTTGTACAAATGGATTTTATAGATCCATAATTTTGTGATGACCTGCAGGGTATAATTTTTTTTAGGAGATATATACGCGCTTTTTGTCAGTACAGGCTCATTTATATCAGAGCTCTACAAGAAATTTGACTTGCAGCAACACTTTTACGTAAGTCCCTTCAAAAAGGATATTTCTTGGCAACGAAAGCATTAAGCTTTCCGTGCAAAATATTCAAACTTGACTTCTTTGTCGGCTTAAAATACAATCCAGTGAAACTTGGAAAAAGTTTTTATCTTACAGGCTTGACCGAGCAGTTGTATAGTATACATCTTTGAGTATACTGCACAGTCCATACAGTTGTATAGTGATGCCGTCTGCAAAGGCCTGAAAGGTTTAATAACTTGACAATGACACGTGTATGTACTAGATACAGAATTGCTTGGAAAATAGTGGCATATGTCTTCGGTGCCATCGTTCAAGCCTTGTAATGTTACTGATTACTGAAGATACAGAACATGATGTGGGTTAGGCACAGAAACAATCAATTTAAAGGTATGTAGCTTTTGTTGAAATCAGTTCTTACAAATAAAATATTACATATACAAAAATTGGCCATCTGTAAGCTTCTAACATTTTGATTATCAGAATTTACTCTATTTACATACGGTCCAAAAGTAAATTTAGCGGAGGTCAAATTGCAGGTAAATTTCATTCATGTCATAACTTCATGAATTAATTGATTAATACACGTTTTCTCCCGTTAACGCCCGGTTTTTACCCGTTAATACATGATTATAACGGCCCGAAAAGGCACGTTTTATGCAATAATAAGTGTACTTTAAATGGTATCAGTTCCCTTCTATTGACTCCCTTTTGTTCACTTTGGGCCGCAAAGAATACTTTAAATAGTTCCATTAATCAAGCACTGATGGCATACATAGTAAGGGTCGAGAAAATGATGTGAAAGGAAAGAGTTCGTGCATTTGATCAAAACTGATCAAAAAAGCAAGCAAAGGTCTGATTGGCATAGATTATGTGTGGAAGAAGGGTCAGTTTTCTGTTCACTAATTACAAGCTCTCTTTTGTTATTACTGTCACCTCTGTAACTGAAAAAATGTAGGAACTGCTTGTATCATTTCAGCATCAGCGAATATTTCCACAGCTCCTAACAGTAGGGATACATTCGTATGTCGCATGTGCACTGCAAGCCACAGTCCTACTCCCCACCAAGGTATACTGAATTGCCGAACGGCCGTGCAGGTCAGTTCGGTTCTACTAGCGGCGTTTGTACTTCGCACGACGAACTGACAGGCACAAGACAGGCAATTCAAGCTGAAACTACTGTTCCTCCCCCGTACAGCCAATAGCTTTCTTTGTCTGTTTCTTTTGCTTCCTCATCTTCTTCTGTCTTTTCTGATTTTCTTTTATCTCTTCCTCTTTTCTCTTCATTCTTGTTATCTATCAATAATGATAGTAATGGTACTTACTAGTCTTTACTTTTATGCTGCAATTCCCCGTAAACTAGTACTATTAATTTGTCCAAGGGCCACTACTTTTTACGCTGCAGGTAAAGTGCTGTTTTTTTTTCCAGGAGTTCCCAATATCGACTTTTCCATTACATCATGATTGTTATTTTCATTCAATTCCTGACCAATTGTGAGGTCAATTGAGCTTGAAATGTGGCCTCTGAACCGTCCACATTCTGACCGAATTTTAAGTCATTTGAGCGATAAATGTGGCCTTTAATGTGCCCATATGCTATTTCTTTGATTGACCTAGTGACCCAATTTTAAACTCACTTAACTCGTTTTGCTCATGTAGGCTTACAAACTTAGAACAGGTTCACTACATACCAAATATCAAAGCTGTATGCATTCCAGTTTCAGAGAAGAAGAATTTTAACTTTTTCCTTTTTTGTTCCTTCGTTCAAACATGTGACCCCTGGGGTGTGGCCAGTTTACATCATGATTGTTATTTTCATGCGATAAGATTATATAATACAAAGTTATAGATTGAACGATGATCACGTTTTTATTGTTTTGTTTCCCTTCCTTAATTTCAATTTACTTCTTTTTTATGGGGGGGGGGGGGGGGGGCAAATGGTTTGTGTGTAAGGCCCACTAGATCCCAAATAAAGACAATGTGAGACTCAAAATACAGACAAGTCTAATACATACTATTTGAAAATATTGATATTATCATTAATCTAATAATGTGTTACAGTGTAAATTATCAAAGTTTCAGTCGCTTGCAGAAAAACGTATTAAATACTCGAGCATAAGCTTTTGCTCAAGCTTTACTATATGTTTTTCTGTCAATGAACCAAGACACTTGTCAGTCTATGTAATACTCAGTAAAGTAGCAATTACTCTCTAAAACAAGTTCTGTCAAGATGGGGTAAATTTAAAGTAGCCATTCAGATTTCAAATCTTACCAGAACTCAACTATAATTCATCACTGTCTTGAGTAAGGCGATTGCTGACATAACATCAGTAAATAAGACAGACGAAAGTACAAAAGAAACATACCTCAATTTAGTATTTTCTGAATGGGCTTCTAAAGGCGGTGTAGATTTTGAGCCAGAATTTCTCAAAGCATTGATAGAATGCCACATGATCAATAAAGTGGGTCGATTAACAGGTCTCGCATTCGAATTAGTAAGATAGCATAATATCTGGTGTAAGAAATATAGACAGAGTTACCGACTACAAAGCGACCATTCCGTTAATTAAATGACCCAAATTTCTGATGTTTTCGGTGTTAGGACATTATCTTTTTATACAGGTGCAAAGTCAAATAAATTTGTATTTATCTGTCTTCTACAGAAAATTGTTGTTTACAACATAGAACAAACGGGCCATGATGGCCCTGGATTGTACACCTGTGTCAATAGGCGAAAGCTCAATCCAAATTCAATTCCTGACCAATTGTGAGGTCAATTGAGCTTGAAATGTGGCCTCTGAACCGTCCACATTCTGACCGAATTTTAAGTCATTTGAGCGATAAATGTGGCCTTTAATGTGCCCATATGCTATTTCTTTGATTGACCTAGTGACCCAATTTTAAACTCACTTAACTCGTTTTGCTCATGTAGGCTTACAGACTTAGAACAGGTTCACTACATACCAAATATCAAAGCTGTATGCATTCCAGTTTCAGAGAAGAAGAATTTTAACTTTTTCCTTTTTTGTTCCTTCGTTCAAACATGTGACCCCTGGGGTGTGGCCAGTTTTGACCAGGGGCGTTATATAAACAATCTTGGTAGTGGTCCACTGGGAGATGCTACATGTATACCAAATATCAAAGCTCCACAACTTTCAGTTTTCGAGGGGAAGAATTTTAAAGTTTTCCTTCTTTGTTCCTATGTTCTAACTTGTAATCATCGGGGCGGGCCATTTATTTTATCCCAGGAGCCTCCAATGAACAAATTTGGTAGAGAACCACCAGCAGATACTACATACTAAACATCAAAGCTCTACGCCTTCCAGTTTCAGAGAAGAGTTTTATTTTTTTTCCTTCTTTGTTCCTATGTTTAAACTTGTGACCCCCGGAGCGGGACCAGTTTTGATCACAGGCATCATATGAACAAATTTGGTAGAGGTCCACTAACAGATGCTACATAGCAAATATCAAAGCTTTATGCCTTCCAGTTTCAGGGAAGATGAAGTATAAAGTTTTCCTTTTTTTGTTCCTATGTTTAAACCTGTGACCCCGGGGCGGGGCCAGATTTGACCCCAGGGGCATTATATGAACAAATTTGGTAGAGGTCCCTTAGGAGATGCTAAATACCAAATATCGAAACTTCACGCCTTCCAGTTTCAGAGGAGAAGATTTTCAAATATTTTGTTTTGTTTTGTTTTCCTTTCTATTGCCATGCGAACCAGGGTTATGAGTGGAATTCAATTCTTTGAACAACTTTTGTAGAGCTTCACCCAAGGAACATTTCTGCCAAGTATCATCAAGATTGACCCAGTGCTTTGGGAGAAGAAGATGTTTAAAGAAATTGTTGACGGACAACGGGCAATGGGCCATCGCAATAGCTCACCTTGAGCACTTTGTGCTCAGGTGAGCTGAAAATAGGCAGTCCCCTTCTCTTTAAGTTAATTACTTTGATACTTGAAATGAAACGTGAAAATAATATGAAGAGGGTACACTGCATTTCACAAAACACCACACACTGAACGTTCAAGTTGTAAATGCTGTTAAGCTTTTTTATTATATACCTAGCAGTGAAATCCTGGGATTTCCCAGTGTAATAAATTTTGATATCATCACTAGTGACGTTATCAACTTTCACTTTCACTTCCTGACGTAATTTGGAAACTACTGTTTTTTCGACTACATTTTTTTCGACTTTCAAACGCAAAATTACAAATAATGATGTTAATACGGTATATAATAAATAGAATAATCAACTGGTTGTTTTTGATATGAAAAATATCTCACTCGGACGCGTCGTAAGGCGTTAAAAAACTCGTGCTGCGCACTCGTTTTTTCAACGCTTAACAACGCATCCTCGTGAGATATTTTTCATATCAAAAACAACCAGTTGATTATCCTCTATTTAAACCGCTCTGAATTATCATCGATAGTCACTTGTCATATTCTTTTAATAAAAAAAATATGAGGTTTATATCTATTGGGTGAATGCCAACAGTTTTTGTCTGTTCCAACATGTAATTAAGACAGTATTGACCCAGTATATACATGTACGTATAGACAATGTAGACAAAATAGTCTTTTTCTGGTTTCTTATATAGTGCAGATAGGTTTGGTACTCGGTCGAAACTCTGCCAAAATGAAACGATCATGCCTATATTGTGTCATTTCCTTTGTCAATGAATAATCAGCAAGCTCAAATCATTGCACTTTTGTTTCTTTTTTAAATGATAAATGAGTTAAAGGTGCGGTGAAATTAAACCAAACTGACAAATGTTGAGTTGCTCTGTAAGTTTTTTTATAGGCGGACTGGTTATTAAAATAAAAAGGAAAATCATTACGCTTACCACTTTTAAATAAAAAGAAACTCCGACTAGTCAGACTAGTCCATTTTGAATGCATTTGCACACGGTTATGTAGATGTGATTCATTTGATGTTTTATTTTCTACTAATTTTCCCCCATACAAACATGGTGAGAAATCAGAAAATGTTCATCACCATAATTCTCTTCTTTTCTCACACCGTTTTCTTTCATCCATGAGGACGTTCTTTTGATAGTTAACTGATAGATAAAGAAAAGGGCAGTTTAGTTTGTAATTCCACATTTCAAAAGCATTTGGCAGGTCTGATCAAATGTTTCTATACAAGTTTAGTTCGTTCTCAAGTCACCCAGAAGTTGAATTTGCAAGTGATATTTATGTAACCTGAAACAACCAAAGCAAGTTTTGAGATTTAAGAGTTTTTCTTTTTTCTCTTAATTATTCAAACATCTTTACTTAACAAAGACACATTCTACAGCATTCACGAAACTCCAGTGTTTGGGCACAAACTAATGCTGACCATAACACCGTCTGAACCATAACGGTGACTGGTCTCAGGGTTCTAAAAACACTGAATTGTCCAGCATAATCCCATTACCGCTCAACCTCCTCCAATATATAAAGAAATAAGCAAGTGCATTTCCTAATACTTCATCCATCCCTCTATATGGCAGTTCAAACTACTCCCATTCAAGGACTTTCGCCCCCCCCTCCCTCCCAAAACAACAACAACAAAAAAGAGTGCGTTTTTACGACCTCTTTCGTGAAGAGAAACAAAGATTCAAATTTTGTAGAAAAAAAATGTGTGTTCTGAGCTATTTCTCCGCTTATCAACATATTTTTTCAATACGCAGTGAGGACCTGGAGGAACGCCAATCTTATCTGCTTAAATTTGAAAAACCCTTACATGATAAAGCAATGACTTTCTTCAAAACACTAACTAAATGACTTTTGAATGAACAAATCTTCGGCGATCATACCAATTTTAAGAAAATTACTTTGTAATGGTAAAAATATACAATCCTATAACCGGCAATCAACAAAAAGGGTAATTGGGTTCGAAAACATAGTGGTAATGTAGCATTTGATCCTTTATTACTAAATGTTTTCCTTACACGGTAAAAAAGGTTGTTTTTTCCCAAACTATTTTTGAGCCTAAAGTTGCTCTTAGCTTGCTGCACGAAAAAAAAAAATGTAGATCTGAAAAAAAAAAGATCTGCAAGTCTTACTTGCGTTCGGGATTTTTGACTCCACTGGCCGTAGACCAGCGGGCTTATGTCATGGCCCGGTGTCCGTCGTACGTCCGTCCGTCTGTGCACGCATAATCTATTATTTCCAACATTTTTTCTCTGAAACTACCAGTCTAATTTTGATGAAACTCCAAAGAAATGATCCTGCCATGATCCTCTTTAAATTTCTTGAAAGAATTTGATTCCTTCAAAAACTGTAGTTGCCATGGCAGCAAAACTGAAAAATGTTAAAAAAATATTCTTGTCTGAAATCCTGTGATCTAGTACTACTAAATTTGGCATGTAGGATTATTTACTGGACCTGTACCAAGTTCTTTAAAATAATAATCGGGTTAAAATTGGCCCCGTCCCGGGATCACAATGTTTACATGAGCTTATATAGGGAAAACTTCAAAATCTTTTAGTACCTAGCCATATAGCCCGGGGATCACAAGTTACAAGTTTTATATGGGCTTACATAGGGAAAACTTCTCGAAACCTAGTCATAAGGCTTAGGGCTACCAAATTTGGCATGTAGCTTTATCTTAATGGGTCTCTACCAAAAGTGCCAAATTATAGTCCTGGGGTAATATTGTGCCCGTCCCGGGGGTCAAAAGTTTAACATGGACTTGTGATGGGAAAATTTTAAAAATTTACTTATACTTAGCAATATGTTCTAGGAGTACCAAATTTGTATGTAGTTTTTCTAGTGGGCCTCTGTCAAGAGGGCCCAAATTTAAGCCTCTAGGTCAATTTTGTCCCCTTACCAGGTGTCACAAGTTTTAAATACTATATTGAAAAGGAAGTTATCGGAGAAAGAATTACGTACAATCGAGTCAACACGGAAACGAAACCAGTAAGGGAAGTTTCGAAACTTAGTTTTAAAAAAGGGGGTGGGGGTGGAGACGTAATCCTGTCTGCAAAAGCCCATGTTTTAAGCCCCGGCACTGAAAAAGAGTTAAACACTGTTTTCCGATTCATTCTCTATCCATCCCTTAGTCTACAAAAATAACTAAAATTAAGATATAACAAAGCAAACACCGAAAAAAAATATCTAAAAAAGACAGTTCGTTAACTGTAGATCCGAGGAAGAAAAGAAGGGATTAGAGTGCACTCAGATTTTAATGTGCATACTTTAAAAGATACAAGAAATTTGTCCGTGTAAAAAAATGATACCTAGCTGTCAAAGTACATGTACTAGGGCTTTCAATATTCCTGTCATGATAAACGACATAGGCCCCATTAACTACTTTTCATAGGCCACATCGCTACTTGGCTGTAGCACCTATACACGCTTGACCAGACGTTTTATTCCAACTTTCTCTCTCTCTCTCTCTCTCTCTCTCTCTCTTAGGCGCCTTCGACTTAAAGGGTTACAAAATGAGTACCAACCCAGCAAATAATTAAGTATGGTTAAGACGATTTCATAGAGTATCTAAACCCAAAGTATTGTATTGGAGACTTGATATAAAAACATATCTTTAAATGGCAATTTAGTTCTTTTAAAGGTCATTGAAGTTTGATATAAATATCCGTTTAAGAAGGTCTCTATCGATTGCTATTTGTAATCTTACAATACTGTAAAAAGAAATGCTATGATCAGTTCATTGAATATGCCAAAAGACAGAAAATCACCCTTAGTTCTAAACTGGAAGGAAACGTGCAGGTGAAAATCTACAATTTTTTAACTTATTACCAAACGACGAAATTTCCAGACGACAAAATAAAAGTGACTGAAAATTTGAAATATCTTTTGGCAAGGGTAGAAAACATTGTGGGAAAAGGAGAAAATGCTGGTTACCAGCATTTTCTCCTTTTTTCACAATGTTTTCTACAGGCTTCTTTCTCAGGGTCGTCAAAAGTAGGGATTGTGTGGTAACGGTTTAAAATGAAAAGTAGCCTCTTTAGGGTCATCTACATTTCAATCCAAAATTTAGCCATGGATTGTTGGAATGTAAATGATCAAAACCGGCTTTGATTACGTGGGGACAAGTCCCAAATCTTATCGTCTGGTAAAGAATTAGAAGTCAAAACTTCAAGGTATAACTCTATACCCTTAATTTTTTAATTTAGATCAGAAGGTAAAGACCAAATACTTTTTGAATGTGGTTAATTTTCATTAGAAAAACCAGAGAACCATGATGGTCCTATATCGCTCACCTAAGTATATTTGTAACTTATATGGTTTATCAAGGGCAGGCTATTAATTCTTTTTAAATAAGGCATACCCTGGGGTTTGTCACAAGAAGATTGTTTACAGGTTTTCTTCTTTGTCTTTGGCCAGTGGAGCTAAAAACTGCTGCTTATCATCAATTTTTCTCTGCACAGTATCTTGTACCCTTTTTGACTTGTAGTTTAACCCATTACCAGATGACAAAAGTTTAGACCGGTCCAAATTGAAAGAAATTGCAGACGACATCTTAAAGTGTATTTGAAATGAAAAAAAAAAAAGTGATCTATATGGTAGGAAAGATTGTGAGAAAGGAGAAATTGCTTGTTACAAACAATTTCTCCTTTTTAGATGGAATTGATTTTAAAAGATGTGAAATAGTGTGCACCAGGGCACAGAGCCCAAATATGACCCCAAGGGGATAATTTTATATATATTTATAAAGGGTCACTGGATGATGCTACATGCAAAATATGAATGCTCTAGCCCTTATGGTTTGTCACAAGTAGATTTTAAAAGATTTCCTTCTATGTTTCTATGTTAAATAGGGTGCACCCGGGCAGAGCCCAAATATTACCGCAGAGGGATAATTCTAGCAATTCTAGTAGAAGATCATCAGATTATGCTACATACCAAATATGCCCTAGCCATTACAGTTTGTCAGAAAAAGATTTATTAAAGGTTTCCTTCTTTGTTTCTATGTAAAATAGGGTGTGCCTGGGCAAAGCCCAAATATGACCCAAGGGGAATAATTTTAACAATTTTGGTAAGGGGTCACAAAAAGATGCTTCAAAGAAAATATGAATGCTCTCGGCATTATGGTTTGTCACAAGAAGATTTTTAAAGATTTTAAAATAGGGTGAAACCGGACAGAGCCCAAATATAACCGCAAAGGAATAATTTTAATAATTTCGGTACAGGATCATCGGATAATGCTACATACTAAATAGGAAAGCTGTAGCCATTATGACTAGTCAGAAGAAGATTTTTTAAAGATTTCCTTCTTTGTTTCTATGTATAATAGGGTGCATCCAGGCGAAGCCCAAATATGACCCCTGGGGAATGATTTTATCAATTTTGGTAAGGGGTCACCCAATGATGCTTCAAACAAAATATGAATGCCCCCGGCCTTATGTTTTGTCACAAGAAGATTTTAAAAAAGGGTGCACCCGGGCAGAGCCCAGATATGACCGCAGAAGGATAATTATAACAATTTTGGTAGAAGATCATCAGATAATGCTACATACTAAATAAGAATGTTCTAGCCATTATAGTTTGTCAGAAGAAGAAGTTTTAAAGATTTCCTTCTTTGTTTGGTAAGGGGTCACCCAATGATGTTTCAAACAAAATATGAATGCTCCCGGCCTTATGTTTTGTCACAAGAAGATTTTTAAATATTTTAAAATAGCGTGCACCTGTTCAGAGCCCAAATATGACCGCAGAAGAACAGTTTTAACACTTTTGGTACAGGATCATCAGCTAATGCTACATACCAAATATGTATGCTCTAGCCATTATGGTTTGTCAGAAGAACAATAAATGTGTCATCCGGCATTAGAGTTCCAGGTGCTTCGAATGCTATGAACATTACTCCCCGCACTCCCAACGCTATTTCCAATACAATACTTGCCAAATTTGAACTAAACTTCTTGTCTCGACTCAAAAATATTTGATGTACATAATTATATCTACTGTTTACATTTCAAAAAGTTACATCGTTTTCTATTTTAATGAAAAATAGTTGATAGCAGTTAATTAATTAGTTCTTCCTTCCTCCTAAGGTGATTTGCGAAAAATGGCGATTTGTTTACGTCAAGTAACTTTCAATGACAAAACATCAGACGTGGAGACACAGGACAGCCACGAATGACTTACCTTATACAGAATGACGCCAGTTTTACCACGCTTTTGTTGCAATTTATTTATAGATCCCTATTCACATGTCATGTTAGAATTATTAAATATAATACTGTAGTTCAGCTTGTTTACTGGCACTTCAAAAACCAAAAACGTTAACCTTTCAACCAAAAAAAATGATAGAGATCAACCACACAATATGGTGAATTTCTGTGCCAAGATCACACAATATGGTCAAGTTGTGTCCATTTTCTGCTTGGATATGGTTCTCTCCATTAATTGCCCGTCTGACCTTGACCTGTTAATCTCATATTCTGAATACTTATCGTTTTTTGCACATCATATTCTTCGAAGATTCGACCTGTCTGCTATATCACGTCACCCATCCCCCCAATACCTGAGAAAGGTAGGACTTATATCGAAGCTAAATGTATTAGCCTATAATCAAAGCATGTAGAGGTTATTTTAATAAATGGCCGTTGCATCCGTCACATGCTAGCCAATCATAGCTTAATGAATCGCACCGAGTGGCGTTTTATTGAGTAAACGTTCATTTCATTTTGAAATTCAAAGTAACGGACTGATTTTTCAAGGACTAATTTTAAAAAAAAATCGATCTGCTTCTGTACCCAGAATGCCCAAATTAGATAGATGTGTATCTGTAGAAAGCCATCTAGCGGGAGATGATGAAACATTTATACCACATGGTTAGTTTCTTTGCCTAGCTTGGATAATATGCCAAAAACCTGTATACAGACAAATCCTCTGTTACAAATAAAGACAACCTTCCAGTAAAATCATTTTAATTCATTGTCATAACTTAAAAGTACAATTAATAAACATCATTCTTCTTGTCATTCAAACTAGAAACAATTACACAACTGGAATTTATTATATGTAGGTGTGACGTAGCTTTTCCTTCCAACAATAAATTACTTAAACCATTTGCTCAATGTTCCTAGAGCAGAGCCAAATGTCTGCAACAAAGGATGTGTAGATCTGTCTTGTAATAAAAGGGATCCAGCCTCAGCTTCAAAACCATGTTCATTCAGTTGATTTGCTAATGTCGTCACATTCAAGTAATCATGTAATGTTGCTTCTTCATCTTGATTGGCTAAAACATACTGAACAATGACTGGATAATGGCTGGAATGGATTAACTCGGGGACAAGTCTGTGTTTCAATATAAGAACTATAACTTCATCATCTTCTATCTGAAAAAAAAAGGAACTTGTACAATTTGTATTGAAATAAAAGTCCGGTATTGTACTTGCTGAACCATGAAATATGCTGTTTAGCAGTTATAGTATCTATATGAATACAACAACAATAAGTAACATAAAAAAACCTCACTGAAACGAATATTACTACATGGACAAGAAACGCTGAGACTTATCTATACATTTTTTCTAACATAGATCACTATTCTTCATGGCAAAGAGGTGATAAATCAATTACTTACTTCATTATGGTTAATACTAGTCTAAAAAGATGCTTAAACAAAAACAAACTTCATACCCTATCAGTGCTTTAGATACAAGAGGGCAAATCGCCCTAGAGTGCTCACAAGACTAAAATTAAAATGTGGCATCTAAAGTGTGCACAAAGAGTTTTTAAGATTTGGCCCAAAGACCTGGTTTTTCAAATATTTGGCTCAGTAACATACTTTTTGCCCCGACATGACCAAATTTTAAACTTACAAACAATATCACCAAGACAAATTTTCTAAACAATTTCCATGACTATGCGACTGAAAATGTGCCTCAGAAGGTTTTTCTAATATTTTGTCAAGTGATCTACATGTTGACCCAACTAGACCCAACTTTAAACATGTTTGAGATATTAACAGGACAAACATTCTGACAAAGTTTGATCAGTATTGCTGAAAAAGTAGCCTCTACTGTTCACACAATGTTTTTCTTTTTAAAATTTGTCCCAGTAACCCATTTTTGACCTAGTATGACCCGATTTCAATCTTGTGAAATATATCAGCAAGACAAACATTTTAAGTTTCATCATTATTAGCTGAAAGTGTGCCCTCTAGAGTGTAAGCAAGATTTTTCAAAGATTTGACGAGTGACCTAGTTTTTGACAAGACATAATCCAATTTTATCCCTGTAAAAGATACCATCAAGAAAAACATTCTGTTTAGATTAATATGTATCAGGCTGAGAATGTGGCCTCTAGAGGGTAGCAAACTGTACACAAGATATTTCTCAGATTTGACCCAGTGACCTACTTTTTGACTCAATATAACCCAATTTCAAAACTTTCTAAGCAGTTGTCAAGAAAAAAATTCTGACCAATTTGCATGAGTATCCAATAGAAATTTGACAACCTTAATTTGCATGATGGTCACACAGCTTTTCTCGATCACTTTATGATCAGATAAGCTTTTAAACAGAGGCTTTTGCAAACTACCTAGATCAAGATCAGGGTCCATCTTTTAAGTCAAGCCTATTTGATAAAAATCTATCCCTAAGGTAAATTTATTCTCTGGTCTGACTTACCTTGGTCATGCTTGATAAAGTTTCGATGGCGTATGAAAATAGGTCTTTTTCTCCAATAATAAGGCATAATTTTACTGCTTGCATACCACAATCATTTGCAACCATTATATCATATAACTTTTTTATGCTCTGAAAAACATGAATTCAGCTTATTACACCTACATGCACTTCTATTGATTTAGTGACAGCCTTTAATGTCTTTCATAACTACTGATGGCAGAGATTATGATCACTGTATCCCAGTATAGCTAGACTTTGGCTTGCACACCACAATGTCACTTACCCTAGAAGATGCCTATTGTGCCTTGCAATTAATCAATGCACAAACATTGCAGCAAAAAGAAAAACATTCCTCAAGCACAATTTCTTATACACATATCACTCAGACAGCATTGTGAAAACAGGCCAAAATCAGAAGGAGCATAACAGACAGCCTGTATCATCCCCGTAATTAGTCAAGCCTGTAACATGAAAGTTTCTGTATGACAGTAGATCGTACAATCAGCCGTCCAAGAAAGTAAAGTTAACAAACATGTATAACATGTATCATGTGATTTTTTTCCACATTTTACAAGAATGCCTTAACCCTTTACTCCATACATACTCATTTCTACGCATTGCTTGTAGGAGTCTTTGGAAAACAATGTGGCAAAAGGTGAAATTGCTCGTGACGAGCAATTCCACCTTTCGTCACAATGTTTTCTACGCTTTCAAAAGGTCTCATATACACAAAAGACACCTTGCTGTTATCTAGGGTCAATAAGAGATACCATAGAAATGCCTTATGGGGTAAAGGGTTAAAAGGCAGTACTGCATAAAAATGGTTACGTGTAATTCTTAAAATTAATTCCTACTCAATTGTCTTTTTTATTGGGTCTATTTATCTTTTAATGGAAGTCTTAGCATAGCTGTATATGTGCAGGCTGATCTTAACCTACAGCTAAGGTTACCCTGACAATACTAAGAGATAAACTTGGTAATGATGAGTTCCATACAACTTAAAACTTACCTCTTTTGAAAGACAAATATCTTTGGTTTCCTTGATTGAATCTAGAACAAGATCAGCATTAGTATGACTACCACTGGCTGCAATGGCATTGAATAACAGAACCCATGGAGTTTCAGTATGAGAACTGGAAAAGATATGAAATATTTAAGAAACCTGCTGTTACATAATTATTTACTATGCAACAAAAAATTAATGACAATGAATAATCAAAGGGTATATTAATATTTAGCCAGTCAAATTTAAAAACAGGCTTCACCACTGGATTAACCCATTACCACACAATCCCTACTTTTGACGACCCTGAGGAAGAAGCCTTAAAAAAACATTGTGGGAATAGGAGAAAATGCTTTAAACCAGCATTTTCTGCTTTTCCCACAATTTCTTAAATTCTTTAAAAAACAAATTTCAAATTTTCAGCCAATTTTATTTAGTCATCTGCAAATGCTTTTGATTTGGACAAACCTAAATTTTGTTGTTTGGTAAAGAGTTATGAAAGATACATGTAACTGCTGAAAAACAGAACAAAAGTGAGACAAATGTAATACAAATTATCAACACCATATCCTTAGTTTGCTATGTAGTCTTTTAACCCTTTACCCCATTAGGCATTCCTATGGCAGCTATAATGGACCATAAATAACAGCCAGGATGAAGCCGTTTCTTATTTGTAAATGATACCTTTTGATAGCATAGAAAACATTGTGTCAAAAGGTGTAATTGCTCGTCACAAACAATTTCACCTTTCGCCACAATGTTTTCCAAAGGCTCCTACAAGCAATGTGTAGAAATGAGTATCTATGGAGCAAAAGGGTTAAGACATTTTTATGCAAATTTCAAATTCATAAGAATGCCAAATTTTGACAAACATTTGTGGGATGTCATGTGATAAAATCAGAATGATGACCTTTTATTCCATTTCATAAAAAAAATGGAAGAACTTACCAATGGCTAAAAAGTACCTGAATGCTGAATTTGCACCTGTTTACTAAGTGAAACAAATCCAGTTTCTACCATTTTGTAGCAAAAAGGTAAACTTTTTATCTCCTACTGTTTATCAAAAAAGAATTGAATTTTAGCAAGAAAGTCAAAAGGCTTATTCTAACAGCCTTTGTATTTGTTGGTTATAGTTAATCAATAAAAATATAGTTTCCATCAAATGATAATCTGTTTAACCATTGTGGGAACTGGAAAAATTGTGTTTCCAAATGTGGTCCACAGCAAGATGATGAGAAAGGTTATCTGAACTTCACCCTCAAGGTGCCAAGTAAACACATCTGACATTTAAAAAAAAAAAAAAAAAGAAGAAACTAATTACAATTTGAAGGTTTGTTTTGTCTAGAATGTTTCAGCAAAGAAGGTTGTGTAGATCAAAAATCACAACAATGGATTGAATATCCTTTTATTATCAGTAACGGTTGCCATATGGGCAACACTTCTGAAGGCTATTAGTGTTATCATGGGGGATAGTGCTCAAGTTAAACCAGGTTCTCTTAGGTGCTCAGTGTATAGCATAGTGAAACTGGAGGGTTTGTCGTAAATAGAAAAATAAAATCACATTGCACTTTCTGTTCAGCTATAGTTGCTATCAAAATTATTTCAGATACATGTATATCATGGCAGTCTGTGTATCCATGCAAAACTTAATATGGATTTTCTTTTCTCACTGTTTTAACCGGTTACCACACAATCCCTACTTTTGACGACCCTGAGAGAGAAGCCCTTAGAAAACATTGTGGGAAAAGGAGAAAATGCTGGTAACCAGCATTTTCTCCTTTTCCCACAATGTTTTCTACCCTTCATGAAACTAATTTCAAATTTTCTGTTACTTTTACTTTGTCATCTGCTAATGCTATCAATTTGGACAAACCAAATATTTTGTTGTTCGGTAATGAGGTAAAGAATACTCTTCTTTAGCCAATAGATGTTTTCCACATAAACATTGTCTAAACCATCATCAGCAAAGACAGGTATGAAAATATATCACAATGACTATCAGCAATTCTCCAAAGGAAGTCTGCTGAGCTTTGGATGTGAATGAGCTAACCTCATGATCAGCACCCTGTACTTGAATGACATCATACAAAGTTAACAAAAACATACCCATTTGCAGGAAATTTTGGCCACAATTTTAGTAATTTACAGAGAGCAGAAAACTCTGTCTCCCCAGATGAATCATTAAGCTGATCCACAGTGGCCTGGAGGAGCTCTGAAAACAACTGCTTTCTGGATTCTGGTGATTTCACATTATCTTCTGTGACCTGTGAAAAAACACTTTTACATCTAATTCACAATAACCCATTATCACACAAACCCTACTTTTTACGACCATGAGAAAGAAGCCTTTAGAAAACATTGTGGGAAAAAAAGAAAATGCTGGTAATTTATCAAACAATCCTGAGTTTCAGTGACACTGAGAAAGAAAGCTTTTGAAAAACTTTACAGGCGAAGTAGAAAATGCTTGTAGCAAGTATTTTTCTCTTTCTTACAAAGTTATCTACACATTTGACAATAAATCCCATCCTTTCAGTCATACTGAAGTTGCAACCTGCAAATGTTTTGAATTGGAAAAATCTATAATTTTGTTGTCTGTAAAAAGTTTTTAAGAACTTTTATTGTTAAGCATAATACTGAAAGAACATTTACAGAAGGGATCTTAAAAAAAAAAAGAAAACCTATAAGCTAGTTTAAAATCTTTCCTATGCTAACAAGATTAAAACCTAAAACTGCTAAAACAATCCAACATTAAAATAAAATCTCAAGATACCTCACAAGATTTCCAGATGGGGTGAACCACAGCTTGTGTTCGATACAGGGTAAGAAGCAATGAATCTTCTTCACTCAACCTGAAACTCTGAAGATTACAGAATCAACATCATCATTATGAGCATCACCAACTTTTTACATTTTGGAGCTGTCTGTATAGAAAGCATTTGCAGAAGACAAATTAAGTGTGGATCTCATTAGGATATTAGTCTACAAATAGGTAATAAAATATTGAGGGATGGTTGGTAGCTATAAATTGCAAATTTCTGGAAAAAGGTTATCTAATAATCATAAATATATTTTGGGGGCCATACAACATGTTTACAGAAAGTTTTGAAAAGAAAGGATGACTTCTTTCAGGTATGAATACCTCAGTACTGTACATGTATTGCCATTTTATTTTAAAGTTACTTTTGATACATGTGTTTGTCAATGTTACCCAGAGATCGAACAACATTACTATGAAGTCTGTCTTTATCTGTAGTGTCTGCAAATGCAACTTGAGTTCGACTTAGCCCTTACAGATTAATTAACAGCAAACTGGTTCATTTCAAGATTTTAACCAATACCAATCTATTTACAAAAAAAAACCATAATTCTAATGACCCTGGAAAAAGAGACTCTTGGAAACAGTCAGAAAAGCAGAAATACCGGTAACCCATACTTTCCTTTTTTCTACAATGTGTTCTAACCTTTTAAAGTCAAGTCCTATAATTTTTCATATTATATATTTCATATGTTGTCAGCAATTGCTCTCAATCTGTATAAGTCAAAAAGGTGTTGTATAATGAAGAGTTTCAATGGCACTTGGCCAGGGTTTAATGTTGATTTCTTAATCCTGTCAAAAGAAAAACAGTCTCTTGGATGAAAAAGTTTTGGGAAACAGGTCTATACATTGGTTTAAGAAATTATACTGAAATTTTATACAGTGAAAATTCTACAATAAGGCTGAAGAGGTTATTCCCCTTGACAACATCAATGTTTTCCTTTCACAGAAAAGACAATAGTTCATGATAATCATGAATAATCTTAACTTAACTCTTTACCACACAATCCGGACTTTTAATGACCCTAAGTAAGAGGCCTTTTGAAAACATTGTGGGAAAAGGAGAAAATGCTGGTAACCAGCATTTTCTCCTTTTCCCACTACGTTTTCTACCCTGCAGGAAACAACTTTCAATTTTTGAGTTTCGTTTATTTTGTTGTCTGCAAATGCTTTCAATTTGGACCAGTCCATAATTTTGTTGTTTGGTAAAGAGTAAATGAACACAGGTGTTGTTGCCTTGCCTTGAAAAAACATTTATTGCACATGTCTAAAAATAAATGTAAGTAAACCTTAACGAGTTTCAAAGTTATTTCCCCTGTTACATCATTGCACAAAAGATTACAAGAGTTATTTCCCTTGATGTCTTTTGCAATTAATGTTCTGGTTCCACATTTTGATCAAACTCTTACGAACCTGAAAATTCTGAAAAGAAAGGACAACTTTCTTCCAGGGATCATTACCTCAGTACTGTTTGTATTTCAACTCATTACCAAACGACAAAATTTTTGGCTCGTCCAAATTAAAAGCATTTGCAGATGACAAAATAAAAGTGACTGAAAGTTTGAAGTTTGTTTTGTGAGGGGTAGAAAACATTGTAGGAAAAGGAGAAAATGCTGGTTACCAGCATTTTCTCCTTTTCCCACAATGTTTTCTAAAGGCTTCTTTCTCAGGGGCATCAAAAATAGGGATTGTGTGGTAATGGGTTAAAGGAATGAAAATTTTATGGGAAAAGATAAAATGTTGGTTACCAGTATTTTCTTCCCTTTTGCAGTTTTCAAAAACCTAATTTTCTCTAGATCATTAAGACATTAAATGGTTTAGGGTAATGTAAGAGTCAACAAGGACCTCCACAGACATAGATTTTACAACTAATCTTTATCTTACCTTCTCTAAAATATATAGAATATCAAGCCTTGGTTGGACTTCAACAGAAGCATCAGAACAAAATGGCCGCAGTTTGTACAAAATGTCTTCAGATGTTAACAAATCTCCCCTAAAACATTCAGAGATTTAAGAATTATCAAACTGAACGCATGTAATAAATGTACAAGCAGA
The DNA here is from genome assembly GCA_943736015.1 of Tridacna crocea. Taxonomy (NCBI): domain Eukaryota; kingdom Metazoa; phylum Mollusca; class Bivalvia; order Cardiida; family Cardiidae; genus Tridacna; species Tridacna crocea. The sequence continues at coordinate 7,814,599 of OX031066.1, read as the reverse complement.
AAATGATATTCACTTGCAATACATAAAAACAAGAAAGAAGAAAGCCAAAACATGTTTTATCTGCAATATTTTTTTTTCTATCTTTAGCTGCAATCAAAATCTTCCCTTAAACCCCCTTAACCCATTACTCCACAGATACTCATTTCTACGCATTCCTTGTAGAAGCCTTTGGAAAACATTGTGGCAAAAGGTGAAATTGCTCGTGACGAGCAATTTCACCTTTTGTCACAATGTTTTCTACTCTTTCAAAAGGTCTTATATACATGTACACATAAGAAACGGCTCCATCCTTGCTGTTATTTAGGGTAAATTAGAGATACCATAGAAATGTCTTATGGGGTAAAGGGTTAAAATCAAATCAATACCATTTTCAATATCGTTTCATTTATCATGGCGGCAAAGTGCACCTATCTCATCTTTCCTGGATTCTTTTTTCACCAGTACTTTGCATGATATTTTTTCTAAGCCACTGGCCGCTTTCCCATGTATCTTATGGTATGGATTTTTCTTTTGAGAGTCACAAAATTCCAAGTTTTGATAACCCTAATGAAGAATGCTTTAGAAACAATTCTGGATAAGCATTTTCTCCTTATCTCACATTTTCTACTTTTTCTGGGACAATTTTTGTCATTTGTGATACAATAAATTAATTGGCTGCATTTCGTTTCAATTTGAACAAGTGGTAATTTCTTTAATTTGTTCTAGGGTTTAACCCATTACCACACAATCCCTACTTTTAACGCCCCTGAGAAAGAAGCCTTTAGAAAACATTGTGGGAAAAGGAGAAAATGCTGGTAACCAGCATTTTCTCCTTTTCCCACAATGTTTTCTACCCTTCACAAAAAAAAATCAAATTTTCAATCACTTTTATTTCGTCATCTGCAAATGCTTTCGGTTTGGACAAACCTAAAATATTGTTGTTTGGTAATGAGTTAACCACATTTCAGGTAAAGTTATCTAGAGAACAAATCATCTCTAAGCATTTGTCTGACAGTGCAGATAACACCAGGGTTATGACAGTACCTTGACTTTGTCTTGGAAAAACAGCCAAACTAGTCTTATTAACAGATATCAAATAGGTACTTTTTTCCCTCCTGTTCTTTCCCTTTTTGTAAATTTAAAATAAGGAAAAATACTAAATCTGAAAAAAAGAATGAGGAACTTACCCTTTCTCTACATGTTCTTGTACATGAACAACAATTTTCTCCAGTGATACCAGTGGCTCAACATCACTAAATGTTTCTATTTCATTCTCCGCAGGGCTGTACGTGCAAAAGAAATTGATGACTGAAAGCTCTATTTTCCCATTTTCTAGCGTAAAAAAAAGTATTTTTCCTGATACATACAGGCTGTCATACTGTAATGACTTTTCTAGTTCTTGTATTTACTGGTGAGTTCCTTTGATAAAATGATAATACTTAAACACTCATTTTTTTTCACACTTCGAAAATGATCCATCACTGAATTAACCCTTTACCATACAATCCCATGCTTTAAAGACATTTAAGAAGATACTTTGGAGAACATTATTGTACAATGAGAAAATGCTGGTAATTGGCATTTCCTCAATGGCAATGCATTTTATTCAAAAGACAAATTTCAGTTCCATGTTTAATATGTGGTCTGCAAATGCTGTCAGTCTGAACTTGTCAAACATTTTTTAAATTTCTGTACATAGATGAGAAAGGAGATAGCCTGCATGCTCTCTGCAAAAAAGAAAGACTAATGTAACAAGACAAGAGGGCCATGATGGCCCTGTATTGCTTCACTGGCTTTTTAACCCTTTACCACACAATGTACATGACCCTGAAATAGAGGGCTTTTGAAAAATAAACACTGTCAGGCAATACAAGCCCATTTATTCATTGGCATGAAAGGTAAAGTTCTTGGGGGGGAAAAAAAAAACCAGAGTGATAGAAACCTTACTTAGAATTTAACATTCCACTCATGTGATCATAACTATTAGCATCAAAATGAATCGCTTTTCCTGAAAACAGGATATTTTCTATCAAAAAAGTTAAATATCTAGCATCAATTATGTATCAGTGCAGTTTGATAATCAAGGGAGGTAAATAGTGACAAACTTTTTATCCTTTATGTGAAGATTTATTTCCCTTGATTAATCTTTAAATTGAAGTGACCAATATATGGAAGCCCATGTTAAAATTGTGATCCCTGTGATGGAGCCAATTTTGATTAAAGGCCTATAATATGAAGAAACTTGCTACACAATGGGTAGCTTCAGAGAAGAAGATGTTTGAAATAGATGTTAATGCACACAGGCACAGACGGACAGATACATGGACCAACACACCATGAACATCGAGCCATGACAAAAGCCCACTAGCCTTCGGCAGTGGAGCTAAAAAACTATTCCAACGCCTTTTTTTCCTTAACATGCTATATTAACCCTGTACCACATAATCCCGTCTTTTAAAGGCCCTGAGAAAAAGGACTTTTTAAAACATCGTGGGAAAAGGAGAAAATGCTCTCTTTTTTCCACAATGTTTTCTACCATGCCCAAAACAAATTTCCATTTTTATGCCACATTTTATAGATATCTGTAAATGCTTTTTTTGGATTGATCTAAAATTTTGTTGCTCAGCAAAGGGTTACGATACTTTTACATTTCAGGCTAAAATTTTGAACAGGTCTGTTGGCATGTCACATGATCAATAAACAGCTTTGATAAAATTGGAACATATTCATACTAGTATCATGACTTTATATTTGGTATGAATTATGGACATTTCGTACCATAACCATTTCGTACCAGTCATTTCTTGCCATAGGATTGGTCATTTTGTACCATGATATTACCATTTCGTACGCGGTATGTGTGGTCATTTTTTTATCATGATTTCACCGAGAAAATCTATTTGAATAATAGAAAATAATAGTCAAATTTAGATGTAAAAAAAGGTTTTTTGATTAATAATCCTTGCAATATAAGATAAAATTATAATAGATATAAACAAAACATTATGAATGAATGTGTGGATGAATAATGTGATGGTGATGTTTTTTGCATTCGACATTTCTATTTCAATTTTGTAACAAATATAATTAAAGGCAAACACCAAACAAATTATTTTCAAGTTGTAATTACCAATCTTGTAACAAACATTAACCAAACAATGTAATTATCTATCAACTTTGTCAAACATCGATTGCTTCCTTTAATAAATTAGTGAATATTTAGTTTATAAGTATGCAACAAATGCAACTTTAGAACTTTTGGCATTTATAAAAGCAACATTTTTTAAAAATTCATTGAAGAATACATTTTAATAATCGTTAGGTAAATAAACTATCAACTTGGTACAAATTCATAAGTTATGGTACCAAATTGTAATATTATGGTACGAAATGGTCAATGCATGGTACCAAATGGTAATTTTTTGGTACGAAATGGTAATATGATATATGGTACGAAATGGTTATGGTACGAAATGACTGTATACCTTTGGTATCATGCAAATAGAGTGTGTTACCAGATGTAATGCAACATGTTCTCGGATTACCAAACCTGCACTTTTTACTAGTCAGGAACCACCCAGTTTCTTTATGTAAGGCAATTTTCAATTTGCATGAAAAATATAAAAAGGCCTGTTTATTCCCCCTTCTTATTAAAATACTAAAAACTTTACCTCCACCTGTTTAGAAGATTATCCAGGGCATCTTTAACAATCGTTTTTACTTTCCACGTTTTCACTGTGAACACAGATAACAGTCTATGAGTAACTTCTAAAGGCACCTCACCATCAAGAATAATTTTCATTGACAGTTTGTGTAGCTGAAAAAAAAAATCATCTGAATATTTTTCTCTATCTCTTTACCAAATGAATCATGAAAACAAGTAAAAGTGCCTGATTTTTACCACTATGATAGTATAGATATTTTCAGTTGCTACAAGCAGTTCATCGAGTGGAAAATAATTTTCACGCATTGTACTTTTTCCATATCTAAAACAACTTGTATGAACTACAGTTTAAGATCTAAGGCACCTACCTCTAACATTAGAAGATGAAAGCTGCCCAGATTGGCTGAATAGCCTTTATGAAAATATTGACATTTACTGAAGAGTTAGGAGCTGAACCTTAACCCTTACCCACACAATCCCTGGTTTTCACGACCCTGAAAAAGGAGTCTTTTATAAACATTGTGGGAAAAGGAGAAAATGCTGGTAACCAGCATTTTCTCCTTTTCCCACATTGTTTTCTGCCGTTCCCAAATAAATTTAAATAACATTTAAAGCACAATAATTATGTAAAAATCAATATTGAATTTCTAAGGCCCTCAGTTTGGATGATAGTTTAATCTACAAGAATTAAAGTTGAAGACATAGAAACTATGAATTCAGAGGTATTTCTAACTTTCATAAAAAGAATTATGGATATTTTTCACTAAGTTGTTCCTGCACAAAGCAAACAAGAATATTCCCACTATGCATTTCTTATATATGGACCTAATGCTTGCCAGAAGACAGTTTTATTTATTCATCTGAAATGAAAGCATTTTCAGACAAGCAATTTCTCCCTTCCCACAATGTTTTTCAAGAGCCTTTTTTTACCAGGGTCATTTAAACCAGAAGCCTTTGAAGCTCTATTGTCGATCACGTAACAGTATTAGTGGTACTGTCAAGTGCCAGGGGACTTGGAAACTTGCTCACAGCTGTGGTGAATCATGTCGCCCCAAGTCAAAGCCAAAGGCATCAGTTTTCATTGAATTAGGGCACTCAGAAGGGAATTTCTATTTCATCACTATACTCAATTCGTGAGATTATAATCATGAAAGTTTCGCTTAAAATGCTTTGAAGTGGTAAAACTTTGCCGTATAATAACTTTGTTGTACGGTCAGGTGGCAGGGGACTTTGAACCTTGTTCACGGCTGTGGCGAATCATGTCTCCCCGATGCAAAGGCGATAGATGCCTCCATTTTGGATGTTGTATGCTCATATCAAAAGGGTTTAAAGTCTTTCTTAAGTCCTCAGTTATAATAACTTTTTGGAGGCATTTTACATGCTTAATTACATTTTTTTTTCCTCCAAAGATTATTTTCAAAATTTCATAACAGATGCAGTGGAATACCAGATGTTTTTATCATATTACTTGGCCCTAAGAATCATACCTCATGTACATCTGAACCGAAACTGACATGAATGAGACTAATTTGTTTTGCGATTGTCTAGGTCCCTTAAGAAAGACAGTTAAAAAAAACACCTTATTATGGTCTTATGACCTTAACACACAAAACGAGTCTTAGCTTTATCATGATCATCGAATTTGAGAAAAGTCTGGGCAAGTAATCTTTTTTCACACAGATTTTTCCAAGTGCTGAATCATTCCTTTTACTCAATTGTGTGTATTATGAAAATATCAAAAAGGGTTTATATACTGAAGACACAGGGTTTATATACGGAAGACACAGATATTTATGATATAATGTACACCTCACCTTGTCTGTATCCCCTTTTGACAAGTCATAGGATTCTACGTAGTCTTGCTCTATTTTCATTTTTGACTGCATCATTTCCATTATAACAGGGCTGCTCAGGGTATCCAGGTGTTTTAAATAAATGTTGAGCACGTTGGTAAGAGTTTCAAATGTCATTTCCCTGTGAATATAAAGGACACTTTCTATATCAACCCTTTCCCAAACAAGCCCTGGTTTTTACGTGTCTGCAGTAAGTCTTTTGAAAACTCTGTGGGAAAAGGAGAAATTGCTCATAACAAGCAATTTCTCCTTTTCCTACAGTGTTTCCTACCCTTTATGAGAACTTTCTGCCATTTTCTCAAAATCTAAAATTGTCATCTGCAAACTCTTTCAGTTTGGAAGAGTCCAAAATTTGTCATTTGGGAAAGGGTTAAAGTCGGTGAGCAGCAATTTTGACAGGAAAGCCAGTTCACTTTCATATCTTTACATATCCTTAATTGGTAAATCCTTATAACAATTTTGTCTATCAGGTGATTCGATCATGAAGTAAAATAGACCAATGTAACCCTGTGTAGACTGCCCAGGCTAACAAGCATCAATACGTTCTGCAGTTGCATGAAACCTTGACCTCCTTTTCACACAGCATGGCTCATTTCTATCCACATATAAAAAGCTTTCAAGAAAAAAAAGACTTTTGAAAACAATATGGAACAAGAGTGGCAAATTGTCGCAAGATACGCCCGTCTTACCCCAAGTTGGACAAAATTCAAGTATGAAAAACAACAAAGGGCAATAACTCAAAAATTAAGCAAGCAAGAGTTATGATTCTTGTGCACTGCACTCCCCCTTGATGAGATCTATCCACTCATGAAATTTCATAACCCTAGCTTGTATAGTTTTGGAGATTTTCAATTTCAATATTTATTGTTGTATTCATAGGCCACCGGCCCTTATACAAGTACATACTACAAAATCAAAACACATTGTTAATGCGTAGGGATAGTATAAATATAATGGTATAAGATATCATAGTAATGTTATTACTAGACTGTCAACTCATGATTTTTTCATATCAAAATACACAATATATGGGCACTGCCAAATGTCGATTTCTATTTCAAAGGCATTGTGCTATAGCAGGAAAACCAATTTCACGGACTAGAATAATATGTGATCTACGAATCATAATTATACATACCTGTACATACTTGTATAGGTACACCATAATCTGTATGTATACCTATACCTGGTTGTACATATGTGTTCAAGCACTTTTCGTAACCTATGCCTTTTAAAGATCTTTAGTTAAAATTATTACCAAAAGTTTTGCTCAGAAAATCAAAGCTACAGAATAACATGTGATATTGATTTATCATTCTTGTTCCTCTATAAAACTTTTCATTTCTAAAATGCATAAAATAAATGTGCATATGCTCAGGACAAAGAACTGGACGCCATCTGCTCGGACGCCAGCCCGCCATGGGTGATCCCATAATACATCCCGTCTTCGATGCGTTTATAAAAAGGAGAGTAATTTTCAAATGCTTCAATTTGGATTAAGTTTTTGTCATCTGTTAAAGAGTTAAATTTGAGATAGCTCAATAAGAATTAAAGACAGGCCTGCCTGTATGTGAAGCTTAAACCTACCCTTCTACACTCTCCTGTAACTGTTTCTTTTTACTGGCTCTGGAATATTTCAGCACTCGTTTGCAGATGGCTTGGCGACAATCAACATCCAACTGAAGTAAACAAAAAGCAGCTCCCTTTTTTATCTTTCACAGACTTAGTAATATTTGACCCTTCGGAGGATTGCACCAAAGATTAAGTAATCAACATCACTGAAAAAAATGTTCTACTAATTAAATATTTTACCAATAGACACAAGGCAGTATTTCATCACTCGTATACAATACAGTCTCTTGAATGACAAAATTATATGTACCTAATCAAAATGACAAAATATTAGACTTGCAATTCTTCAAGCATTTGCAGTGTCTATTTTTAAGCAATTACAACTGGCTGTCTTATCTTATTCAACTTATCCGATCTGATACAACTTTAGATGAACAGCTGTTTCTGTTGACAATAAGAGTATCGCATTAGGGGGCCAATGCTCCATAGCAGTTGCTTGTAGTGAAAGTTTTCTCTGTCAAAATAGTGGCATAACTGTGTCATAAATTACTTTAAAGCTTACCTTTGTTTGTTGCATGAGTTCCCCTTTTGACAGTAAGCAAATAGTCCAAGTTTCACATGAGTAAGAGACATTTTATAATGTCTAAAACAGGTCATAATTGTGTCAAAAACATTTTGAAGGTTACCAGCCCCTATTGTGTGGGTTTCCCCTTTGGAAAATTAGGAAGGAGTCTGAGTTTGAAGTAATGGACTTCAGTGCTGACAAAGACATTGTGAAATGCAAGTCTTTTATTATGACAATGCTAGGGCTAAAAATTTATTATGCTGCACATCAAACTGCACATATCTACTGATTGTACTGCATTTTCTGTGTATTCTGGTCTTCATCTACACCGTCCATAGACGTTTAAAAAGTAATACACGATACTATAAGAAAGAATACAAATACTCAATTGTTATTGAAAAAGCAAACCAAACCTTTTCTCTGGACTTCTTCACAAACAAAACAGCTTCTACAAATTGTTGTACATGCAGTGGCTGTAATTTATGGATGAATTCACTGCAGGCTTCATATCTATTTAGCCATCTAGCCTACAAATGCAAAATAAAAATAAGGAAAGTATCGCTTTATATGTGCCAAATAACGCTGTCTTTTCCATTTCTAAGAAAGGGGGCTATTCAAAATATTATAATAGAGGTTGAAAATACTGGAAATCAACATTTATCTTCCACTCATAATGCCTTCATGAGGGACAAGAATAAAATTCAACCATCCAATGCAGAGTTCACTGATCAAGCAGTAATACAAGCATAGTCAAATGACGATCTTATACAACCTCAGATTGTGTGGTTAAGAGTTCACATAGCCTAAAGTTACCACAAGGTTTGCCCATGCAATTTAGGTTTGAATTAGCAAGCATTACAGTCTCTTTTGTGATAAGTCATCATTTATGGCTAGAAAGTATCCTCGCCATACAGATATCCAATCCCTTACCATATATAATTCGTGGTATTTATAACCTGGAAGAAAAAGACTTATACAACACAATGTGTTGGAAATCCTTGAATTTGGACGGTCCAAATTGCTTTCTTTTGGTATAGATTTAAATTACGTCGTACTGAGCATAATACTTCTGAGTACTTTAGTTCTTTAATTTAACTCTCCCTGTCTGCGAGATAATTAGTCTGTGCACCCACTGATAATTATCAGTTAGAGCAAACCATCGAAGGCCTAATTTCCCCATAGGGATTATTTTAATGAAAAATGTGAGTAGTTTGGTCTATGCTTTACACTTTTCTTCACTTTTCCCATTTTAAAAAGAAACAGAAAGTTGAATCAATGTACATGTATGATCGGCTAAGATACAGGCAATTCATTTTTGGAATGCAACTGTGACACCCGACCATATATCATAATATCTGCTTGGGTGTATATCCAGCTGAATAATCACAATTTTGGGACTGTTATGGTTCGTGTGAAGTCTACATGCGTCTTATAGGAGGTCATCAATGAAATCCCTGATTTTGAATCGTACAGTTGGGGGAGCGTCTTGTAAGCGAAGGCGTCTTATAGTCGACCATATACGGTAGTCATAACCATGAATTATCAAATTTTATAATCAACCAATATTTCTAAAATAATTACCTCAAAGAATAGAATAAAATGGAATATTTACCGTACTATCAGGCTCCGCTTTACCAGCCCCTTCCCAGAAATATTTTACAGCCCAGGTACAGTATACTATGCTGGCATCCAAATAACCTCCTCTCTGGAAAATAAATATGATTAAGCTTTCCCAAACAATCCCTGGTTTTTACGGGTCTGGAACAGAAGCCTTTTGAAAACATTGTGGGAAAAGGAGAAAATGCTGGTAACCAGCACTTTCTCCTTTTCCCACAATGTTTTCTACCCTATCACAGACAGAAATCATCTTTTCAGCAAGAGTTGAATTGTCATCTACAAATGCTTTCAATCTAGTCTAGTCCAAAAGTTTTTTGTTTCGGAAAGGGTTAAAAAAACAAAAAGTCCAACCACACATCATATATTGCCTGCAACAAACCAAAAAGGGCATTTGGATATATGTGGAAGTTGTTGTCTAGGATTAGCCTGCACAGATTGCACAGGCTTAATATCCAAGAAGGCACTTTAGGTTGGTTGGTTGTATTGGGGTTTAACGCCACTTTAACAGCTAAGGTCATACCATGGCAGTAGGTAACACACATGTGTTTCCTGGCTTTCTCACACCAGCACTTACATTACTTTCTTTCCAAAGCCACTGACTACTTTTCTCACATGCTTCAGCAGAGGTGAGAGGCGAAAATACGCTGGAAAGAAAGTTCGCCTCAACCTGGTATCAAACTCACAACCAACAGGTCATGAGTCTGACACACTCACCATCGAGCCACCCTGGCGGGCTCAAGGCACTTTAGGACCTCGTATATTAGATTTTGTCTAACAATAGACTTGTGTAAAACAAGATTAGAACAGAATGTAAAATGTCATTTCTGACTAGCCTGCATGGACTAGGTAGGCTAATCCAAAGCGACAGCTTTTGCGAATGTCTGAATGCCCCTTTTAGAGTACTGTACGCAGTATCAGGATGGATTCAAAGTCAAATGTAGATCTCAAAAACTGGAACAAAATACTAGTGAGATAGAAAATAAATCCCTATCAAAGCATGGTATAATATAGGCCCCCAAACTGAATAGATTCACATCCTTTCCTTTTAATTTTTTCCTGATCCTTAGTATGTCCAATAAGCTCAACCTTCAACACAAATAATACTGAAACAAGAACAGTTTGAAGGTTGTTTTTGTTCAGATTGTTCAGCAGAACGGACAATGTAGATTAATGATCATACTTGAGCTTTTGTGTTGTCTAACAGTATAAGGATAAGTCAAGATTTATTTTGCAACATACGCTATCAGGAATCTGTTTGGCCAGCTTTGCCACGTTTGTGATGTTTCCTGGTGACAGACATGGCGATAAAACATCAATAACATTGACTTTTTCACTCATCAAGGCCTTGTAGTCAACACCTGAAGGAGTCATATAAACACATTATGCATCACAGGATATGCATTACTCTCAGAGCATCTCCTTTTCTCAGAGCATCTCCTTTTCTCAGAGCATAACTCTTCACTATACAATCATTCAATCTATTATGGATATCCTTCTGATAGTTAACATTTGTTCCCAAGTCTGAAGTAGAGATCTTTAGTAAAATAATGATAGACAAAAGAAAATGTACCATGATGCCTCAACATATATTTCTAAAATAGCATAGCTAAACCCTTCACCATACCATCCCTGGTTTTTACAGTCCTGAGATAGAAGACTTTTGAAAACCTTATGGTAACATGAGAAAATGCTGGTAACCAGCATTTTCTCCTTTTCGCAAAATGCTTTCTACACTGCTGGAAACGAATTCCAATTTTTGAGTTACATCTTTTTTGTTGTCTGCAGGTGCTTTCAATTTTGACCAGACTTAAATTTTGTTGTTTGGTAAAGAGCTTAAACAAATAGATGGCTCTCTGGGAAAACCGAGTTTAATGTATTGTCATAACGCAGTATAAAATACTAGTCATTGCACAGAATGGATTAAATATCATATAAAAATCAGCTTGATCATGAGGTAGATAATGTGAATTGGTCAATTAACATGCAGAAAATAAAAATTCAATCCAGGCCTGCCAATGCAAACTGTGCTGGTTCACATTGGTCAAGACTTTTACAGATGCATGAACTCTTTACCACACAATCACTACTTTTATTGACCTTGACAGAGAACGCTTTTGAAAACATTGTGGAAAAAGGAGAAAATGCTGGTAACCAGCATTTTCTCCTTTTTCCACAGTTTTTTCTACCCTTCCGAAATTGAAATTCAATTTTTTATTCACATTTATCTTGTCATCTGCAAATGCTTTCAATTTGGACTAGTCCAAAATTTTGTCGTTTGGTAAAGAGTTAAACCATACTTTCATGAAGCAAGGCTCAAATATGGAACATACCATTCAAAGCTCCAATCAGTTTCTTCAGTAATTTCACATGCTGGTCAGCTGTTAGGGAGCCCTGTGAAATTAAAGTTTTAACAGTTATATGCATTATCATCAAGTGGTTCATTTTCTGTTTGTTTTTGGTAGCCGGTGCATCTATTCCTGCACTTTTATCTCAACTTTTTGTATAAGCAATCCACCAATTTTCTCAATTCACTTAACTCATTACCACACCGGAAAATTTTAGACTGGTCCAAATTGAAAGCATTTGCAGACGACAAAATAAAAGTGACTGAAAAATTGAAATTTGTTCTGGAAGGGTACAAAACACTGTGGGAAAAGGAGAAAATGCTGGTTACCAGAATTTTCTCCTTTTCCCACAGTTTTCAAAAGGCTTCTTTCTCAGGGGCGTCAAAAGTAGGGATTGTGTGGTAATGGGTTAAAGCAGAAAGTTATAATCAAAGTAATATTGAACTGAGCTTAGCTGCTCAGTTGTCAACACGCACTGCTTGCAATACAAAGGTCATTGTAATTTTAAATTCTATCTTGACCTAGCTTTGATGTTGAAATTAGCATTAAGCATCAAAAAAACAATTACAGAATCATCAAATCTCCTACCTCTAAAGGTTGAGTACTTCCCAACATCACTGTATAGTAATATAACATTGTTTTCATGTCCCTTCCATCAAGTGAGGGATAAACATAGGTCTTCATACGGTCACAAAATTCTTCCGACCTTGATCGAAGGCTGTCAAGCACATTTAGTTGGTTTATCCTGGTTTCTATTTCATCAACTGATAATCTGAAAAGAAATACAACGATATTAAGCTATGTGACTAGAGTTTCCTGTGATAATTTAAGCAGAAGTCTTTCATATAATACGTTTGACTATTTTTCAAAGATTTCCATAGTAATTGAGTTTTTGTCATAGCTCTGTATTAGATAGCAGAAATTGTAGATTCAAGGTCAGACTGTGACTATAGTGGATCTGGTCTTGATTATGGCTGTCTGCAAAAGCTACAAAAGTCACCATTGACAGTAAAAATATAATGGCTTCAATGAATTTAAGGTCTTCCAAATTGACATGCAATTAATGTTTCTTGTTATCTATAAGACACTTTAAACACAGACATGTTGCATTAATTTCCAGACAAACAAACATGTGTTTAACAACATTTTCAACACTATTTCAGTTAAGTTGTAACAGAAATTGCACTTATCCAAAGATACATAGAATTTGTTTCTTTTGACCTGCACTAGCAAGTTTCCGAAAGAAAAATCGTCAAAATAATGATCAGCTGCAAGAGAGGAATAAATCATATCCTAACGGGCACATGTGTAAGAAAACCCATTGACCTCTGGTTTCAAGCCCATTTGATAGGCTATTAATTAATTGGAACCAAATACTTCAAATTGACTTTACTTTGTCTATCTCTTACCAATTGTCAACTCTCTGTTTTTTCCTGCAATAGTCTGATATTGAAAAAGGCATTTTCAATAGGATATTAATTAACTGCACACAGGTGAAAAAAAGTGGAAGAAAAGGGGAACTCATATTTCAACTCAAAACATTTCCACAAAAAACAAAAGATAGGATCTTAAATTGATGGCCCAGAAGTTTTTACCTACCCACTATCTGCAAAGAGAAATTCCACATGAGTCATGTGAACCTCCCACAATGCAATACTGTGTCTCTCAGCCAATGAAACTGCTATTTTATACATGTTTTCCTCTGTACTCCTGTAAATGTCCAAATACATGTATATGATATGTATATGAAAATTTAAACATTGGTAATGCTCTGTGAAAAGGGTTGCATTAGCAGACACCTAAAAAAAAGTGTGACTCAAAAATTGAAATTTGATTTTGAGAGGGTAGAAAAAATTGTGGGAAAAGGAGAAAATGCTGGTTTCCAGCATTTTCTCCTTTTCCTACATTGTTTTCTAAGCTTTCTTTCACAGGGTCGTTAAAAGTCGGGATTGTGTGGTAAAGGGTTAAGAATCCATAAAATCCATCTTGTATACATAATAACCAGCTAAATTCTAGTCCTTTGAACTGCAAAATTGAAAACCATTGGCCAAGATCAACATGCATGTACTGCGGAGGCTGACCTGGGTAGATATTTTTTCCAGATGCATTAAGCCTCCCTTTAACCAAGTATGGCCTGTTCATACATAGCCCATGACACAATAGAGGTATACACATCACTTAACTCTTAACCAAACGGCCAAATTTTAGACTCGCCCAAATTGAAAGCATTTGCAGACAACAAAATAAACATGACTGAAAAATTTAAATTTGGTTTGGGAAGGGTACAAAACATTGTAGGAAAAGGAGAAAATGCTGGTTACCAGCATTTTCTCCTTTTCCCACAATGTTTTCTAAAGCCTTCTTTTACAGGGTTGTCAAAAGTAGGGATTGTGTAATAATGGGTTAAACTACTACTGATCAGTGTCCAATATCTTGCAAGACGTTCCTTGTAGCCCAAGTAGACAAGTAAAGATCCATACATTACATCATTATGACTGAATCTACACTGCCTAACATGATATTGAAAATGTTCTCCGCTGTTCATGTAGATTCATACATGTTTTTAAACGTGCAATACCAAAATAATCAAATGATGCTGGCAAAAACTTACATCGTCAATCCAAGTATTGTCTCCTGCTTGTACTCTGAGTCCAAGGTAAACCTGTCGATATCTATACCTGAATAACATAGCAAGATATAGTGTAAGCCTGGTACCTCATTTGAAAGTTTCAGATGGTTTGTTAGAATGGCAAATGCCTACACTTTGCATTTCTATCAAGCCTTTACTAGATAAGTACATGTACATGTTTTACTGACCCTGAGGATGTACACATTTTAACCCATTACCACACAATCCCTACTTTTGACGACCCTGAGAAAGAGGCCTTTAGAAAACATTGTGGGAAAAGGAGAAAATGCTTGTAACCAGTTTTGTCTCCTTTTCCCATAATGATTCTACCCTTCACAAAACAAATTTCAAATTTTCAGTCACTTTTATTTTGTTGTCTGCAAATCCTTTCGATTTGGACAAACCTAAAAATTTGTCATTTGGTAATGAGTTAAAGTTCTATAGGTAAAAGGAAAAACCTGAAACCAGCAACTTCTCCTTTTATGAAAAATGTTTTGTATGTGACCAAAAATCTCAGACTGGTCACTGACCTGTTAATGTCTTTCCAGAGATTTTTCTGCACCAGACTGTAGGTCTGCAGTGCTTTGCTAGAGGACATACAAGTAATTGCTGAATGTATATCAAAATCCTTGATCTATCAGATATAAAAACAACTTCATTTGGAAGTCACACATTATAGCTTACCTTGACAATTTCAATACCTTTTAAAATGCTGTCTGCACATTCTGAGGCATTTCCACATCCCATTACAGGCAAACAATCATTAGCAATGCCTATTAACTTTGTACTCTGTTATCTTTTTCATTTAAATTCAAATAGCTTTATCAATCCACAGCACATTTAAGCAGGAAACAAGTCCACAAATATTTTAATTTAATGATTCTTTGTAAGCCTGAATATCTCTGACGGTGAAGGTCGATATCAGAGGGAATATTCTTTACACAAATACCAGTAACATTTATGACAAAAATTACTTTTTTAAGAAAATAAATCCAGGAGGATCATTGTGTGCTGTTATTCATACCTCGACCAAGGCTTCTTAAAATCCTAGCTTGTGTGAAGTCCTCTAGCATTTCGATGTACTTCTTGATCTTCTCAATGATATCAATGACATACTCTGGCCAGGCAATATTCTTTTTATTGGTTATCAAGTTCTTCAGTCCATTCATGACTTTCACTGAAAAAGTCAGTCAAAAACTCAAGACTTATTATATCTTATTTACAAAATTCAGGTTGTATAACTATGTCACAGTAAATGAAGTTGAGGAGAATGGTTGGACACAAAATATTACAATATCATCACACAAAAACCAAGCTGTACATAGCAAAGGAAAGAAAAAACAAGGTTAAATTGAAGATCCAAACTGTAGAATTTTGTCTCTCTTCCACAGATTGACAGACAATTCAAGCTTTGACTGCTTTTGTCAGTTTGCTGGCTGCTGTGGTGAACTTAACCCTTTACCAAATAGTAACACACTTTAACCTCCTTAGGGAAATGTTTGTTGCCAGTATATTTTTTTTTTTCCTTTTCCAACTACCTTTTCAAAGGCCTTCTTTTTCAGGGTCGATATCAGAAAGGGTTATGGAAAGACAAGTAAATAATTCAAGTTTTTGACATTTCTCTATCTTATTTACTGGTGGTTTACTAGCTATTGCAGTTCTGAATTTAGAAGGAAAACTTCTGGAGTTTGCCATGATTGGACCCTTCAGTGTTCAATCTTTTTGGAGAAACATCCCATCGTTTGCATCATCTGTGCCACATACATTAGATGTCTGCAAACACTTGCAATTTGAAACAGTATCTTTTCTTTATGGTAGTTTAAACAATCAATTTTTTTTTATCTATTCAGTGCTCTAAAATGTTTAAAAACAAAAACACAAAAAATGACTAACATTACCTGGGTGTTGAATATAAAGGGGGGATAACTCAGGTATATCAC
Organism: Tridacna crocea; assembly: GCA_943736015.1. NCBI lineage: Eukaryota > Metazoa > Mollusca > Bivalvia > Cardiida > Cardiidae > Tridacna > Tridacna crocea. The sequence continues at coordinate 7,798,435 of OX031066.1, read as the reverse complement.
AGGGTTTCATAGCAGCATATAATTGTAAGGCGTAATAATATATAGCTAACTGTAATGAAATGTCTGTCTTTGGGTGCTCGGAGAAACAGTATTCAGCATCTGTGGGCTAGAAATAAAATATTAAATAATGCTACATAAATGAAATGGTGAAATGAAAACCATATCTGGTGACTGCATTTTCTGTTTTCAGTACTACATGTTAATACAGACAAAAACCAAATATGAGGTTGAAACTGATCTTGTTCTTTGAATTGTATAGAAGCATAGTTTGAAATAGACAAAGACACAAACAAACATATTGACAAAGAGACAGAACGTGACAGGCTTCAGAGTACAGAGACAGATGTACAGAAAATAAGAATGTCAAATTAGCCAAGTACATAATACCTTGAATTTACCATCACAGTGTTTCTCCGAATCAATCATACTTAGTCTAAGACTTTCAAAACTTTCTATTCTTAAGTCTACAGAGCTCTCTTTTCCTATTTTAGTCACAATATATGCACTTCCCCTTCTTTCAGTCATTACCAAACGACAACATTTTAGGCTTGTCCAAATCGAAAGCATTTGTTTTCTGAAAGGTAGAAAAAATTGTGGGAAAAGGAGAAAATGCTGGTTATCAGCATTTACTCCTTTTCCCACAATGTTTTCCATAGGCTTCTTTCTCAGGGTCATCAAAAGTAATGATTGTGTGGTAATGGGTTAAAGAAATACAGAGAAAAAAAATAATTTACATTTTAAAAAAATCAGTATTTAAGCCTTTGCTTATTTTGAATTTTCCTTATTAATCATAGAATGGAATTTACTTGCCTGTTTTAAAGCCAACAGATATGCCAGACTCAAACTGTTGTCGGTACAGAAGTGATTGTTTGCCAACTGCAGCAGTACTGTTATCAAGATTTGAGATAGAATATATCAATACAGGTATGATAGCCTTATACATCTCAAAAAATTATCAGTTAGTCATAGAATTCATAAGTTCCACAAACAATGCCACAATTCAGTGCTCCTGAATAAAAAGGTTCAGAAAACCTCACAGGAAAGTAGAAAATGCGGGTTATTAGAATTTTCTTCTTTTCCCATCGTGTTTTTTTCCTTTTCAAATACATGTACCACATATTTAAGTCATTTTTAGTCATTGTCTGCCATCTCTTTCTCTGCAGAAATGTCCAAAACTGTGTTATCTTTTAAAAAGTAAAACACATTAAAAATAATGGTAAATTTTAAGACATCAACATATTTAATAAGCGTTTGTCTTGCAATACTTTGAGTTTGTATCAGGTTTAACCCATTACCAAACGACAACATTTTAGACTGGTCCAAATTGAAAGCATTTGCAGACGACAAAATAAAAGTGACTGAAATTTTGAAATCTGTTCTGGGAAGGGTAGAAAACACTGTGGGAAAAGGAGAAAATGCTGGTTACCAGCATTTTCTCCTAATCCCACAGCGTTTTCAAAAGGCTTCTTTCTCAGGGGCGTCAAAAGTAGGGAGTGTGTGGTAATGGGTTAAATCTGTTAAAAAATACTATCATAGTCTTGACATATAGAGGAAGTTTGAGTAAAAAAAGGTTGTAAATGGGAAAAATTGCAATTCAGAAGCAATTTCTATATCAGGTTTCCTTACATCAAACTTCCAGGACTTTTCCACATATGTGTCCATGAAATCAAGGTTTAGAATGACATGTTATTCAGAAAGACATCAAACATTATTTTACCTTCAGTGGCTGTATGCGATTTTTCACCCTCAGTGAGCATCTCCTCAAGCTGTGCAGTCCTCAACAAGTTCTCACTCATCTGTACTGAAGGGTCATTGTGACTTTCAATATGACGAAAGTCTGCAGCTTCCTGTGAGACAACAATAATGGACAGTTTTTGTTTAATAATACTTTACCAGATGATATAATGTACACCCATCAAAATAAAAAGGATTTCCACACGACAAATGACCAAATATGTCTTTGAAAGGACAGAACTCAATAAGAAACAAGAGGGCCAAGATGGCCCTGGATTGCTCACCTGGACCAAAGCCAATTTTTTAGAGGTATTGAAACTTTGGGAAAAAAATCATTATTTTGCCAAGCAATTTTAAACAAGTTCACTTTTAAAAGACATTTCAAAATCTGTCACCACTCCTAAAATCATCATCACAGAAATGATTTTGATAAATCAGTATTCTGCTAATAAATTTTGGGATAAATCATCCAAGGACAATTTCTTGAAGAAGAGCACATGCTCAAAAAGTGACTAAAACCGTAAGTCAAACAAGAGCATCACAGGCAGGTGCCAACATTTGGTTGTTATTTTTTGATAGATAAAAATTTCCCAAACAATTTTAAAAAGGGTCATCCAAGGAACATTTCCGTGATATTATTTCAAATTCTGACCAGCCGTTCCAGAGAAGAAGAATTAAGCAATTCCTCTTCATGTCCCTGTAATGCTAAAAGCCCCCAGCCATCAGAGCCATGTTTCTTGACAGATCACAATTCTATGAACAATTTTTGAAAAGAGTCACCCAAGGAACATTGCTGTGAAATTATTTCAAAATCTGACCAGCTGTTTCAGAGAAGAATTTTTAGGAATTTCTTAATGTCCGTAGAGTGTAAAGTGCCCACACCAACAGAGCCTTGTTTCTTGATGGATCAGAAATTTCTCAAACAATTTGCAAACAGGGTCATCAAAAAATTTCTGTGAAATTATTTCAAAATCTGACCAACCATTTCACAGAAGAAGAATTTTTAGGTATATCTTCATGTCCGTATAGTGCTAGACGAATAAGCATCATGTGAACAGTTTTGGAAAAAGGTCACCAAGGTAACATTTCTATGAAATTATTACAAAAATCTGACCAGCAGTTTCAGAGAAAATGAATTTTTAAAAATTTTGCCATGGTCATATAGTGCAAAGTTGTAAATGGATAAAAAATTCACAAACAGTTTTTGAAAAAGGTCACCCAAGGAACATCTCTATGAAGTAACTTCGAAATCTGACCTGCCATTTCAGAGAAGAAGAGCTTTTAAGGATTTCTTCATTTCTGTATAGTGCAAGTAGCCCCCTGCCACAAGAGCCATGTTTCTCAACAGATCAAAATTTTTGGGAACAATTTTTGAAAAGGGTCATCCAAGGAACGTCTCTCAAATTAGTTCAAAATTGACAAGCCATTTCAGAGAAGAAGAATTTTTGAAGAATTTCTTCTTTTCTGTATAGTGCAAGTAGCCCCAGTCACCAGAACCATGTTTCTTGACAGATCAAAATTTTGCAAACAGTTTTTGAAGAGTCACGCAAGGAACATCTCTGTGAAATTATTTCAAAATCTGACCAGCAATTTCAGAAGAAATTATTTTTGAAGAATTTCTTAGAAAATTCCATTTGGTTGCCATGGAATCAAATTCTGTTACCAATTTTTATAGTGGACCTCCCAAGGAACATTCCAGCCAAGTTTGGTCCGAATTGGCCTAGCAGTTTTGTCGGAGTTGATGTTAAAAGAATTGCTGAAGACAGACGGCGGATGACGAACACCAGGTGATCCTTAAAGCTACCTTTGAGCATGTTGTGCCCAGGTGAGCTTAAAAGGAAAAACAGCTTGTTACAAAATAGCTTTAACCATTCTACACTAAAAAAAATATTTTAGCTGGGGATTGTTGTTCGAATATGCATGATAAAAGAAGAAAAGACTTCAAAGATGTTTGAGCTATGCTCTGCGAAAAGGGGGCTTTAACCCTTTACCCCATAAGGCATTTCCATGGTATCTCTAACTGACCCTAAATAACAGCAAGGATGAAGTTGTTTCTTATGTGTATATGACAACTTTTGATAGCATAGAAAACATTGAGGCAAAAGGTGAAATTGCTCGTCACGAGCAATTTCACCTTTTGCCACAATGTTTTCCAAACGTTCCTACAAGCAATGCGTAGAAATGAGTATCTATGGAGTAACAGGTTAAGCATCTGGGCTGACTTGGGCTAAATTTTTTCACTATTGGTTAAATTTTTGTATGTCCAAGGGCTGGTCAACATCATGATTAATTCAGTTACAGAATTAATGAAAGTGGCTATTATGCATCCATAATTATGTGAGGGCATGTTTGGCATCATATGTCTGGGAGATACAGTAAGCCCCATTTTGCCAGAGCATGGCTCATTTCTTTTTAACAGTTAGAATAATAGAAGTCTAGCCTTTAGAAGCCTTATCTATGAGTTCAAGATAACCATCATAAAGTTTTTTAATCTTTTGAATAGAAAAATAACATTCAACCTACTAGATTAGAATAACAGTTTTCAATCACATCTTCATAAAATGGATGACAGGCTTGTAAATTAAGTTTTTTATTCTTATCTGTCAAATCACAGGAAATTTGTCTTTCAGCAGGTTGCTTTAATCTTTTGAATAGAAAAATACCATTCAACTCACTAGATTAGAATAACAATTTTCAATCACATCTTCATAAAATGGATGACAGGCTTGTAAATTAAGTTTTTTATTCTTATCTGTCAAATCATAGGAAATTTGTCTTTCAGCAGGTTGTTTTATTCTTTTCATTGTTCCTTGCCACCATTTCGCATCTGTTACCGTTGACAACACAGCTTTTGTAGTCTGCTTTGTTGATGTTAGGATCTGCTGTGTCTGCTGGATGGCAGCAGTGGCAGAAAATGGACTGTGACTGGATCTTTTACCATGACCATTAGTCTGGTCTTCAACTTGTGAACTTATTCCCTCAAAGAGAACCTAGAATAAACAGATGACAGTCCATCATAGATATAACAAAAAAAGACAAAAAAAACCTATGACACATAATTTGTTAATCTTTAATAAGATAGATGCTCATTTAGTGGACTTTTGCCTTAAAGTTACGTGGAACCGATTAACATACCTGTGTGATTTAATTATGATTTTTTTTTTTTATATATATATGGTATATTATGTCTCTCTAGAGACCGTCACTAAATTTCAAAATTAGGGTCTTTTTATAGCTGACACTGTTACCTACCAAAATTTAGTCAACTAAGATAATGAAGCTGTATAGGGTTTTAAAACTTCTTACAAGTATCAAATGACTGCTGAAACAAAGTCCACAATGGAAATATAACATGAAAAAAATAAGGCCAAAAAGTATGCCATTCATAATTCTTTACCATGTTATGCTTAAGTTTTGGGACACTATCAAAATTTTCAAAAGTTTTGGGCCATACTAAAAATTGTACATCAACATTGGTATTGTGTGTGTTTTTTTTTTTGTTCCAAAGAATTCGGACAGTATATATTAAAAAACCAAAATCTACCATTCCATTTGACACCCTTTGTTTACAAGTTTGTATTTCAAACAGTTTCATTTCTACAAACATAATGCCATAGGCATGCTTCCAAACCCTCCTGATTTCAATGGGAGTTTTCCAATTCAAGACAAACAAGAGGGACAAGATGGCCCTTGATCTTTCACCTGAATTTTGGAGAGCATACCCAATTTTTTTGAAGTACTGAAGCTTTGGAAACAAAACTATTATTTTCCCAAGCAATTTTGAAATGGTCACCTCTACAAGTCATTTCAAAATCTGTCACCACCCCTACAATCATGAACACAGCCATGATTTTGATAAATCAAAATTCTGCAAATTAATTTTGGGATAGATCGCCCAAGGACAATTTCTTGAAGAAGAGCGCATGCACGAAAGTGACTGAAAACCTAAGTCCAACAAGAGAACCACATGCTATTGATTGAGTGTATGGTGTTGAATGTCGTTTTCAACATTATTCCAGTTATATTGCGGTGGCCAGCACACCATCAATGCATTCCTGGAGTCTCTTTTACCAGTACTTCGCACAATTTTTTTCTTACCAAGCCACTGGCTGCTTTCTCACATAACCATCATTATAACAATGGTCAACAGTGGGAGAGTGGGAGAGGAATGAGTCCTGTCGCAGTGACTATCATCAATCCTCCAAAAGAAATTGGCTGAGCCAGAGATCGCTACTGACTGGGGGGCTCAGCCAGAACCACATGCAGGTGCCAACAATTGGTTGTTGTTTTTTTACGGATAAAAATTTACCCAACAAATTTTGAAAAGAGTCACCCTAGAAACATATCTGTGAAATTATTTCAAAATCTGACCTGCCGTTCCAGTGAAGAAGAATTGAGAAATTCTTCTTCATGTCTCTATAGTGTAAATAGCCTCCACCATCAGAGCCAAGATTCTTTACAGATCACAATTTTGTGAACAGTTTTTGAAAAGATTCACCAAAGAACATTGCTGTGAAATTATTTCAGAATCTGACCAGAAGTTTCAGAGAAGATTTTTTTTTAGAATTTCTTCATGGCCATATAGTGTAAAAACCCCACAGCCATTAGAGCCATGTTTCTTGATGGATCAAAATTTCCTGAACAATTTTTGTTCCCACCCAAGGAACACTGCTGTGAAATTATTTTAAAATCTGACCAGCCTTTCCAGAGAAGAAGAATTTTTAAGAATTTCTTCATGTTAGTATTATGCATGTAGCCCCAAATCACCACAGCCATGTTTCTGGACGTATCAAAATTTTGCCAACAATTTCTGAAAGGGGTCACCAAAGGAACATCTTTGAAATTACTTCAAAATCTGCCCAGGTTTCAGAGAAGAAGAATATTTAAGAATTTCTTTATTTCCATATAGTGCACATAGCCCACAGTCACCAGTGCATTTTTCTGGTTGGATCAAAATTCTGCAAACAATTTTTGAAAGGGTCAAGCAAGGAACATCTCTGTGAAATTATTTCAAACTCTGACCAGCGTTTTCAGAGGAAAAGGTTTTTCAAGAATTTCATAAAAATTTCCATTTGGTTGCCATGGCAACAGGATATATATATCATGTACATCCGAAGTTGACATAGAGCCAACACACATGCATTTCAAGGTCAATCAGTTTTGCTGTTTATAAATAGAAATACAGTATTCTAATCTGGCCAAGGTTTATCGATCCAAGATTGATGAACAAATCAATTTGAGAACGGGCCGAGCAGGTACTTGTTAGAGTGGAATACATCTCCCACCTCACATAAGCTGGTAAAATATGTTGCATTTATCTACTAACCCAAAATAACAATCCTCATTGGATATCAGGACCCAGACAATAATGCCTGACAATCATCAAGTAAAATAATAAGAAAAAGCCGAGTTTTAAACTCTGCACAAATTGACAGCTAGTATTCCAATATGTCCAAGAATAGACCAACCTGCAAATGATCGTGGGTTCATTGAAATCAATGACCTAGCAATATTTTAACATTTACAATATTTGACTTGTTAGCAGTCAGTGTCTAGCAGTATGACAACTTGTCTTGTCAAACCGTAAGTTTTGGAACAGGTGACAAAATAATTATTCTTTGTGGACCTAAGTATTGGGACATGAAAAAAAAATACAGTAATTGGAATAATGGATAACAGCAGCAGGAAATTACTACAGATGTATTTATCCTTTATGTTTCATGTAGTAAGAGGACATTTTTCTGGTCTGATTAAATGAGTGGCACCTTGGCAAAAAGGGTTTAATCATATAGATAGTTCACCTGTGTTTCCAGTAGAGCTCTTGCTTGTAAAACTGGCTCAATCATGTCTGGTGTACAGAATGTCACAGCGAAAGACAGCAAATCTACCCTACAATCACATAAACATAATTTATACATAAATGTCCATATTTTCAAAGGAGATTTTCATTGTTGTCTCATATTTCATTTTTTTTTTTTTTTTTCAGGTGAAGATCAAAACTTATTTCAAGTGAACAACATCAGTAATATTTTCACTCATGGCTAACCCACTCATGAAAATATTATGAATGATGTTCACTTGATGGAACAAATTTCAATCTTTCACTAAAAAAAACCCCCAAATATCCTTTATATTTAAAAAATCAAATAATTAGTGAACAATAGAAAGAGTGACCTGGCAACTTTTATTTAGTTCTAGAACTCATTTTTCTGCCGGCAACTAACACTTAGACTGACCATACATAATAGATTATCACCTTTGCAACAATTTCCATATTTTCAAATGATATAATTCAAATCCAACTGTACTTTAATACCAGCATTTTTTACATCTGATCCAAAATGAACCTTCAAGCTTATTACCCTTTTATTCCTTGCTTCTACAACTCTTACAAAGATGAATAATGAAAACGTTCTTGGAGAAGAAGAAAATACTGTTCAGCAATACATTCAGATCATATCATTTGAGAAAAATCTAATAGTTTTCCTACCAATGCTTTCTTTATGGACTAGTCGCACCATTTATTGGTTTGTATAGAGTTCCACCTTTACAACACAATCTTAAGTTTATTGTGGTGTTAAAGGTCACAGAACATCCAAACAGAAGGTCCCATGTTTGATTCCCAAGAGTGGGTTTCAACTTTGTGACTGTATTATAGGCAAACATATTCAGCATAAGTACTGGTGTGGTTTCCATGAAGCAGAATCAGACATATTAGTAAAGTTTAAAGAACTTGTTATTCAATCAACATAAAATAAATGTTTTAACCCATTACCAGACGACAATATTTTAGGTTTGTCCAAATTGAAAGCATTTGCAGACGACAAAATAAAAGGGACTGAAAATTTGAAATTTGTTTTGTGAAGGGTAGAAAACATTGTGGGAAAAGGAGAAAATGCTGGTTACCAGCATTTTCTCCTTTTCCCACAATGTTTTCAAAAGGCTTTTCTCTCAGGGGCGTCAAAAGTAGGGATTGTGTGGTAATGGGTTAAACTAAAATCCAAAGTTTGAAAGACCCTGAGGAAAAAGCCTTATGAAATCATTAGGAGAGACATGATAATAAGCACTTTCCCCCTTTCCCAAGATGTTTCTGGCCTGCCACCCATCAAGTACAAGCCCTGTATATTTATTTGCTCTTCCAGAATTACTGGAGTTACACATGCTTACTAATACAAACCAAAACCTAAAATATGGAAAGTATGGAACAAAAAAAACATACTTGGCACCAACATCTCTAAAATCCTCATGCATGGCTAGATCTACACAAACATCCCAAGCTGCACCATGTCCATCTGACATTAACTGTTTACAAGCATCATACACATATGGAAAGTCACTCTCCTGTAAATCAATAAGATTATGTTCTGATTCATATAACATGCATATTGCTTACCTAATATGGTGCAAGCCACCTTTAACCTTTTTATGAATTATTGCTTGTAACATTCAACTGCTACTATTCGCAACAAATTTTGAAAGCTGCCTGTGGCTAAAAATAGATTGATCCATTGACTGATTGATGTAGAACTCATCTTTCATAGCGGCGGAGAGCAATCTTACTAGTATAAAATGGATGAATGTTATTTTATGGTGCAACAACAGCATTGGTCATTTAACAGACATATCTGTTAAAAGATAATAAAAGTGGAGTAGATTAAACTGAATAAAGTTTGATAATAACAGAACTGAATTAAGAAGTATCATGTGTGATCTCCATATGCATAAACGGCATTATTGAGTTACAGGGCAATCCTTATACACTCAAAAACTTTAAATGATAAGATTTAAGAATGTGATAAAAAGGTTTGAAGTAAATGTTGGGTTGATAGAAAGAAGTCATTTACAATGTGCATAAAATATGATACTGAGTGGCTGGGCATTCCCTGCCTACTCAACAGTTTTAGATTAAAAGGTAAGACTGATAATATTGCTTTTCCTTGGAAATGAAGTTAAAACTGGTAAAGATTGGAGCCTGCGATGGGATCCATATACTCCCATTAAAGAGGTCTTGTCTCCAATGAGATAAGAAGCCCCCAGAAGGGCTAATCCTCCCATTAAGGAGATATACTTGTAAAGACATGATCTTTGGTTGGTTGGTTGTATTTGGGTTTAACACCACTTTAACCCTTTCCCAAACAATCCCTGGTTTTTACGGGTCAGGAATAGAAGCCTTTTGAAAACATTGTGAGAAAAAGAGAAAATGCTGGTAACCAGCATTTTCTCCTTTTCCCACAATGTTTTATATCCTACAATATAGAAAAATCATCTTTTTAGCAATTGCTAATTTGGCATTTGCAAAATGCTTTCATCTCGGTTTGGTCCAAAATTTGCTGTTTGGGAAAGGGTTTAAAGCTAAGGTCATAATCATGGCAGTCGGTGACGCACATGTGTTTCCTGGCTTTCTCATACCAGTACTAAAATAACTTTACAAAGCCACCAACTACTTTTCCTCAGATGCTTTAGCAGAGATAATAGGCGAAAATATGCCAGAAAGAAAGTTCACCTCAACTGGGTATCAAACACACAACCACCAGGTCATGAGTCCGACGCGCTCACCACTGACCCACCCAGGCGTGCGGTAGACATGGTCAGAAGAAATAAATTGGAAATTTTTTATGAATAGAAAAGATCCATATATCAAAATTGACATGTGATTATTATTTAGGCAAATTCTTTCAAGAAAATGTGGGAAAGTAAGGGTTCACTGTAACATTGAAAAAAAAACAACTATACCTTCATGGCAGAAGATGCTAAAATGCGCAGCACTTGATCATCTCGGTCTGTGCGGTCCTTTGCTTTTATTCTCAGTAAATGACCTAGTCTAAGTAGCTGTAAAATACAGAGGTCCAGATAAGAGGGAGTGATAGTATTCTAAATCCACTATTTCTCTTCAAAACTGTGTGAACTCATTAGAATCGCCTTGATAAGATGATTATAATGAATACCCATGACATAGTGTTTAGTGCAGAATAATCAATATTTTCAATTTTGAAATCAAAATCACTCCCTCTATCTGGAGCTCTGAAAATAGTTATAATTGATACACAGAATTCAAAACAAGACATATATAAATTATGAGCCTAGATCTGGCAAAAAAGGGGGAGATAAAGCATCTCTGTGACCCATGATAACAACCAGGGTGACCGATGATAACAACCAGGGTGACCCATGATAACAACCAGGGCCCGTATTCACCAACCATTCTTAACAACCTTCTTTGCCTTATTTTCCAGAATTTTCTACATTTGTAAGTAACACAACTTCTGATTGGCTAAACCATTCGGTTTAGCCAATCAGAAGTTGTGTACCTTACAAATTTAGAAAACCTTAAAGAATAAGACTAAGAATATTCTCAAGAATGGTTGGTGAATACGGGCCCAGGTGATTATATGGTGTGCAACACGCGAAAAGGGACATTCGGACATCTGCGTAAAGTGTCGTCTCGGATCAGCCTGCGCAGTCCGCGCAGGCTAATCCGAGACGGCACTTTACGACTACATTAGATTTTGTGCTACAGTAGACATGCGCAAAACAGAAAATGGCATTAAAACGGAAAGTGCCGTCTCGGATTAGCCTGCGCGGACTGCGCAGGCTGATCCGAGACGACACTTTACGCAGATGTCCGAATGTCCCTTTTCGTGTGTTGCAAGCCATATATCTGTAGATTCATAAAATCCATTTTGTCAAGCAACTAACTAAATCATGAGGTAGAATCATCCTTGATAAGCAGAAAATTTGAAGAAAGCAAAAAGTTTCCATTCATACCAGCCTGCACAGACTGCGCAGGCTGGTATGTGTCGATACTTTGCGTGAAAGCATTAAGCCCCTTTTCACAGAGCATGATTCATATGCTTTTGCAGACACTTAGGTGTTGATCTGGAAATAAAAACAAAATGGAAAATGTTTGCTGAACCTTTATCTACAAAATGAAATATTTGGTAAGGTCTTTTGGCAAAAATCACCCTTAGCTGTTTATCAGATGACAAAATTTTACAACCCTTTCATATCAAAAGCATATTCAGGCAAAAAAAATTGATGTAAGTGAATACAATGCTTTCATTGTTAAAACTCAGAATTCCTTGATAGAGATTTACATAAAGCTTTCTTTTTATACACACTGAAAAGTCCACTGCATCCACTAAGCAGTGATTGAGTGAGTACAGAAAAAAGAAACCTGACTTGCATGCTGGGAATGAAGTCAGTTTCCAACTCTTCATTAACCCTTTACCACACAATCCCGACTTTTAACGACCCTGAGAAAGAGGCCTTTTGAAAACATTGTAGGAAAAGGAGAAAATGCTGGTTACCAGCATTTTCTCCTTTTCATACAATGTTTTCAACACTGCTGGAAACAAATTTCTTGTACTGGGGTTTAACGCCACTTTAACAGCTAAGGTCATATCATGGCGGTCGGTAATGCACATGTGTTTCCTGGCTTTCTCACACTGGTACTAACACAACTTTCTTTCCAAAGCCACCGACTACTTTTCTCACATGCTTCAGCAGAGGTGAGAGGCAAAAATATGCCGGAAAGAAAGTTTGCACCAACCAGGTATCGAACTCACAACCACCAGGTCATGAGCCCGACATGCTCATTGACTGAGCCACCCAGGCAGGCCCTGAGATAGAAGCCTTTGAGAACATTGTAACATTTGAGAACAAGATCTGTAATATACATGTAATTAACATAAATGTAACCCTTACCAAACTATACCACACTTAAGCAACCCTGAAAAATAAAGCTTTTGAAAACATTATGGGAAAAGAATAAAATGCTGGTAACCAGCGTTTTCTCCTTTTCCCACATGTTTTCTACCCTGCTAGAAACAAATTTCAATTTTTGAGTGAGTGTTTCAATTTAGACCTGTCTAAAATCTTATCATTTGGGAAAGAGTTTAAGTCTTCAAATTCTTTCTTTTTATTTAGTTTTCAACTCATTTGAAAGTAATGAAGTTTAAAATAAGGAAAAATCATATTTTTTGAGCTACAATAAATCAAATACGTAGATGCAAAACATAATACACATTTGGTCTAAAAACTCTCCAGTAATCCTCTACCACAGAATCCCATATTTCAACTACTATTGAGATTGGCTTTTTAAAACATTGCTGGAAAAGTAGGAACCAATATTTACTCTTTTTCCCATAATTGTTTCTGTCTTTTATAAGACAAATTCCATCATTTGAATTACATTTAAACTGTTAGCTGCAAATGCTTTCAATCAAGAGAAGTCAAAATTTTGCTGTTTGAATAGGAAGTTAACTCTTTACCATTGACAAAATTATTAGACTGGTACAAATTGAAAGAATTTGCAGACAACAAAATAAATGTGACTAAAAAGTTGCAAGTTGGTTTGGGAAGAGTAGAAAACATTGTGGGAAACGTTTCTAAAGGGCTTTTTTCTCCTGGCCATTTAAAGTCGGGATTGTTTGAACAGAAAGCTATATTGATGCTGATGCTGTGCCATACAAAAATCTGTAAATCTGTCTTTAAAGAGTGAATCAAAGAACAATTAAATGTGCAAAACTAAAATGTTAATCTGTCTTTAAAGTGTGAATCAAAGAACATTTAAATGTACAAAACTATGTGTTTTCATAAGGGTTTTAAGTTACAAGAAGTCTGATTTTAACATTTTTCTTTTTACCAAGAGACAAAATTTTAGATCAACCAAAATTCGAACTATTTGCAAAAATCAAATTATTTATGACTCAAATGACAAGATCTGTTTTTGAAAGAGTAGAAACCATTGTAGGAAAAAGGACAAAATGTATTTCCACTATTTTCCACAGTCTTTTAAGAAGCAATATTTTCCATGCTTGTGAAAATAAGGGCTGTTTGGTAAAAGGGTAAAAATAGATCACAGTACCTTTTGCTTGTTTTTGTAAGCTGTCTTTTTACTTTGTACTGCATTCTTCACCAGCTCTAAACGATCTGAGCATAACCTCACTAGAAAGAGACAAAAACAAATCAAAACATAAACAAAATTCTTGAAACAATATCTCACAAAACTCTGGGAGTGAAGGTTAAAGATCATGTTAGACAATCAATATGGTCTGATCTTGTTCTACAGTAAAATACTGGTAGAGTCATAATAAGTATTTTGATGGAAAATCCTGGTAAATACAGTATTTCACTAATTGTTGATATTGAAAGGATTCTAAAGAAAAGCAGACTAAACTTGTCCCCTCCCCTTCCCTCAAAGATAAAACCACTTTAACTTGTTACCAAACAACAATATATTAGGCTTGTCCAAATCGAAAACATTTGCAGATGACAAAATAAAAGTGGTTACCAGCATTTCCTCCTCTTCCCACAATGTTTTCTAAAAGCTTCTTTCTCAGGGGCGTCAAAAGCAGGGATTATATGGTAATGGGTTCAGCAGGTACCAACATGGGGGCAGGTAACTTTTAAGTGAAACTTAAACATCAAACAAGAGCACAACATGTTAGTGCCAACACTTGCCTGCACATGCTTAATTTCAAATGAAAAAAAGTATGTACAAAAACCAACGTTTGACTGCAAGTGCTTGATTTTAAGTGAAATTTAAGTCAAAAAAGGGACATAACTATGTCAAAAATTTTTGATGGCGATCTGCCCCTTTAGTAACAGTTCCCCTTTTGACTGCTTACAACTTGTCAATCTTCAATAGAGATATTACAAAATGTCAAAATATTTGCATGGCAACCTAGACAACAACACCTTGGCAATGACAATAACTTGCTGTTTTCTTCAAAAACAGCCAAGGTTTTCTTCAAAAACAGCCAAGCTGAAGAAAACTGCCACACTAAAAAGTTGTATAACTGTGTAAAAAGTATTTTCACATGCCTTACAGTTGTAAATTGTTCTTATTGATCTTAAGCAACTATCCCTGATTTAGAAAGTCTTTGATAGTTACATAGATATAACAAAATGACAAAGTTTTTGCAGATGTAGAAAACAATGATAACAACAACAGGGCTATTAAAATATTTCAAAATTCTGTATTTTCTTCGAATATAATTTACCTGAGCTCGAAGATAAACCTAGATATAGGACCCAGCAAGAAATCATCAAAATATTCTTAATCCCTAACTTGATGAGTGATCAAAAGGCAACTGTACTGGCAAATGCGTAAACATACCCTGTAAAGGTAAAATTGTGAGCCCAAATTCCTCTAACAATGACAAAGATGCTATCAAGTCATTTTCTTCTTGCACCTCTGGTGGACTGTCTTGTATGAGATTTAAGCATGATCTGTAAAATACATGTAATTAATATAACTGTAACCCTTATCAAACAATACCAAACTTAAGTAACCCTGAAAAATAAAGCTTTTGAAAACATTATATATTGTAAACTGATTTGATGTAAGCCAAATTTTTGTTAGATGCAGCTTTTGTATACAAACAGTCTGTGGCTTTGCAATCAGTAACTTTCTCTATGTTAAGTCACCATACTTATTTGAATAAGATCTCAAATAAACCATTACATACACATATCATTGATCAAAAGACATTCCCACAAGCCTAGGTGAAAGTCTCATGCCAAAATGGGCCTGGATTGCTCACCTGAATTTCTAGGACCATAACAAATTTTTTTAGGCATTGAAACTTTGGAAACAAAATCATTTTTTTGCCAAGCAATTTTGAAAAGGTCATCTGCAAAAGTCATTTCAAAACCTGTCACCACCCCTACAATCATCACCAGAGCAATGATTTTGATGAATCAGAATTCTGCAAACAAATTTTTGGGTAGATCAGTCTTACCAACAAAGTCTGTAACAAAGAAGGACAATTTCTTGAAGAAAAGCACATGCTCGAAAAGGACTAAATATATATGTCCAAGAAACGAAGCACATGCCAACAATTGGCTGCTGTTTTTCGACAGATAAAAATTTCCCAAAGAGTTTTTGAAAAGGGTCACGCTAAGAACATATCTGTGAAATTATTTCAAAATCTGACCAGCCATTCCAGAGAAGAATTTAGAAATTCCCCTCCATGTCCCTGTGGTGCAAATAGCTCCCACCATCAGAGTCATGTTTCTTGACAGATCACAATTTTGTGGACACTTTTGAAAAGGGTTACCAAAGGAACATCTCTGTCAAATTATTTCAAAATCTAACCAGTGGTTTCAGAGAAGAAGTTTTTTTTAGAATTTCTTCACGTCCATATAGTGGAAATAGCCCACAGCTATCAGAGTCTATTTCTTGATGGATCAAAATTTTGATGGATCAAAATTTCTCAAACACTTTGCAAAAAGGGCTACCCAAGGAACATTTCTGTGAAATTATTTCAATATCTGACTAGCCGTTTCAGAGAAGAATTTTTAAAAATGTCTTCATATCCATACAGTGCAAGTAGCCCCCAGTCACCAGAGCGATTTTTCTTGACGGCTATAAATTTTGCAAAAAAGGGTCATCCAAGGAACATCTCTGTGAAATTATGTCAAAATCTGACCAGCTGTGTCAGAGAAGAAGAATTTTTGAAAATTTCTTCATTTCTGTATAGTGCAAGTAGCCCCCAGTCACTAGAGCCATGTTTCTGGACAGATAAAAATTTTGCGAACAATTCTGAAAAAGGGTCAAGCAAGGAACATCCCCTAAGGTGAGCTAAAAAGTGAATATTATGGGTTTCTAGGTATGTGATGGCTTAGTTGGTACCATGGGTCATAGAGATGCATTAAGCCCCATTTTGTCAGAGCATGGCTCATTTGTTTTTATAATAAAAAAAAAAAGAAGAAAATTATTCTTTACCTTGCAAGCCCAATACACATATCCGACAGATTGGCAGAAGAGTTAAAGTATTCTCTTGAAGCAGAAAGCACAAGTTCTATAGCTCTGTGGTACGGTACTTTGGTTTGCATATTATAAACAAGAGGTGTTGGCTTGTGGGATTCTGACTCTGCTCTCTCCACCATTTTACCTGCCAGCTGTATGTATTTCAAGTTGCTGGAGCAGAGTAGGCCATTTACAAAAATCTGGTTAAAAAAAACGTTATGATGATGAATATGTGCATTAACCACCTGTTCCAGAACAAAATAAAAAGATCACCGATACAAGATGTATCAGAAAGACTACAACCTTAATCCTTTACTCCATAGATACTCATTTCTACGCATTGCTTTTAGGACCCTTTTGAAAACATTGTGTCAAAAGGTGAAATTGCTATGGGGCAAAGGGTTAATAAACTGTAGATACAATCAATTCAATAACTTTTTGCCAATCAACACAATTTTAAACTTGTCTGAAACTTTCTACAGTCAACAAAGTAAATTCAACTCAAAAACTGAAATTTGTTTTGAGAAGGATGGAAAACTGTGAGAAAAGGAGAAAATAACTGATACCAGCATTTGCTACTTTTCCCACCATATTTTCAAAAGTCCTTTTTATTAGGGTTGTTAAAACTTGACCTTGTGTGGCAAAGGGTTAAAATATTGAATTACCAACATGTTAATTCTTTACCAGATGACAAAATTTTAGCCATGTCTAAATTGAGAGCATTTCAGACTAGAATTTCAATGTGGCTAAAATGGTGCAATTGTTTATTGATAGGGTAGAAAACATTGTGGGAAAAGGAAAAAAAAAATGCTGATTACCAGTATTTTCTCCTTTTTGCCCACAATGTTTTAAAAAGGCTTCTTTCTCAGGATCGTTAAAAGTCGTCATTCTGTGGTAAAGTGTTAAATGAGAAATTGATTTTTAGGAGAAATTTCAAATCCCAACGTGCTTCTTTTAAAACACTGTGCATTAACTCTTTACCACACGAGAAAATTTTAGACTGCTCCAAATTGAAAGCATTTGTAGACGACAAAATACAGGTGAATGAAAAATTGAGATGTGGTCTGGGAAGGGTAGAAAACATCGTGGGAAAGGGAGAAAATGCTGGTTACCAGCATTTTCTCCTTTTCCCACAGTGTTTTCAAAAGGCTTTTTTCTCAGTGGTGTTAAAAGGTCGGGATTGTATGGGAAAGAGTTAAAAGCTTTACCAAACAACATTATACACCTATCCATATTAACAGTATTTGCTGACAAAATATCAAAATTTACTGCAATTGTCTTTGAGTGGTTACTAGCATATTTTTACCTTTTAACACACTGTTTTAACACTTTCTGATACTTGGGATTGTTCAGTATTGGGTTACATTATATACCCTATCTAAAATGACAAAGAGTCACTTACTTCATGACAGAGTGCTGGGGAAATACATCTGTACACTTTGTCCTGTAACTCTATCATTTCACCATGCAGTTTAGACCACATAGCTTCTGACACTTCATCACTGAAACATGTGTAAAACAGCCATATCATAATCCTTGGAAACCTTTAGTATCAGTAAAACCAAATAGGTTGTGCATGTATGTTTCAGGATATACCACAACAACAACAACAACAGAAGTTAAGCCTCGTCCAAATAGAAAGCATTTGCTAAATGTGACTTAACCCATTACCACAAAATCCCTACTTTTGACGCCCCTGAGAAAGAAGGCTTTAGAAAACATTGTTGGAAAAGGAGAAAATGCTGGTAACCACAATGTTTTCTACCCTTCCCAAAACCAATTTCAAATTTGTCGTCTGCAAATGCTTTTGATTTGGGCAAACCTAAAATTTTGTCGTTTGGTAATGAGTTAAATTTTGATAACTGTACAAGGCAGGATAGAAAATAATGTGAGCAATGGAGAAAATGCTGCTTACCAGCAATGTCTCCTTTTCCCACATTGTTTTCAAAAGGCTTCTTTTTTAAGGGTTGTTAAAAGCTGGAGTTGTCTGGTAAGGGCTCAACATTCACCAAACAATCCAATTTTTTCAAACTCCTGTCAAAAGAATGCTTTTGAAAATATGAGTGACGGAAATGTTGGTTATTTCTCCTTTAACTATACTCGTTTTCTACCCTTTCATTCAAAAACCATATTTCTGCTACATTTCAATTTTTGTCAGCAAAATAAAGACAATAAATATAGGGCTACAGTTTCGTCATCCAGTTGATAGTCGAATCTTGTTTTGAAATGAAGAAAAATTGAGTTTGTCAAAATCCAAAGCCATTTGTTAATGACATTGAATATGTCTCAATTTGCAAGATTTGCCTACAGAAAAGTAGAAAAAAATGTTGGAAGAAAAGACTGATAATCAGCGTTTTCTTAAATGCTGGTAACTAGCATTTTCTATTTTCCTCATGATTTCAAAAGGCCAATCCCTTGGGGTTGTGTAAACATGGTACTGTTAGGTAAATGGTAAAGAATGTTTTAGCAGAAATGTGTCACACATTTTACCACTGCTTAAATCACAGGTAAGACATAATTTTCACCACAGCCTGATCTTGTGTTTTACAAAAAGCATTTGAAAACATTGTCGAAGAAAAGGTGAAAAAGTTGTAACCAGCGTTTTTCACATTCTTGCATAGTTTTTTTTTTCACTACCCTTCCACATATTAAATCCATTCCATCATTTGAGCTGCACTTCATCTCTTGTACACATATGCCTCTAATACTGACAAACCTAAGATTTTGTTCTCTAGTCACGAGAAAATTACTCACTTTTTTCCCATCATTCTAGTCAACTTTATCATTAGCTGCTCTGCCTCATCAGCTTTATTCTGAAACACATGAATTCAGAATCACTAAACAATACTGAAAGGTTACGAAAAGGGGCATTCAGACAGTTGTTTAACCCTCTACCAAACAATCCCTGGTTTTTATGACTCTGAGATAGAAGCCTTTGGAAAACATTGTTGAAAAAGGTAAAAATGCTTGTAACCAGCATTTTCTCTTTTTTCGGCAATGTTTTCCATCCTGCTGGAAACAAATTTCAATTTTTTATTTACATTTATTTTGTTGTCTACAGGTGCTTTCAACTTGGACCAGTCTAAAATTTTGTTGTTTGATAAAGAGTTAAAGTGTCATCTGGGATCAGCCTGCAAAGTCCGCGGAGGCTAATCCCAGACATAACTTTACAAATACATGAGTTTTTGTGCTACAGTAGACTTGCACAAAGCAGAAATTTTCATAAAGTGCTGTCTTGGATTAGCCTGCACTGACTGCAATCAGTTCTGGTTCTGTCCCAAACACACTACTTTCAGATACAACGTTTAAAGAGGTAGGTAAGTTAGTATAACAAAATATTTCATAACTATCAGACAGCCTAAATTCAAAATCATATTGACATGCCCTGCTGTCTGACCATTTTCTGGAGCCAATAAACTGTTAGTATTAAAGCAACAGCTACTGCAATTAAGGAAATGGGACACCATAGTTTTTATGTGCAGTAGAGCAAAGTAGAGGGGAAAAAAACTATCTACTACCTCTGTATCTTTGATGAAATGAACTGGCTTCTTGATTCCATTACTCTCCAAAATTTTGGCAGCACTGAAAAGGAAAAAGACTATATACATCATGGCATTTATGCCACATACTAACTTAAACTGCCTGGGACAGTTAAACAGACTATGAAAAAAAAGTGATATACAGCTACATGTAGAGGACACTAAATGAAAATTGTTCGAGACCATAACTGAACTAAAATCTGCACATGAAGGGACATAAAGAAAACCTGTGGGATGGACACTTGGAGCCATTACATAATTTATGCAGACAAAAAAATCAGAAGTACACTCTGACCTAAGATTTATACTGTCTCCTTGTTTAGTCCGCCCTTTTAGATACGAAAATCTTTTTAGGTTTCTGTGATATGTTTTTTTCCTGCATTAAAAAGGGTCAGGTATAAATATTTTGCCCCAACGAATTTCATAAAATATTCTTTAATGATCAGTATTGATTAGAGATGGCAACGGTTAACCGGTTAATAGATCGAATGACCGATTAACCAGTTAGGAAACTGGAAATCGGTTAACCAGAAACAAATATATAATTATTATCAAAAGTTTACCAAAATAATCATTATAATAAAAAAAAAATACAAAGTTAACTTTGCCGTTTCTGACAACCAAATCTGCATCATACACACATCCATGTCACCAAGTCATGGCGAAGGTGTGATATACAGTTTGACATGTCTGTGCAATATTAATCATTGTTAATTCGCTAATTATTCCCCAGTCTCCGATAATAAACAATCAAACATGTGTCCTCTTTGGATAAAAGTCACTGGCTTATCGTAATTGATTTGCTTGGATTATTTCATTAAGTATCCGCCCCCAATCAAATACACATATATGCATGGATTGACCAATCAGCGTAAGAGGGATCAATCAACATATGTTCAAGCAGGCACAGCGGTTTCTCTTCGTTCATTCATTATCCCTTCGATAAGTATCTTCGAAAATCATAGTTTAGCGCAGAGGCTTTTAATTTGGGTGAGTCTAAAATTTACACCTGTTGTTTGGGCGATGGCTAAAACCCGACCACTTATCGATGGCCGCTTCGTTTGACGATAAATAACCATACCATCATCTGGTTGATTCAGTTTGTAGATTCTGTGAAGTTGTAAATAGCAGTGTTCCAACTAGTTTTTTCTTTTGATAATTTGAAGCACAAAAGTCTGTTGTTAATATATCTATGAAAATTTACTGCTTAAAATCATTAAAAAACTGAAAAGATGATCTGAAGTGACTCTGATCGGACAATGTCGAAAGGAACATTTTGTTCTGCCGTGGGTTTCTGTGTTTTTTGCATCAAGCATTTTTTTATTTGTTCTAATTTATGGATAGGTATTTCCGCCTGATCTGACAATAATTTATCAAAAGTGGTAGCAAGTTACTTCAAATCGTGGTATTTCACACAAGTTACACAGGTAATGTTTTTTTTGCTCTTTCTAACCTGAGGTCTCACTGAAACCAAACATTTTTTACGTGAATTTCAGTTCTATTAGGTGATTTACGCAGTAATTTGCGTAGTGGAAACACTGAAATGGCCTGATAATTTCTAGTCCGCTATAGAAAACATTGCGGAAAATTGATTTTATTGCCTGGAGGGAGACAGATCGTCAATAGATTGGCCGTCTTTTGCGCCAAAGTAAAGAAATAGTAAACATTACGGGAATGCATTACTCACGCACCATTTGTAAATGTTGACATATCGAGCGGGTAACTTCATCTTAAATGTTTCTACATGGTCGTTTGGTTAACCGATGGAAAGATTGAACGGTTAACCAGTTAGCAAATTTACTAACCGTTGCCATTCCTAGTATTGATTTTATAATTTTCAGTGCCAAAACCAAATATAAAAAAAAATATTTGTATACATTTCTTTTTTTCAATTGTTTACCACAAAATTTCAGTTTCAACAACCCTGACAAACAATCCTTTTGAAAGATTGTGGGGGAAAAAAGGAAAATGCTAGTAACCAGTACTTCCTATTTTTCTACAATTTTCTAACCTTTCACAGAAAAAAATCTCATCATTTGATCAATGTTTAGTTTCACCTCAATAAATTCTTCAAATATACATGATGTCTTAGAAATTTTTGTCTCCTGATAAAACCTTTACCACTCAAAGATGCTGAGGAAGACGCCATATTAAAACATCGTGAGAAAAGGAACAAATGCTGGTAACCAGCATTTGTTCCTTTTCCCATGCTTTCTAACCTTTCCAGGAAAACTTTCCTAAAATGTGCACAATTTGATTTGTTATCTGCAAATACTTTCAACTTGAGTAGCCAATGGACAAACTTAAGATGGCAATAGACAAATATGAGTAGCCAATAGACAAATTTGAGTAGCGAACAGACAAATGTGAGTAGCCAATAGACAAATATGAGTAGCCAAAAGACAAACTCCACTTACTTAAGATGATGTTCCATTTTATCTACCAGACTATGTAGTTTGTGTATCTCCCTTGTATCTGACCTGTACACAAATAAAAACATGAGTTCTATATGCCGGTCACAATTCTCTGTTGTGCTTTTTTAGCCAAAAATCAATCTAAAAGGAAGTATATATTTGTTTCAAAACATTCAACGATTCCCTAACCCTTTGATATGGGTTCTGGGCCCATATTCACCAACCATTCCTAAGAACATCTTGGTCTTATTCTCCAAGATTTCCAAACTGTGAAAGTAACAAAACTTCTGATAGGCTAAACCATTTGGTTTAGCCAATCAGAAGTTCTGTAACTTTCACGTCGACAAAATTCTGAAGAATACGACTAAGAATGTTCTTAAGAATGGTTGGTGAATACGGGCTCAGGTTTTGCTAGTTAATCCTTTACCACATGAGAAAAATTTAGACTGGTCCAAATTGAAAGCATTTGCAGACGACAAAAATAAAGGTGACTGAAAAATTGAAATTTGTTCTGGGAGGCATAGAAAACACAGCGGGAAAAGGAGAAAATGCTGGTCACCAGCATTTTCTCCTTTTCCCACAGTGTTTTCAAAAGGCTTCATCCTCAGGGGCGTCAAAAGTAGGGATTGTGTGGTAATGAGTTAATAACTAGTCAAAGTTTGAAGTGAATATCTTCTACAGTAACAAAGATATGAGGAAATGTCAAAGTTCTTACATGACCAGGACCTGGATGATGACACAAACAAACAGGACAGAGATAAAGAGAAGGCTATCACAATACCACAATGTTTCCTCTGAAAGACAGCAAAGCTTGTTAACCCTTTCCCAAACAAGCCCTGGTTTATACGTGTCTGCAGTAAATATCTTTTGAAAACACTGTGGGAAAAGGAGAAATTGCTCGTAATGAGCAATTTCTCCTTTTCCTAAAGTGTTTTCTACCCTTTTTGAGAACTTTCTGCCATTTTCTCCATATCTAAAATTGTCGTCTGCAAACTCTTTCGGTTTGGAAGGGTCCAAAATTTATTGTTTGGGAAAGGATTAAGTAGCATTATCACTCAGAGTCATCAAATTTACTAACTCTCACTGTATAATTTCCCATCCTACAATGCAATTTTTCTCAAGACGAACCACTCTAAAAAGTTTTTGTCTGACATGGAGATAATGCTTTACCAAATAAGTGTATTCTTGGAAATAGGATGAAGACTTCATAGAACATTATGGGAGACAAAGAAAATGCTGATAACCAGCAATTAATACTCTGCCCACAGTGCTCACTGCCCTTTCTTAGGATTCACCATTCCAGCAACATCTAATTCTGTTTTATGTAACTTCTTTTGATAGGCACCAGCGTATATTTCACCTGTCAGGTAAAAATGAAGTGATTTTTAATTTCAAGTCTTACCCATATCCCCTCTGTGGAAGACACTTCAAAATGCTCATGGCTAAGTCCAGCTGGTCATCTCTGAAATAATCATAGAAATTTCCTTCAATGTGTGGGAGTTGGGTAGGAGTTGGTAAATGTAAAGTTAATCAACCCAATACCACACAATCCCGACTTTCAACACCCCTCTGAAAGAGGCCTTTTGAAAACATTGTGGGAACCAGCATTTTCTTCTTTTCCCACAATGTTTTCTTCCCTTCCTAAAACAAATATCAGTTCTTTAGTCACATTCATTGTGACGTCTGCAAATGCTTTCAATTTGGACCATTCTAAAACTCTGTCATATGGTAAAGATATATGTAAAATGTGGGTAACCCTTACCCAGCTACAATGCCTTCACAATGATTTAAACAGTGAGTGTCTAGAAATAAAAGCCAATTAACTAAGTTGCTCTTGTCTAATAAATCTGCAAATTGACAGAGGGAATCAAAGATAAGTGAGCATGTTTGTGTAATCTTATCTTAGTTACATTAGCTGCAAAGACATCTTAAGTTGAGCAACATGCTCTAAGGGTTTACAATCTTTGGCAAGAGGGCTTTTGAAATTATTGTGGATTAGGAAATTACTGATAACCAGCCTTTTCTCTTTTATCCACAACAATCTCTTTCTCTTTTATCCACAACATTCTCTACTCTTATGAAATAAAATTACAGCCACTTTAAATTGGTTATCTGCAAATGATTTCAATTTAGTTGGGCCTAAAATTTTATATCTGGTCAAGAGTAAAAAATACTACAAACAAAATTTTCTTTTACCTTGTTACCAAACAACATTATTTCAAGCTTGTCCAAATCGAAAGCATTTGCAGACGACAAAATTAAAGTGAGTGAAAATTTGAATCTTGTTGTGTGAAGGGTAGAAAAAATTGTGGGAAAAGGAGAAAATGCATTTTCTCCTTTTCCCACAATGTCTTCTAAAGGCTTCTTTCTCAGGGACATCAAAAGCAGGGATTGTGTGGTAATGGGTTAAACAGTGAAATAGAGATTAGACAAAGATGCAGCAAATTGGTCATGAGCTCAAAGAGCTATTCTAAAAAAGAAATCTTTCCAAACGTCCATATAATAAGGGGATAAAATATGAGCTACACTCTGGCAAAAGGGGCTTAACCCTTTACCATGCAATCCCAAGTTTTTACGACCCTGAAGAAGAAAGCCTTTGAAAAGACTGTTGGAAAAGGACAAAATGCTGGTAATAAGCATTTTCTTGTTTTCCAACAATGTTTTCTACTATATCAAAGACAGTAGTCATCATTTCTGCCACCATGAATTTGTTCAAAATTGTGTTGTTTGATAAAGAGTTAAAGCATCTCCTTTAACAAAAGATTTATTTACACTAAGGTTACTGGTACTTGGACATACAAAAGGTATCAAAACAGCAAAAATATCAGCAAAAAGTATCAACCCCTGTCTGCAAGCACAGACTTCAGGATGATATGGGTTGATCATATTTGTAGGAAAAGGCAAAAGGTATCAAAACAGTAAAAATATTAGCAAAAAGTATCAACCCCTGTCTGCCTGCACAGACTGCAGGCTGATATGGGTTGATAGTGTTTGTAGATGTATTAAGCCCCCTCTTCCATAGAGCATAGTTAAATTGAGATTTTGAGGGAATCAATGAGTACATGTAAGAACAAAAACATTGTTACTGCAAGAAAAATTATGCATTGTGTACAATCATTCCTTTAGTTACAAAGTTTTCAAAAGTAGTTCACAACAAATGTAAGCCTCCTGTTACAGGTAGGGAGATAAAGTGGTTACCTTTCACAACTGTAAACCGCCTCCATGGCAAAAGACATCAGGTCTGCTTGTTTGATGATGACTGGATTTGGCAGCTGAAAGAAGGTTAAACAACTTCACAAGACTACACAATCATATCATCTAACAAAAACAGGTTTAACCCTTTATCTCACAATCCCAACTTCTAACACCACTTGAAGTAGCATTTCGAAAACCTTCTGGGAAAAGAAGAAAATGCTGGTTACCATCACTTTTTCCCACAATGTTTTCTACCATATCAAAGAAGAATAGCATCATTTGAGCCACAGTGAAATTATCATCTTCAAAATGCTTTCAATTTGGTTGGTTTTGTGGTGTGGAAAAGGCTTAACTCTTTACCACACACTCCCGACTTTTAACAACCCTGAGAAAGACAGTCTTTGAAAATATTTTCTACCCTTTCCAAATTAAATTTCAATTTTTGATTTAAGTTCATTTTGTCTGCAAATGATGTCAGTTTGAACTGAAATCTTGTTGTTTGGTAAAGATTTAACTCATTACCAAACGATAATATTACAGACCTGTTCAAATTGAAAGCATTTGCAGACGACAAAATAAAAGTGACTGAAAATTTGAATTTGTTTTGTGAAGGGTAGAAAACAAAGTCGGAAAAGGAGAAAATGCTAGTTACCAGCATTTTCTCCTTTTCCCACAATGTTTTCTAAAGGCTTCTTTCTCAGGGGCATCACAAGTAGGGATTGTGTGGTAATGGGTTAAAGCATGCTTGTGATGCAAAATACCAAGCAAGTCATTACATGACAACAAATCTGTAAAATACACTTTGTTCATAACCAGCTGAGTCTAGAGGTAGACTGGCCCTTGGAAATGCAGCAAATTTACTAAAAGGAAAGTTCTGACACTGGTTTATCTGTGCAGTTGATGCTTTTTGCACAGGCATTTAACCCCTTTTCACAAATTATGGCTCCTATAAATAAGGGCAGTTGAGCAGTGTCAAAATGTGGAATAAGGAGTAAGGTATTGTTACAATCAGTTGCTCCCTCCTTTTTCTACAACGTTTTACAAACCTGGCACTACAACAAGTAGTTTGTACAGATAAAGGATAGATTTTTTTCTTTGTATGATACCAAGCTTATTTGAATATTGTTGGTTTACTTCCAAAACCTTGTAACTACAGCTTGTAAAAAGCTGCAGTTATGAGGTTTTGGAAGTAAACCAACAATATACAACTCTTTGACAGCAAAAAACTCCCTACCAAACAATCCAGAGCTTACAATCTTGAAGGTGAAATTTCTGAAAAAATTGTAGGGAGATGAGAGAATGCTGGTAACCAAATGTTCACAATTTTTCTCAATGCTTTATGCCTTTTTTGAGACAAACCTTAACTGCAAATACTTTCAATTTGACCATGTCTAGAATTCTGTTGTTTGATGCAGATTTAGTAAGTACAATGTGCATTTTTACATATGTCATGATAAATCTGTATTTCCTCATTCGGGCTTCAAACTCTGTCGAAAAAAAAAAAAAAAAAAGAGCAAATGTACCACAACTGATATGTATACATTAACCGAAGCTAACCTTATAGAAAACAATTCGATTTTTCCATAAAACTATGGAAAAAGGATATTGATAACATTGTTGGAAAGAAATAAATGCTGGTAACATATTTTCTCCTTTTCCTACAATATCTTTAACTCCCCCCCCCCCCAAAAAAAAACAACAAATTTCAACTTTTAGGTTGCATCAACTTGTCCTATGCAGATCCTTTGATTTTGGAATGGTCTAAAACTAATATGTCTGGCAAGCCAATTTGCAAACATAAATGAGTCATACTCTGTGAAATGGGGGCTTAACGGATCTCCGTGATACATGATGCCCTTTAATCTATCTTATAATCATAGATCCATGACAGCAACTTTTTCACCATCCATTTTAATCATTAATGGTCATTGAACATACAGAAAAAATGACCAATTATGAATAGTTTCAACCCAGGATTGCACAGGCTGACCTGGGTCAATAGTTTTCGAAACTCCATTGTTAAAATAAAGTTAAATCCTTTCCCAAACGGCAAATTTTGGACCAGACCCAATTGAAAGCATTTTGCAGGTGACAAATTAACAGTTGCTAAAAAGATATTTCTATATGACAGGGTAGAAAACATTGTGGGAAAAGGAGAAAATGCTGGTTACCAATTGTTTTCAAAAGGCTTCTTTTCCTGACCCGTAAAGCCAGGGATTGTTCGGGAAGGGGTTAAACATGACTTACGTGAGTCTTGGATGCTTCAAATATCTGCAAACAGTTGGTGAGGTCTTTCTTTGAAGATGTCACAATGTATTCTTTTAACAGATTATTGTAGTTGCCTGGTTTCCTCCCTTCACACTGCTTCAAAAATGGAACCATCCACCTGCGTAAATTTTTGGAGTACATTTCATCACTGGACTGAAATTAAAAAAAAAAAAACATTTAGCTCACAATAAGCTCCTGGAATGCTGTAATGAATAACAGACTTTACAATACCAAGTCTTTGTCATAACAAAGAGGAGCAACGAGTCTGAAGAAATGCTGGGATCAAATAGATTACTGGTTGTAGTGCAGCAAAGAATATATAGAGGATATTTGGTTATGGAAATTTGTTTCATCAAGTGAACACTATTGGTAATATTTTCATGAGTGGCTCAGCAGCCACTCATGAAAATATTACCAATGGTGTTCATGAGGTGAAATAAATTTTCGGTCTTTCACTGAAAAAAAAACAAATATTCTATCTATTTCAGGCTTTTAACGCTTTCTGGGAGGAGCTTTATCAAAATCCTGTACAGTTCTTTTCAGTTATTCCCTGTGACATCCCCCTCCAGCATAGCAACACATTACAATATCACATCAAGCGTGAGAAATGTAAGGAAAACAACACCATATTTCCATCTGGTTGGGAGGCAAGCGCAATTTACCTACTGAACAAGAACATACGGTATTTTCACTGGTCATACCCATGTAATATCGAAGAATAGTTTCACTGCTATTTCTCAATATCCTACCAGAAAGCATGAATTCGTATACATAGAGTATCGATCAATGATAAAGCACCCAGGAGAAAATCAAGATTGGAACAAAAGGTCAAGTAAGTTTCTAAGCTTATCCTTTGCCATCAAAACATGTACATGCATAATGTAATATGAAACTTTAGTCAAACTTTAACCCTTTACCACACAATCCTGCGTTTAAATGACCCTGTGGAAGAAGCCTTTTGAAAACATTAAGGGAAAAGGAGAAAATGCTGGCCAGCATTTTCCCCTTTTCCCACAATGTTTACTTTCCTTCCTTAAACAAATTTCAATTTCTTAATCACAATAATTTTTTAATTTTGTTATCAGCAAATGCTCGCAATTTAAACCTTTACCACACAATCCTGCGTCTTAATGACCCTGTGGAAGAAGCCTTTTGAAAACATTAAGGGAAAAGGAGAAAATGCTGGTTACCAGCATTTTCTCCTTTTCCCACAATGTTTACTTTCCTTCCTTAAACAAATTTCAATTTCTTAATCACATTAATTTTGTTGTCTGCAAATGCTCGCAATATGAACTAGTCTAAATTTTTGTTGATTGATAAGAGCTCTAAATTTTTGTTGGTTAGTAAAGAGTCAATGAAGCAAGAAATAACACAAAAGAAATGATAAGAAGAACCTTTGACATTATAAGCTCCAGTTTTTGATAGTTAGTCATATCCTGTAGTTGTTGAAATGTCAATGAATCATCAACATGGCAACTATACACTAACATCTCCATGGTAATTAGGTCATCTAGTATGAGCTCTAAACCCTGAAGATTACATAAACAAGACCTAGTCAGAGGTGTGTATCATGTTATAGTAACATATAATATATAGGTCATATACTTGTTTGATTCTTTCTAAGTTTAAGCACTACAGTGCTACAAAAAAAATTAACCCTTTACCACACAATGCCGACTTTTAATGAGTCTGAGAAAGATGCCTTTGAAAACATTGCAGGAAAAAGAGAAAATGCCTTTTCCCACAGTGTTTTCTTACCTCTTTGATACAAATTTAAAATTTTCAGCCACATTGATTTTGATGTCTGCAAATACTTTTAATTTGTACCAGTCTAAAATTTTGTCATTTGGTAAAGAGTTAAGCAAACTTTCATTTTTACAGTGAAGATAAAAGAACTGAAAACAAACTTTGCAATTTGATCCTGGTTTGACACAATTAAAGATTTTGGGATACACTCTGAACAAAACACCCTTGAAATTTAGACATTTTTTTTTTGGTTTGTGTTTGACTGACTTAGAGACAACAAGTTATATTCTTACTACTATCTAAAACTTAAATACTAACATAGCTTAATTGGAAGCTATGCAAATTTTGCTTTAATAAGGGCCATTTAAATCTGAAGGGACAATGATATGAAATGACAACAGTACATAACAAGATAATGGTTTAATATCATATTCTGAAAAGGAAGCTATTACAGCCAAGTCCTTAGTTACCTCTTGACCTACAAAACTATCCCAAATGCACAACTTCGAAACTATAGAGGGGTAAGTATTATTGTTTTCTCATGGTATTTTTCTTATTTATCAGTTCTTTCACAAATATGACCATTTAAAATGTCTGCTTAATACAATTCTACTGAGAATAATAATAGAACAGATACAGTAATGATGAAAGAAAGTCTTAAGCACTCAAATAAATTCACTTTAAAATAGATGTCAGACTAAAAAGGAACTACTACAGGATTTACTTGCCTTAACTCCTCTTTCTATCCCAAGTTGGATAAGTTCTAGTGCATACTCAGTCTGTCTGGAAAATTTCTCTATCTCTTTTGCTCTGTACTGATACCATCCTGACAGAGTCAAGGGTGTGATTTCTCCTCTACTCAAAAAGAATGGATTCATGAGTGAAAGAAACTATATGTGCCATAAGAAAAGTATGATATCAAAAGATTTCTTTTTCTTTAATTAGTGATTTCTGAGACCTTAAAAATTGTTATTTATCTACTTGGATGGCACACAGTGAAAACTGATGTTTTTTGTCTCATCTGTTAATAATAGGGAATAAGGCTTAAAATATGAAAGGAAAATCTCAATGACAAACTCATTTCTTGTTCAAACCAGTTCTATCTTTATTTTATATCCCACCCCCCCCCCCCAAAAAAAAAAAATAAAAAACAAAAAAACATTTAGTCATGAGGCTTTACAGATTTAAGAATAAGTGGTATGTCACAACTATTACCTATATTTAATAAGGTCTGGTTGATCTTCATACAGATACTCTCCTAAATCTGCTGTGACTGGTTCTATAGCAGATTTACATGGTTCTGTCTGTATCCAGTCTGGTTTGACCCAACAATCTGATTGCCAGTCTGTTACTCTGCCTTCCCTGTTAAAGAATTGTCTAGATTTTTACCCTTGTTGCAAACATCATCTCTGCATCTTGCAACATAATATTTATGAAAATTCATGTGGATTACCCATCTGTTTTAACCCATTACCACACGGCAAAATCTTAGACCTATCCAAATTGAAAGCACTTGCAGACCAGTTTTAAAATGGCTCAAATGGTGCAATTTTGCTTTGATAGGGTAGAAAACTTTGTGGGAAAAGGAGAAAATGCTGGTTACCAGCATTTTCTCCTTTTCCCTCATTGTTTTCAAAAGGCTTCTTTTCCAGAGGCATCAAAAGGAGGCACTGTGTGGTAACCGGTTAATGATGTTTCAAATGGTAGTTGACTTCATGTTGGCTTGGACAGTTGTATGTACACTAGTTGTGGCCTGCCCAGGTAGCCAATTGGTTCATGCATCCAACACAGATTGTGAGTTTAATATCCAGTTGATGCATTTTTTTTGTCTTTTACCTCTGATGCATGTGAGAATATTAGTACCGGAATGTCACAGATAATATCAAGATAAACAGGCTGACCAAGTTTCATGACTATCATGCTGAAAATGAGGACTCTAGAGTGCATCCACGGTTTTTCTAAAAGTCTGCCCAGTGACCTACTCTTTGACCCCACATATTCCAATTTTAAAGTTGTCCAAGATATCATCCAGAAAAAAACATCCTGATTGTTTTAGAAGAGTATCAGTCTGAAAAGGTGGCCTCTGGAGTGCACACAAGCTTTTCGTAGGTGTTGCATGTGACCTACTTTTTGACCACATATGACCAAGTGTCAAATTTGTCCAAGATAGTATCAAGGCAAACATTCTGACCAAGTTTCATGAGCATCTGACTGAAAATATGGCCTCCAGAATGCACACAAGGTAAATGTTGAACTCGGCACAATGCATGACAGACACAGCATGATCACAAAAGCATTTCTTGAGCACCTCCTGCGCAGTTGACTAAAATAAAGTTACGCAAATCAATACCTTACCTCACTTCAGGCAGTAGGGTTTTGTATTCAGAAGGACAAGTGGTCTCCGGAAAGTGACTTAGTATGGCTAACCTGAAAAAGTTATTTGATTTTTGATGATTGACTCTTTATTAACAATAGCAGTGTTCTCCAAATTGAAAATATTTGAGAATCACCAGACAAATGAAGGTAAAAAGGATGTCAATGTCATATTTGAACCAAGCCAGACAGTGCATAATTATGAGTCCATAAAAATGCATTTTGTATAATGACCAACTGAATCAAGTGATACAGTAGTGCTTGGACATGCAGAAAATTTACAAATGGCTAAAGCAAGGGTTACAACCTACGTCACAGGAAGTGATATCGGACCTGGGCATTTTCATAACTTATGTCCGCCATATTGAAAAGTAAGTAAGATATGAAGATAGAATGAGGTTAGCTTAGGTAGATACAAACAGACTACAAAGACTCTCATTTATTTATCAAAGATATTAGATGAATACATTTAATATTCTGATGTTTTAGACATGAAGCAGATGTCTATATGCACAAACACTTTGACCAAATATCAAAAAGTGGTTGGGTTTTAGTAGTTGGTCGAAGTCTATTCCATTATCATAAGTAGTTAACAAAAGCTTTGACAAAAAACAAAGTCCCTAGGCATTGTACGCTTTGGAGGTCTAGTCTTTTTCTGATCATTTAAAGGAATGATTAAGAAAAAAAAAAAAAACAGTCTTACCAAACACACACACTGACTTTATAACAAGGGTCCGATATCACTACCTGTGACGTCACACTGACATACGTTGTGAGGGGTGTAAAGGTTTTGACCAAGTCAGACTGTGTGGAATTTGCATGCTGTCAAGATGCCAATACTTTTTACAGATGTAATAAACACCTCTATAACGGAGCCTGACTCATTTGCCAACAGCTAAATATGTTTGGCTTGACCCTTTCCCAAACGACAAATTTTGGACCCTTCCAAACCGAAAGAGTTTGCAGATGACAATTTTTGATTTGGAGAAAATGGCAGAAAGTTCTCAAAAAGGGTAAAAACACTGTGGGAAAAGGAGAAATTGCTTGTTACAAGCAATTTCTCCTTTTCCCACATTGTTTTCAAAAGACTTTTACTGCAGACACATAAAAACTAGGGCTTGTTTGGGAAAGGGTTAACTAAACAGATTCTTCCATGAATTCCACCAGCTAAATTCATTCTTTGACAATTTTTAACAAAACTTCAGCCATTTGGATAAAGTGGGTCCTGTCCAAGTTGTTATCATCAAAACACAGAAATTACCTATGTTTGACCACGTCATGATAAGCACCTTAAAACTCTGGATAAGAAACCCATTCAGAATCTGAAACTACAGATCTAGATCAGAATGTGTGATCTAATCTTAGAACTACATTGTCCTGTACTTTGTTGCATAATCTGGCCAAAACCACCTTTTACAGCAAGACTTAAGACGTTTTTATCCCAAATGAAAAGGGCTACTTCATAAGTCAGCATATGCCTGCCCGGGTGGCTCAGTGGTGAGCGTATCGGACTCATGACCTGGTGGTTGTGAGTTTGATACCCGGTTGAGGCGAACTTTCTTTCTGGCGTATTTTCGCCTCTCACCTCTGCTGAAGCATGTGAGAAAAGTAGTTGGTGGCTTTGGAAAGAAAGTAATGTAAGTACCGGTGTGAGAAAGCCAGTAAAACACATGTGTGTCACCGACCGCCATGATATGACCTTAGCTGCTAAAGTGGCGTTAAACCCCAATACAACAACAAGTCAGCATATGAACACTCTGCTGTCCAGAAATTTATTGACCTTGAAAAACAAGGCTTTTGAAAACAATGTGATAAAGGAGAAATTACTGGTAACCAGCATTTTCTCCTTTTCCTAAAATGTTTTCTACTTTTGCACAGAAAAATAATATCATTTGACTCATACTATTAATTTTCAAATACTTACAACATGAACAGGGATAATTGATTGCTTTCTGATAAATAATGAAGAGTTATACCTCAAGAAGTATACATACCTATGTGGCAGAAGCTCTTTGGAATGGAAAGTTAGAAGGGTCTCAAGCGCTTGCCAGTCACTATCCTACAAAATATAGTAAAACCTTTCTTAGAGACCAGCCTGTCTGCTTAGCACATTAGTAAGCAAACTGGTTGTTGCAAGTTTTTCTCCAACAATTTCTTGTCTCTTATCTCTGATACACATGAGAAGGTAGTCAGTGATTTGAGAAGAAACTTGTGTTAGTCCAAATGAGAGAATGCAAAAAAACATATCCATAGGTACACTGAGTGCTGTTATATAACCTGAGCTGTATAAAACAGAGTTAAACTCCACTGCAATCAATTCTTAACTCTTTACCACACAAGAAAATTTTAGACTAGTCCAAATTGAAAGCATTTGCAGATGACAAATAAAGGAGACTAAAAATTCGAAATTTGTTCTGGGAAGGGTAGAAAACACTTTGGGAAAAGGAGAAAATGCTGGTTACCAGCATTTTCTCCTTTTCCCATAGTGTTTTTTAAAGGCTTCTTTCTCAGGGGCGTCAAAAGTAGGGATCGTGTGATAATGGGTTAATGGCCACCTTCATCAAGCATCTAAACATTACTCAGCAAGGATAACCATGAGTTCTCAGATCAGATAAATAATGTTGATATGTATTTATACTAAGCTGGCACCTTTTGAGTGTCTTTTAGGTGCATATTGTCAAGTGTCCTTGTTCCGTGAGTGTTCTTGAACCAGTGATTTTTGTGTACATCTTGTAAAGCACATAGTTTGATGACGTCACATGGTATTTCTACTTGTAACCCTTACCAATATTTGATTGTTTTGTTGCCCTTGAATTTCACACAAGTAAAACACAAATACTGGTGAAATTCGCCTAAAAATCTTTTGTAAAAGAAATTTACATTTTTTTTCTTAAATCTACATAGTGTTCCTTCCCAAAAAATGCAGAGATCTTTGACTTTCTGCTGTAAATTCTACCAAGCTACTGGAATTAGGTCACGCCGTGTTTGCATGAGAAGGCTAACAGCATGTTCTTTATTTATATCCATTGAACATGAAAATTGTTATCCCCGTTATTCTTTTCATCTGAAAATGATCAAAAAGTTTTTTTTCTTATGAAGGCAAGTAATTTTTAGCTCATTTTCTAGTCTCAATTCTTCATTTGATCATCATGGAATACGCACACTTGAGACTACAAGTTGAAATGGGTATTTATTCATGTTTTTTCCACTGAATGATAAATTTGGTTTTCAATTACTATTTATTTATTTTTCAATTCATGATGCATGCAATTTCTACATTATAGCTTACTTACAGAGATAGGACCATTGCAAATCCAAATATACATCTCTTTTCATTAATTTTTATACTGCAATTGTAATTTGTAGATTAAACCTTTACAAAAAAATCTAGAGTTAAAATAACCCTGTAGAAGAAGGATGTGTTTGAAAAGGAAAAAAGTAAGAGATATAAACATGCCATCCAATTTCTATTATTTCCAAAGTAACTCCACACTGATATGTCCTCAGGCAAGTAATTTTCCCAAACTCCAAAACTGGAAAATGATCCAGTAAGTATGAATAACCATACTGTCACTGTACACTGACTGAAAGTATTGCTCAAAGAGTCATTGAATACATCATGGTTTAACTCTTTATCAAACAACAAAATTTTAGATTGGTTCAAATTGAAAGCACTTGCAGATGACAAAATGAAACATGACTCAAAAATTGAAATTTGTTCTGGGAGAGTAGAAAACATTGTGAGAAAAGGAGAAAATGCTGGTTACCAGCATTTTCTCCTTTCCCCACAATGTTTTTAAAAAGCTTTTTTTCAGGATTGTAAAAACCAGGGATTGTTTGGGAAAGGGTTAACATTTTATGCTCTTGTACACTAGGATAGGCTTTTGTAAATATTGCGGAAATAGGAAATAATGCTCATAATCACCATTTTTTCTCTTTCCAACAGCCATTTCTACTGAGAGCATTTCATACTTCCCCTATTTTCTCCTTTTCCTTATATTTCTTCCATGGCAAATCCCATAATTTATCGGGCAGGTCTTAAATTGTACCACATTGTAGAGACAAACACATACCTGGGCATAGCTAACAGCTGTCTCAACAATATTCTGGGCTCTGAATTTCTCAAAAAATTTACAGTCGTAACGTTCTGCTGCATAACTCACACCTCCAAGGATACTCTGAAAATATTTACCTTTGAAAGATAGTAGCTTATCAAGTAGATAAAATATATGCAATATAGATCAAACTCTTTACCAAATGACATTATCAAAATGGTGGACTTATCCAGGTAAAAAGTAACCAAATTAATTTTGGGACTCGCCTATGAAAGGTAAGAGAACATTGTAGGGTAACAGCATTTTCTTCTTTTCCCATAATGTTTTCAAATAACTTCGACAGTTGTTAAAAATTGAGATTATGTTGTTAAAGGATTATTCTCAAGCACCATTTGTCCTATAACCTTTGTTAGTGTTTTACCACAACCCCAATATTTTACAACTCTGAGAAGAAACCTTTTGAAAACATTGTGGGAAAAGGAGAAAATGCTGGTAACAAGCATTTTCTCCTTTTTCCATAATGTTTTCTATGCTTTTGAAGAAGACTTCAATGTTTTAGGTAAAACTTAATTTCTTGTCTGTAAATGCTTTCTTAGCTTGCTGGATAATGCTAGAATTTTGTTGTGTGGTTAAGAGTTAAAAAGGTTAGACAGGCATAAACACTGCATATTGTAATACCAGTTGTCAGTTAATGCAGAGAGATGAAATAGAGAGAGCATAATGTATTTTCCCTACATACATTCTTTGAACCAACCTAACTTTTCATACTTTAAACATATTACTAGCATATCTTTAAAGTTACATAATTGCAACAGACATATTCAATTAGAAAAGCGGAGGTCTTAGATTGTATTTTTTGTAATTTCAAAAATAAACCTTCTCACAAAATTAACATATCATATAGTATAAAACCAGGATCAGACTACCTGTCCTGCAGTCTGACCTTGATCTGTACAGTCTATTATTAATCATTAGATATACAGAGTTATAAATGGAAACCAATCCACGCAATATTAGTCACATTTCTTACTTCGTATAGTGTACAGGTTGTGACCCCGGCTTAATACGCCTTAACCTCCGATCAATTTGCAATACAAATGACCTCGTATAAATACTGACCCACCACTAATATAGAAATCCTTGAATGTTATTGATCAACAGTTCAGTCGTGTGAGCATTGCCGCTTATTTTGGGAAAACAAAAATGGGGGACATTATGCTGTCTCAGGTTTTCCAGATTTTTATCCATAGTTTGGCTAGATGCTGAAGAGATCACAAAATCCTCAATCTTTGGGGTTATAACCCTATTTTCACATCTCTTAGGGTCGTCATATTGATTCTGGGCCAACAGTTAATTAATAAAAATATCATTGATCAAGTGATTTCGTATTGGCCCATTCACAGGTCCGAGGTCAGCTGTTTTGGCCCTGGGCCTTCCGCCTCCGTCCAATAAGGCTGACCTCGGACCTGTAACGTACTGAGTCAATATGAAATCACTTCATTAATAACATTATATTACAGGACTTGTAGTTGTAGTCTGCAAACAAAGATACAAAAGGTGATCAGTTGAAACAAAAGAGCTTACCTCATATGTTTTAAGCCTGTATAAGTATTGAAGAAGTTTTTTCCTTGCTCGCAATAACTCTCTCTGCTCTAAAGTTAAGCTGTTAAATAAAGACAAATAGTATGACAAATCATAAATACAAGACAAATGGGTATGACAAATCATAAATACAAGACAAAGAGTTTGACAAATCATAAATACAAGACAAATGAGTTTGACAAATCATAAATACAAGACAAAGAGTTCAACAAATCTATTTCTTTTTGTAAATGAAATTCAGTTTAATTTTTCAGTTACCATCTCTCAAAATAAAACAAGTAAAACACAACGAAACAGGTACTATCGGGTAAAAGAATCAAGCAATCAGCGCTGATAGCAGAACAGGCAACCCATTTTGTTCAGTATGACTTGATCTTTACTATCAGCATAGCCAACTGAAGTAATACAACATCATAGTATATTCATAAAAGCAAGAGTTATTTCTTACTTTTGAAAATCCACTTGCTTCATCAGCGAATATATTTTTTCTTTCTTCCTTTCTTCCATCTTAGCTTCCTTTTCTGGGTCAAAATCATCCAATTCCATATCATCATAGAGTCCATCTTCTGGGTCACATAGGATAAACCTATATTACAACAAGAGATGTTTGTAAAACATGTATGCCCCCCCCTAATGGCATTCAATGTGATTATAAACTCTTACGTTCAAGGTGTAAAACGAACAAAGGGTAATTACTCAAAAATTATTAATGATAAATTAACAATTCTTGGGCACTGTACTTCCCATTTATGTGAACTATCAACTTCTAAAATTTCATGATTTTACCTCACATACTTTTTGAGTTATGCTCCGGGGAAAAAAATAAGTACGAAAATCAACAAGGGCAGTAATTGCAAAAATATAATGGGCAGAGTTATGGTTCTTGTGCAATGCACTTCTCCTGAATAAGATCTATCCACATATAAAGTTTCAAGATGATACCTGAAAAACCTTTTGAGTTATGCACTGGACAAAAATTAAGTATGAAAATCAACAAAGGGCAGTAACTCCAAAAATATAATGGGCAGAGTTATGGTTCTTGTGCACTGCACTTCTCCTTAATAAGATTAATCCACCTATGAGGTTTCAAGGTGATACCTGAAATACTTTTTGAGTTATGCTCCAGACAAAAATTAACTATGAAAATCAACAAAGGGCAATAACTCCAAAAATATGATAGGCAGAGTTATGGTTCTTGTGCACTGCACTTCTCCCTTAATAAGATCTATTCACATATGAGGTTTCAAGGTGATAACTGAAATACTTTTAGAGTTATGCTACGGACAAAAATTAAATATGAAAATCAACAAAGGGCAATAACTCCAAAAATATGATAGGCAGAGTTATGGTGCTTGTGCACTGCACTTCTCCTTAATGAGATCTATCCACCTATGAAGTTTCAAGGTGATAACTAAAATATTTTTTGAGTTATGCTCCGTACAAAAATTAAGTATGAAAATCAACAAAGGGCAATAACTCATAAAATATGATGGGCAGAGTTATGGTTCTTGTACACTGCACTTCTCCTTAATGAGATCTATCCACCTATGTAGTTTCAAGATGATACCTGAAATAGTTTTTGAGTTATGCTCCGGACAAAAATTAAGTATGAAAATCAACAAAGGGCAATAACTCAAAAAATATGATGGGCAGAGTTATGGTTCTTGTGCACTGCACTTCTCCTTAATGAGATCTATCCACCTATGAAGTTTCAAGATGAAACCTGAAATACTTTTTGAGTTATGCTCTGGACAAACATGTGGTCTACGGACGGACCGACCGACCGACCGACAAGTGCAAAGCAATATACCCCCATTTCTTCGAAAGGGGGGCATAATAAAAAAGGAAAGAAGGCAATCTTGTTAATCTTGTGAACATGTTTTGGATCTCTTCATTACTGTGGTCCATCCTGTGCCTTGATGATACACTTCTACGGTCTTTACATTTAGGAAACATTTTCCTTTTTTGTTGTTGTCTTTTATCTGATTTGTATCAGTTTTCTAGTTACTCTTAGATGAGCCTATAATGTTATGGGTAAGTGAATTAGGTCTTTGCTATACAACAAAAATATGGACTAGTCTAAAATGATGGTATTTACAGACTACAATCAATTAGTGATGGAATTTGTCTTGGATAGGGTAGTTGACATGAGTGGAAATGGAGAAATGCTGGTTACTAGCAGCTTCTTTTCCAACAATGTTTTCAAAATCCTTCTTACTCAGGGTCATTGAAATTTAGGATTGCTTGGTAAACTGTTAAAACCTTTTTCTAAAAAAGAACACTGTTCTTTACGAATGGTGGATCTGACTTGATCCAATTATATATATGAATGTAATCTTTATTTTCAAACTTGCTGCATTACTTTTTAATTGACATTTACTAAAAAAGAACAAAATAGGTATATTTAAGCATTGTAAAACTGTGAAAGTTAATATGCATTATTGTATGAGCAGAACACAATATTTCATTTATGAAATTTGTGATATATGTAAATTCTCCTTTTCCTATCTTGTTTTTAAAAACCTTCTTTCCACAGGTTGCTAAAACAGAGGGCTGTTTGGCAAAGCACAATCTTGACCTTTCATAACGATGAAAAGAATCATGTTGCAAAAAATATGGGAAAAGGATAAAACTTCTAGTTTCTCCTTTTCCTGTAATATTTTCAACCCAAAAATACCTTCATTTTAGCCAAATTCCATTTGTCACCTGTAGGTGCTTTTTAACTGTGAAAACTTAGTGATCTGGTAAAAATTTAGAAACACATAAATATATTAGCTATTCGTGATTACCTCCCTTGATCCTCTCCTTTTCCAATCATTATCAGGGCCTCTAAATCTGTCCCTCGTAAACCAAACTCAAGCAGTCCTTTCATAGCATCTATTTTGTCTGACATCCTTTCAGTACATTCGTGTAACACCCAAGCCCTTTTACTGATCTTACTCTGAAACGTACATAAATAAATCTTGCTATCATTTACTTTTTTCTATACATTACATGTTTAAAATCCTATATCATAAAATCCAGTTTTCAAGAATCCTAAGAAAAAAAGGCTTTTGAAAACAAAGTGCAAAAAGAATAAAATGAATCACATCTCAATGATTATCATCAATCCCAATAAAGAAATCATAATCCTACAACCGATAAAGAAGAATGAATTAGCAGAGACACTAAAAAAGGCAATCAGTCCACAGTGTGCACACATTGCGAAATCCATGCTAAAATATTGACCACACTGATGGATTTACCAACTAATGGACCAGCTGAGCAAGCGTTTCCAGTTATTTTGAAGAAAATCTTTGTTTAGCTGAGTATCAACATGATATCAGTTGTATGGTACCTTAGGTAGAATCACAAACGATGACATATAAATCAAACTGTACATAATTTCTATATTACCAGATAATCCTGTATAGATGCCAACTCAACAGGCGATTTTCTCCATTGTTTCTGATAGACTAAATCTGTATCAAGTCCATACTTCTGTGCTAGTAACTTGGCCTCTCCATATTCTTCATTTTCTAACTGTAGTATATAGTAAATACAGCATATATACAAACTCTCTTGAAATTCTATTTTCGATGTACAGCACTTAAAATGCTAAAAAGCAAAGTCTTCTTCTTAACCCTTTACCACACAATCCCAACTTTTAACACCCCTGTGAAAGAAAACCTTTTGAAAACATTGTGGGAAATGGAGAAAATGCTTTCTTCCCTTCTTAAAACAAATTTCAATTCTTTGGTCATATTTATTTCGTTGTCTGCAAACAGTCTCAATTTGGACCAGTCTAAAATTTTGTCATTTGGTAAAGAGTTAAATATGTTTCATATTATCATTATCCCAAACATAGGTTTTATCATTTGATCTCCATGTTGTTTGCTGTCTACAATTTGTTTAAACTTTGGTTGGTAAAAAATTTTTGTCAGCTTGTAAAACTTAAAGGCCTTGAATCAATATTTTAAATTCTTTTTCAGAAGTTTCATAAAAGTTAGTGTAAACAAAATGATAAAGCACTTACAGAATGTGTACAATGAGTTGCTGTTTTAAAATTCAAGATTTGAGAAGTTTACTGTAAGAAAAATATAGAGAACACTGACATTTCACACATGTACCGGTGTGACTTTTTGTGGCTTTTTTCTTCCACCTGTAAGAGGACAGAAGTCTAGCCCAAAGGAAAACAATCTCCTAATAAGCATTTATGGCAGGCTTGGTTTTAGCACACAAATGACATCAACTGGTATAGAAAGAAAAACTAGATATTTTTATAAATCTACCTTTCTTGCAAAGAGCTCATCTGGTGTTGTAGACTTTAAACAAACAAGTCTATAAGTTCTGTTTACCATTCTGAATGAAAGAAAAACACATTAAAACAAATAAAAAATGACCTTTATAAAAGCAGTAATTGTAATGTTGACTCTCTTTTTTCACACTTGTTCAACGTTATTATTTAGAAAATAGGTCAGGTCCCTATGCCGAGCAAGGAAGCAAGTCTCTTGGAAGAGTCAAGCTTTTAGCCTTGTTAATCTGTGGAGC
Organism: Tridacna crocea; assembly: GCA_943736015.1. Lineage (NCBI taxonomy): Eukaryota > Metazoa > Mollusca > Bivalvia > Cardiida > Cardiidae > Tridacna > Tridacna crocea. The sequence goes on along the minus strand of OX031066.1, from coordinate 7,756,224 downwards.
CATGCTTCTGACATGCTTTGGTCTTCTTTGTTCTACTTGAGAGTTGCTTATTGCACTGGGCATACTGTGGAAAGTGTTATACAAACAAGAACAACAGCTTGACTCCAGCTCTATGGGCATAGATTTTCTTACCAATATTCTGAAACTGTTTACTTGACTCTTTAACACACAATCCCCACTTTTAATGACTCTCAAAAAGAAGCATTTTTGAAAATTTTTGGAAAAGGAGAAAATGCTGGTAACCAGCATTTTCTCCTTTTCTCACAATGTTTTCTACCCATACCAAACCGTATTTCAGCATTTCAGTCACATTTATTTTGTCCTCTGCAAAATGCTTTTAATTAGGACCAGTTTATAATTTTGTTGTTTTGTAAAGAGTTTATCTCTAGTTATACAGTCTTGGCACATTATGTCAGAGGTGATTATTCAGAGACTTTACCTTGGTTTCTTTTTTGGAGGTTTAAATCTATCCATGTCAGTTACATAATGCATGCACTGTTTGGCCACACCCCATGTTTTAGATGCTAGTCCTGCCTCTTCCTGATCACTCTCCTCCTCTTCCTCCTCAGTTTCACTGAGTGACACCAGGCGACGCTTCTTCGGAAACCTACATTCAACCTTTAAAAACATGATCATTCTTTGTGTGATCTCTTCCGATATACAATAGCAATTTTGAATACAAGCAATGTTTAATTTCCAAATTCAAAGGCTAGGTCTCAAATTGACTGAAACAGTCTCCCTTAGCCTTCAAGATCCTTTAATGCATCTGAAAAAAGAAAAGTCCCAGGTCAGCCTGCACTGTCTGCACTGACCTGGCTCAAAACTTGTTTTTTTTAACCCTTTCCTCCATAGATACTCATTTCTATGCATTGCTTGAAGGAGCCTTTGGAAGACATTGTGGCAAAAGGTGAAATTGCTCGAGACGAGCAATTTCATCTTTTGCCACAATGTTTTCTATACTATCAAAATGTGTCATATACACATAAGAAACGGCTTCATCCTTGCTATTAATTAGGGTCAATTAGAGATAACCATAGAAATGCCTTATGGGGTAAAGGGTTTAAGATAATTTTTTTTTGCCTATCACGATCAGTCCATAAGTTGCGACATAAATTGGATTTTGTGGATCCATAATTATGTGATGACTTGATTGGTATAATGTAGCATGGTTATATCTTTCCCGAACAACAAACTTTTGGACTAGTACAAATTGAAAGCATTTGCAGACGACAAATGTGAATTACAAATTGAAATTCATTTTGGAAGGGTAGAAAACATTGTGGGAAAAGGGGAAAATGCTGGTTACGAGCATTTTCTCCTTTTCCCACAATGGTTTCAAAAGCTTTCTTTCTCTGGGTCTTAAAAGTCGGGATTGTGTGGTAAAGAGTTAAATGTATTTGTTTGAAGGTTAATTCCTGACTTGTACACTATTTCAATCGATATTGCTAGGGGAAACTTCCATTTCACTTGCACTTGCAAAGGTGGAGTTAAGATAACCAACTTTGTAATGGAGGACACTTTCATGCACCCATCCCCAATCAAAAAGCACAGAATAATTACCTCTAGGCCTAAAAATCCACCATTGTACATTGATGATAGTTTGGGGGCTGGCTCAAACCATTCAGGATGACTTCCAAGTAAATTACGTAAGGATTTAATGGATGATACTGTGACAGCCCCAGTGCCTCTTGCCAAAATCATTGCCTAAATGTATAAAAAAAAAAAATAAGAGAAAATTTCTGTAACTGAAAGAAATTTTACAAAAATATGGTTTTTCAATGCCTTAGAATACTTTCAAATTGTTAAGACTAAACATGCGAGTATACATATAAAACTAGATAATTCACTCAATAATACATGTAAATTGAAATAATCATTCTTGACAATTTTTTCTCACATCACAACTTGAGAAGTTACATGTCCCAACTCCTAAACTATATTTTTTTGTGTGGAAAAATGACAGGAATAAAATAACAAGCTGTTGTCTCTGTCACCTTTGTTTCCTGTCTTCTTTTTTTATATTTGAAAACTCTTCACACCATTTCCAAAACCACCTTTAACCCATTACCACACAATGCCTACTTTTGATGCCCCTGAGAAAGGAAGCCTGTTGAAAACACTATGGGAAAAGGAGAAAATGCTGGAAACCAGCATTTTCTCCTTTTCCCACATTGTTTTCTACCCTTACCAGAACAAATTTCTAATTTTGAGTCACCTTTATTTTGTCGTCTGCAAATGCTTTCAATTTGGACCAGTCTAAAATTTTCTCATGTGGTAATGAGTTAACGCTTTCCAATAGAATCTTAATATGTTTCAAAAAAAGCTCTTGGCATATATTTGATATAAAGGAAACCTGATGATCCCATACTGTGTTCAGCTTTTCTAAAGAAAAATTCCAATGAGCAAAATTTCTCATCTGCAAATTGGTAAAATGTTAGAGAAGCTTTGTAACTATTTAACTCTTTAACTTCAACAACAAAATTTTGGACTAGTTCAAACTGAAAGCATTTGCAGACGACAATACAAAATTTAATGTGTAACAAAATTTGAATTTGAAAACCTTGTAACCACAATTTATTCAAAGCTGTAGTTACGATGTTTTGGTCAGCCATCAACAAAATGCTAGTTACTAGCATTTTCTTCTTTTCCTACAATGTTTTCAAAGGCTTTCTTTCTCAGGATCGTTAAAAGTCGGGATTGTGTGGTAAAGAGTTAACCATCAATAATAGATTATATTAATGATGCTTTAACAATTACAAAGTTTCTCTAACTATTGATGGATAAACAATTACAAAGCTTCTATAACTCATTGGTTATGAAGCAGATTTAAACTGACTATAACCAGCATTTTCTCCTTTTTCCACAATGTTATCTACCCTTCACAGATCAAATTTCAAATTTTCGGTCACTTTTATTTTGTCATCTGCAAATACTTTAAATTGGGACCAGTCTAAAATATTGTCGTTTGGTAATGGGTTAAAAAAATTTAGTACATCAGTATACCTTGGAAATAGATTGATGTAGGAAAACAAACATATAATATTACTTAAACACACAAAAAAACAACAGAGACTAAATTAGTTTACCTCATTTGACCACCAGTTGATATCCATCAGATTTTTTGTATTGACCAGATCTGGAAAAATTGATAATAAAACAATAAAAGAATAATTGCATGATTTACAAAACAATTGCTTTGTTTTTACAATACTTTTATAGCTGCCTTCTGAATTGTTCCTTCTGTATGGTTACATGAACTTGCCAGAACTGAAATTTCAACATTGAGTGAGGTGTTTGAGGCTGTTTGAGCAACAGCACTTCAGTCAAGATTTCAAGAGAGCATTGGAGTAATACTATCATCAAATGAGGCTCTTGCATTGGAAGATTTACTTGTGATGGTAGAAAAATGCAGGAAAATGGGACAATGGTGGTTATTATTATTTATTATTATTTTCTCATTTCCTCATCAATTTTTCTTTCATAGTCAAAATCATTCTTACTTATTTCTGGAATAGTTCAGCTCTACTACACCATCCCATGTTTCAACTGCCCTGACAAAAACAATCTTTCAAAAACTGTAGGAAAGAAAGAAATACTGGTAACCTACACTGTCTCCTTTTCCCATAATGTTCTTTGCCTGACAAAGACAAATCCTAACATTGAAAGCAAATTTGATTCGAAATCTGCAAGACTTACGGTTAAGCTAGCAAAACATCACTGTTTGATGGAGAGTTCATACAGGGTTAATTCAGTGAAAGACAAAAGCCCTTCTCTAATTGATAAAACAAACTGCATAACCCTTTACGACAACATTCTAGAAAAATAAATCACAACAGAAAAGCTAAATCAGGACCCATATTTCAATGAAAATTCTAAATTACATTAATTCAATTCTCAACGATTTCTTCACTATACATCTTTTCTAACGACCAAAAACCATTTTGGTTATAGTTAATCAGAAATGGTGGTACTTTCAAATTAGAATTGAAAGACAAATACAATTTAGAATTTTTGTGAATACTGCCCCATAATAATCTTACAGTTGCCCATTAAAAACTTTTTTGTCCAGCACTGTGTCAACTGTAAAACAATACAAAACATACTTTTCTCTATGAGCCTAAAGACCCTGGAATATTACACGGAGTAAAAAGGTGCCCAAATAAAGGGTTGGTTACTTCGCAATCAGTAACTAAGCCTATTTCTGTGATATAAAATAATTAGGACAGCATGTACTTTATTTGAATACCATCCAACATAAAGTATGTATATAATTGATCATGTGACATTCATAAGAGCTTTTGTGAAATTCTGTTTTCCTACATTTGACTTTCTTGTTTTCTGATGCTTTGCTAGCTTTTGTCTTACTTCATTCAGTGATGAGTGATGAAACATTTTCATATTTGGTGAGACTGTAAAACTCTAAGAGTCCCCTTCAAAGTATGTCAAAGAATTGATAGAAGCTACATGTGCATGAACTGAAAGGAAGATATTTCTAATTTTCAACATTTCCAACCTTTGACTTGTTTTCTTAGTTGAGGATTGTCCGTAAATTCTGGGCTAAACTCATCACAGAATGGCTAGAAAGAGAACAGAGAATAATTATATGAACCTCATTATGAAAAAATAACATTGAATCAAGTAACTGTATAAAATATATTTGTTCATTATTCACCTTTTATTATTATGCAATAAAAACTTTAAATATAAAATTCAATTACTTATATGCACCATCCATTGATCCTAGGTTTCGTGGCACACTGCCAAAATTAGGGACCGGGCAGGATTCCAACCCCAGAACTCCCAGACGAAAGGCCAATACCTTAACCAGTAAGCCAAAAAGATATCTCCCCAATATAGTAGCTATGTATTGTATTTAAATCGGGACAAAGCCATGCACGAAAGAGAGGTCTCCTGTAACAATAGAGTGACGTCATTCTATATAAAGTAACATCATTCTGTGAATAGAAAGTAACTAAATTATTCAATGGAATAAAATCTGCATCCGGGTTTTTACTCTAGGTATGAACTTGTTTTCCTTTCATTACCCCTTTCTCAAACAACAACATATTAGACTGGTCCAAATTGAAAGCACTTGAAGACAACAAAATAAATGTAACTCAAAAATTTTAATTTGTTTTCAGCAGAGTAGAAAACATTGTGGGAAAAGGAGAAAATGCTGGCTACCACCATTTTCTCCTTTTCCCACAAAGTTTTGAAAAGGCTCCTATCTCAGAGTCGTAAAAACCAGGGATTGTTTGGTAAAGGCTTAAGAGTTGGTAATGTTAGAATCAAAATAATCTCCTTTCTAGCTTGGTTTATTGTTTAAAAAAAACCATGTTTTGAGTTATGAAGCAAAATGAATAAACCACATTGGTGATTACCTATTCTGCCTCATAACCCACAACTGTGGTTTATTAAATGATAAACCATGACAGAAAGAAGATCATTTCTTATTTTCACACTTTTTACCTGTTGCTCATGAATCCAAGTTTTCTGTAGTTTTAGACCAGGAACATTCCACAAACTCAGTTTACCAGAGTAATGTACAGTTGCCAGGTATTTACCACTGGGTGACAGGCTCATTTTAAAGATGCCATCGCTTGTGTCTGCTTTAATATAGGACAGGCTTGGCATTCGAAGAAATCTTGCCTTTTGAGACTACACATTGGAGAGAAAAAGACGAGGCTTCGGCAAACTTTTTTTTCCTCAAAACTATACTTCATGCAAAAAAAATAACACATTTCTCTGGCCAACAAGAAACAAACAATAGCTAAAAATTAACTCTTTACCACACAATTCCAAGTTTTGACATTTCTGCAGAGGTTTTTGAAAACATTGTGGAAGAAGGAGAAGAAGCTGGAACCAGCAGCCTTTTCTCTATTACCCAAAATGTTCTATGATTTTAGTAATTTTTAATTTGTCAAACTTGTTACATGCAGGTCCTTTCAATATAGTAAAGCTTAAAATGGTGTCATCTGGTCAAGAGTTAATAACTTGGTCCTTTCTGAATCTTAGTAATAATGTTTTTTTCAACAAAAGCTCATTCATGATCAGTAACATATGTTTAGTAATCAAAATGCTGTGAAATTGGACCTGAATGCAAGTCTATTTTCAAAGATAATAATTGCCACAAAATTAATCACTCTTTGTAAGACGCAATATCCACACCTGCAGGACTTACGATATCAGTTTCAAGTTTTTTTCAAACAAGCATAGTTTTAGGAGTGTAGAACCAATCGTAGTTGCCAATTCAAACAGTAAGGTATAATTAAGTAAACACTCCCACAAGTGACAAAATTTTGGTTTTAAGTTTGACTGATGCCTTGTTACAACTTACTAAACCTACAATATAATGAGAGAGCTTTACCCTACACAGGTCTTCTGCTAAATCAGTCACCATTTTATAATGTGGGTAATCTGACAATCTTCTCCATGCAGTTAGACCCTCCTTACTAGCAACAGACCCACCTTCCTCCATTTGGCCACACCCACCAACATACAGTAGTCCTGCTTCTGCATGGTATTCGACACAACTGTAAGACAGAAATAAAAGCATTATAAAATGAAATAAGTAAAATAATAAATGTCAAATTAGTTAAATAATTTACGTCAAAATAATAAGAGCTTTTATTTCTGTTTTTGGTCTCTATTCTATGACATACTTTGTTTTGGGAGGGGTAGAAGGAATTCTACTACATTTATACTGAATTTCTAAATTGATATAGAAGCCTACTGTACAATACCAAAGTGCCTATTGTACAACACCAAAGTAGGATTTTAAAATTATGAAAGAATACAGTTTTATCTCAAGAAAGTGTATGTCATCATACTTTGCGACAAACATGGTGCTTAGTACAAGCATCGAAAAGCAAGCATGTAATATTTTCAACATGTACATGAATCATCAAAAAGGCTAGCTATACTTGAAGACGAGGTCAAAGTATGTTTATCTATATCAAATTAAAAGAAAAAATATGTGAAAATTACAGTGCAATTTTCGTATTCATTTGGAATATTTTATCTTCATGCAAATTGGATTGAAAATGCATGGCAACATGAGTGCTGATTGTTTGTACCTCTGTCCAATTACAATTGCTTTTTCACCGAAAACGATAAGCCAAATTAGGTACACAACCATGTCAAAAACACTTAAGAGTTACCTACCCTTATTGTAAAGATTGAAAAACAAAAAAATAGCCGAAGTTTGTCTAAGTGTGAATTACATTATCTCCATTTATAGAGAATAACAAAATCGTCTCTGGTTTTGGACACTGACAATATTGACAAAGATGTAACAATATCAGGGTCCATATTCACCAACCATTCTTAAGAGCATTCTTTGTTTAAATCTTCACAATTTTCTGACTGTGAAAGTAACAGGATTTCTGATTGGCTAAACCAATTGGTTTAGCCAATCAGAAGTTCCGTTACTTTCACATTGACAAAATTCTGAAGAATAAGCCTAAGAAAGTTCTTAAGAACGGTTGGTGAATATGGACCCAAAGGCTATGACAATTCTTTTGCTTTTCTTCAGAAAGTGTTCCCAAGTGAACATCAACAATCTGTACATATGAACAATGCCCTTGCAAAAAGAGGTCTTACCCCCCTGTCCATGATGCATAATACAAAGCAAGTCGTCACATACTTACAAATCCATGAAATTCAGTTTGTCTAACAACCAAAGAGGCCAAACAGCCTTAGACATACAGAAAATTGACTGCACAAAGTTTCGACAGAGATCAGCCTGCATAGGAGGCACTGGCTGATTTGGGTCAATACTCCATACAGTTGCATTGAACCCAGTTTTCAAAGAACTTGGCTCATTTTTAACCTTACTCAGCTCTTTACCAAATGACAAGTTTTTAGACCAGACTAAATTCAAAGCATCCAACCAATTAACCCATTACGACACTTTTTGATGACCCTGAAAAAGAAGCCTGTAGAAAACATTGTGGGAAAAGGAGAAAATGTTGGTAACCAGCATTTTCCCCTATTTCAACAATGTTTTCTACTCTTCACAAAACAAATTTTAAATTTTCAGTCACTTTTATTTTGTCGTATGCAAATGCTTTCAATTTGGACAAGCCTAAAACATTGGCGTTTGGTAATGAGTTAAATCTTGGTAATATGATGATTTCTGACTTTGACAGGCTAGAAATACTGTGGCAAATGGTGACAATTATGGTTACCAGCATTTTCTCCTCTTCCCGCAATGTTTTCCATAGGCTTCTTTCTGGGGGTCGTTGAAATTCAGGATTATGTGGTGCAGAGTTAACAAACATACAATTAAAACTACAAAATTTTTATGAAAATTATGCATTCATTAGTATAAAGTGCACATACCTTATGCCCCTAGGATAACTTTTATTGAAGACATAATTATGTTGCAATATACAGTCCCCATCTCTGTCCACTTTATAACTGTGTAGACTTCCATGATAATTTATCACTAACAATTCTGGTAAGCTGTAAAACAAAATGTATATTCTTAACTCTTTACCAAACAATCCCCGGTTTTCTCCACTCTGTCAAAGAAGCCTTTTGAAAACATTGTCACTCTGTGGGAAAAGAAGACAATGCTGGTAACCAGCATTGCATTGTCTCCTTTTCCCATAATGTTTTCTATCCTTTCCCAACATAATTGAATCTTTAAGTCACCCCGATGTTGTCGTCCACTAATGCTTTCAATTCAGACCAGTCCAAAATATTGTTGTTTAATAAAGAGTTAAACTCTACTAAATATGCAAGATGAAAAGTAAATAAAAATGTCACAAGCATTTGCAAATTTTAAATTAGATACGGCTTCAAATGATGGAACTCAGAAGGGTATAAAAAAAGTTATTAGAAGGTGAAAACAATGATCTCCACTCTTTTACAAATTTATCTCTAATCTGCAAATGGTCTTAATTTGACAAAAAGTTTGTTGTTTGGTAAGGAATTAACTCTTCAGATCTTGTTCCCTGTTCTTCAATTTTCACCAGTTCATAAATCTGGAGATATTCTGGTCCACAGGTTCAGTTATAGTAACACTTCTAATGACTGAAAAATTCCATGTCATTTCCCTGTTTTCAGCAGGATAAAGATAGGTAGAACACCATCCCCACAGGTGCAAACAGCCAGCTTTTACTGACATGGTGAAACATTGAAAAGGGGCACTAAAAATACTTTGAGGAGTATGTGCACTCTCGGTGTGAGGACCTCTTCTAAAAATTAACAATTAGTTTCAGTTTGATCTAGACCTATCACCAGCTCCTTGTCACAGAAACAGGTCTTTGTCACAGAATGCAGAATGTTTAAGTATGAAAGTAAGAGTTGAAAAGAATTCAAGGAGAGATAATTCCACAAAAAGGTGCAGCAGGATCATGAAAATTGCAAATGCACACCTTCATATATATAAGAATACTGTGTGTAAATTTGAATTCAGTACCTAAAAAAGTGTAAGGGCATTTCGCTGAAAAATTTGTGTCTACAGAGGGACGGACAGACAAACAGCCATGGTGATTCCAGTATACCCCTACTCCACTTCGTGGTGGGGGTATAATTAAAGATCTTTAGTATAGACAAGACATGAAAAAATGCCTATTTTTTCCACAACAAAAACAACACAGACAACGACATAGCTATAACAGCACCTCAACAGTTTTTTTTTTTGAAAAAGCCACATAAAAATTCAGGCAGACAATGCCCATTGCTACAAAAACTTTTGTAGAAACAAGGGATGCATATGAAAAAGATATCAAGCCATGCTAGCCTTCACAGGCTGTACTGGCTGACCTTGGTCAAATTTTTTTACTATTCATCAATTTTCTGCATGACCATGGACCATTTTACCTCATGATCCAGTAGGTTGTTTAACCCTTTACCAAACAACATAATTTTAGCACTTGCAGATGACAAAATAAATGGAATTCGAAAATTAAAAGGTGTTTCTAGCAGGGTAGTAAACCTTGTGAGAAAAGGAGAAAATGCTGGTTACCAGCATTTTCTCCTTTTCTCACTATGTTTTTAAAAGGCTTCTATCTCAGGGTTGAAAAAAACAGGGATTGTTTGGTAAAGGGTTAAAAGAACAGATTTTATGGTTCCATAATAGTGTGACAACTTGCTCAGAATAATGCATCATAAAGGTACGTTAACCCTTTACCACACAACGAAACAAGTCCGAATTCAAAGCATTTGCAGATGACAGTTTCAGCATGGCTCGTATCAAATGATTTTTCTTTGATAGGGTAGAAATCATTGTGGGAATAGGAGAAAATGCTGGTAACCAGCATTTTCTCCTTTTCCTGCATTGTTTTCAAAAGCTTTCTCTTTCAGGGGGCATTAAAAGTCATCATTGTGTGTTAAAGGATTAAGCCCTTTTTAAACTCAGAGCATGGCTAAGACAAATTGTATATGTACCTTTTTTCACCAAACTTGTTCTCTGTAAATATCAGAGCTGCAACTGCTTCACTGAGGTCTACTGGCAGTTTTGTATTAGTAGATGACACTTCCTGTGAATGCAAATGAATCATTTAATCATTAACCCATTACCACACAATCCCTACTTTTGACAACCCTGTGAAAGAAGCCTTTAGAAAACATTGTGGGAAAGGAAAAAATGCTGGTAGCCAGCATTTTCTCCTTTTCCCACAATGTTTTCTACTCTATCAATAAACAATTGCACCATTTGAGCCACACTGAAATTGTTGTCTGCAAATGCTTTCAATTTGGACAGGCTATAATTCTGTCTTGTGTTAAAGGCTTAAATAGATTGATCCACCAAGTGATTCGCATTAATTTCATCTCTTTTATATCAAAGAGTCCATAATCTCACTTGTAGCTTGCATGGCAAGGGGTAGGATGATCCAACCCAAATTCAGCCCAAAGTCTGTCTGAGGACTAATGAGTCTTAGTTGCAGGAGTTTTCTCTTATTTTGCTTGTTAATGGAGAATGGGAAAGCAGGTAGTGGAGCTGAAAAGTGTTACGCAATACACAAGTTCAGCAAAAGCAAGAAGAGAAAGAATGAATAAAGATACACCAGTCTTCATGATGTACTTAGATACATGAAAACACACATTTGAAAAAATGAGATAAGAAACGCAGCCTACAATAAAAGTTGGTAGTTTTACACAAATTATTTAAGATTACCGGTATGTTTGAGATTATTGAAAAAAAGAAAATAAATAAAGGATATTTGTTTTCTTTTTTCTGTGAAAGATCAAAATTTATTTCGTCAAGTGGACACCATCGTTAATATTGTGCCACTTGTGAAAATATTACTGATGTTGTTCACGAGATGAAATAAATTTCGATCTTTCACTGAGAAAAAAAAAAAAAAAACATTATTCTATTTATTTCATGCTTTTAATCCTTTCTGGGATGAGCTTTATCAAAATCCAGTACAGATCTTTTCCGTTATTCCCTGTGGCGTACCCCCCCTGCATAGCAACGCATTACAATACTATGTCAAGCACAAAAAATGTCAGGTACATGACGTCATACGAGGGATGTTCCAAAATTATTGTTACTTTTCTTGATTTCTCTTTGATAGAAGTCGTTCTGATCATTTTAGCTTGCCCTGCCCCTCAAAGTACTCCCCCTCTGCCCTAATGCACGTTTTCAGCCGATCAATCCACTTTTGGAAACAGTTTTCGTACTCTTGAATGGGTATACTCATTAGATACTGGTAAATGGCAGAGCCAAGAGCATTTCTTGATTTGTATTTTTTTCCAGACAGGTGAAATTTTAGTTTGGGGAACAAGAAATAGTCACAGGGGGCTAAGTCTGGTGAAAAAGCGGGGTGGGGGAGGACAGTGACGTTTTCAGCCTTCAAAAACTCCGTTACAATGCACGCCTTGTGAGCTGGCACATTGTCATGCAAGAGTCTGAGGTACTTCAAACCTGTTTGCGAGCGGCAGCGTTTATAGTGTTTCTTTAGTTTTCGAAGTACAACGTCTCTGTAATACTTCCCTGTGACAGTTTTACCTTTCGGCACAGGAATTTGCATGACAGGACCCTTGTTATCAAAGAATATCACATACAAAACCTTCCTCACGGTGCGTATTCTTTTAGCAATGCTAGGGCGCCTAGCGTTTTTGGTGGCCCAGATTCGATTAGAGCATTTTCTTTTGGGTTCAAAAAAATACACCCATGTTTCATCACCTGTGACCAAATTATCGAAAGCCTTTTTGCTGTATTTTGGGTATTTTTTTAACAAAGATTTAGCCTTTTCAACCCGGGACCTATTTTGGTTGTCAGTTAGTAAATGGGGTATCCACCTAGCATTAATCTTACTAAGCTCTAGATGTCTTTTCAAAATGCAATGAACACATGCTAAAGGCAAGCTTGTCATTCTAGCTAACTGCCTGACAGTGTACCTTGCGTCTTTTTCGAGAATTTGTCGGATTCGTTCAATGTAATGTTTTGTTGTTGTTGTTGCTGGGCGGCCTGTGTGAGCAGCATTTTTCAGCTGCTGGTGTCCCGACTTAAATCGAGCAACCCACCTACAAATAGTCATATACGACATTTGACTATGCCCATAGATATCACACACCTCACGATGAATATCTACCGGCTTTAAGCCAAGTAGAGACCTACCTTTGATATAGGCCCTAACTTCAATCACGTTTTCAGCTCTCTTACCAACTATATTTGTGTACATTGTAACGAGTACGCTGCAAAACAATATACACAGTGCCTAGGTCTGTGTAATTGTGAGCGAGATATTAACCGATCCCACTCTCCAGATATCGTGCTATCGACACGATTTGGTTTTGAGATCATATAGCATAATTTCTACGAGATAGAACGCAAGTAACATTAATTTTGGAACATCCCTCGTATTTCCATCTGGTTGTGAGGCACATGCATTTAACCTAGGCAACAAGAACATGAAAATCAGTATTTTTCACTGGTGGTACAAGTATAAGATCAAAAAGATTAAAAAATATTTTCAATGTTATTTCATGATATCCTATCGGAAAGCATGAAATAAAAACAAATATTTGTTACAAATATACACACCTTTCCAGGTATGGTGTGTAAAAGACCACCAACTATATCAAATATGTCTACTTTTCCACTACTATAGGAACATGCTAGCATGGTGTTGTCAGAACTCCATGCAAGCTGCCGCCATTGTGGATATGGATCTCGTTGAATGGCTGCACGGCCTGCAATACTTGCATATTCATCTCGACTGGTTCTGAAATGAAAGTTATTATCTCAAGACTAACTACCAATATGCACTTACAAAATAAATTTTCTACAATCTTCAGTGAGAGACTTTCACTCTTCCATTATGCCACAGTCCCAACAGTGTAATAATGATACATTATTGAATAATTTTAAGGATCAGCAACTTCTCCATCATTTACTTTTGCCTTAGACTTTTTACAAATATCAGTTAAGGTAGTACCATTCTAATGGAAAACAGCTATTTCCACTATATCCTAAAAAAGTTGCTATGATTGAAAATGAGTATTATTGTACTGCTTTGACCGAGCCACTTTTTCCTTTTTTTTCCTTCTTAGAATTATCATTTATAAATCTAGGGCCACTCTATTCTCATTATAACGGGAAATAATAACTACCTCCCTTTTCTCAAAACTAACAAAATATCAACAAATAATTTCAACATAGACATAAAAGGTATTTCTGGTCCATTAGAAATGTACAAAAATATTATATCAGTATAAATCCCTATTTATCAACTAACAAGAAATTTCATTCCATGTTGCACTAGAAGTGTTACGAATGTAATATCTTAACCCATTACCACACAATCCCTACTTTTGACGCCCCTGAGAAAGAAGCCTTTAGAAAACATAGTGGGAAAAGGAGAAAATGCTGGTAACCAGCATTTTCTCCTTTTCCCACAATGTTTTCTACCCTTCACAAGACAAATTTCAAAATTTCAGTCACTTTTATTTTGTTGTCTTCAAATGCTTTCAATTTGGACCAGTCTAAAATATTGTCGTTTGGTAATGGGTTAATGGACAACAAAACAAACATTTATACAGTATTTACCTTATTTCTATACAATGATCTTGCAAAACTGCAACCTGTCCTTCTCTGCGATGTAAAAAAAAAAAGCGAATTGGCTTTACAAATTCTTACAAGAGTTGTATTTTTCTCTTTTCTTCTTTTTCACTCCAAATCATGCAAAACTGTACATTGATTATGAAAAAATAGCAACTCATTTTGTTCACATAACAGCTACGATAGTTTATATGATCAACCACTCTCAAAGTGGATAGTTCCACTTAACCCTTTACATGGTCATTATCATTTTAGAAAGCATTTACTGACAATAAATAGAATGTGGTGCAAATAACTGACCTTGTATATAAAAAGTTAGAAAACAATGTGGGATTAACTCCAAATGACAAAATTTTAGGTTTATCCAAATTGAAAACGTTTGCACACGACAAAATAAAAGTGACAGAAAATTTGAAATTTGTTTTGTGAAGGGTAGAAAACATCATGGGAAAAGGAAAAAAATGCTGGTTATCTGCATTTTCTCTTTTTCCCACAATGTTTTCTACAGGCTTCTTTTTCATGGGCATCAAATGTAGGGATTCTTTGGTAATGGGTTAAAGAAGAGTAAAACTGAGGTTATCAGTATTTTCTTCTTCTCAAATACTCTCTTTCAGAAGCTTTTCTTTGGCCAGCATGGTCATAAAAACACAAGTTTGACAAGTAAAGAGTTAAGAAAAGCACACTGATTGCAACTTCACATATTTGGCCATGCTCTTGAATATACATGTGCACAGGTGTATAGGTTGATAAATCTAGCAAATTTTTAACATTATTTGACGTTCATGTCCAAAAGGGACTTGTAAGGTCACCAGAATGGAACATATCATAGCAAGCTAAGTAAACAGATGAAGTTCACGTGCATTTTTTTTATACTGAATTCACCAAAAAATAAGACGTGACATAGCTTTTTCGAAAATTAACCCATTACCACACAACACCTACTTTTGACAACCATGAGAAAGAAGCCTTTAGAAAACATTGTGGGAAAAGGAGAAAATGCTAGTTACCAATTTCCACTTCCACAATGTTTTCTATTCTTCACAAAACAAATTTCAAATTTTCATTCCCTTTCATTTTGTCATCTGGAAATGCTTTCCATTTGGACAAGCCTAATATATTGTTGTTTGGTAATGTGTTAACATAATATTCAAACTGAATCTGTACAAAATTTCCTGGATAGAGAGAGACAGGTAGGGACAGATAGAGAAGGACAGAAGTTTGAAAGAATGACACAGGCTTCCTTTACACTATTTACAGTGCAAATAGATATAATTCCCTTACCCTCCAACAGCAATATGCCAATTTATCTTACAGTTGACCAACTTAACTAGGCCTGGAGGAAGGTGGCAAGGACTTGCAGTTCTGAAAAGAATAATCCACCAAAAGTTGTTCTTTTAATACTGAATAGCGAATATACAAATACATTGAGCTACACATCAATGGTCAAATCAAAAGGTAACTACATGTACATCTGTTAGTTGTCCATGATCTGACAAATACCAAAAACGAATTCATACTTCAAAACCAAATTTCTGTAAATGAAAAACAAATAACAAGTCTATCACCAATTTAGAGTTTTCATCTCCATTCCATTTTGCACACATGACTTTCCTGGAAAAGGTATCATCATTATCTAGAAATTTATTTTGGAATTAGGGTTATTGCATTATTACATTTGAAAAATACGTATGCAATGAACTCACTGTATGGGTAAACCAAGGCTTCTAAGCACTGTCCAACCAGTTCCTGGTACACAAAACAAAAGAAAATTTGATAAATTCAAATCAATAATATGTTAACCCCTTGGCTGCTGAGCACAACACAAAGTCCTTTTTGAGACCAGAGTAGATCAAGATCAAATTGCAGAGAATGTCTAATCAGATCTTTAATCTACACTTTTCAAGACGGAGATGTTTTCCGCAAAACATTACTTTAAAATGGCACATTTGTCTTTTAACTATAAGTTTGGCAATCCCATATAAAGACATCCTATACATTTAATGCAAAAAATGAAGATTAGAATTTTTTATACACATTTGATACATATGTATTTTTTTCATCCTCGGATACCCTGGGGTCTCCCTATTTGCTACGCTACATCAACCCCTGGGACAAATGACTAATAAAACTTTGAATCAGCCACCGAAAATCGATACGAAACGTCATAGCGTACAGTCTACTCGCCCATCACAAAATGATGATGGAACCAATGAAAAGCCAGCATTCGGCCAGCGGTAAAGGGAGGGAAATTCAATTAATACTCCTAGGGGTCAATGTAGCGTAGCAAATAGGGAGACCCCGGGGTATCCGAGGATGTATTTTTTTAATCTAATCTATCTCCAGTTTCGTTCAAGTAAGAAAGAACACCAAATACTCTGAACAATTTTTTATCATTGTTTTTTCTATTTTCTCTTCCTCTGTTAGCACAGCCAAGAGTACAAAACATGGGTATTTTTCATCTTGATATAGAACCTAAATATTGTAATATCAAGGCTGTTCTGGTAGAATAGTTGTTCAGATTATAGGGCAGAGTGAATCTAGTCTAAAATGACCTACAATTCCCACAAAAACAGGTATTTCTGAGTTGTCAACATACTTTTCAAGGCTATCAAACCCTTTTAACTCATTACCAAACGACAATATTTTAATTTAGGCCTGTCCAAATCGAAAGTATTTGCAGACAACAAAATAAAAGAGACTGAACATTTGAAATTTGTTATGTAAAGGGTAGAAAACATTGAGGTAAAAGGAGAAAAGGCTGATTTCCACAACGTTTTCTAAAGGCTTCTTTCTTAGGGTCGTCAAAAGTAGGGATTGTGTGGTAATGGGTTAAAATAGGTTAGAATGCATTATGAATTCAGCAATACTAAATACACTTCAATATCGAAATTGCTTGATATTTTGTGTCCTTTCTAAAGTGCAGTCCTCAAAATCTCATTACAGTGTGTCAAATTCTGTGTTTATTTTCTTATCAGAATTGTAAATAAGAGGGACTTTGCTTTCCTCAAAAGTTACTGAAAATAGTCATAGTATTTGTGAATTTACTGAAATCAACCACAGATTCCATGTAATACCAAAAAGGTAATAAAAAAAAAAATCATGTAACATACTTTGTGTTGATGAAGCCAAACGACTTATGGTTGAAACATTGTCTTTTCCAACAGCTCGTCTCTGAAAAAAAAACTTAATTACTTATATACTCAATATACCCAGGGTTTTCCATGACCCCCTTGATTCTTTGAATTTTGAGGGTTTTGACCCCCAAATTTTTACAAATGACCCTCAAAATTTATTATTCTACCTTCTTTAATTCATATGAAGGGGGTCATTGTCACCCCTTCAACAGAAAGTTGAAGGAAAACCCTGATATACCCTTTATTCATTTTACACCCACTGAAAAATAATCATAACTTATACTTATCTCACTCGATTCTGCTTTCTGGGAACTACGTACACCAGTACTTGCCCAAAATGTACCCTTTGACCTTTGGTCATAAATGCATTTCACTTGTAAACTCATTGGTTACATAATTATTATACGAGTATAACAGAAGTCCTTTTGCTCCATATTTTGTATAATTCCATCAGCAACCTTTTTCAATTTGAAAACATCTTTACAATATTTAAATACTTTTTAGTAGAGGTTATTCATGACAGAACACACATGTCAACTGGGGTTTACTAAATGAAAAACTTGGTTGAGTCTGATAGTTTAATTTACCATGTGAAACATTGGTCACAAAGATAAGCATGCATAAAAAGCCTGAAAAGAACATTAAATCATTGTAAGTAACCTTTTCAAGCAGACCACTACAGAAAAAACAACAAAGTAAAAACATATTTCAAAGTAAGCTATTGGTAAAAATAAAAAAAAATTGCAGCAATACAAAATTACAGCAAAAGATAAAAAACAGCTTTAGCCTTACCGTAGTCCATCAACAAGTGTTTACCAATGATTATGGTGAAATAATCCATGGTAATTGGTAAAGAAAAAAGGCAGTGGCTAGAGATATGGTACCGTACCTCTAGCCTATATTAAAGAAATGGCTAGAGATACGGTACCGTACCTCTAGCAACGGAGTCTAAAGATACGGTACCGTATCTCTAGTCATTCTTATGATATAGGCTAGAGGTACGGGTATTTTGTAGATACATGTAAAAAATTATAAATTTACTTCAGTTTTGATTATTATCGTTGTTAGTATGGCTTTGTATTAATTGATCGGCATCAAAGAACAGAAACTCATCAAGTTGTAGTGTGCGAATGTGCACTGATGAGCGAAAATAATAATTGTGTTGATTATTAGGTGAACTTGATTACTTAACCCAGGGATTCTATATAGCATATGTATTATCCCTGCTTAACCCTTTCTCAAAAGACAAATTTTACACTCAAAGAATCTGTAAACAATTTAAATTTTGATGAAAAATGGTGGAAAATGGTCATCCAAAAGGGTAGAAAACACTGTTGGAAAATGAGAAATTAACATTTTCTTTTTTTCCAACAGTGTTTTCAAAGGACTTGTACTGCATGTAGGAAAGCAGTCAGTGGCTTAGAAAGAATATTGTGCCGACTACTGGTTATAAAAAACTCGAGAAAAGCATGAATAGGTGCACTGGCCGATGCAAAAGTACTAAAATACTGTTGAAAACGGCGTTAAACACCATTCATTCAATCAATTTCTTAAAGTTATTTACAACCATGTGCAGGCCTAGCCCCATAGCTCAGTCGGTATAGCGTACCGGAACTGAGAACAGGAGATCGCCGTTCGATCCACGGCTCAGCCAATAAACTTTCCGAGGATTGATGACAGTCATTGCGACAGGATTCATTTCCCTCTCACTGCTTTCCAATATGTGGGAAAGCAGCCAGTGGCTTGGAAAGAATATTGTGCGGAGAACTGGTTAAAGGAACTCATTGTTCACATTATTTTTTGGCCTTAATGTTTGAAATAAATATTTATATATAATTCATGCCGTAAAATTCTGCTTCTACCATACATAAGCAATAGCCCACACCAAATTTCAGTTCGAATTGTGTTTACCAGACCCGAACCTAAACACGCAACTCTATCCACCGCTCCCAACCCAAGAGTAGATAAATAAATGAATAGATAAAATAACTTAATAAGTATAAATAGATGGATGGTAGACAGACAGACAGACAGACAGATAGATAACCTTTGTTCTCTCACTCCTGTCCCACTGGCTTTGAAATTCTTGCCACCATGAATACAATACTTAAAGCGATATCCCGTAATACTTTCTCCTTTCTTTTATTTTTTTTGTACGCGCGGCTGGGCTTTTTTTATAGTCATAGAATCCCTCTAGTAAAACTGCACACTTTCTGCACTTTGACAGCACTTTATTGCGCTTTTAAATGTTTGAAAATCTTCAAATTTCTTCCCGACGTGAATACTATGAGCCGTTTTGACCGAATGATACAAAACTGGCTTGGAAGTGCTTTCAGAAAATTTTCCGTGATTGAGTAATAGATTAATTATCAATTTCCGTGGTTGAGTAATTGATTAATTATGTCGTTTTCCATTATCAATTAAAGAACAACAAAAGTTAAAATAATGTAAGATCCGCATACATCTTAAGCAATTAAATTCACCTAACCAGAGACATACAATACACTCTGACCTAACTAATCAACGCAATTATTATTTTGGCGCATCAATGCAAACTCGCACACAGCAACGAGTTTCTGACCTTTGATGTCTAGATTGATACTAAGCCATACTAATAACGATAATAATCAAAACTGAAGTAAATTTATAATTTCTTACATGTATCTACAAAATACCGTACCTCTAGCCTATATCATAAAAATGACTAAAGATACGGTACCGTATCTTTAGACTCCCGGGCTAGAGGTACGGTACCGTATCTGTAGCCACTGCCAAAAAAAAAACGATCTAGCAGCAATGCAGACAGGGAAAAGTGCAAGAAAATCAGTGTGCCAGAGAGAGAAAACCTTGTTAGTGAGTAGATATCATAAAAAAAAAAAAATACAAGAATACACACTTTCTCTCTGATTACATTTCACATAAACAAAGAACAGCACAAGAAACATGAAAGACATGTATGTATACAGGACAAGTATAAAGACACCTCAAAATGAACACATAGTTACAAATACGATACTCAGCTGTAAAGCAATTTCTGTAATGCAAAGATTGTCAACAGATACCGACAGATACCGACTGCTGTTATGATCAGAAAATGAACCATGCTCTATTAAAAGGAGGCTTAATGCATCTGCAAAATCTCGACCAAGGCCACCTTGTGCAGACTGCGAAGGCTGACCAAGGTCCAGACTTTTTGGCATTGGTCAGTTTTCTGCATGTTAAAACTACCAGTGTACCATATGACTGATTGTGGACCAATAGTATCACCAATACGACCTTGCTTATTTCTTATTATCCGAAATGCAGTTTATCCGATATTTAAGCAACTTCTTTCTGATTTCGCAAACTAGTTTTCTTTTTCAGTTTATTATCGAACGTGTACATCGATATCAAATACCGCTAAAGAATTCTTAAAACTTATAATACATACAAATACGTCTGTTTCTGGCTTCCATTCTGCATGAACAGTTAGATCATACAAAATACTTTCGTCTTTCGCATCATCTTCCACGTCTGAAGTCTCCATTTTTGGAAATCCATCCGGCTATTTTTGGAAACTGTCTTTGCGGGGGTTCCCCATCGTGTAAACTACTAAAACAAGCCGTACCAGAAAAATACGCCGTACCATACGCCGTACGGATTAAAACACGCCGTACCAAAATGTGAATTATATTGTATCCTTTTTTTGGTATTTTTATATTGAAAAACATATAATCTAACTTAAGTAGCGATATTATTTGCCAATTTTTCATATTTGTCAAGTTACTGGTAATTATAGACATTCTTGAACGGGACCAACAGGTGCCCGTTACGCCGTAACATGAGCACCGTATGAATTTTGAGGCACAAAACAACCATATTAACCCTTTATTCCAGAGATACTCATTTCTACGCTTTGCTTGTAGGACCCTTTGGAAAAGATTGTGGCAAAAGGTGAAATTGCTCGTCACGAGCAATTTCACCTTTTGTCACAACGTTTTTTATGCTATCAAGAGGTATCATATAGGCCTACACATCAGAAACAGCTTCATGGTTGCTGTTGTTATGGGTCAATTTGAGATACCAACGAAACGCGTTATGGGGTAAAGGGTTAATAACAATGTATGGTACAATATGCAATTATCAACTTATTTACGAGTTCGTGTTGTTCTATTTTATGTCTTACAGAGGTTGTACATGTAGGTACATGTCAAGCATCCAGCAGATATTTAGGCCTACAGAAGGGAAATGACTCTGTGGTACTGAGGAAGTTTATACACAGAACTTCACGTTTCATTACTTTAATGAAACCTTGTGAAAAAATAAGAAATTGCTGGTCTTGAAAAATAAGGTTATTGAAAATATTAAGGGGAAAAGAATAAAATGATGGTAACCCTCCTGTAACAAATTTCATTTGTGTCGTCAGCAACTTTGGACCATTTGAAAATTGTCGTTTGGTTATAAGATTAAATTGTTGTACATAGAACTTTTTGCCCTTAAAATGTTTCCAGACTCAACGACGTGACGTGGTTCTGCGATGAGTCCTTTTATTTTTAGTTTATTTCACTGTTATTATTTTAAAATAGATACTATTTTATGAATTTGTAATATTAAAACTCAGTTATCTTTTTTCATTCATTAATCCATTTTTACATTACTAGTTCTGGTATTTTACAGTCAGCATCGTTACCACTGCGAATGAATTAACCCTTTCCCAAACAACAAATTTTAGACTCTTCCAAACTGAACTAGTCTGCAGACGGCAATTTAAAAGTTGGTGAAAATGGTGGGAAGTTCTCCAAAAGGTTAGAACACAAGAGCAATTTCTTGTCTTCACAGTGTTTTAAAAATATTTATACTGCAGACACTTAAAAAAAGGGTTGTCTGGGAAAGGTTTAGATGACCAAAATAGATATGACCAAAAGGAATTGAATACTGCTCTGAAGGCACTACATTACAAGCCTACGAACATATAAAAGAAGAAGGCTTGAGGACAATGAATCGCCAGTACATTCACTTAGCCGTTTCCAAGACCCTACTGAAGAAGGGCTCGCAAGTCATCATCACACTTAATGTGAAGAAATACCGTTCCAAGAGGGGATGAAGCTGTTCCGCTTACCAGATGGAAACATCGCTGCATGTGGAAACAGATCGGGTTTAATAAAGCCATGTTTCCTTAAGTGTGTGACTATAAGAAAACGGCCCTTCTAAGGGCCAACCAACAACGACCCTTCCAAACACCAACGGCCCTTGCTAAGGCCACCAATTTTACAGAAATCTATCTTTGCGAAAAATTGTCTTAAAAACGGCTCTTTTCAGTGCCAACACATTGAAGTAAACAGAAAAAGACGTAACTGTCATCATCCCCTTTCTCAATAATTAAAAAATGACGCGAAAATGGGTTCTTTCTCAGGCATTTCCTTGGGCAAGAAAATTCAGGGCCCTTACCTAGTACTGGTAAAAACAGGAAGTATGTGAATATGTGAGCTTCCGCAGTGAAATGATGTACTTAAAGTGGCGTAAATCACCATAAAATCAATCAATCAACATTTGCCAGTCACATTTCTTTACATTGTTTATTGGTAAAAAATCACCGGGACAAAAGAAAAAGAACACATGTTTGTGAAACACTAATGCCCCCGTTTATGCAGACGGACAGGCGGATAAGGGTAAAGCTATATGGCCCCAATCTTCCGATGCCGGGACATAAAAAAAATAGAATAGATCTATCTCAATATTAATTTACAGTTTATTGATTGCAAGAGTTATGATGACAATTTTCGGAGGATATCATTCAAATCGGCACATGTAAAGATTGAGAAAGTGTTACGTACGGCACACAAATTGGATGTACACTGTATCTAAGTTCACCTATCCTTATTTTTCCATACCGTGTTTTCTACCCTTTTGGAGAACTCTCCGCCATTTTCGTCAGGTTTAAAATTGTTGTCTGCAATCTGTTTCAGTTTGGATGGGTCTAAAATTTGACGTATGGATAAAAGTCATTTTTTTCCACAGTGCGCAACGGTACAGCATGGAAAAAAACCAGCACTAAATGGAAAGATTGATTAAATAATGAAAACATACAGTCCACGTTCTACAATCATTAACTTTTTACCAAACTGTTCTAAATTTGCAGACGACACAACTGAAATTTGTTCTTGGAGAGTAGAAAACTTTATATGAAAAGGAGAAAATACTGAGTATTTTCAAAAGCCATATTTTTCAGGATCAGAAAAGAAGAGAAACGGTCACAAGCAATTTCTCGTTTTTCCACAAGGTTTCATTGAACTGATGTTTAACATAAAGTTCTCTGTATAAACTTCAGTCATTTCCCTTCTGTAAACATCTGCTGGATAAATGCTTGACATTTACCCGCAACCTCCGTAAGACATGAAACAGAACAACATGAACTCGTAAAAATGTAGATAATTACATATTGTATCATACATTCTTATTAATTTAGTTGTTTTGTGCCTCAAAATTCGTACGGCGCTCAAGTAATTGGTACGGCGTAACGGGCACCAGTTGGTCCGGTGCAAGAATGTCTGAAATTGGCAAATAACTTGACAAATATGAAAAATTGGCAAGTAATATCGCTACTTAGGTTAGATTATATGTTTTTCAATATAAAAATACAAAAAAAAAAGGATACAATATAATTCACATTTTGGTACGGCGTGTTCTAATCCGTACGGCGTATGGTACGGCGTATTTTTCTGGTCCGGCGTGTTTTAGTAGGACCGGTTCGTAAGACTGTTCTGCCATTGTAGTTGACGTCTTATGTAAATGAGCCATGCTCTGTGACACGGGAGTTTAACGCATCCGCGAAAAATTTCGACCGAGACCAGCCTGCGCAGTGCACACAGGCTAACCGGAGCCGAAATTTGTCGCTGTTCGTCGATTTCTCTATGTCCAAGGACCAATTAATGTACCTCATGATAATGTCAAATGTTAAAGGTGGTCCTTCAGATTTTGGGTTGAAAATTTTACAAAAATGCAAAAAAAAAAATCACCCTCATACGCCCAAAGCCTTTTCATTTTCGTGCTCGGATGGGCTAACAACAGAAATTTCAACAAGAGATCTGATTTATATAGCTTCCTTGGTTACCTTTCCGGATTTGTCTCAAGTGTCATCAACGGGCGGTTAAAACCTTTAGCGCTCTCGTCCGACTTATTTTTACAACATGTAAGTGACTTAAATCAATTTCTGTGATAGATAAGTAACATATAGCTACGACCGATAGGGTAACTACGAAAACTAATGAAATCGACAGTAAAATTATCCACTCAGACGATGCCGTATTTTTTGACCGCGAAGCATCAATCATCCGCAGCACAATATTCAAAGTCCCATTATTAGCGGCAGGCGGTACGCCCAGTAGTTCACATAGCAGCGTGCCAACCCGGTTGGCTCAGTGGTTAGCGTGTCGGACTCATGACCTGGTGGTTGTGAGTTCGATACCCGGTTGAGGCGAACTTTCTTTCCGGCGTATATTCGCCTCTGACCTCTGCTGAAGCATGTGAGAAAAGTAGTCGGTGGCTTTGGAAAGAAAGATGTGTTAGTAGGCCTACTGATTTTAGAAAGCCAGGAAACACATGCGCGTCACCGACCGCAATGATATGACCTCAGCTGTTAAAGTGGCGTTAAACCCCAATACAACCAACCAACCATCACATAGCAGCGGGTAAATGTCCACAATGTTGAGGAGTTCAACTTCGAGGTTTTGCTGGATGTTCGGTCCTCTGGCATACAATATTGGTTTCATTGATTGTAGCTGATTGAAATCTAATGTTGACGTAAAATGCCGTCTCGGATTAGCCTGCGCAGACTGCTGAAGCTGATCCGAAACGACACCTTACGCAAATGTCCGAATACCCCTTTTCGCGAGTTGCCGGTGTAATGCAGAGAAATGATCCTCCCCTACAAAATGATCCATGGGTCATTTCACAACGTATAGAAATGACCCGGGTCATTATTCTACGTAGAGAAATAACCCTCTAGGTTCTCTGCGTGGTATAATGACCCGTGTCATTCCTCTACGTAGTGAAATTACCCATGGGTCATTTTGTAGGGAAGGTCATTTCTCTGATTTACACCGAGAGTTCTGTTTGGCTCAGTGGTTACGGTATTGGTCTTATAATCCTTGAAGAACGATGTTAGTGGACCTTTCAAGGGTTCGAATCCCGCCAGATGCGCTTTGTATTTGAGCTATGCGTTTATTTGTTTCTTTGATAGGGACCTTGTTTGTAAGAGTATATTCAGTCAAAACCAAAAATTTGACCCATTTACGCAAAACCAGTGTCGCCAGTATTGTCGACGATCTTAAACTGCCACAAATACATTTAGTGAACTATATATGTGAAAATAATATTCAAAAGAATACTTTTAATCAATTATTGATAAAGAAGATAATCTATTTGCCAAAAAAATAAAGAAATTTTGAGGTCAAAATGCCGCTAGTAGCGAATTTTCGCATGTCTCCACAACAAATTGACATTTTATAGCTGTGAAATTTTAAATATGAAACTTTAAACGAATACAGTTATTTTACTAAGGTAAAGAAATGGTAGCTATCAACTAACTAAGAACATTTTTTTGTTCCTGATTTGCTTATTTTTTCCTTCCGGCAGATTTTTTCGATGTCGCCAAAATAGACCTCACCTACCGTAACGATTTTTACGACCTGTGCAAACTGTGTTAATACATGTGTAGAGCTGTAGAAAATGCGCTGTTTTCTTCATAAAACATGAAATTCCTTTGATATATACAGAAAAATGTGAATCAGCGCGAAGAACATGTGAAAATCGCTGCATGAAGTCACACCACGTTTTGTCGCGATTTAAAACCTCACCTCCGTAACTAGAAAATGTCCTATTCATTGTGATTACATTTGTTTTCTATATCAAGTCACCATATCTCCATGTCGTATTTCCCCCATTTTTGCATTTATTCAATTTTTATTTCGTTTCATTCGGACACAATAGGTTGAAATTCGTTTTTTATTCTCACCTCCGTAACTTCTCTCCTCCGTAACGAAGTAAAATTTTGAGCAATACCCCTGTAACTAGTGCGAATATAACAACAAATTGCTTCTTAGAAAACACTGTTACATCATGTGCGATGTATATGACGTTAACTACGACCTTACTGACGAAAAAAGTTTAGATTTACAAGAAAGAAGAATTGATAAAAACAAGGTTAAGTCTTGAAATTTGTTCTTTTTGATCCCACAGTATGAAAATTTTTTTTTTTTTTTGCGAAGACACAATCTACCACGGTAGAAATATTGCTTAAAAGTGAACAAGAATAGATTTTAAGGTCCTGCAATAAAATACCCTCGACCCTTTCTACTGTTACGGAGGTGATAATTTATATCATAAACACAATCTTTTTTGTTACGTTAACAAAATGATGTCCAGGTTAAAAGAGGGCATGGTAAAATTAATTCATTTCAACATGTCTACGTTTATATTTCTTCTGTACACAGAAAAAAACGTTGTATGATGTATCTTTTTTCCATGAATCCGTTATGGAGGTGAGAAAACGGCAAACAAGTGGTTGAAACTGCATAGCATGAATAAATTCATATAGAATTACACTTTCATGCTGTGATTTTTTATAAAAGTCATAGAATGTGTTGGAACGTTGTAAAGTTTAACAGTTTTATCGATTTATACAAGTTTAATTGTTCATCAAAAAAACTGTTACGGTGGTGAGAAAATATATTACGGATGGGAGAATGGAATATTGATGGCTGCTATGTAGAGAGGGGTTATGATATACTCATTTACAAGATATAATGGTTAATTATATGCATTTGTGGTTCATTTCATTCCAAAAGAAAGTAAAATTACGCTATCAGTTAGAAAAAAAAAAATACATGTATAACAAATAAACAATGTATGAATTCTTAACCAAATACCGAGTTTCAAATTGAGAGACAATAATCAAAAGAAAATCGAAGTTGCTCTTGAAGAAAAGGCTGAAATGTGTGACTTGCAGGCGATTTGATGTTATTTTAGTTATTAGATTTCCATTACAGTATAATAACATAAAGGTTTACAAGCTTTGAAAAAAAAAAACAGTTTCTGTTTATTTGAGTTTAAGTTCTGAAAGACACAACAGTCGAAAGTTTATCACTTTCATAACAGAGAAATCATTGGTTAACTAGAGATTGCTCTCATAGTGATTTCACATTGCGCTAGTTTACTTTTTACCCTTTCTCTACAAATGAGTAACTTTTTTCTTCTGAATGGCTACACATACAGTTCAGCTCTAATCCAAATTAAAGAAATGTACAGTGCAGATCAGAGATCAGACTACACATTCTGTGCAATCTTATCTTGATCTGCAAGATAAACGAAAGCCTCTTGTATTGTCAACTGTGATTAAAGACTCAACATACTACAAAGACTGCATTTAGCATTACATTGATATGGAGTAAATACATATAAATATTTAGTGAAATAATCAAATGTGCATGTTTCACTATTAACAGATTATAATATAGATCTGTATGTCATTTTGAAAATGCAAAAGTTTGAAGTGTTACTTATATGTTTTTCCATTTATTCATCGCTGTCTTGAAGCACACTGATGGCAAGATGCCTCATAATAAGCACTTTTTAACTGTGTTTAGGGTCCGTGTTCACCAAATATTCTTAAGAACTAATTCTCA
This sequence comes from Tridacna crocea, assembly GCA_943736015.1. Lineage (NCBI taxonomy): Eukaryota > Metazoa > Mollusca > Bivalvia > Cardiida > Cardiidae > Tridacna > Tridacna crocea. Next base: position 7,728,409 of record OX031066.1, on the reverse strand, counting down.
AAGACTTCATGTGTACATTTGAAAGTGACAGAAGATCTACTTCTAATCGGCTACGGCATTGGGTTCAGCCAATCAGAAGATGAGTTGTGTGACTTTCAATTGTAGAAAATTCTGGGGAATACTAGTAAAACTAATAATATTTTCAAGAGTAGTTGGTGAATACGGACCCTGATGTATCAAGTTTAGCTCACCTCCGTAACGGACACATTATGAATATTTCAATCAGTAGATAACTAACGATAACAAATTCTTTACAACAAGATTTTCTTCCATGGTTCAAAGTATAGGCAAAGTTGATTCAGCATGGCTTCTTGTGGTTTTTAGGACATACAAGTATGAAAACATATACTCATCGAACAAAAAGATGGTTCTCAGTCTATTGATTTCTTTAAAGTTCAACTCTGATATTGACAGAAATACATGTACTTTGTTGTTGTTATTGTAGTTATTGTTTTACAGTTAATAATGTGTTTTAGGAATTACTTATGAGTGAAAATGTTTAGAAAGATTTTTCAGGACAAGTATTGAGTTTATTATTTAAGTGTGATATTCGGCTCACCTCCGTAACGGAAACATGGCGTTCATAATTAATAATTGACCTAAAACATAATGGCCAATTTACGAATAACTACTTTACTTTGAAATAATACATGTTCAAACTTTACAGTCAAAAGTCTCATATTCTAATCTGACATTGTTTTAATTACTGAGAGTAAACCAAATGTGTTTGTATAATTTTTCATTTGAAAAAGTTATAACAATCTTTTGCAACGACTCTTTCCTTGCATAATTTAGAACTACGGAATAAGTTAGTAAGGATTTTTTTTAAATTTATGATTGCTCAAAAGTATACAGAATAAAAAAGTTTATAGTGTTCAGTGATTGCATTAAAACTTTGATATTTTTCCATTCTAAAATGCAATCAGTATTAAAAACTCACCTCCGTAACAGACTGAAATGTCTCATTTTTTCATCTGCAATATTTTCAAAACCGTTGATATGTTGTGGTAGCAATTTTTTTCCGATATGAAGAACATTCTGAACATTGAAATTCAGTTAGTGAAATTGTGTTGGCTTGAGATGACTTTTTTCATATTTTCTCAATCAGAAATGGGTCAAATTTTTGGTTTTGACTGATATTGTGTATAGTAATCTGACAACAGAACAACGATGTAATTTAATAATCATCCTGTTTTTTTTTTTTAAAGCTTTATTTACTGTTCTTTTCTGATTCAAAATATCAGTAACGTGTTTAAGCTCTTTCACAAATTAACCCTTTACCGGACAACAAAATTTCAGCATCCTCCGAATTGAAAGTGTTTGCAGACGACAATTTCATTGTGGCTGAAATGGTGCTATCTATTTTAGATAGGGTAGAAAACATTGTGGGGAAAGGGGAAAATGCTGGAAATCAGCATTTTCCCATGATGTTTTCAAGAGATTTCCTTAAAAGTCGGGATTGTAAAGGGTTGATAAGCAGGTTCTTGGGATTTATTACCCTGGAGGTAAATGACTTTTGAAAACATGGTCAGCACTATTTTTCTTCAAATCTCTACCAGACAACAAAATTTTAGACTGTTCCAAATTAAAAAGAGTTGCAGACGATGAATTAAATGTAACTGAGATGGTGATTTTGGGTTTAGAAGAGGAAGAAAACATTTTGGAACAAGGAAAAAATGTGGTAAACAGCATTTTACCAGCCGAGCCCCAGTAGCTAAGTCGGTAGCGTGCAGGATTAGTCGTCCCTGGTCACAACCCCTGGCTCGGCCATGTTCTTTCCCATGATTGATGATAGTCAATGTGGCAGGACTCATTCCTCTCTTACCACTGACCATTGCTTCACCAATGGTTATGTGGGAAAGCAGCCAGTGGCTTGGAAAGAAAATTGTGTGAAGTAATAGTAAAAGAGACTCCAGGAACACATTGGCTGCCGCAGTATAACTGAAATAATATTGAAAGCAGCATTAAACACCACATTAAAACAATCAAGCATTTTACCGTTTTCACACAATGTTTTTATAAGCCTTCTCATACAGGTCTAAGGATTGGTAAAACTTAAGATTGTGTGGAAATGTGTTAACTCTTGACCAAACTGTCAAAGCATCTGCAGACAACAAATTAAATCTTTGTAATATAATGATTTCTGACTTTGATAGGGTAGAAAATTTTATCGGAAAAGGGGAAAATGCTGATTACCAGGATTTTCTCCCTGATAGAAAATATCGTTGGAAAAGGAGAAAATGGTGGTTACCAGCATTTTCTCCCTTTCCCAAAATATTTTCTGTGAGCTGATTTCTCAGGATATTTAAAAGTCGAGATTGTGTGGCAAAGAGTTAACCATGTTTTCCATCATTAAATTTTCTTCTGTTTTTGCCACACTCGAAACTGTCGTATGCAAAACTCCTTTCAATTTAGAATGGTCTCTTCATAAACAAGAGGGCCAAGATGGCCCTGAATCGCTCACCTGAATTTCTGAGAGAACCATGGCCATTTTTCTTTTTTTCAAAATCTAATCCGCCATTTTAGACAAGAAGAATTTTCAAGAATTGCTTTGTCTGTATAGTGTAAATAGCCCACAGCCATCAGAGCCATGTTTTTTGATGGATCAAAATTTCTCAAGCAATCTTTGTTCAGAGAAAAAGAATTTTAAAGTCCAAATAGTGCAAGTAGCCCCCATTCACCAGATTCATGTTTCTAGACAAATCAGCATTTTGTGAACAATTTTTGAAAAAGGTTACCAAATGAACATTTCTGTGAGATTATTTCAAAATCTGATCAGCCGTTTCTGAGAAAAAGAATTTCAAAGAATTTCTTAATGGCCATATAGTGCAAGAAGCCCTCATTCACCAGAGCCATGTTTCTTGATGGATCAACAATTCCCAAACAATTTTTGAAAAGGGTCGTTTCTATGAAATTATTTCAAAATCTGACTAGCGGTTTCTGAGAAGAAGAATTTTTAAGAATTTCTTCATTTTCCTACAGTGCAAATATAGAAAATATAGCAAATTGCCCGGGATGGATGCAAGGTTGCACAGATTACAACAGAGAGACAACGCATTTCACTACATTAATTGATAAAGTAAACATATGCTGTCATACATAGCTCCGGATAAGAGGGATTGATTGTATTCTAAATCCATTACTTCTCTCTGAAACTCTATGTTCGAAAGAGTAAAATTTTGCGGAAAAAGGAGTAAAATGCTGGTTACCAGCATTTTCTCCTTTTCTCAGGATGTTTTCAAAAAGCTTTTTCCTCAGGGTCATTAAAAGTCATCATTGCGTGGTAAAGGGTTAAAAACAAAGTGATAACACAAAAATTTTCAAAAAATGTTGTGATAATTCTGCCATCATGCTAATTGTTTTTTGACACTCATGGTATTTATAATTAAATACAATTTCGGAACACCTTAATCTATAACCTTATGAATTCTCCTTTTTGCCCAAATAGTTCTGAAGTGGTTCGTTGGAGGCATATTGATTTGACTTTGTGATTTTAAAGAACTCTGTTCATATAGAGCCTTGTCTAACTTTACCAATTAACTCTTTACAAAAAAACAAAATTTTAGACTGATCTTAATTGAAAGCACTTGCAGGCGACAAAACAAACCCAACTCAAAAATAGAGATTTGTTTCAAGCAAGGTAGAAAACATTGTAGGGAAAGGAGAAAATGCCGGTAACCAGCATTTTCTTTTTTTCCCACAATATTTTCAAAAGGCTTCTATCACAGGTTTGTAATTATCTCGATGTGAGCTTCAAGCATGATTGAAGAATTCTGTCAAAAAATATTAAGTTTATTTTGATACTTTTTTCAGGAAACTTTTTCTTTTCTTGATAAGTTTTCCAGAAAATTTTAATATATCGTGATAGTTTTCTAAAATTATCGTGATAGCTATCTCCCATCTCATTGCAGAAATATGTCACCATAGAAACCTTCAAAATCAGGTCTCTGTACTGGCAGACATTATACATATAAAATTGAAGTGTTTACTACTACATTAACTTATATTAACTCTTTACCAAACGACAAATCTTTGGACTAATCATTATGCAGGAATTCCGATTTTGGACATTAATTGGGATAAATGGCTCATTGGCTAATCCTGGATGAGGCCTCATCTTAACTCTTTACCACACAAGAAAATTTTAAACTGGTCCAAATTGAAAGCATTTGCAGACGACAAAATAAAGGTGACTAAAAAATAGAAATTTGTTCTTGGAAGGGTAGAAAACACTGGGGGAAAAGGAGAAAATGCTGGTTATCAGCATTTTCTCCTTTTCCCATAGTGTTTTCAAAAGGCTTCTTTCTCAGGGGCGTCAAAAGTAGAGACTGTGTGGTAATGGGTTAAGAACATGAAAGTGCACAACAAATGCATTGCTGAAACACAAATCACCTCTGGCGGGATTCAAACCCATGATGAGCAAGCATCCTTGTTTTTCGAGGTTTAAAAGACCAATACCATACCACTGAGCAAAAGAGATATCTCCAGTGGTCAGGTATTGTATTTATTTGGGGACAAAACTATGCATGAAGGAATGGTCTCCTGTAACACACACCCTCTTAACCCTTTACCCCATGAGGCGTTTCTATGGTATCTCTAATTGACCCTAAATATGAGCAAAGATGAAGCCATTTCTTATGTGTATATGACATCTTTTGATAGCATAGAAAACATTGTGACAAAAGGTGAAATTGCTCGTCACGAGCAATTTCACCTTTGGCCACAATGTTTTCCAAAGCAAGCAAGGCGTAGAAATGAGTATCTATGGAGTAAAGGGTTAAAAAATATCAATTCTTGATGACTCAGTCTTATTAGTCAGGAAGTCTGTTTTTGGACAATAAATGGGATAAATGGCTCAAAGGCCAATCCTGGATGAGCCCCAATCTTAAGAACATGAAAGTTTGCAACAAATGTATCGCCAAAACACAAACAGCCTCTGGTGGGTGTCGAAACCATGATGAGCAAATATCCTTGTTTTTTGAAGCTTAACCCTTTACCATACAATGACAACTTCTAACGACCTTGAGGAAGAAGCCTTTTAAAAACATTGTGGGAAAAGGAGAAAATGGTGGTAACCAACATTTTTTCCTTTACCCAGAATTTTTTTCACTATATCAAGGAAATATTGTGTAATTTGAGCCAATATAAAATTGTCTTCTGCAAATGGTCATAAATTTTGTTGTTTGGTAAAGAGTTAAAAGACCAATATCATAAACACAGCGCCAAAGAGATATCTGCCCAACACACTGGTCAGATATTGTATTTAACCCTTTACCAAACGGCAAAATTTTAGACATGTAACTCAGAAATTGACATTTTTTTCCAGGCCCATTTTTGAATTTCTCACAGCCTCTCTGAATGGCTGTTGGCACCCATTCTGATTTCCTAAAAGCTTCTGTGATTGGATAATTTCACAGAGGGATGAGATTTGATTGGATGATTGGGAGGGGGGTATATGTTTATCCTTATTGACCCCTTACCATACAATGACGCCTTTTAATACCCCTAAAAGAGAAGGCTTTGGAAAATAATCTGAGAAAAGGAGACAATGCAGGTTACCAGCATTTTCTCCTTTTCTCACAATGTTTTCTACCCTATCAAAGAAAATTTTGATTATTAGTTATTCTTACATCTTATTGTATCTTTATGGCCTATCTTTTTAATTCTTCAGACGAAAACAAGATTTTTTTTTTTCATCAGAAAAAGTTTCTGCAACAGCAACCGCTTGCTTCTGAATTTTATTTTTTTGTGCAGCGGTTAAACATGACATTAACTTTTGACTTGCACGGTCAACAAAACTGACGCTGGTGTGAAAACAGGGAAATGTTTGATTTACCTTTCTTTGATTTGTGCAACAGGTTTCAGTTGCCTCCGAAAGTGTCTTTACAATTTCATGCGCAGCATGTAGCTGTCTCATATGGGTGAGATGATCATCGCAACCGAATCAATGGCCCTAGTGAGAAAAAATGAAAAAAGAAAAATCCCTATATTTGACTTGAGAAACAGGTGTTGTCTGCTATGAAATGTCCCATAAGTCGATTTTTTCATGTTTTCGCGGAAACGTAACTGGCACCTACCAGACGGTAGTCAGCGTAAATGGGTTTGTTGTCATGGTATAAAGAGATTGGAGGAAAAAAATAGAAATTTAGTTCCCTATATTTGAATTGGGAAACAGGTGTTGTCTGCTATGAAATGTCCCGTAAGTCGATTTTTCATGTTTTCGCGGAAACGTAACTGGCACCTAGGAGACGGTAGTCAACGTAAATGGGTTTGTTGTCACGTACGATATAGAGAGATTGGAGAAAAAAAAAATAAAAAATTCAGTTCTCTTTGTTTGACTTATGCAACAGGAAGCAGTTGCTACTGAAAAGAGTCTTCATGTCTTTTTTTAGCCACTTGTCACATCATTTTCTGGTGTTCTTCATGTGCGTAACTGGCACGTATGAAACGGTAATCAACGTAACTGGGTTTCTTGTTGCGGTTTGAAGATATTTGAAAAATAATCCTTCAATTCCTTCCTACTGAAAGAGTTTTCAGTCTTTTTTTTAGCCACTTGTCACATTGTTTTCTTGAATTTTGGCCCTCATTCAGTGAAATCTGGCATGTGTGGATGGTGCATGCCTGGCAGTTTGCCAAGGACTGCACAGCAGCCTTTAAAAAAGACTTTAAATCCACTTTTATGCCGTTTTTTGTTCACTGTTTTTCTATTGATATATTAGGGCGCCATTTTGTTTGGCTGACTGGGCCCATTTTGATTTCTCAAAGCCTCTCTGACTGCCAGGCCGGGCCCAATTTTGAATTTCTCACAGCCTCTCTGATTGGCTGTTGGCACCCATTCTGATTTCCTAAAAGCATCTGTGATTGGATAATTTCACAGAAGGATGAGATTTGATTGGATGATTGGGAGGGTGTGTATATGTTTATCCTTATTGACCTCTTACCATATAATGACGCCTTTTAACACCCCTAAAAGAGAAGGCTTTAGAAAATAATCTGAGAAAAGGAGACAATGCAGGTTACCAGCATTTTCTCCTTTTCTCACAATGTTTTCTACCCTATCAAAGAAAATTTCGATTATTAGTTATTCTTACATCTTATTGTATCTTTATGGCCTATTTTTTTAATTCTTCAAACGAAAACAAGATTTTTTTTATCAGAAAAAGTTTCTGCAACAGCAACCAGTTGCTTCTGAATTTTATTTTTTTGTGCAGCGGTTAAACATGACATTGACTTTTGACTCACACGGTCACCAAAACTGACCCTGGTATGAAAGCAGGGAAATGTACGATTTACCTTTCTTTGATTTGTGCAACAGGTTTCAGTTGCCTCCGAAAGTGTCTTTACAATTTCATGCGCAGCACGTAACCGTCTCATATGGGTGAGATGGTCATTGCAACCGAATCAATGGCCCTAGTGAGAAAAAACGAAAAAAGAAAACTCCCTATATTTGACTTGAGAAACAGGTGTTGTCTGCTATGAAATGTCCCATAAGTCGATTTTTTCATGTCTTCGCGGATACATAACTGGCACCTACAAACGGTAGTCGGCGTAAATGGGTTTGTTGTCACGGTATAAAGAGATTGCAGTAAAAAAAATAGAAATTTAGTTCCCTATATTTGACTTGGGAAACAGGTGTCGTCTGCTATGAAATGTCCCGTAAGTCGATTTTTCATGTTTTTGTGAATATGTAACTGGCACCTACGAGACGGTAGTCAACGTAAATGGGTTTGTTGTCACGTACGATATAGAGAGATTGGAGAAAAAAAAAATAAAAAATTCAGTTCTCTTTGTTTGACTTATGCAACAGGAAGCAGCTGCTACTGAAAAGAGTATTCATGTCTTTTTTTAGCCACTTGTCACATCATTTTCTGGTGTTCTTGCATATGCGTAACTGGCACGTATGAAACGGTAGTCAACGTAACTGGGTTTCTTCGTGCGCTTTGAAGATATTAGAAAAATTATGCTGCAATTCCTTCCTACAGAAAGAGTTTTCAGTCTTTTTTTTAGCCACTTGTCACATTGTTTTCTGTGCTTTTCACATGTGCATAATTGGCACGTATGAGGTGGTAATCAACGTAACTGGGTTTCTTGTCATGGTTTGAAGCGATAAGAAAAAATAACATATCAGTTCCCTTTGTTTGATTTATGCAATAGGAAACAATGGCTAAATAAAGAGTTTTCAGTCCCTTTTTTAGCAACTCGTCACATTAATTTGTGTGTGTTTTTTCTTACAGTTTTTTTTACACTGTACATTGATCATTTTGGCTTATATGAATTTGATGTGGCCCGAATCAGGAAATCCAATTGAAGGGTAAAGGGGGCATCAAGGGTTTACTTTAAGGGAAGTAACTCTTGCAAGGAGCTTGAAAGGACCAAAACAAGGTCTTCTGCCACCTTGTTTTCTTGAATTTTGGCCCTTTTTCAGGGAAATCTGGCATGTGTGGATGGTGCAAGCCTGGCAGTTTGCCAAGGACTGCACAGCAGCCTTTAAAAAAGACTTTAAATCCATTTTTATGCCGTTTTTTGTTCACTGTTTTTCTATTGATATATTAGGGCGCCATTTTGTTTGGCTGACCGGGCCCATTTTGATTTCTCAAAGCCTTTCTGACTGGCAGACCGGGCCCATTTTTGAATTTCTCACAGCCTCTCTGATTGGCTGTTGGCACCCATTCTGATTTCCTAAAAGCTTCTGTGATTGGATAACTTCACAGAGGGATGAGATTTGATTGGATGATTGGGAGGGGGGTATATGTTTATCCTTATTGACCTCTTACCATACAATGACGCCTTTTAACACCCCTAAAAGAGAAGGCTTTGGAAAATAATCTGAGAAAAGGAGACAATGCAGGTTACCAGCATTTTCTCCTTTTCTCACAATGTTTTCTACCCTATCAAAGAAAATTTTGATTATTACTTATTCTTACATCTCATTGTATCTTTATGGCTTATTTTTTTAATTCTTCAAACGAAAAAAAAATTTCTTTTTTTCATCAGAAAAAGTTTCTGCAACAGCAACCGGCTGCTTCTGAATTTTATTTCTTTGTGCAGCGGTTAAACATGACATTGACTTTTGACTCGCACGGTCACCAAAACTGACCCTGGTATTAAAACATGGATATGTTTGATTTACCTTTCTTTGATTTGTGCAACAGGTTTCAGTTGCCTCCGAAAGTTTCTTTACAATTTCATGCGCAGCACGTAACCGTCTCATATGGGTGAGAAGTCATCGCAACCGAATCAACGGCCCTAGTGAGAAAAAACGAAAAAAGAAAAATCCCTATATTTGACTTGAAAAACAGGTGTTGTCTGGTATCAAATGTCCCGTAAGTCGATTTTTTCATGTTTTTGCGGATACATAACTGGCACCTACAAACGGAAGTCAGCGTAAATGGATTTGTTGTCACGGTATAAAGAGATTGGAGGAAAAAAATTAGAAATTTAGTTTCCTATATTGGACTTGGGAAACAGGTGTCGTCTGCTATGAAATGTCCCGTAAGTCAATTTTTCATGTTTTCGTGGATACGTAACTGGCACCTACGAGACGGTTGTCAACGTAAATGGGATTGTTGTCACGTACGATATAGAGAGATTGGAGAAAAAAAATTAAAAAGTTCAGTTCTCTTTGTTGGACTTATGCAACAGGAAGCAGTTGCTACTGAAAAGAGTCTTCATGTCTTTTTTTAGCCACTTGTCACATCATTTTCTGGTGTTCTTGCATGTGCGTAACTGGCACGTATGAGACGGTAGTCAACGTAATTGTGTTTTTTGTTGCGCGTTGAAGATATTATAGAAATTTCGCTGCAATTCTTTCCTACTGAAAGAGTTTTTAGTCTTTTTTTAAGCCACTTGTCACATTGTTTTCTATGCTTTTCGCATGTACATAATTGGCACGTATAAGGTGGTAATCAACGTAACTGGGTTTCTTGTCATGGTTTGAAGCGATTAGAAAAAATAACATTTCAGTTCCCCTTGTTTGATTTATGCAATAGCAAACAATTGCTAAATAAAGAGTTTTCAGTCTCTTGTTTAGCAACTTGTCACATTAATTTGTGTGTTTTTTTTTAACAGTTTTTTTTACACTGTACATTGATTAGTTTGGCGTATATGAATTTGATGTGGCCCGAATCAGGAAATCCAATTGAAGGGTAAAGGGGGCATCAAGGGTTTACTTAAAGGGAAGTAACTCTTGCAAGGGGCTTGAAAGGACCAAAACAAGGTCTTCTGCCACCTCGTTTTCTTGAATTTTGGCCCTTTTTCAGTGAAATCTGGCATGTGTGGATGGTGCAAGCCTGGCAGTTTGCCAAGGACTGCACAGAAGCCTTTAAAAAAGACTTTAAATCCACTTTTATGCCGTTTTTTGTTCGCTTTTTTTCTATTGATATATTAGGGCGCCATTTTGTTTGGCTGACTGAGCCCATTTTGATTTCTCAAAGCCTCTCTGACTGGCAGTCAAAGCCTTGTCACATTGTTTCCTGTGCTTTTCGCATGTGCATAATTGGCACGTATGAGGTGGTAATCAATGTAACTGGGTTTCTTGTCATGGTTTGAAGCGATTAGAAAAAGTAACATTTCAGTTCCCTTTGTTTGATTTATGCAATAGGAAACAATTGGTAAATAAAGAATTTTCAGTCCCTTTTTAAGCAACTTGTCACATTAATTTGTGTGTGTTTTTTGTTACAGTTTTTTTACACTGTACATTGATCATTTTGGCTTATATGAATTTGATGTGGCCCGAATCAGGAAATCCAATTGAAGGATAAAGGGGGCATCAAGGGTTTACTTCAAGGGAAGTAACTCTTGCAAAGGGCTTGAAAGGACCAAAACAAGGTCTTCTGCCACTTTGTTTTCTTGAATTTTGGCCCTTTTTCAGTGAAATCTGGCATGTGTGGATGGTGCAAGCCTGGCAGTTTGCCAAGGACTGCACAGCAGCCTTTAAAAAAGACTTTAAATCCACTTTTATGCCGTTTTTTGTTCACTGTTTTTCTATTGATATATTAGGGCGCCATTTTGTTTGGCTGACCGGGCCCATTTTGAGTTCTCAAAGCCTCTCTGACTGGCAGGCCGGGCCCAATTTTGAATTTCTCACAGCCTCTCTGATTGGCTGTTGGCACCCATTCTGATTTCCTAAAAGCTTCTGTGATTGGATAATTTCACAGAGGGATGAGATTTGATTGGATGATTGGGAGGGGGGTATATGTTTATCCTTATTGACCTCTTACCATACAATGACGCCTTTTAACACCCCTAAAAGAGAAGGCTTTGGAAAATAATCTGAGAAAAGGAGACAATGCAGGTTACCAGCATTTTCTCCTTTTCTGACAATGTCTTCTACCCTATCAAAGAAAATTTTGATTATTAGTTATTCTTACATCTTATTGTATCTCTATGGCCTATTTTTTTTATTCTTCAAACGAAAACAAGATTTTTTTTTTTTCATCAGAAAAAGTTTCTGCAACAGCAACCAGTTGCTTCTAAATTTTATTTTTTTGTGCAGCGGTTAAACATGACATTGACTTTTGACTCGCACGGTCACCAAAACTGACCCTGGTATGAAAACAGGGAAATGTTTGATTTACATTTCTTTGATTTGTGCAACAGGTTTCAGTTGCCTCCGAAAGTGTCTTTACAATTTTATGCGCAGCACGTAACCGTCTCATATGGGTGAGATGGTCATTGCAACCGAATCAATGGCCCTAGTGAGAAAAAAAGAAAAATCCCTATATTTGACTTGAGAAACAGGTGTTGTCTGCTATGAAATGTCTCTCTGACTGGCAGGCCAGGCCCAATTTTGAATTTCTCACAGCCTCTCTGATTGGCTGTTGGCACCCATTCTGATTTCCTAAAAGCTTCTGTGATTGGATAATTTCACAGAGGGATGAGATTTGATTGGATGATTGGGAGGGGGGGTATATGTTTATCCTTATTGACCTCTTACCATACAATGACGCCTTTTAACACCCCTAAAAGAGAAGGCTTTGGAAAATAATCTGAGAAAAGGAGACAATGCAGGTTACCAGCATTTTCTCCTTTTCTCGCAATGTCTTCTACCCTATCAAAGAAAATTTTGATTATTAGTTATTCTTACATCTTATTGTATCTCTATGGCCTATTTTTTTAATTCTTCAAACGAAAACAAGATTTTTTTTTTTTCATCAGAAAAAGTTTCTGCAACAGCAACCAGTTGCTTCTGAATTTTATTTTTTTGTGCAGCGGTTAAACATGACATTGACTTTTGACTCGCACGGTCACCAAAACTGACCCTGGTATGAAAACAGGGAAATGTTTGATTTACCTTTCTTTGATTTGTGCAACAGGTTTCAGTTGCCTCCGAAAGTGTCTTTACAATTTCATGCGCAGCACGTAACCGTCTCATATGGGTGAGATGGTCATCGCAACCGAATCAATGGTCCTAGTGAGAAAAAACGAAAAAAGAAAAATCCCTATATTTGACTTGATAAACAGGTGTCGTCTGCTATGAAATGTCCCGTAAGTCGATTTTTTCATGTTTTAGCGGATACGTAACTGGCACCTACAAACGGTAGTCAGCATAAATGGGTTTGTTGTCACGGTATAAAGAGATTGGAGGAAAAAAAATAGAAATTCAGTTCCCTATATTTGACTTGGGAAACAGGTGTCGTCTGCTATGAAATGTCCCGTAAGTCGATTTTTCATGTTTTCGCGGATACGTAACTGGCGCCTACGAGATGGTAGTCAACGTAAATGGGTTTGTTGTCACGTACGATATAGAGAGATTGGAGAAAAAAAAAAATTCAGTTCTCTTTGTTTGACTTATGCAACAGGAATCAGTTGCTACTGAAAAGAGTCTTCATGTCTTTTTTTAGCCACTTGTCACATCATTTTCTGGTGTTCTTGGATGTGCGTAACTGGCACGTATGAAACAGTAGTCAACGTAACTGGGTTTCTTGTTGCGCTTTTAAGATATTAGAAAAATTATGCTGAAATTACTTCCTACAGAAAGAGTTTTCAGTCCTTTTTTTTAGCCACTTGTCACATTGTTTTCTGTGCTTTTCGCATGTGCATAAATGGCACGTATGAGGTGGTAATCAACGTAACTGGATTTCTTGTCATGGTTTGAAGCGATTAGAAAAAGTAACATTTCAGTTCCCTTTGTTTGATTTATGCAAAAGACTTTAAAATCCACTTTTATGCCGGTTTTTGTTCACTGTTTTTTCAATTGATATATTAGGGCGCCATTTTGTTTGGCTGACTGGGCCTATTTTGATTTCTCAAAGCCTCTCTGACTGGCAGGCCGGGCCCAATTTTGAATTTCTCACAGCCTCTCTGATTGGCTGTTGGCACCCATTCTGATTTCCTAAAAGCTTCTGTGATTGGATAATTTCACAGAGGGATGAGATTTGATTGGATGATTGGGAGGGGGGGTATCTGTTTATCCTTATTGACCTCTTACCATACAATGACGCCTTTTAACACCCCTAAAAGAGAAGGCTTTGGAAAATAATCTGAGAAAAGGAGACAATGCAGGTTACCAGCATTTTCTCCTTTTCTCACAATGTCTTCTACCCTATCAAAGAAAATTTTGATTATTAGTTATTCTTACATCTTATTGTATCTCTATGGCCTATTTTTTTTATTCTTCAAACGAAAACAAGATTTATTTTTTTCATCAGAAAACTGCAACAGCAACCGGTTGCTTCTGAATTTTATTTTTTTTGTGCAGCGGTTAAACATGACATTGACTTTTGACTCGCATGGTCACCAAAACTGACCCTGGTATGAAAACAGGGAAATGTTTGATTTACCTTTCTTTGATTTGTGCAACAGGTTTCAGTTGCCTCCGAAAGTGTCTTTACAATTTTATGCGCAGCACATAACCGTCTCACATGGGTGAGAAGGTCATCAAAACCGAATCAATGGTCCTAGTGAGAAAAAACGAAAAAAGAAAAATCCCTATATTTGACTTGAGAAACAGGTGTTGTCTGCTATGAAATGTCCCGTAAGTCGATTTTTTCATGTTTTCGTGGATACGTAACTGGCACCTACAAACGGTAGTCAACGTAAATGGGTTTGTTGTCACGGTATAAAGAGATTGGAGGAAAAAAATAGAAATTTAGTTCCCTATATTTGACTTGGGAAACAGGTGTCATCTGCTATGAAATGTCCCGTAAGTCGATTTTTCATGTTTTCGCGGATACGTAACTGGCACCTACGAGACGGTAGTCAACGTAAATGGGTTTGTTGTCACATACGATATAGAGAGATTGGAGAAAAAAAAAATTCAGTTCTCTTTGTTTGACTTATGCAACAGGAAGCAGTTGCTACTGAAAAGAGTCTTGATGTCTTTTTTTAGGCACTTGTCACATCATTTTCTGGTGTTCTTGCATGTGCGTAACTGGCACGTATGAAACAGTAGTCAACGTAACTGGGTTTCTTGTTGCGCTTTTAAGATATAAGAAAAATTATGCTGAAATTCCTTCCTACTGAAAGAGTTTTCAGTCTTTTTTTTAGCCACTTGTCACATTGTTTTCTGTGCTTTTCGCATGTGCATAATTGGCACGTATGAGGTGGTAATCAACGTAACTGGGTTTCTTGTCATGGTTTGAAGCGATTAGAAAAAGTAACATTTCAGTTCCCTTTGTTTGATTTATGCAATAGGAAACAATTGCTAAATAAAGAGTTTTCAGTCCCTTTTTAAGCAACTTGTCACATTAATTTGTGTGTGTTTTTTGTTACAGTTTTTTTTACACTGTACATTGATCATTTTGGCTTATATGAATTTGATGTGGCCCGAATCAGGAAATCCAATTGAAGGGTAAAGGGGGCATCAAGGGTTTACTTCAAGGGAAGTACCTCTTGCAAAGGGCTTGAAAGGACCAAAACAAGGTCTTCTGCCACTTTGTTTTCTTGAATTTTGGCCCTTTTTCAGTGAAATCTGGCATGTGTGGATAATGCAAGCCTGGCAGTTTGCCAAGGACTGCACAGCAGCCTTTAAAAAAGACTTTAAATCCACTTTTATGCCGTTTTTTGTTCACTGTTTTTCTATTGATATATTAGGGCGCCATTTTGTTTGGCTGACTGGGCCCATTTTGATTTCTCAAAGCCTCTCTGACTGGCAGGCCGGGCCCAATTTTGAATTTCTCACAGCCTCTCTGATTGGCTGTTGGCACCCATTCTGATTTCCTAAAAGCTTCTGTGATTGGATAATTTCACAGAGGGATGAGATTTGATTGGATGATTGGGAGGAGGGGTATATGTTTATCCTTATTGACCTCTTACCATACAATGACGCCTTTTAACACCCCTAAAAGAGAAGGCTTTGGAAAATAATCTGAGAAAAGGAGACAATGCAGGCTACCAGCATTTTCTCCTTTTCTCACGATGTCTTCTACCCTATCAAAGAAAATTTTGATTATTAGTTATTCTTACATCTTATTGTATCTCTATGGCCTATTTTTTAATTCTTCAAACGAAAACAAGATTTTTGTTTTTTCATCAGAAAAAGTTTCTGCAACAGCAACCAGTTGCTTCTGAATTTTATTTTTTTGTGCAGCGGTTAAACATGACATTGACTTTTGACTCGCACGGTCACCAAAACTGACCCTGGTATGAAAACAGGGAAATGTTTGATTTACCTTTCTTTGATTTGTGCAACAGGTTTCAGTTGCCTCCGAAAGTGTCTTTACAATTTCATGCGCAGCACGTAACCGTCTCATATGGGTGAGATGGTCATCGCAACAGAATCAATGGTCCTAGTGAGAAAAAACGAAAAAAGAAAAATCCCTATATTTGACTTGATAAACAGGTGTCGTCTGCTATGAAATGTCCCGTAAGTCGATTTTTTCATGTTTTAGTGGATACGTAACTGGCACCTACAAACGGTAGTCAGCGTAAATGGGTTTGTTGTCACGGTATAAAGAGATTGGAGGAAAAAAAATAGAAATTCAGTTCCCTATATTTGACTTGGGAAACAGGTGTCGTCTGCTATGAAATGTCCCGTAAGTCGATTTTTCATGTTTTCACGGATACGTAACTGGCACCTACGAGACGGTAGTCAACGTAAATGGGTTTGTTGTCACGTACGATATAGAGAGATTGGAGAAAAAAAAAACAATTCAGTTCTCTTTGTATGACTTATGCAACAGGAAGCAGTTGCTACTGAAAAGAGTCTTCATGTCTTTTTTTAGGCACTTGTCACATCATTTTCTGGTGTTCTTGCATGTGCGTAACTGGCACGTATGAAACAGTAGTCAACGTAACTGGGTTTCTTGTTGCGCTTTTAAGATATTAGAAAAATTATGCTGCAATTCCTTCCTACTGAAAGAGTTTTCAGTCTTTTTTTTAGCCACTTGTCACATTGTTTTCTGTGCTTTTCGCATGTGCATAATTGGCACGTATGAGGTGGTAATCAACGTAACTGGGTTTCTTGTCATGGTTTGAAGCGATTAGAAAAAGTAACATTTCAGTTCCCTTTGTTTGATTTATGCAATAGGAAACAGTTGCTAAATAAAGAGTTTTCAGTCCCTTTTTTAGCAACTTGTCACATTAGTTTGTGTGTGTGTTTTTTTACAGTTTTTTTTACACTGTACATTGATCATTTTGGCTTATATGAATTTGATGTGGCCCGAATCAGGAAATCCAATTGAAGGGTAAAGGGGGCATCAAGGGTTTACTTTAAGGGAAGTAACTCTTGCAAAGGGCTTGAAAGGACCAAAACAAGGTCTTCTGCCACCTCGTTTTCTTGAATTTTGGCCCTTTTTCAGTGAAATCTGGCATGTGTGGATGGTGCAAGCCTGGCAGATTGCCAAGGACTGTACAGCAGCCTTTAAAAAAAACTTTAAATCCACTTTTATGCCGTTTTTTGTTCACTGTGTTTTCAATTGTTATATATTAGGGCGCCATTTTGTTTGGCTGACTGGGCCCACTTTGATTTCTCAAAGCCTCTCTGACTGGCAGGCCGGGCCCAATTTTGAATTTCTCACAGCCTCTCTGATTGGCTGTTGGCACCCATTCTGATTTCCTAAAAGCTTCTGTGATTGGATAATTTCACAGAGGGATGAGATTTGATTGGATGATTGGGAGGGGGGGTATATGTTTATCCTTATTGACCTCTTACCATACAATGACGCCTTTTAACACCCCTAAAAGAGAAGGCTTTGGAAAATAATCTGAGAAAAGGAGACAATGCAGGTTACCAGCATTTTCTCCTTTTCTGACAATGTCTTCTACCCTATCAAAGAAAATTTTGATTATTAGTTATTCTTACATCTTATTGTATCTCTATGGCCTATTTTTTTAATTCTTCAAATGAAAACAAGATTTTTTTTTTTCATCAGAAAAAGAATCTGCAACAGCAACCAGTTGCTTCTGAATTTTATTTTTTTGTGCAGCGGTTAAACATGACATTGACTTTTGACTCGCACGGTCACCAAAACTGACCCTGGTATGAAAACAGGGAAATGTTTGATTTACCTTTCTTTGATTTGTGCAACAGGTTTCAGTTGCCTCCGAAAGTGTCTTTACAATTTCATGCGCAGCACGTAACCGTCTCATATGGGTGAGATGGTCATCGCAACCGAATCAATGGTCCTAGTGAGAAAAAACGAAAAAAGAAAAATCCCTATATTTGACTTGAGAAACAGGTGTCGTCTGCTATGAAATGTCCCGTAAGTCGATTTTTTCATGTTTTAGCAGATACGTAACTGGCACCTACAAACGGTAGTCAGCGTAAATGGGTTTGTTGTCACGGTATAAAGAGATTGGAGGAAAAAAAATAGAAATTCAGTTCCCTATATTTGACTTGGGAAACAGGTGTCGTCTGCTATGAAATGTCCCGTAAGTCGATTTTTCATGTTTTCGCGGATACGTAACTGGCACCTACGAGACGGTAGTCAACGTAAATGGGTTTGTTGTCACGTACGATATAGAGAGATTGGAGAAAAAAAAAACAATTCAGTTCTCTTTGTATGACTTATGGAACAGGAAGCAGTTGCTACTGAAAAGAGTCTTCATGTCTTTTTTTAGCCACTTGTCACATCATTTTCTGGTGTTCTTGCATGTGCGTAACTGGCACGTATGAAAGAGTAGTCAACGTAACTGGGTTTCTTGTTGCGCTTTTAAGATATTAGAAAAATTATGCTGCAATTCCTTCCTACTGAAAGAGTTTTCAGTCTTTTTTTTAGCCACTTGTCACATTGTTTTCTGTGCTTTTCGCATGTGCATAATTGGCACGTATGAGGTGGTAATCAACGTAACTGGGTTTCTTGTCATGGTTTGAAGCGATTAGAAAAAGTAACATTTCAGTTCCCTTTGTTTGATTTATGCAATAGGAAACAGTTGCTAAATAAAGAGTTTTCAGTCCCTTTTTTAGCAACTTGTCACATTAGTTTGTGTGTGTGTTTTTTTACAGTTTTTTTTACACTGTACATTGATCATTTTGGCTTATATGAATTTGATGTGGCCCGAATCAGGAAATCCAATTGAAGGGTAAAGGGGGCATCAAGGGTTTACTTTAAGGGAAGTAACTCTTGCAAAGGGCTTGAAAGGACCAAAACAAGGTCTTCTGCCACCTCGTTTTCTTGAATTTTGGCCCTTTTTCAGTGAAATCTGGCATGTGTGGATGGTGCAAGCCTGGCAGATTGCCAAGGACTGTACAGCAGCCTTTAAAAAAAACTTTAAATCCACTTTTATGCCGTTTTTTGTTCACTGTTTTTTCAATTGATATATTAGGGCGCCATTTTGTTTGGCTGACTGGGCCCATTTTGATTTCTCAAAGCCTCTCTGAATGGCAGGCCGGGCCCAATTTTGAATTTCTCACAGCCTCTCTGATTGGCTGTTGGCACCCATTCTGATTTCCTAAAAGCTTCTGTGATTGGATAATTTCACAGAGGGATGAGATTTGATTGGATGATTGGGAGGGGGGTATATGTTTATCCTTATTGACCTCTTACCATAGAATGACGCCTTTTAACACCCCTAAAAGAGAAGGCTTTGGAAAATAATCTGAGAAAAGGAGACAATGCAGGTTACCAGCATTTTCTCCTTTTCTCACAATGTCTTCTACCCTATCAAAGAAAATTTTGATTATTAGTTATTCTTACATCTTATTGTATCTCTATGGCCTATTTTTTTAATTCTTCAAACGAAAACAAGATTTTTTTTTTTTTTTTCATCAGAAAAAGTTTCTGCAACAGCAACCAGTTGCTTCTGAATTTTATTTTTTTGTGCAGCAGTTAAACATGACATTGACTTTTGACTCGCACGGTCACCAAAACTGACCCTGGTATGAAAACAGGGAAATGTTTGATTTACCTTTCTTTGATTTGTGCAACAGGTTTCAGTTGCCTCCGAAAGTGTCTTTACAATTTCATGCGCAGCACGTAACCGTCTCATATGGGTGAGATGGTCATCGCAACCGAATCAATGGTCCTAGTGAGAAAAAACGAAAAAAGAAAAATCCCTATATTTGACTTGAGAAACAGGTGTCGTCTGCTATGAAATGTCCCGTAAGTCGATTTTTTCATGTTTTAGCGGATACGTAACTGGCACCTACAAACGGTAGTCAGCGTAAATGGGTTTTTTGTCACGGTATAAAGAGATAGGAGGAAAAAAAATAGAAATTCAGTTCCCTATATTTGACTTAGGAAACAGGTCTCGTCTGCTATGAAATGTCCCGTAAGTCGATTTTTCATGTTTTCGCGGATACGTAACTGGCACCTACGAGACGGTAGTCAACGTAAATGGGTTTGTTGTCACGTACGATATAGAGAGATTGGAGAAAAAAAAAAAAAAATTCAGTTCTCTTTGTTTGACTTATGCAACAGGAAGCAGTTGCTACTGAAAAGAGTCTTCATGTCTTTTTTTAGCCACTTGTCACAACATTTTCTGGTGTTCTTGCATGTGCGTAACTGGCATGTATGAAACAGTAGTCAACGTAACTGGGTTTCTTGTTGCGCTTTTAAGATATTAGAAAAATTATGCTGCAATTCCTTCCTACTGAAAGAGTTTTCAGTCTTTTTTTTAGCCACTTGTCACATTGTTTTCTGTGCTTTTCGCATGTGCATAATTGGCACGTATGAGGTGGTAATCAACGTAACTGGGTTTCTTGTCATGGTTTGAAGCGATTAGAAAAAGTAACATTTCAGTTCCCTTTGTTTGATTTATGCAATAGGAAACAATTGCTAAATAAAGAGTTTTCAGTCCCTTTTTTAGCAACTTGTCACATTAGTTTGTGTGTGTTTTTTTTTACAGTTTTTTTTACACTGTACATTGATCATTTTGGCTTATATGAATTTGATGTGGCCCGAATCAGGAAATCCAATTGAAGGGTAAAGGGGGCATCAAGGGTTTACTTTAAGGGAAGTAACTCTTGCAAGGGGCTTGAAAGGACCTAAACAAGGTCTTCTGCCACCTCGTTTTCTTGAATTTTGGCCCTTTTTCAGTAAAATCTGGCATGTGTGGATGGTGCAAGCCTGGCAGTTTGCCAAGGACTGCACAGCAGCCTTTAAAAAAGACTTTAAATCTACTTTTATGCCGTTTTTTGTTCACTGTTTTTTCAATTGATATATTAGGGCGCCATTTTGTTTGGCTGACTGGGCCCATTTTGATTTCTCAAAGCCTCTCTGACTGGCAGGCCAGGCCCAATTTTGAATTTCTCACAGCCTCTCTGATTGGCTCTTGGCACCCATTCTGATTTCCTAAAAGCTTCTGTGATTGGATAATTTCACAGAGGGATGAGATTTGATTGGATGATTGGGAGGGGGGGTATATGTTTATCCTTATTGACCTCTTACCATACAATGACGCCTTTTAACACCCCTAAAAGAGAAGGCTTTGGAAAATAATCTGAGAAAAGGAGACAATGCAGGTTACCAGCATTTTCTCCTTTTCTCACAATGTCTTCTACCCTATCAAAGAAAATTTTGATTATTAGTTATTCTTACATCTTATTGTATCTCTATGGCCTATTTTTTTAATTCTTCAAACGAAAACAAGATTTTTTTTTTTTTCATCAGAAAAAGTTTCTGCAACAGCAACCAGTTGCTTCTGAATTTTATTTTTTTGTGCAGCGGTTAAACATGACATTGACTTTTGACTCGCACGGTCACCAAAACTGACCCTGGTATGAAAACAGGGAAATGTTTGATTTACCTTTCTTTGATTTGTGCAACAGGTTTCAGTTGCCTCCGAAAGTGTCTTTACAATTTCATGCGCAGCACGTAACCGTCTCATATGGGTGAGATGGTCATCGCAACCGAATCAATGGTCCTAGTGAGAAAAAACGAAAAAAGAAAAATCCCTATATTTGACTTGAGAAACAGGTGTTGTCTGCTATGAAATGTCCCGTAAGTCGATTTTTTCATGTTTTAGCGGATACGTAACTGGCACCTACAAACGGTAGTCAGCGTAAATGGGTTTGTTGTCACGGTATAAAGAGATTGGTCGAAAAAAAATAGAAATTCAGTTCCCTATATTTGACTTGGGAAACAGGTGTCGTCTGCTATGAAATGTCCTGTAAGTCGATTTTTCATGTTTTCGCGGATACGTAACTGGCACCTACGAGACGGTAGTCAACGTAAATGGGTTTGTTGTCACGTACGATATAGAGAGATTGGAGAAAAAAAAAAAAAATTCAGTTCTCTTTGTTTGACTTTTGCAACAGGAAGCAGTTGCTACTGAAAAGAGTCTTCATGTCTTTTTTTAGCCACTTGTCACATCATTTTCTGGTGTTCTTGCATGTGCGTAACTGGCACGTATGAAACAGTAGTCAACGTAACTGGGTTTCTTGTTGCGCTTTTAAATTATTAGAAAAATTATGCTGCAATTCCTTCCTACTGAAAGAGTTTTCAGTCTTTTTTTTGCCACTTGTCACATTGTTTTCTGTGCTTTTCGCATGTGCATAATTGGCACGTATGAGGTGGTAATCAACGTAACTGGGTTTCTTGTCATGGTTTGAAGCAATTAGAAAAAGTAACATTTCAGTTCCCTTTGTTTGATTTATGCAATAGGAAACAATTGCTAAATAAAGAGTTTTCAGTCCCTTTTTTAGCAACTTGTCACATTAGTTTGTGTGTGTTTTTTTTTTACAGTTTTTTTTACACTGTACATTGATCATTTTGGCTTATATGAATTTGATGTGGCCCGAATCAGGAAATCCAATTGAAGGGTAAAGGGGGCATCAAGGGTTTACTTTAAGGGAAGTAACTCTTGCAAAGGGCTTGAAAGGACCAAAACAAGGTCTTCTGCCACCTCGTTTTCTTGAATTTTGGCCCTTTTTCAGTAAAATCTGGCATGTGTGGATGGTGCAAGCCTGGCAGTTTGCCAAGGACTGCACAGCAGCCTTTAAAAAAGACTTTAAATCTACTTTTATGCCGTTTTTTGTTCACTGTTTTTTCAATTGATATATTAGGGCGCCATTTTGTTTGGCTGACTGGGCCCATTTTGATTTCTCAAAGCGTCTCTGACTGGCAGGCCGGGCCCAATTTTGAATTTCTCACAGCCTCTCTGATTGGCTGTTGGCACCCATTCTGATTTCCTAAAAGCTTCTGTGATTGGATAATTTCACAGAGGGATGAGATTTGATTTGATGATTGGGAGGGGGGTATATGTTTATCCTTATTGACCTCTTACCATACAATGACGCCTTTTAACACCCCTAAAAGAGAAGGCTTTGGAAAATAATCTGAGAAAAGGAGACAATGCAGGTTACCAGCATTTTCTCCTTTTCTCACAATGTCTTCTACCCTATCAAAGAAAATTTTGATTATTAGTTATTCTTACATCTTATTGTATCTCTATGGCCTATTTTTTCAATTCTTCAAACGAAAACAAGATTTTTTTTTTTTCATCAGAAAAAGTTTCTGCAACAGCAACCAGTTGCTTCTGAATTTTATATTTTTGTGCAGCGGTTAAACATGACATTGACTTTTGACTCGCACGGTCACCAAAACTGACCCTGGTATGAAAACAGGGAAATGTTTGATTTACCTTTCTTTGATTTGTGCAACAGGTTTCAGTTGCCTCCGAAAGTGTCTTTACAATTTCATGCGCAGCACGTAACCATCTCATATGGGTGAGATGGTCATCGCAACCGAATCAATGGTCCTAGTGAGAAAAAACGAAAAAAGAAAAATCCCTATATTTGACTTGAGAAACAGGTGTCGTCTGCTATGAAATGTCCCGTAAGTCGATTTTTTCATGTTTTAGCGGATACGTAACTGGCACCTACAAACGGTAGTCAGCGTAAATGGGTTTGTTGTCACGGTATAAAGAGATTGGAGGAAAAAAAATAGAAATTCAGTTCCCTATATTTGACTTGGGAAACAGGTGTCGTCTGCTATGAAATGTCCCGTAAGTCGATTTTTCATGTTTTCGCGGATACGTAACTGGCACCTACGAGACGGTAGTCAACGTAAATGGGTTTGTTGTCACGTACGATATAGAGAGATTGGAGAAAAGAAAAAAAAAAAAAAATTCAGTTCTCTTTGTTTGACTTATGCAACAGGAAGCAGTTGCTACTGAAAAGAGTCTTCATGTCTTTTTTTAGCCACTTGTCACATCATTTTCTCGTGTTCTTGCATGTGCGTAACTGGCACGTATGAAACAGTAGTCAACATAACTGGGTTTCTTGTTGCGCTTTTAAGATATTAGAAAAATTATGCTGCAATTCCTTCCTACTGAAAGAGTTTTCAGTCTTTTTTTTAGCCACTTGTCACATTGTTTTCTGTGTTTTTCGCATGTGCATAATTGGCACGTATGAGGTGGTATTCAACGTAACTGGGTTTCTTGTCATGGTTTGAAGCAATTAGAAAAAGTAACATTTCAGTTCCCTTTGTTTGATTTATGCAATAGGAAATTATTGCTAAATAAAGAGTTTTCAGTCCCTTTTTTAGCAACTTGTCACATTAGTTTGTGTGTGTTTTTTTTACAGTTTTTTTTACACTGTACATTGATCATTTTGGCTTATATGAATTTGATGTGGCCCGAATCAGGAAATCCAAGTGAAGGGTAAAGGGGGCATCAAGGGTTTACTTTAAGGGAAGTAACTCTTGCAAGGGGCTTGAAAGGACCAAAACAAGGTCTTCTGCCAACTCGTTTTCTTGAATTTTGGCCCTTTTTCAGTAAAATCTGGCATGTGTGGATGGTGCAAGCCTGGCAGTTTGCCAAGGACTGCACAGCAGCCTTTAAAAAAGACTTTAAATCCACTTTTATGCCGTTTTTTGTTCACTGTTTTTTCAATTGATATATTAGGGCGCCATTTTGTTTGGCTGACTGGGCCCATTTTGATTTCTCAAAGCCTCTCTGACTGCCAGGCCGGGCCCAATTTTGAATTTCTCACAGCCTCTCTGATTGGCTGTTGGCACCCATTCTGATTTCCTAAAAGCTTCTGTGATTGGATAATTTCACAGAGGGATGAGATTTGATTGGATGATTGGGAGGGAGGGTATATGTTTATCCTTATTGACCTCTTACCATACAATGACGCCTTTTAACACCCCTAAAAGAGAAGGCTTTGGAAAATAATCTGAGAAAAGGAGACAATGCAGGTTACCAGCATTTTCTCCTTTTCTCACAATGTCTTCTACCCTATCAAAGAAAATTTTGATTATTAGTTATTCTTACATCTTATTGTATCTCTATGGCCTATTTTTTTAATTCTTCAAACGAAAACAAGATTTTTTTTTTCATCAGAAAAAGTTTCTGCAACAGCAACCAGTTGCTTCTGAATTTTATTTTTTTGTGCAGCGGTTAAACATGACATTGACTTTTGACTCGCACGGTCACCAAAACTGACCCTGGTATGAAAACAGGGAAATGTTTGATTTACCTTTCTTTGATTTGTGCAACAGGTTTCAGTTGCCTCCGAAAGTGTCTTTACAATTTCATGCGCAGCACGTAACCGTCTCATATGGGTGAGATGGTCATCCCAACCGAATCCATGGTCCTAGTGAGAAAAAACGAAAAAAGAAAAATCCCTATATTTGACTTGAGAAACAGGTGTCGTCTGCTATGAAATGTCCCGTAAGTCGATTTTTTCATGTTTTAGCGGATACGTAACTGGCACCTACAAACGGTAGTCAGCGTAAATGGGTTTGTTGTCACGGTATAAAGAGATTGGAGGAAAAAAAATAGAAATTCAGTTCCCTATATTTGACTTGGGAAACAGGTGTCGTCTGCTATGAAATGTCCCGTAAGTCGATTTTTCATGTTTTCGCGGATACGTAACTGGCACCTACGAGACGGTAGTCAACGTAAATGGGTTTGTTGTCACGTACGATATAGAGAGATTGGAGAAAAAAAAAAAAAAATTCAGTTCTCTTTGTTTGACTTATGCAACAGGAAGCAGTTGCTACTGAAAAGAGTCTTGATGTCTTTTTTTAGCCACTTGTCACATCATTTTCTGGTGTTCTTGCATGTGCGTAACTGGCACGTATGAAACAGTAGTCAACGTAACTGGGTTTCTTGTTGCGCTTTTAAGATATTAGAAAAATTATGCTGCAATTCCTTCCTACTGAAAGAGTTTTCAGTCTTTTTTTTAGCCACTTGTCACATTGTTTTCTGTGCTTTTCGCATGTGCATAATTGGCACGTATGAGGTGGTAATCAACGTAACTGGGTTTCTTGTCATGGTTTGAAGCGATTAGAAAAAGTAACATTTCAGTTCCCTTTGTTTGATTTATGCAATAGGAAACAATTGCTAAATAAAGAGTTTTCAGTCCCTTTTTTAGCAACTTGTCACATTAGTTTGTGTGTGTTTTTTTTTACAGTTTTTTTTACACTGTACATTGATCATTTTGGCTTATATGAATTTGATGTGGCCCGAATCAGGAAATCCAATTGAAGGGTAAAGGGGGCATCAAGGGTTTACTTTAAGGGAAGTAACTCTTGCAAGGGGCTTGAAAGGACCAAAACAAGGTCTTCTGCCACCTCGTTTTCTTGAATTTTGGCCCTTTTTCAGTGAAATCTGGCATGTGTGGATGGTGCAAGCCTGGCAGTTTGCCAAGGACTGCACAGCAGCCTTTAAAAAAGACTTTAAATCCACTTTTATGCCGTTTTTTGTTCACTGTTTTTTCAATTGATATATTAGGGCGCCATTTTGTTTGGCTGACTGGGCCCATTTTGATTTCTCAAAGCCTCTCTGACTGGCAGGCCGGGCCCAATTTTGAATTTCTCACAGCCTCTCTGATTGGCTGTTGGCACCCATTCTGATTTCCTAAAAGCTTCTGTGATTGGATAATTTCACAGAGGGATGAGATTTGATTGGATGATTGGGAGGGGGGTATATGTTTATCCTTATTGACCTCTTACCATACAATGACGCCTTTTAACACCCCTAAAAGAGAAGGCTTTGGAAAATAATCTGAGAAAAGGAGACAATGCAGGTTACCAGCATTTTCTCCTTTTCTCACAATGTCTTCTACCCTATCAAAGAAAATTTTGATTATTAGTTATTCTTACATCTTATTGTATCTCTATGGCCTATTTTTTCAATTCTTCAAACGAAAACAAGATTTTTTTTTTTCATCAGAAAAAGTTTCTGCAACAGCAACCAGTTGCTTCTGAATTTTATTTTTTTGTGCAGCGGTTAAACATGACATTGACTTTTGACTCGCACGGTCACCAAAACTGACCCTGGTATGAAAACAGGGAAATGTTTGATTTACCTTTCTTTGATTTGTGCAACAGGTTACAGTTGCCTCCGAAAGTGTCTTTACAATTTCATGCGCAGCACGTAACCGTCTCATATGGGTGAGATGGTCATCGCAACCGAATCAATGGTCCTAGTGAGAAAAAACGAAAAAAGAAAAATCCCTATATTTGACTTGAGAAACAGGTGTCGTCTGCTATGAAATGTCCCGTAAGTCGATTTTTTCATGTTTTAGCGGATACGTAACTGGCACCTACAAACGGTAGTCAGCGTAAATGGGTTTGTTGTCACGGTATAAAGAGATTGGAGGAAAAAAAATAGAAATTCAGTTCCCTATATTTGACTTGGGAAACAGGTGTCGTCTGCTATGAAATGTCCCGTAAGTCGATTTTTCATGTTTTCGCGGATACGTAACTGGCACCTACGAGACGGTAGTCAACGTAAATGGGTTTGTTGTCACGTACGATATAGAGAGATTGGAGAAAAAAAAAAAAAATTCAGTTCTCTTTGTTTGACTTATGCAACAGGAAGCAGTTGCTACTGAAAAGAGTCTTCATGTCTTTTTTTAGCCACTTGTCACATCATTTTCTGGTGTTCTTGCATGTGCGTAACTGGCACGTATGAAACAATAGTCAACATAACTGGGTTTCTTGTTGCGCTTTTAAGATATTAGAAAAATTATGCTGCAATTCCTTCCTACTGAAAGAGTTTTCAGTCTTTTTTTTAGCCACTTGTCACATTGTTTTCTGTGTTTTTCGTATGTGCATAATTGGCACGTATGAGGTGGAATTCAACGTAACTGGGTTTCTTGTCATGGTTTGAAGCAATTAGAAAAAGTAACATTTCAGTTCCCTTTGTTTGATTTATGCAATAGGAAACTATTGCTAAATAAAGAGTTTTCAGTCCCTTTTTTAGCAACTTGTCACATTAGTTTGTGTGTGTTTTTTTTACAGTTTTTTTTACACTGTACATTGATCATTTTGGCTTATATGAATTTGATGTGGCCCGAATCAGGAAATCCAAGTGAAGGGTAAAGGGGGCATCAAGGGTTTACTTTAAGGGAAGTAACTCTTGCAAGGGGTTTGAAAGGACCAAAACAGGGTCTTCTGCCAACTCGTTTTTTTGAATTTTGGCCCTTTTTCAGTAAAATCTGGCATGTGTGGATGGTGCAAGCCTGGCAGTTTGCCAAGGACTGCACAGCAGCCTTTAAAAAAGACTTTAAATCCACTTTTATGCCGTTTTTTGTTCACTGTTTTTTCAATTGATATATTAGGGCGCCATTTTGTTTGGCTGACTGGGCCCATTTTGATTTCTCAAAGCCTCTCTGACTGGCAGGCCGGGCCCAATTTTGAATTTCTCACAGCCTCTCTGATTGGCTGTTGGCACCCATTCTGATTTCCTAAAAGCTTCTGTGATTGGATAATTTCACAGAGGGATGAGATTTGATTGGATGATTGGGAGGGAAGGTATATGTTTATCCTTATTGACCTCTTACCATACAATGACGCCTTTTAACACCAGTAAAAGAGAAGGCTTTGGAAAATAATCTGAGAAAAGGAGACAATGCAGGTTACCAGCATTTTCTCCTTTTCTCACAATGTCTTCTACCCTATCAAAGAAAATTTTGATTATTAGTTATTCTTACATCTTATTGTATCTCTATGGCCTATTTTTTTAATTCTTCAAACGAAAACAAGATTTTTTTTTTCATCAGAAAAAGTTTCTGCAACAGCAACCAGTTGCTTCTGAATTTTATTTTTTTGTGCAGCGGTTAAACATGACATTGACTTTTGACTCGCACGGTCACCAAAACTGACCCTGGTATGAAAACAGGGAAATGTTTGATTTACCTTTCTTTGATTTGTGCAACAGGTTTCAGTTGCCTCCGAAAGTGTCTTTACAATTTCATGCGCAGCACGTAACCGTCTCATATGGGTGAGATGGTCATCGCAACCGAATCAATGGTCCTAGTGAGAAAAAACGAAAAAAGAAAAATCCCTATATTTGACTTGAGAAACAGGTGTCGTCTGCTATGAAATGTCCCGTAAGTCGATTTTTTCATGTTTTAGCGGATACGTAACTGGCACCTACAAACGGTAGTCAGCGTAAATGGGTTTGTTGTCACGGTATAAAGAGATTGGAGGAAAAAAAATAGAAATTCAGTTCCCTATATTTGACTTGGGAAACAGGTGTCGTCTGCTATGAAATGTCCCGTAAGTCGATTTTTCATGTTTTCGCGGATACGTAACTGGCACCTAAGAGACGGTAGTCAACGTAAATGGGTTTGTTGTCACGTACGATATAGAGAGATTGGAGAAAAAAAAAAAAAAATTCAGTTCTCTTTGTTTGACTTATGCAACAGGAAGCAGTTGCTACTGAAAAGATTCTTCATGTCTTTTTTTAGCCACTTGTCACATCATTTTCTGGTGTTCTTGCATGTGCGTAACTGGCACGTATGAAACAGTAGTCAAGGTAACTGGGTTTCTTGTTGCGCTTTTAAGATATTAGAAAAATTATGCTGCAATTCCTTCCTACTGAAAGAGTTTTCAGTCTTTTTTTTAGCCACTTGTAACATTGTTTTCTGTGCTTTTCGCATGTGCATAATTGGCACGTATGAGGTGGTAATCAACGTAACTGGGTTTCTTGTCATGGTTTGAATCGATTAGAAAAAGTAACATTTCAGTTCCCTTTGTTTGATTTATGCAATAGGAAACAATTGCTAAATAAAGAGTTTTCAGTCCCTTTTTTAGCAACTTGTCACATTAGTTTGTGTGTGTTTTTTTTTACAGTTTTTTTTACACTGTACATTGATCATTTTGGCTTATATGAATTTGATGTGGCCCGAATCAGGAAATCCAATTGAAGGGTAAAGGGGGCATCAAGGGTTTACTTTAAGGGAAGTAACTCTTGCAAGGGGCTTGAAAGGACCAAAACAAGGTCTTCTGCCACCTCGTTTTCTTGAATTTTGGCCCTTTTTCAGTGAAATCTGGCATGTGTGGATGGTGCAAGCCTGGCAGTTTGCCAAGGACTGCACAGCAGCCTTTAAAAAAGACTTTAAATCCACTTTTATGCCGTTTTTTGTTCACTGTTTTTTCAATTGATATATAAGGGCGCCATTTTGTTGGGCTGACTGGGCCCATTTTGATTTCTCAAAGCCTCTCTGACTGGCAGGCCGGGCCCAATTTTGAATTTCTCACAGCCTCTCTGATTGGCTGTTGGCACCCATTCTGATTTCCTAAAAGCTTCTGTGATTGGATAATTTCACAGAGGGATGAGATTTGATTGGATGATTGGGAGGGGGGGTATATGTCTATCCTTATTGACCTCTTACCATACAATGACGCCTTTTAACACCCCTAAAAGAGAAGGCTTTGGAAAATAATCTGAGAAAAGGAGACAATGCAGGTTACCAGCATTTTCTCCTTTTCTCACAATGTCTTCTACCCTATCAAAGAAAATTTTGATTATTAGTTATTCTTACATCTTATTGTATCTCTATGGCCTATTTTTTCAATTCTTCAAACGAAAACAAGATTTTTTTTATTTCATCAGAAAACGTTTCTGCAACAGCAACCAGTTGCTTCTGAATTTTATTTTTTTGTGCAGCGGTTAAACATGACATTGACTTTTGACTCGCACGGTCACCAAAACTGACCCTGGTATGAAAACAGGGAAATGTTTGATTTACCTTTCTTTGATTTGTGCAACAGGTTTCAGTTGCCTCCGAAAGTGTCTTTACAATTTCATGCGCAGCACGTAACCGTCTCATATGGGTGAGATGGTCATCCCAACCGAATCAATGGTCCTAGTGAGAAAAAACGAAAAAAGAAAAATCCCTATATTTGACTTGAGAAACAGGTGTCGTCTGCTATGAAATGTCCCGTAAGTCGATTTTTTCATGTTTTAGCGGATACGTAACTGGCACCTACAAACGGTAGTCAGCGTAAATGGGTTTGTTGTCACGGTATAAAGAGATTGGAGGAAAAAAAATAGAAATTCAGTTCCCTATATTTGACTTGGGAAACAGGTGTCGTCTGCTATGAAATGTCCCGTAAGTCGATTTTTCATGTTTTCGCGGATACGTAACTGGCACCTACGAGACGGTAGTCAACGTAAATGGGTTTGTTGTCACGTACGATATAGAGAGATTGGAGAAAAAAAAAAAAAAAAAAAAATCAGTTCTCTTTGTTTGACTTATGCAACAGGAAGCAGTTGCTACTGAAAAGAGTCTTCATGTCTTTTTTTAGCCACTTGTCACATCATTTTCTGGTGTTCTTGCATGTGCGTAACTGGCACGTATGAAACAGTAGTCAACGTAACTGGGTTTCTTGTTGCGCTTTTAAGATATTAGAAAAATTATGCTGCAATTCCTTCCTACTGAAAGAGTTTTCAGTCTTTTTTTTAGCCACTTGTCACATTGTTTTCTGTGCTTTTCGCATGTGCATAATTGGCACGTATGAGGTGGTAATCAACGTAACTGGGTTTCTTGTCATGGTTTGAAGCGATTAGAAAAAGTAACATTTCAGTTCCCTTTGTTTGATTTATGCAATAGGAAACGATTGCTAAATAAAGAGTTTTCAGTCCCTTTTTTAGCAACCTGTCACATTAGTTTGTGTGTGTTTTTTTTTACAGTTTTTTTTACACTGTACATTGATCATTTTGGCTTATATGAATTTGATGTGGCCCGAATCAGGATATCCAATTGAAGGGTAAAGGGGGCATCAAGGGTTTACTTTAAGGGAAGTAACTCTTGCAAGGGGCTTGAAAGGACCAAAACAAGGTCTTCTGCCACCTCGTTTTCTTGAATTTTGGCCCTTTTTCATTGAAATCTGGCATGTGTGGATGGTGCAAGCCTGGCAGTTTGCCAAGGACTGCACAGCAGCCTTTAAAAAAGACTTTAAATCCACTTTTATGCCGTTTTTTGTTCACTGTTTTTTCAATTGATATATTAGGGCGCCATTTTGTTTGGCTGACTGGGCCCATTTTGATTTCTCAAAGCCTCTCTGACTGGCAGGCCGGGCCCAATTTTGAATTTCTAACAGCCTCTCTGATTGGCTGTTGGCACCCATTCTGATTTCCTAAAAGCTTCTGTGATTGGATAATTTCACAGAGGGATGAGATTTGATTGGATGATTGGGAGGGGGGGTATATGTTTATCCTTATTGACCTCTTACCATACAATGACGCCTTTTAACACCCCTAAAAGAGAAGGCTTTGGAAAATAATCTGAGAAAAGGAGACAATGCAGGTTACCAGCATTTTCTCCTTTTCTCACAATGTCTTCTACCCTATCAAAGAAAATTTTGATTATTAGTTATTCTTACATCTTATTGTATCTCTATGGCCTATTTTTTTAATTCTTCAAACGAAAACAAGATTTTTTTTTTTCATCAGAAAAAGTTTCTGCAACAGCAACCAGTTGCTTCTGAATTTTATTTTTTTGTGCAGCGGTCAAACATGACATTGACTTTTGACTCGCACAGTCACCAAAACTGACCATGGTATGAAAACAGGGAAATGTTTGATTTACCTTTCTTTGATTTTTGCAACAGGTTTCAGTTGCCTCCGAAAGTGTCTTTACAATTTCATGCGCAGCACGTAACCGTCTCATATGGGTGAGATGGTCATCGCAACCGAATCAATGGTCCTAGTGAGAAAAAACGAAAAAAGAAAAATCCCTATATTTGACTTGAGAAACAGGTGTCGTCTGCTATGAAATGTCCTGCAAGTCGATTTTTACATGTTTTAGCAGATACGTAACTGGCACCTACAAACGGTAGTCAGCGTAAATGGGTTTGTTGTCACGGTATAAAGAGATTGGAGGAAAAAAAATAGAAATTCAGTTCCCTATATTTGACTTGGGAAACAGGTGTCGTCTGCTATGAAATGTCCCGTAAGTCGATTTTTCATGTTTTCGCGGATACGTAACTGGCACCTACGAGACGGTAGTCAACGTAAATGGGTTTGTTGTCACGTACGATATAGAGAGATTGGAGAAAAAAAAAAAAATTCAGTTCTCTTTGTTTGACTTATGCAACAGGAAGCAGTTGCTACTGAAAAGAGTCTTCATGTCTTTTTTTAGCCACTTGTCACATCATTTTCTGGTGTTCTTGCATGTGCGTAACTTGCACGTATGAAACAGTAGTCAACGTAACTGGGTTTCTTGTTGCGCTTTAAAGATATTAGAAAAATTATGCTGCAATTCCTTCCTACTGAAAGAGTTTTCAGTCTTTTTTTTAGCCACTTGTCACATTGTTTTCTGTGCTTTTCGCATGTGCATAATTGGCACGTATGAGGTGGTAATCAACGTAACTGGGTTTCTTGTCATGGTTTGAAGCGATTAGAAAAAGTAACATTTCAGTTCCCTTTGTTTGATTTATGCAATAGGAAACAATTGCTAAATAAAGAGTTTTCAGTCCCTTTTTTAGCAACTTGTCACATTAGTTTGTGTGTGTTTTTTTTTACAGTTTTTTTTACACTGTACATTGATCATTTTGGCTTATATGAATTTGATGTGGCCCGAATCAGGAAATCCAATTGAAGGGTAAAGGGGGCATCAAAGGTTTACTTTAAGGGAAGTAACTCTTGCAAGGGGCTTGAAAGGACCAAAACAAGGTCTTCTGCCACCTCGTTTTCTTGAATTTTGGCCCTTTTTCAGTGAAATCTGGCATGTGTGGATGGTGCAAGCCTGGCAGTTTGCCAAGCACTGCACAGCAGCCTTTAAAAAAGACTTTAAATCCACTTTTATGCCGTTTTTTGTTCACTGTTTTTTCAATTGATATATTAGGGCGCCATTTTGTTTGGCTGACTGGGCCCATTTTGATTTCTCAAAGCCTCTCTGACTGGCAGGCCGGGCCCAATTTTGAATTTCTCACAGCCTCTCTGATTGGCTGTTGGCACCCATTCTGATTTCCTAAAAGCTTCTGTGATTGGATAATTTCACAGAGGGATGAGATTTGATTGGATGATTGGGAGGGGGGGTATATGTTTATCCTTATTGACCTCTTACCATACAATGACGCCTTTTATCACCCCTAAAAGAGAAGGCTTTGGAAAATAATCTGAGAAAAGGAGACAATGCAGGTTACCAGCATTTTCTCCTTTTCTCACAATGTCTTCTACCCTATCAAAGAAAATTTTGATTATTGGTTATTCTTACATCTTATTGTATCTCTATGGCCTATTTTTTTAATTCTTCAAACGAAAACAAGATTTTTTTTTTGTTCATCAGAAAAAGTTTCTGCAACAGCAACCAGTTGCTTCTGAATTTTATTTTTTTGTGCAGCGGTTAAACATGACATTGACTTTTGACTCGCACGGTCACCAAAACTGACCCTGGTATGAAAACAGGGAAATGTTTGATTTACCTTTCTTTGATTTGTGCAACAGGTTTCAGTTGCCTCCGAAAGTGTCTTTACAATTTCATGCGCAGCACGTAACCGTCTCATATGGGTGAGATGGTCATCGCAACCGAATCAATGGTCCTAGTGAGAAAAAACGAAAAAAGAAAAATCCCTATATTTGACTTGAGAAACAGGTGTCGTCTGCTATGAAATGTCCCGTAAGTCGATTTTTTCATGTTTTAGCGGATACGTAACTGGCACCTACAAACGGTAGTCAGCGTAAATGGGTTTGTTGTCACGGTATAAAGAGATTGGAGGAAAAAAAATAGAAATTCAGTTCCCTATATTTGACTTGGGAAACAGGTGTCGTCTGCTATGAAATGTCCCGTAAGTCGATTTTTCATGTTTTCGCAGATACGTAACTGGCACCTACGAGACGGTAGTCAACGTAAATGGGTTTGTTGTCACGTACGATATAGAGAGATTGGAGAAAAAAAAGAAAAAATTCAGTTCTCTTTGTTTGACTTATGCAACAGGAAGCAGTTGCTACTGAAAAGAGTCTTCATGTCTTTTTTTAGCCACTTGTCACATCATTTTCTGGTGTTCTTGCATGTGCGTAACTGGCACGTATGAAACAGTAGTCAACGTAACTGGGTTTCTTGTTGCGCTTTTAAGATATTAGAAAAATTATGCTGCAATTCCTTCCTACTGAAAGAGTTTTCAGTCTTTTTTTTAGCCACTTGTCACATTGTTTTCTGTGCTTTTCGCATGTGCATAATTGGCACGTATGAGGTGGTAATCAACGTAACTAGGTTTCTTGTCATGGTTTGAAGCGATAAGAAAAAGTAACATTTCAGTTCCCTTTGTTTGATTTATGCAATAGGAAACAATTGCTAAATAAAGAGTTTTCAGTCCCTTTTGTAGCAACTTGTCACATTAGTTTGTGTGTGTTTTTTTTTTACAGTTTTTTTTACACTGTACATTGATCATTTTGGCTTATATGAATTTGATGTGGCCCGAATCAGGAAATCCAATTGAAGGGTAAAGGGGACATCAAGGGTTTACTTTAAGGGAAGTAACTCTTGCAAGGGGCTTGAAAGGACCAAAACAAGGTATGGTATTTCGACGCTTGGGTTTTAGCCATTCCCGCCCTCTGAATTGGCGCGTGAGAACCCCGGAGCCAGTAGAAAGCATCAGTAGAAATCTAGACGTTGAACTGTGCACTCGTGTTATATATTATTGTGTATTACTGAAAGCGGCACTGGCCTGCTAAAGACGATTTACAACATAGTGACCCTCGGAGGCTGACCAGTTACTATTGCGGTAAGTCTGATTTTACAACAGTGGCGCTGCGAGCAATTCGTATCGCATTTGCGGACAATTGTTTGCTTCATTGTATTTTGCATTTTCTTATGTTGTGTTGAGGCGGCGTCCATTTGTCACGTGGGTGGGGTTTCCCGCGGAAATTGAATGCTGTTTTCAATCATAGTTTTTGTCCATTGATTGCATTGTTAATTGTTTGTTTCAATTCTAATATCATTTTTTATGTATTTTGGCTACTTTGTCAGTAGTGAAAAGACATTTTAAGCGATATTTTGTAATTTTTGGAAAATAATTTTACAAAATTACCTCCCTTGCCAAAAGTCGAAAACATTGTGGCTTCAGCAACTTCCCATTTTGCTTTTCCCTTGCCTCAATTCGACATTTGGATTTGCAACAGTTTGCCTAAACTGTTGTGAGGTCAACTGCATGTAATTGGTTCTTGTTAATTATTTTCGACTAGACTAATAGAAAGTGAAAATAATTATTTGTTTCAAATTTATTTTCGACTAACAGAAAGTGAAAATAACTGATTTCTCTCCACAGAGGAAACATTATTTGAAGCATTTTTTTGTTTTTTCCACTTTGTAAAGGGAATTAACATTACTATTCTTCATCCGCCTTTTACAGGGGTAAATTACTTTAAGTACGTAATTTGTTTCTCAACCTTTTAAAGGGGAAAATTTCTGACTTTAATAACAAGCAGATTTTCCGCCTTAAAGGGGGATACGTTATTATATTAAAGGAGCATTATAAAATTTATTGTTTTCCCATCTGCTCCACATAACATTCTGACTTGAAAAAAAAAAAAAAAAAAAAAAGCAGATTGTTTTTTGTTAAAGGGGCATATACTGATTTCAAAAAAAAAAAAAAAAAAAAAAAAAAAAAAAAATTATTGCTCTTTACTCTTTATTAGTTGTTTACTGTTAGTTACAACTATTTCAAACTTTGTTTATATTACAAAACCGAGCTAACCATGGACAGGGTTCTTATCAATTACTGCTTAGGTCGCGAGTTGTTGTCTCTGCCAGGCATTGGAGAGCATTTCGCTGACGAAATTTTACGAATAAGGCAAGAAAAAGGGAACATTGAATTAGAAGATCTTCGCTCTATTCGAGGACTCCGAGTTACTGATGAGTTAATAGACCTGATAGACTTTAGGCCATATGAGCCGTCTATTAAAGAGGCTCAGAAAAATATTATAACTTGTTCTATCCTCAAAGTGGGGCCAAAGACTCGTATGGTGTCAACCGCAGACCGGACTGGGTTGACGACAACAGCAATACTCGTGCCCACACACACAAGCCTGTAACTGTTCCAAGGCATATCAGTTATGACGGCACTGGGTCGTGGCGTTCATTTTTTGTTAAGTTCACTACCTTCGCTGAAGAACAACAATGGACAGGAAGGCAAAGAAAAAATAACTTGTGTTGGTGTCTACAAGGCAAAGCTAGCGATTATTTTGCCATGGTTATGGAAAGAGAACCAAATCTAGAATATTTTGATTTGGTTCGGAGATTAGAGAAAAGGTTCAGCACTTCGGATCTTCCTAGCACACTAAGAATGCAATTTGTGAATCTGCGCCAGAAAACCGATGAAAGCATTTACGAATGGGCAGATAGAGTAGCATCTCTTGGTAACAAGGCATATATTGATATGCCGGAAAACCTTATACAATATGAGCTAGTCTTAAAATTTTGTCAAGGTTGTATAGATAGAGAATCTGGGCACTATGCGATTAATATGAAGCCTCAGACTTTAGATCAAGCTATAGGTCATGTAGTGTGGAATCGAAACACTACGAAAATGATGAATGCGGGAAGGGTTAGATATCCCACCCGGCAAATGTATGCAGATACAGAGGCAAGTGAAGAATGCTCTGTTGAAGCTGAGGTAATGAAAGTATATAAGCAAAAACCACAAGACACCAGCAACAAGGAAAAAACTCCAGACTTAGAAAGGAGGGTAAGCTCGTTGGAAGGAAAGATGACTGAAGTTCTGACAGTGTTAGAACAATTAAAGACTGCCATATTAAAGCCAAATGAGCAAAGTGCTAGATCTAGGTCCAGATCACCTAGACGTGATCCTAGCACCTCTACCTGCTATAATTGTAAAGAAGTAGGTCATTTCAAGAAGGACTGTCCCAAACTTGACAAATCCGTTAAGTTTTGTGGAGCAGAGGAGTCGTTAAACGACCAAGGGTTGATGGAGGAGGCCAGCCATTAACCCAAACAGAAATAAATGGCCTTTTAGTTAAACATGAAAAGCCAGCAGATTGGTCGGACGACGAGTTATCCGGGTTCTCATCGGCTAATAACAGTTCCGATAATGAAACATACGGCGATGTATTGAACGCGTGTGTTCAGAAATTCGAACCTAAGGAAACTTCAGAAGTTGACCACAGTCTAACAGAGCAAATCATTGTCTGTAGACTTCATTCTTGCTCAGCATTTACCGTGACTTGCATAGTGCAGGCTACTCCTGTGACAGCAATCGTCGACTCAGCAGCTGAGGTGACAATTATTTCTGATAAGGTTTACAACAAACTAAAGCCTAAACCCCCAGTTAAAAAGCATGCCATTTTACACACTGCAGGGCGAGACATGAGCATGAAGGGTTTTATAGTGGGTCCTGTGAATGTCCAGTTAGGTAGCCTTACATTTGAAGAAGACTTGTATGTGGCTCCAATACAAGATGAGATGTTATTGGGCATTGACATTTTACAAGAAAGGAAGATAAATATTGAGACATCAAAATCTTGCCTAGACCTAAAAGGGGAGAAAATACCTATGCAGAGAGACACAAACAAAGACAGGCCGAGAATTTCCAGAGTTTGTGTAAGTGAAACAGTAGATATTCCACCTAACTCGGTAAAGCTGGTCAAGTGTTCATTAGAAAAAAACTTGAAAGACTTCATGGTAGAACCAACCAGTAATAGAGATTTATTAGTACCAAGAACAGCACATAAAGAAACAACAGAACCATTAATATGTGTAATAAATACATCTAATACCCACCGCAGACTAAAGAAAAAGAAACAGATTGGGGAAGCACACGAGTTTGAAGTGGCTTTAGATTCGATACTAGATGATCCTCATATTAATAAAATATGTTCATCAGAGGAAATTAGTGTGCCAAAACAAGACATTCCAGACCATTTAAAATTATTATGGGAACAATCCAAGAAACACATTACAGCTGAAGAGCAGACCAAGCTTAGAAGGTTGCTTATTGAGTATCAGGATGTGTTCGCCAGAAATGAATTTGATCTGGGAAATTTCACTGCTATAGAACATAATATCGACACAGGGGACGCAAAACCACTTAAACAAAGAATGAGGAGGACCCCGATTAACTTTGCCAATGAAGAGAAAGCGCACCTTGATAAAATGGAGAAAGCTGGGGTAATTCAACCATCTAACTCAGAATGGGCTTCGGCGCCAGTATTAGTTAGGAAGAGAGACGGTAGTGTGCGTTGGTGTGTAGACTACCGTGGGCTAAACACATTGACCACAAAAGATGTTTATCCCCTGCCCCTGATCGATGAATGTATGGATACCCTTGCTGGAAATCTATGGTTCTCAAAGCTTGATGCAAATTCAGCATACTGGCAAGTAAAGATAAGGGAGCAAGATCGTAAGAAGACTGCATTTATTACAAAGTATGGGTTATATGAGTTTGTTCGAATGGCTTTTGGACTTTGTAATGCTCCAGCGACCTTCTCAAGAGTAATGAATTTGGTGCTGAGAGGCCTAACCTGGGATATCGTGCTAGCTTTTTTAGACGACATAATTGTCCTAGGAAAGTCATTTACAGACCATCTGAATAACATCAAAGAGGTCCTTACACGGTTGCGAAGCTATGGATTAAAACTTAAACCGTCCAAGTGTGTATTGTTTCAGAAAGAAGTGGAGTTTCTCGGAAGATGGGTCTCCAACACAGGATTGAGTATGAAAGAGGAACATACAAAGGCAGTCATAAACTGGCCTGTTCCAAAAAATACTCATGAAGTAGAACAATTTCTTGGCTTGGTAAATTATCACCGAATGTTTATAAAAGATTTCGCAGAAATAGCGTGCCCCTTATATGGTATCACTGGAAAAAGGGAATTTAAGTGGGAAATTGAACAGCAAGAGGCGTTTGACAGAATAAAAGAAGCCTTGTCATCAGTACCAGTACTTTCATTTCCGAATAATGAAGACCTTTTCATATTAGACACAGATGCATCAGATTTTGCCATAGGTGCAGAACTATCTCAAGTACAAGATGGACAAGAAAAAGTAATATCTTACTCAAGTCTAGCTTTATCTTCAGAACAGAAAAGGTATTGTGTGACCAGGAAAGAACTATTGGCAGTTGTACGGTTTACGCGACAATTTCGGCACTATCTACTAGGCCGTCATTTTGTCATTCGTACTGATCATAACAGCTTAACTTGGCTGCTGAGATTTCGAGATCCTCAGGGGCAAATTGCCCGCTGGTTC
The DNA here is from genome assembly GCA_943736015.1 of Tridacna crocea. Lineage (NCBI taxonomy): Eukaryota > Metazoa > Mollusca > Bivalvia > Cardiida > Cardiidae > Tridacna > Tridacna crocea. The sequence continues at coordinate 7,688,640 of OX031066.1, read as the reverse complement.
GAAGAGTTGAGTCAATATGATATGGAAGTGCAGCATAGACCTGGGAAAAAACACGGTAACGCAGATGCATTGTCGAGGATACCTGTTGAAAATGATGAGTGTAAAGATTATAGATTAGGACTAAAACCTGAACAGCTCCCTTGTGGAGGCTGCAAATACTGTATCAAAGCTCATCAAAACTGGGGGAATTTCGTTGAAACTGTGGATGATGTTGTGCCTCTGGTCGACAAACGAAATATAAATGTGACGCACACAGAGATAACACAACAACCAGATGAAGTTGGGAATGAAATGATAATAAGGGTACAGAATATTTCTCTTGACTTAATAGACTCTAAAGAGATGTTAAGCAAAGTTAAGGATCTACAGAGACAGGAGAAAGAATTCAAAATTCTGAGAGAATGGTTAATGCATAGGAAAGAACCTCCAGAGGGAGTAATGATGTTGGCTTCCCCAGCAGAGAAGTACTACTGGATAAACAAGAATGTGTTCCTTCTCAGAGATGACATAGTATGGAGAAAAAGTCCAGAAACAGATAACGAAGTACTTCTCATTCCAAAGCCCATGAGGAAAGAACTGATTGAGATAAACCATAATATCCCGGCAGCTGGACATGCGGGAATAGACAGAACAAAATTAAAATTAAAAGAAAAATATTTTTGGTATGGCTTATCGAAGGATGTCAGACATTATATTGCATCATGTAAAGCTTGTATAGAGTGCAAGAAGCCCAACAGGTACTTAAAATGTCCACTGACAAACTATCATGCTGGCACGCCTATGGAAAGGGTGCATTTAGATTTTATTGGACCATTGCCCAAGACATTGAAAGGAAATGAGCATATCCTAATGATGGTTGATCAATTTACCAAATGGGTAGAGTGTATACCATTACCATCGCAGACTGCTGAAGTAACAGCAACAGCAGCCATTAATGAATTTTTCTCTCGGTTTGGGTATCCATTTCAAATATTCACTGACCAAGGCAGAAACTTTGAAAGTAGTCTGTTCACAAATGTGTGCAAGCTGCTTCAAATTCACAAATCAAGAACAACGCCGTACAGACCATCCGCTAACGGACAAGTGGAGCGATTTAACAGAACATTGATGGATTCCATTCGGTGTTTTGTGGGGAAGACTCAAAACCAGTGGGATAAATATCTTCCACAGATTGCAGGCGCTATGCGGTCCACGGTAAATCGTAGCACTGGCTTTACACCAAATATGCTGATGCTAGGTAGAGAAATAAACCTACCCTCTGATTTGATGTTCCCAATTAAAGAAAGAAAAACATTTAGCAGTACTGAAAATTACTGTGTAGATCTGGTCAGTTCACTGGAACTGGCGCATGAGGTTGCGAGAGAGCGATTGGATGGGAATCAAAAACGCATGAAACGCGACTATGACTTAAAAGTGCGTAAATATCAGTTTAAACAGGGAGATATTGTCTATATGCTAGATCAGGCTGCAGTAAAGGGGAAATGTAAAAAATTACTTCCGCCTTGGAAAGGTCCATGTCAAGTAATCGAAGTTTTATCTCCTTATCATTACAGGGTTCAGTATAAAAAGAGAATACTGACCGTAAATCATGATCGCCTAAAAATCTGTGAAAGCAATGATATCAGCATTACTGGTAGAACTGATAAACAAGAATTATATTGTTTGTGCAGAAAACCAGATAATGGTGAATTTATGATTGCCTGTGATGCTTGTGATGAGTGGTATCATGGAAAGTGTGTTAATATAACAGCACAAGAAGGTCTCCTCATTGACAAGTATTTTTGCCCTAAATGCAAGGTTAGCTCGGTACCAGATGGAAATTTGGTCATTTATTAATTCTCTGTTTTTACTTACAGAAATGGCCGAAAGACAATATGAAGAAAGTAGCTCTGGAAGTGAACAGAGTCCACGAAGAAGTTGGGCTGCTGATAAGAAGAGCGATGAATCTCTGACGCCTTCTGAAAGGGTCAGAATAACGATAAGAAGAGGTGGAATTGTGGATCCAAAAGAATTTATGTTAAAGGTGGCGGCAGATCCTAAAGTCAAGGAGAGAGAACTGGCAGACTTGATATCTGCGCAGTATGTCGTTGCCAGACATTGTGAAAACTGGGCGTGGGTAGAGAAGATGCAGAGGGAGGCAACTGTAATCTTCTCTCCATCTTGGATAGTGGAACATATTCCGCATAAGCAGTCTTGGAAAAACATCAAGACAAAGGTCAGCCGACCTTTTGGACGCTATGCTGGAGATATGGGATCTTCCACAATGGCCAAGGATGTTCGGGAAAATGTGACTGTCCACCGATTTGAAGGTGTAATGGAACGGGAACAGTCGGCAGATTCCGAGGAAATCATCCGACCACACCAATTCATGGAGGTATTCCATAGCAGCCGACGGGATACTCGACCGAGGCAAAAGACGGTGAAACGCCGGTATGAGCACGAATCGGAATGGCGGACTACTTCCGGCCAAACGAGGGGAAATATTCATACTCAGACGTTTTATCGCTCAGATGAATCCAAGAAATGCCCAGAGGACCTTCGGATAACTCTGCGTAAGGACAGGAAGATAAAGGTCGCAAAACGGCCTAGAGGTCCTTCCAGGAGAGATGAATCGCCTCAGCCAGCCAAGAAAAGAATGGTGGCTAAGGAGGAAACATCAAGACTGAAGGGGGTTAGGAAGGTGGCCCAAACTTCGAGGGAGGTCTCAAGAAGGAAGACCCAATGTATAGTTAAAGGGTGCCCTACTTTCAGTTCAAAACTGAAATGGCACGCCTATTATCATCTTCCAGACTGCTGTAGAATAGTCTGTGGAGAGATACCCTCGAAGGATTTAACAAGAAAGAGGGCAAATTGCCTCAGGAGACTAGCCAAATTAGTGGTAGGGAAACTGGGCAATTTGAATGACCTTCTTAAGCTTGTAAATGAAACCTGGAGGGGGTCAGCATTCCTAACGGAAGATATCAAGGTGTCCATGGAGGAACTGGCGGATCTGTTAAAGGTGGCGACTCCCACAGAAGTTAGCCAGCCTATCACATCACCAGCAGCACTTCTCCACTGGAAGGTAATGTGCCACTTGCTGAACTTTTTGAGCGTAAAGGATCAACAAGCTTTTGGACATTACGATGGCATTGAACATCCTGAGGGAGAGACGGTCACCATTGATGTGGAAGCTGAACAGGTTGCTGAACCTGAAACTCTGCCCAAGGAAAACAAGGGAGAGGTAGAGGAAATGGAAGTGACTACTATCCAGTCCCAGTCTGAATGCCAATCAGAAGAAATGGATTCAGCAGAAGAAAGAAGGCTATTGGGATTGGACGAGCCAAAGCCCCAAAGACTGCCTAAGGAGAAGAGAAAAGAAATTTCCAAGGAGGAAACACAACCATCCGGCAAAGAAACATATGCGGAGGTTGTCCAGAAGGCAGTGTCAACTAGGGGACAGTCACCAAAGTCCAAGCCAGAACTGGGTACCACTGTAAGAAGCAGTACCGCAGATGGGCGAAAATTGGAGGCTTTTGACAGTCATTTCCACCTAGATCGACTGCTTTTAGCTGAGAAGAAACCAAGAGGGCTCTCGGTGGAAGGAGCAATTAAGCTGCCTGTGGGTAGACCACCCAAAGTAGAGGTTGAGGTTATTGGTGGAGTTCTCAACTATTGTGACCCAGAAACCTTGGGAAAGAGGAGCTATCCTCTGGATCCAAGATGGAGGGTGGCAGTCGGGATACATCCCAAGAAAGTGGATCTGATGACGCCAGAAAAATGGGTCGAATTTGAGATCCACAGTAGTAGGATAGCAGCTATAAGCGAGATAGGCCTCGACTTTTCTGCACCTACTGACACTTGGGTCAAACAGACTGATGTGTTAGAGCGGATCCTAAGAATGGGAGCCACGGGCCTTGTGTTGGTGGTCCACCTAAGAGGTGCAAAAGGGGACCCCTTGGGTAAGAAGGTTCATGACAGGTGCCTTCAAGCCTTTAAAACGCACTGTTCACCCTATCAGAGGATCCATCTACATACCTACACGGGCGACTATGGCATGGCAAGGGAATGGATGCAGGCTTTCCCAAATTGCTATTTTGGTTTTTCGGGGAAAATTGTGTCTTTCAACTCTGGCCAGATGGATGCGCTGAAGAGGATCAGTCTGGACAAAATTTTGTTGGAAACAGACTCGCCTTATCTGATGCCAGGGGATGGAATTAGGGTGAATACTCCCGCCTATATAGGGGAAGTAGCTGACCTAGTTGCCAGAGTGAAAGTGACGCCTGTCTCAGTGGTCCTTTTAGCAAGCATCAATAACGGGCTTGACCTGTATGGCCGTGTATAACTGAAACAGGCCAATTTCAACAGAATTAGCCGCATTTCTAGAAATGGGCTCATTACCCATATTAAAGATAGGGTGCTGGGGGAAAACGGATCCTATACACGAGGAGGCTTTTCAAAACGGGGAGGAATATGGTATTTCGACGCTTGGGTTTTAGCCATTCCCGCCCTCTGAATTGGTGCGTGAGAACCCCGGAGCCAGTAGAAAGCATCAGTAGAAATCTAGACGTTGAACTGTGCACTCGTGTTATATATTATTGTGTATTACTGAAAGCGGCACTGGCCTGCTAAAGACGATTTACAACATAGTGACCCTCGGAGGCTGACCAGTTACTATTGCGGTAAGTCTGATTTTACAACAAAGGTCTTCTGCCACCTCGTTTTCTTGAATTTTGGCCCTTTTTCAGTGAAATCTGGCATGTGTGGATGGTGCAAGCCTGGCAATTTGCCAAGGACTGCACAGCAGCCTTTAAAAAAGACTTTAAATCCACTTTTATGCCGTTTTTTGTTCACTGTTTTTTCAATTGATATATTAGGGCGCCATTTTGTTTGGCTGACTGGGCCCATTTTGATTTCTCAAAGCCTCTCTGCCTGGCAGGCCGGGCCCAATTTTGAATTTCTCACAGCCTCTCTGATTGGCTGTTGGCACCCATTCTGATTTCCTAAAAGCTTCTGTGATTGGATAATTTCACAGAGGGATGAGATTTGATTGGATGATTGGGAGGGGGGGTATATGTTTATCCTTATTGACCTCTTACCATACAATGACGCCTTTTAACACCCCTAAAAGAGAAGGCTTTGGAAAATAATCTGAGAAAAGGAGACAATGCAGGTTACCAGCATTTTCTCCTTTTCTCAAAATGTCTTCTACCCTATCAAAGAAAATTTTGATTACTAGTTATTCTTACATCTTATTGTATCTCTATGGCCTATTTTTTTAATTCTTCAAACGAAAACAAGATTTTTTTTTTTCATCAGAAAAAGTTTCTGCAACAGCAACCAGTTGCTTCTGAATTTTATTTTTTTGTGCAGTGGTTAAACATGACATTGACTTTTGACTCGCAATCAACGTAACTGGGTTTGAAGCGATTAGAAAAAGTAACATTTCAGTTCCCTTTGTTTACCTTTCTTTGATTTGTGCAACAGGTTTCAGTTGCCTCCAAAAGTGTCTTTACAATTTCATGCGCAGCACGTAACCGTCTCATATGGGTGAGATGGTCATCGCAACCGAATCAATGGTCCTAGTGAGAAAAAACGAAAAAAGAAAAATCCCTATATTTGACTTGAGAAACAGGTGTCGTCTGCTATGAAATGTCCCGTAAGTCGATTTTTTCATGTTTTAGCGGATACGTAACTGGCACCTACAAACGGTAGTCAGCGTAAATGGGTTTGTTGTCACGGCATAAAGAGATTGGAGGAAAAAAAATAGAAATTCAGTTCCCTATATTTGACTTGGGAAACAGGTGTCATCTGCTATGAAATGTCCCGTAAGTCGATTTTTCATGTTTTCGCGGATACGTAACTGGCACCTACAAGACGGTAGTCAACGTAAATGGGTTTGTTGTCACGTACGATATAGAGAGATTGGAGAAAAAAAAAAAAAAAATTCAGTTCTCTTTGTTTGACTTATGCAACAGGAAGCAGTTGCTACTGAAAAGAGTCTTCATGTCTTTTTTTAGCCACTTGTCACATCATTTTCTGGTGTTCTTGCATGTGCGTAACTGGCACGTATGAAACAGTAGTCAACGTAACTGGGTTTCTTGTTGCGCTTTTAAGATATTAGAAAAATTATGCTGCAATTCCTTCCTACTGAAAGAGTTTTCAGTCTTTTTTTTAGCCACTTGTCACATTGTTTTCTGTGCTTTTCGCATGTGCATAATTGGCACGTATGAGGTGGTAATCAACGTAACTGGGTTTGAAGCGATTAGAAAAAGTAACATTTCAGTTCCCTTTGTTTGATTTATGCAATAGGAAACAATTGCTAAATAAAGAGTTTTCAGTCCCTTTTTTAGCAACTTGTCACATTAGTTTGTGTGTGTTTTTTTTTACAGTTTTTTTTACACTGTACATTGATCATTTTGGCTTATATGAATTTGATGTGGCCCGAATCAGGAAATCCAATTGAAGGGTAAAGGGGGCATCAAGGGTTTACTTTAAGGGAAGTAACTCTTGCAAGGGGCTTGAAAGGACCAAAACAAGGTCTTCTGCCACCTCGTTTTCTTGAATTTTGGCCCTTTTTCAGTGAAATCTGGCATGTGTGGATGGTGCAAGCCTGGCAGTTTGCCAAGGACTGCACAGCAGCCTTTAAAAAAGACTTTAAATCCACTTTTATGCCGTTTTTTGTTCACTGTTTTTTCAATTGATATATTAGGGCGCCATTTTGTTTGGCTGACTGGGCCCATTTTGATTTCTCAAAGCCTCTCTGACTGCCAGGCCGGGCCCAATTTTGAATTTCTCACAGCCTCTCTGATTGGCTGTTGGCACCCATTCTGATTTCCTAAAAGCTTCTGTGATTGGATAATTTCACAGAGGGATGAGATTTGATTGGATGATTGGGAGGGGGGGTATATGTTTATCCTTATTGACCTCTTACCATACAATGACGCCTTTTAACACCCCTAAAAGAGAAGGCTTTGGAAAATAATCTGAGAAAAGGAGACAATGCAGGTTACCAGCATTTTCTCCTTTTCTCACAATGTCTTCTACCCTATCAAAGAAAATTTTGATTATTAGTTATTCTTACATCTTATTGTATCTCTATGGCCTATTTTTTTAATTCTTCAAACGAAAACAAGATTTTTTTTTTTTTCATCAGAAAAAGTTTCTGCAACAGCAACCAGTTGCTTCTGAATTTTATTTTTTTGTGCAGCGGTTAAACATGACATTGACTTTTGACTCGCACGGTCACCAAAACTGACCCTGGTATGAAAACAGGGAAATGTTTGATTTACCTTTCTTTGATTTGTGCAACAGGTTTCAGTTGCCTCCGAAAGTGTCTTTACAATTTCATGCGCAGCACGTAACCGTCTCATATGGGTGAGATGGTCATCGCAACTGAATCAATGGTCCTAGTGAGAAAAAACGAAAAAAGAAAAATCCCTATATTTGACTTGAGAAACAGGTGTCGTCTGCTATGAAATGTCCCGTAAGTCGATTTTTTCATGTTTTAGCGGATACGTAACTGGCACCTACAAACGGTAGTCAGCGTAAATGGGTTTGTTGTCACGGTATAAAGAGATTGGAGGAAAAAAAATAGAAATTCAGTTCCCTATATTTGACTTGGGAAACAGGTGTCGTCTGCTATGAAATGTCCCGTAAGTCGATTTTTCATGTTTTCGCGGATACGTAACTGGCACCTACGAGACGGTAGTCAACGTAAATGGGTTTGTTGTCACGTACGATATAGAGAGATTGGAGAAAAAAAAAAAAAAAAAATCAGTTCTCTTTGTTTGACTTATGCAACAGGAAGCAGTTGCTACTGAAAAGAGTCTTCATGTCTTTTTTTAGCCACTTGTCACATCATTTTCTGGTGTTCTTGCATGTGCGTAACTGGCACGTATGAAACAGTAGTCAACGTAACTGGGTTTCTTGTTGCGCTTTTAAGATATTAGAAAAATTATGCTGCAATTCCTTCCTACTGAAAGAGTTTTCAGTCTTTTTTTTAGCCACTTGTCACATTGTTTTCTGTGCTTTTCGCATGTGCATAATTGGCACGTATGAGGTGGTAATCAACGTAACTGGGTTTCTTGTCATGGTTTGAAGCGATTAGAAAAAGTAACATTTCAGTTCCCTTTGTTTGATTTATGCAATAGGAAACAATTGCTAAATAAAGAGTTTTCAGTCCCTTTTTTAGCAACTTGTCACATTAGTTTGTGTGTGTTTTTTTTACAGTTTTTTTTACAATGTACATTGATCATTTTGGCTTATATGAATTTGATGTGGCCCGAATCAGGATATCCAATTGAAGGGTAAAGGGGGCATCAAGGGTTTACTTTAAGGGAAGTAACTCTTGCAAGGGGCTTGAAAGGACCAAAACAAGGTCTTCTGCCACCTCGTTTTCTTGAATTTTGGCCCTTTTTCAGTGAAATCTGGCATGTGTGGATGGTGCAAGCCTGGCAGTTTGCCAAGGACTGCACAGCAGCCTTTAAAAAAGACTTTAAATCCACTTTTATGCCGTTTTTTGTTCACTGTTTTTTCAATTGATATATTAGGGCGCCATTTTGTTTGGCTGACTGGGCCCATTTTGATTTCTCAAAGCCTCTCTGACTGCCAGGCCGGGCCCAATTTTGAATTTCTCACAGCCTCTCTGATTGGCTGTTGGCACCCATTCTGATTTCCTAAAAGCTTCTGTGATTGGATAATTTCACAGAGGGATGAGATTTGATTGGATGATTGGGAGGGGGGGTATATGTTTATCCTTATTGACCTCTTACCATACAATGACGCCTTTTAACACCCCTAAAAGAGAAGGCTTTGGAAAATAATCTGAGAAAAGGAGACAATGCAGGTTACCAGCATTTTCTCCTTTTCTCACAATGTCTTCTACCCTATCAAAGAAAATTTTGATTATTAGTTATTCTTACATCTTATTGTATCTCTATGGCCTATTTTTTTAATTCTTCAAACGAAAACAAGATTTTTTTTTTTTTCATCAGAAAAAGTTTCTGCAACAGCAACCAGTTGCTTCTGAATTTTATTTTTTTGTGCAGCGGTTAAACATGACATTGACTTTTGACTCGCACGGTCACCAAAACTGACCCTGGTATGAAAACAGGGAAATGTTTGATTTACCTTTCTTTGATTTGTGCAACAGGTTTCAGTTGCCTCCGAAAGTGTCTTTACAATTTCATGCGCAGCACGTAACCGTCTCATATGGGTGAGATGGTCATCCCAACCGAATCAATGGTCCTAGTGAGAAAAAACGAAAAAAGAAAAATCCCTATATTTGACTTGAGAAACAGGTGTCGTCTGCTATGAAATGTCCCGTAAGTCGATTTTTTCATGTTTTAGCGGATACGTAACTGGCACCTACAAACGGTAGTCAGCGTAAATGGGTTTGTTGTCACGGTATAAAGAGATTGGAGGAAAAAAAATAGAAATTCAGTTCCCTATATTTGACTTGGGAAACAGGTGTCGTCTGCTATGAAATGTCCCGTAAGTCGATTTTTCATGTTTTCGCGGATACGTAACTGGCACCTACGAGACGGTAGTCAACGTAAATGGGTTTGTTGTCACGTACGATATAGAGAGATTGGAGAAAAAAAAAAAAAAAAAAAATCAGTTCTCTTTGTTTGACTTATGCAACAGGAAGCAGTTGCTACTGAAAAGAGTCTTGATGTCTTTTTTTAGCCACTTGTCACATCATTTTCTGGTGTTCTTGCATGTGCGTAACTGGCACGTATGAAACAGTAGTCAACGTAACTGGGTTTCTTGTTGCGCTTTTAAGATATTAGAAAAATTATGCTGCAATTCCTTCCTACTGAAAGAGTTTTCAGTCTTTTTTTTAGCCACTTGTCACATTGTTTTCTGTGCTTTTCGCATGTGCATAATTGGCACGTATGAGGTGGTAATCAACGTAACTGGGTTTCTTGTCATGGTTTGAAGCGATTAGAAAAAGTAACATTTCAGTTCCCTTTGTTTGATTTATGCAATAGGAAACGATTGCTAAATAAAAAGTTTTCAGTCCCTTTTTTAGCAACCTGTTACATTAGTTTGTGTGTGTTTTTTTTTACAGTTTTTTTTACACTGTACATTGATCATTTTGGCTTATATGAATTTGATGTGGCCCGAATCAGGATATCCAATTGAAGGGTAAAGGGGGCATCAAGGGTTTACTTTAAGGGAAGTAACTCTTGCAAGGGGCTTGAAAGGACCAAAACAAGGTCTTCTGCCACCTCGTTTTCTTGAATTTTGGCCCTTTTTCATTGAAATCTGGCATGTGTGGATGGTGCAAGCCTGGCAGTTTGCCAAGGACTGCACAGCAGCCTTTAAAAAAGACTTTAAATCCACTTTTATGCCGTTTTTTGTTCACTGTTTTTTCAATTGATATATTAGGGCGCCATTTTGTTTGGCTGACTGGGCCCATTTTGATTTCTCAAAGCCTCTCTGACTGCCAGGCCGGGCCCAATTTTGAATTTCTAACAGCCTCTCTGATTGGCTGTTGGCACCCATTCTGATTTCCTAAAAGCTTCTGTGATTGGATAATTTCACAGAGGGATGAGATTTGATTGGATGATTGGGAGGGGGGGTATATGTTTATCCTTATTGACCTCTTACCATACAATGACGCCTTTTAACACCCCTAAAAGAGAAGGCTTTGGAAAATAATCTGAGAAAAGGAGACAATGCAGGTTACCAGCATTTTCTCCTTTTCTCACAATGTCTTCTACCCTATCAAAGAAAATTTTGATTATTAGTTATTCTTACATCTTATTGTATCTCTATGGCCTATTTTTTTAATTCTTCAAACGAAAACAAGATTTTTTTTTTTCATCAGAAAAAGTTTCTGCAACAGCAACCAGTTGCTTCTGAATTTTATTTTTTTGTGCAACGGTCAAACATGACATTGACTTTTGACTCGCACAGTCACCAAAACTGACCATGGTATGAAAACAGGGAAATGTTTGATTTACCTTTCTTTGATTTTTGCAACAGGTTTCAGTTGCCTCCGAAAGTGTCTTTACAATTTCATGCGCAGCACGTAACCGTCTCATATGGGTGAGATGGTCATCGCAACCGAATCAATGGTCCTAGTGAGAAAAAACGAAAAAAGAAAAATCCCTATATTTGACTTGAGAAACAGGTGTCGTCTGCTATGAAATGTCCTGCAAGTCGATTTTTACATGTTTTAGCAGATACGTAACTGGCACCTACAAACGGTAGTCAGCGTAAATGGGTTTGTTGTCACGGTATAAAGAGATTGGAGGAAAAAAAATAGAAATTCAGTTCCCTATATTTGACTTGGGAAACAGGTGTCGTCTGCTATGAAATGTCCCGTAAGTCGATTTTTCATGTTTTCGCGGATACGTATCTGGCACCTACGAGACGGTAGTCAACGTAAATGGGTTTGTTGTCACGTACGATATAGAGAGATTGGAGAAAAAAAAAAAAATTCAGTTCTCTTTGTTTGACTTATGCAACAGGAAGCAGTTGCTACTGAAAAGAGTCTTCATGTCTTTTTTTAGCCACTTGTCACATCATTTTCTGGTGTTCTTGCATGTGCGTAACTTGCACGTATGAAACAGTAGTCAACGTAACTGGGTTTCTTGTTGCGCTTTAAAGATATTAGAAAAATTATGCTGCAATTCCTTCCTACTGAAAGAGTTTTCAGTCTTTTTTTTAGCCACTTGTCACATTGTTTTCTGTGCTTTTCGCATGTGCATAATTGGCACGTATGAGGTGGTAATCAACGTAACTGGGTTTCTTGTCATGGTTTGAAGCGATTAGAAAAAGTAACATTTCAGTTCCCTTTGTTTGATTTATGCAATAGGAAACAATTGCTAAATAAAGAGTTTTCAGTCCCTTTTTTAGCAACTTGTCACATTAGTTTGTGTGTGTTTTTTTTTACAGTTTTTTTTACACTGTACATTGATCATTTTGGCTTATATGAATTTGATGTGGCCCGAATCAGGAAATCCAATTGAAGGGTAAAGGGGGCATCAAGGGTTTACTTTAAGGGAAGTAACTCTTGCAAGGGGCTTGAAAGGACCAAAACAAGGTCTTCTGCCACCTCGTTTTCTTGAATTTTGGCCCTTTTTCAGTGAAATCTGGCATGTGTGGATGGTGCAAGCCTGGCAGTTTGCCAAGGACTGCACAGCAGCCTTTAAAAAAGACTTTAAATCCACTTTTATGCCGTTTTTTGTTCACTGTTTTTTCAATTGATATATTAGGGCGCCATTTTGTTTGGCTGACTGGGCCCATTTTGATTTCTCAAAGCCTCTCTGACTGCCAGGCCGGGCCCAATTTTGAATTTCTCACAGCCTCTCTGATTGGCTGTTGGCACCCATTCTGATTTCCTAAAAGCTTCTGTGATTGGATAATTTCACAGAGGGATGAGATTTGATTGGATGATTGGGAGGGGGGGTATATGTTTATCCTTATTGACCTCTTACCATACAATGACGCCTTTTAACACCCCTAAAAGAGAAGGCTTTGGAAAATAATCTGAGAAAAGGAGACAATGCAGGTTACCAGCATTTTCTCCTTTTCTCACAATGTCTTCTACCCTATCAAAGAAAATTTTGATTATTAGTTATTCTTACATCTTATTGTATCTCTATGGCCTATTTTTTTAATTCTTCAAACGAAAACAAGATTTTTTTTTTTTTCATCAGAAAAAGTTTCTGCAACAGCAACCAGTTGCTTCTGAATTTTATTTTTTTGTGCAGCGGTTAAACATGACATTGACTTTTGACTCGCACGGTCACCAAAACTGACCCTGGTATGAAAACAGGGAAATGTTTGATTTACCTTTCTTTGATTTGTGCAACAGGTTTCAGTTGCCTCCGAAAGTGTCTTTACAATTTCATGCGCAGCACGTAACCGTCTCATATGGGTGAGATGGTCATCGCAACTGAATCAATGGTCCTAGTGAGAAAAAACGAAAAAAGAAAAATCCCTATATTTGACTTGAGAAACAGGTGTCGTCTGCTATGAAATGTCCCGTAAGTCGATTTTTTCATGTTTTAGCGGATACGTAACTGGCACCTACAAACGGTAGTCAGCGTAAATGGGTTTGTTGTCACGGTATAAAGAGATTGGAGGAAAAAAAATAGAAATTCAGTTCCCTATATTTGACTTGGGAAACAGGTGTCGTCTGCTATGAAATGTCCCGTAAGTCGATTTTTCATGTTTTCGCGGATACGTAACTGGCACCTACGAGACGGTAGTCAACGTAAATGGGTTTGTTGTCACGTACGATATAGAGAGATTGGAGAAAAAAAAAAAAATTCAGTTCTCTTTGTTTGACTTATGCAACAGGAAGCAGTTGCTACTGAAAAGAGTCTTCATGTCTTTTTTTAGCCACTTGTCACATCATTTTCTGGTGTTCTTGCATGTGCGTAACTGGCACGTATGAAACAGTAGTCAACGTAACTGGGTTTCTTGTTGCGCTTTTAAGATATTAGAAAAATTATGCTGCAATTCCTTCCTACTGAAAGAGTTTTCAGTCTTTTTTTTAGCCACTTGTCACATTGTTTTCTGTGCTTTTCGCATGTGCATAATTGGCACGTATGAGGTGGTAATCAACGTAACTGGGTTTCTTGTCATGGTTTGAAGCGATTAGAAAAAGTAACATTTCAGTTCCCTTTGTTTGATTTATGCAATAGGAAACAATTGCTAAATAAAGAGTTTTCAGTCCCTTTTTTAGCAACTTGTCACATTAGTTTGTGTGTGTTTTTTTTACAGTTTTTTTTACAATGTACATTGATCATTTTGGCTTATATGAATTTGATGTGGCCCGAATCAGGATATCCAATTGAAGGGTAAAGGGGGCATCAAGGGTTTACTTTAAGGGAAGTAACTCTTGCAAGGGGCTTGAAAGGACCAAAACAAGGTCTTCTGCCACCTCGTTTTCTTGAATTTTGGCCCTTTTTCAGTGAAATCTGGCATGTGTGGATGGTGCAAGCCTGGCAGTTTGCCAAGGACTGCACAGCAGCCTTTAAAAAAGACTTTAAATCCACTTTTATGCCGTTTTTTGTTCACTGTTTTTTCAATTGATATATTAGGGCGCCATTTTGTTTGGCTGACTGGGCCCATTTTGATTTCTCAAAGCCTCTCTGACTGCCAGGCCGGGCCCAATTTTGAATTTCTCACAGCCTCTCTGATTGGCTGTTGGCACCCATTCTGATTTCCTAAAAGCTTCTGTGATTGGATAATTTCACAGAGGGATGAGATTTGATTGGATGATTGGGAGGGGGGGTATATGTTTATCCTTATTGACCTCTTACCATACAATGACGCCTTTTAACACCCCTAAAAGAGAAGGCTTTGGAAAATAATCTGAGAAAAGGAGACAATGCAGGTTACCAGCATTTTCTCCTTTTCTCACAATGTCTTCTACCCTATCAAAGAAAATTTTGATTATTAGTTATTCTTACATCTTATTGTATCTCTATGGCCTATTTTTTTAATTCTTCAAACGAAAACAAGATTTTTTTTTTTTTTCATCAGAAAAAGTTTCTGCAACAGCAACCAGTTGCTTCTGAATTTTATTTTTTTGTGCAGCGGTTAAACATGACATTGACTTTTGACTCGCACGGTCACCAAAACTGACCCTGGTATGAAAACAGGGAAATGTTTGATTTACCTTTCTTTGATTTGTGCAACAGGTTTCAGTTGCCTCCGAAAGTGTCTTTACAATTTCATGCGCAGCACGTAACCGTCTCATATGGGTGAGATGGTCATCCCAACCGAATCAATGGTCCTAGTGAGAAAAAACGAAAAAAGAAAAATCCCTATATTTGACTTGAGAAACAGGTGTCGTCTGCTATGAAATGTCCCGTAAGTCGATTTTTTCATGTTTTAGCGGATACGTAACTGGCACCTACAAACGGTAGTCAGCGTAAATGGGTTTGTTGTCACGGTATAAAGAGATTGGAGGAAAAAAAATAGAAATTCAGTTCCCTATATTTGACTTGGGAAACAGGTGTCGTCTGCTATGAAATGTCCCGTAAGTCGATTTTTCATGTTTTCGCGGATACGTAACTGGCACCTACGAGACGGTAGTCAACGTAAATGGGTTTGTTGTCACGTACGATATAGAGAGATTGGAGAAAAAAAAAAAAAAAAAAAATCAGTTCTCTTTGTTTGACTTATGCAACAGGAAGCAGTTGCTACTGAAAAGAGTCTTGATGTCTTTTTTTAGCCACTTGTCACATCATTTTCTGGTGTTCTTGCATGTGCGTAACTGGCACGTATGAAACAGTAGTCAACGTAACTGGGTTTCTTGTTGCGCTTTTAAGATATTAGAAAAATTATGCTGCAATTCCTTCCTACTGAAAGAGTTTTCAGTCTTTTTTTTAGCCACTTGTCACATTGTTTTCTGTGCTTTTCGCATGTGCATAATTGGCACGTATGAGGTGGTAATCAACGTAACTGGGTTTCTTGTCATGGTTTGAAGCGATTAGAAAAAGTAACATTTCAGTTCCCTTTGTTTGATTTATGCAATAGGAAACGATTGCTAAATAAAGAGTTTTCAGTCCCTTTTTTAGCAACCTGTTACATTAGTTTGTGTGTGTTTTTTTTTACAGTTTTTTTTACACTGTACATTGATCATTTTGGCTTATATGAATTTGATGTGGCCCGAATCAGGATATCCAATTGAAGGGTAAAGGGGGCATCAAGGGTTTACTTTAAGGGAAGTAACTCTTGCAAGGGGCTTGAAAGGACCAAAACAAGGTCTTCTGCCACCTCGTTTTCTTGAATTTTGGCCCTTTTTCATTGAAATCTGGCATGTGTGGATGGTGCAAGCCTGGCAGTTTGCCAAGGACTGCACAGCAGCCTTTAAAAAAGACTTTAAATCCACTTTTATGCCGTTTTTTGTTCACTGTTTTTTCAATTGATATATTAGGGCGCCATTTTGTTTGGCTGACTGGGCCCATTTTGATTTCTCAAAGCCTCTCTGACTGCCAGGCCGGGCCCAATTTTGAATTTCTCACAGCCTCTCTGATTGGCTGTTGGCACCCATTCTGATTTCCTAAAAGCTTCTGTGATTGGATAATTTCACAGAGGGATGAGATTTGATTGGATGATTGGGAGGTGGGGTATATGTTTATCCTTATTGACCTCTTACCATACAATGACGCCTTTTAACACCCCTAAAAGAGAAGGCTTTGGAAAATAATCTGAGAAAAGGAGACAATGCAGGTTACCAGCATTTTCTCCTTTTCTCACAATGTCTTCTACCCTATCAAAGAAAATTTTGATTATTAGTTATTCTTACATCTTATTGTATCTCTATGGCCTATTTTTTTAATTCTTCAAACGAAAACAAGATTTTTTTTTTTCATCAGAAAAAGTTTCTGCAACAGCAACCAGTTGCTTCTGAATTTTATTTTTTTGTGCAACGGTCAAACATGACATTGACTTTTGACTCGCACAGTCACCAAAACTGACCATGGTATGAAAACAGGGAAATGTTTGATTTACCTTTCTTTGATTTTTGCAACAGGTTTCAGTTGCCTCCGAAAGTGTCTTTACAATTTCATGCGCAGCACGTAACCGTCTCATATGGGTGAGATGGTCATCGCAACCGAATCAATGGTCCTAGTGAGAAAAAACGAAAAAAGAAAAATCCCTATATTTGACTTGAGAAACAGGTGTCGTCTGCTATGAAATGTCCTGCAAGTCGATTTTTACATGTTTTAGCAGATACGTAACTGGCACCTACAAACGGTAGTCAGCGTAAATGGGTTTGTTGTCACGGTATAAAGAGATTGGAGGAAAAAAAATAGAAATTCAGTTCCCTATATTTGACTTGGGAAACAGGTGTCGTCTGCTATGAAATGTCCCGTAAGTCGATTTTTCATGTTTTCGCGGATACGTATCTGGCACCTACGAGACGGTAGTCAACGTAAATGGGTTTGTTGTCACGTACGATATAGAGAGATTGGAGAAAAAAAAAAAAATTCAGTTCTCTTTGTTTGACTTATGCAACAGGAAGCAGTTGCTACTGAAAAGAGTCTTCATGTCTTTTTTTAGCCACTTGTCACATCATTTTCTGGTGTTCTTGCATGTGCGTAACTTGCACGTATGAAACAGTAGTCAACGTAACTGGGTTTCTTGTTGCGCTTTAAAGATATTAGAAAAATTATGCTGCAATTCCTTCCTACTGAAAGAGTTTTCAGTCTTTTTTTTAGCCACTTGTCACATTGTTTTCTGTGCTTTTCGCATGTGCATAATTGGCACGTATGAGGTGGTAATCAACGTAACTGGGTTTCTTGTCATGGTTTGAAGCGATTAGAAAAAGTAACATTTCAGTTCCCTTTGTTTGATTTATGCAATAGGAAACAATTGCTAAATAAAGAGTTTTCAGTCCCTTTTTTAGCAACTTGTCACATTAGTTTGTGTGTGTTTTTTTTTACAGTTTTTTTTACACTGTACATTGATCATTTTGGCTTATATGAATTTGATGTGGCCCGAATCAGGAAATCCAATTGAAGGGTAAAGGGGGCATCAAAGGTTTACTTTAAGGGAAGTAACTCTTGCAAGGGGCTTGAAAGGACCAAAACAAGGTCTTCTGCCACCTCGTTTTCTTGAATTTTGGCCCTTTTTCAGTGAAATCTGGCATGTGTGGATGGTGCAAGCCTGGCAGTTTGCCAAGCACTGCACAGCAGCCTTTAAAAAAGACTTTAAATCCACTTTTATGCCGTTTTTTGTTCACTGTTTTTTCAATTGATATATTAGGGCGCCATTTTGTTTGGCTGACTGGGCCCATTTTGATTTCTCAAAGCCTCTCTGACTGGCAGGCCGGGCCCAATTTTGAATTTCTCACAGCCTCTCTGATTGGCTGTTGGCACCCATTCTGATTTCCTAAAAGCTTCTGTGATTGGATAATTTCACAGAGGGATGAGATTTGATTGGATGATTGGGAGGGGGGGTATATGTTTATCCTTATTGACCTCTTACCATACAATGACGCCTTTTATCACCCCTAAAAGAGAAGGCTTTGGAAAATAATCTGAGAAAAGGAGACAATGCAGGTTACCAGCATTTTCTCCTTTTCTCACAATGTCTTCTACCCTATCAAAGAAAATTTTGATTATTGGTTATTCTTACATCTTATTGTATCTCTATGGCCTATTTTTTTAATTCTTCAAACGAAAACAAGATTTTTTTTTTTTCATCAGAAAAAGTTTCTGCAACAGCAACCAGTTGCTTCTGAATTTTATTTTTTTGTGCAGCGGTTAAACATGACATTGACTTTTGACTCGCACGGTCACCAAAACTGACCCTGGTATGAAAACAGGGAAATGTTTGATTTACCTTTCTTTGATTTGTGCAACAGGTTTCAGTTGCCTCCGAAAGTGTCTTTACAATTTCATGCGCAGCACGTAACCGTCTCATATGGGTGAGATGGTCATCGCAACCGAATCAATGGTCCTAGTGAGAAAAAACGAAAAAAGAAAAATCCCTATATTTGACTTGAGAAACAGGTGTCGTCTGCTATGAAATGTCCCGTAAGTCGATTTTTTCATGTTTTAGCGGATACGTAACTGGCACCTACAAACGGTAGTCAGCGTAAATGGGTTTGTTGTCACGGTATAAAGAGATTGGAGGAAAAAAAATAGAAATTCAGTTCCCTATATTTGACTTGGGAAACAGGTGTCGTCTGCTATGAAATGTCCCGTAAGTCGATTTTTCATGTTTTCGCAGATACGTAACTGGCACCTACGAGACGGTAGTCAACGTAAATGGGTTTGTTGTCACGTACGATATAGAGAGATTGGAGAAAAAAAAAAAAAAAAAAATCAGTTCTCTTTGTTTGACTTATGCAACAGGAAGCAGTTGCTACTGAAAAGAGTCTTCATGTCTTTTTTTAGCCACTTGTCACATCATTTTCTGGTGTTCTTGCATGTGCGTAACTGGCACGTATGAAACAGTAGTCAACGTAACTGGGTTTCTTGTTGCGCTTTTAAGATATTAGAAAAATTATGCTGCAATTCCTTCATACTGAAAGAGTTTTCAGTCTTTTTTTTAGCCACTTGTCACATTGTTTTCTGTGCTTTTCGCATGTGCATAATTGGCACGTATGAGGTGGTAATCAACGTAACTAGGTTTCTTGTCATGGTTTGAAGCGATAAGAAAAAGTAACATTTCAGTTCCCTTTGTTTGATTTATGCAATAGGAAACAATTGCTAAATAAAGAGTTTTCAGTCCCTTTTGTAGCAACTTGTCACATTAGTTTGTGTGTGTTTTTTTTTACAGTTTTTTTTACACTGTACATTGATCATTTTGGCTTATATGAATTTGATGTGGCCCGAATCAGGAAATCCAATTGAAGGGTAAAGGGGACATCAAGGGTTTACTTTAAGGGAAGTAACTCTTGCAAGGGGCTTGAAAGGACCAAAACAAGGTCTTCTGCCACCTCGTTTTCTTGAATTTTGGCCCTTTTTCAGTGAAATCTGGCATGTGTGGATGGTGCAAGCCTGGCAATTTGCCAAGGACTGCACAGCAGCCTTTAAAAAAGACTTTAAATCCACTTTTATGCCGTTTTTTGTTCACTGTTTTTTCAATTGATATATTAGGGCGCCATTTTGTTTGGCTGACTGGGCCCATTTTGATTTCTCAAAGCCTCTCTGCCTGGCAGGCCGGGCCCAATTTTGAATTTCTCACAGCCTCTCTGATTGGCTGTTGGCACCCATTCTGATTTCCTAAAAGCTTCTGTGATTGGATAATTTCACAGAGGGATGAGATTTGATTGGATGATTGGGAGGGGGGGTATATGTTTATCCTTATTGACCTCTTACCATACAATGACGCCTTTTAACACCCCTAAAAGAGAAGGCTTTGGAAAATAATCTGAGAAAAGGAGACAATGCAGGTTACCAGCATTTTCTCCTTTTCTCACAATGTCTTCTACCCTATCAAAGAAAATTTTGATTATTAGTTATTCTTACATCTTATTGTATCTCTATGGCCTATTTTTTTAATTCTTCAAACGAAAACAAGATTTTTTTTTTCATCAGAAAAAGTTTCTGCAACAGCAACCAGTTGCTTCTGAATTTTATTTTTTTGTGCAGTGGTTAAACATGACATTGACTTTTGACTCGCACGGTCACCAAAACTGACCCTGGTATGAAAACAGGGAAATGTTTGATTTACCTTTCTTTGATTTGTGCAACAGGTTTCAGTTGCCTCCAAAAGTGTCTTTACAATTTCATGCGCAGCACGTAACCGTCTCATATGGGTGAGATGGTCATCGCAACCGAATCAATGGTCCTAGTGAGAAAAAACGAAAAAAGAAAAATCCCTATATTTGACTTGAGAAACAGGTGTCGTCTGCTATGAAATGTCCCGTAAGTGGATTTTTTCATGTTTTAGCGGATACGTAACTGGCACCTACAAACGGTAGTCAGCGTAAATGGGTTTGTTGTCACGGCATAAAGAGATTGGAGGAAAAAAAATAGAAATTCAGTTCCCTATATTTGACTTGGGAAACAGGTGTCGTCTGCTATGAAATGTCCCGTAAGTCGATTTTTCATGTTTTCGTGGATACGTAACTGGCACCTACGAGACGGTAGTCAACGTAAATGGGTTTGTTGTCACGTACGATATAGAGAGATTGGAGAAAAAAAAAAAAAAATTCAGTTCTCTTTGTTTGACTTATGCAACAGGAAGCAGTTGCTACTGAAAAGAGTCTTCATGTCTTTTTTTAGCCACTTGTCACATCATTTTCTGGTGTTCTTGCATGTGCGTAACTGGCACGTATGAAACAGTAGTCAACGTAACTGGGTTTCTTGTTGCGCTTTTAAGATATTAGAAAAATTATGCTGCAATTCCTTCCTACTGAAAGAGTTTTCAGTCTTTTTTTTAGCCACTTGTCACATTGTTTTCTGTGCTTTTCGCATGTGCATAATTGGCACGTATGAGGTGGTAATCAACGTAACTGGGTTTCTTGTCATGGTTTGAAGCGATTAGAAAAAGTAACATTTCAGTTCCCTTTGTTTGATTTATGCAATAGGAAACAATTGCTAAATAAAGAGTTTTCAGTCCCTTTTTTAGCAACTTGTCACATTAGTTTGTGTGTGTTTTTTTTACAGTTTTTTTTACACTGTACATTGATCATTTTGGCTTATATGAATTTGATGTGGCCCGAATCAGGAAATCAAATTGAAGGGTAAAGGGGGCATCAAGGGTTTACTTTAAGGGAAGTAACTCTTGCAAGGGGCTTGAAAGGACCAAAACAAGGTCTTCTGCCACCTCGTTTTCTTGAATTTTGGCCCTTCTTCAGTGAAATCTGGCATGTGTGGATGGTGCAAGCCTGACAGTTACGTTGATTACCACCTCATACGTGCCAATTATGCACATGCGAAAAGCACAGAAAACAATGTGACAAGTGGCTAAAAAAAAGACTGAAAACTCTTTCAGTAGGAAGGAATTGCAGCATAATTTTTCTAATATCTTAAAAGCGCAACAAGAAACCCAGTTACGTTGACTACTGTTTCATACGTGCCAGTTACGCACATGCAAGAACAGCAGAAAATGATGTGACAAGTGGCTAAAAAAAGACATGAAGACTCTTTTCAGTAGCAACTGCTTCCTGTTGCATAAGTCAAACAAAGAGAACTGAAATTTTTTTTTTTTTTTCTCCAATCTCTCTATATCGTACGTGACAACAAACCCATTTACGTTGACTACCGTCTTGTAGGTGCCAGTTACGTATCCGCGAAAACATGAAAAATCGACTTACGGGACATTTCATAGCAGACGACACCTGTTTCCCATGGTTTGAAGCGATTAGAAAAAGTAACATTTCAGTTCCCTTTGTTTGATTTATGCAATAGGAAACAATTGCTAAATAAAGAGTTTTCAGTCCCTTTTTTAGCAACTTGTCACATTAGTTTGTGTGTGTTTTTTTTTACAGTTTTTTTTACACTGTACATTGATCATTTTGGCTTATATGAATTTGATGTGGCCCGAATCAGGAAATCCAATTGAAGGGTAAAGGGGGCATCAAGGGTTTACTTTAAGGGAAGTAACTCTTGCAAGGGGCTTGAAAGGACCAAAACAAGGTCTTCTGCCACCTCGTTTTCTTGAATTTTGGCCCTTTTTCAGTGAAATCTGGCATGTGTGGATGGTGCAAGCCTGGCAGTTTGCCAAGGACTGCACAGCAGCCTTTAAAAAAGACTTTAAATCCACTTTTATGCCGTTTTTTGTTCACTGTTTTTTCAATTGATATATTAGGGCGCCATTTTGTTTGGCTGACTGGGCCCATTTTGATTTCTCAAAGCCTCTCTGACTGCCAGGCCGGGCCCAATTTTGAATTTCTCACAGCCTCTCTGATTGGCTGTTGGCACCCATTCTGATTTCCTAAAAGCTTCTGTGATTGGATAATTTCACAGAGGGATGAGATTTGATTGGATGATTGGGAGGGGGGGTATATGTTTATCCTTATTGACCTCTTACCATACAATGACGCCTTTTAACACCCCTAAAAGAGAAGGCTTTGGAAAATAATCTGAGAAAAGGAGACAATGCAGGTTACCAGCATTTTCTCCTTTTCTCACAATGTCTTCTACCCTATCAAAGAAAATTTTGATTATTAGTTATTCTTACATCTTATTGTATCTCTATGGCCTATTTTTTTAATTCTTCAAACGAAAACAAGATTTTTTTTTTTTTCATCAGAAAAAGTTTCTGCAACAGCAACCAGTTGCTTCTGAATTTTATTTTTTTGTGCAGCGGTTAAACATGACATTGACTTTTGACTCGCACGGTCACCAAAACTGACCCTGGTATGAAAACAGGGAAATGTTTGATTTACCTTTCTTTGATTTGTGCAACAGGTTTCAGTTGCCTCCGAAAGTGTCTTTACAATTTCATGCGCAGCACGTAACCGTCTCATATGGGTGAGATGGTCATCGCAACCGAATCAATGGTCCTAGTGAGAAAAAACGAAAAAAGAAAAATCCCTATATTTGACTTGAGAAACAGGTGTCGTCTGCTATGAAATGTCCCGTAAGTCGATTTTTTCATGTTTCAGCGGATACGTAACTGGCACCTACAAACGGTAGTCAGCGTAAATGGGTTTGTTGTCACGGTATAAAGAGATTGGAGGAAAAAAAATAGAAATTCAGTTCCCTATATTTGACTTGGGAAACAGGTGTCGTCTGCTATGAAATGTCCCGTAAGTCGATTTTTCATGTTTTCGCGGATACGTAACTGGCACCTACGAGACGGTAGTCAACGTAAATGGGTTTGTTGTCACGTACGATATAGAGAGATTGGAGAAAAAAAAAAAAAAAAATTCAGTTCTCTTTGTTTGACTTATGCAACAGGAAGCAGTTGCTACTGAAAAGAGTCTTCATGTCTTTTTTTAGCCACTTGTCACATCATTTTCTGGTGTTCTTGCATGTGCGTAACTGGCACGTATGAAACAGTAGTCAAGGTAAATGGGTTTCTTGTTGCGCTTTTAAGATATTAGAAAAATTATGCTTCAATTCCTTCCTACTGAAAGAGTTTTCAGTCTTTTTTTTAGCCACTTGTCACATTGTTTTCTGTGCTTTTCGCATGTGCATAATTGGCACGTATGAGGTGGTAATCAACGTAACTGGGTTTCTTGTCATGGTTTGAAGCGATTAGAAAAAGTAACATTTCAGTTCCCTTTGTTTGATTTATGCAATAGGAAACAATTGCTAAATAAAGAGTTTTCAGTCCCTTTTTTAGCAACTTGTCACATTAGTTTGTGTGTGTTTTTTTTTACAGTTTTTTTTACACTGTACATTGATCATTTTGGCTTATATGAATTTGATGTGGCCCGAATCAGGAAATCCAATTGAAGGGTAAAGGGGGCATCAAGGGTTTACTTTAAGGGAAGTAACTCTTGCAAGGGGCTTGAAAGGACCAAAACAAGGTCTTCTGCCACCTCGTTTTCTTGAATTTTGGCCCTTTTTCAGTGAAATCTGGCATGTGTGGATGGTGCAAGCCTGGCAGTTTGCCAAGGACTGCACAGCAGCCTTTAAAAAAGACTTTAAATCCACTTTTATGCCGTTTTTTGTTCACTGTTTTTTCAATTAATATATTAGGGCGCCATTTTGTTTGGCTGACTGGGCCCATTTTGATTTCTCAAAGCCTCTCTGACTGCCAGGCCGGGCCCAATTTTGAATTTCTCACAGCCTCTCTGATTGGCTGTTGGCACCCATTCTGATTTCCTAAAAGCTTCTGTGATTGGATAATTTCACAGAGGGATGAGATTTGATTGGATGATTGGGAGGGGGGTATATGTTTATCCTTATTGACCTCTTACCATACAATGACGCCTTTTAACACCCCTAAAAGAGAAGGCGTTGGAAAATAATCTGAGAAAAGGAGACAATGCAGGTTACCAGCATTTTCTCCTTTTCTCACAATGTCTTCTACCCTATCAAAGAAAATTTTGATTATTAGTTATTCTTACATCTTATTGTATCTCTATGGCCTATTTTTTTAATTCTTCAAACGAAAACAAGATTTTTTTTTTTTTCATCAGAAAAAGTTTCTGCAACAGCAACCAGTTGCTTCTGAATTTTATTTTTTTGTGCAGCGGTTAAACATGACATTGACTTTTGACTCGCACGGTCACCAAAACTGACCCTGGTATGAAAACAGGGAAATGTTTGATTTACCTTTCTTTGATTTGTGCAACAGGTTTCAGTTGCCTCCGAAAGTGTCTTTACAATTTCATGCGCAGCACGTAACCGTCTCATATGGGTGAGATGGTCATCGCAACAGAATCAATGGTCCTAGTGAGAAAAAACGAAAAAAGAAAAATCCCTATATTTGACTTGAGAAACAGGTGTCGTCTGCTATGAAATGTCCCGTAAGTCGATTTTTTCATGTTTTAGCGGATACGTAACTGGCACCTACAAACGGTAGTCAGCGTAAATGGGTTTGTTGTCACGGTATAAAGAGATTGGAGGAAAAAAAATAGAAATTCAGTTCCCTATATTTGACTTGGGAAACAGGTGTCGTCTGCTATGAAATGTCCCGTAAGTCGATTTTTCATGTTTTCGCGGATACGTAACTGGCACCTACGAGACGGTAGTCAACGTAAATGGGTTTGTTGTCACGTACGATATAGAGAGATTGGAGAAAAAAAAAAAAAAAAAAATTCAGTTCTCTTTGTTTGACTTATGCAACAGGAAGCAGTTGCTACTGAAAAGAGTCTTCATGTCTTTTTTTAGCCACTTGTCACATCATTTTCTGGTGTTCTTGCATGTGCGTAACTGGCACGTATGAAACAGTAGTCAACGTAACTGGGTTTCTTGTTGCGCTTTTAAGATATTAGAAAAATTATGCTGCAATTCCTTCCTACTGAAAGAGTTTTCAGTCTTTTTTTTAGCCACTTGTCACATTGTTTTCTGTGCTTTTCGCATGTGCATAATTGGCACGTATGAGGTGGTAATCAACGTAACTGGGTTTCTTGTCATGGTTTGAAGCGATTAGAAAAAGTAACATTTCAGTTCCCTTTGTTTGATTTATGCAATAGGAAACAATTGCTAAATAAAGAGTTTTCAGTCCCTTTTTTAGCAACTTGTCACATTAGTTTGTGTGTGTTTTTTTTTACAGTTTTTTTTACACTGTACATTGATCATTTTGGCTTATATGAATTTGATGTGGCCCGAATCAGGAAATCCAATTGAAGGGTAAAGGGGGCATCAAGGGTTTACTTTAAGGGAAGTAACTCTTGCAAGGGGCTTGAAAGGACCAAAACAAGGTCTTCTGCCACCTCGTTTTCTTGAATTTTGGCCCTTTTTCAGTGAAATCTGGCATGTGTGGATGGTGCAAGCCTGGCAGTTTGCCAAGGACTGCACAGCAGCCTTTAAAAAAGACTTTAAATCCACTTTTATGCCGTTTTTTGTTCACTGTTTTTTCAATTGATATATTAGGGCGCCATTTTGTTTGGCTGACTGGGCCCATTTTGATTTCTCAAAGCCTCTCTGACTGCCAGGCCGGGCCCAATTTTGAATTTCTCACAGCCTCTCTGATTGGCTGTTGGCACCCATTCTGATTTCCTAAAAGCTTCTGTGATTGGATAATTTCACAGAGGGATGAGATTTGATTGGATGATTGGGAGGGGGGGTATATGTTTATCCTTATTGACCTCTTACCATACAATGACGCCTTTTAACACCCCTAAAAGAGAAGGCTTTGGAAAATAATCTGAGAAAAGGAGACAATGCAGGTTACCAGCATTTTCTCCTTTTCTCACAATGTCTTCTACCCTATCAAAGAAAATTTTGATTATTAGTTATTCTTACATCTTATTGTATCTCTATGGCCTATTTTTTTAATTCTTCAAACGAAAACAAGATTTTTTTTTTTTTCATCAGAAAAAGTTTCTGCAACAGCAACCAGTTGCTTCTGAATTTTATTTTTTTGTGCAGCGGTTAAACATGACATTGACTTTTGACTCGCACGGTCACCAAAACTGACCCTGGTATGAAAACAGGGAAATGTTTGATTTACCTTTCTTTGATTTGTGCAACAGGTTTCAGTTGCCTCCGAAAGTGTCTTTACAATTTCATGCGCAGCACGTAACCGTCTCATATGGGTGAGATGGTCATCGCAACCGAATCAATGGTCCTAGTGAGAAAAAACGAAAAAAGAAAAATCCCTATATTTGACTTGAGAAACAGGTGTCGTCTGCTATGAAATGTCCCGTAAGTCGATTTTTTCATGTTTTAGCGGATACGTAACTGGCACCTACAAACGGTAGTCAGCGTAAATGGGTTTGTTGTCACGGTATAAAGAGATTGGAGGAAAAAAATTAGAAATTCAGTTCCCTATATTTGACTTGGGAAACAGGTGTCGTCTGCTATGAAATGTCCCGTAAGTCGATTTTTCATGTTTTCGCGGATACGTAACTGGCACCTACGAGACGGTAGTCAACGTAAATGGGTTTGTTGTCACGTACGATATAGAGAGATTGGAGAAAAAAAAAAAAAAAAAATTCAGTTCTCTTTGTTTGACTTATGCAACAGGAAGCAGTTGCTACTGAAAAGAGTCTTCATGTCTTTTTTTAGCCACTTGTCACATCATTTTCTGGTGTTCTTGCATGTGCGTAACTGGCACGTATGAAACAGTAGTAAACGTAACTGGGTTTCTTGTTGCGCTTTTAAGATATTAGAAAAATTATGCTGCAATTCCTTCCTACTGAAAGAGTTTTCAGTCTTTTTTTTAGCCACTTGTCACATTGTTTTCTGTGCTTTTCGCATGTGCATAATTGGCACGTATGAGGTGGTAATCAACGTAACTGGGTTTCTTGTCATGGTTTGAAGCGATTAGAAAAAGTAACATTTCAGTTCCCTTTGTTTGATTTATGCAATAGGAAACAATTGCTAAATAAAGAGTTTTCAGTCCCTTTTTTAGCAACTTGTCACATTAGTTTGTGTGTGTTTTTTTTTACAGTTTTTTTTACACTGTACATTGATCATTTTGGCTTATATGAATTTGATGTGGCCCGAATCAGGAAATCCAATTGAAGGGTAAAGGGGGCATCAAGGGTTTACTTTAAGGGAAGTAACTCTTGCAAGGGGCTTGAAAGGACCAAAACAAGGTCTTCTGCCACCTCGTTTTCTTGAATTTTGGCCCTTTTTCAGTGAAATCTGGCATGTGTGGATGGTGCAAGCCTGGCAGTTTGCCAAGGACTGCACAGCAGCCTTTAAAAAAGACTTTAAATCCACTTTTATGCCGTTTTTTGTTCACTGTTTTTTCAATTGATATATTAGGGCGCCATTTTGTTTGGCTGACTGGGCCCATTTTGATTTCTCAAAGCCTCTCTGACTGCCAGGCCGGGCCCAATTTTGAATTTCTCACAGCCTCTCTGATTGGCTGTTGGCACCCATTCTGATTTCCTAAAAGCTTCTGTGATTGGATAATTTCACAGAGGGATGAGATTTGATTGGATGATTGGGAGGGGGGGGTATATGTTTATCCTTATTGACCTCTTACCATACAATGACGCCTTTTAACACCCCTAAAAGAGAAGGCTTTGGAAAATAATCTGAGAAAAGGAGACAATGCAGGGTACCAGCATTTTCTCCTTTTCTCACAATGTCTTCTACCCTATCAAAGAAAATTTTGATTATTAGTTATTCTTACATCTTATTGTATCTCTATGGCCTATTTTTTTAATTCTTCAAACGAAAACAAGATTTTTTTTTTTTTCATCAGAAAAAGTTTCTGCAACAGCAACCAGTTGCTTCTGAATTTTATTTTTTTGTGCAGCGGTTAAACATGACATTGACTTTTGACTCGCACGGTCACCAAAACTGACCCTGGTATGAAAACAGGGAAATGTTTGATTTACCTTTCTTTGATTTGTGCAACAGGTTTCAGTTGCCTCCGAAAGTGTCTTTACAATTTCATGCGCAGCACGTAACCGTCTCATATGGGTGAGATGGTCATCGCAACCGAATCAATGGTCCTAGTGAGAAAAAACGAAAAAAGAAAAATCCCTATATTTGACTTGAGAAACAGGTGTCGTCTGCTATGAAATGTCCCGTAAGTCGATTTTTTCATGTTTTAGCGGATACGTAACTGGCACCTACAAACGGTAGTCAGCGTAAATGGGTTTGTTGTCACGGTATAAAGAGATTGGAGGAAAAAAAATAGAAATTCAGTTCCCTATATTTGACTTGGGAAACAGGTGTCGTCTGCTATGAAATGTCCCGTAAGTCGATTTTTCATGTTTTCGCGGATACGTAACTGGCACCTACGAGACGGTAGTCAACGTAAATGGGTTTGTTGTCACGTACGATATAGAGAGATTGGAGAAAAAAAAAAAAAAATTCAGTTCTCTTTGTTTGACTTATGCAACAGGAAGCAGTTGCTACTGAAAAGAGTCTTCATGTCTTTTTTTAGCCACTTGTCACATCATTTTCTGGTGTTCTTGCATGTGCGTAACTGGCACGTATGAAACAGTAGTCAACGTAACTGGGTTTCTTGTTGCGCTTTTAAGATATTAGAAAAATTATGCTGCAATTCCTTCCTACTGAAAGAGTTTTCAGTCTTTTTTTTAGCCACTTGTCACATTGTTTTCTGTGCTTTTCGCATGTGCATAATTGGCACGTATGAGGTGGTAATCAACGTAACTGGGTTTCTTGTCATGGTTTGAAGCGATTAGAAAAAGTAACATTTCAGTTCCCTTTGTTTGATTTATGCAATAGGAAACAATTGCTAAATAAAGAGTTTTCAGTCCCTTTTTTAGCAACTTGTCACATTAGTTTGTGTGTGTTTTTTTTTACAGTTTTTTTTACACTGTACATTGATCATTTTGGCTTATATGAATTTGATGTGGCCCGAATCAGGAAATCCAATTGAAGGGTAAAGGGGGCATCAAGGGTTTACTTTAAGGGAAGTAACTCTTGCAAGGGGCTTGAAAGGACCAAAACAAGGTCTTCTGCCACCTCGTTTTCTTGAATTTTGGCCCTTTTTCAGTGAAATCTGGCATGTGTGGATGGTGCAAGCCTGGCAGTTTGCCAAGGACTGCACAGCAGCCTTTAAAAAAGACTTTAAATCCACTTTTATGCCGTTTTTTGTTCACTGTTTTTTCAATTGATATATTAGGGCGCCATTTTGTTTGGCTGACTGGGCCCATTTTGATTTCTCAAAGCCTCTCTGACTGCCAGGCCGGGCCCAATTTTGAATTTCTCACAGCCTCTCTGATTGGCTGTTGGCACCCATTCTGATTTCCTAAAAGCTTCTGTGATTGGATAATTTCACAGAGGGATGAGATTTGATTGGATGATTGGGAGGGGGGGTATATGTTTATCCTTATTGACCTCTTACCATACAATGACGCCTTTTAACACCCCTAAAAGAGAAGGCTTTGGAAAATAATCTGAGAAAAGGAGACAATGCAGGTTACCAGCATTTTCTCCTTTTCTCACAATGTCTTCTACCCTATCAAAGAAAATTTTGATTATTAGTTATTCTTACATCTTATTGTATCTCTATGGCCTATTTTTTTAATTCTTCAAACGAAAACAAGATTTTTTTTTTTTTCATCAGAAAAAGTTTCTGCAACAGCAACCAGTTGCTTCTGAATTTTATTTTTTTGTGCAGCGGTTAAACATGACATTGACTTTTGACTCGCACGGTCACCAAAACTGACCCTGGTATGAAAACAGGGAAATGTTTGATTTACCTTTCTTTGATTTGTGCAACAGGTTTCAGTTGCCTCCGAAAGTGTCTTTACAATTTCATGCGCAGCACGTAACCGTCTCATATGGGTGAGATGGTCATCGCAACCGAATCAATGGTCCTAGTGAGAAAAAACGAAAAAAGAAAAATCCCTATATTTGACTTGAGAAACAGGTGTCGTCTGCTATGAAATGTCCCGTAAGTCGATTTTTTCATGTTTTAGCGGATACGTAACTGGCACCTACAAACGGTAGTCAGCGTAAATGGGTTTGTTGTCACGGTATAAAGAGATTGGAGGAAAAAAAATAGAAATTCAGTTCCCTATATTTGACTTGGGAAACAGGTGTCGTCTGCTATGAAATGTCCCGTAAGTCGATTTTTCATGTTTTCGCGGATACGTAACTGGCACCTACGAGACGGTAGTCAACGTAAATGGGTTTGTTGTCACGTACGATATAGAGAGATTGGAGAAAAAAAAAAAAAAAAAAAATTCAGTTCTCTTTGTTTGACTTATGCAACAGGAAGCAGTTGCTACTGAAAAGAGTCTTCATGTCTTTTTTTAGCCACTTGTCACATCATTTTCTGGTGTTCTTGCATGTGCGTAACTGGCACGTATGAAACAGTAGTCAACGTAACTGGGTTTCTTGTTGCGCTTTTAAGATATTAGAAAAATTATGCTGCAATTCCTTCCTACTGAAAGAGTTTTCAGTCTTTTTTTTAGCCACTTGTCACATTGTTTTCTGTGCTTTTCGCATGTGCATAATTGGCACGTATGAGGTGGTAATCAACGTAACTGGGTTTCTTGTCATGGTTTGAAGCGATTAGAAAAAGTAACATTTCAGTTCCCTTTGTTTGATTTATGCAATAGGAAACAATTGCTAAATAAAGAGTTTTCAGTCCCTTTTTTAGCAACTTGTCACATTAGTTTGTGTGTGTTTTTTTTTACAGTTTTTTTTACACTGTACATTGATCATTTTGGCTTATATGAATTTGATGTGGCCCGAATCAGGAAATCCAATTGAAGGGTAAAGGGGGCATCAAGGGTTTACTTTAAGGGAAGTAACTCTTGCAAGGGGCTTGAAAGGACCAAAACAAGGTCTTCTGCCACCTCGTTTTCTTGAATTTTGGCCCTTTTTCAGTGAAATCTGGCATGTGTGGATGGTGCAAGCCTGGCAGTTTGCCAAGGACTGCACAGCAGCCTTTAAAAAAGACTTTAAATCCACTTTTATGCCGTTTTTTGTTCACTGTTTTTTCAATTAATATATTAGGGCGCCATTTTGTTTGGCTGACTGGGCCCATTTTGATTTCTCAAAGCCTCTCTGACTGCCAGGCCGGGCCCAATTTTGAATTTCTCACAGCCTCTCTGATTGGCTGTTGGCACCCATTCTGATTTCCTAAAAGCTTCTGTGATTGGATAATTTCACAGAGGGATGAGATTTGATTGGATGATTGGGAGGGGGGTATATGTTTATCCTTATTGACCTCTTACCATACAATGACGCCTTTTAACACCCCTAAAAGAGAAGGCTTTGGAAAATAATCTGAGAAAAGGAGACAATGCAGGTTACCAGCATTTTCTCCTTTTCTCACAATGTCTTCTACCCTATCAAAGAAAATTTTGATTATTAGTTATTCTTACATCTTATTGTATCTCTATGGCCTATTTTTTTAATTCTTCAAACGAAAACAAGATTTTTTTTTTTTTCATCAGAAAAAGTTTCTGCAACAGCAACCAGTTGCTTCTGAATTTTATTTTTTTGTGCAGCGGTTAAACATGACATTGACTTTTGACTCGCACGGTCACCAAAACTGACCCTGGTATGAAAACAGGGAAATGTTTGATTTACCTTTCTTTGATTTGTGCAACAGGTTTCAGTTGCCTCCGAAAGTGTCTTTACAATTTCATGCGCAGCACGTAACCGTCTCATATGGGTGAGATGGTCATCGCAACAGAATCAATGGTCCTAGTGAGAAAAAACGAAAAAAGAAAAATCCCTATATTTGACTTGAGAAACAGGTGTCGTCTGCTATGAAATGTCCCGTAAGTCGATTTTTTCATGTTTTAGCGGATACGTAACTGGCACCTACAAACGGTAGTCAGCGTAAATGGGTTTGTTGTCACGGTATAAAGAGATTGGAGGAAAAAAAATAGAAATTCAGTTCCCTATATTTGACTTGGGAAACAGGTGTCGTCTGCTATGAAATGTCCCGTAAGTCGATTTTTCATGTTTTTGCGGATACGTAACTGGCACCTACGAGACGGTAGTCAACGTAAATGGGTTTGTTGTCACGTACGATATAGAGAGATTGGAGAAAAAAAAAAAAAAAAAAATTCAGTTCTCTTTGTTTGACTTATGCAACAGGAAGCAGTTGCTACTGAAAAGAGTCTTCATGTCTTTTTTTAGCCACTTGTCACATCATTTTCTGGTGTTCTTGCATGTGCGTAACTGGCACGTATGAAACAGTAGTCAACGTAACTGGGTTTCTTGTTGCGCTTTTAAGATATTAGAAAAATTATGCTGCAATTCCTTCCTACTGAAAGAGTTTTCAGTCTTTTTTTTAGCCACTTGTCACATTGTTTTCTGTGCTTTTCGCATGTGCATAATTGGCACGTATGAGGTGGTAATCAACGTAACTGGGTTTCTTGTCATGGTTTGAAGCGATTAGAAAAAGTAACATTTCAGTTCCCTTTGTTTGATTTATGCAATAGGAAACAATTGCTAAATAAAGAGTTTTCAGTCCCTTTTTTAGCAACTTGTCACATTAGTTTGTGTGTGTTTTTTTTTACAGTTTTTTTTACACTGTACATTGATCATTTTGGCTTATATGAATTTGATGTGGCCCGAATCAGGAAATCCAATTGAAGGGTAAAGGGGGCATCAAGGGTTTACTTTAAGGGAAGTAACTCTTGCAAGGGGCTTGAAAGGACCAAAACAAGGTCTTCTGCCACCTCGTTTTCTTGAATTTTGGCCCTTTTTCAGTGAAATCTGGCATGTGTGGATGGTGCAAGCCTGGCAGTTTGCCAAGGACTGCACAGCAGCCTTTAAAAAAGACTTTAAATCCACTTTTATGCCGTTTTTTGTTCACTGTTTTTTCAATTGATATATTAGGGCGCCATTTTGTTTGGCTGACTGGGCCCATTTTGATTTCTCAAAGCCTCTCTGACTGCCAGGCCGGGCCCAATTTTGAATTTCTCACAGCCTCTCTGATTGGCTGTTGGCACCCATTCTGATTTCCTAAAAGCTTCTGTGATTGGATAATTTCACAGAGGGATGAGATTTGATTGGATGATTGGGAGGGGGGGTATATGTTTATCCTTATTGACCTCTTACCATACAATGACGCCTTTTAACACCCCTAAAAGAGAAGGCTTTGGAAAATAATCTGAGAAAAGGAGACAATGCAGGTTACCAGCATTTTCTCCTTTTCTCACAATGTCTTCTACCCTATCAAAGAAAATTTTGATTATTAGTTATTCTTACATCTTATTGTATCTCTATGGCCTATTTTTTTAATTCTTCAAACGAAAACAAGATTTTTTTTTTTTTCATCAGAAAAAGTTTCTGCAACAGCAACCAGTTGCTTCTGAATTTTATTTTTTTGTGCAGCGGTTAAACATGACATTGACTTTTGACTCGCACGGTCACCAAAACTGACCCTGGTATGAAAACAGGGAAATGTTTGATTTACCTTTCTTTGATTTGTGCAACAGGTTTCAGTTGCCTCCGAAAGTGTCTTTACAATTTCATGCGCAGCACGTAACCGTCTCATATGGGTGAGATGGTCATCGCAACCGAATCAATGGTCCTAGTGAGAAAAAACGAAAAAAGAAAAATCCCTATATTTGACTTGAGAAACAGGTGTCGTCTGCTATGAAATGTCCCGTAAGTCGATTTTTTCATGTTTTAGCGGATACGTAACTGGCACCTACAAACGGTAGTCAGCGTAAATGGGTTTGTTGTCACGGTATAAAGAGATTGGAGGAAAAAAAATAGAAATTCAGTTCCCTATATTTGACTTGGGAAACAGGTGTCGTCTGCTATGAAATGTCCCGTAAGTCGATTTTTCATGTTTTCGCGGATACGTAACTGGCACCTACGAGACGGTAGTCAACGTAAATGGGTTTGTTGTCACGTACGATATAGAGAGATTGGAGAAAAAAAAAAAAAAAAAAAATTCAGTTCTCTTTGTTTGACTTATGCAACAGGAAGCAGTTGCTACTGAAAAGAGTCTTCATGTCTTTTTTTAGCCACTTGTCACATCATTTTCTGGTGTTCTTGCATGTGCGTAACTGGCACGTATGAAACAGTAGTCAACGTAACTGGGTTTCTTGTTGCGCTTTTAAGATATTAGAAAAATTATGCTGCAATTCCTTCCTACTGAAAGAGTTTTCAGTCTTTTTTTTAGCCACTTGTCACATTGTTTTCTGTGCTTTTCGCATGTGCATAATTGGCACGTATGAGGTGGTAATCAACGTAACTGGGTTTCTTGTCATGGTTTGAAGCGATTAGAAAAAGTAACATTTCAGTTCCCTTTGTTTGATTTATGCAATAGGAAACAATTGCTAAATAAAGAGTTTTCAGTCCCTTTTTTAGCAACTTGTCACATTAGTTTGTGTGTGTTTTTTTTTACAGTTTTTTTTACACTGTACATTGATCATTTTGGCTTATATGAATTTGATGTGGCCCGAATCAGGAAATCCAATTGAAGGGTAAAGGGGGCATCAAGGGTTTACTTTAAGGGAAGTAACTCTTGCAAGGGGCTTGAAAGGACCAAAACAAGGTCTTCTGCCACCTCGTTTTCTTGAATTTTGGCCCTTTTTCAGTGAAATCTGGCATGTGTTGATGGTGCAAGCCTGGCAGTTTGCCAAGGACTGCACAGCAGCCTTTAAAAAAGACTTTAAATCCACTTTTATGCCGTTTTTTGTTCACTGTTTTTTCAATTGATATATTAGGGCGCCATTTTGTTTGGCTGACTGGGCCCATTTTGATTTCTCAAAGCCTCTCTGACTGCCAGGCCGGGCCCAATTTTGAATTTCTCACAGCCTCTCTGATTGGCTGTTGGCACCCATTCTGATTTCCTAAAAGCTTCTGTGATTGGATAATTTCACAGAGGGATGAGATTTGATTGGATGATTGGGAGGGGGGGGTATATGTTTATCCTTATTGACCTCTTACCATACAATGACGCCTTTTAACACCCCTAAAAGAGAAGGCTTTGGAAAATAATCTGAGAAAAGGAGACAATGCAGGGTACCAGCATTTTCTCCTTTTCTCACAATGTCTTCTACCCTATCAAAGAAAATTTTGATTATTAGTTATTCTTACATCTTATTGTATCTCTATGGCCTATTTTTTTAATTCTTCAAACGAAAACAAGATTTTTTTTTTTTTCATCAGAAAAAGTTTCTGCAACAGCAACCAGTTGCTTCTGAATTTTATTTTTTTGTGCAGCGGTTAAACATGACATTGACTTTTGACTCGCACGGTCACCAAAACTGACCCTGGTATGAAAACAGGGAAATGTTTGATTTACCTTTCTTTGATTTGTGCAACAGGTTTCAGTTGCCTCCGAAAGTGTCTTTACAATTTCATGCGCAGCACGTAACCGTCTCATATGGGTGAGATGGTCATCGCAACCGAATCAATGGTCCTAGTGAGAAAAAACGAAAAAAGAAAAATCCCTATATTTGACTTGAGAAACAGGTGTCGTCTGCTATGAAATGTCCCGTAAGTCGATTTTTTCATGTTTTAGCGGATACGTAACTGGCACCTACAAACGGTAGTCAGCGTAAATGGGTTTGTTGTCACGGTATAAAGAGATTGGAGGAAAAAAAATAGAAATTCAGTTCCCTATATTTGACTTGGGAAACAGGTGTCGTCTGCTATGAAATGTCCCGTAAGTCGATTTTTCATGTTTTCGCGGATACGTAACTGGCACCTACGAGACGGTAGTCAACGTAAATGGGTTTGTTGTCACGTACGATATAGAGAGATTGGAGAAAAAAAAAAAAAAAAAAAATTCAGTTCTCTTTGTTTGACTTATGCAACAGGAAGCAGTTGCTACTGAAAAGAGTCTTCATGTCTTTTTTTAGCCACTTGTCACATCATTTTCTGGTGTTCTTGCATGTGCGTAACTGGCACGTATGAAACAGTAGTCAACGTAACTGGGTTTCTTGTTGCGCTTTTAAGATATTAGAAAAATTATGCTGCAATTCCTTCCTACTGAAAGAGTTTTCAGTCTTTTTTTTAGCCACTTGTCACATTGTTTTCTGTGCTTTTCGCATGTGCATAATTGGCACGTATGAGGTGGTAATCAACGTAACTGGGTTTCTTGTCATGGTTTGAAGCGATTAGAAAAAGTAACATTTCAGTTCCCTTTGTTTGATTTATGCAATAGGAAACAATTGCTAAATAAAGAGTTTTCAGTCCCTTTTTTAGCAACTT
Source organism: Tridacna crocea (assembly GCA_943736015.1). NCBI lineage: Eukaryota > Metazoa > Mollusca > Bivalvia > Cardiida > Cardiidae > Tridacna > Tridacna crocea. The sequence goes on along the minus strand of OX031066.1, from coordinate 7,652,032 downwards.
GTCACATTAGTTTGTGTGTGTTTTTTTTTACAGTTTTTTTTACACTGTACATTGATCATTTTGGCTTATATGAATTTGATGTGGCCCGAATCAGGAAATCCAATTGAAGGGTAAAGGGGGCATCAAGGGTTTACTTTAAGGGAAGTAACTCTTGCAAGGGGCTTGAAAGGACCAAAACAAGGTCTTCTGCCACCTCGTTTTCTTGAATTTTGGCCCTTTTTCAGTGAAATCTGGCATGTGTGGATGGTGCAAGCCTGGCAGTTTGCCAAGGACTGCACAGCAGCCTTTAAAAAAGACTTTAAATCCACTTTTATGCCGTTTTTTGTTCACTGTTTTTTCAATTGATATATTAGGGCGCCATTTTGTTTGGCTGACTGGGCCCATTTTGATTTCTCAAAGCCTCTCTGACTGCCAGGCCGGGCCCAATTTTGAATTTCTCACAGCCTCTCTGATTGGCTGTTGGCACCCATTCTGATTTCCTAAAAGCTTCTGTGATTGGATAATTTCACAGAGGGATGAGATTTGATTGGATGATTGGGAGGGGGGGTATATGTTTATCCTTATTGACCTCTTACCATACAATGACGCCTTTTAACACCCCTAAAAGAGAAGGCTTTGGAAAATAATCTGAGAAAAGGAGACAATGCAGGTTACCAGCATTTTCTCCTTTTCTCACAATGTCTTCTACCCTATCAAAGAAAATTTTGATTATTAGTTATTCTTACATCTTATTGTATCTCTATGGCCTATTTTTTTAATTCTTCAAACGAAAACAAGATTTTTTTTTTTTTCATCAGAAAAAGTTTCTGCAACAGCAACCAGTTGCTTCTGAATTTTATTTTTTTGTGCAGCGGTTAAACATGACATTGACTTTTGACTCGCACGGTCACCAAAACTGACCCTGGTATGAAAACAGGGAAATGTTTGATTTACCTTTCTTTGATTTGTGCAACAGGTTTCAGTTGCCTCCGAAAGTGTCTTTACAATTTCATGCGCAGCACGTAACCGTCTCATATGGGTGAGATGGTCATCGCAACCGAATCAATGGTCCTAGTGAGAAAAAACGAAAAAAGAAAAATCCCTATATTTGACTTGAGAAACAGGTGTCGTCTGCTATGAAATGTCCCGTAAGTCGATTTTTTCATGTTTTAGCGGATACGTAACTGGCACCTACAAACGGTAGTCAGCGTAAATGGGTTTGTTGTCACGGTATAAAGAGATTGGAGGAAAAAAAATAGAAATTCAGTTCCCTATATTTGACTTGGGAAACAGGTGTCGTCTGCTATGAAATGTCCCGTAAGTCGATTTTTCATGTTTTCGCGGATACGTAACTGGCACCTACGAGACGGTAGTCAACGTAAATGGGTTTGTTGTCACGTACGATATAGAGAGATTGGAGGAAAAAAAAAAAAAAATCAGTTCTCTTTGTTTGACTTATGCAACAGGAAGCAGTTGCTACTGAAAAGAGTCTTCATGTCTTTTTTTAGCCACTTGTCACATCATTTTCTGGTGTTCTTGCATGTGCGTAACTGGCACGTATGAAACAGTAGTCAACGTAACTGGGTTTCTTGTTGCGCTTTTAAGATATTAGAAAAATTATGCTGCAATTCCTTCCTACTGAAAGAGTTTTCAGTCTTTTTTTTAGCCACTTGTCACATTGTTTTCTGTGCTTTTCGCATGTGCATAATTGGCACGTATGAGGTGGTAATCAACATAACTGGGTTTCTTGTCATGGTTTGAAGCGATTAGAAAAAGTAACATTTCAGTTCCCTTTGTTTGATTTATGCAATAGGAAACAATTGCTAAATAAAGAGTTTTCAGTCCCTTTTTTAGCAACTTGTCACATTAGTTTGTGTGTGTTTTTTTTTACAGTTTTTTTTACACTGTACATTGATCATTTTGGCTTATATGAATTTGATGTGGCCCGAATCAGGAAATCCAATTGAAGGGTAAAGGGGGCATCAAGGGTTTACTTTAAGGGAAGTAACTCTTGCAAGGGGCTTGAAAGGACCAAAACAAGGTCTTCTGCCACCTCGTTTTCTTGAATTTTGGCCCTTTTTCAGTGAAATCTGGCATGTGTGGATGGTGCAAGCCTGGCAGTTTGCCAAGGACTGCACAGCAGCCTTTAAAAAAGACTTTAAATCCACTTTTATGCCGTTTTTTGTTCACTGTTTTTTCAATTGATATATTAGGGCGCCATTTTGTTTGGCTGACTGGGCCCATTTTGATTTCTCAAAGCCTCTCTGACTGCCAGGCCGGGCCCAATTTTGAATTTCTCACAGCCTCTCTGATTGGCTGTTGGCACCCATTCTGATTTCCTAAAAGCTTCTGTGATTGGATAATTTCACAGAGGGATGAGATTTGATTGGATGATTGGGAGGGGGGGTATATGTTTATCCTTATTGACCTCTTACCATACAATGACGCCTTTTAACACCCCCAAAAGAGAAGGCTTTGGAAAATAATCTGAGAAAAGGAGACAATGCAGGTTACCAGCATTTTCTCCTTTTCTCACAATGTCTTCTACCCTATCAAAGAAACTTTTGATTATTAGTTATTCTTACATCTTATTGTATCTCTATGGCCTATTTTTTTAATTCTTCAAACGAAAACAAGATTTTTTTTTTTCATCAGAAAAAGTTTCTGCAACAGCAACCAGTTGCTTCTGAATTTTATTTTTTTGTGCAGCGGTTAAACATGACATTGACTTTTGACTCGCATGGTCACCAAAACTGACCCTGGTATGAAAACAGGGAAATGTTTGATTTACCTTTCTTTGATTTGTGCAACAGGTTTCAGTTGCCTCCGAAAGTGTCTTTACAATTTCATGCGCAGCACGTAACCGTCTCATATGGGTGAGATGGTCATCGCAACCGAATAAATGGTCCTAGTGAGAAAAAACGAAAAAAGAAAAATCCCTATATTTGACTTGAGAAACAGGTGTCGTCTGCTATGAAATGTCCCGTAAGTCGATTTTTTCATGTTTTAGCGGATACGTAACTGGCACCTACAAACGGTAGTCAGCGTAAATGGGTTTGTTGTCACGGTATAAAGAGATTGGAGGAAAAAAAATAGAAATTCAGTTCCCTATATTTGACTTGGGAAACAGGTGTCGTCTGCTATGAAATGTCCCGTAAGTCGATTTTTCATGTTTTCGCGGATACGTAACTGGCACCTACGAGACGGTAGTCAACGTAAATGGGTTTGTTGTCACGTATGATATAGAGAGATTGGAGAAAAAAAAAAAAAAAAAAATTCAGTTCTCTTTGTTTGACTTATGCAACAGGAAGCAGTTGCTACTGAAAAGAGTCTTCATGTCTTTTTTTAGCCACTTGTCACATCATTTTCTGGTGTTCTTGCATGTGCGTAACTGGCACGTATGAAACAGTAGTCAACGTAACTGGGTTTCTTGTTGCGCTTTTAAGATATTAGAAAAATTATGCTGCAATTCCTTCCTACTGAAAGAGTTTTCAGTCTTTTTTTTAGCCACTTGTCACATTGTTTTCTGTGCTTTTCGCATGTGCATAATTGGCACGTATGAGGTGGTAATCAACGTAACTGGGTTTCTTGTCATGGTTTGAAGCGATTAGAAAAAGTAACATTTCAGTTCCCTTTGTTTGATTTATGCAATAGGAAACAATTGCTAAATAAAGAGTTTTCAGTCCCTTTTTTAGCAACTTGTCACATTAGTTTGTGTGTGTTTTTTTTTACAGTTTTTTTTACACTGTACATTGATCATTTTGGCTTATATGAATTTGATGTGGCCCGAATCAGGAAATCCAATTGAAGGGTAAAGGGGGCATCAAGGGTTTACTTTAAGGGAAGTAACTCTTGCAAGGGGCTTGAAAGGACCAAAACAAGGTCTTCTGCCACCTCGTTTTCTTGAATTTTGGCCCTTTTTCAGTGAAATCTGGCATGTGTGGATGGTGCAAGCCTGGCAGTTTGCCAAGGACTGCACAGCAGCCTTTAAAAAAGACTTTAAATCCACTTTTATGCCGTTTTTTGTTCACTGTTTTTTCAATTGATATATTAGGGCGCCATTTTGTTTGGCTGACTGGGCCCATTTTGATTTCTCAAAGCCTCTCTGACTGCCAGGCCGGGCCCAATTTTGAATTTCTCACAGCCTCTCTGATTGGCTGTTGGCACCCATTCTGATTTCCTAAAAGCTTCTGTGATTGGATAATTTCACAGAGGGATGAGATTTGATTGGATGATTGGGAGGGGGGGTATATGTTTATCCTTATTGACCTCTTACCATACAATGACGCCTTTTAACACCCCTAAAAGAGAAGGCTTTGGAAAATAATCTGAGAAAAGGAGACAATGCAGGTTACCAGCATTTTCTCCTTTTCTCACAATGTCTTCTACCCTATCAAAGAAAATTTTGATTATTAGTTATTCTTACATCTTATTGTATCTCTATGGCCTATTTTTTTAATTCTTCAAACGAAAACAAGATTTTTTTTTTTTTCATCAGAAAAAGTTTCTGCAACAGCAACCAGTTGCTTCTGAATTTTATTTTTTTGTGCAGCGGTTAAACATGACATTGACTTTTGACTCGCACGGTCACCAAAACTGACACTGGTATGAAAACAGGGAAATGTTTGATTTACCTTTCTTTGATTTGTGCAACAGGTTTCAGTTGCCTCCGAAAGTGTCTTTACAATTTCATGCGCAGCACGTAACCGTCTCATATGGGTGAGATGGTCATCGCAACTGAATCAATGGTCCTAGTGAGAAAAAACGAAAAAAGAAAAATCCCTATATTTGACTTGAGAAACAGGTGTCGTCTGCTATGAAATGTCCCGTAAGTCGATTTTTTCATGTTTTAGCGGATACGTAACTGGCACCTACAAACGGTAGTCAGCGTAAATGGGTTTGTTGTCACGGTATAAAGAGATTGGAGGAAAAAAAATAGAAATTCAGTTCCCTATATTTGACTTGGGAAACAGGTGTCGTCTGCTATGAAATGTCCCGTAAGTCGATTTTTCATGTTTTCGCGGATACGTAACTGGCACCTACGAGACGTTAGTCAACGTAAATGGGTTTGTTGTCACGTACGATATAGAGAGATTGGAGAAAAAAAAAAAAAAAAAAAATTCAGTTCTCTTTGTTTGACTTATGCAACAGGAAGCAGTTGCTACTGAAAAGAGTCTTCATGTCTTTTTTTAGCCACTTGTCACATCATTTTCTGGTGTTCTTGCATGTGCGTAACTGGCACGTATGAAACAGTAGTCAACGTAACTGGGTTTCTTGTTGCGCTTTTAAGATATTAGAAAAATTATGCTGCAATTCCTTCCTACTGAAAGAGTTTTCAGTCTTTTTTTTAGCCACTTGTCACATTGTTTTCTGTGCTTTTCGCATGTGCATAATTGGCACGTATGAGGTGGTAATCAACGTAACTGGGTTTCTTGTCATGGTTTGAAGCAATTAGAAAAAGTAACATTTCAGTTCCCTTTGTTTGATTTATGCAATAGGAAACAATTGCTAAATAAAGAGTTTTCAGTCCCTTTTTTAGCAACTTGTCACATTAGTTTGTGTGTGTTTTTTTTTACAGTTTTTTTTACACTGTACATTGATCATTTTGGCTTATATGAATTTGATGTGGCCCGAATCAGGAAATCCAATTGAAGGGTAAAGGGGGCATCAAGGGTTTACTTTAAGGGAAGTAACTCTTGCAAGGGGCTTGAAAGGACCAAAACAAGGTCTTCTGCCACCTCGTTTTCTTGAATTTTGGCCCTTTTTCAGTGAAATCTGGCATGTGTGGATGGTGCAAGCCTGGCAGTTTGCCAAGGACTGCACAGCAGCCTTTAAAAAAGACTTTAAATCCACTTTTATGCCGTTTTTTGTTCACTGTTTTTTCAATTGATATATTAGGGCGCCATTTTGTTTGGCTGACTGGGCCCATTTTGATTTCTCAAAGCCTCTCTGACTGCCAGGCCGGGCCCAATTTTGAATTTCTCACAGCCTCTCTGATTGGCTGTTGGCACCCATTCTGATTTCCTAAAAGCTTCTGTGATTGGATAATTTCACAGAGGGATGAGATTTGATTGGATGATTGGGAGGGGGGGTATATGTTTATCCTTATTGACCTCTTACCATACAATGACGCCTTTTAACACCCCTAAAAGAGAAGGCTTTGGAAAATAATCTGAGAAAAGGAGACAATGCAGGTTACCAGCATTTTCTCCTTTTCTCACAATGTCTTCTACCCTATCAAAGAAAATTTTGATTATTAGTTATTCTTACATCTTATTGTATCTCTATGGCCTATTTTTTTAATTCTTCAAACGAAAACAAGATTTTTTTTTTTTTCATCAGAAAAAGTTTCTGCAACAGCAACCAGTTGCTTCTGAATTTTATTTTTTTGTGCAGCGGTTAAACATGACATTGACTTTTGACTCGCACGGTCACCAAAACTGACCCTGGTATGAAAACAGGGAAATGTTTGATTTACCTTTCTTTGATTTGTGCAACAGGTTTCAGTTGCCTCCGAAAGTGTCTTTACAATTTCATGCGCAGCACGTAACCGTCTCATATGGGTGAGATGGTCATCGCAACCGAATCAATGGTCCTAGTGAGAAAAAACGAAAAAAGAAAAATCCCTATATTTGACTTGAGAAACAGGTGTCGTCTGCTATGAAATGTCCCGTAAGTCGATTTTTTCATGTTTTAGCGGATACGTAACTGGCACCTACAAACGGTAGTCAGCGTAAATGGGTTTGTTGTCACGGTATAAAGAGATTGGAGGAAAAAAAATAGAAATTCAGTTCCCTATATTTGACTTGGGAAACAGGTGTCGTCTGCTATGAAATGTCCCGTAAGTCGATTTTTCATGTTTTCGCGGATACGTAACTGGCACCTACGAGACGTTAGTCAACGTAAATGGGTTTGTTGTCACGTACGATATAGAGAGATTGGAGAAAAAAAAAAAAAAAAAATTCAGTTCTCTTTGTTTGACTTATGCAACAGGAAGCAGTTGCTACTGAAAAGAGTCTTCATGTCTTTTTTTAGCCACTTGTCACATCATTTTCTGGTGTTCTTGCATGTGCGTAACTGGCACGTATGAAACAGTAGTCAACGTAACTGGGTTTCTTGTTGCGCTTTTAAGATATTAGAAAAATTATGCTGCAATTCCTTCCTACTGAAAGAGTTTTCAGTCTTTTTTTTAGCCACTTGTCACATTGTTTTCTGTGCTTTTCGCATGTGCATAATTGGCACGTATGAGGTGGTAATCAACATAACTGGGTTTCTTGTCATGGTTTGAAGCAATTAGAAAAAGTAACATTTCAGTTCCCTTTGTTTGATTTATGCAATAGGAAACAATTGCTAAATAAAGAGTTTTCAGTCCCTTTTTTAGCAACTTGTCACATTAGTTTGTGTGTGTTTTTTTTTACAGTTTTTTTTACACTGTACATTGATCATTTTGGCTTATATGAATTTGATGTGGCCCGAATCAGGAAATCCAATTGAAGGGTAAAGGGGGCATCAAGGGTTTACTTTAAGGGAAGTAACTCTTGCAAGGGGCTTGAAAGGACCAAAACAAGGTCTTCTGCCACCTCGTTTTCTTGAATTTTGGCCCTTTTTCAGTGAAATCTGGCATGTGTGGATGGTGCAAGCCTGGCAGTTTGCCAAGGACTGCACAGCAGCCTTTAAAAAAGACTTTAAATCCACTTTTATGCCGTTTTTTGTTCACTGCTTTTTCAATTGATATATTAGGGCGCCATTTTGTTTGGCTGACTGGGCCCATTTTGATTTCTCAAAGCCTCTCTGACTGCCAGGCCGGGCCCAATTTTGAATTTCTCACAGCCTCTCTGATTGGCTGTTGGCACCCATTCTGATTTCCTAAAAGCTTCTGTGATTGGATAATTTCACAGAGGGATGAGATTTGATTGGATGATTGGGAGGGGGGTATATGTTTATCCTTATTGACCTCTTACCATACAATGACGCCTTTTAACACCCCTAAAAGAGAAGGCTTTGGAAAATAATCTGAGAAAAGGAGACAATGCAGGTTACCAGCATTTTCTCCTTTTCTCACAATGTCTTCTACCCTATCAAAGAAAATTTTGATTATTAGTTATTCTTACATCTTATTGTATCTCTATGGCCTATTTTTTTAATTCTTCAAACGAAAACAAGATTTTTTTTTTTTTCATCAGAAAAAGTTTCTGCAACAGCAACCAGTTGCTTCTGAATTTTATTTTTTTGTGCAGCGGTTAAACATGACATTGACTTTTGACTCGCACGGTCACCAAAACTGACCCTGGTATGAAAACAGGGAAATGTTTGATTTACCTTTCTTTGATTTGTGCAACAGGTTTCAGTTGCCTCCGAAAGTGTCTTTACAATTTCATGCGCAGCACGTAACCGTCTCATATGGGTGAGATGGTCATCGCAACCGAATCAATGGTCCTAGTGAGAAAAAACGAAAAAAGAAAAATCCCTATATTTGACTTGAGAAACAGGTGTCGTCTGCTATGAAATGTCCCGTAAGTCGATTTTTTCATGTTTTAGCGGATACGTAACTGGCACCTACAAACGGTAGTCAGCGTAAATGGGTTTGTTGTCACGGTATAAAGAGATTGGAGGAAAAAAAATAGAAATTCAGTTCCCTATATTTGACTTGGGAAACAGGTGTCGTCTGCTATGAAATGTCCCGTAAGTCGATTTTTCATGTTTTCGCGGATACGTAACTGGCACCTCCGAGACGGTAGTCAACGTAAATGGGTTTGTTGTCACGTACGATATAGAGAGATTGGAGGAAAAAAAAAAAAAAAAAATTCAGTTCTCTTTGTTTGACTTATGCAACAGGAAGCAGTTGCTACTGAAAAGAGTCTTCATGTCTTTTTTTAGCCACTTGTCACATCATTTTCTGGTGTTCTTGCATGTGCGTAACTGGCACGTATGAAACAGTAGTCAACGTAACTGGGTTTCTTGTTGCGCTTTTAAGATATTAGAAAAATTATGCTGCAATTCCTTCCTACTGAAAGAGTTTTCAGTCTTTTTTTTAGCCACTTGTCACATTGTTTTCTGTGCTTTTCGCATGTGCATAATTGGCACGTATGAGGTGGTAATCAACGTAACTGGGTTTCTTGTCATGGTTTGAAGCGATTAGAAAAAGTAACATTTCAGTTCCCTTTGTTTGATTTATGCAATAGGAAACAATTGCTAAATAAAGAGTTTTCAGTCCCTTTTTTAGCAACTTGTCACATTAGTTTGTGTGTGTTTTTTTTTACAGTTTTTTTTACACTGTACATTGATCATTTTGGCTTATATGAATTTGATGTGGCCCGAATCAGGAAATCCAATTGAAGGGTAAAGGGGGCATCAAGGGTTTACTTTAAGGGAAGTAACTCTTGCAAGGGGCTTGAAAGGACCAAAACAAGGTCTTCTGCCACCTCGTTTTCTTGAATTTTGGCCCTTTTTCAGTGAAATCTGGCATGTGTGGATGGTGCAAGCCTGGCAGTTTGCCAAGGACTGCACAGCAGCCTTTAAAAAAGACTTTAAATCCACTTTTATGCCGTTTTTTGTTCACTGCTTTTTCAATTGATATATTAGGGCGCCATTTTGTTTGGCTGACTGGGCCCATTTTGATTTCTCAAAGCCTCTCTGACTGCCAGGCCGGGCCCAATTTTGAATTTCTCACAGCCTCTCTGATTGGCTGTTGGCACCCATTCTGATTTCCTAAAAGCTTCTGTGATTGGATAATTTCACAGAGGGATGAGATTTGATTGGATGATTGGGAGGGGGGTATATGTTTATCCTTATTGACCTCTTACCATACAATGACGCCTTTTAACACCCCTAAAAGAGAAGGCTTTGGAAAATAATCTGAGAAAAGGAGACAATGCAGGTTACCAGCATTTTCTCCTTTTCTCACAATGTCTTCTACCCTATCAAAGAAAATTTTGATTATTAGTTATTCTTACATCTTATTGTATCTCTATGGCCTATTTTTTTAATTCTTCAAACGAAAACAAGATTTTTTTTTTTTTCATCAGAAAAAGTTTCTGCAACAGCAACCAGTTGCTTCTGAATTTTATTTTTTTGTGCAGCGGTTAAACATGACATTGACTTTTGACTCGCACGGTCACCAAAACTGACCCTGGTATGAAAACAGGGAAATGTTTGATTTACCTTTCTTTGATTTGTGCAACAGGTTTCAGTTGCCTCCGAAAGTGTCTTTACAATTTCATGCGCAGCACGTAACCGTCTCATATGGGTGAGATGGTCATCGCAACCGAATCAATGGTCCTAGTGAGAAAAAACGAAAAAAGAAAAATCCCTATATTTGACTTGAAAAACAGGTGTCGTCTGCTATGAAATGTCCCGTAAGTCGATTTTTTCATGTTTTAGCGGATACGTAACTGGCACCTACAAACGGTAGTCAGCGTAAATGGGTTTTGTTGTCACGGTATAAAGAGATTGGAGGAAAAAAAATAGAAATTCAGTTCCCTATATTTGACTTGGGAAACAGGTGTCGTCTGCTATGAAATGTCCCGTAAGTCGATTTTTCATGTTTTCGCGGATACGTAACTGGCACCTACGAGACGGTAGTCAACGTAAATGGGTTTCTTGTCACGTACGATATAGAGAGATTGGAGAAAACAAAAAAAAAAAAAAATTCAGTTCTCTTTGTTTGACTTATGCAACAGGAAGCAGTTGCTACTGAAAAGAGTCTTCATGTCTTTTTTTAGCCACTTGTCACATCATTTTCTGGTGTTCTTGCATGTGCGTAACTGGCACGTATGAAACAGTAGTCAACGTAACTGGGTTTCTTGTTGCGCTTTTAAGATATTAGAAAAATTATGCTGCAATTCCTTCCTACTGAAAGAGTTTTCAGTCTTTTTTTTAGCCACTTGTCACATTGTTTTCTGTGCTTTTCGCATGTGCATAATTGGCACGTATGAGGTGGTAATCAACGTAACTGGGTTTCTTGTCATGGTTTGAAGCGATTAGAAAAAGTAACATTTCAGTTCCCTTTGTTTGATTTATGCAATAGGAAACAATTGCTAAATAAAGAGTTTTCAGTCCCTTTTTTAGCAACTTGTCACATTAGTTTGTGTGTGTTTTTTTTTACAGTTTTTTTTACACTGTACATTGATCATTTTGGCTTATATGAATTTGATGTGGCCCGAATCAGGAAATCCAATTGAAGGGTAAAGGGGGCATCAAGGGTTTACTTTAAGGGAAGTAACTCTTGCAAGGGGCTTGAAAGGACCAAAACAAGGTCTTCTGCCACCTCGTTTTCTTGAATTTTGGCCCTTTTTCAGTGAAATCTGGCATGTGTGGATGGTGCAAGCCTGGCAGTTTGCCAAGGACTGCACAGCAGCCTTTAAAAAAGACTTTAAATCCACTTTTATACCGTTTTTTGTTCACTGTTTTTTCAATTGATATATTAGGGCGCCATTTTGTTTGGCTGACTGGGCCCATTTTGATTTCTCAAAGCCTCTCTGACTGCCAGGCCGGGCCCAATTTTGAATTTCTCACAGCCTCTCTGATTGGCTGTTGGCACCCATTCTGATTTCCTAAAAGCTTCTGTGATTGGATAATTTCACAGAGGGATGAGATTTGATTGGATGATTGGGAGGGGGGGTATATGTTTATCCTTATTGACCTCTTACCATACAATGACGCCTTTTAACACCCCTAAAAGAGAAGGCTTTGGAAAATAATCTGAGAAAAGGAGACAATGCAGGTTACCAGCATTTTCTCCTTTTCTCACAATGTCTTCTACCCTATCAAAGAAAATTTTGATTATTAGTTATTCTTACATCTTATTGTATCTCTATGGCCTATTTTTTTAATTCTTCAAACGAAAACAAGATTTTTTTTTTTTTATCAGAAAAAGTTTCTGCAACAGCAACCAGTTGCTTCTGAATTTTATTTTTTTGTGCAGCGGTTAAACATGACATTGACTTTTGACTCGCACGGTCACCAAAACTGACCCTGGTATGAAAACAGGGAAATGTTTGATTTACCTTTCTTTGATTTGTGCAACAGGTTTCAGTTGCCTCCGAAAGTGTCTTTACAATTTCATGCGCAGCACGTAACCGTCTCATATGGGTGAGATGGTCATCGCAACCGAATCAATGGTCCTAGTGAGAAAAAACGAAAAAAGAAAAATCCCTATATTTGACTTGAGAAACAGGTGTCGTCTGCTATGAAATGTCCCGTAAGTCGATTTTTTCATGTTTTAGCGGATACGTAACTGGCACCTACAAACGGTAGTCAGCGTAAATGGGTTTGTTGTCACGGTATAAAGAGATTGGAGGAAAAAAAATAGAAATTCAGTTCCCTATATTTGACTTGGGAAACAGGTGTCGTCTGCTATGAAATGTCCCGTAAGTCGATTTTTCATGTTTTCGCGGATACATAACTGGCACCTACGAGACGGTAGTCAACGTAAATGGGTTTGTTGTCACGTACGATATAGAGAGATTGGAGAAAAAAAAAAAAAAAAAAAAATTCAGTTCTCTTTGTTTGACTTATGCAACAGGAAGCAGTTGCTACTGAAAAGAGTCTTCATGTCTTTTTTTAGCCACTTGTCACATCATTTTCTGGTGTTCTTGCATGTGCGTAACTGGCACGTATGAAACAGTAGTCAACGTAACTGGGTTTCTTGTTGCGCTTTTAAGATATTAGAAAAATTATGCTGCAATTCCTTCCTACTGAAAGAGTTTTCAGTCTTTTTTTTAGCCACTTGTCACATTGTTTTCTGTGCTTTTCGCATGTGCATAATTGGCACGTATGAGGTGGTAATCAACGTAACTGGGTTTCTTGTCATGGTTTGAAGCGATTAGAAAAAGTAACATTTCAGTTCCCTTTGTTTGATTTATGCAATAGGAAACAATTGCTAAATAAAGAGTTTTCAGTCCCTTTTTTAGCAACTTGTCACATTAGTTTGTGTGTGTTTTTTTTTACAGTTTTTTTTACACTGTACATTGATCATTTTGGCTTATATGAATTTGATGTGGCCCGAATCAGGAAATCCAATTGAAGGGTAAAGGGGGCATCAAGGGTTTACTTTAAGGGAAGTAACTCTTGCAAGGGGCTTGAAAGGACCAAAACAAGGTCTTCTGCCACCTCGTTTTCTTGAATTTTGGCCCTTTTTCAGTGAAATCTGGCATGTGTGGATGGTGCAAGCCTGGCAGTTTGCCAAGGACTGCACAGCAGCCTTTAAAAAAGACTTTAAATCCACTTTTATGCCGTTTTTTGTTCACTGTTTTTTCAATTGATATATTAGGGCGCCATTTTGTTTGGCTGACTGGGCCCATTTTGATTTCTCAAAGCCTCTCTGACTGCCAGGCCGGGCCCAATTTTGAATTTCTCACAGCCTCTCTGATTGGCTGTTGGCACCCATTCTGATTTCCTAAAAGCTTCTGTGATTGGATAATTTCACAGAGGGATGAGATTTGATTGGATGATTGGGAGGGGGGGTATATGTTTATCCTTATTGACCTCTTACCATACAATGACGCCTTTTAACACCCCTAAAAGAGAAGGCTTTGGAAAATAATCTGAGAAAAGGAGACAATGCAGGGTACCAGCATTTTCTCCTTTTCTCACAATGTCTTCTACCCTATCAAAGAAAATTTTGATTATTAGTTATTCTTACATCTTATTGTATCTCTATGGCCTATTTTTTTAATTCTTCAAACGAAAACAAGATTTTTTTTTTTTTCATCAGAAAAAGTTTCTGCAACAGCAACCAGTTGCTTCTGAATTTTATTTTTTTGTGCAGCGGTTAAACATGACATTGACTTTTGACTCGCACGGTCACCAAAACTGACCCTGGTATGAAAACAGGGAAATATTTGATTTACCTTTCTTTGATTTGTGCAACAGGTTTCAGTTGCCTCCGAAAGTGTCTTTACAATTTCATGCGCAGCACGTAACCGTCTCATATGGGTGAGATGGTCATCGCAACCGAATCAATGGTCCTAGTGAGAAAAAACGAAAAAAGAAAAATCCCTATATTTGACTTGAGAAACAGGTGTCGTCTGCTATGAAATGTCCCGTAAGTCGATTTTTTCATGTTTTAGCGGATACGTAACTGGCACCTACAAACGGTAGTCAGCGTAAATGGGTTTGTTGTCACGGTATAAAGAGATTGGAGGAAAAAAAATAGAAATTCAGTTCCCTATATTTGACTTGGGAAACAGGTGTCGTCTGCTATGAAATGTCCCGTAAGTCGATTTTTCATGTTTTCGCGGATACGTAACTGGCACCTACGAGACGGTAGTCAACGTAAATGGGTTTGTTGTCACGTACGATATAGAGAGATTGGAGAAAAAAAAAAAAAAAAAAAATTCAGTTCTCTTTGTTTGACTTATGCAACAGGAAGCAGTTGCTACTGAAAAGAGTCTTCATGTCTTTTTTTAGCCACTTGTCACATCATTTTCTGGTGTTCTTGCATGTGCGTAACTGGCACGTATGAAACAGTAGTCAACGTAACTGGGTTTCTTGTTGCGCTTTTAAGATATTAGAAAAATTATGCTGCAATTCCTTCCTACTGAAAGAGTTTTCAGTCTTTTTTTTAGCCACTTGTCACATTGTTTTCTGTGCTTTTCGCATGTGCATAATTGGCACGTATGAGGTGGTAATCAACGTAACTGGGTTTCTTGTCATGGTTTGAAGCGATTAGAAAAAGTAACATTTCAGTTCCCTTTGTTTGATTTATGCAATAGGAAACAATTGCTAAATAAAGAGTTTTCAGTCCCTTTTTTAGCAACTTGTCACATTAGTTTGTGTGTGTGTTTTTTTTACAGTTTTTTTTACACTGTACATTGATCATTTTGGCTTATATGAATTTGATGTGGCCCGAATCAGGAAATCCAATTGAAGGGTAAAGGGGGCATCAAGGGTTTACTTTAAGGGAAGTAACTCTTGCAAGGGGCTTGAAAGGACCAAAACAAGGTCTTCTGCCACCTCGTTTTCTTGAATTTTGGCCCTTTTTCAGTGAAATCTGGCATGTGTGGATGGTGCAAGCCTGGCAGTTTGCCAAGGACTGCACAGCAGCCTTTAAAAAAGACTTTAAATCCACTTTTATGCCGTTTTTTGTTCACTGTTTTTTCAATTGATATATTAGGGCGCCATTTTGTTTGGCTGACTGGGCCCATTTTGATTTCTCAAAGCCTCTCTGACTGCCAGGCCGGGCCCAATTTTGAATTTCTCACAGCCTCTCTGATTGGCTGTTGGCACCCATTCTGATTTCCTAAAAGCTTCTGTGATTGGATAATTTCACAGAGGGATGAGATTTGATTGGATGATTGGGAGGGGGGGTATATGTTTATCCTTATTGACCTCTTACCATACAATGACGCCTTTTAACACCCCTAAAAGAGAAGGCTTTGGAAAATAATCTGAGAAAAGGAGACAATGCAGGTTACCAGCATTTTCTCCTTTTCTCACAATGTCTTCTACCCTATCAAAGAAAATTTTGATTATTAGTTATTCTTACATCTTATTGTATCTCTATGGCCTATTTTTTTAATTCTTCAAACGAAAACAAGATTTTTTTTTTTTTCATCAGAAAAAGTTTCTGCAACAGCAACCAGTTGCTTCTGAATTTTATTTTTTTGTGCAGCGGTTAAACATGACATTGACTTTTGACTCGCACGGTCACCAAAACTGACCCTGGTATGAAAACAGGGAAATGTTTGATTTACCTTTCTTTGATTTGTGCAACAGGTTTCAGTTGCCTCCGAAAGTGTCTTTACAATTTCATGCGCAGCACGTAACCGTCTCATATGGGTGAGATGGTCATCGCAACCGAATCAATGGTCCTAGTGAGAAAAAACGAAAAAAGAAAAATCCCTATATTTGACTTGAGAAACAGGTGTCGTCTGCTATGAAATGTCCCGTAAGTCGATTTTGATTTTTTCATGTTTTAGCGGATACGTAACTGGCACCTACAAACGGTAGTCAGCGTAAATGGGTTTGTTGTCACGGTATAAAGAGATTGGAGGAAAAAAAATAGAAATTCAGTTCCCTATATTTGACTTGGGAAACAGGTGTCGTCTGCTATGAAATGTCCCGTAAGTCGATTTTTCATGTTTTCGCGGATACGTAACTGGCACCTACGAGACGGTAGTCAACGTAAATGGGTTTGTTGTCACGTACGATATAGAGAGATTGGAGAAAAAAAAAAAAAAAAAATTCAGTTCTCTTTGTTTGACTTATGCAACAGGAAGCAGTTGCTACTGAAAAGAGTCTTCATGTCTTTTTTTAGCCACTTGTCACATCATTTTCTGGTGTTCTTGCATGTGCGTAACTGGCACGTATGAAACAGTAGTCAACGTAACTGGGTTTCTTGTTGCGCTTTTAAGATATTAGAAAAATTATGCTGCAATTCCTTCCTACTGAAAGAGTTTTCAGTCTTTTTTTTAGCCACTTGTCACATTGTTTTCTGTGCTTTTCGCATGTGCATAATTGGCACGTATGAGGTGGTAATCAACGTAACTGGGTTTCTTGTCATGGTTTGAAGCGATTAGAAAAAGTAACATTTCAGTTCCCTTTGTTTGATTTATGCAATAGGAAACAATTGCTAAATAAAGAGTTTTCAGTCCCTTTTTTAGCAACTTGTCACATTAGTTTGTGTGTGTTTTTTTTTACAGTTTTTTTTACACTGTACATTGATCATTTTGGCTTATATGAATTTGATGTGGCCCGAATCAGGAAATCCAATTGAAGGGTAAAGGGGGCATCAAGGGTTTACTTTAAGGGAAGTAACTCTTGCAAGGGGCTTGAAAGGACCAAAACAAGGTCTTCTGCCACCTCGTTTTCTTGAATTTTGGCCCTTTTTCAGTGAAATCTGGCATGTGTGGATGGTGCAAGCCTGGCAGTTTGCCAAGGACTGCACAGCAGCCTTTAAAAAAGACTTTAAATCCACTTTTATGCCGTTTTTTGTTCACTGTTTTTTCAATTGATATATTAGGGCGCCATTTTGTTTGGCTGACTGGGCCCATTTTGATTTCTCAAAGCCTCTCTGACTGCCAGGCCGGGCCCAATTTTGAATTTCTCACAGCCTCTCTGATTGGCTGTTGGCACCCATTCTGATTTCCTAAAAGCTTCTGTGATTGGATAATTTCACAGAGGGATGAGATTTGATTGGATGATTGGGAGGGGGGGTATATGTTTATCCTTATTGACCTCTTACCATACAATGACGCCTTTTAACACCCCTAAAAGAGAAGGCTTTGGAAAATAATCTGAGAAAAGGAGACAATGCAGGTTACCAGCATTTTCTCCTTTTCTCACAATGTCTTCTACCCTATCAAAGAAAATTTTGATTATTAGTTATTCTTACATCTTATTGTATCTCTATGGCCTATTTTTTTAATTCTTCAAACGAAAACAAGATTTTTTTTTTTTCATCAGAAAAAGTTTCTGCAACAGCAACCAGTTGCTTCTGAATTTTATTTTTTTGTGCAGCGGTTAAACATGACATTGACTTTTGACTCGCACGGTCACCAAAACTGACCCTGGTATGAAAACAGGGAAATGTTTGATTTACCTTTCTTTGATTTGTGCAACAGGTTTCAGTTGCCTCCGAAAGTGTCTTTACAATTTCATGCGCAGCACGTAACCGTCTCATATGGGTGAGATGGTCATCGCAACCGAATCAATGGTCCTAGTGAGAAAAAACGAAAAAAGAAAAATCCCTATATTTGACTTGAGAAACAGGTGTCGTCTGCTATGAAATGTCCCGTAAATCGATTTTGATTTTTTCATGTTTTAGCGGATATGTAACTGGCACCTACAAACGGTAGTCAGCGTAAATGGGTTTGTTGTCACGGTATAAAGAGATTGGAGGAAAAAAAATAGAAATTCAGTTCCCTATATTTGACTTGGGAAACAGGTGTCGTCTGCTATGAAATGTCCCGTAAGTCGATTTTTCATGTTTTCGCGGATACGTAACTGGCACCTACGAGACGGTAGTCAACGTAAATGGGTTTGTTGTCACGTACGATATAGAGAGATTGGAGAAAAAAAAAAAAAAAAAAATTCAGTTCTCTTTGTTTGACTTATGCAACAGGAAGCAGTTGCTACTGAAAAGAGTCTTCATGTCTTTTTTTAGCCACTTGTCACATCATTTTCTGGTGTTCTTGCATGTGCGTAACTGGCACGTATGAAACAGTAGTCAACGTAACTGGGTTTCTTGTTGCGCTTTTAAGATATTAGAAAAATTATGCTGCAATTCCTTCCTACTGAAAGAGTTTTCAGTCTTTTTTTTAGCCACTTGTCACATTGTTTTCTGTGCTTTTCGCATGTGCATAATTGGCACGTATGAGGTGGTAATCAACGTAACTGGGTTTCTTGTCATGGTTTGAAGCGATTAGAAAAAGTAACATTTCAGTTCCCTTTGTTTGATTTATGCAATAGGAAACAATTGCTAAATAAAGAGTTTTCAGTCCCTTTTTTAGCAACTTGTCACATTAGTTTGTGTGTGGTTTTTTTTACAGTTTTTTTTACACTGTACATTGATCATTTTGGCTTATATGAATTTGATGTGGCCCGAATCAGGAAATCCAATTGAAGGGTAAAGGGGGCATCAAGGGTTTTACTTTAAGGGAAGTAACTCTTGCAAGGGGCTTGAAAGGACCAAAACAAGGTCTTCTGCCACCTCGTTTTCTTGAATTTTGGCCCTTTTTCAGTGAAATCTGGCATGTGTGGATGGTGCAAGCCTGGCAGTTTGCCAAGGACTGCACAGCAGCCTTTAAAAAAGACTTTAAATCCACTTTTATACCGTTTTTTGTTCACTGTTTTTTCAATTGATATATTAGGGCGCCATTTTGTTTGGCTGACTGGGCCCATTTTGATTTCTCAAAGCCTCTCTGACTGCCAGGCCGGGCCCAATTTTGAATTTCTCACAGCCTCTCTGATTGGCTGTTGGCACCCATTCTGATTTCCTAAAAGCTTCTGTGATTGGATAATTTCACAGAGGGATGAGATTTGATTGGATGATTGGGAGGGGGGGTATATGTTTATCCTTATTGACCTCTTACCATACAATGACGCCTTTTAACACCCCTAAAAGAGAAGGCTTTGGAAAATAATCTGAGAAAAGGAGACAATGCAGGTTACCAGCATTTTCTCCTTTTCTCACAATGTCTTCTACCCTATCAAAGAAAATTTTGATTATTAGTTATTCTTACATCTTATTGTATCTCTATGGCCTATTTTTTTAATTCTTCAAACGAAAACAAGATTTTTTTTTTTTTTCATCAGAAAAAGTTTCTGCAACAGCAACCAGTTGCTTCTGAATTTTATTTTTTTGTGCAGCGGTTAAACATGACATTGACTTTTGACTCGCACGGTCACCAAAACTGACCCTGGTATGAAAACAGGGAAATGTTTGATTTACCTTTCTTTGATTTGTGCAACAGGTTTCAGTTGCCTCCGAAAGTGTCTTTACAATTTCATGCGCAGCACGTAACCGTCTCATATGGGTGAGATGGTCATCGCAACCGAATCAATGGTCCTAGTGAGAAAAAACGAAAAAAGAAAAATCCCTATATTTGACTTGAGAAACAGGTGTTGTCTGCTATGAAATGTCCCGTAAGTCGATTTTTTCATGTTTTAGCGGATACGTAACTGGCACCTACAAACGGTAGTCAGCGTAAATGGGTTTGTTGTCACGGTATAAAGAGATTGGAGGAAAAAAAATAGAAATTCAGTTCCCTATATTTGACTTGGGAAACAGGTGTCGTCTGCTATGAAATGTCCCGTAAGTCGATTTTTCATGTTTTCGCGGATACGTAACTGGCACCTACGAGACGGTAGTCAACGTAAATGGGTTTGTCGTCACGTACGATATAGAGAGATTGGAGAAAAAAAAAAAAAAAAAATTCAGTTCTCTTTATTTGACTTATGCAACAGGAAGCAGTTGCTACTGAAAAGAGTCTTCATGTCTTTTTTTAGCCACTTGTCACATCATTTTCTGGTGTTCTTGCATGTGCGTAACTGGCACGTATGAAACAGTAGTCAACGTAACTGGGTTTCTTGTTGCGCTTTTAAGATATTAGAAAAATTATGCTGCAATTCCTTCCTACTGAAAGAGTTTTCAGTCTTTTTTTTAGCCACTTGTCACATTGTTTTCTGTGCTTTTCGCATGTGCATAATTGGCACGTATGAGGTGGTAATCAACGTAACTGGGTTTCTTGTCATGGTTTGAAGCGATTAGAAAAAGTAACATTTCAGTTCCCTTTGTTTGATTTATGCAATAGGAAACAATTGCTAAATAAAGAGTTTTCAGTCCCTTTTTTAGCAACTTGTCACATTAGTTTGTGTGTGTTTTTTTTTACAGTTTTTTTTACACTGTACATTGATCATTTTGGCTTATATGAATTTGATGTGGCCCGAATCAGGAAATCCAATTGAAGGGTAAAGGGGGCATCAAGGGTTTACTTTAAGGGAAGTAACTCTTGCAAGGGGCTTGAAAGGACCAAAACAAGGTCTTCTGCCACCTCGTTTTCTTGAATTTTGGCCCTTTTTCAGTGAAATCTGGCATGTGTGGATGGTGCAAGCCTGGCAGTTTGCCAAGGACTGCACAGCAGCCTTTAAAAAAGACTTTAAATCCACTTTTATGCCGTTTTTTGTTCACTGTTTTTTCAATTGATATATTAGGGCGCCATTTTGTTTGGCTGACTGGGCCCATTTTGATTTCTCAAAGCCTCTCTGACTGCCAGGCCGGGCCCAATTTTGAATTTCTCACAGCCTCTCTGATTGGCTGTTGGCACCCATTCTGATTTCCTAAAAGCTTCTGTGATTGGATAATTTCACAGAGGGATGAGATTTGATTGGATGATTGGGAGGGGGGGTATATGTTTATCCTTATTGACCTCTTACCATACAATGACGCCTTTTAACACCCCTAAAAGAGAAGGCTTTGGAAAATAATCTGAGAAAAGGAGACAATGCAGGTTACCAGCATTTTCTCCTTTTCTCACAATGTCTTCTACCCTATCAAAGAAAATTTTGATTATTAGTTATTCTTACATCTTATTGTATCTCTATGGCCTATTTTTTTAATTCTTCAAACGAAAACAAGATTTTTTTTTTTTTCATCAGAAAAAGTTTCTGCAACAGCAACCAGTTGCTTCTGAATTTTATTTTTTTGTGCAGCGGTTAAACATGACATTGACTTTTGACTCGCACGGTCACCAAAACTGACCCTGGTATGAAAACAGGGAAATGTTTGATTTACCTTTCTTTGATTTGTGCAACAGGTTTCAGTTGCCTCCGAAAGTGTCTTTACAATTTCATGCGCAGCACGTAACCGTCTCATATGGGTGAGATGGTCATCGCAACCGAATCAATGGTCCTAGTGAGAAAAAACGAAAAAAGAAAAATCCCTATATTTGACTTGAGAAACAGGTGTCGTCTGCTATGAAATGTCCCGTAAGTCGATTTTTTCATGTTTTAGCGGATACGTAACTGGCACCTACAAACGGTAGTCAGCGTAAATGGGTTTGTTGTCACGGTATAAAGAGATTGGAGGAAAAAAAATAGAAATTCAGTTCCCTATATTTGACTTGGGAAACAGGTGTCGTCTGCTATGAAATGTCCCGTAAGTCGATTTTTCATGTTTTCGCGGATACGTAACTGGCACCTACGAGACGGTAGTCAACGTAAATGGGTTTGTTGTCACGTACGATATAGAGAGATTGGAGAAAAAAAAAAAAAAAAAAATTCAGTTCTCTTTGTTTGACTTATGCAACAGGAAGCAGTTGCTACTGAAAAGAGTCTTCATGTCTTTTTTTAGCCACTTGTCACATCATTTTCTGGTGTTCTTGCATGTGCGTAACTGGCACGTATGAAACAGTAGTCAACGTAACTGGGTTTCTTGTTGCGCTTTTAAGATATTAGAAAAATTATGCTGCAATTCCTTCCTACTGAAAGAGTTTTCAGTCTTTTTTTTAGCCACTTGTCACATTGTTTTCTGTGCTTTTGGCATGTGCATAATTGGCACGTATAAGGTGGTAATCAACGTAACTGGGTTTCTTGTCATGGTTTGAAGTGATTAGAAAAAGTAACATTTCAGTTCCCTTTGTTTGATTTATGCAATAGGAAACAATTGCTAAATAAAGAGTTTTCAGTCCCTTTTTTAGCAACTTGTCACATTAGTTTGTGTGTGTTTTTTTTTACAGTTTTTTTTACACTGTACATTGATCATTTTGGCTTATATGAATTTGATGTGGCCCGAATCAGGAAATCCAATTGAAGGGTAAAGGGGGCATCAAGGGTTTACTTTAAGGGAAGTAACTCTTGCAAGGGGCTTGAAAGGACCAAAACAAGGTCTTCTGCCACCTCGTTTTCTTGAATTTTGGCCCTTTTTCAGTGAAATCTGGCATGTGTGGATGGTGCAAGCCTGGCAGTTTGCCAAGGACTGCACAGCAGCCTTTAAAAAAGACTTTAAATCCACTTTTATGCCGTTTTTTGTTCACTGTTTTTTCAATTGATATATTAGGGCGCCATTTTGTTTGGCTGACTGGGCCCATTTTGATTTCTCAAAGCCTCTCTGACTGCCAGGCCGGGCCCAATTTTGAATTTCTCACAGCCTCTCTGATTGGCTGTTGGCACCCATTCTGATTTCCTAAAAGCTTCTGTGATTGAATAATTTCACAGAGGGATGAGATTTGATTGGATGATTGGGAGGGGGGGTATATGTTTATCCTTATTGACCTCTTACCATACAATGACGCCTTTTAACACCCCTAAAAGAGAAGGCTTTGGAAAATAATCTGAGAAAAGGAGACAATGCAGGTTACCAGCATTTTCCCCTTTTCTCAATATGTCTTCTACCCTATCAAAGAAAATTTTGATTATTAGTTATTCTTACATCTTATTGTATCTCTATGGCCTATTTTTTTAATTCTTCAAACGAAAACAAGATTTTTTTTTTTTTCATCAGAAAAAGTTTCTGCAACAGCAACCAGTTGCTTCTGAATTTTATTTTTTTGTGCAGCGGTTAAACATGACATTGACTTTTGACTCGCACGGTCACCAAAACTGACCCTGGTATGAAAACAGGGAAATGTTTGATTTACCTTTCTTTGATTTGTGCAACAGGTTTCAGTTGCCTCCGAAAGTGTCTTTACAATTTCATGCGCAGCACGTAACCGTCTCATATGGGTGAGATGGTCATCGCAACCGAATCAATGGTCCTAGTGAGAAAAAACGAAAAAAGAAAAATCCCTATATTTGACTTGAGAAACAGGTGTCTTCTGCTATGAAATGTCCCGTAAGTCGATTTTTTCATGTTTTAGCGGATACGTAACTGGCACCTACAAACGGTAGTCAGCGTAAATGGGTTTGTTGTCACGGTATAAAGAGATTGGAGGAAAAAAAATAGAAATTCAGTTCCCTATATTTGACTTGGGAAACAGGTGTCGTCTGCTATGAAATGTCCCGTAAGTCGATTTTTCATGTTTTCGCGGATACGTAACTGGCACCTACGAGACGGTAGTCAACGTAAATGGGTTTGTTGTCACGTACGATATAGAGAGATTGGAGAAAAAAAAAAAAAAAAATTCAGTTCTCTTTGTTTGACTTATGCAACAGGAAGCAGTTGCTACTGAAAAGAGTCTTCATGTCTTTTTTTAGCCACTTGTCACATCATTTTCTGGTGTTCTTGCATGTGCGTAACTGGCACGTATGAAACAGTAGTCAACGTAACTGGGTTTCTTGTTGCGCTTTTAAGATATTAGAAAAATTATGCTGCAATTCCTTCCTACTGAAAGAGTTTTCAGTCTTTTTTTTAGCCACTTGTCACATTGTTTTCTGTGCTTTTCGCATGTGCATAATTGGCACGTATGAGGTGGTAATCAACGTAACTGGGTTTCTTGTCATGGTTTGAAGCGATTAGAAAAAGTAACATTTCAGTTCCCTTTGTTTGATTTATGCAATAGGAAACAATTGCTAAATAAAGAGTTTTCAGTCCCTTTTTTAGCAACTTGTCACATTAGTTTGTGTGTGTTTTTTTTTACAGTTTTTTTTACACTGTACATTGATCATTTTGGCTTATATGAATTTGATGTGGCCCGAATCAGGAAATCCAATTGAAGGGTAAAGGGGGCATCAAGGGTTTACTTTAAGGGAAGTAACTCTTGCAAGGGGCTTGAAAGGACCAAAACAAGGTCTTCTGCCACCTCGTTTTCTTGAATTTTGGCCCTTTTTCAGTGAAATCTGGCATGTGTGGATGGTGCAAGCCTGGCAGTTTGCCAAGGACTGCACAGCAGCCTTTAAAAAAGACTTTAAATCCACTTTTATGCCGTTTTTTGTTCACTGTTTTTTCAATTGATATATTAGGGCGCCATTTTGTTTGGCTGACTGGGCCCATTTTGATTTCTCAAAGCCTCTCTGACTGCCAGGCCGGGCCCAATTTTGAATTTCTCACAGCCTCTCTGATTGGCTGTTGGCACCCATTCTGATTTCCTAAAAGCTTCTGTGATTGGATAATTTCACAGAGGGATGAGATTTGATTGGATGATTGGGAGGGGGGGTATATGTTTATCCTTATTGACCTCTTACCATACAATGACGCCTTTTAACACCCCTAAAAGAGAAGGCTTTGGAAAATAATCTGAGAAAAGGAGACAATGCAGGTTACCAGCATTTTCTCCTTTTCTCACAATGTCTTCTACCCTATCAAAGAAAATTTTGATTATTAGTTATTCTTACATCTTATTGTATCTCTATGGCCTATTTTTTTAATTCTTCAAACGAAAACAAGATTTTTTTTTTTTCATCAGAAAAAGTTTCTGCAACAGCAACCAGTTGCTTCTGAATTTTATTTTTTTGTGCAGCGGTTAAACATGACATTGACTTTTGACTCGCACGGTCACCAAAACTGACCCTGGTATGAAAACAGGGAAATGTTTGATTTACCTTTCTTTGATTTGTGCAACAGGTTTCAGTTGCCTCCGAAAGTGTCTTTACAATTTCATGCGCAGCACGTAACCGTCTCATATGGGTGAGATGGTCATCGCAACCGAATCAATGGTCCTAGTGAGAAAAAACGAAAAAAGAAAAATCCCTATATTTGACTTGAGAAACAGGTGTCGTCTGCTATGAAATGTCCCGAAAGTCGATTTTTTCATGTTTTAGCGGATACGTAACTGGCACCTACAAACGGTAGTCAGCGTAAATGGGTTTGTTGTCACGGTATAAAGAGATTGGAGGAAAAAAAATAGAAATTCAGTTCCCTATATTTGACTTGGGAAACAGGTGTCGTCTGCTATGAAATGTCCCGTAAGTCGATTTTTCATGTTTTCGCGGATACGTAACTGGCACCTACGAGACGGTAGTCAACGTAAATGGGTTTGTTGTCACGTACGATATAGAGAGATTGGAGGAAAAAAAAAAAAAAAAAATTCAGTTCTCTTTGTTTGACTTATGCAACAGGAAGCAGTTGCTACTGAAAAGAGTCTTCATGTCTTTTTTTAGCCACTTGTCACATCATTTTCTGGTGTTCTTGCATGTGCGTAACTGGCACGTATGAAACAGTAGTCAACGTAACTGGGTTTCTTGTTGCGCTTTTAAGATATTAGAAAAATTATGCTGCAATTCCTTCCTACTGAAAGAGTTTTCAGTCTTTTTTTTAGCCACTTGTCACATTGTTTTCTGTGCTTTTCGCATGTGCATAATTGGCACGTATGAGGTGGTAATCAACGTAACTGGGTTTCTTGTCATGGTTTGAAGCGATTAGAAAAAGTAACATTTCAGTTCCCTTTGTTTGATTTATGTCAAAAGGAAACAATTGCTAAATAAAGAGTTTTCAGTCCCTTTTTTAGCAACTTGTCACATTAGTTTGTGTGTGTTTTTTTTTACAGTTTTTTTTACACTGTACATTGATCATTTTGGCTTATATGAATTTGATGTGGCCCGAATCAGGAAATCCAATTGAAGGGTAAAGGGGGCATCAAGGGTTTACTTTAAGGGAAGTAACTCTTGCAAGGGGCTTGAAAGGACCAAAACAAGGTCTTCTGCCACCTCGTTTTCTTGAATTTTGGCCCTTTTTCAGTGAAATCTGGCATGTGTGGATGGTGCAAGCCTGGCAGTTTGCCAAGGACTGCACAGCAGCCTTTAAAAAAGACTTTAAATCCACTTTTATGCCGTTTTTTGTTCACTGTTTTTTCAATTGATATATTAGGGCGCCATTTTGTTTGGCTGACTGGGCCCATTTTGATTTCTCAAAGCCTCTCTGACTGCCAGGCCGGGCCCAATTTTGAATTTCTCACAGCCTCTCTGATTGGCTGTTGGCACCCATTCTGATTTCCTAAAAGCTTCTGTGATTGGATAATTTCACAGAGGGATGAGATTTGATTGGATGATTGGGAGGGGGGGTATATGTTTATCCTTATTGACCTCTTACCATACAATGACGCCTTTTAACACCCCTAAAAGAGAAGGCTTTGGAAAATAATCTGAGAAAAGGAGACAATGCAGGTTACCAGCATTTTCTCCTTTTCTCACAATGTCTTCTACCCTATCAAAGAAAATTTTGATTATTAGTTATTCTTACATCTTATTGTATCTCTATGGCCTATTTTTTTAATTCTTCAAACGAAAACAAGATTTTTTTTTTTTTCATCAGAAAAAGTTTCTGCAACAGCAACCAGTTGCTTCTGAATTTTATTTTTTTGTGCAGCGGTTAAACATGACATTGACTTTTGACTCGCACGGTCACCAAAACTGACCCTGGTATGAAAACAGGGAAATGTTTGATTTACCTTTCTTTGATTTGTGCAACAGGTTTCAGTTGCCTCCGAAAGTGTCTTTACAATTTCATGCGCAGCACGTAACCGTCTCATATGGGTGAGATGGTCATCGCAACCGAATCAATGGTCCTAGTGAGAAAAAACGAAAAAAGAAAAATCCCTATATTTGACTTGAGAAACAGGTGTCGTCTGCTATGAAATGTCCCGTAAGTCGATTTTTTCATGTTTTAGCGGATACGTAACTGGCACCTACAAACGGTAGTCAGCGTAAATGGGTTTGTTGTCACGGTATAAAGAGATTGGAGGAAAAAAAATAGAAATTCAGTTCCCTATATTTGACTTGGGAAACAGGTGTCGTCTGCTATGAAATGTCCCGTAAGTCGATTTTTCATGTTTTCGCGGATACGTAACTGGCACCTACGAGACGGTAGTCAACGTAAATGGGTTTGTTGTCACGTACGATATAGAGAGATTTGAGGAAAAAAAAAAAAAAAAAATTCAGTTCTCTTTGTTTGACTTATGCAACAGGAAGCAGTTGCTACTGAAAAGAGTCTTCATGTCTTTTTTTAGCCACTTGTCACATCATTTTCTGGTGTTCTTGCATGTGCGTAACTGGCACGTATGAAACAGTAGTCAACGTAACTGGGTTTCTTGTTGCGCTTTTAAGATATTAGAAAAATTATGCTGCAATTCCTTCCTACTGAAAGAGTTTTCAGTCTTTTTTTTAGCCACTTGTCACATTGTTTTCTGTGCTTTTCGCATGTGCATAATTGGCACGTATGAGGTGGTAATCAACGTGACTGGGTTTCTTGTCATGGTTTGAAGCGATTAGAAAAAGTAACATTTCAGTTCCCTTTGTTTGATTTATGTCAAAAGGAAACAATTGCTAAATAAAGAGTTTTCAGTCCCTTTTTTAGCAACTTGTCACATTAGTTTGTGTGTGTTTTTTTTTACAGTTTTTTTTACACTGTACATTGATCATTTTGGCTTATATGAATTTGATGTGGCCCGAATCAGGAAATCCAATTGAAGGGTAAAGGGGGCATCAAGGGTTTACTTTAAGGGAAGTAACTCTTGCAAGGGGCTTGAAAGGACCAAAACAAGGTCTTCTGCCACCTCGTTTTCTTGAATTTTGGCCCTTTTTCAGTGAAATCTGGCATGTGTGGATGGTGCAAGCCTGGCAGTTTGCCAAGGACTGCACAGCAGCCTTTAAAAAAGACTTTAAATCCACTTTTATGCCGTTTTTTGTTCACTGTTTTTTCAATTGATATATTAGGGCGCCATTTTGTTTGGCTGACTGGGCCCATTTTGATTTCTCAAAGCCTCTCTGACTGCCAGGCCGGGCCCAATTTTGAATTTCTCACAGCCTCTCTGATTGGCTGTTGGCACCCATTCTGATTTCCTAAAAGCTTCTGTGATTGGATAATTTCACAGAGGGATGAGATTTGATTGGATGATTGGGAGGGGGGGTATATGTTTATCCTTATTGACCTCTTACCATACAATGACGCCTTTTAACACCCCTAAAAGAGAAGGCTTTGGAAAATAATCTGAGAAAAGGAGACAATGCAGGTTACCAGCATTTTCTCCTTTTCTCACAATGTCTTCTACCCTATCAAAGAAAATTTTGATTATTAGTTATTCTTACATCTTATTGTATCTCTATGGCCTATTTTTTTAATTCTTCAAACGAAAACAAGATTTTTTTTTTTTTCATCAGAAAAAGTTTCTGCAACAGCAACCAGTTGCTTCTGAATTTTATTTTTTTGTGCAGCGGTTAAACATGACATTGACTTTTGACTCGCACGGTCACCAAAACTGACCCTGGTATGAAAACAGGGAAATGTTTGATTTACCTTTCTTTGATTTGTGCAACAGGTTTCAGTTGCCTCCGAAAGTGTCTTTACAATTTCATGCGCAGCACGTAACCGTCTCATATGGGTGAGATGGTCATCGCAACCGAATCAATGGTCCTAGTGAGAAAAAACGAAAAAAGAAAAATCCCTATATTTGACTTGAGAAACAGGTGTCGTCTGCTATGAAATGTCCCGTAAGTCGATTTTTTCATGTTTTAGCGGATACGTAACTGGCACCTACAAACGGTAGTCAGCGTAAATGGGTTTGTTGTCACGGTATAAAGAGATTGGAGGAAAAAAAATAGAAATTCAGTTCCCTATATTTGACTTGGGAAACAGGTGTCGTCTGCTATGAAATGTCCCGTAAGTCGATTTTTCATGTTTTCGCGGATACGTAACTGGCACCTACGAGACGGTAGTCAACGTAAATGGGTTTGTTGTCACGTACGATATAGAGAGATTGGAGAAAAAAAAAAAAAATTCAGTTCTCTTTGTTTGACTTATGCAACAGGAAGCAGTTGCTACTGAAAAGAGTCTTCATGTCTTTTTTTAGCCACTTGTCACATCATTTTCTGGTGTTCTTGCATGTGCGTAACTGGCACGTATGAAACAGTAGTCAACGTAACTGGGTTTCTTGTTGCGCTTTTAAGATATTAGAAAAATTATGCTGCAATTCCTTCCTACTGAAAGAGTTTTCAGTCTTTTTTTTAGCCACTTGTCACATTGTTTTCTGTGCTTTTCGCATGTGCATAATTGGCACGTATGAGGTGGTAATCAACGTAACTGGGTTTCTTGTCATGGTTTGAAGCGATTAGAAAAAGTAACATTTCAGTTCCCTTTGTTTGATTTATGCAATAGGAAACAATTGCTAAATAAAGAGTTTTCAGTCCCTTTTTTAGCAACTTGTCACATTAGTTTGTGTGTGTTTTTTTTTACAGTTTTTTTTACACTGTACATTGATCATTTTGGCTTATATGAATTTGATGTGGCCCGAATCAGGAAATCCAATTGAAGGGTAAAGGGGGCATCAAGGGTTTACTTTAAGGGAAGTAACTCTTGCAAGGGGCTTGAAAGGACCAAAACAAGGTCTTCTGCCACCTCGTTTTCTTGAATTTTGGCCCTTTTTCAGTGAAATCTGGCATGTGTGGATGGTGCAAGCCTGGCAGTTTGCCAAGGACTGCACAGCAGCCTTTAAAAAAGACTTTAAATCCACTTTTATGCCGTTTTTTGTTCACTGTTTTTTCAATTGATATATTAGGGCGCCATTTTGTTTGGCTGACTGGGCCCATTTTGATTTCTCAAAGCCTCTCTGACTGCCAGGCCGGGCCCAATTTTGAATTTCTCACAGCCTCTCTGATTGGCTGTTGGCACCCATTCTGATTTCCTAAAAGCTTCTGTGATTGGATAATTTCACAGAGGGATGAGATTTGATTGGATGATTGGGAGGGGGGTATATGTTTATCCTTATTGACCTCTTACCATACAATGACGCCTTTTAACACCCCTAAAAGAGAAGGCTTTGGAAAATAATCTGAGAAAAGGAGACAATGCAGGTTACCAGCATTTTCTCCTTTTCTCACAATGTCTTCTACCCTATCAAAGAAAATTTTGATTATTAGTTATTCTTACATCTTATTGTATCTCTATGGCCTATTTTTTTAATTCTTCAAACGAAAACAAGATTTTTTTTTTTTTCATCAGAAAAAGTTTCTGCAACAGCAACCAGTTGCTTCTGAATTTTATTTTTTTGTGCAGCGGTTAAACATGACATTGACTTTTGACTCGCACGGTCACCAAAACTGACCCTGGTATGAAAACAGGGAAATGTTTGATTTACCTTTCTTTGATTTGTGCAACAGGTTTCAGTTGCCTCCGAAAGTGTCTTTACAATTTCATGCGCAGCACGTAACCATCTCATATGGGTGAGATGGTCATCGCAACCGAATCAATGGTCCTAGTGAGAAAAAACGAAAAAAGAAAAATCCCTATATTTGACTTGAGAAACAGGTGTCGTCTGCTATGAAATGTCCCGTAAGTCGATTTTTTCATGTTTTAGCGGATACGTAACTGGCACCTACAAACGGTAGTCAGCGTAAATGGGTTTGTTGTCACGGTATAAAGAGATTGGAGGAAAAAAAATAGAAATTCAGTTCCCTATATTTGACTTGGGAAACAGGTGTCGTCTGCTATGAAATGTCCCGTAAGTCGATTTTTCATGTTTTCGCGGATACGTAACTGGCACCTACGAGACGGTAGTCAACGTAAATGGGTTTGTTGTCACGTACGATATAGAGAGATTGGAGAAAAAAAAAAAAAAAATTCAGTTCTCTTTGTTTGACTTATGCAACAGGAAGCAGTTGCTACTGAAAAGAGTCTTCATGTCTTTTTTTAGCCACTTGTCACATCATTTTCTGGTGTTCTTGCATGTGCGTAACTGGCACGTATGAAACAGTAGTCAACGTAACTGGGTTTCTTGTTGCGCTTTTAAGATATTAGAAAAATTATGCTGCAATTCCTTCCTACTGAAAGAGTTTTCAGTCTTTTTTTTAGCCACTTGTCACATTGTTTTCTGTGCTTTTCGCATGTGCATAATTGGCACGTATGAGGTGGTAATCAACGTAACTGGGTTTCTTGTCATGGTTTGAAGCGATTAGAAAAAGTAACATTTCAGTTCCCTTTGTTTGATTTATGCAATAGGAAACAATTGCTAAATAAAGAGTTTTCAGTCCCTTTTTTAGCAACTTGTCACATTAGTTTGTGTGTGTTTTTTTTTACAGTTTTTTTTACACTGTACATTGATCATTTTGGCTTATATGAATTTGATGTGGCCCGAATCAGGAAATCCAATTGAAGGGTAAAGGGGGCATCAAGGGTTTACTTTAAGGGAAGTAACTCTTGCAAGGGGCTTGAAAGGACCAAAACAAGGTCTTCTGCCACCTCGTTTTCTTGAATTTTGGCCCTTTTTCAGTGAAATCTGGCATGTGTGGATGGTGCAAGCCTGGCAGTTTGCCAAGGACTGCACAGCAGCCTTTAAAAAAGACTTTAAATCCACTTTTATGCCGTTTTTTGTTCACTGTTTTTTCAATTGATATATTAGGGCGCCATTTTGTTTGGCTGACTGGGCCCATTTTGATTTCTCAAAGCCTCTCTGACTGCCAGGCCGGGCCCAATTTTGAATTTCTCACAGCCTCTCTGATTGGCTGTTGGCACCCATTCTGATTTCCTAAAAGCTTCTGTGATTGAATAATTTCACAGAGGGATGAGATTTGATTGGATGATTGGGAGGGGGGGTATATGTTTATCCTTATTGACCTCTTACCATACAATGACGCCTTTTAACACCCCTAAAAGAGAAGGCTTTGGAAAATAATCTGAGAAAAGGAGACAATGCAGGTTACCAGCATTTTCCCCTTTTCTCAATATGTCTTCTACCCTATCAAAGAAAATTTTGATTATTAGTTATTCTTACATCTTATTGTATCTCTATGGCCTATTTTTTTAATTCTTCAAACGAAAACAATATTTTTTTTTTTTTCATCAGAAAAAGTTTCTGCAACAGCAACCAGTTGCTTCTGAATTTTATTTTTTTGTGCAGCGGTTAAACATGACATTGACTTTTGACTCGCACGGTCACCAAAACTGACCCTGGTATGAAAACAGGGAAATGTTT
The DNA here is from genome assembly GCA_943736015.1 of Tridacna crocea. Classification (NCBI taxonomy): domain Eukaryota; kingdom Metazoa; phylum Mollusca; class Bivalvia; order Cardiida; family Cardiidae; genus Tridacna; species Tridacna crocea. The sequence goes on along the minus strand of OX031066.1, from coordinate 7,619,777 downwards.
GATTTACCTTTCTTTGATTTGTGCAACAGGTTTCAGTTGCCTCCGAAAGTGTCTTTACAATTTCATGCGCAGCACGTAACCGTCTCATATGGGTGAGATGGTCATCGCAACCGAATCAATGGTCCTAGTGAGAAAAAACGAAAAAAGAAAAATCCCTATATTTGACTTGAGAAACAGGTGTCTTCTGCTATGAAATGTCCCGTAAGTCGATTTTTTCATGTTTTAGCGGATACGTAACTGGCACCTACAAACGGTAGTCAGCGTAAATGGGTTTGTTGTCACGGTATAAAGAGATTGGAGGAAAAAAAATAGAAATTCAGTTCCCTATATTTGACTTGGGAAACAGGTGTCGTCTGCTATGAAATGTCCCGTAAGTCGATTTTTCATGTTTTCGCGGATACGTAACTGGCACCTACGAGACGGTAGTCAACGTAAATGGGTTTGTTGTCACGTACGATATAGAGAGAATGGAGAAAAAAAAAAAAAAAAATTCAGTTCTCTTTGTTTGACTTATGCAACAGGAAGCAGTTGCTACTGAAAAGAGTCTTCATGTCTTTTTTTAGCCACTTGTCACATCATTTTCTGGTGTTCTTGCATGTGCGTAACTGGCACGTATGAAACAGTAGTCAACGTAACTGGGTTTCTTGTTGCGCTTTTAAGATATTAGAAAAATTATGCTGCAATTCCTTCCTACTGAAAGAGTTTTCAGTCTTTTTTTTAGCCACTTGTCACATTGTTTTCTGTGCTTTTCGCATGTGCATAATTGGCACGTATGAGGTGGTAATCAACGTAACTGGGTTTCTTGTCATGGTTTGAAGCGATTAGAAAAAGTAACATTTCAGTTCCCTTTGTTTGATTTATGCAATAGGAAACAATTGCTAAATAAAGAGTTTTCAGTCCCTTTTTTAGCAACTTGTCACATTAGTTTGTGTGTGTTTTTTTTTACAGTTTTTTTTACACTGTACATTGATCATTTTGGCTTATATGAATTTGATGTGGCCCGAATCAGGAAATCCAATTGAAGGGTAAAGGGGGCATCAAGGGTTTACTTTAAGGGAAGTAACTCTTGCAAGGGGCTTGAAAGGACCAAAACAAGGTCTTCTGCCACCTCGTTTTCTTGAATTTTGGCCCTTTTTCAGTGAAATCTGGCATGTGTGGATGGTGCAAGCCTGGCAGTTTGCCAAGGACTGCACAGCAGCCTTTAAAAAAGACTTTAAATCCACTTTTATGCCGTTTTTTGTTCACTGTTTTTTCAATTGATATATTAGGGCGCCATTTTGTTTGGCTGACTGGGCCCATTTTGATTTCTCAAAGCCTCTCTGACTGCCAGGCCGGGCCCAATTTTGAATTTCTCACAGCCTCTCTGATTGGCTGTTGGCACCCATTCTGATTTCCTAAAAGCTTCTGTGATTGGATAATTTCACAGAGGGATGAGATTTGATTGGATGATTGGGAGGGGGGGTATATGTTTATCCTTATTGACCTCTTACCATACAATGACGCCTTTTAACACCCCTAAAAGAGAAGGCTTTGGAAAATAATCTGAGAAAAGGAGACAATGCAGGTTACCAGCATTTTCTCCTTTTCTCACAATGTCTTCTACCCTATCAAAGAAAATTTTGATTATTAGTTATTCTTACATCTTATTGTATCTCTATGGCCTATTTTTTTAATTCTTCAAACGAAAACAAGATTTTTTTTTTTTTCATCAGAAAAAGTTTCTGCAACAGCAACCAGTTGCTTCTGAATTCTATTTTTTTGTGCAGCGGTTAAACATGACATTGACTTTTGACTCGCACGGTCACCAAAACTGACCCTGGTATGAAAACAGGGAAATGTTTGATTTACCTTTCTTTGATTTGTGCAACAGGTTTCAGTTGCCTCCGAAAGTGTCTTTACAATTTCATGCGCAGCACGTAACCGTCTCATATGGGTGAGATGGTCATCGCAACCGAATCAATGGTCCTAGTGAGAAAAAACGAAAAAAGAAAAATCCCTATATTTGACTTGAGAAACAGGTGTCGTCTGCTATGAAATGTCCCGTAAGTCGATTTTTTCATGTTTTAGCAGATACGTAACTGGCACCTACAAACGGTAGTCAGCGTAAATGGGTTTGTTGTCACGGTATAAAGAGATTGGAGGAAAAAAAATAGAAATTCAGTTCCCTATATTTGACTTGGGAAACAGGTGTCGTCTGCTATGAAATGTCCCGTAAGTCGATTTTTCATGTTTTCGCGGATACGTAACTGGCACCTACGAGACGGTAGTCAACGTAAATGGGTTTGTTGTCACGTACGATATAGAGAGATTGGAGAAAAAAAAAAAAAAAAAATTCAGTTCTCTTTGTTTGACTTATGCAACAGGAAGCAGTTGCTACTGAAAAGAGTCTTCATGTCTTTTTTTAGCCACTTGTCACATCATTTTCTGGTGTTCTTGCATGTGCGTAACTGGCACGTATGAAACAGTAGTCAACGTAACTGGGTTTCTTGTTGCGCTTTTAAGATATTAGAAAAATTATGCTGCAATTCCTTCCTACTGAAAGAGTTTTCAGTCTTTTTTTTAGCCACTTGTCACATTGTTTTCTGTGCTTTTCGCATGTGCATAATTGGCACGTATGAGGTGGTAATCAACGTAACTGGGTTTCTTGTCATGGTTTGAAGCGATTAGAAAAAGTAACATTTCAGTTCCCTTTGTTTGATTTATGCAATAGGAAACAATTGCTAAATAAAGAGTTTTCAGTCCCTTTTTTAGCAACTTGTCACATTAGTTTGTGTGTGTTTTTTTTTACAGTTTTTTTTACACTGTACATTGATCATTTTGGCTTATATGAATTTGATGTGGCCCGAATCAGGAAATCCAATTGAAGGGTAAAGGGGGCATCAAGGGTTTACTTTAAGGGAAGTAACTCTTGCAAGGGGCTTGAAAGGACCAAAACAAGGTCTTCTGCCACCTCGTTTTCTTGAATTTTGGCCCTTTTTCAGTGAAATCTGGCATGTGTGGATGGTGCAAGCCTGGCAGTTTGCCAAGGACTGCACAGCAGCCTTTAAAAAAGACTTTAAATCCACTTTTATGCCGTTTTTTGTTCACTGTTTTTTCAATTGATATATTAGGGCGCCATTTTGTTTGGCTGACTGGGCCCATTTTGATTTCTCAAAGCCTCTCTGACTGCCAGGCCGGGCCCAATTTTGAATTTCTCACAGCCTCTCTGATTGGCTGTTGGCACCCATTCTGATTTCCTAAAAGCTTCTGTGATTGGATAATTTCACAGAGGGATGAGATTTGATTGGATGATTGGGAGGGGGGTATATGTTTATCCTTATTGACCTCTTACCATACAATGACGCCTTTTAACACCCCTAAAAGAGAAGGCTTTGGAAAATAATCTGAGAAAAGGAGACAATGCAGGTTACCAGCATTTTCTCCTTTTCTCACAATGTCTTCTACCCTATCAAAGAAAATTTTGATTATTAGTTATTCTTACATCTTATTGTATCTCTATGGCCTATTTTTTTAATTCTTCAAACGAAAACAAGATTTTTTTTTTTTTCATCAGAAAAAGTTTCTGCAACAGCAACCAGTTGCTTCTGAATTTTATTTTTTTGTGCAGCGGTTAAACATGACATTGACTTTTGACTCGCACGGTCACCAAAACTGACCCTGGTATGAAAACAGGGAAATGTTTGATTTACCTTTCTTTGATTTGTGCAACAGGTTTCAGTTGCCTCCGAAAGTGTCTTTACAATTTCATGCGCAGCACGTAACCGTCTCATATGGGTGAGATGGTCATCGCAACCGAATCAATGGTCCTAGTGAGAAAAAACGAAAAAAGAAAAATCCCTATATTTGACTTGAGAAACAGGTGTCGTCTGCTATGAAATGTCCCGTAAGTCGATTTTTTCATGTTTTAGCGGATACGTAACTGGCACCTACAAACGGTAGTCAGCGTAAATGGGTTTGTTGTCACGGTATAAAGAGATTGGAGGAAAAAAAATAGAAATTCAGTTCCCTATATTTGACTTGGGAAACAGGTGTCGTCTGCTATGAAATGTCCCGTAAGTCGATTTTTCATGTTTTCGCGGATACGTAACTGGCACCTACGAGACGGTAGTCAACGTAAATGGGTTTGTTGTCACGTACGATATAGAGAGATTGGAGAAAAAAAAAAAAAAAATTCAGTTCTCTTTGTTTGACTTATGCAACAGGAAGCAGTTGCTACTGAAAAGAGTCTTCATGTCTTTTTTTAGCCACTTGTCACATCATTTTCTGGTGTTCTTGCATGTGCGTAACTGGCACGTATGAAACAGTAGTCAACGTAACTGGGTTTCTTGTTGCGCTTTTAAGATATTAGAAAAATTATGCTGCAATTCCTTCCTACTGAAAGAGTTTTCAGTCTTTTTTTTAGCCACTTGTCACATTGTTTTCTGTGCTTTTCGCATGTGCATAATTGGCACGTATGAGGTGGTAATCAACGTAACTGGGTTTCTTGTCATGGTTTGAAGCGATTAGAAAAAGTAACATTTCAGTTCCCTTTGTTTGATTTATGCAATAGGAAACAATTGCTAAATAAAGAGTTTTCAGTCCCTTTTTTAGCAACTTGTCACATTAGTTTGTGTGTGTTTTTTTTTACAGTTTTTTTTACACTGTACATTGATCATTTTGGCTTATATGAATTTGATGTGGCCCGAATCAGGAAATCCAATTGAAGGGTAAAGGGGGCATCAAGGGTTTACTTTAAGGGAAGTAACTCTTGCAAGGGGCTTGAAAGGACCAAAACAAGGTCTTCTGCCACCTCGTTTTCTTGAATTTTGGCCCTTTTTCAGTGAAATCTGGCATGTGTGGATGGTGCAAGCCTGGCAGTTTGCCAAGGACTGCACAGCAGCCTTTAAAAAAGACTTTAAATCCACTTTTATGCCGTTTTTTGTTCACTGTTTTTTCAATTGATATATTAGGGCGCCATTTTGTTTGGCTGACTGGGCCCATTTTGATTTCTCAAAGCCTCTCTGACTGCCAGGCCGGGCCCAATTTTGAATTTCTCACAGCCTCTCTGATTGGCTGTTGGCACCCATTCTGATTTCCTAAAAGCTTCTGTGATTGAATAATTTCACAGAGGGATGAGATTTGATTGGATGATTGGGAGGGGGGGTATATGTTTATCCTTATTGACCTCTTACCATACAATGACGCCTTTTAACACCCCTAAAAGAGAAGGCTTTGGAAAATAATCTGAGAAAAGGAGACAATGCAGGTTACCAGCATTTTCCCCTTTTCTCAATATGTCTTCTACCCTATCAAAGAAAATTTTGATTATTAGTTATTCTTACATCTTATTGTATCTCTATGGCCTATTTTTTTAATTCTTCAAACGAAAACAATATTTTTTTTTTTTTCATCAGAAAAAGTTTCTGCAACAGCAACCAGTTGCTTCTGAATTTTATTTTTTTGTGCAGCGGTTAAACATGACATTGACTTTTGACTCGCACGGTCACCAAAACTGACCCTGGTATGAAAACAGGGAAATGTTTGATTTACCTTTCTTTGATTTGTGCAACAGGTTTCAGTTGCCTCCGAAAGTGTCTTTACAATTTCATGCGCAGCACGTAACCGTCTCATATGGGTGAGATGGTCATCGCAACCGAATCAATGGTCCTAGTGAGAAAAAACGAAAAAAGAAAAATCCCTATATTTGACTTGAGAAACAGGTGTCTTCTGCTATGAAATGTCCCGTAAGTCGATTTTTTCATGTTTTAGCGGATACGTAACTGGCACCTACAAACGGTAGTCAGCGTAAATGGGTTTGTTGTCACGGTATAAAGAGATTGGAGGAAAAAAAATAGAAATTCAGTTCCCTATATTTGACTTGGGAAACAGGTGTCGTCTGCTATGAAATGTCCCGTAAGTCGATTTTTCATGTTTTCGCGGATACGTAACTGGCACCTACGAGACGGTAGTCAACGTAAATGGGTTTGTTGTCACGTACGATATAGAGAGATTGGAGAAAAAAAAAAAAAAAAATTCAGTTCTCTTTGTTTGACTTATGCAACAGGAAGCAGTTGCTACTGAAAAGAGTCTTCATGTCTTTTTTTAGCCACTTGTCACATCATTTTCTGGTGTTCTTGCATGTGCGTAACTGGCACGTATGAAACAGTAGTCAACGTAACTGGGTTTCTTGTTGCGCTTTTAAGATATTAGAAAAATTATGCTGCAATTCCTTCCTACTGAAAGAGTTTTCAGTCTTTTTTTTAGCCACTTGTCACATTGTTTTCTGTGCTTTTCGCATGTGCATAATTGGCACGTATGAGGTGGTAATCAACGTAACTGGGTTTCTTGTCATGGTTTGAAGCGATTAGAAAAAGTAACATTTCAGTTCCCTTTGTTTGATTTATGCAATAGGAAACAATTGCTAAATAAAGAGTTTTCAGTCCCTTTTTTAGCAACTTGTCACATTAGTTTGTGTGTGTTTTTTTTACAGTTTTTTTTACACTGTACATTGATCATTTTGGCTTATATGAATTTGATGTGGCCCGAATCAGGAAATCCAATTGAAGGGTAAAGGGGGCATCAAGGGTTTACTTTAAGGGAAGTAACTCTTGCAAGGGGCTTGAAAGGACCAAAACAAGGTCTTCTGCCACCTCGTTTTCTTGAATTTTGGCCCTTTTTCAGTGAAATCTGGCATGTGTGGATGGTGCAAGCCTGGCAGTTTGCCAAGGACTGCACAGCAGCCTTTAAAAAAGACTTTAAATCCACTTTTATGCCGTTTTTTGTTCACTGTTTTTTCAATTGATATATTAGGGCGCCATTTTGTTTGGCTGACTGGGCCCATTTTGATTTCTCAAAGCCTCTCTGACTGCCAGGCCGGGCCCAATTTTGAATTTCTCACAGCCTCTCTGATTGGCTGTTGGCACCCATTCTGATTTCCTAAAAGCTTCTGTGATTGGATAATTTCACAGAGGGATGAGATTTGATTGGATGATTGGGAGGGGGGGTATATGTTTATCCTTATTGACCTCTTACCATACAATGACGCCTTTTAACACCCCTAAAAGAGAAGGCTTTGGAAAATAATCTGAGAAAAGGAGACAATGCAGGTTACCAGCATTTTCTCCTTTTCTCACAATGTCTTCTACCCTATCAAAGAAAATTTTGATTATTAGTTATTCTTACATCTTATTGTATCTCTATGGCCTATTTTTTTAATTCTTCAAACGAAAACAAGATTTTTTTTTTTTTCATCAGAAAAAGTTTCTGCAACAGCAACCAGTTGCTTCTGAATTCTATTTTTTTGTGCAGCGGTTAAACATGACATTGACTTTTGACTCGCACGGTCACCAAAACTGACCCTGGTATGAAAACAGGGAAATGTTTGATTTACCTTTCTTTGATTTGTGCAACAGGTTTCAGTTGCCTCCGAAAGTGTCTTTACAATTTCATGCGCAGCACGTAACCGTCTCATATGGGTGAGATGGTCATCGCAACCGAATCAATGGTCCTAGTGAGAAAAAACGAAAAAAGAAAAATCCCTATATTTGACTTGAGAAACAGGTGTCGTCTGCTATGAAATGTCCCGTAAGTCGATTTTTTCATGTTTTAGCAGATACGTAACTGGCACCTACAAACGGTAGTCAGCGTAAATGGGTTTGTTGTCACGGTATAAAGAGATTGGAGGAAAAAAAATAGAAATTCAGTTCCCTATATTTGACTTGGGAAACAGGTGTCGTCTGCTATGAAATGTCCCGTAAGTCGATTTTTCATGTTTTCGCGGATACGTAACTGGCACCTACGAGACGGTAGTCAACGTAAATGGGTTTGTTGTCACGTACGATATAGAGAGATTGGAGAAAAAAAAAAAAAAAAAATTCAGTTCTCTTTGTTTGACTTATGCAACAGGAAGCAGTTGCTACTGAAAAGAGTCTTCATGTCTTTTTTTAGCCACTTGTCACATCATTTTCTGGTGTTCTTGCATGTGCGTAACTGGCACGTATGAAACAGTAGTCAACGTAACTGGGTTTCTTGTTGCGCTTTTAAGATATTAGAAAAATTATGCTGCAATTCCTTCCTACTGAAAGAGTTTTCAGTCTTTTTTTTAGCCACTTGTCACATTGTTTTCTGTGCTTTTCGCATGTGCATAATTGGCACGTATGAGGTGGTAATCAACGTAACTGGGTTTCTTGTCATGGTTTGAAGCGATTAGAAAAAGTAACATTTCAGTTCCCTTTGTTTGATTTATGCAATAGGAAACAATTGCTAAATAAAGAGTTTTCAGTCCCTTTTTTAGCAACTTGTCACATTAGTTTGTGTGTGTTTTTTTTTACAGTTTTTTTTACACTGTACATTGATCATTTTGGCTTATATGAATTTGATGTGGCCCGAATCAGGAAATCCAATTGAAGGGTAAAGGGGGCATCAAGGGTTTACTTTAAGGGAAGTAACTCTTGCAAGGGGCTTGAAAGGACCAAAACAAGGTCTTCTGCCACCTCGTTTTCTTGAATTTTGGCCCTTTTTCAGTGAAATCTGGCATGTGTGGATGGTGCAAGCCTGGCAGTTTGCCAAGGACTGCACAGCAGCCTTTAAAAAAGACTTTAAATCCACTTTTATGCCGTTTTTTGTTCACTGTTTTTTCAATTGATATATTAGGGCGCCATTTTGTTTGGCTGACTGGGCCCATTTTGATTTCTCAAAGCCTCTCTGACTGCCAGGCCGGGCCCAATTTTGAATTTCTCACAGCCTCTCTGATTGGCTGTTGGCACCCATTCTGATTTCCTAAAAGCTTCTGTGATTGGATAATTTCACAGAGGGATGAGATTTGATTGGATGATTGGGAGGGGGGGTATATGTTTATCCTTATTGACCTCTTACCATACAATGACGCCTTTTAACACCCCTAAAAGAGAAGGCTTTGGAAAATAATCTGAGAAAAGGAGACAATGCAGGTTACCAGCATTTTCTCCTTTTCTCACAATGTCTTCTACCCTATCAAAGAAAATTTTGATTATTAGTTATTCTTACATCTTATTGTATCTCTATGGCCTATTTTTTTAATTCTTCAAACGAAAACAAGATTTTTTTTTTTTTCATCAGAAAAAGTTTCTGCAACAGCAACCAGTTGCTTCTGAATTTTATTTTTTTGTGCAGCGGTTAAACATGACATTGACTTTTGACTCGCACGGTCACCAAAACTGACCCTGGTATGAAAACAGGGAAATGTTTGATTTACCTTTCTTTGATTTGTGCAACAGGTTTCAGTTGCCTCCGAAAGTGTCTTTACAATTTCATGCGCAGCACGTAACCGTCTCATATGGGTGAGATGGTCATCGCAACCGAATCAATGGTCCTAGTGAGAAAAAACGAAAAAAGAAAAATCCCTATATTTGACTTGAGAAACAGGTGTCGTCTGCTATGAAATGTCCCGTAAGTCGATTTTTTCATGTTTTAGCGGATACGTAACTGGCACCTACAAACGGTAGTCAGCGTAAATGGGTTTGTTGTCACGGTATAAAGAGATTGGAGGAAAAAAAATAGAAATTCAGTTCCCTATATTTGACTTGGGAAACAGGTGTCGTCTGCTATGAAATGTCCCGTAAGTCGATTTTTCATGTTTTCGCGGATACGTAACTGGCACCTACGAGACGGTAGTCAACGTAAATGGGTTTGTTGTCACGTACGATATAGAGAGATTGGAGAAAAAAAAAAAAAAATTCAGTTCTCTTTGTTTGACTTATGCAACAGGAAGCAGTTGCTACTGAAAAGAGTCTTCATGTCTTTTTTTAGCCACTTGTCACATCATTTTCTGGTGTTCTTGCATGTGCGTAACTGGCACGTATGAAACAGTAGTCAACGTAACTGGGTTTCTTGTTGCGCTTTTAAGATATTAGAAAAATTATGCTGCAATTCCTTCCTACTGAAAGAGTTTTCAGTCTTTTTTTTAGCCACTTGTCACATTGTTTTCTGTGCTTTTCGCATGTGCATAATTGGCACGTATGAGGTGGTAATCAACGTAACTGGGTTTCTTGTCATGGTTTGAAGCGATTAGAAAAAGTAACATTTCAGTTCCCTTTGTTTGATTTATGCAATAGGAAACAATTGCTAAATAAAGAGTTTTCAGTCCCTTTTTTAGCAACTTGTCACATTAGTTTGTGTGTGTTTTTTTTTACAGTTTTTTTTACACTGTACATTGATCATTTTGGCTTATATGAATTTGATGTGGCCCGAATCAGGAAATCCAATTGAAGGGTAAAGGGGGCATCAAGGGTTTACTTTAAGGGAAGTAACTCTTGCAAGGGGCTTGAAAGGACCAAAACAAGGTCTTCTGCCACCTCGTTTTCTTGAATTTTGGCCCTTTTTCAGTGAAATCTGGCATGTGTGGATGGTGCAAGCCTGGCAGTTTGCCAAGGACTGCACAGCAGCCTTTAAAAAAGACTTTAAATCCACTTTTATGCCGTTTTTTGTTCACTGTTTTTTCAATTGATATATTAGGGCGCCATTTTGTTTGGCTGACTGGGCCCATTTTGATTTCTCAAAGCCTCTCTGACTGCCAGGCCGGGCCCAATTTTGAATTTCTCACAGCCTCTCTGATTGGCTGTTGGCACCCATTCTGATTTCCTAAAAGCTTCTGTGATTGGATAATTTCACAGAGGGATGAGATTTGATTGGATGATTGGGAGGGGGGGTATATGTTTATCCTTATTGACCTCTTACCATACAATGACGCCTTTTAACACCCCTAAAAGAGAAGGCTTTGGAAAATAATCTGAGAAAAGGAGACAATGCAGGTTACCAGCATTTTCTCCTTTTCTCACAATGTCTTCTACCCTATCAAAGAAAATTTTGATTATTAGTTATTCTTACATCTTATTGTATCTCTATGGCCTATTTTTTTAATTCTTCAAACGAAAACAAGATTTTTTTTTTTTCATCAGAAAAAGTTTCTGCAACAGCAACCAGTTGCTTCTGAATTTTATTTTTTTGTGCAGCGGTTAAACATGACATTGACTTTTGACTCGCACGGTCACCAAAACTGACCCTGGTATGAAAACAGGGAAATGTTTGATTTACCTTTCTTTGATTTGTGCAACAGGTTTCAGTTGCCTCCGAAAGTGTCTTTACAATTTCATGCGCAGCACGTAACCGTCTCATATGGGTGAGATGGTCATCGCAACCGAATCAATGGTCCTAGTGAGAAAAAACGAAAAAAGAAAAATCCCTATATTTGACTTGAGAAACAGGTGTCGTCTGCTATGAAATGTCCCGTAAGTCGATTTTTTCATGTTTTAGCGGATACGTAACTGGCACCTACAAACGGTAGTCAGCGTAAATGGGTTTGTTGTCACGGTATAAAGAGATTGGAGGAAAAAAAATAGAAATTCAGTTCCCTATATTTGACTTGGGAAACAGGTGTCGTCTGCTATGAAATGTCCCGTAAGTCGATTTTTCATGTTTTCGCGGATACGTAACTGGCACCTACGAGACGGTAGTCAACGTAAATGGGTTTGTTGTCACGTACGATATAGAGAGATTGGAGAAAAAAAAAAAAAAATTCAGTTCTCTTTGTTTGACTTATGCAACAGGAAGCAGTTGCTACTGAAAAGAGTCTTCATGTCTTTTTTTAGCCACTTGTCACATCATTTTCTGGTGTTCTTGCATGTGCGTAACTGGCACGTATGAAACAGTAGTCAACGTAACTGGGTTTCTTGTTGCGCTTTTAAGATATTAGAAAAATTATGCTGCAATTCCTTCCTACTGAAAGAGTTTTCAGTCTTTTTTTTAGCCACTTGTCACATTGTTTTCTGTGCTTTTCGCATGTGCATAATTGGCACGTATGAGGTGGTAATCAACGTAACTGGGTTTCTTGTCATGGTTTGAAGCGATTAGAAAAAGTAACATTTCAGTTCCCTTTGTTTGATTTATGCAATAGGAAACAATTGCTAAATAAAGAGTTTTCAGTCCCTTTTTTAGCAACTTGTCACATTAGTTTGTGTGTGTTTTTTTTTACAGTTTTTTTTACACTGTACATTGATCATTTTGGCTTATATGAATTTGATGTGGCCCGAATCAGGAAATCCAATTGAAGGGTAAAGGGGGCATCAAGGGTTTACTTTAAGGGAAGTAACTCTTGCAAGGGGCTTGAAAGGACCAAAACAAGGTCTTCTGCCACCTCGTTTTCTTGAATTTTGGCCCTTTTTCAGTGAAATCTGGCATGTGTGGATGGTGCAAGCCTGGCAGTTTGCCAAGGACTGCACAGCAGCCTTTAAAAAAGACTTTAAATCCACTTTTATGCCGTTTTTTGTTCACTGTTTTTTCAATTGATATATTAGGGCGCCATTTTGTTTGGCTGACTGGGCCCATTTTGATTTCTCAAAGCCTCTCTGACTGCCAGGCCGGGCCCAATTTTGAATTTCTCACAGCCTCTCTGATTGGCTGTTGGCACCCATTCTGATTTCCTAAAAGCTTCTGTGATTGGATAATTTCACAGAGGGATGAGATTTGATTGGATGATTGGGAGGGGGGGTATATGTTTATCCTTATTGACCTCTTACCATACAATGACGCCTTTTAACACCCCTAAAAGAGAAGGCTTTGGAAAATAATCTGAGAAAAGGAGACAATGCAGGTTACCAGCATTTTCTCCTTTTCTCACAATGTCTTCTACCCTATCAAAGAAAATTTTGATTATTAGTTATTCTTACATCTTATTGTATCTCTATGGCCTATTTTTTTAATTCTTCAAACGAAAACAAGATTTTTTTTTTTTCATCAGAAAAAGTTTCTGCAACAGCAACCAGTTGCTTCTGAATTTTATTTTTTTGTGCAGCGGTTAAACATGACATTGACTTTTGACTCGCACGGTCACCAAAACTGACCCTGGTATGAAAACAGGGAAATGTTTGATTTACCTTTCTTTGATTTGTGCAACAGGTTTCAGTTGCCTCCGAAAGTGTCTTTACAATTTCATGCGCAGCACGTAACCGTCTCATATGGGTGAGATGGTCATCGCAACCGAATCAATGGTCCTAGTGAGAAAAAACGAAAAAAGAAAAATCCCTATATTTGACTTGAGAAACAGGTGTCGTCTGCTATGAAATGTCCCGTAAGTCGATTTTTTCATGTTTTAGCGGATACGTAACTGGCACCTACAAACGGTAGTCAGCGTAAATGGGTTTGTTGTCACGGTATAAAGAGATTGGAGGAAAAAAAATAGAAATTCAGTTCCCTATATTTGACTTGGGAAACAGGTGTCGTCTGCTATGAAATGTCCCGTAAGTCGATTTTTCATGTTTTCGCGGATACGTAACTGGCACCTACGAGACGGTAGTCAACGTAAATGGGTTTGTTGTCACGTACGATATAGAGAGATTGGAGAAAAAAAAAAAAAAAAAAATTCAGTTCTCTTTGTTTGACTTATGCAACAGGAAGCAGTTGCTACTGAAAAGAGTCTTCATGTCTTTTTTTAGCCACTTGTCACATCATTTTCTGGTGTTCTTGCATGTGCGTAACTGGCACGTATGAAACAGTAGTCAACGTAACTGGGTTTCTTGTTGCGCTTTTAAGATATTAGAAAAATTATGCTGCAATTCCTTCCTACTGAAAGAGTTTTCAGTCTTTTTTTTAGCCACTTGTCACATTGTTTTCTGTGCTTTTGGCATGTGCATAATTGGCACGTATGAGGTGGTAATCAACGTAACTGGGTTTCTTGTCATGGTTTGAAGTGATTAGAAAAAGTAACATTTCAGTTCCCTTTGTTTGATTTATGCAATAGGAAACAATTGCTAAATAAAGAGTTTTCAGTCCCTTTTTTAGCAACTTGTCACATTAGTTTGTGTGTGTTTTTTTTTACAGTTTTTTTTACACTGTACATTGATCATTTTGGCTTATATGAATTTGATGTGGCCCGAATCAGGAAATCCAATTGAAGGGTAAAGGGGGCATCAAGGGTTTACTTTAAGGGAAGTAACTCTTGCAAGGGGCTTGAAAGGACCAAAACAAGGTCTTCTGCCACCTCGTTTTCTTGAATTTTGGCCCTTTTTCAGTGAAATCTGGCATGTGTGGATGGTGCAAGCCTGGCAGTTTGCCAAGGACTGCACAGCAGCCTTTAAAAAAGACTTTAAATCCACTTTTATGCCGTTTTTTGTTCACTGTTTTTTCAATTGATATATTAGGGCGCCATTTTGTTTGGCTGACTGGGCCCATTTTGATTTCTCAAAGCCTCTCTGACTGCCAGGCCGGGCCCAATTTTGAATTTCTCACAGCCTCTCTGATTGGCTGTTGGCACCCATTCTGATTTCCTAAAAGCTTCTGTGATTGGATAATTTCACAGAGGGATGAGATTTGATTGGATGATTGGGAGGGGGGGTATATGTTTATCCTTATTGACCTCTTACCATACAATGACGCCTTTTAACACCCCTAAAAGAGAAGGCTTTGGAAAATAATCTGAGAAAAGGAGACAATGCAGGGTACCAGCATTTTCTCCTTTTCTCACAATGTCTTCTACCCTATCAAAGAAAATTTTGATTATTAGTTATTCTTACATCTTATTGTATCTCTATGGCCTATTTTTTTAATTCTTCAAACGAAAACAAGATTTTTTTTTTTTTCATCAGAAAAAGTTTCTGCAACAGCAACCAGTTGCTTCTGAATTTTATTTTTTTGTGCAGCGGTTAAACATGACATTGACTTTTGACTCGCACGGTCACCAAAACTGACCCTGGTATGAAAACAGGGAAATATTTGATTTACCTTTCTTTGATTTGTGCAACAGGTTTCAGTTGCCTCCGAAAGTGTCTTTACAATTTCATGCGCAGCACGTAACCGTCTCATATGGGTGAGATGGTCATCGCAACCGAATCAATGGTCCTAGTGAGAAAAAACGAAAAAAGAAAAATCCCTATATTTGACTTGAGAAACAGGTGTCGTCTGCTATGAAATGTCCCGTAAGTCGATTTTTTCATGTTTTAGCGGATACGTAACTGGCACCTACAAACGGTAGTCAGCGTAAATGGGTTTGTTGTCACGGTATAAAGAGATTGGAGGAAAAAAAATAGAAATTCAGTTCCCTATATTTGACTTGGGAAACAGGTGTCGTCTGCTATGAAATGTCCCGTAAGTCGATTTTTCATGTTTTCGCGGATACGTAACTGGCACCTACGAGACGGTAGTCAACGTAAATGGGTTTGTTGTCACGTACGATATAGAGAGATTGGAGAAAAAAAAAAAAAAAAAAATTCAGTTCTCTTTGTTTGACTTATGCAACAGGAAGCAGTTGCTACTGAAAAGAGTCTTCATGTCTTTTTTTAGCCACTTGTCACATCATTTTCTGGTGTTCTTGCATGTGCGTAACTGGCACGTATGAAACAGTAGTCAACGTAACTGGGTTTCTTGTTGCGCTTTTAAGATATTAGAAAAATTATGCTGCAATTCCTTCCTACTGAAAGAGTTTTCAGTCTTTTTTTTAGCCACTTGTCACATTGTTTTCTGTGCTTTTCGCATGTGCATAATTGGCACGTATGAGGTGGTAATCAACGTAACTGGGTTTCTTGTCATGGTTTGAAGCGATTAGAAAAAGTAACATTTCAGTTCCCTTTGTTTGATTTATGCAATAGGAAACAATTGCTAAATAAAGAGTTTTCAGTCCCTTTTTTAGCAACTTGTCACATTAGTTTGTGTGTGTGTTTTTTTTACAGTTTTTTTTACACTGTACATTGATCATTTTGGCTTATATGAATTTGATGTGGCCCGAATCAGGAAATCCAATTGAAGGGTAAAGGGGGCATCAAGGGTTTACTTTAAGGGAAGTAACTCTTGCAAGGGGCTTGAAAGGACCAAAACAAGGTCTTCTGCCACCTCGTTTTCTTGAATTTTGGCCCTTTTTCAGTGAAATCTGGCATGTGTGGATGGTGCAAGCCTGGCAGTTTGCCAAGGACTGCACAGCAGCCTTTAAAAAAGACTTTAAATCCACTTTTATGCCGTTTTTTGTTCACTGTTTTTTCAATTGATATATTAGGGCGCCATTTTGTTTGGCTGACTGGGCCCATTTTGATTTCTCAAAGCCTCTCTGACTGCCAGGCCGGGCCCAATTTTGAATTTCTCACAGCCTCTCTGATTGGCTGTTGGCACCCATTCTGATTTCCTAAAAGCTTCTGTGATTGAATAATTTCACAGAGGGATGAGATTTGATTGGATGATTGGGAGGGGGGGTATATGTTTATCCTTATTGACCTCTTACCATACAATGACGCCTTTTAACACCCCTAAAAGAGAAGGCTTTGGAAAATAATCTGAGAAAAGGAGACAATGCAGGTTACCAGCATTTTCCCCTTTTCTCAATATGTCTTCTACCCTATCAAAGAAAATTTTGATTATTAGTTATTCTTACATCTTATTGTATCTCTATGGCCTATTTTTTTAATTCTTCAAACGAAAACAAGATTTTTTTTTTTTCATCAGAAAAAGTTTCTGCAACAGCAACCAGTTGCTTCTGAATTTTATTTTTTTGTGCAGCGGTTAAACATGACATTGACTTTTGACTCGCACGGTCACCAAAACTGACCCTGGTATGAAAACAGGGAAATGTTTGATTTACCTTTCTTTGATTTGTGCAACAGGTTTCAGTTGCCTCCGAAAGTGTCTTTACAATTTCATGCGCAGCACGTAACCGTCTCATATGGGTGAGATGGTCATCGCAACCGAATCAATGGTCCTAGTGAGAAAAAACGAAAAAAGAAAAATCCCTATATTTGACTTGAGAAACAGGTGTCTTCTGCTATGAAATGTCCCGTAAGTCGATTTTTTCATGTTTTAGCGGATACGTAACTGGCACCTACAAACGGTAGTCAGCGTAAATGGGTTTGTTGTCACGGTATAAAGAGATTGGAGGAAAAAAAATAGAAATTCAGTTCCCTATATTTGACTTGGGAAACAGGTGTCGTCTGCTATGAAATGTCCCGTAAGTCGATTTTTCATGTTTTCGCGGATACGTAACTGGCACCTACGAGACGGTAGTCAACGTAAATGGGTTTGTTGTCACGTACGATATAGAGAGATTGGAGAAAAAAAAAAAAAAAAAATTCAGTTCTCTTTGTTTGACTTATGCAACAGGAAGCAGTTGCTACTGAAAAGAGTCTTCATGTCTTTTTTTAGCCACTTGTCACATCATTTTCTGGTGTTCTTGCATGTGCGTAACTGGCACGTATGAAACAGTAGTCAACGTAACTGGGTTTCTTGTTGCGCTTTTAAGATATTAGAAAAATTATGCTGCAATTCCTTCCTACTGAAAGAGTTTTCAGTCTTTTTTTTAGCCACTTGTCACATTGTTTTCTGTGCTTTTCGCATGTGCATAATTGGCACGTATGAGGTGGTAATCAACGTAACTGGGTTTCTTGTCATGGTTTGAAGCGATTAGAAAAAGTAACATTTCAGTTCCCTTTGTTTGATTTATGCAATAGGAAACAATTGCTAAATAAAGAGTTTTCAGTCCCTTTTTTAGCAACTTGTCACATTAGTTTGTGTGTGTTTTTTTTTACAGTTTTTTTTACACTGTACATTGATCATTTTGGCTTATATGAATTTGATGTGGCCCGAATCAGGAAATCCAATTGAAGGGTAAAGGGGGCATCAAGGGTTTACTTTAAGGGAAGTAACTCTTGCAAGGGGCTTGAAAGGACCAAAACAAGGTCTTCTGCCACCTCGTTTTCTTGAATTTTGGCCCTTTTTCAGTGAAATCTGGCATGTGTGGATGGTGCAAGCCTGGCAGTTTGCCAAGGACTGCACAGCAGCCTTTAAAAAAGACTTTAAATCCACTTTTATGCCGTTTTTTGTTCACTGTTTTTTCAATTGATATATTAGGGCGCCATTTTGTTTGGCTGACTGGGCCCATTTTGATTTCTCAAAGCCTCTCTGACTGCCAGGCCGGGCCCAATTTTGAATTTCTCACAGCCTCTCTGATTGGCTGTTGGCACCCATTCTGATTTCCTAAAAGCTTCTGTGATTGGATAATTTCACAGAGGGATGAGATTTGATTGGATGATTGGGAGGGGGGGTATATGTTTATCCTTATTGACCTCTTACCATACAATGACGCCTTTTAACACCCCTAAAAGAGAAGGCTTTGGAAAATAATCTGAGAAAAGGAGACAATGCAGGTTACCAGCATTTTCTCCTTTTCTCACAATGTCTTCTACCCTATCAAAGAAAATTTTGATTATTAGTTATTCTTACATCTTATTGTATCTCTATGGCCTATTTTTTTAATTCTTCAAACGAAAACAAGATTTTTTTTTTTTTTCATCAGAAAAAGTTTCTGCAACAGCAACCAGTTGCTTCTGAATTTTATTTTTTTGTGCAGCGGTTAAACATGACATTGACTTTTGACTCGCACGGTCACCAAAACTGACCCTGGTATGAAAACAGGGAAATGTTTGATTTACCTTTCTTTGATTTGTGCAACAGGTTTCAGTTGCCTCCGAAAGTGTCTTTACAATTTCATGCGCAGCACGTAACCGTCTCATATGGGTGAGATGGTCATCGCAACCGAATCAATGGTCCTAGTGAGAAAAAACGAAAAAAGAAAAATCCCTATATTTGACTTGAGAAACAGGTGTCGTCTGCTATGAAATGTCCCGTAAGTCGATTTTTTCATGTTTTAGCAGATACGTAACTGGCACCTACAAACGGTAGTCAGCGTAAATGGGTTTGTTGTCACGGTATAAAGAGATTGGAGGAAAAAAAATAGAAATTCAGTTCCCTATATTTGACTTGGGAAACAGGTGTCGTCTGCTATGAAATGTCCCGTAAGTCGATTTTTCATGTTTTCGCGGATACGTAACTGGCACCTACGAGACGGTAGTCAACGTAAATGGGTTTGTTGTCACGTACGATATAGAGAGATTGGAGAAAAAAAAAAAAAAAAAATTCAGTTCTCTTTGTTTGACTTATGCAACAGGAAGCAGTTGCTACTGAAAAGAGTCTTCATGTCTTTTTTTAGCCACTTGTCACATCATTTTCTGGTGTTCTTGCATGTGCGTAACTGGCACGTATGAAACAGTAGTCAACGTAACTGGGTTTCTTGTTGCGCTTTTAAGATATTAGAAAAATTATGCTGCAATTCCTTCCTACTGAAAGAGTTTTCAGTCTTTTTTTTAGCCACTTGTCACATTGTTTTCTGTGCTTTTCGCATGTGCATAATTGGCACGTATGAGGTGGTAATCAACGTAACTGGGTTTCTTGTCATGGTTTGAAGTGATTAGAAAAAGTAACATTTCAGTTCCCTTTGTTTGATTTATGCAATAGGAAACAATTGCTAAATAAAGAGTTTTCAGTCCCTTTTTTAGCAACTTGTCACATTAGTTTGTGTGTGTTTTTTTTTACAGTTTTTTTTACACTGTACATTGATCATTTTGGCTTATATGAATTTGATGTGGCCCGAATCAGGAAATCCAATTGAAGGGTAAAGGGGGCATCAAGGGTTTACTTTAAGGGAAGTAACTCTTGCAAGGGGCTTGAAAGGACCAAAACAAGGTCTTCTGCCACCTCGTTTTCTTGAATTTTGGCCCTTTTTCAGTGAAATCTGGCATGTGTGGATGGTGCAAGCCTGGCAGTTTGCCAAGGACTGCACAGCAGCCTTTAAAAAAGACTTTAAATCCACTTTTATGCCGTTTTTTGTTCACTGTTTTTTCAATTGATATATTAGGGCGCCATTTTGTTTGGCTGACTGGGCCCATTTTGATTTCTCAAAGCCTCTCTGACTGCCAGGCCGGGCCCAATTTTGAATTTCTCACAGCCTCTCTGATTGGCTGTTGGCACCCATTCTGATTTCCTAAAAGCTTCTGTGATTGGATAATTTCACAGAGGGATGAGATTTGATTGGATGATTGGGAGGGGGGGTATATGTTTATCCTTATTGACCTCTTACCATACAATGACGCCTTTTAACACCCCTAAAAGAGAAGGCTTTGGAAAATAATCTGAGAAAAGGAGACAATGCAGGTTACCAGCATTTTCTCCTTTTCTCACAATGTCTTCTACCCTATCAAAGAAAATTTTGATTATTAGTTATTCTTACATCTTATTGTATCTCTATGGCCTATTTTTTTAATTCTTCAAACGAAAACAAGATTTTTTTTTTTTTCATCAGAAAAAGTTTCTGCAACAGCAACCAGTTGCTTCTGAATTTTATTTTTTTGTGCAGCGGTTAAACATGACATTGACTTTTGCCTCGCACGGTCACCAAAACTGACCCTGGTATGAAAACAGGGAAATGTTTGATTTACCTTTCTTTGATTTGTGCAACAGGTTTCAGTTGCCTCCGAAAGTGTCTTTACAATTTCATGCGCAGCACGTAACCGTCTCATATGGGTGAGATGGTCATCGCAACCGAATCAATGGTCCTAGTGAGAAAAAACGAAAAAAGAAAAATCCCTATATTTGACTTGAGAAACAGGTGTCGTCTGCTATGAAATGTCCCGTAAGTCGATTTTTTCATGTTTTAGCAGATACGTAACTGGCACCTACAAACGGTAGTCAGCGTAAATGGGTTTGTTGTCACGGTATAAAGAGATTGGAGGAAAAAAAATAGAAATTCAGTTCCCTATATTTGACTTGGGAAACAGGTGTCGTCTGCTATGAAATGTCCCGTAAGTCGATTTTTCATGTTTTCGCGGATACGTAACTGGCACCTACGAGACGGTAGTCAACGTAAATGGGTTTGTTGTCACGTACGATATAGAGAGATTGGAGAAAAAAAAAAAAAAAAAAATTCAGTTCTCTTTGTTTGACTTATGCAACAGGAAGCAGTTGCTACTGAAAAGAGTCTTCATGTCTTTTTTTAGCCACTTGTCACATCATTTTCTGGTGTTCTTGCATGTGCGTAACTGGCACGTATGAAACAGTAGTCAACGTAACTGGGTTTCTTGTTGCGCTTTTAAGATATTAGAAAAATTATGCTGCAATTCCTTCCTACTGAAAGAGTTTTCAGTCTTTTTTTTAGCCACTTGTCACATTGTTTTCTGTGCTTTTCGCATGTGCATAATTGGCACGTATGAGGTGGTAATCAACGTAACTGGGTTTCTTGTCATGGTTTGAAGTGATTAGAAAAAGTAACATTTCAGTTCCCTTTGTTTGATTTATGCAATAGGAAACAATTGCTAAATAAAGAGTTTTCAGTCCCTTTTTTAGCAACTTGTCACATTAGTTTGTGTGTGTTTTTTTTTACAGTTTTTTTTACACTGTACATTGATCATTTTGGCTTATATGAATTTGATGTGGCCCGAATCAGGAAATCCAATTGAAGGGTAAAGGGGGCATCAAGGGTTTACTTTAAGGGAAGTAACTCTTGCAAGGGGCTTGAAAGGACCAAAACAAGGTCTTCTGCCACCTCGTTTTCTTGAATTTTGGCCCTTTTTCAGTGAAATCTGGCATGTGTGGATGGTGCAAGCCTGGCAGTTTGCCAAGGACTGCACAGCAGCCTTTAAAAAAGACTTTAAATCCACTTTTATGCCGTTTTTTGTTCACTGTTTTTTCAATTGATATATTAGGGCGCCATTTTGTTTGGCTGACTGGGCCCATTTTGATTTCTCAAAGCCTCTCTGACTGCCAGGCCGGGCCCAATTTTGAATTTCTCACAGCCTCTCTGATTGGCTGTTGGCACCCATTCTGATTTCCTAAAAGCTTCTGTGATTGAATAATTTCACAGAGGGATGAGATTTGATTGGATGATTGGGAGGGGGGGTATATGTTTATCCTTATTGACCTCTTACCATACAATGACGCCTTTTAACACCCCTAAAAGAGAAGGCTTTGGAAAATAATCTGAGAAAAGGAGACAATGCAGGTTACCAGCATTTTCCCCTTTTCTCAATATGTCTTCTACCCTATCAAAGAAAATTTTGATTATTAGTTATTCTTACATCTTATTGTATCTCTATGGCCTATTTTTTTAATTCTTCAAACGAAAACAAGATTTTTTTTTTTTCATCAGAAAAAGTTTCTGCAACAGCAACCAGTTGCTTCTGAATTTTATTTTTTTGTGCAGCGGTTAAACATGACATTGACTTTTGACTCGCACGGTCACCAAAACTGACCCTGGTATGAAAACAGGGAAATGTTTGATTTACCTTTCTTTGATTTGTGCAACAGGTTTCAGTTGCCTCCGAAAGTGTCTTTACAATTTCATGCGCAGCACGTAACCGTCTCATATGGGTGAGATGGTCATCGCAACCGAATCAATGGTCCTAGTGAGAAAAAACGAAAAAAGAAAAATCCCTATATTTGACTTGAGAAACAGGTGTCTTCTGCTATGAAATGTCCCGTAAGTCGATTTTTTCATGTTTTAGCGGATACGTAACTGGCACCTACAAACGGTAGTCAGCGTAAATGGGTTTGTTGTCACGGTATAAAGAGATTGGAGGAAAAAAAATAGAAATTCAGTTCCCTATATTTGACTTGGGAAACAGGTGTCGTCTGCTATGAAATGTCCCGTAAGTCGATTTTTCATGTTTTCGCGGATACGTAACTGGCACCTACGAGACGGTAGTCAACGTAAATGGGTTTGTTGTCACGTACGATATAGAGAGATTGGAGAAAAAAAAAAAAAAAAAATTCAGTTCTCTTTGTTTGACTTATGCAACAGGAAGCAGTTGCTACTGAAAAGAGTCTTCATGTCTTTTTTTAGCCACTTGTCACATCATTTTCTGGTGTTCTTGCATGTGCGTAACTGGCACGTATGAAACAGTAGTCAACGTAACTGGGTTTCTTGTTGCGCTTTTAAGATATTAGAAAAATTATGCTGCAATTCCTTCCTACTGAAAGAGTTTTCAGTCTTTTTTTTAGCCACTTGTCACATTGTTTTCTGTGCTTTTCGCATGTGCATAATTGGCATGTATGAGGTGGTAATCAACGTAACTGGGTTTCTTGTCATGGTTTGAAGCGATTAGAAAAAGTAACATTTCAGTTCCCTTTGTTTGATTTATGCAATAGGAAACAATTGCTAAATAAAGAGTTTTCAGTCCCTTTTTTAGCAACTTGTCACATTAGTTTGTGTGTGTTTTTTTTTACAGTTTTTTTTACACTGTACATTGATCATTTTGGCTTATATGAATTTGATGTGGCCCGAATCAGGAAATCCAATTGAAGGGTAAAGGGGGCATCAAGGGTTTACTTTAAGGGAAGTAACTCTTGCAAGGGGCTTGAAAGGACCAAAACAAGGTCTTCTGCCACCTCGTTTTCTTGAATTTTGGCCCTTTTTCAGTGAAATCTGGCATGTGTGGATGGTGCAAGCCTGGCAGTTTGCCAAGGACTGCACAGCAGCCTTTAAAAAAGACTTTAAATCCACTTTTATGCCGTTTTTTGTTCACTGTTTTTTCAATTGATATATTAGGGCGCCATTTTGTTTGGCTGACTGGGCCCATTTTGATTTCTCAAAGCCTCTCTGACTGCCAGGCCGGGCCCAATTTTGAATTTCTCACAGCCTCTCTGATTGGCTGTTGGCACCCATTCTGATTTCCTAAAAGCTTCTGTGATTGGATAATTTCACAGAGGGATGAGATTTGATTGGATGATTGGGAGGGGGGGTATATGTTTATCCTTATTGACCTCTTACCATACAATGACGCCTTTTAACACCCCTAAAAGAGAAGGCTTTGGAAAATAATCTGAGAAAAGGAGACAATGCAGGTTACCAGCATTTTCTCCTTTTCTCACAATGTCTTCTACCCTATCAAAGAAAATTTTGATTATTAGTTATTCTTACATCTTATTGTATCTCTATGGCCTATTTTTTTAATTCTTCAAACGAAAACAAGATTTTTTTTTTTTTCATCAGAAAAAGTTTCTGCAACAGCAACCAGTTGCTTCTGAATTTTATTTTTTTGTGCAGCGGTTAAACATGACATTGACTTTTGCCTCGCACGGTCACCAAAACTGACCCTGGTATGAAAACAGGGAAATGTTTGATTTACCTTTCTTTGATTTGTGCAACAGGTTTCAGTTGCCTCCGAAAGTGTCTTTACAATTTCATGCGCAGCACGTAACCGTCTCATATGGGTGAGATGGTCATCGCAACCGAATCAATGGTCCTAGTGAGAAAAAACGAAAAAAGAAAAATCCCTATATTTGACTTGAGAAACAGGTGTCGTCTGCTATGAAATGTCCCGAAAGTCGATTTTTTCATGTTTTAGCGGATACGTAACTGGCACCTACAAACGGTAGTCAGCGTAAATGGGTTTGTTGTCACGGTATAAAGAGATTGGAGGAAAAAAAATAGAAATTCAGTTCCCTATATTTGACTTGGGAAACAGGTGTCGTCTGCTATGAAATGTCCCGTAAGTCGATTTTTCATGTTTTCGCGGATACGTAACTGGCACCTACGAGACGGTAGTCAACGTAAATGGGTTTGTTGTCACGTACGATATAGAGAGATTGGAGAAAAAAAAAAAAAAAAAATTCAGTTCTCTTTGTTTGACTTATGCAACAGGAAGCAGTTGCTACTGAAAAGAGTCTTCATGTCTTTTTTTAGCCACTTGTCACATCATTTTCTGGTGTTCTTGCATGTGCGTAACTGGCACGTATGAAACAGTAGTCAACGTAACTGGGTTTCTTGTTGCGCTTTTAAGATATTAGAAAAATTATGCTGCAATTCCTTCCTACTGAAAGAGTTTTCAGTCTTTTTTTTAGCCACTTGTCACATTGTTTTCTGTGCTTTTCGCATGTGCATAATTGGCACGTATGAGGTGGTAATCAACGTAACTGGGTTTCTTGTCATGGTTTGAAGTGATTAGAAAAAGTAACATTTCAGTTCCCTTTGTTTGATTTATGCAATAGGAAACAATTGCTAAATAAAGAGTTTTCAGTCCCTTTTTTAGCAACTTGTCACATTAGTTTGTGTGTGTTTTTTTTTACAGTTTTTTTTACACTGTACATTGATCATTTTGGCTTATATGAATTTGATGTGGCCCGAATCAGGAAATCCAATTGAAGGGTAAAGGGGGCATCAAGGGTTTACTTTAAGGGAAGTAACTCTTGCAAGGGGCTTGAAAGGACCAAAACAAGGTCTTCTGCCACCTCGTTTTCTTGAATTTTGGCCCTTTTTCAGTGAAATCTGGCATGTGTGGATGGTGCAAGCCTGGCAGTTTGCCAAGGACTGCACAGCAGCCTTTAAAAAAGACTTTAAATCCACTTTTATGCCGTTTTTTGTTCACTGTTTTTTCAATTGATATATTAGGGCGCCATTTTGTTTGGCTGACTGGGCCCATTTTGATTTCTCAAAGCCTCTCTGACTGCCAGGCCGGGCCCAATTTTGAATTTCTCACAGCCTCTCTGATTGGCTGTTGGCACCCATTCTGATTTCCTAAAAGCTTCTGTGATTGAATAATTTCACAGAGGGATGAGATTTGATTGGATGATTGGGAGGGGGGGTATATGTTTATCCTTATTGACCTCTTACCATACAATGACGCCTTTTAACACCCCTAAAAGAGAAGGCTTTGGAAAATAATCTGAGAAAAGGAGACAATGCAGGTTACCAGCATTTTCCCCTTTTCTCAATATGTCTTCTACCCTATCAAAGAAAATTTTGATTATTAGTTATTCTTACATCTTATTGTATCTCTATGGCCTATTTTTTTAATTCTTCAAACGAAAACAAGATTTTTTTTTTTTTCATCAGAAAAAGTTTCTGCAACAGCAACCAGTTGCTTCTGAATTTTATTTTTTTGTGCAGCGGTTAAACATGACATTGACTTTTGACTCGCACGGTCACCAAAACTGACCCTGGTATGAAAACAGGGAAATGTTTGATTTACCTTTCTTTGATTTGTGCAACAGGTTTCAGTTGCCTCCGAAAGTGTCTTTACAATTTCATGCGCAGCACGTAACCGTCTCATATGGGTGAGATGGTCATCGCAACCGAATCAATGGTCCTAGTGAGAAAAAACGAAAAAAGAAAAATCCCTATATTTGACTTGAGAAACAGGTGTCTTCTGCTATGAAATGTCCCGTAAGTCGATTTTTTCATGTTTTAGCGGATACGTAACTGGCACCTACAAACGGTAGTCAGCGTAAATGGGTTTGTTGTCACGGTATAAAGAGATTGGAGGAAAAAAAATAGAAATTCAGTTCCCTATATTTGACTTGGGAAACAGGTGTCGTCTGCTATGAAATGTCCCGTAAGTCGATTTTTCATGTTTTCGCGGATACGTAACTGGCACCTACGAGACGGTAGTCAACGTAAATGGGTTTGTTGTCACGTACGATATAGAGAGATTGGAGAAAAAAAAAAAAAAAAAATTCAGTTCTCTTTGTTTGACTTATGCAACAGGAAGCAGTTGCTACTGAAAAGAGTCTTCATGTCTTTTTTTAGCCACTTGTCACATCATTTTCTGGTGTTCTTGCATGTGCGTAACTGGCACGTATGAAACAGTAGTCAACGTAACTGGGTTTCTTGTTGCGCTTTTAAGATATTAGAAAAATTATGCTGCAATTCCTTCCTACTGAAAGAGTTTTCAGTCTTTTTTTTAGCCACTTGTCACATTGTTTTCTGTGCTTTTCGCATGTGCATAATTGGCACGTATGAGGTGGTAATCAACGTAACTGGGTTTCTTGTCATGGTTTGAAGCGATTAGAAAAAGTAACATTTCAGTTCCCTTTGTTTGATTTATGCAATAGGAAACAATTGCTAAATAAAGAGTTTTCAGTCCCTTTTTTAGCAACTTGTCATATTAGTTTGTGTGTGTTTTTTTTTACAGTTTTTTTTACACTGTACATTGATCATTTTGGCTTATATGAATTTGATGTGGCCCGAATCAGGAAATCCAATTGAAGGGTAAAGGGGGCATCAAGGGTTTACTTTAAGGGAAGTAACTCTTGCAAGGGGCTTGAAAGGACCAAAACAAGGTCTTCTGCCACCTCGTTTTCTTGAATTTTGGCCCTTTTTCAGTGAAATCTGGCATGTGTGGATGGTGCAAGCCTGGCAGTTTGCCAAGGACTGCACAGCAGCCTTTAAAAAAGACTTTAAATCCACTTTTATGCCGTTTTTTGTTCACTGTTTTTTCAATTGATATATTAGGGCGCCATTTTGTTTGGCTGACTGGGCCCATTTTGATTTCTCAAAGCCTCTCTGACTGCCAGGCCGGGCCCAATTTTGAATTTCTCACAGCCTCTCTGATTGGCTGTTGGCACCCATTCTGATTTCCTAAAAGCTTCTGTGATTGGATAATTTCACAGAGGGATGAGATTTGATTGGATGATTGGGAGGGGGGGTATATGTTTATCCTTATTGACCTCTTACCATACAATGACGCCTTTTAACACCCCTAAAAGAGAAGGCTTTGGAAAATAATCTGAGAAAAGGAGACAATGCAGGTTACCAGCATTTTCTCCTTTTCTCACAATGTCTTCTACCCTATCAAAGAAAATTTTGATTATTAGTTATTCTTACATCTTATTGTATCTCTATGGCCTATTTTTTTAATTCTTCAAACGAAAACAAGATTTTTTTTTTTTTCATCAGAAAAAGTTTCTGCAACAGCAACCAGTTGCTTCTGAATTTTATTTTTTTGTGCAGCGGTTAAACATGACATTGACTTTTGACTCGCACGGTCACCAAAACTGACCCTGGTATGAAAACAGGGAAATGTTTGATTTACCTTTCTTTGATTTGTGCAACAGGTTTCAGTTGCCTCCGAAAGTGTCTTTACAATTTCATGCGCAGCACGTAACCGTCTCATATGGGTGAGATGGTCATCGCAACCGAATCAATGGTCCTAGTGAGAAAAAACGAAAAAAGAAAAATCCCTATATTTGACTTGAGAAACAGGTGTCGTCTGCTATGAAATGTCCCGTAAGTCGATTTTTTCATGTTTTAGCGGATACGTAACTGGCACCTACAAACGGTAGTCAGCGTAAATGGGTTTGTTGTCACGGTATAAAGAGATTGGAGGAAAAAAAATAGAAATTCAGTTCCCTATATTTGACTTGGGAAACAGGTGTCGTCTGCTATGAAATGTCCCGTAAGTCGATTTTTCATGTTTTCGCGGATACGTAACTGGCACCTACGAGACGGTAGTCAACGTAAATGGGTTTGTTGTCACGTACGATATAGAGAGATTGGAGAAAAAAAAAAAAAAAAAATTCAGTTCTCTTTGTTTGACTTATGCAACAGGAAGCAGTTGCTACTGAAAAGAGTCTTCATGTCTTTTTTTAGCCACTTGTCACATCATTTTCTGGTGTTCTTGCATGTGCGTAACTGGCACGTATGAAACAGTAGTCAACGTAACTGGGTTTCTTGTTGCGCTTTTAAGATATTAGAAAAATTATGCTGCAATTCCTTCCTACTGAAAGAGTTTTCAGTCTTTTTTTTAGCCACTTGTCACATTGTTTTCTGTGCTTTTCGCATGTGCATAATTGGCACGTATGAGGTGGTAATCAACGTAACTGGGTTTCTTGTCATGGTTTGAAGCGATTAGAAAAAGTAACATTTCAGTTCCCTTTGTTTGATTTATGCAATAGGAAACAATTGCTAAATAAAGAGTTTTCAGTCCCTTTTTTAGCAACTTGTCACATTAGTTTGTGTGTGTTTTTTTTTACAGTTTTTTTTACACTGTACATTGATCATTTTGGCTTATATGAATTTGATGTGGCCCGAATCAGGAAATCCAATTGAAGGGTAAAGGGGGCATCAAGGGTTTACTTTAAGGGAAGTAACTCTTGCAAGGGGCTTGAAAGGACCAAAACAAGGTCTTCTGCCACCTCGTTTTCTTGAATTTTGGCCCTTTTTCAGTGAAATCTGGCATGTGTGGATGGTGCAAGCCTGGCAGTTTGCCAAGGACTGCACAGCAGCCTTTAAAAAAGACTTTAAATCCACTTTTATGCCGTTTTTTGTTCACTGTTTTTTCAATTGATATATTAGGGCGCCATTTTGTTTGGCTGACTGGGCCCATTTTGATTTCTCAAAGCCTCTCTGACTGCCAGGCCGGGCCCAATTTTGAATTTCTCACAGCCTCTCTGATTGGCTGTTGGCACCCATTCTGATTTCCTAAAAGCTTCTGTGATTGGATAATTTCACAGAGGGATGAGATTTGATTGGATGATTGGGAGGGGGGGTATATGTTTATCCTTATTGACCTCTTACCATACAATGACGCCTTTTAACACCCCTAAAAGAGAAGGCTTTGGAAAATAATCTGAGAAAAGGAGACAATGCAGGTTACCAGCATTTTCTCCTTTTCTCACAATGTCTTCTACCCTATCAAAGAAAATTTTGATTATTAGTTATTCTTACATCTTATTGTATCTCTATGGCCTATTTTTTTAATTCTTCAAACGAAAACAAGATTTTTTTTTTTTTCATCAGAAAAAGTTTCTGCAACAGCAACCAGTTGCTTCTGAATTTTATTTTTTTGTGCAGCGGTTAAACATGACATTGACTTTTGCCTCGCACGGTCACTAAAACTGACCCTGGTATGAAAACAGGGAAATGTTTGATTTACCTTTCTTTGATTTGTGCAACAGGTTTCAGTTGCCTCCGAAAGTGTCTTTACAATTTCATGCGCAGCACGTAACCGTCTCATATGGGTGAGATGGTCATCGCAACCGAATCAATGGTCCTAGTGAGAAAAAACGAAAAAAGAAAAATCCCTATATTTGACTTGAGAAACAGGTGTCGTCTGCTATGAAATGTCCCGTAAGTCGATTTTTTCATGTTTTAGCGGATACGTAACTGGCACCTACAAACGGTAGTCAGCGTAAATGGGTTTGTTGTCACGGTATAAAGAGATTGGAGGAAAAAAAATAGAAATTCAGTTCCCTATATTTGACTTGGGAAACAGGTGTCGTCTGCTATGAAATGTCCCGTAAGTCGATTTTTCATGTTTTCGCGGATACGTAACTGGCACCTACGAGACGGTAGTCAACGTAAATGGGTTTGTTGTCACGTACGATATAGAGAGATTGGAGAAAAAAAAAAAAAAAAAAATTCAGTTCTCTTTGTTTGACTTATGCAACAGGAAGCAGTTGCTACTGAAAAGAGTCTTCATGTCTTTTTTTAGCCACTTGTCACATCATTTTCTGGTGTTCTTGCATGTGCGTAACTGGCACGTATGAAACAGTAGTCAACGTAACTGGGTTTCTTGTTGCGCTTTTAAGATATTAGAAAAATTATGCTGCAATTCCTTCCTACTGAAAGAGTTTTCAGTCTTTTTTTTAGCCACTTGTCACATTGTTTTCTGTGCTTTTCACATGTGCATAATTGGCACGTATGAGGTGGTAATCAACGTAACTGGGTTTCTTGTCATGGTTTGAAGTGATTAGAAAAAGTAACATTTCAGTTCCCTTTGTTTGATTTATGCAATAGGAAACAATTGCTAAATAAAGAGTTTTCAGTCCCTTTTTTAGCAACTTGTCACATTAGTTTGTGTGTGTTTTTTTTTACAGTTTTTTTTACACTGTACATTGATCATTTTGGCTTATATGAATTTGATGTGGCCCGAATCAGGAAATCCAATTGAAGGGTAAAGGGGGCATCAAGGGTTTACTTTAAGGGAAGTAACTCTTGCAAGGGGCTTGAAAGGACCAAAACAAGGTCTTCTGCCACCTCGTTTTCTTGAATTTTGGCCCTTTTTCAGTGAAATCTGGCATGTGTGGATGGTGCAAGCCTGGCAGTTTGCCAAGGACTGCACAGCAGCCTTTAAAAAAGACTTTAAATCCACTTTTATGCCGTTTTTTGTTCACTGTTTTTTCAATTGATATATTAGGGCGCCATTTTGTTTGGCTGACTGGGCCCATTTTGATTTCTCAAAGCCTCTCTGACTGCCAGGCCGGGCCCAATTTTGAATTTCTCACAGCCTCTCTGATTGGCTGTTGGCACCCATTCTGATTTCCTAAAAGCTTCTGTGATTGAATAATTTCACAGAGGGATGAGATTTGATTGGATGATTGGGAGGGGGGGTATATGTTTATCCTTATTGACCTCTTACCATACAATGACGCCTTTTAACACCCCTAAAAGAGAAGGCTTTGGAAAATAATCTGAGAAAAGGAGACAATGCAGGTTACCAGCATTTTCCCCTTTTCTCAATATGTCTTCTACCCTATCAAAGAAAATTTTGATTATTAGTTATTCTTACATCTTATTGTATCTCTATGGCCTATTTTTTTAATTCTTCAAACGAAAACAAGATTTTTTTTTTTTTCATCAGAAAAAGTTTCTGCAACAGCAACCAGTTGCTTCTGAATTTTATTTTTTTGTGCAGCGGTTAAACATGACATTGACTTTTGACTCGCACGGTCACCAAAACTGACCCTGGTATGAAAACAGGGAAATGTTTGATTTACCTTTCTTTGATTTGTGCAACAGGTTTCAGTTGCCTCCGAAAGTGTCTTTACAATTTCATGCGCAGCACGTAACCGTCTCATATGGGTGAGATGGTCATCGCAACCGAATCAATGGTCCTAGTGAGAAAAAACGAAAAAAGAAAAATCCCTATATTTGACTTGAGAAACAGGTGTCTTCTGCTATGAAATGTCCCGTAAGTCGATTTTTTCATGTTTTAGCGGATACGTAACTGGCACCTACAAACGGTAGTCAGCGTAAATGGGTTTGTTGTCACGGTATAAAGAGATTGGAGGAAAAAAAATAGAAATTCAGTTCCCTATATTTGACTTGGGAAACAGGTGTCGTCTGCTATGAAATGTCCCGTAAGTCGATTTTTCATGTTTTCGCGGATACGTAACTGGCACCTACGAGACGGTAGTCAACGTAAATGGGTTTGTTGTCACGTACGATATAGAGAGATTGGAGAAAAAAAAAAAAAAAAAATTCAGTTCTCTTTGTTTGACTTATGCAACAGGAAGCAGTTGCTACTGAAAAGAGTCTTCATGTCTTTTTTTAGCCACTTGTCACATCATTTTCTGGTGTTCTTGCATGTGCGTAACTGGCACGTATGAAACAGTAGTCAACGTAACTGGGTTTCTTGTTGCGCTTTTAAGATATTAGAAAAATTATGCTGCAATTCCTTCCTACTGAAAGAGTTTTCAGTCTTTTTTTTAGCCACTTGTCACATTGTTTTCTGTGCTTTTCGCATGTGCATAATTGGCACGTATGAGGTGGTAATCAACGTAACTGGGTTTCTTGTCATGGTTTGAAGCGATTAGAAAAAGTAACATTTCAGTTCCCTTTGTTTGATTTATGCAATAGGAAACAATTGCTAAATAAAGAGTTTTCAGTCCCTTTTTTAGCAACTTGTCATATTAGTTTGTGTGTGTTTTTTTTTACAGTTTTTTTTACACTGTACATTGATCATTTTGGCTTATATGAATTTGATGTGGCCCGAATCAGGAAATCCAATTGAAGGGTAAAGGGGGCATCAAGGGTTTACTTTAAGGGAAGTAACTCTTGCAAGGGGCTTGAAAGGACCAAAACAAGGTCTTCTGCCACCTCGTTTTCTTGAATTTTGGCCCTTTTTCAGTGAAATCTGGCATGTGTGGATGGTGCAAGCCTGGCAGTTTGCCAAGGACTGCACAGCAGCCTTTAAAAAAGACTTTAAATCCACTTTTATGCCGTTTTTTGTTCACTGTTTTTTCAATTGATATATTAGGGCGCCATTTTGTTTGGCTGACTGGGCCCATTTTGATTTCTCAAAGCCTCTCTGACTGCCAGGCCGGGCCCAATTTTGAATTTCTCACAGCCTCTCTGATTGGCTGTTGGCACCCATTCTGATTTCCTAAAAGCTTCTGTGATTGGATAATTTCACAGAGGGATGAGATTTGATTGGATGATTGGGAGGGGGGGTATATGTTTATCCTTATTGACCTCTTACCATACAATGACGCCTTTTAACACCCCTAAAAGAGAAGGCTTTGGAAAATAATCTGAGAAAAGGAGACAATGCAGGTTACCAGCATTTTCTCCTTTTCTCACAATGTCTTCTACCCTATCAAAGAAAATTTTGATTATTAGTTATTCTTACATCTTATTGTATCTCTATGGCCTATTTTTTTAATTCTTCAAACGAAAACAAGATTTTTTTTTTTTTCATCAGAAAAAGTTTCTGCAACAGCAACCAGTTGCTTCTGAATTTTATTTTTTTGTGCAGCGGTTAAACATGACATTGACTTTTGACTCGCATGGTCACCAAAACTGACCCTGGTATGAAAACAGGGAAATGTTTGATTTACCTTTCTTTGATTTGTGCAACAGGTTTCAGTTGCCTCCGAAAGTGTCTTTACAATTTCATGCGCAGCACGTAACCGTCTCATATGGGTGAGATGGTCATCGCAACCGAATCAATGGTCCTAGTGAGAAAAAACGAAAAAAGAAAAATCCCTATATTTGACTTGAGAAACAGGTGTCGTCTGCTATGAAATGTCCCGTAAGTCGATTTTTTCATGTTTTAGCGGATACGTAACTGGCACCTACAAACGGTAGTCAGCGTAAATGGGTTTGTTGTCACGGTATAAAGAGATTGGAGGAAAAAAAAAAGAAATTCAGTTCCCTATATTTGACTTGGGAAACAGGTGTCGTCTGCTATGAAATGTCCCGTAAGTCGATTTTTCATGTTTTCGCGGATACGTAACTGGCACCTACGAGACGGTAGTCAACGTAAATGGGTTTGTTGTCACGTACGATATAGAGAGATTGGAGAAAAAAAAAAAAAAAAAATTCAGTTCTCTTTGTTTGACTTATGCAACAGGAAGCAGTTGCTACTGAAAAGAGTCTTCATGTCTTTTTTTAGCCACTTGTCACATCATTTTCTGGTGTTCTTGCATGTGCGTAACTGGCACGTATGAAACAGTAGTCAACGTAACTGGGTTTCTTGTTGCGCTTTTAAGATATTAGAAAAATTATGCTGCAATTCCTTCCTACTGAAAGAGTTTTCAGTCTTTTTTTTAGCCACTTGTCACATTGTTTTCTGTGCTTTTGGCATGTGCATAATTGGCACGTATGAGGTGGTAATCAACGTAACTGGGTTTCTTGTCATGGTTTGAAGTGATTAGAAAAAGTAACATTTCAGTTCCCTTTGTTTGATTTATGCAATAGGAAACAATTGCTAAATAAAGAGTTTTCAGTCCCTTTTTTAGCAACTTGTCACATTAGTTTGTGTGTGTTTTTTTTTACAGTTTTTTTTACACTGTACATTGATCATTTTGGCTTATATGAATTTGATGTGGCCCGAATCAGGAAATCCAATTGAAGGGTAAAGGGGGCATCAAGGGTTTACTTTAAGGGAAGTAACTCTTGCAAGGGGCTTGAAAGGACCAAAACAAGGTCTTCTGCCACCTCGTTTTCTTGAATTTTGGCCCTTTTTCAGTGAAATCTGGCATGTGTGGATGGTGCAAGCCTGGCAGTTTGCCAAGGACTGCACAGCAGCCTTTAAAAAAGACTTTAAATCCACTTTTATGCCGTTTTTTGTTCACTGTTTTTTCAATTGATATATTAGGGCGCCATTTTGTTTGGCTGACTGGGCCCATTTTGATTTCTCAAAGCCTCTCTGACTGCCAGGCCGGGCCCAATTTTGAATTTCTCACAGCCTCTCTGATTGGCTGTTGGCACCCATTCTGATTTCCTAAAAGCTTCTGTGATTGGATAATTTCACAGAGGGATGAGATTTGATTGGATGATTGGGAGGGGGGGTATATGTTTATCCTTATTGACCTCTTACCATACAATGACGCCTTTTAACACCCCTAAAAGAGAAGGCTTTGGAAAATAATCTGAGAAAAGGAGACAATGCAGGTTACCAGCATTTTCTCCTTTTCTCACAATGTCTTCTACCCTATCAAAGAAAATTTTGATTATTAGTTATTCTTACATCTTATTGTATCTCTATGGCCTATTTTTTTAATTCTTCAAACGAAAACAAGATTTTTTTTTTTTTCATCAGAAAAAGTTTCTGCAACAGCAACCAGTTGCTTCTGAATTTTATTTTTTTGTGCAGCGGTTAAACATGACATTGACTTTTGCCTCGCACGGTCACTAAAACTGACCCTGGTATGAAAACAGGGAAATGTTTGATTTACCTTTCTTTGATTTGTGCAACAGGTTTCAGTTGCCTCCGAAAGTGTCTTTACAATTTCATGCGCAGCACGTAACCGTCTCATATGGGTGAGATGGTCATCGCAACCGAATCAATGGTCCTAGTGAGAAAAAACGAAAAAAGAAAAATCCCTATATTTGACTTGAGAAACAGGTGTCGTCTGCTATGAAATGTCCCGTAAGTCGATTTTTTCATGTTTTAGCGGATACGTAACTGGCACCTACAAACGGTAGTCAGCGTAAATGGGTTTGTTGTCACGGTATAAAGAGATTGGAGGAAAAAAAATAGAAATTCAGTTCCCTATATTTGACTTGGGAAACAGGTGTCGTCTGCTATGAAATGTCCCGTAAGTCGATTTTTCATGTTTTCGCGGATACGTAACTGGCACCTACGAGACGGTAGTCAACGTAAATGGGTTTGTTGTCACGTACGATATAGAGAGATTGGAGAAAAAAAAAAAAAAAAAAATTCAGTTCTCTTTGTTTGACTTATGCAACAGGAAGCAGTTGCTACTGAAAAGAGTCTTCATGTCTTTTTTTAGCCACTTGTCACATCATTTTCTGGTGTTCTTGCATGTGCGTAACTGGCACGTATGAAACAGTAGTCAACGTAACTGGGTTTCTTGTTGCGCTTTTAAGATATTAGAAAAATTATGCTGCAATTCCTTCCTACTGAAAGAGTTTTCAGTCTTTTTTTTAGCCACTTGTCACATTGTTTTCTGTGCTTTTGGCATGTGCATAATTGGCACGTATGAGGTGGTAATCAACGTAACTGGGTTTCTTGTCATGGTTTGAAGTGATTAGAAAAAGTAACATTTCAGTTCCCTTTGTTTGATTTATGCAATAGGAAACAATTGCTAAATAAAGAGTTTTCAGTCCCTTTTTTAGCAACTTGTCACATTAGTTTGTGTGTGTTTTTTTTTACAGTTTTTTTTACACTGTACATTGATCATTTTGGCTTATATGAATTTGATGTGGCCCGAATCAGGAAATCCAATTGAAGGGTAAAGGGGGCATCAAGGGTTTACTTTAAGGGAAGTAACTCTTGCAAGGGGCTTGAAAGGACCAAAACAAGGTCTTCTGCCACCTCGTTTTCTTGAATTTTGGCCCTTTTTCAGTGAAATCTGGCATGTGTGGATGGTGCAAGCCTGGCAGTTTGCCAAGGACTGCACAGCAGCCTTTAAAAAAGACTTTAAATCCACTTTTATGCCGTTTTTTGTTCACTGTTTTTTCAATTGATATATTAGGGCGCCATTTTGTTTGGCTGACTGGGCCCATTTTGATTTCTCAAAGCCTCTCTGACTGCCAGGCCGGGCCCAATTTTGAATTTCTCACAGCCTCTCTGATTGGCTGTTGGCACCCATTCTGATTTCCTAAAAGCTTCTGTGATTGAATAATTTCACAGAGGGATGAGATTTGATTGGATGATTGGGAGGGGGGGTATATGTTTATCCTTATTGACCTCTTACCATACAATGACGCCTTTTAACACCCCTAAAAGAGAAGGCTTTGGAAAATAATCTGAGAAAAGGAGACAATGCAGGTTACCAGCATTTTCTCCTTTTCTCACAATGTCTTCTACCCTATCAAAGAAAATTTTGATTATTAGTTATTCTTACATCTTATTGTATCTCTATGGCCTATTTTTTTAATTCTTCAAACGAAAACAAGATTTTTTTTTTTTCATCAGAAAAAGTTTCTGCAACAGCAACCAGTTGCTTCTGAATTTTATTTTTTTGTGCAGCGGTTAAACATGACATTGACTTTTGACTCGCACGGTCACCAAAACTGACCCTGGTATGAAAACAGGGAAATGTTTGATTTACCTTTCTTTGATTTGTGCAACAGGTTTCAGTTGCCTCCGAAAGTGTCTTTACAATTTCATGCGCAGCACGTAACCGTCTCATATGGGTGAGATGGTCATCGCAACCGAATCAATGGTCCTAGTGAGAAAAAACGAAAAAAGAAAAATCCCTATATTTGACTTGAGAAACAGGTGTTGTCTGCTATGAAATGTCCCGTAAGTCGATTTTTTCATGTTTTAGCGGATACGTAACTGGCACCTACAAACGGTAGTCAGCGTAAATGGGTTTGTTGTCACGGTATAAAGAGATTGGAGGAAAAAAAATAGAAATTCAGTTCCCTATATTTGACTTGGGAAACAGGTGTCGTCTGCTATGAAATGTCCCGTAAGTCGATTTTTCATGTTTTCGCGGATACGTAACTGGCACCTACGAGACGGTAGTCAACGTAAATGGGTTTGTTGTCACGTACGATATAGAGAGATTGGAGAAAAAAAAAAAAAAAAAAAATTCAGTTCTCTTTGTTTGACTTATGCAACAGGAAGCAGTTGCTACTGAAAAGAGTCTTCATGTCTTTTTTTAGCCACTTGTCACATCATTTTCTGGTGTTCTTGCATGTGCGTAACTGGCACGTATGAAACAGTAGTCAACGTAACTGGGTTTCTTGTTGCGCTTTTAAGATATTAGAAAAATTATGCTGCAATTCCTTCCTACTGAAAGAGTTTTCAGTCTTTTTTTTAGCCACTTGTCACATTGTTTTCTGTGCTTTTCGCATGTGCATAATTGGCACGTATGAGGTGGTAATCAATGTAACTGGGTTTCTTGTCATGGTTTGAAGCGATTAGAAAAAGTAACATTTCAGTTCCCTTTGTTTGATTTATGCAATAGGAAACAATTGCTAAATAAAGAGTTTTCAGTCCCTTTTTTAGCAACTTGTCACATTAGTTTGTGTGTGTTTTTTTTTACAGTTTTTTTTACACTGTACATTGATCATTTTGGCTTATATGAATTTGATGTGGCCCGAATCAGGAAATCCAATTGAAGGGTAAAGGGGGCATCAAGGGTTTACTTTAAGGGAAGTAACTCTTGCAAGGGGCTTGAAAGGACCAAAACAAGGTCTTCTGCCACCTCGTTTTCTTGAATTTTGGCCCTTTTTCAGTGAAATCTGGCATGTGTGGATGGTGCAAGCCTGGCAGTTTGCCAAGGACTGCACAGCAGCCTTTAAAAAAGACTTTAAATCCACTTTTATGCCGTTTTTTGTTCACTGTTTTTTCAATTGATATATTAGGGCGCCATTTTGTTTGGCTGACTGGGCCCATTTTGATTTCTCAAAGCCTCTCTGACTGCCAGGCCGGGCCCAATTTTGAATTTCTCACAGCCTCTCTGATTGGCTGTTGGCACCCATTCTGATTTCCTAAAAGCTTCTGTGATTGGATAATTTCACAGAGGGATGAGATTTGATTGGATGATTGGGAGGGGGGGTATATGTTTATCCTTATTGACCTCTTACCATACAATGACGCCTTTTAACACCCCTAAAAGAGAAGGCTTTGGAAAATAATCTGAGAAAAGGAGACAATGCAGGTTACCAGCATTTTCTCCTTTTCTCACAATGTCTTCTACCCTATCAAAGAAAATTTTGATTATTAGTTATTCTTACATCTTATTGTATCTCTATGGCCTATTTTTTTAATTCTTCAAACGAAAACAAGATTTTTTTTTTTTTCATCAGAAAAAGTTTCTGCAACAGCAACCAGTTGCTTCTGAATTTTATTTTTTTGTGCAGCGGTTAAACATGACATTGACTTTTGACTCGCACGGTCACCAAAACTGACCCTGGTATGAAAACAGGGAAATGTTTGATTTACCTTTCTTTGATTTGTGCAACAGGTTTCAGTTGCCTCCGAAAGTGTCTTTACAATTTCATGCGCAGCACGTAACCGTCTCATATGGGTGAGATGGTCATCGCAACCGAATCAATGGTCCTAGTGAGAAAAAACGAAAAAAGAAAAATCCCTATATTTGACTTGAGAAACAGGTGTCGTCTGCTATGAAATGTCCCGTAAGTCGATTTTGATTTTTTCATGTTTTAGCGGATACGTAACTGGCACCTACAAACGGTAGTCAGCGTAAATGGGTTTGTTGTCACGGTATAAAGAGATTGGAGGAAAAAAAATAGAAATTCAGTTCCCTATATTTGACTTGGGAAACAGGTGTCGTCTGCTATGAAATGTCCCGTAAGTCGATTTTTCATGTTTTCGCGGATACGTAACTGGCACCTACGAGACGGTAGTCAACGTAAATGGGTTTGTTGTCACGTACGATATAGAGAGATTGGAGAAAAAAAAAAAAAAAAAATTCAGTTCTCTTTGTTTGACTTATGCAACAGGAAGCAGTTGCTACTGAAAAGAGTCTTCATGTCTTTTTTTAGCCACTTGTCACATCATTTTCTGGTGTTCTTGCATGTGCGTAACTGGCACGTATGAAACAGTAGTCAACGTAACTGGGTTTCTTGTTGCGCTTTTAAGATATTAGAAAAATTATGCTGCAATTCCTTCCTACTGAAAGAGTTTTCAGTCTTTTTTTTAGCCACTTGTCACATTGTTTTCTGTGCTTTTCGCATGTGCATAATTGGCACGTATGAGGTGGTAATCAACGTAACTGGGTTTCTTGTCATGGTTTGAAGCGATTAGAAAAAGTAACATTTCAGTTCCCTTTGTTTGATTTATGCAATAGGAAACAATTGCTAAATAAAGAGTTTTCAGTCCCTTTTTTAGCAACTTGTCACATTAGTTTGTGTGTGTTTTTTTTTACAGTTTTTTTTACACTGTACATTGATCATTTTGGCTTATATGAATTTGATGTGGCCCGAATCAGGAAATCCAATTGAAGGGTAAAGGGGGCATCAAGGGTTTACTTTAAGGGAAGTAACTCTTGCAAGGGGCTTGAAAGGACCAAAACAAGGTCTTCTGCCACCTCGTTTTCTTGAATTTTGGCCCTTTTTCAGTGAAATCTGGCATGTGTGGATGGTGCAAGCCTGGCAGTTTGCCAAGGACTGCACAGCAGCCTTTAAAAAAGACTTTAAATCCACTTTTATACCGTTTTTTGTTCACTGTTTTTTCAATTGATATATTAGGGCGCCATTTTGTTTGGCTGACTGGGCCCATTTTGATTTCTCAAAGCCTCTCTGACTGCCAGGCCGGGCCCAATTTTGAATTTCTCACAGCCTCTCTGATTGGCTGTTGGCACCCATTCTGATTTCCTAAAAGCTTCTGTGATTGGATAATTTCACAGAGGGATGAGATTTGATTGGATGATTGGGAGGGGGGGTATATGTTTATCCTTATTGACCTCTTACCATACAATGACGCCTTTTAACACCCCTAAAAGAGAAGGCTTTGGAAAATAATCTGAGAAAAGGAGACAATGCAGGTTACCAGCATTTTCTCCTTTTCTCACAATGTCTTCTACCCTATCAAAGAAAATTTTGATTATTAGTTATTCTTACATCTTATTGTATCTCTATGGCCTATTTTTTTAATTCTTCAAACGAAAACAAGATTTTTTTTTTTTCATCAGAAAAAGTTTCTGCAACAGCAACCAGTTGCTTCTGAATTTTATTTTTTTGTGCAGCGGTTAAACATGACATTGACTTTTGACTCGCACGGTCACCAAAACTGACCCTGGTATGAAAACAGGGAAATGTTTGATTTACCTTTCTTTGATTTGTGCAACAGGTTTCAGTTGCCTCCGAAAGTGTCTTTACAATTTCATGCGCAGCACGTAACCGTCTCATATGGGTGAGATGGTCATCGCAACCGAATCAATGGTCCTAGTGAGAAAAAACGAAAAAAGAAAAATCCCTATATTTGACTTGAGAAACAGGTGTTGTCTGCTATGAAATGTCCCGTAAGTCGATTTTTTCATGTTTTAGCGGATACGTAACTGGCACCTACAAACGGTAGTCAGCGTAAATGGGTTTGTTGTCACGGTATAAAGAGATTGGAGGAAAAAAAATAGAAATTCAGTTCCCTATATTTGACTTGGGAAACAGGTGTCGTCTGCTATGAAATGTCCCGTAAGTCGATTTTTCATGTTTTCGCGGATACGTAACTGGCACCTACGAGACGGTAGTCAACGTAAATGGGTTTGTTGTCACGTACGATATAGAGAGATTGGAGGAAAAAAAAAAAAAAAAAATTCAGTTCTCTTTGTTTGACTTATGCAACAGGAAGCAGTTGCTACTGAAAAGAGTCTTCATGTCTTTTTTTAGCCACTTGTCACATCATTTTCTGGTGTTCTTGCATGTGCGTAACTGGCACGTATGAAACAGTAGTCAACGTAACTGGGTTTCTTGTTGCGCTTTTAAGATATTAGAAAAATTATGCTGCAATTCCTTCCTACTGAAAGAGTTTTCAGTCTTTTTTTTAGCCACTTGTCACATTGTTTTCTGTGCTTTTCGCATGTGCATAATTGGCACGTATGAGGTGGTAATCAACGTGACTGGGTTTCTTGTCATGGTTTGAAGCGATTAGAAAAAGTAACATTTCAGTTCCCTTTGTTTGATTTATGTCAAAAGGAAACAATTGCTAAATAAAGAGTTTTCAGTCCCTTTTTTAGCAACTTGTCACATTAGTTTGTGTGTGTTTTTTTTTACAGTTTTTTTTACACTGTACATTGATCATTTTGGCTTATATGAATTTGATGTGGCCCGAATCAGGAAATCCAATTGAAGGGTAAAGGGGGCATCAAGGGTTTACTTTAAGGGAAGTAACTCTTGCAAGGGGCTTGAAAGGACCAAAACAAGGTCTTCTGCCACCTCGTTTTCTTGAATTTTGGCCCTTTTTCAGTGAAATCTGGCATGTGTGGATGGTGCAAGCCTGGCAGTTTGCCAAGGACTGCACAGCAGCCTTTAAAAAAGACTTTAAATCCACTTTTATGCCGTTTTTTGTTCACTGTTTTTTCAATTGATATATTAGGGCGCCATTTTGTTTGGCTGACTGGGCCCATTTTGATTTCTCAAAGCCTCTCTGACTGCCAGGCCGGGCCCAATTTTGAATTTCTCACAGCCTCTCTGATTGGCTGTTGGCACCCATTCTGATTTCCTAAAAGCTTCTGTGATTGGATAATTTCACAGAGGGATGAGATTTGATTGGATGATTGGGAGGGGGGGTATATGTTTATCCTTATTGACCTCTTACCATACAATGACGCCTTTTAACACCCCTAAAAGAGAAGGCTTTGGAAAATAATCTGAGAAAAGGAGACAATGCAGGTTACCAGCATTTTCTCCTTTTCTCACAATGTCTTCTACCCTATCAAAGAAAATTTTGATTATTAGTTATTCTTACATCTTATTGTATCTCTATGGCCTATTTTTTTAATTCTTCAAACGAAAACAAGATTTTTTTTTTTTTCATCAGAAAAAGTTTCTGCAACAGCAACCAGTTGCTTCTGAATTTTATTTTTTTGTGCAGCGGTTAAACATGACATTGACTTTTGACTCGCACGGTCACCAAAACTGACCCTGGTATGAAAACAGGGAAATGTTTGATTTACCTTTCTTTGATTTGTGCAACAGGTTTCAGTTGCCTCCGAAAGTGTCTTTACAATTTCATGCGCAGCACGTAACCGTCTCATATGGGTGAGATGGTCATCGCAACCGAATCAATGGTCCTAGTGAGAAAAAACGAAAAAAGAAAAATCCCTATATTTGACTTGAGAAACAGGTGTCGTCTGCTATGAAATGTCCCGTAAGTCGATTTTTTCATGTTTTAGCGGATACGTAACTGGCACCTACAAACGGTAGTCAGCGTAAATGGGTTTGTTGTCACGGTATAAAGAGATTGGAGGAAAAAAAATAGAAATTCAGTTCCCTATATTTGACTTGGGAAACAGGTGTCGTCTGCTATGAAATGTCCCGTAAGTCGATTTTTCATGTTTTCGCGGATACGTAACTGGCACCTACGAGACGGTAGTCAACGTAAATGGGTTTGTTGTCACGTACGATATAGAGAGATTGGAGAAAAAAAAAAAAAAAATTCAGTTCTCTTTGTTTGACTTATGCAACAGGAAGCAGTTGCTACTGAAAAGAGTCTTCATGTCTTTTTTTAGCCACTTGTCACATCATTTTCTGGTGTTCTTGCATGTGCGTAACTGGCACGTATGAAACAGTAGTCAACGTAACTGGGTTTCTTGTTGCGCTTTTAAGATATTAGAAAAATTATGCTGCAATTCCTTCCTACTGAAAGAGTTTTCAGTCTTTTTTTTAGCCACTTGTCACATTGTTTTCTGTGCTTTTCGCATGTGCATAATTGGCACGTATGAGGTGGTAATCAACGTAACTGGGTTTCTTGTCATGGTTTGAAGCGATTAGAAAAAGTAACATTTCAGTTCCCTTTGTTTGATTTATGCAATAGGAAACAATTGCTAAATAAAGAGTTTTCAGTCCCTTTTTTAGCAACTTGTCACATTAGTTTGTGTGTGTTTTTTTTTACAGTTTTTTTTACACTGTACATTGATCATTTTGGCTTATATGAATTTGATGTGGCCCGAATCAGGAAATCCAATTGAAGGGTAAAGGGGGCATCAAGGGTTTACTTTAAGGGAAGTAACTCTTGCAAGGGGCTTGAAAGGACCAAAACAAGGTCTTCTGCCACCTCGTTTTCTTGAATTTTGGCCCTTTTTCAGTGAAATCTGGCATGTGTGGATGGTGCAAGCCTGGCAGTTTGCCAAGGACTGCACAGCAGCCTTTAAAAAAGACTTTAAATCCACTTTTATGCCGTTTTTTGTTCACTGT
Organism: Tridacna crocea; assembly: GCA_943736015.1. Lineage (NCBI taxonomy): Eukaryota > Metazoa > Mollusca > Bivalvia > Cardiida > Cardiidae > Tridacna > Tridacna crocea. Next base: position 7,576,165 of record OX031066.1, on the reverse strand, counting down.
TTTTTCAATTGATATATTAGGGCGCCATTTTGTTTGGCTGACTGGGCCCATTTTGATTTCTCAAAGCCTCTCTGACTGCCAGGCCGGGCCCAATTTTGAATTTCTCACAGCCTCTCTGATTGGCTGTTGGCACCCATTCTGATTTCCTAAAAGCTTCTGTGATTGGATAATTTCACAGAGGGATGAGATTTGATTGGATGATTGGGAGGGGGGGTATATGTTTATCCTTATTGACCTCTTACCATACAATGACGCCTTTTAACACCCCTAAAAGAGAAGGCTTTGGAAAATAATCTGAGAAAAGGAGACAATGCAGGTTACCAGCATTTTCTCCTTTTCTCACAATGTCTTCTACCCTATCAAAGAAAATTTTGATTATTAGTTATTCTTACATCTTATTGTATCTCTATGGCCTATTTTTTTAATTCTTCAAACGAAAACAAGATTTTTTTTTTTTTCATCAGAAAAAGTTTCTGCAACAGCAACCAGTTGCTTCTGAATTTTATTTTTTTGTGCAGCGGTTAAACATGACATTGACTTTTGACTCGCACGGTCACCAAAACTGACCCTGGTATGAAAACAGGGAAATGTTTGATTTACCTTTCTTTGATTTGTGCAACAGGTTTCAGTTGCCTCCGAAAGTGTCTTTACAATTTCATGCGCAGCACGTAACCGTCTCATATGGGTGAGATGGTCATCGCAACCGAATCAATGGTCCTAGTGAGAAAAAACGAAAAAAGAAAAATCCCTATATTTGACTTGAGAAACAGGTGTCGTCTGCTATGAAATGTCCCGTAAGTCGATTTTTTCATGTTTTAGCGGATACGTAACTGGCACCTACAAACGGTAGTCAGCGTAAATGGGTTTGTTGTCACGGTATAAAGAGATTGGAGGAAAAAAAATAGAAATTCAGTTCCCTATATTTGACTTGGGAAACAGGTGTCGTCTGCTATGAAATGTCCCGTAAGTCGATTTTTCATGTTTTCGCGGATACGTAACTGGCACCTACGAGACGGTAGTCAACGTAAATGGGTTTGTTGTCACGTACGATATAGAGAGATTGGAGAAAAAAAAAAAAAAAAAAATTCAGTTCTCTTTGTTTGACTTATGCAACAGGAAGCAGTTGCTACTGAAAAGAGTCTTCATGTCTTTTTTTAGCCACTTGTCACATCATTTTCTGGTGTTCTTGCATGTGCGTAACTGGCACGTATGAAACAGTAGTCAACGTAACTGGGTTTCTTGTTGCGCTTTTAAGATATTAGAAAAATTATGCTGCAATTCCTTCCTACTGAAAGAGTTTTCAGTCTTTTTTTTAGCCACTTGTCACATTGTTTTCTGTGCTTTTGGCATGTGCATAATTGGCACGTATGAGGTGGTAATCAACGTAACTGGGTTTCTTGTCATGGTTTGAAGTGATTAGAAAAAGTAACATTTCAGTTCCCTTTGTTTGATTTATGCAATAGGAAACAATTGCTAAATAAAGAGTTTTCAGTCCCTTTTTTAGCAACTTGTCACATTAGTTTGTGTGTGTTTTTTTTTACAGTTTTTTTTACACTGTACATTGATCATTTTGGCTTATATGAATTTGATGTGGCCCGAATCAGGAAATCCAATTGAAGGGTAAAGGGGGCATCAAGGGTTTACTTTAAGGGAAGTAACTCTTGCAAGGGGCTTGAAAGGACCAAAACAAGGTCTTCTGCCACCTCGTTTTCTTGAATTTTGGCCCTTTTTCAGTGAAATCTGGCATGTGTGGATGGTGCAAGCCTGGCAGTTTGCCAAGGACTGCACAGCAGCCTTTAAAAAAGACTTTAAATCCACTTTTATGCCGTTTTTTGTTCACTGTTTTTTCAATTGATATATTAGGGCGCCATTTTGTTTGGCTGACTGGGCCCATTTTGATTTCTCAAAGCCTCTCTGACTGCCAGGCCGGGCCCAATTTTGAATTTCTCACAGCCTCTCTGATTGGCTGTTGGCACCCATTCTGATTTCCTAAAAGCTTCTGTGATTGAATAATTTCACAGAGGGATGAGATTTGATTGGATGATTGGGAGGGGGGGTATATGTTTATCCTTATTGACCTCTTACCATACAATGACGCCTTTTAACACCCCTAAAAGAGAAGGCTTTGGAAAATAATCTGAGAAAAGGAGACAATGCAGGTTACCAGCATTTTCCCCTTTTCTCAATATGTCTTCTACCCTATCAAAGAAAATTTTGATTATTAGTTATTCTTACATCTTATTGTATCTCTATGGCCTATTTTTTTAATTCTTCAAACGAAAACAATATTTTTTTTTTTTTCATCAGAAAAAGTTTCTGCAACAGCAACCAGTTGCTTCTGAATTTTATTTTTTTGTGCAGCGGTTAAACATGACATTGACTTTTGACTCGCACGGTCACCAAAACTGACCCTGGTATGAAAACAGGGAAATGTTTGATTTACCTTTCTTTGATTTGTGCAACAGGTTTCAGTTGCCTCCGAAAGTGTCTTTACAATTTCATGCGCAGCACGTAACCGTCTCATATGGGTGAGATGGTCATCGCAACCGAATCAATGGTCCTAGTGAGAAAAAACGAAAAAAGAAAAATCCCTATATTTGACTTGAGAAACAGGTGTCTTCTGCTATGAAATGTCCCGTAAGTCGATTTTTTCATGTTTTAGCGGATACGTAACTGGCACCTACAAACGGTAGTCAGCGTAAATGGGTTTGTTGTCACGGTATAAAGAGATTGGAGGAAAAAAAATAGAAATTCAGTTCCCTATATTTGACTTGGGAAACAGGTGTCGTCTGCTATGAAATGTCCCGTAAGTCGATTTTTCATGTTTTCGCGGATACGTAACTGGCACCTACGAGACGGTAGTCAACGTAAATGGGTTTGTTGTCACGTACGATATAGAGAGATTGGAGAAAAAAAAAAAAAAAAATTCAGTTCTCTTTGTTTGACTTATGCAACAGGAAGCAGTTGCTACTGAAAAGAGTCTTCATGTCTTTTTTTAGCCACTTGTCACATCATTTTCTGGTGTTCTTGCATGTGCGTAACTGGCACGTATGAAACAGTAGTCAACGTAACTGGGTTTCTTGTTGCGCTTTTAAGATATTAGAAAAATTATGCTGCAATTCCTTCCTACTGAAAGAGTTTTCAGTCTTTTTTTTAGCCACTTGTCACATTGTTTTCTGTGCTTTTCGCATGTGCATAATTGGCACGTATGAGGTGGTAATCAACGTAACTGGGTTTCTTGTCATGGTTTGAAGCGATTAGAAAAAGTAACATTTCAGTTCCCTTTGTTTGATTTATGCAATAGGAAACAATTGCTAAATAAAGAGTTTTCAGTCCCTTTTTTAGCAACTTGTCACATTAGTTTGTGTGTGTTTTTTTTTACAGTTTTTTTTACACTGTACATTGATCATTTTGGCTTATATGAATTTGATGTGGCCCGAATCAGGAAATCCAATTGAAGGGTAAAGGGGGCATCAAGGGTTTACTTTAAGGGAAGTAACTCTTGCAAGGGGCTTGAAAGGACCAAAACAAGGTCTTCTGCCACCTCGTTTTCTTGAATTTTGGCCCTTTTTCAGTGAAATCTGGCATGTGTGGATGGTGCAAGCCTGGCAGTTTGCCAAGGACTGCACAGCAGCCTTTAAAAAAGACTTTAAATCCACTTTTATGCCGTTTTTTGTTCACTGTTTTTTCAATTGATATATTAGGGCGCCATTTTGTTTGGCTGACTGGGCCCATTTTGATTTCTCAAAGCCTCTCTGACTGCCAGGCCGGGCCCAATTTTGAATTTCTCACAGCCTCTCTGATTGGCTGTTGGCACCCATTCTGATTTCCTAAAAGCTTCTGTGATTGAATAATTTCACAGAGGGATGAGATTTGATTGGATGATTGGGAGGGGGGGGTATATGTTTATCCTTATTGACCTCTTACCATACAATGACGCCTTTTAACACCCCTAAAAGAGAAGGCTTTGGAAAATAATCTGAGAAAAGGAGACAATGCAGGTTACCAGCATTTTCCCCTTTTCTCAATATGTCTTCTACCCTATCAAAGAAAATTTTGATTATTAGTTATTCTTACATCTTATTGTATCTCTATGGCCTATTTTTTTAATTCTTCAAACGAAAACAAGATTTTTTTTTTTTTCATCAGAAAAAGTTTCTGCAACAGCAACCAGTTGCTTCTGAATTTTATTTTTTTGTGCAGCGGTTAAACATGACATTGACTTTTGACTCGCACGGTCACCAAAACTGACCCTGGTATGAAAACAGGGAAATGTTTGATTTACCTTTCTTTGATTTGTGCAACAGGTTTCAGTTGCCTCCGAAAGTGTCTTTACAATTTCATGCGCAGCACGTAACCGTCTCATATGGGTGAGATGGTCATCGCAACCGAATCAATGGTCCTAGTGAGAAAAAACGAAAAAAGAAAAATCCCTATATTTGACTTGAGAAACAGGTGTCTTCTGCTATGAAATGTCCCGTAAGTCGATTTTTTCATGTTTTAGCGGATACGTAACTGGCACCTACAAACGGTAGTCAGCGTAAATGGGTTTGTTGTCACGGTATAAAGAGATTGGAGGAAAAAAAATAGAAATTCAGTTCCCTATATTTGACTTGGGAAACAGGTGTCGTCTGCTATGAAATGTCCCGTAAGTCGATTTTTCATGTTTTCGCGGATACGTAACTGGCACCTACGAGACGGTAGTCAACGTAAATGGGTTTGTTGTCACGTACGATATAGAGAGATTGGAGAAAAAAAAAAAAAAAAATTCAGTTCTCTTTGTTTGACTTATGCAACAGGAAGCAGTTGCTACTGAAAAGAGTCTTCATGTCTTTTTTTAGCCACTTGTCACATCATTTTCTGGTGTTCTTGCATGTGCGTAACTGGCACGTATGAAACAGTAGTCAACGTAACTGGGTTTCTTGTTGCGCTTTTAAGATATTAGAAAAATTATGCTGCAATTCCTTCCTACTGAAAGAGTTTTCAGTCTTTTTTTTAGCCACTTGTCACATTGTTTTCTGTGCTTTTCGCATGTGCATAATTGGCACGTATGAGGTGGTAATCAACGTAACTGGGTTTCTTGTCATGGTTTGAAGCGATTAGAAAAAGTAACATTTCAGTTCCCTTTGTTTGATTTATGCAATAGGAAACAATTGCTAAATAAAGAGTTTTCAGTCCCTTTTTTAGCAACTTGTCACATTAGTTTGTGTGTGTTTTTTTTTACAGTTTTTTTTACACTGTACATTGATCATTTTGGCTTATATGAATTTGATGTGGCCCGAATCAGGAAATCCAATTGAAGGGTAAAGGGGGCATCAAGGGTTTACTTTAAGGGAAGTAACTCTTGCAAGGGGCTTGAAAGGACCAAAACAAGGTCTTCTGCCACCTCGTTTTCTTGAATTTTGGCCCTTTTTCAGTGAAATCTGGCATGTGTGGATGGTGCAAGCCTGGCAGTTTGCCAAGGACTGCACAGCAGCCTTTAAAAAAGACTTTAAATCCACTTTTATGCCGTTTTTTGTTCACTGTTTTTTCAATTGATATATTAGGGCGCCATTTTGTTTGGCTGACTGGGCCCATTTTGATTTCTCAAAGCCTCTCTGACTGCCAGGCCGGGCCCAATTTTGAATTTCTCACAGCCTCTCTGATTGGCTGTTGGCACCCATTCTGATTTCCTAAAAGCTTCTGTGATTGAATAATTTCACAGAGGGATGAGATTTGATTGGATGATTGGGAGGGGGGGTATATGTTTATCCTTATTGACCTCTTACCATACAATGACGCCTTTTAACACCCCTAAAAGAGAAGGCTTTGGAAAATAATCTGAGAAAAGGAGACAATGCAGGTTACCAGCATTTTCCCCTTTTCTCAATATGTCTTCTACCCTATCAAAGAAAATTTTGATTATTAGTTATTCTTACATCTTATTGTATCTCTATGGCCTATTTTTTTAATTCTTCAAACGAAAACAAGATTTTTTTTTTTTTCATCTGAAAAAGTTTCTGCAACAGCAACCAGTTGCTTCTGAATTTTATTTTTTTGTGCAGCGGTTAAACATAACATTGACTTTTGACTCGCACGGTCACCAAAACTGACCCTGGTATGAAAACAGGGAAATGTTTGATTTACCTTTCTTTGATTTGTGCAACAGGTTTCAGTTGCCTCCGAAAGTGTCTTTACAATTTCATGCGCAGCACGTAACCGTCTCATATGGGTGAGATGGTCATCGCAACTGAATCAATGGTCCTAGTGAGAAAAAACGAAAAAAGAAAAATCCCTATATTTGACTTGAGAAACAGGTGTCTTCTGCTATGAAATGTCCCGTAAGTCGATTTTTTCATGTTTTAGCGGATACGTAACTGGCACCTACAAACGGTAGTCAGCGTAAATGGGTTTGTTGTCACGGTATAAAGAGATTGGAGGAAAAAAAATAGAAATTCAGTTCCCTATATTTGACTTGGGAAACAGGTGTCGTCTGCTATGAAATGTCCCGTAAGTCGATTTTTCATGTTTTCGCGGATACGTAACTGGCACCTACGAGACGGTAGTCAACGTAAATGGGTTTGTTGTCACGTACGATATAGAGAGATTGGAGAAAAAAAAAAAAAAAAAATTCAGTTCTCTTTGTTTGACTTATGCAACAGGAAGCAGTTGCTACTGAAAAGAGTCTTCATGTCTTTTTTTAGCCACTTGTCACATCATTTTCTGGTGTTCTTGCATGTGCGTAACTGGCACGTATGAAACAGTAGTCAACGTAACTGGGTTTCTTGTTGCGCTTTTAAGATATTAGAAAAATTATGCTGCAATTCCTTCCTACTGAAAGAGTTTTCAGTCTTTTTTTTAGCCACTTGTCACATTGTTTTCTGTGCTTTTCGCATGTGCATAATTGGCACGTATGAGGTGGTAATCAACGTAACTGGGTTTCTTGTCATGGTTTGAAGCGATTAGAAAAAGTAACATTTCAGTTCCCTTTGTTTGATTTATGCAATAGGAAACAATTGCTAAATAAAGAGTTTTCAGTCCCTTTTTTAGCAACTTGTCACATTAGTTTGTGTGTGTTTTTTTTTACAGTTTTTTTTACACTGTACATTGATCATTTTGGCTTATATGAATTTGATGTGGCCCGAATCAGGAAATCCAATTGAAGGGTAAAGGGGGCATCAAGGGTTTACTTTAAGGGAAGTAACTCTTGCAAGGGGCTTGAAAGGACCAAAACAAGGTCTTCTGCCACCTCGTTTTCTTGAATTTTGGCCCTTTTTCAGTGAAATCTGGCATGTGTGGATGGTGCAAGCCTGGCAGTTTGCCAAGGACTGCACAGCAGCCTTTAAAAAAGACTTTAAATCCACTTTTATGCCGTTTTTTGTTCACTGTTTTTTCAATTGATATATTAGGGCGCCATTTTGTTTGGCTGACTGGGCCCATTTTGATTTCTCAAAGCCTCTCTGACTGCCAGGCCGGGCCCAATTTTGAATTTCTCACAGCCTCTCTGATTGGCTGTTGGCACCCATTCTGATTTCCTAAAAGCTTCTGTGATTGAATAATTTCACAGAGGGATGAGATTTGATTGGATGATTGGGAGGGGGGGTATATGTTTATCCTTATTGACCTCTTACCATACAATGACGCCTTTTAACACCCCTAAAAGAGAAGGCTTTGGAAAATAATCTGAGAAAAGGAGACAATGCAGGTTACCAGCATTTTCCCCTTTTCTCAATATGTCTTCTACCCTATCAAAGAAAATTTTGATTATTAGTTATTCTTACATCTTATTGTATCTCTATGGCCTATTTTTTTAATTCTTCAAACGAAAACAAGATTTTTTTTTTTTTCATCAGAAAAAGTTTCTGCAACAGCAACCAGTTGCTTCTGAATTTTATTTTTTTGTGCAGCGGTTAAACATGACATTGACTTTTGACTCGCACGGTCACCAAAACTGACCCTGGTATGAAAACAGGGAAATGTTTGATTTACCTTTCTTTGATTTGTGCAACAGGTTTCAGTTGCCTCCGAAAGTGTCTTTACAATTTCATGCGCAGCACGTAACCGTCTCATATGGGTGAGATGGTCATCGCAACCGAATCAATGGTCCTAGTGAGAAAAAACGAAAAAAGAAAAATCCCTATATTTGACTTGAGAAACAGGTGTCTTCTGCTATGAAATGTCCCGTAAGTCGATTTTTTCATGTTTTAGCGGATACGTAACTGGCACCTACAAACGGTAGTCAGCGTAAATGGGTTTGTTGTCACGGTATAAAGAGATTGGAGGAAAAAAAATAGAAATTCAGTTCCCTATATTTGACTTGGGAAACAGGTGTCGTCTGCTATGAAATGTCCCGTAAGTCGATTTTTCATGTTTTCGCGGATACGTAACTGGCACCTACGAGACGGTAGTCAACGTAAATGGGTTTGTTGTCACGTACGATATAGAGAGATTGGAGAAAAAAAAAAAAAAAAAATTCAGTTCTCTTTGTTTGACTTATGCAACAGGAAGCAGTTGCTACTGAAAAGAGTCTTCATGTCTTTTTTTAGCCACTTGTCACATCATTTTCTGGTGTTCTTGCATGTGCGTAACTGGCACGTATGAAACAGTAGTCAACGTAACTGGGTTTCTTGTTGCGCTTTTAAGATATTAGAAAAATTATGCTGCAATTCCTTCCTACTGAAAGAGTTTTCAGTCTTTTTTTTAGCCACTTGTCACATTGTTTTCTGTGCTTTTCGCATGTGCATAATTGGCACGTATGAGGTGGTAATCAACGTAACTGGGTTTCTTGTCATGGTTTGAAGCGATTAGAAAAAGTAACATTTCAGTTCCCTTTGTTTGATTTATGCAATAGGAAACAATTGCTAAATAAAGAGTTTTCAGTCCCTTTTTTAGCAACTTGTCACATTAGTTTGTGTGTGTTTTTTTTTACAGTTTTTTTTACACTGTACATTGATCATTTTGGCTTATATGAATTTGATGTGGCCCGAATCAGGAAATCCAATTGAAGGGTAAAGGGGGCATCAAGGGTTTACTTTAAGGGAAGTAACTCTTGCAAGGGGCTTGAAAGGACCAAAACAAGGTCTTCTGCCACCTCGTTTTCTTGAATTTTGGCCCTTTTTCAGTGAAATCTGGCATGTGTGGATGGTGCAAGCCTGGCAGTTTGCCAAGGACTGCACAGCAGCCTTTAAAAAAGACTTTAAATCCACTTTTATGCCGTTTTTTGTTCACTGTTTTTTCAATTGATATATTAGGGCGCCATTTTGTTTGGCTGACTGGGCCCATTTTGATTTCTCAAAGCCTCTCTGACTGCCAGGCCGGGCCCAATTTTGAATTTCTCACAGCCTCTCTGATTGGCTGTTGGCACCCATTCTGATTTCCTAAAAGCTTCTGTGATTGGATAATTTCACAGAGGGATGAGATTTGATTGGATGATTGGGAGGGGGGGTATATGTTTATCCTTATTGACCTCTTACCATACAATGACGCCTTTTAACACCCCTAAAAGAGAAGGCTTTGGAAAATAATCTGAGAAAAGGAGACAATGCAGGTTACCAGCATTTTCTCCTTTTCTCACAATGTCTTCTACCCTATCAAAGAAAATTTTGATTATTAGTTATTCTTACATCTTATTGTATCTCTATGGCCTATTTTTTTAATTCTTCAAACGAAAACAAGATTTTTTTTTTTTCATCAGAAAAAGTTTCTGCAACAGCAACCAGTTGCTTCTGAATTTTATTTTTTTGTGCAGCGGTTAAACATGACATTGACTTTTGACTCGCACGGTCACCAAAACTGACCCTGGTATGAAAACAGGGAAATGTTTGATTTACCTTTCTTTGATTTGTGCAACAGGTTTCAGTTGCCTCCGAAAGTGTCTTTACAATTTCATGCGCAGCACGTAACCGTCTCATATGGGTGAGATGGTCATCGCAACCGAATCAATGGTCCTAGTGAGAAAAAACGAAAAAAGAAAAATCCCTATATTTGACTTGAGAAACAGGTGTCGTCTGCTATGAAATGTCCCGTAAGTCGATTTTTTCATGTTTTAGCGGATACGTAACTGGCACCTACAAACGGTAGTCAGCGTAAATGGGTTTGTTGTCACGGTATAAAGAGATTGGAGGAAAAAAAATAGAAATTCAGTTCCCTATATTTGACTTGGGAAACAGGTGTCGTCTGCTATGAAATGTCCCGTAAGTCGATTTTTCATGTTTTCGCGGATACGTAACTGGCACCTACGAGACGGTAGTCAACGTAAATGGGTTTGTTGTCACGTACGATATAGAGAGATTGGAGGAAAAAAAAAAAAAAAAAATTCAGTTCTCTTTGTTTGACTTATGCAACAGGAAGCAGTTGCTACTGAAAAGAGTCTTCATGTCTTTTTTTAGCCACTTGTCACATCATTTTCTGGTGTTCTTGCATGTGCGTAACTGGCACGTATGAAACAGTAGTCAACGTAACTGGGTTTCTTGTTGCGCTTTTAAGATATTAGAAAAATTATGCTGCAATTCCTTCCTACTGAAAGAGTTTTCAGTCTTTTTTTTAGCCACTTGTCACATTGTTTTCTGTGCTTTTCGCATGTGCATAATTGGCACGTATGAGGTGGTAATCAACGTAACTGGGTTTCTTGTCATGGTTTGAAGCGATTAGAAAAAGTAACATTTCAGTTCCCTTTGTTTGATTTATGTCAAAAGGAAACAATTGCTAAATAAAGAGTTTTCAGTCCCTTTTTTAGCAACTTGTCACATTAGTTTGTGTGTGTTTTTTTTTACAGTTTTTTTTACACTGTACATTGATCATTTTGGCTTATATGAATTTGATGTGGCCCGAATCAGGAAATCCAATTGAAGGGTAAAGGGGGCATCAAGGGTTTACTTTAAGGGAAGTAACTCTTGCAAGGGGCTTGAAAGGACCAAAACAAGGTCTTCTGCCACCTCGTTTTCTTGAATTTTGGCCCTTTTTCAGTGAAATCTGGCATGTGTGGATGGTGCAAGCCTGGCAGTTTGCCAAGGACTGCACAGCAGCCTTTAAAAAAGACTTTAAATCCACTTTTATGCCGTTTTTTGTTCACTGTTTTTTCAATTGATATATTAGGGCGCCATTTTGTTTGGCTGACTGGGCCCATTTTGATTTCTCAAAGCCTCTCTGACTGCCAGGCCGGGCCCAATTTTGAATTTCTCACAGCCTCTCTGATTGGCTGTTGGCACCCATTCTGATTTCCTAAAAGCTTCTGTGATTGGATAATTTCACAGAGGGATGAGATTTGATTGGATGATTGGGAGGGGGGGTATATGTTTATCCTTATTGACCTCTTACCATACAATGACGCCTTTTAACACCCCTAAAAGAGAAGGCTTTGGAAAATAATCTGAGAAAAGGAGACAATGCAGGTTACCAGCATTTTCTCCTTTTCTCACAATGTCTTCTACCCTATCAAAGAAAATTTTGATTATTAGTTATTCTTACATCTTATTGTATCTCTATGGCCTATTTTTTTAATTCTTCAAACGAAAACAAGATTTTTTTTTTTTCATCAGAAAAAGTTTCTGCAACAGCAACCAGTTGCTTCTGAATTTTATTTTTTTGTGCAGCGGTTAAACATGACATTGACTTTTGACTCGCACGGTCACCAAAACTGACCCTGGTATGAAAACAGGGAAATGTTTGATTTACCTTTCTTTGATTTGTGCAACAGGTTTCAGTTGCCTCCGAAAGTGTCTTTACAATTTCATGCGCAGCACGTAACCGTCTCATATGGGTGAGATGGTCATCGCAACCGAATCAATGGTCCTAGTGAGAAAAAACGAAAAAAGAAAAATCCCTATATTTGACTTGAGAAACAGGTGTCGTCTGCTATGAAATGTCCCGTAAGTCGATTTTTTCATGTTTTAGCGGATACGTAACTGGCACCTACAAACGGTAGTCAGCGTAAATGGGTTTGTTGTCACGGTATAAAGAGATTGGAGGAAAAAAAATAGAAATTCAGTTCCCTATATTTGACTTGGGAAACAGGTGTCGTCTGCTATGAAATGTCCCGTAAGTCGATTTTTCATGTTTTCGCGGATACGTAACTGGCACCTACGAGACGGTAGTCAACGTAAATGGGTTTGTTGTCACGTACGATATAGAGAGATTGGAGGAAAAAAAAAAAAAAAAAATTCAGTTCTCTTTGTTTGACTTATGCAACAGGAAGCAGTTGCTACTGAAAAGAGTCTTCATGTCTTTTTTTAGCCACTTGTCACATCATTTTCTGGTGTTCTTGCATGTGCGTAACTGGCACGTATGAAACAGTAGTCAACGTAACTGGGTTTCTTGTTGCGCTTTTAAGATATTAGAAAAATTATGCTGCAATTCCTTCCTACTGAAAGAGTTTTCAGTCTTTTTTTTAGCCACTTGTCACATTGTTTTCTGTGCTTTTCGCATGTGCATAATTGGCACGTATGAGGTGGTAATCAACGTGACTGGGTTTCTTGTCATGGTTTGAAGCGATTAGAAAAAGTAACATTTCAGTTCCCTTTGTTTGATTTATGTCAAAAGGAAACAATTGCTAAATAAAGAGTTTTCAGTCCCTTTTTTAGCAACTTGTCACATTAGTTTGTGTGTGTTTTTTTTTACAGTTTTTTTTACACTGTACATTGATCATTTTGGCTTATATGAATTTGATGTGGCCCGAATCAGGAAATCCAATTGAAGGGTAAAGGGGGCATCAAGGGTTTACTTTAAGGGAAGTAACTCTTGCAAGGGGCTTGAAAGGACCAAAACAAGGTCTTCTGCCACCTCGTTTTCTTGAATTTTGGCCCTTTTTCAGTGAAATCTGGCATGTGTGGATGGTGCAAGCCTGGCAGTTTGCCAAGGACTGCACAGCAGCCTTTAAAAAAGACTTTAAATCCACTTTTATGCCGTTTTTTGTTCACTGTTTTTTCAATTGATATATTAGGGCGCCATTTTGTTTGGCTGACTGGGCCCATTTTGATTTCTCAAAGCCTCTCTGACTGCCAGGCCGGGCCCAATTTTGAATTTCTCACAGCCTCTCTGATTGGCTGTTGGCACCCATTCTGATTTCCTAAAAGCTTCTGTGATTGGATAATTTCACAGAGGGATGAGATTTGATTGGATGATTGGGAGGGGGGGTATATGTTTATCCTTATTGACCTCTTACCATACAATGACGCCTTTTAACACCCCTAAAAGAGAAGGCTTTGGAAAATAATCTGAGAAAAGGAGACAATGCAGGTTACCAGCATTTTCTCCTTTTCTCACAATGTCTTCTACCCTATCAAAGAAAATTTTGATTATTAGTTATTCTTACATCTTATTGTATCTCTATGGCCTATTTTTTTAATTCTTCAAACGAAAACAAGATTTTTTTTTTTTTTATCAGAAAAAGTTTCTGCAACAGCAACCAGTTGCTTCTGAATTTTATTTTTTTGTGCAGCGGTTAAACATGACATTGACTTTTGACTCGCACGGTCACCAAAACTGACCCTGGTATGAAAACAGGGAAATGTTTGATTTACCTTTCTTTGATTTGTGCAACAGGTTTCAGTTGCCTCCGAAAGTGTCTTTACAATTTCATGCGCAGCACGTAACCGTCTCATATGGGTGAGATGGTCATCGCAACCGAATCAATGGTCCTAGTGAGAAAAAACGAAAAAAGAAAAATCCCTATATTTGACTTGAGAAACAGGTGTCGTCTGCTATGAAATGTCCCGTAAGTCGATTTTTTCATGTTTTAGCGGATACGTAACTGGCACCTACAAACGGTAGTCAGCGTAAATGGGTTTGTTGTCACGGTATAAAGAGATTGGAGGAAAAAAAATAGAAATTCAGTTCCCTATATTTGACTTGGGAAACAGGTGTCGTCTGCTATGAAATGTCCCGTAAGTCGATTTTTCATGTTTTCGCGGATACGTAACTGGCACCTACGAGACGGTAGTCAACGTAAATGGGTTTGTTGTCACGTACGATATAGAGAGATTGGAGAAAAAAAAAAAAAAAAAAATTCAGTTCTCTTTGTTTGACTTATGCAACAGGAAGCAGTTGCTACTGAAAAGAGTCTTCATGTCTTTTTTTAGCCACTTGTCACATCATTTTCTGGTGTTCTTGTATGTGCGTAACTGGCACGTATGAAACAGTAGTCAACGTAACTGGGTTTCTTGTTGCGCTTTTAAGATATTAGAAAAATTATGCTGCAATTCCTTCCTACTGAAAGAGTTTTCAGTCTTTTTTTTAGCCACTTGTCACATTGTTTTCTGTGCTTTTCGCATGTGCATAATTGGCACGTATGAGGTGGTAATCAACGTAACTGGGTTTCTTGTCATGGTTTGAAGCGATTAGAAAAAGTAACATTTCAGTTCCCTTTGTTTGATTTATGCAATAGGAAACAATTGCTAAATAAAGAGTTTTCAGTCCCTTTTTTAGCAACTTGTCACATTAGTTTGTGTGTGTTTTTTTTTACAGTTTTTTTTACACTGTACATTGATCATTTTGGCTTATATGAATTTGATGTGGCCCGAATCAGGAAATCCAATTGAAGGGTAAAGGGGGCATCAAGGGTTTACTTTAAGGGAAGTAACTCTTGCAAGGGGCTTGAAAGGACCAAAACAAGGTCTTCTGCCACCTCGTTTTCTTGAATTTTGGCCCTTTTTCAGTGAAATCTGGCATGTGTGGATGGTGCAAGCCTGGCAGTTTGCCAAGGACTGCACAGCAGCCTTTAAAAAAGACTTTAAATCCACTTTTATGCCGTTTTTTGTTCACTGTTTTTTCAATTGATATATTAGGGCGCCATTTTGTTTGGCTGACTGGGCCCATTTTGATTTCTCAAAGCCTCTCTGACTGCCAGGCCGGGCCCAATTTTGAATTTCTCACAGCCTCTCTGATTGGCTGTTGGCACCCATTCTGATTTCCTAAAAGCTTCTGTGATTGGATAATTTCACAGAGGGATGAGATTTGATTGGATGATTGGGAGGGGGGGTATATGTTTATCCTTATTGACCTCTTACCATACAATGACGCCTTTTAACACCCCTAAAAGAGAAGGCTTTGGAAAATAATCTGAGAAAAGGAGACAATGCAGGTTACCAGCATTTTCTCCTTTTCTCACAATGTCTTCTACCCTATCAAAGAAAATTTTGATTATTAGTTATTCTTACATCTTATTGTATCTCTATGGCCTATTTTTTTAATTCTTCAAACGAAAACAAGATTTTTTTTTTTTTTATCAGAAAAAGTTTCTGCAACAGCAACCAGTTGCTTCTGAATTTTATTTTTTTGTGCAGCGGTTAAACATGACATTGACTTTTGACTCGCACGGTCACCAAAACTGACCCTGGTATGAAAACAGGGAAATGTTTGATTTACCTTTCTTTGATTTGTGCAACAGGTTTCAGTTGCCTCCGAAAGTGTCTTTACAATTTCATGCGCAGCACGTAACCGTCTCATATGGGTGAGATGGTCATCGCAACCGAATCAATGGTCCTAGTGAGAAAAAACGAAAAAAGAAAAATCCCTATATTTGACTTGAGAAACAGGTGTCGTCTGCTATGAAATGTCCCGTAAGTCGATTTTTTCATGTTTTAGCGGATACGTAACTGGCACCTACAAACGGTAGTCAGCGTAAATGGGTTTGTTGTCACGGTATAAAGAGATTGGAGGAAAAAAAATAGAAATTCAGTTCCCTATATTTGACTTGGGAAACAGGTGTCGTCTGCTATGAAATGTCCCGTAAGTCGATTTTTCATGTTTTCGCGGATACGTAACTGGCACCTACGAGACGGTAGTCAACGTAAATGGGTTTGTTGTCACGTACGATATAGAGAGATTGGAGAAAAAAAAAAAAAAAATTCAGTTCTCTTTGTTTGACTTATGCAACAGGAAGCAGTTGCTACTGAAAAGAGTCTTCATGTCTTTTTTTAGCCACTTGTCACATCATTTTCTGGTGTTCTTGCATGTGCGTAACTGGCACGTATGAAACAGTAGTCAACGTAACTGGGTTTCTTGTTGCGCTTTTAAGATATTAGAAAAATTATGCTGCAATTCCTTCCTACTGAAAGAGTTTTCAGTCTTTTTTTTAGCCACTTGTCACATTGTTTTCTGTGCTTTTCGCATGTGCATAATTGGCACGTATGAGGTGGTAATCAACGTAACTGGGTTTCTTGTCATGGTTTGAAGCGATTAGAAAAAGTAACATTTCAGTTCCCTTTGTTTGATTTATGCAATAGGAAACAATTGCTAAATAAAGAGTTTTCAGTCCCTTTTTTAGCAACTTGTCACATTAGTTTGTGTGTGTTTTTTTTTACAGTTTTTTTTACACTGTACATTGATCATTTTGGCTTATATGAATTTGATGTGGCCCGAATCAGGAAATCCAATTGAAGGGTAAAGGGGGCATCAAGGGTTTACTTTAAGGGAAGTAACTCTTGCAAGGGGCTTGAAAGGACCAAAACAAGGTCTTCTGCCACCTCGTTTTCTTGAATTTTGGCCCTTTTTCAGTGAAATCTGGCATGTGTGGATGGTGCAAGCCTGGCAGTTTGCCAAGGACTGCACAGCAGCCTTTAAAAAAGACTTTAAATCCACTTTTATGCCGTTTTTTGTTCACTGTTTTTTCAATTGATATATTAGGGCGCCATTTTGTTTGGCTGACTGGGCCCATTTTGATTTCTCAAAGCCTCTCTGACTGCCAGGCCGGGCCCAATTTTGAATTTCTCACAGCCTCTCTGATTGGCTGTTGGCACCCATTCTGATTTCCTAAAAGCTTCTGTGATTGGATAATTTCACAGAGGGATGAGATTTGATTGGATGATTGGGAGGGGGGGTATATGTTTATCCTTATTGACCTCTTACCATACAATGACGCCTTTTAACACCCCTAAAAGAGAAGGCTTTGGAAAATAATCTGAGAAAAGGAGACAATGCAGGTTACCAGCATTTTCTCCTTTTCTCACAATGTCTTCTACCCTATCAAAGAAAATTTTGATTATTAGTTATTCTTACATCTTATTGTATCTCTATGGCCTATTTTTTTAATTCTTCAAACGAAAACAAGATTTTTTTTTTTTTCATCAGAAAAAGTTTCTGCAACAGCAACCAGTTGCTTCTGAATTTTATTTTTTTGTGCAGCGGTTAAACATGACATTGACTTTTGACTCGCACGGTCACCAAAACTGACCCTGGTATGAAAACAGGGAAATGTTTGATTTACCTTTCTTTGATTTGTGCAACAGGTTTCAGTTGCCTCCGAAAGTGTCTTTACAATTTCATGCGCAGCACGTAACCGTCTCATATGGGTGAGATGGTCATCGCAACCGAATCAATGGTCCTAGTGAGAAAAAACGAAAAAAGAAAAATCCCTATATTTGACTTGAGAAACAGGTGTCGTCTGCTATGAAATGTCCCGTAAGTCGATTTTTTCATGTTTTAGCGGATACGTAACTGGCACCTACAAACGGTAGTCAGCGTAAATGGGTTTGTTGTCACGGTATAAAGAGATTGGAGGAAAAAAAATAGAAATTCAGTTCCCTATATTTGACTTGGGAAACAGGTGTCGTCTGCTATGAAATGTCCCGTAAGTCGATTTTTCATGTTTTCGCGGATACGTAACTGGCACCTACAAGACGGTAGTCAACGTAAATGGGTTTGTTGTCACGTACGATATAGAGAGATTGGAGAAAAAAAAAAAAAAAAAATTCAGTTCTCTTTGTTTGACTTATGCAACAGGAAGCAGTTGCTACTGAAAAGAGTCTTCATGTCTTTTTTTAGCCACTTGTCACATCATTTTCTGGTGTTCTTGCATGTGCGTAACTGGCACGTATGAAAGAGTAGTCAACGTAACTGGGTTTCTTGTTGCGCTTTTAAGATATTAGAAAAATTATGCTGCAATTCCTTCCTACTGAAAGAGTTTTCAGTCTTTTTTTTAGCCACTTGTCACATTGTTTTCTGTGCTTTTCGCATGTGCATAATTGGCACGTATGAGGTGGTAATCAACGTAACTGGGTTTCTTGTCATGGTTTGAAGCGATTAGAAAAAGTAACATTTCAGTTCCCTTTGTTTGATTTATGCAATAGGAAACAATTGCTAAATAAAGAGTTTTCAGTCCCTTTTTTAGCAACTTGTCACATTAGTTTGTGTGTGTTTTTTTTTACAGTTTTTTTTACACTGTACATTGATCATTTTGGCTTATATGAATTTGATGTGGCCCGAATCAGGAAATCCAATTGAAGGGTAAAGGGGGCATCAAGGGTTTACTTTAAGGGAAGTAACTCTTGCAAGGGGCTTGAAAGGACCAAAACAAGGTCTTCTGCCACCTCGTTTTCTTGAATTTTGGCCCTTTTTCAGTGAAATCTGGCATGTGTGGATGGTGCAAGCCTGGCAGTTTGCCAAGGACTGCACAGCAGCCTTTAAAAAAGACTTTAAATCCACTTTTATGCCGTTTTTTGTTCACTGTTTTTTCAATTGATATATTAGGGCGCCATTTTGTTTGGCTGACTGGGCCCATTTTGATTTCTCAAAGCCTCTCTGACTGCCAGGCCGGGCCCAATTTTGAATTTCTCACAGCCTCTCTGATTGGCTGTTGGCACCCATTCTGATTTCCTAAAAGCTTCTGTGATTGGATAATTTCACAGAGGGATGAGATTTGATTGGATGATTGGGAGGGGGGGTATATGTTTATCCTTATTGACCTCTTACCATACAATGACGCCTTTTAACACCCCTAAAAGAGAAGGCTTTGGAAAATAATCTGAGAAAAGGAGACAATGCAGGTTACCAGCATTTTCTCCTTTTCTCACAATGTCTTCTACCCTATCAAAGAAAATTTTGATTATTAGTTATTCTTACATCTTATTGTATCTCTATGGCCTATTTTTTTAATTCTTCAAACGAAAACAAGATTTTTTTTTTTTTCATCAGAAAAAGTTTCTGCAACAGCAACCAGTTGCTTCTGAATTTTATTTTTTTGTGCAGCGGTTAAACATGACATTGACTTTTGACTCGCACGGTCACCAAAACTGACCCTGGTATGAAAACAGGGAAATGTTTGATTTACCTTTCTTTGATTTGTGCAACAGGTTTCAGTTGCCTCCGAAAGTGTCTTTACAATTTCATGCGCAGCACGTAACCGTCTCATATGGGTGAGATGGTCATCGCAACCGAATCAATGGTCCTAGTGAGAAAAAACGAAAAAAGAAAAATCCCTATATTTGACTTGAGAAACAGGTGTCTTCTGCTATGAAATGTCCCGTAAGTCGATTTTTTCATGTTTTAGCGGATACGTAACTGGCACCTACAAACGGTAGTCAGCGTAAATGGGTTTGTTGTCACGGTATAAAGAGATTGGAGGAAAAAAAATAGAAATTCAGTTCCCTATATTTGACTTGGGAAACAGGTGTCGTCTGCTATGAAATGTCCCGTAAGTCGATTTTTCATGTTTTCGCGGATACGTAACTGGCACCTACGAGACGGTAGTCAACGTAAATGGGTTTGTTGTCACGTACGATATAGAGAGATTGGAGAAAAAAAAAAAAAAAAAATTCAGTTCTCTTTGTTTGACTTATGCAACAGGAAGCAGTTGCTACTGAAAAGAGTCTTCATGTCTTTTTTTAGCCACTTGTCACATCATTTTCTGGTGTTCTTGCATGTGCGTAACTGGCACGTATGAAACAGTAGTCAACGTAACTGGGTTTCTTGTTGCGCTTTTAAGATATTAGAAAAATTATGCTGCAATTCCTTCCTACTGAAAGAGTTTTCAGTCTTTTTTTTAGCCACTTGTCACATTGTTTTCTGTGCTTTTCGCATGTGCATAATTGGCACGTATGAGGTGGTAATCAACGTAACTGGGTTTCTTGTCATGGTTTGAAGCGATTAGAAAAAGTAACATTTCAGTTCCCTTTGTTTGATTTATGCAATAGGAAACAATTGCTAAATAAAGAGTTTTCAGTCCCTTTTTTAGCAACTTGTCACATTAGTTTGTGTGTGTTTTTTTTTACAGTTTTTTTTACACTGTACATTGATCATTTTGGCTTATATGAATTTGATGTGGCCCGAATCAGGAAATCCAATTGAAGGGTAAAGGGGGCATCAAGGGTTTACTTTAAGGGAAGTAACTCTTGCAAGGGGCTTGAAAGGACCAAAACAAGGTCTTCTGCCACCTCGTTTTCTTGAATTTTGGCCCTTTTTCAGTGAAATCTGGCATGTGTGGATGGTGCAAGCCTGGCAGTTTGCCAAGGACTGCACAGCAGCCTTTAAAAAAGACTTTAAATCCACTTTTATGCCGTTTTTTGTTCACTGTTTTTTCAATTGATATATTAGGGCGCCATTTTGTTTGGCTGACTGGGCCCATTTTGATTTCTCAAAGCCTCTCTGACTGCCAGGCCGGGCCCAATTTTGAATTTCTCACAGCCTCTCTGATTGGCTGTTGGCACCCATTCTGATTTCCTAAAAGCTTCTGTGATTGGATAATTTCACAGAGGGATGAGATTTGATTGGATGATTGGGAGGGGGGGTATATGTTTATCCTTATTGACCTCTTACCATACAATGACGCCTTTTAACACCCCTAAAAGAGAAGGCTTTGGAAAATAATCTGAGAAAAGGAGACAATGCAGGTTACCAGCATTTTCTCCTTTTCTCACAATGTCTTCTACCCTATCAAAGAAAATTTTGATTATTAGTTATTCTTACATCTTATTGTATCTCTATGGCCTATTTTTTTAATTCTTCAAACGAAAACAAGATTTTTTTTTTTTTCATCAGAAAAAGTTTCTGCAACAGCAACCAGTTGCTTCTGAATTTTATTTTTTTGTGCAGCGGTTAAACATGACATTGACTTTTGACTCGCACGGTCACCAAAACTGACCCTGGTATGAAAACAGGGAAATGTTTGATTTACCTTTCTTTGATTTGTGCAACAGGTTTCAGTTGCCTCCGAAAGTGTCTTTACAATTTCATGCGCAGCACGTAACCGTCTCATATGGGTGAGATGGTCATCGCAACCGAATCAATGGTCCTAGTGAGAAAAAACGAAAAAAGAAAAATCCCTATATTTGACTTGAGAAACAGGTGTCTTCTGCTATGAAATGTCCCGTAAGTCGATTTTTTCATGTTTTAGCGGATACGTAACTGGCACCTACAAACGGTAGTCAGCGTAAATGGGTTTGTTGTCACGGTATAAAGAGATTGGAGGAAAAAAAATAGAAATTCAGTTCCCTATATTTGACTTGGGAAACAGGTGTCGTCTGCTATGAAATGTCCCGTAAGTCGATTTTTCATGTTTTCGCGGATACGTAACTGGCACCTACGAGACGGTAGTCAACGTAAATGGGTTTGTTGTCACGTACGATATAGAGAGATTGGAGAAAAAAAAAAAAAAAAAATTCAGTTCTCTTTGTTTGACTTATGCAACAGGAAGCAGTTGCTACTGAAAAGAGTCTTCATGTCTTTTTTTAGCCACTTGTCACATCATTTTCTGGTGTTCTTGCATGTGCGTAACTGGCACGTATGAAACAGTAGTCAACGTAACTGGGTTTCTTGTTGCGCTTTTAAGATATTAGAAAAATTATGCTGCAATTCCTTCCTACTGAAAGAGTTTTCAGTCTTTTTTTTAGCCACTTGTCACATTGTTTTCTGTGCTTTTCGCATGTGCATAATTGGCACGTATGAGGTGGTAATCAACGTAACTGGGTTTCTTGTCATGGTTTGAAGCGATTAGAAAAAGTAACATTTCAGTTCCCTTTGTTTGATTTATGCAATAGGAAACAATTGCTAAATAAAGAGTTTTCAGTCCCTTTTTTAGCAACTTGTCACATTAGTTTGTGTGTGTTTTTTTTTACAGTTTTTTTTACACTGTACATTGATCATTTTGGCTTATATGAATTTGATGTGGCCCGAATCAGGAAATCCAATTGAAGGGTAAAGGGGGCATCAAGGGTTTACTTTAAGGGAAGTAACTCTTGCAAGGGGCTTGAAAGGACCAAAACAAGGTCTTCTGCCACCTCGTTTTCTTGAATTTTGGCCCTTTTTCAGTGAAATCTGGCATGTGTGGATGGTGCAAGCCTGGCAGTTTGCCAAGGACTGCACAGCAGCCTTTAAAAAAGACTTTAAATCCACTTTTATGCCGTTTTTTGTTCACTGTTTTTTCAATTGATATATTAGGGCGCCATTTTGTTTGGCTGACTGGGCCCATTTTGATTTCTCAAAGCCTCTCTGACTGCCAGGCCGGGCCCAATTTTGAATTTCTCACAGCCTCTCTGATTGGCTGTTGGCACCCATTCTGATTTCCTAAAAGCTTCTGTGATTGGATAATTTCACAGAGGGATGAGATTTGATTGGATGATTGGGAGGGGGGGTATATGTTTATCCTTATTGACCTCTTACCATACAATGACGCCTTTTAACACCCCTAAAAGAGAAGGCTTTGGAAAATAATCTGAGAAAAGGAGACAATGCAGGTTACCAGCATTTTCTCCTTTTCTCACAATGTCTTCTACCCTATCAAAGAAAATTTTGATTATTAGTTATTCTTACATCTTATTGTATCTCTATGGCCTATTTTTTTAATTCTTCAAACGAAAACAAGATTTTTTTTTTTTTTATCAGAAAAAGTTTCTGCAACAGCAACCAGTTGCTTCTGAATTTTATTTTTTTGTGCAGCGGTTAAACATGACATTGACTTTTGACTCGCACGGTCACCAAAACTGACCCTGGTATGAAAACAGGGAAATGTTTGATTTACCTTTCTTTGATTTGTGCAACAGGTTTCAGTTGCCTCCGAAAGTGTCTTTACAATTTCATGCGCAGCACGTAACCGTCTCATATGGGTGAGATGGTCATCGCAACCGAATCAATGGTCCTAGTGAGAAAAAACGAAAAAAGAAAAATCCCTATATTTGACTTGAGAAACAGGTGTCGTCTGCTATGAAATGTCCCGTAAGTCGATTTTTTCATGTTTTAGCGGATACGTAACTGGCACCTACAAACGGTAGTCAGCGTAAATGGGTTTGTTGTCACGGTATAAAGAGATTGGAGGAAAAAAAATAGAAATTCAGTTCCCTATATTTGACTTGGGAAACAGGTGTCGTCTGCTATGAAATGTCCCGTAAGTCGATTTTTCATGTTTTCGCGGATACGTAACTGGCACCTACGAGACGGTAGTCAACGTAAATGGGTTTGTTGTCACGTACGATATAGAGAGATTGGAGAAAAAAAAAAAAAAAAAAATTCAGTTCTCTTTGTTTGACTTATGCAACAGGAAGCAGTTGCTACTGAAAAGAGTCTTCATGTCTTTTTTTAGCCACTTGTCACATCATTTTCTGGTGTTCTTGCATGTGCGTAACTGGCACGTATGAAACAGTAGTCAACGTAACTGGGTTTCTTGTTGCGCTTTTAAGATATTAGAAAAATTATGCTGCAATTCCTTCCTACTGAAAGAGTTTTCAGTCTTTTTTTTAGCCACTTGTCACATTGTTTTCTGTGCTTTTCGCATGTGCATAATTGGCACGTATGAGGTGGTAATCAACGTAACTGGGTTTCTTGTCATGGTTTGAAGCGATTAGAAAAAGTAACATTTCAGTTCCCTTTGTTTGATTTATGCAATAGGAAACAATTGCTAAATAAAGAGTTTTCAGTCCCTTTTTTAGCAACTTGTCACATTAGTTTGTGTGTGTTTTTTTTTACAGTTTTTTTTACACTGTACATTGATCATTTTGGCTTATATGAATTTGATGTGGCCCGAATCAGGAAATCCAATTGAAGGGTAAAGGGGGCATCAAGGGTTTACTTTAAGGGAAGTAACTCTTGCAAGGGGCTTGAAAGGACCAAAACAAGGTCTTCTGCCACCTCGTTTTCTTGAATTTTGGCCCTTTTTCAGTGAAATCTGGCATGTGTGGATGGTGCAAGCCTGGCAGTTTGCCAAGGACTGCACAGCAGCCTTTAAAAAAGACTTTAAATCCACTTTTATGCCGTTTTTTGTTCACTGTTTTTTCAATTGATATATTAGGGCGCCATTTTGTTTGGCTGACTGGGCCCATTTTGATTTCTCAAAGCCTCTCTGACTGCCAGGCCGGGCCCAATTTTGAATTTCTCACAGCCTCTCTGATTGGCTGTTGGCACCCATTCTGATTTCCTAAAAGCTTCTGTGATTGGATAATTTCACAGAGGGATGAGATTTGATTGGATGATTGGGAGGGGGGGTATATGTTTATCCTTATTGACCTCTTACCATACAATGACGCCTTTTAACACCCCTAAAAGAGAAGGCTTTGGAAAATAATCTGAGAAAAGGAGACAATGCAGGTTACCAGCATTTTCTCCTTTTCTCACAATGTCTTCTACCCTATCAAAGAAAATTTTGATTATTAGTTATTCTTACATCTTATTGTATCTCTATGGCCTATTTTTTTAATTCTTCAAACGAAAACAAGATTTTTTTTTTTTTTTATCAGAAAAAGTTTCTGCAACAGCAACCAGTTGCTTCTGAATTTTATTTTTTTGTGCAGCGGTTAAACATGACATTGACTTTTGACTCGCACGGTCACCAAAACTGACCCTGGTATGAAAACAGGGAAATGTTTGATTTACCTTTCTTTGATTTGTGCAACAGGTTTCAGTTGCCTCCGAAAGTGTCTTTACAATTTCATGCGCAGCACGTAACCGTCTCATATGGGTGAGATGGTCATCGCAACCGAATCAATGGTCCTAGTGAGAAAAAACGAAAAAAGAAAAATCCCTATATTTGACTTGAGAAACAGGTGTCGTCTGCTATGAAATGTCCCGTAAGTCGATTTTTTCATGTTTTAGCGGATACGTAACTGGCACCTACAAACGGTAGTCAGCGTAAATGGGTTTGTTGTCACGGTATAAAGAGATTGGAGGAAAAAAAATAGAAATTCAGTTCCCTATATTTGACTTGGGAAACAGGTGTCGTCTGCTATGAAATGTCCCGTAAGTCGATTTTTCATGTTTTCGCGGATACGTAACTGGCACCTACGAGACGGTAGTCAACGTAAATGGGTTTGTTGTCACGTACGATATAGAGAGATTGGAGAAAAAAAAAAAAAAAATTCAGTTCTCTTTGTTTGACTTATGCAACAGGAAGCAGTTGCTACTGAAAAGAGTCTTCATGTCTTTTTTTAGCCACTTGTCACATCATTTTCTGGTGTTCTTGCATGTGCGTAACTGGCACGTATGAAACAGTAGTCAACGTAACTGGGTTTCTTGTTGCGCTTTTAAGATATTAGAAAAATTATGCTGCAATTCCTTCCTACTGAAAGAGTTTTCAGTCTTTTTTTTAGCCACTTGTCACATTGTTTTCTGTGCTTTTCGCATGTGCATAATTGGCACGTATGAGGTGGTAATCAACGTAACTGGGTTTCTTGTCATGGTTTGAAGCGATTAGAAAAAGTAACATTTCAGTTCCCTTTGTTTGATTTATGCAATAGGAAACAATTGCTAAATAAAGAGTTTTCAGTCCCTTTTTTAGCAACTTGTCACATTAGTTTGTGTGTGTTTTTTTTTACAGTTTTTTTTACACTGTACATTGATCATTTTGGCTTATATGAATTTGATGTGGCCCGAATCAGGAAATCCAATTGAAGGGTAAAGGGGGCATCAAGGGTTTACTTTAAGGGAAGTAACTCTTGCAAGGGGCTTGAAAGGACCAAAACAAGGTCTTCTGCCACCTCGTTTTCTTGAATTTTGGCCCTTTTTCAGTGAAATCTGGCATGTGTGGATGGTGCAAGCCTGGCAGTTTGCCAAGGACTGCACAGCAGCCTTTAAAAAAGACTTTAAATCCACTTTTATTCCGTTTTTTGTTCACTGTTTTTTCAATTGATATATTAGGGCGCCATTTTGTTTGGCTGACTGGGCCCATTTTGATTTCTCAAAGCCTCTCTGACTGCCAGGCCGGGCCCAATTTTGAATTTCTCACAGCCTCTCTGATTGGCTGTTGGCACCCATTCTGATTTCCTAAAAGCTTCTGTGATTGGATAATTTCACAGAGGGATGAGATTTGATTGGATGATTGGGAGGGGGGGTATATGTTTATCCTTATTGACCTCTTACCATACAATGACGCCTTTTAACACCCCTAAAAGAGAAGGCTTTGGAAAATAATCTGAGAAAAGGAGACAATGCAGGTTACCAGCATTTTCTCCTTTTCTCACAATGTCTTCTACCCTATCAAAGAAAATTTTGATTATTAGTTATTCTTACATCTTATTGTATCTCTATGGCCTATTTTTTTAATTCTTCAAACGAAAACAAGATTTTTTTTTTTTTCATCAGAAAAAGTTTCTGCAACAGCAACCAGTTGCTTCTGAATTTTATTTTTTTGTGCAGCGGTTAAACATGACATTGACTTTTGACTCGCACGGTCACCAAAACTGACCCTGGTATGAAAACAGGGAAATGTTTGATTTACCTTTCTTTGATTTGTGCAACAGGTTTCAGTTGCCTCCGAAAGTGTCTTTACAATTTCATGCGCAGCACGTAACCGTCTCATATGGGTGAGATGGTCATCGCAACCGAATCAATGGTCCTAGTGAGAAAAAACGAAAAAAGAAAAATCCCTATATTTGACTTGAGAAACAGGTGTCGTCTGCTATGAAATGTCCCGTAAGTCGATTTTTTCATGTTTTAGCGGATACGTAACTGGCACCTACAAACGGTAGTCAGCGTAAATGGGTTTGTTGTCACGGTATAAAGAGATTGGAGGAAAAAAAATAGAAATTCAGTTCCCTATATTTGACTTGGGAAACAGGTGTCGTCTGCTATGAAATGTCCCGTAAGTCGATTTTTCATGTTTTCGCGGATACGTAACTGGCACCTACAAGACGGTAGTCAACGTAAATGGGTTTGTTGTCACGTACGATATAGAGAGATTGGAGAAAAAAAAAAAAAAAAAATTCAGTTCTCTTTGTTTGACTTATGCAACAGGAAGCAGTTGCTACTGAAAAGAGTCTTCATGTCTTTTTTTAGCCACTTGTCACATCATTTTCTGGTGTTCTTGCATGTGCGTAACTGGCACGTATGAAAGAGTAGTCAACGTAACTGGGTTTCTTGTTGCGCTTTTAAGATATTAGAAAAATTATGCTGCAATTCCTTCCTACTGAAAGAGTTTTCAGTCTTTTTTTTAGCCACTTGTCACATTGTTTTCTGTGCTTTTCGCATGTGCATAATTGGCACGTATGAGGTGGTAATCAACGTAACTGGGTTTCTTGTCATGGTTTGAAGCGATTAGAAAAAGTAACATTTCAGTTCCCTTTGTTTGATTTATGCAATAGGAAACAATTGCTAAATAAAGAGTTTTCAGTCCCTTTTTTAGCAACTTGTCACATTAGTTTGTGTGTGTTTTTTTTTACAGTTTTTTTTACACTGTACATTGATCATTTTGGCTTATATGAATTTGATGTGGCCCGAATCAGGAAATCCAATTGAAGGGTAAAGGGGGCATCAAGGGTTTACTTTAAGGGAAGTAACTCTTGCAAGGGGCTTGAAAGGACCAAAACAAGGTCTTCTGCCACCTCGTTTTCTTGAATTTTGGCCCTTTTTCAGTGAAATCTGGCATGTGTGGATGGTGCAAGCCTGGCAGTTTGCCAAGGACTGCACAGCAGCCTTTAAAAAAGACTTTAAATCCACTTTTATGCCGTTTTTTGTTCACTGTTTTTTCAATTGATATATTAGGGCGCCATTTTGTTTGGCTGACTGGGCCCATTTTGATTTCTCAAAGCCTCTCTGACTGCCAGGCCGGGCCCAATTTTGAATTTCTCACAGCCTCTCTGATTGGCTGTTGGCACCCATTCTGATTTCCTAAAAGCTTCTGTGATTGGATAATTTCACAGAGGGATGAGATTTGATTGGATGATTGGGAGGGGGGGTATATGTTTATCCTTATTGACCTCTTACCATACAATGACGCCTTTTAACACCCCTAAAAGAGAAGGCTTTGGAAAATAATCTGAGAAAAGGAGACAATGCAGGTTACCAGCATTTTCTCCTTTTCTCACAATGTCTTCTACCCTATCAAAGAAAATTTTGATTATTAGTTATTCTTACATCTTATTGTATCTCTATGGCCTATTTTTTTAATTCTTCAAACGAAAACAAGATTTTTTTTTTTTTCATCAGAAAAAGTTTCTGCAACAGCAACCAGTTGCTTCTGAATTTTATTTTTTTGTGCAGCGGTTAAACATGACATTGACTTTTGACTCGCACGGTCACCAAAACTGACCCTGGTATGAAAACAGGGAAATGTTTGATTTACCTTTCTTTGATTTGTGCAACAGGTTTCAGTTGCCTCCGAAAGTGTCTTTACAATTTCATGCGCAGCACGTAACCGTCTCATATGGGTGAGATGGTCATCGCAACCGAATCAATGGTCCTAGTGAGAAAAAACGAAAAAAGAAAAATCCCTATATTTGACTTGAGAAACAGGTGTCGTCTGCTATGAAATGTCCCGTAAGTCGATTTTTTCATGTTTTAGCAGATACGTAACTGGCACCTACAAACGGTAGTCAGCGTAAATGGGTTTGTTGTCACGGTATAAAGAGATTGGAGGAAAAAAAATAGAAATTCAGTTCCCTATATTTGACTTGGGAAACAGGTGTCGTCTGCTATGAAATGTCCCGTAAGTCGATTTTTCATGTTTTCGCGGATACGTAACTGGCACCTACGAGACGGTAGTCAACGTAAATGGGTTTGTTGTCACGTACGATATAGAGAGATTGGAGAAAAAAAAAAAAAAAATTCAGTTCTCTTTGTTTGACTTATGCAACAGGAAGCAGTTGCTACTGAAAAGAGTCTTCATGTCTTTTTTTAGCCACTTGTCACATCATTTTCTGGTGTTCTTGCATGTGCGTAACTTGCACGTATGAAAGAGTAGTCAACGTAACTGGGTTTCTTGTTGCGCTTTTAAGATATTAGAAAAATTATGCTGCAATTCCTTCCTACTGAAAGAGTTTTCAGTCTTTTTTTTAGCCACTTGTCACATTGTTTTCTGTGCTTTTGGCATGTGCATAATTGGCACGTATGAGGTGGTAATCAACGTAACTGGGTTTCTTGTCATGGTTTGAAGTGATTAGAAAAAGTAACATTTCAGTTCCCTTTGTTTGATTTATGCAATAGGAAACAATTGCTAAATAAAGAGTTTTCAGTCCCTTTTTTAGCAACTTGTCACATTAGTTTGTGTGTGTTTTTTTTTACAGTTTTTTTTACACTGTACATTGATCATTTTGGCTTATATGAATTTGATGTGGCCCGAATCAGGAAATCCAATTGAAGGGTAAAGGGGGCATCAAGGGTTTACTTTAAGGGAAGTAACTCTTGCAAGGGGCTTGAAAGGACCAAAACAAGGTCTTCTGCCACCTCGTTTTCTTGAATTTTGGCCCTTTTTCAGTGAAATCTGGCATGTGTGGATGGTGCAAGCCTGGCAGTTTGCCAAGGACTGCACAGCAGCCTTTAAAAAAGACTTTAAATCCACTTTTATGCCGTTTTTTGTTCACTGTTTTTTCAATTGATATATTAGGGCGCCATTTTGTTTGGCTGACTGGGCCCATTTTGATTTCTCAAAGCCTCTCTGACTGCCAGGCCGGGCCCAATTTTGAATTTCTCACAGCCTCTCTGATTGGCTGTTGGCACCCATTCTGATTTCCTAAAAGCTTCTGTGATTGAATAATTTCACAGAGGGATGAGATTTGATTGGATGATTGGGAGGGGGGGTATATGTTTATCCTTATTGACCTCTTACCATACAATGACGCCTTTTAACACCCCTAAAAGAGAAGGCTTTGGAAAATAATCTGAGAAAAGGAGACAATGCAGGTTACCAGCATTTTCCCCTTTTCTCAATATGTCTTCTACCCTATCAAAGAAAATTTTGATTATTAGTTATTCTTACATCTTATTGTATCTCTATGGCCTATTTTTTTAATTCTTCAAACGAAAACAAGATTTTTTTTTTTTTCATCAGAAAAAGTTTCTGCAACAGCAACCAGTTGCTTCTGAATTTTATTTTTTTGTGCAGCGGTTAAACATGACATTGACTTTTGACTCGCACGGTCACCAAAACTGACCCTGGTATGAAAACAGGGAAATGTTTGATTTACCTTTCTTTGATTTGTGCAACAGGTTTCAGTTGCCTCCGAAAGTGTCTTTACAATTTCATGCGCAGCACGTAACCGTCTCATATGGGTGAGATGGTCATCGCAACCGAATCAATGGTCCTAGTGAGAAAAAACGAAAAAAGAAAAATCCCTATATTTGACTTGAGAAACAGGTGTCTTCTGCTATGAAATGTCCCGTAAGTCGATTTTTTCATGTTTTAGCGGATACGTAACTGGCACCTACAAACGGTAGTCAGCGTAAATGGGTTTGTTGTCACGGTATAAAGAGATTGGAGGAAAAAAAATAGAAATTCAGTTCCCTATATTTGACTTGGGAAACAGGTGTCGTCTGCTATGAAATGTCCCGTAAGTCGATTTTTCATGTTTTCGCGGATACGTAACTGGCACCTACGAGACGGTAGTCAACGTAAATGGGTTTGTTGTCACGTACGATATAGAGAGATTGGAGAAAAAAAAAAAAAAAAAATTCAGTTCTCTTTGTTTGACTTATGCAACAGGAAGCAGTTGCTACTGAAAAGAGTCTTCATGTCTTTTTTTAGCCACTTGTCACATCATTTTCTGGTGTTCTTGCATGTGCGTAACTGGCACGTATGAAACAGTAGTCAACGTAACTGGGTTTCTTGTTGCGCTTTTAAGATATTAGAAAAATTATGCTGCAATTCCTTCCTACTGAAAGAGTTTTCAGTCTTTTTTTTAGCCACTTGTCACATTGTTTTCTGTGCTTTTCGCATGTGCATAATTGGCACGTATGAGGTGGTAATCAACGTAACTGGGTTTCTTGTCATGGTTTGAAGCGATTAGAAAAAGTAACATTTCAGTTCCCTTTGTTTGATTTATGCAATAGGAAACAATTGCTAAATAAAGAGTTTTCAGTCCCTTTTTTAGCAACTTGTCACATTAGTTTGTGTGTGTTTTTTTTTACAGTTTTTTTTACACTGTACATTGATCATTTTGGCTTATATGAATTTGATGTGGCCCGAATCAGGAAATCCAATTGAAGGGTAAAGGGGGCATCAAGGGTTTACTTTAAGGGAAGTAACTCTTGCAAGGGGCTTGAAAGGACCAAAACAAGGTCTTCTGCCACCTCGTTTTCTTGAATTTTGGCCCTTTTTCAGTGAAATCTGGCATGTGTGGATGGTGCAAGCCTGGCAGTTTGCCAAGGACTGCACAGCAGCCTTTAAAAAAGACTTTAAATCCACTTTTATGCCGTTTTTTGTTCACTGTTTTTTCAATTGATATATTAGGGCGCCATTTTGTTTGGCTGACTGGGCCCATTTTGATTTCTCAAAGCCTCTCTGACTGCCAGGCCGGGCCCAATTTTGAATTTCTCACAGCCTCTCTGATTGGCTGTTGGCACCCATTCTGATTTCCTAAAAGCTTCTGTGATTGGATAATTTCACAGAGGGATGAGATTTGATTGGATGATTGGGAGGGGGGGTATATGTTTATCCTTATTGACCTCTTACCATACAATGACGCCTTTTAACACCCCTAAAAGAGAAGGCTTTGGAAAATAATCTGAGAAAAGGAGACAATGCAGGTTACCAGCATTTTCTCCTTTTCTCACAATGTCTTCTACCCTATCAAAGAAAATTTTGATTATTAGTTATTCTTACATCTTATTGTATCTCTATGGCCTATTTTTTTAATTCTTCAAACGAAAACAAGATTTTTTTTTTTTTCATCAGAAAAAGTTTCTGCAACAGCAACCAGTTGCTTCTGAATTTTATTTTTTTGTGCAGCGGTTAAACATGACATTGACTTTTGACTCGCACGGTCACCAAAACTGACCCTGGTATGAAAACAGGGAAATGTTTGATTTACCTTTCTTTGATTTGTGCAACAGGTTTCAGTTGCCTCCGAAAGTGTCTTTACAATTTCATGCGCAGCACGTAACCGTCTCATATGGGTGAGATGGTCATCGCAACCGAATCAATGGTCCTAGTGAGAAAAAACGAAAAAAGAAAAATCCCTATATTTGACTTGAGAAACAGGTGTCGTCTGCTATGAAATGTCCCGTAAGTCGATTTTTTCATGTTTTAGCAGATACGTAACTGGCACCTACAAACGGTAGTCAGCGTAAATGGGTTTGTTGTCACGGTATAAAGAGATTGGAGGAAAAAAAATAGAAATTCAGTTCCCTATATTTGACTTGGGAAACAGGTGTCGTCTGCTATGAAATGTCCCGTAAGTCGATTTTTCATGTTTTCGCGGATACGTAACTGGCACCTACGAGACGGTAGTCAACGTAAATGGGTTTGTTGTCACGTACGATATAGAGAGATTGGAGAAAAAAAAAAAAAAAAAATTCAGTTCTCTTTGTTTGACTTATGCAACAGGAAGCAGTTGCTACTGAAAAGAGTCTTCATGTCTTTTTTTAGCCACTTGTCACATCATTTTCTGGTGTTCTTGCATGTGCGTAACTGGCACGTATGAAACAGTAGTCAACGTAACTGGGTTTCTTGTTGCGCTTTTAAGATATTAGAAAAATTATGCTGCAATTCCTTCCTACTGAAAGAGTTTTCAGTCTTTTTTTTAGCCACTTGTCACATTGTTTTCTGTGCTTTTCGCATGTGCATAATTGGCACGTATGAGGTGGTAATCAACGTAACTGGGTTTCTTGTCATGGTTTGAAGCGATTAGAAAAAGTAACATTTCAGTTCCCTTTGTTTGATTTATGCAATAGGAAACAATTGCTAAATAAAGAGTTTTCAGTCCCTTTTTTAGCAACTTGTCACATTAGTTTGTGTGTGTTTTTTTTTACAGTTTTTTTTACACTGTACATTGATCATTTTGGCTTATATGAATTTGATGTGGCCCGAATCAGGAAATCCAATTGAAGGGTAAAGGGGGCATCAAGGGTTTACTTTAAGGGAAGTAACTCTTGCAAGGGGCTTGAAAGGACCAAAACAAGGTCTTCTGCCACCTCGTTTTCTTGAATTTTGGCCCTTTTTCAGTGAAATCTGGCATGTGTGGATGGTGCAAGCCTGGCAGTTTGCCAAGGACTGCACAGCAGCCTTTAAAAAAGACTTTAAATCCACTTTTATGCCGTTTTTTGTTCACTGTTTTTTCAATTGATATATTAGGGCGCCATTTTGTTTGGCTGACTGGGCCCATTTTGATTTCTCAAAGCCTCTCTGACTGCCAGGCCGGGCCCAATTTTGAATTTCTCACAGCCTCTCTGATTGGCTGTTGGCACCCATTCTGATTTCCTAAAAGCTTCTGTGATTGGATAATTTCACAGAGGGATGAGATTTGATTGGATGATTGGGAGGGGGGGTATATGTTTATCCTTATTGACCTCTTACCATACAATGACGCCTTTTAACACCCCTAAAAGAGAAGGCTTTGGAAAATAATCTGAGAAAAGGAGACAATGCAGGTTACCAGCATTTTCTCCTTTTCTCACAATGTCTTCTACCCTATCAAAGAAAATTTTGATTATTAGTTATTCTTACATCTTATTGTATCTCTATGGCCTATTTTTTTAATTCTTCAAACGAAAACAAGATTTTTTTTTTTTTCATCAGAAAAAGTTTCTGCAACAGCAACCAGTTGCTTCTGAATTTTATTTTTTTGTGCAGCGGTTAAACATGACATTGACTTTTGACTCGCACGGTCACCAAAACTGACCCTGGTATGAAAACAGGGAAATGTTTGATTTACCTTTCTTTGATTTGTGCAACAGGTTTCAGTTGCCTCCGAAAGTGTCTTTACAATTTCATGCGCAGCACGTAACCGTCTCATATGGGTGAGATGGTCATCGCAACCGAATCAATGGTCCTAGTGAGAAAAAACGAAAAAAGAAAAATCCCTATATTTGACTTGAGAAACAGGTGTCGTCTGCTATGAAATGTCCCGTAAGTCGATTTTTTCATGTTTTAGCGGATACGTAACTGGCACCTACAAACGGTAGTCAGCGTAAATGGGTTTGTTGTCACGGTATAAAGAGATTGGAGGAAAAAAAATAGAAATTCAGTTCCCTATATTTGACTTGGGAAACAGGTGTCGTCTGCTATGAAATGTCCCGTAAGTCGATTTTTCATGTTTTCGCGGATACGTAACTGGCACCTACGAGACGGTAGTCAACGTAAATGGGTTTGTTGTCACGTACGATATAGAGAGATTGGAGAAAAAAAAAAAAAAAAAAATTCAGTTCTCTTTGTTTGACTTATGCAACAGGAAGCAGTTGCTACTGAAAAGAGTCTTCATGTCTTTTTTTAGCCACTTGTCACATCATTTTCTGGTGTTCTTGCATGTGCGTAACTGGCACGTATGAAACAGTAGTCAACGTAACTGGGTTTCTTGTTGCGCTTTTAAGATATTAGAAAAATTATGCTGCAATTCCTTCCTACTGAAAGAGTTTTCAGTCTTTTTTTTAGCCACTTGTCACATTGTTTTCTGTGCTTTTGGCATGTGCATAATTGGCACGTATGAGGTGGTAATCAACGTAACTGGGTTTCTTGTCATGGTTTGAAGTGATTAGAAAAAGTAACATTTCAGTTCCCTTTGTTTGATTTATGCAATAGGAAACAATTGCTAAATAAAGAGTTTTCAGTCCCTTTTTTAGCAACTTGTCACATTAGTTTGTGTGTGTTTTTTTTTACAGTTTTTTTTACACTGTACATTGATCATTTTGGCTTATATGAATTTGATGTGGCCCGAATCAGGAAATCCAATTGAAGGGTAAAGGGGGCATCAAGGGTTTACTTTAAGGGAAGTAACTCTTGCAAGGGGCTTGAAAGGACCAAAACAAGGTCTTCTGCCACCTCGTTTTCTTGAATTTTGGCCCTTTTTCAGTGAAATCTGGCATGTGTGGATGGTGCAAGCCTGGCAGTTTGCCAAGGACTGCACAGCAGCCTTTAAAAAAGACTTTAAATCCACTTTTATGCCGTTTTTTGTTCACTGTTTTTTCAATTGATATATTAGGGCGCCATTTTGTTTGGCTGACTGGGCCCATTTTGATTTCTCAAAGCCTCTCTGACTGCCAGGCCGGGCCCAATTTTGAATTTCTCACAGCCTCTCTGATTGGCTGTTGGCACCCATTCTGATTTCCTAAAAGCTTCTGTGATTGAATAATTTCACAGAGGGATGAGATTTGATTGGATGATTGGGAGGGGGGGTATATGTTTATCCTTATTGACCTCTTACCATACAATGACGCCTTTTAACACCCCTAAAAGAGAAGGCTTTGGAAAATAATCTGAGAAAAGGAGACAATGCAGGTTACCAGCATTTTCCCCTTTTCTCAATATGTCTTCTACCCTATCAAAGAAAATTTTGATTATTAGTTATTCTTACATCTTATTGTATCTCTATGGCCTATTTTTTTAATTCTTCAAACGAAAACAAGATTTTTTTTTTTTTCATCAGAAAAAGTTTCTGCAACAGCAACCAGTTGCTTCTGAATTTTATTTTTTTGTGCAGCGGTTAAACATGACATTGACTTTTGACTCGCACGGTCACCAAAACTGACCCTGGTATGAAAACAGGGAAATGTTTGATTTACCTTTCTTTGATTTGTGCAACAGGTTTCAGTTGCCTCCGAAAGTGTCTTTACAATTTCATGCGCAGCACGTAACCGTCTCATATGGGTGAGATGGTCATCGCAACCGAATCAATGGTCCTAGTGAGAAAAAACGAAAAAAGAAAAATCCCTATATTTGACTTGAGAAACAGGTGTCTTCTGCTATGAAATGTCCCGTAAGTCGATTTTTTCATGTTTTAGCGGATACGTAACTGGCACCTACAAACGGTAGTCAGCGTAAATGGGTTTGTTGTCACGGTATAAAGAGATTGGAGGAAAAAAAATAGAAATTCAGTTCCCTATATTTGACTTGGGAAACAGGTGTCGTCTGCTATGAAATGTCCCGTAAGTCGATTTTTCATGTTTTCGCGGATACGTAACTGGCACCTACGAGACGGTAGTCAACGTAAATGGGTTTGTTGTCACGTACGATATAGAGAGATTGGAGAAAAAAAAAAAAAAAAAAATCAGTTCTCTTTGTTTGACTTATGCAACAGGAAGCAGTTGCTACTGAAAAGAGTCTTCATGTCTTTTTTTAGCCACTTGTCACATCATTTTCTGGTGTTCTTGCATGTGCGTAACTGGCACGTATGAAACAGTAGTCAACGTAACTGGGTTTCTTGTTGCGCTTTTAAGATATTAGAAAAATTATGCTGCAATTCCTTCCTACTGAAAGAGTTTTCAGTCTTTTTTTTAGCCACTTGTCACATTGTTTTCTGTGCTTTTCGCATGTGCATAATTGGCACGTATGAGGTGGTAATCAACGTAACTGGGTTTCTTGTCATGGTTTGAAGCGATTAGAAAAAGTAACATTTCAGTTCCCTTTGTTTGATTTATGCAATAGGAAACAATTGCTAAATAAAGAGTTTTCAGTCCCTTTTTTAGCAACTTGTCATATTAGTTTGTGTGTGTTTTTTTTTACAGTTTTTTTTACACTGTACATTGATCATTTTGGCTTATATGAATTTGATGTGGCCCGAATCAGGAAATCCAATTGAAGGGTAAAGGGGGCATCAAGGGTTTACTTTAAGGGAAGTAACTCTTGCAAGGGGCTTGAAAGGACCAAAACAAGGTCTTCTGCCACCTCGTTTTCTTGAATTTTGGCCCTTTTTCAGTGAAATCTGGCATGTGTGGATGGTGCAAGCCTGGCAGTTTGCCAAGGACTGCACAGCAGCCTTTAAAAAAGACTTTAAATCCACTTTTATGCCGTTTTTTGTTCACTGTTTTTTCAATTGATATATTAGGGCGCCATTTTGTTTGGCTGACTGGGCCCATTTTGATTTCTCAAAGCCTCTCTGACTGCCAGGCCGGGCCCAATTTTGAATTTCTCACAGCCTCTCTGATTGGCTGTTGGCACCCATTCTGATTTCCTAAAAGCTTCTGTGATTGGATAATTTCACAGAGGGATGAGATTTGATTGGATGATTGGGAGGGGGGGTATATGTTTATCCTTATTGACCTCTTACCATACAATGACGCCTTTTAACACCCCTAAAAGAGAAGGCTTTGGAAAATAATCTGAGAAAAGGAGACAATGCAGGTTACCAGCATTTTCTCCTTTTCTCACAATGTCTTCTACCCTATCAAAGAAAATTTTGATTATTAGTTATTCTTACATCTTATTGTATCTCTATGGCCTATTTTTTTAATTCTTCAAACGAAAACAAGATTTTTTTTTTTTTCATCAGAAAAAGTTTCTGCAACAGCAACCAGTTGCTTCTGAATTTTATTTTTTTGTGCAGCGGTTAAACATGACATTGACTTTTGACTCGCACGGTCACCAAAACTGACCCTGGTATGAAAACAGGGAAATGTTTGATTTACCTTTCTTTGATTTGTGCAACAGGTTTCAGTTGCCTCCGAAAGTGTCTTTACAATTTCATGCGCAGCACGTAACCGTCTCATATGGGTGAGATGGTCATCGCAACCGAATCAATGGTCCTAGTGAGAAAAAACGAAAAAAGAAAAATCCCTATATTTGACTTGAGAAACAGGTGTCGTCTGCTATGAAATGTCCCGTAAGTCGATTTTTTCATGTTTTAGCGGATACGTAACTGGCACCTACAAACGGTAGTCAGCGTAAATGGGTTTGTTGTCACGGTATAAAGAGATTGGAGGAAAAAAAATAGAAATTCAGTTCCCTATATTTGACTTGGGAAACAGGTGTCGTCTGCTATGAAATGTCCCGTAAGTCGATTTTTCATGTTTTCGCGGATACGTAACTGGCACCTACGAGACGGTAGTCAACGTAAATGGGTTTGTTGTCACGTACGATATAGAGAGATTGGAGAAAAAAAAAAAAAAAAAAATTCAGTTCTCTTTGTTTGACTTATGCAACAGGAAGCAGTTGCTACTGAAAAGAGTCTTCATGTCTTTTTTTAGCCACTTGTCACATCATTTTCTGGTGTTCTTGCATGTGCGTAACTGGCACGTATGAAACAGTAGTCAACGTAACTGGGTTTCTTGTTGCGCTTTTAAGATATTAGAAAAATTATGCTGCAATTCCTTCCTACTGAAAGAGTTTTCAGTCTTTTTTTTAGCCACTTGTCACATTGTTTTCTGTGCTTTTCGCATGTGCATAATTGGCACGTATGAGGTGGTAATCAACGTAACTGGGTTTCTTGTCATGGTTTGAAGCGATTAGAAAAAGTAACATTTCAGTTCCCTTTGTTTGATTTATGCAATAGGAAACAATTGCTAAATAAAGAGTTTTCAGTCCCTTTTTTAGCAACTTGTCACATTAGTTTGTGTGTGTTTTTTTTTACAGTTTTTTTTACACTGTACATTGATCATTTTGGCTTATATGAATTTGATGTGGCCCGAATCAGGAAATCCAATTGAAGGGTAAAGGGGGCATCAAGGGTTTACTTTAAGGGAAGTAACTCTTGCAAGGGGCTTGAAAGGACCAAAACAAGGTCTTCTGCCACCTCGTTTTCTTGAATTTTGGCCCTTTTTCAGTGAAATCTGGCATGTGTGGATGGTGCAAGCCTGGCAGTTTGCCAAGGACTGCACAGCAGCCTTTAAAAAAGACTTTAAATCCACTTTTATGCCGTTTTTTGTTCACTGTTTTTTCAATTGATATATTAGGGCGCCATTTTGTTTGGCTGACTGGGCCCATTTTGATTTCTCAAAGCCTCTCTGACTGCCAGGCCGGGCCCAATTTTGAATTTCTCACAGCCTCTCTGATTGGCTGTTGGCACCCATTCTGATTTCCTAAAAGCTTCTGTGATTGGATAATTTCACAGAGGGATGAGATTTGATTGGATGATTGGGAGGGGGGGTATATGTTTATCCTTATTGACCTCTTACCATACAATGACGCCTTTTAACACCCCTAAAAGAGAAGGCTTTGGAAAATAATCTGAGAAAAGGAGACAATGCAGGTTACCAGCATTTTCTCCTTTTCTCACAATGTCTTCTACCCTATCAAAGAAAATTTTGATTATTAGTTATTCTTACATCTTATTGTATCTCTATGGCCTATTTTTTTAATTCTTCAAACGAAAACAAGATTTTTTTTTTTTTCATCAGAAAAAGTTTCTGCAACAGCAACCAGTTGCTTCTGAATTTTATTTTTTTGTGCAGCGGTTAAACATGACATTGACTTTTGCCTCGCACGGTCACCAAAACTGACCCTGGTATGAAAACAGGGAAATGTTTGATTTACCTTTCTTTGATTTGTGCAACAGGTTTCAGTTGCCTCCGAAAGTGTCTTTACAATTTCATGCGCAGCACGTAACCGTCTCATATGGGTGAGATGGTCATCGCAACCGAATCAATGGTCCTAGTGAGAAAAAACGAAAAAAGAAAAATCCCTATATTTGACTTGAGAAACAGGTGTCGTCTGCTATGAAATGTCCCGTAAGTCGATTTTTTCATGTTTTAGCGGATACGTAACTGGCACCTACAAACGGTAGTCAGCGTAAATGGGTTTGTTGTCACGGTATAAAGAGATTGGAGGAAAAAAAATAGAAATTCAGTTCCCTATATTTGACTTGGGAAACAGGTGTCGTCTGCTATGAAATGTCCCGTAAGTCGATTTTTCATGTTTTCGCGGATACGTAACTGGCACCTACGAGACGGTAGTCAACGTAAATGGGTTTGTTGTCACGTACGATATAGAGAGATTGGAGAAAAAAAAAAAAAAAAAATTCAGTTCTCTTTGTTTGACTTATGCAACAGGAAGCAGTTGCTACTGAAAAGAGTCTTCATGTCTTTTTTTAGCCACTTGTCACATCATTTTCTGGTGTTCTTGCATGTGCGTAACTGGCACGTATGAAACAGTAGTCAACGTAACTGGGTTTCTTGTTGCGCTTTTAAGATATTAGAAAAATTATGCTGCAATTCCTTCCTACTGAAAGAGTTTTCAGTCTTTTTTTTAGCCACTTGTCACATTGTTTTCTGTGCTTTTGGCATGTGCATAATTGGCACGTATGAGGTGGTAATCAACGTAACTGGGTTTCTTGTCATGGTTTGAAGTGATTAGAAAAAGTAACATTTCAGTTCCCTTTGTTTGATTTATGCA
Organism: Tridacna crocea; assembly: GCA_943736015.1. Lineage (NCBI taxonomy): Eukaryota > Metazoa > Mollusca > Bivalvia > Cardiida > Cardiidae > Tridacna > Tridacna crocea. Next base: position 7,536,024 of record OX031066.1, on the reverse strand, counting down.
ATAGGAAACAATTGCTAAATAAAGAGTTTTCAGTCCCTTTTTTAGCAACTTGTCACATTAGTTTGTGTGTGTTTTTTTTTACAGTTTTTTTTACACTGTACATTGATCATTTTGGCTTATATGAATTTGATGTGGCCCGAATCAGGAAATCCAATTGAAGGGTAAAGGGGGCATCAAGGGTTTACTTTAAGGGAAGTAACTCTTGCAAGGGGCTTGAAAGGACCAAAACAAGGTCTTCTGCCACCTCGTTTTCTTGAATTTTGGCCCTTTTTCAGTGAAATCTGGCATGTGTGGATGGTGCAAGCCTGGCAGTTTGCCAAGGACTGCACAGCAGCCTTTAAAAAAGACTTTAAATCCACTTTTATGCCGTTTTTTGTTCACTGTTTTTTCAATTGATATATTAGGGCGCCATTTTGTTTGGCTGACTGGGCCCATTTTGATTTCTCAAAGCCTCTCTGACTGCCAGGCCGGGCCCAATTTTGAATTTCTCACAGCCTCTCTGATTGGCTGTTGGCACCCATTCTGATTTCCTAAAAGCTTCTGTGATTGAATAATTTCACAGAGGGATGAGATTTGATTGGATGATTGGGAGGGGGGGTATATGTTTATCCTTATTGACCTCTTACCATACAATGACGCCTTTTAACACCCCTAAAAGAGAAGGCTTTTGAAAATAATCTGAGAAAAGGAGACAATGCAGGTTACCAACATTTTCCCCTTTTCTCAATATGTCTTCTACCCTATCAAAGAAAATTTTGATTATTAGTTATTCTTACATCTTATTGTATCTCTATGGCCTATTTTTTTAATTCTTCAAACGAAAACAAGATTTTTTTTTTTTTCATCAGAAAAAGTTTCTGCAACAGCAACCAGTTGCTTCTGAATTTTATTTTTTTGTGCAGCGGTTAAACATGACATTGACTTTTGACTCGCACGGTCACCAAAACTGACCCTGGTATGAAAACAGGGAAATGTTTGATTTACCTTTCTTTGATTTGTGCAACAGGTTTCAGTTGCCTCCGAAAGTGTCTTTACAATTTCATGCGCAGCACGTAACCGTCTCATATGGGTGAGATGGTCATCGCAACCGAATCAATGGTCCTAGTGAGAAAAAACGAAAAAAGAAAAATCCCTATATTTGACTTGAGAAACAGGTGTCTTCTGCTATGAAATGTCCCGTAAGTCGATTTTTTCATGTTTTAGCGGATACGTAACTGGCACCTACAAACGGTAGTCAGCGTAAATGGGTTTGTTGTCACGGTATAAAGAGATTGGAGGAAAAAAAATAGAAATTCAGTTCCCTATATTTGACTTGGGAAACAGGTGTCGTCTGCTATGAAATGTCCCGTAAGTCGATTTTTCATGTTTTCGCGGATACGTAACTGGCACCTACGAGACGGTAGTCAACGTAAATGGGTTTGTTGTCACGTACGATATAGAGAGATTGGAGAAAAAAAAAAAAAAAAAAATTCAGTTCTCTTTGTTTGACTTATGCAACAGGAAGCAGTTGCTACTGAAAAGAGTCTTCATGTCTTTTTTTAGCCACTTGTCACATCATTTTCTGGTGTTCTTGCATGTGCGTAACTGGCACGTATGAAACAGTAGTCAACGTAACTGGGTTTCTTGTTGCGCTTTTAAGATATTAGAAAAATTATGCTGCAATTCCTTCCTACTGAAAGAGTTTTCAGTCTTTTTTTTAGCCACTTGTCACATTGTTTTCTGTGCTTTTCGCATGTGCATAATTGGCACGTATGAGGTGGTAATCAACGTAACTGGGTTTCTTGTCATGGTTTGAAGCGATTAGAAAAAGTAACATTTCAGTTCCCTTTGTTTGATTTATGCAATAGGAAACAATTGCTAAATAAAGAGTTTTCAGTCCCTTTTTTAGCAACTTGTCACATTAGTTTGTGTGTGTTTTTTTTTACAGTTTTTTTTACACTGTACATTGATCATTTTGGCTTATATGAATTTGATGTGGCCCGAATCAGGAAATCCAATTGAAGGGTAAAGGGGGCATCAAGGGTTTACTTTAAGGGAAGTAACTCTTGCAAGGGGCTTGAAAGGACCAAAACAAGGTCTTCTGCCACCTCGTTTTCTTGAATTTTGGCCCTTTTTCAGTGAAATCTGGCATGTGTGGATGGTGCAAGCCTGGCAGTTTGCCAAGGACTGCACAGCAGCCTTTAAAAAAGACTTTAAATCCACTTTTATGCCGTTTTTTGTTCACTGTTTTTTCAATTGATATATTAGGGCGCCATTTTGTTTGGCTGACTGGGCCCATTTTGATTTCTCAAAGCCTCTCTGACTGCCAGGCCGGGCCCAATTTTGAATTTCTCACAGCCTCTCTGATTGGCTGTTGGCACCCATTCTGATTTCCTAAAAGCTTCTGTGATTGGATAATTTCACAGAGGGATGAGATTTGATTGGATGATTGGGAGGGGGGGTATATGTTTATCCTTATTGACCTCTTACCATACAATGACGCCTTTTAACACCCCTAAAAGAGAAGGCTTTGGAAAATAATCTGAGAAAAGGAGACAATGCAGGTTACCAGCATTTTCTCCTTTTCTCACAATGTCTTCTACCCTATCAAAGAAAATTTTGATTATTAGTTATTCTTACATCTTATTGTATCTCTATGGCCTATTTTTTTAATTCTTCAAACGAAAACAAGATTTTTTTTTTTTTCATCAGAAAAAGTTTCTGCAACAGCAACCAGTTGCTTCTGAATTTTATTTTTTTGTGCAGCGGTTAAACATGACATTGACTTTTGACTCGCACGGTCACCAAAACTGACCCTGGTATGAAAACAGGGAAATGTTTGATTTACCTTTCTTTGATTTGTGCAACAGGTTTCAGTTGCCTCCGAAAGTGTCTTTACAATTTCATGCGCAGCACGTAACCGTCTCATATGGGTGAGATGGTCATCGCAACCGAATCAATGGTCCTAGTGAGAAAAAACGAAAAAAGAAAAATCCCTATATTTGACTTGAGAAACAGGTGTCGTCTGCTATGAAATGTCCCGTAAGTCGATTTTTTCATGTTTTAGCGGATACGTAACTGGCACCTACAAACGGTAGTCAGCGTAAATGGGTTTGTTGTCACGGTATAAAGAGATTGGAGGAAAAAAAATAGAAATTCAGTTCCCTATATTTGACTTGGGAAACAGGTGTCGTCTGCTATGAAATGTCCCGTAAGTCGATTTTTCATGTTTTCGCGGATACGTAACTGGCACCTACGAGACGGTAGTCAACGTAAATGGGTTTGTTGTCACGTACGATATAGAGAGATTGGAGAAAAAAAAAAAAAAAAAAATTCAGTTCTCTTTGTTTGACTTATGCAACAGGAAGCAGTTGCTACTGAAAAGAGTCTTCATGTCTTTTTTTAGCCACTTGTCACATCATTTTCTGGTGTTCTTGCATGTGCGTAACTGGCACGTATGAAACAGTAGTCAACGTAACTGGGTTTCTTGTTGCGCTTTTAAGATATTAGAAAAATTATGCTGCAATTCCTTCCTACTGAAAGAGTTTTCAGTCTTTTTTTTAGCCACTTGTCACATTGTTTTCTGTGCTTTTCGCATGTGCATAATTGGCACGTATGAGGTGGTAATCAACGTAACTGGGTTTCTTGTCATGGTTTGAAGCGATTAGAAAAAGTAACATTTCAGTTCCCTTTGTTTGATTTATGCAATAGGAAACAATTGCTAAATAAAGAGTTTTCAGTCCCTTTTTTAGCAACTTGTCACATTAGTTTGTGTGTGTTTTTTTTTACAGTTTTTTTTACACTGTACATTGATCATTTTGGCTTATATGAATTTGATGTGGCCCGAATCAGGAAATCCAATTGAAGGGTAAAGGGGGCATCAAGGGTTTACTTTAAGGGAAGTAACTCTTGCAAGGGGCTTGAAAGGACCAAAACAAGGTCTTCTGCCACCTCGTTTTCTTGAATTTTGGCCCTTTTTCAGTGAAATCTGGCATGTGTGGATGGTGCAAGCCTGGCAGTTTGCCAAGGACTGCACAGCAGCCTTTAAAAAAGACTTTAAATCCACTTTTATGCCGTTTTTTGTTCACTGTTTTTTCAATTGATATATTAGGGCGCCATTTTGTTTGGCTGACTGGGCCCATTTTGATTTCTCAAAGCCTCTCTGACTGCCAGGCCGGGCCCAATTTTGAATTTCTCACAGCCTCTCTGATTGGCTGTTGGCACCCATTCTGATTTCCTAAAAGCTTCTGTGATTGAATAATTTCACAGAGGGATGAGATTTGATTGGATGATTGGGAGGGGGGGTATATGTTTATCCTTATTGACCTCTTACCATACAATGACGCCTTTTAACACCCCTAAAAGAGAAGGCTTTGGAAAATAATCTGAGAAAAGGAGACAATGCAGGTTACCAGCATTTTCCCCTTTTCTCAATATGTCTTCTACCCTATCAAAGAAAATTTTGATTATTAGTTATTCTTACATCTTATTGTATCTCTATGGCCTATTTTTTTAATTCTTCAAACGAAAACAAGATTTTTTTTTTTTTCATCAGAAAAAGTTTCTGCAACAGCAACCAGTTGCTTCTGAATTTTATTTTTTTGTGCAGCGGTTAAACATGACATTGACTTTTGACTCGCACGGTCACCAAAACTGACCCTGGTATGAAAACAGGGAAATGTTTGATTTACCTTTCTTTGATTTGTGCAACAGGTTTCAGTTGCCTCCGAAAGTGTCTTTACAATTTCATGCGCAGCACGTAACCGTCTCATATGGGTGAGATGGTCATCGCAACCGAATCAATGGTCCTAGTGAGAAAAAACGAAAAAAGAAAAATCCCTATATTTGACTTGAGAAACAGGTGTCTTCTGCTATGAAATGTCCCGTAAGTCGATTTTTTCATGTTTTAGCGGATACGTAACTGGCACCTACAAACGGTAGTCAGCGTAAATGGGTTTGTTGTCACGGTATAAAGAGATTGGAGGAAAAAAAATAGAAATTCAGTTCCCTATATTTGACTTGGGAAACAGGTGTCGTCTGCTATGAAATGTCCCGTAAGTCGATTTTTCATGTTTTCGCGGATACGTAACTGGCACCTACGAGACGGTAGTCAACGTAAATGGGTTTGTTGTCACGTACGATATAGAGAGATTGGAGAAAAAAAAAAAAAAAAAATTCAGTTCTCTTTGTTTGACTTATGCAACAGGAAGCAGTTGCTACTGAAAAGAGTCTTCATGTCTTTTTTTAGCCACTTGTCACATCATTTTCTGGTGTTCTTGCATGTGCGTAACTGGCACGTATGAAACAGTAGTCAACGTAACTGGGTTTCTTGTTGCGCTTTTAAGATATTAGAAAAATTATGCTGCAATTCCTTCCTACTGAAAGAGTTTTCAGTCTTTTTTTTAGCCACTTGTCACATTGTTTTCTGTGCTTTTCGCATGTGCATAATTGGCACGTATGAGGTGGTAATCAACGTAACTGGGTTTCTTGTCATGGTTTGAAGCGATTAGAAAAAGTAACATTTCAGTTCCCTTTGTTTGATTTATGCAATAGGAAACAATTGCTAAATAAAGAGTTTTCAGTCCCTTTTTTAGCAACTTGTCACATTAGTTTGTGTGTGTTTTTTTTTACAGTTTTTTTTACACTGTACATTGATCATTTTGGCTTATATGAATTTGATGTGGCCCGAATCAGGAAATCCAATTGAAGGGTAAAGGGGGCATCAAGGGTTTACTTTAAGGGAAGTAACTCTTGCAAGGGGCTTGAAAGGACCAAAACAAGGTCTTCTGCCACCTCGTTTTCTTGAATTTTGGCCCTTTTTCAGTGAAATCTGGCATGTGTGGATGGTGCAAGCCTGGCAGTTTGCCAAGGACTGCACAGCAGCCTTTAAAAAAGACTTTAAATCCACTTTTATGCCGTTTTTTGTTCACTGTTTTTTCAATTGATATATTAGGGCGCCATTTTGTTTGGCTGACTGGGCCCATTTTGATTTCTCAAAGCCTCTCTGACTGCCAGGCCGGGCCCAATTTTGAATTTCTCACAGCCTCTCTGATTGGCTGTTGGCACCCATTCTGATTTCCTAAAAGCTTCTGTGATTGGATAATTTCACAGAGGGATGAGATTTGATTGGATGATTGGGAGGGGGGGTATATGTTTATCCTTATTGACCTCTTACCATACAATGACGCCTTTTAACACCCCTAAAAGAGAAGGCTTTGGAAAATAATCTGAGAAAAGGAGACAATGCAGGTTACCAGCATTTTCTCCTTTTCTCACAATGTCTTCTACCCTATCAAAGAAAATTTTGATTATTAGTTATTCTTACATCTTATTGTATCTCTATGGCCTATTTTTTTAATTCTTCAAACGAAAACAAGATTTTTTTTTTTTCATCAGAAAAAGTTTCTGCAACAGCAACCAGTTGCTTCTGAATTTTATTTTTTTGTGCAGCGGTTAAACATGACATTGACTTTTGACTCGCACGGTCACCAAAACTGACCCTGGTATGAAAACAGGGAAATGTTTGATTTACCTTTCTTTGATTTGTGCAACAGGTTTCAGTTGCCTCCGAAAGTGTCTTTACAATTTCATGCGCAGCACGTAACCGTCTCATATGGGTGAGATGGTCATCGCAACCGAATCAATGGTCCTAGTGAGAAAAAACGAAAAAAGAAAAATCCCTATATTTGACTTGAGAAACAGGTGTCGTCTGCTATGAAATGTCCCGTAAGTCGATTTTTTCATGTTTTAGCGGATACGTAACTGGCACCTACAAACGGTAGTCAGCGTAAATGGGTTTGTTGTCACGGTATAAAGAGATTGGAGGAAAAAAAATAGAAATTCAGTTCCCTATATTTGACTTGGGAAACAGGTGTCGTCTGCTATGAAATGTCCCGTAAGTCGATTTTTCATGTTTTCGCGGATACGTAACTGGCACCTACGAGACGGTAGTCAACGTAAATGGGTTTGTTGTCACGTACGATATAGAGAGATTGGAGGAAAAAAAAAAAAAAAAAATTCAGTTCTCTTTGTTTGACTTATGCAACAGGAAGCAGTTGCTACTGAAAAGAGTCTTCATGTCTTTTTTTAGCCACTTGTCACATCATTTTCTGGTGTTCTTGCATGTGCGTAACTGGCACGTATGAAACAGTAGTCAACGTAACTGGGTTTCTTGTTGCGCTTTTAAGATATTAGAAAAATTATGCTGCAATTCCTTCCTACTGAAAGAGTTTTCAGTCTTTTTTTTAGCCACTTGTCACATTGTTTTCTGTGCTTTTCGCATGTGCATAATTGGCACGTATGAGGTGGTAATCAACGTAACTGGGTTTCTTGTCATGGTTTGAAGCGATTAGAAAAAGTAACATTTCAGTTCCCTTTGTTTGATTTATGTCAAAAGGAAACAATTGCTAAATAAAGAGTTTTCAGTCCCTTTTTTAGCAACTTGTCACATTAGTTTGTGTGTGTTTTTTTTTACAGTTTTTTTTACACTGTACATTGATCATTTTGGCTTATATGAATTTGATGTGGCCCGAATCAGGAAATCCAATTGAAGGGTAAAGGGGGCATCAAGGGTTTACTTTAAGGGAAGTAACTCTTGCAAGGGGCTTGAAAGGACCAAAACAAGGTCTTCTGCCACCTCGTTTTCTTGAATTTTGGCCCTTTTTCAGTGAAATCTGGCATGTGTGGATGGTGCAAGCCTGGCAGTTTGCCAAGGACTGCACAGCAGCCTTTAAAAAAGACTTTAAATCCACTTTTATGCCGTTTTTTGTTCACTGTTTTTTCAATTGATATATTAGGGCGCCATTTTGTTTGGCTGACTGGGCCCATTTTGATTTCTCAAAGCCTCTCTGACTGCCAGGCCGGGCCCAATTTTGAATTTCTCACAGCCTCTCTGATTGGCTGTTGGCACCCATTCTGATTTCCTAAAAGCTTCTGTGATTGGATAATTTCACAGAGGGATGAGATTTGATTGGATGATTGGGAGGGGGGGTATATGTTTATCCTTATTGACCTCTTACCATACAATGACGCCTTTTAACACCCCTAAAAGAGAAGGCTTTGGAAAATAATCTGAGAAAAGGAGACAATGCAGGTTACCAGCATTTTCTCCTTTTCTCACAATGTCTTCTACCCTATCAAAGAAAATTTTGATTATTAGTTATTCTTACATCTTATTGTATCTCTATGGCCTATTTTTTTAATTCTTCAAACGAAAACAAGATTTTTTTTTTTTCATCAGAAAAAGTTTCTGCAACAGCAACCAGTTGCTTCTGAATTTTATTTTTTTGTGCAGCGGTTAAACATGACATTGACTTTTGACTCGCACGGTCACCAAAACTGACCCTGGTATGAAAACAGGGAAATGTTTGATTTACCTTTCTTTGATTTGTGCAACAGGTTTCAGTTGCCTCCGAAAGTGTCTTTACAATTTCATGCGCAGCACGTAACCGTCTCATATGGGTGAGATGGTCATCGCAACCGAATCAATGGTCCTAGTGAGAAAAAACGAAAAAAGAAAAATCCCTATATTTGACTTGAGAAACAGGTGTCGTCTGCTATGAAATGTCCCGTAAGTCGATTTTTTCATGTTTTAGCGGATACGTAACTGGCACCTACAAACGGTAGTCAGCGTAAATGGGTTTGTTGTCACGGTATAAAGAGATTGGAGGAAAAAAAATAGAAATTCAGTTCCCTATATTTGACTTGGGAAACAGGTGTCGTCTGCTATGAAATGTCCCGTAAGTCGATTTTTCATGTTTTCGCGGATACGTAACTGGCACCTACGAGACGGTAGTCAACGTAAATGGGTTTGTTGTCACGTACGATATAGAGAGATTGGAGGAAAAAAAAAAAAAAAAAATTCAGTTCTCTTTGTTTGACTTATGCAACAGGAAGCAGTTGCTACTGAAAAGAGTCTTCATGTCTTTTTTTAGCCACTTGTCACATCATTTTCTGGTGTTCTTGCATGTGCGTAACTGGCACGTATGAAACAGTAGTCAACGTAACTGGGTTTCTTGTTGCGCTTTTAAGATATTAGAAAAATTATGCTGCAATTCCTTCCTACTGAAAGAGTTTTCAGTCTTTTTTTTAGCCACTTGTCACATTGTTTTCTGTGCTTTTCGCATGTGCATAATTGGCACGTATGAGGTGGTAATCAACGTGACTGGGTTTCTTGTCATGGTTTGAAGCGATTAGAAAAAGTAACATTTCAGTTCCCTTTGTTTGATTTATGTCAAAAGGAAACAATTGCTAAATAAAGAGTTTTCAGTCCCTTTTTTAGCAACTTGTCACATTAGTTTGTGTGTGTTTTTTTTTACAGTTTTTTTTACACTGTACATTGATCATTTTGGCTTATATGAATTTGATGTGGCCCGAATCAGGAAATCCAATTGAAGGGTAAAGGGGGCATCAAGGGTTTACTTTAAGGGAAGTAACTCTTGCAAGGGGCTTGAAAGGACCAAAACAAGGTCTTCTGCCACCTCGTTTTCTTGAATTTTGGCCCTTTTTCAGTGAAATCTGGCATGTGTGGATGGTGCAAGCCTGGCAGTTTGCCAAGGACTGCACAGCAGCCTTTAAAAAAGACTTTAAATCCACTTTTATGCCGTTTTTTGTTCACTGTTTTTTCAATTGATATATTAGGGCGCCATTTTGTTTGGCTGACTGGGCCCATTTTGATTTCTCAAAGCCTCTCTGACTGCCAGGCCGGGCCCAATTTTGAATTTCTCACAGCCTCTCTGATTGGCTGTTGGCACCCATTCTGATTTCCTAAAAGCTTCTGTGATTGGATAATTTCACAGAGGGATGAGATTTGATTGGATGATTGGGAGGGGGGGTATATGTTTATCCTTATTGACCTCTTACCATACAATGACGCCTTTTAACACCCCTAAAAGAGAAGGCTTTGGAAAATAATCTGAGAAAAGGAGACAATGCAGGTTACCAGCATTTTCTCCTTTTCTCACAATGTCTTCTACCCTATCAAAGAAAATTTTGATTATTAGTTATTCTTACATCTTATTGTATCTCTATGGCCTATTTTTTTAATTCTTCAAACGAAAACAAGATTTTTTTTTTTTTTATCAGAAAAAGTTTCTGCAACAGCAACCAGTTGCTTCTGAATTTTATTTTTTTGTGCAGCGGTTAAACATGACATTGACTTTTGACTCGCACGGTCACCAAAACTGACCCTGGTATGAAAACAGGGAAATGTTTGATTTACCTTTCTTTGATTTGTGCAACAGGTTTCAGTTGCCTCCGAAAGTGTCTTTACAATTTCATGCGCAGCACGTAACCGTCTCATATGGGTGAGATGGTCATCGCAACCGAATCAATGGTCCTAGTGAGAAAAAACGAAAAAAGAAAAATCCCTATATTTGACTTGAGAAACAGGTGTCGTCTGCTATGAAATGTCCCGTAAGTCGATTTTTTCATGTTTTAGCGGATACGTAACTGGCACCTACAAACGGTAGTCAGCGTAAATGGGTTTGTTGTCACGGTATAAAGAGATTGGAGGAAAAAAAATAGAAATTCAGTTCCCTATATTTGACTTGGGAAACAGGTGTCGTCTGCTATGAAATGTCCCGTAAGTCGATTTTTCATGTTTTCGCGGATACGTAACTGGCACCTACGAGACGGTAGTCAACGTAAATGGGTTTGTTGTCACGTACGATATAGAGAGATTGGAGAAAAAAAAAAAAAAAAAAATTCAGTTCTCTTTGTTTGACTTATGCAACAGGAAGCAGTTGCTACTGAAAAGAGTCTTCATGTCTTTTTTTAGCCACTTGTCACATCATTTTCTGGTGTTCTTGTATGTGCGTAACTGGCACGTATGAAACAGTAGTCAACGTAACTGGGTTTCTTGTTGCGCTTTTAAGATATTAGAAAAATTATGCTGCAATTCCTTCCTACTGAAAGAGTTTTCAGTCTTTTTTTTAGCCACTTGTCACATTGTTTTCTGTGCTTTTCGCATGTGCATAATTGGCACGTATGAGGTGGTAATCAACGTAACTGGGTTTCTTGTCATGGTTTGAAGCGATTAGAAAAAGTAACATTTCAGTTCCCTTTGTTTGATTTATGCAATAGGAAACAATTGCTAAATAAAGAGTTTTCAGTCCCTTTTTTAGCAACTTGTCACATTAGTTTGTGTGTGTTTTTTTTTACAGTTTTTTTTACACTGTACATTGATCATTTTGGCTTATATGAATTTGATGTGGCCCGAATCAGGAAATCCAATTGAAGGGTAAAGGGGGCATCAAGGGTTTACTTTAAGGGAAGTAACTCTTGCAAGGGGCTTGAAAGGACCAAAACAAGGTCTTCTGCCACCTCGTTTTCTTGAATTTTGGCCCTTTTTCAGTGAAATCTGGCATGTGTGGATGGTGCAAGCCTGGCAGTTTGCCAAGGACTGCACAGCAGCCTTTAAAAAAGACTTTAAATCCACTTTTATGCCGTTTTTTGTTCACTGTTTTTTCAATTGATATATTAGGGCGCCATTTTGTTTGGCTGACTGGGCCCATTTTGATTTCTCAAAGCCTCTCTGACTGCCAGGCCGGGCCCAATTTTGAATTTCTCACAGCCTCTCTGATTGGCTGTTGGCACCCATTCTGATTTCCTAAAAGCTTCTGTGATTGGATAATTTCACAGAGGGATGAGATTTGATTGGATGATTGGGAGGGGGGGTATATGTTTATCCTTATTGACCTCTTACCATACAATGACGCCTTTTAACACCCCTAAAAGAGAAGGCTTTGGAAAATAATCTGAGAAAAGGAGACAATGCAGGTTACCAGCATTTTCTCCTTTTCTCACAATGTCTTCTACCCTATCAAAGAAAATTTTGATTATTAGTTATTCTTACATCTTATTGTATCTCTATGGCCTATTTTTTTAATTCTTCAAACGAAAACAAGATTTTTTTTTTTTTTATCAGAAAAAGTTTCTGCAACAGCAACCAGTTGCTTCTGAATTTTATTTTTTTGTGCAGCGGTTAAACATGACATTGACTTTTGACTCGCACGGTCACCAAAACTGACCCTGGTATGAAAACAGGGAAATGTTTGATTTACCTTTCTTTGATTTGTGCAACAGGTTTCAGTTGCCTCCGAAAGTGTCTTTACAATTTCATGCGCAGCACGTAACCGTCTCATATGGGTGAGATGGTCATCGCAACCGAATCAATGGTCCTAGTGAGAAAAAACGAAAAAAGAAAAATCCCTATATTTGACTTGAGAAACAGGTGTCGTCTGCTATGAAATGTCCCGTAAGTCGATTTTTTCATGTTTTAGCGGATACGTAACTGGCACCTACAAACGGTAGTCAGCGTAAATGGGTTTGTTGTCACGGTATAAAGAGATTGGAGGAAAAAAAATAGAAATTCAGTTCCCTATATTTGACTTGGGAAACAGGTGTCGTCTGCTATGAAATGTCCCGTAAGTCGATTTTTCATGTTTTCGCGGATACGTAACTGGCACCTACGAGACGGTAGTCAACGTAAATGGGTTTGTTGTCACGTACGATATAGAGAGATTGGAGAAAAAAAAAAAAAAAATTCAGTTCTCTTTGTTTGACTTATGCAACAGGAAGCAGTTGCTACTGAAAAGAGTCTTCATGTCTTTTTTTAGCCACTTGTCACATCATTTTCTGGTGTTCTTGCATGTGCGTAACTGGCACGTATGAAACAGTAGTCAACGTAACTGGGTTTCTTGTTGCGCTTTTAAGATATTAGAAAAATTATGCTGCAATTCCTTCCTACTGAAAGAGTTTTCAGTCTTTTTTTTAGCCACTTGTCACATTGTTTTCTGTGCTTTTCGCATGTGCATAATTGGCACGTATGAGGTGGTAATCAACGTAACTGGGTTTCTTGTCATGGTTTGAAGCGATTAGAAAAAGTAACATTTCAGTTCCCTTTGTTTGATTTATGCAATAGGAAACAATTGCTAAATAAAGAGTTTTCAGTCCCTTTTTTAGCAACTTGTCACATTAGTTTGTGTGTGTTTTTTTTTACAGTTTTTTTTACACTGTACATTGATCATTTTGGCTTATATGAATTTGATGTGGCCCGAATCAGGAAATCCAATTGAAGGGTAAAGGGGGCATCAAGGGTTTACTTTAAGGGAAGTAACTCTTGCAAGGGGCTTGAAAGGACCAAAACAAGGTCTTCTGCCACCTCGTTTTCTTGAATTTTGGCCCTTTTTCAGTGAAATCTGGCATGTGTGGATGGTGCAAGCCTGGCAGTTTGCCAAGGACTGCACAGCAGCCTTTAAAAAAGACTTTAAATCCACTTTTATGCCGTTTTTTGTTCACTGTTTTTTCAATTGATATATTAGGGCGCCATTTTGTTTGGCTGACTGGGCCCATTTTGATTTCTCAAAGCCTCTCTGACTGCCAGGCCGGGCCCAATTTTGAATTTCTCACAGCCTCTCTGATTGGCTGTTGGCACCCATTCTGATTTCCTAAAAGCTTCTGTGATTGGATAATTTCACAGAGGGATGAGATTTGATTGGATGATTGGGAGGGGGGGTATATGTTTATCCTTATTGACCTCTTACCATACAATGACGCCTTTTAACACCCCTAAAAGAGAAGGCTTTGGAAAATAATCTGAGAAAAGGAGACAATGCAGGTTACCAGCATTTTCTCCTTTTCTCACAATGTCTTCTACCCTATCAAAGAAAATTTTGATTATTAGTTATTCTTACATCTTATTGTATCTCTATGGCCTATTTTTTTAATTCTTCAAACGAAAACAAGATTTTTTTTTTTTTCATCAGAAAAAGTTTCTGCAACAGCAACCAGTTGCTTCTGAATTTTATTTTTTTGTGCAGCGGTTAAACATGACATTGACTTTTGACTCGCACGGTCACCAAAACTGACCCTGGTATGAAAACAGGGAAATGTTTGATTTACCTTTCTTTGATTTGTGCAACAGGTTTCAGTTGCCTCCGAAAGTGTCTTTACAATTTCATGCGCAGCACGTAACCGTCTCATATGGGTGAGATGGTCATCGCAACCGAATCAATGGTCCTAGTGAGAAAAAACGAAAAAAGAAAAATCCCTATATTTGACTTGAGAAACAGGTGTCGTCTGCTATGAAATGTCCCGTAAGTCGATTTTTTCATGTTTTAGCGGATACGTAACTGGCACCTACAAACGGTAGTCAGCGTAAATGGGTTTGTTGTCACGGTATAAAGAGATTGGAGGAAAAAAAATAGAAATTCAGTTCCCTATATTTGACTTGGGAAACAGGTGTCGTCTGCTATGAAATGTCCCGTAAGTCGATTTTTCATGTTTTCGCGGATACGTAACTGGCACCTACAAGACGGTAGTCAACGTAAATGGGTTTGTTGTCACGTACGATATAGAGAGATTGGAGAAAAAAAAAAAAAAAAAATTCAGTTCTCTTTGTTTGACTTATGCAACAGGAAGCAGTTGCTACTGAAAAGAGTCTTCATGTCTTTTTTTAGCCACTTGTCACATCATTTTCTGGTGTTCTTGCATGTGCGTAACTGGCACGTATGAAAGAGTAGTCAACGTAACTGGGTTTCTTGTTGCGCTTTTAAGATATTAGAAAAATTATGCTGCAATTCCTTCCTACTGAAAGAGTTTTCAGTCTTTTTTTTAGCCACTTGTCACATTGTTTTCTGTGCTTTTCGCATGTGCATAATTGGCACGTATGAGGTGGTAATCAACGTAACTGGGTTTCTTGTCATGGTTTGAAGCGATTAGAAAAAGTAACATTTCAGTTCCCTTTGTTTGATTTATGCAATAGGAAACAATTGCTAAATAAAGAGTTTTCAGTCCCTTTTTTAGCAACTTGTCACATTAGTTTGTGTGTGTTTTTTTTTACAGTTTTTTTTACACTGTACATTGATCATTTTGGCTTATATGAATTTGATGTGGCCCGAATCAGGAAATCCAATTGAAGGGTAAAGGGGGCATCAAGGGTTTACTTTAAGGGAAGTAACTCTTGCAAGGGGCTTGAAAGGACCAAAACAAGGTCTTCTGCCACCTCGTTTTCTTGAATTTTGGCCCTTTTTCAGTGAAATCTGGCATGTGTGGATGGTGCAAGCCTGGCAGTTTGCCAAGGACTGCACAGCAGCCTTTAAAAAAGACTTTAAATCCACTTTTATGCCGTTTTTTGTTCACTGTTTTTTCAATTGATATATTAGGGCGCCATTTTGTTTGGCTGACTGGGCCCATTTTGATTTCTCAAAGCCTCTCTGACTGCCAGGCCGGGCCCAATTTTGAATTTCTCACAGCCTCTCTGATTGGCTGTTGGCACCCATTCTGATTTCCTAAAAGCTTCTGTGATTGGATAATTTCACAGAGGGATGAGATTTGATTGGATGATTGGGAGGGGGGGTATATGTTTATCCTTATTGACCTCTTACCATACAATGACGCCTTTTAACACCCCTAAAAGAGAAGGCTTTGGAAAATAATCTGAGAAAAGGAGACAATGCAGGTTACCAGCATTTTCTCCTTTTCTCACAATGTCTTCTACCCTATCAAAGAAAATTTTGATTATTAGTTATTCTTACATCTTATTGTATCTCTATGGCCTATTTTTTTAATTCTTCAAACGAAAACAAGATTTTTTTTTTTTTCATCAGAAAAAGTTTCTGCAACAGCAACCAGTTGCTTCTGAATTTTATTTTTTTGTGCAGCGGTTAAACATGACATTGACTTTTGACTCGCACGGTCACCAAAACTGACCCTGGTATGAAAACAGGGAAATGTTTGATTTACCTTTCTTTGATTTGTGCAACAGGTTTCAGTTGCCTCCGAAAGTGTCTTTACAATTTCATGCGCAGCACGTAACCGTCTCATATGGGTGAGATGGTCATCGCAACCGAATCAATGGTCCTAGTGAGAAAAAACGAAAAAAGAAAAATCCCTATATTTGACTTGAGAAACAGGTGTCTTCTGCTATGAAATGTCCCGTAAGTCGATTTTTTCATGTTTTAGCGGATACGTAACTGGCACCTACAAACGGTAGTCAGCGTAAATGGGTTTGTTGTCACGGTATAAAGAGATTGGAGGAAAAAAAATAGAAATTCAGTTCCCTATATTTGACTTGGGAAACAGGTGTCGTCTGCTATGAAATGTCCCGTAAGTCGATTTTTCATGTTTTCGCGGATACGTAACTGGCACCTACGAGACGGTAGTCAACGTAAATGGGTTTGTTGTCACGTACGATATAGAGAGATTGGAGAAAAAAAAAAAAAAAAAATTCAGTTCTCTTTGTTTGACTTATGCAACAGGAAGCAGTTGCTACTGAAAAGAGTCTTCATGTCTTTTTTTAGCCACTTGTCACATCATTTTCTGGTGTTCTTGCATGTGCGTAACTGGCACGTATGAAACAGTAGTCAACGTAACTGGGTTTCTTGTTGCGCTTTTAAGATATTAGAAAAATTATGCTGCAATTCCTTCCTACTGAAAGAGTTTTCAGTCTTTTTTTTAGCCACTTGTCACATTGTTTTCTGTGCTTTTCGCATGTGCATAATTGGCACGTATGAGGTGGTAATCAACGTAACTGGGTTTCTTGTCATGGTTTGAAGCGATTAGAAAAAGTAACATTTCAGTTCCCTTTGTTTGATTTATGCAATAGGAAACAATTGCTAAATAAAGAGTTTTCAGTCCCTTTTTTAGCAACTTGTCACATTAGTTTGTGTGTGTTTTTTTTTACAGTTTTTTTTACACTGTACATTGATCATTTTGGCTTATATGAATTTGATGTGGCCCGAATCAGGAAATCCAATTGAAGGGTAAAGGGGGCATCAAGGGTTTACTTTAAGGGAAGTAACTCTTGCAAGGGGCTTGAAAGGACCAAAACAAGGTCTTCTGCCACCTCGTTTTCTTGAATTTTGGCCCTTTTTCAGTGAAATCTGGCATGTGTGGATGGTGCAAGCCTGGCAGTTTGCCAAGGACTGCACAGCAGCCTTTAAAAAAGACTTTAAATCCACTTTTATGCCGTTTTTTGTTCACTGTTTTTTCAATTGATATATTAGGGCGCCATTTTGTTTGGCTGACTGGGCCCATTTTGATTTCTCAAAGCCTCTCTGACTGCCAGGCCGGGCCCAATTTTGAATTTCTCACAGCCTCTCTGATTGGCTGTTGGCACCCATTCTGATTTCCTAAAAGCTTCTGTGATTGGATAATTTCACAGAGGGATGAGATTTGATTGGATGATTGGGAGGGGGGGTATATGTTTATCCTTATTGACCTCTTACCATACAATGACGCCTTTTAACACCCCTAAAAGAGAAGGCTTTGGAAAATAATCTGAGAAAAGGAGACAATGCAGGTTACCAGCATTTTCTCCTTTTCTCACAATGTCTTCTACCCTATCAAAGAAAATTTTGATTATTAGTTATTCTTACATCTTATTGTATCTCTATGGCCTATTTTTTTAATTCTTCAAACGAAAACAAGATTTTTTTTTTTTTCATCAGAAAAAGTTTCTGCAACAGCAACCAGTTGCTTCTGAATTTTATTTTTTTGTGCAGCGGTTAAACATGACATTGACTTTTGACTCGCACGGTCACCAAAACTGACCCTGGTATGAAAACAGGGAAATGTTTGATTTACCTTTCTTTGATTTGTGCAACAGGTTTCAGTTGCCTCCGAAAGTGTCTTTACAATTTCATGCGCAGCACGTAACCGTCTCATATGGGTGAGATGGTCATCGCAACCGAATCAATGGTCCTAGTGAGAAAAAACGAAAAAAGAAAAATCCCTATATTTGACTTGAGAAACAGGTGTCTTCTGCTATGAAATGTCCCGTAAGTCGATTTTTTCATGTTTTAGCGGATACGTAACTGGCACCTACAAACGGTAGTCAGCGTAAATGGGTTTGTTGTCACGGTATAAAGAGATTGGAGGAAAAAAAATAGAAATTCAGTTCCCTATATTTGACTTGGGAAACAGGTGTCGTCTGCTATGAAATGTCCCGTAAGTCGATTTTTCATGTTTTCGCGGATACGTAACTGGCACCTACGAGACGGTAGTCAACGTAAATGGGTTTGTTGTCACGTACGATATAGAGAGATTGGAGAAAAAAAAAAAAAAAAAATTCAGTTCTCTTTGTTTGACTTATGCAACAGGAAGCAGTTGCTACTGAAAAGAGTCTTCATGTCTTTTTTTAGCCACTTGTCACATCATTTTCTGGTGTTCTTGCATGTGCGTAACTGGCACGTATGAAACAGTAGTCAACGTAACTGGGTTTCTTGTTGCGCTTTTAAGATATTAGAAAAATTATGCTGCAATTCCTTCCTACTGAAAGAGTTTTCAGTCTTTTTTTTAGCCACTTGTCACATTGTTTTCTGTGCTTTTCGCATGTGCATAATTGGCACGTATGAGGTGGTAATCAACGTAACTGGGTTTCTTGTCATGGTTTGAAGCGATTAGAAAAAGTAACATTTCAGTTCCCTTTGTTTGATTTATGCAATAGGAAACAATTGCTAAATAAAGAGTTTTCAGTCCCTTTTTTAGCAACTTGTCACATTAGTTTGTGTGTGTTTTTTTTTACAGTTTTTTTTACACTGTACATTGATCATTTTGGCTTATATGAATTTGATGTGGCCCGAATCAGGAAATCCAATTGAAGGGTAAAGGGGGCATCAAGGGTTTACTTTAAGGGAAGTAACTCTTGCAAGGGGCTTGAAAGGACCAAAACAAGGTCTTCTGCCACCTCGTTTTCTTGAATTTTGGCCCTTTTTCAGTGAAATCTGGCATGTGTGGATGGTGCAAGCCTGGCAGTTTGCCAAGGACTGCACAGCAGCCTTTAAAAAAGACTTTAAATCCACTTTTATGCCGTTTTTTGTTCACTGTTTTTTCAATTGATATATTAGGGCGCCATTTTGTTTGGCTGACTGGGCCCATTTTGATTTCTCAAAGCCTCTCTGACTGCCAGGC
Organism: Tridacna crocea; assembly: GCA_943736015.1. NCBI lineage: Eukaryota > Metazoa > Mollusca > Bivalvia > Cardiida > Cardiidae > Tridacna > Tridacna crocea. The sequence goes on along the minus strand of OX031066.1, from coordinate 7,517,133 downwards.
CGGGCCCAATTTTGAATTTCTCACAGCCTCTCTGATTGGCTGTTGGCACCCATTCTGATTTCCTAAAAGCTTCTGTGATTGGATAATTTCACAGAGGGATGAGATTTGATTGGATGATTGGGAGGGGGGGTATATGTTTATCCTTATTGACCTCTTACCATACAATGACGCCTTTTAACACCCCTAAAAGAGAAGGCTTTGGAAAATAATCTGAGAAAAGGAGACAATGCAGGTTACCAGCATTTTCTCCTTTTCTCACAATGTCTTCTACCCTATCAAAGAAAATTTTGATTATTAGTTATTCTTACATCTTATTGTATCTCTATGGCCTATTTTTTTAATTCTTCAAACGAAAACAAGATTTTTTTTTTTTTTATCAGAAAAAGTTTCTGCAACAGCAACCAGTTGCTTCTGAATTTTATTTTTTTGTGCAGCGGTTAAACATGACATTGACTTTTGACTCGCACGGTCACCAAAACTGACCCTGGTATGAAAACAGGGAAATGTTTGATTTACCTTTCTTTGATTTGTGCAACAGGTTTCAGTTGCCTCCGAAAGTGTCTTTACAATTTCATGCGCAGCACGTAACCGTCTCATATGGGTGAGATGGTCATCGCAACCGAATCAATGGTCCTAGTGAGAAAAAACGAAAAAAGAAAAATCCCTATATTTGACTTGAGAAACAGGTGTCGTCTGCTATGAAATGTCCCGTAAGTCGATTTTTTCATGTTTTAGCGGATACGTAACTGGCACCTACAAACGGTAGTCAGCGTAAATGGGTTTGTTGTCACGGTATAAAGAGATTGGAGGAAAAAAAATAGAAATTCAGTTCCCTATATTTGACTTGGGAAACAGGTGTCGTCTGCTATGAAATGTCCCGTAAGTCGATTTTTCATGTTTTCGCGGATACGTAACTGGCACCTACGAGACGGTAGTCAACGTAAATGGGTTTGTTGTCACGTACGATATAGAGAGATTGGAGAAAAAAAAAAAAAAAAAAATTCAGTTCTCTTTGTTTGACTTATGCAACAGGAAGCAGTTGCTACTGAAAAGAGTCTTCATGTCTTTTTTTAGCCACTTGTCACATCATTTTCTGGTGTTCTTGCATGTGCGTAACTGGCACGTATGAAACAGTAGTCAACGTAACTGGGTTTCTTGTTGCGCTTTTAAGATATTAGAAAAATTATGCTGCAATTCCTTCCTACTGAAAGAGTTTTCAGTCTTTTTTTTAGCCACTTGTCACATTGTTTTCTGTGCTTTTCGCATGTGCATAATTGGCACGTATGAGGTGGTAATCAACGTAACTGGGTTTCTTGTCATGGTTTGAAGCGATTAGAAAAAGTAACATTTCAGTTCCCTTTGTTTGATTTATGCAATAGGAAACAATTGCTAAATAAAGAGTTTTCAGTCCCTTTTTTAGCAACTTGTCACATTAGTTTGTGTGTGTTTTTTTTTACAGTTTTTTTTACACTGTACATTGATCATTTTGGCTTATATGAATTTGATGTGGCCCGAATCAGGAAATCCAATTGAAGGGTAAAGGGGGCATCAAGGGTTTACTTTAAGGGAAGTAACTCTTGCAAGGGGCTTGAAAGGACCAAAACAAGGTCTTCTGCCACCTCGTTTTCTTGAATTTTGGCCCTTTTTCAGTGAAATCTGGCATGTGTGGATGGTGCAAGCCTGGCAGTTTGCCAAGGACTGCACAGCAGCCTTTAAAAAAGACTTTAAATCCACTTTTATGCCGTTTTTTGTTCACTGTTTTTTCAATTGATATATTAGGGCGCCATTTTGTTTGGCTGACTGGGCCCATTTTGATTTCTCAAAGCCTCTCTGACTGCCAGGCCGGGCCCAATTTTGAATTTCTCACAGCCTCTCTGATTGGCTGTTGGCACCCATTCTGATTTCCTAAAAGCTTCTGTGATTGGATAATTTCACAGAGGGATGAGATTTGATTGGATGATTGGGAGGGGGGGTATATGTTTATCCTTATTGACCTCTTACCATACAATGACGCCTTTTAACACCCCTAAAAGAGAAGGCTTTGGAAAATAATCTGAGAAAAGGAGACAATGCAGGTTACCAGCATTTTCTCCTTTTCTCACAATGTCTTCTACCCTATCAAAGAAAATTTTGATTATTAGTTATTCTTACATCTTATTGTATCTCTATGGCCTATTTTTTTAATTCTTCAAACGAAAACAAGATTTTTTTTTTTTTTTATCAGAAAAAGTTTCTGCAACAGCAACCAGTTGCTTCTGAATTTTATTTTTTTGTGCAGCGGTTAAACATGACATTGACTTTTGACTCGCACGGTCACCAAAACTGACCCTGGTATGAAAACAGGGAAATGTTTGATTTACCTTTCTTTGATTTGTGCAACAGGTTTCAGTTGCCTCCGAAAGTGTCTTTACAATTTCATGCGCAGCACGTAACCGTCTCATATGGGTGAGATGGTCATCGCAACCGAATCAATGGTCCTAGTGAGAAAAAACGAAAAAAGAAAAATCCCTATATTTGACTTGAGAAACAGGTGTCGTCTGCTATGAAATGTCCCGTAAGTCGATTTTTTCATGTTTTAGCGGATACGTAACTGGCACCTACAAACGGTAGTCAGCGTAAATGGGTTTGTTGTCACGGTATAAAGAGATTGGAGGAAAAAAAATAGAAATTCAGTTCCCTATATTTGACTTGGGAAACAGGTGTCGTCTGCTATGAAATGTCCCGTAAGTCGATTTTTCATGTTTTCGCGGATACGTAACTGGCACCTACGAGACGGTAGTCAACGTAAATGGGTTTGTTGTCACGTACGATATAGAGAGATTGGAGAAAAAAAAAAAAAAAATTCAGTTCTCTTTGTTTGACTTATGCAACAGGAAGCAGTTGCTACTGAAAAGAGTCTTCATGTCTTTTTTTAGCCACTTGTCACATCATTTTCTGGTGTTCTTGCATGTGCGTAACTGGCACGTATGAAACAGTAGTCAACGTAACTGGGTTTCTTGTTGCGCTTTTAAGATATTAGAAAAATTATGCTGCAATTCCTTCCTACTGAAAGAGTTTTCAGTCTTTTTTTTAGCCACTTGTCACATTGTTTTCTGTGCTTTTCGCATGTGCATAATTGGCACGTATGAGGTGGTAATCAACGTAACTGGGTTTCTTGTCATGGTTTGAAGCGATTAGAAAAAGTAACATTTCAGTTCCCTTTGTTTGATTTATGCAATAGGAAACAATTGCTAAATAAAGAGTTTTCAGTCCCTTTTTTAGCAACTTGTCACATTAGTTTGTGTGTGTTTTTTTTTACAGTTTTTTTTACACTGTACATTGATCATTTTGGCTTATATGAATTTGATGTGGCCCGAATCAGGAAATCCAATTGAAGGGTAAAGGGGGCATCAAGGGTTTACTTTAAGGGAAGTAACTCTTGCAAGGGGCTTGAAAGGACCAAAACAAGGTCTTCTGCCACCTCGTTTTCTTGAATTTTGGCCCTTTTTCAGTGAAATCTGGCATGTGTGGATGGTGCAAGCCTGGCAGTTTGCCAAGGACTGCACAGCAGCCTTTAAAAAAGACTTTAAATCCACTTTTATTCCGTTTTTTGTTCACTGTTTTTTCAATTGATATATTAGGGCGCCATTTTGTTTGGCTGACTGGGCCCATTTTGATTTCTCAAAGCCTCTCTGACTGCCAGGCCGGGCCCAATTTTGAATTTCTCACAGCCTCTCTGATTGGCTGTTGGCACCCATTCTGATTTCCTAAAAGCTTCTGTGATTGGATAATTTCACAGAGGGATGAGATTTGATTGGATGATTGGGAGGGGGGGTATATGTTTATCCTTATTGACCTCTTACCATACAATGACGCCTTTTAACACCCCTAAAAGAGAAGGCTTTGGAAAATAATCTGAGAAAAGGAGACAATGCAGGTTACCAGCATTTTCTCCTTTTCTCACAATGTCTTCTACCCTATCAAAGAAAATTTTGATTATTAGTTATTCTTACATCTTATTGTATCTCTATGGCCTATTTTTTTAATTCTTCAAACGAAAACAAGATTTTTTTTTTTTTCATCAGAAAAAGTTTCTGCAACAGCAACCAGTTGCTTCTGAATTTTATTTTTTTGTGCAGCGGTTAAACATGACATTGACTTTTGACTCGCACGGTCACCAAAACTGACCCTGGTATGAAAACAGGGAAATGTTTGATTTACCTTTCTTTGATTTGTGCAACAGGTTTCAGTTGCCTCCGAAAGTGTCTTTACAATTTCATGCGCAGCACGTAACCGTCTCATATGGGTGAGATGGTCATCGCAACCGAATCAATGGTCCTAGTGAGAAAAAACGAAAAAAGAAAAATCCCTATATTTGACTTGAGAAACAGGTGTCGTCTGCTATGAAATGTCCCGTAAGTCGATTTTTTCATGTTTTAGCGGATACGTAACTGGCACCTACAAACGGTAGTCAGCGTAAATGGGTTTGTTGTCACGGTATAAAGAGATTGGAGGAAAAAAAATAGAAATTCAGTTCCCTATATTTGACTTGGGAAACAGGTGTCGTCTGCTATGAAATGTCCCGTAAGTCGATTTTTCATGTTTTCGCGGATACGTAACTGGCACCTACAAGACGGTAGTCAACGTAAATGGGTTTGTTGTCACGTACGATATAGAGAGATTGGAGAAAAAAAAAAAAAAAAAATTCAGTTCTCTTTGTTTGACTTATGCAACAGGAAGCAGTTGCTACTGAAAAGAGTCTTCATGTCTTTTTTTAGCCACTTGTCACATCATTTTCTGGTGTTCTTGCATGTGCGTAACTGGCACGTATGAAAGAGTAGTCAACGTAACTGGGTTTCTTGTTGCGCTTTTAAGATATTAGAAAAATTATGCTGCAATTCCTTCCTACTGAAAGAGTTTTCAGTCTTTTTTTTAGCCACTTGTCACATTGTTTTCTGTGCTTTTCGCATGTGCATAATTGGCACGTATGAGGTGGTAATCAACGTAACTGGGTTTCTTGTCATGGTTTGAAGCGATTAGAAAAAGTAACATTTCAGTTCCCTTTGTTTGATTTATGCAATAGGAAACAATTGCTAAATAAAGAGTTTTCAGTCCCTTTTTTAGCAACTTGTCACATTAGTTTGTGTGTGTTTTTTTTTACAGTTTTTTTTACACTGTACATTGATCATTTTGGCTTATATGAATTTGATGTGGCCCGAATCAGGAAATCCAATTGAAGGGTAAAGGGGGCATCAAGGGTTTACTTTAAGGGAAGTAACTCTTGCAAGGGGCTTGAAAGGACCAAAACAAGGTCTTCTGCCACCTCGTTTTCTTGAATTTTGGCCCTTTTTCAGTGAAATCTGGCATGTGTGGATGGTGCAAGCCTGGCAGTTTGCCAAGGACTGCACAGCAGCCTTTAAAAAAGACTTTAAATCCACTTTTATGCCGTTTTTTGTTCACTGTTTTTTCAATTGATATATTAGGGCGCCATTTTGTTTGGCTGACTGGGCCCATTTTGATTTCTCAAAGCCTCTCTGACTGCCAGGCCGGGCCCAATTTTGAATTTCTCACAGCCTCTCTGATTGGCTGTTGGCACCCATTCTGATTTCCTAAAAGCTTCTGTGATTGGATAATTTCACAGAGGGATGAGATTTGATTGGATGATTGGGAGGGGGGGTATATGTTTATCCTTATTGACCTCTTACCATACAATGACGCCTTTTAACACCCCTAAAAGAGAAGGCTTTGGAAAATAATCTGAGAAAAGGAGACAATGCAGGTTACCAGCATTTTCTCCTTTTCTCACAATGTCTTCTACCCTATCAAAGAAAATTTTGATTATTAGTTATTCTTACATCTTATTGTATCTCTATGGCCTATTTTTTTAATTCTTCAAACGAAAACAAGATTTTTTTTTTTTTCATCAGAAAAAGTTTCTGCAACAGCAACCAGTTGCTTCTGAATTTTATTTTTTTGTGCAGCGGTTAAACATGACATTGACTTTTGACTCGCACGGTCACCAAAACTGACCCTGGTATGAAAACAGGGAAATGTTTGATTTACCTTTCTTTGATTTGTGCAACAGGTTTCAGTTGCCTCCGAAAGTGTCTTTACAATTTCATGCGCAGCACGTAACCGTCTCATATGGGTGAGATGGTCATCGCAACCGAATCAATGGTCCTAGTGAGAAAAAACGAAAAAAGAAAAATCCCTATATTTGACTTGAGAAACAGGTGTCGTCTGCTATGAAATGTCCCGTAAGTCGATTTTTTCATGTTTTAGCAGATACGTAACTGGCACCTACAAACGGTAGTCAGCGTAAATGGGTTTGTTGTCACGGTATAAAGAGATTGGAGGAAAAAAAATAGAAATTCAGTTCCCTATATTTGACTTGGGAAACAGGTGTCGTCTGCTATGAAATGTCCCGTAAGTCGATTTTTCATGTTTTCGCGGATACGTAACTGGCACCTACGAGACGGTAGTCAACGTAAATGGGTTTGTTGTCACGTACGATATAGAGAGATTGGAGAAAAAAAAAAAAAAAATTCAGTTCTCTTTGTTTGACTTATGCAACAGGAAGCAGTTGCTACTGAAAAGAGTCTTCATGTCTTTTTTTAGCCACTTGTCACATCATTTTCTGGTGTTCTTGCATGTGCGTAACTTGCACGTATGAAAGAGTAGTCAACGTAACTGGGTTTCTTGTTGCGCTTTTAAGATATTAGAAAAATTATGCTGCAATTCCTTCCTACTGAAAGAGTTTTCAGTCTTTTTTTTAGCCACTTGTCACATTGTTTTCTGTGCTTTTGGCATGTGCATAATTGGCACGTATGAGGTGGTAATCAACGTAACTGGGTTTCTTGTCATGGTTTGAAGTGATTAGAAAAAGTAACATTTCAGTTCCCTTTGTTTGATTTATGCAATAGGAAACAATTGCTAAATAAAGAGTTTTCAGTCCCTTTTTTAGCAACTTGTCACATTAGTTTGTGTGTGTTTTTTTTTACAGTTTTTTTTACACTGTACATTGATCATTTTGGCTTATATGAATTTGATGTGGCCCGAATCAGGAAATCCAATTGAAGGGTAAAGGGGGCATCAAGGGTTTACTTTAAGGGAAGTAACTCTTGCAAGGGGCTTGAAAGGACCAAAACAAGGTCTTCTGCCACCTCGTTTTCTTGAATTTTGGCCCTTTTTCAGTGAAATCTGGCATGTGTGGATGGTGCAAGCCTGGCAGTTTGCCAAGGACTGCACAGCAGCCTTTAAAAAAGACTTTAAATCCACTTTTATGCCGTTTTTTGTTCACTGTTTTTTCAATTGATATATTAGGGCGCCATTTTGTTTGGCTGACTGGGCCCATTTTGATTTCTCAAAGCCTCTCTGACTGCCAGGCCGGGCCCAATTTTGAATTTCTCACAGCCTCTCTGATTGGCTGTTGGCACCCATTCTGATTTCCTAAAAGCTTCTGTGATTGAATAATTTCACAGAGGGATGAGATTTGATTGGATGATTGGGAGGGGGGGTATATGTTTATCCTTATTGACCTCTTACCATACAATGACGCCTTTTAACACCCCTAAAAGAGAAGGCTTTGGAAAATAATCTGAGAAAAGGAGACAATGCAGGTTACCAGCATTTTCCCCTTTTCTCAATATGTCTTCTACCCTATCAAAGAAAATTTTGATTATTAGTTATTCTTACATCTTATTGTATCTCTATGGCCTATTTTTTTAATTCTTCAAACGAAAACAAGATTTTTTTTTTTTTCATCAGAAAAAGTTTCTGCAACAGCAACCAGTTGCTTCTGAATTTTATTTTTTTGTGCAGCGGTTAAACATGACATTGACTTTTGACTCGCACGGTCACCAAAACTGACCCTGGTATGAAAACAGGGAAATGTTTGATTTACCTTTCTTTGATTTGTGCAACAGGTTTCAGTTGCCTCCGAAAGTGTCTTTACAATTTCATGCGCAGCACGTAACCGTCTCATATGGGTGAGATGGTCATCGCAACCGAATCAATGGTCCTAGTGAGAAAAAACGAAAAAAGAAAAATCCCTATATTTGACTTGAGAAACAGGTGTCTTCTGCTATGAAATGTCCCGTAAGTCGATTTTTTCATGTTTTAGCGGATACGTAACTGGCACCTACAAACGGTAGTCAGCGTAAATGGGTTTGTTGTCACGGTATAAAGAGATTGGAGGAAAAAAAATAGAAATTCAGTTCCCTATATTTGACTTGGGAAACAGGTGTCGTCTGCTATGAAATGTCCCGTAAGTCGATTTTTCATGTTTTCGCGGATACGTAACTGGCACCTACGAGACGGTAGTCAACGTAAATGGGTTTGTTGTCACGTACGATATAGAGAGATTGGAGAAAAAAAAAAAAAAAAAATTCAGTTCTCTTTGTTTGACTTATGCAACAGGAAGCAGTTGCTACTGAAAAGAGTCTTCATGTCTTTTTTTAGCCACTTGTCACATCATTTTCTGGTGTTCTTGCATGTGCGTAACTGGCACGTATGAAACAGTAGTCAACGTAACTGGGTTTCTTGTTGCGCTTTTAAGATATTAGAAAAATTATGCTGCAATTCCTTCCTACTGAAAGAGTTTTCAGTCTTTTTTTTAGCCACTTGTCACATTGTTTTCTGTGCTTTTCGCATGTGCATAATTGGCACGTATGAGGTGGTAATCAACGTAACTGGGTTTCTTGTCATGGTTTGAAGCGATTAGAAAAAGTAACATTTCAGTTCCCTTTGTTTGATTTATGCAATAGGAAACAATTGCTAAATAAAGAGTTTTCAGTCCCTTTTTTAGCAACTTGTCACATTAGTTTGTGTGTGTTTTTTTTTACAGTTTTTTTTACACTGTACATTGATCATTTTGGCTTATATGAATTTGATGTGGCCCGAATCAGGAAATCCAATTGAAGGGTAAAGGGGGCATCAAGGGTTTACTTTAAGGGAAGTAACTCTTGCAAGGGGCTTGAAAGGACCAAAACAAGGTCTTCTGCCACCTCGTTTTCTTGAATTTTGGCCCTTTTTCAGTGAAATCTGGCATGTGTGGATGGTGCAAGCCTGGCAGTTTGCCAAGGACTGCACAGCAGCCTTTAAAAAAGACTTTAAATCCACTTTTATGCCGTTTTTTGTTCACTGTTTTTTCAATTGATATATTAGGGCGCCATTTTGTTTGGCTGACTGGGCCCATTTTGATTTCTCAAAGCCTCTCTGACTGCCAGGCCGGGCCCAATTTTGAATTTCTCACAGCCTCTCTGATTGGCTGTTGGCACCCATTCTGATTTCCTAAAAGCTTCTGTGATTGGATAATTTCACAGAGGGATGAGATTTGATTGGATGATTGGGAGGGGGGGTATATGTTTATCCTTATTGACCTCTTACCATACAATGACGCCTTTTAACACCCCTAAAAGAGAAGGCTTTGGAAAATAATCTGAGAAAAGGAGACAATGCAGGTTACCAGCATTTTCTCCTTTTCTCACAATGTCTTCTACCCTATCAAAGAAAATTTTGATTATTAGTTATTCTTACATCTTATTGTATCTCTATGGCCTATTTTTTTAATTCTTCAAACGAAAACAAGATTTTTTTTTTTTTCATCAGAAAAAGTTTCTGCAACAGCAACCAGTTGCTTCTGAATTTTATTTTTTTGTGCAGCGGTTAAACATGACATTGACTTTTGACTCGCACGGTCACCAAAACTGACCCTGGTATGAAAACAGGGAAATGTTTGATTTACCTTTCTTTGATTTGTGCAACAGGTTTCAGTTGCCTCCGAAAGTGTCTTTACAATTTCATGCGCAGCACGTAACCGTCTCATATGGGTGAGATGGTCATCGCAACCGAATCAATGGTCCTAGTGAGAAAAAACGAAAAAAGAAAAATCCCTATATTTGACTTGAGAAACAGGTGTCGTCTGCTATGAAATGTCCCGTAAGTCGATTTTTTCATGTTTTAGCAGATACGTAACTGGCACCTACAAACGGTAGTCAGCGTAAATGGGTTTGTTGTCACGGTATAAAGAGATTGGAGGAAAAAAAATAGAAATTCAGTTCCCTATATTTGACTTGGGAAACAGGTGTCGTCTGCTATGAAATGTCCCGTAAGTCGATTTTTCATGTTTTCGCGGATACGTAACTGGCACCTACGAGACGGTAGTCAACGTAAATGGGTTTGTTGTCACGTACGATATAGAGAGATTGGAGAAAAAAAAAAAAAAAAAATTCAGTTCTCTTTGTTTGACTTATGCAACAGGAAGCAGTTGCTACTGAAAAGAGTCTTCATGTCTTTTTTTAGCCACTTGTCACATCATTTTCTGGTGTTCTTGCATGTGCGTAACTGGCACGTATGAAACAGTAGTCAACGTAACTGGGTTTCTTGTTGCGCTTTTAAGATATTAGAAAAATTATGCTGCAATTCCTTCCTACTGAAAGAGTTTTCAGTCTTTTTTTTAGCCACTTGTCACATTGTTTTCTGTGCTTTTCGCATGTGCATAATTGGCACGTATGAGGTGGTAATCAACGTAACTGGGTTTCTTGTCATGGTTTGAAGCGATTAGAAAAAGTAACATTTCAGTTCCCTTTGTTTGATTTATGCAATAGGAAACAATTGCTAAATAAAGAGTTTTCAGTCCCTTTTTTAGCAACTTGTCACATTAGTTTGTGTGTGTTTTTTTTTACAGTTTTTTTTACACTGTACATTGATCATTTTGGCTTATATGAATTTGATGTGGCCCGAATCAGGAAATCCAATTGAAGGGTAAAGGGGGCATCAAGGGTTTACTTTAAGGGAAGTAACTCTTGCAAGGGGCTTGAAAGGACCAAAACAAGGTCTTCTGCCACCTCGTTTTCTTGAATTTTGGCCCTTTTTCAGTGAAATCTGGCATGTGTGGATGGTGCAAGCCTGGCAGTTTGCCAAGGACTGCACAGCAGCCTTTAAAAAAGACTTTAAATCCACTTTTATGCCGTTTTTTGTTCACTGTTTTTTCAATTGATATATTAGGGCGCCATTTTGTTTGGCTGACTGGGCCCATTTTGATTTCTCAAAGCCTCTCTGACTGCCAGGCCGGGCCCAATTTTGAATTTCTCACAGCCTCTCTGATTGGCTGTTGGCACCCATTCTGATTTCCTAAAAGCTTCTGTGATTGGATAATTTCACAGAGGGATGAGATTTGATTGGATGATTGGGAGGGGGGGTATATGTTTATCCTTATTGACCTCTTACCATACAATGACGCCTTTTAACACCCCTAAAAGAGAAGGCTTTGGAAAATAATCTGAGAAAAGGAGACAATGCAGGTTACCAGCATTTTCTCCTTTTCTCACAATGTCTTCTACCCTATCAAAGAAAATTTTGATTATTAGTTATTCTTACATCTTATTGTATCTCTATGGCCTATTTTTTTAATTCTTCAAACGAAAACAAGATTTTTTTTTTTTTCATCAGAAAAAGTTTCTGCAACAGCAACCAGTTGCTTCTGAATTTTATTTTTTTGTGCAGCGGTTAAACATGACATTGACTTTTGACTCGCACGGTCACCAAAACTGACCCTGGTATGAAAACAGGGAAATGTTTGATTTACCTTTCTTTGATTTGTGCAACAGGTTTCAGTTGCCTCCGAAAGTGTCTTTACAATTTCATGCGCAGCACGTAACCGTCTCATATGGGTGAGATGGTCATCGCAACCGAATCAATGGTCCTAGTGAGAAAAAACGAAAAAAGAAAAATCCCTATATTTGACTTGAGAAACAGGTGTCGTCTGCTATGAAATGTCCCGTAAGTCGATTTTTTCATGTTTTAGCGGATACGTAACTGGCACCTACAAACGGTAGTCAGCGTAAATGGGTTTGTTGTCACGGTATAAAGAGATTGGAGGAAAAAAAATAGAAATTCAGTTCCCTATATTTGACTTGGGAAACAGGTGTCGTCTGCTATGAAATGTCCCGTAAGTCGATTTTTCATGTTTTCGCGGATACGTAACTGGCACCTACGAGACGGTAGTCAACGTAAATGGGTTTGTTGTCACGTACGATATAGAGAGATTGGAGAAAAAAAAAAAAAAAAAAATTCAGTTCTCTTTGTTTGACTTATGCAACAGGAAGCAGTTGCTACTGAAAAGAGTCTTCATGTCTTTTTTTAGCCACTTGTCACATCATTTTCTGGTGTTCTTGCATGTGCGTAACTGGCACGTATGAAACAGTAGTCAACGTAACTGGGTTTCTTGTTGCGCTTTTAAGATATTAGAAAAATTATGCTGCAATTCCTTCCTACTGAAAGAGTTTTCAGTCTTTTTTTTAGCCACTTGTCACATTGTTTTCTGTGCTTTTGGCATGTGCATAATTGGCACGTATGAGGTGGTAATCAACGTAACTGGGTTTCTTGTCATGGTTTGAAGTGATTAGAAAAAGTAACATTTCAGTTCCCTTTGTTTGATTTATGCAATAGGAAACAATTGCTAAATAAAGAGTTTTCAGTCCCTTTTTTAGCAACTTGTCACATTAGTTTGTGTGTGTTTTTTTTTACAGTTTTTTTTACACTGTACATTGATCATTTTGGCTTATATGAATTTGATGTGGCCCGAATCAGGAAATCCAATTGAAGGGTAAAGGGGGCATCAAGGGTTTACTTTAAGGGAAGTAACTCTTGCAAGGGGCTTGAAAGGACCAAAACAAGGTCTTCTGCCACCTCGTTTTCTTGAATTTTGGCCCTTTTTCAGTGAAATCTGGCATGTGTGGATGGTGCAAGCCTGGCAGTTTGCCAAGGACTGCACAGCAGCCTTTAAAAAAGACTTTAAATCCACTTTTATGCCGTTTTTTGTTCACTGTTTTTTCAATTGATATATTAGGGCGCCATTTTGTTTGGCTGACTGGGCCCATTTTGATTTCTCAAAGCCTCTCTGACTGCCAGGCCGGGCCCAATTTTGAATTTCTCACAGCCTCTCTGATTGGCTGTTGGCACCCATTCTGATTTCCTAAAAGCTTCTGTGATTGAATAATTTCACAGAGGGATGAGATTTGATTGGATGATTGGGAGGGGGGGTATATGTTTATCCTTATTGACCTCTTACCATACAATGACGCCTTTTAACACCCCTAAAAGAGAAGGCTTTGGAAAATAATCTGAGAAAAGGAGACAATGCAGGTTACCAGCATTTTCCCCTTTTCTCAATATGTCTTCTACCCTATCAAAGAAAATTTTGATTATTAGTTATTCTTACATCTTATTGTATCTCTATGGCCTATTTTTTTAATTCTTCAAACGAAAACAAGATTTTTTTTTTTTTCATCAGAAAAAGTTTCTGCAACAGCAACCAGTTGCTTCTGAATTTTATTTTTTTGTGCAGCGGTTAAACATGACATTGACTTTTGACTCGCACGGTCACCAAAACTGACCCTGGTATGAAAACAGGGAAATGTTTGATTTACCTTTCTTTGATTTGTGCAACAGGTTTCAGTTGCCTCCGAAAGTGTCTTTACAATTTCATGCGCAGCACGTAACCGTCTCATATGGGTGAGATGGTCATCGCAACCGAATCAATGGTCCTAGTGAGAAAAAACGAAAAAAGAAAAATCCCTATATTTGACTTGAGAAACAGGTGTCTTCTGCTATGAAATGTCCCGTAAGTCGATTTTTTCATGTTTTAGCGGATACGTAACTGGCACCTACAAACGGTAGTCAGCGTAAATGGGTTTGTTGTCACGGTATAAAGAGATTGGAGGAAAAAAAATAGAAATTCAGTTCCCTATATTTGACTTGGGAAACAGGTGTCGTCTGCTATGAAATGTCCCGTAAGTCGATTTTTCATGTTTTCGCGGATACGTAACTGGCACCTACGAGACGGTAGTCAACGTAAATGGGTTTGTTGTCACGTACGATATAGAGAGATTGGAGAAAAAAAAAAAAAAAAAAATCAGTTCTCTTTGTTTGACTTATGCAACAGGAAGCAGTTGCTACTGAAAAGAGTCTTCATGTCTTTTTTTAGCCACTTGTCACATCATTTTCTGGTGTTCTTGCATGTGCGTAACTGGCACGTATGAAACAGTAGTCAACGTAACTGGGTTTCTTGTTGCGCTTTTAAGATATTAGAAAAATTATGCTGCAATTCCTTCCTACTGAAAGAGTTTTCAGTCTTTTTTTTAGCCACTTGTCACATTGTTTTCTGTGCTTTTCGCATGTGCATAATTGGCACGTATGAGGTGGTAATCAACGTAACTGGGTTTCTTGTCATGGTTTGAAGCGATTAGAAAAAGTAACATTTCAGTTCCCTTTGTTTGATTTATGCAATAGGAAACAATTGCTAAATAAAGAGTTTTCAGTCCCTTTTTTAGCAACTTGTCATATTAGTTTGTGTGTGTTTTTTTTTACAGTTTTTTTTACACTGTACATTGATCATTTTGGCTTATATGAATTTGATGTGGCCCGAATCAGGAAATCCAATTGAAGGGTAAAGGGGGCATCAAGGGTTTACTTTAAGGGAAGTAACTCTTGCAAGGGGCTTGAAAGGACCAAAACAAGGTCTTCTGCCACCTCGTTTTCTTGAATTTTGGCCCTTTTTCAGTGAAATCTGGCATGTGTGGATGGTGCAAGCCTGGCAGTTTGCCAAGGACTGCACAGCAGCCTTTAAAAAAGACTTTAAATCCACTTTTATGCCGTTTTTTGTTCACTGTTTTTTCAATTGATATATTAGGGCGCCATTTTGTTTGGCTGACTGGGCCCATTTTGATTTCTCAAAGCCTCTCTGACTGCCAGGCCGGGCCCAATTTTGAATTTCTCACAGCCTCTCTGATTGGCTGTTGGCACCCATTCTGATTTCCTAAAAGCTTCTGTGATTGGATAATTTCACAGAGGGATGAGATTTGATTGGATGATTGGGAGGGGGGGTATATGTTTATCCTTATTGACCTCTTACCATACAATGACGCCTTTTAACACCCCTAAAAGAGAAGGCTTTGGAAAATAATCTGAGAAAAGGAGACAATGCAGGTTACCAGCATTTTCTCCTTTTCTCACAATGTCTTCTACCCTATCAAAGAAAATTTTGATTATTAGTTATTCTTACATCTTATTGTATCTCTATGGCCTATTTTTTTAATTCTTCAAACGAAAACAAGATTTTTTTTTTTTTCATCAGAAAAAGTTTCTGCAACAGCAACCAGTTGCTTCTGAATTTTATTTTTTTGTGCAGCGGTTAAACATGACATTGACTTTTGACTCGCACGGTCACCAAAACTGACCCTGGTATGAAAACAGGGAAATGTTTGATTTACCTTTCTTTGATTTGTGCAACAGGTTTCAGTTGCCTCCGAAAGTGTCTTTACAATTTCATGCGCAGCACGTAACCGTCTCATATGGGTGAGATGGTCATCGCAACCGAATCAATGGTCCTAGTGAGAAAAAACGAAAAAAGAAAAATCCCTATATTTGACTTGAGAAACAGGTGTCGTCTGCTATGAAATGTCCCGTAAGTCGATTTTTTCATGTTTTAGCGGATACGTAACTGGCACCTACAAACGGTAGTCAGCGTAAATGGGTTTGTTGTCACGGTATAAAGAGATTGGAGGAAAAAAAATAGAAATTCAGTTCCCTATATTTGACTTGGGAAACAGGTGTCGTCTGCTATGAAATGTCCCGTAAGTCGATTTTTCATGTTTTCGCGGATACGTAACTGGCACCTACGAGACGGTAGTCAACGTAAATGGGTTTGTTGTCACGTACGATATAGAGAGATTGGAGAAAAAAAAAAAAAAAAAAATTCAGTTCTCTTTGTTTGACTTATGCAACAGGAAGCAGTTGCTACTGAAAAGAGTCTTCATGTCTTTTTTTAGCCACTTGTCACATCATTTTCTGGTGTTCTTGCATGTGCGTAACTGGCACGTATGAAACAGTAGTCAACGTAACTGGGTTTCTTGTTGCGCTTTTAAGATATTAGAAAAATTATGCTGCAATTCCTTCCTACTGAAAGAGTTTTCAGTCTTTTTTTTAGCCACTTGTCACATTGTTTTCTGTGCTTTTCGCATGTGCATAATTGGCACGTATGAGGTGGTAATCAACGTAACTGGGTTTCTTGTCATGGTTTGAAGCGATTAGAAAAAGTAACATTTCAGTTCCCTTTGTTTGATTTATGCAATAGGAAACAATTGCTAAATAAAGAGTTTTCAGTCCCTTTTTTAGCAACTTGTCACATTAGTTTGTGTGTGTTTTTTTTTACAGTTTTTTTTACACTGTACATTGATCATTTTGGCTTATATGAATTTGATGTGGCCCGAATCAGGAAATCCAATTGAAGGGTAAAGGGGGCATCAAGGGTTTACTTTAAGGGAAGTAACTCTTGCAAGGGGCTTGAAAGGACCAAAACAAGGTCTTCTGCCACCTCGTTTTCTTGAATTTTGGCCCTTTTTCAGTGAAATCTGGCATGTGTGGATGGTGCAAGCCTGGCAGTTTGCCAAGGACTGCACAGCAGCCTTTAAAAAAGACTTTAAATCCACTTTTATGCCGTTTTTTGTTCACTGTTTTTTCAATTGATATATTAGGGCGCCATTTTGTTTGGCTGACTGGGCCCATTTTGATTTCTCAAAGCCTCTCTGACTGCCAGGCCGGGCCCAATTTTGAATTTCTCACAGCCTCTCTGATTGGCTGTTGGCACCCATTCTGATTTCCTAAAAGCTTCTGTGATTGGATAATTTCACAGAGGGATGAGATTTGATTGGATGATTGGGAGGGGGGGTATATGTTTATCCTTATTGACCTCTTACCATACAATGACGCCTTTTAACACCCCTAAAAGAGAAGGCTTTGGAAAATAATCTGAGAAAAGGAGACAATGCAGGTTACCAGCATTTTCTCCTTTTCTCACAATGTCTTCTACCCTATCAAAGAAAATTTTGATTATTAGTTATTCTTACATCTTATTGTATCTCTATGGCCTATTTTTTTAATTCTTCAAACGAAAACAAGATTTTTTTTTTTTTCATCAGAAAAAGTTTCTGCAACAGCAACCAGTTGCTTCTGAATTTTATTTTTTTGTGCAGCGGTTAAACATGACATTGACTTTTGCCTCGCACGGTCACCAAAACTGACCCTGGTATGAAAACAGGGAAATGTTTGATTTACCTTTCTTTGATTTGTGCAACAGGTTTCAGTTGCCTCCGAAAGTGTCTTTACAATTTCATGCGCAGCACGTAACCGTCTCATATGGGTGAGATGGTCATCGCAACCGAATCAATGGTCCTAGTGAGAAAAAACGAAAAAAGAAAAATCCCTATATTTGACTTGAGAAACAGGTGTCGTCTGCTATGAAATGTCCCGTAAGTCGATTTTTTCATGTTTTAGCGGATACGTAACTGGCACCTACAAACGGTAGTCAGCGTAAATGGGTTTGTTGTCACGGTATAAAGAGATTGGAGGAAAAAAAATAGAAATTCAGTTCCCTATATTTGACTTGGGAAACAGGTGTCGTCTGCTATGAAATGTCCCGTAAGTCGATTTTTCATGTTTTCGCGGATACGTAACTGGCACCTACGAGACGGTAGTCAACGTAAATGGGTTTGTTGTCACGTACGATATAGAGAGATTGGAGAAAAAAAAAAAAAAAAAATTCAGTTCTCTTTGTTTGACTTATGCAACAGGAAGCAGTTGCTACTGAAAAGAGTCTTCATGTCTTTTTTTAGCCACTTGTCACATCATTTTCTGGTGTTCTTGCATGTGCGTAACTGGCACGTATGAAACAGTAGTCAACGTAACTGGGTTTCTTGTTGCGCTTTTAAGATATTAGAAAAATTATGCTGCAATTCCTTCCTACTGAAAGAGTTTTCAGTCTTTTTTTTAGCCACTTGTCACATTGTTTTCTGTGCTTTTGGCATGTGCATAATTGGCACGTATGAGGTGGTAATCAACGTAACTGGGTTTCTTGTCATGGTTTGAAGTGATTAGAAAAAGTAACATTTCAGTTCCCTTTGTTTGATTTATGCAATAGGAAACAATTGCTAAATAAAGAGTTTTCAGTCCCTTTTTTAGCAACTTGTCACATTAGTTTGTGTGTGTTTTTTTTTACAGTTTTTTTTACACTGTACATTGATCATTTTGGCTTATATGAATTTGATGTGGCCCGAATCAGGAAATCCAATTGAAGGGTAAAGGGGGCATCAAGGGTTTACTTTAAGGGAAGTAACTCTTGCAAGGGGCTTGAAAGGACCAAAACAAGGTCTTCTGCCACCTCGTTTTCTTGAATTTTGGCCCTTTTTCAGTGAAATCTGGCATGTGTGGATGGTGCAAGCCTGGCAGTTTGCCAAGGACTGCACAGCAGCCTTTAAAAAAGACTTTAAATCCACTTTTATGCCGTTTTTTGTTCACTGTTTTTTCAATTGATATATTAGGGCGCCATTTTGTTTGGCTGACTGGGCCCATTTTGATTTCTCAAAGCCTCTCTGACTGCCAGGCCGGGCCCAATTTTGAATTTCTCACAGCCTCTCTGATTGGCTGTTGGCACCCATTCTGATTTCCTAAAAGCTTCTGTGATTGAATAATTTCACAGAGGGATGAGATTTGATTGGATGATTGGGAGGGGGGGTATATGTTTATCCTTATTGACCTCTTACCATACAATGACGCCTTTTAACACCCCTAAAAGAGAAGGCTTTTGAAAATAATCTGAGAAAAGGAGACAATGCAGGTTACCAACATTTTCCCCTTTTCTCAATATGTCTTCTACCCTATCAAAGAAAATTTTGATTATTAGTTATTCTTACATCTTATTGTATCTCTATGGCCTATTTTTTTAATTCTTCAAACGAAAACAAGATTTTTTTTTTTTTCATCAGAAAAAGTTTCTGCAACAGCAACCAGTTGCTTCTGAATTTTATTTTTTTGTGCAGCGGTTAAACATGACATTGACTTTTGACTCGCACGGTCACCAAAACTGACCCTGGTATGAAAACAGGGAAATGTTTGATTTACCTTTCTTTGATTTGTGCAACAGGTTTCAGTTGCCTCCGAAAGTGTCTTTACAATTTCATGCGCAGCACGTAACCGTCTCATATGGGTGAGATGGTCATCGCAACCGAATCAATGGTCCTAGTGAGAAAAAACGAAAAAAGAAAAATCCCTATATTTGACTTGAGAAACAGGTGTCTTCTGCTATGAAATGTCCCGTAAGTCGATTTTTTCATGTTTTAGCGGATACGTAACTGGCACCTACAAACGGTAGTCAGCGTAAATGGGTTTGTTGTCACGGTATAAAGAGATTGGAGGAAAAAAAATAGAAATTCAGTTCCCTATATTTGACTTGGGAAACAGGTGTCGTCTGCTATGAAATGTCCCGTAAGTCGATTTTTCATGTTTTCGCGGATACGTAACTGGCACCTACGAGACGGTAGTCAACGTAAATGGGTTTGTTGTCACGTACGATATAGAGAGATTGGAGAAAAAAAAAAAAAAAAAAATTCAGTTCTCTTTGTTTGACTTATGCAACAGGAAGCAGTTGCTACTGAAAAGAGTCTTCATGTCTTTTTTTAGCCACTTGTCACATCATTTTCTGGTGTTCTTGCATGTGCGTAACTGGCACGTATGAAACAGTAGTCAACGTAACTGGGTTTCTTGTTGCGCTTTTAAGATATTAGAAAAATTATGCTGCAATTCCTTCCTACTGAAAGAGTTTTCAGTCTTTTTTTTAGCCACTTGTCACATTGTTTTCTGTGCTTTTCGCATGTGCATAATTGGCACGTATGAGGTGGTAATCAACGTAACTGGGTTTCTTGTCATGGTTTGAAGCGATTAGAAAAAGTAACATTTCAGTTCCCTTTGTTTGATTTATGCAATAGGAAACAATTGCTAAATAAAGAGTTTTCAGTCCCTTTTTTAGCAACTTGTCACATTAGTTTGTGTGTGTTTTTTTTTACAGTTTTTTTTACACTGTACATTGATCATTTTGGCTTATATGAATTTGATGTGGCCCGAATCAGGAAATCCAATTGAAGGGTAAAGGGGGCATCAAGGGTTTACTTTAAGGGAAGTAACTCTTGCAAGGGGCTTGAAAGGACCAAAACAAGGTCTTCTGCCACCTCGTTTTCTTGAATTTTGGCCCTTTTTCAGTGAAATCTGGCATGTGTGGATGGTGCAAGCCTGGCAGTTTGCCAAGGACTGCACAGCAGCCTTTAAAAAAGACTTTAAATCCACTTTTATGCCGTTTTTTGTTCACTGTTTTTTCAATTGATATATTAGGGCGCCATTTTGTTTGGCTGACTGGGCCCATTTTGATTTCTCAAAGCCTCTCTGACTGCCAGGCCGGGCCCAATTTTGAATTTCTCACAGCCTCTCTGATTGGCTGTTGGCACCCATTCTGATTTCCTAAAAGCTTCTGTGATTGGATAATTTCACAGAGGGATGAGATTTGATTGGATGATTGGGAGGGGGGGTATATGTTTATCCTTATTGACCTCTTACCATACAATGACGCCTTTTAACACCCCTAAAAGAGAAGGCTTTGGAAAATAATCTGAGAAAAGGAGACAATGCAGGTTACCAGCATTTTCTCCTTTTCTCACAATGTCTTCTACCCTATCAAAGAAAATTTTGATTATTAGTTATTCTTACATCTTATTGTATCTCTATGGCCTATTTTTTTAATTCTTCAAACGAAAACAAGATTTTTTTTTTTTTCATCAGAAAAAGTTTCTGCAACAGCAACCAGTTGCTTCTGAATTTTATTTTTTTGTGCAGCGGTTAAACATGACATTGACTTTTGACTCGCACGGTCACCAAAACTGACCCTGGTATGAAAACAGGGAAATGTTTGATTTACCTTTCTTTGATTTGTGCAACAGGTTTCAGTTGCCTCCGAAAGTGTCTTTACAATTTCATGCGCAGCACGTAACCGTCTCATATGGGTGAGATGGTCATCGCAACCGAATCAATGGTCCTAGTGAGAAAAAACGAAAAAAGAAAAATCCCTATATTTGACTTGAGAAACAGGTGTCGTCTGCTATGAAATGTCCCGTAAGTCGATTTTTTCATGTTTTAGCGGATACGTAACTGGCACCTACAAACGGTAGTCAGCGTAAATGGGTTTGTTGTCACGGTATAAAGAGATTGGAGGAAAAAAAATAGAAATTCAGTTCCCTATATTTGACTTGGGAAACAGGTGTCGTCTGCTATGAAATGTCCCGTAAGTCGATTTTTCATGTTTTCGCGGATACGTAACTGGCACCTACGAGACGGTAGTCAACGTAAATGGGTTTGTTGTCACGTACGATATAGAGAGATTGGAGAAAAAAAAAAAAAAAAAAATTCAGTTCTCTTTGTTTGACTTATGCAACAGGAAGCAGTTGCTACTGAAAAGAGTCTTCATGTCTTTTTTTAGCCACTTGTCACATCATTTTCTGGTGTTCTTGCATGTGCGTAACTGGCACGTATGAAACAGTAGTCAACGTAACTGGGTTTCTTGTTGCGCTTTTAAGATATTAGAAAAATTATGCTGCAATTCCTTCCTACTGAAAGAGTTTTCAGTCTTTTTTTTAGCCACTTGTCACATTGTTTTCTGTGCTTTTCGCATGTGCATAATTGGCACGTATGAGGTGGTAATCAACGTAACTGGGTTTCTTGTCATGGTTTGAAGTGATTAGAAAAAGTAACATTTCAGTTCCCTTTGTTTGATTTATGCAATAGGAAACAATTGCTAAATAAAGAGTTTTCAGTCCCTTTTTTAGCAACTTGTCACATTAGTTTGTGTGTGTTTTTTTTTACAGTTTTTTTTACACTGTACATTGATCATTTTGGCTTATATGAATTTGATGTGGCCCGAATCAGGAAATCCAATTGAAGGGTAAAGGGGGCATCAAGGGTTTACTTTAAGGGAAGTAACTCTTGCAAGGGGCTTGAAAGGACCAAAACAAGGTCTTCTGCCACCTCGTTTTCTTGAATTTTGGCCCTTTTTCAGTGAAATCTGGCATGTGTGGATGGTGCAAGCCTGGCAGTTTGCCAAGGACTGCACAGCAGCCTTTAAAAAAGACTTTAAATCCACTTTTATGCCGTTTTTTGTTCACTGTTTTTTCAATTGATATATTAGGGCGCCATTTTGTTTGGCTGACTGGGCCCATTTTGATTTCTCAAAGCCTCTCTGACTGCCAGGCCGGGCCCAATTTTGAATTTCTCACAGCCTCTCTGATTGGCTGTTGGCACCCATTCTGATTTCCTAAAAGCTTCTGTGATTGAATAATTTCACAGAGGGATGAGATTTGATTGGATGATTGGGAGGGGGGGTATATGTTTATCCTTATTGACCTCTTACCATACAATGACGCCTTTTAACACCCCTAAAAGAGAAGGCTTTGGAAAATAATCTGAGAAAAGGAGACAATGCAGGTTACCAGCATTTTCCCCTTTTCTCAATATGTCTTCTACCCTATCAAAGAAAATTTTGATTATTAGTTATTCTTACATCTTATTGTATCTCTATGGCCTATTTTTTTAATTCTTCAAACGAAAACAAGATTTTTTTTTTTTTCATCAGAAAAAGTTTCTGCAACAGCAACCAGTTGCTTCTGAATTTTATTTTTTTGTGCAGCGGTTAAACATGACATTGACTTTTGACTCGCACGGTCACCAAAACTGACCCTGGTATGAAAACAGGGAAATGTTTGATTTACCTTTCTTTGATTTGTGCAACAGGTTTCAGTTGCCTCCGAAAGTGTCTTTACAATTTCATGCGCAGCACGTAACCGTCTCATATGGGTGAGATGGTCATCGCAACCGAATCAATGGTCCTAGTGAGAAAAAACGAAAAAAGAAAAATCCCTATATTTGACTTGAGAAACAGGTGTCTTCTGCTATGAAATGTCCCGTAAGTCGATTTTTTCATGTTTTAGCGGATACGTAACTGGCACCTACAAACGGTAGTCAGCGTAAATGGGTTTGTTGTCACGGTATAAAGAGATTGGAGGAAAAAAAATAGAAATTCAGTTCCCTATATTTGACTTGGGAAACAGGTGTCGTCTGCTATGAAATGTCCCGTAAGTCGATTTTTCATGTTTTCGCGGATACGTAACTGGCACCTACGAGACGGTAGTCAACGTAAATGGGTTTGTTGTCACGTACGATATAGAGAGATTGGAGAAAAAAAAAAAAAAAAAATTCAGTTCTCTTTGTTTGACTTATGCAACAGGAAGCAGTTGCTACTGAAAAGAGTCTTCATGTCTTTTTTTAGCCACTTGTCACATCATTTTCTGGTGTTCTTGCATGTGCGTAACTGGCACGTATGAAACAGTAGTCAACGTAACTGGGTTTCTTGTTGCGCTTTTAAGATATTAGAAAAATTATGCTGCAATTCCTTCCTACTGAAAGAGTTTTCAGTCTTTTTTTTAGCCACTTGTCACATTGTTTTCTGTGCTTTTGGCATGTGCATAATTGGCACGTATGAGGTGGTAATCAACGTAACTGGGTTTCTTGTCATGGTTTGAAGCGATTAGAAAAAGTAACATTTCAGTTCCCTTTGTTTGATTTATGCAATAGGAAACAATTGCTAAATAAAGAGTTTTCAGTCCCTTTTTTAGCAACTTGTCATATTAGTTTGTGTGTGTTTTTTTTTACAGTTTTTTTTACACTGTACATTGATCATTTTGGCTTATATGAATTTGATGTGGCCCGAATCAGGAAATCCAATTGAAGGGTAAAGGGGGCATCAAGGGTTTACTTTAAGGGAAGTAACTCTTGCAAGGGGCTTGAAAGGACCAAAACAAGGTCTTCTGCCACCTCGTTTTCTTGAATTTTGGCCCTTTTTCAGTGAAATCTGGCATGTGTGGATGGTGCAAGCCTGGCAGTTTGCCAAGGACTGCACAGCAGCCTTTAAAAAAGACTTTAAATCCACTTTTATGCCGTTTTTTGTTCACTGTTTTTTCAATTGATATATTAGGGCGCCATTTTGTTTGGCTGACTGGGCCCATTTTGATTTCTCAAAGCCTCTCTGACTGCCAGGCCGGGCCCAATTTTGAATTTCTCACAGCCTCTCTGATTGGCTGTTGGCACCCATTCTGATTTCCTAAAAGCTTCTGTGATTGGATAATTTCACAGAGGGATGAGATTTGATTGGATGATTGGGAGGGGGGGTATATGTTTATCCTTATTGACCTCTTACCATACAATGACGCCTTTTAACACCCCTAAAAGAGAAGGCTTTGGAAAATAATCTGAGAAAAGGAGACAATGCAGGTTACCAGCATTTTCTCCTTTTCTCACAATGTCTTCTACCCTATCAAAGAAAATTTTGATTATTAGTTATTCTTACATCTTATTGTATCTCTATGGCCTATTTTTTTAATTCTTCAAACGAAAACAAGATTTTTTTTTTTTTCATCAGAAAAAGTTTCTGCAACAGCAACCAGTTGCTTCTGAATTTTATTTTTTTGTGCAGCGGTTAAACATGACATTGACTTTTGACTCGCACGGTCACCAAAACTGACCCTGGTATGAAAACAGGGAAATGTTTGATTTACCTTTCTTTGATTTGTGCAACAGGTTTCAGTTGCCTCCGAAAGTGTCTTTACAATTTCATGCGCAGCACGTAACCGTCTCATATGGGTGAGATGGTCATCGCAACCGAATCAATGGTCCTAGTGAGAAAAAACGAAAAAAGAAAAATCCCTATATTTGACTTGAGAAACAGGTGTCGTCTGCTATGAAATGTCCCGTAAGTCGATTTTTTCATGTTTTAGCGGATACGTAACTGGCACCTACAAACGGTAGTCAGCGTAAATGGGTTTGTTGTCACGGTATAAAGAGATTGGAGGAAAAAAAATAGAAATTCAGTTCCCTATATTTGACTTGGGAAACAGGTGTCGTCTGCTATGAAATGTCCCGTAAGTCGATTTTTCATGTTTTCGCGGATACGTAACTGGCACCTACGAGACGGTAGTCAACGTAAATGGGTTTGTTGTCACGTACGATATAGAGAGATTGGAGAAAAAAAAAAAAAAAAAAATTCAGTTCTCTTTGTTTGACTTATGCAACAGGAAGCAGTTGCTACTGAAAAGAGTCTTCATGTCTTTTTTTAGCCACTTGTCACATCATTTTCTGGTGTTCTTGCATGTGCGTAACTGGCACGTATGAAACAGTAGTCAACGTAACTGGGTTTCTTGTTGCGCTTTTAAGATATTAGAAAAATTATGCTGCAATTCCTTCCTACTGAAAGAGTTTTCAGTCTTTTTTTTAGCCACTTGTCACATTGTTTTCTGTGCTTTTCGCATGTGCATAATTGGCACGTATGAGGTGGTAATCAACGTAACTGGGTTTCTTGTCATGGTTTGAAGCGATTAGAAAAAGTAACATTTCAGTTCCCTTTGTTTGATTTATGCAATAGGAAACAATTGCTAAATAAAGAGTTTTCAGTCCCTTTTTTAGCAACTTGTCACATTAGTTTGTGTGTGTTTTTTTTTACAGTTTTTTTTACACTGTACATTGATCATTTTGGCTTATATGAATTTGATGTGGCCCGAATCAGGAAATCCAATTGAAGGGTAAAGGGGGCATCAAGGGTTTACTTTAAGGGAAGTAACTCTTGCAAGGGGCTTGAAAGGACCAAAACAAGGTCTTCTGCCACCTCGTTTTCTTGAATTTTGGCCCTTTTTCAGTGAAATCTGGCATGTGTGGATGGTGCAAGCCTGGCAGTTTGCCAAGGACTGCACAGCAGCCTTTAAAAAAGACTTTAAATCCACTTTTATGCCGTTTTTTGTTCACTGTTTTTTCAATTGATATATTAGGGCGCCATTTTGTTTGGCTGACTGGGCCCATTTTGATTTCTCAAAGCCTCTCTGACTGCCAGGCCGGGCCCAATTTTGAATTTCTCACAGCCTCTCTGATTGGCTGTTGGCACCCATTCTGATTTCCTAAAAGCTTCTGTGATTGGATAATTTCACAGAGGGATGAGATTTGATTGGATGATTGGGAGGGGGGGTATATGTTTATCCTTATTGACCTCTTACCATACAATGACGCCTTTTAACACCCCTAAAAGAGAAGGCTTTGGAAAATAATCTGAGAAAAGGAGACAATGCAGGTTACCAGCATTTTCTCCTTTTCTCACAATGTCTTCTACCCTATCAAAGAAAATTTTGATTATTAGTTATTCTTACATCTTATTGTATCTCTATGGCCTATTTTTTTAATTCTTCAAACGAAAACAAGATTTTTTTTTTTTTCATCAGAAAAAGTTTCTGCAACAGCAACCAGTTGCTTCTGAATTTTATTTTTTTGTGCAGCGGTTAAACATGACATTGACTTTTGCCTCGCACGGTCACCAAAACTGACCCTGGTATGAAAACAGGGAAATGTTTGATTTACCTTTCTTTGATTTGTGCAACAGGTTTCAGTTGCCTCCGAAAGTGTCTTTACAATTTCATGCGCAGCACGTAACCGTCTCATATGGGTGAGATGGTCATCGCAACCGAATCAATGGTCCTAGTGAGAAAAAACGAAAAAAGAAAAATCCCTATATTTGACTTGAGAAACAGGTGTCGTCTGCTATGAAATGTCCCGTAAGTCGATTTTTTCATGTTTTAGCGGATACGTAACTGGCACCTACAAACGGTAGTCAGCGTAAATGGGTTTGTTGTCACGGTATAAAGAGATTGGAGGAAAAAAAATAGAAATTCAGTTCCCTATATTTGACTTGGGAAACAGGTGTCGTCTGCTATGAAATGTCCCGTAAGTCGATTTTTCATGTTTTCGCGGATACGTAACTGGCACCTACGAGACGGTAGTCAACGTAAATGGGTTTGTTGTCACGTACGATATAGAGAGATTGGAGAAAAAAAAAAAAAAAAAAATTCAGTTCTCTTTGTTTGACTTATGCAACAGGAAGCAGTTGCTACTGAAAAGAGTCTTCATGTCTTTTTTTAGCCACTTGTCACATCATTTTCTGGTGTTCTTGCATGTGCGTAACTGGCACGTATGAAACAGTAGTCAACGTAACTGGGTTTCTTGTTGCGCTTTTAAGATATTAGAAAAATTATGCTGCAATTCCTTCCTACTGAAAGAGTTTTCAGTCTTTTTTTTAGCCACTTGTCACATTGTTTTCTGTGCTTTTGGCATGTGCATAATTGGCACGTATGAGGTAGTAATCAACGTAACTGGGTTTCTTGTCATGGTTTGAAGTGATTAGAAAAAGTAACATTTCAGTTCCCTTTGTTTGATTTATGCAATAGGAAACAATTGCTAAATAAAGAGTTTTCAGTCCCTTTTTTAGCAACTTGTCACATTAGTTTGTGTGTGTTTTTTTTTACAGTTTTTTTTACACTGTACATTGATCATTTTGGCTTATATGAATTTGATGTGGCCCGAATCAGGAAATCCAATTGAAGGGTAAAGGGGGCATCAAGGGTTTACTTTAAGGGAAGTAACTCTTGCAAGGGGCTTGAAAGGACCAAAACAAGGTCTTCTGCCACCTCGTTTTCTTGAATTTTGGCCCTTTTTCAGTGAAATCTGGCATGTGTGGATGGTGCAAGCCTGGCAGTTTGCCAAGGACTGCACAGCAGCCTTTAAAAAAGACTTTAAATCCACTTTTATGCCGTTTTTTGTTCACTGTTTTTTCAATTGATATATTAGGGCGCCATTTTGTTTGGCTGACTGGGCCCATTTTGATTTCTCAAAGCCTCTCTGACTGCCAGGCCGGGCCCAATTTTGAATTTCTCACAGCCTCTCTGATTGGCTGTTGGCACCCATTCTGATTTCCTAAAAGCTTCTGTGATTGAATAATTTCACAGAGGGATGAGATTTGATTGGATGATTGGGAGGGGGGGTATATGTTTATCCTTATTGACCTCTTACCATACAATGACGCCTTTTAACACCCCTAAAAGAGAAGGCTTTGGAAAATAATCTGAGAAAAGGAGACAATGCAGGTTACCAGCATTTTCCCCTTTTCTCAATATGTCTTCTACCCTATCAAAGAAAATTTTGATTATTAGTTATTCTTACATCTTATTGTATCTCTATGGCCTATTTTTTTAATTCTTCAAACGAAAACAAGATTTTTTTTTTTTTCATCAGAAAAAGTTTCTGCAACAGCAACCAGTTGCTTCTGAATTTTATTTTTTTGTGCAGCGGTTAAACATGACATTGACTTTTGACTCGCACGGTCACCAAAACTGACCCTGGTATGAAAACAGGGAAATGTTTGATTTACCTTTCTTTGATTTGTGCAACAGGTTTCAGTTGCCTCCGAAAGTGTCTTTACAATTTCATGCGCAGCACGTAACCGTCTCATATGGGTGAGATGGTCATCGCAACCGAATCAATGGTCCTAGTGAGAAAAAACGAAAAAAGAAAAATCCCTATATTTGACTTGAGAAACAGGTGTCTTCTGCTATGAAATGTCCCGTAAGTCGATTTTTTCATGTTTTAGCGGATACGTAACTGGCACCTACAAACGGTAGTCAGCGTAAATGGGTTTGTTGTCACGGTATAAAGAGATTGGAGGAAAAAAAATAGAAATTCAGTTCCCTATATTTGACTTGGGAAACAGGTGTCGTCTGCTATGAAATGTCCCGTAAGTCGATTTTTCATGTTTTCGCGGATACGTAACTGGCACCTACGAGACGGTAGTCAACGTAAATGGGTTTGTTGTCACGTACGATATAGAGAGATTGGAGAAAAAAAAAAAAAAAAAAATTCAGTTCTCTTTGTTTGACTTATGCAACAGGAAGCAGTTGCTACTGAAAAGAGTCTTCATGTCTTTTTTTAGCCACTTGTCACATCATTTTCTGGTGTTCTTGCATGTGCGTAACTGGCACGTATGAAACAGTAGTCAACGTAACTGGGTTTCTTGTTGCGCTTTTAAGATATTAGAAAAATTATGCTGCAATTCCTTCCTACTGAAAGAGTTTTCAGTCTTTTTTTTAGCCACTTGTCACATTGTTTTCTGTGCTTTTCGCATGTGCATAATTGGCACGTATGAGGTGGTAATCAACGTAACTGGGTTTCTTGTCATGGTTTGAAGCGATTAGAAAAAGTAACATTTCAGTTCCCTTTGTTTGATTTATGCAATAGGAAACAATTGCTAAATAAAGAGTTTTCAGTCCCTTTTTTAGCAACTTGTCACATTAGTTTGTGTGTGTTTTTTTTTACAGTTTTTTTTACACTGTACATTGATCATTTTGGCTTATATGAATTTGATGTGGCCCGAATCAGGAAATCCAATTGAAGGGTAAAGGGGGCATCAAGGGTTTACTTTAAGGGAAGTAACTCTTGCAAGGGGCTTGAAAGGACCAAAACAAGGTCTTCTGCCACCTCGTTTTCTTGAATTTTGGCCCTTTTTCAGTGAAATCTGGCATGTGTGGATGGTGCAAGCCTGGCAGTTTGCCAAGGACTGCACAGCAGCCTTTAAAAAAGACTTTAAATCCACTTTTATGCCGTTTTTTGTTCACTGTTTTTTCAATTGATATATTAGGGCGCCATTTTGTTTGGCTGACTGGGCCCATTTTGATTTCTCAAAGCCTCTCTGACTGCCAGGCCGGGCCCAATTTTGAATTTCTCACAGCCTCTCTGATTGGCTGTTGGCACCCATTCTGATTTCCTAAAAGCTTCTGTGATTGGATAATTTCACAGAGGGATGAGATTTGATTGGATGATTGGGAGGGGGGGTATATGTTTATCCTTATTGACCTCTTACCATACAATGACGCCTTTTAACACCCCTAAAAGAGAAGGCTTTGGAAAATAATCTGAGAAAAGGAGACAATGCAGGTTACCAGCATTTTCTCCTTTTCTCACAATGTCTTCTACCCTATCAAAGAAAATTTTGATTATTAGTTATTCTTACATCTTATTGTATCTCTATGGCCTATTTTTTTAATTCTTCAAACGAAAACAAGATTTTTTTTTTTTTCATCAGAAAAAGTTTCTGCAACAGCAACCAGTTGCTTCTGAATTTTATTTTTTTGTGCAGCGGTTAAACATGACATTGACTTTTGACTCGCACGGTCACCAAAACTGACCCTGGTATGAAAACAGGGAAATGTTTGATTTACCTTTCTTTGATTTGTGCAACAGGTTTCAGTTGCCTCCGAAAGTGTCTTTACAATTTCATGCGCAGCACGTAACCGTCTCATATGGGTGAGATGGTCATCGCAACCGAATCAATGGTCCTAGTGAGAAAAAACGAAAAAAGAAAAATCCCTATATT
Organism: Tridacna crocea; assembly: GCA_943736015.1. NCBI lineage: Eukaryota > Metazoa > Mollusca > Bivalvia > Cardiida > Cardiidae > Tridacna > Tridacna crocea. Next base: position 7,486,985 of record OX031066.1, on the reverse strand, counting down.
TGACTTGAGAAACAGGTGTCGTCTGCTATGAAATGTCCCGTAAGTCGATTTTTTCATGTTTTAGCGGATACGTAACTGGCACCTACAAACGGTAGTCAGCGTAAATGGGTTTGTTGTCACGGTATAAAGAGATTGGAGGAAAAAAAATAGAAATTCAGTTCCCTATATTTGACTTGGGAAACAGGTGTCGTCTGCTATGAAATGTCCCGTAAGTCGATTTTTCATGTTTTCGCGGATACGTAACTGGCACCTACGAGACGGTAGTCAACGTAAATGGGTTTGTTGTCACGTACGATATAGAGAGATTGGAGAAAAAAAAAAAAAAAAAAATTCAGTTCTCTTTGTTTGACTTATGCAACAGGAAGCAGTTGCTACTGAAAAGAGTCTTCATGTCTTTTTTTAGCCACTTGTCACATCATTTTCTGGTGTTCTTGCATGTGCGTAACTGGCACGTATGAAACAGTAGTCAACGTAACTGGGTTTCTTGTTGCGCTTTTAAGATATTAGAAAAATTATGCTGCAATTCCTTCCTACTGAAAGAGTTTTCAGTCTTTTTTTTAGCCACTTGTCACATTGTTTTCTGTGCTTTTGGCATGTGCATAATTGGCACGTATGAGGTGGTAATCAACGTAACTGGGTTTCTTGTCATGGTTTGAAGCGATTAGAAAAAGTAACATTTCAGTTCCCTTTGTTTGATTTATGCAATAGGAAACAATTGCTAAATAAAGAGTTTTCAGTCCCTTTTTTAGCAACTTGTCACATTAGTTTGTGTGTGTTTTTTTTTACAGTTTTTTTTACACTGTACATTGATCATTTTGGCTTATATGAATTTGATGTGGCCCGAATCAGGAAATCCAATTGAAGGGTAAAGGGGGCATCAAGGGTTTACTTTAAGGGAAGTAACTCTTGCAAGGGGCTTGAAAGGACCAAAACAAGGTCTTCTGCCACCTCGTTTTCTTGAATTTTGGCCCTTTTTCAGTGAAATCTGGCATGTGTGGATGGTGCAAGCCTGGCAGTTTGCCAAGGACTGCACAGCAGCCTTTAAAAAAGACTTTAAATCCACTTTTATGCCGTTTTTTGTTCACTGTTTTTTCAATTGATATATTAGGGCGCCATTTTGTTTGGCTGACTGGGCCCATTTTGATTTCTCAAAGCCTCTCTGACTGCCAGGCCGGGCCCAATTTTGAATTTCTCACAGCCTCTCTGATTGGCTGTTGGCACCCATTCTGATTTCCTAAAAGCTTCTGTGATTGGATAATTTCACAGAGGGATGAGATTTGATTGGATGATTGGGAGGGGGGGTATATGTTTATCCTTATTGACCTCTTACCATACAATGACGCCTTTTAACACCCCTAAAAGAGAAGGCTTTGGAAAATAATCTGAGAAAAGGAGACAATGCAGGTTACCAGCATTTTCTCCTTTTCTCAATATGTCTTCTACCCTATCAAAGAAAATTTTGATTATTAGTTATTCTTACATCTTATTGTATCTCTATGGCCTATTTTTTTAATTCTTCAAACGAAAACAAGATTTTTTTTTTTTTCATCAGAAAAAGTTTCTGCAACAGCAACCAGTTGCTTCTGAATTTTATTTTTTTGTGCAGCGGTTAAACATGACATTGACTTTTGACTCGCACGGTCACCAAAACTGACCCTGGTATGAAAACAGGGAAATGTTTGATTTACCTTTCTTTGATTTGTGCAACAGGTTTCAGTTGCCTCCGAAAGTGTCTTTACAATTTCATGCGCAGCACGTAACCGTCTCATATGGGTGAGATGGTCATCGCAACCGAATCAATGGTCCTAGTGAGAAAAAACGAAAAAAGAAAAATCCCTATATTTGACTTGAGAAACAGGTGTCTTCTGCTATGAAATGTCCCGTAAGTCGATTTTTTCATGTTTTAGCGGATACGTAACTGGCACCTACAAACGGTAGTCAGCGTAAATGGGTTTGTTGTCACGGTATAAAGAGATTGGAGGAAAAAAAATAGAAATTCAGTTCCCTATATTTGACTTGGGAAACAGGTGTCGTCTGCTATGAAATGTCCCGTAAGTCGATTTTTCATGTTTTCGCGGATACGTAACTGGCACCTACGAGACGGTAGTCAACGTAAATGGGTTTGTTGTCACGTACGATATAGAGAGATTGGAGAAAAAAAAAAAAAAAAATTCAGTTCTCTTTGTTTGACTTATGCAACAGGAAGCAGTTGCTACTGAAAAGAGTCTTCATGTCTTTTTTTAGCCACTTGTCACATCATTTTCTGGTGTTCTTGCATGTGCGTAACTGGCACGTATGAAACAGTAGTCAACGTAACTGGGTTTCTTGTTGCGCTTTTAAGATATTAGAAAAATTATGCTGCAATTCCTTCCTACTGAAAGAGTTTTCAGTCTTTTTTTTAGCCACTTGTCACATTGTTTTCTGTGCTTTTGGCATGTGCATAATTGGCACGTATGAGGTGGTAATCAACGTAACTGGGTTTCTTGTCATGGTTTGAAGTGATTAGAAAAAGTAACATTTCAGTTCCCTTTGTTTGATTTATGCAATAGGAAACAATTGCTAAATAAAGAGTTTTCAGTCCCTTTTTTAGCAACTTGTCACATTAGTTTGTGTGTGTTTTTTTTTACAGTTTTTTTTACACTGTACATTGATCATTTTGGCTTATATGAATTTGATGTGGCCCGAATCAGGAAATCCAATTGAAGGGTAAAGGGGGCATCAAGGGTTTACTTTAAGGGAAGTAACTCTTGCAAGGGGCTTGAAAGGACCAAAACAAGGTCTTCTGCCACCTCGTTTTCTTGAATTTTGGCCCTTTTTCAGTGAAATCTGGCATGTGTGGATGGTGCAAGCCTGGCAGTTTGCCAAGGACTGCACAGCAGCCTTTAAAAAAGACTTTAAATCCACTTTTATGCCGTTTTTTGTTCACTGTTTTTTCAATTGATATATTAGGGCGCCATTTTGTTTGGCTGACTGGGCCCATTTTGATTTCTCAAAGCCTCTCTGACTGCCAGGCCGGGCCCAATTTTGAATTTCTCACAGCCTCTCTGATTGGCTGTTGGCACCCATTCTGATTTCCTAAAAGCTTCTGTGATTGAATAATTTCACAGAGGGATGAGATTTGATTGGATGATTGGGAGGGGGGGTATATGTTTATCCTTATTGACCTCTTACCATACAATGACGCCTTTTAACACCCCTAAAAGAGAAGGCTTTGGAAAATAATCTGAGAAAAGGAGACAATGCAGGTTACCAGCATTTTCCCCTTTTCTCAATATGTCTTCTACCCTATCAAAGAAAATTTTGATTATTAGTTATTCTTACATCTTATTGTATCTCTATGGCCTATTTTTTTAATTCTTCAAACGAAAACAAGATTTTTTTTTTTTTCATCAGAAAAAGTTTCTGCAACAGCAACCAGTTGCTTCTGAATTTTATTTTTTTGTGCAGCGGTTAAACATGACATTGACTTTTGACTCGCACGGTCACCAAAACTGACCCTGGTATGAAAACAGGGAAATGTTTGATTTACCTTTCTTTGATTTGTGCAACAGGTTTCAGTTGCCTCCGAAAGTGTCTTTACAATTTCATGCGCAGCACGTAACCGTCTCATATGGGTGAGATGGTCATCGCAACCGAATCAATGGTCCTAGTGAGAAAAAACGAAAAAAGAAAAATCCCTATATTTGACTTGAGAAACAGGTGTCTTCTGCTATGAAATGTCCCGTAAGTCGATTTTTTCATGTTTTAGCGGATACGTAACTGGCACCTACAAACGGTAGTCAGCGTAAATGGGTTTGTTGTCACGGTATAAAGAGATTGGAGGAAAAAAAATAGAAATTCAGTTCCCTATATTTGACTTGGGAAACAGGTGTCGTCTGCTATGAAATGTCCCGTAAGTCGATTTTTCATGTTTTCGCGGATACGTAACTGGCACCTACGAGACGGTAGTCAACGTAAATGGGTTTGTTGTCACGTACGATATAGAGAGATTGGAGAAAAAAAAAAAAAAAAAAATTCAGTTCTCTTTGTTTGACTTATGCAACAGGAAGCAGTTGCTACTGAAAAGAGTCTTCATGTCTTTTTTTAGCCACTTGTCACATCATTTTCTGGTGTTCTTGCATGTGCGTAACTGGCACGTATGAAACAGTAGTCAACGTAACTGGGTTTCTTGTTGCGCTTTTAAGATATTAGAAAAATTATGCTGCAATTCCTTCCTACTGAAAGAGTTTTCAGTCTTTTTTTTAGCCACTTGTCACATTGTTTTCTGTGCTTTTCGCATGTGCATAATTGGCACGTATGAGGTGGTAATCAACGTAACTGGGTTTCTTGTCATGGTTTGAAGCGATTAGAAAAAGTAACATTTCAGTTCCCTTTGTTCGATTTATGCAATAGGAAACAATTGCTAAATAAAGAGTTTTCAGTCCCTTTTTTAGCAACTTGTCACATTAGTTTGTGTGTGTTTTTTTTTACAGTTTTTTTTACACTGTACATTGATCATTTTGGCTTATATGAATTTGATGTGGCCCGAATCAGGAAATCCAATTGAAGGGTAAAGGGGGCATCAAGGGTTTACTTTAAGGGAAGTAACTCTTGCAAGGGGCTTGAAAGGACCAAAACAAGGTCTTCTGCCACCTCGTTTTCTTGAATTTTGGCCCTTTTTCAGTGAAATCTGGCATGTGTGGATGGTGCAAGCCTGGCAGTTTGCCAAGGACTGCACAGCAGCCTTTAAAAAAGACTTTAAATCCACTTTTATGCCGTTTTTTGTTCACTGTTTTTTCAATTGATATATTAGGGCGCCATTTTGTTTGGCTGACTGGGCCCATTTTGATTTCTCAAAGCCTCTCTGACTGCCAGGCCGGGCCCAATTTTGAATTTCTCACAGCCTCTCTGATTGGCTGTTGGCACCCATTCTGATTTCCTAAAAGCTTCTGTGATTGGATAATTTCACAGAGGGATGAGATTTGATTGGATGATTGGGAGGGGGGGTATATGTTTATCCTTATTGACCTCTTACCATACAATGACGCCTTTTAACACCCCTAAAAGAGAAGGCTTTGGAAAATAATCTGAGAAAAGGAGACAATGCAGGTTACCAGCATTTTCTCCTTTTCTCACAATGTCTTCTACCCTATCAAAGAAAATTTTGATTATTAGTTATTCTTACATCTTATTGTATCTCTATGGCCTATTTTTTTAATTCTTCAAACGAAAACAAGATTTTTTTTTTTTTCATCAGAAAAAGTTTCTGCAACAGCAACCAGTTGCTTCTGAATTTTATTTTTTTGTGCAGCGGTTAAACATGACATTGACTTTTGACTCGCACGGTCACCAAAACTGACCCTGGTATGAAAACAGGGAAATGTTTGATTTACCTTTCTTTGATTTGTGCAACAGGTTTCAGTTGCCTCCGAAAGTGTCTTTACAATTTCATGCGCAGCACGTAACCGTCTCATATGGGTGAGATGGTCATCGCAACCGAATCAATGGTCCTAGTGTGAAAAAACGAAAAAAGAAAAATCCCTATATTTGACTTGAGAAACAGGTGTCGTCTGCTATGAAATGTCCCGTAAGTCGATTTTTTCATGTTTTAGCGGATACGTAACTGGCACCTACAAACGGTAGTCAGCGTAAATGGGTTTGTTGTCACGGTATAAAGAGATTGGAGGAAAAAAAATAGAAATTCAGTTCCCTATATTTGACTTGGGAAACAGGTGTCGTCTGCTATGAAATGTCCCGTAAGTCGATTTTTCATGTTTTCGCGGATACGTAACTGGCACCTACGAGACGGTAGTCAACGTAAATGGGTTTGTTGTCACGTACGATATAGAGAGATTGGAGAAAAAAAAAAAAAAAAAATTCAGTTCTCTTTGTTTGACTTATGCAACAGGAAGCAGTTGCTACTGAAAAGAGTCTTCATGTCTTTTTTTAGCCACTTGTCACATCATTTTCTGGTGTTCTTGCATGTGCGTAACTGGCACGTATGAAACAGTAGTCAACGTAACTGGGTTTCTTGTTGCGCTTTTAAGATATTAGAAAAATTATGCTGCAATTCCTTCCTACTGAAAGAGTTTTCAGTCTTTTTTTTAGCCACTTGTCACATTGTTTTCTGTGCTTTTCGCATGTGCATAATTGGCACGTATGAGGTGGTAATCAACGTAACTGGGTTTCTTGTCATGGTTTGAAGCGATTAGAAAAAGTAACATTTCAGTTCCCTTTGATTTATGCAATAGGAAACAATTGCTAAATAAAGAGTTTTCAGTCCCTTTTTTAGCAACTTGTCACATTAGTTTGTGTGTGTTTTTTTTTACAGTTTTTTTTACACTGTACATTGATCATTTTGGCTTATATGAATTTGATGTGGCCCGAATCAGGAAATCCAATTGAAGGGTAAAGGGGGCATCAAGGGTTTACTTTAAGGGAAGTAACTCTTGCAAGGGGCTTGAAAGGACCAAAACAAGGTCTTCTGCCACCTCGTTTTCTTGAATTTTGGCCCTTTTTCAGTGAAATCTGGCATGTGTGGATGGTGCAAGCCTGGCAGTTTGCCAAGGACTGCACAGCAGCCTTTAAAAAAGACTTTAAATCCACTTTTATGCCGTTTTTTGTTCACTGTTTTTTCAATTGATATATTAGGGCGCCATTTTGTTTGGCTGACTGGGCCCATTTTGATTTCTCAAAGCCTCTCTGACTGCCAGGCCGGGCCCAATTTTGAATTTCTCACAGCCTCTCTGATTGGCTGTTGGCACCCATTCTGATTTCCTAAAAGCTTCTGTGATTGGATAATTTCACAGAGGGATGAGATTTGATTGGATGATTGGGAGGGGGGGTATATGTTTATCCTTATTGACCTCTTACCATACAATGACGCCTTTTAACACCCCTAAAAGAGAAGGCTTTGGAAAATAATCTGAGAAAAGGAGACAATGCAGGTTACCAGCATTTTCTCCTTTTCTCACAATGTCTTCTACCCTATCAAAGAAAATTTTGATTATTAGTTATTCTTACATCTTATTGTATCTCTATGGCCTATTTTTTTAATTCTTCAAACGAAAACAAGATTTTTTTTTTTTTCATCAGAAAAAGTTTCTGCAACAGCAACCAGTTGCTTCTGAATTTTATTTTTTTGTGCAGCGGTTAAACATGACATTGACTTTTGACTCGCACGGTCACCAAAACTGACCCTGGTATGAAAACAGGGAAATGTTTGATTTACCTTTCTTTGATTTGTGCAACAGGTTTCAGTTGCCTCCGAAAGTGTCTTTACAATTTCATGCGCAGCACGTAACCGTCTCATATGGGTGAGATGGTCATCGCAACCGAATCAATGGTCCTAGTGAGAAAAAACGAAAAAAGAAAAATCCCTATATTTGACTTGAGAAACAGGTGTCTTCTGCTATGAAATGTCCCGTAAGTCGATTTTTTCATGTTTTAGCGGATACGTAACTGGCACCTACAAACGGTAGTCAGCGTAAATGGGTTTGTTGTCACGGTATAAAGAGATTGGAGGAAAAAAAATAGAAATTCAGTTCCCTATATTTGACTTGGGAAACAGGTGTCGTCTGCTATGAAATGTCCCGTAAGTCGATTTTTCATGTTTTCGCGGATACGTAACTGGCACCTACGAGACGGTAGTCAACGTAAATGGGTTTGTTGTCACGTACGATATAGAGAGATTGGAGAAAAAAAAAAAAAAAAAATTCAGTTCTCTTTGTTTGACTTATGCAACAGGAAGCAGTTGCTACTGAAAAGAGTCTTCATGTCTTTTTTTAGCCACTTGTCACATCATTTTCTGGTGTTCTTGCATGTGCGTAACTGGCACGTATGAAACAGTAGTCAACGTAACTGGGTTTCTTGTTGCGCTTTTAAGATATTAGAAAAATTATGCTGCAATTCCTTCCTACTGAAAGAGTTTTCAGTCTTTTTTTTAGCCACTTGTCACATTGTTTTCTGTGCTTTTGGCATGTGCATAATTGGCACGTATGAGGTGGTAATCAACGTAACTGGGTTTCTTGTCATGGTTTGAAGCGATTAGAAAAAGTAACATTTCAGTTCCCTTTGTTTGATTTATGCAATAGGAAACAATTGCTAAATAAAGAGTTTTCAGTCCCTTTTTTAGCAACTTGTCACATTAGTTTGTGTGTGTTTTTTTTTACAGTTTTTTTTACACTGTACATTGATCATTTTGGCTTATATGAATTTGATGTGGCCCGAATCAGGAAATCCAATTGAAGGGTAAAGGGGGCATCAAGGGTTTACTTTAAGGGAAGTAACTCTTGCAAGGGGCTTGAAAGGACCAAAACAAGGTCTTCTGCCACCTCGTTTTCTTGAATTTTGGCCCTTTTTCAGTGAAATCTGGCATGTGTGGATGGTGCAAGCCTGGCAGTTTGCCAAGGACTGCACAGCAGCCTTTAAAAAAGACTTTAAATCCACTTTTATGCCGTTTTTTGTTCACTGTTTTTTCAATTGATATATTAGGGCGCCATTTTGTTTGGCTGACTGGGCCCATTTTGATTTCTCAAAGCCTCTCTGACTGCCAGGCCGGGCCCAATTTTGAATTTCTCACAGCCTCTCTGATTGGCTGTTGGCACCCATTCTGATTTCCTAAAAGCTTCTGTGATTGGATAATTTCACAGAGGGATGAGATTTGATTGGATGATTGGGAGGGGGGGTATATGTTTATCCTTATTGACCTCTTACCATACAATGACGCCTTTTAACACCCCTAAAAGAGAAGGCTTTGGAAAATAATCTGAGAAAAGGAGACAATGCAGGTTACCAGCATTTTCTCCTTTTCTCACAATGTCTTCTACCCTATCAAAGAAAATTTTGATTATTAGTTATTCTTACATCTTATTGTATCTCTATGGCCTATTTTTTTAATTCTTCAAACGAAAACAAGATTTTTTTTTTTTTCATCAGAAAAAGTTTCTGCAACAGCAACCAGTTGCTTCTGAATTTTATTTTTTTGTGCAGCGGTTAAACATGACATTGACTTTTGACTCGCACGGTCACCAAAACTGACCCTGGTATGAAAACAGGGAAATGTTTGATTTACCTTTCTTTGATTTGTGCAACAGGTTTCAGTTGCCTCCGAAAGTGTCTTTACAATTTCATGCGCAGCACGTAACCGTCTCATATGGGTGAGATGGTCATCGCAACCGAATCAATGGTCCTAGTGAGAAAAAACGAAAAAAGAAAAATCCCTATATTTGACTTGAGAAACAGGTGTCGTCTGCTATGAAATGTCCCGTAAGTCGATTTTTTCATGTTTTAGCGGATACGTAACTGGCACCTACAAACGGTAGTCAGCGTAAATGGGTTTGTTGTCACGGTATAAAGAGATTGGAGGAAAAAAAATAGAAATTCAGTTCCCTATATTTGACTTGGGAAACAGGTGTCGTCTGCTATGAAATGTCCCGTAAGTCGATTTTTCATGTTTTCGCGGATACGTAACTGGCACCTACGAGACGGTAGTCAACGTAAATGGGTTTGTTGTCACGTACGATATAGAGAGATTGGAGAAAAAAAAAAAAAAAAAATTCAGTTCTCTTTGTTTGACTTATGCAACAGGAAGCAGTTGCTACTGAAAAGAGTCTTCATGTCTTTTTTTAGCCACTTGTCACATCATTTTCTGGTGTTCTTGCATGTGCGTAACTGGCACGTATGAAACAGTAGTCAACGTAACTGGGTTTCTTGTTGCGCTTTTAAGATATTAGAAAAATTATGCTGCAATTCCTTCCTACTGAAAGAGTTTTCAGTCTTTTTTTTAGCCACTTGTCACATTGTTTTCTGTGCTTTTCGCATGTGCATAATTGGCACGTATGAGGTGGTAATCAACGTAACTGGGTTTCTTGTCATGGTTTGAAGCGATTAGAAAAAGTAACATTTCAGTTCCCTTTGTTTGATTTATGCAATAGGAAACAATTGCTAAATAAAGAGTTTTCAGTCCCTTTTTTAGCAACTTGTCACATTAGTTTGTGTGTGTTTTTTTTTACAGTTTTTTTTACACTGTACATTGATCATTTTGGCTTATATGAATTTGATGTGGCCCGAATCAGGAAATCCAATTGAAGGGTAAAGGGGGCATCAAGGGTTTACTTTAAGGGAAGTAACTCTTGCAAGGGGCTTGAAAGGACCAAAACAAGGTCTTCTGCCACCTCGTTTTCTTGAATTTTGGCCCTTTTTCAGTGAAATCTGGCATGTGTGGATGGTGCAAGCCTGGCAGTTTGCCAAGGACTGCACAGCAGCCTTTAAAAAAGACTTTAAATCCACTTTTATGCCGTTTTTTGTTCACTGTTTTTTCAATTGATATATTAGGGCGCCATTTTGTTTGGCTGACTGGGCCCATTTTGATTTCTCAAAGCCTCTCTGACTGCCAGGCCGGGCCCAATTTTGAATTTCTCACAGCCTCTCTGATTGGCTGTTGGCACCCATTCTGATTTCCTAAAAGCTTCTGTGATTGGATAATTTCACAGAGGGATGAGATTTGATTGGATGATTGGGAGGGGGGGTATATGTTTATCCTTATTGACCTCTTACCATACAATGACGCCTTTTAACACCCCTAAAAGAGAAGGCTTTGGAAAATAATCTGAGAAAAGGAGACAATGCAGGTTACCAGCATTTTCTCCTTTTCTCACAATGTCTTCTACCCTATCAAAGAAAATTTTGATTATTAGTTATTCTTACATCTTATTGTATCTCTATGGCCTATTTTTTTAATTCTTCAAACGAAAACAAGATTTTTTTTTTTTTCATCAGAAAAAGTTTCTGCAACAGCAACCAGTTGCTTCTGAATTTTATTTTTTTGTGCAGCGGTTAAACATGACATTGACTTTTGACTCGCACGGTCACCAAAACTGACCCTGGTATGAAAACAGGGAAATGTTTGATTTACCTTTCTTTGATTTGTGCAACAGGTTTCAGTTGCCTCCGAAAGTGTCTTTACAATTTCATGCGCAGCACGTAACCGTCTCATATGGGTGAGATGGTCATCGCAACCGAATCAATGGTCCTAGTGAGAAAAAACGAAAAAAGAAAAATCCCTATATTTGACTTGAGAAACAGGTGTCGTCTGCTATGAAATGTCCCGTAAGTCGATTTTTTCATGTTTTAGCGGATACGTAACTGGCACCTACAAACGGTAGTCAGCGTAAATGGGTTTGTTGTCACGGTATAAAGAGATTGGAGGAAAAAAAATAGAAATTCAGTTCCCTATATTTGACTTGGGAAACAGGTGTCGTCTGCTATGAAATGTCCCGTAAGTCGATTTTTCATGTTTTCGCAGATACGTAACTGGCACCTACGAGACGGTAGTCAACGTAAATGGGTTTGTTGTCACGTACGATATAGAGAGATTGGAGAAAAAAAAAAAAAAAAAAATTCAGTTCTCTTTGTTTGACTTATGCAACAGGAAGCAGTTGCTACTGAAAAGAGTCTTCATGTCTTTTTTTAGCCACTTGTCACATCATTTTCTGGTGTTCTTGCATGTGCGTAACTGGCACGTATGAAACAGTAGTCAATGTAACTGGGTTTCTTGTTGCGCTTTTAAGATATTAGAAAAATTATGCTGCAATTCCTTCCTACTGAAAGAGTTTTCAGTCTTTTTTTTAGCCACTTGTCACATTGTTTTCTGTGCTTTTCGCATGTGCATAATTGGCACGTATGAGGTGGTAATCAACGTAACTGGGTTTCTTGTCATGGTTTGAAGCGATTAGAAAAAGTAACATTTCAGTTCCCTTTGTTTGATTTATGCAATAGGAAACAATTGCTAAATAAAGAGTTTTCAGTCCCTTTTTTAGCAACTTGTCACATTAGTTTGTGTGTGTTTTTTTTACAGTTTTTTTTACACTGTACATTGATCATTTTGGCTTATATGAATTTGATGTGGCCCGAATCAGGAAATCCAATTGAAGGGTAAAGGGGGCATCAAGGGTTTACTTTAAGGGAAGTAACTCTTGCAAGGGGCTTGAAAGGACCAAAACAAGGTCTTCTGCCACCTCGTTTTCTTGAATTTTGGCCCTTTTTCAGTGAAATCTGGCATGTGTGGATGGTGCAAGCCTGGCAGTTTGCCAAGGACTGCACAGCAGCCTTTAAAAAAGACTTTAAATCCACTTTTATGCCGTTTTTTGTTCACTGTTTTTTCAATTGATATATTAGGGCGCCATTTTGTTTGGCTGACTGGGCCCATTTTGATTTCTCAAAGCCTCTCTGACTGCCAGGCCGGGCCCAATTTTGAATTTCTCACAGCCTCTCTGATTGGCTGTTGGCACCCATTCTGATTTCCTAAAAGCTTCTGTGATTGGATAATTTCACAGAGGGATGAGATTTGATTGGATGATTGGGAGGGGGGGTATATGTTTATCCTTATTGACCTCTTACCATACAATGACGCCTTTTAACACCCCTAAAAGAGAAGGCTTTGGAAAATAATCTGAGAAAAGGAGACAATGCAGGTTACCAGCATTTTCTCCTTTTCTCACAATGTCTTCTACCCTATCAAAGAAAATTTTGATTATTAGTTATTCTTACATCTTATTGTATCTCTATGGCCTATTTTTTTAATTCTTCAAACGAAAACAAGATTTTTTTTTTTTTCATCAGAAAAAGTTTCTGCAACAGCAACCAGTTGCTTCTGAACTTTATTTTTTTGTGCAGCGGTTAAACATGACATTGACTTTTGACTCGCACGGTCACCAAAACTGACCCTGGTATGAAAACAGGGAAATGTTTGATTTACCTTTCTTTGATTTGTGCAACAGGTTTCAGTTGCCTCCGAAAGTGTCTTTACAATTTCATGCGCAGCACGTAACCGTCTCATATGGGTGAGATGGTCATCGCAACCGAATCAATGGTCCTAGTGAGAAAAAACGAAAAAAGAAAAATCCCTATATTTGACTTGAGAAACAGGTGTCGTCTGCTATGAAATGTCCCGTAAGTCGATTTTTTCATGTTTTAGCGGATACGTAACTGGCACCTACAAACGGTAGTCAGCGTAAATGGGTTTGTTGTCACGGTATAAAGAGATTGGAGGAAAAAAAATAGAAATTCAGTTCCCTATATTTGACTTGGGAAACAGGTGTCGTCTGCTATGAAATGTCCCGTAAGTCGATTTTTCATGTTTTCGCGGATACGTAACTGGCACCTACGAGACGGTAGTCAACGTAAATGGGTTTGTTGTCACGTACGATATAGAGAGATTGGAGAAAAAAAAAAAAAAAAAATTCAGTTCTCTTTGTTTGACTTATGCAACAGGAAGCAGTTGCTACTGAAAAGAGTCTTCATGTCTTTTTTTAGCCACTTGTCACATCATTTTCTGGTGTTCTTGCATGTGCGTAACTGGCACGTATGAAACAGTAGTCAACGTAACTGGGTTTCTTGTTGCGCTTTTAAGATATTAGAAAAATTATGCTGCAATTCCTTCCTACTGAAAGAGTTTTCAGTCTTTTTTTTAGCCACTTGTCACATTGTTTTCTGTGCTTTTCGCATGTGCATAATTGGCACGTATGAGGTGGTAATCAACGTAACTGGGTTTCTTGTCATGGTTTGAAGCGATTAGAAAAAGTAACATTTCAGTTCCCTTTGTTTGATTTATGCAATAGGAAACAATTGCTAAATAAAGAGTTTTCAGTCCCTTTTTTAGCAACTTGTCACATTAGTTTGTGTGTGTTTTTTTTTACAGTTTTTTTTACACTGTACATTGATCATTTTGGCTTATATGAATTTGATGTGGCCCGAATCAGGAAATCCAATTGAAGGGTAAAGGGGGCATCAAGGGTTTACTTTAAGGGAAGTAACTCTTGCAAGGGGCTTGAAAGGACCAAAACAAGGTCTTCTGCCACCTCGTTTTCTTGAATTTTGGCCCTTTTTCAGTGAAATCTGGCATGTGTGGATGGTGCAAGCCTGGCAGTTTGCCAAGGACTGCACAGCAGCCTTTAAAAAAGACTAAATCCACTTTTATGCCGTTTTTTGTTCACTGTTTTTTCAATTGATATATTAGGGCGCCATTTTGTTTGGCTGACTGGGCCCATTTCGATTTCTCAAAGCCTCTCTGACTGCAAGGCCGGGCCCAATTTTGAATTTCTCACAGCCTCTCTGATTGGCTGTTGGCACCCATTCTGATTTCCTAAAAGCTTCTGTGATTGGATAATTTCACAGAGGGATGAGATTTGATTGGATGATTGGGAGGGGGGGTATATGTTTATCCTTATTGACCTCTTACCATACAATGACGCCTTTTAACACCCCTAAAAGAGAAGGCTTTGGAAAATAATCTGAGAAAAGGAGACAATGCAGGTTACCAGCATTTTCTCCTTTTCTCACAATGTCTTCTACCCTATCAAAGAAAATTTTGATTATTAGTTATTCTTACATCTTATTGTATCTCTATGGCCTATTTTTTTAATTCTTCAAACGAAAACAAGATTTTTTTTTTTTTCATCAGAAAAAGTTTCTGCAACCGCAACCAGTTGCTTCTGAACTTTATTTTTTTGTGCAGCGGTTAAACATGACATTGACTTTTGACTCGCACGGTCACCAAAACTGACCCTGGTATGAAAACAGGGAAATGTTTGATTTACCTTTCTTTGATTTGTGCAACAGGTTTCAGTTGCCTCCGAAAGTGTCTTTACAATTTCATGCGCAGCACGTAACCGTCTCATATGGGTGAGATGGTCATCGCAACCGAATCAATGGTCCTAGTGAGAAAAAACGAAAAAAGAAAAATCCCTATATTTGACTTGAGAAACAGGTGTCGTCTGCTATGAAATGTCCCGTAAGTCGATTTTTTCATGTTTTAGCGGATACGTAACTGGCACCTACAAACGGTAGTCAGCGTAAATGGGTTTGTTGTCACGGTATAAAGAGATTGGAGGAAAAAAAATAGAAATTCAGTTCCCTATATTTGACTTGGGAAACAGGTGTCGTCTGCTATGAAATGTCCCGTAAGTCGATTTTTCATGTTTTCGCGGATACGTAACTGGCACCTACGAGACGGTAGTCAACGTAAATGGGTTTGTTGTCACGTACGATATAGAGAGATTGGAGAAAAAAAAAAAAAAAAAAAATTCAGTTCTCTTTGTTTGACTTATGCAACAGGAAGCAGTTGCTACTGAAAAGAGTCTTCATGTCTTTTTTTAGCCACTTGTCACATCATTTTCTGGTGTTCTTGCATGTGCGTAACTGGCACGTATGAAACAGTAGTCAACGTAACTGGGTTTCTTGTTGCGCTTTTAAGATATTAGAAAAATTATGCTGCAATTCCTTCCTACTGAAAGAGTTTTCAGTCTTTTTTTTAGCCACTTGTCACATTGTTTTCTGTGCTTTTCGCATGTGCATAATTGGCACGTATGAGGTGGTAATCAACGTAACTGGGTTTCTTGTCATGGTTTGAAGCGATTAGAAAAAGTAACATTTCAGTTCCCTTTGTTTGATTTATGCAATAGGAAACAATTGCTAAATAAAGAGTTTTCAGTCCCTTTTTTAGCAACTTGTCACATTAGTTTGTGTGTGTTTTTTTTTACAGTTTTTTTTACACTGTACATTGATCATTTTGGCTTATATGAATTTGATGTGGCCCGAATCAGGAAATCCAATTGAAGGGTAAAGGGGGCATCAAGGGTTTACTTTAAGGGAAGTAACTCTTGCAAGGGGCTTGAAAGGACCAAAACAAGGTCTTCTGCCACCTCGTTTTCTTGAATTTTGGCCCTTTTTCAGTGAAATCTGGCATGTGTGGATGGTGCAAGCCTGGCAGTTTGCCAAGGACTGCACAGCAGCCTTTAAAAAAGACTTTAAATCCACTTTTATGCCGTTTTTTGTTCACTGTTTTTTCAATTGATATATTAGGGCGCCATTTTGTTTGGCTGACTGGGCCCATTTTGATTTCTCAAAGCCTCTCTGACTGCCAGGCCGGGCCCAATTTTGAATTTCTCACAGCCTCTCTGATTGGCTGTTGGCACCCATTCTGATTTCCTAAAAGCTTCTGTGATTGGATAATTTCACAGAGGGATGAGATTTGATTGGATGATTGGGAGGGGGGGTATATGTTTATCCTTATTGACCTCTTACCATACAATGACGCCTTTTAACACCCCTAAAAGAGAAGGCTTTGGAAAATAATCTGAGAAAAGGAGACAATGCAGGTTACCAGCATTTTCTCCTTTTCTCACAATGTCTTCTACCCTATCAAAGAAAATTTTGATTATTAGTTATTCTTACATCTTATTGTATCTCTATGGCCTATTTTTTTAATTCTTCAAACGAAAACAAGATTTTTTTTTTTTTCATCAGAAAAAGTTTCTGCAACAGCAACCAGTTGCTTCTGAATTTTATTTTTTTGTGCAGCGGTTAAACATGACATTGACTTTTGACTCGCACGGTCACCAAAACTGACCCTGGTATGAAAACAGGGAAATGTTTGATTTACCTTTCTTTGATTTGTGCAACAGGTTTCAGTTGCCTCCGAAAGTGTCTTTACAATTTCATGCGCAGCACGTAACCGTCTCATATGGGTGAGATGGTCATCGCAACCGAATCAATGGTCCTAGTGAGAAAAAACGAAAAAAGAAAAATCCCTATATTTGACTTGAGAAACAGGTGTCGTCTGCTATGAAATGTCCCGTAAGTCGATTTTTTCATGTTTTAGCGGATACGTAACTGGCACCTACAAACGGTAGTCAGCGTAAATGGGTTTGTTGTCACGGTATAAAGAGATTGGAGGAAAAAAAATAGAAATTCAGTTCCCTATATTTGACTTGGGAAACAGGTGTCGTCTGCTATGAAATGTCCCGTAAGTCGATTTTTCATATTTTCGCGGATACGTAACTAACACCTACGAGACGGTAGTCAACGTAAATGGGTTTGTTGTCACGAACGATATAGAGAGATTGGAGAAAAAAAAAAAAAAAAAAAAATTCAGTTCTCTTTGTTTGACTTATGCAACAGGAAGCAGTTGCTACTGAAAAGAGTCTTCATGTCTTTTTTTAGCCACTTGTCACATCATTTTCTGGTGTTCTTGCATGTGCGTAACTGGCACGTATGAAACAGTAGTCAACGTAACTGGGTTTCTTGTTGCGCTTTTAAGATATTAGAAAAATTATGCTGCAATTCCTTCCTACTGAAAGAGTTTTCAGTCTTTTTTTTAGCCACTTGTCACATTGTTTTCTGTGCTTTTCGCATGTGCATAATTGGCACGTATGAGGTGGTAATCAACGTAACTGGGTTTCTTGTCATGGTTTGAAGCGATTAGAAAAAGTAACATTTCAGTTCCCTTTGTTTGATTTATGCAATAGGAAACAATTGCTAAATAAAGAGTTTTCAGTCCCTTTTTTAGCAACTTGTCACATTAGTTTGTGTGTGTTTTTTTTTACAGTTTTTTTTACACTGTACATTGATCATTTTGGCTTATATGAATTTGATGTGGCCCGAATCAGGAAATCCAATTGAAGGGTAAAGGGGGCATCAAGGGTTTACTTTAAGGGAAGTAACTCTTGCAAGGGGCTTGAAAGGACCAAAACAAGGTCTTCTGCCACCTCGTTTTCTTGAATTTTGGCCCTTTTTCAGTGAAATCTGGCATGTGTGGATGGTGCAAGCCTGGCAGTTTGCCAAGGACTGCACAGCAGCCTTTAAAAAAGACTTTAAATCCACTTTTATGCCGTTTTTTGTTCACTGTTTTTTCAATTGATATATTAGGGCGCCATTTTGTTTGGCTGACTGGGCCCATTTTGATTTCTCAAAGCCTCTCTGACTGCCAGGCCGGGCCCAATTTTGAATTTCTCACAGCCTCTCTGATTGGCTGTTGGCACCCATTCTGATTTCCTAAAAGCTTCTGTGATTGGATAATTTCACAGAGGGATGAGATTTGATTGGATGATTGGGAGGGGGGGTATATGTTTATCCTTATTGACCTCTTACCATACAATGACGCCTTTTAACACCCCTAAAAGAGAAGGCTTTGGAAAATAATCTGAGAAAAGGAGACAATGCAGGTTACCAGCATTTTCTCCTTTTCTCACAATGTCTTCTACCCTATCAAAGAAAATTTTGATTATTAGTTATTCTTACATCTTATTGTATCTCTATGACCTATTTTTTTAATTCTTCAAACGAAAACAAGATTTTTTTTTTTTTCATCAGAAAAAGTTTCTGCAACAGCAACCAGTTGCTTCTGAATTTTATTTTTTTGTGCAGCGGTTAAACATGACATTGACTTTTGACTCGCACGGTCACCAAAACTGACCCTGGTATGAAAACAGGGAAATGTTTGATTTACCTTTCTTTGATTTGTGCAACAGGTTTCAGTTGCCTCCGAAAGTGTCTTTACAATTTCATGCGCAGCACGTAACCGTCTCATATGGGTGAGATGGTCATCGCAACCGAATCAATGGTCCTAGTGAGAAAAAACGAAAAAAGAAAAATCCCTATATTTGACTTGAGAAACAGGTGTCGTCTGCTATGAAATGTCCCGTAAGTCGATTTTTTCATGTTTTAGCGGATACGTAACTGGCACCTACAAACGGTAGTCAGCGTAAATGGGTTTGTTGTCACGGTATAAAGAGATTGGAGGAAAAAAAATAGAAATTCAGTTCCCTATATTTGACTTGGGAAACAGGTGTCGTCTGCTATGAAATGTCCCGTAAGTCGATTTTTCATGTTTTCGCGGATACGTAACTGGCACCTACGAGACGGTAGTCAACGTAAATGGGTTTGTTGTCACGTACGATATAGAGAGATTGGAGAAAAAAAAAAAAAAAAAAAAAAAAAATTCAGTTTTCTTTGTTTGACTTATGCAACAGGAAGCAGTTGCTACTGAAAAGAGTCTTCATGTCTTTTTTTAGCCACTTGTCACATCATTTTCTGGTGTTCTTGCATGTGCGTAACTGGCACGTATGAAACAGTAGTCAACGTAACTGGGTTTCTTGTTGCGCTTTTAAGATATTAGAAAAATTATGCTGCAATTCCTTCCTACTGAAAGAGTTTTCAGTCTTTTTTTTAGCCACTTGTCACATTGTTTTCTGTGCTTTTCGCATGTGCATAATTGGCACGTATGAGGTGGTAATCAACGTAACTGGGTTTCTTGTCATGGTTTGAAGCGATTAGAAAAAGTAACATTTCAGTTCCCTTTGTTTGATTTATGCAATAGGAAACAATTGCTAAATAAAGAGTTTTCAGTCCCTTTTTTAGCAACTTGTCACATTAGTTTGTGTGTGTTTTTTTTTACAGTTTTTTTTACACTGTACATTGATCATTTTGGCTTATATGAATTTGATGTGGCCCGAATCAGGAAATCCAATTGAAGGGTAAAGGGGGCATCAAGGGTTTACTTTAAGGGAAGTAACTCTTGCAAGGGGCTTGAAAGGACCAAAACAAGGTCTTCTGCCACCTCGTTTTCTTGAATTTTGGCCCTTTTTCAGTGAAATCTGGCATGTGTGGATGGTGCAAGCCTGGCAGTTTGCCAAGGACTGCACAGCAGCCTTTAAAAAAGACTTTAAATCCACTTTTATGCCGTTTTTTGTTCACTGTTTTTTCAATTGATATATTAGGGCGCCATTTTGTTTGGCTGACTGGGCCCATTTTGATTTCTCAAAGCCTCTCTGACTGCCAGGCCGGGCCCAATTTTGAATTTCTCACAGCCTCTCTGATTGGCTGTTGGCACCCATTCTGATTTCCTAAAAGCTTCTGTGATTGGATAATTTCACAGAGGGATGAGATTTGATTGGATGATTGGGAGGGGGGGTATATGTTTATCCTTATTGACCTCTTACCATACAATGACGCCTTTTAACACCCCTAAAAGAGAAGGCTTTGGAAAATAATCTGAGAAAAGGAGACAATGCAGGTTACCAGCATTTTCTCCTTTTCTCACAATGTCTTCTACCCTATCAAAGAAAATTTTGATTATTAGTTATTCTTACATCTTATTGTATCTCTATGGCCTATTTTTTTAATTCTTCAAACGAAAACAAGATTTTTTTTTTTTTTCATCAGAAAAAGTTTCTGCAACAGCAACCAGTTGCTTCTGAATTTTATTTTTTTGTGCAGCGGTTAAACATGACATTGACTTTTGACTCGCACGGTCACCAAAACTGACCCTGGTATGAAAACAGGGAAATGTTTGATTTACCTTTCTTTGATTTGTGCAACAGGTTTCAGTTGCCTCCGAAAGTGTCTTTACAATTTCATGCGCAGCACGTAACCGTCTCATATGGGTGAGATGGTCATCGCAACCGAATCAATGGTCCTAGTGAGAAAAAACGAAAAAAGAAAAATCCCTATATTTGACTTGAGAAACAGGTGTTGTCTGCTATGAAATGTCCCGTAAGTCGATTTTTTCATGTTTTAGCGGATACGTAACTGGCACCTACAAACGGTAGTCAGCGTAAATGGGTTTGTTGTCACGGTATAAAGAGATTGGAGGAAAAAAAATAGAAATTCAGTTCCCTATATTTGACTTGGGAAACAGGTGTCGTCTGCTATGAAATGTCCCGTAAGTCGATTTTTCATGTTTTCGCGGATACGTAACTGGCACCTACGAGACGGTAGTCAACGTAAATGGGTTTGTTGTCACGTACGATATAGAGAGATTGGAGAAAAAAAAAAAAAAAAAAAATTCAGTTCTCTTTGTTTGACTTATGCAACAGGAAGCAGTTGCTACTGAAAAGAGTCTTCATGTCTTTTTTTAGCCACTTGTCACATCATTTTCTGGTGTTCTTGCATGTGCGTAACTGGCACGTATGAAACAGTAGTCAACGTAACTGGGTTTCTTGTTGCGCTTTTAAGATATTAGAAAAATTATGCTGCAATTCCTTCCTACTGAAAGAGTTTTCAGTCTTTTTTTTAGCCACTTGTCACATTGTTTTCTGTGCTTTTCGCATGTGCATAATTGGCACGTATGAGGTGGTAATCAACGTAACTGGGTTTCTTGTCATGGTTTGAAGCGATTAGAAAAAGTAACATTTCAGTTCCCTTTGTTTGATTTATGCAATAGGAAACAATTGCTAAATAAAGAGTTTTCAGTCCCTTTTTTAGCAACTTGTCACATTAGTTTGTGTGTGTTTTTTTTTACAGTTTTTTTTACACTGTACATTGATCATTTTGGCTTATATGAATTTGATGTGGCCCGAATCAGGAAATCCAATTGAAGGGTAAAGGGGGCATCAAGGGTTTACTTTAAGGGAAGTAACTCTTGCAAGGGGCTTGAAAGGACCAAAACAAGGTCTTCTGCCACCTCGTTTTCTTGAATTTTGGCCCTTTTTCAGTGAAATCTGGCATGTGTGGATGGTGCAAGCCTGGCAGTTTGCCAAGGACTGCACAGCAGCCTTTAAAAAAGACTTTAAATCCACTTTTATGCCGTTTTTTGTTCACTGTTTTTTCAATTGATATATTAGGGCGCCATTTTGTTTGGCTGACTGGGCCCATTTTGATTTCTCAAAGCCTCTCTGACTGCCAGGCCGGGCCCAATTTTGAATTTCTCACAGCCTCTCTGATTGGCTGTTGGCACCCATTCTGATTTCCTAAAAGCTTCTGTGATTGGATAATTTCACAGAGGGATGAGATTTGATTGGATGATTGGGAGGGGGGTATATGTTTATCCTTATTGACCTCTTACCATACAATGACGCCTTTTAACACCCCTAAAAGAGAAGGCTTTGGAAAATAATCTGAGAAAAGGAGACAATGCAGGTTACCAGCATTTTCTCCTTTTCTCACAATGTCTTCTACCCTATCAAAGAAAATTTTGATTATTAGTTATTCTTACATCTTATTGTATCTCTATGGCCTATTTTTTTAATTCTTCAAACGAAAACAAGATTTTTTTTTTTTCATCAGAAAAAGTTTCTGCAACAGCAACCAGTTGCTTCTGAATTTTATTTTTTTGTGCAGCGGTTAAACATGACATTGACTTTTGACTCGCACGGTCACCAAAACTGACCCTGGTATGAAAACAGGGAAATGTTTGATTTACCTTTCTTTGATTTGTGCAACAGGTTTCAGTTGCCTCCGAAAGTGTCTTTACAATTTCATGCGCAGCACGTAACCGTCTCATATGGGTGAGATGGTCATCGCAACCGAATCAATGGTCCTAGTGAGAAAAAACGAAAAAAGAAAAATCCCTATATTTGACTTGAGAAACAGGTGTCGTCTGCTATGAAATGTCCCGTAAGTCGATTTTTTCATGTTTTAGCGGATACGTAACTGGCACCTACAAACGGTAGTCAGCGTAAATGGGTTTGTTGTCACGGTATAAAGAGATTGGAGGAAAAAAAATAGAAATTCAGTTCCCTATATTTGACTTGGGAAACAGGTGTCGTCTGCTATGAAATGTCCCGTAAGTCGATTTTTCATGTTTTCGCGGATACGTAACTGGCACCTACGAGACGGTAGTCAACGTAAATGGGTTTGTTGTCACGAACGATATAGAGAGATTGGAGAAAAAAAAAAAAAAAAAAAATTCAGTTCTCTTTGTTTGACTTATGCAACAGGAAGCAGTTGCTACTGAAAAGAGTCTTCATGTCTTTTTTTAGCCACTTGTCACATCATTTTCTGGTGTTCTTGCATGTGCGTAACTGGCACGTATGAAACAGTAGTCAACGTAACTGGGTTTCTTGTTGCGCTTTTAAGATATTAGAAAAATTATGCTGCAATTCCTTCCTACTGAAAGAGTTTTCAGTCTTTTTTTTAGCCACTTGTCACATTGTTTTCTGTGCTTTTCGCATGTGCATAATTGGCACGTATGAGGTGGTAATCAACGTAACTGGGTTTCTTGTCATGGTTTGAAGCGATTAGAAAAAGTAACATTTCAGTTCCCTTTGTTTGATTTATGCAATAGGAAACAATTGCTAAATAAAGAGTTTTCAGTCCCTTTTTTAGCAACTTGTCACATTAGTTTGTGTGTGTTTTTTTTTACAGTTTTTTTTACACTGTACATTGATCATTTTGGCTTATATGAATTTGATGTGGCCCGAATCAGGAAATCCAATTGAAGGGTAAAGGGGGCATCAAGGGTTTACTTTAAGGGAAGTAACTCTTGCAAGGGGCTTGAAAGGACCAAAACAAGGTCTTCTGCCACCTCGTTTTCTTGAATTTTGGCCCTTTTTCAGTGAAATCTGGCATGTGTGGATGGTGCAAGCCTGGCAGTTTGCCAAGGACTGCACAGCAGCCTTTAAAAAAGACTTTAAATCCACTTTTATGCCGTTTTTTGTTCACTGTTTTTTCAATTGATATATTAGGGCGCCATTTTGTTTGGCTGACTGGGCCCATTTTGATTTCTCAAAGCCTGTCTGACTGCCAGGCCGGGCCCAATTTTGAATTTCTCACAGCCTCTCTGATTGGCTGTTGGCATCCATTCTGATTTCCTAAAAGCTTCTGTGATTGGATAATTTCACAGAGGGATGAGATTTGATTGGATGATTGGGAGGGGGGGTATATGTTTATCCTTATTGACCTCTTACCATACAATGACGCCTTTTAACACCCCTAAAAGAGAAGGCTTTGGAAAATAATCTGAGAAAAGGAGACAATGCAGGTTACCAGCATTTTCTCCTTTTCTCACAATGTCTTCTACCCTATCAAAGAAAATTTTGATTATTAGTTATTCTTACATCTTATTGTATCTCTATGGCCTATTTTTTTAATTCTTCAAACGAAAACAAGATTTTTTTTTTTTCATCAGAAAAAGTTTCTGCAACAGCAACCAGTTGCTTCTGAATTTTATTTTTTTGTGCAGCGGTTAAACATGACATTGACTTTTGACTCGCACGGTCACCAAAACTGACCCTGGTATGAAAACAGGGAAATGTTTGATTTACCTTTCTTTGATTTGTGCAACAGGTTTCAGTTGCCTCCGAAATTGTCTTTACAATTTCATGCGCAGCACGTAACCGTCTCATATGGGTGAGATGGTCATCGCAACCGAATCAATGGTCCTAGTGAGAAAAAACGAAAAAAGAAAAATCCCTATATTTGACTTGAGAAACAGGTGTCGTCTGCTATGAAATGTCCCGTAAGTCGATTTTTTCATGTTTTAGCGGATACGTAACTGGCACCTACAAACGGTAGTCAGCGTAAATGGGTTTGTTGTCACGGTATAAAGAGATTGGAGGAAAAAAAATAGAAATTCAGTTCCCTATATTTGACTTGGGAAACAGGTGTCGTCTGCTATGAAATGTCCCGTAAGTCGATTTTTCATGTTTTCGCGGATACGTAACTGGCACCTACGAGACGGTAGTCAACGTAAATGGGTTTGTTGTCACGTACGATATAGAGAGATTGGAGAAAAAAAAAAAAAAAAAAAAATTCAGTTCTCTTTGTTTGACTTATGCAACAGGAAGCAGTTGCTACTGAAAAGAGTCTTCATGTCTTTTTTTAGCCACTTGTCACATCATTTTCTGGTGTTCTTGCATGTGCGTAACTGGCACGTATGAAACAGTAGTCAACGTAACTGGGTTTCTTGTTGCGCTTTTAAGATATTAGAAAAATTATGCTGCAATTCCTTCCTACTGAAAGAGTTTTCAGTCTTTTTTTTAGCCACTTGTCACATTGTTTTCTGTGCTTTTCGCATGTGCATAATTGGCACGTATGAGGTGGTAATCAACGTAACTGGGTTTCTTGTCATGGTTTGAAGCGATTAGAAAAAGTAACATTTCAGTTCCCTTTGTTTGATTTATGCAATAGGAAACAATTGCTAAATAAAGAGTTTTCAGTCCCTTTTTTAGCAACTTGTCACATTAGTTTGTGTGTGTTTTTTTTTACAGTTTTTTTTACACTGTACATTGATCATTTTGGCTTATATGAATTTGATGTGGCCCGAATCAGGAAATCCAATTGAAGGGTAAAGGGGGCATCAAGGGTTTACTTTAAGGGAAGTAACTCTTGCAAGGGGCTTGAAAGGACCAAAACAAGGTCTTCTGCCACCTCGTTTTCTTGAATTTTGGCCCTTTTTCAGTGAAATCTGGCATGTGTGGATGGTGCAAGCCTGGCAGTTTGCCAAGGACTGCACAGCAGCCTTTAAAAAAGACTTTAAATCCACTTTTATGCCGTTTTTTGTTCACTGTTTTTTCAATTGATATATTAGGGCGCCATTTTGTTTGGCTGACTGGGCCCATTTTGATTTCTCAAAGCCTCTCTGACTGCCAGGCCGGGCCCAATTTTGAATTTCTCACAGCCTCTCTGATTGGCTGTTGGCACCCATTCTGATTTCCTAAAAGCTTCTGTGATTGGATAATTTCACAGAGGGATGAGATTTGATTGGATGATTGGGAGGGGGGGTATATGTTTATCCTTATTGACCTCTTACCATACAATGACGCCTTTTAACACCCCTAAAAGAGAAGGCTTTGGAAAATAATCTGAGAAAAGGAGACAATGCAGGTTACCAGCATTTTCTCCTTTTCTCACAATGTCTTCTACCCTATCAAAGAAAATTTTGATTATTAGTTATTCTTACATCTTATTGTATCTCTATGGCCTATTTTTTTAATTCTTCAAACGAAAACAAGATTTTTTTTTTTTTTCATCAGAAAAAGTTTCTGCAACAGCAACCAGTTGCTTCTGAATTTTATTTTTTTGTGCAGCGGTTAAACATGACATTGACTTTTGACTCGCACGGTCACCAAAACTGACCCTGGTATGAAAACAGGGAAATGTTTGATTTACCTTTCTTTGATTTGTGCAACAGGTTTCAGTTGCCTCCGAAAGTGTCTTTACAATTTCATGCACAGCACATAACCATCTCATATGGGTGAGATGGTCATCGCAACCGAATCAATGGTCCTAGTGAGAAAAAACGAAAAAAGAAAAATCCCTATATTTGACTTGAGAAACAGGTGTTGTCTGCTATGAAATGTCCCGTAAGTCGATTTTTTCATGTTTTAGCGGATACGTAACTGGCACCTACAAACGGTAGTCAGCGTAAATGGGTTTGTTGTCACGGTATAAAGAGATTGGAGGAAAAAA
The DNA here is from genome assembly GCA_943736015.1 of Tridacna crocea. Classification (NCBI taxonomy): domain Eukaryota; kingdom Metazoa; phylum Mollusca; class Bivalvia; order Cardiida; family Cardiidae; genus Tridacna; species Tridacna crocea. The sequence continues at coordinate 7,461,038 of OX031066.1, read as the reverse complement.
AATAGAAATTCAGTTCCCTATATTTGACTTGGGAAACAGGTGTCGTCTGCTATGAAATGTCCCGTAAGTCGATTGTTCATGTTTTCGCGGATACGTAACTGGCACCTACGAGACGGTAGTCAACGTAAATGGGTTTGTTGTCACGTACGATATATAGAGATTGGAGAAAAAAAAAAAAAAAAATTCAGTTCTCTTTGTTTGACTTATGCAACAGGAAGCAGTGGCTACTGAAAAGAGTCTTCATGTCTTTTTTTAGCCACTTGTCACATCATTTTCTGGTGTTCTTGCATGTGCGTAACTGGCACGTATGAAACAGTAGTCAACGTAACTGGGTTTCTTGTTGCGCTTTTAAGATATTAGAAAAATTATGCTGCAATTCCTTCCTACTGAAAGAGTTTTCAGTCTTTTTTTTAGCCACTTGTCACATTGTTTTCTGTGCTTTTCGCATGTGCATAATTGGCACGTATGAGGTGGTAATCAACGTAACTGGGTTTCTTGTCATGGTTTGAAGCGATTAGAAAAAGTAACATTTCAGTTCCCTTTGTTTGATTTATGCAATAGGAAACAATTGCTAAATAAAGAGTTTTCAGTCCCTTTTTTAGCAACTTGTCACATTAGTTTGTGTGTGTTTTTTTTTACAGTTTTTTTTACACTGTACATTGATCATTTTGGCTTATATGAATTTGATGTGGCCCGAATCAGGAAATCCAATTGAAGGGTAAAGGGGGCATCAAGGGTTTACTTTAAGGGAAGTAACTCTTGCAAGGGGCTTGAAAGGACCAAAACAAGGTCTTCTGCCACCTCGTTTTCTTGAATTTTGGCCCTTTTTCAGTGAAATCTGGCATGTGTGGATGGTGCAAGCCTGGCAGTTTGCCAAGGACTGCACAGCAGCCTTTAAAAAAGACTTTAAATCCACTTTTATGCCGTTTTTTGTTCACTGTTTTTTCAATTGATATATTAGGGCGCCATTTTGTTTGGCTGACTGGGCCCATTTTGATTTCTCAAAGCCTCTCTGACTGCCAGGCCGGGCCCAATTTTGAATTTCTCACAGCCTCTCTGATTGGCTGTTGGCACCCATTCTGATTTCCTAAAAGCTTCTGTGATTGGATAATTTCACAGAGGGATGAGATTTGATTGGATGATTGGGAGGGGGGGTATATGTTTATCCTTATTGACCTCTTACCATACAATGACGCCTTTTAACACCCCTAAAAGAGAAGGCTTTGGAAAATAATCTGAGAAAAGGAGACAATGCAGGTTACCAGCATTTTCTCCTTTTCTCACAATGTCTTCTACCCTATCAAAGAAAATTTTGATTATTAGTTATTCTTACATCTTATTGTATCTCTATGGCCTATTTTTTTAATTCTTCAAACGAAAACAAGATTTTTTTTTTTTTCATCAGAAAAAGTTTCTGCAACAGCAACCAGTTGCTTCTGAATTTTATTTTTTTGTGCAGCGGTTAAACATGACATTGACTTTTGACTCGCACGGTCACCAAAACTGACCCTGGTATGAAAACAGGGAAATGTTTGATTTACCTTTCTTTGATTTGTGCAACAGGTTTCAGTTGCCTCCGAAAGTGTCTTTACAATTTCATGCGCAGCACGTAAACGTCTCATATGGGTGAGATGGTCATCGCAACCGAATCAATGGTCCTAGTGAGAAAAAACGAAAAAAGAAAAATCCCTATATTTGACTTGAGAAACAGGTGTCGTCTGCTATGAAATGTCCCGTAAGTCGATTTTTTCATGTTTTAGCGGATACGTAACTGGCACCTACAAACGGTAGTCAGCGTAAATGGGTTTGTTGTCACGGTATAAAGAGATTGGAGGAAAAAAAATAGAAATTCAGTTCCCTATATTTGACTTGGGAAACAGGTGTCGTCTGCTATGAAATGTCCCGTAAGTCGATTTTTCATGTTTTCGCGGATACGTAACTGGCACCTACGAGACGGTAGTCAACGTAAATGGGTTTGTTGTCACGTACGATATAGAGAGATTGGAGAAAAAAAAAAAAAAAAAAATTCAGTTCTCTTTGTTTGACTTATGCAACAGGAAGCAGTTGCTACTGAAAAGAGTCTTCATGTCTTTTTTTAGCCACTTGTCACATCATTTTCTGGTGTTCTTGCATGTGCGTAACTGGCACGTATGAAACAGTAGTCAACGTAACTGGGTTTCTTGTTGCGCTTTTAAGATATTAGAAAAATTATGCTGCAATTCCTTCCTACTGAAAGAGTTTTCAGTCTTTTTTTTAGCCACTTGTCACATTGTTTTCTGTGCTTTTCGCATGTGCATAATTGGCACGTATGAGGTGGTAATCAACGTAACTGGGTTTCTTGTCATGGTTTGAAGCGATTAGAAAAAGTAACATTTCAGTTCCCTTTGTTTGATTTATGCAATAGGAAACAATTGCTAAATAAAGAGTTTTCAGTCCCTTTTTTAGCAACTTGTCACATTAGTTTGTGTGTGTTTTTTTTTACAGTTTTTTTTACACTGTACATTGATCATTTTGGCTTATATGAATTTGATGTGGCCCGAATCAGGAAATCCAATTGAAGGGTAAAGGGGGCATCAAGGGTTTACTTTAAGGGAAGTAACTCTTGCAAGGGGCTTGAAAGGACCAAAACAAGGTCTTCTGCCACCTCGTTTTCTTGAATTTTGGCCCTTTTTCAGTGAAATCTGGCATGTGTGGATGGTGCAAGCCTGGCAGTTTGCCAAGGACTGCACAGCAGCCTTTAAAAAAGACTTTAAATCCACTTTTATGCCGTTTTTTGTTCACTGTTTTTTCAATTGATATATTAGGGCGCCATTTTGTTTGGCTGACTGGGCCCATTTTGATTTCTCAAAGCCTCTCTGACTGCCAGGCCGGGCCCAATTTTGAATTTCTCACAGCCTCTCTGATTGGCTGTTGGCACCCATTCTGATTTCCTAAAAGCTTCTGTGATTGGATAATTTCACAGAGGGATGAGATTTGATTGGATGATTGGGAGGGGGGGTATATGTTTATCCTTATTGACCTCTTACCATACAATGACGCCTTTTAACACCCCTAAAAGAGAAGGCTTTGGAAAATAATCTGAGAAAAGGAGACAATGCAGGTTACCAGCATTTTCTCCTTTTCTCACAATGTCTTCTACCCTATCAAAGAAAATTTTGATTATTAGTTATTCTTACATCTTATTGTATCTCTATGGCCTATTTTTTTAATTCTTCAAACGAAAACAAGATTTTTTTTTTTTTCATCAGAAAAAGTTTCTGCAACAGCAACCAGTTGCTTCTGAATTTTATTTTTTTGTGCAGCGGTTAAACATGACATTGACTTTTGACTCGCACGGTCACCAAAACTGACCCTGGTATGAAAACAGGGAAATGTTTGATTTACCTTTCTTTGATTTGTGCAACAGGTTTCAGTTGCCTCCGAAAGTGTCTTTACAATTTCATGCGCAGCACGTAACCGTCTCATATGGGTGAGATGGTCATCGCAACCGAATCAATGGTCCTAGTGAGAAAAAACGAAAAAAGAAAAATCCCTATATTTGACTTGAGAAACAGGTGTCGTCTGCTATGAAATGTCCCGTAAGTCGATTTTTTCATGTTTTAGCGGATACGTAACTGGCACCTACAAACGGTAGTCAGCGTAAATGGGTTTGTTGTCACGGTATAAAGAGATTGGAGGAAAAAAAATAGAAATTCAGTTCCCTATATTTGACTTGGGAAACAGGTGTCGTCTGCTATGAAATGTCCCGTAAGTCGATTTTTCATATTTTCGCGGATACGTAACTAACACCTACGAGACGGTAGTCAACGTAAATGGGTTTGTTGTCACGAACGATATAGAGAGATTGGAGAAAAAAAAAAAAAAAAAAAAATTCAGTTCTCTTTGTTTGACTTATGCAACAGGAAGCAGTTGCTACTGAAAAGAGTCTTCATGTCTTTTTTTAGCCACTTGTCACATCATTTTCTGGTGTTCTTGCATGTGCGTAACTGGCACGTATGAAACAGTAGTCAACGTAACTGGGTTTCTTGTTGCGCTTTTAAGATATTAGAAAAATTATGCTGCAATTCCTTCCTACTGAAAGAGTTTTCAGTCTTTTTTTTAGCCACTTGTCACATTGTTTTCTGTGCTTTTCGCATGTGCATAATTGGCACGTATGAGGTGGTAATCAACGTAACTGGGTTTCTTGTCATGGTTTGAAGCGATTAGAAAAAGTAACATTTCAGTTCCCTTTGTTTGATTTATGCAATAGGAAACAATTGCTAAATAAAGAGTTTTCAGTCCCTTTTTTAGCAACTTGTCACATTAGTTTGTGTGTGTTTTTTTTTACAGTTTTTTTTACACTGTACATTGATCATTTTGGCTTATATGAATTTGATGTGGCCCGAATCAGGAAATCCAATTGAAGGGTAAAGGGGGCATCAAGGGTTTACTTTAAGGGAAGTAACTCTTGCAAGGGGCTTGAAAGGACCAAAACAAGGTCTTCTGCCACCTCGTTTTCTTGAATTTTGGCCCTTTTTCAGTGAAATCTGGCATGTGTGGATGGTGCAAGCCTGGCAGTTTGCCAAGGACTGCACAGCAGCCTTTAAAAAAGACTTTAAATCCACTTTTATGCCGTTTTTTGTTCACTGTTTTTTCAATTGATATATTAGGGCGCCATTTTGTTTGGCTGACTGGGCCCATTTTGATTTCTCAAAGCCTCTCTGACTGCCAGGCCGGGCCCAATTTTGAATTTCTCACAGCCTCTCTGATTGGCTGTTGGCACCCATTCTGATTTCCTAAAAGCTTCTGTGATTGGATAATTTCACAGAGGGATGAGATTTGATTGGATGATTGGGAGGGGGGGTATATGTTTATCCTTATTGACCTCTTACCATACAATGACGCCTTTTAACACCCCTAAAAGAGAAGGCTTTGGAAAATAATCTGAGAAAAGGAGACAATGCAGGTTACCAGCATTTTCTCCTTTTCTCACAATGTCTTCTACCCTATCAAAGAAAATTTTGATTATTAGTTATTCTTACATCTTATTGTATCTCTATGGCCTATTTTTTTAATTCTTCAAACGAAAACAAGATTTTTTTTTTTTTCATCAGAAAAAGTTTCTGCAACAGCAACCAGTTGCTTCTGAATTTTATTTTTTTGTGCAGCGGTTAAACATGACATTGACTTTTGACTCGCACGGTCACCAAAACTGACCCTGGTATGAAAACAGGGAAATGTTTGATTTACCTTTCTTTGATTTGTGCAACAGGTTTCAGTTGCCTCCGAAAGTGTCTTTACAATTTCATGCGCAGCACGTAACCGTCTCATATGGGTGAGATGGTCATCGCAACCGAATCAATGGTCCTAGTGAGAAAAAACGAAAAAAGAAAAATCCCTATATTTGACTTGAGAAACAGGTGTCGTCTGCTATGAAATGTCCCGTAAGTCGATTTTTTCATGTTTTAGCGGATACGTAACTGGCACCTACAAACGGTAGTCAGCGTAAATGGGTTTGTTGTCACGGTATAAAGAGATTGGAGGAAAAAAAATAGAAATTCAGTTCCCTATATTTGACTTGGGAAACAGGTGTCGTCTGCTATGAAATGTCCCGTAAGTCGATTTTTCATGTTTTCGCGGATACGTAACTGGCACCTACGAGACGGTAGTCAACGTAAATGGGTTTGTTGTCACGTACGATATAGAGAGATTGGAGAAAAAAAAAAAAAAAAAAAAAAAAAAATTCAGTTTTCTTTGTTTGACTTATGCAACAGGAAGCAGTTGCTACTGAAAAGAGTCTTCATGTCTTTTTTTAGCCACTTGTCACATCATTTTCTGGTGTTCTTGCATGTGCGTAACTGGCACGTATGAAACAGTAGTCAACGTAACTGGGTTTCTTGTTGCGCTTTTAAGATATTAGAAAAATTATGCTGCAATTCCTTCCTACTGAAAGAGTTTTCAGTCTTTTTTTTAGCCACTTGTCACATTGTTTTCTGTGCTTTTCGCATGTGCATAATTGGCACGTATGAGGTGGTAATCAACGTAACTGGGTTTCTTGTCATGGTTTGAAGCGATTAGAAAAAGTAACATTTCAGTTCCCTTTGTTTGATTTATGCAATAGGAAACAATTGCTAAATAAAGAGTTTTCAGTCCCTTTTTTAGCAACTTGTCACATTAGTTTGTGTGTGTTTTTTTTTACAGTTTTTTTTACACTGTACATTGATCATTTTGGCTTATATGAATTTGATGTGGCCCGAATCAGGAAATCCAATTGAAGGGTAAAGGGGGCATCAAGGGTTTACTTTAAGGGAAGTAACTCTTGCAAGGGGCTTGAAAGGACCAAAACAAGGTCTTCTGCCACCTCGTTTTCTTGAATTTTGGCCCTTTTTCAGTGAAATCTGGCATGTGTGGATGGTGCAAGCCTGGCAGTTTGCCAAGGACTGCACAGCAGCCTTTAAAAAAGACTTTAAATCCACTTTTATGCCGTTTTTTGTTCACTGTTTTTTCAATTGATATATTAGGGCGCCATTTTGTTTGGCTGACTGGGCCCATTTTGATTTCTCAAAGCCTCTCTGACTGCCAGGCCGGGCCCAATTTTGAATTTCTCACAGCCTCTCTGATTGGCTGTTGGCACCCATTCTGATTTCCTAAAAGCTTCTGTGATTGGATAATTTCACAGAGGGATGAGATTTGATTGGATGATTGGGAGGGGGGGTATATGTTTATCCTTATTGACCTCTTACCATACAATGACGCCTTTTAACACCCCTAAAAGAGAAGGCTTTGGAAAATAATCTGAGAAAAGGAGACAATGCAGGTTACCAGCATTTTCTCCTTTTCTCACAATGTCTTCTACCCTATCAAAGAAAATTTTGATTATTAGTTATTCTTACATCTTATTGTATCTCTATGGCCTATTTTTTTAATTCTTCAAACGAAAACAAGATTTTTTTTTTTTTTCATCAGAAAAAGTTTCTGCAACAGCAACCAGTTGCTTCTGAATTTTATTTTTTTGTGCAGCGGTTAAACATGACATTGACTTTTGACTCGCACGTTCACCAAAACTGACCCTGGTATGAAAACAGGGAAATGTTTGATTTACCTTTCTTTGATTTGTGCAACAGGTTTCAGTTGCCTCCGAAAGTGTCTTTACAATTTCATGCGCAGCACGTAACCGTCTCATATGGGTGAGATGGTCATCGCAACCGAATCAATGGTCCTAGTGAGAAAAAACGAAAAAAGAAAAATCCCTATATTTGACTTGAGAAACAGGTGTTGTCTGCTATGAAATGTCCCGTAAGTCGATTTTTTCATGTTTTAGCGGATACGTAACTGGCACCTACAAACGGTAGTCAGCGTAAATGGGTTTGTTGTCACGGTATAAAGAGATTGGAGGAAAAAAAATAGAAATTCAGTTCCCTATATTTGACTTGGGAAACAGGTGTCGTCTGCTATGAAATGTCCCGTAAGTCGATTTTTCATGTTTTCGCGGATACGTAACTGGCACCTACGAGACGGTAGTCAACGTAAATGGGTTTGTTGTCACGTACGATATAGAGAGATTGGAGAAAAAAAAAAAAAAAAAAAATTCAGTTCTCTTTGTTTGACTTATGCAACAGGAAGCAGTTGCTACTGAAAAGAGTCTTCATGTCTTTTTTTAGCCACTTGTCACATCATTTTCTGGTGTTCTTGCATGTGCGTAACTGGCACGTATGAAACAGTAGTCAACGTAACTGGGTTTCTTGTTGCGCTTTTAAGATATTAGAAAAATTATGCTGCAATTCCTTCCTACTGAAAGAGTTTTCAGTCTTTTTTTTAGCCACTTGTCACATTGTTTTCTGTGCTTTTCGCATGTGCATAATTGGCACGTATGAGGTGGTAATCAACGTAACTGGGTTTCTTGTCATGGTTTGAAGCGATTAGAAAAAGTAACATTTCAGTTCCCTTTGTTTGATTTATGCAATAGGAAACAATTGCTAAATAAAGAGTTTTCAGTCCCTTTTTTAGCAACTTGTCACATTAGTTTGTGTGTGTTTTTTTTTACAGTTTTTTTTACACTGTACATTGATCATTTTGGCTTATATGAATTTGATGTGGCCCGAATCAGGAAATCCAATTGAAGGGTAAAGGGGGCATCAAGGGTTTACTTTAAGGGAAGTAACTCTTGCAAGGGGCTTGAAAGGACCAAAACAAGGTCTTCTGCCACCTCGTTTTCTTGAATTTTGGCCCTTTTTCAGTGAAATCTGGCATGTGTGGATGGTGCAAGCCTGGCAGTTTGCCAAGGACTGCACAGCAGCCTTTAAAAAAGACTTTAAATCCACTTTTATGCCGTTTTTTGTTCACTGTTTTTTCAATTGATATATTAGGGCGCCATTTTGTTTGGCTGACTGGGCCCATTTTGATTTCTCAAAGCCTCTCTGACTGCCAGGCCGGGCCCAATTTTGAATTTCTCACAGCCTCTCTGATTGGCTGTTGGCACCCATTCTGATTTCCTAAAAGCTTCTGTGATTGGATAATTTCACAGAGGGATGAGATTTGATTGGATGATTGGGAGGGGGGTATATGTTTATCCTTATTGACCTCTTACCATACAATGACGCCTTTTAACACCCCTAAAAGAGAAGGCTTTGGAAAATAATCTGAGAAAAGGAGACAATGCAGGTTACCAGCATTTTCTCCTTTTCTCACAATGTCTTCTACCCTATCAAAGAAAATTTTGATTATTAGTTATTCTTACATCTTATTGTATCTCTATGGCCTATTTTTTTAATTCTTCAAACGAAAACAAGATTTTTTTTTTTTCATCAGAAAAAGTTTCTGCAACAGCAACCAGTTGCTTCTGAATTTTATTTTTTTGTGCAGCGGTTAAACATGACATTGACTTTTGACTCGCACGGTCACCAAAACTGACCCTGGTATGAAAACAGGGAAATGTTTGATTTACCTTTCTTTGATTTGTGCAACAGGTTTCAGTTGCCTCCGAAAGTGTCTTTACAATTTCATGCGCAGCACGTAACCGTCTCATATGGGTGAGATGGTCATCGCAACCGAATCAATGGTCCTAGTGAGAAAAAACGAAAAAAGAAAAATCCCTATATTTGACTTGAGAAACAGGTGTCGTCTGCTATGAAATGTCCCGTAAGTCGATTTTTTCATGTTTTAGCGGATACGTAACTGGCACCTACAAACGGTAGTCAGCGTAAATGGGTTTGTTGTCACGGTATAAAGAGATTGGAGGAAAAAAAATAGAAATTCAGTTCCCTATATTTGACTTGGGAAACAGGTGTCGTCTGCTATGAAATGTCCCGTAAGTCGATTTTTCATGTTTTCGCGGATACGTAACTGGCACCTACGAGACGGTAGTCAACGTAAATGGGTTTGTTGTCACGTACGATATAGAGAGATTGGAGGAAAAAAAAAAAAAAAAAAAAATCAGTTCTCTTTGTTTGACTTATGCAACAGGAAGCAGTTGCTACTGAAAAGAGTCTTCATGTCTTTTTTTAGCCACTTGTCACATCATTTTCTGGTGTTCTTGCATGTGCGTAACTGGCACGTATGAAACAGTAGTCAACGTAACTGGGTTTCTTGTTGCGCTTTTAAGATATTAGAAAAATTATGCTGCAATTCCTTCCTACTGAAAGAGTTTTCAGTCTTTTTTTTAGCCACTTGTCACATTGTTTTCTGTGCTTTTCGCATGTGCATAATTGGCACGTATGAGGTGGTAATCAACGTGACTGGGTTTCTTGTCATGGTTTGAAGCGATTAGAAAAAGTAACATTTCAGTTCCCTTTGTTTGATTTATGTCAAAAGGAAACAATTGCTAAATAAAGAGTTTTCAGTCCCTTTTTTAGCAACTTGTCACATTAGTTTGTGTGTGTTTTTTTTTACAGTTTTTTTTACACTGTACATTGATCATTTTGGCTTATATGAATTTGATGTGGCCCGAATCAGGAAATCCAATTGAAGGGTAAAGGGGGCATCAAGGGTTTACTTTAAGGGAAGTAACTCTTGCAAGGGGCTTGAAAGGACCAAAACAAGGTCTTCTGCCACCTCGTTTTCTTGAATTTTGGCCCTTTTTCAGTGAAATCTGGCATGTGTGGATGGTGCAAGCCTGGCAGTTTGCCAAGGACTGCACAGCAGCCTTTAAAAAAGACTTTAAATCCACTTTTATGCCGTTTTTTGTTCACTGTTTTTTCAATTGATATATTAGGGCGCCATTTTGTTTGGCTGACTGGGCCCATTTTGATTTCTCAAAGCCTCTCTGACTGCCAGGCCGGGCCCAATTTTGAATTTCTCACAGCCTCTCTGATTGGCTGTTGGCACCCATTCTGATTTCCTAAAAGCTTCTGTGATTGGATAATTTCACAGAGGGATGAGATTTGATTGGATGATTGGGAGGGGGGGTATATGTTTATCCTTATTGACCTCTTACCATACAATGACGCCTTTTAACACCCCTAAAAGAGAAGGCTTTGGAAAATAATCTGAGAAAAGGAGACAATGCAGGTTACCAGCATTTTCTCCTTTTCTCACAATGTCTTCTACCCTATCAAAGAAAATTTTGATTATTAGTTATTCTTACATCTTATTGTATCTCTATGGCCTATTTTTTTAATTCTTCAAACGAAAACAAGATTTTTTTTTTTTCATCAGAAAAAGTTTCTGCAACAGCAACCAGTTGCTTCTGAATTTTATTTTTTTGTGCAGCGGTTAAACATGACATTGACTTTTGACTCGCACGGTCACCAAAACTGACCCTGGTATGAAAACAGGGAAATGTTTGATTTACCTTTCTTTGATTTGTGCAACAGGTTTCAGTTGCCTCCGAAAGTGTCTTTACAATTTCATGCGCAGCACGTAACCGTCTCATATGGGTGAGATGGTCATCGCAACCGAATCAATGGTCCTAGTGAGAAAAAACGAAAAAAGAAAAATCCCTATATTTGACTTGAGAAACAGGTGTCGTCTGCTATGAAATGTCCCGTAAGTCGATTTTTTCATGTTTTAGCGGATACGTAACTGGCACCTACAAACGGTAGTCAGCGTAAATGGGTTTGTTGTCACGGTATAAAGAGATTGGAGGAAAAAAAATAGAAATTCAGTTCCCTATATTTGACTTGGGAAACAGGTGTCGTCTGCTATGAAATGTCCCGTAAGTCGATTTTTCATGTTTTCGCGGATACGTAACTGGCACCTACGAGACGGTAGTCAACGTAAATGGGTTTGTTGTCACGTACGATATAGAGAGATTGGAGGAAAAAAAAAAAAAAAAAAATTCAGTTCTCTTTGTTTGACTTATGCAACAGGAAGCAGTTGCTACTGAAAAGAGTCTTCATGTCTTTTTTTAGCCACTTGTCACATCATTTTCTGGTGTTCTTGCATGTGCGTAACTGGCACGTATGAAACAGTAGTCAACGTAACTGGGTTTCTTGTTGCGCTTTTAAGATATTAGAAAAATTATGCTGCAATTCCTTCCTACTGAAAGAGTTTTCAGTCTTTTTTTTAGCCACTTGTCACATTGTTTTCTGTGCTTTTCGCATGTGCATAATTGGCACGTATGAGGTGGTAATCAACGTGACTGGGTTTCTTGTCATGGTTTGAAGCGATTAGAAAAAGTAACATTTCAGTTCCCTTTGTTTGATTTATGTCAAAAGGAAACAATTGCTAAATAAAGAGTTTTCAGTCCCTTTTTTAGCAACTTGTCACATTAGTTTGTGTGTGTTTTTTTTTACAGTTTTTTTTACACTGTACATTGATCATTTTGGCTTATATGAATTTGATGTGGCCCGAATCAGGAAATCCAATTGAAGGGTAAAGGGGGCATCAAGGGTTTACTTTAAGGGAAGTAACTCTTGCAAGGGGCTTGAAAGGACCAAAACAAGGTCTTCTGCCACCTCGTTTTCTTGAATTTTGGCCCTTTTTCAGTGAAATCTGGCATGTGTGGATGGTGCAAGCCTGGCAGTTTGCCAAGGACTGCACAGCAGCCTTTAAAAAAGACTTTAAATCCACTTTTATGCCGTTTTTTGTTCACTGTTTTTTCAATTGATATATTAGGGCGCCATTTTGTTTGGCTGACTGGGCCCATTTTGATTTCTCAAAGCCTCTCTGACTGCCAGGCCGGGCCCAATTTTGAATTTCTCACAGCCTCTCTGATTGGCTGTTGGCACCCATTCTGATTTCCTAAAAGCTTCTGTGATTGGATAATTTCACAGAGGGATGAGATTTGATTGGATGATTGGGAGGGGGGGTATATGTTTATCCTTATTGACCTCTTACCATACAATGACGCCTTTTAACACCCCTAAAAGAGAAGGCTTTGGAAAATAATCTGAGAAAAGGAGACAATGCAGGTTACCAGCATTTTCTCCTTTTCTCACAATGTCTTCTACCCTATCAAAGAAAATTTTGATTATTAGTTATTCTTACATCTTATTGTATCTCTATGGCCTATTTTTTTAATTCTTCAAACGAAAACAAGATTTTTTTTTTTTTCATCAGAAAAAGTTTCTGCAACAGCAACCAGTTGCTTCTGAATTTTATTTTTTTGTGCAGCGGTTAAACATGACATTGACTTTTGACTCGCACGGTCACCAAAACTGACCCTGGTATGAAAACAGGGAAATGTTTGATTTACCTTTCTTTGATTTGTGCAACAGGTTTCAGTTGCCTCCGAAAGTGTCTTTACAATTTCATGCGCAGCACGTAACCGTCTCATATGGGTGAGATGGTCATCGCAACCGAATCAATGGTCCTAGTGAGAAAAAACGAAAAAAGAAAAATCCCTATATTTGACTTGAGAAACAGGTGTCGTCTGCTATGAAATGTCCCGTAAGTCGATTTTTTCATGTTTTAGCGGATACGTAACTGGCACCTACAAACGGTAGTCAGCGTAAATGGGTTTGTTGTCACGGTATAAAGAGATTGGAGGAAAAAAAATAGAAATTCAGTTCCCTATATTTGACTTGGGAAACAGGTGTCGTCTGCTATGAAATGTCCCGTAAGTCGATTTTTCATGTTTTCGCGGATACGTAACTGGCACCTACGAGACGGTAGTCAACGTAAATGGGTTTGTTGTCACGTACGATATAGAGAGATTGGAGGAAAAAAAAAAAAAAAAAAATTCAGTTCTCTTTGTTTGACTTATGCAACAGGAAGCAGTTGCTACTGAAAAGAGTCTTCATGTCTTTTTTTAGCCACTTGTCACATCATTTTCTGGTGTTCTTGCATGTGCGTAACTGGCACGTATGAAACAGTAGTCAACGTAACTGGGTTTCTTGTTGCGCTTTTAAGATATTAGAAAAATTATGCTGCAATTCCTTCCTACTGAAAGAGTTTTCAGTCTTTTTTTTAGCCACTTGTCACATTGTTTTCTGTGCTTTTCGCATGTGCATAATTGGCACGTATGAGGTGGTAATCAACGTGACTGGGTTTCTTGTCATGGTTTGAAGCGATTAGAAAAAGTAACATTTCAGTTCCCTTTGTTTGATTTATGTCAAAAGGAAACAATTGCTAAATAAAGAGTTTTCAGTCCCTTTTTTAGCAACTTGTCACATTAGTTTGTGTGTGTTTTTTTTTACAGTTTTTTTTACACTGTACATTGATCATTTTGGCTTATATGAATTTGATGTGGCCCGAATCAGGAAATCCAATTGAAGGGTAAAGGGGGCATCAAGGGTTTACTTTAAGGGAAGTAACTCTTGCAAGGGGCTTGAAAGGACCAAAACAAGGTCTTCTGCCACCTCGTTTTCTTGAATTTTGGCCCTTTTTCAGTGAAATCTGGCATGTGTGGATGGTGCAAGCCTGGCAGTTTGCCAAGGACTGCACAGCAGCCTTTAAAAAAGACTTTAAATCCACTTTTATGCCGTTTTTTGTTCACTGTTTTTTCAATTGATATATTAGGGCGCCATTTTGTTTGGCTGACTGGGCCCATTTTGATTTCTCAAAGCCTCTCTGACTGCCAGGCCGGGCCCAATTTTGAATTTCTCACAGCCTCTCTGATTGGCTGTTGGCACCCATTCTGATTTCCTAAAAGCTTCTGTGATTGGATAATTTCACAGAGGGATGAGATTTGATTGGATGATTGGGAGGGGGGGTATATGTTTATCCTTATTGACCTCTTACCATACAATGACGCCTTTTAACACCCCTAAAAGAGAAGGCTTTGGAAAATAATCTGAGAAAAGGAGACAATGCAGGTTACCAGCATTTTCTCCTTTTCTCACAATGTCTTCTACCCTATCAAAGAAAATTTTGATTATTAGTTATTCTTACATCTTATTGTATCTCTATGGCCTATTTTTTTAATTCTTCAAACGAAAACAAGATTTTTTTTTTTTTCATCAGAAAAAGTTTCTGCAACAGCAACCAGTTGCTTCTGAATTTTATTTTTTTGTGCAGCGGTTAAACATGACATTGACTTTTGACTCGCACGGTCACCAAAACTGACCCTGGTATGAAAACAGGGAAATGTTTGATTTACCTTTCTTTGATTTGTGCAACAGGTTTCAGTTGCCTCCGAAAGTGTCTTTACAATTTCATGCGCAGCACGTAACCGTCTCATATGGGTGAGATGGTCATCGCAACCGAATCAATGGTCCTAGTGAGAAAAAACGAAAAAAGAAAAATCCCTATATTTGACTTGAGAAACAGGTGTCGTCTGCTATGAAATGTCCCGTAAGTCGATTTTTTCATGTTTTAGCGGATACGTAACTGGCACCTACAAACGGTAGTCAGCGTAAATGGGTTTGTTGTCACGGTATAAAGAGATTGGAGGAAAAAAAATAGAAATTCAGTTCCCTATATTTGACTTGGGAAACAGGTGTCGTCTGCTATGAAATGTCCCGTAAGTCGATTTTTCATGTTTTCGCGGATACGTAACTGGCACCTACGAGACGGTAGTCAACGTAAATGGGTTTGTTGTCACGTACGATATAGAGAGATTGGAGGAAAAAAAAAAAAAAAAAAATCAGTTCTCTTTGTTTGACTTATGCAACAGGAAGCAGTTGCTACTGAAAAGAGTCTTCATGTCTTTTTTTAGCCACTTGTCACATCATTTTCTGGTGTTCTTGCATGTGCGTAACTGGCACGTATGAAACAGTAGTCAACGTAACTGGGTTTCTTGTTGCGCTTTTAAGATATTAGAAAAATTATGCTGCAATTCCTTCCTACTGAAAGAGTTTTCAGTCTTTTTTTTAGCCACTTGTCACATTGTTTTCTGTGCTTTTCGCATGTGCATAATTGGCACTTATGAGGTGGTAATCAACGTGACTGGGTTTCTTGTCATGGTTTGAAGCGATTAGAAAAAGTAACATTTCAGTTCCCTTTGTTTGATTTATGTCAAAAGGAAACAATTGCTAAATAAAGAGTTTTCAGTCCCTTTTTTAGCAACTTGTCACATTAGTTTGTGTGTGTTTTTTTTTACAGTTTTTTTTACACTGTACATTGATCATTTTTGCTTATATGAATTTGATGTGGCCCGAATCAGGAAATCCAATTGAAGGGTAAAGGGGGCATCAAGGGTTTACTTTAAGGGAAGTAACTCTTGCAAGGGGCTTGAAAGGACCAAAACAAGGTCTTCTGCCACCTCGTTTTCTTGAATTTTGGCCCTTTTTCAGTGAAATCTGGCATGTGTGGATGGTGCAAGCCTGGCAGTTTGCCAAGGACTGCACAGCAGCCTTTAAAAAAGACTTTAAATCCACTTTTATGCCGTTTTTTGTTCACTGTTTTTTCAATTGATATATTAGGGCGCCATTTTGTTTGGCTGACTGGGCCCATTTTGATTTCTCAAAGCCTCTCTGACTGCCAGGCCGGGCCCAATTTTGAATTTCTCACAGCCTCTCTGATTGGCTGTTGGCACCCATTCTGATTTCCTAAAAGCTTCTGTGATTGGATAATTTCACAGAGGGATGAGATTTGATTGGATGATTGGGAGGGGGGGTATATGTTTATCCTTATTGACCTCTTACCATACAATGACGCCTTTTAACACCCCTAAAAGAGAAGGCTTTGGAAAATAATCTGAGAAAAGGAGACAATGCAGGTTACCAGCATTTTCTCCTTTTCTCACAATGTCTTCTACCCTATCAAAGAAAATTTTGATTATTAGTTATTCTTACATCTTATTGTATCTCTATGGCCTATTTTTTTAATTCTTCAAACGAAAACAAGATTTTTTTTTTTTTCATCAGAAAAAGTTTCTGCAACAGCAACCAGTTGCTTCTGAATTTTATTTTTTTGTGCAGCGGTTAAACATGACATTGACTTTTGACTCGCACGGTCACCAAAACTGACCCTGGTATGAAAACAGGGAAATGTTTGATTTACCTTTCTTTGATTTGTGCAACAGGTTTCAGTTGCCTCCGAAAGTGTCTTTACAATTTCATGCGCAGCACGTAACCGTCTCATATGGGTGAGATGGTCATCGCAACCGAATCAATGGTCCTAGTGAGAAAAAACGAAAAAAGAAAAATCCCTATATTTGACTTGAGAAACAGGTGTCGTCTGCTATGAAATGTCCCGTAAGTCGATTTTTTCATGTTTTAGCGGATACGTAACTGGCACCTACAAACGGTAGTCAGCGTAAATGGGTTTGTTGTCACGGTATAAAGAGATTGGAGGAAAAAAAATAGAAATTCAGTTCCCTATATTTGACTTGGGAAACAGGTGTCGTCTGCTATGAAATGTCCCGTAAGTCGATTTTTCATGTTTTCGCGGATACGTAACTGGCACCTACGAGACGGTAGTCAACGTAAATGGGTTTGTTGTCACGTACGATATAGAGAGATTGGAGGAAAAAAAAAAAAAAAAAATTCAGTTCTCTTTGTTTGACTTATGCAACAGGAAGCAGTTGCTACTGAAAAGAGTCTTCATGTCTTTTTTTAGCCACTTGTCACATCATTTTCTGGTGTTCTTGCATGTGCGTAACTGGCACGTATGAAACAGTAGTCAACGTAACTGGGTTTCTTGTTGCGCTTTTAAGATATTAGAAAAATTATGCTGCAATTCCTTCCTACTGAAAGAGTTTTCAGTCTTTTTTTTAGCCACTTGTCACATTGTTTTCTGTGCTTTTCGCATGTGCATAATTGGCACGTATGAGGTGGTAATCAACGTGACTGGGTTTCTTGTCATGGTTTGAAGCGATTAGAAAAAGTAACATTTCAGTTCCCTTTGTTTGATTTATGTCAAAAGGAAACAATTGCTAAATAAAGAGTTTTCAGTCCCTTTTTTAGCAACTTGTCACATTAGTTTGTGTGTGTTTTTTTTTACAGTTTTTTTTACACTGTACATTGATCATTTTGGCTTATATGAATTTGATGTGGCCCGAATCAGGAAATCCAATTGAAGGGTAAAGGGGGCATCAAGGGTTTACTTTAAGGGAAGTAACTCTTGCAAGGGGCTTGAAAGGACCAAAACAAGGTCTTCTGCCACCTCGTTTTCTTGAATTTTGGCCCTTTTTCAGTGAAATCTGGCATGTGTGGATGGTGCAAGCCTGGCAGTTTGCCAAGGACTGCACAGCAGCCTTTAAAAAAGACTTTAAATCCACTTTTATGCCGTTTTTTGTTCACTGTTTTTTCAATTGATATATTAGGGCGCCATTTTGTTTGGCTGACTGGGCCCATTTTGATTTCTCAAAGCCTCTCTGACTGCCAGGCCGGGCCCAATTTTGAATTTCTCACAGCCTCTCTGATTGGCTGTTGGCACCCATTCTGATTTCCTAAAAGCTTCTGTGATTGGATAATTTCACAGAGGGATGAGATTTGATTGGATGATTGGGAGGGGGGGTATATGTTTATCCTTATTGACCTCTTACCATACAATGACGCCTTTTAACACCCCTAAAAGAGAAGGCTTTGGAAAATAATCTGAGAAAAGGAGACAATGCAGGTTACCAGCATTTTCTCCTTTTCTCACAATGTCTTCTACCCTATCAAAGAAAATTTTGATTATTAGTTATTCTTACATCTTATTGTATCTCTATGGCCTATTTTTTTAATTCTTCAAACGAAAACAAGATTTTTTTTTTTTTCATCAGAAAAAGTTTCTGCAACAGCAACCAGTTGCTTCTGAATTTTATTTTTTTGTGCAGCGGTTAAACATGACATTGACTTTTGACTCGCACGGTCACCAAAACTGACCCTGGTATGAAAACAGGGAAATGTTTGATTTACCTTTCTTTGATTTGTGCAACAGGTTTCAGTTGCCTCCGAAAGTGTCTTTACAATTTCATGCGCAGCACGTAACCGTCTCATATGGGTGAGATGGTCATCGCAACCGAATCAATGGTCCTAGTGAGAAAAAACGAAAAAAGAAAAATCCCTATATTTGACTTGAGAAACAGGTGTCGTCTGCTATGAAATGTCCCGTAAGTCGATTTTTTCATGTTTTAGCGGATACGTAACTGGCACCTACAAACGGTAGTCAGCGTAAATGGGTTTGTTGTCACGGTATAAAGAGATTGGAGGAAAAAAAATAGAAATTCAGTTCCCTATATTTGACTTGGGAAACAGGTGTCGTCTGCTATGAAATGTCCCGTAAGTCGATTTTTCATGTTTTCGCGGATACGTAACTGGCACCTACGAGACGGTAGTCAACGTAAATGGGTTTGTTGTCACGTACGATATAGAGAGATTGGAGGAAAAAAAAAAAAAAAAAAATTCAGTTCTCTTTGTTTGACTTATGCAACAGGAAGCAGTTGCTACTGAAAAGAGTCTTCATGTCTTTTTTTAGCCACTTGTCACATCATTTTCTGGTGTTCTTGCATGTGCGTAACTGGCACGTATGAAACAGTAGTCAACGTAACTGGGTTTCTTGTTGCGCTTTTAAGATATTAGAAAAATTATGCTGCAATTCCTTCCTACTGAAAGAGTTTTCAGTCTTTTTTTTAGCCACTTGTCACATTGTTTTCTGTGCTTTTCGCATGTGCATAATTGGCACGTATGAGGTGGTAATCAACGTGACTGGGTTTCTTGTCATGGTTTGAAGCGATTAGAAAAAGTAACATTTCAGTTCCCTTTGTTTGATTTATGTCAAAAGGAAACAATTGCTAAATAAAGAGTTTTCAGTCCCTTTTTTAGCAACTTGTCACATTAGTTTGTGTGTGTTTTTTTTTACAGTTTTTTTTACACTGTACATTGATCATTTTGGCTTATATGAATTTGATGTGGCCCGAATCAGGAAATCCAATTGAAGGGTAAAGGGGGCATCAAGGGTTTACTTTAAGGGAAGTAACTCTTGCAAGGGGCTTGAAAGGACCAAAACAAGGTCTTCTGCCACCTCGTTTTCTTGAATTTTGGCCCTTTTTCAGTGAAATCTGGCATGTGTGGATGGTGCAAGCCTGGCAGTTTGCCAAGGACTGCACAGCAGCCTTTAAAAAAGACTTTAAATCCACTTTTATGCCGTTTTTTGTTCACTGTTTTTTCAATTGATATATTAGGGCGCCATTTTGTTTGGCTGACTGGGCCCATTTTGATTTCTCAAAGCCTCTCTGACTGCCAGGCCGGGCCCAATTTTGAATTTCTCACAGCCTCTCTGATTGGCTGTTGGCACCCATTCTGATTTCCTAAAAGCTTCTGTGATTGGATAATTTCACAGAGGGATGAGATTTGATTGGATGATTGGGAGGGGGGGTATATGTTTATCCTTATTGACCTCTTACCATACAATGACGCCTTTTAACACCCCTAAAAGAGAAGGCTTTGGAAAATAATCTGAGAAAAGGAGACAATGCAGGTTACCAGCATTTTCTCCTTTTCTCACAATGTCTTCTACCCTATCAAAGAAAATTTTGATTATTAGTTATTCTTACATCTTATTGTATCTCTATGGCCTATTTTTTTAATTCTTCAAACGAAAACAAGATTTTTTTTTTTTTCATCAGAAAAAGTTTCTGCAACAGCAACCAGTTGCTTCTGAATTTTATTTTTTTGTGCAGCGGTTAAACATGACATTGACTTTTGACTCGCACGGTCACCAAAACTGACCCTGGTATGAAAACAGGGAAATGTTTGATTTACCTTTCTTTGATTTGTGCAACAGGTTTCAGTTGCCTCCGAAAGTGTCTTTACAATTTCATGCGCAGCACGTAACCGTCTCATATGGGTGAGATGGTCATCGCAACCGAATCAATGGTCCTAGTGAGAAAAAACGAAAAAAGAAAAATCCCTATATTTGACTTGAGAAACAGGTGTCGTCTGCTATGAAATGTCCCGTAAGTCGATTTTTTCATGTTTTAGCGGATACGTAACTGGCACCTACAAACGGTAGTCAGCGTAAATGGGTTTGTTGTCACGGTATAAAGAGATTGGAGGAAAAAAAATAGAAATTCAGTTCCCTATATTTGACTTGGGAAACAGGTGTCGTCTGCTATGAAATGTCCCGTAAGTCGATTTTTCATGTTTTCGCGGATACGTAACTGGCACCTACGAGACGGTAGTCAACGTAAATGGGTTTGTTGTCACGTACGATATAGAGAGATTGGAGGAAAAAAAAAAAAAAAAAAATCAGTTCTCTTTGTTTGACTTATGCAACAGGAAGCAGTTGCTACTGAAAAGAGTCTTCATGTCTTTTTTTAGCCACTTGTCACATCATTTTCTGGTGTTCTTGCATGTGCGTAACTGGCACGTATGAAACAGTAGTCAACGTAACTGGGTTTCTTGTTGCGCTTTTAAGATATTAGAAAAATTATGCTGCAATTCCTTCCTACTGAAAGAGTTTTCAGTCTTTTTTTTAGCCACTTGTCACATTGTTTTCTGTGCTTTTCGCATGTGCATAATTGGCACTTATGAGGTGGTAATCAACGTGACTGGGTTTCTTGTCATGGTTTGAAGCGATTAGAAAAAGTAACATTTCAGTTCCCTTTGTTTGATTTATGTCAAAAGGAAACAATTGCTAAATAAAGAGTTTTCAGTCCCTTTTTTAGCAACTTGTCACATTAGTTTGTGTGTGTTTTTTTTTACAGTTTTTTTTACACTGTACATTGATCATTTTTGCTTATATGAATTTGATGTGGCCCGAATCAGGAAATCCAATTGAAGGGTAAAGGGGGCATCAAGGGTTTACTTTAAGGGAAGTAACTCTTGCAAGGGGCTTGAAAGGACCAAAACAAGGTCTTCTGCCACCTCGTTTTCTTGAATTTTGGCCCTTTTTCAGTGAAATCTGGCATGTGTGGATGGTGCAAGCCTGGCAGTTTGCCAAGGACTGCACAGCAGCCTTTAAAAAAGACTTTAAATCCACTTTTATGCCGTTTTTTGTTCACTGTTTTTTCAATTGATATATTAGGGCGCCATTTTGTTTGGCTGACTGGGCCCATTTTGATTTCTCAAAGCCTCTCTGACTGCCAGGCCGGGCCCAATTTTGAATTTCTCACAGCCTCTCTGATTGGCTGTTGGCACCCATTCTGATTTCCTAAAAGCTTCTGTGATTGGATAATTTCACAGAGGGATGAGATTTGATTGGATGATTGGGAGGGGGGGTATATGTTTATCCTTATTGACCTCTTACCATACAATGACGCCTTTTAACACCCCTAAAAGAGAAGGCTTTGGAAAATAATCTGAGAAAAGGAGACAATGCAGGTTACCAGCATTTTCTCCTTTTCTCACAATGTCTTCTACCCTATCAAAGAAAATTTTGATTATTAGTTATTCTTACATCTTATTGTATCTCTATGGCCTATTTTTTTAATTCTTCAAACGAAAACAAGATTTTTTTTTTTTTCATCAGAAAAAGTTTCTGCAACAGCAACCAGTTGCTTCTGAATTTTATTTTTTTGTGCAGCGGTTAAACATGACATTGACTTTTGACTCGCACGGTCACCAAAACTGACCCTGGTATGAAAACAGGGAAATGTTTGATTTACCTTTCTTTGATTTGTGCAACAGGTTTCAGTTGCCTCCGAAAGTGTCTTTACAATTTCATGCGCAGCACGTAACCGTCTCATATGGGTGAGATGGTCATCGCAACCGAATCAATGGTCCTAGTGAGAAAAAACGAAAAAAGAAAAATCCCTATATTTGACTTGAGAAACAGGTGTCGTCTGCTATGAAATGTCCCGTAAGTCGATTTTTTCATGTTTTAGCGGATACGTAACTGGCACCTACAAACGGTAGTCAGCGTAAATGGGTTTGTTGTCACGGTATAAAGAGATTGGAGGAAAAAAAATAGAAATTCAGTTCCCTATATTTGACTTGGGAAACAGGTGTCGTCTGCTATGAAATGTCCCGTAAGTCGATTTTTCATGTTTTCGCGGATACGTAACTGGCACCTACGAGACGGTAGTCAACGTAAATGGGTTTGTTGTCACGTACGATATAGAGAGATTGGAGGAAAAAAAAAAAAAAAAAATTCAGTTCTCTTTGTTTGACTTATGCAACAGGAAGCAGTTGCTACTGAAAAGAGTCTTCATGTCTTTTTTTAGCCACTTGTCACATCATTTTCTGGTGTTCTTGCATGTGCGTAACTGGCACGTATGAAACAGTAGTCAACGTAACTGGGTTTCTTGTTGCGCTTTTAAGATATTAGAAAAATTATGCTGCAATTCCTTCCTACTGAAAGAGTTTTCAGTCTTTTTTTTAGCCACTTGTCACATTGTTTTCTGTGCTTTTCGCATGTGCATAATTGGCACGTATGAGGTGGTAATCAACGTGACTGGGTTTCTTGTCATGGTTTGAAGCGATTAGAAAAAGTAACATTTCAGTTCCCTTTGTTTGATTTATGTCAAAAGGAAACAATTGCTAAATAAAGAGTTTTCAGTCCCTTTTTTAGCAACTTGTCACATTAGTTTGTGTGTGTTTTTTTTTACAGTTTTTTTTACACTGTACATTGATCATTTTGGCTTATATGAATTTGATGTGGCCCGAATCAGGAAATCCAATTGAAGGGTAAAGGGGGCATCAAGGGTTTACTTTAAGGGAAGTAACTCTTGCAAGGGGCTTGAAAGGACCAAAACAAGGTCTTCTGCCACCTCGTTTTCTTGAATTTTGGCCCTTTTTCAGTGAAATCTGGCATGTGTGGATGGTGCAAGCCTGGCAGTTTGCCAAGGACTGCACAGCAGCCTTTAAAAAAGACTTTAAATCCACTTTTATGCCGTTTTTTGTTCACTGTTTTTTCAATTGATATATTAGGGCGCCATTTTGTTTGGCTGACTGGGCCCATTTTGATTTCTCAAAGCCTCTCTGACTGCCAGGCCGGGCCCAATTTTGAATTTCTCACAGCCTCTCTGATTGGCTGTTGGCACCCATTCTGATTTCCTAAAAGCTTCTGTGATTGGATAATTTCACAGAGGGATGAGATTTGATTGGATGATTGGGAGGGGGGGTATATGTTTATCCTTATTGACCTCTTACCATACAATGACGCCTTTTAACACCCCTAAAAGAGAAGGCTTTGGAAAATAATCTGAGAAAAGGAGACAATGCAGGTTACCAGCATTTTCTCCTTTTCTCACAATGTCTTCTACCCTATCAAAGAAAATTTTGATTATTAGTTATTCTTACATCTTATTGTATCTCTATGGCCTATTTTTTTAATTCTTCAAACGAAAACAAGATTTTTTTTTTTTTCATCAGAAAAAGTTTCTGCAACAGCAACCAGTTGCTTCTGAATTTTATTTTTTTGTGCAGCGGTTAAACATGACATTGACTTTTGACTCGCACGGTCACCAAAACTGACCCTGGTATGAAAACAGGGAAATGTTTGATTTACCTTTCTTTGATTTGTGCAACAGGTTTCAGTTGCCTCCGAAAGTGTCTTTACAATTTCATGCGCAGCACGTAACCGTCTCATATGGGTGAGATGGTCATCGCAACCGAATCAATGGTCCTAGTGAGAAAAAACGAAAAAAGAAAAATCCCTATATTTGACTTGAGAAACAGGTGTCGTCTGCTATGAAATGTCCCGTAAGTCGATTTTTTCATGTTTTAGCGGATACGTAACTGGCACCTACAAACGGTAGTCAGCGTAAATGGGTTTGTTGTCACGGTATAAAGAGATTGGAGGAAAAAAAATAGAAATTCAGTTCCCTATATTTGACTTGGGAAACAGGTGTCGTCTGCTATGAAATGTCCCGTAAGTCGATTTTTCATGTTTTCGCGGATACGTAACTGGCACCTACGAGACGGTAGTCAACGTAAATGGGTTTGTTGTCACGTACGATATAGAGAGATTGGAGGAAAAAAAAAAAAAAAAAAATTCAGTTCTCTTTGTTTGACTTATGCAACAGGAAGCAGTTGCTACTGAAAAGAGTCTTCATGTCTTTTTTTAGCCACTTGTCACATCATTTTCTGGTGTTCTTGCATGTGCGTAACTGGCACGTATGAAACAGTAGTCAACGTAACTGGGTTTCTTGTTGCGCTTTTAAGATATTAGAAAAATTATGCTGCAATTCCTTCCTACTGAAAGAGTTTTCAGTCTTTTTTTTAGCCACTTGTCACATTGTTTTCTGTGCTTTTCGCATGTGCATAATTGGCACGTATGAGGTGGTAATCAACGTGACTGGGTTTCTTGTCATGGTTTGAAGCGATTAGAAAAAGTAACATTTCAGTTCCCTTTGTTTGATTTATGTCAAAAGGAAACAATTGCTAAATAAAGAGTTTTCAGTCCCTTTTTTAGCAACTTGTCACATTAGTTTGTGTGTGTTTTTTTTTACAGTTTTTTTTACACTGTACATTGATCATTTTGGCTTATATGAATTTGATGTGGCCCGAATCAGGAAATCCAATTGAAGGGTAAAGGGGGCATCAAGGGTTTACTTTAAGGGAAGTAACTCTTGCAAGGGGCTTGAAAGGACCAAAACAAGGTCTTCTGCCACCTCGTTTTCTTGAATTTTGGCCCTTTTTCAGTGAAATCTGGCATGTGTGGATGGTGCAAGCCTGGCAGTTTGCCAAGGACTGCACAGCAGCCTTTAAAAAAGACTTTAAATCCACTTTTATGCCGTTTTTTGTTCACTGTTTTTTCAATTGATATATTAGGGCGCCATTTTGTTTGGCTGACTGGGCCCATTTTGATTTCTCAAAGCCTCTCTGACTGCCAGGCCGGGCCCAATTTTGAATTTCTCACAGCCTCTCTGATTGGCTGTTGGCACCCATTCTGATTTCCTAAAAGCTTCTGTGATTGGATAATTTCACAGAGGGATGAGATTTGATTGGATGATTGGGAGGGGGGGTATATGTTTATCCTTATTGACCTCTTACCATACAATGACGCCTTTTAACACCCCTAAAAGAGAAGGCTTTGGAAAATAATCTGAGAAAAGGAGACAATGCAGGTTACCAGCATTTTCTCCTTTTCTCACAATGTCTTCTACCCTATCAAAGAAAATTTTGATTATTAGTTATTCTTACATCTTATTGTATCTCTATGGCCTATTTTTTTAATTCTTCAAACGAAAACAAGATTTTTTTTTTTTTCATCAGAAAAAGTTTCTGCAACAGCAACCAGTTGCTTCTGAATTTTATTTTTTTGTGCAGCGGTTAAACATGACATTGACTTTTGACTCGCACGGTCACCAAAACTGACCCTGGTATGAAAACAGGGAAATGTTTGATTTACCTTTCTTTGATTTGTGCAACAGGTTTCAGTTGCCTCCGAAAGTGTCTTTACAATTTCATGCGCAGCACGTAACCGTCTCATATGGGTGAGATGGTCATCGCAACCGAATCAATGGTCCTAGTGAGAAAAAACGAAAAAAGAAAAATCCCTATATTTGACTTGAGAAACAGGTGTCGTCTGCTATGAAATGTCCCGTAAGTCGATTTTTTCATGTTTTAGCGGATACGTAACTGGCACCTACAAACGGTAGTCAGCGTAAATGGGTTTGTTGTCACGGTATAAAGAGATTGGAGGAAAAAAAATAGAAATTCAGTTCCCTATATTTGACTTGGGAAACAGGTGTCGTCTGCTATGAAATGTCCCGTAAGTCGATTTTTCATGTTTTCGCGGATACGTAACTGGCACCTACGAGACGGTAGTCAACGTAAATGGGTTTGTTGTCACGTACGATATAGAGAGATTGGAGGAAAAAAAAAAAAAAAAAATTCAGTTCTCTTTGTTTGACTTATGCAACAGGAAGCAGTTGCTACTGAAAAGAGTCTTCATGTCTTTTTTTAGCCACTTGTCACATCATTTTCTGGTGTTCTTGCATGTGCGTAACTGGCACGTATGAAACAGTAGTCAACGTAACTGGGTTTCTTGTTGCGCTTTTAAGATATTAGAAAAATTATGCTGCAATTCCTTCCTACTGAAAGAGTTTTCAGTCTTTTTTTTAGCCACTTGTCACATTGTTTTCTGTGCTTTTCGCATGTGCATAATTGGCACGTATGAGGTGGTAATCAACGTGACTGGGTTTCTTGTCATGGTTTGAAGCGATTAGAAAAAGTAACATTTCAGTTCCCTTTGTTTGATTTATGTCAAAAGGAAACAATTGCTAAATAAAGAGTTTTCAGTCCCTTTTTTAGCAACTTGTCACATTAGTTTGTGTGTGTTTTTTTTTACAGTTTTTTTTACACTGTACATTGATCATTTTGGCTTATATGAATTTGATGTGGCCCGAATCAGGAAATCCAATTGAAGGGTAAAGGGGGCATCAAGGGTTTACTTTAAGGGAAGTAACTCTTGCAAGGGGCTTGAAAGGACCAAAACAAGGTCTTCTGCCACCTCGTTTTCTTGAATTTTGGCCCTTTTTCAGTGAAATCTGGCATGTGTGGATGGTGCAAGCCTGGCAGTTTGCCAAGGACTGCACAGCAGCCTTTAAAAAAGACTTTAAATCCACTTTTATGCCGTTTTTTGTTCACTGTTTTTTCAATTGATATATTAGGGCGCCATTTTGTTTGGCTGACTGGGCCCATTTTGATTTCTCAAAGCCTCTCTGACTGCCAGGCCGGGCCCAATTTTGAATTTCTCACAGC
Organism: Tridacna crocea; assembly: GCA_943736015.1. NCBI lineage: Eukaryota > Metazoa > Mollusca > Bivalvia > Cardiida > Cardiidae > Tridacna > Tridacna crocea. The sequence continues at coordinate 7,434,159 of OX031066.1, read as the reverse complement.
CTCTCTGATTGGCTGTTGGCACCCATTCTGATTTCCTAAAAGCTTCTGTGATTGGATAATTTCACAGAGGGATGAGATTTGATTGGATGATTGGGAGGGGGGGTATATGTTTATCCTTATTGACCTCTTACCATACAATGACGCCTTTTAACACCCCTAAAAGAGAAGGCTTTGGAAAATAATCTGAGAAAAGGAGACAATGCAGGTTACCAGCATTTTCTCCTTTTCTCACAATGTCTTCTACCCTATCAAAGAAAATTTTGATTATTAGTTATTCTTACATCTTATTGTATCTCTATGGCCTATTTTTTTAATTCTTCAAACGAAAACAAGATTTTTTTTTTTTTCATCAGAAAAAGTTTCTGCAACAGCAACCAGTTGCTTCTGAATTTTATTTTTTTGTGCAGCGGTTAAACATGACATTGACTTTTGACTCGCACGGTCACCAAAACTGACCCTGGTATGAAAACAGGGAAATGTTTGATTTACCTTTCTTTGATTTGTGCAACAGGTTTCAGTTGCCTCCGAAAGTGTCTTTACAATTTCATGCGCAGCACGTAACCGTCTCATATGGGTGAGATGGTCATCGCAACCGAATCAATGGTCCTAGTGAGAAAAAACGAAAAAAGAAAAATCCCTATATTTGACTTGAGAAACAGGTGTCGTCTGCTATGAAATGTCCCGTAAGTCGATTTTTTCATGTTTTAGCGGATACGTAACTGGCACCTACAAACGGTAGTCAGCGTAAATGGGTTTGTTGTCACGGTATAAAGAGATTGGAGGAAAAAAAATAGAAATTCAGTTCCCTATATTTGACTTGGGAAACAGGTGTCGTCTGCTATGAAATGTCCCGTAAGTCGATTTTTCATGTTTTCGCGGATACGTAACTGGCACCTACGAGACGGTAGTCAACGTAAATGGGTTTGTTGTCACGTACGATATAGAGAGATTGGAGGAAAAAAAAAAAAAAAAAATTCAGTTCTCTTTGTTTGACTTATGCAACAGGAAGCAGTTGCTACTGAAAAGAGTCTTCATGTCTTTTTTTAGCCACTTGTCACATCATTTTCTGGTGTTCTTGCATGTGCGTAACTGGCACGTATGAAACAGTAGTCAACGTAACTGGGTTTCTTGTTGCGCTTTTAAGATATTAGAAAAATTATGCTGCAATTCCTTCCTACTGAAAGAGTTTTCAGTCTTTTTTTTAGCCACTTGTCACATTGTTTTCTGTGCTTTTCGCATGTGCATAATTGGCACGTATGAGGTGGTAATCAACGTGACTGGGTTTCTTGTCATGGTTTGAAGCGATTAGAAAAAGTAACATTTCAGTTCCCTTTGTTTGATTTATGTCAAAAGGAAACAATTGCTAAATAAAGAGTTTTCAGTCCCTTTTTTAGCAACTTGTCACATTAGTTTGTGTGTGTTTTTTTTTACAGTTTTTTTTACACTGTACATTGATCATTTTGGCTTATATGAATTTGATGTGGCCCGAATCAGGAAATCCAATTGAAGGGTAAAGGGGGCATCAAGGGTTTACTTTAAGGGAAGTAACTCTTGCAAGGGGCTTGAAAGGACCAAAACAAGGTCTTCTGCCACCTCGTTTTCTTGAATTTTGGCCCTTTTTCAGTGAAATCTGGCATGTGTGGATGGTGCAAGCCTGGCAGTTTGCCAAGGACTGCACAGCAGCCTTTAAAAAAGACTTTAAATCCACTTTTATGCCGTTTTTTGTTCACTGTTTTTTCAATTGATATATTAGGGCGCCATTTAGTTTGGCTGACTGGGCCCATTTTGATTTCTCAAAGCCTCTCTGACTGCCAGGCCGGGCCCAATTTTGAATTTCTCACAGCCTCTCTGATTGGCTGTTGGCACCCATTCTGATTTCCTAAAAGCTTCTGTGATTGGATAATTTCACAGAGGGATGAGATTTGATTGGATGATTGGGAGGGGGGGTATATGTTTATCCTTATTGACCTCTTACCATACAATGACGCCTTTTAACACCCCTAAAAGAGAAGGCTTTGGAAAATAATCTGAGAAAAGGAGACAATGCAGGTTACCAGCATTTTCTCCTTTTCTCACAATGTCTTCTACCCTATCAAAGAAAATTTTGATTATTAGTTATTCTTACATCTTATTGTATCTCTATGGCCTATTTTTTTAATTCTTCAAACGAAAACAAGATTTTTTTTTTTTTCATCAGAAAAAGTTTCTGCAACAGCAACCAGTTGCTTCTGAATTTTATTTTTTTGTGCAGCGGTTAAACATGACATTGACTTTTGACTCGCACGGTCACCAAAACTGACCCTGGTATGAAAACAGGGAAATGTTTGATTTACCTTTCTTTGATTTGTGCAACAGGTTTCAGTTGCCTCCGAAAGTGTCTTTACAATTTCATGCGCAGCACGTAACCGTCTCATATGGGTGAGATGGTCATCGCAACCGAATCAATGGTCCTAGTGAGAAAAAACGAAAAAAGAAAAATCCCTATATTTGACTTGAGAAACAGGTGTCGTCTGCTATGAAATGTCCCGTAAGTCGATTTTTTCATGTTTTAGCGGATACGTAACTGGCACCTACAAACGGTAGTCAGCGTAAATGGGTTTGTTGTCACGGTATAAAGAGATTGGAGGAAAAAAAATAGAAATTCAGTTCCCTATATTTGACTTGGGAAACAGGTGTCGTCTGCTATGAAATGTCCCGTAAGTCGATTTTTCATGTTTTCGCGGATACGTAACTGGCACCTACGAGACGGTAGTCAACGTAAATGGGTTTGTTGTCACGTACGATATAGAGAGATTGGAGGAAAAAAAAAAAAAAAAAATTCAGTTCTCTTTGTTTGACTTATGCAACAGGAAGCAGTTGCTACTGAAAAGAGTCTTCATGTCTTTTTTTAGCCACTTGTCACATCATTTTCTGGTGTTCTTGCATGTGCGTAACTGGCACGTATGAAACAGTAGTCAACGTAACTGGGTTTCTTGTTGCGCTTTTAAGATATTAGAAAAATTATGCTGCAATTCCTTCCTACTGAAAGAGTTTTCAGTCTTTTTTTTAGCCACTTGTCACATTGTTTTCTGTGCTTTTCGCATGTGCATAATTGGCACGTATGAGGTGGTAATCAACGTGACTGGGTTTCTTGTCATGGTTTGAAGCGATTAGAAAAAGTAACATTTCAGTTCCCTTTGTTTGATTTATGTCAAAAGGAAACAATTGCTAAATAAAGAGTTTTCAGTCCCTTTTTTAGCAACTTGTCACATTAGTTTGTGTGTGTTTTTTTTTACAGTTTTTTTTACACTGTACATTGATCATTTTGGCTTATATGAATTTGATGTGGCCCGAATCAGGAAATCCAATTGAAGGGTAAAGGGGGCATCAAGGGTTTACTTTAAGGGAAGTAACTCTTGCAAGGGGCTTGAAAGGACCAAAACAAGGTCTTCTGCCACCTCGTTTTCTTGAATTTTGGCCCTTTTTCAGTGAAATCTGGCATGTGTGGATGGTGCAAGCCTGGCAGTTTGCCAAGGACTGCACAGCAGCCTTTAAAAAAGACTTTAAATCCACTTTTATGCCGTTTTTTGTTCACTGTTTTTTCAATTGATATATTAGGGCGCCATTTTGTTTGGCTGACTGGGCCCATTTTGATTTCTCAAAGCCTCTCTGACTGCCAGGCCGGGCCCAATTTTGAATTTCTCACAGCCTCTCTGATTGGCTGTTGGCACCCATTCTGATTTCCTAAAAGCTTCTGTGATTGGATAATTTCACAGAGGGATGAGATTTGATTGGATGATTGGGAGGGGGGGTATATGTTTATCCTTATTGACCTCTTACCATACAATGACGCCTTTTAACACCCCTAAAAGAGAAGGCTTTGGAAAATAATCTGAGAAAAGGAGACAATGCAGGTTACCAGCATTTTCTCCTTTTCTCACAATGTCTTCTACCCTATCAAAGAAAATTTTGATTATTAGTTATTCTTACATCTTATTGTATCTCTATGGCCTATTTTTTTAATTCTTCAAACGAAAACAAGATTTTTTTTTTTTTCATCAGAAAAAGTTTCTGCAACAGCAACCAGTTGCTTCTGAATTTTATTTTTTTGTGCAGCGGTTAAACATGACATTGACTTTTGACTCGCACGGTCACCAAAACTGACCCTGGTATGAAAACAGGGAAATGTTTGATTTACCTTTCTTTGATTTGTGCAACAGGTTTCAGTTGCCTCCGAAAGTGTCTTTACAATTTCATGCGCAGCACGTAACCGTCTCATATGGGTGAGATGGTCATCGCAACCGAATCAATGGTCCTAGTGAGAAAAAACGAAAAAAGAAAAATCCCTATATTTGACTTGAGAAACAGGTGTCGTCTGCTATGAAATGTCCCGTAAGTCGATTTTTTCATGTTTTAGCGGATACGTAACTGGCACCTACAAACGGTAGTCAGCGTAAATGGGTTTGTTGTCACGGTATAAAGAGATTGGAGGAAAAAAAATAGAAATTCAGTTCCCTATATTTGACTTGGGAAACAGGTGTCGTCTGCTATGAAATGTCCCGTAAGTCGATTTTTCATGTTTTCGCGGATACGTAACTGGCACCTACGAGACGGTAGTCAACGTAAATGGGTTTGTTGTCACGTACGATATAGAGAGATTGGAGGAAAAAAAAAAAAAAAAAATTCAGTTCTCTTTGTTTGACTTATGCAACAGGAAGCAGTTGCTACTGAAAAGAGTCTTCATGTCTTTTTTTAGCCACTTGTCACATCATTTTCTGGTGTTCTTGCATGTGCGTAACTGGCACGTATGAAACAGTAGTCAACGTAACTGGGTTTCTTGTTGCGCTTTTAAGATATTAGAAAAATTATGCTGCAATTCCTTCCTACTGAAAGAGTTTTCAGTCTTTTTTTTAGCCACTTGTCACATTGTTTTCTGTGCTTTTCGCATGTGCATAATTGGCACGTATGAGGTGGTAATCAACGTGACTGGGTTTCTTGTCATGGTTTGAAGCGATTAGAAAAAGTAACATTTCAGTTCCCTTTGTTTGATTTATGTCAAAAGGAAACAATTGCTAAATAAAGAGTTTTCAGTCCCTTTTTTAGCAACTTGTCACATTAGTTTGTGTGTGTTTTTTTTTACAGTTTTTTTTACACTGTACATTGATCATTTTGGCTTATATGAATTTGATGTGGCCCGAATCAGGAAATCCAATTGAAGGGTAAAGGGGGCATCAAGGGTTTACTTTAAGGGAAGTAACTCTTGCAAGGGGCTTGAAAGGACCAAAACAAGGTCTTCTGCCACCTCGTTTTCTTGAATTTTGGCCCTTTTTCAGTGAAATCTGGCATGTGTGGATGGTGCAAGCCTGGCAGTTTGCCAAGGACTGCACAGCAGCCTTTAAAAAAGACTTTAAATCCACTTTTATGCCGTTTTTTGTTCACTGTTTTTTCAATTGATATATTAGGGCGCCATTTTGTTTGGCTGACTGGGCCCATTTTGATTTCTCAAAGCCTCTCTGACTGCCAGGCCGGGCCCAATTTTGAATTTCTCACAGCCTCTCTGATTGGCTGTTGGCACCCATTCTGATTTCCTAAAAGCTTCTGTGATTGGATAATTTCACAGAGGGATGAGATTTGATTGGATGATTGGGAGGGGGGGTATATGTTTATCCTTATTGACCTCTTACCATACAATGACGCCTTTTAACACCCCTAAAAGAGAAGGCTTTGGAAAATAATCTGAGAAAAGGAGACAATGCAGGTTACCAGCATTTTCTCCTTTTCTCACAATGTCTTCTACCCTATCAAAGAAAATTTTGATTATTAGTTATTCTTACATCTTATTGTATCTCTATGGCCTATTTTTTTAATTCTTCAAACGAAAACAAGATTTTTTTTTTTTTCATCAGAAAAAGTTTCTGCAACAGCAACCAGTTGCTTCTGAATTTTATTTTTTTGTGCAGCGGTTAAACATGACATTGACTTTTGACTCGCACGGTCACCAAAACTGACCCTGGTATGAAAACAGGGAAATGTTTGATTTACCTTTCTTTGATTTGTGCAACAGGTTTCAGTTGCCTCCGAAAGTGTCTTTACAATTTCATGCGCAGCACGTAACCGTCTCATATGGGTGAGATGGTCATCGCAACCGAATCAATGGTCCTAGTGAGAAAAAACGAAAAAAGAAAAATCCCTATATTTGACTTGAGAAACAGGTGTCGTCTGCTATGAAATGTCCCGTAAGTCGATTTTTTCATGTTTTAGCGGATACGTAACTGGCACCTACAAACGGTAGTCAGCGTAAATGGGTTTGTTGTCACGGTATAAAGAGATTGGAGGAAAAAAAATAGAAATTCAGTTCCCTATATTTGACTTGGGAAACAGGTGTCGTCTGCTATGAAATGTCCCGTAAGTCGATTTTTCATGTTTTCGCGGATACGTAACTGGCACCTACGAGACGGTAGTCAACGTAAATGGGTTTGTTGTCACGTACGATATAGAGAGATTGGAGGAAAAAAAAAAAAAAAAATTCAGTTCTCTTTGTTTGACTTATGCAACAGGAAGCAGTTGCTACTGAAAAGAGTCTTCATGTCTTTTTTTAGCCACTTGTCACATCATTTTCTGGTGTTCTTGCATGTGCGTAACTGGCACGTATGAAACAGTAGTCAACGTAACTGGGTTTCTTGTTGCGCTTTTAAGATATTAGAAAAATTATGCTGCAATTCCTTCCTACTGAAAGAGTTTTCAGTCTTTTTTTTAGCCACTTGTCACATTGTTTTCTGTGCTTTTCGCATGTGCATAATTGGCACGTATGAGGTGGTAATCAACGTGACTGGGTTTCTTGTCATGGTTTGAAGCGATTAGAAAAAGTAACATTTCAGTTCCCTTTGTTTGATTTATGTCAAAAGGAAACAATTGCTAAATAAAGAGTTTTCAGTCCCTTTTTTAGCAACTTGTCACATTAGTTTGTGTGTGTTTTTTTTTACAGTTTTTTTTACACTGTACATTGATCATTTTGGCTTATATGAATTTGATGTGGCCCGAATCAGGAAATCCAATTGAAGGGTAAAGGGGGCATCAAGGGTTTACTTTAAGGGAAGTAACTCTTGCAAGGGGCTTGAAAGGACCAAAACAAGGTCTTCTGCCACCTCGTTTTCTTGAATTTTGGCCCTTTTTCAGTGAAATCTGGCATGTGTGGATGGTGCAAGCCTGGCAGTTTGCCAAGGACTGCACAGCAGCCTTTAAAAAAGACTTTAAATCCACTTTTATGCCGTTTTTTGTTCACTGTTTTTTCAATTGATATATTAGGGCGCCATTTTGTTTGGCTGACTGGGCCCATTTTGATTTCTCAAAGCCTCTCTGACTGCCAGGCCGGGCCCAATTTTGAATTTCTCACAGCCTCTCTGATTGGCTGTTGGCACCCATTCTGATTTCCTAAAAGCTTCTGTGATTGGATAATTTCACAGAGGGATGAGATTTGATTGGATGATTGGGAGGGGGGGTATATGTTTATCCTTATTGACCTCTTACCATACAATGACGCCTTTTAACACCCCTAAAAGAGAAGGCTTTGGAAAATAATCTGAGAAAAGGAGACAATGCAGGTTACCAGCATTTTCTCCTTTTCTCACAATGTCTTCTACCCTATCAAAGAAAATTTTGATTATTAGTTATTCTTACATCTTATTGTATCTCTATGGCCTATTTTTTTAATTCTTCAAACGAAAACAAGATTTTTTTTTTTTTCATCAGAAAAAGTTTCTGCAACAGCAACCAGTTGCTTCTGAATTTTATTTTTTTGTGCAGCGGTTAAACATGACATTGACTTTTGACTCGCACGGTCACCAAAACTGACCCTGGTATGAAAACAGGGAAATGTTTGATTTACCTTTCTTTGATTTGTGCAACAGGTTTCAGTTGCCTCCGAAAGTGTCTTTACAATTTCATGCGCAGCACGTAACCGTCTCATATGGGTGAGATGGTCATCGCAACCGAATCAATGGTCCTAGTGAGAAAAAACGAAAAAAGAAAAATCCCTATATTTGACTTGAGAAACAGGTGTCGTCTGCTATGAAATGTCCCGTAAGTCGATTTTTTCATGTTTTAGCGGATACGTAACTGGCACCTACAAACGGTAGTCAGCGTAAATGGGTTTGTTGTCACGGTATAAAGAGATTGGAGGAAAAAAAATAGAAATTCAGTTCCCTATATTTGACTTGGGAAACAGGTGTCGTCTGCTATGAAATGTCCCGTAAGTCGATTTTTCATGTTTTCGCGGATACGTAACTGGCACCTACGAGACGGTAGTCAACGTAAATGGGTTTGTTGTCACGTACGATATAGAGAGATTGGAGGAAAAAAAAAAAAAAAAAATTCAGTTCTCTTTGTTTGACTTATGCAACAGGAAGCAGTTGCTACTGAAAAGAGTCTTCATGTCTTTTTTTAGCCACTTGTCACATCATTTTCTGGTGTTCTTGCATGTGCGTAACTGGCACGTATGAAACAGTAGTCAACGTAACTGGGTTTCTTGTTGCGCTTTTAAGATATTAGAAAAATTATGCTGCAATTCCTTCCTACTGAAAGAGTTTTCAGTCTTTTTTTTAGCCACTTGTCACATTGTTTTCTGTGCTTTTCGCATGTGCATAATTGGCACGTATGAGGTGGTAATCAACGTGACTGGGTTTCTTGTCATGGTTTGAAGCGATTAGAAAAAGTAACATTTCAGTTCCCTTTGTTTGATTTATGTCAAAAGGAAACAATTGCTAAATAAAGAGTTTTCAGTCCCTTTTTTAGCAACTTGTCACATTAGTTTGTGTGTGTTTTTTTTTACAGTTTTTTTTACACTGTACATTGATCATTTTGGCTTATATGAATTTGATGTGGCCCGAATCAGGAAATCCAATTGAAGGGTAAAGGGGGCATCAAGGGTTTACTTTAAGGGAAGTAACTCTTGCAAGGGGCTTGAAAGGACCAAAACAAGGTCTTCTGCCACCTCGTTTTCTTGAATTTTGGCCCTTTTTCAGTGAAATCTGGCATGTGTGGATGGTGCAAGCCTGGCAGTTTGCCAAGGACTGCACAGCAGCCTTTAAAAAAGACTTTAAATCCACTTTTATGCCGTTTTTTGTTCACTGTTTTTTCAATTGATATATTAGGGCGCCATTTAGTTTGGCTGACTGGGCCCATTTTGATTTCTCAAAGCCTCTCTGACTGCCAGGCCGGGCCCAATTTTGAATTTCTCACAGCCTCTCTGATTGGCTGTTGGCACCCATTCTGATTTCCTAAAAGCTTCTGTGATTGGATAATTTCACAGAGGGATGAGATTTGATTGGATGATTGGGAGGGGGGGTATATGTTTATCCTTATTGACCTCTTACCATACAATGACGCCTTTTAACACCCCTAAAAGAGAAGGCTTTGGAAAATAATCTGAGAAAAGGAGACAATGCAGGTTACCAGCATTTTCTCCTTTTCTCACAATGTCTTCTACCCTATCAAAGAAAATTTTGATTATTAGTTATTCTTACATCTTATTGTATCTCTATGGCCTATTTTTTTAATTCTTCAAACGAAAACAAGATTTTTTTTTTTTTCATCAGAAAAAGTTTCTGCAACAGCAACCAGTTGCTTCTGAATTTTATTTTTTTGTGCAGCGGTTAAACATGACATTGACTTTTGACTCGCACGGTCACCAAAACTGACCCTGGTATGAAAACAGGGAAATGTTTGATTTACCTTTCTTTGATTTGTGCAACAGGTTTCAGTTGCCTCCGAAAGTGTCTTTACAATTTCATGCGCAGCACGTAACCGTCTCATATGGGTGAGATGGTCATCGCAACCGAATCAATGGTCCTAGTGAGAAAAAACGAAAAAAGAAAAATCCCTATATTTGACTTGAGAAACAGGTGTCGTCTGCTATGAAATGTCCCGTAAGTCGATTTTTTCATGTTTTAGCGGATACGTAACTGGCACCTACAAACGGTAGTCAGCGTAAATGGGTTTGTTGTCACGGTATAAAGAGATTGGAGGAAAAAAAATAGAAATTCAGTTCCCTATATTTGACTTGGGAAACAGGTGTCGTCTGCTATGAAATGTCCCGTAAGTCGATTTTTCATGTTTTCGCGGATACGTAACTGGCACCTACGAGACGGTAGTCAACGTAAATGGGTTTGTTGTCACGTACGATATAGAGAGATTGGAGGAAAAAAAAAAAAAAAAAATTCAGTTCTCTTTGTTTGACTTATGCAACAGGAAGCAGTTGCTACTGAAAAGAGTCTTCATGTCTTTTTTTAGCCACTTGTCACATCATTTTCTGGTGTTCTTGCATGTGCGTAACTGGCACGTATGAAACAGTAGTCAACGTAACTGGGTTTCTTGTTGCGCTTTTAAGATATTAGAAAAATTATGCTGCAATTCCTTCCTACTGAAAGAGTTTTCAGTCTTTTTTTTAGCCACTTGTCACATTGTTTTCTGTGCTTTTCGCATGTGCATAATTGGCACGTATGAGGTGGTAATCAACGTGACTGGGTTTCTTGTCATGGTTTGAAGCGATTAGAAAAAGTAACATTTCAGTTCCCTTTGTTTGATTTATGTCAAAAGGAAACAATTGCTAAATAAAGAGTTTTCAGTCCCTTTTTTAGCAACTTGTCACATTAGTTTGTGTGTGTTTTTTTTTACAGTTTTTTTTACACTGTACATTGATCATTTTGGCTTATATGAATTTGATGTGGCCCGAATCAGGAAATCCAATTGAAGGGTAAAGGGGGCATCAAGGGTTTACTTTAAGGGAAGTAACTCTTGCAAGGGGCTTGAAAGGACCAAAACAAGGTCTTCTGCCACCTCGTTTTCTTGAATTTTGGCCCTTTTTCAGTGAAATCTGGCATGTGTGGATGGTGCAAGCCTGGCAGTTTGCCAAGGACTGCACAGCAGCCTTTAAAAAAGACTTTAAATCCACTTTTATGCCGTTTTTTGTTCACTGTTTTTTCAATTGATATATTAGGGCGCCATTTTGTTTGGCTGACTGGGCCCATTTTGATTTCTCAAAGCCTCTCTGACTGCCAGGCCGGGCCCAATTTTGAATTTCTCACAGCCTCTCTGATTGGCTGTTGGCACCCATTCTGATTTCCTAAAAGCTTCTGTGATTGGATAATTTCACAGAGGGATGAGATTTGATTGGATGATTGGGAGGGGGGGTATATGTTTATCCTTATTGACCTCTTACCATACAATGACGCCTTTTAACACCCCTAAAAGAGAAGGCTTTGGAAAATAATCTGAGAAAAGGAGACAATGCAGGTTACCAGCATTTTCTCCTTTTCTCACAATGTCTTCTACCCTATCAAAGAAAATTTTGATTATTAGTTATTCTTACATCTTATTGTATCTCTATGGCCTATTTTTTTAATTCTTCAAACGAAAACAAGATTTTTTTTTTTTTCATCAGAAAAAGTTTCTGCAACAGCAACCAGTTGCTTCTGAATTTTATTTTTTTGTGCAGCGGTTAAACATGACATTGACTTTTGACTCGCACGGTCACCAAAACTGACCCTGGTATGAAAACAGGGAAATGTTTGATTTACCTTTCTTTGATTTGTGCAACAGGTTTCAGTTGCCTCCGAAAGTGTCTTTACAATTTCATGCGCAGCACGTAACCGTCTCATATGGGTGAGATGGTCATCGCAACCGAATCAATGGTCCTAGTGAGAAAAAACGAAAAAAGAAAAATCCCTATATTTGACTTGAGAAACAGGTGTCGTCTGCTATGAAATGTCCCGTAAGTCGATTTTTTCATGTTTTAGCGGATACGTAACTGGCACCTACAAACGGTAGTCAGCGTAAATGGGTTTGTTGTCACGGTATAAAGAGATTGGAGGAAAAAAAATAGAAATTCAGTTCCCTATATTTGACTTGGGAAACAGGTGTCGTCTGCTATGAAATGTCCCGTAAGTCGATTTTTCATGTTTTCGCGGATACGTAACTGGCACCTACGAGACGGTAGTCAACGTAAATGGGTTTGTTGTCACGTACGATATAGAGAGATTGGAGGAAAAAAAAAAAAAAAAAATTCAGTTCTCTTTGTTTGACTTATGCAACAGGAAGCAGTTGCTACTGAAAAGAGTCTTCATGTCTTTTTTTAGCCACTTGTCACATCATTTTCTGGTGTTCTTGCATGTGCGTAACTGGCACGTATGAAACAGTAGTCAACGTAACTGGGTTTCTTGTTGCGCTTTTAAGATATTAGAAAAATTATGCTGCAATTCCTTCCTACTGAAAGAGTTTTCAGTCTTTTTTTTAGCCACTTGTCACATTGTTTTCTGTGCTTTTCGCATGTGCATAATTGGCACGTATGAGGTGGTAATCAACGTGACTGGGTTTCTTGTCATGGTTTGAAGCGATTAGAAAAAGTAACATTTCAGTTCCCTTTGTTTGATTTATGTCAAAAGGAAACAATTGCTAAATAAAGAGTTTTCAGTCCCTTTTTTAGCAACTTGTCACATTAGTTTGTGTGTGTTTTTTTTTACAGTTTTTTTTACACTGTACATTGATCATTTTGGCTTATATGAATTTGATGTGGCCCGAATCAGGAAATCCAATTGAAGGGTAAAGGGGGCATCAAGGGTTTACTTTAAGGGAAGTAACTCTTGCAAGGGGCTTGAAAGGACCAAAACAAGGTCTTCTGCCACCTCGTTTTCTTGAATTTTGGCCCTTTTTCAGTGAAATCTGGCATGTGTGGATGGTGCAAGCCTGGCAGTTTGCCAAGGACTGCACAGCAGCCTTTAAAAAAGACTTTAAATCCACTTTTATGCCGTTTTTTGTTCACTGTTTTTTCAATTGATATATTAGGGCGCCATTTTGTTTGGCTGACTGGGCCCATTTTGATTTCTCAAAGCCTCTCTGACTGCCAGGCCGGGCCCAATTTTGAATTTCTCACAGCCTCTCTGATTGGCTGTTGGCACCCATTCTGATTTCCTAAAAGCTTCTGTGATTGGATAATTTCACAGAGGGATGAGATTTGATTGGATGATTGGGAGGGGGGGTATATGTTTATCCTTATTGACCTCTTACCATACAATGACGCCTTTTAACACCCCTAAAAGAGAAGGCTTTGGAAAATAATCTGAGAAAAGGAGACAATGCAGGTTACCAGCATTTTCTCCTTTTCTCACAATGTCTTCTACCCTATCAAAGAAAATTTTGATTATTAGTTATTCTTACATCTTATTGTATCTCTATGGCCTATTTTTTTAATTCTTCAAACGAAAACAAGATTTTTTTTTTTTTCATCAGAAAAAGTTTCTGCAACAGCAACCAGTTGCTTCTGAATTTTATTTTTTTGTGCAGCGGTTAAACATGACATTGACTTTTGACTCGCACGGTCACCAAAACTGACCCTGGTATGAAAACAGGGAAATGTTTGATTTACCTTTCTTTGATTTGTGCAACAGGTTTCAGTTGCCTCCGAAAGTGTCTTTACAATTTCATGCGCAGCACGTAACCGTCTCATATGGGTGAGATGGTCATCGCAACCGAATCAATGGTCCTAGTGAGAAAAAACGAAAAAAGAAAAATCCCTATATTTGACTTGAGAAACAGGTGTCGTCTGCTATGAAATGTCCCGTAAGTCGATTTTTTCATGTTTTAGCGGATACGTAACTGGCACCTACAAACGGTAGTCAGCGTAAATGGGTTTGTTGTCACGGTATAAAGAGATTGGAGGAAAAAAAATAGAAATTCAGTTCCCTATATTTGACTTGGGAAACAGGTGTCGTCTGCTATGAAATGTCCCGTAAGTCGATTTTTCATGTTTTCGCGGATACGTAACTGGCACCTACGAGACGGTAGTCAACGTAAATGGGTTTGTTGTCACGTACGATATAGAGAGATTGGAGGAAAAAAAAAAAAAAAAAATTCAGTTCTCTTTGTTTGACTTATGCAACAGGAAGCAGTTGCTACTGAAAAGAGTCTTCATGTCTTTTTTTAGCCACTTGTCACATCATTTTCTGGTGTTCTTGCATGTGCGTAACTGGCACGTATGAAACAGTAGTCAACGTAACTGGGTTTCTTGTTGCGCTTTTAAGATATTAGAAAAATTATGCTGCAATTCCTTCCTACTGAAAGAGTTTTCAGTCTTTTTTTTAGCCACTTGTCACATTGTTTTCTGTGCTTTTCGCATGTGCATAATTGGCACGTATGAGGTGGTAATCAACGTGACTGGGTTTCTTGTCATGGTTTGAAGCGATTAGAAAAAGTAACATTTCAGTTCCCTTTGTTTGATTTATGTCAAAAGGAAACAATTGCTAAATAAAGAGTTTTCAGTCCCTTTTTTAGCAACTTGTCACATTAGTTTGTGTGTGTTTTTTTTTACAGTTTTTTTTACACTGTACATTGATCATTTTGGCTTATATGAATTTGATGTGGCCCGAATCAGGAAATCCAATTGAAGGGTAAAGGGGGCATCAAGGGTTTACTTTAAGGGAAGTAACTCTTGCAAGGGGCTTGAAAGGACCAAAACAAGGTCTTCTGCCACCTCGTTTTCTTGAATTTTGGCCCTTTTTCAGTGAAATCTGGCATGTGTGGATGGTGCAAGCCTGGCAGTTTGCCAAGGACTGCACAGCAGCCTTTAAAAAAGACTTTAAATCCACTTTTATGCCGTTTTTTGTTCACTGTTTTTTCAATTGATATATTAGGGCGCCATTTTGTTTGGCTGACTGGGCCCATTTTGATTTCTCAAAGCCTCTCTGACTGCCAGGCCGGGCCCAATTTTGAATTTCTCACAGCCTCTCTGATTGGCTGTTGGCACCCATTCTGATTTCCTAAAAGCTTCTGTGATTGGATAATTTCACAGAGGGATGAGATTTGATTGGATGATTGGGAGGGGGGGTATATGTTTATCCTTATTGACCTCTTACCATACAATGACGCCTTTTAACACCCCTAAAAGAGAAGGCTTTGGAAAATAATCTGAGAAAAGGAGACAATGCAGGTTACCAGCATTTTCTCCTTTTCTCACAATGTCTTCTACCCTATCAAAGAAAATTTTGATTATTAGTTATTCTTACATCTTATTGTATCTCTATGGCCTATTTTTTTAATTCTTCAAACGAAAACAAGATTTTTTTTTTTTTCATCAGAAAAAGTTTCTGCAACAGCAACCAGTTGCTTCTGAATTTTATTTTTTTGTGCAGCGGTTAAACATGACATTGACTTTTGACTCGCACGGTCACCAAAACTGACCCTGGTATGAAAACAGGGAAATGTTTGATTTACCTTTCTTTGATTTGTGCAACAGGTTTCAGTTGCCTCCGAAAGTGTCTTTACAATTTCATGCGCAGCACGTAACCGTCTCATATGGGTGAGATGGTCATCGCAACCGAATCAATGGTCCTAGTGAGAAAAAACGAAAAAAGAAAAATCCCTATATTTGACTTGAGAAACAGGTGTCGTCTGCTATGAAATGTCCCGTAAGTCGATTTTTTCATGTTTTAGCGGATACGTAACTGGCACCTACAAACGGTAGTCAGCGTAAATGGGTTTGTTGTCACGGTATAAAGAGATTGGAGGAAAAAAAATAGAAATTCAGTTCCCTATATTTAACTTGGGAAACAGGTGTCGTCTGCTATGAAATGTCCCGTAAGTCGATTTTTCATGTTTTCGCGGATACGTAACTGGCACCTACGAGACGGTAGTCAACGTAAATGGGTTTGTTGTCACGTACGATATAGAGAGATTGGAGGAAAAAAAAAAAAAAAAAATTCAGTTCTCTTTGTTTGACTTATGCAACAGGAAGCAGTTGCTACTGAAAAGAGTCTTCATGTCTTTTTTTAGCCACTTGTCACATCATTTTCTGGTGTTCTTGCATGTGCGTAACTGGCACGTATGAAACAGTAGTCAACGTAACTGGGTTTCTTGTTGCGCTTTTAAGATATTAGAAAAATTATGCTGCAATTCCTTCCTACTGAAAGAGTTTTCAGTCTTTTTTTTAGCCACTTGTCACATTGTTTTCTGTGCTTTTCGCATGTGCATAATTGGCACGTATGAGGTGGTAATCAACGTGACTGGGTTTCTTGTCATGGTTTGAAGCGATTAGAAAAAGTAACATTTCAGTTCCCTTTGTTTGATTTATGTCAAAAGGAAACAATTGCTAAATAAAGAGTTTTCAGTCCCTTTTTTAGCAACTTGTCACATTAGTTTGTGTGTGTTTTTTTTTACAGTTTTTTTTACACTGTACATTGATCATTTTGGCTTATATGAATTTGATGTGGCCCGAATCAGGAAATCCAATTGAAGGGTAAAGGGGGCATCAAGGGTTTACTTTAAGGGAAGTAACTCTTGCAAGGGGCTTGAAAGGACCAAAACAAGGTCTTCTGCCACCTCGTTTTCTTGAATTTTGGCCCTTTTTCAGTGAAATCTGGCATGTGTGGATGGTGCAAGCCTGGCAGTTTGCCAAGGACTGCACAGCAGCCTTTAAAAAAGACTTTAAATCCACTTTTATGCCGTTTTTTGTTCACTGTTTTTTCAATTGATATATTAGGGCGCCATTTTGTTTGGCTGACTGGGCCCATTTTGATTTCTCAAAGCCTCTCTGACTGCCAGGCCGGGCCCAATTTTGAATTTCTCACAGCCTCTCTGATTGGCTGTTGGCACCCATTCTGATTTCCTAAAAGCTTCTGTGATTGGATAATTTCACAGAGGGATGAGATTTGATTGGATGATTGGGAGGGGGGGTATATGTTTATCCTTATTGACCTCTTACCATACAATGACGCCTTTTAACACCCCTAAAAGAGAAGGCTTTGGAAAATAATCTGAGAAAAGGAGACAATGCAGGTTACCAGCATTTTCTCCTTTTCTCACAATGTCTTCTACCCTATCAAAGAAAATTTTGATTATTAGTTATTCTTACATCTTATTGTATCTCTATGGCCTATTTTTTTAATTCTTCAAACGAAAACAAGATTTTTTTTTTTTTCATCAGAAAAAGTTTCTGCAACAGCAACCAGTTGCTTCTGAATTTTATTTTTTTGTGCAGCGGTTAAACATGACATTGACTTTTGACTCGCACGGTCACCAAAACTGACCCTGGTATGAAAACAGGGAAATGTTTGATTTACCTTTCTTTGATTTGTGCAACAGGTTTCAGTTGCCTCCGAAAGTGTCTTTACAATTTCATGCGCAGCACGTAACCGTCTCATATGGGTGAGATGGTCATCGCAACCGAATCAATGGTCCTAGTGAGAAAAAACGAAAAAAGAAAAATCCCTATATTTGACTTGAGAAACAGGTGTCGTCTGCTATGAAATGTCCCGTAAGTCGATTTTTTCATGTTTTAGCGGATACGTAACTGGCACCTACAAACGGTAGTCAGCGTAAATGGGTTTGTTGTCACGGTATAAAGAGATTGGAGGAAAAAAAATAGAAATTCAGTTCCCTATATTTGACTTGGGAAACAGGTGTCGTCTGCTATGAAATGTCCCGTAAGTCGATTTTTCATGTTTTCGCGGATACGTAACTGGCACCTACGAGACGGTAGTCAACGTAAATGGGTTTGTTGTCACGTACGATATAGAGAGATTGGAGGAAAAAAAAAAAAAAAAAATTCAGTTCTCTTTGTTTGACTTATGCAACAGGAAGCAGTTGCTACTGAAAAGAGTCTTCATGTCTTTTTTTAGCCACTTGTCACATCATTTTCTGGTGTTCTTGCATGTGCGTAACTGGCACGTATGAAACAGTAGTCAACGTAACTGGGTTTCTTGTTGCGCTTTTAAGATATTAGAAAAATTATGCTGCAATTCCTTCCTACTGAAAGAGTTTTCAGTCTTTTTTTTAGCCACTTGTCACATTGTTTTCTGTGCTTTTCGCATGTGCATAATTGGCACGTATGAGGTGGTAATCAACGTGACTGGGTTTCTTGTCATGGTTTGAAGCGATTAGAAAAAGTAACATTTCAGTTCCCTTTGTTTGATTTATGTCAAAAGGAAACAATTGCTAAATAAAGAGTTTTCAGTCCCTTTTTTAGCAACTTGTCACATTAGTTTGTGTGTGTTTTTTTTTACAGTTTTTTTTACACTGTACATTGATCATTTTGGCTTATATGAATTTGATGTGGCCCGAATCAGGAAATCCAATTGAAGGGTAAAGGGGGCATCAAGGGTTTACTTTAAGGGAAGTAACTCTTGCAAGGGGCTTGAAAGGACCAAAACAAGGTCTTCTGCCACCTCGTTTTCTTGAATTTTGGCCCTTTTTCAGTGAAATCTGGCATGTGTGGATGGTGCAAGCCTGGCAGTTTGCCAAGGACTGCACAGCAGCCTTTAAAAAAGACTTTAAATCCACTTTTATGCCGTTTTTTGTTCACTGTTTTTTCAATTGATATATTAGGGCGCCATTTTGTTTGGCTGACTGGGCCCATTTTGATTTCTCAAAGCCTCTCTGACTGCCAGGCCGGGCCCAATTTTGAATTTCTCACAGCCTCTCTGATTGGCTGTTGGCACCCATTCTGATTTCCTAAAAGCTTCTGTGATTGGATAATTTCACAGAGGGATGAGATTTGATTGGATGATTGGGAGGGGGGGTATATGTTTATCCTTATTGACCTCTTACCATACAATGACGCCTTTTAACACCCCTAAAAGAGAAGGCTTTGGAAAATAATCTGAGAAAAGGAGACAATGCAGGTTACCAGCATTTTCTCCTTTTCTCACAATGTCTTCTACCCTATCAAAGAAAATTTTGATTATTAGTTATTCTTACATCTTATTGTATCTCTATGGCCTATTTTTTTAATTCTTCAAACGAAAACAAGATTTTTTTTTTTTTCATCAGAAAAAGTTTCTGCAACAGCAACCAGTTGCTTCTGAATTTTATTTTTTTGTGCAGCGGTTAAACATGACATTGACTTTTGACTCGCACGGTCACCAAAACTGACCCTGGTATGAAAACAGGGAAATGTTTGATTTACCTTTCTTTGATTTGTGCAACAGGTTTCAGTTGCCTCCGAAAGTGTCTTTACAATTTCATGCGCAGCACGTAACCGTCTCATATGGGTGAGATGGTCATCGCAACCGAATCAATGGTCCTAGTGAGAAAAAACGAAAAAAGAAAAATCCCTATATTTGACTTGAGAAACAGGTGTCGTCTGCTATGAAATGTCCCGTAAGTCGATTTTTTCATGTTTTAGCGGATACGTAACTGGCACCTACAAACGGTAGTCAGCGTAAATGGGTTTGTTGTCACGGTATAAAGAGATTGGAGGAAAAAAAATAGAAATTCAGTTCCCTATATTTGACTTGGGAAACAGGTGTCGTCTGCTATGAAATGTCCCGTAAGTCGATTTTTCATGTTTTCGCGGATACGTAACTGGCACCTACGAGACGGTAGTCAACGTAAATGGGTTTGTTGTCACGTACGATATAGAGAGATTGGAGGAAAAAAAAAAAAAAAAAATTCAGTTCTCTTTGTTTGACTTATGCAACAGGAAGCAGTTGCTACTGAAAAGAGTCTTCATGTCTTTTTTTAGCCACTTGTCACATCATTTTCTGGTGTTCTTGCATGTGCGTAACTGGCACGTATGAAACAGTAGTCAACGTAACTGGGTTTCTTGTTGCGCTTTTAAGATATTAGAAAAATTATGCTGCAATTCCTTCCTACTGAAAGAGTTTTCAGTCTTTTTTTTAGCCACTTGTCACATTGTTTTCTGTGCTTTTCGCATGTGCATAATTGGCACGTATGAGGTGGTAATCAACGTGACTGGGTTTCTTGTCATGGTTTGAAGCGATTAGAAAAAGTAACATTTCAGTTCCCTTTGTTTGATTTATGTCAAAAGGAAACAATTGCTAAATAAAGAGTTTTCAGTCCCTTTTTTAGCAACTTGTCACATTAGTTTGTGTGTGTTTTTTTTTACAGTTTTTTTTACACTGTACATTGATCATTTTGGCTTATATGAATTTGATGTGGCCCGAATCAGGAAATCCAATTGAAGGGTAAAGGGGGCATCAAGGGTTTACTTTAAGGGAAGTAACTCTTGCAAGGGGCTTGAAAGGACCAAAACAAGGTCTTCTGCCACCTCGTTTTCTTGAATTTTGGCCCTTTTTCAGTGAAATCTGGCATGTGTGGATGGTGCAAGCCTGGCAGTTTGCCAAGGACTGCACAGCAGCCTTTAAAAAAGACTTTAAATCCACTTTTATGCCGTTTTTTGTTCACTGTTTTTTCAATTGATATATTAGGGCGCCATTTTGTTTGGCTGACTGGGCCCATTTTGATTTCTCAAAGCCTCTCTGACTGCCAGGCCGGGCCCAATTTTGAATTTCTCACAGCCTCTCTGATTGGCTGTTGGCACCCATTCTGATTTCCTAAAAGCTTCTGTGATTGGATAATTTCACAGAGGGATGAGATTTGATTGGATGATTGGGAGGGGGGGTATATGTTTATCCTTATTGACCTCTTACCATACAATGACGCCTTTTAACACCCCTAAAAGAGAAGGCTTTGGAAAATAATCTGAGAAAAGGAGACAATGCAGGTTACCAGCATTTTCTCCTTTTCTCACAATGTCTTCTACCCTATCAAAGAAAATTTTGATTATTAGTTATTCTTACATCTTATTGTATCTCTATGGCCTATTTTTTTAATTCTTCAAACGAAAACAAGATTTTTTTTTTTTTCATCAGAAAAAGTTTCTGCAACAGCAACCAGTTGCTTCTGAATTTTATTTTTTTGTGCAGCGGTTAAACATGACATTGACTTTTGACTCGCACGGTCACCAAAACTGACCCTGGTATGAAAACAGGGAAATGTTTGATTTACCTTTCTTTGATTTGTGCAACAGGTTTCAGTTGCCTCCGAAAGTGTCTTTACAATTTCATGCGCAGCACGTAACCGTCTCATATGGGTGAGATGGTCATCGCAACCGAATCAATGGTCCTAGTGAGAAAAAACGAAAAAAGAAAAATCCCTATATTTGACTTGAGAAACAGGTGTCGTCTGCTATGAAATGTCCCGTAAGTCGATTTTTTCATGTTTTAGCGGATACGTAACTGGCACCTACAAACGGTAGTCAGCGTAAATGGGTTTGTTGTCACGGTATAAAGAGATTGGAGGAAAAAAAATAGAAATTCAGTTCCCTATATTTGACTTGGGAAACAGGTGTCGTCTGCTATGAAATGTCCCGTAAGTCGATTTTTCATGTTTTCGCGGATACGTAACTGGCACCTACGAGACGGTAGTCAACGTAAATGGGTTTGTTGTCACGTACGATATAGAGAGATTGGAGGAAAAAAAAAAAAAAAAAATTCAGTTCTCTTTGTTTGACTTATGCAACAGGAAGCAGTTGCTACTGAAAAGAGTCTTCATGTCTTTTTTTAGCCACTTGTCACATCATTTTCTGGTGTTCTTGCATGTGCGTAACTGGCACGTATGAAACAGTAGTCAACGTAACTGGGTTTCTTGTTGCGCTTTTAAGATATTAGAAAAATTATGCTGCAATTCCTTCCTACTGAAAGAGTTTTCAGTCTTTTTTTTAGCCACTTGTCACATTGTTTTCTGTGCTTTTCGCATGTGCATAATTGGCACGTATGAGGTGGTAATCAACCTGACTGGGTTTCTTGTCATGGTTTGAAGCGATTAGAAAAAGTAACATTTCAGTTCCCTTTGTTTGATTTATGTCAAAAGGAAACAATTGCTAAATAAAGAGTTTTCAGTCCCTTTTTTAGCAACTTGTCACATTAGTTTGTGTGTGTTTTTTTTTACAGTTTTTTTTACACTGTACATTGATCATTTTGGCTTATATGAATTTGATGTGGCCCGAATCAGGAAATCCAATTGAAGGGTAAAGGGGGCATCAAGGGTTTACTTTAAGGGAAGTAACTCTTGCAAGGGGCTTGAAAGGACCAAAACAAGGTCTTCTGCCACCTCGTTTTCTTGAATTTTGGCCCTTTTTCAGTGAAATCTGGCATGTGTGGATGGTGCAAGCCTGGCAGTTTGCCAAGGACTGCACAGCAGCCTTTAAAAAAGACTTTAAATCCACTTTTATGCCGTTTTTTGTTCACTGTTTTTTCAATTGATATATTAGGGCGCCATTTTGTTTGGCTGACTGGGCCCATTTTGATTTCTCAAAGCCTCTCTGACTGCCAGGCCGGGCCCAATTTTGAATTTCTCACAGCCTCTCTGATTGGCTGTTGGCACCCATTCTGATTTCCTAAAAGCTTCTGTGATTGGATAATTTCACAGAGGGATGAGATTTGATTGGATGATTGGGAGGGGGGGTATATGTTTATCCTTATTGACCTCTTACCATACAATGACGCCTTTTAACACCCCTAAAAGAGAAGGCTTTGGAAAATAATCTGAGAAAAGGAGACAATGCAGGTTACCAGCATTTTCTCCTTTTCTCACAATGTCTTCTACCCTATCAAAGAAAATTTTGATTATTAGTTATTCTTACATCTTATTGTATCTCTATGGCCTATTTTTTTAATTCTTCAAACGAAAACAAGATTTTTTTTTTTTTCATCAGAAAAAGTTTCTGCAACAGCAACCAGTTGCTTCTGAATTTTATTTTTTTGTGCAGCGGTTAAACATGACATTGACTTTTGACTCGCACGGTCACCAAAACTGACCCTGGTATGAAAACAGGGAAATGTTTGATTTACCTTTCTTTGATTTGTGCAACAGGTTTCAGTTGCCTCCGAAAGTGTCTTTACAATTTCATGCGCAGCACGTAACCGTCTCATATGGGTGAGATGGTCATCGCAACCGAATCAATGGTCCTAGTGAGAAAAAACGAAAAAAGAAAAATCCCTATATTTGACTTGAGAAACAGGTGTCGTCTGCTATGAAATGTCCCGTAAGTCGATTTTTTCATGTTTTAGCGGATACGTAACTGGCACCTACAAACGGTAGTCAGCGTAAATGGGTTTGTTGTCACGGTATAAAGAGATTGGAGGAAAAAAAATAGAAATTCAGTTCCCTATATTTGACTTGGGAAACAGGTGTCGTCTGCTATGAAATGTCCCGTAAGTCGATTTTTCATGTTTTCGCGGATACGTAACTGGCACCTACGAGACGGTAGTCAACGTAAATGGGTTTGTTGTCACGTACGATATAGAGAGATTGGAGGAAAAAAAAAAAAAAAAAATTCAGTTCTCTTTGTTTGACTTATGCAACAGGAAGCAGTTGCTACTGAAAAGAGTCTTCATGTCTTTTTTTAGCCACTTGTCACATCATTTTCTGGTGTTCTTGCATGTGCGTAACTGGCACGTATGAAACAGTAGTCAACGTAACTGGGTTTCTTGTTGCGCTTTTAAGATATTAGAAAAATTATGCTGCAATTCCTTCCTACTGAAAGAGTTTTCAGTCTTTTTTTTAGCCACTTGTCACATTGTTTTCTGTGCTTTTCGCATGTGCATAATTGGCACGTATGAGGTGGTAATCAACGTGACTGGGTTTCTTGTCATGGTTTGAAGCGATTAGAAAAAGTAACATTTCAGTTCCCTTTGTTTGATTTATGTCAAAAGGAAACAATTGCTAAATAAAGAGTTTTCAGTCCCTTTTTTAGCAACTTGTCACATTAGTTTGTGTGTGTTTTTTTTTACAGTTTTTTTTACACTGTACATTGATCATTTTGGCTTATATGAATTTGATGTGGCCCGAATCAGGAAATCCAATTGAAGGGTAAAGGGGGCATCAAGGGTTTACTTTAAGGGAAGTAACTCTTGCAAGGGGCTTGAAAGGACCAAAACAAGGTCTTCTGCCACCTCGTTTTCTTGAATTTTGGCCCTTTTTCAGTGAAATCTGGCATGTGTGGATGGTGCAAGCCTGGCAGTTTGCCAAGGACTGCACAGCAGCCTTTAAAAAAGACTTTAAATCCACTTTTATGCCGTTTTTTGTTCACTGTTTTTTCAATTGATATATTAGGGCGCCATTTTGTTTGGCTGACTGGGCCCATTTTGATTTCTCAAAGCCTCTCTGACTGCCAGGCCGGGCCCAATTTTGAATTTCTCACAGCCTCTCTGATTGGCTGTTGGCACCCATTCTGATTTCCTAAAAGCTTCTGTGATTGGATAATTTCACAGAGGGATGAGATTTGATTGGATGATTGGGAGGGGGGGTATATGTTTATCCTTATTGACCTCTTACCATACAATGACGCCTTTTAACACCCCTAAAAGAGAAGGCTTTGGAAAATAATCTGAGAAAAGGAGACAATGCAGGTTACCAGCATTTTCTCCTTTTCTCACAATGTCTTCTACCCTATCAAAGAAAATTTTGATTATTAGTTATTCTTACATCTTATTGTATCTCTATGGCCTATTTTTTTAATTCTTCAAACGAAAACAAGATTTTTTTTTTTTTCATCAGAAAAAGTTTCTGCAACAGCAACCAGTTGCTTCTGAATTTTATTTTTTTGTGCAGCGGTTAAACATGACATTGACTTTTGACTCGCACGGTCACCAAAACTGACCCTGGTATGAAAACAGGGAAATGTTTGATTTACCTTTCTTTGATTTGTGCAACAGGTTTCAGTTGCCTCCGAAAGTGTCTTTACAATTTCATGCGCAGCACGTAACCGTCTCATATGGGTGAGATGGTCATCGCAACCGAATCAATGGTCCTAGTGAGAAAAAACGAAAAAAGAAAAATCCCTATATTTGACTTGAGAAACAGGTGTCGTCTGCTATGAAATGTCCCGTAAGTCGATTTTTTCATGTTTTAGCGGATACGTAACTGGCACCTACAAACGGTAGTCAGCGTAAATGGGTTTGTTGTCACGGTATAAAGAGATTGGAGGAAAAAAAATAGAAATTCAGTTCCCTATATTTGACTTGGGAAACAGGTGTCGTCTGCTATGAAATGTCCCGTAAGTCGATTTTTCATGTTTTCGCGGATACGTAACTGGCACCTACGAGACGGTAGTCAACGTAAATGGGTTTGTTGTCACGTACGATATAGAGAGATTGGAGGAAAAAAAAAAAAAAAAAATTCAGTTCTCTTTGTTTGACTTATGCAACAGGAAGCAGTTGCTACTGAAAAGAGTCTTCATGTCTTTTTTTAGCCACTTGTCACATCATTTTCTGGTGTTCTTGCATGTGCGTAACTGGCACGTATGAAACAGTAGTCAACGTAACTGGGTTTCTTGTTGCGCTTTTAAGATATTAGAAAAATTATGCTGCAATTCCTTCCTACTGAAAGAGTTTTCAGTCTTTTTTTTAGCCACTTGTCACATTGTTTTCTGTGCTTTTCGCATGTGCATAATTGGCACGTATGAGGTGGTAATCAACGTGACTGGGTTTCTTGTCATGGTTTGAAGCGATTAGAAAAAGTAACATTTCAGTTCCCTTTGTTTGATTTATGTCAAAAGGAAACAATTGCTAAATAAAGAGTTTTCAGTCCCTTTTTTAGCAACTTGTCACATTAGTTTGTGTGTGTTTTTTTTTACAGTTTTTTTTACACTGTACATTGATCATTTTGGCTTATATGAATTTGATGTGGCCCGAATCAGGAAATCCAATTGAAGGGTAAAGGGGGCATCAAGGGTTTACTTTAAGGGAAGTAACTCTTGCAAGGGGCTTGAAAGGACCAAAACAAGGTCTTCTGCCACCTCGTTTTCTTGAATTTTGGCCCTTTTTCAGTGAAATCTGGCATGTGTGGATGGTGCAAGCCTGGCAGTTTGCCAAGGACTGCACAGCAGCCTTTAAAAAAGACTTTAAATCCACTTTTATGCCGTTTTTTGTTCACTGTTTTTTCAATTGATATATTAGGGCGCCATTTTGTTTGGCTGACTGGGCCCATTTTGATTTCTCAAAGCCTCTCTGACTGCCAGGCCGGGCCCAATTTTGAATTTCTCACAGCCTCTCTGATTGGCTGTTGGCACCCATTCTGATTTCCTAAAAGCTTCTGTGATTGGATAATTTCACAGAGGGATGAGATTTGATTGGATGATTGGGAGGGGGGGTATATGTTTATCCTTATTGACCTCTTACCATACAATGACGCCTTTTAACACCCCTAAAAGAGAAGGCTTTGGAAAATAATCTGAGAAAAGGAGACAATGCAGGTTACCAGCATTTTCTCCTTTTCTCACAATGTCTTCTACCCTATCAAAGAAAATTTTGATTATTAGTTATTCTTACATCTTATTGTATCTCTATGGCCTATTTTTTTAATTCTTCAAACGAAAACAAGATTTTTTTTTTTTTTCATCAGAAAAAGTTTCTGCAACAGCAACCAGTTGCTTCTGAATTTTATTTTTTTGTGCAGCGGTTAAACATGACATTGACTTTTGACTCGCACGGTCACCAAAACTGACCCTGGTATGAAAACAGGGAAATGTTTGATTTACCTTTCTTTGATTTGTGCAACAGGTTTCAGTTGCCTCCGAAAGTGTCTTTACAATTTCATGCGCAGCACGTAACCGTCTCATATGGGTGAGATGGTCATCGCAACCGAATCAATGGTCCTAGTGAGAAAAAACGAAAAAAGAAAAATCCCTATATTTGACTTGAGAAACAGGTGTCGTCTGCTATGAAATGTCCCGTAAGTCGATTTTTTCATGTTTTAGCGGATACGTAACTGGCACCTACAAACGGTAGTCAGCGTAAATGGGTTTGTTGTCACGGTATAAAGAGATTGGAGGAAAAAAAATAGAAATTCAGTTCCCTATATTTGACTTGGGAAACAGGTGTCGTCTGCTATGAAATGTCCCGTAAGTCGATTTTTCATGTTTTCGCGGATACGTAACTGGCACCTACGAGACGGTAGTCAACGTAAATGGGTTTGTTGTCACGTACGATATAGAGAGATTGGAGGAAAAAAAAAAAAAAAAAATTCAGTTCTCTTTGTTTGACTTATGCAACAGGAAGCAGTTGCTACTGAAAAGAGTCTTCATGTCTTTTTTTAGCCACTTGTCACATCATTTTCTGGTGTTCTTGCATGTGCGTAACTGGCACGTATGAAACAGTAGTCAACGTAACTGGGTTTCTTGTTGCGCTTTTAAGATATTAGAAAAATTATGCTGCAATTCCTTCCTACTGAAAGAGTTTTCAGTCTTTTTTTTAGCCACTTGTCACATTGTTTTCTGTGCTTTTCGCATGTGCATAATTGGCACGTATGAGGTGGTAATCAACGTGACTGGGTTTCTTGTCATGGTTTGAAGCGATTAGAAAAAGTAACATTTCAGTTCCCTTTGTTTGATTTATGTCAAAAGGAAACAATTGCTAAATAAAGAGTTTTCAGTCCCTTTTTTAGCAACTTGTCACATTAGTTTGTGTGTGTTTTTTTTTACAGTTTTTTTTACACTGTACATTGATCATTTTGGCTTATATGAATTTGATGTGGCCCGAATCAGGAAATCCAATTGAAGGGTAAAGGGGGCATCAAGGGTTTACTTTAAGGGAAGTAACTCTTGCAAGGGGCTTGAAAGGACCAAAACAAGGTCTTCTGCCACCTCGTTTTCTTGAATTTTGGCCCTTTTTCAGTGAAATCTGGCATGTGTGGATGGTGCAAGCCTGGCAGTTTGCCAAGGACTGCACAGCAGCCTTTAAAAAAGACTTTAAATCCACTTTTATGCCGTTTTTTGTTCACTGTTTTTTCAATTGATATATTAGGGCGCCATTTTGTTTGGCTGACTGGGCCCATTTTGATTTCTCAAAGCCTCTCTGACTGCCAGGCCGGGCCCAATTTTGAATTTCTCACAGCCTCTCTGATTGGCTGTTGGCACCCATTCTGATTTCCTAAAAGCTTCTGTGATTGGATAATTTCACAGAGGGATGAGATTTGATTGGATGATTGGGAGGGGGGGTATATGTTTATCCTTATTGACCTCTTACCATACAATGACGCCTTTTAACACCCCTAAAAGAGAAGGCTTTGGAAAATAATCTGAGAAAAGGAGACAATGCAGGTTACCAGCATTTTCTCCTTTTCTCACAATGTCTTCTACCCTATCAAAGAAAATTTTGATTATTAGTTATTCTTACATCTTATTGTATCTCTATGGCCTATTTTTTTAATTCTTCAAACGAAAACAAGATTTTTTTTTTTTTCATCAGAAAAAGTTTCTGCAACAGCAACCAGTTGCTTCTGAATTTTATTTTTTTGTGCAGCGGTTAAACATGACATTGACTTTTGACTCGCACGGTCACCAAAACTGACCCTGGTATGAAAACAGGGAAATGTTTGATTTACCTTTCTTTGATTTGTGCAACAGGTTTCAGTTGCCTCCGAAAGTGTCTTTACAATTTCATGCGCAGCACGTAACCGTCTCATATGGGTGAGATGGTCATCGCAACCGAATCAATGGTCCTAGTGAGAAAAAACGAAAAAAGAAAAATCCCTATATTTGACTTGAGAAACAGGTGTCGTCTGCTATGAAATGTCCCGTTAGTCGATTTTTTCATGTTTTAGCGGATACGTAACTGGCACCTACAAACGGTAGTCAGCGTAAATGGGTTTGTTGTCACGGTATAAAGAGATTGGAGGAAAAAAAATAGAAATTCAGTTCCCTATATTTGACTTGGGAAACAGGTGTCGTCTGCTATGAAATGTCCCGTAAGTCGATTTTTCATGTTTTCGCGGATACGTAACTGGCACCTACGAGACGGTAGTCAACGTAAATGGGTTTGTTGTCACGTACGATATAGAGAGATTGGAGGAAAAAAAAAAAAAAAAAATTCAGTTCTCTTTGTTTGACTTATGCAACAGGAAGCAGTTGCTACTGAAAAGAGTCTTCATGTCTTTTTTTAGCCACTTGTCACATCATTTTCTGGTGTTCTTGCATGTGCGTAACTGGCACGTATGAAACAGTAGTCAACGTAACTGGGTTTCTTGTTGCGCTTTTAAGATATTAGAAAAATTATGCTGCAATTCCTTCCTACTGAAAGAGTTTTCAGTCTTTTTTTTAGCCACTTGTCACATTGTTTTCTGTGCTTTTCGCATGTGCATAATTGGCACGTATGAGGTGGTAATCAACATGACTGGGTTTCTTGTCATGGTTTGAAGCGATTAGAAAAAGTAACATTTCAGTTCCCTTTGTTTGATTTATGTCAAAAGGAAACAATTGCTAAATAAAGAGTTTTCAGTCCCTTTTTTAGCAACTTGTCACATTAGTTTGTGTGTGTTTTTTTTTACAGTTTTTCTTACACTGTACATTGATCATTTTGGCTTATATGAATTTGATGTGGCCCGAATCAGGAAATCCAATTGAAGGGTAAAGGGGGCATCAAGGGTTTACTTTAAGGGAAGTAACTCTTGCAAGGGGCTTGAAAGGACCAAAACAAGGTCTTCTGCCACCTCGTTTTCTTGAATTTTGGCCCTTTTTCAGTGAAATCTGGCATGTGTGGATGGTGCAAGCCTGGCAGTTTGCCAAGGACTGCACAGCAGCCTTTAAAAAAGACTTTAAATCCACTTTTATGCCGTTTTTTGTTCACTGTTTTTTCAATTGATATATTAGGGCGCCATTTTGTTTGGCTGACTGGGCCCATTTTGATTTCTCAAAGCCTCTCTGACTGCCAGGCCGGGCCCAATTTTGAATTTCTCACAGCCTCTCTGATTGGCTGTTGGCACCCATTCTGATTTCCTAAAAGCTTCTGTGATTGGATAATTTCACAGAGGGATGAGATTTGATTGGATGATTGGGAGGGGGGGTATATGTTTATCCTTATTGACCTCTTACCATACAATGACGCCTTTTAACACCCCTAAAAGAGAAGGCTTTGGAAAATAATCTGAGAAAAGGAGACAATGCAGGTTACCAGCATTTTCTCCTTTTCTCACAATGTCTTCTACCCTATCAAAGAAAATTTTGATTATTAGTTATTCTTACATCTTATTGTATCTCTATGGCCTATTTTTTTAATTCTTCAAACGAAAACAAGATTTTTTTTTTTTTCATCAGAAAAAGTTTCTGCAACAGCAACCAGTTGCTTCTGAATTTTATTTTTTTGTGCAGCGGTTAAACATGACATTGACTTTTGACTCGCACGGTCACCAAAACTGACCCTGGTATGAAAACAGGGAAATGTTTGATTTACCTTTCTTTGATTTGTGCAACAGGTTTCAGTTGCCTCCGAAAGTGTCTTTACAATTTCATGCGCAGCACGTAACCGTCTCATATGGGTGAGATGGTCATCGCAACCGAATCAATGGTCCTAGTGAGAAAAAACGAAAAAAGAAAAATCCCTATATTTGACTTGAGAAACAGGTGTCGTCTGCTATGAAATGTCCCGTAAGTCGATTTTTTCATGTTTTAGCGGATACGTAACTGGCACCTACAAACGGTAGTCAGCGTAAATGGGTTTGTTGTCACGGTATAAAGAGATTGGAGGAAAAAAAATAGAAATTCAGTTCCCTATATTTGACTTGGGAAACAGGTGTCGTCTGCTATGAAATGTCCCGTAAGTCGATTTTTCATGTTTTCGCGGATACGTAACTGGCACCTACGAGACGGTAGTCAACGTAAATGGGTTTGTTGTCACGTACGATATAGAGAGATTGGAGGAAAAAAAAAAAAAAAAAATTCAGTTCTCTTTGTTTGACTTATGCAACAGGAAGCAGTTGCTACTGAAAAGAGTCTTCATGTCTTTTTTTAGCCACTTGTCACATCATTTTCTGGTGTTCTTGCATGTGCGTAACTGGCACGTATGAAACAGTAGTCAACGTAACTGGGTTTCTTGTTGCGCTTTTAAGATATTAGAAAAATTATGCTGCAATTCCTTCCTACTGAAAGAGTTTTCAGTCTTTTTTTTAGCCACTTGTCACATTGTTTTCTGTGCTTTTCGCATGTGCATAATTGGCACGTATGAGGTGGTAATCAACGTGACTGGGTTTCTTGTCATGGTTTGAAGCGATTAGAAAAAGTAACATTTCAGTTCCCTTTGTTTGATTTATGTCAAAAGGAAACAATTGCTAAATAAAGAGTTTTCAGTCCCTTTTTTAGCAACTTGTCACATTAGTTTGTGTGTGTTTTTTTTTACAGTTTTTTTTACACTGTACATTGATCATTTTGGCTTATATGAATTTGATGTGGCCCGAATCAGGAAATCCAATTGAAGGGTAAAGGGGGCATCAAGGGTTTACTTTAAGGGAAGTAACTCTTGCAAGGGGCTTGAAAGGACCAAAACAAGGTCTTCTGCCACCTCGTTTTCTTGAATTTTGGCCCTTTTTCAGTGAAATCTGGCATGTGTGGATGGTGCAAGCCTGGCAGTTTGCCAAGGACTGCACAGCAGCCTTTAAAAAAGACTTTAAATCCACTTTTATGCCGTTTTTTGTTCACTGTTTTTTCAATTGATATATTAGGGCGCCATTTTGTTTGGCTGACTGGGCCCATTTTGATTTCTCAAAGCCTCTCTGACTGCCAGGCCGGGCCCAATTTTGAATTTCTCACAGCCTCTCTGATTGGCTGTTGGCACCCATTCTGATTTCCTAAAAGCTTCTGTGATTGGATAATTTCACAGAGGGATGAGATTTGATTGGATGATTGGGAGGGGGGGTATATGTTTATCCTTATTGACCTCTTACCATACAATGACGCCTTTTAACACCCCTAAAAGAGAAGGCTTTGGAAAATAATCTGAGAAAAGGAGACAATGCAGGTTACCAGCATTTTCTCCTTTTCTCACAATGTCTTCTACCCTATCAAAGAAAATTTTGATTATTAGTTATTCTTACATCTTATTGTATCTCTATGGCCTATTTTTTTAATTCTTCAAACGAAAACAAGATTTTTTTTTTTTTCATCAGAAAAAGTTTCTGCAACAGCAACCAGTTGCTTCTGAATTTTATTTTTTTGTGCAGCGGTTAAACATGACATTGACTTTTGACTCGCACGGTCACCAAAACTGACCCTGGTATGAAAACAGGGAAATGTTTGATTTACCTTTCTTTGATTTGTGCAACAGGTTTCAGTTGCCTCCGAAAGTGTCTTTACAATTTCATGCGCAGCACGTAACCGTCTCATATGGGTGAGATGGTCATCGCAACCGAATCAATGGTCCTAGTGAGAAAAAACGAAAAAAGAAAAATCCCTATATTTGACTTGAGAAACAGGTGTCGTCTGCTATGAAATGTCCCGTAAGTCGATTTTTTCATGTTTTAGCGGATACGTAACTGGCACCTACAAACGGTAGTCAGCGTAAATGGGTTTGTTGTCACGGTATAAAGAGATTGGAGGAAAAAAAATAGAAATTCAGTTCCCTATATTTGACTTGGGAAACAGGTGTCGTCTGCTATGAAATGTCCCGTAAGTCGATTTTTCATGTTTTCGCGGATACGTAACTGGCACCTACGAGACGGTAGTCAACGTAAATGGGTTTGTTGTCACGTACGATATAGAGAGATTGGAGGAAAAAAAAAAAAAAAAAATTCAGTTCTCTTTGTTTGACTTATGCAACAGGAAGCAGTTGCTACTGAAAAGAGTCTTCATGTCTTTTTTTAGCCACTTGTCACATCATTTTCTGGTGTTCTTGCATGTGCGTAACTGGCACGTATGAAACAGTAGTCAACGTAACTGGGTTTCTTGTTGCGCTTTTAAGATATTAGAAAAATTATGCTGCAATTCCTTCCTACTGAAAGAGTTTTCAGTCTTTTTTTTAGCCACTTGTCACATTGTTTTCTGTGCTTTTCGCATGTGCATAATTGGCACGTATGAGGTGGTAATCAACGTGACTGGGTTTCTTGTCATGGTTTGAAGCGATTAGAAAAAGTAACATTTCAGTTCCCTTTGTTTGATTTATGTCAAAAGGAAACAATTGCTAAATAAAGAGTTTTCAGTCCCTTTTTTAGCAACTTGTCACATTAGTTTGTGTGTGTTTTTTTTTACAGTTTTTTTTACACTGTACATTGATCATTTTGGCTTATATGAATTTGATGTGGCCCGAATCAGGAAATCCAATTGAAGGGTAAAGGGGGCATCAAGGGTTTACTTTAAGGGAAGTAACTCTTGCAAGGGGCTTGAAAGGACCAAAACAAGGTCTTCTGCCACCTCGTTTTCTTGAATTTTGGCCCTTTTTCAGTGAAATCTGGCATGTGTGGATGGTGCAAGCCTGGCAGTTTGCCAAGGACTGCACAGCAGCCTTTAAAAAAGACTTTAAATCCACTTTTATGCCGTTTTTTGTTCACTGTTTTTTCAATTGATATATTAGGGCGCCATTTTGTTTGGCTGACTGGGCCCATTTTGATTTCTCAAAGCCTCTCTGACTGCCAGGCCGGGCCCAATTTTGAATTTCTCACAGCCTCTCTGATTGGCTGTTGGCACCCATTCTGATTTCCTAAAAGCTTCTGTGATTGGATAATTTCACAGAGGGATGAGATTTGATTGGATGATTGGGAGGGGGGGTATATGTTTATCCTTATTGACCTCTTACCATACAATGACGCCTTTTAACACCCCTAAAAGAGAAGGCTTTGGAAAATAATCTGAGAAAAGGAGACAATGCAGGTTACCAGCATTTTCTCCTTTTCTCACAATGTCTTCTACCCTATCAAAGAAAATTTTGATTATTAGTTATTCTTACATCTTATTGTATCTCTATGGCCTATTTTTTTAATTCTTCAAACGAAAACAAGATTTTTTTTTTTTTCATCAGAAAAAGTTTCTGCAACAGCAACCAGTTGCTTCTGAATTTTATTTTTTTGTGCAGCGGTTAAACATGACATTGACTTTTGACTCGCACGGTCACCAAAACTGACCCTGGTATGAAAACAGGGAAATGTTTGATTTACCTTTCTTTGATTTGTGCAACAGGTTTCAGTTGCCTCCGAAAGTGTCTTTACAATTTCATGCGCAGCACGTAACCGTCTCATATGGGTGAGATGGTCATCGCAACCGAATCAATGGTCCTAGTGAGAAAAAACGAAAAAAGAAAAATCCCTATATTTGACTTGAGAAACAGGTGTCGTCTGCTATGAAATGTCCCGTAAGTCGATTTTTTCATGTTTTAGCGGATACGTAACTGGCACCTACAAACGGTAGTCAGCGTAAATGGGTTTGTTGTCACGGTATAAAGAGATTGGAGGAAAAAAAATAGAAATTCAGTTCCCTATATTTGACTTGGGAAACAGGTGTCGTCTGCTATGAAATGTCCCGTAAGTCGATTTTTCATGTTTTCGCGGATACGTAACTGGCACCTACGAGACGGTAGTCAACGTAAATGGGTTTGTTGTCACGTACGATATAGAGAGATTGGAGGAAAAAAAAAAAAAAAAAATTCAGTTCTCTTTGTTTGACTTATGCAACAGGAAGCAGTTGCTACTGAAAAGAGTCTTCATGTCTTTTTTTAGCCACTTGTCACATCATTTTCTGGTGTTCTTGCATGTGCGTAACTGGCACGTATGAAACAGTAGTCAACGTAACTGGGTTTCTTGTTGCGCTTTTAAGATATTAGAAAAATTATGCTGCAATTCCTTCCTACTGAAAGAGTTTTCAGTCTTTTTTTTAGCCACTTGTCACATTGTTTTCTGTGCTTTTCGCATGTGCATAATTGGCACGTATGAGGTGGTAATCAACGTGACTGGGTTTCTTGTCATGGTTTGAAGCGATTAGAAAAAGTAACATTTCAGTTCCCTTTGTTTGATTTATGTCAAAAGGAAACAATTGCTAAATAAAGAGTTTTCAGTCCCTTTTTTAGCAACTTGTCACATTAGTTTGTGTGTGTTTTTTTTTACAGTTTTTTTTACACTGTACATTGATCATTTTGGCTTATATGAATTTGATGTGGCCCGAATCAGGAAATCCAATTGAAGGGTAAAGGGGGCATCAAGGGTTTACTTTAAGGGAAGTAACTCTTGCAAGGGGCTTGAAAGGACCAAAACAAGGTCTTCTGCCACCTCGTTTTCTTGAATTTTGGCCCTTTTTCAGTGAAATCTGGCATGTGTGGATGGTGCAAGCCTGGCAGTTTGCCAAGGACTGCACAGCAGCCTTTAAAAAAGACTTTAAATCCACTTTTATGCCGTTTTTTGTTCACTGTTTTTTCAATTGATATATTAGGGCGCCATTTTGTTTGGCTGACTGGGCCCATTTTGATTTCTCAAAGCCTCTCTGACTGCCAGGCCGGGCCCAATTTTGAATTTCTCACAGCCTCTCTGATTGGCTGTTGGCACCCATTCTGATTTCCTAAAAGCTTCTGTGATTGGATAATTTCACAGAGGGATGAGATTTGATTGGATGATTGGGAGGGGGGGTATATGTTTATCCTTATTGACCTCTTACCATACAATGACGCCTTTTAACACCCCTAAAAGAGAAGGCTTTGGAAAATAATCTGAGAAAAGGAGACAATGCAGGTTACCAGCATTTTCTCCTTTTCTCACAATGTCTTCTACCCTATCAAAGAAAATTTTGATTATTAGTTATTCTTACATCTTATTGTATCTCTATGGCCTATTTTTTTAATTCTTCAAACGAAAACAAGATTTTTTTTTTTTTCATCAGAAAAAGTTTCTGCAACAGCAACCAGTTGCTTCTGAATTTTATTTTTTTGTGCAGCGGTTAAACATGACATTGACTTTTGACTCGCACGGTCACCAAAACTGACCCTGGTATGAAAACAGGGAAATGTTTGATTTACCTTTCTTTGATTTGTGCAACAGGTTTCAGTTGCCTCCGAAAGTGTCTTTACAATTTCATGCGCAGCACGTAACCGTCTCATATGGGTGAGATGGTCATCGCAACCGAATCAATGGTCCTAGTGAGAAAAAACGAAAAAAGAAAAATCCCTATATTTGACTTGAGAAACAGGTGTCGTCTGCTATGAAATGTCCCGTAAGTCGATTTTTTCATGTTTTAGCGGATACGTAACTGGCACCTACAAACGGTAGTCAGCGTAAATGGGTTTGTTGTCACGGTATAAAGAGATTGGAGGAAAAAAAATAGAAATTCAGTTCCCTATATTTGACTTGGGAAACAGGTGTCGTCTGCTATGAAATGTCCCGTAAGTCGATTTTTCATGTTTTCGCGGATACGTAACTGGCACCTACGAGACGGTAGTCAACGTAAATGGGTTTGTTGTCACGTACGATATAGAGAGATTGGAGGAAAAAAAAAAAAAAAAATTCAGTTCTCTTTGTTTGACTTATGCAACAGGAAGCAGTTGCTACTGAAAAGAGTCTTCATGTCTTTTTTTAGCCACTTGTCACATCATTTTCTGGTGTTCTTGCATGTGCGTAACTGGCACGTATGAAACAGTAGTCAACGTAACTGGGTTTCTTGTTGCGCTTTTAAGATATTAGAAAAATTATGCTGCAATTCCTTCCTACTGAAAGAGTTTTCAGTCTTTTTTTTAGCCACTTGTCACATTGTTTTCTGTGCTTTTCGCATGTGCATAATTGGCACGTATGAGGTGGTAATCAACGTGACTGGGTTTCTTGTCATGGTTTGAAGCGATTAGAAAAAGTAACATTTCAGTTCCCTTTGTTTGATTTATGTCAAAAGGAAACAATTGCTAAATAAAGAGTTTTCAGTCCCTTTTTTAGCAACTTGTCACATTAGTTTGTGTGTGTTTTTTTTTACAGTTTTTTTTACACTGTACATTGATCATTTTGGCTTATATGAATTTGATGTGGCCCGAATCAGGAAATCCAATTGAAGGGTAAAGGGGGCATCAAGGGTTTACTTTAAGGGAAGTAACTCTTGCAAGGGGCTTGAAAGGACCAAAACAAGGTCTTCTGCCACCTCGTTTTCTTGAATTTTGGCCCTTTTTCAGTGAAATCTGGCATGTGTGGATGGTGCAAGCCTGGCAGTTTGCCAAGGACTGCACAGCAGCCTTTAAAAAAGACTTTAAATCCACTTTTATGCCGTTTTTTGTTCACTGTTTTTTCAATTGATATATTAGGGCGCCATTTTGTTTGGCTGACTGGGCCCATTTTGATTTCTCAAAGCCTCTCTGACTGCCAGGCCGGGCCCAATTTTGAATTTCTCACAGCCTCTCTGATTGGCTGTTGGCACCCATTCTGATTTCCTAAAAGCTTCTGTGATTGGATAATTTCACAGAGGGATGAGATTTGATTGGATGATTGGGAGGGGGGGTATATGTTTATCCTTATTGACCTCTTACCATACAATGACGCCTTTTAACACCCCTAAAAGAGAAGGCTTTGGAAAATAATCTGAGAAAAGGAGACAATGCAGGTTACCAGCATTTTCTCCTTTTCTCACAATGTCTTCTACCCTATCAAAGAAAATTTTGATTATTAGTTATTCTTACATCTTATTGTATCTCTATGGCCTATTTTTTTAATTCTTCAAACGAAAACAAGATTTTTTTTTTTTTCATCAGAAAAAGTTTCTGCAACAGCAACCAGTTGCTTCTGAATTTTATTTTTTTGTGCAGCGGTTAAACATGACATTGACTTTTGACTCGCACGGTCACCAAAACTGACCCTGGTATGAAAACAGGGAAATGTTTGATTTACCTTTCTTTGATTTGTGCAACAGGTTTCAGTTGCCTCCGAAAGTGTCTTTACAATTTCATGCGCAGCACGTAACCGTCTCATATGGGTGAGATGGTCATCGCAACCGAATCAATGGTCCTAGTGAGAAAAAACGAAAAAAGAAAAATCCCTATATTTGACTTGAGAAACAGGTGTCGTCTGCTATGAAATGTCCCGTAAGTCGATTTTTTCATGTTTTAGCGGATACGTAACTGGCACCTACAAACGGTAGTCAGCGTAAATGGGTTTGTTGTCACGGTATAAAGAGATTGGAGGAAAAAAAATAGAAATTCAGTTCCCTATATTTGACTTGGGAAACAGGTGTCGTCTGCTATGAAATGTCCCGTAAGTCGATTTTTCATGTTTTCGCGGATACGTAACTGGCACCTACGAGACGGTAGTCAACGTAAATGGGTTTGTTGTCACGTACGATATAGAGAGATTGGAGGAAAAAAAAAAAAAAAAAATTCAGTTCTCTTTGTTTGACTTATGCAACAGGAAGCAGTTGCTACTGAAAAGAGTCTTCATGTCTTTTTTTAGCCACTTGTCACATCATTTTCTGGTGTTCTTGCATGTGCGTAACTGGCACGTATGAAACAGTAGTCAACGTAACTGGGTTTCTTGTTGCGCTTTTAAGATATTAGAAAAATTATGCTGCAATTCCTTCCTACTGAAAGAGTTTTCAGTCTTTTTTTTAGCCACTTGTCACATTGTTTTCTGTGCTTTTCGCATGTGCATAATTGGCACGTATGAGGTGGTAATCAACGTGACTGGGTTTCTTGTCATGGTTTGAAGCGATTAGAAAAAGTAACATTTCAGTTCCCTTTGTTTGATTTATGTCAAAAGGAAACAATTGCTAAATAAAGAGTTTTCAGTCCCTTTTTTAGCAACTTGTCACATTAGTTTGTGTGTGTTTTTTTTTACAGTTTTTTTTACACTGTACATTGATCATTTTGGCTTATATGAATTTGATGTGGCCCGAATCAGGAAATCCAATTGAAGGGTAAAGGGGGCATCAAGGGTTTACTTTAAGGGAAGTAACTCTTGCAAGGGGCTTGAAAGGACCAAAACAAGGTCTTCTGCCACCTCGTTTTCTTGAATTTTGGCCCTTTTTCAGTGAAATCTGGCATGTGTGGATGGTGCAAGCCTGGCAGTTTGCCAAGGACTGCACAGCAGCCTTTAAAAAAGACTTTAAATCCACTTTTATGCCGTTTTTTGTTCACTGTTTTTTCAATTGATATATTAGGGCGCCATTTTGTTTGGCTGACTGGGCCCATTTTGATTTCTCAAAGCCTCTCTGACTGCCAGGCCGGGCCCAATTTTGAATTTCTCACAGCCTCTCTGATTGGCTGTTGGCACCCATTCTGATTTCCTAAAAGCTTCTGTGATTGGATAATTTCACAGAGGGATGAGATTTGATTGGATGATTGGGAGGGGGGGTATATGTTTATCCTTATTGACCTCTTACCATACAATGACGCCTTTTAACACCCCTAAAAGAGAAGGCTTTGGAAAATAATCTGAGAAAAGGAGACAATGCAGGTTACCAGCATTTTCTCCTTTTCTCACAATGTCTTCTACCCTATCAAAGAAAATTTTGATTATTAGTTATTCTTACATCTTATTGTATCTCTATGGCCTATTTTTTTAATTCTTCAAACGAAAACAAGATTTTTTTTTTTTTCATCAGAAAAAGTTTCTGCAACAGCAACCAGTTGCTTCTGAATTTTATTTTTTTGTGCAGCGGTTAAACATGACATTGACTTTTGACTCGCACGGTCACCAAAACTGACCCTGGTATGAAAACAGGGAAATGTTTGATTTACCTTTCTTTGATTTGTGCAACAGGTTTCAGTTGCCTCCGAAAGTGTCTTTACAATTTCATGCGCAGCACGTAACCGTCTCATATGGGTGAGATGGTCATCGCAACCGAATCAATGGTCCTAGTGAGAAAAAACGAAAAAAGAAAAATCCCTATATTTGACTTGAGAAACAGGTGTCGTCTGCTATGAAATGTCCCGTAAGTCGATTTTTTCATGTTTTAGCGGATACGTAACTGGCACCTACAAACGGTAGTCAGCGTAAATGGGTTTGTTGTCACGGTATAAAGAGATTGGAGGAAAAAAAATAGAAATTCAGTTCCCTATATTTGACTTGGGAAACAGGTGTCGTCTGCTATGAAATGTCCCGTAAGTCGATTTTTCATGTTTTCGCGGATACGTAACTGGCACCTACGAGACGGTAGTCAACGTAAATGGGTTTGTTGTCACGTACGATATAGAGAGATTGGAGGAAAAAAAAAAAAAAAAAATTCAGTTCTCTTTGTTTGACTTATGCAACAGGAAGCAGTTGCTACTGAAAAGAGTCTTCATGTCTTTTTTTAGCCACTTGTCACATCATTTTCTGGTGTTCTTGCATGTGCGTAACTGGCACGTATGAAACAGTAGTCAACGTAACTGGGTTTCTTGTTGCGCTTTTAAGATATTAGAAAAATTATGCTGCAATTCCTTCCTACTGAAAGAGTTTTCAGTCTTTTTTTTAGCCACTTGTCACATTGTTTTCTGTGCTTTTCGCATGTGCATAATTGGCACGTATGAGGTGGTAATCAACGTGACTGGGTTTCTTGTCATGGTTTGAAGCGATTAGAAAAAGTAACATTTCAGTTCCCTTTGTTTGATTTATGTCAAAAGGAAACAATTGCTAAATAAAGAGTTTTCAGTCCCTTTTTTAGCAACTTGTCACATTAGTTTGTGTGTGTTTTTTTTTACAGTTTTTTTTACACTGTACATTGATCATTTTGGCTTATATGAATTTGATGTGGCCCGAATCAGGAAATCCAATTGAAGGGTAAAGGGGGCATCAAGGGTTTACTTTAAGGGAAGTAACTCTTGCAAGGGGCTTGAAAGGACCAAAACAAGGTCTTCTGCCACCTCGTTTTCTTGAATTTTGGCCCTTTTTCAGTGAAATCTGGCATGTGTGGATGGTGCAAGCCTGGCAGTTTGCCAAGGACTGCACAGCAGCCTTTAAAAAAGACTTTAAATCCACTTTTATGCCGTTTTTTGTTCACTGTTTTTTCAATTGATATATTAGGGCGCCATTTTGTTTGGCTGACTGGGCCCATTTTGATTTCTCAAAGCCTCTCTGACTGCCAGGCCGGGCCCAATTTTGAATTTCTCACAGCCTCTCTGATTGGCTGTTGGCACCCATTCTGATTTCCTAAAAGCTTCTGTGATTGGATAATTTCACAGAGGGATGAGATTTGATTGGATGATTGGGAGGGGGGGTATATGTTTATCCTTATTGACCTCTTACCATACAATGACGCCTTTTAACACCCCTAAAAGAGAAGGCTTTGGAAAATAATCTGAGAAAAGGAGACAATGCAGGTTACCAGCATTTTCTCCTTTTCTCACAATGTCTTCTACCCTATCAAAGAAAATTTTGATTATTAGTTATTCTTACATCTTATTGTATCTCTATGGCCTATTTTTTTAATTCTTCAAACGAAAACAAGATTTTTTTTTTTTTCATCAGAAAAAGTTTCTGCAACAGCAACCAGTTGCTTCTGAATTTTATTTTTTTGTGCAGCGGTTAAACATGACATTGACTTTTGACTCGCACGGTCACCAAAACTGACCCTGGTATGAAAACAGGGAAATGTTTGATTTACCTTTCTTTGATTTGTGCAACAGGTTTCAGTTGCCTCCGAAAGTGTCTTTACAATTTCATGCGCAGCACGTAACCTTCTCATATGGGTGAGATGGTCATCGCAACCGAATCAATGGTCCTAGTGAGAAAAAACGAAAAAAGAAAAATCCCTATATTTGACTTGAGAAACAGGTGTCGTCTGCTATGAAATGTCCCGTAAGTCGATTTTTTCATGTTTTAGCGGATACGTAACTGGCACCTACAAACGGTAGTCAGCGTAAATGGGTTTGTTGTCACGGTATAAAGAGATTGGAGGAAAAAAAATAGAAATTCAGTTCCCTATATTTGACTTGGGAAACAGGTGTCGTCTGCTATGAAATGTCCCGTAAGTCGATTTTTCATGTTTTCGCGGATACGTAACTGGCACCTACGAGACGGTAGTCAACGTAAATGGGTTTGTTGTCACGTACGATATAGAGAGATTGGAGGAAAAAAAAAAAAAAAAAATTCAGTTCTCTTTGTTTGACTTATGCAACAGGAAGCAGTTGCTACTGAAAAGAGTCTTCATGTCTTTTTTTAGCCACTTGTCACATCATTTTCTGGTGTTCTTGCA
This sequence comes from Tridacna crocea, assembly GCA_943736015.1. Lineage (NCBI taxonomy): Eukaryota > Metazoa > Mollusca > Bivalvia > Cardiida > Cardiidae > Tridacna > Tridacna crocea. Next base: position 7,392,512 of record OX031066.1, on the reverse strand, counting down.
TGTGCGTAACTGGCACGTATGAAACAGTAGTCAACGTAACTGGGTTTCTTGTTGCGCTTTTAAGATATTAGAAAAATTATGCTGCAATTCCTTCCTACTGAAAGAGTTTTCAGTCTTTTTTTTAGCCACTTGTCACATTGTTTTCTGTGCTTTTCGCATGTGCATAATTGGCACGTATGAGGTGGTAATCAACGTGACTGGGTTTCTTGTCATGGTTTGAAGCGATTAGAAAAAGTAACATTTCAGTTCCCTTTGTTTGATTTATGTCAAAAGGAAACAATTGCTAAATAAAGAGTTTTCAGTCCCTTTTTTAGCAACTTGTCACATTAGTTTGTGTGTGTTTTTTTTTACAGTTTTTTTTACACTGTACATTGATCATTTTGGCTTATATGAATTTGATGTGGCCCGAATCAGGAAATCCAATTGAAGGGTAAAGGGGGCATCAAGGGTTTACTTTAAGGGAAGTAACTCTTGCAAGGGGCTTGAAAGGACCAAAACAAGGTCTTCTGCCACCTCGTTTTCTTGAATTTTGGCCCTTTTTCAGTGAAATCTGGCATGTGTGGATGGTGCAAGCCTGGCAGTTTGCCAAGGACTGCACAGCAGCCTTTAAAAAAGACTTTAAATCCACTTTTATGCCGTTTTTTGTTCACTGTTTTTTCAATTGATATATTAGGGCGCCATTTTGTTTGGCTGACTGGGCCCATTTTGATTTCTCAAAGCCTCTCTGACTGCCAGGCCGGGCCCAATTTTGAATTTCTCACAGCCTCTCTGATTGGCTGTTGGCACCCATTCTGATTTCCTAAAAGCTTCTGTGATTGGATAATTTCACAGAGGGATGAGATTTGATTGGATGATTGGGAGGGGGGGTATATGTTTATCCTTATTGACCTCTTACCATACAATGACGCCTTTTAACACCCCTAAAAGAGAAGGCTTTGGAAAATAATCTGAGAAAAGGAGACAATGCAGGTTACCAGCATTTTCTCCTTTTCTCACAATGTCTTCTACCCTATCAAAGAAAATTTTGATTATTAGTTATTCTTACATCTTATTGTATCTCTATGGCCTATTTTTTTAATTCTTCAAACGAAAACAAGATTTTTTTTTTTTTCATCAGAAAAAGTTTCTGCAACAGCAACCAGTTGCTTCTGAATTTTATTTTTTTGTGCAGCGGTTAAACATGACATTGACTTTTGACTCGCACGGTCACCAAAACTGACCCTGGTATGAAAACAGGGAAATGTTTGATTTACCTTTCTTTGATTTGTGCAACAGGTTTCAGTTGCCTCCGAAAGTGTCTTTACAATTTCATGCGCAGCACGTAACCGTCTCATATGGGTGAGATGGTCATCGCAACCGAATCAATGGTCCTAGTGAGAAAAAACGAAAAAAGAAAAATCCCTATATTTGACTTGAGAAACAGGTGTCGTCTGCTATGAAATGTCCCGTAAGTCGATTTTTTCATGTTTTAGCGGATACGTAACTGGCACCTACAAACGGTAGTCAGCGTAAATGGGTTTGTTGTCACGGTATAAAGAGATTGGAGGAAAAAAAATAGAAATTCAGTTCCCTATATTTGACTTGGGAAACAGGTGTCGTCTGCTATGAAATGTCCCGTAAGTCGATTTTTCATGTTTTCGCGGATACGTAACTGGCACCTACGAGACGGTAGTCAACGTAAATGGGTTTGTTGTCACGTACGATATAGAGAGATTGGAGGAAAAAAAAAAAAAAAAAATTCAGTTCTCTTTGTTTGACTTATGCAACAGGAAGCAGTTGCTACTGAAAAGAGTCTTCATGTCTTTTTTTAGCCACTTGTCACATCATTTTCTGGTGTTCTTGCATGTGCGTAACTGGCACGTATGAAACAGTAGTCAACGTAACTGGGTTTCTTGTTGCGCTTTTAAGATATTAGAAAAATTATGCTGCAATTCCTTCCTACTGAAAGAGTTTTCAGTCTTTTTTTTAGCCACTTGTCACATTGTTTTCTGTGCTTTTCGCATGTGCATAATTGGCACGTATGAGGTGGTAATCAACGTGACTGGGTTTCTTGTCATGGTTTGAAGCGATTAGAAAAAGTAACATTTCAGTTCCCTTTGTTTGATTTATGTCAAAAGGAAACAATTGCTAAATAAAGAGTTTTCAGTCCCTTTTTTAGCAACTTGTCACATTAGTTTGTGTGTGTTTTTTTTTACAGTTTTTTTTACACTGTACATTGATCATTTTGGCTTATATGAATTTGATGTGGCCCGAATCAGGAAATCCAATTGAAGGGTAAAGGGGGCATCAAGGGTTTACTTTAAGGGAAGTAACTCTTGCAAGGGGCTTGAAAGGACCAAAACAAGGTCTTCTGCCACCTCGTTTTCTTGAATTTTGGCCCTTTTTCAGTGAAATCTGGCATGTGTGGATGGTGCAAGCCTGGCAGTTTGCCAAGGACTGCACAGCAGCCTTTAAAAAAGACTTTAAATCCACTTTTATGCCGTTTTTTGTTCACTGTTTTTTCAATTGATATATTAGGGCGCCATTTTGTTTGGCTGACTGGGCCCATTTTGATTTCTCAAAGCCTCTCTGACTGCCAGGCCGGGCCCAATTTTGAATTTCTCACAGCCTCTCTGATTGGCTGTTGGCACCCATTCTGATTTCCTAAAAGCTTCTGTGATTGGATAATTTCACAGAGGGATGAGATTTGATTGGATGATTGGGAGGGGGGGTATATGTTTATCCTTATTGACCTCTTACCATACAATGACGCCTTTTAACACCCCTAAAAGAGAAGGCTTTGGAAAATAATCTGAGAAAAGGAGACAATGCAGGTTACCAGCATTTTCTCCTTTTCTCACAATGTCTTCTACCCTATCAAAGAAAATTTTGATTATTAGTTATTCTTACATCTTATTGTATCTCTATGGCCTATTTTTTTAATTCTTCAAACGAAAACAAGATTTTTTTTTTTTCATCAGAAAAAGTTTCTGCAACAGCAACCAGTTGCTTCTGAATTTTATTTTTTTGTGCAGCGGTTAAACATGACATTGACTTTTGACTCGCACGGTCACCAAAACTGACCCTGGTATGAAAACAGGGAAATGTTTGATTTACCTTTCTTTGATTTGTGCAACAGGTTTCAGTTGCCTCCGAAAGTGTCTTTACAATTTCATGCGCAGCACGTAACCGTCTCATATGGGTGAGATGGTCATCGCAACCGAATCAATGGTCCTAGTGAGAAAAAACGAAAAAAGAAAAATCCCTATATTTGACTTGAGAAACAGGTGTCGTCTGCTATGAAATGTCCCGTAAGTCGATTTTTTCATGTTTTAGCGGATACGTAACTGGCACCTACAAACGGTAGTCAGCGTAAATGGGTTTGTTGTCACGGTATAAAGAGATTGGAGGAAAAAAAATAGAAATTCAGTTCCCTATATTTGACTTGGGAAACAGGTGTCGTCTGCTATGAAATGTCCCGTAAGTCGATTTTTCATGTTTTCGCGGATACGTAACTGGCACCTACGAGACGGTAGTCAACGTAAATGGGTTTGTTGTCACGTACGATATAGAGAGATTGGAGGAAAAAAAAAAAAAAAAAATTCAGTTCTCTTTGTTTGACTTATGCAACAGGAAGCAGTTGCTACTGAAAAGAGTCTTCATGTCTTTTTTTAGCCACTTGTCACATCATTTTCTGGTGTTCTTGCATGTGCGTAACTGGCACGTATGAAACAGTAGTCAACGTAACTGGGTTTCTTGTTGCGCTTTTAAGATATTAGAAAAATTATGCTGCAATTCCTTCCTACTGAAAGAGTTTTCAGTCTTTTTTTTAGCCACTTGTCACATTGTTTTCTGTGCTTTTCGCATGTGCATAATTGGCACGTATGAGGTGGTAATCAACGTGACTGGGTTTCTTGTCATGGTTTGAAGCGATTAGAAAAAGTAACATTTCAGTTCCCTTTGTTTGATTTATGTCAAAAGGAAACAATTGCTAAATAAAGAGTTTTCAGTCCCTTTTTTAGCAACTTGTCACATTAGTTTGTGTGTGTTTTTTTTTACAGTTTTTTTTACACTGTACATTGATCATTTTGGCTTATATGAATTTGATGTGGCCCGAATCAGGAAATCCAATTGAAGGGTAAAGGGGGCATCAAGGGTTTACTTTAAGGGAAGTAACTCTTGCAAGGGGCTTGAAAGGACCAAAACAAGGTCTTCTGCCACCTCGTTTTCTTGAATTTTGGCCCTTTTTCAGTGAAATCTGGCATGTGTGGATGGTGCAAGCCTGGCAGTTTGCCAAGGACTGCACAGCAGCCTTTAAAAAAGACTTTAAATCCACTTTTATGCCGTTTTTTGTTCACTGTTTTTTCAATTGATATATTAGGGCGCCATTTTGTTTGGCTGACTGGGCCCATTTTGATTTCTCAAAGCCTCTCTGACTGCCAGGCCGGGCCCAATTTTGAATTTCTCACAGCCTCTCTGATTGGCTGTTGGCACCCATTCTGATTTCCTAAAAGCTTCTGTGATTGGATAATTTCACAGAGGGATGAGATTTGATTGGATGATTGGGAGGGGGGGTATATGTTTATCCTTATTGACCTCTTACCATACAATGACGCCTTTTAACACCCCTAAAAGAGAAGGCTTTGGAAAATAATCTGAGAAAAGGAGACAATGCAGGTTACCAGCATTTTCTCCTTTTCTCACAATGTCTTCTACCCTATCAAAGAAAATTTTGATTATTAGTTATTCTTACATCTTATTGTATCTCTATGGCCTATTTTTTTAATTCTTCAAACGAAAACAAGATTTTTTTTTTTTTCATCAGAAAAAGTTTCTGCAACAGCAACCAGTTGCTTCTGAATTTTATTTTTTTGTGCAGCGGTTAAACATGACATTGACTTTTGACTCGCACGGTCACCAAAACTGACCCTGGTATGAAAACAGGGAAATGTTTGATTTACCTTTCTTTGATTTGTGCAACAGGTTTCAGTTGCCTCCGAAAGTGTCTTTACAATTTCATGCGCAGCACGTAACCGTCTCATATGGGTGAGATGGTCATCGCAACCGAATCAATGGTCCTAGTGAGAAAAAACGAAAAAAGAAAAATCCCTATATTTGACTTGAGAAACAGGTGTCGTCTGCTATGAAATGTCCCGTAAGTCGATTTTTTCATGTTTTAGCGGATACGTAACTGGCACCTACAAACGGTAGTCAGCGTAAATGGGTTTGTTGTCACGGTATAAAGAGATTGGAGGAAAAAAAATAGAAATTCAGTTCCCTATATTTGACTTGGGAAACAGGTGTCGTCTGCTATGAAATGTCCCGTAAGTCGATTTTTCATGTTTTCGCGGATACGTAACTGGCACCTACGAGACGGTAGTCAACGTAAATGGGTTTGTTGTCACGTACGATATAGAGAGATTGGAGGAAAAAAAAAAAAAAAAAATTCAGTTCTCTTTGTTTGACTTATGCAACAGGAAGCAGTTGCTACTGAAAAGAGTCTTCATGTCTTTTTTTAGCCACTTGTCACATCATTTTCTGGTGTTCTTGCATGTGCGTAACTGGCACGTATGAAACAGTAGTCAACGTAACTGGGTTTCTTGTTGCGCTTTTAAGATATTAGAAAAATTATGCTGCAATTCCTTCCTACTGAAAGAGTTTTCAGTCTTTTTTTTAGCCACTTGTCACATTGTTTTCTGTGCTTTTCGCATGTGCATAATTGGCACGTATGAGGTGGTAATCAACGTGACTGGGTTTCTTGTCATGGTTTGAAGCGATTAGAAAAAGTAACATTTCAGTTCCCTTTGTTTGATTTATGTCAAAAGGAAACAATTGCTAAATAAAGAGTTTTCAGTCCCTTTTTTAGCAACTTGTCACATTAGTTTGTGTGTGTGTTTTTTTACAGTTTTTTTTACACTGTACATTGATCATTTTGGCTTATATGAATTTGATGTGGCCCGAATCAGGAAATCCAATTGAAGGGTAAAGGGGGCATCAAGGGTTTACTTTAAGGGAAGTAACTCTTGCAAGGGGCTTGAAAGGACCAAAACAAGGTCTTCTGCCACCTCGTTTTCTTGAATTTTGGCCCTTTTTCAGTGAAATCTGGCATGTGTGGATGGTGCAAGCCTGGCAGTTTGCCAAGGACTGCACAGCAGCCTTTAAAAAATACTTTAAATCCACTTTTATGCCGTTTTTTGTTCACTGTTTTTTCAATTGATATATTAGGGCGCCATTTTGTTTGGCTGACTGGGCCCATTTTGATTTCTCAAAGCCTCTCTGACTGCCAGGCCGGGCCCAATTTTGAATTTCTCACAGCCTCTCTGATTGGCTGTTGGCACCCATTCTGATTTCCTAAAAGCTTCTGTGATTGGATAATTTCACAGAGGGATGAGATTTGATTGGATGATTGGGAGGGGGGGTATATGTTTATCCTTATTGACCTCTTACCATACAATGACGCCTTTTAACACCCCTAAAAGAGAAGGCTTTGGAAAATAATCTGAGAAAAGGAGACAATGCAGGTTACCAGCATTTTCTCCTTTTCTCACAATGTCTTCTACCCTATCAAAGAAAATTTTGATTATTAGTTATTCTTACATCTTATTGTATCTCTATGGCCTATTTTTTTAATTCTTCAAACGAAAACAAGATTTTTTTTTTTTTCATCAGAAAAAGTTTCTGCAACAGCAACCAGTTGCTTCTGAATTTTATTTTTTTGTGCAGCGGTTAAACATGACATTGACTTTTGACTCGCACGGTCACCAAAACTGACCCTGGTATGAAAACAGGGAAATGTTTGATTTACCTTTCTTTGATTTGTGCAACAGGTTTCAGTTGCCTCCGAAAGTGTCTTTACAATTTCATGCGCAGCACGTAACCGTCTCATATGGGTGAGATGGTCATCGCAACCGAATCAATGGTCCTAGTGAGAAAAAACGAAAAAAGAAAAATCCCTATATTTGACTTGAGAAACAGGTGTCGTCTGCTATGAAATGTCCCGTAAGTCGATTTTTTCATGTTTTAGCGGATACGTAACTGGCACCTACAAACGGTAGTCAGCGTAAATGGGTTTGTTGTCACGGTATAAAGAGATTGGAGGAAAAAAAATAGAAATTCAGTTCCCTATATTTGACTTGGGAAACAGGTGTCGTCTGCTATGAAATGTCCCGTAAGTCGATTTTTCATGTTTTCGCGGATACGTAACTGGCACCTACGAGACGGTAGTCAACGTAAATGGGTTTGTTGTCACGTACGATATAGAGAGATTGGAGGAAAAAAAAAAAAAAAAAATTCAGTTCTCTTTGTTTGACTTATGCAACAGGAAGCAGTTGCTACTGAAAAGAGTCTTCATGTCTTTTTTTAGCCACTTGTCACATCATTTTCTGGTGTTCTTGCATGTGCGTAACTGGCACGTATGAAACAGTAGTCAACGTAACTGGGTTTCTTGTTGCGCTTTTAAGATATTAGAAAAATTATGCTGCAATTCCTTCCTACTGAAAGAGTTTTCAGTCTTTTTTTTAGCCACTTGTCACATTGTTTTCTGTGCTTTTCGCATGTGCATAATTGGCACGTATGAGGTGGTAATCAACGTGACTGGGTTTCTTGTCATGGTTTGAAGCGATTAGAAAAAGTAACATTTCAGTTCCCTTTGTTTGATTTATGTCAAAAGGAAACAATTGCTAAATAAAGAGTTTTCAGTCCCTTTTTTAGCAACTTGTCACATTAGTTTGTGTGTGTGTTTTTTTACAGTTTTTTTTACACTGTACATTGATCATTTTGGCTTATATGAATTTGATGTGGCCCGAATCAGGAAATCCAATTGAAGGGTAAAGGGGGCATCAAGGGTTTACTTTAAGGGAAGTAACTCTTGCAAGGGGCTTGAAAGGACCAAAACAAGGTCTTCTGCCACCTCGTTTTCTTGAATTTTGGCCCTTTTTCAGTGAAATCTGGCATGTGTGGATGGTGCAAGCCTGGCAGTTTGCCAAGGACTGCACAGCAGCCTTTAAAAAAGACTTTAAATCCACTTTTATGCCGTTTTTTGTTCACTGTTTTTTCAATTGATATATTAGGGCGCCATTTTGTTTGGCTGACTGGGCCCATTTTGATTTCTCAAAGCCTCTCTGACTGCCAGGCCGGGCCCAATTTTGAATTTCTCACAGCCTCTCTGATTGGCTGTTGGCACCCATTCTGATTTCCTAAAAGCTTCTGTGATTGGATAATTTCACAGAGGGATGAGATTTGATTGGATGATTGGGAGGGGGGGTATATGTTTATCCTTATTGACCTCTTACCATACAATGACGCCTTTTAACACCCCTAAAAGAGAAGGCTTTGGAAAATAATCTGAGAAAAGGAGACAATGCAGGTTACCAGCATTTTCTCCTTTTCTCACAATGTCTTCTACCCTATCAAAGAAAATTTTGATTATTAGTTATTCTTACATCTTATTGTATCTCTATGGCCTATTTTTTTAATTCTTCAAACGAAAACAAGATTTTTTTTTTTTTCATCAGAAAAAGTTTCTGCAACAGCAACCAGTTGCTTCTGAATTTTATTTTTTTGTGCAGCGGTTAAACATGACATTGACTTTTGACTCGCACGGTCACCAAAACTGACCCTGGTATGAAAACAGGGAAATGTTTGATTTACCTTTCTTTGATTTGTGCAACAGGTTTCAGTTGCCTCCGAAAGTGTCTTTACAATTTCATGCGCAGCACGTAACCGTCTCATATGGGTGAGATGGTCATCGCAACCGAATCAATGGTCCTAGTGAGAAAAAACGAAAAAAGAAAAATCCCTATATTTGACTTGAGAAACAGGTGTCGTCTGCTATGAAATGTCCCGTAAGTCGATTTTTTCATGTTTTAGCGGATACGTAACTGGCACCTACAAACGGTAGTCAGCGTAAATGGGTTTGTTGTCACGGTATAAAGAGATTGGAGGAAAAAAAATAGAAATTCAGTTCCCTATATTTGACTTGGGAAACAGGTGTCGTCTGCTATGAAATGTCCCGTAAGTCGATTTTTCATGTTTTCGCGGATACGTAACTGGCACCTACGAGACGGTAGTCAACGTAAATGGGTTTGTTGTCATGTACGATATAGAGAGATTGGAGGAAAAAAAAAAAAAAAAAATTCAGTTCTCTTTGTTTGACTTATGCAACAGGAAGCAGTTGCTACTGAAAAGAGTCTTCATGTCTTTTTTTAGCCACTTGTCACATCATTTTCTGGTGTTCTTGCATGTGCGTAACTGGCACGTATGAAACAGTAGTCAACGTAACTGGGTTTCTTGTTGCGCTTTTAAGATATTAGAAAAATTATGCTGCAATTCCTTCCTACTGAAAGAGTTTTCAGTCTTTTTTTTAGCCACTTGTCACATTGTTTTCTGTGCTTTTCGCATGTGCATAATTGGCACGTATGAGGTGGTAATCAACGTGACTGGGTTTCTTGTCATGGTTTGAAGCGATTAGAAAAAGTAACATTTCAGTTCCCTTTGTTTGATTTATGTCAAAAGGAAACAATTGCTAAATAAAGAGTTTTCAGTCCCTTTTTTAGCAACTTGTCACATTAGTTTGTGTGTGTTTTTTTTTACAGTTTTTTTTACACTGTACATTGATCATTTTGGCTTATATGAATTTGATGTGGCCCGAATCAGGAAATCCAATTGAAGGGTAAAGGGGGCATCAAGGGTTTACTTTAAGGGAAGTAACTCTTGCAAGGGGCTTGAAAGGACCAAAACAAGGTCTTCTGCCACCTCGTTTTCTTGAATTTTGGCCCTTTTTCAGTGAAATCTGGCATGTGTGGATGGTGCAAGCCTGGCAGTTTGCCAAGGACTGCACAGCAGCCTTTAAAAAAGACTTTAAATCCACTTTTATGCCGTTTTTTGTTCACTGTTTTTTCAATTGATATATTAGGGCGCCATTTTGTTTGGCTGACTGGGCCCATTTTGATTTCTCAAAGCCTCTCTGACTGCCAGGCCGGGCCCAATTTTGAATTTCTCACAGCCTCTCTGATTGGCTGTTGGCACCCATTCTGATTTCCTAAAAGCTTCTGTGATTGGATAATTTCACAGAGGGATGAGATTTGATTGGATGATTGGGAGGGGGGGTATATGTTTATCCTTATTGACCTCTTACCATACAATGACGCCTTTTAACACCCCTAAAAGAGAAGGCTTTGGAAAATAATCTGAGAAAAGGAGACAATGCAGGTTACCAGCATTTTCTCCTTTTCTCACAATGTCTTCTACCCTATCAAAGAAAATTTTGATTATTAGTTATTCTTACATCTTATTGTATCTCTATGGCCTATTTTTTTAATTCTTCAAACGAAAACAAGATTTTTTTTTTTTTCATCAGAAAAAGTTTCTGCAACAGCAACCAGTTGCTTCTGAATTTTATTTTTTTGTGCAGCGGTTAAACATGACATTGACTTTTGACTCGCACGGTCACCAAAACTGACCCTGGTATGAAAACAGGGAAATGTTTGATTTACCTTTCTTTGATTTGTGCAACAGGTTTCAGTTGCCTCCGAAAGTGTCTTTACAATTTCATGCGCAGCACGTAACCGTCTCATATGGGTGAGATGGTCATCGCAACCGAATCAATGGTCCTAGTGAGAAAAAACGAAAAAAGAAAAATCCCTATATTTGACTTGAGAAACAGGTGTCGTCTGCTATGAAATGTCCCGTAAGTCGATTTTTTCATGTTTTAGCGGATACGTAACTGGCACCTACAAACGGTAGTCAGCGTAAATGGGTTTGTTGTCACGGTATAAAGAGATTGGAGGAAAAAAAATAGAAATTCAGTTCCCTATATTTGACTTGGGAAACAGGTGTCGTCTGCTATGAAATGTCCCGTAAGTCGATTTTTCATGTTTTCGCGGATACGTAACTGGCACCTACGAGACGGTAGTCAACGTAAATGGGTTTGTTGTCACGTACGATATAGAGAGATTGGAGGAAAAAAAAAAAAAAAAAATTCAGTTCTCTTTGTTTGACTTATGCAACAGGAAGCAGTTGCTACTGAAAAGAGTCTTCATGTCTTTTTTTAGCCACTTGTCACATCATTTTCTGGTGTTCTTGCATGTGCGTAACTGGCACGTATGAAACAGTAGTCAACGTAACTGGGTTTCTTGTTGCGCTTTTAAGATATTAGAAAAATTATGCTGCAATTCCTTCCTACTGAAAGAGTTTTCAGTCTTTTTTTTAGCCACTTGTCACATTGTTTTCTGTGCTTTTCGCATGTGCATAATTGGCACGTATGAGGTGGTAATCAACGTGACTGGGTTTCTTGTCATGGTTTGAAGCGATTAGAAAAAGTAACATTTCAGTTCCCTTTGTTTGATTTATGTCAAAAGGAAACAATTGCTAAATAAAGAGTTTTCAGTCCCTTTTTTAGCAACTTGTCACATTAGTTTGTGTGTGTGTTTTTTTACAGTTTTTTTTACACTGTACATTGATCATTTTGGCTTATATGAATTTGATGTGGCCCGAATCAGGAAATCCAATTGAAGGGTAAAGGGGGCATCAAGGGTTTACTTTAAGGGAAGTAACTCTTGCAAGGGGCTTGAAAGGACCAAAACAAGGTCTTCTGCCACCTCGTTTTCTTGAATTTTGGCCCTTTTTCAGTGAAATCTGGCATGTGTGGATGGTGCAAGCCTGGCAGTTTGCCAAGGACTGCACAGCAGCCTTTAAAAAAGACTTTAAATCCACTTTTATGCCGTTTTTTGTTCACTGTTTTTTCAATTGATATATTAGGGCGCCATTTTGTTTGGCTGACTGGGCCCATTTTGATTTCTCAAAGCCTCTCTGACTGCCAGGCCGGGCCCAATTTTGAATTTCTCACAGCCTCTCTGATTGGCTGTTGGCACCCATTCTGATTTCCTAAAAGCTTCTGTGATTGGATAATTTCACAGAGGGATGAGATTTGATTGGATGATTGGGAGGGGGGGTATATGTTTATCCTTATTGACCTCTTACCATACAATGACGCCTTTTAACACCCCTAAAAGAGAAGGCTTTGGAAAATAATCTGAGAAAAGGAGACAATGCAGGTTACCAGCATTTTCTCCTTTTCTCACAATGTCTTCTACCCTATCAAAGAAAATTTTGATTATTAGTTATTCTTACATCTTATTGTATCTCTATGGCCTATTTTTTTAATTCTTCAAACGAAAACAAGATTTTTTTTTTTTTCATCAGAAAAAGTTTCTGCAACAGCAACCAGTTGCTTCTGAATTTTATTTTTTTGTGCAGCGGTTAAACATGACATTGACTTTTGACTCGCACGGTCACCAAAACTGACCCTGGTATGAAAACAGGGAAATGTTTGATTTACCTTTCTTTGATTTGTGCAACAGGTTTCAGTTGCCTCCGAAAGTGTCTTTACAATTTCATGCGCAGCACGTAACCGTCTCATATGGGTGAGATGGTCATCGCAACCGAATCAATGGTCCTAGTGAGAAAAAACGAAAAAAGAAAAATCCCTATATTTGACTTGAGAAACAGGTGTCGTCTGCTATGAAATGTCCCGTAAGTCGATTTTTTCATGTTTTAGCGGATACGTAACTGGCACCTACAAACGGTAGTCAGCGTAAATGGGTTTGTTGTCACGGTATAAAGAGATTGGAGGAAAAAAAATAGAAATTCAGTTCCCTATATTTGACTTGGGAAACAGGTGTCGTCTGCTATGAAATGTCCCGTAAGTCGATTTTTCATGTTTTCGCGGATACGTAACTGGCACCTACGAGACGGTAGTCAACGTAAATGGGTTTGTTGTCACGTACGATATAGAGAGATTGGAGGAAAAAAAAAAAAAAAAAATTCAGTTCTCTTTGTTTGACTTATGCAACAGGAAGCAGTTGCTACTGAAAAGAGTCTTCATGTCTTTTTTTAGCCACTTGTCACATCATTTTCTGGTGTTCTTGCATGTGCGTAACTGGCACGTATGAAACAGTAGTCAACGTAACTGGGTTTCTTGTTGCGCTTTTAAGATATTAGAAAAATTATGCTGCAATTCCTTCCTACTGAAAGAGTTTTCAGTCTTTTTTTTAGCCACTTGTCACATTGTTTTCTGTGCTTTTCGCATGTGCATAATTGGCACGTATGAGGTGGTAATCAACGTGACTGGGTTTCTTGTCATGGTTTGAAGCGATTAGAAAAAGTAACATTTCAGTTCCCTTTGTTTGATTTATGTCAAAAGGAAACAATTGCTAAATAAAGAGTTTTCAGTCCCTTTTTTAGCAACTTGTCACATTAGTTTGTGTGTGTGTTTTTTTACAGTTTTTTTTACACTGTACATTGATCATTTTGGCTTATATGAATTTGATGTGGCCCGAATCAGGAAATCCAATTGAAGGGTAAAGGGGGCATCAAGGGTTTACTTTAAGGGAAGTAACTCTTGCAAGGGGCTTGAAAGGACCAAAACAAGGTCTTCTGCCACCTCGTTTTCTTGAATTTTGGCCCTTTTTCAGTGAAATCTGGCATGTGTGGATGGTGCAAGCCTGGCAGTTTGCCAAGGACTGCACAGCAGCCTTTAAAAAAGACTTTAAATCCACTTTTATGCCGTTTTTTGTTCACTGTTTTTTCAATTGATATATTAGGGCGCCATTTTGTTTGGCTGACTGGGCCCATTTTGATTTCTCAAAGCCTCTCTGACTGCCAGGCCGGGCCCAATTTTGAATTTCTCACAGCCTCTCTGATTGGCTGTTGGCACCCATTCTGATTTCCTAAAAGCTTCTGTGATTGGATAATTTCACAGAGGGATGAGATTTGATTGGATGATTGGGAGGGGGGGTATATGTTTATCCTTATTGACCTCTTACCATACAATGACGCCTTTTAACACCCCTAAAAGAGAAGGCTTTGGAAAATAATCTGAGAAAAGGAGACAATGCAGGTTACCAGCATTTTCTCCTTTTCTCACAATGTCTTCTACCCTATCAAAGAAAATTTTGATTATTAGTTATTCTTACATCTTATTGTATCTCTATGGCCTATTTTTTTAATTCTTCAAACGAAAACAAGATTTTTTTTTTTTTCATCAGAAAAAGTTTCTGCAACAGCAACCAGTTGCTTCTGAATTTTATTTTTTTGTGCAGCGGTTAAACATGACATTGACTTTTGACTCGCACGGTCACCAAAACTGACCCTGGTATGAAAACAGGGAAATGTTTGATTTACCTTTCTTTGATTTGTGCAACAGGTTTCAGTTGCCTCCGAAAGTGTCTTTACAATTTCATGCGCAGCACGTAACCGTCTCATATGGGTGAGATGGTCATCGCAACCGAATCAATGGTCCTAGTGAGAAAAAACGAAAAAAGAAAAATCCCTATATTTGACTTGAGAAACAGGTGTCGTCTGCTATGAAATGTCCCGTAAGTCGATTTTTTCATGTTTTAGCGGATACGTAACTGGCACCTACAAACGGTAGTCAGCGTAAATGGGTTTGTTGTCACGGTATAAAGAGATTGGAGGAAAAAAAATAGAAATTCAGTTCCCTATATTTGACTTGGGAAACAGGTGTCGTCTGCTATGAAATGTCCCGTAAGTCGATTTTTCATGTTTTCGCGGATACGTAACTGGCACCTACGAGACGGTAGTCAACGTAAATGGGTTTGTTGTCACGTACGATATAGAGAGATTGGAGGAAAAAAAAAAAAAAAAAATTCAGTTCTCTTTGTTTGACTTATGCAACAGGAAGCAGTTGCTACTGAAAAGAGTCTTCATGTCTTTTTTTAGCCACTTGTCACATCATTTTCTGGTGTTCTTGCATGTGCGTAACTGGCACGTATGAAACAGTAGTCAACGTAACTGGGTTTCTTGTTGCGCTTTTAAGATATTAGAAAAATTATGCTGCAATTCCTTCCTACTGAAAGAGTTTTCAGTCTTTTTTTTAGCCACTTGTCACATTGTTTTCTGTGCTTTTCGCATGTGCATAATTGGCACGTATGAGGTGGTAATCAACGTGACTGGGTTTCTTGTCATGGTTTGAAGCGATTAGAAAAAGTAACATTTCAGTTCCCTTTGTTTGATTTATGTCAAAAGGAAACAATTGCTAAATAAAGAGTTTTCAGTCCCTTTTTTAGCAACTTGTCACATTAGTTTGTGTGTGTTTTTTTTTACAGTTTTTTTTACACTGTACATTGATCATTTTGGCTTATATGAATTTGATGTGGCCCGAATCAGGAAATCCAATTGAAGGGTAAAGGGGGCATCAAGGGTTTACTTTAAGGGAAGTAACTCTTGCAAGGGGCTTGAAAGGACCAAAACAAGGTCTTCTGCCACCTCGTTTTCTTGAATTTTGGCCCTTTTTCAGTGAAATCTGGCATGTGTGGATGGTGCAAGCCTGGCAGTTTGCCAAGGACTGCACAGCAGCCTTTAAAAAAGACTTTAAATCCACTTTTATGCCGTTTTTTGTTCACTGTTTTTTCAATTGATATATTAGGGCGCCATTTTGTTTGGCTGACTGGGCCCATTTTGATTTCTCAAAGCCTCTCTGACTGCCAGGCCGGGCCCAATTTTGAATTTCTCACAGCCTCTCTGATTGGCTGTTGGCACCCATTCTGATTTCCTAAAAGCTTCTGTGATTGGATAATTTCACAGAGGGATGAGATTTGATTGGATGATTGGGAGGGGGGGTATATGTTTATCCTTATTGACCTCTTACCATACAATGACGCCTTTTAACACCCCTAAAAGAGAAGGCTTTGGAAAATAATCTGAGAAAAGGAGACAATGCAGGTTACCAGCATTTTCTCCTTTTCTCACAATGTCTTCTACCCTATCAAAGAAAATTTTGATTATTAGTTATTCTTACATCTTATTGTATCTCTATGGCCTATTTTTTTAATTCTTCAAACGAAAACAAGATTTTTTTTTTTTTCATCAGAAAAAGTTTCTGCAACAGCAACCAGTTGCTTCTGAATTTTATTTTTTTGTGCAGCGGTTAAACATGACATTGACTTTTGACTCGCACGGTCACCAAAACTGACCCTGGTATGAAAACAGGGAAATGTTTGATTTACCTTTCTTTGATTTGTGCAACAGGTTTCAGTTGCCTCCGAAAGTGTCTTTACAATTTCATGCGCAGCACGTAACCGTCTCATATGGGTGAGATGGTCATCGCAACCGAATCAATGGTCCTAGTGAGAAAAAACGAAAAAAGAAAAATCCCTATATTTGACTTGAGAAACAGGTGTCGTCTGCTATGAAATGTCCCGTAAGTCGATTTTTTCATGTTTTAGCGGATACGTAACTGGCACCTACAAACGGTAGTCAGCGTAAATGGGTTTGTTGTCACGGTATAAAGAGATTGGAGGAAAAAAAATAGAAATTCAGTTCCCTATATTTGACTTGGGAAACAGGTGTCGTCTGCTATGAAATGTCCCGTAAGTCGATTTTTCATGTTTTCGCGGATACGTAACTGGCACCTACGAGACGGTAGTCAACGTAAATGGGTTTGTTGTCACGTACGATATAGAGAGATTGGAGGAAAAAAAAAAAAAAAAAATTCAGTTCTCTTTGTTTGACTTATGCAACAGGAAGCAGTTGCTACTGAAAAGAGTCTTCATGTCTTTTTTTAGCCACTTGTCACATCATTTTCTGGTGTTCTTGCATGTGCGTAACTGGCACGTATGAAACAGTAGTCAACGTAACTGGGTTTCTTGTTGCGCTTTTAAGATATTAGAAAAATTATGCTGCAATTCCTTCCTACTGAAAGAGTTTTCAGTCTTTTTTTTAGCCACTTGTCACATTGTTTTCTGTGCTTTTCGCATGTGCATAATTGGCACGTATGAGGTGGTAATCAACGTGACTGGGTTTCTTGTCATGGTTTGAAGCGATTAGAAAAAGTAACATTTCAGTTCCCTTTGTTTGATTTATGTCAAAAGGAAACAATTGCTAAATAAAGAGTTTTCAGTCCCTTTTTTAGCAACTTGTCACATTAGTTTGTGTGTGTTTTTTTTTACAGTTTTTTTTACACTGTACATTGATCATTTTGGCTTATATGAATTTGATGTGGCCCGAATCAGGAAATCCAATTGAAGGGTAAAGGGGGCATCAAGGGTTTACTTTAAGGGAAGTAACTCTTGCAAGGGGCTTGAAAGGACCAAAACAAGGTCTTCTGCCACCTCGTTTTCTTGAATTTTGGCCCTTTTTCAGTGAAATCTGGCATGTGTGGATGGTGCAAGCCTGGCAGTTTGCCAAGGACTGCACAGCAGCCTTTAAAAAAGACTTTAAATCCACTTTTATGCCGTTTTTTGTTCACTGTTTTTTCAATTGATATATTAGGGCGCCATTTTGTTTGGCTGACTGGGCCCATTTTGATTTCTCAAAGCCTCTCTGACTGCCAGGCCGGGCCCAATTTTGAATTTCTCACAGCCTCTCTGATTGGCTGTTGGCACCCATTCTGATTTCCTAAAAGCTTCTGTGATTGGATAATTTCACAGAGGGATGAGATTTGATTGGATGATTGGGAGGGGGGGTATATGTTTATCCTTATTGACCTCTTACCATACAATGACGCCTTTTAACACCCCTAAAAGAGAAGGCTTTGGAAAATAATCTGAGAAAAGGAGACAATGCAGGTTACCAGCATTTTCTCCTTTTCTCACAATGTCTTCTACCCTATCAAAGAAAATTTTGATTATTAGTTATTCTTACATCTTATTGTATCTCTATGGCCTATTTTTTTAATTCTTCAAACGAAAACAAGATTTTTTTTTTTTTCATCAGAAAAAGTTTCTGCAACAGCAACCAGTTGCTTCTGAATTTTATTTTTTTGTGCAGCGGTTAAACATGACATTGACTTTTGACTCGCACGGTCACCAAAACTGACCCTGGTATGAAAACAGGGAAATGTTTGATTTACCTTTCTTTGATTTGTGCAACAGGTTTCAGTTGCCTCCGAAAGTGTCTTTACAATTTCATGCGCAGCACGTAACCGTCTCATATGGGTGAGATGGTCATCGCAACCGAATCAATGGTCCTAGTGAGAAAAAACGAAAAAAGAAAAATCCCTATATTTGACTTGAGAAACAGGTGTCGTCTGCTATGAAATGTCCCGTAAGTCGATTTTTTCATGTTTTAGCGGATACGTAACTGGCACCTACAAACGGTAGTCAGCGTAAATGGGTTTGTTGTCACGGTATAAAGAGATTGGAGGAAAAAAAATAGAAATTCAGTTCCCTATATTTGACTTGGGAAACAGGTGTCGTCTGCTATGAAATGTCCCGTAAGTCGATTTTTCATGTTTTCGCGGATACGTAACTGGCACCTACGAGACGGTAGTCAACGTAAATGGGTTTGTTGTCACGTACGATATAGAGAGATTGGAGGAAAAAAAAAAAAAAAAAATTCAGTTCTCTTTGTTTGACTTATGCAACAGGAAGCAGTTGCTACTGAAAAGAGTCTTCATGTCTTTTTTTAGCCACTTGTCACATCATTTTCTGGTGTTCTTGCATGTGCGTAACTGGCACGTATGAAACAGTAGTCAACGTAACTGGGTTTTTTGTTGCGCTTTTAAGATATTAGAAAAATTATGCTGCAATTCCTTCCTACTGAAAGAGTTTTCAGTCTTTTTTTTAGCCACTTGTCACATTGTTTTCTGTGCTTTTCGCATGTGCATAATTGGCACGTATGAGGTGGTAATCAACGTGACTGGGTTTCTTGTCATGGTTTGAAGCGATTAGAAAAAGTAACATTTCAGTTCCCTTTGTTTGATTTATGTCAAAAGGAAACAATTGCTAAATAAAGAGTTTTCAGTCCCTTTTTTAGCAACTTGTCACATTAGTTTGTGTGTGTTTTTTTTTACAGTTTTTTTTACACTGTACATTGATCATTTTGGCTTATATGAATTTGATGTGGCCCGAATCAGGAAATCCAATTGAAGGGTAAAGGGGGCATCAAGGGTTTACTTTAAGGGAAGTAACTCTTGCAAGGGGCTTGAAAGGACCAAAACAAGGTCTTCTGCCACCTCGTTTTCTTGAATTTTGGCCCTTTTTCAGTGAAATCTGGCATGTGTGGATGGTGCAAGCCTGGCAGTTTGCCAAGGACTGCACAGCAGCCTTTAAAAAAGACTTTAAATCCACTTTTATGCCGTTTTTTGTTCACTGTTTTTTCAATTGATATATTAGGGCGCCATTTTGTTTGGCTGACTGGGCCCATTTTGATTTCTCAAAGCCTCTCTGACTGCCAGGCCGGGCCCAATTTTGAATTTCTCACAGCCTCTCTGATTGGCTGTTGGCACCCATTCTGATTTCCTAAAAGCTTCTGTGATTGGATAATTTCACAGAGGGATGAGATTTGATTGGATGATTGGGAGGGGGGGTATATGTTTATCCTTATTGACCTCTTACCATACAATGACGCCTTTTAACACCCCTAAAAGAGAAGGCTTTGGAAAATAATCTGAGAAAAGGAGACAATGCAGGTTACCAGCATTTTCTCCTTTTCTCACAATGTCTTCTACCCTATCAAAGAAAATTTTGATTATTAGTTATTCTTACATCTTATTGTATCTCTATGGCCTATTTTTTTAATTCTTCAAACGAAAACAAGATTTTTTTTTTTTCATCAGAAAAAGTTTCTGCAACAGCAACCAGTTGCTTCTGAATTTTATTTTTTTGTGCAGCGGTTAAACATGACATTGACTTTTGACTCGCACGGTCACCAAAACTGACCCTGGTATGAAAACAGGGAAATGTTTGATTTACCTTTCTTTGATTTGTGCAACAGGTTTCAGTTGCCTCCGAAAGTGTCTTTACAATTTCATGCGCAGCACGTAACCGTCTCATATGGGTGAGATGGTCATCGCAACCGAATCAATGGTCCTAGTGAGAAAAAACGAAAAAAGAAAAATCCCTATATTTGACTTGAGAAACAGGTGTCGTCTGCTATGAAATGTCCCGTAAGTCGATTTTTTCATGTTTTAGCGGATACGTAACTGGCACCTACAAACGGTAGTCAGCGTAAATGGGTTTGTTGTCACGGTATAAAGAGATTGGAGGAAAAAAAATAGAAATTCAGTTCCCTATATTTGACTTGGGAAACAGGTGTCGTCTGCTATGAAATGTCCCGTAAGTCGATTTTTCATGTTTTCGCGGATACGTAACTGGCACCTACGAGACGGTAGTCAACGTAAATGGGTTTGTTGTCACGTACGATATAGAGAGATTGGAGGAAAAAAAAAAAAAAAAATTCAGTTCTCTTTGTTTGACTTATGCAACAGGAAGCAGTTGCTACTGAAAAGAGTCTTCATGTCTTTTTTTAGCCACTTGTCACATCATTTTCTGGTGTTCTTGCATGTGCGTAACTGGCACGTATGAAACAGTAGTCAACGTAACTGGGTTTCTTGTTGCGCTTTTAAGATATTAGAAAAATTATGCTGCAATTCCTTCCTACTGAAAGAGTTTTCAGTCTTTTTTTTAGCCACTTGTCACATTGTTTTCTGTGCTTTTCGCATGTGCATAATTGGCACGTATGAGGTGGTAATCAACGTGACTGGGTTTCTTGTCATGGTTTGAAGCGATTAGAAAAAGTAACATTTCAGTTCCCTTTGTTTGATTTATGTCAAAAGGAAACAATTGCTAAATAAAGAGTTTTCAGTCCCTTTTTTAGCAACTTGTCACATTAGTTTGTGTGTGTTTTTTTTTACAGTTTTTTTTACACTGTACATTGATCATTTTGGCTTATATGAATTTGATGTGGCCCGAATCAGGAAATCCAATTGAAGGGTAAAGGGGGCATCAAGGGTTTACTTTAAGGGAAGTAACTCTTGCAAGGGGCTTGAAAGGACCAAAACAAGGTCTTCTGCCACCTCGTTTTCTTGAATTTTGGCCCTTTTTCAGTGAAATCTGGCATGTGTGGATGGTGCAAGCCTGGCAGTTTGCCAAGGACTGCACAGCAGCCTTTAAAAAAGACTTTAAATCCACTTTTATGCCGTTTTTTGTTCACTGTTTTTTCAATTGATATATTAGGGCGCCATTTTGTTTGGCTGACTGGGCCCATTTTGATTTCTCAAAGCCTCTCTGACTGCCAGGCCGGGCCCAATTTTGAATTTCTCACAGCCTCTCTGATTGGCTGTTGGCACCCATTCTGATTTCCTAAAAGCTTCTGTGATTGGATAATTTCACAGAGGGATGAGATTTGATTGGATGATTGGGAGGGGGGGTATATGTTTATCCTTATTGACCTCTTACCATACAATGACGCCTTTTAACACCCCTAAAAGAGAAGGCTTTGGAAAATAATCTGAGAAAAGGAGACAATGCAGGTTACCAGCATTTTCTCCTTTTCTCACAATGTCTTCTACCCTATCAAAGAAAATTTTGATTATTAGTTATTCTTACATCTTATTGTATCTCTATGGCCTATTTTTTTAATTCTTCAAACGAAAACAAGATTTTTTTTTTTTTCATCAGAAAAAGTTTCTGCAACAGCAACCAGTTGCTTCTGAATTTTATTTTTTTGTGCAGCGGTTAAACATGACATTGACTTTTGACTCGCACGGTCACCAAAACTGACCCTGGTATGAAAACAGGGAAATGTTTGATTTACCTTTCTTTGATTTGTGCAACAGGTTTCAGTTGCCTCCGAAAGTGTCTTTACAATTTCATGCGCAGCACGTAACCGTCTCATATGGGTGAGATGGTCATCGCAACCGAATCAATGGTCCTAGTGAGAAAAAACGAAAAAAGAAAAATCCCTATATTTGACTTGAGAAACAGGTGTCGTCTGCTATGAAATGTCCCGTAAGTCGATTTTTTCATGTTTTAGCGGATACGTAACTGGCACCTACAAACGGTAGTCAGCGTAAATGGGTTTGTTGTCACGGTATAAAGAGATTGGAGGAAAAAAAATAGAAATTCAGTTCCCTATATTTGACTTGGGAAACAGGTGTCGTCTGCTATGAAATGTCCCGTAAGTCGATTTTTCATGTTTTCGCGGATACGTAACTGGCACCTACGAGACGGTAGTCAACGTAAATGGGTTTGTTGTCACGTACGATATAGAGAGATTGGAGGAAAAAAAAAAAAAAAAAATTCAGTTCTCTTTGTTTGACTTATGCAACAGGAAGCAGTTGCTACTGAAAAGAGTCTTCATGTCTTTTTTTAGCCACTTGTCACATCATTTTCTGGTGTTCTTGCATGTGCGTAACTGGCACGTATGAAACAGTAGTCAACGTAACTGGGTTTCTTGTTGCGCTTTTAAGATATTAGAAAAATTATGCTGCAATTCCTTCCTACTGAAAGAGTTTTCAGTCTTTTTTTTAGCCACTTGTCACATTGTTTTCTGTGCTTTTCGCATGTGCATAATTGGCACGTATGAGGTGGTAATCAACGTGACTGGGTTTCTTGTCATGGTTTGAAGCGATTAGAAAAAGTAACATTTCAGTTCCCTTTGTTTGATTTATGTCAAAAGGAAACAATTGCTAAATAAAGAGTTTTCAGTCCCTTTTTTAGCAACTTGTCACATTAGTTTGTGTGTGTTTTTTTTTACAGTTTTTTTTACACTGTACATTGATCATTTTGGCTTATATGAATTTGATGTGGCCCGAATCAGGAAATCCAATTGAAGGGTAAAGGGGGCATCAAGGGTTTACTTTAAGGGAAGTAACTCTTGCAAGGGGCTTGAAAGGACCAAAACAAGGTCTTCTGCCACCTCGTTTTCTTGAATTTTGGCCCTTTTTCAGTGAAATCTGGCATGTGTGGATGGTGCAAGCCTGGCAGTTTGCCAAGGACTGCACAGCAGCCTTTAAAAAAGACTTTAAATCCACTTTTATGCCGTTTTTTGTTCACTGTTTTTTCAATTGATATATTAGGGCGCCATTTTGTTTGGCTGACTGGGCCCATTTTGATTTCTCAAAGCCTCTCTGACTGCCAGGCCGGGCCCAATTTTGAATTTCTCACAGCCTCTCTGATTGGCTGTTGGCACCCATTCTGATTTCCTAAAAGCTTCTGTGATTGGATAATTTCACAGAGGGATGAGATTTGATTGGATGATTGGGAGGGGGGGTATATGTTTATCCTTATTGACCTCTTACCATACAATGACGCCTTTTAACACCCCTAAAAGAGAAGGCTTTGGAAAATAATCTGAGAAAAGGAGACAATGCAGGTTACCAGCATTTTCTCCTTTTCTCACAATGTCTTCTACCCTATCAAAGAAAATTTTGATTATTAGTTATTCTTACATCTTATTGTATCTCTATGGCCTATTTTTTTAATTCTTCAAACGAAAACAAGATTTTTTTTTTTTTCATCAGAAAAAGTTTCTGCAACAGCAACCAGTTGCTTCTGAATTTTATTTTTTTGTGCAGCGGTTAAACATGACATTGACTTTTGACTCGCACGGTCACCAAAACTGACCCTGGTATGAAAACAGGGAAATGTTTGATTTACCTTTCTTTGATTTGTGCAACAGGTTTCAGTTGCCTCCGAAAGTGTCTTTACAATTTCATGCGCAGCACGTAACCGTCTCATATGGGTGAGATGGTCATCGCAACCGAATCAATGGTCCTAGTGAGAAAAAACGAAAAAAGAAAAATCCCTATATTTGACTTGAGAAACAGGTGTCGTCTGCTATGAAATGTCCCGTAAGTCGATTTTTTCATGTTTTAGCGGATACGTAACTGGCACCTACAAACGGTAGTCAGCGTAAATGGGTTTGTTGTCACGGTATAAAGAGATTGGAGGAAAAAAAATAGAAATTCAGTTCCCTATATTTGACTTGGGAAACAGGTGTCGTCTGCTATGAAATGTCCCGTAAGTCGATTTTTCATGTTTTCGCGGATACGTAACTGGCACCTACGAGACGGTAGTCAACGTAAATGGGTTTGTTGTCACGTACGATATAGAGAGATTGGAGGAAAAAAAAAAAAAAAAAAATTCAGTTCTCTTTGTTTGACTTATGCAACAGGAAGCAGTTGCTACTGAAAAGAGTCTTCATGTCTTTTTTTAGCCACTTGTCACATCATTTTCTGGTGTTCTTGCATGTGCGTAACTGGCACGTATGAAACAGTAGTCAACGTAACTGGGTTTCTTGTTGCGCTTTTAAGATATTAGAAAAATTATGCTGCAATTCCTTCCTACTGAAAGAGTTTTCAGTCTTTTTTTTAGCCACTTGTCACATTGTTTTCTGTGCTTTTCGCATGTGCATAATTGGCACGTATGAGGTGGTAATCAACGTGACTGGGTTTCTTGTCATGGTTTGAAGCGATTAGAAAAAGTAACATTTCAGTTCCCTTTGTTTGATTTATGTCAAAAGGAAACAATTGCTAAATAAAGAGTTTTCAGTCCCTTTTTTAGCAACTTGTCACATTAGTTTGTGTGTGTTTTTTTTTACAGTTTTTTTTACACTGTACATTGATCATTTTGGCTTATATGAATTTGATGTGGCCCGAATCAGGAAATCCAATTGAAGGGTAAAGGGGGCATCAAGGGTTTACTTTAAGGGAAGTAACTCTTGCAAGGGGCTTGAAAGGACCAAAACAAGGTCTTCTGCCACCTCGTTTTCTTGAATTTTGGCCCTTTTTCAGTGAAATCTGGCATGTGTGGATGGTGCAAGCCTGGCAGTTTGCCAAGGACTGCACAGCAGCCTTTAAAAAAGACTTTAAATCCACTTTTATGCCGTTTTTTGTTCACTGTTTTTTCAATTGATATATTAGGGCGCCATTTTGTTTGGCTGACTGGGCCCATTTTGATTTCTCAAAGCCTCTCTGACTGCCAGGCCGGGCCCAATTTTGAATTTCTCACAGCCTCTCTGATTGGCTGTTGGCACCCATTCTGATTTCCTAAAAGCTTCTGTGATTGGATAATTTCACAGAGGGATGAGATTTGATTGGATGATTGGGAGGGGGGGTATATGTTTATCCTTATTGACCTCTTACCATACAATGACGCCTTTTAACACCCCTAAAAGAGAAGGCTTTGGAAAATAATCTGAGAAAAGGAGACAATGCAGGTTACCAGCATTTTCTCCTTTTCTCACAATGTCTTCTACCCTATCAAAGAAAATTTTGATTATTAGTTATTCTTACATCTTATTGTATCTCTATGGCCTATTTTTTTAATTCTTCAAACGAAAACAAGATTTTTTTTTTTTTCATCAGAAAAAGTTTCTGCAACAGCAACCAGTTGCTTCTGAATTTTATTTTTTTGTGCAGCGGTTAAACATGACATTGACTTTTGACTCGCACGGTCACCAAAACTGACCCTGGTATGAAAACAGGGAAATGTTTGATTTACCTTTCTTTGATTTGTGCAACAGGTTTCAGTTGCCTCCGAAAGTGTCTTTACAATTTCATGCGCAGCACGTAACCGTCTCATATGGGTGAGATGGTCATCGCAACCGAATCAATGGTCCTAGTGAGAAAAAACGAAAAAAGAAAAATCCCTATATTTGACTTGAGAAACAGGTGTCGTCTGCTATGAAATGTCCCGTAAGTCGATTTTTTCATGTTTTAGCGGATACGTAACTGGCACCTACAAACGGTAGTCAGCGTAAATGGGTTTGTTGTCACGGTATAAAGAGATTGGAGGAAAAAAAATAGAAATTCAGTTCCCTATATTTGACTTGGGAAACAGGTGTCGTCTGCTATGAAATGTCCCGTAAGTCGATTTTTCATGTTTTCGCGGATACGTAACTGGCACCTACGAGACGGTAGTCAACGTAAATGAGTTTGTTGTCACGTACGATATAGAGAGATTGGAGGAAAAAAAAAAAAAAAAAATTCAGTTCTCTTTGTTTGACTTATGCAACAGGAAGCAGTTGCTACTGAAAAGAGTCTTCATGTCTTTTTTTAGCCACTTGTCACATCATTTTCTGGTGTTCTTGCATGTGCGTAACTGGCACGTATGAAACAGTAGTCAACGTAACTGGGTTTCTTGTTGCGCTTTTAAGATATTAGAAAAATTATGCTGCAATTCCTTCCTACTGAAAGAGTTTTCAGTCTTTTTTTTAGCCACTTGTCACATTGTTTTCTGTGCTTTTCGCATGTGCATAATTGGCACGTATGAGGTGGTAATCAACGTGACTGGGTTTCTTGTCATGGTTTGAAGCGATTAGAAAAAGTAACATTTCAGTTCCCTTTGTTTGATTTATGTCAAAAGGAAACAATTGCTAAATAAAGAGTTTTCAGTCCCTTTTTTAGCAACTTGTCACATTAGTTTGTGTGTGTTTTTTTTTACAGTTTTTTTTACACTGTACATTGATCATTTTGGCTTATATGAATTTGATGTGGCCCGAATCAGGAAATCCAATTGAAGGGTAAAGGGGGCATCAAGGGTTTACTTTAAGGGAAGTAACTCTTGCAAGGGGCTTGAAAGGACCAAAACAAGGTCTTCTGCCACCTCGTTTTCTTGAATTTTGGCCCTTTTTCAGTGAAATCTGGCATGTGTGGATGGTGCAAGCCTGGCAGTTTGCCAAGGACTGCACAGCAGCCTTTAAAAAAGACTTTAAATCCACTTTTATGCCGTTTTTTGTTCACTGTTTTTTCAATTGATATATTAGGGCGCCATTTTGTTTGGCTGACTGGGCCCATTTTGATTTCTCAAAGCCTCTCTGACTGCCAGGCCGGGCCCAATTTTGAATTTCTCACAGCCTCTCTGATTGGCTGTTGGCACCCATTCTGATTTCCTAAAAGCTTCTGTGATTGGATAATTTCACAGAGGGATGAGATTTGATTGGATGATTGGGAGGGGGGGTATATGTTTATCCTTATTGACCTCTTACCATACAATGACGCCTTTTAACACCCCTAAAAGAGAAGGCTTTGGAAAATAATCTGAGAAAAGGAGACAATGCAGGTTACCAGCATTTTCTCCTTTTCTCACAATGTCTTCTACCCTATCAAAGAAAATTTTGATTATTAGTTATTCTTACATCTTATTGTATCTCTATGGCCTATTTTTTTAATTCTTCAAACGAAAACAAGATTTTTTTTTTTTTCATCAGAAAAAGTTTCTGCAACAGCAACCAGTTGCTTCTGAATTTTATTTTTTTGTGCAGCGGTTAAACATGACATTGACTTTTGACTCGCACGGTCACCAAAACTGACCCTGGTATGAAAACAGGGAAATGTTTGATTTACCTTTCTTTGATTTGTGCAACAGGTTTCAGTTGCCTCCGAAAGTGTCTTTACAATTTCATGCGCAGCACGTAACCGTCTCATATGGGTGAGATGGTCATCGCAACCGAATCAATGGTCCTAGTGAGAAAAAACGAAAAAAGAAAAATCCCTATATTTGACTTGAGAAACAGGTGTCGTCTGCTATGAAATGTCCCGTAAGTCGATTTTTTCATGTTTTAGCGGATACGTAACTGGCACCTACAAACGGTAGTCAGCGTAAATGGGTTTGTTGTCACGGTATAAAGAGATTGGAGGAAAAAAAATAGAAATTCAGTTCCCTATATTTGACTTGGGAAACAGGTGTCGTCTGCTATGAAATGTCCCGTAAGTCGATTTTTCATGTTTTCGCGGATACGTAACTGGCACCTACGAGACGGTAGTCAACGTAAATGGGTTTGTTGTCACGTACGATATAGAGAGATTGGAGGAAAAAAAAAAAAAAAAAATTCAGTTCTCTTTGTTTGACTTATGCAACAGGAAGCAGTTGCTACTGAAAAGAGTCTTCATGTCTTTTTTTAGCCACTTGTCACATCATTTTCTGGTGTTCTTGCATGTGCGTAACTGGCACGTATGAAACAGTAGTCAACGTAACTGGGTTTCTTGTTGCGCTTTTAAGATATTAGAAAAATTATGCTGCAATTCCTTCCTACTGAAAGAGTTTTCAGTCTTTTTTTTAGCCACTTGTCACATTGTTTTCTGTGCTTTTCGCATGTGCATAATTGGCACGTATGAGGTGGTAATCAACGTGACTGGGTTTCTTGTCATGGTTTGAAGCGATTAGAAAAAGTAACATTTCAGTTCCCTTTGTTTGATTTATGTCAAAAGGAAACAATTGCTAAATAAAGAGTTTTCAGTCCCTTTTTTAGCAACTTGTCACATTAGTTTGTGTGTGTTTTTTTTTACAGTTTTTTTTACACTGTACATTGATCATTTTGGCTTATATGAATTTGATGTGGCCCGAATCAGGAAATCCAATTGAAGGGTAAAGGGGGCATCAAGGGTTTACTTTAAGGGAAGTAACTCTTGCAAGGGGCTTGAAAGGACCAAAACAAGGTCTTCTGCCACCTCGTTTTCTTGAATTTTGGCCCTTTTTCAGTGAAATCTGGCATGTGTGGATGGTGCAAGCCTGGCAGTTTGCCAAGGACTGCACAGCAGCCTTTAAAAAAGACTTTAAATCCACTTTTATGCCGTTTTTTGTTCACTGTTTTTTCAATTGATATATTAGGGCGCCATTTTGTTTGGCTGACTGGGCCCATTTTGATTTCTCAAAGCCTCTCTGACTGCCAGGCCGGGCCCAATTTTGAATTTCTCACAGCCTCTCTGATTGGCTGTTGGCACCCATTCTGATTTCCTAAAAGCTTCTGTGATTGGATAATTTCACAGAGGGATGAGATTTGATTGGATGATTGGGAGGGGGGGTATATGTTTATCCTTATTGACCTCTTACCATACAATGACGCCTTTTAACACCCCTAAAAGAGAAGGCTTTGGAAAATAATCTGAGAAAAGGAGACAATGCAGGTTACCAGCATTTTCTCCTTTTCTCACAATGTCTTCTACCCTATCAAAGAAAATTTTGATTATTAGTTATTCTTACATCTTATTGTATCTCTATGGCCTATTTTTTTAATTCTTCAAACGAAAACAAGATTTTTTTTTTTTTCATCAGAAAAAGTTTCTGCAACAGCAACCAGTTGCTTCTGAATTTTATTTTTTTGTGCAGCGGTTAAACATGACATTGACTTTTGACTCGCACGGTCACCAAAACTGACCCTGGTATGAAAACAGGGAAATGTTTGATTTACCTTTCTTTGATTTGTGCAACAGGTTTCAGTTGCCTCCGAAAGTGTCTTTACAATTTCATGCGCAGCACGTAACCGTCTCATATGGGTGAGATGGTCATCGCAACCGAATCAATGGTCCTAGTGAGAAAAAACGAAAAAAGAAAAATCCCTATATTTGACTTGAGAAACAGGTGTCGTCTGCTATGAAATGTCCCGTAAGTCGATTTTTTCATGTTTTAGCGGATACGTAACTGGCACCTACAAACGGTAGTCAGCGTAAATGGGTTTGTTGTCACGGTATAAAGAGATTGGAGGAAAAAAAATAGAAATTCAGTTCCCTATATTTGACTTGGGAAACAGGTGTCGTCTGCTATGAAATGTCCCGTAAGTCGATTTTTCATGTTTTCGCGGATACGTAACTGGCACCTACGAGACGGTAGTCAACGTAAATGGGTTTGTTGTCACGTACGATATAGAGAGATTGGAGGAAAAAAAAAAAAAAAATTCAGTTCTCTTTGTTTGACTTATGCAACAGGAAGCAGTTGCTACTGAAAAGAGTCTTCATGTCTTTTTTTAGCCACTTGTCACATCATTTTCTGGTGTTCTTGCATGTGCGTAACTGGCACGTATGAAACAGTAGTCAACGTAACTGGGTTTCTTGTTGCGCTTTTAAGATATTAGAAAAATTATGCTGCAATTCCTTCCTACTGAAAGAGTTTTCAGTCTTTTTTTTAGCCACTTGTCACATTGTTTTCTGTGCTTTTCGCATGTGCATAATTGGCACGTATGAGGTGGTAATCAACGTGACTGGGTTTCTTGTCATGGTTTGAAGCGATTAGAAAAAGTAACATTTCAGTTCCCTTTGTTTGATTTATGTCAAAAGGAAACAATTGCTAAATAAAGAGTTTTCAGTCCCTTTTTTAGCAACTTGTCACATTAGTTTGTGTGTGTTTTTTTTTACAGTTTTTTTTACACTGTACATTGATCATTTTGGCTTATATGAATTTGATGTGGCCCGAATCAGGAAATCCAATTGAAGGGTAAAGGGGGCATCAAGGGTTTACTTTAAGGGAAGTAACTCTTGCAAGGGGCTTGAAAGGACCAAAACAAGGTCTTCTGCCACCTCGTTTTCTTGAATTTTGGCCCTTTTTCAGTGAAATCTGGCATGTGTGGATGGTGCAAGCCTGGCAGTTTGCCAAGGACTGCACAGCAGCCTTTAAAAAAGACTTTAAATCCACTTTTATGCCGTTTTTTGTTCACTGTTTTTTCAATTGATATATTAGGGCGCCATTTTGTTTGGCTGACTGGGCCCATTTTGATTTCTCAAAGCCTCTCTGACTGCCAGGCCGGGCCCAATTTTGAATTTCTCACAGCCTCTCTGATTGGCTGTTGGCACCCATTCTGATTTCCTAAAAGCTTCTGTGATTGGATAATTTCACAGAGGGATGAGATTTGATTGGATGATTGGGAGGGGGGGTATATGTTTATCCTTATTGACCTCTTACCATACAATGACGCCTTTTAACACCCCTAAAAGAGAAGGCTTTGGAAAATAATCTGAGAAAAGGAGACAATGCAGGTTACCAGCATTTTCTCCTTTTCTCACAATGTCTTCTACCCTATCAAAGAAAATTTTGATTATTAGTTATTCTTACATCTTATTGTATCTCTATGGCCTATTTTTTTAATTCTTCAAACGAAAACAAGATTTTTTTTTTTTTCATCAGAAAAAGTTTCTGCAACAGCAACCAGTTGCTTCTGAATTTTATTTTTTTGTGCAGCGGTTAAACATGACATTGACTTTTGACTCGCACGGTCACCAAAACTGACCCTGGTATGAAAACAGGGAAATGTTTGATTTACCTTTCTTTGATTTGTGCAACAGGTTTCAGTTGCCTCCGAAAGTGTCTTTACAATTTCATGCGCAGCACGTAACCGTCTCATATGGGTGAGATGGTCATCGCAACCGAATCAATGGTCCTAGTGAGAAAAAACGAAAAAAGAAAAATCCCTATATTTGACTTGAGAAACAGGTGTCGTCTGCTATGAAATGTCCCGTAAGTCGATTTTTTCATGTTTTAGCGGATACGTAACTGGCACCTACAAACGGTAGTCAGCGTAAATGGGTTTGTTGTCACGGTATAAAGAGATTGGAGGAAAAAAAATAGAAATTCAGTTCCCTATATTTGACTTGGGAAACAGGTGTCGTCTGCTATGAAATGTCCCGTAAGTCGATTTTTCATGTTTTCGCGGATACGTAACTGGCACCTACGAGACGGTAGTCAACGTAAATGGGTTTGTTGTCACGTACGATATAGAGAGATTGGAGGAAAAAAAAAAAAAAAAAATTCAGTTCTCTTTGTTTGACTTATGCAACAGGAAGCAGTTGCTACTGAAAAGAGTCTTCATGTCTTTTTTTAGCCACTTGTCACATCATTTTCTGGTGTTCTTGCATGTGCGTAACTGGCACGTATGAAACAGTAGTCAACGTAACTGGGTTTCTTGTTGCGCTTTTAAGATATTAGAAAAATTATGCTGCAATTCCTTCCTACTGAAAGAGTTTTCAGTCTTTTTTTTAGCCACTTGTCACATTGTTTTCTGTGCTTTTCGCATGTGCATAATTGGCACGTATGAGGTGGTAATCAACGTGACTGGGTTTCTTGTCATGGTTTGAAGCGATTAGAAAAAGTAACATTTCAGTTCCCTTTGTTTGATTTATGTCAAAAGGAAACAATTGCTAAATAAAGAGTTTTCAGTCCCTTTTTTAGCAACTTGTCACATTAGTTTGTGTGTGTTTTTTTTTACAGTTTTTTTTACACTGTACATTGATCATTTTGGCTTATATGAATTTGATGTGGCCCGAATCAGGAAATCCAATTGAAGGGTAAAGGGGGCATCAAGGGTTTACTTTAAGGGAAGTAACTCTTGCAAGGGGCTTGAAAGGACCAAAACAAGGTCTTCTGCCACCTCGTTTTCTTGAATTTTGGCCCTTTTTCAGTGAAATCTGGCATGTGTGGATGGTGCAAGCCTGGCAGTTTGCCAAGGACTGCACAGCAGCCTTTAAAAAAGACTTTAAATCCACTTTTATGCCGTTTTTTGTTCACTGTTTTTTCAATTGATATATTAGGGCGCCATTTTGTTTGGCTGACTGGGCCCATTTTGATTTCTCAAAGCCTCTCTGACTGCCAGGCCGGGCCCAATTTTGAATTTCTCACAGCCTCTCTGATTGGCTGTTGGCACCCATTCTGATTTCCTAAAAGCTTCTGTGATTGGATAATTTCACAGAGGGATGAGATTTGATTGGATGATTGGGAGGGGGGGTATATGTTTATCCTTATTGACCTCTTACCATACAATGACGCCTTTTAACACCCCTAAAAGAGAAGGCTTTGGAAAATAATCTGAGAAAAGGAGACAATGCAGGTTACCAGCATTTTCTCCTTTTCTCACAATGTCTTCTACCCTATCAAAGAAAATTTTGATTATTAGTTATTCTTACATCTTATTGTATCTCTATGGCCTATTTTTTTAATTCTTCAAACGAAAACAAGATTTTTTTTTTTTTCATCAGAAAAAGTTTCTGCAACAGCAACCAGTTGCTTCTGAATTTTATTTTTTTGTGCAGCGGTTAAACATGACATTGACTTTTGACTCGCACGGTCACCAAAACTGACCCTGGTATGAAAACAGGGAAATGTTTGATTTACCTTTCTTTGATTTGTGCAACAGGTTTCAGTTGCCTCCGAAAGTGTCTTTACAATTTCATGCGCAGCACGTAACCGTCTCATATGGGTGAGATGGTCATCGCAACCGAATCAATGGTCCTAGTGAGAAAAAACGAAAAAAGAAAAATCCCTATATTTGACTTGAGAAACAGGTGTCGTCTGCTATGAAATGTCCCGTAAGTCGATTTTTTCATGTTTTAGCGGATACGTAACTGGCACCTACAAACGGTAGTCAGCGTAAATGGGTTTGTTGTCACGGTATAAAGAGATTGGAGGAAAAAAAATAGAAATTCAGTTCCCTATATTTGACTTGGGAAACAGGTGTCGTCTGCTATGAAATGTCCCGTAAGTCGATTTTTCATGTTTTCGCGGATACGTAACTGGCACCTACGAGACGGTAGTCAACGTAAATGGGTTTGTTGTCACGTACGATATAGAGAGATTGGAGGAAAAAAAAAAAAAAAAAATTCAGTTCTCTTTGTTTGACTTATGCAACAGGAAGCAGTTGCTACTGAAAAGAGTCTTCATGTCTTTTTTTAGCCACTTGTCACATCATTTTCTGGTGTTCTTGCATGTGCGTAACTGGCACGTATGAAACAGTAGTCAACGTAACTGGGTTTCTTGTTGCGCTTTTAAGATATTAGAAAAATTATGCTGCAATTCCTTCCTACTGAAAGAGTTTTCAGTCTTTTTTTTAGCCACTTGTCACATTGTTTTCTGTGCTTTTCGCATGTGCATAATTGGCACGTATGAGGTGGTAATCAACGTGACTGGGTTTCTTGTCATGGTTTGAAGCGATTAGAAAAAGTAACATTTCAGTTCCCTTTGTTTGATTTATGTCAAAAGGAAACAATTGCTAAATAAAGAGTTTTCAGTCCCTTTTTTAGCAACTTGTCACATTAGTTTGTGTGTGTTTTTTTTTACAGTTTTTTTTACACTGTACATTGATCATTTTGGCTTATATGAATTTGATGTGGCCCGAATCAGGAAATCCAATTGAAGGGTAAAGGGGGCATCAAGGGTTTACTTTAAGGGAAGTAACTCTTGCAAGGGGCTTGAAAGGACCAAAACAAGGTCTTCTGCCACCTCGTTTTCTTGAATTTTGGCCCTTTTTCAGTGAAATCTGGCATGTGTGGATGGTGCAAGCCTGGCAGTTTGCCAAGGACTGCACAGCAGCCTTTAAAAAAGACTTTAAATCCACTTTTATGCCGTTTTTTGTTCACTGTTTTTTCAATTGATATATTAGGGCGCCATTTTGTTTGGCTGACTGGGCCCATTTTGATTTCTCAAAGCCTCTCTGACTGCCAGGCCGGGCCCAATTTTGAATTTCTCACAGCCTCTCTGATTGGCTGTTGGCACCCATTCTGATTTCCTAAAAGCTTCTGTGATTGGATAATTTCACAGAGGGATGAGATTTGATTGGATGATTGGGAGGGGGGGTATATGTTTATCCTTATTGACCTCTTACCATACAATGACGCCTTTTAACACCCCTAAAAGAGAAGGCTTTGGAAAATAATCTGAGAAAAGGAGACAATGCAGGTTACCAGCATTTTCTCCTTTTCTCACAATGTCTTCTACCCTATCAAAGAAAATTTTGATTATTAGTTATTCTTACATCTTATTGTATCTCTATGGCCTATTTTTTTAATTCTTCAAACGAAAACAAGATTTTTTTTTTTTTCATCAGAAAAAGTTTCTGCAACAGCAACCAGTTGCTTCTGAATTTTATTTTTTTGTGCAGCGGTTAAACATGACATTGACTTTTGACTCGCACGGTCACCAAAACTGACCCTGGTATGAAAACAGGGAAATGTTTGATTTACCTTTCTTTGATTTGTGCAACAGGTTTCAGTTGCCTCCGAAAGTGTCTTTACAATTTCATGCGCAGCACGTAACCGTCTCATATGGGTGAGATGGTCATCGCAACCGAATCAATGGTCCTAGTGAGAAAAAACGAAAAAAGAAAAATCCCTATATTTGACTTGAGAAACAGGTGTCGTCTGCTATGAAATGTCCCGTAAGTCGATTTTTTCATGTTTTAGCGGATACGTAACTGGCACCTACAAACGGTAGTCAGCGTAAATGGGTTTGTTGTCACGGTATAAAGAGATTGGAGGAAAAAAAATAGAAATTCAGTTCCCTATATTTGACTTGGGAAACAGGTGTCGTCTGCTATGAAATGTCCCGTAAGTCGATTTTTCATGTTTTCACGGATACGTAACTGGCACCTACGAGACGGTAGTCAACGTAAATGGGTTTGTTGTCACGTACGATATAGAGAGATTGGAGGAAAAAAAAAAAAAAAAAATTCAGTTCTCTTTGTTTGACTTATGCAACAGGAAGCAGTTGCTACTGAAAAGAGTCTTCATGTCTTTTTTTAGCCACTTGTCACATCATTTTCTGGTGTTCTTGCATGTGCGTAACTGGCACGTATGAAACAGTAGTCAACGTAACTGGGTTTCTTGTTGCGCTTTTAAGATATTAGAAAAATTATGCTGCAATTCCTTCCTACTGAAAGAGTTTTCAGTCTTTTTTTTAGCCACTTGTCACATTGTTTTCTGTGCTTTTCGCATGTGCATAATTGGCACGTATGAGGTGGTAATCAACGTGACTGGGTTTCTTGTCATGGTTTGAAGCGATTAGAAAAAGTAACATTTCAGTTCCCTTTGTTTGATTTATGTCAAAAGGAAACAATTGCTAAATAAAGAGTTTTCAGTCCCTTTTTTAGCAACTTGTCACATTAGTTTGTGTGTGTTTTTTTTTACAGTTTTTTTTACACTGTACATTGATCATTTTGGCTTATATGAATTTGATGTGGCCCGAATCAGGAAATCCAATTGAAGGGTAAAGGGGGCATCAAGGGTTTACTTTAAGGGAAGTAACTCTTGCAAGGGGCTTGAAAGGACCAAAACAAGGTCTTCTGCCACCTCGTTTTCTTGAATTTTGGCCCTTTTTCAGTGAAATCTGGCATGTGTGGATGGTGCAAGCCTGGCAGTTTGCCAAGGACTGCACAGCAGCCTTTAAAAAAGACTTTAAATCCACTTTTATGCCGTTTTTTGTTCACTGTTTTTTCAATTGATATATTAGGGCGCCATTTTGTTTGGCTGACTGGGCCCATTTTGATTTCTCAAAGCCTCTCTGACTGCCAGGCCGGGCCCAATTTTGAATTTCTCACAGCCTCTCTGATTGGCTGTTGGCACCCATTCTGATTTCCTAAAAGCTTCTGTGATTGGATAATTTCACAGAGGGATGAGATTTGATTGGATGATTGGGAGGGGGGGTATATGTTTATCCTTATTGACCTCTTACCATACAATGACGCCTTTTAACACCCCTAAAAGAGAAGGCTTTGGAAAATAATCTGAGAAAAGGAGACAATGCAGGTTACCAGCATTTTCTCCTTTTCTCACAATGTCTTCTACCCTATCAAAGAAAATTTTGATTATTAGTTATTCTTACATCTTATTGTATCTCTATGGCCTATTTTTTTAATTCTTCAAACGAAAACAAGATTTTTTTTTTTTTCATCAGAAAAAGTTTCTGCAACAGCAACCAGTTGCTTCTGAATTTTATTTTTTTGTGCAGCGGTTAAACATGACATTGACTTTTGACTCGCACGGTCACCAAAACTGACCCTGGTATGAAAACAGGGAAATGTTTGATTTACCTTTCTTTGATTTGTGCAACAGGTTTCAGTTGCCTCCGAAAGTGTCTTTACAATTTCATGCGCAGCACGTAACCGTCTCATATGGGTGAGATGGTCATCGCAACCGAATCAATGGTCCTAGTGAGAAAAAACGAAAAAAGAAAAATCCCTATATTTGACTTGAGAAACAGGTGTCGTCTGCTATGAAATGTCCCGTAAGTCGATTTTTTCATGTTTTAGCGGATACGTAACTGGCACCTACAAACGGTAGTCAGCGTAAATGGGTTTGTTGTCACGGTATAAAGAGATTGGAGGAAAAAAAATAGAAATTCAGTTCCCTATATTTGACTTGGGAAACAGGTGTCGTCTGCTATGAAATGTCCCGTAAGTCGATTTTTCATGTTTTCGCGGATACGTAACTGGCACCTACGAGACGGTAGTCAACGTAAATGGGTTTGTTGTCACGTACGATATAGAGAGATTGGAGGAAAAAAAAAAAAAAAAAATTCAGTTCTCTTTGTTTGACTTATGCAACAGGAAGCAGTTGCTACTGAAAAGAGTCTTCATGTCTTTTTTTAGCCACTTGTCACATCATTTTCTGGTGTTCTTGCATGTGCGTAACTGGCACGTATGAAACAGTAGTCAACGTAACTGGGTTTCTTGTTGCGCTTTTAAGATATTAGAAAAATTATGCTGCAATTCCTTCCTACTGAAAGAGTTTTCAGTCTTTTTTTTAGCCACTTGTCACATTGTTTTCTGTGCTTTTCGCATGTGCATAATTGGCACGTATGAGGTGGTAATCAACGTGACTGGGTTTCTTGTCATGGTTTGAAGCGATTAGAAAAAGTAACATTTCAGTTCCCTTTGTTTGATTTATGTCAAAAGGAAACAATTGCTAAATAAAGAGTTTTCAGTCCCTTTTTTAGCAACTTGTCACATTAGTTTGTGTGTGTTTTTTTTTACAGTTTTTTTTACACTGTACATTGATCATTTTGGCTTATATGAATTTGATGTGGCCCGAATCAGGAAATCCAATTGAAGGGTAAAGGGGGCATCAAGGGTTTACTTTAAGGGAAGTAACTCTTGCAAGGGGCTTGAAAGGACCAAAACAAGGTCTTCTGCCACCTCGTTTTCTTGAATTTTGGCCCTTTTTCAGTGAAATCTGGCATGTGTGGATGGTGCAAGCCTGGCAGTTTGCCAAGGACTGCACAGCAGCCTTTAAAAAAGACTTTAAATCCACTTTTATGCCGTTTTTTGTTCACTGTTTTTTCAATTGATATATTAGGGCGCCATTTTGTTTGGCTGACTGGGCCCATTTTGATTTCTCAAAGCCTCTCTGACTGCCAGGCCGGGCCCAATTTTGAATTTCTCACAGCCTCTCTGATTGGCTGTTGGCACCCATTCTGATTTCCTAAAAGCTTCTGTGATTGGATAATTTCACAGAGGGATGAGATTTGATTGGATGATTGGGAGGGGGGGTATATGTTTATCCTTATTGACCTCTTACCATACAATGACGCCTTTTAACACCCCTAAAAGAGAAGGCTTTGGAAAATAATCTGAGAAAAGGAGACAATGCAGGTTACCAGCATTTTCTCCTTTTCTCACAATGTCTTCTACCCTATCAAAGAAAATTTTGATTATTAGTTATTCTTACATCTTATTGTATCTCTATGGCCTATTTTTTTAATTCTTCAAACGAAAACAAGATTTTTTTTTTTTTCATCAGAAAAAGTTTCTGCAACAGCAACCAGTTGCTTCTGAATTTTATTTTTTTGTGCAGCGGTTAAACATGACATTGACTTTTGACTCGCACGGTCACCAAAACTGACCCTGGTATGAAAACAGGGAAATGTTTGATTTACCTTTCTTTGATTTGTGCAACAGGTTTCAGTTGCCTCCGAAAGTGTCTTTACAATTTCATGCGCAGCACGTAACCGTCTCATATGGGTGAGATGGTCATCGCAACCGAATCAATGGTCCTAGTGAGAAAAAACGAAAAAAGAAAAATCCCTATATTTGACTTGAGAAACAGGTGTCGTCTGCTATGAAATGTCCCGTAAGTCGATTTTTTCATGTTTTAGCGGATACGTAACTGGCACCTACAAACGGTAGTCAGCGTAAATGGGTTTGTTGTCACGGTATAAAGAGATTGGAGGAAAAAAAATAGAAATTCAGTTCCCTATATTTGACTTGGGAAACAGGTGTCGTCTGCTATGAAATGTCCCGTAAGTCGATTTTTCATGTTTTCGCGGATACGTAACTGGCACCTACGAGACGGTAGTCAACGTAAATGGGTTTGTTGTCACGTACGATATAGAGAGATTGGAGGAAAAAAAAAAAAAAAAAATTCAGTTCTCTTTGTTTGACTTATGCAACAGGAAGCAGTTGCTACTGAAAAGAGTCTTCATGTCTTTTTTTAGCCACTTGTCACATCATTTTCTGGTGTTCTTGCATGTGCGTAACTGGCACGTATGAAACAGTAGTCAACGTAACTGGGTTTCTTGTTGCGCTTTTAAGATATTAGAAAAATTATGCTGCAATTCCTTCCTACTGAAAGAGTTTTCAGTCTTTTTTTTAGCCACTTGTCACATTGTTTTCTGTGCTTTTCGCATGTGCATAATTGGCACGTATGAGGTGGTAATCAACGTGACTGGGTTTCTTGTCATGGTTTGAAGCGATTAGAAAAAGTAACATTTCAGTTCCCTTTGTTTGATTTATGTCAAAAGGAAACAATTGCTAAATAAAGAGTTTTCAGTCCCTTTTTTAGCAACTTGTCACATTAGTTTGTGTGTGTTTTTTTTTACAGTTTTTTTTACACTGTACATTGATCATTTTGGCTT
This sequence comes from Tridacna crocea, assembly GCA_943736015.1. Classification (NCBI taxonomy): domain Eukaryota; kingdom Metazoa; phylum Mollusca; class Bivalvia; order Cardiida; family Cardiidae; genus Tridacna; species Tridacna crocea. The sequence goes on along the minus strand of OX031066.1, from coordinate 7,353,405 downwards.
ATATGAATTTGATGTGGCCCGAATCAGGAAATCCAATTGAAGGGTAAAGGGGGCATCAAGGGTTTACTTTAAGGGAAGTAACTCTTGCAAGGGGCTTGAAAGGACCAAAACAAGGTCTTCTGCCACCTCGTTTTCTTGAATTTTGGCCCTTTTTCAGTGAAATCTGGCATGTGTGGATGGTGCAAGCCTGGCAGTTTGCCAAGGACTGCACAGCAGCCTTTAAAAAAGACTTTAAATCCACTTTTATGCCGTTTTTTGTTCACTGTTTTTTCAATTGATATATTAGGGCGCCATTTTGTTTGGCTGACTGGGCCCATTTTGATTTCTCAAAGCCTCTCTGACTGCCAGGCCGGGCCCAATTTTGAATTTCTCACAGCCTCTCTGATTGGCTGTTGGCACCCATTCTGATTTCCTAAAAGCTTCTGTGATTGGATAATTTCACAGAGGGATGAGATTTGATTGGATGATTGGGAGGGGGGGTATATGTTTATCCTTATTGACCTCTTACCATACAATGACGCCTTTTAACACCCCTAAAAGAGAAGGCTTTGGAAAATAATCTGAGAAAAGGAGACAATGCAGGTTACCAGCATTTTCTCCTTTTCTCACAATGTCTTCTACCCTATCAAAGAAAATTTTGATTATTAGTTATTCTTACATCTTATTGTATCTCTATGGCCTATTTTTTTAATTCTTCAAACGAAAACAAGATTTTTTTTTTTTCATCAGAAAAAGTTTCTGCAACAGCAACCAGTTGCTTCTGAATTTTATTTTTTTGTGCAGCGGTTAAACATGACATTGACTTTTGACTCGCACGGTCACCAAAACTGACCCTGGTATGAAAACAGGGAAATGTTTGATTTACCTTTCTTTGATTTGTGCAACAGGTTTCAGTTGCCTCCGAAAGTGTCTTTACAATTTCATGCGCAGCACGTAACCGTCTCATATGGGTGAGATGGTCATCGCAACCGAATCAATGGTCCTAGTGAGAAAAAACGAAAAAAGAAAAATCCCTATATTTGACTTGAGAAACAGGTGTCGTCTGCTATGAAATGTCCCGTAAGTCGATTTTTTCATGTTTTAGCGGATACGTAACTGGCACCTACAAACGGTAGTCAGCGTAAATGGGTTTGTTGTCACGGTATAAAGAGATTGGAGGAAAAAAAATAGAAATTCAGTTCCCTATATTTGACTTGGGAAACAGGTGTCGTCTGCTATGAAATGTCCCGTAAGTCGATTTTTCATGTTTTCGCGGATACGTAACTGGCACCTACGAGACGGTAGTCAACGTAAATGGGTTTGTTGTCACGTACGATATAGAGAGATTGGAGGAAAAAAAAAAAAAAAAAATTCAGTTCTCTTTGTTTGACTTATGCAACAGGAAGCAGTTGCTACTGAAAAGAGTCTTCATGTCTTTTTTTAGCCACTTGTCACATCATTTTCTGGTGTTCTTGCATGTGCGTAACTGGCACGTATGAAACAGTAGTCAACGTAACTGGGTTTCTTGTTGCGCTTTTAAGATATTAGAAAAATTATGCTGCAATTCCTTCCTACTGAAAGAGTTTTCAGTCTTTTTTTTAGCCACTTGTCACATTGTTTTCTGTGCTTTTCGCATGTGCATAATTGGCACGTATGAGGTGGTAATCAACGTGACTGGGTTTCTTGTCATGGTTTGAAGCGATTAGAAAAAGTAACATTTCAGTTCCCTTTGTTTGATTTATGTCAAAAGGAAACAATTGCTAAATAAAGAGTTTTCAGTCCCTTTTTTAGCAACTTGTCACATTAGTTTGTGTGTGTTTTTTTTTACAGTTTTTTTTACACTGTACATTGATCATTTTGGCTTATATGAATTTGATGTGGCCCGAATCAGGAAATCCAATTGAAGGGTAAAGGGGGCATCAAGGGTTTACTTTAAGGGAAGTAACTCTTGCAAGGGGCTTGAAAGGACCAAAACAAGGTCTTCTGCCACCTCGTTTTCTTGAATTTTGGCCCTTTTTCAGTGAAATCTGGCATGTGTGGATGGTGCAAGCCTGGCAGTTTGCCAAGGACTGCACAGCAGCCTTTAAAAAAGACTTTAAATCCACTTTTATGCCGTTTTTTGTTCACTGTTTTTTCAATTGATATATTAGGGCGCCATTTTGTTTGGCTGACTGGGCCCATTTTGATTTCTCAAAGCCTCTCTGACTGCCAGGCCGGGCCCAATTTTGAATTTCTCACAGCCTCTCTGATTGGCTGTTGGCACCCATTCTGATTTCCTAAAAGCTTCTGTGATTGGATAATTTCACAGAGGGATGAGATTTGATTGGATGATTGGGAGGGGGGGTATATGTTTATCCTTATTGACCTCTTACCATACAATGACGCCTTTTAACACCCCTAAAAGAGAAGGCTTTGGAAAATAATCTGAGAAAAGGAGACAATGCAGGTTACCAGCATTTTCTCCTTTTCTCACAATGTCTTCTACCCTATCAAAGAAAATTTTGATTATTAGTTATTCTTACATCTTATTGTATCTCTATGGCCTATTTTTTTAATTCTTCAAACGAAAACAAGATTTTTTTTTTTTTCATCAGAAAAAGTTTCTGCAACAGCAACCAGTTGCTTCTGAATTTTATTTTTTTGTGCAGCGGTTAAACATGACATTGACTTTTGACTCGCACGGTCACCAAAACTGACCCTGGTATGAAAACAGGGAAATGTTTGATTTACCTTTCTTTGATTTGTGCAACAGGTTTCAGTTGCCTCCGAAAGTGTCTTTACAATTTCATGCGCAGCACGTAACCGTCTCATATGGGTGAGATGGTCATCGCAACCAAATCAATGGTCCTAGTGAGAAAAAACGAAAAAAGAAAAATCCCTATATTTGACTTGAGAAACAGGTGTCGTCTGCTATGAAATGTCCCGTAAGTCGATTTTTTCATGTTTTAGCGGATACGTAACTGGCACCTACAAACGGTAGTCAGCGTAAATGGGTTTGTTGTCACGGTATAAAGAGATTGGAGGAAAAAAAATAGAAATTCAGTTCCCTATATTTGACTTGGGAAACAGGTGTCGTCTGCTATGAAATGTCCCGTAAGTCGATTTTTCATGTTTTCGCGGATACGTAACTGGCACCTACGAGACGGTAGTCAACGTAAATGGGTTTGTTGTCACGTACGATATAGAGAGATTGGAGGAAAAAAAAAAAAAAAAAATTCAGTTCTCTTTGTTTGACTTATGCAACAGGAAGCAGTTGCTACTGAAAAGAGTCTTCATGTCTTTTTTTAGCCACTTGTCACATCATTTTCTGGTGTTCTTGCATGTGCGTAACTGGCACGTATGAAACAGTAGTCAACGTAACTGGGTTTCTTGTTGCGCTTTTAAGATATTAGAAAAATTATGCTGCAATTCCTTCCTACTGAAAGAGTTTTCAGTCTTTTTTTTAGCCACTTGTCACATTGTTTTCTGTGCTTTTCGCATGTGCATAATTGGCACGTATGAGGTGGTAATCAACGTGACTGGGTTTCTTGTCATGGTTTGAAGCGATTAGAAAAAGTAACATTTCAGTTCCCTTTGTTTGATTTATGTCAAAAGGAAACAATTGCTAAATAAAGAGTTTTCAGTCCCTTTTTTAGCAACTTGTCACATTAGTTTGTGTGTGTTTTTTTTTACAGTTTTTTTTACACTGTACATTGATCATTTTGGCTTATATGAATTTGATGTGGCCCGAATCAGGAAATCCAATTGAAGGGTAAAGGGGGCATCAAGGGTTTACTTTAAGGGAAGTAACTCTTGCAAGGGGCTTGAAAGGACCAAAACAAGGTCTTCTGCCACCTCGTTTTCTTGAATTTTGGCCCTTTTTCAGTGAAATCTGGCATGTGTGGATGGTGCAAGCCTGGCAGTTTGCCAAGGACTGCACAGCAGCCTTTAAAAAAGACTTTAAATCCACTTTTATGCCGTTTTTTGTTCACTGTTTTTTCAATTGATATATTAGGGCGCCATTTTGTTTGGCTGACTGGGCCCATTTTGATTTCTCAAAGCCTCTCTGACTGCCAGGCCGGGCCCAATTTTGAATTTCTCACAGCCTCTCTGATTGGCTGTTGGCACCCATTCTGATTTCCTAAAAGCTTCTGTGATTGGATAATTTCACAGAGGGATGAGATTTGATTGGATGATTGGGAGGGGGGGTATATGTTTATCCTTATTGACCTCTTACCATACAATGACGCCTTTTAACACCCCTAAAAGAGAAGGCTTTGGAAAATAATCTGAGAAAAGGAGACAATGCAGGTTACCAGCATTTTCTCCTTTTCTCACAATGTCTTCTACCCTATCAAAGAAAATTTTGATTATTAGTTATTCTTACATCTTATTGTATCTCTATGGCCTATTTTTTTAATTCTTCAAACGAAAACAAGATTTTTTTTTTTTTCATCAGAAAAAGTTTCTGCAACAGCAACCAGTTGCTTCTGAATTTTATTTTTTTGTGCAGCGGTTAAACATGACATTGACTTTTGACTCGCACGGTCACCAAAACTGACCCTGGTATGAAAACAGGGAAATGTTTGATTTACCTTTCTTTGATTTGTGCAACAGGTTTCAGTTGCCTCCGAAAGTGTCTTTACAATTTCATGCGCAGCACGTAACCGTCTCATATGGGTGAGATGGTCATCGCAACCGAATCAATGGTCCTAGTGAGAAAAAACGAAAAAAGAAAAATCCCTATATTTGACTTGAGAAACAGGTGTCGTCTGCTATGAAATGTCCCGTAAGTCGATTTTTTCATGTTTTAGCGGATACGTAACTGGCACCTACAAACGGTAGTCAGCGTAAATGGGTTTGTTGTCACGGTATAAAGAGATTGGAGGAAAAAAAATAGAAATTCAGTTCCCTATATTTGACTTGGGAAACAGGTGTCGTCTGCTATGAAATGTCCCGTAAGTCGATTTTTCATGTTTTCGCGGATACGTAACTGGCACCTACGAGACGGTAGTCAACGTAAATGGGTTTGTTGTCACGTACGATATAGAGAGATTGGAGGAAAAAAAAAAAAAAAAAATTCAGTTCTCTTTGTTTGACTTATGCAACAGGAAGCAGTTGCTACTGAAAAGAGTCTTCATGTCTTTTTTTAGCCACTTGTCACATCATTTTCTGGTGTTCTTGCATGTGCGTAACTGGCACGTATGAAACAGTAGTCAACGTAACTGGGTTTCTTGTTGCGCTTTTAAGATATTAGAAAAATTATGCTGCAATTCCTTCCTACTGAAAGAGTTTTCAGTCTTTTTTTTAGCCACTTGTCACATTGTTTTCTGTGCTTTTCGCATGTGCATAATTGGCACGTATGAGGTGGTAATCAACGTGACTGGGTTTCTTGTCATGGTTTGAAGCGATTAGAAAAAGTAACATTTCAGTTCCCTTTGTTTGATTTATGTCAAAAGGAAACAATTGCTAAATAAAGAGTTTTCAGTCCCTTTTTTAGCAACTTGTCACATTAGTTTGTGTGTGTTTTTTTTTACAGTTTTTTTTACACTGTACATTGATCATTTTGGCTTATATGAATTTGATGTGGCCCGAATCAGGAAATCCAATTGAAGGGTAAAGGGGGCATCAAGGGTTTACTTTAAGGGAAGTAACTCTTGCAAGGGGCTTGAAAGGACCAAAACAAGGTCTTCTGCCACCTCGTTTTCTTGAATTTTGGCCCTTTTTCAGTGAAATCTGGCATGTGTGGATGGTGCAAGCCTGGCAGTTTGCCAAGGACTGCACAGCAGCCTTTAAAAAAGACTTTAAATCCACTTTTATGCCGTTTTTTGTTCACTGTTTTTTCAATTGATATATTAGGGCGCCATTTTGTTTGGCTGACTGGGCCCATTTTGATTTCTCAAAGCCTCTCTGACTGCCAGGCCGGGCCCAATTTTGAATTTCTCACAGCCTCTCTGATTGGCTGTTGGCACCCATTCTGATTTCCTAAAAGCTTCTGTGATTGGATAATTTCACAGAGGGATGAGATTTGATTGGATGATTGGGAGGGGGGGTATATGTTTATCCTTATTGACCTCTTACCATACAATGACGCCTTTTAACACCCCTAAAAGAGAAGGCTTTGGAAAATAATCTGAGAAAAGGAGACAATGCAGGTTACCAGCATTTTCTCCTTTTCTCACAATGTCTTCTACCCTATCAAAGAAAATTTTGATTATTAGTTATTCTTACATCTTATTGTATCTCTATGGCCTATTTTTTTAATTCTTCAAACGAAAACAAGATTTTTTTTTTTTTCATCAGAAAAAGTTTCTGCAACAGCAACCAGTTGCTTCTGAATTTTATTTTTTTGTGCAGCGGTTAAACATGACATTGACTTTTGACTCGCACGGTCACCAAAACTGACCCTGGTATGAAAACAGGGAAATGTTTGATTTACCTTTCTTTGATTTGTGCAACAGGTTTCAGTTGCCTCCGAAAGTGTCTTTACAATTTCATGCGCAGCACGTAACCGTCTCATATGGGTGAGATGGTCATCGCAACCGAATCAATGGTCCTAGTGAGAAAAAACGAAAAAAGAAAAATCCCTATATTTGACTTGAGAAACAGGTGTCGTCTGCTATGAAATGTCCCGTAAGTCGATTTTTTCATGTTTTAGCGGATACGTAACTGGCACCTACAAACGGTAGTCAGCGTAAATGGGTTTGTTGTCACGGTATAAAGAGATTGGAGGAAAAAAAATAGAAATTCAGTTCCCTATATTTGACTTGGGAAACAGGTGTCGTCTGCTATGAAATGTCCCGTAAGTCGATTTTTCATGTTTTCGCGGATACGTAACTGGCACCTACGAGACGGTAGTCAACGTAAATGGGTTTGTTGTCACGTACGATATAGAGAGATTGGAGGAAAAAAAAAAAAAAAAATTCAGTTCTCTTTGTTTGACTTATGCAACAGGAAGCAGTTGCTACTGAAAAGAGTCTTCATGTCTTTTTTTAGCCACTTGTCACATCATTTTCTGGTGTTCTTGCATGTGCGTAACTGGCACGTATGAAACAGTAGTCAACGTAACTGGGTTTCTTGTTGCGCTTTTAAGATATTAGAAAAATTATGCTGCAATTCCTTCCTACTGAAAGAGTTTTCAGTCTTTTTTTTAGCCACTTGTCACATTGTTTTCTGTGCTTTTCGCATGTGCATAATTGGCACGTATGAGGTGGTAATCAACGTGACTGGGTTTCTTGTCATGGTTTGAAGCGATTAGAAAAAGTAACATTTCAGTTCCCTTTGTTTGATTTATGTCAAAAGGAAACAATTGCTAAATAAAGAGTTTTCAGTCCCTTTTTTAGCAACTTGTCACATTAGTTTGTGTGTGTTTTTTTTTACAGTTTTTTTTACACTGTACATTGATCATTTTGGCTTATATGAATTTGATGTGGCCCGAATCAGGAAATCCAATTGAAGGGTAAAGGGGGCATCAAGGGTTTACTTTAAGGGAAGTAACTCTTGCAAGGGGCTTGAAAGGACCAAAACAAGGTCTTCTGCCACCTCGTTTTCTTGAATTTTGGCCCTTTTTCAGTGAAATCTGGCATGTGTGGATGGTGCAAGCCTGGCAGTTTGCCAAGGACTGCACAGCAGCCTTTAAAAAAGACTTTAAATCCACTTTTATGCCGTTTTTTGTTCACTGTTTTTTCAATTGATATATTAGGGCGCCATTTTGTTTGGCTGACTGGGCCCATTTTGATTTCTCAAAGCCTCTCTGACTGCCAGGCCGGGCCCAATTTTGAATTTCTCACAGCCTCTCTGATTGGCTGTTGGCACCCATTCTGATTTCCTAAAAGCTTCTGTGATTGGATAATTTCACAGAGGGATGAGATTTGATTGGATGATTGGGAGGGGGGGTATATGTTTATCCTTATTGACCTCTTACCATACAATGACGCCTTTTAACACCCCTAAAAGAGAAGGCTTTGGAAAATAATCTGAGAAAAGGAGACAATGCAGGTTACCAGCATTTTCTCCTTTTCTCACAATGTCTTCTACCCTATCAAAGAAAATTTTGATTATTAGTTATTCTTACATCTTATTGTATCTCTATGGCCTATTTTTTTAATTCTTCAAACGAAAACAAGATTTTTTTTTTTTTCATCAGAAAAAGTTTCTGCAACAGCAACCAGTTGCTTCTGAATTTTATTTTTTTGTGCAGCGGTTAAACATGACATTGACTTTTGACTCGCACGGTCACCAAAACTGACCCTGGTATGAAAACAGGGAAATGTTTGATTTACCTTTCTTTGATTTGTGCAACAGGTTTCAGTTGCCTCCGAAAGTGTCTTTACAATTTCATGCGCAGCACGTAACCGTCTCATATGGGTGAGATGGTCATCGCAACCGAATCAATGGTCCTAGTGAGAAAAAACGAAAAAAGAAAAATCCCTATATTTGACTTGAGAAACAGGTGTCGTCTGCTATGAAATGTCCCGTAAGTCGATTTTTTCATGTTTTAGCGGATACGTAACTGGCACCTACAAACGGTAGTCAGCGTAAATGGGTTTGTTGTCACGGTATAAAGAGATTGGAGGAAAAAAAATAGAAATTCAGTTCCCTATATTTGACTTGGGAAACAGGTGTCGTCTGCTATGAAATGTCCCGTAAGTCGATTTTTCATGTTTTCGCGGATACGTAACTGGCACCTACGAGACGGTAGTCAACGTAAATGGGTTTGTTGTCACGTACGATATAGAGAGATTGGAGGAAAAAAAAAAAAAAAAATTCAGTTCTCTTTGTTTGACTTATGCAACAGGAAGCAGTTGCTACTGAAAAGAGTCTTCATGTCTTTTTTTAGCCACTTGTCACATCATTTTCTGGTGTTCTTGCATGTGCGTAACTGGCACGTATGAAACAGTAGTCAACGTAACTGGGTTTCTTGTTGCGCTTTTAAGATATTAGAAAAATTATGCTGCAATTCCTTCCTACTGAAAGAGTTTTCAGTCTTTTTTTTAGCCACTTGTCACATTGTTTTCTGTGCTTTTCGCATGTGCATAATTGGCACGTATGAGGTGGTAATCAACGTGACTGGGTTTCTTGTCATGGTTTGAAGCGATTAGAAAAAGTAACATTTCAGTTCCCTTTGTTTGATTTATGTCAAAAGGAAACAATTGCTAAATAAAGAGTTTTCAGTCCCTTTTTTAGCAACTTGTCACATTAGTTTGTGTGTGTTTTTTTTTACAGTTTTTTTTACACTGTACATTGATCATTTTGGCTTATATGAATTTGATGTGGCCCGAATCAGGAAATCCAATTGAAGGGTAAAGGGGGCATCAAGGGTTTACTTTAAGGGAAGTAACTCTTGCAAGGGGCTTGAAAGGACCAAAACAAGGTCTTCTGCCACCTCGTTTTCTTGAATTTTGGCCCTTTTTCAGTGAAATCTGGCATGTGTGGATGGTGCAAGCCTGGCAGTTTGCCAAGGACTGCACAGCAGCCTTTAAAAAAGACTTTAAATCCACTTTTATGCCGTTTTTTGTTCACTGTTTTTTCAATTGATATATTAGGGCGCCATTTTGTTTGGCTGACTGGGCCCATTTTGATTTCTCAAAGCCTCTCTGACTGCCAGGCCGGGCCCAATTTTGAATTTCTCACAGCCTCTCTGATTGGCTGTTGGCACCCATTCTGATTTCCTAAAAGCTTCTGTGATTGGATAATTTCACAGAGGGATGAGATTTGATTGGATGATTGGGAGGGGGGGTATATGTTTATCCTTATTGACCTCTTACCATACAATGACGCCTTTTAACACCCCTAAAAGAGAAGGCTTTGGAAAATAATCTGAGAAAAGGAGACAATGCAGGTTACCAGCATTTTCTCCTTTTCTCACAATGTCTTCTACCCTATCAAAGAAAATTTTGATTATTAGTTATTCTTACATCTTATTGTATCTCTATGGCCTATTTTTTTAATTCTTCAAACGAAAACAAGATTTTTTTTTTTTCATCAGAAAAAGTTTCTGCAACAGCAACCAGTTGCTTCTGAATTTTATTTTTTTGTGCAGCGGTTAAACATGACATTGACTTTTGACTCGCACGGTCACCAAAACTGACCCTGGTATGAAAACAGGGAAATGTTTGATTTACCTTTCTTTGATTTGTGCAACAGGTTTCAGTTGCCTCCGAAAGTGTCTTTACAATTTCATGCGCAGCACGTAACCGTCTCATATGGGTGAGATGGTCATCGCAACCGAATCAATGGTCCTAGTGAGAAAAAACGAAAAAAGAAAAATCCCTATATTTGACTTGAGAAACAGGTGTCGTCTGCTATGAAATGTCCCGTAAGTCGATTTTTTCATGTTTTAGCGGATACGTAACTGGCACCTACAAACGGTAGTCAGCGTAAATGGGTTTGTTGTCACGGTATAAAGAGATTGGAGGAAAAAAAATAGAAATTCAGTTCCCTATATTTGACTTGGGAAACAGGTGTCGTCTGCTATGAAATGTCCCGTAAGTCGATTTTTCATGTTTTCGCGGATACGTAACTGGCACCTACGAGACGGTAGTCAACGTAAATGGGTTTGTTGTCACGTACGATATAGAGAGATTGGAGGAAAAAAAAAAAAAAAAAATTCAGTTCTCTTTGTTTGACTTATGCAACAGGAAGCAGTTGCTACTGAAAAGAGTCTTCATGTCTTTTTTTAGCCACTTGTCACATCATTTTCTGGTGTTCTTGCATGTGCGTAACTGGCACGTATGAAACAGTAGTCAACGTAACTGGGTTTCTTGTTGCGCTTTTAAGATATTAGAAAAATTATGCTGCAATTCCTTCCTACTGAAAGAGTTTTCAGTCTTTTTTTTAGCCACTTGTCACATTGTTTTCTGTGCTTTTCGCATGTGCATAATTGGCACGTATGAGGTGGTAATCAACGTGACTGGGTTTCTTGTCATGGTTTGAAGCGATTAGAAAAAGTAACATTTCAGTTCCCTTTGTTTGATTTATGTCAAAAGGAAACAATTGCTAAATAAAGAGTTTTCAGTCCCTTTTTTAGCAACTTGTCACATTAGTTTGTGTGTGTTTTTTTTTACAGTTTTTTTTACACTGTACATTGATCATTTTGGCTTATATGAATTTGATGTGGCCCGAATCAGGAAATCCAATTGAAGGGTAAAGGGGGCATCAAGGGTTTACTTTAAGGGAAGTAACTCTTGCAAGGGGCTTGAAAGGACCAAAACAAGGTCTTCTGCCACCTCGTTTTCTTGAATTTTGGCCCTTTTTCAGTGAAATCTGGCATGTGTGGATGGTGCAAGCCTGGCAGTTTGCCAAGGACTGCACAGCAGCCTTTAAAAAAGACTTTAAATCCACTTTTATGCCGTTTTTTGTTCACTGTTTTTTCAATTGATATATTAGGGCGCCATTTTGTTTGGCTGACTGGGCCCATTTTGATTTCTCAAAGCCTCTCTGACTGCCAGGCCGGGCCCAATTTTGAATTTCTCACAGCCTCTCTGATTGGCTGTTGGCACCCATTCTGATTTCCTAAAAGCTTCTGTGATTGGATAATTTCACAGAGGGATGAGATTTGATTGGATGATTGGGAGGGGGGGTATATGTTTATCCTTATTGACCTCTTACCATACAATGACGCCTTTTAACACCCCTAAAAGAGAAGGCTTTGGAAAATAATCTGAGAAAAGGAGACAATGCAGGTTACCAGCATTTTCTCCTTTTCTCACAATGTCTTCTACCCTATCAAAGAAAATTTTGATTATTAGTTATTCTTACATCTTATTGTATCTCTATGGCCTATTTTTTTAATTCTTCAAACGAAAACAAGATTTTTTTTTTTTTCATCAGAAAAAGTTTCTGCAACAGCAACCAGTTGCTTCTGAATTTTATTTTTTTGTGCAGCGGTTAAACATGACATTGACTTTTGACTCGCACGGTCACCAAAACTGACCCTGGTATGAAAACAGGGAAATGTTTGATTTACCTTTCTTTGATTTGTGCAACAGGTTTCAGTTGCCTCCGAAAGTGTCTTTACAATTTCATGCGCAGCACGTAACCGTCTCATATGGGTGAGATGGTCATCGCAACCGAATCAATGGTCCTAGTGAGAAAAAACGAAAAAAGAAAAATCCCTATATTTGACTTGAGAAACAGGTGTCGTCTGCTATGAAATGTCCCGTAAGTCGATTTTTTCATGTTTTAGCGGATACGTAACTGGCACCTACAAACGGTAGTCAGCGTAAATGGGTTTGTTGTCACGGTATAAAGAGATTGGAGGAAAAAAAATAGAAATTCAGTTCCCTATATTTGACTTGGGAAACAGGTGTCGTCTGCTATGAAATGTCCCGTAAGTCGATTTTTCATGTTTTCGCGGATACGTAACTGGCACCTACGAGACGGTAGTCAACGTAAATGGGTTTGTTGTCACGTACGATATAGAGAGATTGGAGGAAAAAAAAAAAAAAAAAATTCAGTTCTCTTTGTTTGACTTATGCAACAGGAAGCAGTTGCTACTGAAAAGAGTCTTCATGTCTTTTTTTAGCCACTTGTCACATCATTTTCTGGTGTTCTTGCATGTGCGTAACTGGCACGTATGAAACAGTAGTCAACGTAACTGGGTTTCTTGTTGCGCTTTTAAGATATTAGAAAAATTATGCTGCAATTCCTTCCTACTGAAAGAGTTTTCAGTCTTTTTTTTAGCCACTTGTCACATTGTTTTCTGTGCTTTTCGCATGTGCATAATTGGCACGTATGAGGTGGTAATCAACGTGACTGGGTTTCTTGTCATGGTTTGAAGCGATTAGAAAAAGTAACATTTCAGTTCCCTTTGTTTGATTTATGTCAAAAGGAAACAATTGCTAAATAAAGAGTTTTCAGTCCCTTTTTTAGCAACTTGTCACATTAGTTTGTGTGTGTTTTTTTTTACAGTTTTTTTTACACTGTACATTGATCATTTTGGCTTATATGAATTTGATGTGGCCCGAATCAGGAAATCCAATTGAAGGGTAAAGGGGGCATCAAGGGTTTACTTTAAGGGAAGTAACTCTTGCAAGGGGCTTGAAAGGACCAAAACAAGGTCTTCTGCCACCTCGTTTTCTTGAATTTTGGCCCTTTTTCAGTGAAATCTGGCATGTGTGGATGGTGCAAGCCTGGCAGTTTGCCAAGGACTGCACAGCAGCCTTTAAAAAAGACTTTAAATCCACTTTTATGCCGTTTTTTGTTCACTGTTTTTTCAATTGATATATTAGGGCGCCATTTTGTTTGGCTGACTGGGCCCATTTTGATTTCTCAAAGCCTCTCTGACTGCCAGGCCGGGCCCAATTTTGAATTTCTCACA